>JAJHPF010000010.1:3152500-8122589 GCA_024447775.1 Carex cristatella | reverse complement strand
GTTGCTAAGGAGGATCCAAAGTGAACAGTGGCTATGCAGTAAAAACTTGGGGCTCTCGACAAGAACAGAACTTGGGAGATTGTGTCACTGCCACCAGGCAAGAAGGCAGTTGGGTGCAAGGGGGTGTTTAAAGTGAAGTAAATCGTAGAAGGGGTGAATGGGTATAATCAGACGCATGGCATCGACTATGATGAAACATTTGCACCAGTGGCGAATATGAACACAGTTAGAACACTTGTCTCCCTCGCAATGAATAGGGGTGGAAACTACACCAGCTAGCTAGATGTGAAAAAAACTACACCAGCTAGATGTGAAAAATGCATTTCTTCACGATGATTTCCTAGTGGATTTGTATATGGAGACCCCCTTGGGTTTTGGCACAGCCCAAATAGCGGGCAAGGTATGTAGACTAAATAAGTCACTGTACGAGTTGAAACATTCTTCGAGAGCTATGGTATGCATGGGTTATCTGTAGATTAATGATGATCACACAGTGTTCTTCCAACGACATGGTGGTCACATTATTATGCTCGCTGTGTGTTATGTGTGCCTCTCATCTCATCATATATTTTCATTAGGCTTAATTTAGCAGGATGTCAGGATAGTAGGCTATATTTGGCAGGCTATATTAAGGAGGAAGAAATTAATATTTTAGTATAGGAGTATTTTAGGACATGTCATTTATAGGATTATCTTTTTAGAGATTTATGTTGCTATAAATTTTGTCATTTGTACTCTATGTAATAGTGAAGTCAAGAAATACAATCAAGCTTCCTCATAAAGATTTGTCTCTTGTATCTAGCCTCTCCTTCTTCTAGAAACCCTAACAAATTGGTATCAGAGCCATCTTTATCGCCGGCGGTTGTTCGGTGATTTCAGGGTTCAATCTGTCCGCTACTGTTTAGGGTTTGTTTACATCTCTAGACTCTGCTGCTCTGTAGACTGCGCATCTCCTCTTTCAGCCATTTCGCTCTGCGCATTCGTGCATCGCAACTCTTGACCAGAGCTCTCTTTCAGGCACGTAAACCGCACAAAGACCAGAGGCGTTTGTGAGACGTACGCTATTGACGTGTGGACCGCGTCAAGACCAGAGGGTTCTGTGCATCGCTTTAATCTGCGATTTCCACCGCGATTCAATTTTTGGTGAGCCGCGCCAAATTTTGGTAGATCGACTAGCAATTTGAACAATATCCTGGTGAGTCACGTGTAAGCCAATTTTTATTCTTCTTTCCGGAACCAACCAAAATTAAAATCAAGTTTGACTTTTGGCTACAGATATTCTAATTGAATTGGAATTTTTGAAACTTGGGTTTTGCGGTGTTTGATTGGATTAAGTAATTCGGATAATTGAAGAATTTGAGTATTGGTGCATTTGGTGATTTGGTGAAATTTATAATTCCAAATTCGGTAAGGGCGTGACTATGAATTCAAATTCAACTATGTCTACCAAATTTGATATTGAGAAATTCGATGGCACAAGTAATTTTGCGCTTTGGCAAGTTTGGATGAAGGCGATATTGTCCAATTTGGGCGTAGAGGCTGCAATTTTGGGTAGGCCTAAGGAGTTGGAAGGGGTGGCTAAAGATAAAGATTGGGAGATTATGAATGACAAATCTCTCTCGACTATCCAATTGTGTTTGAGTGATTCAACTCTTCAAGAAATCCTTTCAGAGACTACAGAAGCTGATGCATGGAACAACCTAGATGGGATCTATATGCAGAAATCGGTCACTAACTGATTGCGTTTGAAGCAAAGGTTATTTATTCAAGATGGCAGAAGGTAAATCTGTTCAGGTCCATATTTCAGAATATACCGCACTTCTCAATGATATGGAGAGAATTGGTATCAAGGTAGACGATGAGGATAAAGCTATGGTTCTGCTGTGTTTGCTGACTAAGTCTTATCAAGGGTTTAAGGAAACCATGCTTTATAGCAAGGAATCAATCACCTTTGAGGATGTGAAAAATAATTTGTTGGTCAAGTCCAACATCGATAGTGATTTGTTAAGGGCTGAGAATGGCCATCAAGATATTGGTTTGATTGTCGAGAAGAGAAAAGAAAAGGGGGGGAGAACTTGACTTCATGTTACAACCAGAGTAGTAGGCACTCTTGGTTTTCTGGATCCCGAGTAAGACCCCTTTTTTTTGTTTATGAAATCTATATATTTTTATTTTGTTTTTCTTAATGTCACAATTTTTTTTGACAATTATGACAATTGGCATTGAAACAGTGAAAAAAATTATAATAATGCGTTCTATGACTATGCTTGACTTTATACTAAATGAATTCAAAAAATTTAAAATTTTATGAGTAAATAATAATGCTCCTTTGGTCTGATGTGTTTTGAACTTGAAATATATATGTCCTGAAATTCTACAAAAATCGTTTTAGCTGGAATCTATACTACTAGTTTGTCTTTGCGATTACAAGATTCAAATAGTTGATGTGAAATGCTCCACATTATTTCCATATTAAAATTTGTTTGGAGAGCAAAATTTTACACTTTTTTTTTTTTTGTAATTGTTTAATGTTTTTTAAGGATTTTTTACGATCACTGCTTTTTCATAATAAAAAAAAGATTCTCAAAATAGTGTTTATTTTTGAATCTACAAAAATAGTAAATTTTGTCTAAAGAATGTAAAATTTTGTCGCCAAGCTAATTTTAATACGGAGGTTATGTTGAGCAATTCAAATCTATTTTGAAATTGTAAAAACAAATTAGTAGCACGAAGGCCTTCGTCATACCACAATAAATTATATATGTATAATTTATATATATATATATAGAGAGAGAGAGAGAGAGAGAGAGGTGGGACTAGGGTTTTTCATGGAGTAAAACACGTTTGTACTTCACGCTATATCTTCATTTTCAAAGTTCAAATAGCCGATCCGAATCGCTCAACATGTTCTCCATATTGAAATGTGCTTGGATACCAAATTTTACTTTAATTTTTTGCAATTTTTTTTACTATTTATTAAGCCAGTTTGAAAATTACTGATCCACTGTAAACAGTAAAAACAGTAAAATTTTATGGACCATCGGATTAGCGATTTTCAAAGTGGCTTAATAAATAGTAATAAAATTCAAAAAAATGTAAAATTTGGTATCCAAACACATTTCAATATGGAGAACATGTTGAGCGGTTCGGATCGGTTATTTGAATTTTTAAAATGAAAATATAGTGCCATGGAGTAAAAACTTGTTTTACTCCATGAAGCACCATATCCTAGCTCTCTCTCTCTCTCTCTCTCTATCTATCTATCTTTATATATATATATATATATATATATAAAGATAGATAGATAGATAGAGAGAGAGAGAGAGAGAGAAGCAATCATGAGTTCATGACTTGTGATATTTCCCACTCATATCTCCATTTTCAAATTAAGTTCAAACAGTCAATCCGAAAAGTAGGTAATTTTACATTTTGATATATTTTTGAGGACCAAATTTTACATTTTCTTACAAACAATTTACTATTTGTTTAGAATTTTTGAAAATAAGTGTTTTTCTGAATTTTTAATTTTTTATTTCATAAAAATCTTTGATTTTAATTTTTTTTTTTTGAAAAGTAGGTAATTTTTTTTTCCAAAAAATATAAAATTTGATTTCCAAACACATATCAATGATGTAAAATGTAAAAATGTAAAAAATATATATGACGGGCATGGCGTAGCTCTTTGTGTATGAGAGTCTATTTTATAATGATGTGTGCTTGAAAATATTTTTTCATATCTATCCAAATAACTCTGGCATATAATTCAGGTACTTGGCAACAGAAAACCTACGTACCGAGAGCGACGTTTATAGTTTCGGAGTTGTTATGCTAGAAATCATTATGGGCAAGCACCCAACTACAGTGGGTTTTGGAGGAGGTCACTTGGCAAATTGGGTGCGTGAACAAATATCCGGAGGACAAATTCAAAACATCATGGACCCTAGAATGGAATGCACATATGACATAAATTCAGTCTTGAATTTTACGGAATTAGCATGTCGGTGCACAGAAACCACCTATTCTATAAGGCCAAGCATGTCTGAAGTGGTATCTGTGCTCAAGGCAAACCTGGATTTGGAGGCACCTCATACCCAAAGCATAGAGAACTTAGTAATGAACGTAAATCAGGAGTTTGTTACATGCAGCTGAATCTTGAGTTACAATGGTTCCACCATTTGTGTGTGGTAACTCAATGCCACGTAATTTTGATGAATCGAAATGATGATTTGTTTGTTTTATAAAACAATTCGAATATTTGATTGGATTTGGATTTCATATAATGCTGCACTTGTGCTTTAGTAAATTTCATTCCTATAGTGTATTTTACTTTTGTTTTTTTATTTCTATTTTCGAAATATAGTAAGCATTATTCGAAACTTGTTTCATTTCTTCTTTATTGTATTGATTATGCAATGTCAAGCTTGTTTAATTAGAAACAATGAGAAAACTTTGTTCTAACATCTGTAGATGGGTACAGTGCTTACAATATTTTAGATCAAATTGATCGAATATGTGGTGTAAATGTACGTCATTAGGAACCAACAAAAAAAAGTTAATTATGGGATAAACGTTTGCTTATTTAATTTTTCCATTTGATTTCCTCGATGCATGGTTTGACATTCTTTACTTCGTCCAACATCGCTAGCATTTTGATTCAACTATATATTGGTATTTTGAGAAAGGGGAGGTAGCACAGTTGGCTAGAAGAAAAATCTTAGAATTGTTGGTTATCCAAAGATCGAGAGTTCGATTCCCCCTCACGACTTCACAGCTTCTGCAAAGATTTAAAAAAAAAAACTATATATTGGTATTTTCAATCATGTAATTGTTATAATAAACTTAAAATTAAGCCATATATACAATTCCGAATTGTTCAATCTAAATCATTTTCAAATAAAGCTAAATATATAGAGCCTACTGGATGTTCGACTCACCATATATTTTTTTCAATGAAAAAAAATGTCATTCTGACTTTATCAATTTTTTTGACATTAAAAATCACAATGCGATGTTTAGAATATGTGAATTTCCCTATATACATTTTTTCTTCTGTTCATTAGTGCGCTAATATGACCTAATTAATACTACGTGCGCGAGTTCAAGAAAATTAGTACAATAAAAACATTAGACCGAATATATAAATATATTTGGAATTTCACTTAGCTCAAAAATGGTCAGTGCATGGTCTAACTACTACATCAATCATTGGACTGGTTTAGTGATGTAGTAGTAAGACAACTAATTGCGCTCAATATTGCTTGTCTGAAAAAAAAATAACAAACAATATGATGAGAATTTCTTATATAAATAAGGGGAAGGGAGGTGAAAGGAGAAAAAGGAGAGGATATAGCGGAGGAGGGAGAGAAAAAATGAGGCTCACAAGAATATTTTATTAATATTTTTAGAAGAAGAGTATATTATTTGAAAACATTTAAAAGAAGAACATTTAATTAAATTAAATATTTTCCAGCTCCGAACAAAATATCCATATATATTTTATATTGAGCAAATAAGGAGCCAGCTAATGTCAATTGCAGAGTAAAAAAACCCAATTATCTTCCTTAAAAAAATATTAAGATTTTGTCATCTGAGCTCAATTAAGATTTGATTGTAATAAGTGTTGCACTTTATAGAATTTTTAAATTTAGTTGGTTCCGATTACAAAGCCTATTAAATTTCGAATTCAGCTCCCCTCTAGTTGAAGTTTTCAGTTACCAAGAATTAAAAAAAAAAATGTAACAAGTTGAAATTTTCTATAACAAAAAATGGTAATTTTTTTTAATAAAGGTAACCGGTTGAAATTTAAAAAACAAATAGGTAACTAGTTGAAATTTTCAGTTACCAAGATTAAAAAAATGGTCAACCAATTGAAATTTTCGGTTACCAAGATAAAAAATTAAGAAATTGTAAGATATTTTTTTCATTAAAAAATGATAAATAACTTGATTTTCATTTGTAGTTAATTTTTACTTGCACTTAATTTAAAAGACAAAAAATGGTTCTTGGTTTTTTTAAAAGTTTTTTACCTTTTTTAATTAGCTCATAAGACATGAAACTAGTTTCTGTTAGGTTTATTTTGTTTTAGGTTATTGTAGGCTTGTAAAATCTTTTTCGTGATTTTAACATGTAATATTTGTTGTGTTGTTGTGTTATTATTAACTAAGTATTTTACATGCAATTTCTTTTATTATTAATCAGTTATCAATATTTCTTAATGACAGACCTCAAAAATAGCTTACAATTCTTTCGGTTACCAAGATTAAAAAAAATGGTTAACAGGTCAAAATTTTTGGTTACCAAGATTAAAAGAAATTTTCGGTTGCAAAAATGGTTACCAATAAAAAAAGGTAAAACAGTAATCGGTTTAAATTTTCGGTTAGCAATAGACATTTTTAGATTTAAAACAACAGTAACCGGTTTAAATTTTCGATTACCAAGAGTCAAAAAAATGGGTCACCAATTTTCTCTATAAAAAGATATGGCTTTCTCAAACTAATTTCATACCTATTTTCTTCTCTTCGTTTTTCTTCACTATATGTTTTCATTTTTTTTAACTTCATTAATCAATGGAAAATTCTGAAGAGGATAGGAGAGTAAGTTCTGATTAAAATAAAACTTACGCGGAAGTGCTTCTAAGCTCTGTATTCGTTTAAAACAATTACAAACTGCTAGCTAAAAGAAAATAAAAAAAGTACTAAAACATAAAATCACAAAATATTATCCTAAAACAACTAATCAAAATAAAACTAAAGAATGAATGAGCGGGACACCACTATGATGATTGTATTCATCAATATGATGAAAAGCATGCCGAAAAGAACTCGACAAACACAGCGATTAATCTGTAGGAACGAGATACAGATGTGGTTATAAACATTACTAAAAGACTTAAAAAACATAAAAAAGATATGCCGGAGTGGCCAAAAAGACGGATATTGTGGAATTTGCTTGGTATTTGAAGAAGTATTTTCAAGAAGAATATCTAGGACGAGAAGCACTCCGGTGAAAGTTTTATTTCGTCAGAGCTTACTCTGTTGTCCTCTTCAGAATTTTACATTGATGAATGAAGTTAAAAAAATGAAAATAGATAGTGTAGAAAAGCAAAGAGAAAAAAATAGGTATGATATTGGTTTGAGAAAAACCCAATTATCTTCTTTAAAAAATATATTAAGATTTTGTTGTCTGAGCTTAAGATTTGATTGTAATAAGTGTTGCACTTTATAGAATTTTTAAATTTAGTTGGCTCCGATTACAAAGCCTATTAAAGTTCAAATTCAGCTCCTCTCGGGTTGAAATTTTTAGTTACTAAAAATTAAAAAAAAGGTAACCGGTTGAAATTTTCTATAACAAAAAATGGTAATTTTTTTAATAAAGGTAACTAGTTGAAATTTAAAAAACAAATGGGTAACTAGTTGAAATTTTCAGTTACCAAGATTAAAAAAATGGTCAACTGGTTGAAAATTTCGGTTACCAAAATTAAAAATAAAGAAATTGTAAGCTATTTTTTTATGAAAAAATTGATAAATAGCTTGATTTTCATTTGTAGTTAATTTTCAATTGCACTTAATTTAAAAGACAAAAAATGATTCTTGGAAAGTAACTAAAGTCCGATCGATGATTTTTTTTAAAAGTTTTTTATCTTTTTTAATTAGCTCATAACACATGAAACTTGTTTCTGTTAAGTTTATTTTGCTATGAGTTATTGTAGGCTTGTAATATCTTTTTTGTGATTTTAACATGTAATATTTGTTTGTGTTTGTGTGTTATTATTAACTAAGTATTTTACATGTAATTTGTTTTATTATTAATCGGTTATCAATTTTTCTTCATGACAAACCTCAAAAATAGCTTACAATTCTTTCAGTTACCAAGATTAAAAAAAAATGGTTAACAGGTAAAAAATTTTGGTTACCAAGATTAAAAGAAATTTTCGGTTGCAAAAATGGTTACCAACAAAAAAAAAGGTAAAACAGTAACCGGTTTAAATTTTTGGTTAGCAATAAACATTTTAAGATTTAAAAAAATAGTAACCAGTTGAAATTTCAATTACCAAGAGTCAAAAAACTGGGTCACTAATTTTCACTATAAAAAGATATGGCTTTCTCAAACCAATTTCATATCTATTTTCTTCTCTTTGTTTTTCTTCACTATATGTTTTTATTTTTTTAACTTTATTAATCAATGGAAAATTCTGAAGAGGATAGGAGAGTAAGTTCTGATGAAAATAAAACTTACGCGGGAGTGCTTCTAAGTTCAGTATTCATTTAAAACAATTACAAACTGCTATCTACAAGAAAATAAAAAAAATACTAAAACATAAAATAACAAAATATTATCCTAAAACGACTAAATCAAAATAAAACTAAAAAGAGAATGAGCGGGACACCACTATGATGATCATATTCATCAATATGATGAAAAGCGTGCCGAACAGAACTCGACGAACGCAGCGATTAATCTGTGGGAACGAGATACATATGTGGTTATAAACATTAATAGAATTAATAAAAGAGTTAAAAAAACATTAACAAAAAAAAAAGATACGCCGGAGTGGCCAAAAAGATGGACATTATGGAATTTGCTTGGTATTTGAAGAAGTAATTTCAAGAAGAATATCTAGGACGAGAAGCATTCCGGCGAAAGTTTTATTTTTGTCAGAGCTTACTCTCCTATCCTCTTCAGAATTTTCCATTGATAAATAAAGTTAAAAAAATGAAAACATATAGTGAAGAAAAACAAAGAGAAAAAAATAGGTATGATATTGGTTTGAGAAAGTCATCTCTTTTTATACCGCAAAAAAAAATCCAATTATCTTCTTTAAAAAAATATATTAAGATTTTGTCGTCTGAGTTTAAGATTTGATTGTAATACGTGTTGCACTTTATAGAATTTTTAAATTTTGTTGGATCTGATTACAAAGCCTTTTAAATTTCGAATTCAGCTCCCCTCCGGTTGAAATTTTCAGTTACCAAGAATTAAAAAAAAAAAGATAACCGGTTGAAATGTAAAAAACAAATGGGTAACTAGTTAAAATTTTCAGTTATCAAGATTAAAAAAATGGTCAACCGGTTGAAATTTTCGGTTACCAAGATTAAAAATGAAGAAATTTTAAGCTATTTTTTATTAAAAAATTGATAAATAGCTTGATTTTCATTTGTAGTTAATTTTCACTTGCACTTAATTTAAAAGACAAAAAATAATTCTTGGAAAGTAACTAAAGTCCGATGGATGGTTTTTTTTTAAAAGTCTTTTATCTTTTTTAATTAGCTCATAAGACATGAAACTCGTTTCCATTAGGTTTATTTTGTTTTGAGTTATTGTAGGCTTGTAATATCTTTTTCGTGATTTTAACATGTAATATTTGTTGTGTTGTTGTGTTATTAGTAACTAAGTATTTTACATGCAATTTGTTTTATTATTAATCAGTTATCAATTTTTCTTCATGACAGACCTCAAAAATAGCTTACAATTCTTTCGGTTACCAAGATTAAAAAAAATGGTTAATAGGTCAAAAAATTTGGTTACCAAAATTAAAAGAAAAAATGGTTACCAAGATTAAAAGAAATTTTTTGTTGCAAAAATGGTTACCAATAAAAAAAAGGTAAAACAGTAACCGGTTTAAATTTTCGGTTACCAATAGACATTTTCAGATTTAAAAAAACAGTAACCAGTTGAAATTTTCGATTATCAAGAGTTTAAAAAAAATGAGTCATCAATTTTCGCTATAAAAAGATATGGCTTTCTCAAACCAATTTCATGCCTATTTTCTTCTGTTTGTTTTTCTTCATTATATGTTTTCATTTTTTTTTAACTTCATTAATCAATGGAAAATTCTGAAGATGATAGGAGAGTAAGTTCTGATGAAAATAAAACTTACGCGGAAGTGCTTCTAAGTTCTGTATTCGTTTAAAACAATTACAAACTCCTAACTAAAATAAAATAAGAAAAATACTAAAACATAAAATCACAAAATATTATCCTAAAACGACTAATCAAAATAAAACTAAAGAGGGAATGAGTGGGACACCACTATGATAATCGTATTCATCAATATGATGAAAAGCATGCCGAACAGAACTCAACGAACACAACAATTAATCTGTGGGAACGAGATACAGATGTGGTTATAAACATTAATAAAAGAGTTAAAAAAACATAAAAAAGATACGCCGGAGTAGCCAAAAAGATGGATATTACGGATTTTGCTTGGTATTTGAAGAAGTATTTTCAAGAAAAATATCTAGGACGAGAAGCACTCCCGCGTAAGTTTTATTTTCGTCAAGAACTTACTCTCCTATCCTCTTCAGAATTTTCCATTGATTAATGAAGTTAAAAAAAATGAAAACATATAGTGAAGAAAAACAAAAAGAAGAAAATAGGTATGAAATTTGTTTGAGAAAGCCATATTTTTTTATAGTGAAAATGGGTGACCCATTTTTTTTACTCTTGGTAATCGAAAATTTCAACCGGTTACTATTTTTTAAATTTGAAAATGTCTATTGGTAACCGAAAATTTAAATCGGTTACTGTTTTACCTTTTCTTTATTGGTAACCATTTTTGCAACTGAAAATTTCTTTTAATCTTGGTAACCATTTTTTCTTTTAATCTTGGTGACCAAAAATTTTGACCTGTTAACCATTTTTTTTAATCTTGGTAACCGAAAGAATTGTAAGCTATTTTTGAGGTCTGTCATTAAGAAAAATTGATAACCGTTTAATAATAAAACAAATTACATATAAAATACTTAGTTAATGATAACACAACAACACAACAAATATTACATGTTAAAATCACAAAAAAAATATTACAAGCCTACAATAACTCAAAACAAAATAAACCTAACAGAAACAAGCTTCATGTCTTATGAGCTAATTAAAAAAGATAAAAAAACTTTTCAAAAAAAAATTATCCATCGGACTTTAGTTACTTTCCAAAAATCATTTTGTATCTTTTAAATTAAGTGCAAGTGAAAATTAACTACAAATGAAAATCAAGCTATTTATCAATTTTTTTAATAAAAAAATAGCTTACAATTTCTTCATTTTTAATCTTGGTAACCGAAAATTTCAACCGGTTGACCATTTTTTTAATCTTGGTAACTGGAAATTTCAACCGGTTACCTTTATTAAAAAATTACCATTTTTTGTTATAGAAAATTTCAACCGGTTACCTTTTTTTTTTTAATTCTTGGTAACTGAAAATTTCAACCGGAGGGGAGCTGAATTCAAAATTTAATAGGCTTTGTAATCGGATCCAACTAAATTTAAAAATTCTATAAAGTGCAACACTTATTACATTGAAATCTTAAGCTCAGACCACAAAATCTTAATAATTTTTTTAAAGAAGATAATTGGATTTTTTTTGCGCTATAAAAAGAGATGGCTTTCTCAAACCCATATCATACCTATTTTTTTCTCTTCGTTTTTCTTCACTATCTTTTTTTATTTATTTTTTTAACTTCATTAATCAATGAAAAATTCTGAAGAGAATAGGAGGGTAAGTTTTGACGAAAATAAAACTTACACCGGAGTGCTTCTCGTCTTAGATATTCTTCTTGAAATACTTCTTCAAATATCAAGCAAATTCCATAATATCCACTTGTTTAGCCACATCTTTATCTTTAGTCCATTAAGAAATCGCTGCGTTCGTCGAGTTATGTTCGGCATGTTTTTCATCATATTAATGAATACAATCATCATAGTGGTGTCCCGCTCATTCCCCATTTTGTTTTATTTTGATTAGTCGTTTTATGATAATATTTATTGATTTTATGTTTTTGTATTTTTTATTTTCTTTTAGTTAGCAGTTTGTAATTGTTTTAGTTAGATCATGTTGTTTTATGTTATGTTTTAATGTTTTGACTTCTTTTAGTTTGATCATTGTAATAGCTCAACTACTTAATTGTCTCTAATTTTTATTCCTATTTTTTATTTTCCACTTGCTATCTCATGAATTATCATAATTTTTTCAACCATAAAACACTAAGAATCATCAATTTAGCCAGAATTTGTTATTCTCAGTATTTGGTACACTATTTGGTATATGATGATGTTTGCCGAGAAAAAAAGACTTTGTTGACTGCTAATTCTATCTTATCCTTTATTAATTCTTACCAGTCGTGTTTTGAATTTCAATAGATAGATATAATGTTTTGGTATGATTGAAAAGCATCACTAAATGTTGAAAATTTATGAAACTAATATGATTATAACTTTTTTTACAAAACTCATCTCCACTGAAAATAGCACTCGGTATGAAAATTTGAAAACTAAATATGATATTTGGTATTGAATTTGAACTCATTTGAACATATTCCTTCTTGTCATTGCCACAAAAAATTCAATAAATAAAACCGGATTTGGTGCTCGGTTTGTAAAACTAAAAACCGGAAACCATTCTCGGTTTTAGAAAATTAAAAATCGGATTCCAATTTTGGTCTAGTGAGAGAATAAAACCGGACCTCAATTACGGTTTTTGTTTGGAGACCCTTCCCATTTTAATTACTTTATTGTTTTGATATAAATAAGGGTCCACCTAGCTGTCCCCCGCATAAAAACAAAAAAAAACACGGAAAACCACCCAGAAACGCGTTAATCCGGCAAAAGACAATCGGACGCAACAAGTATTCAACCATCAATATAAATGTATTCATTCTACTGCCAAGAAGTATTCAACCATGGTCTGCACATTAAGAACGACAAAATTTATTCCAACGGCAACCTCGGGAGAACGCAAACGTCCACATCAATACCGTACTTAACTGTGGTAACCATTAACGTCCTTTGAAAGTGACATGGAAGGTAATGCACATTTTAAAGAAGTATTCAATTGACATATTCAACAACAACAAAGAAATATTCAACAGAAAACACTTCTCATATGATCACAGTAAATTATTCGCATAAGTTATTCATCCTTAATCTTAAAGTATTCAACTGTAATGGACAAAGTATTCACATTTTAACTGTCAGAAAACACTTCTCAAAAAAGTATTCATCTGTTTTCGCCAAAGTATTCAACATAAAACATACAGTATTCACTTGATAAGTATTCATTTGTTTTAGTAATTTTTCTTTTTTAGTTAGCAATTTGCAATTGTTTTAGTTAGATCATGTTGTTTTATGTTATGTTTTAATGTTTTGACTTCTTTTAGTTAGATCAGTGTAATAACTCAACTACTTAATTAATTGTCTCTAATTTTGTTCCAACTTTTTAATTCCCAATTGCTATATCATTAATTATTATAATTGTTTCAACCATAAAACACTAAGAATCATCAATTTACCCAGAATTTGTTATTCTCAGTATTTGGTACAAGTAGCTACTTGATACACTATTTGGTACTAGTATTGTGCTTGGCGTGCGTTGCAACGAAAATTTATCAATGTATGAAAATTCTAACCCACTTAATTTACAAAATATCATCCACTCGCTCTCAGTCCGTGCATCAAATTGAACTGGTGCGCTAAATGGGAGTGGTATCATTAGTGACAGGGTACAGGTATTAAATGCGTTTATGTCGATCCTTTTTGGACAAATACTTCTTCTTCTCCTTCCAATGTTATAAGCTGCATTCACATGTAAATGGAGAAGGCTGCCCAGAAGAACGATTTTATCGGTCTGTTTTGAAGATACTGACCATAGTAGTAGCAATTTGATGAGTCTGTTGGTTTAGTGCCCGACAAGGTTTTAAATCAAGATTATAGTACTATAGCTTTTAAGGTCCAAAAAAGCTAACCATAGCTAGCTATTTAGAATTAATTATTATAAAAGAAAAGCGCTTAATAGCGTTATAACTTTTGAGGTCCGAAAAAATTATAGCTCAGCTATTGCATAGCTATAGTTAGCTATTTAGAACCTTGGTGTCCGGTATCTGGATGCAGAACTGGGTTCTTGATTGGCGGTGGTCATGTTAAAACTTAAAAGTTTACTAGGGTTATTCTATTGTTTTTTGTTTTGGGGATTTTGTTGTATGTTGAGTATCAAATCAAGGTTATTACATCGTAAATGAATGTCTTTCAATAATAAAGGTTTTTATTTGAGAAACGTTGCATTGGAGTTGGTTTTATCATTTGCAAAATTTGTCTTCACATAAATGTTGGTTCAAGCTTTAGGTTTCATGGTGAGCGCTGATTGGAAACAAAATATACATGTAAAATGAAAAGGTAAATTTGTCAAAAAAAAAAATTAAATAAATTGTTATATAAAAGTAGATAGAATAAAAAAAAAATGTTAAGTTTTTGTGGGGATATTTGATATAATGGTGTTGATTGAGAAATTGGCTATTTTGAATTTTTTGTAAAAATGTTTTGAAAAAATGAACAGTCATATTTTTCTGAATTTTTTGTACAGGGTGCGCATGTGTAGGAGTGGTTAATTAGTGAGTTGGCCTACAGCGGTTTTACCAGAGGCAAGAAAAAAAAAATTCTGTTGTTGTTCATGAGATCTAACCTCATATCTGTCTTGAAAATCTGACCTAGAATACAGCACATACAGAGATATATGGGCCGATGCCATACCACCAAAATACCATGGGTATCCGGAGGAAGCTCGTAAAGATTTTTCTGGCAAAGATACTGTTTGTGAGTGGTTCAGATTGTGAAGTGAATCAATGATTCAATCATAATTTTTCCTTTAAATGACAAACACGTTTTCTGACAGATAAAGTTACAACAGCTGAGTCATAGCCAATTTAAGGATAACATAAACAGAGCGTGTCTCTCTATGTATAACCATTTTTCCAAATTATCCAATCAATTCTCCAATCTATAAACCTTAACCAGCTTTGTTTCAGATGTAATAGCTGATGGACAAAGCAGAACTATCAAAATTTTATATTCGACAGCAGCACAAACCAGTACCAGTCAGCATTTATAACAAGGAGGTTTGTACCAGTACTCTAATAGTATTCTTGGTGAGCATTAGGATTAGAAATTGAAGTTGATGGTAGTAATACTGAGACTGTAAAAATACTCTTCAATTTTTGAATTTTTGTTGGCCACTTAACGAATGACTCAGCTGTCTTAGCTAGATAACGAAGGCCAAATACATAAACTATGGACTTAATTTTTTCCTCAAAAGAAAATTATGGACCTAATTTTTATTAGGGGACTTCATTCTCATAAGTACAATTTCTCAACTGTTCTCAGAGATGCAATCTATTAAGTTCTCACTAGTTTGAAACCTGATCTGATGCCGATTAAACTTTCTCCTGCTTATCTGAGACCAACACTTAGGGATGTTCAAACGGTCAGTTAGGATCAAACCGAAGTAAAATAATCAAACCAAACTTTTTTTCAGTTTTCAAAAATAGAACTGAACCGAACCGACTAAACCTATCAACCGATTAAGAACTGAATCGAACAAACCGAAGTAAATTTCGATTTGTTCGGTTCAAACCAAAGTTAACCTATTGGTACCATTATTAACGAAAAAAATACATTGTCATACACAACAATTGAAGTTCAGTTTGGTTCGGTCCGGTTTGGTTTAATGAAATCATTATAACACCAGTAAAATTAGGGTCATGCCAACATAAACCGATTGGTTCGGTCTAGTTGGTTTTGAAAAGTCTAAATCGAACCGATACATTTAAACCAAAATTTTTCAGTTTGGTTAAAAACTGAACAAACGGAACCATTTGAACACCCCTGCCAACACCAACTATTCCTCAACTTCGTTTACTACCGCACTTAGTCAACCAAGCTACATTGATCCTTAACACCTCAAATGGACCAAAACTACACATGGTTTTTCCTACATGAGAATTTCACTCGATTTAACGATTCAAATTTGTTAGCCTTCATGAAGACTCAGGTTGACCCAAGCCTGAATTTTAACCCTTTTTTTCTTTCTTTTGCTTCTCCTTCAGTTTTGCTAATTAATGGACAACTATAAATCTCTTGTTTATTTCTCCTTCATAAATCATAATAAAATACTTACACCATAAAAAAATATCGAAATTAAACAATCGCTGCAATATGGCCGACCATGGATGATTCAGCCGCCTTTTGATTGACATTAGACCTACAAATGGGGCATGTCTTGTGCTGTTTCAACCACGGGTTGATGCACTTCTCATGGAAGAAATGGGAACAAAACTGCAACTTCACCACCAGGTCGCCTTGCTGCAACTGGCCCAAGCACACAACACAATCGTCTTCCTCCGTTTTTCCTTCTTTCTGGTAAACATATGTTTCAAGGGAACCAATGCTCGAATCACGTACCAGGTTTGTGTGAGGCGGTTCGCGCGGTTCAGGAGGAATCAGTCCAGCTGCAATCATGCTCTGTGTGAGGATGGGCAGAGGATCGGGTTCTCTTAGCCGATGCCTCTGACTATCCCGATACTTACTTCTTGCAACAGAGATAAGAAACGTCGTCATCGGTAAGAATCCAACGAACAGAATTATAAAAACTGACGATGCCGAGCTATGAAAATGGTCTCGGTGCTCAACAAATATGAATATGAGCCATATGAGGCATGACAAAAACCAGAATTTCTGAATTACTGTGCAATTATCGCCCATAATTTTGCTGATTCCAGAATAATTTGAAAGTTTTGTTTGATAGTTGGATGGAGAATTGGGGATAAAATATGGGTAACTATGAAATTTCTACTACTAGCTAGGTATCTTCTAAGGAAGACAAGTACAATGAAAGTGTCATGACAACAATTTTTTCTTCTAATTGAGAAAGTCAAAGATAAGCACCTCCGTTTTTGTTTAACTAATTTTCGTTGTGTTTGCAGAAAAAAATATTATTGGTTGTCTTATTTGCGGACATGCGAATTTCCTCGTCAACCCGGCGAACCAATTATTGGCTGTTTTTTTGAGAGAATTATTGATCACAACAACAAATATTTATTAAGTTTACAATCTACGTCGGAGATGTCTCATCTATATATACTATATATACTATATATTTAATGATAGAAATATGATAAAAATTATATATCTTAACTAGCTACTAAATCTATAAATTATGGGGGTGAAAACAGAGCGATATGGAGCATATAGCGATAAAATTATATTCATATTTTTTATTTTATTTTTATCGGTATACAGATCGGATATTTATTAGAAAATATAAAAATATTATTAAAAATACTAAAATTCATAATATTTTTCAAAAATATATTAAACTATATGTTATATATCTACTGTTTGAATACAAATAATTGAAACGTAAAATCATACATATATCCATATTCACATGGATATTCATATATTAGATATCCACATCTAATTTTTCAATACATATCGAATATAGATCGGATTTTATCCAGACCATTTTTACCCCAAATCTATGCATATTCCGAGATATTTTTGTTGTTTTGTTTTGTAATACAAGGTATATAAATATTTTTATCATGAAGTATAAACGATTTCAATAAAAATAACAACACATGAGATTCAAGAAATGAGTTCATTTATCATTCCTCTTAATTATTTAGTGGAAATTAAGATATTTGATTTATTTACTTACTAACTGGTTGTTGATTAGATTTTATTTTTTATTTTTTCTTTGTTCATTGATAAAGCATTAGTTTAACATATATGGATAAGATATGGTTGAACATTAGTTTAATCCTATGAATGTATGGGAACTCTTTGACTACTTGACAAATACAGGCTTGACAGTTGCCAAGCTCCGTGCTCAACTCAACTTCCTGTGAGCAACTTAAATATTTTATTTGGAAAAAAAATCTAAACGGGCTGAGATTAATTTCGGCCTGTGACAGAGAGGGCCTGACATGTACCCATAGTCCATTTCCAGACTACTCATTAATTTTTCTCGACGAAAGGAACGGACCACCAAATCTGTGGATATATATTCACAAGTCGCCGTGGAAAAATTCGTGATGTACGTGCCAGAAAAAAAGAAAAAATAAAACTAAAAAGAAAGGTCTGATATGGGGGACCAGTGAAATTTCTTGTGCCGCAAAATATATGTTTTTTTATGAATCAAAATCACTTTCACAATTCATCCACTAACTGGTTTGATTTTCTATAGCAGCACCAAACTCTTTGTATCTGCAGATACACAGAGTTTTGTGACATAGAAAATCAACTTCTTTATAGATCGGATTCACTGTTTACGATTTATATATATATTTTTTTTTTGTAAACTCTTTGTGCAAATTAAAAAAAAATCAATAGATCGGATTTAATGAGTCCGATTTTACTATATTTAATAAAAACGAGACACTGTTTTTATTTTTGTTTTAATTTTATAATTTTTATTGATTTTTTTTTCCGGGGACCAGAGTTGAGATTAGTTTGTGACATTCGCAACTTATGGCCCGTCTGCAATATTTGTTGAAAAGATATTTTACAGATTGCTCCTTAATTCCTTGTGGCATTTATTCTCTCTCAACAAAAACCTGATGCCCCTCCACAAAATTTCAGTTTTAGTTTTTTTGAAAAAGATACAAAATTTGGTTTTATTTGAACGGTATCTATTAGATAAAGATAGGAGTCATTTTTTCTTACTTTAATTTCGAACCCACATCATCCAATCAGAGAGCGTTGTTCTTAACTATTAAACTAAAAAGTTGGTTCTCAGTTTTAATTAAACGGCTTGTTTTAAACATAGCATGCCATTCACAACAATGGGTGAAAAATATATATACAAATTTTCTATCATCAAGAAAAAAAACAAAAAGGCAATATTGTTAATGATCAACAATTATTACTAGTTCGCCAGTCGCATCCTTCCGAGCACTATTCCGGCAAATCGGACAGGTGTAGTTCCGGCACAGCCACTGGTCGATGCATGTCGGGTGATACAAATGGAAGCATCTAGGAAGTTGCTTCACTTGTTCTCCTTCCTCAAAGGCAGTAAGGCAGATTGTGCATTGCATGCTGCTTTCACTCGTCTCTTGTTTCTCATAGCCGAACGTCGGGAGTCTAGCTATTGCGGCTGGATCCAATGCTATCCTCGGCGATTCACGCACCACAGGCGGCGTTATCCTCTGTCCATTTGGTTGGCCTGGAATTGCTGAGCCATTATTCGAAGCGGGATTGACTCCGATAATTGGTTCGCGAAAGTGATCTCTATAATCAAGAATTAGAGCTATGAGTAGAAGAGCTACCAAGGTAACTACAGGAAATATTATAGGAGCCATCAAGAAGATGTACATGTAGATAAACATGCCTAACACCGCAAACACTGCGGTGCCAATTGTGCTGACAACCCAGCCGACGCAACAGGATGCAACACACCAGAATGCCGGGTTGAAATAATCATCGAGGATTGTTAATGGCATTGTTCAAGTCCGATCCGGCTCGATCGATCTCTTGCTCTTCAATTTGCTCTTTTCTTGGATTATAATTGATCTAAATTATGTTTGTTGAAGTAGATGCATGGTTTGCTGCTGAGGAGTCCATGGCAACTTGAATTGATTTGTTATTGGAGGTAACCAGGGAAAGAAGGAAAAATGTTTTTAGTTAATATTTGGTTTATAAATATGTTGTTTTTGTGGTACTCTTTTTATCGAAAAAAAATCTACCGAGTGGTGCTTATATTTAGCAATACAAGTGGTTTTCTGATTTTAAATATTTTTAGACTGCTCAAATATAGCGTATGGACGGTTATTCTTTATTTAATTTGATGATCAGTACGGATATGAGATATATTAAACAATTCAGAGATAAATCAAAGAACACAAACACTCCCGAGAAAGCACCCTTCCCACCCAGATTTCATTAACATGGAGAAAAATAGAAGAATTACAGAAGGCTCTCTATAGCCGTGTATTGTATATTATGATTAAGGAATAAAGATAGGTGCCTTTTAACATCTCAGCACATAGCTAAATCTAGAATATACAATCAGCACAATAATTTACTTCTAAATAATGCGGAGACAGAGAAGTTTCCATTAAGTGATCTTTTGTGGCAATTTCTACACTCCCCTCAAGTTGATCCAAAGATATCATCGGAGGTTAACTTGTCGGTTATTTCTTGAAACTTCCCTTTTGACTGAGCTTTGGTGAACACATCGGCTAGTTGATCTTCACTGCGGATATAGGGAGTTTCTATGGTTCGATTCAGTACATTCTCACGGACATAGTGACAACTCACTTCAATGTGCTTTGTCCGTTCATGAAAGACTGGATTGGATGCTATATGAATAGCTGCTTGATTATCACAAAAAAGCTTGGTAGGGCTGTCAAGACTAGGACATCCCAACTCGTGAAGCAATAGGCGTAGCCACACGATTTCACTTGTAGCGGTTGCCATGGCTCGATATTCGCTTCGCACTTGACCTTGCAACCACTGGTTGTTTCTTACTTTGCCGGTAACCAAGTTCCCTCCAATGAATGCACATAACCCGGATGTAGATCTTCTATCTAGCGGGTTCCCCGCCTAATCTGCGTCCGTATATCCGTCAAGGTGGTGTGCCCTGGTTCTTCATAAGAATTCCTCTTCCCGGTGTTGACTTGGATATCTCGGAATTTGATCAATAAGTTCCATGTGCCCTTTAGTTGGTCTCGCATAAACCGACTAACAAAACTAAAGGATAAGAAATGTCGGGTCTAGTAATAGTAAGATAAATTAATTTCCCTACCGGACGTTGAAACCTACCGATGTCATTGAGCACTTCCTCGTCTTTAACTACCTTGTTGTTGTAATCCATTGGAGTTGTAGCCGGTTTTGCGCTTAGTTTGCTGTCTCTTTTAGTAAGTCTAGGATGTATTTCCTTTGACATAAGAATAATCCTTTGTGAGATCGGGTAATCTCAATACCGAGAAAATATCTTAACTTACCCAAATCTTTAATATCAAATTCCAATCTCGGATGCTCCTTGAGAGCATCTATCCCATTTGGTCACTTCCGTGATCACAAGGTCATCAACATAAATGAGGATAACAATTGTACCTCTTTTCGTCACCTGAGTGAATAGAGAAGAATCTGCCGCACTTCTTTTGTAGCCAATTTTAAATAGAGCAGACTCGTCGACCATACCATGCTCTTGGAGACTGTTTTAGTCCGTAGATGGCCTTTTTTAGATGGCATACCATTTTGTTTCTTTGGGGTACATGTAAACCTGGAGGAATTTCCATGTAAACTTCTTCTTCTAAGTCACCCTGAAGAAATGCATTTTTACGTCCATTTGGAATAATGGCCATTCATGAAATAACAAAAAAGACATTAGAATACGCACGGTGTTCATTTTGGCTACTTGGTGCAAAGGTCTCCTTGTAATCTAAACCATAGGTTTGAGTGTACCCTTTGGCAACCAATCGGCTTTGTATCGTTCTATTGTTCGTCACTATTAAATTTGATTTTGTAAATCCATCTACAACCGACTGATTTTTTTCCTTGGTAGTGGTACAATATCCCGTGTGATTTTTATTCATGGCATTTAATTCTTCTCTCATAGCTTTAACCTAAATTTCGATTCGTTGGCTTCTTCAAAAGATGCGGTTGCGGGTTTTTCAATTCGGTTAAGAAGGTAAAGAAATCTCTTGAGATTTTATTATACCTTACTTGGTTTTCAATAGGATATTCTACGAGTATGTAATAAAATCATTTAACCTTGTTGACGGTTGAAAGATTCGGGGACCTTCTCGGCAATTGAACTTGAACTTGATTGTGCCTTGAACTTGATTCGGCACGGGTTGATTGTGCCTTGAGCTTGATTCGGACTGGGTTGATTGTGCCTTGAGCTTGATTCGGCACCAAGTTGAATGTGCCTTGAGCTTGATTCGGCACCGATGGTTCATGCCGTGCTCGCTCTTGATTCGAGTATGAATTCGCTATGCTCCCCCGTTTGATATTATCGATCCAAAAAACATTTTATGTTCATTAAATGTTACATTACGGAGATAAAGGTCCTTCTGTATCGGGTTCAAAACATGTATAACCCTTTTTTCGGATGAGTATCCAACGAAAATACATTTGTGGGCTCTTGGATCCAATTTGTTTCTTCTTGAGAATGTACATAACATACACATCCAAACACCTTTAAATGAGATATGTTAATTTTCCGATTGTACGGGATTTGTAGTGGGCTTTTAAATCCTAATACACGACTTGGGAGTCGATTAATTAAGTAGCAACCGGTACAATTGCAATCCCAATATTCTTTTGGCAAATTTGCGAAAAAGTAAAGCCCGGTAACTTCTAGTAGTGTTTTTTCTTTCGCAACTCTTGCCGAGGTGTTCCTACACACGAAGTTTGATGAGAAATACCTTTACTCGTAGGAATGTTTGCAAATCATTGTTGACATTTTATTGTTCGTTATCGGATCGAGTACTTTAATTGTGGTACCAAATTGATTTTTTACCATGTTGTAAAAATTCTTAAAAATTGTTGGTACTTCTTTTTGATTTTAAAAGGTACAACCGGGTGGCACGAGATTTGTCATCTATAAACGTGACAAAATATTTAAAACCTTCCTTAGAATCAGGGCATTTCCCAGTATCGAATGAATTAAATCAAACAAATTTTCGCTTTATCAAGACGGTCCGAAAAGGTTTTTTGCATAGTGACAAGAATCACAATCAACGAATTTAAAGTAATGCCTAATAACTTTATTACATGATCGAAGGATGCCCTAAACGGCTATGCCATAAATTAGGAAAAACAGAATGAGAGTTTATTGCGGCCATTGCAGATGGTATGGAATCCACCACATAAAGTCCTCCAGATAACTTGCCTTCACCAATCATCTTCCTCGAAACCCTGTCCTGAAACAGTACTTTCTGTGGAGTGAAAATGACATTACAATTCCAATTATTTGTGCATTTGCTAACGGATAGTAGATTAGACTTGAGATCGGTACCACATTGCATCTATTTCCTTTTAAAGATGTTAAGTTTACCCTTGCCTTTTGTGGAGACTTTTTCTTTTGCAACTAACACATGAGAATATGCACAATTGTTGTCAATTTGAACCAATCGGTATCACTATATACCATATTATCGAGGCCCCGAGTCTATAACCAATTTAAACCGAGTATTGAGATTTAAAGAATTACCATTGGCCTTTACGGCATTAATCGTTTCGGCCGATGTGATTCTCGTGCGTGAAGAAGTGCTTGAACTTGTTGAGTCAAAAGGTTTAGTTTAGCCTCCATTCGAATCGGCACCTTTAGACTCTGTTTCTTGCTTGTTTTCGTTAGTCTCCATTGCCGATTGCCATCGCACGGGTTCACTTCGTGTGGTTTGGATTTGTTGGGTCGTAGGTGAGGGTGTAGCACCCAGACCTTTCTCTTGAGTGCCCGTCTTGGCGGTGATCACGTAGAATTTAGAATTCCCTTTTCCTTTCCTTTGGACCAATGATCTCTATCTTTTGAAACAACGTTAAGAGCTGAATTTTCGGTAGGTTCGATATTACCTTGTGTTCGTGGACATAACCGCTTCTATCTTCTTCGCTCTGAATGATGGAACACACCGTGTTAAAGGATGGTAGTTCGGGCCTTAAGAGGATAGAACGTCTCGCTTCTTCAAATTCGAGCCTAGACTTGCTAGATACGAAGAATTCGATCTTGTTCCTCTCTTTTGATGTAGTCATCGACTTCGGATGAGCGGTCGTAACGAGTTCTTCCCATTGCTTTGTCATCTTGCCAAGATGCTTTGTGACATTGGTTAGGTTCCTTTTGCACTTAGCTAGGTTGTTGCAATTCGAACACCGAGAAACGTTGTTGGGCGACCTACATCTCTTTGAGTTTGTCCTGGTTGTCCATAGGTTTCGGAATAGGAGAAGATATCATAGATTTCGGGGTGCATGGAGTTGAATAGCCAATTCATGACCGGATGATCATTGGCTTGCCATTCGTTAATTTTGGTCTCATCTGCGTTGGCTTGAGGGTTGTACCGAACGTGACCTATCTTGGATTTACCGCCAAGGGCGACGGTCACGGCTCCGGCCCAAGGTAAGTAATTTTTTCCATTGGAAGGATGTTGGTAAGAGGTGAATTTGTGGGATTTGGGTAAGAGTTTCCGCCGTCTTCAAGTATCTAGTACGTGGAAGAAAAGGTTTAAGGTGGATTAGAGATAGGTTTTGATGGGAGATGGCTCGATACCATATTAAACAATTCGGAGATAAATCAAAGAACACAAACACTCCCAGAAAGCACCCTTCCCACCCGGATTTCATTAACATGGAGAAAATAGAAGAATTGAAGGCTCTCTATAGCGTGTATTGTATATTATGATTAAGGAATAAAGATAGGTGCCTTTTAACATCTCAGACATAGCTAAATCTAGAATATACAATCGCACAATAATTTACTTCTAAATAATGCGAGACGAGAAGTTTCATGTCTTTTGTGGCAATTTCTACAAGATATATCAGATTTTGGCCAATCCTGCTGTTATAACTATTATAATATAATGTAAGAAAAATGTCAATGGATATCCTCAAGGTTGTAAATAACAATTATAGCGCTATAACTTTTAAGATACGAAAAAGCTATAGCTCAACAATAACTAGCTATTTACATTATAAAAGAAAAACAGTTAATAACGTTATAGCTCTTGAAATCTGAAAAAGCTGTAGCGTAGATATTTAAAACCCTGGATATCATATATACTGACAAATTAATTATATATATAATAGAATGGGATAGTATTCACGAGGAATACTATCAGTGTACCCTTGCGGATACTCCCGTTGCTAGTAGAAAATTTACCTTTTTGTCACTATATTCTCGCGTATAGTTATTTTTTTACTCAAGTAGATACTGTCCAATTTTTATAATTTTTTTTTAATTAAACAACACTATGAATAATTATTTTCCATGCTTTATATACATAACTTCCGCCAAACTTTCGATTGTAACAAAAATAAAAGTAATTAAACTCTCCTCACATATTAATGAAATATTAAATTTAGTGTCTCGGATAGTTCATCGATTAGGCCTTTTCACTATCTCAATAACTAATGAAATGAATAATTGCAACCAATAATTTTATTAACAGAAATCCGAAATCCTAAAGAGAAGGTACGTACAAATTGAGAATACAGATATTAATATTATACACCATGCCCATCCATGTGCCAAGCTAAAAGTCAAAACAATTTAGCAAAACAAAGTAGCAAATATCAAGAAAAATTAATTAAACAAATGGTACAGCTACGTACAAGTTGTACATACTTTCTTTGCACCTCCTTTACAAAACTCAGCAATTGCTGCTGTATAAGAAACACAATTGATTAATTAATTGCTCCCAGTTCCTTAATTAATTTAAGACAAACACTTTTTTTTTTTCAAGCAAACACCTTGTGAGCAATAATGGAGAAAGAGAAACAGTCAGCAGGACAGTAAATCTCTCAGGCTTGTATGTTCAATTGATACCTGTAATCAAGCAGGCTGATCTGGTGATGATGCTCTGATTCTTTCATCTGGTGGATGCATATTATTCTGGCACAAAGGACATGTCGAGTTTGATTGAATCCATGTCGAGATGCAATTTACGTGAAAAAGATGTTTACAGATAGGCAACTCCTGCACCATCTCTCCGACTTTTATCGTACTGCGACAACCTGAGCACCGTATCATTCCAGAACTTTGCTTGCTATACAGAAAAGAAGGAGAGATCATCTCGTTCTTCGGTAACTCTGCCGGTGAGGCGGCGACGGTGGTGTTTCTTCTTTGTAACTTCCTTTTGCATTTGCTGCACAAAAGAGCTGCTACTATGCCAAGCAGAATAAGGCTTATGATTAAAAGAGAAGTATAATATATAGCCTTATGGCTATCAGCAGTCACTGGTGTGAAGGTATGATCTTGATGAGACATGGCATGAACCTTACAGATTGAAAGCAATCAAAGATGAAGCTTTACAATTTGGTGGATATACAATGGAAAGTCAACTGCCTTGTTATGAAGGTTATCTTTAATAGGAATCTTTAATTTAAATCATATTTTAGACAGCATAAGTTAGGGTACTTGTGCATAGTACACGTACGGGAGTACAGCTGATCTGGAATTTAATATTAAATGCTGGTAAAGAAGTTTTTGCCAAGTATACAAAAGGACAATTCAAATGTCAAAATTTTAATGCTTCCATCGGACGTTTATTTTTTAAATTTTAATAACAAACGTTAGAAAATTCATATTCCGAAATAGATTATGTTAAATGTGATTTATATTATATTTTTAACATACAAATAAAAATTATTATTTTTTTACTTCTATTTATATGAATGAAAAATTAACTTTCAAAAATTATCTATGTCAGTATATTTTTGTAAGTTATTGATATCTATTAAAACTAATTAAGTTGAAATGCTACTACGTACATAATAGGTGATTAATTGGACACGGTTTTGCAACTGTGTATAAACCCATCGTGTATGAAAGTGTCAGTTAATTGTACATTGTTTTCAACCATGTATATTCATACATAGTTTTTTTTAAATTAAATTTGTGTATATATGAAAATACCTTTCAAATATGGTTTTAATTTAAAAAACTACGTTTGATTCATATTTAAAGAAATAATAGAATATAGTTATACTAGATGAATTCATATCAAAATCACTATACATTTATTAATAAAAGAATAACTAAAGGTTAACATTATCTCCTTATTTTTTTTAATTAATCTAGAAAATAAGAGAATATTTCTTATTCTTAAATAAAAAAGAAGTATTTGTTTTGATGTTAGTAATCATCTGTTTTATGATTGCGTTACCGTTGAGATAAAAATGACGTATTAATTTGTTTCGAGTTGAAAATTTGAAGATAAATAAGCGATTAACTTTAATTAAACATTGAGGTACATATTATATATAATTTTTGGAACTTATTAAAGCTTGTCACCAACTTAAATTATTTTATTAATAGATTGATAACTTTTTTTCAAAATTCTATTTTTATAGTTCCGATTTAATTAATTTTAACTATCAATAATTAATTATCGGAAAATATTCCAATAGCATTCTTTCTAGAATCAATCTTTAAACTTGAACACAAAAAATAGTATTTAATTTTTTTTTTTTTTTTTTTGCATATTGTGGGACCTTTGTTTTGTTGCCTTAAATAAAAGGTCTGTATTGGTACTTTGACCGACACTATGTGCCTGTCCGTGTCCGACTTGTTAAGTAACTTTAAATTGGGGAATTTCTTATATACCCCTCAAGAAATTATGTACTGAGCCCTCTAAAATTGATCTAAATTTTATAATATAATATTTACCTTTATAAATTTCTAAACACACAAAGTTACTCAATTTGTTGACTTTTTTTATTAAAACTTATTTTAAATTTATAATTAAAGCACCTATTTTATCCTTTATTAAAAAAAATTAAAAAATGTAGTATGTGTGCAAATATTTTATATTTAGTCGGTTTTCGATGATAAATTGTATATTTCTCTACTTGTAAAGTATACACGGTGGCATTTTGGAATAAGCTTATTTGTGTCACATGTAAGAAAATGAACTATTGTTCTCACAACTAACCAATCAGAAGACTGGATATTTATCTTAAACAAGCTACATATGTTTTACTTTTTTTAATAAAAGATAAAAATTGAGAAAGGCATACATGAAACTCCCTCTTTAATAGAAAATTTCAAATGAGTTTTAATAGAAAATTCAATAAATGTAGTAAATTTGTGAGTATTTGAAATTTAGAAAGGTAAATATCATATTAAGAATTTTGGAGGAAGAAACACGTAATTTCAAGATTTCTGAGGGGTATACATGAAACTCCCTCTTTAATTAATAGTTTTCTTATTTTTCAAGAGTATTTATACATACCATGCATGCCCATTAATTACTTTCAGAAAGTCAAATAGAAAAGTAAGAGGAAAGAATTTTATAACTTGCAGATGACGTTTGAGCTTCGACATGTGGTTCTTATTGATAGCCTCACATCCAAAAAAGTACTAATTAAAGTTCAAATTTCAAAGATTAATAATTAAAAAGCAAGATAATCAAACTAGGACAAAATTTTGCGTTCATGCATCCTTCAATAAGAGTGAGGTGTTAGAACTTGCTTCCTCAAGCAAAAACAAAAAACAATATTAATTAATATGTAGAGGATGTCACGATATATTAAACAAAATGGGTTGAATGAAAACAAATATTTATGGATACAAAATAGTACGGACCGTAAGAATAGGACAACGATAGTGTACCAGCACCTACTTTCTTTTATACCTCATTATATTTATATAGCATAATAACAATTTTGTAAATAATATTATATTATATTTGTAATTTGTTTTCAATAAATCCTCAAACAATCATACAAATTACATAATAGTGTCTGATACAAACAAGCAAACATGGAGGTGAATTGAGTTTTAGTGTATTAAATACAAGAGAGAACTTTTAGTTGGAAATATAAGTGGCAGTGAGATGTATGATATATGATAGTTAGAATGCAATATGTTCTAATCGTAAAATTGTAGATCCAGTCGTACAAAAGGTAAAAAGAGAGAGAGAGAAAAAAAAGACATCAAATATGTGAAAAGTCATTTCTATTGATTTTTCACTGGATAGTGGGGTAGGTTACAAAATATTAGTACCAAAGTAGTGGGTTACAGAATATCGGTTACAAAATATTGATTTGTAGGAGAAGTTAGCCGCATATTCAGTCTTAACAGAGGAGGGTATTTTCAAGCTGGACACTTCAAATCTCAGTAGGGAGCAGCTTGGGTCCGATGTCCATCGGACTCAAACTGAGTTCGATGGGTTCTATAGCCGTCCGATCTGCTTCAAGATCTATGCACACAGATATTAAAGCGAATGTGCACGGATATTAAGTGATTTGCACATATCTAAAAGCAGATCGGACGGTTATGGAACCCATCGAACTCAGTTTGTGTCCGATAGCCATCGGACCCAAGCTGCTCCCATCTCAGTAATATTAGCATAGTTTGATGGATAGAGGGGAGCATATCTTCCTTCATTTCTGCGAACTGTGGCCTGCACACTGCCAGTGGAGACTGGTGTCTTATTTGGGCTAGGTAGTTGCAATAGTTGACGGTGGGTGATGCAGAGCATTGCATTCATATTCTCCAGGTATTGGAGACCATTTTCAAGCATAGTAATGTGACAATGCTGTTTTGTTGTCTTGTGAGACAGCTCTCTGAAGTGAGCATTGTTCTTCAGAGTTTCAAACATGTGAGTGTGCCTCAGTTTGTCAGATAAGTTGTTGTGTCAATTCTGGATTGGCATAGTCTGTCATGGAGTTGGCGGATTGAGTCTCTGGCTATGTCAAGTTGATGTGCCAGGCATTCGGTGACCGTCATATCTGTTTATTTTGTCTATATTCCGACCGCACTTTACATTAAAACTTGTGCCTAAAGCTTTGAAATTACGTTCATTTCATTGATATTCATTGAATATCAGTAGGATGTGGTACTGCTATGCTTTGGTTCTTATTTTGAAGAAAATAAACGAAACCAAGGAAGAATCTGGAGTCTGAAGGCCTATACACAGACTGTGCATTATCTGTATGCGGACCGTGCACCCTCTGCCCAACCACAGACTGAAGAATCACACGGCCGTGCACAATCAACCTCACCAAGACACAGGCACACGGTTCGTGCATCTATGCATACGGACCGTGCATGACGATTCTGGAAACCTGACCAAGGAAGGAAATAAATGCTATCTGTAGAAGGTCGGGAAAAAGGCAATAAAGGGAGGATTCTGGACAGAGAGAGGACGATTCTGATTCTAAGTAGGAGACCTAGGGTTAGGAAAAGAATACGGCTTGACTTGGAGAAGAAGAGAGGAGGAAAACGCGAGTTTTGTGTCGAATCTTCTTATTTCTTTGAGTTTTGTCACGAACTTGATTATTGTTATTAGTTTTATTTGCTTTTTGATAATGTTAGACTAAACACTTTGTTTCTAGGGTTATGATGTAGTCGAATGATTAGTTTTATTTACTAGTTACTTGGAATTTTTGTTGAATCTTGTGCTTGCTTGTTGTGTAGTATTTTATTGCTTAGTTAAATTTGTTTGAATTGATTGGTTTATCCGTTAGATGCATGGACACATCTAGATGGTAGTTGTAAGACCTTGATATTCACTCGACCAAACTAGGTATTTGAAATAGGTTTGTGAGCCGAAAGGTGAAGCTTTCCTCGCGTCGAGAGATTGAGAATACCTTTAGTAAAAAAACAAGCGACTTAGATTAATTAAGCTGACAAACGAAATTTGAGGATTAAGAATCCTAAGAGGGAAGAAATTGAGTTTCGTACGAAGTAATTAAGCCAATAAACGACAGTTGAGGATTATTGACTTAGGTACGGCCGATATGAATCATGTACAAAGGAACAACATCAGGGCCACACGGACCGTGTATGAAAGTATATGGTCCGTGCACATTACACACGACCCATGCATGAAAGTGCACGGACCAGGCACCTTGAGACTAAGTTGAGATGAAATCAGAAACTCTGAAAATCCCTTTTTATTCATATAAAACCATATTAAAAACCACTTTATTACTTTGAATATTGTTATTGATCTTGATCTGTTAGGATATAGCATACCCCCAAATCGCCAATGCAGACTTCTAAAATTTCTCTCCTCCCACCGTGCTAGCCACCTCCGAACCTTCCTGATCTTCCTCTCCTCCTTAAATAGGTCATTAATGGCACAACTTTGGAGCCAAGCGTGCTCTGTATGAAGTATAAATCCCATCTTGCCTCGAGGTCAGTGCAAGGAGGCCAGAGGAGCTAAGAAAAGGAAGACGCGAGAATGCCAGCTAAATATGTTTTGTTGTTTAGAAATCAAATTAGAGTGAGAATATAGAATTTGGGACTGTGCCTCACATGATAATAAAAATCCAAAATATTATACAAAATTGAGTTACAAGTTTGAAACTAAAATTTTACATTTTTTTTAGAAAAAATGAGGGTTTGAGCTCACATTTGATTTCATTGATGTAAGTTACAGAGTTTAGTAACAAACCATAAGTCCATAAGATGAAGAAACCAATACTTTAGACCGGTTTAAATTGTGTTTTAGATGCGTATCTTGTCGGGTACTAGGTCAGTACCAATCCCGACAGGGCACTGGTACGATTTACAAGAGGTGCAGAGCCTCTGTTCAGAGCCGAAGGAAAAGAAGAAAAGAAAAAAAAAAAAAAAATCTGCAGATAGGCTCTTGGTTTCAACATCCAAATAAATTTGAGAATTTGGGTCTCTCGACTCTGAATCTTAATTTGCTGTAATTCAATACATAATAGGGAAGCATGATAACGGGTCGGGTATGAATTTGAGTTTTCTGTATTGATTGTGGATAATTTTTGCAAATTAAAATGCAGCATACAATTTGGAGAGTTAAATGTAAAGTCAACGAAATAAGATAAGGTATATATTTCTATATGTAGTACCCGATTGGGGTACGGCAGTACTGTGAAGAAATTTCTAAGCTAGAATTAAATAATCAATTTCGGTAAGAAATTCTAGACATAAGACGCCTTATACAGTTATACCTGGGTTAGGTTGGTAGAATCGTTGTATTATGTTAGATGCCTACGGGTTTGGATGTATTAAAACAATTAATTATATTATCTAAATTATATAATAAAGCAGCTTAGCTGGAGTCCCATATTAGGTTCTGTATATTTATTTTCTCTCCACATAGCTGGAATCAATAGAAATGAAGTATTTTTGTTAATTAACTGGACCAAATCCAATATAGGGAGTAAATTGAGATTTTTTTTTTCCAATGTTCTTAATTAATCATTTAATTAGTTGTTTTGACTTTTGACCTTGTGTGATTTAACTGGACCAAATCCAATATAGGGAGTTGTTTTGACTTTTGACCTTGTGTGATTTTTAGGAGTGTTTTCCATTTTCCCAATACGGTGCCAGCTGCCAACCGTATGGTTCTCAAATCTCAATGCGCCAGTGATGGATAAAAAATACATGCCACAATGTGAATATTATATACAACTTAAACATGTTTGAAACTCAAAATTACACAGTTTTTTTGGGACATGTAGAGGAATTTCTTTTATAAACCATAATTCAAAAGGTTAATTTTATGAAATCAATATAATTTTTTTTAAAATCATAAGAATTAAAATGTTATTTCAGTCTATTTTTTTTTTTTTTGAACCGAAATGACATTTTGGTTCGATATGATTTTACACCAAAGACTGTACATATTCTTCTGAAAAACTATAAAACCAGAAATGGCATTACGAATAAAGATGATAGAGACAGATTAAAAAAAAAAATGATAACAGAAATCTACAAATAAAAAATAATTAAATAACTTGGAAATATCTACAAGAGGATACACCTATGTGAGATGCGTTACAAAATATCTTAGCTTTGTTCAAGTAACGTTAAAAAGGTCCCTATCACATATTCACGTGGCAAATCTTGTTAATATCTTGAATTTGACAAGTCAAATAACATAAAAATAAAATATAAATTATATTATTTTAAAACATCAATATTTAATAGTAGTAAGTAGCGCTGCACAAAATATTCGTACTTCGTGATTCGATTCGAGTTTGATTCGAAAAAGTTCGTAAAAAATTCGATTCGAAAGAGTTCGAAATTAATTCAAATCAAATTCAAACTGGACCTGGTTCATTCGAAATAGATTCGCAAACTATTCTAGTTCGAAATTAAAAGTAACATGAACCGTTAATTTCTACTAATAATTTATGTTCGCTGATGACTTAAAAGTTAAAACATAAGATTGCTCAGCTATAAGTCATAACTTATAAGTCGTAACTCTCATTCTCAGTTCTGAAATTCTAGATGACTTCCACCTCTCATTCTCAGCAACTACGATCATTCTTCCTTGTTGTAAAAAAGTTCGTAAAAGATTCGAAATTGAGTTTGTAAAAAATTCGGTTCGAAATTATTCAAACCAAACCTAATTCGAAATTAATTCAAATCAAACTCAAACTAGGGTAAGTTCGATTCGATTCGATTCGTTTGCAGCCCTAGTAGTAAGTAGATGTAGTATATTAATGAAAGATCGAATTTATTTTATATTGTGCAAATAAAATAGTATTGACGATGAAAAAAAAATTAAAAGTTAAAAAGTTTTATAAGTTAAAACATCAAAATTTGTTCAGTTTGATGCATTACAATATTTTACTTAAATTATAGCCATTTACTTGTCAAACACCAATAAAATTTCCTGACAAAAAAAAAAAAAAACAGACCAGATTTTAGCCCAATTAGTCATCGAACATTTAGAAAAGGCACATTCTTTTCTTTAGTTTTACAAACAGCCTGAAATCCGGGCCCAATCCTCAATATAATAGTTCCAGTATCAACAAAAACGTCTTATTAAACCAATTAATTGACAAATTAGTTATTAGCGTTGACTAAATTATCACAGATTATCTGATTAATTAATCAATTATTTTTTATTTTCAATTAATTCTTTAACAATATTTTTTCCGTCCAATAAGTAAATACCGTTATTTATAGCTAGGAGTATATCAACTTTTTAGTCTCTCTGTTTGTCGCTTTTGCCCCCCCGCCCTTTTCATGCTACTACGACAACATCACATCACTAGTTAATTAATAGGTATACAAAAACGTGTTATGTTGACGGCCGTCCAACTAGATAAGGCATTGACTAAAGGTGCCTTGTCGAAGCAGCTTAATTCAATTTATGGAGCCGGCTAGAGTGAAAAAGGCGGAGCCAGTCACAAAATGACACAATTATAGTACGAAATAGTATATCACATGTGATTGTTTTATACTGTGATTATTTGCGTCCCGTAATTATTTTTTACGGCACATAACGCAACAAATCTGATCACGAGACGGCAAGATACATGATCACGCGAGTCACGTATAATTAGAATCGTTAAGTTTTGATTAAATGGTGAATTTTGAATAAATTAACCAAAATTATAAAAAAAAAAGTTAAATATGAAAAAGTGACTAATTACGTTTGGACACAGCACTCGAATGGTCACGGCATGACTCGCATGCTATGACAATTCTTTGACATTTAGTTACAGCAAGACACGGTACGTGTGACTAGGGGCGGAGCCAGACTTTTAAGATATGGAGATCAACCATATAAACTTTCCGTATTGCGAATGGGAATCAATTTTATAATTTTGTAACATTTTACTCTAAACTATACATAAATTTATGTATAATAATAAAAAATTTAAAAATAGAAGTCAATTGATCCCATTGCTTGTTATTGGATCCACCTCTACGTGTAACTGTTCACTTGATTATAGCAATACACGGCACACGAAACTAAATGTACAACATGTTACTTGATTATAGCAATACACGGCACACGAAACTAAATGTACAACATGTTAGTCACAGAACGGCGTGATTTTTCCAATCTACGAGCGGGCAGAAACAGACATGGCCATGCCTCATCAAGATTTCGAATAAAATAGTAATGACGAGAGATGCTTTCTTGTGCTGTTCTGCGGGGGCATATTAATGAACAAAGAATCTCAGGACGCAAGGGTAACACTCAACACAAGCAAAAAGTCAAAGGAGGACTGCAATTAAGAAATCTGTAGGCTGTAGCTACTCAATTGGTTGTCACAAGTGGATTTCCTTGTTGGTTATACCAGTAAAAGAAATAAGGTTACTTCACTACAAAATCCTATCACTGATTTTTGAAATAAAGATAATTTACTTCAACTATCCGCAAATTACCAAGTAATTTATTAATTAGAATGACTCTAATTCCACGCCAAATATTGTATTTTTCATTTATATATAAAAAAAAACTCTTCAATAGATCATAAACGGATTCATATTGAAGAAAACTATATTATAATTTAAGTAACTTTTTTTTTTTTTTATTTTGATTAAAAATTTCTCTGATTGTTATGAGCTCCACAATAAGTTTGTGTTTCTTAGAAATTTTTCTGATTGTTAGGATCAAGTTTTTTTAACTTTAAATATTCGTATAGAATTAATTAGCCAGTTATCGAACTTGCGACTTCTCATACGAAAAAAAATTACTTTTGTTGCATAGGCTGCTTTTTACTTATAACTGTCTTGTCATATTTTTAGAAGCAGCATTCTTTAGTTAATTATTACCTTTATTGTTTTGGATTTTCTAGAAAGTAGTTTATTATGATCCGTTTGTTTTAATAACAGAGCGAAGATGCCATTAACCTTCAAAAGAAAAACAGAGTGAAGGCCCTTTTTACTCACAAAAAAAAATGTATTGAAACATATTATAAATTAGGAGCAATCAAACAGATATACACAAAATACATGAAATTGAAGCAGAAGAAATAAATCAGATAGTTTTTGCAAAAGTTATCTGGCCTATGCTGCATGAGTAATTTCTAACTGCTACTGCTGTTCTATATTTGACTGATTGATGTTAACTTTCAAGGTTATCTCTGCCTCCAAATCTAAGTTCATCATTATCCGACAAACAGGGCATGTCGAGTGAAAGCCGAACCACTTATCGATGCAATCTTTATGGAACGAGTGAGTACAGAAAGGAAGCTGCTTCACAATCTCATTCTGGCGTATTGCACCGAGGCAGATAGCACAATCCAAGCTATCGATGTTTCCCCTGTTTTCGTAGATGTATGTTGGAAGCGAATCAATCAAAGATGGAGGCAGTCCATTCAAGATTTGCCGATCTGATGGCTCCGGGATGATGACGCGGTTTGATACAGTATTGACCTCCGGTTGTCGGGACTCTTGTCTTCGTCTAGTATACCAAGAACACAATGCAAACAATGTACAAATAATGAAGGTGACTGCAGTAATGCATGATGCGCGTATCGGGCTCAAAAACAAATACGACACGGGCAACGTCACGATGAATATTGTGTACTCGGTTAAGATGATCCTAATTGAGTTACATAACCATTTCGGAATTAATCTGCACATTGTTCTTCTTTGAAGAAACTCTCATCTCATTTATGCTATGTGAAGTGGATTGTTTGTTATATAGTTAAAAAAGTTCTTAAAATATTTTATTACTACAAGTATAAAGATGTTGCCATCAATCATGCTGATTTAATTAGAAGCGTTATCAGCCTTTTTGAGACGCACTAGCTTGTTGAGAGTATATATACATTATGTAATTTTTAATAAGATATATATAGTGGCAGCAGATAGTATACATTGAACAATTGCATTTTGTTTCTTGGTATGTTAAGAGTAGGTCGGATGGACATCGAACCTACTTTGCTTTAAAATTCGTGCATAATGCTTTAAATTCCGTGTACGTTTGTTTCGATTTTCGTACACCCAGATTTTAAAATGAATCGGATGGTCATAAAACTTGTTGAACTTAAAAGTAGGTCCAATGGACATCGGACCCACTCCGTTGTCGTGCAAGTGAAGCCCATAGATACGGCCGGATTAGGAAACTATGGTCGAGTTTTATATCTAAATGAACCACAGTATTATTATGCTGCGAATTTCTGTGGATCAAATCAGTATTCTGCACGCAGTTTGGCACGGCATGCATTTTGCCCCTTAATTTACATAATGAATATATTGTTGTGTAGTTGATGGTGATTGAGTTTGCATATCCAGTCGAAAGCACTAAAATATATATAGTCGATTCTTGTAACTTTCGACTTTCAATTTTCAACAAATTAAGCCTTTATAAGCTGCCTTAATTTGCTATTAACAATTCGATTCGTTACATGATACCTGACATGATACTAAACGGGACAAATCCTGATACACAATATGATTCCAACAAATTGATTGTCCAAATTAACAAATTATATGAACAACATGATATTATTTCTATATTTGTAACATACAGAGTTTCTCTTATTCTGTAGAACTATTTATATTTCGATATATTATTTGAGTTATAAAAAGCAAACTGTATAAATTTTAAATGTCAAAATGTCACTATCGCTGGAACTGACTTCCAAGATTGAATTTCTCATTGTTGACTACATTGAGCGCCCCTTAGAAAAAAAAAAATAAAAAAAAAGCCTACAAAGACAAACCCGTGGATCCTCTAAATCTACCTTAATAGTAGCCTCCTTATGGTTACTGGCTGGACTTGAGGAGAGTAGGTCGGATGTTCATCAGGTTTACTTTGGTTTGAAGGGTTAAATTCTTGTTTAATTTTCTTTAAAATTCGTGTGTAATATTTTAAATTTTGTGCGTGTCTATTTTAATATTTTTATGCACAGATTTTAAAATATGAATCGGATGGTCATGGAGCTCGTTGAATTTTGTCTATTTTAATATTTTTATGCACAGATTTTAAAATATGAATCGGATGGTCATGGAGCTCGTTGAATTTAAAAATAGATTCGATAGACATCGGACCCGTTTTGTTCTCTATGGACTGGTGCCTTGACTACCCACCATCACACGGCGAGTTAGGTTGTCTAATTAATGTTTACCATTGAGTTAATTAATTTGGTGGCAAAAGAAATTACTTGCATTGTGCGACAAGTCGAAATTTCTTGATTATACAGGTCTTCCATTGAATAAGTGTATGATGTCTTGATCTGGGGCTGTTTGCAATCGAGTCTGTATTCTCTACGGTACCGTACTTGATTCAATGAGCTAAGTAATTGGAATTCAGTTTCTATTTAAACATAGGTTTGTTTTTTTTATATTCGTGCTACGATTAAAGAACGGTCTGAATTTAGTAATTGAACGTGCGGTATTTGTATTGGCTGCATGTGTTTATCAGAAGATCATAATCGAAAAACTCAATTCAAAAATAATTAATGAGATATAAAATTCGTTTGAAATTTATTATAATTTTACCAAAGTAAATAATATACCAAATTTTTACTAGTTGTACAAAATAAAAATAAAATAGCTCATAATTTTCTTATGAATAATAAAAAAATAAATATCGGTTGTTCATATAATTTATAAAAATTCGATAAATTTTAAAATATATACAGAAAAAACTAGCTTTTGATCTAATAGTAAAGGCACATGGTCTCTATGTGGGAGATTATGGATTTGAAATCCAGATAAGAAAAAGTGTTTGTTATAATAACAAGAGTATTAAATAGTTATATGACTTCGGCTTCAATTTTACTAAAAAAATATATATATACAAAAGTAATAATTTTAATACCATATTCGAAAATTTTATTGTTATGCAGATGGTCAATGTCATGAAAGTTGGCATAGCTATGGCCTATGGGAGTCCACCTTTTTTTTTTCTTCTTTTCTTTCTGTTTGATACCTTGTTAAAATGCAGGAAATCACTTTCAGTATAATTTGAAGTTTTGTCTTCTGCATTAGATTTCAAAATTCGAAATTTATTTTCTATATGAATTTTAAATTATTATTAATTTATTAATTTTATTATGTATATATATATTTTTTGTATACATAGCCCCTCCCCTTTATGACTAATCAATGCCCTTTTCTTGTGTGAGAAATAAGCCAACGCTAGCTGATACATCAGGTGACATTTTGATATAGGTTTCAGTATATTTTACAGTGATTTACAAACTGTAATAGAAGGTTGAATATTTACTGACTAGCATACAAATAAATGAATAAGTTGGAGCAATTTTTTACATCTAATTTTGTAAAAAAATAAAAATAAATGCTGGTGCTTAATTTATAATTTTAATTGCAGGTATATGAAATTAATTAGCAATATCTTCTAAAATGTCACATCATCATTTGGCAATTGCTTTTAACTACGGAATCCAAAACAAAAAACAAATAATAAAGATAAAGAAAAATCTTATAATACTTAATATGTCCCGGAAATTGAAGATATAATGCATTGCAAGGTTGGAAATTGTTTGATAGTGATTGAGAAATAATTGTATAGTTATTGATGTGGAAAAAAAATATTGGAATAATTGTTAGAAGTGAATTTTTTGATGTATTAGCGACCATTATTTTGATGGTTGGCGGCGATAGCTGTCAACAGATATATTGATAACAATGAAATATTAAAGTATTTAATGAAATATAAAACAAAAATTCTAGCTCCCGCACGACTATATAAGTGGAGCATTCCTCAATTTAGAATCCTAACTTCAACCCGCATTCGGCCCCAATTGAATGCATGCTCTCCATGTCTCAATCTCTAATGCCATATTATTAATAAGGCGGCCCACCGGTTTGTGCTTGTTTGAGAATAGTCTCCTGTTCCGCTCTCTACACAAACCCCACACACCCGCTGTCTAGATAACACTTCATTTTTTATAATGAGTTTTCGTAATCTATGACTTTGCGCATGTCCATACAGAACAGATATTAATTTGGACATGATATGTGTGCTAATTTTTATTATATTTAGAGTTTGTTTGGATTTGCATTTATCAAATCATTTAATTAATGGTGAAAATAATTTTCAAATTTGGTCAACGTAATGTGATAATCATTTTTATTCATATCCAAATCCAATAGATAAAGGCATGCAGCTGTAATTTTATTATTTTTCCTGGAAAAAATAGCGGTTGTTGAGGATGCAAGATACAATAATATATCATATATGTACACTGTATTTACTCAAATTGAAGAATAGTTGATCCACCATTGGATATTCCTTTTACCTTCTTATTTCATCCCTTTTTTTAAGAGATATTTCATCCTTATATATAATCAATTAACAGATAGCACCTAACCAAACCAGACTAGAACTACTCAACATAAAATAATTAAGTCAGATAACACTGCAAAAGTATTGCGACTCTTTACCCCCACCTATGTACAAACTCAAATATATTAACGTCTCTTCAGTCTCTGAATAGCCATCAAATTAACCACTAAAACTAGCACTAACGAGCCTCACATTTCAGTATGCAATAGTAAGTGCAATGTTTGAGGTAGCCTTAAGACCACAGCAGCTGAGCGATTCAAGATCCGACCAGTGCCAGAAGATTGTACTGGCATGGATCCCTGTAGTGGCTGTCATACCCATTTTGTTCATATTTATTAGCCATCTAATGGCCTCTGTCATCACCTTCCTCATTCTTCTTTTCATGATATCCTTCAGCCTGTATTATTTTGGCTTTCCTTTTCCAGAGACCGCATCAGTTGCTGGTACCCATACCGATCAGCCGGGTCTAAGCCCATCGATCATAAAGGAAATTCCTGCGTTTTCTTACAAAGGTGACAGTCATAATCATGATCTGAAAAATGGCAATGGTAGTGATACTGCGGGCTTCCGGTGTGCAGTTTGTATTGCTACAGTGCATAACGGTGATATGGTTAGGCAGTTGCTGATGTGCAAGCACATGTTTCATACGAATTGCATCGACACATGGCTCCCGTCACATTCGACATGCCCTATGTGCCGTACCGATGTTAAAACTGGGAAGTTGTCACCTGAGCCACGAGAACCGCCGGTATAGTTCGAGGTTCAAGTTAATGTACTTTGGTTATGTCAGTTTTTTGTTCATCAGATAGCAAATATGTTTTAGTGCTTCCTTCATTCCTTGTGTTTGGTTAATGTTCGTCGGTAAGATTTGTTTCTTGTTTTTTTTTTTTTCATTGGTAAGCAAATGTGTTGTTTAGTTTCTTTTTAATATGTGTTTGTACATGTAACCATTATTATATATAAACTTCTTGAAAAGCCTATGTACGTACCAAATGGAATTTTTTTTTTTTTTTTAAAAACCTTCACAGAGATTTGCAAAAGCTTCTATGGACATAAGGACCTACTTGTAAAATGAACATATTTTTATTTCCAAAGTTCAAACAGTCGATCCGAACCGTTCATCTTGTTCTCCATATTAATATGTGCTTGGATACCAAATTTTACATTTTTCTGAATTTTTTTACTATTTATTAAGATAGGTACAAAAAATATCAAATTCAGACTATTGAATTTTGTACCCATCTTAATAAATAGTAAAAAAATTCAAAAAAATGTAAAATTTGGTCTCCAAGCACATATTAATATGGAGAACAAGATGAACGGTTCAGATCGATTGTTTGAACTTTAAAAATAAAAATATGTTCATTTTACAAATATATCCTTATGTCCATAGAAGCATCACTCAAAGAAATATAATATAATCTTTCACTAGTTCCGATGTCAAGTGTCAAGTATCATGATAGAAAATCAATAGGCTAAATTAATAATGCAAGATTGTATGAACAGTTCCCCAAATTAAAAGCATAAGAAAAGCTTAATTATGTTGTTTTTACGCTTTGTTTATCAGGTACCTTTTTAACAGGGGTGTCAATGAAAACCGTTTATCAGTTTACTCTACCCGTATCATATTCGATAAGATGGGTATGGGTAAGATTTTTTTTTCGTTAGCTTATTGGGTATGAGTATGGATAAGAATTTTTTTTGTTAGCTAAACGGATATGGGTACGGATAAAAATTGTTTCGTACCCATTGGCTAACGGGTAATTATATAAAATAAATTACATATAGATATATAAATATTATATTTACTTTATTGATATATATCAACGATAATCTATGAGAAAATGTATGCATTTTATCATAAGAAGAATATTATATTAAATATATTAAATATATTATTTTTTTATTTGAATGTTTTATTATTTAGTTAATGAATTGAATTTTGAATTTGTTAAAAGAGATATTTATATTTTTTGTTTTTTTCTTTATAAAAAATTATTAGTTAGAATTGATTGTATATTTATATTTTAATTTTTATATTAGTAATTGTGATTGCATATGTATGACATGATGAGTTTTGATAGTATATTTGTAAAAATAATAAAATAATTATATTTAGTATTATTCGTTATTTATCCGCTACTGTTTCATTATCCACTAATATTAACGGGTACGGATAAAATAAAATAAGACAAATTCTTAACAGATAATAATAAAATATGAATAAGATTAACTCTTAGTAGATATTGATATGAAAATACTTTCAGTATCGTAACCATTGCCACCCCTACTTTTTTAATATATTTTAAATGCTTGCTTAATTCTTGGAACATTGATGGGAAATAACTATTAAAATGGAAACCGTACTGCTCCGGACATGCCTGTATACAGTAGTCAATGGGTCCATGATGATTGATACCCTACCAAGAACCACCTAACCATTTCTTGACATTCTTGTAACTATTTCTCTTTGCTATTACTTGTCCTTTTCTTTTCTTCATTTTTTTTGTGCCATTGGTGGTGTGTGCAGTGTGGTAGAAATTTTTATGGATTCTACAATAATTTTATATATTAATTTGGGTCACTCTTGGAAAAGGGTTGAGTAAATTGCTCACTCGTCACTCGTTAATAACACGCTCACTAAAAATTCATTAATAACTCGCTCATTATCAACTTAATCATTAACAACTCGCTCATTATCGCTCATTAACTTAATAAGCTGAGCATGAGCATGTCCCAATTTGCTTATAACTCGCTAATTAAGAACTGAGTTATATGAATCTTGTCATATCTAATTCCAATTTGTTAAATTAAAATTAAAATTGAATAAATGAAAAATGCTCATAACCTACACTACGCTCCAAAGTGTAAAAATTAAAATTGGATAAATGAAAAACACTGATCATTAGATTGAATTATGATAATTTGTTAAATTTTATAAACAAAAATTAGTTTTTAAATGATGTATCTTAAACAAAATTTCAAAACAAAATTTCAAAACAAAATTTAAATAAGTTTGATTTCATACGAATACGGTCGGATATTATCCGATCCGTTTGCACCCCTATTACCAATTGCTTTGAGCATGAGGGAAAGGAAATAGTGGCAGCAGATAGTATACATTGAACAATTGCATTTTGTTTCTGAGTAGAACTAGGGTGCTCCTAAGTTCACCAAACCTCTTGTGAACTTGACTCTAAAATATATCGAACCGACTTTAAACGATGAATCCAAACCGTTGAAATTCTTCTACCTAATGAGTGATGCGTCTACATGTGAAAATTTTAAAGTTTCGAATTAATTTAATATAGAGTCAAGTGGTCAAAAGTTTAAGGTTTATGAATTAATTTTAATGCATTCATTTTTTGGACTCCTTTGACCACTTGACTCTATATTAAATTAATTCGAAACTTTAAAATTTTCACATGTAGATGCATCAATCATTAGGTAGAAAGATTTCAACAGTTTGGATTCATCGTTTAAAGTCGATTTGATATATTTCAGAGTCAAGTTCATAAGAGGTTGGGTAAACTTAGGAGCACCCTAGTTCTACTCTTTGTTTCTTGGTATGTGCAAGTAGAGCCCACAGAGACGGCCAGATTGGGAAACGATGGACGAGTTTTATATGTAAAAGAACCACACGATGGAATATTGCTACGAATTTATGGAATTTAAATCGGCTGAAATTTCTGATTCTTTGAAATTTCTGAAATTCGAGATCTCAGCCGTTCAATTTTTACTGTGCACACATCTCGGAACAGCTGGTTTTTCTGCACATACATCTTGGAACAGTTCGACGGCTGGATCTGAATTACAGGAATTTCAGGAACACTGTTCATTCGTCTCGAATTTCAGCAGATTCGGATCCGAATTTGTGCGGATCAAATCAGTATTCTGCACGCAGTTTGGCACGGAATGCATTTTGCCCCTTAATTAATTTACATGATGAATATATAGTTGGAGTAGAACTAGAGTGCTCCTTGGAGTACCAATTCCCTTTATACTCCTAGAATTTCAATTGTTTGGATTCGTCGTTTCAAGTTAATTAGATAGATTTTAGAATTAACAGTACAAAGAAAATTGGTACTCCTAGGAACACCCTAGTTCTACTCTATATAGCTGTGTACTTGTGTAGTTGATGGTGATTGAGTTTGCATATCCAGTCGAAAGCACTAAAATATATATAGTCGATTCTTGTAACTTTCAACTTTCAATTTTCAACAAAGCACTCTATAAGTTGCACACTTATTTTATTTTTGTTGTTGTTGCTGTTCCTAACAATTCGTTTCGTTACAAGATACTAAACGGGACAAATCACATTAATACGCAATATGATTGCAAAAAGTTGCTTGTCGAAATTAACAAATTATATGAACAACATGATATTATTTCTACTTTTTGTAGCGAGCCTGGTTCAAATGTACCATCTTTTATGTATCTAATATGCTCTACATCTTTTATTTCCGTTTTCAAAATTCGAACAGTCGATCCAAACTGCTCAATATGATTTTCATAATAAAATATGCTTAGAGACCAAATTTTACATTTTTTAGAATTATTTTACTATTTTTTTAGATAGGTACAAAATCACTGTTTTAAGAACATTATGGACCATCCAATAAAGTGATATTGTACCTATGTAAAAAAATAGTACAAAAATTCTAAAAAAATATAAAATTTGGTCTCCAAATATATTTTATTTTGAAAATCATATTGAGCGGTTCATATCGACTATTCGGATTTTGAAAATAAAAATACAGAATATGAAATATATTGAAACACGATACTGTATTTGAAGCCTCGTCTTTTGTAACATACAGAGTTTCTCCTATTTTGTAGAACTATTTATATTTCGATATATTATTTGAGTTATAAAAAGCAAACTGCATAAATTTTAAATGTCAAAATGTCACAATCGCTGGAACTGACTTCCAAGACAGAAATTCTCATTCTTTACTACATTGAGCGCCGCTTAGAAAAATAAAATAAAAAAATCCTATAAAGACAAACCCGTGGATCCTCTAAATCTAGCTTGATTTAGATTAATAGTAGCCTCGTACGGTTACGGGCTGGATTTGAGAGGAGTCCGATGTCCATCGAACTTATTTCGGTTTGAAGGATTAAATTATTGTTTAATATGCTTTAAAATTTATATATAATATTTTATATTTTGTGCACGTCTATTTCAATTTTTGTGTGCACAAATTTTAAGATATAAATTGGACAGCCATAAAGCTCGTTGAACTAAAAAAAGATTCGATGGGCATCAGACCTGCTCTGTTCTCTACGGACTGGGTTGATAAGGTGCCTTGACTACCCACCGTCACGCGACAAGTTAGGTTGTCTAACTAATGTTTACCATTGAGTTAATTTGGTGGCAAAAAAAATTACTTACATTGTGCGACAAGTCCAAACGGTCGATCCGAATAAACATGTGTTTAATCTATATTAAAATGTGCTTGGAGACAAAATTTTACATTTTTTTGAATTTTTTTACTATTTATTAAGATGATTCGAAAATCGCTATTTTTCAATGGTGCAGAATTTTAATAAAAACAATGATTTTCAAATCATCTTAATAAATAGTAAACAAATTTCAAAAAATGTAAAATTTGGTCTCCAGGCACATTTTAATATAAATTAAACATCTGTCAGTTTGGATCGATCGTTTGAACTTTGAAAATTGAAGAACCAAATTATTTGTTCCTGAGACTAGAAACAAATATTTTGAACTTAGCCAACCCTCTCTCTCTCTCTCTCTCTCTCTATATATATATATATATATATATATATATGAGTAGAACTAGGGTTCTCCTAAGTTCACCCAACCTCTTGTGAACTTGACTCTAAAGTATATCGAATCGACTTTAAACGATGAATCCAAACCGTTAAAATCCTTCTACCTAATGATTGATGCGTCTACATGTGAAAATTTTAAAGTTTCGAATTAATTTAATAGAGAGTCAAGTGGTTAAAAGTTTAAGGTTTATAAATTAATTTTAATGCATTCATTTTTTGGATTAAATTAATTCGAAACTTTAAAATTTTCACATGTAGACGCATCAATCATTAGGTAGAAGAATTTCAATGCTTTGGATTCATCGTTTAAAGTCGATTCGATATAGTTTAGAGTCAAGTTCACAAAAAGTTGGGTGAACTTAGGAGCACCCTAGTTCTACTTATATATATATATATATATATATATATATATATATATATATATATATATATATATATATATATATATATATATATATATGAGTAAATCTAGGGTGTGACGTGCTTACCAAGAGGGTTTGGTGAGAACAACTCCAAAAATACATCGGATCGGCTTCAAATGACGAATCCAAACCGTCCAAATCCATGTACTTCCTGAGTGATGCATGTACATGCAAAATTTTGGAAGTTTCGAATTCATTTGGTACGAGGTCAAGCGGTCAAAGTAATGATGAAAAATGAATATATAAAATAACTAATAGAATAATTTATTAAAAGATTCATTACTTTGACCGCTTCACCTCGTAGCAAATGAATTCGAAACTTCCAAAATTTTGCATGTACATGCATCACTCACGAAGTATATGGATTTCCACGGTTTGGATTCGTCATTTGAAGCCGATAGGATGTATTTTTGGAGTTGTGCTCACCAAACCCTCTTGGTGAGCACGTCACATCCTAGATTTACTCTATATATATAGAGAGATGGACTATGGTACTCTATAGAGTAAAACGCATTTGTACTCTACGCTATATCTCCATTTTAAAAATCAAAACATCCGATCAGAACCATTGAACATGTTCTTTTAATAAAGTAATGAATCTTTTAATAAATTATTCTATTTTGTTTTATATATTTATTTTTCATCATTACTTTGACCGCTTGACCTCGTAGCAAATGAATTCGAAACTTTCAAAATTTTACATGTACATGTATCACTCACGAAGTACATGGATTTCAACGGTTTGGATTCGTCATTTGAAACCGATCCAAGATATTATTGGAGTTGTGCTCACCAAACTCTCTAGCTGAGCACGTCACACCTTAGATTTACTCATATATTATATATATAAAAGTAATAATTTTAATACATACAGGTATATTATTCGAAAATTTTATTGTTATGCAGATGGCCAATGTCATGAAAGTTGGCATAGCTATGGCCTATGGGAGTCCACCTTTTTTTTTTTCTTTTCTTTTTGTTTGACACCTTGTTAAAATGCAGGGAATCACTTTCAGTATAATTTTAAGTTTTGTCTTCTGCATTAGATTTCAAAATTCGAAATTTATTTTCTATATGAATTTTAAATTATTATTAATTTATTAATTTTATTATTTATATAATTTTTTTTAGTATACATAGCCGCTCCCATTTATGACTAATACCCTCTTCTTGTGTTAGAATTAAGCCAACGCTTATACATCAGATGACATTTTGATATAGGATTCAGTATATTTTACGGTGCTTTAAAAACTGTAATAGAAAGTTGAATATTTACCGACTAGCATACAAATAAATGAATAAGTTGGAGCAATTTTGGGTTGCATCCAATTTTGTGCCAATCATCTTCATCACGCTTGTAAAATAAAATTAATAAATGCTGGTGTTTAATTTATAATTTTAATTGAAGGAATGTGAAATTAGTTAGTAATATGTTCTAAATTGTCACATCACCATTTGGCAATTGCTTTTTAACTACGGAATCCAAAAAAAAAAAACAAATAAAGATAAAGGAAAATCTATTAATACTTAATATGTCACAGAAATTGAAGATATAATGCATTGCAAGGTTGGAAATTGTTTGATAGTGATTCATTGATGTGGAAAAATATTGGAATTGTTAGAAGTGAAATTTTTGATGTATTAGTGGCCATTAATTTGGACATGATATGTATGCTAATTTTTATTATATTTAGAGTTTGTTTGGATTTGCATATATCAAATCATTTAATTAATGGTGAAAATAATTTCCAAATTTAGTCAACTGTGATAATCATTTTTATTCATATCCAATAAATAAAGGCAGCTGTAATTTTATTATTTTTCCTTGAAACAATAGCGGTTGTTGAGGATGCAAGATACTATAATATATCACAAGAGCTCTGTCCAAAGTCTCAACTAAAATACAAATTTAAATGTTGGATTTGCATTGATATTCATGCATACATATTTAAAACTTAATAAATTTAAATAGCTCCTTAAATCTAAATATTTGTACGGATTTTGATGCAGATTAAACGGTTTAAATCTGGTTTTGAATGAGATTTTGTCCAAAGCCATTTACTCAAATTGAAGAATAGTTGATCCACCATTAGATATTCCTTTTACCTTCTTATTTCATCCTTATATAATGAATTAACAGAGAGCACCTAACCAAATCAGATTACTCAACATAAAAGATCTAACTCCAAACTATTCTGACTCTTTACCCCACCTATGTACAAACTTTAACATATTAACGTCTCTTCAGTCTCTGAATAGCCATCAAATTAATCACCAAAACCAGCACTAACGAGCCTCACATTTCAGTATGCAATAGTTAGCTAGTGCAATGTTTGAGGTAGCCTTAAGACCACCGCAGGAGAGCGATTCAAGACCCGACCGGTGCAGGAAGATTGTACTGGCATGGATCCCTGTAGTGGCTGTCATACCCATTCTGTTCATATTTGTTAGCCATATAATGGCTTCTCTCATCACATTCCTCATTCTTCTTTTCATGATCTGCTTCACCATGTACTATTTCGGCTCGACCTTGCCAGCGGCTGCATCAGTTTCAGGTTCTCATACCGATCAGCCGGGTCTAAGCCCATCGATCATAAAGGAAATTCCTGCTTTTTCTTACAAAGGTAACTGTCATAATCATGATCTGAAAAATGGCAATGGTAGTGATACTGCGGGCGTCCGGTGTGCAGTTTGTATTGCTACAGTGCATAACGGTGATATGGTTAGGCAGTTGCTGATGTGCAAGCACATGTTTCATATGAATTGCATTGACACATGGCTCCCGTCACATTCGACATGCCCTATGTGCCGTGCCGATGTTAAAACTGGGAAGTTGTCACCTGAGCCGCGAGAACCACCGGTATAGTTCGAGGTTCAAGTTAATGTACGTACTTTGGTTATGTCAGTTATTTGTTCATCAGATAGCAAATATGTTTTAGTGCTTCTTTTAATGTTTGTTCCCTGTGTTTGGTTAATGTTCGTCGGTAAGCTTCGTTTCTTGTTTTTTTTTTGTGATGTTTAGTTTCTTTTTAATATGTGTTTGTAACCATTAGTTATATATAAACTTCCAGAAAAGCCTATGCATATTAGAACGCCTGCTATGCATGGTACCAAATGGAATTTTCTGTTTTTTTGCACAAATATTTGCAAAAGAAATATAATATAATCTTTGACTAGTTCTGATGCCAAGTAACGTGGTAAAAAATCAATAGGCTAAATTAATACTTCAAGATAGTATGAACAGTTCCCCAAATTAAAAGCATAAGAAAAGCTTAATTATATATGTTGTTTTTACGCTATGTTTATCAGGTTCCTTTTTAATATATTTTAAATGTTTGCTTAATTCTTGATGACATTGATGGGAAATAATTATTAAAATGGAAACCGTACTGCTCCGGACATGCCTGTGACAGTGGGTCGATGATGATTAATACCCTACCACCTAATCATTTCTTTTCTTTTCTTCATTTTTTTTGTGCCATTGGTGGTGTACTGGTGTGTGGTAGAAACTTGTATGGATTCTACAATAATTTTATATATTAATTTGGGTCACTCTTGGGTATGCTTAATAAAGAATAAACAAATTTGTTTGTGAGCCATTTAGTTTTCATGCCCCAAATGAAGACTTGCCGACTTGGTGTCGGCCTTCCATTTTTTTTTTTTTAAATAACTTCTTACCAATTTAGCATTGGGCTTACCTTATGTTGGGATTATATTTTGCCTCCGGTACAGTTTCCCATACCGAGCCACATATCCGGGTTCAAACGGATCGGATACAGATGAGGATAGTGATAAAATCATATTTTTATTTATTTTTATTTTTCAGATACAGATCAGATATTAAATAAATATGAATGCGGATATTCATTTTTTTATAATATTAAATAACATATTTTTTTAATAATATATACTAAACTATATATTATATATTTACTATTCAGATACGAATAATTAAAATTTATAAATCCGTATCTATATCCGCATGAATATTATTTCAGATATTTGTATCTAATTTTGAAATACGGATTCAAATACGGTCAAATAATATCCGACCCGTTTGTACCCCTACCCACATAACAATTATTCCTAAGTCAAACACCCCTATTATTCCTCTTCATTATATATAAACACAAATGTCAAAATGTCTGCTCGGCCTCGGAAAAGTATCGGGAACTCAAAACCACAGCAAAGTAAATTACCATGTTCGAGGTTGAGTTTAGGCAACGACGACCAAGTGACTCGAGATCAGACCGGTGCAGTAAGGTCCTGCTGATATGGGGCACGATCATTGCAATTATACTCACCTTGTTCTTCTTTCTCAGCCGTGTGTGGGCCTCCGTCATCACCGTCATCATCCTTCTCTCCATGATCTGGTTCACTTGGTACTATTTTCACTTGGCTCGGTCTGAGTCGACCGAGCCAGTTGAAGTGCACCGTGCTGCTCAGGAAGGGTTAAGTCTGTCGGATATAGCACAAATTCCTAGTTTCTCGTTCCAACGAAATAACGGTGATGATTTTAAAGACGTCGACAATGGCAGCAATGGAGGTGTTGGTTGGTTGCAGTGCGCGGTTTGTATTGCCACGGTGAAAGAAGGGGAGATGGTGAGGCAGCTACCGATGTGCAAGCATGTGTTTCACTTGATATGTATTGACAAGTGGTTGGAATTGCACTCGACATGTCCGATGTGCCGTGCCGATGTTAAATCCGGTGAATTGTCATTGGAGCAGCCTGCGCCACCAGTGTAGCTAGTTCAAGCAACAAAATATTTGTCTTGTAAATTAATGTTCATTATAAAGAAATAAAATGTTTGATTTAGGACGTGTTCGGCTGCTAGGCGGGAACGGAAATAGGTTCGGGTTCAATTCTAAGTTAAATTGTCTTTTCCGTGAAAAAAAAATCACTCAGAGTTAATTTTTTTTTTTTCCACGAGAACAGTGGCAGCCGAACACACCCTTATTGTTCTTTGGATTGATGGTTGCACGTTTGTTTTGTGAAAATTCAGTACTGAGCACAATATTTTTTTTCAGATTAGCCCCCCTTAAAATTTATATCTCTAATCACTAGTTATATATAAATCAAAATAAGAATAATCTGTAAGAAAATATTTTGCATTTTCTTTTCACTTGTATCATAATAAAATATGGATAATTTGTTTGAGCCAAAGTATTTCTATATGAACAGTAGCCTCCGAAATTTTGTTGATAAATTTATTGTTAATTACAATTTATAAAAAAAAAAAAAAAAAGTCAATTTGAAACATCGGGGAATTTACATGGCAACATCTATGTGACATCCATTCAGAATTGAATTTTTATTTATTGAGGAATATCTGTGATCTTTTTTATTTTTTGAAATTCTTTAAAGATTGATAAGGGCAATGACCATATTGTACTTGTTTCTGTCTTTTTCACTCATTATCATTTTATAAATTGCTTTTGAAGGCAATTTAACCATGGAAAACTGAGAAAGTGACTAGAGTTGCAAAAGAAAAAGTCTCTCTTGCATTGATCCTTTCGGTCCTTGTCCAAATTCCCATCAAATATGGCACCTTGATCCAAAAAGAGTAGCATTAATTTAAGTACATGGAAATAGTGTATGGATGGATAAGTTACCACAATTAAAAGCAAAGAAAAAATGACTAAAAAGAGAGAAGGCCTGAAGGCGTATATTAATTGAGTTTGTATGAACAGATTTAAATTTAAATGACTCTTTGAATCTAAATTGTTCGTAAGAATTTGACACGAATCGAACGGTTTACATTTGACTTTGAATAAGACATTTTTCAAAATTCTTTGGACAAAAACCCTACCCTTTTTTCTTAAGAAAAAGATAAATTTCATTAATAGTATAATATTACAGTATGTCAGTATTTTACAAAAGAGTACAAATTATAAAGAATAGAAAAAAAAAAGAAAAAAAAAAGAGAGAGGGTAAAGGAGAATATAATGTACCTTCATTTAGATTGGAATTTAGATTGGAAGTTAAAATGTAAAATATATAATGGGTGATCATTTAGAATTTGAACTCAAGTTTTTACAACTACAAAATGAAATTCTAACCGGCCACTAAATTACAAATACACATTTGATATTTTATTGGTTGAATTATATAAAAACTTATAAAAAAAAAATCAATTAAATTAATTTCAAAATATATGATTAAATGTTTTAAATTTACATTGATGGCTAAGTACTTCCTAATTTGATTGTAGGACCACTCTTGATAAGCATCTGCATCTCTGAAACTCATGGAGTTTCAAAGTTGACTTGGCAGTTTCTAAACCAGTTTTAGGGATGTACATGAATTTCATATTTAGCAATTTTGTTCAAGAGTTTCTAAATATGAAATAATTTTAAAACTCTGATATGGCAAAATAATCAATTCTTATTGGCTCAATTTTTAATATTGTTTTAATTAAATACTAATGTGACAATTAAGAAACTCTAATTATAATTTCAGGGATGTAGAGGTTTAGAAATTTAGAGAGTCTGAAATTTTTAAAGTTCTGTTAACAGTTATTTAGAAACTCTGAGAGTTTCAGAAATACAGATGCTCACTTTATATTTCGTTTATAATTATGTTTGTCGTCCCGCATTCTTTTATTTTATTTTTGTAAATATTCGCCTACATCTTTCTCATCAAAGTATAAAAAAAATTGTTATCGCAAAAAATCCATTTTAATTTACAGAGAATTATGGATTCGTCTAGTAAAGTTACATTGTGTGAATAAATTTGAATTGTTTTATTAGTGTTTCTGCCCATATAACATATGTTCGAAATGACTCATCCTCTTTGTCTGAGATAATAAATGATAAGAATTTTGTTCCTCAAAGGGAGGTAGCATTGTTGATTGACAAAAAAAAATTAGAACTGTTGTATTCAAAAATCAAGAATTCGATTCTCCCTCACAACTTCACAGCTTCTATAAAAATTTCCAAAAAAAAAAGAAGAGAATTTTGTTCCTCATCATCAGTCACGTAAAAGACAATACTCGAAAATTGCAACTTTCCGATTTTTCATAATATATACCTTCTTACTTATTAGAGAATAATCAGATCTAGCATACATAATATTATATAAAAAGAAATTTTGATGTAATGCTTTCTGCATGGGAGGTTGTTAGATTACATATTCAAAATCTGATAAGTAGTTCTTTATAAATATTCAGAGGCGGAAGCTTGACTTTTCTTATTTATCTTAAAAATTAATTTGATGGTATTGAATGATTCTTCAAAGAGATGAAGGGTCGACATTCAATTTTTCTTAAATTAAAAAAAAAAAAAAAAACACCATATCTACCTACTCATTGTGGTTCAAGCACAGAAGTATTAATTTTTCTTAAATGTGTTTAGTTTTCTAATATTTGCAAATGAGTTTCTTTCAGGTGAGAAAAGGGCTGGACTGATTTTATTATGGTGAGATAATAAGAGATTAGCTGGAAAGAAAATTATGTCAGTATAAAAATCAATCATAGATCAATCATATAAAATTTTATCAATTATGAATATCATAGACGAAATATATTAAACCATTTAGATAATTTATTCAAATTAGGACAACCGAAAATAACATTTCATCAATGAATTAAAAATTACGAAAAAGATCTAGATTTTTATTTTAATGACCTAAGTGAGGACTAAACATAAGCATTAAGATTTTTATAAATTACAAGAACAAATATAACATTAGAACTTTTCAAAGGTGTATATATATATGAAATTCGAGTAGAATTAGGGTGCTCCTAAGTTCACCAAGTTGAAGTCAATTCTAAAATCTATCAAATTGACTTCAAACGACGAATTCAAACTGTTGAAATTCTTCTACTTTACAAGTGATGCGTCTACATGTGAAAATCTTAAAGTTTCGAATTAATTTAGTATAAAATCAAGTGGTCAAAATTATAAGATTTATAAATTAATTTTAAAACATTTAATTTTTGAAAGTCTTTTGATCACTTGACTTTATACTAAATTAATTCAAAACTTTAAAATTTTAACATATAAACACATCAATCGTAAGTTAGAAAAAATTCAACAATTTAAATTCGTCATTTGAAGTCAATTCAATATGTTTTAGAGTTGAGTTCATAAAAAAAACTTTATAAACTTAAGAACACTCTAGTTCTACTCTTGAAATTTTTAATCTTTGTTCTCCGCGTTATAACCAAATTGATTAAACATATCAAAATGGGGAGAGGGGGGTTTCCGATACCCATCGGAAAAGAGTCTGTTCAATGAGTAGTTTATACCGTCCGATTCACTTCAAGATCTGTGCGCACTGTTATTAAAGCAAGCAGTACGGATGTTAAAATGATGCGCACAGATCTTGAAGTGAATCGGACAGTAGAAACTACCTACTGAATAGACTCTGCTCCGATGGACATCGGAAAAACCCCAACCCCCCAATCAAAAATGGTCAAAATGGTAGCGACGATCGCGAGGCACAGTCTGACAGTAAACATTTTATTTATGGTTATTACTTATTAGTTATTACCTACACCAGAAAGCTAGTTGTCCAATTTGTCAAGTGGCATCTGTATTACAAAAGTTTATCTCTACAAATTGGAGGCGCTGACATTTCATCTCCCCATTGCCCCCACAATTTCTTTGTGCCCATCTCTTCTATCCGTACTTTTTGATTTGCAGTTTTGTCTCTCTTGCTCACGTTTTAAACAATTTTATCTTCCGAAATTTTTATTTATACTATTTTTAAAAAACAAATCACCACTTAAAATTGGAGAATTAAAAAATATGAGGACTGCCAATTTAATGTGCGAACTCATTAATGAAGGTCTACATATTGAATTGACTGATCTCCAAAAGCCTATTAATTCGACTGTAATATATTGAAATTGGAGTTTTTAGAGATCTGTCAATTCAATTTGTAGACCTCTATTAATGAGGCCGTATATTGAATTGTCGGTCTTAGTATTTTTAGGATTATCCATATTTTCTAGTTTTTTAGTTAATTTTTTTTAGATTATGATATAAATAAAATTTTCGGTTTTATCTCTATTGATTACATAACGAGTAATATTTATATTAGGGAACCGAATTTTCTACCTCTCAAGAACAGAATTTCCCTATTCTTGTGTCGCTAATACATGAACTCACACCAAAACTAAAAATTATTTAAATATTTAAATTTATCTGGACTCACGTGTCAGTAACACCGGAGACAAAAAAAAATTATGCTCCGGAAAGAAAGCAGGTGATCTCTTTCCATATATCAGTCATTGAGAAATATAATATTTTGGTAACGTTCTGGATTGATGCCAGCTAATAATATAATATCAGCCATCGTACCAATCCAGACCAATTTCTTCTGGTGATCTCTCACTTTATTATATGACAACATGCTTCAATAATTGTCATTCTCGTTGCATTAAAAGAAATAGGATAAAAATGTTTTTATTACACGTTACTATAGAGACATTTGATTGAAAGAAACTATGCTACCTTTTTTGCGAGGCTAAATGAAATAATCTCTCTTAAATTAACACACACAAAAAAAAATATAGAAACAATTGAAGTCACACATGATTTTATTTACATTGCACAGGACTATCTTTTGAAGTACTTATTGCTAAACTATACAAAAAGAATGTCCCAAATCACCGAAATCTTCATTTAATTATGATGACGACCCTATCATTACAAATCAATTGCAGTACCAGAAAAATAAATTTTCCAGTTATCTCTATCCAGATCCAAATTCAACAATTCAAAAATCAGAGAAGTTTGCAAGAGGAATGTATAAATAAAGAGACAATGTAAAACCAAGTAATCTAGACCGGCAACCGATGATTGACGGGCAGCTCGGTCGGCTCCGATTGGTCCGGTGGTGCCGATGATTGACTCATCTCTGTAGCATTAGCAGTCTTCGCCACTTCAATACTCGATCTACAAAGCGGGCACGTCGAATGTGAGCCCAACCACATGTCGATACACCCGCAATGGAACAGATGCTGACATTCCGGCAACTGCCTAACTATCTCTCCATCCTGAAGCGCTTCTAAGCACACCGAACACACGAGCTCGCCAGAGCTACCATTTTTTCTCTCAAATTCAAAACTTGGGATTTGGTGAACCCCAACACCTCCCTCAGAAAGGTTTCCCGCAACGGCGGCAACAGGAATCGTGACTTCTGATTGAATTGCTGTGGAATTCGCACTTCGCCGAGTCAAATTCCGTCGGATACCGGGGCTGCCGTTCCAGTCACCGCACGCTAAGCAGATGAAGATTACACTGAAGATGACAAGTGGGATCCACATGAACTTGATGTAGAATGAGAGGAGGAGGATGATGAGGAAGAATGGGTAGGCGAGGAGCGTCAGCTTTGAGCACCGCTGTTCGCTGTAGGAGAAATTGCAACACGGACACCATGGCATTGTTGCTCAATGATTTTGCTGTTGTTAATGGAAGTTTGAAGTCTGGTGGGTTGTTTGCTAGATGTAGATTTGAGACTTGGAAACTTGGATCTTTTTTCCGGGAAAGAAATGGGGATTTGGATGTTTCGTACAGGATTAAAATTTAAAAATTATGGAAGAAGGCTTTTGCGAAGACTTTTGACTTTCGTATGACAGGTTGATAGTGACAACTATATTATTTGGTACAGAGCCTCATTAACGCTCAAGTGGGGTCCACATGTTAGTCTGGGGCCAATTATGGAATTCGGATTTTTTTTAAATATAATTTATTTTAAAAAAATTAATCAAACCAGCACTGAGCTTCGCCGGTCTTCCAAACCGGTGTAATTTGAAACAATAGATTTTTTAAATATGCTCTTTCAAGTTACACAGGTTTGAGAGACCGGTGAAAACTATTTTTATAGTTTCAATGGTTACGAGTCAGCTTTGATTAATTTTTTTTTATATGAGTTCTATTTAAAATAAATATATATGTAATTCTTGTGAATTTTTTTTCTTATTATGTAATGTGTGAAATTTCTTTTTTTTCTTTTTTTTTTATTATGGAATTCGTGTGAAATTTCTGCTTTCATAATCAACATTTTTTAGACAAGTCCCAAGTATTTTTTTTTTCCCTCAAATAAACTGTAAATTAAATTGCTACTATTTCTTTAAGAATAATAGAATTCCATGTCGACCGCGTTAGACTGAAAAAAAAAATGAAATGAACCCTAACAATTTTACATTCTCTTTTAAAAACAAAAAGAAAGTATTGTAATTCCTGATAACAATACTTGTGAAAACTCAAAACCGATTTGAATATGATCGATTAGATCGAATCAAAATGATTCTAAGTAAAATCCAACCCAATTCGAATAAGATATTGGAACTTAAAAAACGGATCAGAATTTTAAGATAATCTCAAGCTGAGTTGACCTAAACTTGAATGTTATTGGGTGTCCAATTTCTGTAATATTTAATAGAAAAGGTCAAAGAGTGATATAATAAATCTTATCGTATTTAGTATTCGTTTGACAATTCATCGCGCGACAGCTTTGATTACGGTATTTTGTTGTTGCAAAATATGTTTATTTTAAGTAGTCAAATAAATTTAGAAGTTGTCGAATTTGTTTTTTTAGGGAACTTTTGCATGGTAATTAGAATAGTTAGAATAGTAAAATTTGAAAATAGTAAATAAAAATAGAGAAAAAATAGTGATTTTTATATTGGAGTGAAAATGATGCTATCTCGATTAGTAAAACTGTTATTTGAATTGTACATTTAAAATAGTAAATAACTAGAACTGATAAATTATAGTGTTAACAAGATACTAATTATAAGAAAAAATAGGTAGGTGGAGTCTCAAATGAATTGTTACGATGTGGAGATAACAAAAGTAGTGTCAATTTTGTCATTTTGAGACTGTGTTAACAATATATTTTATATTTTATTAAATTATTTTCAAATGAGTAACTTATTATTGTAGTCACTTATAGCTGCATGTAGTCTGATTTCGGACTGAGATATCTCAACTTTTGCGTGACCGATGTGTCCGGTGCCTATTCGGGGATAGTTGAGATTCTTGCAGAACTATTTGAATGGTTGTGATTTTGCATAAAAAACACACAAAAGTTGACATATCTCAGAGGATGCGAATTCATTACGGATAATGCTAATATCAAATTTGTATTCGCTTTTCAACGAGCAGATACGTATAGGAATATGGATAGTAAACAAATATAAAATTTAAAACTAAATCTGCGTTAAATGGATACGGAGCGGATTATCCACAAATACGGATACAAAACAAATAATTATCTTTTCAATAAGCGAGATATGTATACAATTATGGATAGTAAACGAATATAAAATTTAAAACTAAATATGCATTAAATGGATATGGAGCGGATAATTCACGGATACGGATATGAAACAAATAATTATCGAATAATTGAGTTATATGAAATTTAAAATATAAATATCAATTAACAAAATTCAAATATGAAATCAGAGTATTGACCAAGGGAGGGAGTTTATCATATGATTGAAGAAACAAAATATGGAAACAACATTTAATTTTATTTAATTGAAAACATAGATTTAGAATAGATGATAGTATGAAAACAACATTTAATTATATTTAAATTGAAATTTATTTAACCAGCAGAATTTTTTTTTTTTTTTTGAGATAAAACCCGTAGGTGCATTACTGTTAAAAAGTTCATGGTACATCCTTAAATATTACAATACAAAACAAGCATAGAATACAAATGAAAAAAAGGCCTGCATGTACAATAAGAGAGTATTTGATTATTGAAGGCCCAACTGCCTATCCCTCCGTCCTCTGAAGTTGCACACTGGGCCAGTAGAATTATCACGGGAGGGATATGTTAAAGAAGGATCCGAATCTGCTGCGATTATTTATTCATGAACAGTGTTCTACAATTCTTGCTTTTTCAAATTTAACTGTTGAATTGTTTCGAGATTTGTGTAAAAAACAGATATTTTGAGATACGTGCACAGAAATAATTAGATAGCTGGATTTGAAAAAGTAGGAATTTTAGGATTACTGTTCATCCTTTTAGGATCGCAGCAGATGTGAATCTGTTAAAAAAAGCTGTCCCCACAAGGGAGGATGTTCTGATTTTTTTTATTAATAGAAAAATAAATAAATAAATAATGATAATGTAGAATAATTTTGGTGTATTTCGAAATCTAAGAAGACCATTATGGTTTATAATGTTCAGAACACTGTAGCTGGACATTATAAACCATAACGCCCAGTTAATCTGATTGGATATTCACTAATTATTAAAAATATACTATAGCTGGACATTATGGACCATAATGTCTAGCTATAATATTTTTTTTAGTGATGCTTCTATGGACATAAGGACCTATTTGTAAAATAAAAATATTTTTATTTTCAAAGTTCAAACAGTCGATCCGAACCGTTCATCTTGTTCTCCATATTAATATGTGCTTGGAGACCAAATTTTACATTTTTCTGAATTTTTTTACTATTTATTAAGATGAGTACAAAATTCAATGGTCTGAATTTGATATTTTTTGTACCCATCTTAATAAATAGTAAAAAAATTCAGAAAAATGTAAAATTTGGTATCCAAGCACATATTAATATGGAGAACAAGATGAACGGTTCGGATCGACTGTTTGAACTTTGAAAATAAAAATATGTTCATTTTACAAATAGGTCCTTATATCCATAGAAGCATTTGCCTATTTTTTTTTTCGGACCATAACTATGGTCCATAACGTCCAACTACAGTGTTTTTTTTGTTGTTAATTAGCGATCATTCAATAAGATTAACCGGACGTTATGGTTTATAATGTCCAGCTACAGTGTCATGGACATTATAAATCATAACGTTCTTCTTAGATTTCAAAATTCACTGAAATTATTCTCTATTGTCGTTATTTTTGTTTTATTTTTCCGATTAATAAAAAAATGGGGATGACAGTTAGACATGTAGTTGATAGAGGAGAGCGGGTGAAGAGGGAATTCTGAATGGGTTAGGATTTGAATCTCAATTTGGATTCGGACGCATAAATCCGGATCTGTTACGTTTTCAGCCCTATTACGGCCACAAGCGGATTATTTTTTCTTTTTATATGGAAAGTATTTTTTATTTTCTGAGGAAACTTTTTTATAGGGAATATATTGCATGATAGCTGTTTGAAAATGAAAGGTTGGAAAACATGAAATACCAAAGACTAGATCCCATTAAAATCCAAAATCTGAATCTAGCAAAATAAATTTAAGGAGACTTGGTGCAAACGAGGAACCTAATTAAATTAGTTTTATTAAGGTGCAAATATAGATAGATTCTAAGCACCTCTTTGACGTAATTAAGTTTATTTTTTTTTATTTGATGTCCTGTGAGTCCAATAGGCCAACTTGACAAAATTTATCATAAGATGCCAAGTAATTCATTGATAAATATTAAATAAAGCATACTGAGAAAAAGACATTCATATTATTATATTACATGCATGTAATGTTTTTTTGGAAGAAAGTGGGATGGGATTAAACCACTGATTTCATTAGAAACCAGGTATCAGTTTAACTGAAAAGAGTTCCAAGCGCAGCTGTCACATCTATTTAATGTATGTGCATTCAGAAGGAGTGTGTATGGCATAATTAGTAGTATTATTTTTCCTGAAGAAGAAGGGTTAACCTTTAATGATCAATCAAAACAATTAAATACAGAAGCTGGCAGATAAAAGAACCTGTAAAAAAGTCAGAGAGCTACTACTGATAACTGATCAGTTCAATATATATAGAGGGAGCGATGCTCCAGAATTTTTAAGTAGCAAATCTGAAATTGAGCTCCTAGATGAAATACGGTGCCAATGCATATAGGACTGAACTTTGAACATTAATTTTCTTTATTTTGTTATGTATCAAATTTTTATTCTTATTGTTGTAAATCAATCATAGGGTTACTATTCATAACTCTATAAAACTCTATAACCAATTGCGATTAATTAAAATAGGAGCTAAACTTTTATTCCTTTCTCAAAAAAAAAATATCGAGGGTTTGAATTTGTATCAGTAAATTCAGAAATCAAATATTTATTCTGACCACCACTTGAATTTTTCGCAAACAACCCCCCTGTTCTATAATTTTTTGCAAACTCAAGTAACTTTCTTGCAAGATTGCAAGGTTTGGTATTAAAGAGAAAAGTAACACACACACAAAAAGAGTTTCATATTCGAATCGGTGCAACAGTAGTGGAGCACTGTTTAATGAAACATACCATGTGTATTCTACGAAGGATTCAAATTTGCTGCGATCTTTTATATGTGAACAATACTCTAAAATTTCTATTTTTTTAAATTAAGATGTCTGATATTTTCTGTGCACGTATCTCAAACAGCTAACTTTTATATGCACTAATCTCAAAAAAATTCAACACTTGGATTTGAAAAAATAGAAATTTTAGAGTATTGTTCACATGTGAAGGATCGCAGCAGATTTGGATCCTTCCACGAAACATACCAATTACATCCTTTTTAAAATTGCTACAGAATGAAAGTGGCCAGATAGGGCTCCTCTCTCCCTCCTCCACATCTTTTCATTTCGCTCCTCCCATTCTTTCTAGTTCTCATCTTCGACATAGCGATATCTTTCTTTCTTGTCTCTATCTCCTTGGACGGAGAGGAGAATGAAAGACAAGAGAGGAAACGAGTCGAGCGGAGCCGACCAGAACCGAGAACACGAATAAGTAGGATCTGGTCGTCGTGAGAGACGAGAAAATATATGTTTGGATGTTTAAGAGTCTAGATAACTAGAATTAGTTAGTTTTCATGAAAATAAATGAGTTTAAATCTAGACAGGAGGGTCATTTGTTTCGTTAAAATATGTTTTTTTATCAATAAAATTATTAATAGACATTTAAAGCCACTATTAAAAAAAATAACCAGATAACATTAACTATATAAATAAATTAATCCACCTTAAAGTAATGAGCAAGTGGAATTATAAATTAAGTCTACGTACGGAATTAACAAAACAATGAATCTACTGGATGAATCGTTAAGAGTCTACCAAAACCGTTTTTGTTTTTATGTAATGTTTTTTTTTTTTTTTTTTTTTTAGTAAAGTTGGAGGTCAAGCCACAAAATTATTTAATACTCTTGTTATTATAACAAAGAATTTTTCCCATCTGAGTTTCGAACCCATGACATCTCACATAAAAATCATGTGCATTTGTCATTAGACCAAAGGCTGGTTCTTTGTTTTTATATAATGTAACTATTGAATCAATAGTTAATATTGTGTGACAATAACGTTAATAGCAACGTTATCGCAGCCTGAATTGAATATGCTTTTTGCATTAGATGCTATTATATATTGAAAGTGGCCAGATTGGGTTCCTCTCTCCTTCCTCCTCCACATCTTTTCATTTCGCTCCTTCTTCTCTTAGTTCTCATCTTCGACATAGCAATATTTTTCTTTCTCGTCTCCATCTTCTCGTGTGGAGAGGAGAATGAAATAAAGAGGAGGGAGCCGAGCCGAGCAGAGCCGACCAGAACCGAATCTAGTCGTGGTGAGAGATGGGAAAATAGATAATAGGGTGTTTAAGAGTCTAAATAAGTAAAATTAGTTGGTTTTCACGAGAGTAAATGAATTTAAATCTAAATAGGAGGGTCAATTGATTCCTTATAATATTTTTTTTAATCAATCAAATTGTTAGTAGGCATTTAAAGCTACTAATTTTTAAAAAAATAACCAGATAGCATTAACTATATAAATTAATTCACCTTAAAGTAATGAGCAAGTGGAATTATTACAAATTAAGTCTACGGAATTAACAAAACAATGAATCTACCGGATGAATCGTTTGGTCCACCTAAACCGTTTTTGTTTTTATGTAATGTAAGTATTGAATCAATATTGTGAAGTTGAACAATAAATTAATATATATTTTATTTTATGAATTTGACGATAACGTTAATAACCTAACTTGAATTGAATATGCTCTCTGCGTTAGATGCTATTATATTTTGCCTACTTTTTATCCTTTACAAATTAATGGTTTACACTCAGTGTGGCCACCATAAAGTAAAAAAAAACATTTATTTTTATATTATTTTTTGTCATATTTCATAAATCATAAAAAATAATAAATAAATTTTAAAAATATTACAAACTAATATCCTACAAGTTAATTATTTAACTAATTTATTGAACTATTTAGATCAAAATTTGAAATTTATTTGATAAATTTTTAAAACCGTACCACCTAAATCTTACTCTTCATATTCCAATACATGCGACTATTTTTAAGCCCGTTTGTTTTCCTTCTTTTATTTACTCCCAGCTCCAACACCATGCGTATTCCACGAAATCTACCAATTATATCCTTTTTAAATTTGCTACGGAATGAAAGTGGCCAGATAGCATTAAATCAGAATCCGAACTCCTTTAATATTCGTGCAAATTGTGATCAGATGGCGTGGATCTAAAACAGAAATATTATGTTACCTTAGGCGATACGAATTCTAAATTTCCTGCAGGGTGACCTGAGAAATTAAATGCCAGATGTCTACCAAGATAATACGGATATGAACTAAATTAAACTCGTAAATTCAAGGTATTTACATGACATGTTCATTCGTTAACCCGGCCAAATTTGTGTAATATTGATTGATCACTTGTCCTTCAAAATCCAAATATATATACACACATTATGAATTTACGATAACCAACATAAAACATTTTCTTTAAATTAATTAAAGACACCAATCAAGCAGACAAATCTTCAAAATCCATTACACTTCTCCAATATTTCCACAGCCCCTAAATATTAACCTTCACTTCTCCCACAGCCTCCACCTTGGACCGACAAAGAGGGCACGTCGAGTGCGAGTAAAGCCACAAGTCGATGCAATCTCGGTGAAACAAATGCTTGCATGTCGGCAACTGCCTCACCTCCTCTTCTTCTTGAACTATGCTCAAGCAAACAGCACACTGCAACCAACCACCACCACCATTTCGGTGTCTTGCGTACCCGAAAGTGGGGAGGTTTGCAATGGTAGAACGACTGAGACCGTATGATAGGTTATGCAGATTGGGGATTGCGGCTATGACAGTAATATTTTGGTACCGGTACCAGCGCCTGCACAAGCGCTCGCACAAGAATGCTGCCATGATTAGAATCATGATGGAGCCAAGAGCTGCGCCTGTTAGGATTAAGAAGCGTAGTTCTATGTAATTGTTTGTATCCTGTGGAAAGCTTGAGTTAGTAGACATTGGATGGAGTTTATATCGTTTCTTCTTGTATGAGATGAGTCTCACTTTAGATTTTCAATATTGCAGTTGTGAGTATTTCTTTGGTAAAATACAAGAAATGATAAGCACTCGCACGTCATTAATTAGCGTATTTTTTTTGTAAGACTAGTTCAACAAAAGAAGTCGTCCATGGTTCTTAGCTTTTTCCAATTTCAGGGACTGGAAATTTTATGTTTGATTAGTTAATTCGATATATCAACTTCCTGTTGTTACATATTATTTACCCAATTATGAATAGATAGAATAGTCAAAACGTACGAGAATAACTATTGTATATCTTATTATAATAGTCAAATCTCAAAACTCTTAAGAAATAGCTTAATTACAAAAATAGTGTATCTCAATGTAATCAAACTAGTGTTTGGTAAATGCCCGCCCGGACCCAACCCGTACCGGTCCGTCCATGCCCGTGCCCGGACCGGACCATGCCCGTGCCACGGGCATCCACGGGCACACGGGCACGGGCATTAAACGGGCCGGATCCGTTTTTTTTTGGAAAAATGCCCGTGAGAACCCGTGTCCCTGCCCGTGACATAATTTTTTTTTTTTTCTAAAATTCAAAATTTAAATTCAAATTCCCCCCCATTCCCCCTCATACCCGGCCAGACCCCTACTACCCATTTTTTTTTCATTTTTTTTTAAATTCAAATTTTAATCCCTCCAAACAAAATTCTCTAAATATACACTCATTCCTTACAAATTTTCATATCTCTCTCAATATTTTTATTATTCTTCAATTTTAATTTTATTGTTAAAAAAAATATAATTGTTTAACAAATATGCAAACGCAAACACGCAAACGGAATTACGAAGGTATTCTCGAAGATTTTTCCGTGAAATTAAAAAGGTAACATTAATTTTTGTTAGATTAAATTTTGCTAGATTGAAATATTGAATGTTAGATTTATTTTTGTAGAGTAATTTAAAAATTAAATTTGATGTTAGATTTATTTTTGTAGAGAAATTTAGAATTTAAATTGAATGTTAAGTAATTAGATTTGTTATATTTATTGAATGTTAGATTTATTAAATTTGTTAAGTAATTAGATTTGTAAGATTTATTTTATGTTTGATTTGTTAGAGATTTTTAGTTTATGTTAAATTTGTTAGATGTGAAGTAATTAGATTTGTTTTGAATAGGTTAGATTTTATTTTTGAAATTTCGGATTTATTTTTAATAGGTTAATAAAAGATGTTAGATTTATTTTTTTGAATATGTGAAGTAATTAGATTTTTTTTAATATGTTAGATTTTATTTTTGAAATTCGGATTTATTTTTCATAGGTTAAAAAAAGATGTTAGATTTATTTTTTTGAATATGTGACGTAATTAGATGGTGCGGAAGAGAGCGAACAATGGTATAGGAATGCGAAATTCTAGATAGATAGTGTCGGTATATATTTCTAACATCTTTAATATTTATGGTTATTTTTTAAATTATAAGTTTCTAAATATTTCAATTAGTTTTTAAATTATTCATTTTAACGAAAAATTACTAACAAAAAAAAAGTTAGAACTCTGCCTATGTTATTTTACATAGCCGGTCCCAAGCCCGGAATAAAAGAAGAGGGTAACTTTTATTTTTTGATCTATTGTTTTAAAATAACAGCTTAATTATTTTTAAAGTAATTGATTTAAGAAATTTTTTATTTATATTTTATGATAACAAAAATTATTGAGTTCAAATATACAACCATGTCAAATGAATTTAAATTAGTATGAATTTAGATTTATAATTTATTAGTTTTCAAAGAAAAAAAAAACAAAAAAACCGAAAAGAAAAAAAACCCGGTCCGGACCCGGACCATCCTGCTCCCGAGCCCGTGACGGGCATGGGCATTAAACGGCAGGTCAAGATTTTTTGAAAAAAAATGCCCGTGATGCCCGGCCCGTTGTGCCCGTATGTCCGTAACCGTAGCGGCCCGTGCCCGTGCACGGGATTTGCCCAGACCGTTTACCAAACACTAAATCAAACATAGCATTAAGAGAGTTGTAACCGTGAGTTTTAAAGATAACAAATGGATTTTTTTTTTTTTGATAATCTGATAGTGGCTATCAGCAAAATGATAACAAATGGATCATTTCTTACTTGGAAGTTTAATTTGTTATCTTTTTTTTAAACTTTCGTAGAGCCTATGAAGTCGTGAGGGGGAATCGAACTCTCGACATTTGGGTACAATAATCCTAAAATTTTTTCTAGCCAACTGTGCTACCTCTCCTTTCTCAAGTTTAATTTGCATTTGCTTCACCGATCCGTATGATCAATGGAGCCATTTTATGATCCCTCAATACAATTTAATCACATAAAACAATAGAAAATCACTTAAAACAATAGGAAAAATGTGTTTCTGTCTCCACCGATCATGCGAATCGATGAAGCTATTTTTTATAAAAACTAAATTATCTGTGCTTGTTTGATTACGATATTAAAAATCGGTTCTATTTCAAAAAAAATATCCGCAGAGAGCAAATTCAATCCAAGTGACGCTATTAACGTCATCGTCAAATTCATAAAATAAAAAATATATTAATTTATTGTTCAACTTCACAATATTAAATATTGATTCAATACTTGCATTACATAAAAACAAAAACAGTTTAGGTGGACTTAACGATTCATCCGGTAGATTCATTGTTTTGTTAATTCCGTAGACTTAATTTATAATAATTCCACTTGCTCATTATAATGCTATCTGGACACTTTCATTCCGAGACAAGTATTTTCTGCAGAGTTTTGCGGTGCGGAGTTAATCGGACGGTCTAGATTTACTCTCATCCGGTGAGTGCTCGAGATGATAGAGGGGCAGTATTAATTTTGTTTTGAAATTCGTGCCAAAATCTTATTTGATCCGTCCGATCAAAACGAACGGACCAGATTAAAAGAACCACAGGAACTCCGCAGAGGATGTGATTCCTTTCATTCCGTAGCAAATATAAAAAGAATGTAATTGTTATGTTTCGTAGAATACGCATGGTATAGTTCGTTGAATCTGTACCAGTGCTCGGCTGTTGCACCGATTCAAATATGAAACCCAATTTTGTGAGTGTTACTTTTCTCTTTAACACCAAACCTTGCAATCTTGCAAGAAAGTTACTCAGTTTGCAAAAATTGTAAAATAGGGGGGCTGTTTGGGAATAAGTCAAGGGGTTGTCAGAATAAATATTTGTTTTCTGAATTTACTGATACAAATTCGACCCTTGATATTTTTTTCTTTTGAGAAAAGAATAAGTGTCTAGCTCTTATTTTAATTAACCGAATTTTATAGGGTTCTGAGTAGTAACCCTTTGATTGATTTACAACAATAAAAATAAAAATTTGATACATAACAAAATAACGAAAATTAAGGGATAAGGTTTGGTCCAAATGGCTTTGGACCCGACACCGTCTGAAGTCTCTAAAAATCGTACGATTAAAGTCCGAACAGTCGATCCGAACCGCTCAACATTATTTTTATATTAAAATGTGCTTAGAGACCAAATTTTATATTTTTTGAAATTTTTTATTATTTTTTAGATACGTACAAAATCACTATTTTTGAACCATTCAGATCTAGAAACAATGATGATGTAATGATGATGTACGTATAAAAAAAATAATCAACAATTTCCAAAAAATATAAAATTTGGTCACTGAGCATATTTTAATATGAAAATCATGTTGATTGGTTCGAATCGACTGTTGGACTTTAATCGTATGATTTTTAGAAAGTTTTGAACGGTGTCCGGTCCAAAGCTATTTGGACCAAATCTTATTCCGAAAATTAATGTTCAAAGTTCAGTCCTATAAGAATCTTCACAAATCATTCGGTCTCGGTCTCCTCACAATCAGACTTCTATGCATTGGCACCGTATTTCATCTAGGAGCTCAATTTCAGATTTGCTACTTAAAAATTCTGGAGCATTGCTCCCTCTATATATATTGAACTGATCAGTTATCAGTAGTAGCTCTCTGACTTTTTTACAGGTTCTTTTATCTGCCAGCTTCTGTATTTAATTGTTTTGATTGATCATTAAAGGTTAACCCTTCTTCTTCGGGAAAAATAATACGTCATGTTCGGCTGCTCTACTATTCCCACGGAAAAAGAAAAATTCAGTTTAATTAAATTTTTTTTTCCCACGTGAACAGTAATTTCTAGTTCAATTCCCGCACCCATGCCCATTCCCAATGACCCGTCGAACAAGCCCTAATTATGCTATACACACTCCTTCTGAATGCACATACATTAAATAGATATATGTGATGTTGTTTCCTGATTTGCCCGACATATATACGTAGCAAATACTAACCAAATTGAAGTCTTTATCTCTTGTTCAAATTTTCAGTCGTCAGTATCTTGTTCAATATCAGCAACTAAGCAAAAATCCTGAATCTCAGTGGTGTGGCGAAACAATCATTTAATTTAATTGTGTTATTTCCTTGTGATTCTGTTTAAAGAGGAATGATTCAGATAGACTCCTCGTCGTATGTACTATGCACAGAGCCTTGAATATTGTCTTGACATTTATTTTGTTAATAATTAAGATATACCGTAATGTAGGTTCTTGACCAGAGGAATTAAGCCATATAACTTGCACTTTCTTGTAAAATTTGTTCTTTATCTTTATGGAACCGAATCTCTTGTTCATTGTGGTTCCTGCCTACATAGTTCATCTGTCTATTTATTTATGAATTATGATATGGACGGTTATAATTAAAGTATGATGAATATTTAAATTTTGAGAAGACATAACTCATACTCAATCATGACCGTTCAAATCATGAATGGTTGGAGAAATTAACCATATTGGCAGAAAAAAATCAGCTCCTATCTATATATATTCTAGCTACCTTTGAATCGTGACCATACTTCAATCATGACCGTTCATATCATAGATGAAATGGACAGAAAAATTCGGTTCCATCTATATATTTTCTAGCTACCATTGAATGGTGTTAGTGTAATGGTACAAGTTCTGCTAATTAAAGAAAAACAGATTTTCATACCTCTTATAATATTATATATCCATTTTCTTTTTGAAAAATAAACAGGTAATATCAACAAATCAGTAACACCTAAATTTCATTATTTTATTTGTTCTTCTTAATTATTAGAATTGACTTCGAATTTGATGGTTATTAACCCACATGCATAATAACATGCACGGTACAAACTAATTCTACATTAATGAAGCCACATAGGTGAATTTTAAAATGTATGTGGAATTTTATAGAAATTGGGATTTAATTAAGAATATATATCGACCTGAAAAATTCATACACAAAATTATATACTGTTTCAATTACAATACATGCATCTCATATATATAATAATATGAATGCCTTTTTCTCAGTATGTTTTATTTAATATATATCTATCAATAAATTACTTGGCGGCTTATGATAAATATTTTGTCAAGTTGGCCTATTGGACTCACAGGACATCAAATAAAAAAATAATCTTAATTACGTCAAAGAGGTGCTTAGAATCTATCTATATTTGCACCTTAATAAAACTAATTTAATTAGGTTCCTCGTTTGCACCAACCTCCTTAATTTTTTTGTTAGATTCGGATTTGGATTTTAATGGGATCTAGTCTTTGGTACGTATGTCCTGTTTTCCAACCTTTCATTTTCAAACATCTATCAATATATATATATATATTCACTATAAAAAAGTTTCCTCAAAAAATAAAAAATACTTTCCATATAAAAAGAAAAATAATCCGCTTGTGGCCGTAAATAGGGCTGAAAACGGAACAGATCCGGAAAACTCTCTTATTGTACATGCAGGCTTTTTTTTCATTTGTATTCTATGCTTGTTTTGTATTGTAATATTCAGTGTTTTGAAATTCGATTCTCATTCGGTATGTAGAAGGCCACTGCATACCGCATATACGATATGCGGACGCATATACAGATTTTTATTCAGATTTATATATGCGTATTTTAAATGAGAATTTGTATATATGAACAATCATACGGTAATATGTAGTTTAACTCACTGTTAATATACTATAAACTGGTAATATGTGGTATAAAACACTGTTAATATACTTTAAACCGGTATTTTATCACTATTAATATACTCTAAACCGGTAATATGCTCTAAACTTCATATTCGGACCGAATATAGATTTCAAACTTAAAAAAAAATATATGTTCCTCATTTGAAAATAACTTAATAAAATATAAAAAATATTATTCAGTTGTAATATGAATACAAATATAAAAAAAGTTATCTATTTTATATTATAAATCAGAGTAAGGCTTGGATGCTATAGATAATATAAGGTCATCCGTGCTACGGCCTCAAAAATCTATTGTATAAATTTCAAACTTCAATTTAAGTAGCTTAATAAATTGGTTATATGAACTTGTAGAATATCAATTTTTACTATTTTTGAATTTTTCTAATATTTTTTTATGATTTATGAAAGATTACAAAAAATAGTATAAAATATTGACAATTTTTTTTTTAAGTCAATTTTTGCCATCTTTCATAAATAATAAAAAATAGTAGAAAAATTCAAAAATAATAAAAATGGTTTCGACCAGCTGTCTTTTACTCAGGTCAGGAGGACGTAAACAGGCCATGGTTAATCAAGGACTAGGAGAAAAAAGTTCACTAATTTCATTACGCTAACCATAAGCTGTTAAATATTATTCGATGCGCAATAAAATTAACCGATCATCGTGTGTTATGTCATTCCAAACATCAGTACATCACATGCGTCACTGCATACATACATTCCCATCTTTTACAAATGTCTAATTAAACATGTACGTAAAGGATTGGTTTATACCTTGACTATGTAAACTCTTATCCAAGAATAATAATAATAATTCGGTTAACAAATCAACGGTGCCCAAGCATAGAAGTCTAATTGTGAGGAGACCGAATGATTTGTGAAGATTCTTTTAGGACTGAACTTTGAACATTAATTTTCGTTATTTTGTTATGTATAAAAATTTTATTCTTATTGTTGTAAATCAATCATAGAGTTATCAGTATTCTAAATAGCCAGTTATAGCTACGCTATAGCTTTTTCGGACCATAAAAGCTAAACTATGAGATAAAAGTGCGCTATTTAAGCTACACTGCTATAGCTGTAATAGCTGACTGCTATTACCGCTACACGCTAAACCCTATTGCTACCGCTATGCTACATGAGTTTTTTTTTGCAATTTTCATAGGCTTGTGTATTTTTGTTCATATTTCTGATGATATATAGTTTGCTATAATAAATATGCTAAATCGAATTATGTGTTTTTGTTCTTATTTGTGATTTAGTCTCTCATCTATATTGGAAAATATTCAAATATTAATTCTTCATTTTATTTGCTTTTCGTCTAATATTCTTAAAATTATCATTGTTCATTTCAATGAAAGTTGATTTTGATTATTATAATATATAAAATATTTAAATAGGTATACTAACTTCATTTCACTTATAAAAATTAATTGGTCTTTGTTTATTATAATTTGTAATACTATGAAGCATGAACTATTAAATATTGTTATCTAGTATATCTTTTTTTTTTCTTTCTTATTTGCATGATTGAAAAAAAATATAGACTTATTGTTATCTCAATTTTCCAATATTGATCATGTTGATAATTAGTAGAAATATAGATTATAAATTTTGAAAAGAAAAAAAATGCTATGTATGATAGCTTCCGCTATAGCTGTGTTATTCGTAATAGTTTTCTTTTTTTGTCTTCCCGCTATGCTGCTATAATCGCTATTTAGAACCTTAGTTACTACTCATCACCCTATAAAATTCTATAACCAATTGCAGCTAATTAAAATAGGAGCTAGACTTTTATTCTTTTGCCACAACTGCAATATTGAAAATCTAAAGTGAGACTCATCTCATACGAGAAGAAACGATATAAACTCCGGTCCATCCAATGTCTACTAACTCAAGCTTTCCACAGGATACAAACAATTACAGAGCAGTCCACTTGTTAATCCTAACAGGGGCGACTGTTGGGTCCATCATGATTCTAATCATAGCAGCATTCTTGTGCGAGCGCTTGTGCAGGTGCTGGTACCGGTACCAAAATATTACTGTCATAGCCAGACCATCCAATCTGCGTAACCTATCGTACGGTCTCGGTCGTTCTGCCATTGCAAACCTCCCCACTTTCGGGTACACAAGACACCGAAATGATGGAGGTGGTTGGTTGCAGTGTGCTGTTTGCTTGAACATAGTTCAAGAAGGAGAAGAGGTGAGGCAGTTGCCGACATGCAAGCATTTGTTTCACCGAGATTGCATCGACTTGTGGCTTTACTCGCACTCGACATGCCCTCTTTGTCGGTCCAAGGTGGAGGCTGTGGGAGAAGTGAAGGTTAATGTTTAGGGGCTGTGGAAATATTGGAGAAGTGTAATGGATTTTGAAGATTTGTCTGCTTGATTGGTGTATTTAATTTAAAGAAAATGTTTGATGTTGGTTATCGTAAATTCATAGTGTGTATATGTTGAAAAATAGAATGACCTCATATTATATTTCATCATTGGTCAGGGGCATAAATATAAAAGTATAACAGTACATTGTGTAAAAAGTAGAAATAGGTTCCAACGGTCATATTGAGACCAAATGTCTAAATAGAAGAAAGAAGGTGTAAAAATAAAATATCAATAGAAAATATAATTTCATTTCTCCTCAGCTTTGCATCTCTCATAAAAATAACATGGTATCAGAGTTCTAAGTTATGTGACCGCAAAACAATCAGAAACATCATACCACTAAACTGGTAATCGCAACACACAAGAAAAAACCGACAACAGAGCAAAATGGCTCAAGAGGGGCAACACGAGGCTACCAATGCCTCCAAGCTCACAAACACTCTGCTTGATGGCAAAAACTATCTGTCATGGGCAAAGGCAGCATCTAGAGCACTTAGCGGTCGAGAGATGCGATAATACATCACAGAAGAAAATAAATAACCCAAGCCAACAAATCCTCAACTCCTAACAGAACCCGAAAAAAAGGCAATGAAAAAATGGATAACAGCCAATGCAAGATCATAACTTGGCTGACGAACTCCATGGAACCTTCAATTTCAGATTTATTTCTTCTCTCTGACACCGCCTTTGAATTATGGGAGGCAGTGAAAGCCATGTACGGGCAGCAGAACAATTACTCACGCATTTATCAGCTCAAACAAGAGATCCAGCAAGAAAAGCAAGGTATGAGAAAGCATATAGAGTACCTGGGATCTCTCAAAAAGAAAAAATATGAGCTCCGATCATACCAGCCGCCAACCACAGATTTGGCAACAATCCAAAGGCGAGAAGAGGAAGATGATATCTTTGAATACTTAGCAGGCCTAAATCCCAGTTACGATGCAGTACGAGCTCAAATCATGAACACTATCCCTCTTCCATCATATTCCCAAATTCAAAACATGATCCAACAGGAAGAGAGCAGGAGAGAGACCATGGCCGGTCCACAAGTCTCAATCGATGAGGGACACCAGACTCTTGGCCTTGCAACAACCAAAAAAGCCAATCCTTCAAATTTCGGCCAAAACCCTAACCCCCAAATTCGCCAAAATCAGGGTGAAATCGAGGTGTGCTCGTATTGTAAGAAAGAGAGGCATACTCATGAGATATGCTGGTTCCTTCATCCAAATCTCAAACCAAAACATTGGAAGCCCAAGGAGAAGGGCAGAACTGGCGGAGGTTTTGAAGGAAAACGAAAAGAGAACGAAGGGGTTGGCGTAATAAGAAGAGAAGCGGGCGGTAGGAGTTTTCTGACCCAAACCCAATCTCAAACCGACTCAACCCATTCAAAGGGCGGAAACGAGTTAGAGGCAAACGGGTTGGGCTCAAATGGGACTGGGGATCAACTGCAAACAATTCTCCAGCAGCTCTCCGTGTTGCTAGCCACACAAAACAATTCCTTTTCTAGTATATCTTCATACTCTAATAATTTAAATTTATTAGATCGAATAATAATTGACAGTGGTGCCACTGACAATATGTTCGGTAACCAAAAATTGTTGGAAAATATAAACATGACCAAAAATAACCAATTTGTTTTGGTAGCTAATGGTATGAAGGCTGAAATAAATGGTATAGGAGAAACTAATCTTTGTAACAAAAAAATTTGTAACGTGTTATATTTAGAAACATTTCTTATAAATCTACTTTCGGTACAAAAACTAACACAAGAATTAAATTGTGATATAATTTTTTCTTATAAAAATGTTGTATTTCAGGACCGAGAAACCGGGACGAAGATTGGTGAAGGAATTCTTGAAAATGGGCATTATTTTTTTGAATCAAAAAACTATCTTTGTGCTTCCACTAAGGCCACTAATTTTGATCTATGGCATAGAAGATTTGGACACCCCTCCGACAAGATTTTAAATTGCATTTCGGATTGTAAAAATTTAAATTGTATGAGTTGTGAAGTTTGCAAATTGGCAAAACAAATTAAACTTTCCTTTCCTCACTCTACTAGTAAGAGTGAAGCTAGGTTTGATTTAATTCACTCGGATGTATAGGGACCGGCCCCAATTGAATCATATAATGGATTCAAATATTTTGTTATTTTTATTGATGATTTTAAAAGAACCACTTGGTTATATTTACTCAAATCCAAAGACGAAGTCTTTAGTAGCTTCAAAGAATTTTTGTGTCTTATAGAAAACCAATTTAATGCAAAATTAAAAATACTTAGATCGGATAATGGGACGGAATTTGTAAACAAAAATTTTATAACTTTTTTTAAAGAAAAAGGAATTATACATCAAACCACTTCTATAAACACACCCGAACAAAATGGAGTATCGGAAAGGAAAAATAGGCATTTGTTAGAAATGACACGAACCTTAATGTTTCAAAGTAACGTTCTGAAAATATTTTGGTCGGATGCCGTACTTTGTGCACCACACTTAATTAATAGATTACCAGGTTCAAGATTAGAAAATCAAATTCCATTAGAAATCCTTTATCAACAAAAAATCACATTCGATCACTTAAAAATATTTGGTTGTACAAGCTTTGTACATATTAAAAGAAAAGATAAATTAGACTTTGTATCAACAAAAACAATTTTCTTAAGATATTCACCCCTCAAAAAAGGATATAAATGCTATGATCATATTAATAAAAAAGTATTTATCTCTAGAAATGTTATATTTTTTGAAAATGATCCATATTTCAAAAAAAAGGGGAGAAATTCAAAATGGAAAAATACCTTGTCAAAATGAAAAAATAAAATCCGTAATCCCTTACATTGAAAATCAAGAAAAAGAATTAGATGAAAATAATTATCATGAGGATAATAATAACAACATAAGTGATCATGAAGAAGAATTAGATGAAAACAATTATGAAATAAATGAAACCGAAGTAGAGGATAATTCGGGCCTTAGACGAACATCTAGAATATCACAACTGTCAAGTAGACTTAAAGATTATATAACAACCTATACGGTTTAATATCCCATACAAAATTTCGTTTCATATGACAAAATTTCGTCTTCATACCAAGTGTTCCTCACTTCTATTGAAAATGACATAGAACCAAAAAATTATCAAGAGGCCATTCAAAGCCCTAATTGGGACAAAGCAATGGAAGAAGAGCTACAAGCTCTAGAAAAAAATAAAACATGGGTAATTGTTCCATTACCAAAAAATAAAAAACCCGTTGGTTGCAAATGGGTTTACAAAATTAAATATAATTGTGCTGGTACCGTAGAATGGTATAAGGCAAGATTAGTAACCAAATGTTTCACACAAACCTACGGAATAGACTACAATGAAACTTTTGCACCGGTTGCAAAGATGAATACCGTTAGGGTTTTATTGTCGGTTGTGGTTAACAATGATTGGAATCTATACCAAATGGATGTTAAAAATGCATTTCTTCAAGGAACACTTGAAGAAGAGGTATACATGACTCTACCACCCAGCCATAAAATGGAAAATACTTCTAACCTAGTTTGTAGGTTAAATAAATCAATCTATGTATTAAAGCAATCTCCATGAGCATGGTATGGCAAACTAGCTCCTATTTAATTTCTTGTAATTTTAAAATGAGTAATGCCGACCATTCTTTGTTTGCTAATTGTGATGGGACCAACACCACTTTAATTTTAGTATATGTAGATGATATCATAGTCACCAGAAATAATTTAGAACACATCAAAAAAATAAAAATAAAAACAATTAAAAGAAAATTTTGATATAAAAGAGTTAAGATATCTAAAATATTTTTTAGGAATAGAAGTAACATTCTCAAATAAAGGACTATTTATTTCACAAAGGAAATACACACTTGACCTATTAAAGGAAACTGATAAATTAGGATGCAAACTCATATCTACCCCAATTGACAATAAGTACAAATTAAATGGTGAAGATGGTGAACCATTAGAAAATGTTAACCACTTCTAAAGACTTGTCGGAAAATTGATTTATCTAACGGTCACCCGTCCGGACATCTCTTTCTCTGTAAGTCAAATTAGCAGGTTTATGCACAAACCAAAAACACCACACTTAGAAGCAATAAATAGAATTTTGAGATATTTGAAAGGAAATTCCGGAAAGGGAATTTGGATGAAAAACAACAAGTCTAACAATATATGTGGTTATTCCGATGCAGATTGGGCCGGAAGCTTTGATAGAAAATCTACTACCGGCTTTTGTATATTTGTAGGCAGGAATTTAGTCACATGGAAAAGCAAGAAGTAAAATGTCGTAGCTCGATCAAGCGCGGAAGCGGAGTATCGAGCCATGGCATCTACCGCTAGTGAATTGGTATGGCTTAAACAATTGCTCAAAGACATGGGAATCATTTTTGACCAACCCATAAAGATGTATTGTGATAACAACTCGGCACGTCACATTACTCAAAATCCCGTATTTCATGAGCGAACCAAACACATAGAAGTTGATTGCCACTTTATTAGAGAAAAAATTCAAGCCAAAGAGATAGTGACACCATTTGTCCGAAGTGAGAACCAACTAGTGGACATTTCACTAAAGGTTTAGATCCTAAACCTTTCGACAAAATCACAAGCAAACTAGGATTACTCGATATCTACAATCCTACCTTGAGGGGGAGTGTTGAAAAATAGAATGACCTCAGATTATATTTCATCATAGGTCAGGGGCATAAATGTAAAAGTGTAACAGTACACTGTGTAAAAAGTAGAAATAGGTTCCAAAGGTCATATTGAGACCGACCAAATGTATAAATAGAAGACAGAAGGTGTAAAAATAAAATATCAATAGAAAATATAATTTCATTTCTCCTCAGCTTTGCATCTCTCATAAAAATAACAGTATATATATTTGGATTTTGAAGGACAAGTGAATCAATATTGCACAAATTTGGCCGGATTAAGAATGAATTCATGTCATGTATCGACTACAAGAATGGGACAGTATCCACGAGGACATACCGACATAAAAGTGATATTTATATTAGCGACGAAAATATCCACGAGAGTATACCGATAATATTCCTCGCAGATATTGTCTCATTCTTGTAGTCTTATCTCCAAAAGATAAAATGGCTATGGAGCGCGCATTATAAGTAAAAGTAGAGGAAAGTGGTTTTTTTTTTAACTCTTAACTGAAGGAATTGGGAATTATACTAGTTATAAATACCTTCAATTTACGATTTTAATTTAGTGCATATCCGTATTATCTTGGTAGACATCTGGCATTTAATTTCTCAGGTCACCCTGGAAATTTAGAATTCGTATCCCCTAAGGTAACATAATATTTCTGTTTTAGATCAGATCATCTGATCACAATTTGCACGAATATTAAAGGAGTTCGGATTCTGATTTAATGCTATCTGTCCACTTTCATTCCGTAGCAAATTTAAAAAGCATATAATTGGTAGATTTCGTAGAATACGAATGGTGTTGGAGCTGGTAGTAAATAAAGGAAGAAGAAAAACAAACGGGCATAAAAAGGATTTAAAATTGCTGATATCTGAGATTCGTTGAAATCTCTGAAATTCAAGATCCAGCCATCAAACTGTTCCGTAATGCGTGCGCAGAAAACTCAACTATTTCAATATGCGTGCACAGAAAAAGTTAAATGGCTGGAATATTGAATATCGGATTTCATCCAATTGGTCTATAACTCATGGCAAACCGGAGTTGGTTTGCCTATGCATCTGAATTGACCAAGATCCAATTAAGCTACCAACCGGATCGGATCTAATTAACTCGGACCGAAACCCAAATCTGGGAACAAAATCCAACATGATTGAACCCTTCAAAAATCAAAATACATATTTGTCTGAATTAAATTGAAGACTCGAATAAATCAAAATAAACACTATCTACTTTAACTTTGCCAACTTTTTGTTCAAAAGATAGAATAGGCAAGTGCTTATTTCAGTTAGACGAGTGTTAAATTCATTTTGGTTCAGATAGGTACAAGAACATCCTATGGATTGTTATAGAAAAATTAAAATGTCCAAAAGTAACTTTTAGATTATGAATCAGAACTGAATAAAATGGAAAAAAAGAAGAAGATAATTTGTACCATCCCTCTTGCATTAAAAATTACTCTGTTTTACCTTTAATTTATCATACTTCAGAATTTAAATCTAAATTCATCAACTATGTTAAATGGAACCCAAAGAAAGGCTTAGGCCAGGCCCAAGTTTATCATTGGCTCTCGGTTAGGGCCTTAAAAAAGCCACATATCAAATTTTTCAAATACCTTGCCGAGAAATGTGAAACGAAAATAATCTTTAAAAGAGAAAGGACATATTTAAACAACAATTAATTCAGGAGCAAAAAGAACAGATATTCCTTATGGTTTTATATAAATTTAGAACCAACAGTATGAAAATAAATTCAACCGCAATCGGGAATCAGGATGCATTTTGGAATACCATATAAAAATCATACGGGACGGACACAGGCTGTTTAAAATGACTTCGCCTTATGATCTACTTGTTGAAATAAACAGCAGCATTCGGATTTTGGAATACAAAAGGTATTTAATCCAGTGACAAAAATAATATTCTTCATTGGAATATGGCATACTCCAGTGTCCAAATTCAATAGATGAATTTTAGTAGATGAATTTTCGAAATGTTCGTTACTTGTAGTAACTCTAGGGGTGAAAACAGAGCGGATATGGAGCGGGTGTAAAATTATATCTGTATCTCTTTTTCATTTTCCGGATATAGATACGGAGCGGATATCATACATATTAGACGGATACAGATACGGGTTCGGATTAGATCAGATATTTATTAAAAAAATATTAAAAATATTAAAGTTCATAATATTTATCTAATTATAATGGTGAATAACATAAAAATTTTATAATATATATTAAAATATTTGGTATATATCTACTATTCAGATATGAATAATTAAAATGTAAAATCATATCAGTATCCTCATCCACACCGATATTCGAATATCAGATATCGACATCTAAGTTTTCAAATACGAATCAGATATTATCCATACTATTTTCACCCCTAATTAAGTAACTCTTTGCAAATCCTTTTTCCATCCAATAGAAACGCTTTTTGCATATATGCTAGCTAGCTACTTCACCATTGTAATTAAGTACCCTCTTTGCAAATAATCTGTACATCACATGCGTCACTGCATACATATATTCTCATCTTTTTCAAATGTCTAATTAAACATGTATATAGAGGATTGGTTTATACCTTGACTAGGTAAACTCTTATCTAAGAATAATATTAAAATTTGGTTAACAAATCAACGTCATAACATAATAACAATAAAACATAGACCCAGCAATCAATTGACATTTGACATCTTAAAATTTGATAAACATTAATTAGTTGTTGTATTAATAAACCATAATTATCAAATTATGAATCTTGAAAGTCAAACAAAACAATAATCAAATTGAATAAATTAGCACACTTTGGAGGAGGACAGATCTTCCTGCTGTTCCTGCGATTCTGGTACCAACATGATCAGAAGTAGATGTTTGCCCCTCCAAATCCTTCACAGACCTGGCAATCTGATCATTGATCATACTGCGGCACAGAGGACATGTTCCGTGCGAGTTCAGCCACTTGTCAATACATTCCACATGAAACAAATGCTTACACTCCGGCAATTGCCGCACCATCTCCCCTTCCTCCAAAATACTCAGACAAATTGCGCACTGTGCCCAGCCATTGCCGCTTCCGCTTCCATTGCCGCCATGCTTGATATCCCTTTGATATGTATATGTAGGAATTGCAGAAATAGCTGTTGGACTGAGGCCATGATCATGACTTCCGGCGAATAGAAGCTCGTGTATATGCCATCTTGAAGCTTCAACATTTCGAGCAGTACGGGTGCGAAAGAAGTATTCCTTTATCAAGCGAGATATTATTACGATTAAGAAAGCCATGGCGAAGAACACCAATAGAATCACGATGAAGTTGCTCATGTCGTGGCGGCTCTTATAATCACTTCCCGTTAATCTTCTTGGCATGGATTGATTATCCATCAAGATACTGTGGACTGAACTTGAACAATTTCTTATTTCTTATTCTTCAGTTCATGCATGGATGAGTTGTTTTGGTTGGCTTATGTATATAATTAGGATATCTATGAGATTTCTTACGTATTAATATTATATTAAAGGGTAAGCTTATTATCCAAGCAATTAACCGTGTATGAGATTATTAAATATGGGACTTGTGTATCATGACTAGGTCAAAAAAAATAAATTGAGCATTTTTTTTTAAAAAAAAAAGAGTATTTGAAAATAACAATTATTTTGATAATATTTAATAATAAATATTAGCAATAATATATTTGTTTTTTATCAATTCATGGATTTTACTAAATATTCTACCAATAAACTAATTGTTAAAATAAAAACTATGCGTAGCTCAATTGGTTAATCCGCTATACTTTTTTGTAGAAACTCAGATATAAAAGTATCAAAAAAATAAAAAAGGAAATAATTGATGTTTAATGCAACTTGTATTAATTAAAAAAGAAAAATTTTACAATTTTTATCAACTTGTTTTATATATAATTGGAAACCATGCATTGCTTCGTTGTACTAACTAGGATTATTTTTCGGATTGTTTATCGGAATGTCTAAACAAAAATGTTTATTGGATAAATGTGGGATTATAAAATGATAAAAAATTTATCAAGAAACTTTATATGTAGCAAATTTATAAGCAAATAAATATATTTTGGAAACATTAAATTTTTTGTACAATAGAGAACAATACAATTAATTAGCTGCGTGAGAACTTCTTCAAAATAATAACGAAAAAAATTGTATTATTTCAAGAATTTCATTATAACGCAATTTTATAGCTGCGTGAGAATTTTATTATAGCGATAAAATTTGACACTTTTATTCTAAATAACAATTATAGAGCTATAGATTTTAAGGTCCGAAAAATAGCGTATCTATAGCGCAACCATAACTAGTTATTTAGAATTATTATGAAAAAAACGATTAATAGCATTATAGTTTTTGAGGTCCGAAAAAACTATAGCGCAGCTATTGCATAGCTATAGCTAGATATTTAGAACTGCTGTTATATAAAGATAAGAATAAGATACACCCGAATTTTTTATTTATACCATATTAAAAAAATAAACCAAAAAAAAAAAAAAACTTTTTTTTAGAATTTCAAAATCTGCCATGTCCGCCAAATTAAATAGCGGACAAAAAAGTGAAGGTCGGTCATTTAATTTGGCGGACTCCAGACTGGATCCGCCAATTGAAACTGTGGATATTTTTTTTTGTTCTTCTTACCGCTAACACACAAAAAACAAAAAGTCAACTTTCAATTTAATTCAACCAAATTTTTTTATGTAATTTTTTTAATAAAAACAAAAATGACTTTTATATTAAAATATAATTTTTATATTAAAATTGATGTAAAATGAGTAAAAACAAAAAGAGAAGTGGTGGACTCATAGATTGTGTCTGTAATTTTGATGGGTGGAATTGTATTTCTGTGTTCAACTAACAAAATTATGGATACGACACTTTTGAAATTTTTAGAAAAAGTAATTTTTTTTTATTTATTACTTTTTTTTCTATATGGTACAAATAAAAAATTTCAAAGGCACAGCTGACAGCGCTGCATTAATACCCAAAGAAATAAGCTGGCCTTTCCAGCTTTGTATACATGAATTATGAAGCATCTAGAGTACAAAAAACGTGCCGTGCCGTAACTAACATTCTGTGATTTTGGTCTCGTGCAGTGCTGTGATCAAGTGAACAGTTAAACGTGTCGTGTCGTGCCGTGCCGTGACTAAAATGTCTTCGATCTGATGAGCTTGAGTGCAATAGATCATGACGCCAAGGTGGTGAAATCGACACCAATCCCAACTCACCTTCTCGAGCTCAGGGTGTGCCCGGCACATGGGACACGATGACCGTGTGCTCAACCACATGTCAATGCAATTGACATGGAAGTAGTGCTTACAGACTGGTAAAACCCTAACCATCTCCCCCTCTTCTAGCTCACCAAGACATACCACACATTCCACAGTTGAAACATTCTCTCTGTGTTCGTGCCTTTCCTTGCGGCACCTCCTCTTGATCGGTTGATATGGGAAGGTAGGAAGCAAGGAAATATTTCCGAGGTCCAAACCGAGATTCCGCGACTCATGTGTGTTGTCCACATCAGGAGCAGTTACAAGAGAAACAAGAGGAGATGGCCGGCGTTCATGCCGGTTAATTAACACAGACTTAATATAGTAAAATGCGAAGAAAAAAGCTAATCCAACAAACGAACCGATCCCGACATACGCGAGGACACCGGATACGCAGTTTGAAGAGCCATCTGTGTGATCAGGACTTGGGCCATTGTCAGTTGACATATTGTGAATTTGAATTCCTAACAAATTTTGCTTGATGAATGTGGAATACGGATATCTATTCAACAGTACCGTGCAAAGTGTTGCTTATACTCGGTTTAATTCTCCTTATATATTCTTCCACTCTACCTATATATATATTATATGTTCATATCATATATTCATATGTCAATATATATATATATATATATATATATATATATATAAAATATATATATATATATATAAATATATATATATATATATATATATATATATATATATATATAAATATATATATATATATATATAAATATATATATATATATATAAATATATATATATATATATATATATATATATATATATATATATATATATATATATATATATATATATATATATATATATATATATATATATATATATATATATATATATATATATATATATATATATATATATATTTTCTTCCACTCTACGTGTAAAGAGTCAATTGAGTCGTCCCAAGTAATATCACAGACACAGGGTTAGATATTTTTATTATTACAAAAACCAATCAACCATGAAATATGACCGATTAAACGAATTGTCAGTGCATGCAGCAGAGGTAACTTCTTTGATTTCTTCTCTGGAAATGTCCATATACTGGCCAAAAAAAAATATTCAAATAATATTAAATTCGAAATAATAACAAATTAATTTCAAAAATTAGAAAGGACATATTTTTTCCTTTCCCACGAGTTCGGATCCCAACTCACATTTTGAGTTTGGAGCCGGGCCGCCCGATCAGTTTTGATACAAACTTTTTTTTTCTAGAGGCGTAAGTGCCCCGTAACGATTATATTATTAGAAAAAAAAAAATGTATTTACATAATCTAGAGTTTCCTAAGAGAGGGAACTAGACTTTCGAACTGTAGGAGTCAATCATGAACAGAGATCAAACATATAAAATTTTCATACTTCGAATGAAAATCAATTTCATAGTATCCGTAACATTTTACACCAAATATATACAAAATCTTGTATAAAAACATAATATTTTTAAATGAGGGGGGGGGGGTCAATTGACCCCATTCATACATGGTGGATCCACCCCCGCTAACTATATAGTTTTGATAACGATTATATCACTAGATTGACTCGGATTCTGAATTTGTGATTGAATGGTCTGAATCCAAACTCAAAATTTGAGTTATTCAGGTGATCCGGACCCTCTCCCCGCAGCTGTGTGCGCGCGCGCACACATTTTTGTTTTGGGCCCAACTGCTTGAGTCAGGATATCATCATTCCACTCTTTCTTGAAAAATTCAAAATTCGAAGTTTTGTTTCTTTCAAAATTAATTGTTAAGTTCAAAATTACCAGTAACAAAAAACAGAAAACTGTAGGGGTGCAAAGTGTTATCTCATAACTAATAGTAACTAGCTAATGGGTGACAATAGTTTCAACTTCCGAGCTAAGAATGTTACTGGCATAGAAAATATACTTGTTAGTAAAATATCACAGAAAACAGCAGAAAATGCAAATAACAACATGAAATTCCAGAAAGAGATTGCACACTGAAAACTACAATGTTATTAGCAACGACCAATGCCTACATATTATAGAATAATGATGTACAGAAAGCAAACTGTTAGGATAATAAACATAGGTAACATAAATTAAAATAAAAGCTTTAACATACATCAGGAGCTGCTATTTACATCCTTCATAACAAGATAGGCCGATGGTGTGATTCATTGCACAATGATTCTCTCAGAGACAGAGAAAAGCAATCATACATCATCAGGATCACTACCGCCGACTTGAGAATCACGAGTTGCCCAGTACTGGCTTCCATCTGGCCCGTTCACTTTAAACCTACTCCATAGTTACATTAACAAGAGATGATCATCTAATGGAACAATAGATGATCCTCAGAATCCTTTTTCCAAACTACTTTGCTCAAATTGAATTAAATATTGAGAAAACCTACCTCTCAAGAATAAACTTCCCTTCTTTGTACTTCTGGTCCTTTTGATGGGCAGCTATCTGTTATTTTAAAATATACTTATTATCTTTTTACAGTCAAGCCCATGAAAATATTTAAGGTTTATTAAAAAAAATTAACAGAAAACATAGCTGATGATCTTACATATTTCCATCCAACAAGGGACCCACAGCCAACACAGAAAATGTCACAAACAGTGTGCATTCCAGTCGTCATTATCCTGTCCTCTTTTACCCCAGGAGTGACATTCACACTGCCGACTCAAAAAGAATTGAGGAAACAAATAACAGTTAATGGTTGAATAATTGCTTCCAACCAAACACCAATTAAACAATCAACAAGACTTCACATCCTATGGAAGTTTTAAATAGACTGGCTAGGTAACCCAGAACAGGGACAATACCTACAATATGCCAGTGGTTTTCTGCATATAGAAAATATCATATTAGACACTTGGCAACAATATGGAAACCCCAACATAAACACCTCATAAAATTAAGGTGTTTAATAGCCTGTAGTATACATATATAGGAGTAGAAGAAGCAACACCAATTATTGCAGGATTAAGAGAACATGATGATTGATGAAGAAAGGAGGCACTTACACCCTGTTGTAGAGATAAGCCTTTCCATGCTTGCAATGGAAGTTCTGATCCCAAAATACAACAAAATAGGAAGGTTATAGTGTGTTTTGCACATCAAGTATATCACTATGCTCGGAGTAATCAGAGAACAAAATATGCACAGAAAATGTTGAAACAGTAAACTTAAAATATCTCAATTAAATCTTAACATGCAAACTTAAAATTTCTAAATGAAGAAATTTTTACCAAACTCAATAATAAAAAATAAAAGACTATTTAACTTGATAAGTCCAGGAGTATGATTTGAACTTTAACCTTGCTTATCACAGTAATCCTAAAAGGGCACACTTTGTTTTACTGGGGTAAATTTGTGTTCAGTCAGTAGCACCATTTTCAACAGAGAAGAAAAATCAAGAATTCAAGATTACATTCTGGTTAGAAGTCTGACACCCCAGCTTTGATTCTCGAATTCCAAGGAAATTATTTTGGTTGATTCTTTAAGGACACCACACAAGAGATTAAAATGTTGTCACAGTTATGATTCCAAAACACTCTCAGGGTTTAATGGACGAATTTCCAAAAATGGGTGTCAATTGAAGAGGAACAAAAAAGGAGAAACCTTGGACATGATGTCATCAGCAAGAGCAAAATGGGTACCACAGTGCTTGCAGCTGTATATCTTCCCTTCTAACTCTATCAGAAACAATTTCCCCATCTTCTCACTTGTCACTCTAATTCCCAATCCCCTTTCCCTCTTATCAATTGAGTGATAGATCGATCTCCCACCCAATTCTCACTGTGATAGATAGATCCCCCTTTTTCAATTGTATCAATGGAGATCAATCAATTTCGATCGTTTGGTACTCCGATTGTGTGGCTGTTCTCTTCGGGTGTGCTCCTTTACGATGCTTTCTCTCACCTTTCTTTCAAACTGAGCTACCACTACCACCGCCTCACGCCACCACACGACCCAACCAAAGTGAATTACCCGCTGCAGTAGCTAATCAACCTCTTTACTCGCATAAAACACAGGCACGATACGATACCTCTTCCCTTTCCGTCCAGGATTAGATAATCAAATACCAAGTATAAATAGCAATTCTAAATTTAGATGGACCTGGTCTATTGTTCTGATCAAGAGCTGGTAATGGATTTCTCGTATCCCGGATTCCGATCCATACCCATATTCCGAGTAGAAGGTATTCCTAAGTAAACTCAACTCTGAAATCTATGGAATTGACTTCAAATAACGAATACAAATTGTTAAAATCCTTCTAACTTACGAGTGATACGTCTACATACGAAAATTTAAAATTTTCAAATTAATTTTGTATAGAGTCAACTCGTCAAAATATGTCCAAAAAATGAATGCATTAAAATTAATTTACAAACTTTCTAATTTTGATCACTTGACTTTATACTAAATTAATTTGAAACTTTAAAATTTTCACATGTAGACACATCACTCATAAGATAAAAAAAATTTCAACAGTATGGATTCGTCGTTTGAAGCCAATCCAATAGATTTTAGAGTTGAGTTCACAAAAGAACTTGGTGAACTTAGGAACACCCTAGTTATACTCCCCATATTTCAGTTGGATTCGACTCTGCTGCTCGTCAAATAAGAAAGTAGAATTCTGCTTGTCTAAATTTAATCATTAAATTTTTTAATGAACGAATTTCAATACATATGAATATTTCGATTTAGACAAGCAGAATTCTGTTTTTGCGGGGCAGCGGAGTCAGTTCCATTCCAATTCGGGTGGCAAATTGGCAATAAAATTGTAGTTTAATGGGTCAAATCATGATTTAGTAGATCGGATCGATGTTGGATTCAATGAATCATATGTCATTATTAGATTCTTGGCAAAACATGTCTCTTATGGAAAGATAATTATTTCGAGGGAAGACGATGAAAACATTTTTGAGTGTTTATATGTTATTTATTTTTGGCAAAACATGTTACTTATTTGCAAGAAGTACATAATTTAGAATATGCAACTACAGTGCGAAAAACGTGCTATGTCATTCCGTGTCGTGTCGTGACTAAATATTCTGTGACTTTGGTATTGTGCTGTGTCGTGTCGTGATCAAGTAAACATTCACATATGTCGTGTTGTACCGTGATCAAAATATCGAGAGTGATCACGGCACGCCAGTCACGCTGAGATTCACGTACCGTGTCCAAATGTAACTAATAACGTCTCACATATGTAACTATTTTTTTTTTCATAATTTAGATTAGTTTATTCAAGATTCACTATTTTTTTCGTAACGTTTCCTAATTACACGTGATTCACGTGACCACGTATCGTGTCGTGACCGGATCTTTCGCATGACATGCCGTGCCATGCCAAATTTTCAACAGATAATCACAGCACAGAACAGTCATGCGTACTGTGTCGTTCTGTGACGAAACCGGCTCTACTGTGTCATTTTTCTCACTCAATACGCGAGTGCGTAGTTTTTCATTTTACAATTTCTAATATATAATTTACAATTATAATAAACCGATTTATATTTGAAACCATGAAATGTTTGTACTGATTCTTACGAAAGCGAGGACCCTTTTAAGTATTAATAGTTCGTATTGTAAACTGATATAATGAATAACATAATTTACTAAACATACTAAACCTTTTCAAGTGCTCTCGAGTTTTGTAAAAAAGGAAAGGAAAAGAGAGAAAAAAAAGATAATTAAAAGGAGAAAAACTTAAGTTTATCACTCTTCAAATTAGGAGACAATAAATATTGAAAAATTAATTAAATAATTCTTTTCAACTTTTTGTAATTTTCTTGATATGATTATACTTGTTGTAATTTTTTTTTTCTTCCATCTTGTAATAAATTATTTTTCTTATTAATAAAATTTATAATAGGCAAAATTGACTCTTAAAAAAATAGAATAATTCTCTTTATTTTCTTTCAATGAACATCTGTTTATCTCTTAACATGATAACAATTCAATCAAGTCCCTGCATTTTGAAATAGATAGCTAATTATGAGGAGAAGGCGTTTAGGCCTTCCTCAGAAGTCGATCTATTTTGGATGAATGGATGTCAACTGACTCTAGTTATTTTTAAAATATGTTGGTTAGATATGAATTTATTGTATAGTTTAGAGTAAAATATTATGTATACTGTAAAATTAATTCTCATTGTGTGTTTGTCCAATAAGTTGAAAGTTTGTTCTCGTCTCTGATTTAAATAAATGATAAAATCATCAATTTAGATTTTTTATTATTATTAAACATTATTTTAAGTGATTAAATTAAGAAATAGGATATTAATAAAATGATTGAGATTAGATGAAAAATAATTAAATTTTGAATTTTGATAGAACAAAAATGATCTATAAAGAACGAGAGAGAATGAATCAAATAATTTTTAGGAACGAGATGCAATGAACTAAAGTTTTTTTTAGAAAAGAAATAGAATAAATCAATCAAATGTTTTTTTCTTGGTGAAAAGGTCATTACACCTTGTTTGAATGGAGAGTAGAGAAACGGAAGGAGGTGAAAAATAGAAGAAAATAAAAGGAAAAATTAATATATTTAACATTTTTATGTTTTGATGATTAATGAGAAAAAATTAATTTAACTTTTTTTTATGTTTTAATTCTAGTTTGATTAATTAAAAGTTAGAAAGTTGATAAAAAATTTAGTGATTGTTGTAGGTTTGTGACAAAGAAAATTGGATGAGAATTATACATCTAAGATATAAGATTGGATGTTTGTGTAATTTTTCTGAAAATATTTGCAACAAAATTTATTTTTATCGGTTACATCTCAAATCGAGAGAGAAATCAATTCTATTAATTATAATCATGCAAGGTTAAATATTTCATATCCTGTAATTATAATCGATTCTATTAATTATAATCATGCAAGGTTAAATATTTTAACTCCTACTCTCCATCTCTGACATAATTTTATCAACCAAACACAATTCAAAAGAAATTTTTCCTTTTTTTTTTCTTTCATTCCCTCACTTCCTCTACCCTACATCCGGATCCGTATCCTCTCTATTACTATATAGGATGCGCATCACTTTACGGTTTGAGATTAAATCTCAGCCGGTTTGAGATTCGGAGGAAAATAGGGGGCAGTATTGTTGGGCTTTAAGATTCATGCCAAGTAAAAAGAACGGTCCAGATCAACTCAAAAGGAAATCATTCTAAAATATTCTCTTTTGCGGTACTACTCCGGATACGAATTCCCCTACATCAAAATAGGTGCTAGACATCACATTAAACATTGAATAGAACATTGTCAATTGTCACATTGTTTCCACATGAGATATAGGAGTCAGTCCGATGCCCATCGGACCTACTTTTAAGTTCAATTAGTTTTATCACTGTACAATTAGCATTAAGATCTATACACATGAAAATTGAAACATACTTGCACGAATTTCAATATAATTCGCACAAATCTTAATGAAATCAAATGGTCACTACACAAAGTAGATCCGACGGGCATCGGAATTCTCCACATGAATATCAACATCGCATGCCAGTAACCACCTATACACAACCACTGATATATATATCTCTGTTCCACATTACACCGGGGAAGTTAAAAAGAGTATATGTGAATCCTAAATAAGAAAATTGCCCTGATCTTGTCAAATTGGCCAGTAGGTGGGCTCTGTTGTTGTCTTCTCTTGGTACATAACAACAATTGTATCCTAGTGCAGCTCCACGTAGAAAGTCGTAAAATCGAGTGGTACGTGGTAGCGGTGGCAAATTGCGGTTCTGGGCTCGGGTACGTATCCTCTGAGATATCTCAATTTTTGCGTGACCGACGTGTCCGGTGCCTATTCAGGGGGGTGTAGGGGGCCAGTATTAATTGTGCTTTGAGATTCGTGTAGAACTTATTTGAACGATTGAGATATTCCAAAAAGTCACGCAAAGTTTGAGATATCTCAGAGGATGCGAATTCCCTGGGCTCCTGGCCCTCCTCCCTCCGAGAACAGAGTGGGTCCGATGCCCATCGGGCCTACTTTAGGTTCAACGAGTTACAAGACCGTCTAATCCTAAAATCAAAGCATTATCACACGAAATTTAAAGCATATCGAACGGTGACTGAGCCCGTCGAACCAAAGTAGGTCTGATGGGCATCGGACCTACTCTTAAGTCTCCTCCTCCTCCTCCGCTTAGTCGGGTCCGTATCCTCTGAGATATCTCAATTTTTGCGTGACCGACGTGTCCGGTGCCAATTCGGGCAACCGTAGGGGGCCAGTATTACTTGAGCTTTGAGATTCGTGCAGAGTGTATTTTAACGATTCAGATATTCCAAAAAATCACGCAAAGTTTGAGATATCTCAGAGGATGCCAATTCGCTCAGTGGTTGGTGTGGAAGGTGGCGCGGTTGGTAAAGGAGAAAAAGAAGAGTACCAACTACACAGAAAGGCTATAAACCTGACAGTGTCAGAGACACAGTGTTGGTGAATCTCCAATTCGTCAAAAATCCGAATCTATTCGGATTCCAGAATCTACTGATGGAGGCCTCTACGTTCACCTCTCCTTCGCGCGCTCTTCTCTCTAAACCCGCTTCATCTCGCTTTCTCTCTCACTGCATCTCGGCTAAATCTGTCTCGGTCTCCCTGTAAGCTAACCAATCCAATTGTGAAACTTGATTTATTTGCATTTTAGTTTCCAAATGCAGTACTGATTTTGATCAAAAATTTCATTTTTTTTTAAAGATATATCTTCTTCAATTAAGTTTACAAGTCAGAGTAGTAAGGAAAGTTTCTATCTTTTATTTAAGTTTTGTGAAATTAACTGTTTTTTAAAAGTTAGAATTTCTATGCATAATTAAATTGTGCTCGATGCAGATCTTGGGAGAAGAGGATAAACCTTGTATCAATGAGGGTCATGGCAATTTCACAAAATGGTACCGAACCGATTGTACCAGTTGATGATTCAATCAACCCAAGGGTGAAATCTCTGAAACCATCAAAGACTATGGCAATTACAGATCATGCAACTGCACTTGTACAAGCTGGAGTTCCTGTAATCCGACTTGCAGCTGGTGAGCCTGATTTCGACACACCTGCTGCCATCAGTGAGGTAATAACTGTAAAAAAAATTTCCAATTTGGGTAATTTATTCAATCTAATTAGGGAAAGTAATTTGACTTGCGATAGCTTAGATTATTACATGTACAAAAATAGTTCCAAAAACTAAAATTAATTTTTAATTTCTTTTTGATATCTACTTCCTATCTATTTTTGGAGAAGACAAATAGTTTTATTTGCTGTGTTTTTTTATTTGTTAGTAAGAATTATTTTTGTGTGTTTTCTCAGGCTGGTATCAATGCAATAAGGGAAGGTCACACAAGGTACACTCCAAACACCGGTACAATCGAGCTGAGAAAGGCTATTTGCCATAAACTCAAAGGTAAGTTTCTATGCTTTATGTTAGGGTAAAAGTAGTCCTATACTAATAAAATTTTGCTCCAAGTAAAAACAATTCAGTGTAGTTATAGTGACCTTTGTTTTTAATTCCTCCAGCATTTAACATAATTATGTATTATGTGAAATATCAGAGGAGAATGGGTTGGACTACACACCAGATCAGATAATGGTTAGTAATGGTGCCAAACAGTGTATTATGCAAGCGGTATTAGCTGTTTGCTCACCTGGTGATGAGGTAAATATTTCTGTTACATGTTTTTTTTTTTTTATAAAAGTGGATATAAATCCACCGATTTCATTGAATCACAAAGTGTTTGAAGGAGCTAAATACCAAACCACTGGTGCCACTTCTTGATACACTATTCAAGAAATATTACAATATTTTCTGTTACATTTAATATTCTCTCAGTTGTAGCATTTGTCATAGTTTCGTGAACGCACTATAAGCTTTAGAGAGGGGAAGTGCTTTCAGTTGAGAAAAGAGCACCATATTTCCATCTCACAACTATTTCCCATCAAAATAGACCTTTACTCTATATAACCCTTTTTAATGGTGCACCTTATTTATGTACGTCTTTGCTAATAATGTCACATCCATTAGCTACTCTTTTAAAGTTCATATTTTGTATATCTTACTGTAGCATTATCATAGTTCAGACTATTGCAAACACACAAAGGAACCAATTGGAATAAATACTGTAAAGAATCTATGCTTTGCATATTTATTAACAATAAATGATCTAAAATACTGTTATAGTCTTCACCAAAACAGAAATAAAAATAATGTTGTCTGTCAATCCTCACTGGTTTTCTTTAGGAATTATATAGGTATTGAATGCTTTTTGCAAAAAATACCATGTATCTATAATTTAATCTTCGAAAGATGAAAATGCCGAATCTTCTAGGGTTTGATCTGAAAATTGTTCTTCCTTAACTTTTTGTAGGTTTTGATCCCTGCCCCATTTTGGGTGAGCTATCCAGAAATGGCCCGGTTAGCGGATGCTGAACCTGTTATCCTCCCCACTGACATATCTGACAATTTCTTGCTCAATCCTGAATTACTCGCCTCAAAAATAAATGAAAAATCAAGGCTTCTTATTCTCTGCTCACCTTCAAATCCTACTGGTTCGGTATACCCAAAAGAGCTTCTAGAACAAATTGCTGATATTGTCAGGAAATATCCCAGACTTCTGGTAAGTTCCTTGATGGTTCATTTATTCTTCTGGTAAATTATAATATATAGTTGATGGTGCATTTAATGTTTATCATGAAAACAATCAAATATAAGTATTACATCATCTTGAACTTTATAGGTATTGTCTGATGAGATATACGAGCACATTATATATTCACCAGCTAAACACACCAGCTTTGCATCTTTGCCAGGAATGTACGACAGAACTTTGACTGTCAATGGATTTTCAAAGGTAAGTATTTAAATTTTGATAGTTAACGTGTCAAATTATGGGTCCATTCCCGACACACTTATTTGGTTTTGTAACATGATATAACAGAAAAGGATGGCAAATAAGGATGCATGAAATTTTATATTAACCCAATAGGAATCTCTTGTATCACGGTATCGTCAATATGTATCTGGGGGCAGATTTGTCTTGTGTAGTATTATAACATATTTGTTTTATTTTGTAGGCATTTGCAATGACGGGTTGGAGGCTTGGATATCTTGCATGCCCGAAACATTTTCTTTCTGCATGTGCAAAAATTCAAAGTCAGGTACCTTCTCTCTCTCTCTCTCTCTCTCTCTCTCTCTCTGTTACTGCTGTCAAATTGGGTCCAATGAGTGGTATGGACCTGATCTATTTGAAAAGTTTGTTGAAGCCTTTTATAGCTCTACTAACCTAAGCTACATAGATCGAGTTCAAAACAAATCATGTCTTAGAAACCGAAGGGTATACCAGGTACACTCCTACAGGCACCCTATCTACCCTATATGTATGCAATATCCCTCCTGTTACTATTTCTTTCTAAGAAAGTAATAATAGAAGAATAGTTGGGTGTTCTTGGAGAAATTAGGTGTTTTTGTGCATCTCTTTATAGGATTAGAATATAATTCTTTACATTTCGGAGAACGTGAAGCACCTTTTATTTTTCTGGGTCACACAATAAAGTTCAAGTTCACACTTAAATTATATAATTTTTTTTTCTTAATTGTCAGAACACTTCCGGCGCAAGTAGCATCTCACAGAAAGCAGGGTTAGCAGGTCTGAACTTAGGTTATGCTGGGGGTGAAGCCGTTGCAACTATGGTTAAGGCTTTCCGTGAACGCCGGGATTTCTTGGTCAAGAGCTTCAGAGAATTACCAGGTGTTAAGATTTCAGAACCCCAGGTACTAATTGAAGTAATTCTTTTCTGCTTTTTGTCAAGGGTCTGATTTAATGATTCCCCTTTTGTTTTTGTTTTTTTTGGGAGGGGGATGGGTGCTGGACTGAAATTAAGAGCAGTATCTGCAATTGCCATTTTCTGGACCAAAATTAGGAGCTTTCAAGAACTTCAGCAGTTAAACTGGAAAAATAATTTACATTATTTTATCAGTAACACATTATTAAAATAGCAAACATAAAACAATTTAAAGCCAAAAGGTCAGGAAAAAAAAACAGGGTGATTTCTTACTGTTGGTACAGATCAAAGTTTTTTTTTTTAAGGTTAACGGATTAGGCATCCATTAAATTGTATTAAAATTTAAAAAAATTGTACAACACCTCTGTCTATTTACAATTAGCTATTAGCTGTTTATTATCAGCTATTAGCTATTAACTGGTACAAATCAAAGTTGGTAAAGCATGTACATGGTACTAGGCTATGGAACCGAATAATTGATTTCCTTGACAATTATAACTAGTCTAATTCAGAGGTTATGTAGATAATGAGTACAATTTTATTTTTCTATGTTTATAGTATTTTGTTACAAATGCAGGGGGCATTCTACCTATTTATCGATTTCAGTGCTCATTATGGGTCTGAGGTTGAAGGTTTCGGCACCATTAAAGACTCTGAGTCTCTTTGCCGTTTCTTCCTTGACAAGGCTCAGGTTCGGTCCAATACATTGCACTTCTAATTATTTTTAAATAAATTCTTTATATACAATTTTAATGATCTTTTTCTTATATTTGGGAACATTTCCTGGTAGTTAGTATGCCCCAACAAATCCAGGAAATGTGCCTTTTCATTGTTTATTAACTTGCCTGGACTCTTCCACCCTGTTTGTTCATATATGAGATATCTAAAGCAGAAGGGTAATTTGGTCATTCTTTTAAGCAGAGATCTGAACTATCAAGCTGAGTGCTTCATAGAACTACCCAACATAGATGCCTATGCAGCTATTTCTCAAAATATGTGAAATTTTGATTGATTTTTTTTTTTTTGTGGAAAATTATATTTGAATCGTATTAGGTTGCGCTTGTACCGGGAGATGCATTTGGTGATGATAAATGTGTTAGAATCTCTTATGCTGCATCTCTGACAACACTCGAAGCAGCGGTGAATAATATAAAAGAAGCCATGTCGTTTCTCAAGCCTCCTGTTGCTATCTAACAGGTTATTAATTAGAATTTTGCCAAATTTTTAGCCCCAATGCGGCTGTGATCTTAGTTGTTGTTGTAATAATAGTACAAGGCATATGTTCAGGTAATATGTTGTAGTTAAAGTTTGGAATTATTTATACAGCATATATTGGTTTTTGAATAAAGCAGGATTTGAAATAGTTGCAGCTTGGTCGGTCTTAAATGTAACATGAATATTTTTTATTTGAAATGTATCCTATGTTATTGTAATTTGTCACTAATTGAGAGATTTACGTACGCATATGTAAACCCTGGAGTTTAAATTTTTTTATTTATTGGCAATCCAATAAATACACGCTTGTGTATATATTATATGAGGAGGGATCCACTTACAACATTTACAAGTTACAATATCTTATAACAAATAAGTTCTGAGATATCTATATAAAAATGTGTTTGGAGATCAAATTTTATATTTTTTTTTACTATTTACTAAGTATTTTACAAAAACTGTTGTTTTCCAGTGATCTAGAATTGTCTAAAAATAACCGTATTATAAAATACTTAATAAATAGTAAAAAAAATTAAAAAAAAATGTTAAATTTGATCTCCAAACACATTTTAATATAGATATCATTTTGAAATATTTGGATCAATTGTATGAAGTTTGAAAATCTCAAATCTGATTTATTATAAAATGTTGTAACTTGTAAATGTTATAAGCGGATCTCTCATATTATTTATGAGTGTGGGCAACAATTAGCCCACACCTTCTGTGGATTGACCTAGCCCAATAAGAATGATACAAACGGATTAAACATTATTCGTTCATATACAAATAGTTTGTGAATACGAATATGAACACCAGGGGCACAAATACTAAGAATATATGAGAGTTAATTTTTTTTTTCAAACTTTTGTTTTTATATGTAATTTCTTCTATATAATTTAGAATAAAATGATATGTATACTGTAAAATTAATTATTTTTGGCAACATACAAATTTTATATGATTGATCTCATTCACGAATTGATGTTTTTAGCCAGGTTTGTATGCTGAGTTGAAAACAAATAAAATAGTATCAATTCGTATTTAAATTTTTATAGATATAGATAATTAGTATTAAAATACTTGTGAATGTGATAGAAATATGGATACAACTTAAAAACATATTTATATGCAAGTGTGATTTACATTATAGAAGTGGATATAGACAGAAAAATTGTCCATGGTCAAATAATAATTACAGATTTTAGGTTTCTACCATAATGTGGGCCCTAGTTTATTTATTTAAAATTTACCAGTATGTATTGCTTTCTTTTTTCTTTTTATAAAATTTATTGGCTTGGGAGCTTTGGACTCATTTTTTTTACAACTTGGTCAAAATCACAATTACAGTTAGAATTAGAAATTTTTGTAAGAACGGAATATCATTATGATTTATTTGAAAAAAAAATAATAAATAATCAGGGCCTGACGATTCTAATGTAAATTCTCACAACTAAACAAAAGGTAGAAAATATGGGGGAATTTCATGTACCCCTCAATAATCTCAAAATTACGTATTTCCACTTCTAAAATTCATAGTATCATACTTGCCGTTTTAAATTTTAAAAAATGACAAATTTACCCAATTTAATGATTGTTTTTATTAAAACTCATTTTAGATTTATAGTATTCATTTTACCCTTTATTTTAAAAATAAAATATGTAGCTTGTGGGAAAGAAATATTTTGTCTTTTAACTGATCGGTTTCCGAGAACAAATGGTTCATTTCTCTACTTGTGGCATATGTATCCACCAAAAATTTAAAGTAGATAAATGAACTATTTGTCCTTGAAAAATGATAAGTTAGGGTACATAACATTTCTCTTACACATGCGACATATTTTTATTTTTAAGTAAAGGGTAAAATGGATACTTTATAAATTTAAGAACAATTTTAATAGAAAAGTCAATACATTGGATAATTTGTGATTTTTTTAAATTTAGAAGGATAACTATGATATTATGAATTTTAGAGGGGAGAATACGTAATTTCGGGGATTTTGAAGGGTATATGTGAAATTCTCCCAAAATATATAAAAGAAATTACGGTTTCGTCAAGATTTCTTATTCAAAACTTTTTTTTGAAGAAGCTTATTCAAAACTTATTCTATGTCTCTGATAGTTTGAACTTTGAACAAGTATAAACTGTGACAATATCATAATTTAAACATGAAAGATTAATTTTGTGTAAATAAAAACTTAGGCACAAACTTTGTCATATTTAAAAGGTCTAACGACCAACTTGACTTTTTTATTTTTTGAAAGTTTAAGAAATAATTTAACTGTTTTGGAGAAGTTCAGAAATTCAAAACTGATTTTTTTTAAAAGATATGCGCCATTTATCCATTAATGTAAGATGAAAATTTTCATTGGTAAGGATAATTTTTTGCATATAAACATATTAATCGTAAAGTGTATCAGTTTTAACGGTTTGAATTTATCACTTGAAAAATTCAAATAAATTATGAAATTAAGCTCGCCAACCATCTAACAAGTATTCAAGTACATAATTCAAATGTTTGGTTCTTACCATAATGAGTTCGTTTGATATAAAGTTGTGTGGTAAAAAACTGAAAGTAAAAAAAGAATTTCTTTTTCATAATTTATTGACCAGCTAACATAATACAAAATAAATTAAAAATTTGTACATTTGACATTTTAATTTATTGTTTGCGAAATAAATCGGTTGAACAATTTCAATTTATTATTTGAAGCTAATATAATTAAATAAACTCTATTAGTTTTCTGTTGAAAAGAAATAACAGCAAGCTCTGCGCCAATTTTTTTTTCTGTGGCAGAGTTTCCAACTTCATCCATTTGGCAACATAGTGACACAGTACGCGAATTATTCGCATTAAATTCGTAATTTAAACGGTTTTTGACGTTTTCAAATCAAACTCCGAATAAAATGCAAAAAAAAACGTATAATACATTTTATTCGTGAATAAAACACAAATTATGAATTATTCGCGATAAAAATACGAAATATTTATTTTGGTTTTTTTTTCTTTTTTATTGTACCTAATTATTTCTGAATTATACCAAAATTAATCCAAATGACGAATTTTTAACCGAGTCATACTGAATCCAAACTATTAATTTGTCATTATCTTGACAGAATAGAAAGATCAGTACAACCACTGTTAAAGAAAGAAATAAACAATTAGTACTGTGGTGAATGCTTTGGATTCTTTTCAAAGATCAGTAGTACAAGTGTACAACCAATGTTATTTCACATCTCCTGTTGATTGTCTGCGTCGCATCAATGCATCATGTCCTGACCTTATCTGCCCATCCCATCGTCTCCAGTCTCAGAAACACAAGAAGAGATAGGATATCAGTGGGTCCTGATCCCCCAAAGTAACTCAATGTTTGAGTTTTTGACCGGGACTGTCTGATTTGAATTCGTTGTTTGGAGTCATTTCAAAATTCGAATTTGTTTCTCAAAATGTGTTCGCCACTTTCAAATAGATTGTCACAGATTCAAATCGGACAGTCCTAATATAAAACGAAAAAATTAGATTACTTCACTGGATCTGAATTTGATATGAGTACGGTTCAGATGTCTTTTTTTTTTTTTTTGTCTTGTAAAACCTTACAATATATTTTTATTTTTAAAATTTTAGTAATTCAAAATTTAAAATTTAAATATCAAGATAAAATAGTTAGAAATAATTTGTATTATTTTCTCTACGTAAAAGAAATATTGCATTTAGAATTGTTTAGAATTTAGATTATTATCAAGATCTTACAAATATACTAATTTGGATAAATTTTTTAACATTTATTATTCAACTTATTAATTCACATTAAATAAAAACTGAAAAATAATTATTTTTATGTGCATACAAAAAAAAATAACATTGATTACATATTTGACATATAAGATTTATAATTATTGTTATTAGAAAATAAAAAAATAGAAACATGATAAAGTAAGGCATTTGAATTCTCTTTGATAAATATTATAGTATTTAGTTTGTTTTTATTATGAATGTGCATTAACTCTAAGTTAATGCATCTAAGTTAATGCATCTTGACCATCTGATCAGGATTCAGATTAATTCAGTTTAAGATGAAATATATGGGGTTCCTTCAATATTCATGCCAATACAAATCAGACGGTTGAAATGCATTTTGTATTAACTCAAATTCGCAGACGATACGGATTCATCGAAGGTGGTCTTATGAGCATAACGTCAAATTTCATATGATATTAGATCAGAGCCATCTAATTCGCATTAAAATTAGCATTAACTATTATAAAGTTCAATTAAAATAATATGTACAAATCTTAATGCGAATTAAACATTTTCAGTTAGACATTGGACCAAATTTGATCTAGTGGCAAAGACACATAATCTCTATATGAGAGATCACGAGTTCAGAACTCAAATAGAAAAAAATTATTTGTTATAATAATAAAGTATTAAATAATTGGATAGCTTGACCTCCAATTTTACTCAAAAAAGTTCGTTCTTGTTTTTTCGGCAACCGTGAAAAATATGTGAGGGATGGATTAACAAATTTTGTCCTTCGTACTTTAAAAAAAAAACAAAATTTTTCCTTCTTAAAAAAAAAGGAAAACAATTTTTGCCTATTAGAGAGTGAACTTCAAACTTCAACATATTTGATCAATTTCAAATCCACTTCACCAATATTCTCAATTTAAATTAGGTTAGAGTGAAATTTAAAATTTTAAAATTTTCACATTTTCACATGTAGACATATCACTTATTGGATAGAAGAATTTTAATGGTTTATATTCATCGTTTAAAATTAATTTAATAAATTTTATAGTTAAGTTCGCAGAGAAACAAAACTTGGTGAACTTAGGATCACCCTACTTCTACTGTATGTATTGGTCAAGGTGTCACGAAACATTTGAACTGTTGAAAATTTTGAGAGCTGTTATATTATTAACATATATTTAAACCCCTTTCTTTGTCGCGTTTCACATTTCATCAGAAGACCAATAAGTTCAATAATTGTCATTCTTAACTTTTGTGTTGTATCCCCCTTTGAAAAATAGACGAAGAGATCATTTGATGAAAATATATAAAAATCAAAGCAGGGCTAAAATGTCTTATTTTGTATTCTAATTATATCTCATATTGTTATCTCTGTTTTTAAAATTTAAACTGTCAGTTCGAACTACTCAACATGATGTCCGTATTAAATGTGATCAGAAACCAAATTTTAAATTTTTTAAATTTTTTTACTGTTTTTTAGATAGATACAAAATCACTGTATTTCATAAGATTTTGAACCATAAAAAACAGTAAGTTTATATCTTTGGTATCTAAGTACATTTTAATATGAAAATTATATTGAACAATTTGAACCAACTGTAAGTAAAATAAGAATGTGGAGAATATTTGAGACAACTAGTAGAGCATTTTAACCCTACATAAATCAAAATTCACATCTTTTGTTATAATAGTGATGACAACAAATTATAATGTGATCTAAACCGTTTAATTTGAATCATCAACGCTTTATTTTTGTTGAAAAAAAAAGTATTAAAAATATGTTCAATTCAGATTGTGCACCTCAGATCATGTAATTGGAAATTTAATGATTGAAAAATTTAACAAAATTCAGTACACAATTTCATTTATTATTTATACAAATTTCCTTGATAGTTGATAGAAATTCTACAAACAAATTAAATTTCCACATGAAAATGTATCTAGGCAATTAATAATATTAATCATGCGTTCTTACGCATTATTTTATCATATGGATAATCTCTATACTTATTTTATTTTATTTTATTTTTTAAGTTTTTTAAGGTGCAAATTAATTTCACCAACCATGCCATGTGCCTTGGGAGAAGACAGCCTTCAAGCTAATGTAATGGAGGTTAAGAAATGCTAATCACCTTTTTGACTTTGACTAGAGAAGATATCTTTGCAATTATCATTCATTCCCATGATATAAATAATTTGACATTATAAAACCTTCATTCATAGCTGCTAAAATATTATTACAGGCTGAAAATTAACATAAAAGAACAGAGGGTTAAATTTTAGGGAAAATTGGTTATTTCTCACTCCAAAATATTCAAATTTGAAAAATGTCGTCACAAAACTATAAATCTGAAAAATGTCACTTTAAACTTAGTTAATTATTAATTTTGCCACTAATATACCATTTTTATATTTTTTTTTATTAAAAATTAACTGAAAAATACAGTTTTGAGATATGTAGTGGAGGGATATAATGAGGGATTTGAAGGGTATATAGGAAAATACAGAAATACGTATCTCAAAACTGTATTTTTCAATTAATTTTTAATAAAAAAAGTATAAAAATTGTGTATTAGTGGCAAAATTCAGAATTAACTAAGTTTAGAGTGGCATTTTTCAGATTTATAGTTTTGCGATGACATTTTTCAGATTTGAAGATTTTGGAGCGGCAAATAACCAATTTCCCCTAAATTTTAATATAATTGTTGATATTACAGGGTTAGAGCAATTAATGCTTAATTACAATTACGTTAATATCACCTGTAAATTAATGTAAATCATTGGTAATAAATACGGTAGATATATATGCCGATCGGACTTAAATTTGCGTCTGACTTAAATTTGTGCGCACGGATATTAAAATAGAACTGAACGGATATTAAAGCACCGCACTTATCTTAAAGCGGATCGGATAGCTATGGAACATTGGAACTCATCGAACTCAGTTTGAGTCCGATGGGCATCAGACCCAAACTCATCTCGTGGCCTATACTTCTATGAGTTCAGATCCGGTGAAGTAACTCAAAAATTGGGTTTTAGATCGGGACCGTCCGATTCGAATTCGAGACCATCCATTTGGGAGTAGAGTGCACACATCTCGAGGGGCGAATTCAAATCCATAAATGATCCCGAGCGACGGATTCAAATCAGATAGTCCCGAACCAAAACTCAAAATTTGAGTTACTTTAGGGGAACTGGACCCTACTTTTATGGGTGCATAACTTGTGTTTAAATTAACATAAAAAGCTTGATTTGGACCATAAAAACATGTGCCAACTTCTCAGTGTTAATTGTTAGTTTATTTGCTCAAAGACCCTTGTACTTTAATTATATTACATCGTACTTTGGTTTTAATTGTAACATAGAATTTTAGGAAATATAGACAGAATTTAAGTATATCAAGTCAGGAGAAAAAAACTAAAGAGTGCTTCCAGATAATTTTATTATTTGGCTCGGGCTAGAATGAATGATTTTACGTTAGTTCCTCTCAAATTCAAACATTTTATAAATAGCAATATTTGTGTGGAATATATTAAATTTTTGTTGTTGACATAATTCTTTGTTCCCGTGAAATAGTACAAGTAGCAAAATTCATGTATAATTTTCAAAATGACTTAATAGTATAAGTGGCTTCTAATTTCACTGTTTGGTTAAGTCACTATTGGATTAGTGATTTTAAAAATAGCTTAATAAATAGTAAAAAAATTAAAAAAATATATAAAATTTGGTCTCCAAGCACATTTTAATATATGAATCACATCTAACTGTTTGGATCTACTTTTTGGACTTTAAAAATTGAAAAACGAATTGGTTACACTTCGGCCAAAGTGCTACCAAAAGTATATTAGTCAATCTCCAGAATAAATATGCAAATAAAACAAATATAGGCGTTTATGCACAAAAGTCGCAAAACGATTATGCTTGCTTTATTCAAATCATTCCTCGATAAATTAATTACGATCCGCATCCCTAAAATTTCACGAGGCCGCAAAATTTGCAAAATGCAACTAGCGCCAAATCCGACAGCGTATAATACCAAATGAAGAGCGAAAAGTGAAAACATTTTTTGGTTGGACTCAGAGCAAATCATTCAATGTGGAATTGGGGTGATAAATTAAAAATAAAAGGTTTAAAATTAAAGAATCTTACAAATCGGGGGCTTTAACGATAAAGTTCAGATAAATAAGTTGGCCAACTTTTACTATGCTTATCAAAACTTTTAAATACCAAAATTTATAATTTTTTAACGTTAGTTATGTTTATTAGTTTAAAAAAGATACAAACAATAATAAAAATCTTTCTTAGAGATTTCATGTATTCTATGGCTCTTTCTACAAAAATTGTCAATTTTTTTCTTGGTCATTGAGATTCATGGATAATTTAGATTAATATTTAAAGATATATCTTAATCTTTTTTTATCAGCTCAAACTAAAATGATTGAAGTTTTTATATTGAAATTGTCTTACATATGAAGTCTGTAGAAAATTCAATTTTGTAACATAAATACATTTGAAAATACAATTGATATTTAATATTAATCAGCGAATTTGTGTAATACTCGCAAAAATACATAAATATTTTCTTAATTATTCTATGCACATGACTAAACTCCAACATGTAATGTTTTTCTTTTCTTTTTTTGCATGAGAGAGTCCATTTTTAACATGAATATGTACAAAAATGAACTCTTTGTTGTGATGAATTTGGTATTTTGATCTATTTCCCATCTTTTGAAGTTGTATAATGTGAATTTTAACAATTATGATTTTAATACAGATACATTATTCTTAATATGTAGAATAAGAATAATATTCATAATGTTTATTTGAAAATAGTTAGTATAGATGATTTTGAGAGTTGATAGTTGTCCTCCAAACATTCAAATATGTCGATATTTATGTTGAAAAATATTTATACCTGATTAATGATACAAATATTTATACTTTATTTTACTAGCAATAAACACTTTGAAAGATACACTTTTTATTAATTAAAAAAATATTTTATCTTGAAGTTCCCTATTATGATAGTAAGAAAAACAAAAAGTGTTAATACAAATATTTATAAATTTATAGATGAATAACTCGAATATTAAATATAAACTTTTTTTATGAACTTCGGACTTAGTGAAGTGGCACGAGATTCGTCTTTTTACGCAGAGATCGCATGTTTAATTCTCGAGAATAACATCTGAAATTTGTTGGAGTGTACTTGAGTCTTTAATAAACAAAAAGAATATATATAAACACTTTTTTATAATATAGATAATGAATATAGAAAGTGAGTTGTGAAAAATAAATTTTCAAAATAATAAACATAATAATAACATAAAATTACAAGCATTTGATCCCTCTGATCCATTCTGTAAAATTAGTACATGAAAAAGGAAATTCATTACTTCTTATTTTCAGTTTCAATTATATACGGGCGAGTAGACCAGGTCCATCCAACAACAGAAGCGAAATATATAATAAATTTCCAGTATCGTACTTGCCGAGCATGGTTTCGGGACCCACCTGATCCTGGCCGTTCATTACCAATAACCACGAAAATATGATCTAATCGAACGGTCACACACCTCTCCATTTCCCCGAAACAGAGCAGCAGATAAATTCCAAAAGTTTCACCTCCTTTTCCTTTCCTTGTGCCTCCCTTGTTCTGTGAAGCCTTTTTCCTAACAGTTCTAGAGCTGAGAAAGAGAGAGAGAGAGAAATTAAATGGAAGGCAAAAAGCAAGAGACAGCAAATGATGAAGAAGGAAAAGAAGAAACGAGGAGCTATTCTTCTCAGAAAAGAGGAGACCAGAAGGGCCTGACAGCAAAGGAGGAATTCCTGGGTCTGAAACTGCGGAGAGGGATAACAGCCACAGGGAGAAAACCGAGTGGCGGGGCCCACACACCAGTGCCCACGTGGAAGATGGAACCTGACGATCTGGTTGGAGAAGGACCAGAGGGGGTTGCTGACGAGGTGGGACCCAGCTCTGATAAAGGGAGGCGGAGCTCCGTCTCAGCGAGACAGCTCGGGGCTAGCCTGTGGGAGATCCAGAATTTGGTGCCGCGAAACAAAAACGGGAGTAGAGGGAGCGTGAGCGGGTCCCACAGGCAGAGGCACGGGAAGGGGGTCGAGGATGAACCTGGAATGGAGGATCGGGTGAGTTCTCTGTACAGTTTCTTTTTCTTTTTCTGATCATATGTGTGGTTGTGTCGTGGTGAGTTGGTACCAGCAAAGATCTTGTCTTCGTTCACAAATTTCATTATATGATTTATTTGAATTTTGAATTACCTTTGTACCTGCTACCTCTTTTATTTGAATTACAAATTTACAATACAGAAGGTGTCGCTACGTACCTTTTTGGTTCTGACTGTGCTTATGCATGTATTGATGTGGAATTGTGGATTAACTGGAACTGTACCTTGCACTTTCTCTAAATTGATATTTGCATCTCCAACTCTTTTTTGTTATCATTATTGTTTTAGCACAAGCCAGTAGACACAAGAAACGACTCCCAAACACCCCCGAGTTCATTCCCTGCTGTTACTTGATCCTATACGAATAAATTTAGTGACAATTTGGGTATATTTACTCAGGGTAAGGTGATATAGGTCATGTTTGTGCATATCGGCATGGATAGCAGTTATATCACAAAATCTGGTGCTGTTGACATACATTTACTGAACCTGGGCACAGCACACAGTATCAAATTATACTTCTTGTAGATTTTAATTGAAGTGTTCAACATTTATTCAAGCCTGCATTTATCATACGGGAACTTGAAATAAGTCATAAGAAGAGAATTTGGATGTCACAATATGTTTTTGGTATTTTGTGAAGATAAGATCCAACAATTTAATAATTGCTTAGTTGACTGCATTTTTTGTGGCATATAGTTGTTCGACAACTTAATAATTGCATCCGATGACTGCGTAATTTTGTGGCTATTTGCTGATGACTGCATATGAAAGAATGGTTGAGGCTGACTGAAAATAAGCAGAATTGCCATATTGATTCATCTCAACTACCTTATGAAAAAGAGAAATGGTTTGCTTTTTTGTAGTTAAGTGTAAACAACTTACTAATTTGGTATAATTTTGATAAAAATATAATTTAATATTATTATGTTTTGATGTTAAACTTCTGTTGCAACTGTTATACTTGAATTTAATTTTTTCATTGCCATAGTTTAAACTTTAAAGAAAGAAAAAGTTTTATGACATACCTTTTCCTTCCACTAAAATTGTGCAGACCTTAAATATATGAGGATTGAAGTGACAGTAAATTGATGGATGTTATTGGAATAAGCATTCCTATCACATTATTTGCAATTGTAATTAGTTGCTTTGTTTTATCTCTGAAAATTCTCTTATACATTCATATATTTTGGCCATATGAAATGCACCATTTGTGATTCTCTGTTTATATTATAATTATGGCCTGTATGAATAGGCTGTGTTGTGCTATGCACCCCCAACTCCCCATCATGCCTATTAAATGTAACTTCTTTATTTTTCAGCCGAGGAGTTCTGCTAGTTTGAGACAACACAGGATGAATTCCTTGGAACAGCACAGGGTAAGAGAGAGAGGTAGTCGGGTGCCGCTTTCTGGTTCGCCGGCCAGTTACTGTAGTTCCATTGGGGTATGCTTCTGATTTGTTCATTTTCAATTTTTTTTTCCCCTGATTTGGATAGCGTAGCTGTTTTTGGAATATGTTCATTTTTTTTTTTTTGTTACCTTTTGTGATTGTCATCAACAAATTGTCAAACATCAAAATAAAAAATCAACCCCTCAAATCTTTTCAAAATTTGTTTTATTTTCCTTACCATTTATACATTCAGGCAGCTGCAGTTAACCCCGCAATGACACCGAGCTGTTCCTCTGAAATTATCAAAACAAAGCATGGTGAGGGGCGGTACAACCTGAAAACCTCGACCGAACTCCTCAAAGTTCTAAATCGCATCTGGACCCTCGAAGAACAACATGAATCACACAATTCTCTTGTGAAATCACTGAAGGTCGAGTTGCATAACGCACACCTGCGTGTAAAAGAACTGGAGGGGTTACTAAAACATGTTTCAGAAGAAAAGTTGGTTAAAAAATCAAGAGAGAAGGAGAAACTCAAAGAGGCAGTACAATCATTACAAGGAGAAGCGCTGGAAGAGAGGCGGGTGAGAAAACACACTGAGAGTTTAAATAAGAGATTGGGAAAAGATATGAATGAGTTGAAAGGGGCATTTTTGAAAGCCGTAAAGGAATTGGATAAGGAGAAAAGGGTAAATTCCCTTCTAGAAGATTTATGTGATGAATTCGCAAAGGGGATTAGGGATTATGAAGAGGAGGTTAGGCTTTTAAAACAAGGAAATAATTATGATGATCACAGCCATAAGTTCGATAGATTGATTTTGCATGTTGCTGAGGCATGGCTAGATGAGAGGATGCAAATGCAAATGGCTGAGGTAAGGGGAGACCTAGTTGAAAAAAGTGCAATTGTAGAGAGATTAAGCGGTGAATTCAAATCTTTTCTTCATTCAAGGTTAAGTTCTCACAAAAATAATAATAATAGTGGTAACTTCAGGCGCCAATCGCTAGAATCATTACACTTGAATGGAGCAACAAGTGCCCCTAGGGTTGCTGAAGAAGATGACAGCGATTCGGTTGCGAGTGATCTGCATTGCTTTGAACTTGACATGCGTGCAAATGGCAAGCCCTCGAACAGCAAGACCAAGTCACATTCTAGCGATACGGGGCAACAATTGTATGCCTCTGACCCTCAACGCAGTGTGCAAAGGAAGCTACCGTACTTGGATGATGTGCGCAAAACCATTTCATGTGAAATTGAGGGAATTGAAGGTAATCTGCATAGAAAATTTGAACAATCATCCGAACTGCCGAATGGGGTTAGAGATAATACATTAAAGGCGAAGTTGATTGAAGCGAGATTGCAGGGGCGGAATGCAAGGTTGACGGTTTCTGATGTTTCTTCGGCCTCAATGAAGTGATCACGTTGCATCTTACCTCGATGTATGTGTAGTTTTGGATTGGTGGTAAGTTAGTCACTGGATTTTTGTGAAATAAGAAAGAATTTTCACTAGGTTGTGTTTGTATAGTGTATAAGTACCACGTAACATCTTATTGTTTTCCCACTTATATTTTGAATGCCCTTTTTGTTTTTTTTTACCCTGTGATTCCTGATGACTTGTGCCTTTTCTTTTCTTTCCTTAGGCTTAATAGAAGAAATTTTTTCACTGCTATTTTGTGTGTGCACATTTCACATAACATTACTAAACATTAAACTATAACTGTAAGTACTCTTCTGTATAATGTCGGTAACTTTTTCCCTTTTTGACATTACTCACTTTAGTTGTCCCATAAATAATCTCAAGTAACTCAGGACGAGCTTTTGGAGCATTTGCCTATATTGTTCACCATTTACAAAAGATTCCAACTTACTTTCATGAATTATACTGGTATTTTACAAGTTAACCAAAAAGTCCCTTCTGTTTGTCCTGCCACATTTCTTTTTAGTTTTAGTCTCTAATTTACACTGTTAAATAATAGTAAGCATAAATATCAGAGTATTCTGTTAATAGTCACCGCAACATTGGTCAAAAGCAAGCACAAACTGAGGTCTAAACAAAAATGAAATTATTTCAATCACAAATGGTTCTGCTTGATCTTGACCAGTAGTGTATAAAATGGACCAATAAATTCTACACTTGGCACTCGTTATGAAGCCAATTACATTTTGGTATCGTGCGGCATCAATGTAGTCTATTATAACTTAATCAGCAGATTATGGGAGAAACAGTATATGAACAATAGAAGCATGATGCTGTATTTTTTTTTAATCAGCAACTTCTGGTAAGCAGAGAGGGCCTGGACACTAAGCTCATACACTGAGAAACTGAAAAAGGTCAATGAATTTTTTTTTTCTGGTGGCTTCCCACCAGGGATCTTTCAAGCAATATCAGCAAATTGTAGAAAAATTTACTCCAGAGGCCTATCAAGTCTCTCAATATCTGAATACCCTTTATTGAAAAACATTAAAATATAACAATTAAAGTAAATCAATTAAAGTATATACATTCAAATAAAACATTAAAATATATACATTCATTTGGCACATGCATAATACTTTATTGAAAAAAAAAAAAATCTTATCATGCTAAGCGCAAGTAAATCAATTAAAGTACTTTTTTCATTGCTTATTAATATATATACTATATATAATTTTTTTCTCATAATTACTTGATCGGGTAATTGGTACGAAATAGGCTTTACTTGTACCCTTACTTGTTTAGATAACGAAAAAAATATTTACCCATATCCGTACCCGATACGTTTACGGAAAAAAATCTTACCCATATCCGTCTTATCAGATACAGTACGGGTTGGATAAATGGATAAAAGGATGCCATTGACACCCCTAGGTAAATCTAACAATAATTGAACGGTTCAAGAATCCTGATTTATTTGGGCCGTCAAATTAATTAAGATGATGCAGTCTAAACTGGAGCTAGGAAAAAAATGCCCGATACTCTGATTTGATACAAACGATTCCATCTCAATCAAACAGTTCATAGGAATTATCTCATTTGCAAATTAAAATCATGATTTTTTTTATTACCAAGGATAAAAAAAAACTAGTGAGTTTCATGATGATGCTATATATATATATATATATATATATATATATATAGTAGAATTAGGGTGCTCCTAAGTTCACCAAACTTCTTGTGAACTTGATTCTAAAATATATCGAATCGACTTTAAACGATGAATCCAAACCGTTAAAACCCTTTTACTTAATGAGGAATGCGTCTACATGTGAAAATTTTAAAGTTTCGAATTAATTTGATATAGAGTGAAGTGGTCAAAGGAGTACAAAAAATGAATGCATTAAAATTGATTTATAAACCTTAAATTTTTTGACCACTTGAGTACTTGACTCTATATTAAATTAATTCGAAACTTTAAAATTTTCACATGTAGACGCATCACTCATTAAGTAGAAGGGTTTCAACGGTTTGGATTCATCGTTTAAAGTCGATTCGATATACTTTAGAGTCAAGTTCACAAGAGACTTGGTGAACTTAGGAACACCCTAGTTCTACTCATATATATATATATATATTTATATATATCAATGTTGCCAACCAAATAATTGCATAAAAAAATATTATCAACTCAAAAGTTATTAAGAAATAGATAGCGATGCAAATAGGAGATTCACATTCTTTAACATACATTTTACCATGAAATTTTATTTTGCTTTGTCACTAACACTCAAATTCACATTACACAACTTAACTATTAACAAAACAAACATGATTTTTTTTACCGACATAAATATATAAGACATTTTTTTCTCTTATTTCGGTTTGAAGAAATATCAAATTATGATGGATATTTAACTGTTAAAATATTTGCAATAACATCTAACATTTAATAAACAATGTTGACAATAAAATTATAATAAATAGCAATATATAAGAAAATATATATTTCGTATAAATAATTTTAAATGATTTCTCAGAAATAATCAAACCACTCATTTTTCAATTGATGTGATATATTGGACTCAATACAAATCCGTTTAGAAAATCTTTTAATGGCCCGTTATCGTCTCAACTCGAATCCAATTGCAACGGCTCGAATTTCACATATAAATGAGTATTTTCATGAGAACTCCATGCCAAAAGAAACTTATTTCCCTTAAATTGAATAGGTATGGTACCGCTCATATGAGAATGTGGTTTTAGTATGTACCTATTACCTATTACCGTTGGGGTAATAAGCCATAAAAAGTACATCTAATTTAGAGGATTTTGATGTTGTTTGAGCAGCTGATGGTGTAATCGATATAAATAATTATAATGTAGTTAAATTTTGAATTCGCTTTTCGTTTACTGTATTATGTATTAGAGGGCAGTTAAAATGATAGAAAAGATTTTTGGTCGTAGATATCTCAAACCTGAGACAAGTTTAAATTAATATTATTTTGATAAATTATATCACTCGTGTTTGTATCACTTTTGTACACAGTTGATAATTTAGAACCAATTGTGAGAGTTGAGTCTCTTGGTGCATTGTTTTTTGGGATACAAATCTAGTTTTTGGTGTGCTAAATTTTATAATATTGGGTATAAAAGTTATATTGATTTCATCCAATATTTTATTACTTATTACTGATATTAATTTAAAATAACAGTCCACAAAATACTTGTGGACTTTTATTTGGCTATGTTTTAGTGAAAAATATTTCTCTTTATTTTTTTTTACTACCTTGCGTTGAAACCTCATTAAATATAACATATTTATATAACATGATTTATCAATGTTTCAAGTCACACGCACACTATTTTCATTCATACAAGTGTTGTGCAAGAAACAATTTACATGAATCTCGTATAATTGAAAAACAAAAATTATTTTAGATCGGACTGTAAAATTGAATATAATCGTTAAATTCGCTAAAGTTTTCTCAAGTAAAGTAGGACAACTAATACAGTCTTAATTTTCGTCAAGACACGAGTTGACGAGTAGGATGTTGCAATTTATATACATTTATTATAATTTAATTGTTAAGTGTCGGGTCCAGAATCATACCACGGGTCCATGATTTTAGTGAAGAATATTATCTTACGATCTGTGTAATTTATGGAGATTCGAAAAATATTTCTCGCCATAATAACGATAAAATATTTCGATTTGATGTTTAAAAGTGACTTTTTTTTTAGAAAATATCTGTAGATAAAATTTTAAAATAACTAAAAATGTATAATAAAAAATATTAAAATCCCTTTAAGATCTAATAAAATATCATAACAAAATTAGTAAAAATAAAATAAAATAATTTGTTTAGTTTTGCAAAATTGAACAAGTACCATAAAGCCGAAATTTGTATTAATATCCAAAAAAAAATATATTAAATTTAACAAGAAGTTGGATAAGAATTTTAAATTTGCTCAAACCGACAACTTAACAATCGATTCTAGTCTCTAAAACCAATGAAAAAACAATCAGTTCATGATACCCATGTATTCAGAACCGATGAGAAAACTATTGGTTCAAAGTTTTTTTGAACAGTTTTGCAAGTTTAATAACTAGCCTACAAAAGACTAGAGAAGGAAATACGTGACACGTCGGCCGTGACGTGACGTGACAAACACACCGTGATTTGATCACGTGACGTGACATGACGTGATCCACTTTTTTTTTTCACGTGACATACCCAAAATAGTGAATGATGGTCACGTCATGACTATACGTGACGTGATCACACGTGACGTGACGTGTCGTGACGTAAATTAGTCATGACAAATTTTTTTTTATATTTTAATTTAAATTGTTGAAATTTAGAAAAAGATATAAAAATTCTAAAATAAGTAATAATGTTCTAAGATTATTTTTTAGGAATGTTACATTTACCATTACTTTAAAATTCAAATTACAAATATATATTAGACTAAATTAAAGAAAATAAAAATCGTATATGTGTACCAATAAATTTCACTAAAATAAAAATCAATACTCTATACATATAAAAAAGTTGGTACTCTTGTTTTACGTGCGTGACGTGCGTGTTTCGTGACGTGCGTCTCGCGTGCGTACGTGACGTTTTTTCACCGGAATGTGGTCCGTCCAATTCAGTCACGCGTGCAATTTCCTTTGCAAAAGACTAAGACACCTAATGTTGACTATGGCATGAATCTCCTATATTCTAAGAGGAGGGATCCACTTACAACATTTTGGATCTTACAACATATTATAACATTCGGTTTTGCAATTTTCAAAAGTCCAAATAATTGATCCAAACTATTTAACATGATCTCTATATTAAAATGTGCTTTGAGATCAAATTTTATATATTTTTTAATTTTTTTTACTATTTATTAAGTATTTTACAAAATTATTGTTTTTCAGTGGTCTAGAGTTGTCTAGTAAAATACTTAATAAATAGTAAAAATTTTAAAAATATAAAATTTGATGCCAAAATACATTTTAATAGAAATCATGTTGGATAGTTTAGATAAACTGTTTGGACTTTAAAAATCACAAAACTTTAATATAATTAAATAGTCACCCAATTAATTTATTTTGACTTGGTTGAAGTATATGGGTACCACCGTCAACTTTAGAATTTTTTTTCTTTTGGAATTTGGTGTAGCTCCTTTTGTGTATATTCAAACAGAATCAATAAATATTAAACTATTCTCTTATTAAAAAATATTGAACTTTGAAACCGTTCAAAAAATTTTAAACCGATAATTAAACTATTTGTTCCGGAGCATAATACCGATAATCTAATCATCAGTTCTAGAAACTGCTCGTTTTCTCATAGAAACTGCTCGTTTTCTCATCGGTTCTGTATGAGTATAAACTGATTATTTTTCATTGGTTTTAAAAACTAGAATCGATTGTTAAGTTGTCAGTTTGGAAAGATTTAAAATTCTTATCCAAAGTTGTATAGATTGTTAAATTTAATATTTTTTTTGAATATTAATAAAAATTTCGGCAAAAACTCAATCGGATGGATAAAAGACTTAACATTTTTTATTGACCACAAATATGTATCACCTTTTTATTATAAAAAGAACTCGGAATTGATAAGACAATTGATAAGCAGTCCATATATGATTTTTCTTGCAGCATTGACATCCACAAGATGAAGACGAGGATATTTATAGCTTTAATTGCAGGTTAATATTGCCTTAAAACTGACAGCGCAAACCGAAGACTTTGACCAGAGAACCGCCACAAATATGAGTTAATTTCAAGGACCACAAAAAATCAAACAAACTAATATATATTGGAAGGCAATATATTGAAATTCACAGAACCAAATAATGACATACATTCTCCTTTTACAAAAGTATATATATGTAGGCTTAATTAATTATATAACATAAACTACTATGCATAAGTTTCTACCATGCATTACGTTATTATACATAGATATAATGGATTTATCAAAACTAAAGTTAGTGTATTCAAGACTACATATAACTGGGGGTATATTGCTCACTCGAGAACTCTGAGATAACAGGTAGCTGATGAGATGAATGAGCCATTTCAAACTGAGTTACATCGGCCGAGTTATCCGGACAAAAAAAGGGCCTCGGTGGCATTCTGAGTGAATCAAGATCTGATTCGAGCATCTCAATAACCCTACTCATATCAGGGCGATCCGACGACTTGATTTGTATACACCATAGTGCTACTAAACAAAGCTTCTTTTCCACCTCAGATAGATCTAATTTTTCACTAATATCATCATGTTGATGTTTAATCAGCCTGTAATATATCCACGACGGATAGTATACCTGGCTCAGCCTATCCATATTGCGATCAGCATTTCTTCGACCACTAACCATTTCCATCAGAAGCATTCCAAAACTATAAACATCAGACTTGTCTGATATAGCACCAAAGCTCCTGGATATTAATTCAGGAGCCATGTAACCAATGGTTCCTCTTGCAGCACTTACGGACACGAGGCTGTGCTCCTTGGGATACAGCTTTGCCAGACCAAAATCAGAAATTTTGGGGGTGAAATTGACATCAAGCAAGATGTTGTTTGGCTTGATATCAAAATGCAAAATTTGCATGTTGCAGCCTCGGTGTAGATATTCGATACCGCGTGCGATGCCCAGGGCTATTTCATTGAGCTTTGCCACGGTAAAAGTGCGGTGGCCACTTTTATTACTGCTAGCAGTGAAAATGCATTTGTCAAGAGATCCATTCAGCATGTACTCATAGATGAGAGCCCTTTTTGATCCTTCAGAGCAAAACCCAACGAGCCTGACCACATTGAAGTGATGGATTCTACCGAGAGAGGAGACCTCATTGATGAAATCATCTCCGTTGCAACTCGAGTTGCCTAGCACCTTCACTGCTACAAGAATACCTCCAGGAAGCACGCCTTTAAATACACAGCCAAACCCACCTTGCCCGAGTTTTTGTCTGAAGTTTCCTGTGATTCTGATGATGTCCGTATATGCATACCTTGTTGGCATAAGGCTTTGTTGGGAAGGAATCTCTCTACATTGTCAGTGGATGTCTTTGATTTAAGCACAAGGTAGGTGAGGAACACCAAAATAGTAGGCGGCATGAGCAAAATTCTGATGGTAAGCATCCTTACTGCAATTGACATCATCCATACTCTTAATCAGATAAAAAATTTACAAAAAAAAAATGATATTGTTTAAGCTAATCCTAGGCATCAAACAAATCATTTCCAATTTGGTGTAATCCACATTCTTTTGCTGGTGGGTGAAATAATATATATATTTTTTAAATTGCATCTCTATCTTTCTGTAACACAAAATGAAAATAAAATTTAACAGAATATTTACAAGTCGTGACATACTGACATACATAGTAGTATCACTCCAATTCCTTGTGCATAAATTTTAATGTTTTCAATCCATGAGTAGGGTACTTGATGGTATCCAAGTGTAAATTCTTTCTGGAGAAGCTCGAAAGCACTGCCTGTAATATTATCTGACATAGGAAGCATGGCAAGATAGGAACACGATCGCTGGAGGAATTTTACCTGGTATGCATCTAATCCAACTGCTAGGTAAACAAACGAGTTGTTTGTACTCATACAGCTAACTGGCATATACATGGAATTATTCAAAATTGATTCTCTGCACTTCACTAATGATCCCCACATAAGACCAGGTATGCGGTAGGCTTCTTTCAAAATTGAAAAAGATGGCGATACTGTCGGAACAGTGCAATTGCCTTGGACAAATCTTTCATTCACGATATTGATATGGTGTGGCCACGATATTCTTTCAATTTAGTACCGTTCTAACTATTCTGACAATGTGTTAACATAAACAACATGAAACTAATTTTACAATATTGTAATTATCAGAAAGAAAATCAGTGGTAACTATCTTATTAGTCTCACAATCACAATTCATATTTATTCAATATCCCTACCTAACCGGTACTAGATTCAGTTGGGGTCATTCATCATATGCGCATAAGGACCCTGGAGTAAAGTCTAGTAGCTAGCTAGACTTTACGATATATTCATTATTTTTCTCCACTATATGGAGGTTCAAGGATTACAGTATTCAATATTCAATCAATTCAATTATTGTGGTCTCAATCAATCATTTGCAATAAGAATCAACTAATCGATAAATAATATCAACATGACAGTCATTAGACGTACCTGTAATTTAGTTTTAGTTGTATTGGGTTATGCATATGATGTGACAGTTCAATCAATGCAGTTAATCAAATATTCAAAATGCACAGCGAGTTACGATTTAATTTCTAGTCATGAATCTCAGACTAATCCAATAACCCCACACCTGATAACGTAGGGCAATAGATGAAGTCATCATCAATCTGTTATTTATAAACACTATGTCCTCTCTGTCTCTTTCCTAATAATGCCTATATTAAAAGCAATACATATATTCTAATCAATACTTGAAACATTTTTTTAAGAATAACAGTTTAGGTATTTAAATATTTAAATCTCATGGCTTATTTGATAAATTCATGTCTATTATTTATGTTTACATTTATTAGAACTTTACTCTCATTTTAATTTGAAGCTTTAAATTAATCACAATTAACCAAAATCATTACACAATGTTATCATAATACTTTTATTTCCAAATAATTATATTTTTATATTTATTTTAATTCCATCTCAATCCAGTCAGTCCAATAATCCAATAAACATGATCCGAATCAAAGTCCAAGTACATTTTGTCCTTTTGCATGATATCCTCTGCATTTCTTTTGAGTTAATACATCTCAAACATCTGATTTTAAATGGAGTCAATCTGATCGTCTAATTTTAACACAGGATCTTTTAATATTAGTGCGGATCTAGTCTGCACGGATCGTAAAGCAAATTGGATGGTTGAAATTCATTAACTCAAAAGATAATTTTTGAGTTAATACAGAGCAACTTGCTCTCATATAAATTTTTATTTTGAACCTTCAATTTTTCAGATTTTATGAATTAGTCCACATGTAACTTTTTTTTTTAAATATGGGTTGGAGGTCAAGACACCCAACACATTTCAAATCCCTATGTATTAATATAGAGAATTTTCTCACTTTGTGGGTTTCGAACTCATGACCTTTCACATGAAAACCATATATCTTTGTCACTAGATCAAATACAAGTTCTTCCACATGTAAGTGTTACTTTCACTTATTAAATTAATTGCTATTTACTATTCCAATTAAACTGATTCATGTATGTTGCAGTCTATTACAATTCTCAGTTTTCGGATAATATAATTTTTGAATATTTTAAAATTATAATTAACACCATACGTATTTCTATTTCGATTGATTAACTTTCAAATAATTTGTTTATCGTAATTAATCTCAGATACACTTGATTGTCTTGTTAATCTATTCAGTAAATTAATATTCGTTCCTTAATTGTTACTTATTTTATTGGAAAACACGTTCATACATTTCGAATAATACCTTCAATTATTAATTTCATATATATATATTTTGCATAGTGTTACAACAATACCGTTAAGGAAAAGGCTAAAAGCAAAGAATATTTTGTGTTGGATTGAGAGAGGAACTTATCTCTTTTTTTTCCGAAATTTTTATTAATATCCAAAAAAAAATTAAATTTAACAATCTACCTAACCTGTGGTGGGGAGAATTCGAAATCTACCCTAACTGATAACTAAATTATTGGTTCTGACCTTTTTAACTGATAAGAAAATCATTGGTAATTGGATGTAGTGTAAAACCGATTACAAAGTCATCAGTTATTAGAACCGATAGTCTAATCATCGGTTTTAGAGGGCCAGAGATGCGTGGCAGGGATGGTACCACAATTTCAAGCGGAGTGATTGAGTCGGACTGTTTTCCATTGTCAGTGCCGAGACAAGAGAACGCGTTTCGTTGTAAGATCTCGATGGTCGGCTTGTATCCGTGGATAAACCACAACCGTTGAATCGATGGGGCGCAATACTTTGAAAGAATCAATGATATAAAAGAGATTATCAAATAGCATTATTTATTATATGGTACAGCTGTGCGGTACGGTTAGCGCTTTACCCTCTACCAGTATATCAGGTGCTTCTCACATTACACCTCAGCTGCCGTCAACTACTGCATGTTGGGTGGATGGGTCCTATATATGCTGAATCAGACGCTGAGTATCTCGGAGGGGTTGCCTATATTATCAAGAAAAATGATGTGTTACTCAGATACGGATGCCAGGCCAGTTCGGGTTTTTCTTCTTTCCATTTAGAGGCACTAGCGTTGCTTGTAGGTATGCAGATGATCACTGAACTTCACATCCAGGTTCCTGTATCTCTCTTACTGACTCACGGTAGCTAGTGCATGCTCTATCCACAATGCAGATTCCAATTAGCTGTGATTGGTGAGCATATATGGAGGTAATGAGTGCGTGGCTGTACCTCAAGAATTTCCCAAAGGTCACTTGTCAACACATCTCCATGGCGAAATATGAGTGCTTCTTTCAATTTTGTGCTGTTTTACTGCTATGGTGCTCCCTATTTTGGTAAATACAGGTTAGGGAATTTTTGGTACCCTTCCTTTCACAGGATGGAGAAGTGTTTTCTAGGTTGTTTGTGTCTTTTCTTGTTTTTAAGAGGACTGACATGCTACTGTTTGATAAATTTGGCATGGCCTCATTAATCAGAACAATAGCTAGGATACTGGTAATACTCCCATAGGGCTACTGTTGGGGTTCAGTAGGTGCTGGTATTTTCATTTTCTGTGCTGATGAAACTATGCTCATGTAACACAGAGTTTTCAATCAATGGAAAGTGCCCCCGGGCGGTTAACCAAAAAAAAAAAAAAAAAAAAAGAATGATCCAACAGTATTTAGTAAGGCTATGGATAGCATAAGACCAAACGTATCGTATAAACTTCAAACTTTGATTAAGTAGCTCAATAAATTGGTAATATAATGAAATTGTAGAAAACTAATTTTTATTATTTTTTATGATTTATAAAATATTGCAAAAAATAGTCTAAAATATTAGCAATTTTTTTATTTTTAAGTCATTTTTTGTCATATTTCATAAATCATAAAAAAATAGTAAAAACATTAAAAATGATAAAAATTAATATTCTACATGTTAATTATATAACTAATTTATTAAGCTACTTAGATTAAAGTTTGAAATTTATTTAATAAATTTTTGAAACCACAGCACGGATGATCTTATATCGTGGATAGCATCCAAACCTTACTCAACAGTATTATAGCTAGATATCATGTTCACGAATCACGACAGCAGATCCCTGACCCACATATTATAAATTTATAATCAGGCTAACAGCAATCCCCTTCAAATTCGGAAAAGCATTGAATGAAAGCAGAAGACTATTTAATGCGATGACATGATCCCCAAATAGACCCCAATATTGGCGAATTAATAATAGATAGACTGTAACCACGGGTTTCACATAAAAAAATAAATAATAAATAATAATAGATAGACTGAAATTAAACAAATCTATCCGCCCCCCTTAAAATAATAATAAAAGAACATCCAAAAATTATTGTTATAGTACATTCAATGATTTTGAATCATGGGAAATATAATATTTTTTTTTATATAATTGTTTTATTTAGGTTCTGTTCGGTCGCTCCACTGTTTCCGCGGGAAAAGAAAAATTCAGTTCATTGATTTTTTTTTTTCACATGAACAGTAATTTTTAGTTCAATTTCCGCGCTCATGCACATTCCCAATAACCCGCCGAACAGGTCCTTAATAAAAATATATTGGGTATTGGTAGAAATTTTTTATGCATTACATAAAGACGAGTCATTCAAATGTCAAATATATTCAGCTTAACTGGATATTTTTAATTCGAAAATGAAAGACAAGTTAAGAATTTTACACTCACTAATAATTACTTTTACAGTTTTACTTTTACTTTACAGTACGTCCATATCTTGACACTCACTAAAAATTTCCCCTTTACTTTTATAGTGCCTATGTTTAAGGAACAATCGAATTATTAAACCAAATTTTTAAATAACGTCAATAAATGACATAACAGTTAAAGTACGTTTAATGAAGAAAAATGATTCATAAGCCCTTAAGACTTTGAAGCTTTATATTTATCGAAATTTAAAGACAACTTAATACATCATTTTACACACAGAAGAAAAAAAACAACTCGAATAACCAATGTATCGTTTACCTTTTTTTTGTATAAAGATGTGAGAACCGTCAAACTTTATAATGTAACAAGGTAAAATGATGTTTGGTTAAAGTGTTAAAGCTTAAAGGTGATGTTTGATTGAGATCTAAAATTATGAAATTTAGAGCATCTGTATCTTTGAAATTCTTGGAGTTTCTAAATAACTGTTAACAGAATTTTAAAAATTTTAGACTTTCTGAATTTCTAAATCTCTACATCATTGAAATTAAAATCAGAGTTTCTTAATTACCACATTAGTATTTAATTAAAATAGTATTAAAAATTGAGCAAAAACGGGTTAATTATTTTGCCATGTCAGAATTTTGAAACGGTTTTATTTTTAGAAACTATTGAACAAAATTGCTAAATGTTAAATCCATCTGCATATATCTCTGAAACTGGTTTAGAAACTGCTAAGTAAACTTTAAAACTCTAAGAGTTTCAGAGATGCAGATACTAAGGAACTTTTAGGTTTCAGTTATTTCATCAAATACGGATTAATTCGATTCATTTAATTAAGTATGACTTTAAAATTAGATTTAATATTAGATTTCTAAATCTAAATTCTCTCTCTGATAGCTTTAAGAGCTAGTCTTCTTACGGTCTCACAATCAACATCTATTCATTTTTTTTTTCTCATCTCTTATTTAGTTGATATTATTTTTCAATATTAGCAGATAATTTTAAACCTGAACCAAATATGAATAACTCAAGCCGATCTAAATTTAAATAATTAATTATGACTTCTAAAACTTTAAGCCCCGATAAAATACCACTAAACTTTTGAAAAATTGAGTATATAACCATTTTACTAGTATTATTAAAAAAAAAATTATCGATAAAAATTTTAATTAATTTACCGAAATTCCGTTAGTTACCACCTCAATATTTCAAAATTCCGACCTTATCATCTTTTGCAAAAAATTAAGAACTTACCATGTGTACGTTCTGGATCCGTCATCCGCGCATGACTACAAGTGATGCGCATAATTTTCTACCATATTCAATTTAATTTCTACCCACTTTATCATTTGCAACACCAATCTAAGTCATGCGCAGAACCACGGTGCGCATATGCTAACATATAAATTTTTCATTTATCAATAGTAAGATCAGAATTTTAAATATTGAGGTGGTAAACTTTTTTTTGGCTTAAATTATAACTATTATTTTATATTTTGTAATAAAATATTTTATCACATCTTCAGCAACGGCGGCTATGCCTTTTGTTTCATTATTTTTTTTTATAAATTTGGAACCTTGTAAAAATAAAATAAATAAAATAACAAGGAATGGCTTTAGCATATAAATTTGGGGATTTTCTTTCTCTATTACTTTTTTTCCTCCAGAAAAATATCAATAATATTTATGAACGCATGCTTTATTGTCGTGCTACTTATTAAATATTTCTCAATGACAGTTTTTTTTAATGAGTGCATTCAAAGAATGCTTCTGAGTAAAGAGCCGAAGTAGATTGAGAAGAAAGGGGACTAAGTGCTCTTTATAAATTATAAATTATAATTTTTTACAAAAATAAATACTGTTAGTCTCCCTTGTAACATAAAATTAGATATTATTTATTTATTCAGTTCTCTCCCTGTCAAACAAGACAATAAGTAAACCATGGAATGAAGGACTTAAGCCTCACTTAAGCTGATCTTTAAGTCGGTCTAAAATAAGTAAATAAAGTTAAACTACCTATTAAGGTGGTTTAACGTTTAGTCCACGCCTGTGACTTAAGCTGGCAAATATCAAGTATAATATAATTCATATATTTACAGATTGTCTATGGAATTTGTTAATTATATGATTCTCGAATTACAATAAATTTATATGTTGGTCAAAATAAGAAACTCGTCTCTAACTTTAATTTTGTAGAATGAAAGAATCATTAAGTGGCTTAGCTTAACTGTTTGAATTTCAAATCTAATTAAAGTGTACTTTAATACTAAGTATATTTTCGTAATTAATATTTTGCATAGAATTTTTAATATATCATGTCAATGTGATTCAGATTTTTTTTAATTAACTAATGTGTTAATGAACATTCTGTAAAGTTTCAACGAACTACACATGTTGTATTAAGCTTCAAACGGAACGAATCATGGTAATTAGCGAATGAATTGATACATATAATTTAGTCCAAAAATATACAGATAAATATATACATGAAATACATCATCATGTACCTAATATCATAAAATATAAAAAATTATTATTTTTTCATCCCATTTATAATTTATGATATCCTTTTAAAGTATTTAAAAGATATGAATTATTAACTAAATAAAATGATAAAATATTGTATAAATCAATTTGGCCAAAAATTACTAATTAAAAATCTATATAAAATGTTAGATAAGTGTTACCATAAATTACTAAATAAAAAATTTATTCGGGGCAGCGTAGGGGGCCAGTTTTATTTGAGCTTTGAGATTCGTGTAGAACGTATTTGAACGATTGAGATATTTCAAAAAGTCACGCAAAGTTTGAGATATCTCAGAGGATGCGAATTCCCCTAAGGGGCCAGAAGTTAGAATTGACGCCTCTGACCGAATTCGCATCCTCTGTAATAACTCAAAACGGAATCTTTTGAGTTAGTGCATCTAGACTATTCGATTTTCTTTATGATCCGTGTGAACCAGATCCGCACTAATATTAAAGATCCCTGTGGTAAAAATCAAACGTCCAGATTGACTCCGTTTAAAATCAGACGGTCTAAATGAATTTACTCAAAAGATACCCTTTTGAGTTAATGCCAAGGATACGTGTTCCCACCGACATCCCTCAAATTTCAAAAAGTAATTATTAATCTAAAATAAAAAATTTAATCTCTAGGCAACTCCAAATTCCAACAACCTTTCAGCGTTCACGCCTTTCACGTGAGAGAAGTAAAATAACTGGACTCCCTTCCAGGAATTGACATCACCTAAAGTAACTCGAATATTGTGTTTATTTTTCACCGTACGATCTCATATAACACGAATATAAAGGTGACAAGATTCTGATTTGACGGCCCGGATCTAATCTCAAAATGTAAGTTACCTTAGAGAAAATGATGCAAGTTGAACACATAATCTGTTTCTAATTTTCTATTAACCGCTTCATTAATTATATATGACATGCGTGGAAGCACGTCGTCCATTGGATCAAAATGGAATATTGAACGTGATCACTGACTACATGGATTATTATATTGATTTTGTTCCCTCGGAATTTGTAACAATCAGGTGTATAATGTGTTGTTTAGTTTGTACATTATAATTAAGAAAATATGCTCAAATGAACAGAAATGTACTGCCTATAATTACAGGGCCTTATAACTGTTTAATAGGCTAAAATTTAAGATTTCCTAATAAAATATTAAATGCTACATTTTTTTTTAAATTGTGGGATGTCAAAAATTGGTAAAATTTTGGATACAGAGAAGAGGAAAAAAAAATACTGTTTTGTGCTATTCCATTTTTAATTGTAAAAATAATTAATATTGTTCTAAATAACTTTTTTCTATTAATATCTAAACTATCACTTCCTAGTTATTTTCGTAACTTCCCTCCAAAGAAAATTATTTATGAAAATAAATAACCTTTTAGTTAGGGCATGTCACAAATTTTGGACATAATTAACTATTTTTATGGAAACGCTAAAGACCTGTACATTGAAAAATAACATGATAAATTATGCAGAAATTCTGCTAAGCAATATGGAAAAGTTGTATTATTTTTAATAGTTTATTTATATCTAGAATTCTAGATACATGATCGCACAATTAAAATATGTCTAATCTTATATAACTAGGAACCTTAAAATTTAAAATATGTCTAATCAATTTGAGTAATGAATACTTAAATATAAAAAATATAAAATTTCTTTCAATAGCATTTATTAGTTTCCTTTTACATATTTGATACAAGCTGATATTAAGTTTGTACTATAATTAAGAGATTCTGAAAAAAAAAAAAAGTTACTTTAAAAATAGTACTGTCCATATAAAATAAAAGAGAAATTTATAGAAAGGAGCTTTTAAAAATTACTGTCTACTGTTTTACTATTTAAACAAGCCCAAAGTCCCTTTTCACACCATCCCAAATCTACTCTGAATTTTCATCCTCTGAGAAACCTCAAACTTTGCGTGACGTTTTGGAATATCTCAATCGTTCAAGTACGTTCTGCACGAATCTCAAAGCAAAAATAATATTGCCCCCCTACATTCCCCCGAATAGGCACCGGACACGTCGGTCACGTAAAAATTGAGATATCTCATAGGATACGCTCCCATCTACTCTAAGCAAAAAGACAAGACAGGACACAAGAGTAACAAGACAAAGCAGCTCAGATTTCATCTGCCATCTCTTCTCCCTCTGTTCCTTTTCCAGCTTCCACCTAAATAACAGTGCTTCTCTCTCTCTCTCTTCGAATCTACTCAGTTTCTCTCTTCACACTCAAACTCACTCCTCATTTTAGATCAGAATTTCGTACATTTGTTTATAAAAGAAAATGGCATCGGAATTGGTACAGCCATGGCCAGGTCTGAATCGGAAGAGTAACCATGCATGGATCAAACTTCTACTAGTAATTCTTCTATTTGGCGTTGCATTTCGTTTCTTTGTCTCCTCCTCCTCCAACCAGCGCTTAGTGTTACCGGACTACGTACGCCGTGCTTTCCTCGGCGGGCCTCACTGGACAGAATCGACGTCTCTTGAGCCGGGTCCAGAGAAAGGTGAGATCCTTTTGCAAATTCCTTTTATAAATTTGGGGAGATGAAGAAACTGTGCTATTGCCATTTGATAAAGGGAGGGATTTTGACTAATAAAATTAGAAAATAAAATAAAAAATAAACTTGAAGAGATTGGCCTTGGCCCTTGGACGGGAAATTGCTAAAAATATCGATGTTGACTAGTAAATCTCGTTTACCACATTGGTCGTTGAGACATTCTGGAAAGGCGATTTTACCATTGGTAGTTTTTATTTATTTTTAATCTAAAACAGAGACTATTTGTGAGATTTGACTTTGTATTATGTATTATTGGTGGATTGAGCAATTTAAGGTACATATTCATGGGTTTCCTTGATATTTGAAACTATCTTGCTTCCTTACTGGGTCAATTTAATTTGATATCAAATTTATCCTTAATTTATATGTTTTCAATTGGATTGAGCAATTTAAGGTACATATTCATGGGTTTCCTTGATATTTTAAACTATCTTGCTTCCTTACTGGGTCAATTTAATTTGATATCAAATTTATCCTTAATTTATATGTTTTCAATTGGATTGAGCAATTTAAGGTACATACTCATGGGTTTCCTTCATATTTGAAACTATCTTGCTTCCTTACTGGGTCAATTTAATTTGATATCAAATTTATCCTTAATTTATGTGTTTTCAATTGGATTGAGCAATTTAAGGTACATATTCTTGGGTTTCCTTCATATTTGAAACTATCTTGCTTCCTTATAGACTAGAGGACATATGGATTAGTAAACAACCTGCATATTTGGGCAATTTAATTTATGTATTTTCCTCCTATGCCTTTGACTCTGGGTTGGCATTGTTTTTTTTTATGTCATTTGCTCTTAAAACTTGGCTATTTAAGGCAAACATAATGGTATATACTTTTTGGAAAAAAGGCCGAGACCCAGTTTCATTTTTAATGGTGGTATATACTTAAAGACCTTTGGATGAATGAATCTTAAGTTTGGAGAGTTATTTTTTTATTTTCAACGAACTTTAAATTATTTTACATTTTTTTAAGACATAGCTTTTATTTTTTTTATCCTAGTAATAGAAGCTGTATAGCTTTTATTTCTTACTCCTAGTAATAGAAGCTGTATGTTCTTACTACAGAGATTGGTATAATCTGAATTTTGACATTTGACTAGTATTAGTAGAAAAACAAGGTAGCTAAGAATTTATTCCTGCATCATGACATGTTTGTACTGTACGGTACTGACTGGTAGGCACTTATACTGTGATTGAGAATGGATACAGGCGCTGTCAACCTGCTGATATAACACAATTTTCAGCTATTATACAGAAATCCATTTTTTTTAAAAGATGTTAGACTTTCCTTCTTGGTTATGATAGAGCAAGTACCAAATTATGATAATCTCTCAAATTTGGAAACTTTGGCAGATTTTGATGTAGAAGAAATAGATGCTGGTGATCAAAGAACTTCAGATGCCCAAAAGGATTTTCTACAGGGTACTTCCTCATTGTTATCACTTGATTTTGCTATTGTGGTTTTTTCTTTATTAGTGATCTAGGGCGTAAAACACAAAATCTTATACTTGTACCAGAAATATATACACGTATTTAACTTCAAGGCTTCTAAATTCACCTTTTCCTTGTCTCTATAAGAAAGTTCTGATGTTTGAACGCTTATTTTCTATTTGATTACAGAAAGAAGATGCGATATATTCACTGGGGAGTGGGTATATGATCCTTCAGGTCCCCTGTACACAAATGACACGTGTCGTTTCATCGAGTCACCTCAGAATTGTATGACAAATGGTCGGCAAGATAGAGAATACCTCTACTGGAAATGGAAGCCATATGGCTGCGACTTGCCAACTTTTAATGGGGAGAAGTTTCTGGAATCAATGCGAAATAAGAGCTGGGCTCTCATCGGAGACTCAATTCTACGCAATCATGTCCAATCTATGCTCTGCCTTCTTTCCAGGGTAAGTAACTGTACTTATACCTGACACCAGTAAAGCCTTCAGTTTGTGCCATGCTGGTATTATGCATATTGCTCAAGCATAGTTTGGGGACTATCGCCTGGTACATAACATTACTATCTTGCTACCTTTGTAAGATTTATAATTGGTCCTGCCTGTAATCTTGATCTGCTTCAAGTACCTTAAGCATCACGTATCATGGTAAAATTCTTATTGGTATAACCTTACTGGTTCACAACCAGCCATTACATACCAAATATCAGGACTGACATAACCTATATTGTGGGGACATCGCAAAACAATATCAACTTCAGCAGTCTCATGAACTAAATACCCTGAACCTAAACTTTCAAGATGACAGAAAGTTTAGGTTCAACCATTATTGCGGCCAAAATTCACCTCCGCAATCACGCAATTCTAAATCCGACATTAATTTTTCTTATCCTAGATTGAAGATCCTGAAGAAGTATACCATGATGAGGCCTTCAAGTCAAGGCGGTGGCATTTCAAATCTCACAATTTCACACTCTCTCTCATCTGGAGCCCTTTCCTGATCAAAGCTGACATTTTTGAGAATGATGACGGTGAATCAAAGGCTGATTTAGAACTCCACCTCGACATTCTTGACAAAAATTGGACTGATTTGTATCAGAATTTTGACTATGTGGTGATCTCAACCGGGCAGTGGTTCCTCAAAACGGCAATATACTGGGACAATGGCACGGTAATTGGGTGCCATTATTGTAAAGGTAGGAACTTGACAGATGTCACGGTTGGATATGCGTATCGAAGGACACTTCAGGAGGTGTTTCAGTTTATTAATTCGTCACCTCACAAGCCTATCGTGTATTACAGGTATGCCCTTTGTGGTGTAACAGCCCAATATCTAATTAGACATAATGCATGGCCAAAAATACTTGAGGCTAAGTTAATGGTAGTTGTACACTCTAGGTAAGTCACAAAAGACAGTTGCCTATAAAATTAGACACATTTTTCGATTCCTTTTCTTCTTAATGTGTCCGTTTTGGGGATGGGATGGGGGTTAAGGTTGCAGTGTATGCCTGGTAATTGTTTGCATCTTCAACTTCAGTGCTAAAGCTTTCACCCTCTCTGCAAATACCTTAGTTTCCCTTGTAGTGGCATCTTTGTGTTTCCAACTGAATTTAATAAAGAAAAGAGTTTAAACTGTTTAGTTTCCAGGAATTTGATGAGCATATTTTAAACCAAAAAGTTATTTTACAAATTATTTGGAACTATACAAAAATTGTCAGCAACAATTTCTAATTCATTCATCTCTGCTTATATTTTTATGCCTACAGGACATGGAGCCCAGACCACTTCGAGAATGGCGAATGGTGGAGTGGCGGGACCTGCAACCGAACTCAACCATACGAAAAAGATGAATATAACGGTAAAGACATTGACCGTTTGATGAGCAAAATCGAGTATGATGAGTTCAATGATGCAGTTCGGCTCGGTGGGTCCCCCATGAGGTTACTAGATACGTTTCGTCTCTCTTTACTAAGGCCTGATAGTCACTCAGGTCCTTTTAGAACCTTCCAACCTTTTGATGCACAAGGGAAAAGGAAACCTAATGTGGTGAATGATTGCCTCCATTGGTGCTTACCTGGTGCAATTGATGTCTGGAATGATTTACTAATGCATATGTTGGGAATTTGAGGGATCCTGTGCTGTACCCACGCAATTTTCAATTACCCAATGGCCAATGCTGCCATTTTGATTTAGTTCTTGGGTTATTTGTTCTGGTGCCACTTATTCATATGGCAAGTGTAAGTAGATTAGACTTGTTATCCTGGCCTCTTATTTATTGATGTGCTGCTATTGTTGCGTTAATTATGTAGATGAAAGTATATATGAATTGTATATTGATGCAAGGTAAATAAATGTGTTATTAATATTAACAACTGCCTGATTAATTTCATTTCATGTGTCAAGTATCTTTTAGGACTTGAAGTTGGTTGAATCAGGGAGAAAGCATTTACTTTGAAAACTTGTGCTTGTTGCAGTATTCTTTTTGCCTTTCTAATTTAGTGAGCCTTTTGCGGTTTGCCAATGGTACCAAAATAAAAATGTTTATAAAATAGGCCAACCTCAACTAGGGCTGCTAATTGGACAAGTTAGTCCGGTGGACAAACCTGAACAATCACTGAATAAAGTTCGGATGAGTTGTAATATGAACGGACCCAATGTTCAGTTCAGGTTCAAATTAATTTTTATCAGTGGATTAAATCTGAACAGGGCCTGATCAAAGTTTGGTTATGTTCATTTAGCAGCTCATTTGGACAGTTTTTGAGCAGCTCGTTTGATTAGGTTTTGAACAGATTGATCACACACACTCATGATATCGGCTTCACCTAGTCCGATCTCTCTCTCTCCCCCTTCGCTGACCAAGCTCTTCGTACTCTTTCTCTTTCTCTTCTTCGTACTTCAACTGCTGTGAGTCGTGGTGTAAACAGTAAGGAAAGACCTATGCCACTGAAGAAGAGAAGCTCTTGCAATTTCGTGTCTTCGAGCTGAACGCCGACTATGTGAAAGCCCACATGAGTTTCATTCGACCCGGTTGGGGCTAGCTGGGCTTGAAACTGTTGGTTCGTCGAGTAATGAGAGGATTTTTACCGGGTTCAGAGCGGGTTTTCGGATACCAGACTCAGTTGATTAGAGGAAGCAAGGTGCGGTTACTAAGGTGAAAGATCAAGGGAGCTATGGCGAGTGTTATATGGGTTCAGAGCGGGTTTTCGGATACCAGATTCAGTTTATTTTACTATTTAAGTAAAGTTAAATTTAGGTCGTGACTAATTTTAAATTAGAAATATTGATCTCGCATCTATGCAACTTCCTATGAAACATATGATTAGCTTGCTTTTATCTACCTGCTGTGCTAATTATATCAAAATGTTGAGGTTTCTTTAGTTCATAGAGAGGGGTCTCCTATTCCTAGTCAAGCTTTGTAAAATGGTACTAGGGCAGTAATGGAACAGGTGGGAACTCCACATCTGCTGCCATATAGGTGATGGAAGCAAGTGTACCGTCCAATCAAAATCGCAAGGTTCAGATCAGAAAAAGAAGAATCCCCTCTAAAAGTCAAAATGTGCTCTTAGCCAATTGATCTTGATCAGAGGGATCATGGTGCTATGGCAGCTGCCTATTATACTGTTCACCTATCACATTTTAGGAAGTGAATCTGCTGCGATTCTTTGGAATCAAAGAATCGCAGGGTTCTGCTTTTCCAAATCCATCCATTCATTTGTTTTAGGATTTGTGTGTAAAAATAAACTGCTTTTGAGATTTGTGCATTTCAAAGAATGAATGGTTAGATTTCGAAAAGTAGGACCCTACGATTCCAAAGAGGATCGCAGCAGATTTATTTCCCACTTTTTATGGCAGTAGATTATACCTAGTACAGTGGAATTAACAGTTTTGTAAGTGTTTAATACTGTTGGTAATTTTTTTTTTATTTCTTATTGATTCTCAATCTAAGAATATTCTGATTTCTTATTGATTGTTTTTTCTTCTTCTGTAGAGTATAATGTCACAGTCCCAGATGCACGAAAATCCTGATATTGGTGTCGAGTCCGAGAGCGGATCGACCGTAGCAAAACGAAGTCGAAAAGATCACGAGCGTTGAACTGTTTTCGTGCTGTAGGAAAAAAAACACTGTGCAAATATTGTTCCATAGAGTTCGTTACTGGTTCTAATTCTAGAACAACACACCTGCTTCGGCATGTCCCTGTTTGCCCAAATACTGGTCAAGTAGAAAAAGAGAGGTTTGCATTGGGCAAAGACTCTGATTTATTTGGTGCGCTCAATTATAAGCTTGATCCTGTATTGACTTGTAGTTTGATGACTTTGCTCTTTATAGATGCAAAAATACCATTTAATGTGATTAAAAGTCGGTGTTGGGAACCGACAATGAGATCTTTGAGACCTGAATATAGAGCTGTTGGGTGGCAAACACTTAGAAATGATTATGTGGATGTATTTAGGACTCGAATGGGGGTAACAATGAATGAGTTTGAATGATTGAATTCACGTGTCTGTTTCACAAGTGACATGTGGATTTCAAGCGTGAGTTTAGGTTATTTGTGCCTAACGACACATTTCATAGATAAAGGCTTCAAATTTTTTTAAAAAAAAGATCATCTCCTTCAAGCAAATTTCTTATCCACATATTGGTGCAAATGTTGTGGGTTTAATTAGGAATATTTTAATGGAGTGGAAATTGGAGGTAAGTTCTTTATGGTTATTTTAGACAACTGTATGGTGAATGATGTGGCGGTTGGATTTTTATAGAAGCAATTTTGGGACAAGTCCATTTTTGAAGAGAAATACATGCACATGAGATGCGCGACACACATGTTAAATATACTGGTACAATATGGTATCAAGATTATTCAGTCGTGTTTGATTACAATTAGATATTTAATACAGACTATATCATCGAGTGGTGCCAAACTTCAATTGTTTAATGACATCCTCAAAGATCTTAACTTGCCATCTAAGATGTGTATGATTCTAGATTGTCCAACTAGGTGGAATTCCACTTTCGAGATGATTATTGAAGCTTTGAAATACAAATATATTTTGTTAAGGTTTGGTGATGACGTTTCAATGAAAGTTTCTAGTTCTGGAACGTGGAAGGAGGCGGAAGAGATGGCGAAGTTTTTGAATATATTCCTAAATGCTACGAAGATTTTCTCAACCGTGAGACGACCATCTTCACATTGTTATATGAAAGAGGTGTGGTCTATTCGGAGTGCATTGTTGGAGGAAGATATGAGTTCCAATACAATTATGCAAAACTTATTGAAGAAGATGCAAAAAAGTTTGACAAATATTAGAAAACCCCGAATTTGATTCTCACACTGGCAAGTGTATTTTATTCTCGGAGAAATGTGGTTTGTGTAGAATTATGTTTCGAAGATGCATTGGAGAAGGGACCGTTTTGTATAATGAAAAGATAAAAGATGTGAAATATTCACTTAGAAAATTTTATGACGAGCATGGGATGATATCTTGCAATACGGACCAGGTGACAAGTAGTCAGTCCCCAAAATGGGAAGTAGAATACTCGTCAAATATAAGTTTGAGATGAGATTCTCTAAATTTCAAGTTGAGAAATGTAATTCACGTCAAAAGAAATGTGAGTTGGATAGTTATCTTGAATAACCTTTGGTGGTGTTTGAGGATGAAGAATTTGACGTTTGGAATGGTGGAAAAGAAACTCGGATTTATTTCCGACTTTAGCAAGAATGACAAGGGATTTTTTGACTGTTTCGGTCTCAACCGTTGCTTCAGAGTCAGCATTTAATGCAGCGGGTCGATCGCAACTCGATAAACGCTGAAACCATTGAGACTCTCGTCTACACAAAAGACTAGTGTGGCTCCATTGACGGTTTTGATTTGGACAAATATCGTCCATTCATGTGGTCTGTTGGTAAGCAATGAATCTTTATTTTCTTATCTTTCTTTTATAAGGCTCTATTGGTAATCAAGATTTTACTTAATAATTGCATGCTACTGAGATTTTGTTGCAAGGTAATCAAGATTTGGCTTAATAATTGATTTTCACTCATATCTCAAAAATTAAAAATCGGTATCCGTAAATGATGCAAATGAATTTGCTACTAGCTAATGTGAGTGGATACCATGAAAATATATATCTTATTTTAATAATGCTATTGTTATGCAAGAAATATAATGCTTCTATTTTTGAGCGTTTTTGGTAACAAGGCTTGAGCTGTTAAGCAATATATATATATATTGACAAAAATAAAACTTGCTAGTTTGTTGAAACAAATAAGCATGATCATGGCATGCCTTTCCCAACTAAAGAAGAATGAATTTTACATGCCTTTTACAAGGATTTTTTGAGGATTACAAAATTGTGCCAAAAAGTAACCATTTCTACAATTATTGAAACTTTTTATTTCGTAAAAGTCTGATTGTTTTTAATTTGATCCACCATAGGTAATCAAACAAATTAATGTTTTTAAATTGGAGTTGCAGTCTTGTTTTTAAATATTTTGAAATATATTTAAGTTCCAAAATTAAAATAATATAATTATGCATAGTTCAATTTCATATTTGTCAACTCAGCGTTATAGCTAAATCATATTCTGAAATATGTTTCTGTTCCAAAAGCAAAATTATTAATCAACTAATGCATCTTGAAATTTTAAACTGTGCATGTTGCCCCCCTCATGATTCTATACTATTTGACAATGTTTGTAACAAACAGTTTGTTTGTGTTTGTGTGTGTGTATTGAAATTTAATTGGTTTATTTTGGGAAGTTTTTATATAAATTTCACTTTGTTATTAATGGAGATTTTGGTTCAAATATATTTATGTTATTTATTTTACTTGCAACCTCTTTTATCTAAATATTTTAATTTCGTCCGTGTTGATGCCAAACAACCTCAATAGATTTAAATCAAATTCCCAAAACTTTTCTGATAAAATTAAATGTAGTTGACCTGAAGCTAATTTTTTACATCTTGTGGAGAATAATGTTGTGATATTTGGTTTTGAAGGAGCTGAGTGAAGAAGAGAAACAAAAATGGACCGAGAAGGCAGCAAAAGACATGGTCGAGTACAAAAAGGAGATGGAAGAGTATAACAAATCTGACGCGGTGCGTATCGAAGAAATGTCCGATTTAGATTCGGACATAAACGATGGCCACAGCAAATTCAAGCTGATTAAGGATTTGTATGTCCAACTTGATAACAAAGAGTTTGCATTGGGAGATTGTAAGAATAAATAAGCAGCTTAAAATTCAGTGCTGCATCGTTACTGATATCTACAGTGCTATACTAGAAGGTGCCACAACAACAGTTTGAGCAAGTCCATGGAGAATGCAATCAACGCTATTACTGGTATCTATTTTATTTTATTTTTGTAATTCGGATTTCCTGTCGGAAACTCAACTTATGTAACCAATTGCGGTTAATGAAATTGGGACTCGAGTCACTCCGAACCCTGTTGTTTCCTCAAAATAAAGAAAACAACTGCAGTTTTACATTTAGTGCTCTACTTAAAAACATCTTCCAAAATATTTACATTCTCCATTTTCAGATTGTTGATACAACTGCTGTTTCACAACATTCCTTTACAAGAAAAGATTATTAGAAGTTTTATGTCACAATGAAAAATCCAAAACTTGAGATGGATACAAGCACTTCATACAATGCAAAGACTTGTGCTGTTTACAGTCAAAACAGCAAATATCATGGTGTTCAATATCTGCAGCACATTTCAGTCATCTGTTTATGTTCACTGTGCTGCCCCCAAAAGCTCCAATTCAGCAACGTCTATTCTCTGCATTATACCGTCACAGCTTAATAAAAGAGCCCATGAAATAACCAATTAATAGATCCAATTTATTTACTAAATAAAATTTCTCAATTCATTCTTTCTTTGGCTTCTCAGTAGGTCTAGTGCAGAGAGTCACATCTGGAACATAAAGTTCATATCAGTTCTTGTTAGCATCTACTTCAACATAGTACGAATTTTTTCATCAACAGTAAAAATCAGTTTAAAAAATTTTCTTTGTGTCCAATTCCTTGCCCACTACGCAGCCTGATAGGGCCTAAAATTGTATTTGTAGGAGACAACAATGCAAATAATATAATTGTATTGATACATAATTTGATGGTTTGATGAGCCGAGAAAGGAATTTGTACTACAAAGTACGAATTGCATTTTGTAATTTTTGAATTTTAAATGTATTATCCGAAGTTTAATTTGAAAAAAAAAAAAAGTTTTCGCTCTTTTAAATTTATCACAAGTTTAATTTTCAAAACGACTACACCGATCAAATTTAATATTTTCATTTGGTTTTCCCCATTTTGTCACATAATTGGGATTTTTTTAAACAAAATCAAATTTAATATTTTTAAGAAAACAAGCACCATTATTTTGAAATCTACAAAAAACGACTACACCGATCACAAAGACGTTTGCTCCACCAATCGATCAGTGGAGTCATTTTATAACCCATCTATATAATCTGACCATAGAAAATCACAAAATTTAATAATAAATGCGGATCGGTAGAGCTGTTTTTTATAAAAACTAAATCAATGGTGCTTGTTACGTTAAAATTTTAAAATTAGTTCTATTTAAAAAAAAATCCAATTCCATAATTGGAGAGAAAGATTTCTTACTTTTTCTTGTCTCTATTCTGGATCCTCTGTATAGGGGACATAATACATCTGTGTTCTCAAATCTGACATGTGGGTCGGAAGTCACATTTGTTGTACATAATTCTTCTCAAACATTACTTATAGCGAATTCGTTCAATTATGTTATGCACGAATCTCAAAGCTCCAATAATACCGCCCCCAATGTTCCCCCGAATAGGCACCGGACACGTCGGTCACGTAAAAATTGAGATATCTCAGAGGAAACACACCCACTTTATAGCTGGGACGGAAAGATCCGAGTAAACTTTAATTGTCTGCCTCATAGAAAAAATTCCCCCCTCTGAGTTACCTCATATTTTGCGCGACTCTTTGGAAAATCTTAACCGTTCAAATGCGTTCTCGACGAATCTCAAAGTTCAAATAATACTTGACCCGTGCTATCCTCGAATAGGAACCTGACACGTCGGTAATGCAAAATATGAGGTATCTACGAACTCTATTAGAAATGGTTTCATTGCATCTACATTGTTTCTTAATTAAAGAGATTATTTCTTTCTCAAAAGAAAAGATTTTCTTGTGCGTATCATCTGAGATATCTCAATTTTTGCGTGACCGACGTGTCCGGTGCCTATTCGGGGCACAGTAGGGGCCAGTATTTTTGGAGCTTTGAGATTCGTGCATAACGTATTTGAACGATTAAGATGTTCCAAAAAGTCACGCAAATTTTGAGATATCTCAGAGGATGCAAATTCAAGATTTTCTCCAGCGTTACACTACGAACACGTATCCTCTGCATTAACTCAAAAGGAATCACGGAGTCAATACGACCATCTGATTTTATCACAGGTCCTTTAATATTAGTAGGGATCTTGTCTGCACGAATCTTGAAGCGGATCGGATGATAAAAATGTATTAATTCAAAAGATTTCCTTTTGAGTTAATGCAGAGGATACGAATTCGATAGACTACTACCTCCTAGCCGTTTAAACGGACCCCAAACCAACTCTTCATTCCTCCATAATCCCATTCAAAATTTGAAAATTTTACCGTTTGACCGTCATCTAACGCACTCCTTTTTAAATCCGCCTCCCCATTTAGATTCCCCATTCAACATCTCTTCTCCCACCTATCTCTTTCTTCCTCGCTCTCTCTCACTAAGATAGTAATGGCGGCTGTGAGCAAGAGAGGAAGGGGCCGAAAAGCCCTAAATGATGTCACTGAAAGTGAGGTAAACATATCTGCCGGAATTACCGTAAAATCTGAGAAATCAAAAGACAGCATCACTGCAATTGTCTCCCCTTCAAAGGGTAAAAATGCCAAATCAAAGAAGAAAGCCCAAAACCTGACGGAGACCTCATCCCCAGCATTCACTGATGAATTGGAGAAACTGCAAGCTCAGTTGCAGCAACTTCAGATCGAGAAGTCAAAGACAGATGAAATGCTGAAGGAGAAAGATGAGATCTTGAAGAAGAAAGACGAGCAGCAGGAGAAGCTCGAAGCTGAGCTCAAGAAATTGCAAAGGGTTAAGGAGTTCAAACCCACTATGGTACATTTCTTTATCAATTTTTGTAATATTTTTTTTCCATTGCTTGATCTTTTTGGGTGCTTTCTTTAATTTGTACAATTTATTAACCTTTTCCATTGCTTTCTCATCAAAATTAAGAAGCTCCTTTGAGAAATCTGTTCCATGTAAAGAAGAGAATTTATCCCAGAAAAATTGATTTTAGTTTCTTTAATTCTTGTTATTCTGTGTAAAAGGAAAACTTGGATACTTCTGATTTAAGTGGTCCTTCACAGGAAAAAGTATTTTTCTCATTATAAAACTGAAATTTTGCTTTTAAGGCTGAAAAAATCATGAAATTGTTGGTTGATTGATTGTTGCAGAACTTTCCTCTGGTGAAGTCTCTCATAGAGAAGGAGCAGGAAGAGAAGGACAAAAAGAAAAAGAACAAGAGTAGTAAAAGTACTTTGAAGAAGCCCTGCCCTGCCTATGCTCTCTGGTTGAAAGATCAATGGACTGAGGTAAATTTTAAATAAGAATTTCCTTTTCTATATTTATTTCTTTCACCTATTTTACCTGTGCCAAGATATTTAGCACTATAACTTGGTGAATTAGGTGGAACACTAAGAAAAATGCTTTTATTTGTTCTGGCTACATGTTTAGAAATTTGGGTTAAAGAATATATTTTGTTGCATCCATAACTTAGATCAAATACAACTTGTTTTAATTCAGCCTCATTGGTCTTATTTTAGATGAAAAAAGAGAACCCAGAAGCTGAATTTAAGGAAATTTCAAACACACTTGGTGCAAAATGGAAGGGCTTAAGTGCAGAAGAGAAAAAACCTTATGAAGAAAAATACCAACAAGATAAAGAAGCATATTTGCAAGTTGTTGGCAAGGAGAAGCGTGAGACAGAAGCAATGAAGCTTCTGGAAGAAGAACATAGGCAAAAGACAGCCATGGAATTACTGGAACAGTATTTGAAATTCAAACAGGTTTATAACAAAAAAAAAAAAATTATTTTCGTTTGCTTTTTTGTTCTGGAAAAAATGCACTAAAGATGTTTATGTTGGTCAAAAATATTTCAGGAAGCTGATGACTTGGGAAAGAAAAAATCAAGGTGCTTTTTCCATATTTAATAATTATTATTTTAGTTTGATTCCATTTTATCCATTTCATTTGTGCAATTTTACTTATAGTGTAATATATAATTTAGGAAAGAGAAGGATCCTCTAAAGCCAAAGCAACCTATGTCGGCATTCATCATATTTTCTAATGAGAGGCGTTCAACACTAGCCGGAAACAGAAGTGTCGTTGAGGTATTCTAACAAAATTCAACTAATATAGAGTTGAAAAATCTTTATTCAGAGATGTTATGCTAAGAAGGCTTCTTTAAATTTTTGTATTAGGTTGCCAAGATAGCTGGAGAAGAATGGAAGGGGATGTCTGAGAAACAAAAAGCTCCCTATGAAGAAGTATAAATTAATTTTAGTTTGAAACTTTTTAGAAGGAAATTTTTTAGTTGGATAAACGAATAATTTTTTGTGTGTGTTTTGCTCCTAAGATTGCAAGTAAGCACAAGGAAGAGTACAAACAGCAAATGGAGGTTTATAACCAGAAAAAATTGGAGGTAAGAACTTTTTTCTCAACCACTTCACTATGATATATCCACAATCCATTAAGTTGACTTCAAATGATATTATATTGTGTATATTCTTTTATAATTTAGGAAACTACTGCCCTGGAAAAAGAAGAAGAGGAGCAGAAGAAAGTGCTAAAGCAGGAAGCCCTCCAGTTGCTGAAGAAAAAGGAGAAAACTGAGAACATCATAAAGGTATACCAGTATGATTTATTTTTAATCGAGTGTAATAAATTTATATCTCTGTTAACATTTTTAGATTTTTGAAACAGAAAACAAAGGAAAATCAGAAGAAGCAAAAGGATGAGAATGCTGATCCAAACAAACCTAAGAAGCCCGCTTCCTCTTTTATTCTATTCAGGTTTTCATCACAAACTTGTACTGCTGATATATTCAGGTTTTTCACTCTAACAGTAAATTAATTAGGAAGGGGTGAACTAAATACTTTTTGGTATATGATTTCAGTAAGGAAGCAAGGAAACAGTTGCAAGAGGAACGGCCTGGCACGGCCAACTCTACAGTGAACGCTCTCATCTCTGTTAAATGGAAGGTAAATTGAGTCAAAATAAAATTAAATGTAGTTGACCTGAAGATAATATTTTACATCTTGTGGAGAATAATGTTGTGATATTTGGTTTTGAAGGAGCTGAGTGAAGAAGAGAAACAAAAATGGACCGAGAAGGCAGCAAAAGACATGGTCGAGTACAAAAAGGAGATGGAAGAGTATAACAAATCCAAACCAAGTTCTAGCAATTAATTTGTCCCAGCTTTAGATATCAGGATGGATTTTAGATTTTAACTTAGATTATATTTCTTTTATTGATTGAAAAGCTTCCCGCCTTGAAGCTTTGATTTATTGCCATTGTTAGATTTTGATTGCAACATTGGATATGCAACTGCAGTTTCACTTGAATCAATGTGAAAATTATCTTGTGATGAGTTCGACCTTGTTCCCAGAGCTTGATGGTTTTATAAAGTTTTTACTTATTGATTTCAATTGTCCATTGTTTTAACTAGTTTTTTTCTCAGTTTATCTCAGTTCAGGAAAACTTTTTATGAGTATTGATCAGTTTGTGAGTATTGATAAAAATATTAATAAATCAGAAAACTTTTTACGCATTGCTAAATTTGATGGCAACATTGGATAGAAAAAACAACTGCAGTATTGCAACATTGCTCAGAGAACAGATACCACATTGCAACAAGTGCAAGAGACACCCTTCAAACAGATGCAGCATGCCGGGCCTCTGCTATTTGTGCCGAAGAAGTGACGAGTCAATTAAGCACTTGCTCAGTCAGTGCTGCATCGTTACTGATATCTACAGTGCTATACTAGAAGGTGCCACAACAACAGTTTGAGCAAGTCCATGGAGAATGCAATCAACGCTATTACTGATATCTATTTTATTTTATTTTTGTAATTCGGATTTCCTGTCGGAAACTCAACTTATGTAACCAATTGCGGTTAATGAAATTGGGACTCGAGTCACTCCGAACCCTGTTGTTTCCTCAAAATAAAGAAAACAACTGCAGTTTTACATTTAGTGCTCTACTTAAAAACATCTTCCAAAATATTTACATTCTCCATTTTCAGATTGTTGATACAACTGCTGTTTCACAACATTCCTTTACAAGAAAAGATTATTAGAAGTTTTATGTCACAATGAAAAATCCAAAACTTGATGGATACAATGCAAGGACTTGTGCTGTTTACAAAACAGCAAATATCATGGTGTTCAATATCTGCAGCACATCTCAGTCATCAGTTTATGTTCACTGTGCTGCCCCAAAAGCTCCAATTCAGCAACGTCTATTCTCTGCATTATACCGTCACAGCTTAATAAAAGAGTTCACTGTGCTGCCCCAAAAGCTCCAAGTATAGAACAAATACGTGTTAACAGTTATTCAATCATATCTAATTATACAAGATTATATCATAACCTTATTGGTAACTAATTATGTTTCAACAAACAAGTGATCATGTCAAATCCAGCATGCTTGTTTAGTTGAAATATTTAAATTTGATGCTATTTTAGAAAATAATCTCAAAGACAAGGTATTTGTTGTACAGTGAAATAAATTGTGTGCTCAAATATGCCAAAATATGATTGCAATCATAACAGTATGTTCTACTTTTCACTGAGTTAATCTAAAGTTGCCATAATTTTTCTAATTAATTGCAAACTATAAAACACTCACCCCATGTCTTTTTCCCAAATAAGGATAATAAATCAATAACCAACCACAAAGGTTATCAAGCCAGCACCATTTTATGAGAAAAGGGGCAAAGCCCTTCCTTTTCCAAAGAAAAATAACAAACTCACTAAATTTTGACACCTCTATTTGCCTTCATCCTTATTGTCAGATCGAGAAGGAAGGGGGTTAGATCCTTTGATAAACCATCCAAGCGCGAAAAACGACACACCAGCTAGAATTGCGGTGCCCCATGCGTGGGAGTACCAGCGGCTGTACTGTCTGATGGCAAAGCGCCACTGCTCTCTCAGCGTCGCTGGGTCGGGGTTCGCTGCGTCTGGCGGATTGGGAAAACCGCGAGGTGCGTGGTGGTGGTGAGAGCTATTAGACGAAGATCTAGATCCAGGATAGGGCTTTGGGGGCTGCAGCGGAGGATTTGGCGAGGGTTTATCTACACCTGAGCTCGTTTTTTGATCTGCCATGGCGAGTATTGCTTGCTCTCTCTCTGTCTCTCTCTACGTTTTCTCTGCAGTGTTGTTCCCAGTTCTGGTCAAAAGAATATCGGTTGGGCTAAAGCCTATGAGAGGTTTTGAAGCCCAAGCCCATGAAGTGCAAAGAAAATAAAAGTCAAGAGAAGGTTTGAAGCCCAAGCCCGTTGAATTTTATTTTTGCGTGTGTAACGAACATATTAGTCTTTATCGGGCCGGTCCGGAAGATTTTGGGGTCTGGGGCAGGAGAAAAACTTGGGTTCTTTATATATACATTATTCTTATGAGATCAGCTAACACGCTTCTATAAGTACTTCAACACTATATGTTTACAAGTCTTTTTTGTATTTTCAAAGTTCAAACAATAGATCTGAACCGTTCAATATTATATTCATATTAAAACGTACTTGGAGACTATATTTTACAATTTTTGGAATTTTTTTACTATTTTTTAAGATAGATAGAAAATCCATTGATTCATAAGATTCTGGACCATAAAAAACAAATGGGATAAGGTATGGTCCAAATGGCTTTGGACCCAACACCATCCAAAACCTCTAAAAATCGTACGATTAAAGTTCGAACAGTCGACACGAACCGCTCAACATGATTTTCAAATTAAAATGTTCTTAGAGACCAAATTTTTAGTTTTTTGGAAATTTTTTACTATTTCTTTAGATAAGTACAAAATCACTGTTTTTGGACTGTTCAAAAACAGTGTTGTTGTACGTATCTAAAAAAAATAATAAACAATTTCCAAAAAAATATAAAATTTGGTCTCTGAGCACATTTTAATATGGAAATCATGTTGAGCGATTCGGATTGACTATTCGGATATTAATTGTACAATTTTTAGAGGCTTTGGACGGTGTCCAGTCCAAAGCCATTTGGACCAAATCTTATTCCTTGAAAAAAATATGTAAATTTGGTCTCCAAGCACGTTTTATTATAGATATCATGTTGAACGATTTGGATCGACTATTTGGACTTTTAAAACACAAAAACGACTTATAAGCATATGGTGCTCAAGTACTTATGGAAGTCTATTAGAGAGTCTCATTTTTTTTTATTGATATGTGAATAGATCATACCTATTTACAAAAAGATTTGATCCCTTTATATATAAAAAATTCGAGCTTTAATGTTTTATTTATTTTTAATATATACATAATTTTTTTTTATATATATACAAACTATTTTTTTTTAGGGGCCCCTTGAATTTTGAGGCTCGGGGCGGTCGCCCTGGCTGCCCAGCCCCAGGGCTGCCTATGGTCTTTATATCTCATTCTGTTTCATATGTTTAAATGTAATCCGAATCTGCTGTGATTCTTTACCCATGAAAAATACTCTATAATTTCTGTTTTTTCAAATCCAACTGTGGAATTATTTCGCGATTCGTGAACAGACAAATCAGCTGTTTTGAGATACGTACGCAGAAATTATTGGACGGCTGGATTTGAAAAAACAGAAATTTTAGAATTACTATTCATACCATTCAGATCGCAGCAGATCCAATTTCATCTAAATGACACTATGTATATATCATAAGTAGAGAAATGAAACACTTGTTGTCAGAAATCAGTTAATAAGGAGTAATGGATACTCTTATTGATGAGTAAGGCTTGAGTGTTATAAGGCCATTCGGGCTACAGCTTTAAAATCTATCGAATTAATTTCAAATTTCGATCTAAGTAGTTCAGTAAATTGGTTATATAATAAACTTGTAGAAACTAATTTTACTATTTTTGATTTTTTTTACTATTTTTTATAATTTATGAAAGATGACAAAAAATAAAAGAAAATTGTCATTTTTAAACCATTTTTTTTTTGTCATGTTTCATAAATCATAAAAAATAGTAAAAATTAGTATTCTACAAGTTCATTATATGACCAATTTAATGAACTACTTAAATTGAAGTTTGAAGTTTATACGATAGGTTTTTGAGACCATAGCACAGATGATCTTACGCTATCCATAGCACCCAAGTCTTACTCTTTAATCTTTATTAATTTAAAATTAGTTTTAATAGAAAATCAATAAATTGTATTAATTTGTGAATTTTTGAAAATTATAAAGATAAATATAATACTATGAATTTTAAAGGGGAAATATGTAATTTTGAGATTTTTAAATAATATAAATGAAATTCACCCGAAAGAAAAAAGAGGAGAATATGGCAACATTCTATTATTCAAATTTCTAAGATTCTGCAACAAAATAGAAATTGTTTCATTGAACTAAAACGAGACAAAAATAATATGCTTCTTTCAATTCAATATTGAAAGTATATCACACGCACAAGCACATATTATATTATCTGTATAGAATGATTGAAATTAGACAAGTAAAATATTACTCCTTGTTTAATAATACGCAGGACGTCAGTTTTGAAAACGAAAAATATTATGAAGAAAAGTCAAACTACGACAAGTTCAATGGCCATGAATGAAGTCAGATTTTCATTATATGATGATCAAATTTAAATGAGACGAATCAAAGATAAACACATTTTTACTCTAAATTATACATAAAATTATATATAAAAATACAAAAAATTTAAAAATGAATGGAGTTTATTCAGGATAATATGCATATTACAAAGTTTGTGCTATTGATTTATATCTCTATTTTTTAAGTTGTTTTTTTTATTTATATCTCTATTTTAAAATTTAAACGATTGATCGGAACTATTCGATATGATCTTCACATGAAAAGTATATTTGGAGATAAAATTTTATATTTTTATATTTTTTTTACTATTTTTAGATATATAGAAAATTACTTGATTTAAATTTTTTGAACTATTTGAAAGTAGTGATTTTATATCTATCTGAAAATATAGTTCATAATTCTAAAAAAAAAAAATATGAAATTTGATTTTCAAATATATTTTCATATCAAGATCATGTTGAGCAGTTTAGATTGATCGTTTAAACTTTGAAAATTAAAATATAAATTGATGCAAATAATAATTTTAAATCTTTTGTAGCAATTACGCTATTAATTTACTTTATTATTCGAATAACACTAATTTAATGGTAATTTTAATTCCTAAACGAGTCCGTTGGTTATTATTGAATTATGAGGAGGGTTCAAATGTACTATCTTTTTTGTGCTCCAATATGCTCCATATTCTTTATCTCTGTTTTTAAAATCCAAGTAGTCAATCCGAACCGCTTAATATGATCTTCATAATAAAATATGCTTGGAGACTAAATTTTATATATTTTTTTGGAACTTTTACTATTTTTAGATATGTATAAAATCACTATTTTAAGGAGATTCTGGATCTATGTAAAAAAAAGTAAAAAAATTCTAACAAATGTAAAATTTGGTCTCCAAGCATATTATATTATGAAGATATCATGGTAAGCGGTTCGGATCTATTGTTCAGTCTTTGAAAACAAAGATAAAGAACATTGAGCATATTAGAGCACAAAATAATTGTGCACGTGAACACTCCTCCTGAATTATATACTGCTGATAAGATACTGGTTAATTTGTCAGTAGTCAATCAAAAATAGTCTAAAGTGCGATTTACAAAAGAGATACGCACTTAATTAGCTCCCATAATTTTTAAAAGGATTCTAATTATAAACTATTATGACATGACCCATATTATGGTATCATTATGTATATGCGCATGAGGTCCTGGAGCTGGAATTTATTAAACTTATATTCATGAATAACTTGAGCCTTTGAAACTTCTTTGTTCAATGGATGTGTCCAAAATATTCTTTCCAACATCAATGTTAGTGACAGATAGGCAAGCTGTAACATCAACAATTAGTCAATTAATAATTTATTAGCTAGCGGCCTAGCTGAAAAGAGCAGGCACTAATAAAGTATTATCTCAATAATTATGTACTAAAATATATATACAACTGATAAAAACGAATTGTAATTTAAAATTCCATGTTCTCATTTGCATTAAATCCTTTATTTTTATTTTTAAAGTCTAAACATTGTTTGGATCGACTTTGGTCTCCCAGCACATCTTAATATAGAGATCACATTTAACGGTTTGGATCGACTTTTTAAACTTTAAAAATTGAAAAACAATTTAGTTGTACGGGACATCAGAAACAGCTGATTGTGTATTTGCCAACCTCTATATATATATATGTTTTAAAAATGCTGTTATTTAATATAGAACGATGCGTCTGTCCAACTCAACAAAAAGTCAGCACCTATATCATTTTACAATACGAGTTTCTTTATAATATGACTATATGAGTGGTTCAAATGCTTCATAAAAGACATGTCTCAATCGTATCAAACATCTAATAATTATCAAAGTTCAAACTAGAGTTCTAAATAATTAGCCTATAGCTACGCATGCCCTATAATTTTTTCGGACCTCAAAAGCTATAATATGATTGCGCTATAACCTCTTTTATAATGATTCTAAATAACTATGGTTGCGCTATAGCCTTTTTCGAACCTTAAAAGCTATAGTGCTATATTCGCTATTTAGAACCTTGATTCAAACACATGTTTCGAACTACCTAAGATTTTCATATTAAAAATGTGTCTTATATATATTTTAAAATAACTATTTTTTTTAGATTGATACAAATTCACCATGATTTAGAATTTTCTAAAAAACAATAATTTTATTTATATCTAGAAAAGTAATTAAAATGTGGATATTGAGGAGTTCGAATCAACTATTTATACTTTAAAATTAGAATCTTGATAACTGTCTCCCCACTCCTATCTCCGCACTATCTCCACATCATAATTACCATAACTATTTTGGGTACCACAAAATCTCTAGCACTGACTTTTTTTTTTTTTTTTTTTCTAAAGTATTAATATCCTTGCACGGAAATATTTATACCAGAAGTATTTATATCTATAAGGTGAATAATTTTTACATAAATAATTATCTCTCAAACTACATAGGACCACTCCAACTACATGGGGGGGGGTACCATAACCATACACATTTTTAGAGGTGGGTTTTCTTCTTCTTTAATCTCGTCCACATTTCTGACGATATATGAGAATTTTGCGAATCTAAGACCATGAACGTCTTCTACGTAATTGTCTCTTTAAAATGAGATTCATGATGATGTACTTTCGGACTCGTCATCACACAAATATTTATACCTATACTTGAAGTATTTTTTACCTATGACATTGGCTGACATCTGAAAGTATTAATATCAAGTATTATATGTATTTATATGTATGCACTGAAGTATTTATGCTTATGTTGTCAACTATTTTTTTTAGAGAAAGGTTGGCACATATACGATTAGGGAATGTTGACGCGGGATGCAGGGTCCCTGGTACTTCATTAGATAAAGGTTGACACGGGGACCACTTAGGGACTGAAAAATGGGTGATCATATCAAGTTATGCATGCAAGTATTAATATCTTACTTTACAAGTATTATAAACTAAGAAAGGAGAACCATATAATAGTGGGGACCATAATACAACATTTCATAATTGTAGTTGCGGAGATAGAGGGGGATGGACAAGAGTGTGGGGATTCATATAATTATTCTTAAAATTAGAAATAAAAATATAAGATACAATTAATGGACAGACTAACTATCTCCCAGTTCATTTTTCCCATTCATCACCCAGTCATTAACTACCTGGAGGACCGCTAATTAAGTGGGGGACCACTAACTTCTTGAGGGACTATCTAATATTTGATAGATTTTATAATTGGAGTGCACAAACATGGATACCTATGTACGCAAGTATTAATATATAATATATCAAGTATTCATACCTAAAATATCAAGTATTTTGAAAAAAGTTGGATACATCACACACCAATCTTTTACACGTTTTTAGAGGTGAATTTTTTTCTCAGTTCAATCTCACCAATATTTCTAACGATATGTGAGGAAATTTACGAATCTAAAATCACGAACGTCTTCTACTAAATTTTCTCTTTCAAATGAGATACATGATGATATATTTTTGAGTTGTTTGTCACGTAAGTATTGGCAAGATCGAAACAATTGCAAGGAAATCACCTAAAATCGTCTAATAGTACATCACGGGCATCAATGGAGAACAAATTACGAATTGCCTGAGCTAGGAAAAAAGCTAGCTGCAATATCAACAGAGAGAGAGACAGTTCCGAAATCGCCTGAGAGAGGTGCAAGATCGAACGAGAGAGGTGTACGATCACCTGAGAGAGGTGTACAATCGAAGGAGAGAGCTGCAAGAGAACGAATAATGGTGTGAGATGCCATATCGCATCAAAAAATTGAAAAATTCACCATAATTTCATCTAATGGAGAATGAAGGAAAGCACTGAGAGGAAGGAAACTTTGAAATTTCAAAAAAGAAAGTAAATAAAAGACAGTAGGTTATTACAGTTAAACGGTAGGTAATTACAGTTAAATCGGGACTACTCCAAATTAGTTATTAACAATGATTAGTCGATAAGAGATGTAGTTATCATCAGGGAACATTTAGGGGACTAATGTAAGAGTGATAAAATCATTACTCTAGTTTTAAATGCTTAGAAGTGATATATACGTAATTTCATAGATAGTTTTTGAGTAGTATATATGAATTTTTTTTTCTCAAAACTATTGTGCTGTACATTTAGGAGCCCAAACTTTGGACCCGGCAGAGTATTACAGGGAATAAATTTAACGGTTTAATTAAGAAACTGATGATTGTAGAAGAAATTAAGTTATCCGATAAATATCCTTTTTAAGGATCACGTGTGAAATTAAAAATGAACAAAACTTCATCCATAGCTTGGCTTCTTAATTTTGTTGTATGCTGTGCCATATACTGCCATATATAGTGCCATCCATTATCTTGTTTTTTATTATTAGTATGACAGATTGACAGAAAACACAACGATTCAACAGGAAAGATTGATATTTTTCTATTGGCACAGCTGTGCGCTTGCGTGGCATCATTTTTTTTTTTAAGGATTATGTTCTCTCTTATGCGAATTAATGTCTCAGCTATCGGACCGAGTACAATACAACGTGGCTGAGCGATTGAAATTCAATCCTTTATTATAATTATAGGAGATTCATTTTGAGATTTGTGTCACAGTTAAATTAATCCATAAAATGGAGTAGAACTAGGGTGCTTTTAAGTTTACCAAGTCTATTTGTGAACTAAATTTTAAAATCTATTGAATTGATTTCAAATGATGAATCTGAAACGTTGAAGTTCTTCTACTTAATAAGTGATGCATCTACATGCAAAAAAAAATTAAACTTTTGAATTAATTTAGTATTAAGTCAAGCGGTCAAAAGTAGAAGATATATAAATTAATTTTAATGCATTCATTTTTTGAACAACTTTTGATCACTTGACTCTAAACATAATTAATTCAAAATTTTAATTTTTTTGCATGTAGACGCATAACTTGTAAGGTATAAGAGTTTCAATGGTATGAATTCGTTATTTGAAATCAATCGGATAGATTTTAGAGTTAAGTTCACAAAGAAGCTTGGTGAACTTAAGATCACCCTAGTTTTACTACATAAAATGAAATAAGAGTTGACTTAATCCGAAATAATTTTACTTATGCAGGTGGATTAACTTACTTCACATTTACTCCATTTGTATAATTTGCTGTTATAAAAAGAGATATTTTCCAGCATCTTGCTTTACTAACTAGATTAATTTAAATCATTACTCTAACTATTAAACAAAACTATAAAATATGAAGTAATTTACTCTACATTAATTCTACTCCACAACCAAACATAATCAATTGGTCAATTGGTCCGTTGAATAACAATTTCCATCACAGATCAGGATATATATTTTTTATTATTATTATTAGTACAGATTGACAACAAATTAACAAGACAATTCAATAGGGAAGATTAATATTTTTCTATTGGCTACAGCTGTGCGCATGCGTGGCATGCATCAATTCTATCGGCTAATACATGTCCAACAAATACAAAAGGTTTGCATTGGAATGCTCAGTAGCTTATAATAAAATATAACATAGGTTTTGAGTTTTGACAAGGTTTTCACCAAAAATTAATGTGGAAGTGATGATCACCGCCTTGTAATGCGAATTGTAAAGCTTCTCTTTCTCGTGTTTCAGGAGAATATGTATAGATAGATTGACTAATATGTTTTCGGTAGTACTTCAGCTGAAATACACTCCACTTGTTTTTTAAATTTTGAAGTCTAAAAAGTCGATTCAAATCGTTAGATGTGATATATATATTAAAATATGCTTGGAGACCAAATTTTACATTTTTTGGAATTTTTTTACTATTTATTAAGTCACTTTGAAAATCGCTGATCCAACGGTTTCACTGTTTGGTTAAGCCACCGTTGGATCAGTGATTTTCAAAGTGGCTTAATAAATAGTAAACAAATACCAAAAAATGTAAAATTTGTTCTCCAAGCACATTTCAATATAGAGAACACATCTAACGGGTTGGATCGATTTGTTGGTCTTCGGAAATTAAAAAATAAATTGGCTATATTTCGGCCGAAATACAACCGAAAGCATATTAGTCACACTCTATATGAGAAGTGTGACTAAATTGCTATCTACTGGGGTAATATTTTAGTATTTGATGTTAAAATAACAAATCCAAACCGTTAGATGTTTAATCTATATAAAGTGGTAATGGTTGAAACAATAGATGACGAGATAGGAGTAGGTCTGATGGGCATCAGGCCTACTTTTAGGTTCAATTAGCTCTAACACCGTACGATTAGTATTAAGATCCTTGCGCATGGAAATTGAAACAAACATGCACAAATTTTAATTAGTTTGCACAAATCTTGATACAAATCGAATGGTCATTGCACCCATTGAACCAAAGTAGTTCTGATGGGCATCGGACGTCCTACTGATCTGAATTCATAGATGACATTACTTGTTGTAAACTCAGTTGTTTGGAAATAAAATTTGTTAGCACTCAAATAATTGAATTGATAAATTTGAAAATAAGAATAATTGAACTTCAAAATTTTGGACATTTGACTTTTCAGTACCGTATCTACTTTGAACTTGATAGTTGATACTGTGGCAAGACTTCAAGTCCTTTATTTTGTTCTTATTTTATCAGTATTAGTTCTCAAGTATTAATCTGAAATTTTGTTTCTCCATAAAAAAAAAAAATTCTATACGCTCAGAGGAGAGTACGTACAGTACACGTACAGTACAGAATACTTATTATATATCCAATTGAAAGTAAGTCAAGAGATAACATTTATAAACTCCGTGATTTTAGAATAACCCGGGTGCTCTCTTGAAATTTGTATCAATTAATTAATCAAGCCATATCTCCTTTCCCTTTATATAATTGGTTCAATCATGCGCTGTTTTTCTCAAAGTAATCCTCATCGTCATACATAATTCAAAATTTTCTCACCCCCACAACAAGAGATATATACATCATTCATGGAGAGTTGCCAAGAAACACCAATGGTGACAGTGACACCTCATATAGCCATGCTTCCTTCTCCTGGCATGGGACATCTGACACCCTTTGCTGAGCTCGCGAAACGGCTCGTCTCTTGCCATGGTTTCTCTGCTACTTTCATCACCCTCTCTTCTTCACAATCCCCCACACAAACTGCCTTCCTCTCCTCCCTTCCTCCTTCCATCTCCTCCCTCTCTTTACCCCCCGTCTCTCTCTCTGATGCACCGTTGGATGCCCGCATCGAAACCTTACTATCACTGGAGGCCTCCCATTCGGTTCCTGGTGTAACTTCCATACTGCATGACTTGAAAAAGAAAACCCATCTTGTGGCTTTTATTGCGGATCTGTTTTGTTGTGATTTATTTGAATCCGCAAGATCAATTGGTTTGCCATGCTATTTGTTCTTTCCATCTAACTGTCTCTTCCTTTCTCTCATGTTACATCTTCCAACTCTTGATGCATCCACCACATGTGAGTACCGTGACCTACCAGGTTCACTAGAACTACCAGGGTGCATGCCGATTCCAGGCCGTGATTTGCTCCATCCTTTGCAAGACAGATCAAATGATTGCTACAAATGGATGGTCCACCATGGAAAACGGTATCACGAGGCAGATGCCATTTTGGTCAATTCATTCGAGGCAATTGAGCCTGATACTGTCAAAGTACTACGAGAGCACCAACCACCGGTTTATGCAATCGGGCCTATGATTCGTGATAAGTCAACTGATGGGTTCGATAAATCTGGCTGCCTTGATTGGCTTGACAAGCAACCTGTCAGTTCTGTGCTGTATATTTCCTTTGGTAGTGGTGGGGCCCTTACAACAGAACAAATGAGAGAGCTAGCCTTGGGTCTTGAGATGAGCAAGCAGAGATTCCTTTGGATGGTAAAAAACCCTTTAGGAGAAGAGATGGTCGGGGCAAATTACCTACAAGAAGGAATTAAAAATAATGACTCCTTCGCATTTTTACCCGCAGGGTTTGTCGAGAGGACGAAAGAGGTCGGGATGTTGGTGCCCGCGTGGGCCCCACAAATCAGGATCCTGAGTCACCAGTCCACAGGAGGATTCATGACCCACTGCGGATGGAACTCGACTATTGAGAGTGTTATTAATGGTGTGCCCATGATCACGTGGCCGCTCTACGCAGAGCAACATCAGAATGCGATAATGCTCGTCGATGGCATCGGTGCAGCTCTGAGGCCGAAGGCGAGGCACGATGGTTTGATAGAGAGAGAGGAGATTGCGAGGGTGGCAAGGGAGTTGATGAACGGAGAGGAGGGGAAGAGGGTTAGAGGAAAGGTGAAGGAGCTTCAGGAGGCCGCAATAAATGCGGCGGAGGAGGGAGGAGCGTCGTATGAGGTTCTTGTAGAGGTAGCGAACAAGTTGAAAGGATTGTAGGGGGCACTAATTACGAGATTGATCTGACTGTCAGATACAATTAAGATCACAATTAGCCAACGGGCATGTAATTAATGTCTTATTTCAAGGTTATATGAACAAGAATGTAATGTTGATCACCAACGTACCACCGCGCGCGTTCATCACATCATCATCATATAATATAATCACATAATATAATCACATAGATGTACTGATTTGTCAACGATTGTGATTAAAAAATGAAATTTCAAATTGAATATCAGCTCCCGATCAATTATTTTGCCTTCTTTTAATTTTATACATCTTTTTTTTTTTTTATGTGTAGAAGTTTAAATTTATTTAGACATACACTTGCAGTATGTTAGTGTATCATTTTTCTGGTTGATCCTTATTTTCTTTCAATTTTTAAATGTCATTTTAATTTATTTTGGATTGATTAATAATTAATTAATTATGTCTTCATTTGTTTTCATATTTTTTTGTTCCCATTAATTTATTTAACAAAAACGGGTATAACTATACCGCCTCTTTATTTTTTTTAAATGTACCAGTCATTATAAAATTTATAATGTAATTAAATCTTCGAGACAAATTAAATTATAATTTGTGCACGAATATATTAAAACTATGACGGGACGGATCAATTACTATATAACATAAGAAAAAAAAAACATGGCAAAGGACCAAAGCATTAATATTTGTCGTAAGTACTATTTACAGTTTTCTGGGATAGATATATAGCCGGCATTTTTTTCCATAACCAAAAAATTAAATAATATAATATTAATAATCAAATTTTAAAAAATATTTTATCCATAATCAAACCACCCAAACGTGGGGCGGTCCACTGTGCCGACCAAACCGCCCCCCCGTGGGGCGGTCTGATATATATATATATATATTTTTTTTGTATTTTGTGTATAAAATGATTATTTTCTCTCTCCGAAGTCACAATAATCCACTCACTCTTCTTCCACTCACAATAATATAAAATGATTATCAGGTTTTGTAATCAAATCGAATAGTTAAAATTCATCTAAGGAAAATGGTTTATAACATAAGTTAATTGAATAACTTACAAATATAAATACAATATTTATTGAATTAACTCTTCCTGCGTCCGAACAGACCAAGTCTACTTCTTAGGATTCTGGAAGTGGATGACGGCGCGACACTAGCAGTTGTAGAGCCCTGACTACTCCCTGAGTGACTTCCCTGACTGGGTCGCCTGCTTCCAGAAGGTCCCGCATCGGCAACCACTCTAGCATTCTCTCTTTCGTTGGCTTCGTTTATTGCTTCTTCAATGCATTTCATTGAACATTAAGTATCAATATTTAAATTTAATTTCAAATCATTTTTAAGTTGTGTACGATCATCTACATACCTTTAATCGCCCGTCGTCGAGTCGAACGGTGAGCCTCATGTCCCACTCGCCGACCTTGCATCCCGTCCATTTCCATTACGCACCGCTTGTGTTTCCTCCTCCCCTTCCCCGATCCATTTCTTATCGGGAACCACCGTAGGCCCAAGGTAGTATGGCCACCGGTACTTGGTTGGGGTAGCTGTGAAATGATGCTCCCTGTGTGTTCGAAGGCAATCGGTACGGTAATAGTTGTCAACAAAGACATCTTCAAGGAAATTCCGTTTTCGACAAACTGCCATAACATGAGAACACGAAATGCGAACTAACTGGGGGCCTTGGCACTCGCATGTTACTTGATTGTTCGCGCCTAAAATGACTCGTACTTGCATGCGCGTTCATGAGTTTGTATAATGCCACTTTGTTCCACCATCGGTGAAATGATCTCACTTGGAACCTGCACTTCATATTCCGTACCTGTGCTGCCATATGCTACAACGTGCATGACAGAACCTTTTTCTCTGTGTTTTCTTAATTTCTCCTCCACTCTATTTGAGAATAGTTGGTCCCTACTCACTAATATAGTGGTTTTAGCATGCCTCTCAACAAACCAAGCATTTAACTTGTAAAATATATCCTCCACCAGTGAAACCACGTGTAACATATGGCTCTGTTTTAAGACATTGTTTAACGACTCTGAACCATTGGTGGTCATAATTCCCCATCTCCAACCTCCATCACATGATTGAAATATCTTCTCATATGCTGACGGCTCCATCGGATCGCGCGGACGTCTCTTGCCCGCCTTCGCTAAGTAGGCATTTGCCTCTGGAAATGTCTACAAAAAATAGAAATATACCTCAGTGATACAAGTCGTGCAAATGTAAAAAAAAAAAAAATAATGCATACATACTCTGGCAAAATCTCTGAACATCTCTTCCATTCGTCGTGGTTTTTTCCTCTTGCAGCCAATTTTGAACCTGTCAGCAACCCATTCTCCGTCGCCGGTATTTTTGCACAGGTTCTCTGAAATGTGTTACATGCAGTACCTGTGCACAGACTCTCCCGTATTCGTGTTCCATCCATAGTTGACGCTATTAAATACATGCTTGATGCCCTTGTGCTGGTCTGATATCACGCAGACGAACCTGTTCCCTATCACCTCTCTTCTCAGAAATGACATGAAAAAACCCCAATTTGGACCATCCTCCTGTTGAACAATGACAAAAGCTATGGGTAACAACTGGTTTTCAGCATCATATGCACATGCTATAAGCAGAGCCCCACCATACCGGCCGGACATGAAGCATGCATCGATGCTGATCACAGGTCTAACATATTGAAATGCTTCAATACATGGACCGAAAGCCCATGCTATGCCCTTGAATTGTACCTCACCGGGTGTATCGGTTGGTACATGCCACTGCTCGAACTTGGTTCCCGGATTTGTACTTGTTATGGCCATGAGCAATGGTGCGAGGAGATTGTACGACCCCTTCCAGGTTCCGAAGCATCTACATACTGCAAGTTCTTGACCCCTCCACAACCTATTGTAATGTGGGACTACATGTTCATAGACCCGTATCACCGCACGAGCGACCTCCTTAATGCTCATCGCAGGGTCCTCAATGTCTGTCATAATTACATCGGCAATAAGTGCTGCCGTCAGCGCACTATGATCTGATCTTCTTGACGCACTCTTGCAAGTGTGTGGTCCTTTGACCTTCTTAATTATCCATGCCTCTCCCTTGCCTTTAGGCTCGACCGACATTTTTCATTTGCACTTTGTATCCTTGCAAATTACAGCATACCGGTTCCTCTCCCACCTAGCCACTGTAAACTCCCAATTACCCTTCAAATGGAACTGCATAACTTTGCTCGACAGTTCTTCTATGTTGGTGTAAAGCTGGCCCGGGCTAATCTCTTCGTTGTATACAACGCGTGTCCCAAAAAAAAAAATGTCTGCTTCTTCAAAAGAAGTAGTGTCATTGAATGTCCTTACCGGGTGCTTGTCTCCTTGTCCCCTGATCGGAAATTTGTCTTCAATTGGAGGAGGCATAATCTCCTCATCGTCGCCCTCTGATAATCTGTCTGAACCCCAATCCCCATCCCAATCATCACCAGTATCCATTTCCTTTGTCGGTATCTTATCAATACCATCAAAATCAATGCCTCTATCATTTCGATCGATTGTGGACTGTCTTCTAGGTTCAGGGGGGCTGTAGTTAGGTAATGGATTAGGTACTGATTGGTATCCAACCCGACCAACACATGACCGTCTTCTAGTTTCAGCCCGGGGTGCAACACTATACTCAGGTACTTGCAAATACCTATCTCGTCTCATAGGCTCACGAGGGGGTGAGTTCACATCCTGGTTGTGATCATAATCCTGGTTGTGATCATAATCCAGGTTGTTTTGGGTAGAAGGTCCAGCCCCAGTATCCTGGTTGTTCTTAGTAGAAGGTTCTCTCCAGACACCAACTGGTTGAATCGAAACTTTCTTGCAAAATAGGTCCATTACTGGGATTAAATTGGACTCAAAAAATCCGTACATAGCTTTCCATATATCCTGCTCTTCTATAGGATATTTTATATAGTAAGGTTTGGCACCGGGCGGTTGATTGTTAATTCGGGTACTGATTTGTACGGTAAATTGGACACGGTCCCAACCGGTTTGTTGCATTATTACTTCCTTTACTTCATAAATTGAAGTATTGGCATTCACTTGGAAGCCGTAAGTCGCATCTTTCGAGTATTGGCATCCGAACTCTCCTTTCGTGATTTTTCCACCCAAGTACAATGCAATGAACATTTTTGAGTTTTTTTTTTTGACATTACAAAAGAAATTTGTCGTTCAATATTAGTTTTTTTGTTTATTTATGAAATTTTTAACATTTAAAAAAAAATTAAAAAAACCTCGGTCCTTTTGGCCACTGTTGATTGCAATCGCCTCAGAATCGCCTAAAAAATCTCTTCGTAGCACTATTTGAGAGCAGAAGTCAGTTTGGAAGAAGAGTGAGTGGATTATTGTGACTTCGGAGAGAGAAAATAATCATTTTATACACAAAATACAAAAAAAAAAAATATATATATATATATATCAGACCGCCCCACGGGGGGCGGTTTGGTCTGTACAGTGGACCGCCCCACATTTGGGCGGTTTGGTTATGAGTAAAATATTTTTTAAAATTTCGTTATTAATATTATATTATTTAATTTTTTGGTTATGGAAAAAAATATCGGGATATATAGCTTAAAATCTCACTGTCGTTTTTAGCTAGTTGTTTTGCTATTCAGCTTTGTTATGTGGCTTGGTTGTTTTTGTTGTCTTGGTTAGCTACTGATGACATATGCTCTAATCTTTCTTTGCTAGCTTATGTATATTTTGTACATGCTTGAAACTCTAGCTAGCTAGTTGGAGCTTCGTAACATTTGAACATTCTAATTTTTAATTAATGAAATTAGTGAGTTTCACCCACTTTATCGGAAAAAAAAAAATAGTTTTCTTGATAGTGCTAGAAATAGTTAATGCTAAACTTTAATTAACAAGTTCAATCATGTGTTAGAATTTTTCATAAAAAAAATAATGTGTTAGAATCTTTGGTAGTACTTGATGGAAAGAGGAATATAACAAGTTAACAACCATAATTAAGTACGGTACTATAATAGTAAAATTTCTAAATCGTGTAGGAAATTATACAATCATAGAATAGTCTTCTTCTTAATTATATGTAGCTTATTTAAGCAATTATAGATTGCCGCTTGGTACCATTATATCCATCAATGTTTAATGCTGGAGAGACGTCATGCATATGCCTATCTTAAATGACTTTTCCAATGGTTTCTTAGATCATAAAGCATCGAGATCGGATAAGGAATCCCTTTTAATTTGCATGAAAGTTTGTACTGACGCTTCAATGAGGTCATGCTTACCAAACCAGGCCTTTGTTGCATCAGTTGGGCCAGAATTTTCTGAAAATCATTTGGGCTGCCAGTTGAAAACAACATTTTCGGGGCTCAACCCCTTTTCCTGGAAATTAGCCTATGAGCAATTTTTTTTTGCAAAAGTGGAATATCTACCGGTTCCATTACGAAACAATGTTTTTACAAAACTTACAAAGCTGTGCATAGCACCCAAAATCCACTTATTCGAAACTAGAGAAAGACAAATATCCAACTAGCATCAATATCTAATTAGCACAAATATTCACAAAGCAAAGAAAAAAACAAAATCCACTAAATCAATCACTAATATCAATTATATTAGGTGAAGATGAGAACCCAGTATCAACCAAAGACCAATCAGGAGACGAAAATCTAGCGGCCTCCTCAATAGTTTCGGAGAACTCTCTATCAAACACGGCGAACCCAATAGTAGGGGCCCCTTTTGTATCCGTACTGATCTGTGAATCCGAATCCGATAGACCAATCAAGGAGCCTATTTGAGTTAAAGGAGAAACATCGAAAGTCATAATCAATGATAATTTAAAATATGAGTTATCTAAACGAGCTTTATATAAAAAAGAAGCCAAAACAATAATAGAAGATGCTACAGAACTAATAGGCGGGATTGGTGTATTTTGGAAGCAAATCTTATTTCTGGTCAACCAAACAATCCATAAAGTGGCTGCCCTAATTAATTCAACCAATAATGAATCATTAAGAAGAATCCAATAGTCAAAATGCCAAAGGTCTAAAACCTGGGTACAGTTAAAAACAAAACTGTTATGATTACTGATTCAAGACCATAAGGTAGAAATAAACAGACAAGTAACAAATAGGTGGTCGACCGTCTCAGGGGCACCACAAAATATACAATCAATATTACCTTGCCACCCTCGGGTTTATAAATTACATTTAGTAAGAATCTTATCCTGTCTAAGTAACCATACAAAAACTTTAATCTTAAGGGGAATTTTGGCCTTCCAAAGTTATGGTAGATATTGTTAGAAATACCACTAGATAAAAACCATTTATAAAGAGAATTGACAGTAAAAAGACCCGTAGAAGTCCAACGCCAGGAAATACGATCCGATGGGGTCGAAGCTAAAGAATGAAAAGGAAAAAAACCCAAAAGCTAGTACCATTCATGAAGAGTAATTCCCGTTAATTGCCTGTTAAATTGCAAACTAAATGGAAAATTATAGAAAACTGCAGAGACAGTAATGGAAGGATCAATAGTAATTCGAAAGATATTAGGGAAAGAACAATAGAGAGCGCAATTACCATGCCATCTATCTAACCAAAAATAAGTATCTCTACCATTTCCAACAATCCTATTTATACCCATATTAAAAATGTCAGTAAGATCTAAAATACTAGTCCAGAAAGAAGAAAATCTATTGGAGGCCAAACCAGAAGAATCATATTTAGCAATTAAAATTAGTCTCCATTTACCAATGACTGTGGGGTCCTTAAATCGAAACCACCACTTGGCTAGTAGTGCAATATTCATAAAGTGAAGATCAAGTACTCCTAAACCCCCTTGATTTTTGGGCAAACAAACCGTGGACCATTTAATAAGGTGATATCGCCTTCTCCCAGTGGTACCATTAGCCCAAAGAAAACGTTTTCTAATGGTATCAATCTTGTTTCTTATAGAAACCGGTACTCTATAAATGGAAAGCCAATAGAGAGGCATAGATGACAAAACAGAATTTAATAAGGTGACTCTACCCCCTAACGATAATAATGAACCCTTCCAAGTCTGTAAACGCTTATCAATTTTATCTACTAATAGGAGCCAATCATTCAAACTTAATTTATTCCAATGAAGAAGAACACCTAAGTAAGAAATGGGCAAGGATCCAATTTTACAATTTAACTGTCGAGCTAATAGAGTTGATTCCTGATGAGAAATATTTAAAGGAACAAGTTTGCTCTTATCAAAATTAATTTTTAAACCCGATAAACATTCAAAACCTAAGAGGAGAAACTTAAGATGTTCGACCATAAGGGAATTAGCCTCTAAAAACAATAAAGTATCATCTGCAAAATGTAAATTCAAAACCTTAATATCATTACCTAATCCAGATATAAATCCTGCTGATTGGGCGTTACTAAGAATTTTATTAAGAGCATCTGCTATCAAATCAAAAAGTAAAGGAGAAAGAGGGTCTCCCTGTCTGAGACCTTGCTTACAATGGAAATAATCACCTAATTCACCATTAAAAGATATACATGTTCTACCACTTTGCAAAATATCTCTAATCCAATTAATAAAAAGTGCACCAAAACCTCTAGCAACTAAAACCTCAATTAAAAAATCCCAATTTACCTTATCAAAAGCCTTTTCAAAATCAAGTTTGAGAAGAATACCCTTTTGTTTAGACAATCTAACTTGGTGCAATATTTCATGAGCACAAACAATATTGTCTCCAATTAATCGACCTTTGATAAAAGCTGCCTGGGAATCATCTATAATGGAATCTAATACCAAAGAAAGTCTATTGGTTAAAAGTTTAGTAATAATCTTAAAGTTACAATTAATAAGACTAATGGGAGCCTAAGAGCAATTAACAATACACATTTTACTTCATTGACTTTTCATAGACTTTTGAATTTTGTTGTAGAAAGTTTCCATTGCCGTTATTAAGGTATTAGCAAATACATTTAATGGGGACAAGAAATGGGTTTTAAGCCAACTTTTTTAACATGCTGCTTTGGCCAGTTTCATTTCTTAGTCCTGTTTTTTCTTCGTAGAAACACTTCCTTTTTCTTCTTCAAAGTTTTTATTCCCAAACAAGTTGGAGTAGGTCAGAAATGAAACCCAATTAAAATCAGCAATATAGGAATTTCCCAGGAGGTCACCCATCCTAGTACTACTACTGCCCAAATTGTGAGGTTTCTTTCCTATAGGGCTTTTTTTTTTCGTTGGCTGTCCTTTTTCTGCTTGGGATAGGCTATGTACTCGTTTTTTGTCGACCTCATAAAAAAGAAAAAGAAAACAAAAGAAACACCCAATATTTAAAAAAAATTCTTAGAAGTTAACAACCGCTGGTCATGTAGTAGAAACGATCCATAACAAATGTTTTACATAAGCTAATAATTTATAATAGATTTTTGAATGACGATCCTCCCTCCAATGCATCAGGAGCTTCCGAGCTCTTTCCTTCAGCCTCTTTGCCACCGTCTCTTTATAAGACACCTGACAACCCACGATACCTCATCTCGACCGACGATGCCACCCTTGTCTTGTTTCGGTCTGATTGCAACCTTCAAATCCTTGTCTTGTTTCGGTCTGATCACAGCCTTCGAATCCTCTCTCAATAACACTGCATTCATTCTCTACATGCTCAGCAATCACATACAAGGGCCATGTAATTAAAAGAACATCATGAAAAAGACTTTCTAAAACTGAAGTCCAACCGCAGTACGCCGTGAAACCACCGATAGCCGGTTGGCTAGAATTTCAACTTGTGGGGCCAGTAATATACTACAAGGCCCTATTTGTCAGTTCGGGTCAAGGCACATTAAGGTAAGAAGTCTAATGGGCTTTGCATATTCTTGTTTCAAAAATTTAAGCATCGGACTACATTTCATTTGGGCTTCTTACAACCCAAAGAAAGTGTTGATCGCTCATGTCAGCGTGCCACCATCTCGTATGATACAAACAACTCCACCGAACCTTGGGTGCGTATCCTCTGAGATATCTTAATTTTTGCGTGACCGACGTGTCCGGTGCCCATTCGGGGAACCGTAAGGGGCAGTATTATTTGAGCTTTGAGATTCGTGTAGAATGTATTTGAACGATTGAAAAATTCTAAAAAGTCACGCAAAGTTTGAGATATCGCAGAGGATGTGAATTCCAGAACCTTGCGGTTGTCGGTCCAACCATCTCAAGCAGTACTCATGACCGGTTGAGTTAGTTCGGATCAATGGTCCAACTGGACGGATCTTTATCCTCTCTATTACTACAGAGGATGCACATCACTTTACAGTTTGAGATTAAATCTCAGCTGATTTGAGATTCGGGGAAAAATAGAGCAGTATTATTGAGCTTTAAGATTCATGCCAAGTTAAAAGAACGGTCTGGATCAACTCAAAAGAGAATCATTCTAAAAGATTCTCTTTTGCGGTACTACATCGGATACGAATTCCAACTGGACAAACTAGAGGCTGGAGGCACCCCTTTAAATTCATTCATCATTTCATGCCCTTAAAGGGTCTGGATTCAAGTTTCTCAAAATTATTTACTAACACAGGGTACTCAAACTCCTCGAATATCTCATTTGTCTGATCTTGAACTGCATCATGGAGATCGATTCCTCGAAGAGGGATGCAACCCAGCAGCATAAATTTTTCCAGCAAGGTGCCGACAGAAAATAGTGACTCTCCACGAGAGTATACTGACAAAAATGTACTTTCTTTTATAAGTGACGGGAGTATCTGCGAGAGTATACCGACAGAATCCATCGCAGATAGTGTGTTCATTATTGTAGTATATATATTAATTAATTAAGTCACGAAATTGGCCTTGGAAGTGTTGTCAAGGATAGGTAGTGTTGGAGGTATATATATTTTCGGGATTTTTTATTAATCGAAATTAAATTAAATAAATATCGAAATAGAGGAGAGGATCCAGGTTTTTTCCAAAACTAATAAGACCGGAGTTGTTATCCACGTCCCTGGGAACGAAACATAAAACAACGACCCTCTTAATCACCGCATTCCAGCTTAATCCAAACACCAAATGATCGGAAAAATAAAAAGCATGACGGACTATGTAAACAAAAACGTCCCTTACGGACTATGTAAACAAAAACGTCCCTTATGGACTATGTAAACAACAGCATCTGTGCCCCCTTGGGAATGCTACATATAGCCATAACAAATTTTAACAGAGAGATTTAGTTATTCATTCATTTGCTACTTTGCCAGCGCCTTTGCTTTGAAAGCAGAAGTTTTTAAATCTATAAGTTGGTTTATTTGAATACATTCATTTGTAAAATTTAAAATTTGTATTTCAATTTTAATTGGTAATTAATATATGGATGTTGGCTCTCCGTTAAACATGCATATAGAATCTGAAATTCGACCAACTAAAATTGAAATACAAATTCATTCATCTGAAATTCATTCATTTTAAGGACCTTCTTCTAATTACAATCAGAGACTATGATATCAGACTCATGTATTTCTCTTCGTGTGTTGATATTTAGTATTTGTATTTCAATTTTAGTTTTGTGAATTTCAGATTCTATATGCATGTATTTGGATTTGTATTTCAATTAGTATTTGGAGACTATGTTTATTTTTTTTCTATATTCAAGTATTTGGAACATTTTTCTTTGGAAATTTTAGTTGGCCGAAGCATAGATACATAAACTAAATGACAAGTTCGAATAACAAGTTCCTAGAACAAATACATAAACTAAATAACATGTCCAAATCAAACAAGTCTGCATACGTAGTTCTTAGCACAAACAAGCTAACTAAATAATATAGCCTAACCAACAACACGTCCTAATTAAACAAATACATAAACTAAATAACGAGAACATTCAGTTAACACTTAGAAAAAACACCTAAGTAAAAGTGAACTTGTCCGGTTGCCGACGTTTGCGTGCTGGGTATCTGCACTCTCTTGCTTGTTCCTTGTCCACTTTCTTACGCCTAACGTAGACATTGTTGTACGATGGGTCAAAAATGTTCTCCACTGCTTGTGTACGTGGCGTGATGACCGGACTGGGTGCTACGTCGTCCTGTGTACTAGTAAATATTGTGATATTTAGTAAGCATAATCGACGATTCAATCTAAATTCAAAGTTGAAGTTTTTAAATTTTCACTTGATAGACCTGACTAGGTCCTGTGTGACTCATGTATTGCGCCTCCTGGGCAGGTACCTCATGATAAGTCTGGCTCTCAAACGCTGCCATCGTCTGGCTATCAGACACTGGCATTGTCTGACTCTCAACCGTTGCCAACGTCGGTGTACGGAATGCATTGTCCCAATTGACAAAATCAATTGATCCCTGCAATGAATATTTTAGTATTGTAATCAATATAATAAGAACTTATTCGAAATTTCTTACAAATGTAAAAGTGGTTACCTGATAAACTTGACTACGTCCTGTGTTGTCTTGCGCGGATAGCAGCGATGGGTCGCTGCCAAGAAGTGCTACTAATGATGTAGAAGCACGATCGGCCCCCACATACTCCTTGTTTTACGCTGTGCCGCAACACAAAGGCTCCTATAGAGATACGCCAGAACAGCCCCACCCCAGTTGTATTGATTCGGTGCATCAAGATTTTGTAGAAATTGTAAATACATTGCCGTAACTGATGATCCCGACGAATCAACAAACAACATAGACCCGAACAAGTCAAGTACATAAGCCTTGGTGTACTGGCGTACTTGCTCATCTGTAGGCTCTCCCAGCATTGCAGCGAACCGATCACGCAATAACTTCAAATTTATGGCATACTCAGAAGTAATGCGAACCTCTTGAGGGTCGTTCAGCTCAGATCTCTTCTTCTTTTTAAGCACCGCACTTGCGGTCCCAGCTCCAAGAAGTTCATCTACTAAGTTAGGCCAATTATCGTCAGAAGGGCCTGTCACCGGTGACCCTGTGATCGGCAGCGCCCAGAGACAAGAAACATCCTAAAGAGTAATCGTCATCTCTCCCACGGGAAGATGAAAGCTGTGAGTCTCTGGTCTCCATCGCTCCATGAGACCAGCGAGAAGTGACGGGTCAATATTTATGTGATCCATTCGAGACACCTGATACAGACCGAGTCTTAGCAAGAATGGTTCGCATTATTTATCCGTGAGACCTGGCATCCATAATAAATTGTTAAAATTATTTGCTGACAATGACGAATCCAAAAAATCCTCATTATTCACAGCTTCAGCATCTGTAGGGCCACTCGGACCTAGACTGCTTGACATTCTACATGCATAATATTTGGAAATAATTATATATAACATGAAGTTATAGCAATTTCGCTTGCACAAAATAAACTTGAAGTTATAGCAAGATAAGATTTTATAATTCTCTATTTTAATACATTATTATACATAAATAGTTATCAGTAATATTGGCACAAATATGAATGAATAAATTAAGAGGTGTAAATTATCTAATTTATCAATTCTTGCAAACTAATAGAATGATCAATTCAATTTCGTAATACATTCTAAATCATTAAACTACTAAGATCAATTTTTGTACGTTACCAATAATTCAAAATGAATGAACTAAGAAGATTGATTTAGCAATAATCAAAATAATAATGTAATTAATCAAACAAAATTGATTACACCATATTAAAACTAATCAATTCTTCTAAACTCTAACCACAAATTTATCAATTTTACTAAAACACAATTACCAAACTAATAAAATTAATCTTTTCATAACAAATTAAACCTAAGATTATTACACTAATTTTTACACAAATTAAACACCATTCACTAATTTTTACACAAATTAAATACAATTTTTACACTAATTTTTACACAAATTAAACACAATTCACTGATTTTTACACTATTTTTTTTAAAAAAAAATTACCTAAATTTGTGGAGAGAATGGTGCCGGAGTGGCCGGCAGTGGCGGAATCTGCGGACAAGGACTGTGTACTCTACGCCGTCCGTGGCGTGTGTGTTGTTCCTGGGTCTCCGCGTGCGATGTGGGGCTTCTTCGGTCGGCGTCAGCGCTTCCGTGGTTTAGCGAAAGCGAAAGGGGGCTCCATTATTAATCGCTACACGTCCTACGTAGTGTAAATAGTCCCTACAAGGGACTGCCTAGTGTAAATAGTCCTTTACTTTGTAATTTTTTTTTCCCAATCGTTTGGTTTATGCTGTAATAGGGAGTTACGATTATGATTAACCGGTACGTGGAATTTTAACCAGTCCGAGGGACGTTGTAGTTAATCCAGGTCTTATTAGTTTTCGATTTCTTCCGAATCCTATCCTCTATTTCGATATTTTTTTTAATTTAATTTCTATTATTAAAAAAATCGGATATATATTTACCCGTGAATAATTCAAAATATAGTAGGGACGTTGGAGTTATATTAATTGAAAGGTAATTCTTATTCTAAATAATAACACTCAATAAAAAAAATTCTTATTTACAATAAATATGAAACGTTGGAAACTTTATTCAGAAGCACTACTAAAAAATATTTAGTTGTTCCCTCCGAAAAACCGTAATTTAAAGTCTGTAACTAACAATAATAGCTTCACCGTTGGATCATACCCTCATATATATAGTCACATTTGTGTTTTTTTTTTCATTTTTTGCACTTGTCTATTTGATCAATAAAAATATAGTAGGCTTAATTTGTTTTTGAATTATGACTTCAAAAAGTTGGTCATCAGTAACAAAACAGGGAAAACAGCTCAATTGATACGAACGTATATTATATAGTTAGCACTAACATACTCAGTTTAGGAATTTTGGGTCTTAAATATATATGAGAAAATTTAAGTGTTTTTTGTGATGGCACACTGACACACATCCCTTAGATGCGCACATAGGGTTGCTCATTCACCGAGTTTAGTCCGAGTTGAGGGAAATTTGAATTCAACTCGTGAACTCATGAGTTGAGTTGAGTCTGAGTTCTTAATTCAGTTTCGAGTCAGAAATCTCAATATGGAATCAACTCACGAATAACTCTAGCTAGTCAACTTGAGTCGACTTGTGACTCGTAGATAGTACAAAGTTTATGAAATTAAAAATTATCTAAACAAAGTCTAACAAAATAAATAGTACATAGTTTATCAAAATAATACGTAATTTAGAACTTTACATAATGAAACAGTGGTAAATATATAATTAAATAGTGTAAAGTTTATCAAATTACTAAAGAGTAGAAAGTCTAACAAAACATTTCATAGTTTTATCAAGTCAATGAGTCAACCGATTTGATTCCAAACTAAGTTGGAGGCAACTTGGATTCAACTCGTGAGACAACCAAGTCAATAAACTCGAGTTAATTGTGAGCGAATTGTATCCAAATTAATTTTGAACGAGTTATGAGTCATGATTTTTTTTTTTTTGTGCACCCCTACGCGCACGCATACACATAAAACTAACATGTAATCGCCAAGTTCACCTTTATCAGTACATCAGAACATTTTCGTGGAATACAAGGCCACCACATATATATATATATATATATATATAGTGACCCATGCATGCAATACATGTGGATAGGACGGTTCCATTATGGGATAGTTACCACGATCGATCGTTTAATAAATAAATTATTATTAATATAACTTATCATTATATATACACAGCGTACATACGACTAGTTAATTAATCAGTCAACATGAGGTGTTGACCTTTGTGTATTAATTATCAGTCAACATGCATGAGGTGCATACGCTAGCTAGTAAATATATCCTTGTGCATTGCCAAAAAAGCACCAGTACTGTTATTCTGTAAGACAACAAAGTTTCAAAGTTCAAACATTCAATTAATTAAAGGAAAAATTGTGAAAATGTCACTCCAAAATTTTTAAATTGTGAAAATGCCACTTCAAACTTTGAAATTGTCAAAATGTCACTCCAAACTTCATTAATTTTTAAAAATGCCACTCTAAATAATTAATGACTAAAATATCATTCTTTTCCTCTTCTTTCTCCTGCCTTCTCTTCTTCTCCTGTTCCGAATGGCGGCTGAACGCGGCGGAGGGGGGTTGTAGAGGAGGGTTTGATGATGCTGGTGCTTGTTGGAGAAGGAGGGGTTGCGAAGAAGGCGAAGGCGGGCGAGGGGAATCATGCCTGGAAACTGCTTCTTGCGCCTCTTGTGACGGGTGGGGGTCGAGTCGACGAAGTGTGCGGGAGGAGGCAGCGGAGGGGCGGGGGCGGAAATGGATAGGCGAGGGTATTATAGTCATTAATTATTTGGAATGATATTTTTACAAATTAATAAAGTTTGGAGTGACATTTTGACAATTTCAAAGTTTGAAGTGGCATTTTCACAATTTGAAAATTTTGAAGTGATATTTTCACAATTTCTCCTTAATTAAACAAACATACAAAGTTGTATCTTGATTGCATATATATTATTCTCATCCAAAATTTCAGAGGAACATAAGATTGCAGCTAGTCTTTCAATGCAAGTACTAGTGCAACACTCTATACATATGCTTACAAGACTAAATTCTAAACTAACATACAAATGAGTTCCCTAGCTAGAGATGACCTACCAAAAAACAAACAAGATAATACAAAGCATTAGCTAGCTGGCGACAAGTCGCTGCCACCTTCAATTTTTCAGTCCCTGAACTAACATGGTGAGCTACCTTAAATAAAGAAATTTGAGAAACATGCATGCAATGCAGTACTCTAATAATACAAGATAAAATACAATAACACATATATAACCACATCTAGTCTAAGTTAAATTGAACTACACAATTGACTACGTACCCTAGCTAGTCAAAGTGTAATATTAATAGACGCTAACAGATACCTTCTTTTAGCCAAAACATGACACAGAGATGACAACCAACCAAGTGAACGCATGCAGAAACTCTAGTGTCAGTGTTTGAGGACACTGCATATGCTACAGGTTGCATAAGGAGAAGGTCTGTTGAATTTCTTGCACAAGTTCTTCTGCACTTAGCTCGCACTCAATTCCAATCTGTACCAAGTTTAATACATCAAAATATAGTATTCCAAACATATATATAATTTTTGGAGTTGTATATATAGTTGTGATATTATTTTGTAGGATTGCTCAGTTATATGGGTGACTTGAGCTCCAACTTTACATGCTTCAATTCCTGTGGTATGCAATGGGTCGATAAGTGAAGCCCAATAGAATTAGACACCATGTTTTTTATAATTTCTCTTTTACAATAGCTCTATACTACAAATCGAAATAAGGACTTGGGCTGTCATACATTTTTGGGCTTTGGTTCTGCATTAATGACTTAAAAATTTAGCAACATAGTTTTATCACCCATGTAGTTGGGCCTATCCTAATAGTATTTTAATATATGGATCCGAGAATTTTGACAGCAAACTTATGCTACTTATATTTTTTGACAGAGCGGATAGTGCTGTATAATTAAAATTTCAGTTCTAGTCAGAGACAGGTGATAGTACTACAAATTGAACTATGTACGGTTCATATTATACATGAAATTGGCATTGAAGATATTTTCACAGCAAACTTATGCTACTTATATTTTTTGACAGAGCGCATAATGCTGTATAATTAAAATTTCAGTTCTAGTCAGAGACAGGTGATAGTACTACAAATTGAACTATTTACGGTTCATATTATACATGAAATTGGCATTGAAGATATTTGGACAAAAGATGGTACTGCCAAGAGGAAGCGGACACCATACATTAATTTGCTATCTGGTGTAAGTCAAATTATTGCTTCTATAGAGGTGTTTCAAATTTAAGCATGTTGTCTCTTCTAGTGGTGCAAATCTTGATAAAACAGGAATATGTTTCTGCATTTCCTAGTCCTAGCAAGATCGAGATGAACAAACAGAACAAACGAAGATTTAAACAATGTTCAATTAAGCAACATAATTCTCATTAAGGTTTGTCAATTGTCATGAATAATAAATGTTGGAGTTAGCTAGACTTTAATATAAAGAAACTTTCAAAAACAGCTTATGGTTTCATGCAGTCATATTTTTTTATTAAGTTGAAGTCAAACTTCAAAATGCTCTTCTTCTTTTTTGCCATTTTCTAACATTAATTCACTATGAACTAAGATATACAGAAGTCTAAGGTTATTTTTTTGTTTAGAGGAATATCTAAGGTAAATTTTATTATACCTTGATAGTGAAGGAGTTGAGCATGGTGTCATCGACAGCGCTGATATTGGCATGCAGTACCTCAAGTGAGAGTCTCTCGAGAGCTGCAATTATCTTAAGCGGTTGTCCCGGTATACGCTGTGAGACTGTTTTCAGAAGAACATTAGGGCCAGTGAACTCAACCTTCACCTCCGGTATGGCTGGTGCTCTGGAAGTCACAGCTCCAAACTCGATACATGCACTATGGATACTGTTCTCTAGAGAGAAAGATGATTCATTTGTTGGTACCGTCATTGTGTTGGGAACATAAATTTGTGGTAATTGTGGTTTATAGGGGCTTCTTGGTTGAGGTGTTCTAGGGCTTATAGGAAACCCTAATCTCGGACTTAGGGGATGCGACTTCGGGCTCAATGGTAAACGAGGGCTTATTGTAGGTCTTGGGCTAAGTACATCACTATATACTTTCCTCTGCTTCTTGGCCTCAAGTGATTGAAGCAGTTGTTGTAGCTCCTTGATGTAATCCACAACTCCACCAATTATGGATGCTTGATCTCCCTAGTACAACCGTATGAGTTAGAAATAATTTATAGACAAAGTTCAATGAAGTGCTATTGAGATAAAGAAAATTTTAATAACTATGTATTCCATATGCTTGCTCTTCAAGATTTTGAAAACTAAGGACAAACTCCTGCTTTTATACATAAAATAAGGACAAACAAGTGGAATTAGATGACACTGTTCAAGATATTGGTGATAATACTTCAGAAAATCCGAAATAAAACATGTTACACAAAAGCAAACATCTGGGAAAGGAAAAGAATAATAGCAATATGGCATTTACTATATATTCTTGGTTTCTGCTTTCTTTTCTATTAGATTATGAGCTCATAAGTGATAACACAAAATAAATTTGACTATAGCGCTGCAAATCCAGTGAAGATGTCTAAAGTATATTAAATACGAGCTAAAAGAACTCTCCTATAAGCCTATTCTTTGAACTAAAATTTTTTCCTTACCCTTTTGACATAAAAACATGGCATCAAGGAGCGTAGTATCGTGAGGTGCTCGTTCATTTGCTTCCTTCTGTTGCGCTCCACTGCGATATGTGATATCTTGGTGGGCGAAAGTTGAGCTCCCGGTGAATCGAATGAAGCTGATCTTTTTCTCTTTTTTCCAACCTTGGGTACCTCTTCATTCCCTGTGATGGTTTCACAACCATCCTTTTGACAAATCACGTTGGTAGATTTGTTGGTTTCGCAGAAGGCATGGCCTTTCAGTGATCCATCTTCTAGGGTTTCCAGTATTTTCATCAGATCTTCGGGAGTGGAACCAAACTCCGATTCACAGAACAGATCTGCAATGATATCTCCCATCACGATATCTATGTTTGTTATTAAGCTAGGGTTGACAACCTCAGTCAATATGTTTTCTTTTTCTTTTTCTTTTTTTTGGAAAGGGTGAAAATGGACAGAAACTATGACAAAGATACAATCTTATAGAGAGGAAATGCTAGCGATTGTCTGTGAGAGATTTCAATAGAGCGGAGAGACAGGAAATTAATTATATATGGAAGGCAGATGATGCTAGAAGAAACAATTGTTCAAAAACATACTGGAGAGCCATTAATTGGTGCAATAAATATTGGGTATAATTATGACATGCGTGACTAACTATCTTTTATTTGAACGGTGACTTTTGCATACATCTTAGCGTCAATATAGCTCGATCTTATATATATATACATTTTGTGATGCATGTCTGATCACAGCGCGTATCCATCATGGCCATATGCGCCCCTTTTTATTGATCATGATGAGTTATCTTGTGTAACAAGCAGTGTGGTTTGACTGGTATCCTCTTTATATGTATAAATGACAAAAATATTTAAATTGGATAACAGAGACCACGAAAACAATCACTTCTATAAAACTCCTTTCCCTTCCTTTGTTTCATTAATTCAAAATAGAATTACAGAGTATATATTTCTAATTCCCTGTGTTGTTTTCTAGACAACACACCCTCATATATAAATCTAATCGCTAATCTATTCTTCCTTAAACAAATATTTCCTAGCAGATACATATTTTCTTTTCCACATTATTTAATTTCTTAATCTAAGATTGCAGAGACCACAAGCACAATCACTTCTAACATATTCTCTTTATATATATATAAATGACACAAATATTTAAATTGGATAACAGAGACCACGAGCACAATCACTTCTATAAAACTCCCTTCCCTTCCTTTGTTTAATTAATTCAAAATAGAATTACAGAGTATATATTTCCCCGTGTTGTTTTCTAGACAACACACCCTCATATATGGGTGCTGATATTGACACTAAAATTATTGTTATCAGCACAACACAATTCAAATGATCTAATTAATAGACAACTTTACCCTTATATATTTTTCTTAATTCAATTTATTTTGCTTCTTAAATTAGCAAGTTTTTTTAGAATCTTTTGAAAAAAGAAACAACTTACTATAGTAAGAAAATTCAAACATGTCTACATTTGTTTTTAGCATATATGAGAAAAATTCAAACTTGTATGTATTTTCTTTTAGCATGTTCTATCATAAAATTAATAATTATAAACCCAAATCATAGAAATTAAAAATTAATTTTTCTTTTTTCTTAATTTTCTTAAAATTAAATGAAAGACATTTTAAACAAAATATTTTCTTATTTGATTATGAAAATCCTTTTGTTATTACATATGGCTTAATTTGTTTCTTTTAGCTTAGTCGATTGTCTTGTTTTCGAAACACTTTTAATATATTATTAGTGCATTATCTTGATGTTTGTAATTTTCATATATAATGAACATGTAAACAAAAAATGCGTTTGTCATGATAAATATATAAAAAAGCTTGATATACTTTAAATTTCCAATAAAATAACAAAAAAGTTAAAAAAATATTTACTAATTGCTTCTTATCTTGACTTAGATAGCTACAAAAATATTTATATTTCCATTAAAAAAGTTAACTGATTTACTAGGGAAATTAATTTTACAAGATATTTGTTTCCTTTATATAATTCTCTTAAGGAAATTAATATCCCAAAATAGTTAAGGAGAGATGATCAAATATTTGAAAGGCGGTAATTGAAGGGTAAATTTGTCGATCAAATTAAAATTTTAAATAACATTGTGTCATTAACAAATTATGTTGTGTAGATGTCATCACCCCTCGTAGATAAATCTAATCGCTAATATATTCTTCCTTAAACAAATATTTCCTAGCAGATACATATTTTCTTTTCCCCATTATTTAATTTCTTAACCTAAGATTGCCTAAATTTTAAATTGAGGGTAAACAAATCTTTTGCAATCTTCTGCCCTGTTCGCCGATCTTATTTTGATCTTCTGTGACTCACATCAACGTATCATGGTGTATATCTGACACTCCCACCTCACTTTGACACGTAGATATCCTTAATCATTAGTTTTTCTTGAGCCATGTTGAATTCTTTACTCACACTGTTTTGGTGAGAATATCAACAACCTGTTCATGTGACCTCACAAATGATAATGATAAGGAGACAAATTTTGAAATATGTTAAATGTTTGTCTACCTCAATATGTTTGGTTCTATCATGTTGTAACGAATTGTGAAAGATGTGAATTGTAGTCTTGTTGCCACATAATAATTTCATCGGGTCTTTTGTATCGAAACCAAGTTCAATTATCGACTTCTTCAACCACAAGAGTTCGCAAATGCCTTTTACTATGCCCCCAAACTCTGCTTCAGCGCTTGAAAGTGCCACTATTTTTTTATTTCTTACTTCTCCAAGTCACCAGATTAGCACCCACAAATGCAAGTACTTGGCTGTAAATTTTCGGTCAACAACCTTACTGGCCCAATCAGCATCTGTGTATCCCTTAATGTTGGTTTGCCCATGCATGCTTCTCAAATATTATGCCCCTACCTAGACTTCCTTTTAGATACATAATTATTCTCATCACAACATCAAAGTGCTCTTCTTTTGGATCATGCATGAATTGGCTTACAACTCCTACTCTATATGTTATGTCAAGTCGGGTATGTGACAAGTATATCAATTTTCCTACTAACCTCTGTTATGGTTCTCGATTAGTAGGCACTTGTCCATAATCAACATTAAGTTTCACATTCTGGACCATTGGTGTCCGCTGGTTTGCAATCAAGCATGCCAACTTTGGTTTGAGATCAATAATGTATTTTCTTTGAGACAGAGAAATACATGTTTTGCTACGAGAGACCTGCATGTCCAAAAAATACTTTAAGCCACCCAAGTTTTTTATCTCAAATTCTTTGTTCAATTTTTTCTCAAGTTTCTCAATCTCATTAGCTCCAGTAATAATCATGTCATCAACATAAATTATTAAAATGATACTTTTACCTCCTGTTCTTTTGAAGAACATTGTGTGATATGAATCTCCCTGCTGGTAATCATAGCTCTTCATTGCCATGCATAATATTCCAAACCATAGTCTAGGTGATTGCTTTAGTCCCTACAATTCCTTCTTGAGTTTGCACACTTCGGTGCTAGACCCATGATTTGTGTATCCTGGTGCATATCCATATAATTTTTTTTTTTCAAGATACCATGAAGAAAAACATTATTCACATCAAAATGTGTATAATAGCCAGTCAAAATGTGCTGCAAGAGACAAGATTAGTCTCACTGTATTTAATTTCTCTATAGGTGAAAAAGTCTTCTAGAAATCAATTCCATAAACTTGTGTGTATCTCTTAGCAGTCAACCGGGCTTTATAACACCCAACAGTTTTCTTGACATACATCCCGACTGCTTGACGCCAGAAAGTATAGTTTCCTCTGTCCATCTTTACATCAATTGGGTTAGGACATTGAATTGACCCATCAGTTATGGCAAATGGCTATGACACCGGTTGAGGTTGGTAAGGGCAGCATTTTGCATAGCCACCATTTGAGTATGTTGGAGGGTTAAGTTGTATGAGTTTCTCTAGCATATTCATAGGATTGATGGTCTCACTTGATTCAAACATTTTTCTATCAAGTATGGATAGCTCCTTAGAGAAATATAACACAAGAAATTAAAGTTAAAGACAAGAAGGGCAATAATTTCTCTAGCTACACCACCAGACAACCATGTTATGATACCATGACAAAAATATTAAAATTGTATAACAGAGAATACGAACACAATCACTCACATGAAGCTCCCTTCCCTCTCTGTGTTTTATTAATTCATAATAAATTGAATTATAAAGTATTTTCGTGTGTATGCATGTTTTCTAGACAAAAAGAGATCACCTGCTCCCCGGGGCAGGATTTTCCTGCCCCCAGTGAGGCTGACATGCGGATCCAGACGGATTTATAAATTTAAATATTGATTTTTAGTTTTGGTGGAGTCCACGTGTCAGTAACTCAGGAGCAGGAAAATCCTGCTCCCTAGGGGACAGAGAATTCGGTCCCTTTCTAGACAACACAACCTCATATATAAATCTGATTGCTAATCTATCCTGCCTTATATAAATATTTCCTACCATATACATATTTCCTTAATAACATATATATTTCCTTTTCCACATTATTTCCTCCGAAATTTTTATAAATATATAAAATTCATTTTTTATTTAATAATCTATACAATTTTTGGAAAGAATTTCAAATCTATCCTTACCGGCAATAGGGATGCCCTTTTCAACCCCTGGAAAGGGCAATAGGATTGCCCTTTTCAACCCTTGGAAAGGGCAACAAGATTGCCCTTTTCAACCCCTGGAATCGGCTTTTCTGGGAAAATTAGAAATTAGAAAATTAGATAAATTAGAAAATACCAAAATAATTTTAAATAAATTAGAAAATATCACAATAATTTTAGTTAAATTAGAAAATGTCAGAATAAATTTAGGTAAATTCTAGAATTAGTTAGAAAAATTTAGAATTGTTGAATTAGTTAGAAAATACCGAAACAATTTAGAAAATCACCAAAATAAAAAATATTATGAAATTCCAAAATTGTTTTAGAAACAATACCAAAATTTCGGCCAAAATTGTGTAGAAAATTCCAAATTAGTTGAAAATTCCCAAATGGTTTAGAATTAGTTAGAAAATACCAAAACGGTTTAGAATATATATTGTAGTTTTCTCAATAAAATATTCTGGAGATATTCTCAATAAAATATATATTGTAGTTTTAATTTTTTTTAATTCATTTTGAATAATTATTTTAATTAATTAATTTGGAATGATTAATTTTTAATTAATTTGGAATAATTAATTTTTAATTAATTAATTCAGAATAATTAATTTTTAATCAATTAAAACTAACCTTACTAATTTATCTAAGAATAAAACGAAATTTAAAAAAAAAAAAAAAACAAACAAACCTGAAGGCCTTGGAGGTTGGAGGTTGGGGGAGGGCTACGTGAGAAGAAAGGGACGCGGGGGTGGGATTTATAGCCATTCCCAGAAAGGGCAACTCTGTTGCCGGTTCTAGGGATTGAAAAGGGCAATCCTGTTGTCCTTTCCAGAAAGGACAATTTTGCCGGTTCTGGGGTTGGCAATCCTATTGCCCTTTCTAGGAGTTGAGTTGCCGGTAAGGATAGATTTGAAATTCGTTCCAAAAATTGTATAGATTATTACATAAAAAACGAATTTTGTATATTTATAAAAATTTCGGTTGTAATCTAAAATTGCCTAAATATTACATTGAAGGTAAACAAATTTTCTGCAATCTTCTATCTTGTTCGCCAATCTTATTATGATATTTTGTGACTCACGTTATAATGGTGTATATTCCGACAATGAAGTACGTAAACGTACGATATGTACAGCATATTATTACTTATTACTAAAGGTAATCATATACAAATTCTTTTGAATATTATAGAACTCTGAGCACATCTTAAAACCGTTTTTATAATTTTTATATTTTCCCAGTGAATATATCAACACAATTGTGTCGATAAATTTCAAGCAACATTACATGTAAATGCTGAGTCTACAAGCATTGTATAGATGTGAATCAAGTGGCAGGCGACAATTGAATTGACCCATAGTGGAGCAAATCTGATATTTTTATTTTGACGAAATGATCAGTTTGCAACCAACGTGTACTGGCTGAAAACATTTAAGGGGGAACACCACCAATCTGGGACCAAATTGCAGCTATAATAACTTGGCAATTATGAGTCTGAGAAATACTAAAGAACTACCTCATTGTCAATTTCTAATGATTATTAGTTTTATTGTAAACAATTTTAATTACATCAATCGTCACCAAATTACAAACGAAATAGGTAAGTAAACTCGTCAAATTAAAATTCATGAATGAGCAAAGCTGCTTTGTTATAATTACCAACCTGTGCATGTACAACAAAAATGACCGCTGCCCTGTCATTTGTACTAAAATATACAGTCAATGTTTCGAAGAATGAAATCTTGAAACATTTACATCACAATGAACTTTATTATTATTGTTTTGTGGTATTTTAAATTTTCAAATTTACAGTATTGTTTTTCTCATAGTGCTTTGATTTTGTTTAAGCTTTTTCATGGTTCATTAATTTATTTTTCCAGTGCAATATATATAAAATTTACAAGATAGAAACATTAAAAAAAAAAAATTCAGATCAAGCTCATGTATATTAATATCAAAGCTAGTCCATAACTCGGAGGATTGATGATATGTATCTGGAGCAGATTCTGTACCCTATCTATATATAAAAAAAAAAAAACACTAACATGCCTACAAGAATGGGACAGTATCTAGGGTAAAATAAAATACTATTGCTGATGATACACCGACATAAACATGTTATTTTTTAGCATATCGGTATTACTGATAGGAATATCCGTGACGATACTGTTGGCAAAAAGTACTTTTACCCTCATAGATATTGTCTCATTCTTGTAGATCGTATATGCATATTTCCAAAGTAATACAATTTTGCAACATCTTAAGTTAGCACCTTTCTTTCTAAGTTCTAACACTTCATTAGAGGTTAATATGTACATCAGTAGAATATGAATATTTCAATGTCAAATGTTGTGGAAAATTGTTTGCTGCTAATGATACATTATTTATTGCAGCCTAATAATAACTGTCCACTGACTTGTATTTTTTTTCAAAGTATTTGAAATATTTAAAAGTTCAAAATAATTCTGAATTTTTCTTTTGCCATCATTCACATTGATTCTCTCAAATAAAATTGTACTTTTCTGAATATTAATTTGATATTGGTTGGTCTCTGTCAAATTTTGGATTAACCCAATCAAACTTTACATGAGTTGGTCTCTCTGCATGTTAAACCTGAGTGAAGCTTTACTCATCTTATTCAGAAAATTCCGAACCAATAATTCAAACTTCATCTAATTTAATATGATAAAAATGAGAAAGATAATTGTAATATCTGGCTAAGTTTTGGAGCCACAAGATTTAAATTCTGAAACTTAAAAGTTCATACACTCAATATATTTATCTCTTTAAAGTTATATACAAAGAATAGGCATATGTAAACTTGTGCAAAGCTGAGGTTAATTTATTCATTCAGGTACAATAAGCTACTGCCAAAACATAATGTGTCAAGCTAGGTTAGTTTGACTGCAGCTTAGCAGTATATAGCTATATATTTATGGAAATGTAAGGTTAATTGTATTAATCATGTTATTTAATAAGTCCATGAGTGCATGGCCGCATGGGGTGATATCGCTGTTGCATGCTCGTATTTAATGGACTGTGGCAGTTACATTTCACAGCCTACATGCATCGTGTGATAATTTTCTGCCAGTGCTGATTATAATGCTGCCAAGGCCTATTTATTACATCTTTAATAACTTATATGTCAATAATATATACTTTCTCAGCTAGCTAGCTAGAGCCACTGAGCTAGTTAAATTGCCTGTAACAACTGATCGAGAACACATAACACAGTTCCATGTATATATACAAGAATTATACTGTCGGTATACCCTCGTGGATATTCTCGTCGCTAAAAAAAAAAAACACACTTCTGTCAGTATACTCTTGCGGATAGTCACTTTTTATCCTCGCGGATACTTTTCTATTTTCCAATAATTTTGCAACTTATTAATATTGTAAAAGATGCATGGGTGTTGGCAGATGTAAAATAATGATTCTCCTTTTCTCTCACTTTTCCACATGGGATTTGTAATTAATTCTCCTGAAAGACAAAAAAATAAAGGACAGAGAAAACAAATATCTCTTGAACCTCCACAATGTTTATAATTGGTTGAATGTCCAATAGATTAAACATATTTTTTGCAATCGGCCATAAGAAAATTTTATATATGCATACATGCCGCGTTGATTTGTCAAACATTCACCAAAATTGGTTATGTTATAGCATCCAATATCACTTATTAATCTTTTCCATTAATTTTGAAAAAAAATGGCCACCAATTAACATTCCAATAACTTCGAAAAAAAAATGGTTTAGATACATTGGCTTTTGTTGGGTTTTGATCGGCGAAGTAATTTTTAAATTGCACCACATACACATAATTAATTAATGTGACAAAGGATTCAACAATAATTATTTATTATTTTAGAAATATTACTGTCATATTATATATAGTTAATTTTGCCAATAAAAGTTCTAGTATTATATAAAAAAAAATATTGCCATAATTTTATCTAATTATGACCAAATTTTTTTCTCGAATAATGAGACAATAAGGGAAATGGGGAGTAACACATTGGGCATCACTGAATAATAAAAAAAAACGGTGTTTGATTGCTATATATATATTTGAATTTCCTATGGTACATGACCCACTATCTGATTTCACCAAACATAATATTGTGGCATTATTATAATCCTAGACTGTTTTTACATAAGATATATTATATATATATATATATATATATATATATATATATATATCGTGACATTCTCAGCAGAAACTATAATTATTAAAACCCTGATTCGAGGTAGGACAGTCACCGGGATAAGAAATTTAGGGGGGGAGGAAACATTTTTAAATTTGGATATCAATTAATGATGTGACTTCCTTAATTCCTTTGCCATTTTATATTATAAATTCAAAATTCTATCAACATGCAATGATTGGCAGCTAGCGTTGATACAGTAGTGATGCTGACAAACGCGAATTAACTGATGTACAGTTCTCAATTAGTACAGGCACAGTAATTTGATTATTCTACTACTTTTACTTTACTGTTTTTGCATAAATAAACTAAGAAAAATTCTACAATGTTGGCTCTAATTACTATTTGCAAAATTCTACTTACTTTTACTTTACAGTTACTCAATGCTTTGCCTTCAGCTGGTAACATAGAAAATTATGGGTATTATATTCATTGGAATTAAATTGCAAATTGTTTATAACTATTTGCATAGGATATACCTTGTTGGGTCTAATTTTTTTTTCTTACAAAAATCTACATTTTTACGTGTTTCTATAGCGTTCTAGCTAGCACAGTTGTGCTTAGGTTAATGCTTGAAAATTAGAGCTCTTACACCCTTTATCTACAGCATTATAAAGCTGATAGATGCTGGACAACATAAATACCTAGCGAATAGTAGCTTACTTCAAGACCTCACTATATAAATAGGAACGTCCAAAATTTCGTGGGCCTGTGCATGCATTAGTTGCTTATTGATTTCTCTCTCTCTCTCTCTCCTCTATCAATATGTCTTAGAGAAACTTCATTAATTGTATACACAGTGACATTGATTGACACCACGAAAGAGGTATGATATGCTTGATAGGTAGAGAGGATTAACAGCCAGTGTATCGTGGTCTTCTTAAATGCCAAAAATGGCAAAGGATATATATATAAGAGTATGTAGGAATATTGCTACTGTTTAACAAATCCAGGAACTAAGCCATATATTCCCTGAAAAGTTCTTTCAAAATAATAAAATCTGCAAAGTGAAAAGCTGAGGACATGGAAAGATCAAAGGGGAACATATATAGAAGGGAAAAGCTGCTGCCATAAGAAAATTAAAAGGCATGCATGAAGTAAATATGTATCATTTTTGTTTAGGACGAAACAGTAACATGCAACTGAAAAGCCACCTCACAGCATCTTTACAGCTTTAAATTAGAGAGAGAGAGAGAGAGAGAGAGAGCAGTTAAATGATGAATTGAATGAGAGGAAAGAGAACGGTTTAAATGATAAATTGAATGCGAGGAAAGACAACAGTAGTATAAATGATGAATTGAATGAGATGAAAGTTGCTGCCACAACGTGTCGGATCGGTAAAGTGCCCTGGCTGCCTTGATTTGTCATGGGTTCGTAGAATTAATAAAGGCGTCCCCAAGCAATCTATGCTAGGGATATGGGGACAAAGTGGCCTACTCCACACAACAAATGTTCTGTACTTGTCTTCAATAAAGACCTTCAAGGGTTTGCTCCGTTAATTAACCATTCGAGCAATACGGCCCTTCATCTCTCTCTCTCTAGGAATTTTTTTATCTATATAAATTATTAAATTGAGACGTACATAAATAGAAATAGCATCTTGTTTTTAACAAATACATAAAGATCTGATTCATTGAGTCCGATTCAAATATTCAGATCGGACTCAATTAATGATCCTGATCCACTATTCTACTTTTTTTAAACGGTAGAAAAGGAGAATATGAGTGCCACATTTAATCAAATCAAAAGTAGATCAGACTCATTTTTTTTTTAAATTCGGTCATATTCACTATTTTTTGCGGAATTAAAAAAAACCAACTTGGATCGAACCCAATGAGGTAGATAAAATTCTCACATGATTTTCTGTGGCAACCATATTCCAGGTTTTTCTATTAGTGCCTAATTTAAAATAGAAAAGAAAAATAAAATAATAGTGGATCAGGACCATTGAGTCCGATCCAAATATTTAGATCGGACTCAATAAATCAGATCTTTCTATATTTGTTAAAAATGATGTACTCTTTCTATTTTCGTACGTTCTACAATAAAAAAAATTCCTCTCAATGCATATGTATATTCAAAATTAGGTACAGGACATCAGGTAATGCTACTTGTATCTTTGAATGTATAGTACACTAAATGTACAGCGCATCAGTTTTTGCTGACTATATATATAGCTATTTGCAGTATTGTAAGGTACGTATACCCTGAACAATTTAATTGACATCTGAGACTTATAATCATTTTCATTTCCAGGGAATAATTACATATTTAATTTATTGGTTCTACAACCTGAATTTATTTGTTGAACCGTGATCATTGAAAGGACAAAAAAAAGACTTATTATTAATTATTCATAACACGTGCTCTCTAATGATCCACTAGCACAATACAAGGTAAGCATAATTAAAAGTACACTATAATTAACTAGGGGTGGATATAGAATTTTTGTCGGGACAAAAAAATATCGAATCGGGTTTAAATAGTTAATTGGATTCAAATCCATTAACTAATTAAGTACTTAATAAAAAATAATGTTTTAATTTATACTTTTCAATACTCTGACTTGTAATTTCTGATATTTTAATCTATAATTCTAATTATTAATCATAATTGAAGAAATTTATTTTAATTTTAACTCTAAAGTTAACCCGAACTACAAATTAAACATCTAACGGGAGGCAAAAAAATTTTTAGAGAGAGACAGAATCGAACGAAATGTTCCGACCTCTACTAAAACGCAAAATCCAGAATAGCAGCTACCCCTCCTGGATGAATATGGTCCGCCCCTGACTATAACCTAAAAAAGGGCCTCAAAATTATAATTATTAGTGAATGTGTAACAGTTCTGAAAAGACAATTGTAGAAAACAGTTCTGAAAATTGACACAAACAAGTAAAAGGCACACATGCATATAATATAAATGTAGATCAACAATTTATTTTAACTTTACTTTGTGAAAGTTAAATAATTCAATATCATAGATGTGTACAAAAAAATATAAGTACAATAATAATAATAATAATAATAATAATAATAATAATAATAATAATAAATTAATAATTCGGAATTTAGTTCGTTTTGCTTTTCCTTGCAACACTATCTTTTGGTACATAGTTATAATTTGTTCTTTTTACACTATATACGGTCAGTTTTCTGAAAGGAAAAAAAAGTGAAACAAGAAAGAGAGAGTAGTCACGTGGCAGGGATTTGGAGAATGATTTTATTATTTACCAAAATTGGGGAAGCTCGAATCCTCGATTGATGATTTTGAGCTGGACCCAATAATTTCATATAGAGGAATTTTTTCTAAAAAACATTATTAAAATTTGAAAATTTACGAAACCAATATAATTACAACTTCTTTTATAAAAATTATTTTCACTGAAAATGGCACACGGTTTGAAAATTTGAAAACCAAATATGATATTTAGTATTGAATTTGAACCCATTTGTTGTCACTCCTTATTATTGATACAGAAAATTCAAAAACTAAAAACCGAAAATCATTCTCAGTTTAAGAAAAAAACGATCCCAGTTTCAATTTGATATTTATAGCAAACCCTATCGTTGACAGATTGTATATAAATAAATAAAAACAAAAAAAATCACAAATTGAAAACCCTATTCCGTTTGATATTTGTTTGACAAACTGGAAAAAAAAAGAGCAAAAAAAAGAAAGAAAGGTAAAACCAGCCCTCAGGTCCGGTAAGGAAAAAAAATAAAAAAACGGCAATGATATTTAATTGGTTTTTCAAAATGAAACTGGCAATGATATTCGGTTTCCAAAATAAAAACCGACTCCTGTATTCGGTACAATTTTTAATTGAAATGGGATGTGTTATGTGTAATATTGTGTAGCAAGTAATACCGAATGGTATCCGATTTTCAAATTATCATACTGAACGTCATTTCTTGTGAAGATGATTTTTATAAAAAAAAAAAGTTGTAATAATGTTGGTTTCATAAATTTTCAAGAATCAGTGATATTTAAAAAGAAAAGAAAAGAGAGAGCATGATATCCTCCAAAAAAAATTGTAACTTTCAGATGATCAGAGAGAAATATATATTTGTATCGTTATATATATATCAGATATGTCTTTATTAAATAATTTTCTTTTGCTGCGAAATGATGCAACCACTGTTCTCTTTTGCCTTCATTATGGCAACCACTGTTCTCTTTTTAACGGTTTTGCTTAACTCTTCGGCCTAGTTTCATCTCTCGATCTCTTTTTAAATCTCACAAAAAAAAAATGTCATATTGTCCATGTATCCTGTTTCCCTTCGTCTCAAGAAAAAAAGAGAATGAAAACAACAAATAAAAAAGAGCAGGCGTTAGCACAATGTTATAAGTCATCTGATATTTCTAACTTATATATAGTTTCAATTTGTCTAAAATGTAATTTTATCTATTTGTAGTTCAAGAAAACATAGAAATAATTAATAAGTATGAGACTCTGGAAATTAAGTCATAAAAAATAGCATCTCTATTGCGTTTGCCACTTTTGTTTTTGTTTTTGTAATCGATGTGTTGACAACATAAATTAACAACAAATTAAAGAGAATTTTAAAGGATCAGTAAGCCAAATCATTCTTGTATGTTCTAATAACATTTAACAATTAATTTTCTTTTATATATCTCATGCAAACTTAATTATATATATAGGTAATACCTACTATAATTAGTAGAATTTTAAAGAAGTAAGTTTTAGTTCTGTACTCAAAATTTAGTTTATTGTTCTCAAATAATTATTGGAACAATAAACCAGATAATTAATGAAACCACAAATAAGGATGTTGTCCATTTCCTTTCCGAATTGAGACTATATATATAAGAAATATATCCCATCATTTAACTATACAATACAGTTGGCGCATCGCATGTTTTGGCTTTACATTATTAATGATGTCTCTCAGTTGAGTTTCTGAGGTTGAATTTATTTTCTTTGAATGCTGCTTTAAATGCATGCATCTATTTAATTAATGTGTTTACAGTCCCATACTTGTTGTAATAAAGAAAGTAACATATTATGTTACAAATATAGCATTTATAGAAGTAAACGGTAACTTATTTTTATTTATTTTTAAAAAAGAACTTCTGTTAATCTCAAAATTAATTTCTTTTTAGACGTCAATTGTGAAAATTAAATCTTCTTCGCTTCGTAGAGAGGCGAGACCTAACCTTAATTTGTTATTAATATTCTTGTTGCTACCATTTAGTTTCTCTCGTCCTTTTTTTTTATAATAGAAAGCTAGGAGATAATTTCGTCATGTCGTCTACATTTCTTACCTACTTTTCAGGTGCATGTATGGATATATTTATTTAAAAAAATATATTTATACCTTACATTACTTGCATGGACGAACTCATGTTGCGGCATAAGAATGAGACAGTATCCGCGAGAGTATCCGTGAAAGTACCATCGCAGATACTCCTGTCAGTAATACTGATATGCTTAGAAAAACATTTTTTATCAGTATATCCTCGCAAATAGTCACTTTTTACCTTTATGGATATTAATTGTCCCTTTCCTTTCTTGTAGCTAGACACTGCTCACCCTTAATTTTCAACATATTAGTATGTGCATATTAAAAATTTTGTCCCTAAAATTTATTAAATTTAATATCTAATTAAATGTAAAATTTATCTAGACTTAAATAGCTAACGAGAAAAAGAATCTTGTCCAACTCTCGGAATCCGCCACTGATTACTTGGAATAAAATCCTTGGAATTTGTAGCTTTATTTATTTGACAAAATATTTAGCTTAAATTTCTAATAACTATTCAATAAATTAAAAGTGGAGAACACTCTGTACATTAATACTAATTAAATTTCAATAGTTGTTGATTCAGGTATAAATAATTAATACACTAAATTAATATAAATAATTTCAGATGCATACAAGGAGTTCAGGAATAATTTCTCTTGTAAGAAACCCACGAGTGAGAATTTACGCATACAATAATTATCTAATTTGCAAGAAAGAAATATTAATGTTAAGCAACAGTATGTTCACCTAGAGATGTCAGTGAATACGGTAAGAGTCGGATGGAAGTATTTTCATACTCGTATCTGTTATAAATTGTTCTTACCTGTATTCTACTCTTATCCGCTACAAACTATCTTATCCGTACTTTACCCCTACCCATTATGGTTGTCAAATAACAAAACAGTAGCGGATAAATAACGAGTAATACTAATGTAATAATAATTTTTATTAAATAAAACACTAAAAAAATCTGAAAAAAATCTGATAATGCTAAGCATAAAAAAGAAATTCTTACCTGTACCCGTCTTACCGGATATGGTACGGATAAGATAAATGAATAAAAAGGTGTCATTGAGAATGCTATGTTCACCGTTTTAAAAGGGTGACTATCTTTTTATTTTTATTTTTTTGGTTAGTCATGTAAACCAATAGCAATTAATATCCTAAACAAAATCGTTATATACAAAGGAATCAAAGCAATCACTGAGGTTTTTGAAGAAATTTTTTTACGGAATTACAATATATAGTTAGCAATAACATTTTTTAAGTTTTTTTTTTTTATAAAGCATATAGGCATAATTTTATTACTTCTAAAACTTAAAATAATTAAAGCAGTGTGCATATATTAAAACATTACAGTGTCATAATAATACATTACATAAGTTGAGGTGAAAACACAAGATTAAAAAGCAAATAGTTTTTAATTTGAAGCACTCATCCACATTTGTTATGCTCTCTGAAATTTGTTCAAGTTCCCACGAACTCAGGGACCACTTCAAGAACTAGCTTTTTATTGTAATAACAAGAATATTAAATAGTTGAATGGCTTGATCTCCAATTTCACTCAAAAAAAAAACTCAGGGACCTCTAAATATTTTTATTTTTATTTTTTATATTACATTAGAAGAACCTTCATCAATTTATCATTTGAGGTGCGTAGACTAGATCTGTGTATCCCTATATCTGTTTTTTGGTGCCTCAATATATGTTGCGTTTTGCGCTTCCAAACAACAAAAATCTTTTTAGATCAGCATTGGGTTGTCTCAAACTTGATTCAATTGTCAATTGATTAGGGTTACCTTCTTAGGCTAAGCCGTGAATTTTATGGATATAAATTTTACGGGGGGGGTTTCATGTATATTAATTTCTCAAAAAAATTCAAAATTGCGTAATCCCCTCTCAAAAATTTCTAATATTATATTTACCCCTCTAAACTTCAAAAACTCACAAATTTACGCAATTAATTGTCTTATCTATTATAACTTATTTTGCATTTATAAGTAATTTCTCATTTTACCCTTTAATAAAAAAATACATGTAGTTTGTATACAAAAAATGTTCAGTCTTCTAATTGGTTAGTTTTTTAGAACAAATGATTCATTTATTTTCTTGTGATGCATACAAAGTGATATTTGGACATATTCTTGTGTGCACATCAAAAGAAAAAAAAAAAAAATGAACTATTTGCCTCACAACTGGTCAATTAGGAGTCTGGACATTTTTCTTAAATATACTTCATAGTTTTTTATGTTTGTAATAAAGGATAAAACTATTTACGTTATGAATTTAATGAGTTCCAATAGGAAATGCAATAAAATGGATAAATTTGTAAGTCTTTTAAATTTAGAGGGGAAATAATTAATTTCAAGATTTTTGAGGGGCATACCAGATCAGTCTTTTTTGTTGAAAGAGCTCACTCCTAATTATATTATATATGTATTATGATAGTACCTTTTGAAATAAATACATTTGGGATAGCAATTAATTAACATATAGGAATAAATGACCATGTAAGTTATTGTAACATATATGAGCGAGGCCATTTAATATAAATGAATGTGTTCAGTTACGTTGGAGGACATATTTAATGCACTGTCCCATCAATTATATATGGCACAATTTAATTTAATAGAGCCGTCATCCCTCTTCCCTTTTCAATTCCACTACTAGCTAAGATCTCTCCTCTCTTAATTAATTCCAATGCATGTGTCCGTACAAGATCTTTCTTGCTAAATTGAGTACAGCTTGTCATCATCAAATCATTCTGAGTGTCATTGCTGTTTGCTGGTCTTATCATATTACTCCGGATCTCGCCTTCTTTTTCTGTTTTTTTTTTTCTTCTTTTTTCCTTTTCCGTTCATTATTTTTTAAATCATGAGTTGAAGGTCAAGCACACAACGCACTTTCAGATCTCTATGTATATTATAGGGGAGAGAGGGGCGTCCGATGCCCATCGGACCAAACTCGGTTCGATGGATAGTTTCTACCGTCCGATTCACTTCAAAATCTGTGCGCATCACTTTAATATATGTGATATTTTCTTTAATATCCGTGCACACAGATCTTGAAGTGGATCGGACGGTAGAAATCACCCATCGAACCGAGTTTGATCCAATAGACATCAGACACCCACCTCTCCCATATTATAGAGGATTTTTCACTTTGTGCGTTTTGAACCCATGACTTCCCACATAGGAATCATGTACCTTTGCTAATAAACGGAATACAAGTTCTTTTTTCAGTTCATTTTACCTTCACTTTAAATATGATGCAAAAACAATTAAAACCCCTGAGTCTTGAAGTTCAACTAGTGGCAAATTTACAGTACTCCACCTAACTTCAATCTTTAATGAAATAAACTCTATCTACTACATGTCATAACCACCACTATATAGTGTCACCTACAGATATTGACAAAGACCGTGCTATCAGAGTATCAGTATATGTCCAATATCGGATATTTAGAAAAATATAAATTGAACGTTCACCAGTACAAAATACCACATCAGCAGTTCAATTTTCCAACATCGATTATTCAGGCCTAATCAGGCGTAGGGAATAGCACCCATAGTGAACCATCATCATTGGATGAGAATCGATCGATGTTGAGTATTATCAACACCGACGGTTCATTAACATGAACCAACAGTACTGACAGTACACATCAATGGTTTTTATTTTTATGCAATGAACAGACAGTGTTGGCACTTTTTTATCTACATTTTGACTGTTTGAACCGTTAGAGTTGGATTTTTTGGTAACAACTTTTCTAACTACATGAACCGTCCATGCGTTGGTGTTCAGTTTTGATATTCTTCAGTGTTAGTGTTTAAGAATACAATTAAATTTTCTCATAAAATTTTGTCTCTTATTTCTGGCCTTTTCATTTGAAAAACCCCAACATTCAGTGTATGGCATAAGCCAACACCATCTGTTTTTTAAGGCTTGAACCGATGGTGTTGGCATGAAAATTTTGATATGTTATGTTTATATTGGGACTAGACTCCATAATTATATTTCACTGAAACAGTAAACATGAAACAACGTAACATATCTTTCACAGAAAAATTATAAATCATGCAATTGTATTTAACATAATAAAAACAAAATGTATAATATTATATACAACATCGTATTTCATGCAAAAAAAATTTAAAAATATCCAAGAAAAATTTACACCACGTAAGACGTACTTCATGAAGTTCGTCCATTGAATATGTCTTTCATGGTAAACGACGCTGCATGAATAAATATACATCTTTTGCGGTGAACTACACCATCGGCTCATTCATTGTAACCGTCAGTGACGTTGGAGATATCATTACCGTTGCTATGTACAAACTGTCGGTGTTGTCTAACCATCGATTGATTTCAACTGAACCGTTGGTGTAGAGTTCTACCTATTTATCCTTTTTTTGTTGAAATTTAAAGCCCATAGGCATTCCATTAACAGTGACCAGGATTACATCAGTACATTTGTAGAAAACTAGAAATTGCATCTTTTTAAAAGAAAACTAATCCGGAGTACTAGGACTTTACCAGCATCAATCCTACAGCATCAATTCATGACTTAACTTTAAGTCGGAATAAAAAATATATATATCATCTTAACTTAAAATAAGCAACTTATTTCATCACAACTTTTAACCCAAAACCAAACTTGAAACAAGCATCTTATTTTATCAAAACTTAGAATTGTAGAGATCATCTTAATTAGAATTGTGGGGTGGGGTGGAGGGTCTTATTAGTATCTATATGAACCAGTGTTGTAAATAACGGTATGCGGTCATCGGACGGACAGGGTGCCGCCAAGCGATTAATCAGTATGCGGCCGATTAATCGGAATTATGCGGACAATTTAACATTTTTATTAAATTTATGTATATATATCATAATTTATTTAACTCATTAAACTTATTAAATAAACTTAATTTAAGTTAGTTTTATTATTATAACAGAACACTATGCTTATTTTTTCGTAACACATAAGCATTTTGCATGTGTAAGTAACACACTTATTTAATGAAAAATAAATTTGAAAATTAAGTTTTTTCAAATACTAATAACATATTATTTGAAAGAAAGAAAACATTTTAACATAAAATCACTAAATTTAATTTATAATAATAACATAATTTCATAAATAAACATGCCGTACTAATTGAAAAAATTACATTAGTAAGTAAAAAAAAAAATGGTATATAAATAATAGAAGAATTAATCAATTTCAAAATAAGTAAGAAGAAAAAAAAAATATGTAAAAAATATTGGATGTATATCCAAACACAAATAAAACTACAATACATGATTTATAAATCTTATTATCACACACTATCATAGAAAAAAAAAACAATGTAAAAAATAAATTCTCACTGGAATAAACGGAAAAAAAGGGAATAAAACGGAAATAAACGAGAATAAACGGGAATAAAACGGGAATAAAACGGGAATAAACGGCCGATTAAACGTTTGAAACCGCAAACAGACGTCCGTTAACAGTGTGCGTAACGGTGTGGCCACCGTTTCCGTTTAAACGGCCGTTTAATCGGCCGTTAAGGACGTTTTTTATAACACTGATATGAACAATATATGTTTCTGTTTTAAATAGTAACTGTGACTTTTTATTCCACTTATTTTGGAAAAAAAAAATATTATTTTAGAAGTGGAAAAAATGATAAGATTACATTGCTGAACATGGATATCATAAACGTACACTTTATCGTAGAATTACATGCATGCATGTATATAACAGATCTGTGCTATGGAATTTGTTAGCAAATATTGATGATTAATCACGTCAAGTTCTCTCTCTGCTTTAAATTCTCTGTGCTGCCTTGAATTCAGGCCCCCCAATGAATCTATTATAGCGAAAATTTCAGACGACAATTGATCTGTACTTGTAATAAACACACAAATCTATTAAATGGTGACCTTATCAAGAGACTTAGAATAGCCCGTCCGGCTCGCTAGCTACTGGTTTGTGGTCAGGTTGAGCAGCTTAAGTTTAGCCGGTGTATTGCTCATTTAAACTATGTGCACATACATGGCTGCGCTTGTAATGAGCTGCATTCAATTTAACTTCTATATATGGTGTGCACAAAATTTTAAAGCTAGCCACACGTCTCTTTGTTATATATATAACCCTGAAAAATTGAATTCCAATTTTGAGATGCAAAATTTTTCTGAGCATATATGCATCCACTAATTTCTTTAAAATTTGTTAGCCATACCTCAATGTTATTTGGCAAGCTAATCAGTGTTAAGTGTTAACAGTTGATAAATTTTACAAGGTATTTAAAAGAATTACTTTTTAATTAAATTACGGTAAATGATATAGCCAAATTAAAGCATAAAAGTCAAGACGAAATTAATAAAATAAGCATAATTGGTCAAGTTTTCAGTGCTGAACCTAATCATTTATGAATTTTGACATAAAACTAAAATTTATCAAAAACATGTGTTGGCCAAAATAAATAAAATTGATTATATTTAGCTAGTAGATATATAACTGCAATATTCAGGACAAAGCTAATTAATGTGCAACTATCATGTATTAAGCTTAAATATACATTAAACTTGTCAATGATCTAAAGGATCATGTATTAAGCTATGATCGATGTAAACTCAGTAATAGGATTCTGCTTGGTTGGCTGGATATATATGATCGGTACTAAGTTTCTGCTAGCAGCTAGTACCCATATATACATCGATCCAGTATATTGCTATACTGATTAATATAGATTTTCACTTTACCTTTTTTTTTTCTTTCTTATATCTCTTTCTTCATTTTTGTATTTTTCTTTTTAATTTGAATTTCTTTCAATTGTAAAAAAAAATTTGGACATATACATTTCAGTGAAAGTTCTTGGTCGGCATTTATGTATTCCGATCCAAGTTTCAGCTAACTCTCTGCATTACTTAAAAGATCACCATACTTGAAGTAATCACATCAGACATTCTTTACAACAATGTACAATATTGTTGTACCAGTCTCATTGACTAATGTCAGAAAACTGTTTAATCATATAAAACTTAATTACACTACATTAAGTACTTCCATGACTTCGATCTCTACCTAAAAAATGAACCCATTAATATATGTGAGATTATTACAACATCAAACTGGCCAGTCTTGAAGTCTAGTTCTTCTTCTGTGCACTTTCTCTTGTGAGCCACTAATATAATTAAGGTGATCAGTTCATGACTTGGTACATATCTGATTCTAATGATTTTAATGTGACTATTGAATTGACGACTGTGCTGAGCTGCTTTGCTCCACCCTACACATGAACCTCATGAACTCGAATCTTTCAGCTTGATTTCTTCTGCGTGGATAGTTAGCACTCACAGGTGATACATACTACATAGAAGTTCAAAAGTACTTGATAATTTACTAGAAAATACTTTTGCTGTTTCAACTTAGAACCCTAGTGTCTCTAATAGTGATATTGAATTGTTTCGGTTAGGAGAAGGTATGTTTGATCTCTTGTACGAGATCTTCAGCACTAAGATCACAGTCGACTCCAATCTGCAATGACAAACGAACAAAAAAAATTTAGCATGTTTGTATAAAAATTTAGCACTAAGATATGGCATATATAATCAAATATTCTCTGCAAAAAAAATTGCACGAATTAGTCCATAGGGTGCCTTACTGCTTTTAGTAAGAAAATATTTAGCTAATTAATTAATTTGTTATTTATTCTTAATTTCTTATCTATGTTTTTTTTCTGTAAAATATTTTTCCTGAAACATTCTTGACTTCAGTATCTCTTGCTTTTTTTTTTTATACAAGTATCTATAAATGCCAAATTTAGAACTTGGGTTATAATATTATTAGAGTCCTTTCTACGTAATACAAGAAAACATTGGATTTTATTCTATTAAAATGGATACAAGAAACATACCCCCATCATAGATTGGTACACGAAATTTAATACAGGAACATTTGATATATGTATTCTAGTTCGATTGGCATATATATATGGGTGACTACTTACTGGAGATATATTATTGCTGAACCTATTTTTCCACATAATTAACTAATATAAAACCTTTTAAACATAAGAATACAAAGAGTTTCTACAAGGCTATATATCACGTGTATTATATATAATAACTGAAAACAGGATATAAATAGTATATCTATTTCCAACATATGCTTTATCTGCAGAGCAAATCAAGAGCTAGCGATCCACTTTATTCAGTCAGGTGACTACCTAGATTTAAAAAAAAAAAAAATTGTTTTGTTTTAGTGCTGTACGTACTGTACATTCAGGAATTTGTCAAGATACTTGAATAGTTGAATGTGAGAAAGAATAATACTCTAGGTCGTATACTACAACACCCCCTCTTTTTCTGACAGTACAGTATATAAGCTACTATATACCCCATGTGGTATCGGACTGGTAGAGTTCTGTTTTGTGCAGTTTTAATATAAGAGAGGTTGCTGTACATCAAGTGATAAAACACTGTCGCTTTTCAAAATAAAATAAAAAATAAAACACAGTCCGATGCATCATTTTTTTTTATTTTCATAGATGCACCAACTACAAAGTTGCATATATGCATAAGTTATTTTAACCCAGGACTACTTTTAGGCGGGGATTCTTAACTGAAATGTCTCTTTCCGGAAATAAAAGAAGACAAGCAAATGATGAAACCTATAACTCAAGTGAAACATGGAGTACTTATAAATAGCTCCTAGTTTTGTGGCTTCTCCATTTCCAAAACAAAAAATATAGAACTTTTCTTCTAATATGTATTTCATGCATGCCCTCGAACCTGTCATATATTTAATTTCTAGTAGCTACTTTTACATTTCTGGCAGTAAGGAAATTGAATTCTTTAACAATATTCACCAAAATGAGGTTGTCAAGGGATAATATTTCGCAAATATTGTTAATTTCTTATTGATACAAGTTCTTTTTATTGTTTTTTTTTAAGGTTTATTGGTAGAAGTTTTCACATTTTGTTTTACGGCCTTATAATAAAAAGCTCCTACAAATAATTAAGGATAGAAATATAAATCTAATTACCTTTATGGTAAAGGAGTTGAGAAGGGTGCCATCTACTATGCTAATACTGGCATGCAGTATTTCAAGCGAAAGGCTCTCCAGAGCTGCAACTATCTTTAACACTTGTCCAGGTCCCTGTTGTGAAATTGTCTTCAGTACAACATTTGGACCTGAGAACTCCACAGTCACATCAGCCATTGCATGTGCTGTAGAACTCACAATGCCAATTTGATCAAGACCACTTCCGTTGTTGGAATTTTCTAAAGAATAGATTGTTTGTGATGGTAACACTATTTTGTTGGAGATATAACTTCTTGAGATACTACGTTTGTAAGGGCTTTCTGGTAGGGGTGTTCTAGGGCTGATGGGTAACCCTAACTTTGGACTAAATGGAGAAGGCTTAGAGGTAAGTGGTAGCAAGCGAGGGCTAGATGCCGATATTGGGCTAAGTACTTCACTACATAATTTTCTTTGTTTCTTGGCCTCGAGCGACTGAAGCACTTGTTGCATTTCCTTGATGTAATCCACCACTCCTCCAATGATTGATGCTTGATCACCCTATAATATAATGCATACACTTGTAAGTATGACAACAGAACAATATTCCAAAATATGGAAGTATATCAAATATGAACTATACGCTCTTATACATTATAAATCATTTAAAGACAAGAAGAGGACAATGGAAAACCTCTAGCATTACACTCTTAGAGATATTGTTCACAATTACTTTCTATTAATTTAAGCAATTTCTAAATCATTTGTGATGACAATGAGACTTTAGTACAATATATATAATTTAAATACTTAATTCAAACTTACCCTCTTAACATAAAAGCATGGCATCAAAGAGCGTAGCACCAAAAGGTGCTCATTCATTTGCTTTCTTCTGTTACGCTCCACTGTGATATGTGAAGTCTTAGGGGATGCATCTTGTTCCACCAGTGACTCATTCATGGTCGAGAATTTTCGCTTCTTGCCGATCTTTATTTTCTCCTCCCTTTTCGCATCAATTGGTTTGGGAATCATTAGCTCTTGATTTATGTTACCACTTGAGCTAACGAAGATAGTTGATTGACCAAATTGGTGAAATGGATATGCCTCAACTGAACCATCTTCTAATGTTTCCAATATGCTATAAAGGTCGTCAGGAGATGTGGCTCCCGTCAAAATGGTGTTGTCGAAGGAACTTTGTTCAAATAGATCTACAAAGCCTTCTCCCATTTTGTTTACTAAATTTGCAAATGATGTATATGTAGTATAGAGGTGAGTATGAGTGAGGTTTATATATATTACCTCTTTTTAAATTCCCAAGTTTCAAAGGTGCATGCAGTTCAATGCAAAGATTTGAAATGAATAGAAGCTAGAAAGAAATAGGGTTATAAAGAGATCGTTGTAATGTGTGGAAATATGGAGACAGGAGAGGACATAAACAATTAATATATAGCGAAGATGGATCATGATACAAACTTGAGAGAAATTTCAAAAAGTGCCACTACGAGGAATTTATTGGGCACTTTTTTTCAATCGTACCCTATCAAACTTCAATATGAGATATTTCGCAAACAAAATATGACAATTATATTAACTTTGGGAAAAGATGGTAGGTCTGATGTCCATCGGACTCAAATTTGAGTTCAATGAGTAGCGCTTTTGTCCAATCCTCTTCAAGATGCATGCACACTTGATCAGCATGAATATTGAAGCTGACACGCACTAAAGCGGCATGCACGTATTTTGAAGTGGGTCAAACGAAAGCGCTGCCCATTAAACCCAATTGAATCCGATGAGTATCAGACCTACTCTACTTCCTATAACTTCACAAATAGATTACTTATACTTGACATATATATTAACCACTCACTTTGTTTTATTAGAAAAATAGTTGGCGCTACCAGCATATGAATATGTTTTATGAATGAAACAAAGTGATACTTAGTAGGGGGCAGATCTAAAAAATAGCCATGAGTGCTTAGCCACCCACATCATGATCTTAATTTTTTTTTTAATAATGCAAATTTAATTTTTTTTAAGTTTTAATATAATTTAATTAGCCTCTCTTATAAAATATCAAGTACGTTGTAATCTTGTGGTTATAATTTTACTTTGTAGTTATAGATACATAGTTTCAAAACCCAAAGCTCATACTTAGCACAAATATATTGCTCAAGGATGGGTATAAAAATATAACCAAACAAGAAAATTTATCCAAAGCAGCAACTGTTTGTATAAATTGAAATTTTCCAAGGGCTACATAAGCAAAGAATGACCATATAATTAAAAGTAAGAGTTATGTGTGTGATCAGTTGCCCTAGCTGGAGGCATCTAATTGGCACTGAATCAGGAATAAATGTTTGAGCTCTCCTGCCAGGCTTAATTAAACCCGTACACAAATAAAATGTTCATTCACATAGGTCGACAGTACCCGCAAGGATATGGGGCCACTAAATCCATTAATATTCAGCATTCAATGTTAAACACTTAAGTATACCCTCTCCATTTATCACAAACAGGGATACTATCCATTTTTCTTGTGATGAGTTAATTAAAATGGCATATGGAAAATCACATGTTCAGGAAATAATAAAGTTAAATTAAAATTATTCCAAGATGATAGTTTATTGTACATTACTGGCGTATTCAGTAATATTAAATCCTAGGTGACTACTACTAATGAAGATGGTGCTTCTATATATATATTTTCCGTTGCGGGTCACAATGGAGAGCATTGTGTATAATTCATAATTGCAGTCACAGGTGCATGAAATAATTGTATCGTTGCATGCGCACATTAAATGCCACCTTACAGTAAATTTCTCAGGTCTCGTTGTCTTGGACTGCACCTTTAATGCTATTAATATCACATATATATAAGCTATAGCTATATTTTAATTGAGAGAAATTAATTCTGGCCCTCAATAATGTATCCCAAAATGCCATCATTTGATTTGTGTCCGTTGAATTAAGTATAAAGTGCTTCTATTAATCTATGGGGGGATTACATGTATACCACTCAAAAACTTTGAAATTACATATTTACCACTCTAAATTCTATAATTACGTATTTACCATTCTAAATTCAAAGAACTCACATATTTATCCAATATAATTTTAGCAAATATCAAATATACCAAAAATTCAGATGAATTATGTTTAATATTCTATAAACTATAACTGATCAAAGATTAATTTAGCACCCTCTTCTTAGACTCGTTCTCCTGTACATGAGATATGATTCAGGCTATCAATAACTTGCGCAACTGCTTGAATCAAAGAATATATTAATAAAAAAAAAATTGATTATCATCAAAGTCCGCAGGTCATACCTTCATTAAATAAACCAAAATAACACATTTAAAGCCCATCATTCGTTGTTATCTCATCTATTTCCCTTACCAGCTAACCAATACCAGTAAATACCAGTATAACTTTTAGATTCTCTTTTCATCTGATACACTCCCCTAAGCACATGCATGCAAGAATAAGATGTATTCTCCTTGAGCAGCCTCCATATTTGAAAATTTTCTTCATAAGCTCTCCAATCAGCGGTTACCAGTGAACCAAACATTGAATACCTTGCCATGATTGAATTGTCAGTGTAAAAAATGCACTCTCCAATCTTCTTTTGTATCATAGCTTGAATGGCTTCCAAAAGTGCCCTTACTTCTACACTTATGGGGAAACATTTTTGTTTGCTGATTTAGGGAGCACCATACTAGTACATGTACCAATCTCCTGTCCAATCAAATTACTATGATTATATTATACAAATCTCCTATGCATTATCTTGTATTGATTTTTATTAAATAATTATCCAATTACTATGACTCACACTATACATTGATTTACACTATACTGGTACATATCTCAGTTCGTTTTTTTTTTTTTTTTGAGAAACAACCCTTAGGCATATATTACAAACCAAAGAAATAATACACTTCACATCTCTAGAGATGAAAGAACAATGCAGTAAAAACAACACACATTTAACTCTAGAGAAATAAATAACTATTTAATTAACCAAATTAAACATTGTTTGCAGGTCCCATAACAAAATCCGATGAGATCTGACAAGCATATATAACTATCATGTTTAACAAAAATTAGTTACTGTGAATAACATCACCAAAAGAAGACCACAAGGAGACACCGCATGGTAACTTTGATATTAGATTTCAGAATTTAATTAGTACCTAGAAATCCTCATTTTTTCCATCAACAACGCCGTTACTTGAGATTAAAAAAGTGAGAAATTTATTGATTTCAAAGAGAACAAAAATGGTACTGTACTAATGAAGCGAGACTCGTGAGTTATTGATATCAAGATTAATGAACTTCCTTGTATATCATCTCTATAGACCGACTTATTATTAGAACTGTGTTAGAAAAACAAGAGGGAGAGATGAGGAGGTTTTAGCACACGGGAAGACAGAGGAAGCAAAGTAATTAAGTTGTTAATTATATTTTATATAATATTATATGCAGTTAATCTCAGTTTTTGATTAATTGGATAAATATGTGAGTTCTTTGAATTTAGAATGGTAAATACGTAATTATAAAATTTAGAGTGGTAAATATGTAATTTCAATGTTTTTGAGTGGTATACATGTAATTCCCCCTAATCTATATTAGATGATATTATTTGGAAAAGTGCTCCTTTTTCTTAATGGTGTACAGGAAGTGCAAAAGAGAGGAGGAGAAATGGACCGAAAATGGGTCCGACTCCGCTGCTCTTCAAATAGGAGAGTAGGATCCTATTACAACTGTTGAATTTTTTCATGCACTAATCTCAACATAGATAAATGGTTAAATTTGAAATAACAGAATTCTGCTCTCCTATTTGAAGAGCAGCGGAGTTGGTTCCCGGAAAATGAGATCCCAAAAGAACCATATAACGTATGTAAAGAATATTCAGGTTGTATTTGTATGACCACGTGATGCATGGAACTGAATAAAATGTTTTGATTAATTACTAATATAAATTCATGACATGTAGTTTTGATTAATTAACGTTTAACAATTATACAGTTCAGAGATCTTTGATGTGATTTATTCTGTAAAGCAATATAGTCAAAAATTTAGTATCAAGAAATAAAAATCGAAAGTGGGAATAATTAATTGATGCTATCTATGATCAGCTTAATTTCTAAGAACTTTATCCATTTCTGCCCAACAATACTTACAATTTTCCTATTCTATCGTATAATTAATAAGATTTAATGATATATATATATATATATATATATATGAGTGGGGTTAAAATGCACCATTGGTTTTGTGCTCCAACCATACCCCATGTCTTTATCTTTGTTCTCGAAGTTCAAATAGTCGATCCGAACCGCTCAACATGTTCTCCATATTAAAATATGCTTAGAGACCAAATTTCATATTTTTTGAAATTTTTTTACTATTTTTTTAGATAGTTACAAAATCACTGTTTTTGGATGGTCCAGATGCAATGATTTTGTAACTATCTAAATAAATAGTAAAAAAATTTCAAAAAAAATATGAAATTTGGTTTCTAAGCATATTTTAATATGGAGAACATGCTGAGCGGTTCGGATCGACTATTTGAAATTCGAGAACAAAGATAAAAACATGGGGTATGGTTGGAGCATCAAAACCAATGGTGCATTTTAACCCCACTCTATATATATAGAGAGATGGACTATGATACTCTATAGAGTAAAATGTCTTTGTACTCTACGCTATATCTCCATTTTAAAAATCCAAACACCCGATCCGAACCATTGAACATGTTCTTCATATTGAAATGTGCTTGGAGACCAAATTTTACATTTTTTTGAATTTTTTTGCTATTTATTAAGCCACTTTGAAAATCTCAGATCTGCTATGAACAGTAAAAAACAGTAAAAATTTCTGGACCATCGGATCTGCGATTTTCAAAGTGGCTTAATAAATAGCAAAAAAATTCCAAAAAATGTAAAATTTGGTCTCCAAGCACATTTCAATATGAAGAACATGTTAAACGTTCGAATCGGGTGTTTGGATATTTCAAATGAAAATATTAAGCCGTAGAGTACCAACCCATTTTACTCTATAGAGTACCATAGCTCAATTCTCTCTCTCTCTCTCTCTCTCTCTCTAATATCAAATCAGTTGTTCCTGAGGTCCCGTGCAACCAAGTTGTTTTTCAATTTTCGAAGTCCAAATTGTCAATCCAAACCGTTAGATGTATTCTCTATATTAAAATGTGCTTGGAGACCAAATTTTACATTTTTTGGAATTTTTTTACTATTTATTAAGACACTTTGAAAAACGCTGATCCAACAGTGGTTTAACAAAACAGTAAAATTAGAAGCCACCGTGGATCAGTGTTTTTCAAAGTGGCTTAATAAATAGTAAAATAATTCCAAAAAATGTAAAATTTGGTTTCCAAGCACATTTTAATATAGAGAACACATCTAACGGTTTGGATCGACGATTTGAACTTCGAAAATTGAAAAACGACTTGGTTGCACGGGACCTCAGGAACAACTGATTTGATATTAGCCAACCTCTATATATATATATATATATATATATATATATATATCAATATATTTTCAGGAGGAATTTATTTGGTATCATTAAAAACTTGTTCAGAATAAAAACTTTCAAATACCTGAAATATATATAATTAGGCAACGACTTCTATGGACAGAAGGACTTATTTGTAAAATGAACATATTTTTATTTTCAAAGTTCAAACAGTCGATCCAAACCGTTCATCTTGTTCTCCATATTAATATGTGCTTGGAGACCAAATTTTATATTTTTCTGAATTTTTTTACTATTTATTAAGATGGGTACAAAATTCAATGGTTTGAATTTGATATTTTTTATACTCATCTTAATAAATAGTAAAAAAATTTAGAAAAATGTAAAATTTGGTCTCCAAGCACATATTAATATGGAGAACAAGATGACCAGTTCGGATCGACTGTTTGAACTTTGAAAATAAAAATATGTTCATTTTACAAATAAGTCCTTATGTCCATAGAAGACACTCTCATATAATTATATATACAATTTTTTGAGTAAATTTGGGTCAGATCACCCAACACTAGTTTAATTAATATTCATAAAGAATTCTAAGAACATGTGATTTCTCATATAAAAAATATTAATGTCTTTGTCACTAGACAAATTTAAGACGTTTCTTAACATACATACAATTAAAGATGAAAAAAATCGATCAAATCCAACCCAAAAAAAAATGCCCGACTTGAACCCAACGTAACACAATTCGACCCGTCCAAATTAAAAAAAAAAAAAAAAAAAAAATGAACGACATGAAGCCCTTACTGGTCTAATTAACCCGTGATCTGATATAATTTTTCGATATCAAACTGAGTCAATCCGATCCAAATCTGACCAAAACATACATGTCCCAACTTGAGTGATTGTCATCACCTCTACATACTACGGTCATATTGATAGTCAAAAAGTGTTGACTAGAAAGTTGATGACAATAGATATGCAAAAATTATGCTGCATAGAAAGGTGGAGCCGAAATTTTAATTTAATGTTCACATAATATTTGTTATTTGAATTTCGAGCTGACGATTTCTCATATGAAAAATGTTATTCTTTGCTATTAGATTAAATGTTGATTCTTCTATACATACATAGATATGTATGTACATATATAGATATGTATGTACGTATGTATATACACATATGTATGTGTATCTACGTACATACATACATATGTACATATGTGTGTGTAGATAGATAGTTCACTTCGGCTGCCTTATAAAAAACTGAAAAAAAAAAAAAAAAAAAAAAAAAAAAGAGAGAGACATTTTAAATCCTTTTGTTCACGTGTAAAATTTCTTCCATAAACATCATATACAAAAGGAATTATTTGCCAGAATAAATAGGGTCCAAGTAATTAGATAGTTAGATTAGCTCTTTTATATAGTTTTGTAGTTTTTTCTCTAATTGAAAAGAAAATCAATCAAGACAATGACAAAAGATGGCAACACTTAAATACATTGACAGTATGCATGGTTTCATTATCGACTCCTTAATGTCTTCGGATCTGAACATGTGTTTAATTTTCTCTGAGAGATCAGTATGACATTTAATGGAAAGGTACGTAATTATGGCAATCGCCACGTCCATTGGCCAATTTGCTGTCCTTTCTTATGTACGTAATAAATTTGTAATTGTTCAAATTTCACAAACAAAACATTCCTCTGCGGCCCACTTGGATGCATCACTGCATGAAATGTTGTCATGCATGAAAAATTTCCAGGAACCTGAAAAAAAAATGATATGGTATTATTAATTTTATTTTGCGAAGAAATCATGCAAGCGAATTAAGAGAGCCTGTGTGTTGAAGGATATGTCCGTCTGTCACGGGATTATACATAATGAGATTTGATGAGGAGCTAGTGATCGGAGAAAGAAAGAATCATCCACCGAGTTAGAAATGCTCGCCGCGTCTGATATACCATATAGAGTTGCCACTGTGGTCGCCCATAGCCCCGACGGTTTGCTCTCCATCTCCCAGCACCATTTGACCAGCAATGCATCATTCTGATCTGATAAATCAATTATTCCCAACCCACCGTTCTCTTTTAAGGCACAAACAGTTTCCCAATTTACCAGGTAGTTGATTCCCTTGCAGGATTCATTACCTTTCCACATAAAGTTCCTCCTCATCTTGTCTATGTGATTAATGACCCCCGCTGGTAACTTTAGAGCTTGCATGTGATGTAGCAGCATTGTCGACAAGACCGCCTTCACCAGTGTGATCCCCCCCCCCCACCCCCACTCGTATGATAGAAAATTGGAGGTCCAACTCTCGATCAAATGTGTTCTAGATTGCCAATAACATAGGTTGAAAGTGGATTTTAAGCGGATTATTCATCATGAGTGGCAGACCGAGGTATGATATCAGAAGCTGAGAGGGTCATGCGGATAGGATCTGTGACAGCTGCTGAAGGCACGACCCCGAGATGGAGATCGGTACAAAAGTTGACTTACTGGGGTTGAGTTTGAGGCTCGTTAGCGCCGTATAATCGCTCAGGACCTCAGTAATGATCCTTAAGGTGGTCGGATGTGACTCGGAGATGATTAAGATGTCATCCGCGTACTGGATAATTACCGGGGGTAAACATGCGTGCTGAGGCATCAGATGCTTAGAGTTCCTGACAAACCATGCCAGAGAGTGTGACACCAGGATAAAGAGGAGTGGGAAAAGCGGATCCCCTTGTCTCAATCCTCTCTTGTGTGGAAAGTAAAATTATGTTGACTTTTATTATTGCTAAAGAGGATTGCAAAAGACTCAACCCCACATTTGTCCAGCTGGGGGGGAAGCCTCTCTCGATTAAAAGGTTTACCAGGAAACACCAACTGACGGTGTCGAATGCCTTCTTGAAATCCATTTTGTAAATACTCTCTTTTGAAACTTTTATTTTCTATTGTTGTCGTTTTAAATACATTTTCCACTAATTGTTTAACGGACAGTTGAGAATCGTTGTTTTAACTTGACACGAATCTCAAAGCACAAATAATATTGGCCTCTGTGCTATTTCTAAATAGACGCTGTTTTTGAATCTCAAAGAACCATAAAGTGAAGGTAATCCTCAACAGTACCTGAGAGGATACGAATCCGTGTGCATGTGCATGTGCATGCATATTGGAGATAGAAGGAAAATAGGAGTTAATGATGTGATGGCACACGGAGAGGACATGGCCACAATAAATAAAGAAATAAATAGTTCATAGTTTCTTTAGTTGTATGTGTATGGTTGCATTTATGTTGTTGCTTCTTAATTAAGACGCATATAATCAACGGCCGTCATCTTTCTTGTGTTAGTGTCTAAATTTGTTTTATTCGATCTTCATGTAAAATTAGACTAAATTTGTTTTGATTGTTTTTAGCATTCAGAAATTAAAAATGAAATTCTCATACATCTCAGAAACTAACTTCTGAGAATAATATATGAGTGAATAATAATTAATATTTTTCCAACATAACATTTTGAAAAGCAATTTAATATTTTGCCAAAAATGGCATTTTACGGGGACTGATTAAGGATAATTTTTTCTATGACAGTTTTTGAAGAGTGATTATAAAACAACGGTCAAATTTTAAAATTAGAACCCGTGTGGAGTCAGACTTTCAAATTACAACTCTTAGAGCATCTACATCTCTGTACTATGAGAGTTTCTAATCTGATGTAACAGTTTCTAATTCAGTTTCAAAAATGTGGATTGAGTTTCTTATTGGAAACTATGCAAGAAAGTTTTTTTATTAAGAAATTGTTTATAAATCCCATAATTGCCAAATAATTGACTTAAAATATTCTCATTTTTAATTATTGTTAACGTGGCTTAATAGAAACTCTAAAATTAATTTCAAGGATGTGAGAGTTAGAAACTTAATTTAAAGATCTTAATTTATAAAAAGTGATTAACAGTTATTTAGAAACTCATTTGAGTTGCTGGGATGTAGATGCTCTTATTTTTTTTTTCAACTGAAAGTATATATGAATGGACCAAATTTTTAAATTTTGTTTTTTTTTTTTTTCAAAATACCGAATTTCATTTAATAATTTTCTAAAATTTTAATTTGGAACTTTATATTATTAAATAAATAAAAATTTGGTTCAAGTCGATTAGACAGTGTATTTGACAGGAAAATTTTATTGTACTATCCGCCTAGAACAACATTACAAATAATTAGTTGAGCTCTACTATTTGGTCCAAAATATTTTAAATAGAACCCAAAATGAGGCTGCATAAAACCCGTTAATTAAAAAATATATATAAATTAAGCTGTTCCTTGAGAAATAACTCTAACAAATGTACCTATAATAAGCTTACTACTAATTCCAAAACAAATATTTTTTTTTGTTACCACCCTGAAGTTTCAAAATTCTGACATTATCACTCCTTTTAGAAAAATTCAAAACTGCCCGTTATTTTTTGTGCGTGCACAGACTTCTTTGTGTATTTTGTTTTTCTATTTTCTTATTTTATTTTTGTGTGTTTGGAACTCCCCATTTTCGTGCGCAGACCCAGTCTACAAACCAAAATGGTACACAAATCTGATTTGCACACGCGTCAAAAATGGTGCACAAATTGGGTCTACATTAATTAATTGGTGTCTAAGTTTTGAAATTTCTAGAAAGCAGTCATAAAGTGAGAATTTTGAAAATTAATTTATGCTGGTAACTACAAAAATTTCGGAAAAAGCTAGAAAGAGCTTAATATCTATTTCTGTATATGTCGTTCAACAATTTCCAATTTCATCAATTTTTAGTTAATAATTGTAACTCGAATAACTTATATAGGACAGGCAGTTAATGATTGTAACGGTTAACAATTATTATAACTGTTACATATCAGAAGCCAATTCATTGTAACAGTAATCAGTAAAGAAGCATTCATCAGGATCTTGCATGAAGATTCTGGCAAGACATAAACAGGACAAAATATATAAATGTGCTCAATATCGGTTCAATTGGCACACATCCCCACACAATCTCGCTAAAAGGAAACAAAAATTCGTGGGCCTATACTTTGTCTTTGTGTATTGGTTACCCATCAATATATCTTCATTTATTACACCCCCCCCCAACCCCCAACCCACAAAAAAAAAAATTCCAACGATTAATAGAGGAAACTAAACACGAAGCATCCATCTTGGTACGTAGTTCATTTCAAGTTAGCTATTTAATATACATAAAGCATCTTTCATACATAAACATTATCTTTGCCACTAATCAAAAGTTGATTCTCTTGTATATTATTTCTTCACGCAATTAATTTACCGAACAGCGATATATACATTAAGTTTTTTTTTTCTCGTAGATCATTCTCTTAATTGTCAATGTTTGATGAACTAAAATAAATTATTTTTTTCGTGATTGTGCAAATTAATTTTCTGTCACAATTAGCAGTTACTAACAGTGGCGGAACTAGGAGGTGCAAGAGGGGGCCAGGCACCCCTCATAAATCAGTAATTACAGTAGGTATATGGAAGGATTAGGACCCGTGGCACCCCCCATAAAATCAGTAATTTTTATATTTGCGGTTGTTCTTTCATCTTTCAACGGCTCGCCCCCCGAAATTTTCATCCTGGTTCCGCACTAAGGTTCTGTTTGTGCACATTACTATGTTCATGGAAAAAAAGATTCTCCTACACGCATAGTAAAATTCAGTTCAAAACCTACACCCACGTCTATTCTCAAATATAGGCCGAACAGAGAATTAAGATAAAGAGAGCGATGATGTGTAATCTCATCCGTCCATTTGTCATCCTAGAAATTCTCATTGATGAATGAACAGAACATTGATTGCTACCACGAAAGAGGTATGACTCGTTGGGTTAGAGAGAGAGAGAGAGAGAGAGTACTACTGAAGAGAGTTGGAGCTTTTAATTGCACCTATAAATTGGTAACGAACCTATATAGGCCCCCCTCTCTATTTCAAGCTTTAAATTGGAGAAGAGAGAGAAAAAAACAAAGGCAGTTTCATTAAATTGGGGCTGTTGAAGGAGAATCCTCAGCTAAGGATCCGGATGCATTCGTCCTTAAATGCCTTATTTTGTTGGCTTTATCTGATTCCGTTATCACTCGGTACTTGTGACAAATCCATTTGAGTGAGCCTATGTTACTATGCATAGCACGGATAAATCCGTACTACAGTTCAATATCTTTGTTTTTAAAATTCTAACAGTCGATCCAAACCGTTCAACATGTTTTTTATATGAATATGTACTTTCTGACCAAATTTTACATTTTTTAGAATTTTTTTACTATTTTTTTAGATAAGCAGAAAATCACTGTTTTTGGATGGTCAAGAATTTTCAGATCAAGTGATTTTATACCTATCTAAAAAAATAGTAAATAAATTCTAAAAAATGTAAAATTTGGTCAGCAAGTACATATTCATATGGAAAATATGTTGAACGGTTCGGATCGACCGTTAGAACTTTGAAAACGAAGATATTGAACCGTAGTACGGACCCATTCGTGCTATGCATAGTACCATAGGCTCACTCAATCCATTTTATAGCAAGAAATGTTTTTTTTTTCTTTTTTGTTTTGCTTCTCTTTGTTTTCTTTTGTGTCGGATGCAAAATTAGTATTTGGGTTTAATAGAGTTTACTGAAGGCTTTTGGCTATAAAACAACATTTTTAATTTTTAAGAAACATTTTTTTAATGATTTTCTAGTCTTATATGTGATGTTTCATGGGTTAAGATAAGAAACTATATGCGTGAATCGAAGTTGAGCAATTTAGAAAAATTTATATATATAGTTTACATAAATTGTGTGCATGGTGTAATTTGAGAATCGTTTGGTCAATGATTAAATGTCCAAAAAACTAACACGTTCACAGTTGAAACTACTTTATAGATAACCTATCAATTTCTAATTGCTTTTGATAGACAATATCTTCATTCTTATATAATGCACGTAGTTGTCATGAACCGCCAACGGCTAAGATTGAAAGATGAATTTTCAGATTTAATATCAGTTCTCCAATCACATAATATGTCTTCTTTTGATTAAACACATTTATTTTATGTGTAGAAGTCTAAATTTAGTTAAAAATATACTCGCCACACATACTGCTATATCGTTTGTCACAATTAAGAATGAATCTCAAGTGATATGTTTTCTTTTTTCCTCCTTAAATCTATTTTTGATTCATGTAATTAAATTATTTCCTTATTTCTTCATTTTCTCTTATTCATGCATTTATAGCATACCTTATGGAATAAATTGATTCATTAAACCTGCAAGTTCTAAAAATATTGTACAAAGAATGAAAATTTTCAAGAAAAAATATATATGATTTTATGAAACATGCATATAGTAGAGTGTTCATAAATATGAGAAGATATAAGAAATATTGTATCTTTTTATTATTAGTTAAGAGGATATAGAAAATATCAACCTTCTAGCTTAGAAAAAATACAGCTTAATTAATTATTTTTTTAGCAATTAACTAAATTTGTTTATTATTTTAAATGAAAATTATCAATTTTTTGTCGAATTATTGCCCTCTTTAGTTATTATATGATTTGAGTAATATTCCAACAATATAATTCTTTGGCAAATTTTTTTTAAAGACAGAGGCTGTCATTCTTTGATTAGTTAAAAATAAAAAAAATACTCTATGCTCGCTGTTTTAATGTGTGCATTTTCATAAATATTGTTTATTTTTTATTTTTTAATTAATATATTTTTCATATTTGTTTGTTTATTTTCATAAATGTTACGCTATATCAAAGATGATCACACTGGCAATGATACTTCAAGAATTTTTCATGTTATATTTGATCTATTTTTTTCATTTGTTGTTTTTTTATTGTTATTTATTATTTCAATTTCTGTTTTTTTCGTGTGTACTTTTTATTTTCATTTAATATTTTTTTTCTTAATTTTGTGTGAATGTCAAATAAAAAGATATATTTATATTATATTCAATTTTATAATATATTTTTGTTGCAACGCACGAGCACAATACTAGTATCTAATCATTATTTTTCACTTTTTTATAATTTTATAATTTTGTTATGAGTAGGGTTAAAAATTTCCCATTATTTTCATATCTTAATCATGATTAACCATATAAAAATAGTAATATTATATATGATGATTTAAAGAACCTTAGACTTTTTTATAATGGTAGATAAACAAACAAACAACTACAATCAATCAACAATGTAAAATAAATAGATAGAATAAAAGAGATTGACATGCGGAATGTTAATAGTGCTCGACTTATAGTGTCTACGTTTCCGGAGCAACGCAATCCCGTCAGCACGCCTTTTTTACTACCCAATGAAAGAAAGAAAACAACTTGTGACACGTGAGAAGTCACAAACAACTCGTGTACAAGGATGAGCCTAGAAACTCGAGTTGAAGAGTCCTACACAGATGATCATCACATAACTATGACTGAGCAGAAACTCTCAAGCCGGTGAGCCCTTAATGTCCCACAAGAAGAAAGTCACGCGACTATTTGAAGGGAGTACTAAAGTATATCTCCACACTATAGAACAACGATTTACACTCTAACTAAATATAGAAGTAGATTAGTTAAGTGGATTTGAGATTATTAAAAGAGTATTAAAATTTTAGCTCTCTTAAAGATGGAAACTCTCAAGAATACAGCATAAGTGTTTTTTTTTTTAATTTAGAGGCGGCTTGCTTAAATCTGAAGTTAGAGTATTAACTCTATTTATAGAGGGATCTTCATATTTAGATATTTGAATTGATCTGTTCAATACGGTGATCTTCCGTTTGAATGGATATATAGTTCAAATGTAATTGAAGTTTTCGCTTTTTTTAATTATATACTAATTGTTCAGTACGTTTATGTCCGTACATAATGGATAGTATATTTCATCCCAATTCTGTATAACTTGGATAGTGTACAATACGATTAGCATCCGTTTGGAACGAAGACAATGTGGGGAGTCCTTGGATGGTACGGAACATTCCGTTCTGAATGATTGCTAACCGGAATAATTATTCCGTACTGAAACGCTTCTTCATCCATTGGGTACCATTCAATAATTATGTACTGAACGGTTTGCTTCTGTATCGAACGGATAGTTTCAGAAATCAACAATCCCAAATTTACTTTACTTCTCTATTTGATATTACAATTTATAATCTTAATCTTCGTAAAATCTTGTTGATATTTTGGTTCTTCAAACTTAATCTTACAATTATAATATTTTTAATCTTGCAAACTCACTCATACAAAAAAATCATGAAATACAATTATTATATATTTTGTAAATTAGTCAAACAACGTAATTAGAAGATTGCATAAAACAACATAAATTTCATATACTAAGACTAAAAAATCATTACAAAAAAGTTTCTTAAAAAATTAAAAAGAACAGTAAACATTTCGGATCACTATAAAATGAGCATAAGACCATACCCGATCCGTTTATAAACAGATAAAAGATTTCAGATTCATTTACGAACTGATCAGTTTAATTTTAAACGTGTCCAGTCAGACCGATCAACAAGTATAGGTGATATCATTTGACCGGCTTGAAAATTAACAAATTCCCAGGATACAGTTATTAGGCCGCAGTTATTAGGATACAATTATTAGGCCTTAATTGTGCCTATTTTGGACCACTAAAAAGGTGGCATGGGCCTTGGGCCGGACCCGGACGTCGCCTTTTTCAGTTGGTGCAGCTTGAACTACGCCGGTTATTTCAGTAAATTGTTCCACTGTTTACGCCGGACTGCGTTGCTCTTTGTCACGCATGCTCTGCTCCTGTGCTAAAATTTAATATTCGCGCGTGCCTAATTTATGTGCGATCATGCTTGAATTGGTTGGTAATAAGAGTTTACCAGTGAAATTATTACCAGACTGAAGTACCCGCATTTAATTATGTTTATACTCTATAATATACATGAATTTTATTATTTTTATAATTGTTAATAATATCAATTGAGGAACTCATAGAATATAATCTCAATCGAGTCACTTAAATGTGTAAAAAAATCCGTATTTCGCTTAGCCAAATTCGTTACAAAATGTACCTAATTAATATTTTTTTAGTACTTAATTTTTTGTTTAAAATAGATTACATTTACCATGTTTCAGTTACTTTATTATTTATTTTTTGTTAATTTTAACAACCCATTCAACTTTTTGAACAATTTAATTGATTGAGAAACAGTACTTGAAATACCTAAAATTTCTTATAAATCCAAACTTCTAATTCACTTCAAGTTCCATGTAAGAATGAATCTTAATGCAAGCAAACAATTGATACTTTTTTATCTTTAAAGTTCTATTGAATTGTTTAAGGGCTCCCTCTGTAGTAGGATCTGGTATTTGCATCAGTATATGAGGATAGTATTCACAGTGTGAAGTCCAAGGGCCAAGAAGTCCATAGGCTGTTTCTCTTTCCTTTTCTTTTCTCCTTTTGTATCCAAGTTTGATGTCCCTATGTTCTTCTCTTGATGTCAATGTTGGTACCATTTAAGACAATAGATTGACAACTTAAGGTAATAAAAAAAGAGGTGTTAAATATCAATATAATACAACAAAACTTGATGTATATTTGATGCAAGCCCGTTATGCCATCATTACCATTACAAAAAAAATCAACATAAATCATACAACACAAACTTCAATCCGGTTAATTTAACATTTACATATGGTTACAAAAAATAAAGGAAAATCTACCAGCAATGCATAGGTTTCAACCCGCCAAATGCGCATATGATATTAAGCCGACTTGAGATGCCTCTCCTAATTGTATGAAATTTAGATACCAGGTACCTCTCTTGAACTTAATCTATAGTAGATATATCATGTACGTGTCAACACTACCGCCTTAAGTAAAGAAGCATCTAGGGTTGCGATGGAGACGGCGAGGAGGGAGGTTTGAAATCGGGATACTGCATCAGAATTATATAAATTGAATCAATTAATAAAACATTCAAAATCTTTAGTAATTGATCATACTTTCCAATTTCCAAGTTGAAAATCTAGAATAAGGTAGAGAATTCACTGACATAGGGATAAGGGGAAAGAGGTCTTGGTGTAGAAGGGGTTGCATTTACTTGCACTGGAGTTGAAGTTGCAGTAGGTGGTATTTCTTCTTTTACCTCAGTCTTTGTTTCAGCACTGGAGTTGAAGTTGAAAACAACATCTGTTTCCTCAGCTGGTGCAGGTGGAGTTTCAGCAACCGGAGTTGTGGTAGCTGGAGTTTCAGCAACCGGAGTTGTGGCAGCTGGAGCAGGTAGGCTCTGTTTATCACTTGATGTTGGCAAAAGGGCCTTTCCTATCATCTAATTTTTCACCAAAAGCATGTGTCAGCAAGAACAAATTTTGAATTTTTTCCTTCTACAAATTAAATGCACCCAGACCACATGAGTTGAAGTTTGTTTCGAGAACATGTTCATTAAATCTGGCAGATAACAGATCGGTACGGTCATGATATACCTTAATGTCATCAACAAGCTCTTCAGGAGCAACCTTAGTATTGAGGAACTCATCCAGCTGTTGAACTGTTTTCTTTCGGTCCTATAATATTTTCAAAATTTAACATTACAAAGAGTAAATGAGAATTCGATTGATAATTGACTTTGCCACTTGGTCCCCCCAATAGTATGATTTTACCATCATGGTCCAAAAGAACCATTATAGTAAAAACAAAAAAATAATACCATAGCTGGTGCTAATCATTTGATGTATACTGAATCAATATTTTTTGTCCATATTCAATATAAGATGATGATAGACAAAAATGACAGCAGTTGGTTTTTTTTTTATTTTTTAAATGTTACGGGAACTTGAAACTCAATGTGAAGTGGTTTCAGAGTTAAGTAAGATAGCATAATTTACTCAAAATTATTTTATTAAAGAAGACAAAACGAAACATGTTTTCCAAGTAAATCATGTGGAAACCTCAGCAGAGAGGAGCTTTTTGGAGGCAAACTGGATAATTGCAGCAGAGCCTAGAAGCTGGAGTACAGTCTCTATCTGCACAGAAGTAATCTAATATTAACCAAAATGATCCAATAATTCTTGAACCAAAGAAATAGTAAGGAATTTTACATTGTTACTGGTATAAGTAAGTTACGTCTAATGCACAATGTAAATTTTGATGCTGGCAAGCAAGAACCCAGCTCATTTAAGCTCCAACCTGACGGGTTACGCAGTCAGACAAACCAGGATTTCTTGACTGATAAAGGTCAGGTCAGGAAAACTTGTTTTACATTCAATATTACAAAAGGTTCTGACTATACCAATATAGCATTTTGTTTCAACTATTCCAAAAAAACAGACATCAGATCTTAAACTGATAAACAATCAGGTCAGGCAAACTTGATTTAACTTTCAATATAAAAAGAAAGTACCAGTCCTATCAATATGACATTTAGTTTGAACTGCTGTTAAAAAATAGGCAGCCAAATTTTCCAACATATATTCTAAACCAAACTATATTCGGCTCTCCAGACAGTCAAACCAACCCCATGTAGTAATGGTGGCTATATGTCATTATTTCTTGATCAAACACTACTAAATTAAATGTTTTGTAGTATAAAAAATGTGACAACTGAACCCAAATGAAAAAAAAATAACCCATATGCTGTCCATGGTACTTTACCTCTGATAAGGCCAGTACACCCAGCCCAGTTACCACCGCAAGCCCAACTGTTACTGGCAATCCATCAGTAGTCTCCTGATGAGAAAAAAAACAAAAGGTGATATTAATTTGCCATACATTAACATCTAAATGAATGGGCTGTATTCAATTATTGTCATCAGCTAAAAAAATATTAAATATACAATATACAACTTACACCAAAAACTCCTGAAAAGGCATCCTTGATTTCGCTAAAATCAAGAGCAAATCCCTTTTTAGGTTCTGTCCAAGGAAGGCCACTGCTCTGTAAATAGAGACATATATTTTCCAAAATTAGTATAATGGTGCTTGACTGAAGAGTAAAATCAACTCAGCCTTGCAAAATGTCAAAACATTATGTATAAACATGAAAAAGTAGAAAACTGGTGCATTAACAAAACAGGTGAAATAATGCTTATACTGAAAAAAATCATAAAAAAATCTACATAATATACTATTATGAATTTCCCTATCTCATTATAGATGAAGATTTAAAAAGGGTACTTTAGTCATTTAAAAGATAAAAGGAAAACATGATAATTATTAGTATGCTTGAGGGGGGGCTATCAGTCTATCAGATGCTTATTACTTGCAGAAACATGAATAACACCTTGATAGATTGCAGGGGTGTGTATAATTTTTATATACCAAAACATCTTACTTAACAAAAAATGAGGTGTCATTGAGTAAACTTAAAAATAGAGGTTAAAAAAATTACCTGCCAGCCTCGTGGTCCCTCAGCACCGTCTTTTATTGCGTAAGCAGCCTTGAAACCATTAGCTGTCACCAGCTCGGCAACCAATTCTGAGTTCCCGTCAAATCTACATAACATAAATATACTTTGTTGTTGGCAAGAACAGAACGGGGATTTAAGTTGGTATGTCAATAATTGGTACTGGCCTTACGCATTTAAGATTAATTTAAGAAACAAATGGGAAATGCACAATTATACATAGCAAATTTTTCAATTTACTGAATGTAATTTCGGTGTCTGATGTTATACCGGCAGGGTTTGTTAATTGTTGTACCTGTCAGTTCAGGTACTAGCATTTGGATTGTTGTCCTATTATTTTATTCTTTTTATTACAGAGACACTACATGAACAATCCTAACCCTCCCCAATTTGCAAACTCTATAATCCAACTATTGCTGGAATTAGAACCCATGACAATGTCACTGCAACTAACCCTTTAGATTTGATGTCATATACAATTTAGTATTTGCAAATTGATCTTAGTGACATTAGTGAAAGCTATGTCACCGATGAACCCAGCCGATTAACAAGTCTGGTACCAGATTTGATACGATACAAATTGGATCCCAAATTTGGCTTGCCGGAGTAATCTTAAAATTTGCCTTTCAGTTTTCAATCAATACCAATCAGTTAAGACCAGATCCATGCAAACCGTACCAGTTCGGTTCCTTACCAGTATAGTACAAATCAAAAAAGGAAAAGCCAAAAGCTCACTTGTCAAGGATGAACAGAGTAGTATTCTCAGGATCCTTAAACCTCAAGCCAATCTTCTTCAGAAACCCCTGTTTATCATCTCCTCTGTATGTAACTGATACAGCTTTCTTCTTAGTCGCTTTAATATCCGGACGGCCAACTAATTTGATATCTTTTCCTTCTCTTATATCCAGCAATTGTGCCTCACTCTCCTCTGAGAGCGTCGCATATGCACTTTTTGCAGATACAACCCCAAAGGATTTCGGCGTTTGCAATATCTGCGACAGTACCAACGGTACGATCAATGCCAAAGCAACACCACCTATGATTAGTGGATTCTCTGAGGCGAATTGCACAATTCCATCAATTCCATTTGTAAAAGAATCTTGAGAGGTGGTGGTTAGGCCAAGTGCCTCTTCATAGGTGAGAGATTTGGCAAAGTTGTTACTGAATAGAGTTGTGGTAACAGTAGAGAGACTAATTGCTAAACCTCTTGGGAAAACTTGTTCTAAGCTTGGTGGTTTTACACTGGGAAGAGAAAGGGGTTTTGGGTATTTAAAAGATGAGAGCTTTTTTGGTATTGGTTTTACAATTGATGCATTTAAGACCTCCATGGCATAATGGGTGATTGGCAGAGAAGGTTTTAACGAGAAAATTGAAGTTAGTTAACTTACAAAATTAATGGAAACTCGAGAATTTCCATTGAATTTTGCAAGGGCGAACAGAGTGAGACTAGTGTACAGTGTTTTGTGGGGAGGGTGTGAATGGAAGGATAAGAGCCGTTGGATGGATTGCTTGAGGATAGAGCGAGAAAAAGGCATTCGGGCCATAGTTTTTGTGGCTAATAAGGCTTGAGACTCGTGGCTTGAAATGCTCATATAATTTTGGGTTCGTAACTTTTGGATTTTTGGTATTAGTACGTACTACGTACTACAAGCTTCCTCAAAAAAGAAGTACACAAATTCACGGAGTTTGACAAATATTGGAAGAATAGTAGAAGAGCAATAACGAGGAGTCCGGCTATTATGATATTAGTGTCGTTTTAGTATATATAATACCAACTCTAAAATTTACTGAATTGACTTCTAACGGTAAATCAAAATTGTTCAAACTGATCTACTTCATTAGTTGTGCGTTACATATAAATTTTATAATTTTTAAATTTTATTTAGTATCAAGTCAAGCGGTCAAATATGTGAGTTTTTAAGTTAATTTTAATGCATTCATTTTTCAACATTTTTGACTGCTTGATTTGATACTAAAATAATTCAAAATTATAAAAAAAAAAATTTGCATGTAAATGCATTACCCATAAAGTAAATTGGTTTGAACGATTTGGATTAATCGTTTGAACTATATTCAATCAATTTTGGAGTTGATGCCATATGAATCCGATGTCATACTAGCCGGACTCAATAATGAGTCTTTGATCTAGTGACAAATTCATATGGTTTTTATGTGGAAGGTTATGAGTTCGAAATTCAAATGAGAGAAATTATTTTTTATAATAATAAAAGTATTAAATAGTTAGATGACTTGACCTCCAACTTTACTAAAAAAAATAGTAGAAAACCAATGAATAAAGACTCGGATTAAAAAAACAAAGAGGGATTCAATTACATCATTTTATGGTCACATATCTTGACACCAAGAGTATATAAGTTATTTTTATGAATTCAAAATTCAAATAGTCAATCCAAACCGTTTAACACGATCTCCATATTAAAATGTGTTTGGAGACCAAATTTTATATTTTTTGAAATTTATTTACTATTTTTTTAGAATTTTTAAAATAGTTGTTTTTCAATGGTCCATAATTATCCAAAAATAATAATTTTGTATATGTCTTAATAAATACCAAAAATATTTCAAAAAATATAAAATTTTATCTCCAAGCACATTTAAAATGGATATCAAGTTGAACGGTTCGAATCAACTGTTTAGACTTTTAAATTGCAAAATTGACTTTGTACACTGTTGATGTTAAGATGTATCACCATTTTATAGTGTAATTGGATCCCTCCTCTTAAAAAAAATACTAGCTTTGTTTATATGTACTATAATTTTGGCAATTAATAATTGAAAAAAAAAAAGTAGTTTCATATTATATACTCTTTTAAACACTGTTTCTTCATTTTTTTTTTTATTATTGTTTTTAGTCTACAGTTGGATGAAAGAGGATTCTTTCGCGGTTTCACCTCTCTTTTATATTATTTTTTGGGAAGCACTATTCTCAGGGCTTGTTTTAAAATATTCAAGGCACAATTCAATTTTTTTTATGCCACCTTTTATATTATTTTTTTGAGGTAAAACGATAATATATATTTAATAGGATAGTTGTCCAGCGGTTTCGCTCCTTTTAATGAAAATAAGTAAATTGTGTGTTTTTTTCCAAATTTATTTTTTTATGACATTCATATGGTGTTAACTATATATAATCTATCATGAAAACTAATATAATAGTATTAAATAATTCAAAAACCTTCATAACAAACAAATCATATCATGCACTTGTGTATATATAGCAATATTAGTCTTGTATATCAATCATTTACTTTCTATGCAATTTGAATGATATTAATATTCAATCGAAAACTGTTAAAAAAATATGAATAATTGTAAGTAAGTTGATAAATGATAAAACTTTCACAAGTTTCATGTAAAACAAATTTCATTATTTTTTACGTAATCAAGGCCCAATACTCCCTTATAGCTAGATTACAGCCCACTTCAGCCTAGGAAAAATCCATGATAGATTAATCATCTAATCTAATGATTTTTCACCAATTAATTTTGTCAAGCACACCACACTCTTCTACAGTTCTACTCGAACAACGTGACACATGCGGCCATATTACCTGTATAGCCATGCACAACGCCACGTACGTATCAACGCCCAACAACTTCTCTCCATTTCCCTTCCTCTAGCTCAAAACCCTAATTCAATCCCCTTCTCCCTACCTCAAAAACATTTTTAAAAGGAAGTATTTAGAAACCTAGCTTGAAACCAATGCAATGGTGAAGCTAGCCACAGCAAGGGATTTCAGAATATATGGGCCAGCCGGGGCCAGTGACAAGTGGGAGTACATCAACGCCGGTCTCTTTCTCTTCTCGGCCATCCTCCTAATTGGTGGCTTCTTGGCGCAATTCTCCTCCATTACTCTCCTCGTGAAGTCCGGCCTCGCACTTGTTCTTATCGGTCTCATTATAATCTCTCTAGTAAATGTGCACGATTGGATTGCTCACTTGGTCGGCATCGACTGGAGGGTTGGGTTGGCAGAGTATGATCAGCAGCTTGCATTGGTGGAGATTCTGATGCCTATGGTGAATGTTTTCGGCAGCACGCTTTTCTTCGTTGCTGTTTTGTTTTTTGAGATAGAGGTATGTATGTTGTTAGGTCCTTGTGGGCTTCAATTTCCTTTTTTAAATTTTATAATTTTATTAAGAATTTTACTGTAAGTCTGTAATGATATTTGACAAATATAGGCCAAGACCAACAACTGAGCTATAAAATAATTTCAATTTCTAAACACAGAATAAACTGAATTGTATCAAAGAAACAGAGTAGAATAAAAATAGAAGAAGATATTTTACCCAAACCTGTTTGATACCAAGTAGGGTATGAACAAAAATATCATAAATTAATGAATGCCAGGTTATCGGGTATATATAATAAACATTTTATCTTTCAAGCAAGTACCTATAGACAGCAATGACTTGTAATTAATATGTTATAATGCATTAATTTGACGCATTAATTTGAAATATTGTCATTTATTGACTAAATATAATTTGGTTTATAATTGCAGATGGAAAGCAGATACAAATACAGATTAGAGAAGCATGGTCTGAACCTGCTTATAGCAGGGTCTGTGCTCTGGCTAGTAGGTTCAATTGGAAATATATGTCAAGTATACGATCGATCCAATTGGCATATACAAATTTTGCAAAAGTGTGTGCAGGTGCCTCTTCTAATGGGGAGTTTCCTTTTCATGGTCGGCAGCATTGTTAATTGGATAGCAAAATACAATGCCACAGACTACACCTCCAAGATGTCAGTAAGTTCTCAAAACTACGCCCCCCCCACACACACACACACACACACACAAAATATATATATATAGAGGTTGGCTAATATCAAATCAGTTGTTCCTGAGGTCCCGTGCAACCAAGTCATTTTTCAATTTTTGAAGTCTGAAAAGTCAATCCAAACCGTTAGATATCATTTCTATATTAGAATGTGCTTGGAGGCCAAATTTACATTTCTTTTTAGATTTTTTTTACTATTTATTAAGTCACTTTGAAAATCGTTGATCCAATCATAACTTCTAGTTTTATTGTTTGGTTAAGCAACCATTGGATTAGCGATACTTGTGCGGTATTATGTACTCATACTTATTTTTAAAATGTGTACATTTTGTTGTGGAATTTTCTATTTTGTATTAGTGTAGATGCTTGTGCGGTATTATGTACTATGTTCAACTCCAACCCTTGTTTGAATTTGAATAGATTCAATTGTTTCTCCAAATCCTTAATGCCATCAATTAGTACTACTAGCACTATCATTGTTTAGTGTAAAATGTGAAATGACTAAACTCCTTCAGACGTTACATTTTCATAAGAACATAGATGTATTTGAAAATAGTTGTTAGACGAATTAGGGTTCAAAAGACAATTGTTAGTAGACTAATAGATAGGTGAAATATACTGAGTGAGCAGAATCATCTTTTTTTTATTGGGGATTATACGTACCTTCTCGGGGAGCAGGCACGTATGTCGGGATTGAAGAGAGTAGCTTAGAGGGCTCGTCCCACTGTGGCGAAACGGGCCGAGCTTAGAGTAAGGTGTAGATTGTTTGAGATATTCAGACTCGTCCCTATACCGTATCTCGTTTAGTAGAAAAGTCCAACCCCTATTAAATGGAGCTTTTGGGCTTATATAGATCCTCCCCCCACTGTCTTTGTGTACTATCAGAGCAGTTAGGGGAGTTCGCATAGGGGCGGTAACGCTTCGCACGATCCCGCGATGACCATATCCCGCCTGTTATGTATGGCTATGGGATAGGGTTGTGGGCCCAGTTTGACTCGGCCCATAATACGATTGTTGGTGTCTTGGACCAAGAAGGACTTACTAGGCCTCGGCCTTGTTTACATGACTCCAAGACCAAGTCCATTTCGGGCCTGAGACATTCGTTTTACTTAGTCACGGGCTTTTGCTTGTTCTCGAGTTGGCCCTCTAGGAGGTCCTATCTCAATATCTTTATTGCCCATGAGGCACGTTTAGGGCCTTGGTTCATGGCCCTATCAGGGGGTTCGCATTAGGGGTGAAAACACTATGGATAATATCCGATCCGTATTCGAAAACTTAGATTTAGATATCCAATATACGAATATCCGTATGGAAAAGAATATTGATATGGTTTTACGTTTCAATTATACTGATATGGTTCTACCACTATCCACTCCGTATCTGCTCCATTTTTACCCCTAGTTCACATGCATTGCTCTGGCAATTCTTTTGAGGGAGCCCATATATCATACATCAAAATTAATTACATGACCTGGCCCAAAATTAGCTCCAGTTTATCACACACTCATGATAACTGAAAATTGCTGTTGACAATTTAGAATGTTACATTTGCAGTTGGTTTTGTAAACCAAAAAACATTCAGTGAGTTTGACAATCTGTATCAAATTTTGTATATGTTAATGATTCCTTTTCAACATATATAGGACAAGAATTGGGCTTTGTTCGGACTCTTCGGCAGCATTCTATTTTTCATCGGTGGCCTCCTGAACCTCGTGAAGGTTTTTAAAATGCAACAGATGGATAGAACCGGACTTGAGAGGCTTCGCGGAGGTGCCCGTGAAAGATTAGCCAGAGAAAGAGAAGGTCAAGTGCCTTTGTTAGAAGAGCACCGGACCGAGAGCCGAAGAAACCCAATTAGAAAACCATACAAGGATGTGCTTGTTGAAAGTAGCCAGGCATGAAGAATTCATCAAAATTTTGCTGTTGTTTCATATTCTATAAGGTAGTTTTTCTTGGCATGATATTTAATAAGGTACTTATCAGTAGTTGCATTTTGGGTACAAAATTTGGTTGTTGTTTCATATTCAATAAGTTGGTTTCTTATAGCATGATGTTCTGAGTCCGAATCTGCTGTAATTCCGAACAGGATTCTAAAATTCCGAGATCAACCGTTCAAACTTTTCCGTGCACGGATCTCAAAAATGTTCTCAGAAAACTAAATTATGCACGCATCTTAAGAAAGACCAACGTTTGAGATCGGGATTACAGGATCCTGTAATTCCTCCAGAATTATAGCAGATTTATTTTCTGATGTTCTAGATGTTAGTACTTTTCAATAATTTCACTTTTGGTAAATAGGGGCATGTCTCTGGTTTGGAGAAATTTGCAGCTTGAATTTACCAGTTATGTATTTAATTGGACGAAGGATATAGTTTGCGTTCTGCATCTGTTAATTAACTTGTCTATTTCATTATTGGAAGTTGAAAACAAAATGCTAACTGCTTCCCTAATATTCAAGTTTGAACGAAGTTGAAAACAAAATGCTAACGGCTTCCCTAATATTCAAGTAGAGGTGTTCAAGCAGTTCAGTTTGTTCGGTTTTCAACTGAACTGAAAAATTCCGGTTTAAATGATTCGGTTTTTCGGTTTAAATGGATCGGTTCAGTTGAATTTTTGAATTATTAATTTTGATTTAAATGGTTCGGTCCGGTTTAGACTTTTTAAAACCGATTAAATCAAATCGACCGGATTTAATTGATTCAAGTATGGTTTGGTTTATATTTTGTTTGGTTTAATCATTACTTCTTTTCTTTCATTTTTAGTTTAAATATTTTAGAACATCTGCATATTTTGTAGAAAATTGAACAACTTGTGTATAAATATATGTAATTTTCATTAATAATGGCACCACTATATTTAGTTTGGTTTGTTTGGTTCGGTTCTTAATTGGTTTAGAAGTTTAATCGGTTCGGTTCAGTTCTATTTTTTTTTTAATTAAAGAAAAATTTAGTTTAATTATTTTGGTTGAACACGACCGTTTGAACATCTCTATATCCCTATATGCAAGTTCATATTTGTTTTCTATTTTATATTATTAAATATAATGTATGTATCTAATCTGATAAAATTTCACTAAAACTCCGTGTGCTTCCAATCCGTATCTGGGGAAAAAAAAATAGACATGCAACGCACGTATACAAACAAATTCAGGTCCAATCTGAAGACATTTGTTTTAATATTGTTAGTCAGAGACTGATGATACATTGATACTATTTGGTGATTTGCTTCGTAATTAAGCAAGGAAATAATATTAATCTTTAATGACGAATTGACTAACTCAACAAAAAAGAAAATATAAACACATGCGATAAACGACAAGGAAATCCGACGGTATCTTCAGATTCTGGAACTCTCTCTTTTTTATATATACTGGAGATGTATTGTGTCCAAAAAATAGAAGATCTAAGGGATACCTCCATTTCGTCTGATAGGAGAGAAAAAGGGATGCTTTGTAGTTTGTAGTTTTTTACTAAACTACTAAATGATAAGAGAGACTTTTGACTAAAAACGCTTGGACATGCGAATTACACGGATAAAAAATTACAGAAAACAACAAAAATTACATCAGGGTCCTTAATTAAGTAGTAAATTGATAATCAATTATTAATTTAATGTTGATCCCTCTACCCCTACGCTCGTAGCTCGTGATTCGATTGAGTTCGATTCGTAAAAATTACGGTTCTAACCAAATCAACCAGCTCGGTTCTGAAACAAATTAAACCCAGCTCGGTTCGAAATTAGAAGTGTGCCTGATTCGGTTTCTAAATCCTGCTTTAGTATCAAACAGTTCGGTTCGAAATTGGTTCGAATCACACCGAATCAAACTTGAACTCTTTTTTTCAGTTCAAAACCTTACTTCAATTTCGAACCATTGAACTCGAACTAGGTCAAGTTTGATTCGGTTTGATTTGTTTGCAGCCCTACCTCTACTTAGAGGTAACTAATTAAACAATACTTGATAATCAATTTAAACTTAAAATAATGTTATCTTAACTCGATAAACAAATAATGGAATAATTAATTCACTCTTTTTACCATTACCAACTTCTCTTCCGTAATTTTTTTTTCCCCAAAATTGTTAGCTCCTTGTTCTCCCTATGTCTAATAATTAATGCTTGCATCAACATCTTTTGTGGGTTAATAATATTTTCAATTTTATAGGGGTACACATGAAATTAACGCAGCCCATTAATTTTGTCAATTATAGATGCAATTGAAGTTTCAACAAACATGATTAATTCCCAATTTTTTTTTATCTTACAACGTATCTACGTTAGGTAAATAACAACATATATAATTTCTCTAATTAGTCAACAAGGACACCGACACTAATTAGGTCCAGAGTCCCAGATTCATGCAGGATGAAAGTTTCTAGAAGAAGTTATTTTTCAAAGCATGAAAATTATAGGGCCGTTTGGCGACAACGAATGTAAGGCTTAATATGTTTTCTTTAGTTTTTTTAGTTTCTTTTAGCTGTTTAATCTTACCGAACACTATTTTTTTAGTGCAGATTAAAATCACCTCATTTCGCCTTTTTTGTCCGGATTTTAATACACCTCTACTCTTTCTTTAACTTATTTAGCTTCCATCTACGAATTAAGACAACCGAACATTAATTTCTTCACGCTCTTTAAATTCTTAATCCTCTACTCTTAATTTCTTGCTGTGGAACGTCTCAAAACGTTTAGCACCTCAAAAATATTTTACATATCCAGTATACTACTTAATAATAAATGTCTTTTAAAAAGCAACTCAAAAGTTGTGCCAAGCCTCATGCACTATAAGTCTATAATTGTTCTCCTAAAAACATATAAGTCTATAATTATAGGCACCAAGCACGGTTCATTAAAAAGAAAAGAAATGTATATTCCGAAATTGAAAAGTTTTTCCATTGTGCACTACGCAGATGAGAGATCTTCACCGTTTACTTTCAAAGAAAAATAATATGCAACAGTAACTAAATATTTTTATTTCCTCTTTCTCATGCTATATCAGAAAAATCAAAAAGGAAAATTGTCATGTGAATCTGAGGTGATTCCATTTTTGAAATGAGTTAGTCCACTGTTCAATTGCGCGTAGGGGTGTTAATGGTATATGTTTATCTGTTTATTTTATCCGTATCGTATTCAATAAGATGAGTATAGGTAATTTTTTTTTTTAATTAGCTTATTAGATAAGGGTGAGAATTTTTTCATTAGATTAACAAGTATGGGTGTGAATAAAGACTATTTCGTATCTATTGGATAATGATAATTATATAAAATAAATTACATATAGATATATAAATATTATATTCAATTTATTCAATTTTCTGTTTTTCATATCACTGTATCATCGCTAATTCATGAGAAAATGTATGCATTTGTGTTATAAGAAGAATATTATATTAAATATGTTACTTTTTTATTTGAATATTTTGTTATTTAGTCAACAAATTAAATTTTAAATTTGCTTTGTACTATTAAAAATAAAAATAAAAACATAATTATTTGAGTATTTACTTTTTATTTTGTCACATTAACGAATTTTCTGGCTTGCCACAACTCTCAATTAAGGACAATTGCATTGTCGGATCCGAAACCCCGTTTAGACCCTTTAAAACCGTTTGCTGCAAAAGAAGCTTTTAAGTAAAGAAATACGTACCTCGTTAGTAGCGCCCATTGAATTAAAAGTCAAAACCACATCCATTTGCGCAGTGACACGTGGAATAAACAAATGAGGATTCAAAGCACTAAACATTATCAGCTCTCCAGTTACTTCAACACTCCTATATTTGCTTTTTGCAATCCATTTTTTTTTTTTTATGCAGACGAACTTTCCTTTCACCTCCACAATCAAACCCATAAATAGCTTCCACTATCTATAATAGATTTGGAAATATATTTAGCTCAACTCATTTAGTATACATGTATGTATGACATTGGTGTCATACTGTCATTTCCACATATATGACACTAACTCCAAAATTTATCGAATCGGCTTTAAACAGTAAATTCAAATCGTTCAAACCGATCTACTTTATTAATTATGCGTTTACATGCAAAATTTATAACTTTTCGAATTTATTTGGTATCAAGTCAAACGGTCAAATGTGTGAGTTTTTAAGTTAATTTTAATGCATACATTTTTCAACATTTTTGACCGTTTGATTTGATACTAAAATAATTCAAAAATATAAAAAAATTTGCATGTAAACACATCACTTATAAAATAAATCGATTTGAACAGTTTGAATTAGTCATTTGAAGTCTATCTAATTAATTTTTTAGTTAATGTCATATGACATTGATATCATACTAGCTGACTCATTTTTAAATGATGTTATCTAATGGCTTGAAATTCAACTTTTTTCCATGCTGTCGTAGGCTTTTGATAGAAATTCTCATAAACAATAGTTGTTAGTTATCAATTAATCTATTATATATTTAATATGAAAATTTATTTCTTTAATATATGATTTTGTCGATTTATCAATCAAGCTAAATTAATTAGAAAACAAATACACTTCTTTCCGAATATAAATAAAATGATAAAAAAATATATAAATTTTATTGTCACTCTAGATAAATGATAAATAATTCAACATGGTTGTTTAAAATGGCTCTTATGATTTTTAAAGTTAATCTCACCAATCTGCTTGCTAGCTTACGCTAAATTACTCTCATTTTTTTTATAAGCGCATGTTTAATAATAAAGGTCATGTTATTTCTATCTTCAACAATACACTTTTTTTAGAGAGAATATCTAACATTACACTTAAAATGTAATCTTTTGATTTTTCAAACTTTTTTATACTATACACATTGTCAACAATATATGGAATGTTATTTTTTATATCACATTTGCATTTATTTTTTTTACTTAAACAAAGATTAGAGAAGAGGGAAAAGAGAGGAGTGGGTGGGAAGGAAAGAGAGGAGAAAAGTGGGTTTCCAATTGTATTTTGTTAAGAATTAAAAAAAAAAAATTTGGGTTTTGAAAAAGTAGACAATAGGTAAAATTTCTCAAATAAAATAACATTATTTTTCAAATAAAGATAAATCCGACATATATATATATATAATATATGTAATATAAAATTTTTGGCTGTCCTTAATGTTGTAATTTCCTCTCAAAATAGCAGCCAACGCATAAATATGTTCTGTTAAATGAAAATATACACTATTTTTGACATAGTTTATCTTTGGAATATTTGCTTCAAGCCTTGAATTGAACATATCCCGGGCAGCCTGGACATCTCCATTTTGACACTAATCATAGAAATAAAGATACCGACCCTTTCCTAAAAAAAAAAAAAAAAAATACCGACCCAAAGTTGTCAGGGTTCAAATCCTCTCCATTACTGCAGATGTTGGACCTCACTTTACGGATTGAGATTAAATCTCATCCGTTTTGAGATTCGGGGAGACCTAGAGGAAGTATTAATATAGGCTTTGAGATTCGTGTCAATTAAAATTTATGGTTCAGATTCACTAACTGTAAAAGATTCCCTTGTGCAATATTGGAGAGGATATGAATTCAAGTTATCAGCCTCAGGTCCCACCGCCCCAGTTCTTCCTACCTCGAACAAAACGACACTTTCTCCATTGACTTTCTTTATATGTGAGATACCTCTCCTCCAGCCTCCAACCTCTCTCTCTGCTACAAAAGCCCCTCTTCACCAACCAATCTCTTTCCATTTCAAACCTACCAACACCATGGCTCGCCTCTCTCTCTCCTTCCTCCTCCTCCTCTCTCTCTTCTCCCTCTCGCTCGCCCTCTTCATCGAACACGATGACAACCTCATTCCCGCACCTGATGCAGAATCCGAACCCTCGTTCCTTCCCCAGCTACCGAAGCCAGAATTCGAATCCGTATCCGAAACTGGTTCCCTACCCGAACTCCCCAACCCTGAACAGGAGGAGAAGTTTGAAATCCCCGAACTACCCAACCCAGAACACGAGGAGAAGCCTGAAATCGCTGAGACCGTCCAGTACATCGTAGTACCGGTCCACAGGTTCAACGATGTTCGCGACTTTGAGCACCTTAGGGATATCGGGTTTTCACTCCGCCTCCCGATGCGCCATGGCCACCGCCATCACCGCCACCACTTTGGAGGTTTCGGGCGCAGATTTGGCCACAGATTCAGGCACGGGTTTGAGGGTCGGGGACCTCAGATGGAGGGTCACCCAGGTTTGTTGAACGGCGCTGAGGACAGAAAGATGGAGATACCAGAGATGGTAATTCTTTTTTTTTTCTTCTTCTCTTTATGTGGAAGTGAAATTCGATATACTTTTAGGGTTCATGTATAGAACTATATACAAGATCATATTTTAAACAAGGATTGTTTTTTTTTTGAAAATCTTCACAGAAGCTGTGAAGTTGTGAGGGAGAATCGAACTCTCGACCTTTGGGTACAACAGTGGACTTTTTTCTAGCCAACTGTGCTACCTCCCCTTTCAATTAAACAAGGATTGTGAGTTCAGGTTGGGTCCGATGCCGGTTGAACCAATTTAGTGCGTCTCCAAACCTTCGGGTTTTCAAATTGGATAGTTATTAATGGGTCTGATTTTATCAAACTCAATTCTTTTAATCAAAAATGAAACACTGACTTTACAGACCCACTGGACCCAAATTGATCCAACAGTTATGATCCACTGATAACGGATTAATTTGAGAATTTGGCAATCAACAAGAGTACGATCTAAATTTAAAATCAAATATTACTTTATTTGATAAATTTACATCCACCTTTGCTGTCCGTAGTTTCTACATACTGTGATGTAGATGAATAATTTTTCACGCACCTGAGAATTATGGATATATGCTTCTACCATACTTGTGGGATATAATTAGTCTGTATATCAATTGGTACTCAAACTACATAATTTTTTTCCTCTTTGGTTTTTGAAAATTATCTGGCCTGTTTCAAAAAGCATTGTCCGTATTGTTAAAAATATGCCTTAATCAATTCATTTTAAAACTTTATAATATTATTATTTAAAATAATTTGATTGGAGAAACTATTGCATATAATTCAGTATTTGAACTTGTTGGCTTAGTTAATAAGAAAGGCTAGCCTTTAAATAAATCTCTTTCATGAGAGATCTTGAGTTCTAGTATTCTTAATTGCTTTACTAAACTTTTAGTTGGGTTGTTGCATGTCGCTTATGATGATTAAAACAGATCTGACCTGTTTGCAATGTACCAATAATATTTAGTTGTTTGATAAAATAATCTGGTTTACGACATGGTGAGTCTTATCAATCAGGGTTTCAAAATTGAATAATGAGTTACAATTGATAATGGCTTGGACTAAAATATTTCCTCATTTCATATATTACTTTCTGGCAAAGTCTAATGCAAAGCCCTATACACTATTATTCTAGGCTTGTAAAACTTGCCAGGTTGAAACAGACATTTGGGCCACTGTATTTGTACCCAAAACACTTTAAATTAATTGGGTCCATTTATGGGTATCAGAATGTTTTGTGTGTGCTTTCCTAAGCAGTGTTGCAATCAGGAAACAGTGCTTTATGCAGACTAGTCATATGAACTTATTCAATTTTTTTCTGAACAGGAAATGCGTGAGAAATTTGTCAACTCTGACAAAACAGAGATGCCCATGGAGAATGAAGAGATGGAGAGAGCAAAGGAGATAGTGAAGAAAATGAGGAAGTGCAAGCACCACCACATGGAAAGGGGGATGATGCATAGGCACCATGAGCACCACCATCCCGAGCCTAGAGAGGAACCAAGAGAGGAGCCAAGAGTGGAGAGAGAGGAAAACGGCTTCGTCAAGCAGCTCTGGAATCTCTTCAACTTCTGAGGAATTTCTCTCATATAGATGATGGGGCGGTTTCTTGTGTCACCATAAATGTTATCCTTTGATGCACTTGTATAACATGTACTTAGTTGGTGGTACTTGGGTTTGTATCATCTTGTATTTCTGTGTGTTCTGATGAGTTATTGGAGAGACCTGTTGTACTATATTTGTTACTCACGTCACGTGCTAGTTGTTGTGGTGTTGAATGTTTACTCTTTAGAGTTAGCTTTGTATGTTTTGTGTTTATTTCTCATTATTTGCATATCTTTGATGCATGTTAGTGACACTTTTCTACATATATACAAATAAATGTGTCACGCATCATGGCTGTGTTTTTTTTTAACTATATACTACTTTTGTTCATATAAGGCAGAGATATTGTTTTCTTTTAAGGTAAAAATTCCCAGATGTTTAAATTAATATATTTTCACAATCAATTTAAAAATAAAACAACAAAGACAAGAAACAGGAACCGAGGAAATAACACATCAAAATTACACAACTATCAGGCCGAATCAAACGACCAACAAAATTTAAGAACAAACAAACACCACCAAGCCCAATTGCACAAAAATTAGCAAAGGAAATAGCACATCTAATATACTCCAAAACAGTATAACTATCATTCTGTTCTCTTAGCAGTATCCTGCAGAGAATGAGGTGGCCAGTTCAGCACATGGCCATGGCTGTACTCCCAACGCAGCCCCACTGACGTCCCGACACATCCACGGCATATTCTTCGACCCCCACAATTTGACATTGTTTAGACAAATTCGAGTGAATCTTGAACTTGTTATTCCCTCAATGGCCCCCGGCTGCTGCACGTTGACCCCCCATACATCCTTTATGGTCACACCATCAACTATTGGCACAGCATTTCTGCAGATTCTTTTGGAGTTAAGTACACATTTGATTCATATGCTGCACAATTTATCTACATTTTATTTGTCCTGAGATGCTTTTATTAAAAAATTTGGACATGAGTTGTAACCAATGTGCCTATAGGGAAATATTTGCTTCTCAATAGCTATAGGTATCAATGCATTGATCCAAATTCAAATTAGTATTTACATAATTAAAGTAAGAGTTATTGCGTACCGGTTGAAATACTCGTCAGGATGATCACCTACATCTCCTACTATACGAATCCCTTTACGAACATTATTCATATACACATTCTTGAATGTCACATCACGTATGTACCCGCCTCGACCCACATTTGTCTTCACATGGATGCCAATGCCAGTATTATACAAGTTCACCTCCTCTACCAGTACCTTCTGGACTCCGCCTGATACCTCACTGCCGATGGCAATGCCGCTAAAGGGTGATGAGCCACGTACACGTCGGATAGTGATATCATAGCTGGGACGGCCATATCTAATGCCATATTCATCCCAGCCACTCTTTATAGCAATCATGTCATCACCAGTTGATATGTAGGTGTCTTCTATGCATACACTTGTACTGGAGTCTGGAACACAGAGAAAGGTAAGGTATTACAGTAACTGATAAGTAATTTGCATTCAATGCATACAAATTGTTGCATGTTTCATTCAATCCATAACCCCATAGCTTTATGCAAATAGCACCAAACAAACCAATAAAATACAAAAGCAAATATGTTGCTTTGAGTTCAAAGGAGATAAAACTGGTACTGTTACAGGTTTTTGTACTGCAAGAAAAAAAAATTAATGAAAGAGTTGCATGCTTATTTTATTATGAGTAAAATGTTCAAGTACCTGGATCAATTCCATCAGTGTTTGGTGAATCATGAGGCGCAAAGATTGATACATATTTTATGACCACATTGCTGAAAGGTATAAAAACGGTTAAATGCATTTTTATGGAGTATAATTTTACATGAGCAGAAGCTGAACTACATACAACAAGATATACCAGAAAAATAAAAAGGACGAAAATTGGAATACCTGGAATAAACCGGATGGATATTCCAGAAAGGAGAATTGACAAGAACAACATTAGAGATGAGAATATCACTGGAATGCATAAATTCTATTAGATTAGGTCGTGTATAACGAAGAGTTCGTCGCCTCCACATATTCCACCACACCTCTCCTTGTCCATCTATTACCCCCTCCTCACCTATTCAATTATGCAACAAAAAACTTAATTCTATAGTACATGTAATTAATATTTTATGTTTAATTGGAAATAGAACTTTAATAAACAAAAGTGGATCAGTTCATGTTGAATGGGGTCATTGCAAATGTCCATTTTCTTCTTGTGAAAGCTTCAATAAAATTCAGTATTGCAAAGAGTGATTTGAGTGGAGCCCACAATTTTTCATTAAATTATTTTGAAAACATATAATTAATTCACTCAATATACACATATACAAAGAGGTAGGTCCCACAATTATCATATTATCCGTATAGAACTGGACCCCAGAACAATGTCTCATGTAGCTAGGTTAAGTACATCCCAAATCCAGATACAAATTAGCACCATACAGTATAGTTGTACCAAGATAAGATAACCAATTAGTTACTTGCTCCAAAGTGAGTCCTTTTACAGCCCCAAAAGTTACAACTTCATAGAGCATGCAGTATATTATACAGAATTAAGTCATATTAAATTGCATGTAGTATGTACCTGTTATTATCACATCACGAAGTCCATTTCCATGAATTAGACTCGTGTACCGGCCTCCCGGTAATTCTCTCCCCCTTCCATAAGATGGCAAAGGATCCATCAGTGGCCAATTCCTTGTATCCTACAAACACACAACATGAGTTACATTATTGCCTAAATATATCTAATTTCTGAACTAATCTCGGAATTACATATCAGGAAAGGCAGTACAATTCTATATTCCAAAATCACCCTTAAACATAAAATTATTCATTAGAGCACTTATCTCAACAATAGGCACAATGAAATAATAACAAAAAAAAGCCAAATACTACATACCAGAACATGAGTTACATTATACAAACAAACAGCATGAGTTACATTATTGCCTAAATATCTAATTTCTGAACTAATCTCAGAATTACATATCAGGAAAGGCAGTACAATTCTATAGGCCAACATCAACTGTGTTAATTCAATCCAATTAAGAGTAAATCACCATTAAAAATAAAATTATTCATTAGAACACTTATCTCAACAATAGGCACAATGAAATATTTACCCTCATTTTAAATTCCCATGCCAAATGCTATGTACCAGTATATACCGGTTTGACAAGCACAAAATTAGAATAAATGAATACCTGAGTGGCCTTGAGAATAGCCCCTTTGGCCAAGTAAAGAGTCATGTGGCTAGTCAAGTTGAAGCTTCCAGTTAACCAAACTCCAGGAGGCACATACAACATTGTGCCTCCAATTCTTCTCATGTGGGATATTCGGTACACCGCCTTTCGAAACGGCCACGTGTTCACCGTCTTCCCATCCCCGACCCCACCGAAATCTTTAATCGAAACCACCTCCCTCCGCTGCCTCATCGGCACCTTCCCGCTACATGTCACTACCTCATTGGCCATGTAACAATGCCATAGGAAAGGTGACACAAGAACCAGCCATAAAATTATTCTTGTTGGTGCCATTGTTTTGTGAATTCAAGGGGAACTATGGCCAAACAGAGAGGAACAAAGTGAGCTTTTTAAGGAGGAGAGGATACAAGAGGAAGAGAACAAAGAAGTGAGATAAAAATAAAGGAAGGGAGATGCGCCCGAGTGCAGTGGGCCAGGGAAAAAGCTATGAGATTGTGAGTGTTGTCAGTATACTAAGGTAAGGAAAGAGGTACCAGCATGTATGAGCGTATAGAGAATGTTGTAGATAGAAAGGAGAATTTTTTTTTATCAGAACTGTCGGATTGTTTATTTTAGTGGGTTCACGGGTTGGATGGGATGAAAATTGGAAAGCGAAAAGAGAAGGGAAACGACTAGAGTGGAGGGCTTGTGATGAGAGAGAGAACAGAGAACATAGGAATCTTCTGTGTATTTATTTGTTTATTTATTGTTCTTACCATGTCAGGAGAAATAGCTGAATGAAGGAAGGGACAGGTCTAACAGATTTTAAGGAGACGAATGCAATTTAATGAAATTCATTTATGCCAATTTGATGTATTAGTTATGTAACACATGTTTTGAATAGAATTCATTTATAGCTGAATTAAAGGCATACCAGCACTACTGTTACCTCTTGGTCATGAGCAAATTTAACGCAATATTTACTTTTGCAGAGTAAACAATATCGAATCGGGTTTAAATAACTAATTGAATTTAAATTTATTAACTAATTAAGTACTTGATAAAAAAAAATAATGTTTTAATTTACACTTTCCAATACTTTGATTTGTACTTTTTAATGTTTTAACTTATAATTCTAATTATTAATCATAATTCATGAAATTTATTTTTATTTTAATTCTAAATTTAACATGAATTATAATTCAAATATTCAGAGGAGGAGGACAAAAATTTCAGAGGAGAGCAAAGTTTTCCATCTGTTCTCCACTAGAACTCAAAATTCAGATGGGAAGAAACAACTGCCTACCCTAGATCCACGTGGGTCCACCCCTGATTATAAAATATTAATTCGAAAATATAAACCGGAATAAATTTTATATAGAGACCAAGAAAAAATATAAGGAAAGATTATACTTTAAATTAGTTCAGGAGCATCCCTAGTTTATTATCCTATAATTACAAGGACGGGAAGATGCCCATTCTTTTCCTTACTCCCATGTTTTGTATAGCAAGTTAAAATTATGATGGAATAAGTTGTTATTTCAAGGTAAGATTGTATAAGATATTTTTATTTGGTTGTTGGTTAAAGTTATGACCGAATAAGTTGAATCAAAAAAATTAAACGTAGATGGCATACTAATGCGCAAACACACAAAAAATTATGACTAAAGGTTTTTAGAATTAAAAAGGTAACATTATATAATTTAGCTAGAACACGACATATTAAATTAGAGATGTAAAATATAAATCAAGTGACAATACATATTACATTACAAATATTTTTAATTTCTCTACCAACTTTGTTTTCACAACACATTATTAATATTATTTCAAATAATATCTCATGCAAGTATGCAACAATGTCAAGAATCCGGCAACTCTAAATTAGAACAACAACAACAACAATAATATTTTAATAATAATAATACTAATAATAATAATAATAACGATGATGATGATAATGATGCCAACAATAACAATAACGCGAAAGAAATTAACTCATCCATCTCTTATGACGACATAAGTGATTATTTTTGTTCGATACTATTCCATCGAACTTTATTCGTACTTGACAGTATAACTGCAAAATAAGATACTTATTTCACGACTGGTGCCACATTCAAACATGAGCTACAAGTTTCAATAAATTGCCAACACTCCATGATTTGTTGTGCTACATTAAGCTCAATTACAGAAGCTTATAAAGTTAATCCCAATTATAGAAGTTACATAAAAATACCCGAGGATTTTTGACATCCAAGTATCATACACAAGCTTTTATGACATATTTGATATTTAAAAAATATCGTTCAAACTAGAAAATAAAAAAAACTGTAAATATATTATACAGTATGTAGATAAGACATGTATCAAATTCCGGTTAATTTAGAATTTATTTGACATTCATAAAAAATTATTAAATTTTATTAAAATTGTATGTACAATATTCCGTTAAAAAAATAGTTAGTTGATGGTAGGATAATGGACTCTTACAAATGTTCTATTAAATAATAAAAATACAATTTTATTTTAATAATATATTGTAAAACATAAAATAGATGTACTATAAATATTGGTAATTATGTTTCTAATTATTTTCTCTCCTTTGTAACGGCTAGTAAAATAAATGAGATAAGGATATATATATATGTGAGGTTTTAGGAGGGTGCATGTGGTGCTGCCTGAGGTCGTTTCCAATAACAAAAAGGGGCTGTCCAAAAAAGATAGAACTTATCCCAGCCTGGTTGCAAATGGGTCGATTTTGGACACATCTAACCGCAAAAGGATAAACAGCACGTTGTACCTTTCTAGGTAAAAAGCTGGCTATAGGCACTTGCGAATTGCGATTGCGAATTCGCATCCTCTGAGATATCTCAAACTTTGTGTGACTTTTTGGAATATATTCGCATCCTCTGAGATATCTCAAACTTTGTGTGACTTTTTGGAATATCTGAACCGTCCAAATATGTTCTGCACAAATCTCAAAGCACAAACAATACTGCCCCTACTTTATCCCGAATAAGCACTGGACACATCAGTCACGTAAAAAATGAGGTACCTCAGAGGATACGCACCCGGCAATTGCTTGGACGCATTTATATGAGCAAAGCTTGGGTCCGATGGGTTGGAGCACTTTTGGGTCCAACGGGTACGATAGCCGTCCAATTCACTTTAAGGTTCGTGCAAGAAGCTGAAATTTTTGTGCACGAATCTTAATTAGTATAGGACGGCTTAAGTATCCGTTGGACCCAAAAGTGATTCCAACGCCCGTCGGACGCAAGCTGCTCCCCATTTATATAGAATCGCATCCTCTGAGATATCTCAACCTTTGCGTGATTTTTTAGAATATCTCAATCGTTCAGATACTTTTTGCACAAATCTCAAAGCTCAAATAATACTGGCCCCCTATGGTTTCCCGAATAGGCACCGGACACATGGGTCGTGCAATAATTGAGATATCTCAGAGACTCAGAGGATACGCACTCTTTATATATGTTAATGGCATGATAATTGCTCCGGATCATCTTCAATGTCAGATGCACAATTACCTCTATATTTAAAACGATAATAACTCAAAATAAAATCCAACCAAAGGGCGATCCGGGCCAGAGGTGGGTTTTGTGATCTATATGATTTCTACTACGTGTTTATAAAAATTTATCATATTTTGATTTTGTTTTTATGCAAATCAAAGAAGTTAGAAAAATGAATGTCTAAAAATTATCTACATCGATACATTTTTACAAACTCTTAATGACAAACACAACAAAGTTATAATATAAAAAAAAAAATTACATGTGCATAGATAAAATAATGTAGATTATATATCTAATAGTTTTATTTTGACTTTTAAGTTTTAAATTTTGAGTTATTATCGTTTTAAAAATGAAGATATATTTGAGGTAAAAAAAAATAGAGACATTTCAACCTTGTATTGTATTTTTAAAGAAGTGTTGCTAGGTATTTCTATAAGTTCTCAAGCAGAAAAATGATGGCTTGGATCAACTGGACCAGTATCCTCTGCAGAGCTGTGCGGAACTGATCGGACGGTCCAGATTTACTCTCAGTCGGTGAGTGTTCGGAATGATGGAGGGGGCAGTATTAATTTTGCTTTGAGATGCATGCCAAAATCTTATTTGATTCGTTTGATCAAAACGAATGAATCAGATTAAAAGCACCGCAGGAGCTCCGCAGAGAATACCATTTCTGGATCAACTGCGAATACACCGCTTTTGCATGAAACATTGAAACATTGGAGACGAACCGAGTATAATAATAGCACTCCTGTACAATCCCATGCTTGGCCGGTTGGCCCTCATAATATGAAAGTGCTGAATTGTGATAAAAAAGGGGAAAATAATCCTTATCTCTGAGAAGATACTTTTACTCTTTAATCGTTGTTGGGGCCGGACTCCTACCTACGTATAAAAAATAAAAAATAATTAAATAAAATACTCAGAGCATTTATATTTCAGTAATTTAAATGAGTTTATAAAAAAATGTTAATCATTTTTTTAAAATTAAGGTCTCAAAAATTTCTAACTCTTATATTTTTAAATTTAATTTTAGAGTTTTTATTAAACTACACAAACAATAAATTAAAAAGGAAAAATAATTTAAGTCAATCATTTGATCAGTGTGGAGCTTATAAACAGTTTCCTGCAGAAACTCTTCCACATTCCTGAAACTGAATTAAAAATTACCACATCAGATTAGAAACTCTCATAATACCAGAGATGTAGATACTCTCACAACAGTGCTTCTGAATTTATTTATGTTTTCAATTTGGAGAGAATTTGTAAAACATTTAGGTTTTATTAAAGATAGAGTGGATTTTTTTAATTATTATTGGTATCAAAACATTAATGTATGGGTATTTTTTCTTCTGAAAAGTACGGTATTGGTAGCTTATTTTATTATCATTTTGGATAAAACTGTTGATTTACTGACGACGGAATACAAAAAAATAATATAAATTAATACATTTTTTAAAGCAATTAGGTTATGACCAAACCAAACGTTTCTTTGATTTTCAAAAATAAAACCGAACCATACCGATTAAACTTATCAACTTCAACTGATTAAGAACTGAACAGAACAAACTGAAGTAAATTTCGGTATTTTTGGTTGAAACCGAAATTAACCTATTATCATTATTAACAAAAAGAATACATTGTCACACACAATAATTGAAATTCAGTTTGGTTCGGTCCCGTTTGGTTTAATGAAATCATTAACAACATTAAAATTAGAGACAAACCAATATAAATCGGTTGATTCGGTTTTGAAAAGTCTAAACCAAACTGATCTATTTAAATAAAAAAACCGAACCATTTAAACCGAAATTTTTCTTAAAAACCGAACAAATCGAACCGTTTGAACACCCCTAAACGTACTTGCCCACTTCATTTTACACTCTGTATAAGTATGTATTGTAATAAAGGGTGAAGAAATAATAATAATATTTTCCTAAAAAGATGATGATGATGATGATGATGATGATGATATAATAATAATAATAATAATAATAATAATAATAATAATAATAATAATAATAATAATAATAATAATAATAATAAAGGGTGAAAATAATAACAAAACAATACAGAAAAATGATTCTGTCTGACAAATCTCACGAGAGAACTGAGCATTGGCTTTTGACGGTTTGACCAAACCCAATGGGAATTCAGATTCAGTGAAGTAGCCCAATTTTTGTGTTTTAAATCAGGACCATCCGATTCGAATCCGAACCATCCATCCAATCTAGGACGCACACATTCCGAGAAAATTCGAATCCCAAAACAATTTCAAGCGACAGATTCGAATCGGACGGTCTCCATTTAAAACCCAAAAATTGGGTTACTTTAGGAGATCTGAACCCACAAAAAGGAGGTCGAAAAGTGGAGCCGCCATGCAGCCGACTGGAAGCATCTCTCTTCAGAAGAATCTCTCCATTAACCCTACAAATGGGGAGATACGGAGATGATCACGGATCCACGGATTGCAATTTGCAAACGAATAGGAACAAATTATGACACGAGAAAATGAAGTTACACCTCAAACGGTCAGAATTTCCTTGTCCATTTTGTGCAGTTTGGTTTCTGGAGCAATTGGATGTGAAGATATCCGTGTAGCGGGTGTAAAATGCAAACAGCAAATTAAAGGAATGCGTATTCTCTGAGATATCTCATATTTTGCGTGACCAACGTGTCCGGTGCTTATTCGGGGATAGTGCAGGGCCAATATTTGAGTTTTCAGATTCGTGCAGAACGTATTTGAACGGTTAAGATTTTCCAAAATGTTCCACAAAATATGAGATATCTCAGAGGATGCGAATTCGGGGTATATGAGGTCTAATTTTTCATTGTTTTTTATTATTTTCAATCACATTTCATATAAGCAATTAATTTTATTTTTATTTAAGCATAAAGGAACTTATAGCTTTATTAATTATAAGATCAACAATTTGTTTTAAATGATATAGCTTTCTAAATTAGCAAAATATGCAATGTAAAAAATAATTAAATAAACTATATATTTTTTAAAATTGTATGACAAATAAATAATTTTTTTGTTCAACAACCCAACATATTTTTTAACAAAATAAAATGGTATACATATAAGTTTAATTAAATAAGATTCACTAAATACAATGTGTATATCTGAGATATAGAATTAATTTATACATAACTCATTTTCTTGTAAATTTTCTTCAATCAAAATGAAAAGAAAAAAAAAATACAAAGAATAGTTTTATTATTGATCTTACAAATTTTGCAAAACAAAAAATTTGTATATCCAATTATAACTTAAGTCATCAAATTCTTAGCAAACAAAGAATAACTTTAGGTATCAATCAAACATGAATAATTTAAGTCAGTCTTTTTTGGAATAATCAAATTTAGTAAATCTTGAATAATAAAATTTTAGACATGAATCAAACATGATCCACAACCAAAAAACACCTTTGTTCTTGGTATTTTCCGTTTAGCTCGACTCCATTCCATGTCAATGACGACGGGCTCCACTGTATCTTAAGTGCTCCGGTCGTTCAATTACACTTCTTTAAATTTTGGTTGGGATATTTTCCTCAGCTGTATGTATGAACTTCAATTTTTTAGAATTGTGAACTTAGATGGACATTTAATTGTGAACTTTAGAAAATATCTGATATTGGGCTATGGGCTATGGGCTATGGGCTATTGGGCTTTCTAACAAGCAAATTTATTTTTCTTAATGAGCTAAATGGATACTTAACATTTAATTATGAATTTGGGAGCTGCCACTGGTCCTAATCCTTCCATATACCTACTATAACTACTGATTTTATGGGGGGTGCCTGGCCCCCCTTGCACCCCCCAGTTTCGCCACTGCCTCGTATTATAATGTGAATCATAGTGACAATATACGCGCATAATTCACGAATAATTCGTGTTTTATTCGTTTTTTTACATTTCTAAACCAAGTTCCGTTTAAAATGCAAAAATTGTATAATACGTTTTATTCGCGAATAAAACGCGAATCACAAATTATTTGCGAGAAAAAACGCGAATTTTTTTTTTTTTGGGTTTTCTTTGGTTTTTTTTCTTCCTTGTTGTACCGAATCATTCTCGAATTATATCCGAATTACGAATTTTTAACTTCGCCGAACTGAACCCGAACTATTCATGTGTCACTATACTTTGAATCAAGATTAAGTCAATGTGCATGTCATATACTTGAGGAGGCACCTCACACAAACCAAATTGCTTTATATTACAATCAAACGGATTAGACTTTAATGCATTTTTACATGCTTTAAAGAGTCAGCAAGAAAAGATATGCTAATTGTTCATTAAAAATTTCAAAACTATTAACTCCTGAAAATTAAAAAATCAACAAATCCAATTTCAATGTCTTACTTTAATAGATTTTTTTTTTATAACAACACGTAGGCTTGATTTCATTAAAATTAAGAGTTCAAATTACATACTTAATTAGACTAAAGAAAAGAAAACCTGCAACTAATAGTCTTGTACTGAAAAAAATAAAATTAAAATTAAAAAAAAATGCTACCCTTGTAGCAGGATTTGTAAAGCATGTAAATGTTAATGCTGGTACCGTACCAGTATACCATAATGCTGGTAGCACTTGCTTTAATGGACTGATGATTGATGAATAAAGAGTAGGCCCAATTGAAAACTGACTCAAAAGCAATGCATGCATCTTGCTTTTAGCATTGCCTTCTAAAGGAGGCTGTGACATTTATTATTCCTTGCATATTGTTTTCACATAATAAATAAATAGTAATAATTTACTTGATGTTGTCAACATCTAGCTTAAATATTAAGTACGAATTGCTAATTATTAAAAGGATTAACATATTCATTAATAATATAACAGCTTTAAATTCATAAAAATCATAATAAGTGAAACAACACAGTATATATTATATATTAGTATATGTTTGTGGATAATACTTATTGGTTAGTCAAATATAATTATATGTTAGTAATTAATAACGTTATATTCATTTATACTAAGAAAGTCACATTTTCACTTTTCATAACGACTATTTAATTGTTAAAATAACCAACATATTTATCAGATATTCACTTTTCACAAACAAACAAAAAAATTATTAGTACTGTTTTTAAATTGGTAATTTTTTATGTTGTGCAATTGACAAATGTATTTGTTTATCTAACAATTAGATGCTCGTTCTTGTAACATTTAACTAGCTATTAAAAAAAAATATTAAGGTGTCCACGATGAAAATGGTATGGATAATATCCAATTTATATTCAATTTGTATTCGAAAACTTAGATGTAGATATATGATATCTGAATATCCGTGTGAATAAGAATATTGATATGGTTTTACATTTTAATTATATACCATATATTTTATTATATATTATGAAAAATTTATACTATTCATCATTATAATTAGATAAATATTACGAATTTTAATATTTTAATATTATTTTAATAAATATTCGTTCTGATTCGAACCCGTATCTTTATCTGTCTGATATATCTAATATCTGTTTTGTATCCATGTCTTTACCACTATCCACTCCATATTCGCTCTGTTTTCACTCTAGTCAACGATGTACTCCTAATTTTTTTTATAAATAGGAAGACAACTTGGAGCTGGGTATAATAAATCCTGATCCAAAGACATTAAATAGAGGAGGGTGTCCAATGCCCATCTGACCAAACTCAGTTCGATGGATGGTTTCTACCGTTCGATTCACTTCAAGTTCTGTGTGTACGGATATTAAAGCAAATAGCATGATATTAAAATAATGTGCACAGATTTTGAAGTAGATCAGACGGTAGAAACCATCCATCCAACCAAATTTGGTCCGATGGGCATCGGACACCCTCCTCTCCCATGCATCATGCATATGTACCATGTACCTAGACCAATTTAGTCTTTTGCAATTTCTTTCTTTCTTATTTAGGAGGTTATAATACATAGTACATATGATGAGGTAAAGAAGCGAGTGATGGGTTTTATCTTTTAGTGAACACCAAACAGATAGGCAGTGGCAGTGAGTGCAAGGTGAGCCGTCTCTGTCTCTATCTTCCTTTTGCTCTTATCAGATTCACTAAAAGGTACCTCATCCTCATGTGTCAAACCGACCAATAAATGTGTGATGTTGGCATTTTATTTTGTTTTATTTGGTCCTAGGGTTCAAGCGTATTCCATCCGCTTGAAATAAATAGTAGTAAAATTATATTCGTATCTATTTTTTATTTCAAATTTGAAATAGATACAAATTATATATTTAACAGATAGGTACGGATACAGATTGAATATTAGATATTTATAGATATATACATAAATATTTTTATACTATATAATAAATTATATAGTATATATTTACTACTCGGATACGAATAATTAAAAATTAAAATTATATCTGTATCTGTATCCACACGGATATTTGAATATCAAATATCTACATCTAGTTTTCTAATACAGATCCGGTTATGATCCGTGATTATCCAATACATTTGCACCCCTATTTGGACTTGACTTGTAATATAGAGAGGCCATGTAGCTTTCCTATTGCATCCCAACTTAGTGTCCCTTTCTTGTGAAAAAGTGTTAATTAGCTTTGAAGATCATTATTATTAGACAAATCCTAAATTTGGGTGTATTTTTTTTAGAGTTTACTAAACATTGTCTTATATCACAAACTATCTTATACTAAAGTTTTATTTTGTCCTCGTACCATTCGTTAATTTTAATTTGGCCCAATTAGGTTACTTGATTAATGAAATTAATGGTGCGATCATGGGCTGATTCCGGATTTTCATCGGAGGGCAAAAAAATACCGAATAAAATTTAAAATTATACTTTATAATGCTCTGACTTATAATTTTTTATGTTAATTACCAATCAAATTCAAGAAATTTATTTTAATTTTAACTCTAAATTTAATCCGAATTACTAATTAAACATCTAGAGAGGAGCAAAAAAAAATTAGAGGGGGGAGGGTGAACAAAGCCAGTTGAGACTTGGGACCGATAGATCTCCACTAAAACTCAAAATTCAGGAAGAGCGGTTGCCCCCCCGGTACACTGTGGGTTCGCCCCTGGATGCAATGAAGTGAATATTTCTGCTGACCTTGGATTTTTCTAATATTGTGGACAACTTTTTTCTGATGGAAAATTTGTTAAGGATATAGTAAGTTCAATATGCCATTGTTACCTCTATAGAAGTGGTTTGATCATTAAAATGAATAACAAAAATAATTAATGCCTTAATTAGTGGGACAAATCAGTACTGTTTAGCTACCAATGTATAATAATATACCAAGTTTAACAACCTTCAAAGGAAGTCAATTTTAGGTAAAAAAAGGTTGTGTTATTTACTTAATTGAAGAGTATTATTTAGGCCAATAAGTTTTTCCGTACCAGATACATGTAAAATATGTGAAGTAAGATGAAGTAAGTTATTTAATTCTCAAACATGACCTACTTGAGTGTGGATTAATTTTACCTGACAATATTTTTTAGAAAAATTGTCATTTAGTAAACCATAACTTAAAATATGATAGACGATGTATGCATAATTATGTGTTAAGAATGCATCAAATCTTTGCAATTTAATGCAACAGCGTGACCTCATGATCAACTTATCTCTGATTCTTTTTTATATTTCTCTCTGTTCATAGGCCTCTCATATTTTTATTGGTGTTAAAGTATCTGATGAATTTGCTAAAGATCTTTTGATATCATTAGCTATTAATTTCAAAAGAGACTGCAATATCCGTGATTTGATTAATAATAAGCATAGACAAAATAGCCAACCATACCGTGTTTCTCGTATATTAAATTTTGCTTTAGAAAAGATCCATAAATGTTATTTTCACTGTAATGTAACCATAACTTTTCAAGGAAAAGTACGTCTTCACATGTATTTACCTGTCATGGGGAGATACTTCTACAAATAAAACTAACTTGACAGTATTATACATACATACTGTCTTTATCTAATTATCTCATATCATGTGCATGTCAAACAAACAACAGAAGACGCATGAGATCCGGGAGTTTAAATAATTCGTGTTCCAACAGATTTCCGAATTCAAATCACCTAAGGTAACATAATATTTCTGTTTTGATCTGGACTTTCAATCAGAATTCACTCGACTATTAAAGCGGTCTTGTGCATTCCACCTCAGACCAGTTTGGCCTAGATTCCGATTGGACGGCCATGATCTAAACATTAAATATTTTTTTTATGGTTGTCAGCAACTGCTGATTACATATATATTGATAAAAAAATATATATAAATTACAAACAGAGAAGTAAGATGTAATTCTTCTTAAGTCCTAACTAGTCAGTTATTTACACTCTAAATCACAAGTAAGAATTCCGTGCCCGTTGGGGGTATGCTACCGTAATTCAACCCTAGCCATTTTCTAGCCAGCTCTCAATTTTCAAGGTTGTGTCGTTGATCAGGTGCGACACCAATTTGCTTTTATCAGAAAACAGTCTTCAAACAGAAATATTATGTTACCTAAGAGAATATGGATTCCAAGATTACCTGATAGTTGCCGCTACAACTTGAGTTTAACAAAACTTATGTGTAGCATCTGGTTCAGGAAAATAGAGCTTGAAATCTGAAATCTGAGGCTCTCTCTGTATTCCCAGCAAATAAGTTACAACATACCCGTCCAGTATTTTAACTGGTACAAATATCCTGATTTACCTTTAATATCATGGGTTTAAAATTAACATTGAGTACAAGATATAGAGAATTAGAGAAGCAATACGCGAAGAATTAATATCCATGTATAAAACAAATGAGAGAAGTCACTGAGATACAAAATCTAACTAAAAGATATTGGAGCAAGCAAAGTCCAAAACAGAGATACATTTGACAATATTTTTACTAAAATGCCTAAACTCTGACAAACATACTTTCCTCTTAGCCGTAGGTCTCAATATTAGATTATCTACACAACCACCACTAACAATTCCCACCAAGTCTCCAGTTAATTATCCAAATCCAAACTAATTCCTTCCTTAATTAATAAAAAAAAAAGGAGTGGTCTAGACTCTAATTTTCTAGAACCCTAAATTTTGTGCACAATAATGCAAACTAATTTAAGTGATTATTACGGTGTTAATTCCTGAGAAGCCAGGCGCTCTGATACATCAGCGAGGGACTTGAGGTTGCATTTCAGTAGTGCTTTTATGAAATAGCAAGTCTCATCATCAGTGTTTCCTTCTGGTATGTCTACTGCAAAGGATTCCACTACAAGTGTGCCAGGTTTGCCATCAATCGTCTCAGGATGAACAGTCAGGATTGAAGAGTAGTTCTGTTCAAGTAACAGATATGTGAGGCACTATAGGAGGCATTAGGTTATATAGAAATCAATAGTTCTATATGCACCAAATATAGGCATTAAGCATCTGCATTTTCTATAAAATGACAAATTGATAAAGGGGGAATAGTTAAAAGATAAATTAAAGCTATAGTTTAGTGTAGTATAAGTTCTGAACATTAAAATACTCATGACAAGACCGGAAAAGAGCCTAAAAAACTTCTCTTTACCAAAATTGCTAGCAAAAGAGGAATACAATGTAATGGAATATGTGCCTTTTCAAAATTTAAAATTTAAGCCCTAGTAATGGGCACCCAAATTTAATACAGGAACAGGATTAGACATCAAGAACCAATTCTCAACTTTGGGCCCATAAGAGTTGCTCAAACAACAAGAGGAAATGAAGATAGAATAGGATACAATTAAAGATTAATAAAATGGAAATTGAGGCATAAAAATTTAAGGGCTAGATCCTTAATTCTACTTAAAAAAAAATAGAAAATGAGGCAACTTTTTTCTTGCAAAATTACTGTTTTAACACACATCTCTACAAATGAAAATATCAAATGCTAAACTGTACATAAACAATACACTATTTACCAGAATGTATGCTGAAAGTTAAAAAGATCTCAAACAGAGGTTCTTTCTAGTGTACACTCAAAATAAGAAATATCCACTATACCCTTGCAAAATGAGAAATCTGACCAAAATAGACCAGTACACAACAGAGAAGGGTTGTATTATATTTGTTAATTTGTTCTTTTTTTTTCCAGAGGTGGGGGAACCTGTGCTTGTGATATTTTCCCTTTTATCTAAGTGGTCAAATGCTACTTTGCTTTCAATGGTACTTAATTATAAGAGAAATATCTCTCATTTAAATTCACATAAAATACCAAAAAAGTTCTCTCCACCACCACAATTTTTCATATCATTAGCAATTTAGCATGATGACATACTTCAGTGACCATTTGTACAATTACTCAAAACAAAGACAAATAATAAAGTAATTATGTATGCACCTTGAGGCGGTGGTCCCCACCTACAATCTTGACACTGAGGAGGCGCTGGTTGTCATCCAGCTTCTCCAGGCGCTCAGTGCTGGTCGTGGCCGGGAGGCCCGATTTTACATTGACCTCCCTCACGCTGCCAATCTCAAGGTTGTTATTCTGCACCACACATCTGCTGATGAATGGCTTGTACTTCTCCGGTTGGTCAAACCTCCTCACCAAGGACCACACCTACACATGCCACCCCATTCATTAGTTAATAAAAATGTAGGAGTATCAGTAGCTGTACATAACCATTGTGCATTTCAAAATTGAAAGAAATTTAGTTTCGTTCCATATCTCCTACTTTCCCAAATGGAAACCTGTTATTTCAATTTCGGACCGTGATTTAAAACGAACATGCCAGATAATGACGGATATAAAGATAGAGCAACTTAATGAAGAGTGATAATTGTTCAGTGAAACTACCAAGACGCACCCAGAGCTAGGTATGTTTGATCTAATGACGGATGTATATATGATATATTTGAAAAAGGACCCCGCAATAGTCAAAATTTTAAAGGCAACCTCTGCTCCTAAAGTTACCAGTTTAGTTTTTTCTCATTACAATCTCATGTTCCTATGGTATCTTTTCAGTTGAGAATAGTACAGTTTCTCATTTCATACATTTTAACGAAAAGGTACTATCATGATACACAAAAAGATAGGTTCAAAAACAGAGAGATAGATAGAGAAAAGGACAAAACGATCATAGATGGCTAATCTTGACGTGCTAACCAACAAAAACAAATTCAACCAAACATTATAAATTCAGCTCTGGAGAAGAAATTTTGATCTCCGAAACTTATATTCCTTGGATGGCTAACTATAAGCACTATCGATGACTGAAAATCAAACGGATTAGATTTGTTCTACGTTTCACAAGCGACAAAAACAAAAATAGGAAGCCAAAAAAAAAATAGAAAACAACCAGAAATCAATTGAATTTCTCTTAAAAAGAACATCCTAATTTGAAATTCGATTGCCATAGTTCAGAAATCAGAAGTAATAGCCTACTCTGTATTCGAATTACTATAAGTAAGTTACTTCCATCCATACTCAGAATACATATCTACTTTTTTTTAGTAAAAGAATACATATCTACTAGCTAGACATGTAATTAGAATTTATCAAACTTAAATACAAACATACCGCATACAAAATCAATCAAATAAATAAGCACGGAGGTGAATAAAATTTCAAAGAACCGGAATAATCAAGCAATTAGTTGATCTTACGAGATTGACAGGAGCCTTGATGTGCTTTACGACCATGGAGCTGCACTGGTTGTCTCTGAGATCGTGCTGGTGTAGGCGTCTCAGATACTCCGAGTCCAGGGATCTCAATCCGTCCTCGGTCGAATTCATCTCATCGGTCAGCCTCCACAGCCCACTGCTTGGTGGGGCCACCACCCCTCCGTTCACCTCCACCATCTTCTATATACGCCCTCTATGTACCACACAGAGAGAGAGAGAGAGAGAGAGAGAGAGAAAGCGAGAGAGCGAGAGAGAGAGAGGCCCTATTGTCTATCTATTGATAACTCTGATGCTTCGTTCAGACCAAAGGCGAATAGCGATAGAAATATCGAGAGAGAAAGAGAAAGGTGGGCCCAATCACAGGGAATCACAGGTTTATCCTGACCTTTGGATTCCTAATCTTTTGGCACTCCCGGTCTTCATACACCGTAAGGTGAAGAGTGGAAACTATGGTCCAGTAGTGCAGTGCTGAGGTAAGCGGGAACCGAGATGAGTGAAAACTGCGAGCTGGGGGTCCGCTGAACAAACTTTGGGGAATTTGAACCACTAGTAAACTGCCACGTGGCAAAGTAAAGGAGAAAATTTGCATTCCGGTGTGCGCTAGTGGTGAGTGCTTCCTCTGCGGAGTTTTTGGGTAGACACATTGAAACCACATCTGTTTATATTAACACAATATCTTTAAACAAATTTAATGTACGGACAATTTTAATCCTCGTTAAATGTCATTCTAACTATCTTATTTATTCATAATGTAATTAATATAGTGATAATTTATTAATTATTTGATTTCTATAATTGCTGGATACTCTTTTTTTTTTTTTTTTTTTTTTTTTTTTGCTATTTTGCATTAATGTAATTTAAAGTCTGATAATTGTTATATGATATGAAATTTGCTTCTTGCTGATTTAACTTGTTGTATATATTGTTTAAGTTTGATTTCAATCTTCACGAATTTCAAAACGACATATTGAATTCAAATTTCAAGCAAAAAAGGTATGTATATAATTTTAAAAAAAAAAATTAAAAAGTTTTGATATTCGCTTTAATATGTAAAATGATCCAACTCAAATGTATTGTTTAATTTTTATAATTTTCTCTTAATTTTGATACTTATAATCGATGTTCAAATTAATTTAAATTGTTAGGACATTTTTAAATTGATGTTTTGTAATTAATTTATATTTGTTAATTGAATAAATGGATCAATCTCTAACCAAGTTAATGAGCTATCAATTGGATGGACTAATGATATTGAGAATTTCTAAAATATTTATCAATTTTTTTTTTATGTAAACAATTTTTTAATTTTAGCATTTCTTGATGTATTTTTTCATTGTAGTGTTATGTTGTACTTTCATTTTATTTTCTTAATCAGAAGTTGAATTTCAAAATTATTTATGATAATTTGCATCCAATACTTTTTTATATATAAGTAATCATGTTATTTTTTTAGTAGTTTGTACAAAAGAAGAAGATAAAATATTAATTGATAAACCAATGTTTTTAAAGTAGATTGTTAATAAATTTGTGAAGTTATATATATATATATGTTGTTGATAGAACTCTTGTAATTCTCTTAAAAAATCTGAAAGATGTGACAAAAATAAAAATGATACTTATTTTGTGAATCTAACTTTTAAGGAAAGAAATCATATAATAATACTTTATAAATTATAACTTTTAAGGAAAAAAATTCTGTGATAATACATGAGAGAGAATCAGTTTTAAATGAAATATTTAATGAAGGATAAAATTGTCTATATAGCAAAATATTTAGATAATGTTGTGTTAATAAAAAAAATGAGTAGTTTTAATATCATTACCCGGAGTTTTTACCTGCGGAGCTGTGCGGTTCTTTTAATATGGACCGTTAGTTTTGATCGGACGGTCCAGATTTAATCTCCAGCCGGTGAGTGCTTGAGATGATGGAGGGGGCAGTATTAATTTTGCTTTGAGATTCGTGCTAATCTTATTTGATCCGTCCAATCAAAACAAATGGCCCAGATTAAAAAAAACCGCACAGCTCTGCAGTTAAAAACTCCGCAGAGAATGCGATTCCGCGCTAGTGATCTGGTTTTTGTCTAGGTTAGTTACAGGCTTGCAGCTGAAGTGCGTGCTTAGTGAGGCTATTTTATTTTAATTTTAAGCTACGTCTCGCCTGCAACGTTTTTTAGAAATAAAAAAAAAAATCGTCTTCTTGAAATATATTGATGGACTTTATTTTAAGGTTTTAAAAATGTATAGCGTTATCAGCTGTATTTTTTAATAGAGTTTTAAATAGTTAGCTATAGCTGCTTAATAGTATAGTTAACTAAATTGAAATATAACTTTTACAATATATCAAAACCCGATTATATATAAACATATACATGTTTTTTAAAATTCAAAGACAATTAAAAGTCTATACCTAATTTAATGTGACTCTGCGCGCGAGATAAAAACTATTTTAAATTAATCATATCTTGCTCAACAATAATGCTTAATAAGATTACATTACCTAAATAATATTATTCACATTAATATTTGGCGATTAGATTGTATACTTTGTCCATGGTTCTGTGCCATTAGCCCATTAGCTGTTGTTGAAGGACGTAAAATAAAATTGGTATAGTGACGTATATTTCTTTTGGTGTAGTATATTTAACTATTTAAGTATATTTTCAGAAACAAAGCCAGAGCGACGAAGAATCCGGAATCCCAAAAAGTGTTTCGGATCTACTGTTGCTGTCTCCATGAAGTAATTGTGTAACTCTATACCCAAAATAGAGAATCAGACAACTAATGAGTTGAGTTCCTTTTCATCAACACAATAACAAATAACTTATTTAGGTTCGGTTTAGCGGGATTAAAAATTCGTGATTCGGAAATAATTTGGATATAATTCGGAAATGATTCAGAATTATTCAGACTGGAGATCTCAATCCCACAAGAGAGTCAAAAATAATTCAAAAAGAAAAACTTTGTAAAATTCACGAATAATTGGGTCAAAATTTGGTCAGCTGAATAATTCAGCGTTTGGTTCGCCATCACAAAAAAAAAATATTTACGAATCTTATGACAATGTTCATCACAAGCTGTACAATTCGATCAATAAGGGCATGTTCGGCCTCCCTCAGGGAATGAGAATGAGCAAAGGAAAAAACCCAATTTGAACTGTGATTTACTGTTCAACTAAAATTTTTTTCCCCACGTAAACAGTAAATCGCACGAACAGACCCTAACATCCTACAAATAACAGACACAGTTATAGCCACAGAAATATCAAAATTGTTTACGACCTCAAGTGATGATATTTTATTTTGTCTTTTTGCGATTATTTTTTATTTAATCGTTCCGACTAATTATTATAAAAACAGTTTCAATTAATAATTGACATTTTTTTATGGAAAATAATATTATTGTTATAACAGCTTGTCTTTTATAACAACTTGTTTCCGTTCGCAGACGCCGGTACGTTGCCTGGCCAGGCAACAGGTGGACACGTGGCTGAAGGAGATTGGACCGTCCTAGTGAATATTTTATTTTTGGTTGATGTCAATTTCATAAAATATTCATTGGCTCTTGCCTTTTGGGGAGTACAACGGCAGACACATGGGTTGTACTGCATTAGTTGAGGGCTTGAGGCCACATAAGGAAAGTTAACAAAATAAAATAAAATTATTTTCGTGCGGTCAGATTAAGTGATTATGTATATATATATATATATATATATATATATATATGGCTCCACTTGATCGCCGTACTTTTCCAATTCACATTGAGAGTTTGATGAATTCATGGAGTTGACCTTTTTTATAGTTTGAATTTTATTTGAGTGGATTTACCAAGATTTAAAAAATATATATTTTAGTGGATAAATCTCCAAATGCAACTTTTATGCGGAAAGACAAGAAAAAATAATATTTTCATATAAGAAAATTTATTTAAAATAAATAAATGATATCTGACAAATTAAAAGTTCGGGTTCGGTTTGACGGGGTCAAAAATTCTTGATTCGGGTATAATTCGGAAATGATTCGGTACAATAAGGAAACAAAAAAAAATCCCAAAAAGAACCCCAGAAAAAAATAAAAATAAAAAGATTTGAGGCAACATAAGGAAAATAAAAAAAACCACTTGATCGCCGTACTTTCCCAATTCACATTGAGAGTTTGATGAATTCAAATAGTTGACCTTTTTTATAGTTTGAATTTTATTTGAGTGGATTTACCAAGATTTTAAAAAAAATTATTTGAGTGGATAAATCTCCAAATGCAACTTTTTTGCGAAAGACGAGAAAAAAAATAATATTTTCATATATGAAAATTTATTTAAAACAAATATATAATGATATCACCATGGTGACAAATCTAAAGTTCGGGTTTGGTATGACGTGGTCAAAAATTTGCGATTCTGATATAATACGAGAATAATTCGATACAACAAGGAAGCAAAAAAAAAAAATCCCAGAAGAAATCCCTCAAAAACAGAAAATAAAAATTAATTTTTTTTTTGTGTTTTTGTGTTTTAATTGCAAATCGGTTCAGATATGAAAAAAAAACTTAATTAATCGCGTTTTATTCGCGAATTAATCGCGAGTATTGTTGCTATAGATATCACCGGAATTCAACTTCAATATTTGAAAAAAAAAAATTCATAAAATATTTTCAAAAGATTAATTTACTAATATAACTAATAATTGGGCGGAGCCACATGATCCCTGGTGTGGCACTTGTCATCCTCTAGCTCAAATAATTTTGATAAATATGCTTTTATTATTATATTTGTGTTAACAAATGTAAAAATAAACATGTTCAAATAATCGTAAAATTATTCTTCTATCTTAATTAATTGTCCTATCTTGCCCCAGTGTTATTAAAACCGGACTAAACCGGCCGGAAAAAACCGGAACCGTAGTTAGTCCCGGTTTGGTTCTTTAATTAGACCGTACAAGTATTAGAACCGTTGAAACCCGGGTTATTTGACCGACTTTTGAATAAAAACCTAGTAAAACTGTGTTTAAAAAATCGGTTCTTAACTGAACCCCAAAAATGATCAAATATCCTCACGAAAATCTCGTTTTATTTGCCTCTTTTGTTTCTCTTCTCTCATATGATTGGAAGGAAATCAAAATATGCAAATAATTAGAACGATTCACGGAAACATGATCCCCTCCACAAGCACATGGACCAACTCAGATTCTCAAGGTTTAAAGTTCAAGCAAAAAAACCTACAAAGACAACTCAGCTGAAGCAACAATGATCCATATCGTCATCCAGAAGCCCAATCTGCAAATTCTCGAGTAAATACTAACACTAATTGATGAATTTGTGTTTGTATATGATAGTTGAACTACTCGTATTTGGTTTTAATAAATGCCACTAATGTGTTTGACAAAATGCTTAAATGAATATTTCAGAACGAAGTACTGATACACTCTACGAGTTATATATTATATTATCATTATTTATTGTTAGAAGAGTTAGATGCGAAAGTAAATATCTAGATGGACTTTGAAATAATAATTTATAATTATTTTAAAAAATCAGCGGTTGAACCAGTCGATCTACCGGTTCGACCAGTAAACCATTGACCCAGAGCTTCACCGGGTCCATGTCCGGTCCGGTTCTTGATAACATTGCCCCTACTAATTGATATCTATTCCCTTTATTTTTAAGGGAAAATTTCTTGTATCTCCTAAAATATTTGAATATTACGTATTTCCTCCTTCAAAATCAATAATTACATATTTCTTTCTTAAAATTGTAAAGACTCACATATTTATCTAGTATAATTATATAATATAACAAATATACCCAATAACATTAACTAATATTTAATGATAATTAAGCCTCTAAAATTCACTTATGGACTTCCTTTCTGTCCTTCCTTTCTATCTTTCATTTCATCTGAGTGCTTGCTTCAGTAGGTAAGAGAGTTGAGATGCTAAGTATGCTTTGAGTTCAAAACAGTACCGGTCCGAATCAATTTAAGGTTCTAGAAAGGTTTTAGCTACTATTTTGAACTAGAACCGTACTAGACCGGACCTAACAAGACTGTGAACCGAGAAAACCAGAACCGTAATAAAACTGAACCGAACCTGATCTAACCGTGTAGAACCGGACTTAAACCAAAATAGTTGGAAATGAGAACCCTCATGTTAGATTTAATTTTTAATATGTCATATTATATTTATTTTTTAATCATTTTACATATACTAAAATTTAATTATTACAAATTTTAATCTTTTTTAAATTTTGGTGAGATTTATTTTCAATTATATACAATTTCGTCACTTAAATAAAATATTAAAGATGACTCTGTTTTGAAAAAAAAAATAACCTTAGTGAATTTGAACTATGGTTCTAGCAAGATTTTGAGCCAACTATTTCAAGTTAGAACTGCCGGATCTGACCCGTGTAGAACCGTGAACCGTGAAAATCTTGACCCGTGCGGTTTCAAGATTTTAAGTCTTTCTTAGGAGCAAGAGTGATTTTTGCCTTGCTTCCGACGTGCAGATTAATTTCCCCGTCTAATTTAATAGGAGGATACTTAAACACACCCACTTTAGAACTATCCCTCTGATATCGTTTGTTAACATCCTCTGATTTAAGTTGGCTGATCATCTTGCTAACGTAGGTAGAAGAGAAGGGATTTGTTTATACCAGTTTCACTTTTCCTACTTTCAGACAATACAAAATGTAATAAGTCTACTGGTAATAGATGTTGTAATAAGAAAACTGAGTTCAGTCAAATACTGATAATTGATGTTGTAATAGGAAAATATGAGCAGGATCAATTCTGGTAATATATGTTGTAATAGGAAGTCTGAGTTTGACCAATGAAAGTTGCCTACCGGCTTGGTTGTTCCAAAGAAAAATAAAAACATCCAAAGATTATGATCACTTCAAAGTAAAGGTTTAAATAGCATTTATTGCGTCACAACGGAATTGCTAAAAAACACAACACTATGCTCAAATAGTGCCGTTAGCGTCATAGTTTTTATAGTCCGAAAACACTATAGCGTATTATTTAGAATCATGCTTCTATTTTTTTATACACTTGGTAGCTGCTATCAAGTCCTTCAAAAAAAAAAAATCTAAACGACCAATAGAGACCAAAAAGAAGGGTAAAATAGAAATTAATATAAAGTTAATGTTAAATATAAGTTTTTATAATTTTAAGATGACAAATGTGTAATTATTAATATTAGTTAGAAAAATACGTAATATTCAAACCTTTGAGGAGGATGCATAAAATTCCCTCTATTTTTAAAGAAGTGTTTTTTTTTATTAAAGAAAATGTTCGAGTACAGTTTGCACATTTTCCCATGTCCCATCAAAGAATATATAAGTGCACGTTATTATCATGTTTAAATGAACAACGATTAGAGGTAAAAAACGGAGCATATATTATAATATATGTTCCGTATTCAAAAATTAAATAAAGATATTCTATATCTGAATTTGAATTTAAATAGTATATATATATATATTACTATATATAGGGGTGCAAACAGATACGGATTATCCGCGGATAATCCGCTCCGAAATCTGCTTATTATCTGTATCCGGATTAAACGGATACGGATACGGATAATTTTAGTATATGGAAAAATAATGCGGATACTGATACGGATAATTCCGTGAGGATATAAACGGAGCGGATATCCGTATATATCCGGATCCAAAATTTAATATTTCAGCCAACTTTCAATTCATATAACCCTTGCGAAATTTCCAAAAAACATACATATTCGTTTAAGTCCAAGAATCTTGGTAGAAAAATCATATAATCTATTAGGATAATGAATTGGTTCTTTGAACTAATAAGCAATTAGTCATGCATAATCATCACTGTGCAAACTTAAAAAGACTATTAAATTTGAGTGATGCTTCCATGGACCCAAGGACCTATTTGTAAAATGAACATATCTTTATTTTCAAAGTTCAAACAGTCGATCCGAACCGTTCATCTTGTTCTCCATATTAATATGTGCTTGGAGACCAAATTTTACATTTTTCTGAATTTTTTTACTATTTATTAAGATGGTACAAAATTCAATGGTCTGAATTTGATATTTTTTGTACCCATCTTAATAAATAGTAAAAAAATTCAGAAAAATGTAAAATTTGGTCTCCAAGCACATATTAATATGGAGAACAAGATGAACGGTTCGGATCGACTGTTTGAACTTTGAAAATAAAGATATGTTCATTTTACAAATAGGTCCTTGGGTCCATGGAAGAATTTGCCATTAAATTTTTGTCAATTTAGATAATCAAATTATGTAATTTAAAATTATGAAATTTAGTAGAATTACTCAATATCCGACAATTATCCGCTCCATATTCGTATTCGAATCCGTATCCGTGGATTATCTGTTCCGTATCCGTATCCGTTTAAGACGGATATGGTTTTTAATTTTGATATCCGTTTACTATCCGTATCCGTATCCGCTTGTTGAAAAACGGATGCGGATATAGTATTAGCACTATCCGCTCCGAATCCGCTCCGTTTACACCCCTAACTATATAGTTCAATATATACTATACAAAAAAATATTTTATTCTCCATTTTAATATCGAACTTTAATATTTTTAATAATAATTTTAAATTTTTTTAAATATCTAATCCAATTCATATCCGTTTAATATTTTATTCGTATTCGAAATATAAAAGTGAATAAGGATATGATTCCGATATGTTTTCGCCCATAACGATAAATAAGTGGCAAGAGCAAAACAGTACATGTATTTATGCTACTTCTAGTAAAGAGAATTCAAATTACGTACATTTATACGATACATGTGTAAATTTTAACGGGGTCCCAGTTTACCTCATGAACAGTCAAATAATATAATTTAATTTACAGGTGCAAACGAATCATATAGTAGTAAAATTATATTCATATTTTTTTTTTAATTCAGATACGGATTAAATATTAGACAGTTACATATATCTATTTGATATATTTTCTTATAATGGTAAATAGCATATTTTTATCATAATATATATTAAACTATATGATATATATATATATATATATATCTACTATACAGAAAAGTAAAATTTAAATTCATATCTATATCCGTATTCGTACGGATATTCAGATATCATATATCAATATTTAATTTTCAGATATGGATTTGAACACGGACGAATTATCCGGTCCGTTAGCACCCCTACATGATTTTCTTATTAAATAACAATCACACATAATTACGATTACATTTACTTATAATATATGGGTAGGAAACATATTACATAAGACGTGCAGTGTGCTCCAAGAAAAAAAATAACAATATTATTTTGTAAGGATAAACAATTAAACATGTATCAAAAGATTGTAGTATCTACCGTTTTGCGGTTCTATTTAAAAAAAATAAAAATAAAAAAACACATCCCTATTGCCTAATATAGGTAGGTGGGCATGTGCCTTAACATGGCACCATGTGAATTGCCCATGCACCACTATTAATAATTTTAAGGGGGAATTTCATGTATATCCCTCAAAAATTTCAATATTACATATTTATTCCTTCAAAATCAGTAATTACATATTTATTCTTGAAAATTGTAAAAACTCACATATTTGTCCAATTCATTATATTACAGGAAAATTAAAACGCCAATACAATGGCTCGTATTAAAACATAGTTCTAATATACTCATATTAGAACATAGTTTGATCTGGACTCATTCTGTCTCATATACTCATATTAAAACATAGTTCTAATATTTACAAGGACCAATTTGTTTCTACCACCAAATAATGAACATAAAAATAACTCTTTTAATTGTTAAAACAGATGAGAAACGAAGGAAGGGTATAGTGGTCAACGTATTATTAATTAATATTGTAAAATAAATTTAAGTTTAAAAAAATACTATTTAATTATTTTGTATATATTTGATATATTATAGAGTTAGATTGGACAAATATGTGAGTTTTTATAATTTTCAAGGATAAATATGTAATTACTGATTTTGGAGGGATAAATACGTAATATTGAAACTTTTGAGGGATATACATGAAATTGCCCCTAATTTTAATTGCTTGATGCAGTAGGACGACAGTCCTAAATAATTTATTTATTTATTGTTTCTAAATAAATTTTGATAAAAACCAAAGTAACAAGTTAGTTAAAAAATCTCTTTTTTTATTTACTATTTCTAAATAAATTTTAATTGCTTAATTGCACTAGGACTGGATATGGAAGGAAGGTAGAAGAAATTTATTTAGAAACAATAAAAAAAAAAGAGATTTTATGAAACTAGCTTGGCTACTTTGGTTTTTGCAAAATCCATAAGAACTGAGATGTCATTTCGGTCCAAAAATATATTTTTTTCTCAAACCAAGTTGTCATTTTGGTCCGAGGTGTTTCACAAGTTTTACACAAACAACTACATCATTTATTTTTTCGAAATATGCAAATACGGCTCGGACTGAAATAGCAATTCGGTCCGGAAAAAATTTCGAACCGAAATGACATCTTGATTCTTATATATTTTGTAAAAACTAAATAATCAAGTTGGTTTGATAAATCTCTTTTTCTATTTATGGTTTCTTAAAAAAAATTCAAGGTAAAAGAGTAAGGCACCTATTATTGGTCTGGAGCTCCATTTACGCCAAGAAGAAAAAGTCAAGAAAAAGGGTGCTCAAAATGGAAATTCTTTGATTTTTCAAATCGGAATTATTTTTTCATATGAATTTGATGGTGGTTTCAACTTTCATGTTACACTGTTTCGGATAAATTTAAATTTATCGAATTGAATTCGAACGAGGAATTCAAATTGTTTAAAGCGATTTACTTCACGATTGATGCGTGCACATGCAAAATTTTGACCGCATTAAAATAACTTATAAATTTTTATTTTTTTACTGCTTGTCTTTATGCAAAATAAATTCAAAAATTTCTATGTACAAACATCGCTCATAAAATAAACCAATTTTAATAGTTTGAAATTTTAGATTTAGGGTCAGTTCGTTGGGCCATTGAAAATGGACATGGGCACGAAAATTGAACTAAAAATTACTGTTCACGTGGGAAAAACAAATTCAGTTCAGCATATAAAGGTGTCTTTTATGACAAGCAACCCTTATTATATTTGATGCCTCAATTATTTATATAGCGCCTCATATATAACAAAAAAATTAAATTCCACCATTAGAATAAGAGCATGTTTGACCGTCTAAAGGAAACGGAAATAAATTTTTTGAATGACTAAAATACTGTGCGTTTAAGCGAAATCTGAGTGAATTTTAAACAGCCGAAGAGATCCTAAGACTAGATTCACTTTAACATTTAATTGATCTGAAAATTTACTTTTCAGCAAATCCAAAATAAGAGGAGCTGCAAAGGATCAAAATCCCATGATAAGTTGTTATTATTATATTGATTATGTTGGCGTGAAGGGAGCATAGATGATGACACATATATGTAACAAAAGTGCCAATATCTTATTTAATTAAGCTCTTAGCCGCCCATTCTCCTTTCACCATATAAAAGTTCTCTAAGCTACATATTCTATATATATCTAGGTTACATGTTCTCCAATCATGCTATACTGCTAAACAAATAAAACAAAATAGGCATGTCTTTAATTTGTTCTCCGAGTTTATTTCAAATTTAATTTTACGGAAAATTTCCAATGCATCCATACAAACTTTCAAAATTGTCAATTTTAAGCTCAAACCATCTTTATTAATTATTTTACAAAAACTAGTCAAATTCATATCATTTTTGTATCCATCTTAATAAATAGTAAAAAAATTCAAAAAAAATATAAAATTTGATCTGGAAGTACTTTTTATTTAGATAATCATATTGAACGGTTTGAATCGATGATTTGAACTTTGAAAATGAAAAAAAAATATTGTTGTAACTTTGTTATAACTTGATCATTCCTCATATATGAAATACCTCTCCTCTTTTGTGGTGAGGATGTAACATTCATACAAGAATCTATTTTTTTTTTAACAATTTTATTGCAAGTTAAATTGTTTTTTCTTTAGTATGAAATGATAATCATTATTTTTGTTATTTTTGAATACAAACGCCCAATTTTCGAACTTCTATAAACTTAATTGTTTAAGTGATATATTATAAGATTAAAACTTCGTAATGCCCCCAAGCCCAAGAATTTTTTTTATAAACCATAATTAAAAAAAATAATTTTATAAAACCAACATAATTACTTTTTTTACAAAAACCATAAGAATCGAAATGCCATTTCGATCCGCCAATTTCATTTTCAGAACTGAAATGTCATTTCGGTCCGATATGATTTTACCGAAGACTACACATGTTCTTCTGAAAAATAAAATTATATAGTATTATTTCTATTTTCAAAGAAATATAAAAATATTTCTAATATTTTAATACAAAAATAAATAAATAATAACATTTTCTATTAAAACCGACCAATTGTTGGCTGGTTTTGAAAAAAAATAGAAATCGGCTAATAATTGACCGGTTTGGGCATTTTTATAATTTCTGTCAAGAAGTGGGCACATTTTGAATTTTTTATTTAACGTAGGATATTAATAAAAATATTGGGAGCCTAATTGTGGAATTTTCTTACTAGTACATGCCGGGAGAAATCACTGAAAAAATTCACGGTTGGGTCGTTCAGCGTAGGGTTGTACAAAATCGCTCAAATTCGTAACTCGCTCGCTAACTGTTCGTTTTATTCCCTTAATTACAACTTGAGTCAGTTCCAACTCAAGTTGGCAGACTCGTTTAATAAATGAATTGAGTTTGAGCATATCCCAACTCACTCATTAACAACTCGAGTTATACAGAGTTTGTCATAATAAATACTATGCTCTTCTAAATGACTCCTAAGGTGTTGTTTAGATTGTATATTTTGTTAGTTGTCTTGTTAATTATATGTGAATTGTTTGTATTTAGATAAACTCTTATTAAGTTATTTGAATTATTTGTGTTTAGATAAACTTTTACTACTATATAACTATAACTAAAAAAATTGACTGATCAAACGAGTTATAAACGAGTTGTGAACCAACTCGAGTTTGTAATGAGCTGAACTCGAACTGATTTTACAGTTCCTTATTGCTATCTCAACTCGAATTGACTCGTTCATTAACTAAATAAGCTGAGCACGAATTAGAAATAACTTGCTTACACTCGGCTGATTTACAGCCTTAATTCACAATTAGACTTTGAAACGAGATACAAGCCATGCAGTAGACCAATAGAGCATCATGACCTATTAGAGCTAGCTACAAGCAAATTCTAAAATGCAGAGCAATGGCAACTGTAATTTTTAATTCTTTATCTAAACTATAACAAAACTTGTTTGATTAATACGAGTCACCGAAAGTTGTGTTGACTTGGCTCTTTCATGTTATGATAGAAGCGGATTCAGGATTTTTATCAGGAGGGGCAAAAAAATATCGAATCGGATTTAAATAGCTAATTAGGTTCAAATTCATTAATTAATTAAGTACTTAATAAAAAATAATGTTTTAATCTATACTTTTCAATGCTCTAATTTGTAATTTCTGATATTTTAATTTATAATTCTATTATTAATCATAATTGAAAAAAATTATTTTAATTTTAACTCTAAATTTAACCCGAACAATAAATTAAACATCCAGCAGGAGGCAAAAAAATTTTCAGAGAGGGGACAGAGTCAATCGAAACGTCCCAACTTGCACTAAAACGCAAAATCCGGGGGGGAGCACCTCCCCCCCCACCTGCCTGATTCAACTTAGGTCCGCTCCTGCTTAGCTTGTACTCAATTTTGAAACTGACTCTGCTGCTCTTCAAATAGAAGAGCAGGATTCTGTTATTTTAATTTTAGTCGTTGAATTTTTTTATGCATAAATCTCAACACAAATAAACGATTGAGATTGAAATAATAAGATCGTGCTCTCCTATTTAGAAAGCAGCGAAGTCATATTTTTTTTATGCACAGTGACTAATTAATTATATTAATTCTTGGAATGTTCATAGTTCATAAGACAGCTTGTAAACAATTTATAAAAAATATCTTGAACTTTTGTCACTACGAAGTATCAAAAGGAAATCTAGCTATGACGTTGAGTTATTTTAAAACCAATTCAAAATGAAGTTAGAAATGTTACTTTTGAAACGATTTCAGATACCAATTGAAAATATGAAAATTATTGAACAGCAGAAGCTACATGCTTGTGATGACAACACAATACGACTTGAAATTTATATTAGAGCAGGAAACTTATTTCAAATAATTGTATAGAGATATTTGCAAGAAAAATTAAGATTTCTGTTCTGAAATATCGTATAATTGGAGTACAATTATTATGCTCTAGAATTGTTTTGCAAAGAAAAAGAGGACAAGTTTTTGGTAGTAAATTGTTCATGTTTGATTGAGGACTAACACATGAAATAAGAAGTTTAAGTCTCAGTTAATTCATAAAATGTGGAATAGTTAGGCTAATATGACTTAACGGGTCCGTTTGGCAAATACATGAAATAGTGGAAAAGTGGAAAAGGGAATAGGCTTATATTCCATACAATTTCAATCATTAATAGAGGATCAAATATATTGTATTGGAGATAATAATGCGTGTGAATTGTAGGAGTTGATTAGTATTGTAATGGTAATAGATAGGAGATACTTAGTGGAGTTGTTTAGCATTAATCATAGCCAAGCCTATAAATAGGCGTCATGTCAATGTAATCAAAGACACTAGTTCAATACAAATTCTCTCTTTTCTTGAATTTTATTAATCATATTTAGCACGTTTGGAATAGTAGAAGAGTGGAATTGAATCAATTCTCACATGTGAAAAAGTCACTCTTCCTCAATTCCACCTCTAAGTACGATGGAATAGTGAGATGGACTAAAGTGCAAAAGAGAAAGATTTGACTGCATATTTCCATTCCAATTTTATTTTTACACTTCTTCTCTATTCCATTCAATTCCACTCACGTTCGGCTACTATTCCGTTACAATTCCTCACTCTACAAGTTAAGCCTAGAAACAGAATATACATAAGCCATCTCTTTAAATGGCTTAACTAGTTTATTTAGCGTTAGGTCTAACTCCTGCAAATGTTGTGCATCATTATTTTTGTTACATTCTCCTAAATTCATTCTGTTATGAATAATGAGTGTAAGACATATAATTCCATTCTCTTAATAAATTATTATTATTTTTTGGAAATATAAATTAATTATTTTTTGCTACTGTAGTGTTATGTCCAAATACTTGCTTCTATCTCATTCCTTTTGGGCTCTGAGATTAGATTACCCAGAAGGAACTTAATTCATTTTTAAAGAAGCCCTTTGTAATAAAATAAAACAATCCATTATTCATTCTTCTACATATTTATGTGATTGCCGTGAAGCAGACGTATTAAACTCATCGCCCAAGCTTGAGGCCACATTTTTAATAACATGCTTCCTTGACTTCAAAATTTTCGTTTATTTTCCTACAGATTTTATTAAGATTTTTTTACTTAAATTAAGAAAAAAACGGGTACAAGAGTATCTGCCTTGCTCTTTTAGTTATGCATATTAAGCTTTCAAATTAGTTGCCCAATTGTTGAGGATGACAATTATTTTTGTTTTTGGTTATTTAAATGACAAAAGTTGCACTAAGAAACCTAAACAACTAGAACAAGTTTACAACCAGTGTTTACAATATCCTCAGCCTACTTGTTGTTACAGGAAATCTCATTTCATTACCCATTGCTTTACATGCATAGCTGAAAAATAATTAAATACAATCAAAATTATTCTATTTCTCCTGAGCCATCCTTTTCTTGATTTCAAGCGCCACATTAAATATGCCGAGGGTTGGCTTGTTGCAAACAAAACACTTCTTGTTCTTTGAGTGATGCTGGAATTTACACAGAAAAAAATAATACCTTGTTAGGCCAATAGCACAACTTGTACTCACCAATAGAGACATAGACAAAATAAAAAGAAGGTATATAAAGGGATCCGATTCAGTTTGGAATTAACAGTAACAGACATGGTACTGAACTATTGGTTTTAATACCAGTACAAGCATGTATTAGTACAAAGATCCAAAACTTCAGTTCTTGTCAGCAAACATAGAACTTTTGTGCAGAACACTTAAAATACCAAATTTTCATTGTCTACTGCTGCACAATGAAAGATATCAACCATGCCCCTGCACAAACATATCTTGTGCTGTATTCTACATACATGGTTTCTCCTAAAACTGAAACATACAACACACTCTGAGGTAATTAAAAGCCATAAGAGGAACTTCGAAAAGCGTACCTTTAGCGCACAATGCTCACAGAAGTAGTGCTTGCACTTGGTTACAACTGGGTCTACAAATGGCTCACGGCAAATATAACATGCAAAAGGCAACTCGTCATCTGAATCATCATCATCCCCATGAACATGAACATGACCATCATCATCCCCACCATGGCCCATGGCGAGATTGCGCTTCCTCTCCTTTTCAGACTCATCCCAATCTCTCTCCAGCTGCCATCCTGATTTGTAGTCACCTCTGTCATGCATGAACTTGCACGAGTCACCATAACCACAGTAGCCAGTTTCTTTGTAGTCCTTGCAGATGTCAGGCTGGTAGTCAAAGCGGGCTGAGACACGGATGTGGGCTGATGTCCGTAAAGGTCCATGGGCGCCGCCTGCCTTTTCACTAGCCACTGTGTGCTCACGCCTGAAACCAGCCTTGTAGTCCTTGTACCCGTGTATTCCCTTGTACAGTTTTTCTTCTTTCCCTCCTATCATGGTGTAAAAAGATAAGGCATTATTAAGGTTAAAACCTAATTGGGGATTTGGGGAAACAACAACAGGTATGACAAGATTTGTAATGCCAATGTATGAAATTTTCCTCCCTCCAATATTGCAGTGAATAGGACAGTAGCAGAGTCAGCACTGTTAAGGTGCCAATTATGGTGACCAATTTATATACAACAAAATACCGTGCTTACATAAAAGATATATTCCCTTTTGAATGGAGAGCTTAAAATTAGGACAGAGGCATACGCTAACTGATTTGGTAAAAGATGCATGCTCAAGTTCGAAAGTTGTCTGGATTTCTGGATGAAATGCAATTGATGAAGCAAAATTTTCGATTTAATGCACCTATACCACTATCTGAAAAACAAAACGATCCATATAAAACATGCTAAGTTAAGATTACTATCATAACAGAACCTAAGAATACTACAATTAATGAAAAGACAGGAAACTATAAACTGCAGAAAAGCTCAAGTAGCATAATTTACCAACCACCAGCTTTCTCTACCTGACTACCACAAATAAAGTAGACTAATCTAAGAACAAAAGAAAAAACACCTTAAAAATCACCAATGGTTTGAACTAAATCCATATAATAAGTATATAGTGGTACCACACATGAACAGACTGGATAGAAATGGCAACATTGCAATTAAAAACCCTAGTCAGCAACTGGTAAATAAATTCAAGCTTGATTCAATGGATAGTAAGACCTGTACCAGCTTATACAAGTCCAAGTAGAGGTGTTCATCAGTACAGTTCGGTTAAAACCGAAATAAAATAGACAAACCAAAGTTTTATTCGGTTTTTCAAACTAGAACCGAACTGACCAAACTAAACTTATCAACCGATTAAAACCGAACCAAAGTAAATTTTGATTTGTTCGGTTAAACCGAACAAACCAAATTGTGTCAACCAGACTGCCCAGGAATCGTATTTGACATTAATTACACATACCTACATTATTTGCTTGTATATTGCTTTGTGGTCAAAGTGTCTAAATGTCACAAATTGTGTACTAAGCTAGTGCTGGCTGGACCCAAATCACAACGACACTACTGTAAGGTTAAACGGACTCCATTTTTGAAAAGAAACCTGTGTAAAGTAAAAACACTAAAAATTGCATTGAAGCTTATAGACTTCAATTTTCATTGATCAGAAGTTCACACCTTGTAATTTGCCTCCTTCCTTGATAGAAGCCTCAGCTTGTTTCAGCACTCTTTCCCGAATTGCCCTCGCATCCCTATCAAACTCCGTCTCAGTCTCCAAGACTGCCGTGGCACGATTGTCATTCTCCACCTGGATTGAGCTCGATGACTCAAACTTAAACACCACATCCGACTCTTCCTCCCCCTCAGCCGCATCCGACTCGGGCTTGTTTGATGCCCGACTCGTAGAGGATGAGAAACGGAGCTTGTTATCGGCTGGAGCGGTGGCTTTCTTCTTAGATAGAAGAGAGGAGGTGTTGTCGTCTTGTTCTTCATCGGAGGTGGATTGAGTTTTGCGCTTGCGGATATTTTTGTTGGCAGTAGGTTTGCGAAAGAAGGTACACACTTCGCTCGGTTCGCCGGAATCCGCCATGATCGACGACTGGAATATTATTAGGGTTAGAGCTTTTTTCAATTTCTCTTTGTTCGAGCGGAGGAAGATGGACAACGGTATACGTGTCGGGTTGGATTGGATCCAAGAACTATCTTTGTTTGGACTTTGGATGTATTTGTAATTTCGGGTCGGGTTTATTGATCTCGTATTTTATGGCGGTTGAAATAGAGAGCAGTTTGGGTCCGATGCCCATCGGACTCAAACTGAGTTCGAATGGTTCCATAGCCGTCCGATCTGCTTTAAATCCGTGTGAGACCGCTTTAATATCCGTTAGCACGGATCTTTAAGTGGATCGGACGGCTATGGAACAAATCGGACCTGAATCGGCGGGGGCCGAGTTGAGTTACGCCTGACTGAGTTATGCGGATGGCGTGTTGTGTTTTATCATGAAAATGGGGGGAATTAGTGGAATCTTATCTGGCCAATTTAATTCGAGCGGAGATGTATTTGGGCTTCTTATTTCCGGTGACCGAGCCGTCACGTATGACGTATGGTTGTGACTTTGATTTTGTTTTTGGGTCAAATTATGCTGCAAAATGTAAGAATTCATAGTAGGTTCGATGTCCATCTGACCTACTTTGATTCGATGAGTGTAATGACCATTCGATTGTATCAGAGTCCGTACGAATTACATTAAAATCCGTATAAATTTGTTCCAATTTCTTTGTGCACAAATTTTAATGCTGATTGTACTATGTTAGAGCTAATTAAACCTAAATAGGTTTGATGCCCATAGAATCTATACCTATATCAAAATGTGAAGCTGCATGACTCCTCCGAGATTGGAATTCGCATCCTCTGAGATATCTCAAACTTTGCGTGACATTTTGGAATATCTCAATCGTTCAAATACATTATGCACGAATCTCAAAGCTCAAATAATACTGGCCCCCTACGGTTCCCCGAATAGGCACCAGGCACATCTGTCACGCAAAAATTGAGATATCTCAGAGGATACACACCCCCAAGATAGTAGGTCCAATGGGCTAGTCCAATTAACTCTAACATCATACAATTAGTATTAAGATTTGTGTGTATGGAAATTGAAACAGACATGCACAATTTTTAATGTAGTTTGTACTAATTCAATATTAATATTATAAGTCCTTAATTAATTTGGTGTTACTTATTGTTTTATGAGACTTTAAATAATTTTTATAATTAGTAAAAATATAGAATATTTGTTTTTTAAAACACCATATACAATAACTTATGCTATATTACACTATTCATGATAATAATTTTTATAATTTTTTAGTTTTTTTCTATTCAGAATCTTGATATTTTAAAATTTCAACTATGTTTTTTAATCTAACCTTTGATTATTTATTTTTTCAATTATAAGTTTCAGTTTGTTTTTCATTTATAAACTTAAAAAGTTAAAAACGACTTTTGATGGACTAGCTTTCAATGTCCGAAATTTTTATTAATATACAAAAACAAAATACGAAATTTCATAATCTACATTCATTTTGGATAAAATTTCAAAACTACACAATCTGCAAAATAATTCTACAAAAATACAATAAATTTCCGCAAAATTTTTCACCGAATCTGAAAATAACTTTCCGCAAAATAATTTTACGAAAATATGATTTCTGTAAAATTATTTTGCGAAATAGGATTTCTAATTATTTATTTAATTAAATAGAAGATGGATGATTTTTTTTATTTTGCTATTGAAATATTAGAAATATTTTGATATTTTTTTTAAATAGATGGAATATTATAGAATTAAATTTACTAGAAAGACTAACAAATAAACCGGATCAATATTTTTCCAGCCGAATTTTTTTGTGGTGGTAAAAAAAATTAAAATATTTCTCTATGTATCACGGGAAAAAATAAAAATATTTTAGTTCTGAATTATTGATCCCGATTCAAAAATACTTCTGGATAAATAAGAAAATTATTGTGGTTCTTTTAATACATTCAAATTCTAAGTTACTATATATTTTCAAATTCTTTTTTGATTTGGCATCATTTGGCAGAGCCAATTTTTTTTATTCTTTTGTTAATTTTTAAGAATAAATGGAGAAACTTATATTTGAAATTCTTTTTTGATTTGGCATCATTTGGCAGAGCCAATTTTTTTTATTCTTTTGTTAATTTTTAAGAATAAATGGAGAAACTTATATTTGAATATACTAGGATTTCGACAAGAGGAGGGATCCAATTACCACAATTTTGAGTTACCACAAAGTTACAACAACGGTTTTTTTCATTTTCAAAGTCCAAATCGTCGATCCAAACCGTTCAACATGATTATCTAAATAAAATGTGCTTCCAGATCAAATTTTACATTTTTTTTGAATTTTTTTACTATTTATTAAGATGGGTACAAAAACTAGTCAAATTCAGACCATTGAATTTTGTACCCATCTTAATAAATAGTAAAAAAATTCAAAAAAATGTAAAATTTGATCTGAAAGCATATTTTATTTAGATAATTATGTTGAGCGGTTTGGATCAACAATTTGGGCTTTGAAAATGAAAAAAAAAAAACACCGTTATTGTAACTTTGTGGTAACTCAAAATTGTTGTAACTTGATCCCTTCTCTTTCGACAATATCTTTATTTAGTCATAAGTGACTTTTAAATCGAAATCAATAACTCAGATTCAAAATATCTTTATTTTTTTTAATAAGATACATAAAAATATTTTAATTTTTCTTACAACCACAAAAATTTTAGCTTAAAAAATATTGATCGAGTTATTTGTCAGTCTTTCTAATAAATTCAATTATATAGTAGTGCAAAGTATTCAGTTCATCATAACGCCATTAAAATAATTATAAGCAAACTTATCACTTCAAGTATGAATCATATAGTAGTGAATTATCGCTTGACATATAAATTATGTTTCTAAATTATTTATTTTCAAGTATGAATCATATATAAATTTATCTTTTAATTTTTAAATACAATAAACATTTGTTAAGTAGGAACCATGTATATTTTAAGTATAAATTCATACTTATCATAATTTCATGCATTAAAAGTTGATGAGAGGTGTCAAAGAATAAAATGATAGCACAAAGATTAAAAAAGAAAAGAAAAGAGTTAACGTATGCTAACATAAATTAATGAACTTAAAACTGTAACAATGAATAGCTCAAAATACAGAAAGAAAAAAAAAAACCTACATCGGTAAAAATGAATGGCTATTTTTTCTATAGTTGAGAATTGGAATATTGGACCGGCTTATTTCTGACATATAATTACCGGGATCTTAAGCCAGGAATGTTGTTCAGACCCATTTTGCTAAGCACTTGCCTGGGGAGAGCAGGTGGATTGTCGAGCCCAATACTGCGGCTGAACTCGTTTGCCAATGAAACAAGTTGGTACTTATCTCGGCCGACATTTTTGTTTGAATTGTAGTAGCCAAGCCATGCTTGGTACGCAGATTCTTTATCCTTCACCTCTACATGTGCCAGTGCCCGATCAACCTGTATGCATAGAAATACCAAATTAGAAAGATTTGGTTTGTGCATTTTGGTTTGTACCATGCAGATTTGGCTACAATTTAGTCACACTATCTTCAAAAAATGCTTCGCCAAATTGGAGAGAAATATGGCTACCTTTTTCCTCATGTCTGGATCAATTAAGGGCAGAGGTGCCTCTGTGATAGGCAAATCTTGAATACTTCTCAAGAAGAACCCTTCCCACGGTGCCAAAATTATTATACCAGTTCCTTCTCTGCCTTTTCTACCAGTTCTACCAACCCTGTGGATATACTGCTCTCTGTCAGCTGGTACCCCCAACTGAAGCAGATATAACAGTCAGAAAGTTGTATAATTGTATATCTAATACAAGACGGATAAAAGAGGCATAAACATAAATATAAACATATAAGAAGGGAAACAATGGTTTTAATTTTCACATGTAGTCTCAGATCTACAATCACAGCCTGTACAGGTACTTCACTGTTATTGTTGTATACAATTCAATATTAAACCCATTTATGAGTTAGGTACAAACCAGATCTCATTTCTTTTGTTGTTCTCTCTCATTTCCGGCATAGTTTTTTTTTTCTCTGGATAAACTCCTTCCTAATTTACAAGTAGATCACATCTTGTAATGATGTAAATCTACAAATTTCTGCCAATCGGAATTACAAATCCACTCATGTGTTCAACCTTCAGGAAACAAACTGAGCCATTCTTCTTGTTTAATCTTTTTTGAAACATTACATGGATCTCAACACACCTGGGCAGGTGAGCTTACATGAAATGATGCTAAAGGTAAAGGTGCCTGAACAGATATGGATCACTAACCCCCCACCACCCACCCACCCCGTCAAAAAAAAAGACAGAAAAAAAACATGAAAATAATAAACAAAATAAACCAGAAATTTAGCTGAATATGAAACAGAAAAGGCATTTTCCATATTATGTACTACACCTCTTTTTGGAGGGAATTTTTTTCCTAGTCAAGTAAGGTTCTTGCTCTGAGAAAAAGTATTTCATATAATGACATAGCAAATATGCTTGCTCCAACAATTACCTGAATAACTAGGGTGACATTAGGGTAATCCACACCTCTGGCCGATACATCAGAGCTGACAAGAATGAGCCCTTTTGACTCCCTAAACTCCTTTGAAACCCTAGTTCTGTAACTCTGCGGCTTTCTTGAGTGGATCTCTCTTACATTCAATTTAAGTTCGGCTAAATACTCGGCTACTAGTTTGGTAGCCATAGCAGTTGTGCAAAAAACTATTACCTACATTTGAATAAAAAAAAATTAAGACATTCTCAAAGGAGCAAAAAAAACTTCTTTCATAGTTTTGTCTTTCTTTTGCTTAATGAGCAGAAGAAATTGCTAGTCTGGCACTTACCTTGTAATCCACATTCTCTGAAATATGGTCATTAAGGAGACCATAAAGAATTGGAAACTGCTTTTCCAATGGGGCAACAACATGCATTTGTTTAACCTAAAACAAATAATAAGAAAAACAAAAATAAAACATAAGACAATCATACATAACATAACTGGTAAGTCGGCCATTCTTTCAAAAAATCAGAATCATTCGGTGATGAAGTACATATCAACCATAAAATTAATAAAAAGGTACAACTGCAATTCTCTCATATCATAGCAAGAAAAAAACAAAATGTCAAAGTTAATATTAACCTGAGAATGTGTCTCTTCACTGCCTTCTATGACAGTGTTAATAAACTCCAAATCTCTTTTCATAGCCACGTAACATATTTGTCGAACCTATAAAAAAATAACAGCATCACTTTATTCCAGAAAGAAAAATTAACAAAATTAAAAATATACTTATCCAAAAGCCAATATGAGATAATCCTAGTACAGTCATTGGGACAAGATTGATATCTAATTCCATGTTACTGTGCATCTAAGAAAAATGTGCACAGCTGGTAGAGTCTCAGTTGTATCAATACACACTGTACCTGCAGAAACTCCAGGCCTTTTCAGTGGGTATCAGTAACATACATACTGACAAAAACAGGTATTTACAAATTCCAGCTGCAAGGCGGAAATGCATACCTCATCTGGAACTGTGGCAGAGAAGAGAAGTGTCTGGCGTTGTTTTGGCAGCGCATCAACAATTTTTTCAATATCCTTACGGAAACCCATGTCAAGTAATCGATCAGCTTCATCCAGTACCAGTACCTTCACACCTCTCAGCCTTGTAGCAAACCCGGGTGTATTCTCTATGTGGTCTCTTAGCCTTCCAGGGGTAGCCACTAGTATCTACAGGAGGATATTTCAGCTCAGTGCATTATAATAATTCCATATCATTACAGACTTCGCAGTTTTTAATTCAGCACTAATCCCCAAAATAGAAATGTAAAAACAAACGGAAATGAGAATGTAACCAGGATTCGGCAGATGGTCTCCATTAAATTTCAAAGTTTGGTAAAGAATCCCAACTAATAAACAAATAAAGCAACAAATAAATTATAATATATTCTTTCACACTTCATTATAAAATCTCCAAGTCAGGACTTTTGTAGTTTCCACTATTAACATTTATAATTTCATTTCAATTCCTACTAATTATAAGCTATGTACAACTCATTTGGTTCGGTATTAAACTGCACAATTAGGAACAAGAAATACTCAAATAGAATACCATAAATAACAAAAAAAACCAACAACATACAACAACTACAAAGATAGCACAGTTTGTATTCAATCGAACTGAGGTAAACATAAAATATGCAAGACCTGACAAGGGTTGGTTTGCATCCGTTTCTGCTCTATAGCCAGCCTTGTACCACCAATCACGAGCTGCACACCTATCAATGTGTGGTACTTCACAAGCTTAATGGCCTCCTGCGCTGCTTGGTCAGCCAGCTCACGTGTGGGGCACATCACTAGCACATTAATTGGAGGTCTCCTCTCATCACGGTCAACTGAAGGCAAACCCGCAACTAATTCTATTGCTGGAAGCTGGGAGAAAGAAAAGAGGAACATTTGTTTCATGACGTGGTTTACAGTAAGAGTGTCATTAAAAATTTGAAAAACACTTGTAAATGTTTTCCAATTTCAAATGCATTAGAGAGATAAAATTTTAGATACCTACCAAAAACGCCACAGTTTTCCCAGTTCCTGTCCTAGCTTTAGCAAGAACGTCCTTACCTACACAGAAGAAAGATATTACAACAAAATAAGAAAATACTAACAAATAAATAAATACAATCATTCTAGTGTACATCCAACTTTTATAGAACATCCCATGTTATGGTACATTTTAACAAAAGGATAAAAATGTCATTTACAGATTAGTAGTAAATTCAATATCAGGTCGGGGCTTCTAACTAAAAATAAAAAAAATTAGGGTGAAAGGTCGATCAACAAAGATAATTTATAAAGAGAAAAGGTTGCAATACAGTCAAGTATTTATGGTTTTCTGTCGACATACCATGTGAATACAATTTGGACTTGCTTCAAGAAATCATATAAGAACACAATTAAGATGTCATACATTGTCAGAAGTTCCTTCCTGATCGCCAATCCTTGATCTCCCAATTATACCCCCTATTAATACAAGTACAAATGGAAATTTGATCCCATTTGATGAAATTTTAACCATTGAATGTACCATAATATTCGATGTGTCACAAAAGTTGGATGTACTCTAGAATTACTCAATAAAAAAAAAGAAAGCTTAAGCTATGATTAAATAAAATACACTAGTGGTTAGAACCTTTGAGAATAACAGGGAGTGTGGCCTCTTGCACAATAGTCATCCTCTCATAACCAGCAGATTTAACCCCTTTCAGTGTCAGTTGGGAGATAGAAAATTCATCAAACCTATTAATCACCAATAATAATAAAAAAATAGCTTCAAATGTCAATAAATATAAATGAAGCTATAATATTATGGTGACAATATGTTTCTCATTACAAGAATAGAGCCAAGGTACTGAGTCTCAAGCTTCAAAGTTTAAAGTGATCCTCAAACTGTATGTTATGCATCCATCTACAAACCCCAACCAAAAATATAAAAGCAGTCACCTCAAAGGGGCTGGCATAATCGATCAAAAGAAACAAACAATAAGTCGACCACTAAGTCAACGACAAATGACTTGCCATGTTTTACAACGCTGTAACATGACATGTAGTCTTTCTTAAAACACGCTAACTGATACTCTGATAATACACATTGATCAAGGGTCCAAGGCGCACTTAGTGCACATTTGAAGATGAACCTAGACAACCTTTAAAAAAATGGAGTTGTTTGAACATTTTAAAGTTTCGGATACATTCTTCAATTTTTGGGATGAGCTAACCACAATTGACGTACTGCCTACGTTGGTATTGTAACAGTGTAGTTCAATATGGCAAGGTATATTGAGCCCAATTGGTACTGTTATTGCCCAATTAAGAATGTCAGCCACAGAACAAGATAATGTTACCGTTTTTGGCTAAGGTAAGAATCGTTCTCTCCAACTGAGCCCCTAACAGAGTTCTCATCCCTTTCTCCTTCATCTGATTTCTCAGACCTCAAACCCGAACCAGAATCCCCGCCACTCAAACCCTCTTTCATTTTGTCTTTCTTCTCTTGAATAAGATCCTCTTCAAAATCCGAAAACTCTTCGTCACTATCAGACTCTGATTCTTCCTTGGACAGATCACAATCCACATCCTTTACACCCCGAACAGTTTCGCCACCTCTCTGTCTCGCTGATATACTGCTCCCACTACCTTCCTTACCAGAAGGAAACCCTTCATCACTCTCATCCTCTGTTTCCTCTTCTTCTTGCAAATTATAATTCAAGCCCCTCCCTCCCTGGCCAATTTGGCCACCTCCCAATCTCTCTGACCTGCCAGCCCCACCTTTCCCTCTAGAAGAAAACCCACTACTCCTAGAACCTCTTTCTTCACTTGAATAATCCAAGTCTTTCCTGCCTCCGCCACTTCTACCATCAAAACTTTTACCTCCAGAGCCTTTTCGTGCCACTGACATACCACCCCCACCATGGCCCCCTCTCTCCCTCCTAGGAGAGATCCCCTGACTATAACCCCTTGAACCTTTTGAATTTCTGTCTTCACCACTCAAATTTTCTCTCTCTTTGAATTCACCAGTGACACGACCACTCCTCCGATCCGAGTTATCTTCACCCCTGAAATTTTCTCTCTCTTTGAATTTACCAGGGGCACGACCACTCCTCCTGTCAGAGCCATCTTCACCCCTGAATTTTTCTCTCTCTCTGAACTTACCAGTGGCACGACCACTCCTCCTGTCAGAGTCATCTTCACCCCTGAATTTTTCTCTCTCTCTGAATTTACCAGGGGCACGACCACTCCTCCGATCAGAGTCGTTTTCGCCCCTGAATTTACCAGTGGCACGACCACTCCTCCAATCAGAGTCGTCTTCACCCCTGAATTTTTCTCTCTCTTTGAATTTACCAGGGACGCGACCACTCCTTAGATCAGAGTCTTCTTCACTGTCACTGTTCAACGGGATCCGCCGCGACTCAATCTTTAAATCGCTGATCCAGTCGCTCAGCTCAGCTTCGTCCTCAATCAAGCTCTTCTCCTTTCTACCAGCGTTTGGTGAGCTGCGGCCAGAGAAGAAACGGGAGGTGAGAAGGTCAGAATGCGAGAGCAGTACTGAGGAGGGTTTGAAAGGATAGGTGGTGGAGTACAAGGGATGTGTCCGGAGAGAGCGAAGGAGGCGGACTGAGAGAATACGACCCGCCATAGCTGATGAACGTTGATACTTTCGATCAGGGTTTAAGGAGGGTTTACGAAGAAATTGTAGCCAATAGCCCAATAGGTGGTTGAGGATTTAGGCTCATGGGCCAGGCGTGGAATCAATGGCCCATTGAGAGTAGCTTATATTGCAAAACATCCTAAAGAAAGAATTATTTCATACTATAAAGTATAAACAATTGATTAATCTCAAATAAGCAGAAATAAAAAATTATTAAGATAGGAGTCTAGAAGACCCGATTTTTTTATTAATAGAAAAGATAAAAAAATATTGATAATGAGGTACGTTTTCATAAAATTTCAAAAAATAAGAAAAAATATTATGGTTTATAACGTCCAGGACATTGTACTGGACGTTATAAACCATAATTTCCTAATGTCAAGTTAATCTGATCGTTAATTATCATAAAAAATTAATGTAGTGGGACGTTATGAACCATAACATCCAGTTACAGTGTTTTTTTGTCAAAAAATCTCACTATAGCAGTTAGAACCAAAGAAAAAAAACTGTTCATAATGTCCAACAATATTTCTTTATTTATTTTTTTTACGATCATTAGCGATCAGATTAACTAAACATTATAAACCATAACATCCGGCTATAGTGCCTTGGACGTTATAAACCATAATATTTTTTCTGTATTTCAAATTTTCCTGCAATCTTATCCCATTATCAATATTTTTTTATTTTCCCTATTAATAAAAAAAACGGCTAGAAGACCAGAGAATACATGCCGACAAATACTTCAAAACATTCCAACAAAAATAAGGCTACTTATTCTTAGTGACCCGCTAATAGAAGAACACAACAACATAGATGTTAGTTTTTAGCTTTTACACAGTAGACGAGAAAACTTCATACTCCGGGCATTTCAGATAAAATTAGTTAACTCAAATGTACCATTTCAAAAGGCCTACTAATTAGATGATTTATCTCGCTTCATTTTAATGGAATAACTCATTGCTTAGGAGAAAACTTCCTAATTACTCTTTGCACAGAATTGTGTATCCATAAAAAAAAAAGGTTGAAACTTGAAACAAGACAGCATGCTGTTATGAAGAACTAAACATTATTTTTTAAACAAAAGCACTACTAAAGAAAATCTGGTCAGCATCATCATTTTAAAATGAATTAAGAGCTTTAAGACAAACAAAGGTATGGGAACATCATTATTATGAGGTCCAACTATCATTTTCGGTACTTGATGTCGATGGAGATGAACTGGGAACCACTGCATCATTGGTTTCATCATGGTGAAATCTAACTACAATGCATGTGATGTTGTCGGCACTACCACGCGAAAAGGCCAACTCTGCGAGTCTCCTTGCAGCAACCTGTGGTTCTTCTTCTGTTCTTGCTAGTGAAATAGCATCCTTTATTGAATTAAAACCATTAATCCAAGTCAGTCATCTTATTTTTTTAAAAGTTGAAACTCAAATAATAAAATTATGAAATTGAGACACTGTTGAATAAGTCAAGGAACACCTAATTTCCTGTATCAGCAAGAATTTAAGGTTCTTCCAATTCATTTTTTTTTTTGCTGGAACTAACAAGAAGAACCAAATTGGTCTCTTGGACCTTTTTATTCAGAGCAAATTCATCCGCACACTTTCAATAGCAGTGTTGTCCGTGAATTCAAATTTAATCACTGTGCAAATAATTGTTTTTCTTAGTCATCTGCTCTATGCTCTCATATACGTACATTCGCTCTTGATGATAACCATAAGTTGGTGGATATTTTATCGGACAGGAGGTTACCTCATTTGGGAGAACATCCCATATCCCATCTGTAGCGATCACCAGAAGCTCCAATTTATCATTAATCACATCTTCCTAGAAGGAGGGGAAAAAAAAAAGAGAACAAACAAAGAAGCATCACTCTGAGAGTAGATTATTGATTTCAGTAACCCATAAATAAGAAGTTCCTAAAAATGCTAATTAGACAATTTACATAGACATATGTAACTCGATATTTATTGAAAAATACCTTGATGTCTGGTTCTGCCGCTACAAATTGCTTCAGCATGCGATTTCCGAAAGCACGAGACATAGCTAACACACCACCCACCCTCCATGTTCCTTCAATGAACACAAAGAAATGACCCGAAAGATCAAAACAAAAATATAAAAAGAAAATTAAAAAGATGCTAATCTAGAAAACTATGGCAAATGCATTATTGGTATATATCTAGCACCTCCTATTAATGGATATGGCCAATTTTTTTTAACTATAACATAAAAAAAAATTCCGAAATCCAAACATAACATCAGATTGCTAAAATATTAGAAAATGGCACTACTGCTGACTTTGCCAGCGGTATGCTTGGGGTCCTACAACTGAGTATCACTTTCTGGTTTTTTTTTTCTCTTTTTTTGGGCTCTGATTTGCGTTCTGGATCTTTGAATGTGTGCACAGAAGAAAAAAAAAATGCCTTGGCATGCATGCTGGATCTTGCTAATCTCAATATCAGATCAGCAGTATGAGCCTTTCTTTTGAATTTCTCATAAAATTCACACTACATTTGAATTCTTAGCCCTAATGCCAGATCAGCAGTATGACCCTTTCTTTTTTATTTTCTCTGCATGTGTGCGTTTTGGGTTTTCTAATTTGTCTAACCAGGTCTGGCAGAGAAAGCATATCGCTGGATTCATTTGTTCATGCAAAGGGAAACCGCCGACTTTGCCAGTGGTAGGAACCCAAGCATACTGCTGGCAAAATCAGTGATAGTGTCATTTTCTGAGATTTTAGCAATATGATGTTATGTTTGGATTTGGGAACTTTATTTATGTTATAGTTAAAAAAAATCAGTGGCTATGGCGTATTTAATACAGGATCTTCAGAGGTAACCAGAGGGGTTTAAAATTGGTAACATATAGGGTACCCCATTACAAAGCACGATACTGAAAATTCCGTCAAAGATATTGATAAACATACCAGCCCAGATAACAATTCCACCTGCATCCTCAATCCTTTTCCTCTCTTCACTTTTATTTGGCTTGTGGTCTTCAGAAAGAGGAATTGCTATAAAATCAACATTAGTTAATTCATCTCCTTTTTAAATCTTGTAAAAGGGAATCAATGCAGTAGCAATAACTCTGGAACAGTTACTAGAATATACCTGATTCAAACAACCAACTAAATAACTGACCAATTTAAAAGTGAAAAAGCAAAAGTCATAGCAAGAAAATCAATTCAAGTGCTCCCCTTGAAAAAAACTTTTATCTAATTAAAATATATTTATGTGCTTTTCGATACGGTTCCATGAAACACTAAGGTTATATGCTAGTACTACAAATACACTTATCTGTAGACAGTTGACAAGATGATATAGTGTTCACATCTGCAATCAATACCTTTTCCTTCCTTAGATATAACAGCCCGAGAATCACCTACATTAGCCACATAAAGTTGGTCTCCAACTAAAATAGCAGCACAGGCAGTTGAGCCATCATCTCTAGTAAGATCCAACTCACTCAAGAGATCAGAGTCAGTTTTCCTATACGTTTCTACTGCACTTTTTTAAATATTTGCATCAGTATTAGCTCAGACCCTTTCCAAATTTATTATTTTATAATAAGTAACAATAATAATTAACAAAAAAAAGTTTAAACAAATGGTTTACAGCTTTTAACATATTAGACCATATTGCACTTCATACTAAAATAGTGGCAACATCACTAGCTTATTTCCAACTAAACTGGCAACTGCCAAGACAAAGCTCAAGAGAGGCGAAAATTAAGCAAATTGCTCCTCGAAAGTAGCAAAAATTTTTCATAGAAATCTAAACAAACATAAAACCTAGCAGCCAAACATACAAGTAACTTTGTTCCAATGGCGAAAAAAAAGAGAGATAAGTGAGCTCATCAAATATAGGAGCAAAATTTTGGACATTTGACAGCATAAGACCTTTGCATTGAACATGTCTAAAGAATTGATGTTACTTGCAAGCAACCAAAAAAATGTCGATTGGTCTTTTTACAATAGAAATTAATATTTCAAACGTTTTGCAAAGAAGAAGGAACGTACTGATAGCCAGCTTGGTATCAGTCATGAATTTTGGATGATTCAAGAGATTCTCAAATAGATGATCCTTCAAGTATTTTGCAGCCCGGGACCCACCATGCCCTGTTAAATCAAACAAATAAAACAAAGTCAGACATAAAAAAGCAACAATTATCCTGGTCAGATCTATGAGAGTCCATAAAATGTTGAATGTTTGCCTCCAGTTCAGCAAGTAAATTGTAAGCATGAATTTCTCGGTTAGCTTATGGAAAATAGCTATTTGCACAACTCAGATAACAGTTCATCGTATTTGCTATAAGCATCCAAGACAGCATAACCGTCCATGGTCAAGTGTTATTTGCAAACAACAGAAAAAAAATATATTGGATGTTGGTGGCACGATATGAAAAGCATATGGTGTTGTCACGAACCCAATGTGAATTGAAAAGTGAAAGGTCAAAGTGGAGACAACGCAGCCCAGACCCCACATGCCAGAAATGGAGTCTGCGAGTAATACAAGAACTGGGGAAGTATGAAGAGAAGGCTATAACAACTCGGCCCCTTGTTTGACAAAGGCGCTGAGTTGTTAGGCGGGAAATGAATTGAGTGATAGGAATAACAAATCCACACAATTCGAATGGAAAAGGCATCGCCTATATATACTTAGTCATTGTATTAGGTCAATTATATGATTTTGAACCCAACTTGTGTTTTCTCTCTTATTTGGCTTCGCCAATTAACTGTATCAGTTACCAGAGATTAATGAAATTAGTTTGATTTTCTGAATCAATTTGTGTTCTATCACTTATTTCCCCGAATTGAGATTGAGAACGCGACTGGTGCTTTTGAAAACTACACAATGTTGGGGTTACTTTGCAAAATGGGGGCGTACCGTCAAAAACACCAAACAGACTAACAGTCCGTCCCTCTATTCTCGTAGTTTTAATGTCATAGAAATCCTCCATGGTTGGCCGCCTCCCTCTGAAACTCAAGTACCCGTAATTCAGCCTCCTGTATTCACTGCAAACATTTAAACAAACAATAACAAAAAAACAAATTCATTGGTTTATATTAAATTTAAGAGTTTGTTGTTGAGTAGAGCTACTTCAGTTGGTACATTAATTCCACCTGCCTTTGTCAATCTCAAAGGTCTAGAGGCATACACCGCCCCTCCATGAATCTGATTGATACTCCTGGTTTGTGTACAGCCAATCAGACACATTGACAGTTTGGGTTACAACGGACAGCAGGCGCCCACAAGGGTTAAGAACTAGAAAAACCACCCCCACCCCCTCCCTGCAGCAAAGGAAGAAACTGTGGATCCCAAATGACAGAGACTGCCATCAAGTCACCTCAATAAGAGAAAATGACTTATAGAGGTTTACAAATCAATAAAAAGACAATTAGAATAGTATCTGATCCTGTCAACCCTATATAATCATTTTGCTTCAATACACATTGTGACCTAGCCAACCTTTTTGGTCTTTTATGTTTTGACATGGTATATCTATTTGAACACAGTAATGGTTTGAAGAGGAGTATATAGGCATGAGGCACCAGCATCTAACCCAAATTAGTACCTTTGGCACGCACCGCACCCATAACTCGCATCCCCATTCTCGAAAATAGCATCTCGTAATGGCATCTGTACTGGTTCTGTCACAGGCAAATAACTTGAACCAGTACCAGAATCAACCGTCATCTTGATAACTGGCATGGTCCGGAACCTTCTGTGAGAGAAGTATGCCGCAGGGCCCACATCCAAATATCTCCCACAAACCCTAACCCTAAAATGCCCTAATTTGCTTGGAGAGAAACCCCGAAGAGTCGTGGCCCTTACAATGAAATCTCTGATGCTAGCAATGCATACCATCTAATCGATTAATTGATCCTGGTTCCTAAATTGGAGAAAAATTTAGAAGAAAGAAAGAAAAATTAGGAATAATAGTGAAAAATCCTGCTGAGAAGTAAGAATTGCCTTGAGAGAAAAGGTTGCAATTGGTAGTCTCTAATCATGGATCACCTTAAAAATCTTGTTGATTTATAAAATGAATAAGGAGAAGACATTTGGTTTTATGTTGAACTAACAATCCTAATAATACTACCCCCCCCGCCCCGAAGATTTATATAATACTGTGGAGTAATCTGAAATCAGAATGAAGAAAACGCAACCAAAAATCCACTCATATGCACAAGGATAAAAATGATTTTTCAAGAAACACTGGCTGAATTAAATTGTGCTTGCTTAAGCAACCTTATAAACAAGAATGTGCACTTTCCAAAACTTACAATGTAAGAAAAAAGAGCTCTTGCGACATGTGTAAACTAGGACAATTGAACATTTTCTAGTGTATTAGCAGTTAGGTCCAGTTAACCACTAATACAGTACGCTAGCTTTCGTAGCTTCCATTGTAAGATCTTAACCGATAATCCAAAACTAGATTGAAAAAATAAATATATAAAATATATACCTTATCCGTATTTGAGGTGTGAGTTCGATCGGATCTCAGCGACGACGAGAGGGATGAGATGGTTAGAAGAGAGGTTTTTATCTAGTTGTTTCAGTCTAAATCTCTAGGCTCTCTGCTTTCTAGAGATCAGAGAAAGAAGCGCTAATGGATTGCCGAGTGCCGACTAACTTCTAATTCTAGAGGACAGCAGTTTGGGTCCGATCGGTTCCATAACCGTCCGATTTACTTTATGATCTATGGCACGGATATTAAAGCAATACGCACTGATATTGAAGCATATCGGACGGTTATAGAGTCCATCTGACTTAGATGTGAAACAGATGGTTCCATCCACTTTAAGATCGTGTACACGGATATTAAAGTGATGCATACGGATCTCAAGAAAATCGGACGGTCCGATGAGCATCGGACCCAAACTGCTCTCATTCTGTGCCTACAGGCTTTCCCTCAAAAAAAATTGTAGTATGCCCCTTTAATTCCGGATGCGTATCCTCTGAAATATCTCAATTTTTGCGTGACTAACGTGTCCGGTGCCTATTCGGAGGAACGTAGGGAGCCAGTATTATTTTTGCTTTGAGATTCGTGCAGAACGTACTTCAACGATTGAGATATTCCAAAAAGTAACGCAAAGTTTGAGATATCTCAGAGAATGCGAATTCTTTAATTCCTGGGTGCGTATCCTCTGGCTCTGAGATATCTCAATTTTTGCGTGACCGACGTGTCGGGTGACTATTCGGGAAAACGTAGGGAGCCAGTATTATTTGAGCTTTGAGATTCGTGCAGAACGTATTTGAACGATTAAGATATTCCATAAAGTCACGCAAAGTTTGAGATATCTCAGAGGATGAGAATTCTTAATTTCCTGTGTAGACTTCAGAAAGACACGTAGATGTTGAAATTAGCTGAAATTTTGGTCATTCTCTTTTAGCATTTTTTGTCCTCAAGACCTCAACTATTCTGTGAGTTTTTTTTATACCGAGCACTTAGTATTATATTTAATAAGAGAATGTGAAAAATGACAAATTTTTTTATTCATATAATTCTTATATGTACAATATAAAATTATAATTTTTTTATTTATAGAAATATGCTAAAATGAATGTTTGGCTGTACTATGAAAAAAATCTAATTTGAGACAACTATTCATGAAAAATTAAAAAATTCTTATAAAATACTGATCTTCAATAAAAAAAATATATTATTGATTTTTTTTATAAATTTTAATAATATTATCTGATAATTAACATATAATTAAATTAAAAAAACAAAATTGTATAAGTATAAATAAATAAAAATTGTCTCTTTTTTAAACGTTTAAATTATATTAATGTATTAAAATAATTGCAAAAATTATAACGATTTTTAATCACTAAAGTATTTTATTATAAATAAAATTAAATGAAGTAATTTGATATTATGATATGCAGAGTAAAAAAAAACTTCAATTCAATTTTAATATACATAATTAAAAAATTAAAATCATAGAGTGGAATATGCATTTTATCATAGCCTCGCTCATTATACCTACTCACATTTCATATTTTATTGTTGTTGTTGTTATTTATTTCTCTGTATGTTTTGAATTAATAACACGATAATAACACGATAATAACCACGATAATAACCGTCATTAAATTTTGCTGGCTACAGTACTCATTTTAAATTAAAAAAAATTCGTGTGAAAATATTATAGTGTTAACTTTATGAACAAAAATATAATATGTGGTTTCTTTTTTGTAAAATAGCAGAAAATTCGAATTAATCTCGTCTAATATTCAATTTATATCAATATTTAAATCTATATTCATATTACATTTGTATTCATACCAAAAGAAAAATAATAATTATCTGTCCTTTGCTAGGAGAGAGATGGATGGAAACTAAAAATCCTTCAACTAAAAAAAGGAAAGAAAAAGGTGGATGTTTTCTCCACAATATGCTACGAGAATAATTCCCATTTAATTTAACAATGAGAATACTTCCCATTGGATTAAATTATTCTCGAAAGCTCTTAGTTTAGAATTGTAAGTCGTATTCAATCTTGGAATATGTTTTTGATGAAAAGTTTAGAGGATATATTCTCTAATAAAGAGGATTGCTTTTTGATAGGTCATGCGTTTCTTTCTCTTTCTTTTTCATTTTCATTTTCCATGTTCATTTTCTTTCTCTTTCTTCAGTTAATGAGAGGGATCGCACAACAGCCACAACTATAAAGTGGTTGGCCGCTTTGGCTCCTTAATTATTTATCGGTTTATCACAAAACATTTTATGGTTGGAGCAATTAACAGTGAGTCTGGCTAGTAATGATATCAATTTTAAAAATTATTGGATTGATTTTAAACAACTAATTTAAATCATTCAAACTGGTTTACTTTATGTTGACATTAGATTTCAAAAATTAGCTTAAAAAACCGCTTGACTTGATATCAAAATAATTCGAGAAAATAAATTTTGTATGTAAATGCACAATTAATGAAATAATTCAATTTGAATATTGATTTAAATTCATTGTTTAAAATTGATTTGATAGATTTTGAAATTGGCATTGTATTGGCTGAATAATACTAATATCATACTAATTGAGCTCATCTTTAGTAACAAATGACCACTTTTCGAAAAACTTGCGAGAAGATGCATGCATCAGTGGCCGCTATGCTGTTTTTCAAAATTTAGAATTACAAAAAAACTTAGGGAAGAGTTTCAAAATTTGAGTTGAAGTTTCCGATTAAATTTTTCATTTCTAATTTTCGATCTAAGTAGCCCAAAAAATTAGTTATATAATGAACTTGTAGAGTACTAATTTTTACTATATTTATAATTTTTTTACTATTTTTTATAATTATGAAAGATAGTACAAAATGACTTAAAAATAAAAGAAAATTGTCAAGAGCATATTTTTCTGGTACTTGAGATGGATTCTATACAATATCTAAGATTCAACTCTAACTTCACGTATATATATTTTATTTATCATATATTCTATTTACAAAATCAAAGAATATGACTATCCAAAAAGAGAGAGAAAAATCATAAAAGTAGTGAGACCATATTACTGTTAGTGTCTATATGTAAAACATTCATTCTATACACACTGAACATCTCTAAAAAAAACAAACAAACCGCCCCACTATGGAGTGGTCAGGTTTAGGAAACAAACCGCTCCACAGTGGAGCAGTCAGAGTGTTTATTGAAATATTTGAAAATTGAGAGTATATTTATTATTTATTATTTTTGAAGGTATTTAAAAAAATTCGGAACTTCGAGGGTCTAATTTTCTTCTTTGTATGTTATTCGGAAAGTACACACACTGAATGCAAAAAAAAGAAAAAAAATCTAGTAATTATGAAAATCAAATAATTAAAAAGTCGCAACATTTATTTAGATTTAAGATAGTCCATATTGACAATTATTTTTTTTAAGATGTTATATTAATAAAAACATAACAATGTTAATATTATGACCTGTTGAGACTTACACTAACTTCATCCGTTTTTTGTTTGGATAAAATTAGAATAACTAGAATAGTGAAATTGGAATTTGTAAATGAAAATAGAGGAAAAAATAGTGATTTTCATATTAGTGTGAAAATAATGCTATTCGGATTAGTAAAAATATTGTTTGAATTGTACATTTGAAATAACAAATAGCTATAACCGAAAAAAATAGTGTTAATAAGATGCAAATTAAGAGGAAAGATAGACAAGTTGTGTCTCAAACGAATTGTGAAATGTCACAAGTGACAGAAACTTTGTTATTTTGGAACTGTGTTAGCAAAAATTCGAAAAAAAATTCTCACTCTTTACATTTTTTTAATAGTAGATATTATAACATTTAAAAAAAATAAAAAATATTAATTGTTTCAACTAGTTTGAATAACAAAATATTATTTGTGTGCTCATTACTATACTAAATAGCTCTATTCTCAATTAATCCCTCTCTGTGTGCACACTAAAATACCACAATAACTTACTGAAAAATTTCGCCATCTTTCCAATTCTTTAAACAATATTTATTTGTTGAGTGAGTCTATGGTAATATGTATATCACGATTAGTTCATAATACGGGTCAATATTTTTGTTTTAAAAATCTCAATGGTTGATCCGAACCGTTCAACATGATTCTCATATGAATATGTACTCAATTTTATATTTTAAGAATTTTTTTTACTACTTTTAAGATATATATAAAAAATATGTTTTTCCATGATCCAGAATTTTCAGATCAAGTGATTTTCTGCCTATCTTAAAAAAATAATAAAAAAAGTTCTATAAAATATAAAATTCAGTTTGCAAGTAGATATTCATATGAGAATCATGTTGAACGATTTTGATAGATCATTAAGATTTTTGAAAATGAAAATATTGACCCGTATTGCAAATTAACCCGTAATATGCATAGACTCGCCCTTATTTCTTCTCTAAAAAAAAACAAGAAGTTTGATAGCAACACAACCCCACAAAAATACTTTTAGCGCCTACACTGCACATGGAGGTCTCTATCACGATTCCACATCTCGTGTTTCACGTTTTGCTTAATTTCTTTTGTGAATCTCCGCATTTTAACACCTACTTAATTTTTTTTCCTGTTATTTTTTTGTGAATCTCCACATTTTAACCTCTTACATACAAACTTCAAAAATAGAAATTCTATAAAAAAAATCCCCATCACACGTCAGTAAGTTATCGTAATCACTGCTGAAATTGGTTTAGTCATCACACCAATAATTCGAAATTAAAAAACCATCACCCAAAACTTGAGATTTTAAATTTTATCACCCACACATTTTGAGATGCGTACCAAATTTTTTAGTGCACCAGTTGAGAATACACACAAATTATTATTTTTTATTTTTTGTATGTGCACCATCAGGAAGCATGCCAAGTATGTGTATATATTAGTTATGTTATGTTTTGTTTTGTTCTGCGTATAATTTTGTAGTGTAAAACGTGGATCATATTGTGCGTATAATTTGTAACAATTTGCACACCAACTTAGTACAAAATGCTACTCAGATTGTGTGTATAACTTATTGTGGTAATTTCTAGTTCAAATTCAGTATAAAATTTTATTTATTAAACAAGTGCATTTTATTTTTTACAATTTCACCATTAAAAATGATGAACTTCTTGAGGGTGCGCAAATAAAAATAATAAAAAATATATAAATAATAATAATTTGATGCGCATTATCAAAAATTTTGGTGTGCGTTCTGAGAATGTGTGAGTGATAAGAATTGAAATTTGAAAATATAAGCAGTGGTTGTTTAATTTTGATTAATTACCGTGATAACTAAATTTTTTTCAGCTTTTACTGCATTTATTTGTTGACTGAAAATATTACTTCTTAAATGCACTCATCATCGATATAAACAAAAATCTTCACCGACCATTTCAAACTTGATTTTTGGACAAAATTTTAAAAACATTCGTCCACAAGTGTGATTGGGGCAATAAGATGAAATTCTCATTTGAATGTACAAAATTATTTCATTCTAAAAAAAAATTAAGATTTATTTTTGAAATAATTAATATTAAGATCTTAGATATATCACTGAAACCTCTAAGAATCAAGATTATTTCCAAAATGAAAATGAGCAATAAATCCTCCTTTTTATTTTTAAACAAAATGGAGACTATATTATTCACGCAATTAAGGAACCGAATCTCCTGTTCCTCTTGAACAATAAATTTCTGCTTCTTAAATTACTGTTGGATGAATCCGAAATGAAACCGGAATAAAATTATATTCAATATTTAAATATCAAATTTATATCGGACCCATTCGACATTGACTTGAAGTGACCCGCAAGAATTTTATGCCTTTATACATAAGGAGTGATCCGGTTCCGCAATAAATACTCCGTTTTATTTTTAAACGAAATGGAGACTATAGTATTCACACAATTAAGAAACCAAATCTCCTGTTTCTCTTGAACAATAAATTTTTACTTCTAAAATTACTGTCGGATGAATCCGAAATGAACCCGAACAAAATTATATTCAATATTTAAATATCAAAATCTATACCGGACCATCCGACAATAACTTAAAATGACTAGCAGGAATTTTCTGCTCTTATACATAAGGGATGATCCAATTCCGCAATAAATCCTCCATTTTATTTTTAAACAAAACAGAAACTATATTATTCTTGAACAATAAATTTCTACTTATAAAATTATTATAAAATAAATTTAAAATAAATCCGAAATAAAATTATATTTAATATTTAAATATCAAAATCTATATCAGATCCATCGGATATTGACTTGAAATGACCAGCAGAAATTTTCTGCCCTTATACAGAGGGATCAAGGGGTGATCCGGTTCCCGCAATTAACACGGGTGAGTATCCTCTGAGATATCTCAATTTTTGCGTGACCGACGTGTCCGGTGGCTATTCGGGGGAATGTATGGGGGCCAGTACTATTTGATCTTTGGGATTCGTGTAGAACATATTTCAACGATTAAGATATTCCAGAAGGTCTCGCAAAATTTGAGATATCTCAGGGGATGCGAATTCAATTAACACCGGCCGTGAAAGGTAATGCTAATAAAGGCTCTTCTTCTCTCCCTTGTCTTTTCCAACTCAGAATTGTTTCTTCGAGTATCTAGAAATAATAATCAACAAAGCGAAAAATCAGAAAGTGAGAGAATCTCAGAAAGTCCGAGAAAAACTTCCCATTGAAGCCTATTTAGGTTTAGCTCTTCCTTTTTAAGTCTTCTTTGCTCTCTCTGATTCGCTGCGATACGCCATTATCGCTTTTCCTTTGAAGGAATAATCGGCCTAAGTCTGACGGTGAGTCTAAGCCTTCTTTCGCTCAAAACCAAAACGTAGCTTAGCTATTCGGTTTGGAAAATCGCGCAATATTATCCTGTGCTTGCGAGAGATTTTCCAAACCATGGTAGCAACAGCGAACTGTTGCTTGCTACTGTAGGATGTCCTAATTTTAAATTTAAGTAAGATATACAAACAATAGAATTAGAGAGGAGGGGTGGGCCCTGCTGGCCAATCCCTGCCTACGTATTTGTATGCGTTCATGTATTAATTTTGTTTAGTTCTGTAGTTTTTTTTTTTTTTTTTTTTTTTGTACAGGAAATTGTGGGTGGAGATTAGAATTCTAAATAAAAATGAAATTTGTTCTTCTTTCAAATAGATAAATTTTTTTCCTGAAATAGTAGAGTATGAGTTTTCAGTAATTGTCTATAGAACTTATTCATGATTTCAGTGCTAAAAATCTGTAATTTATTTTATGGTGCTAATGAAAAGCTAAGGAAAAATCAGCAGAGCAGTGTGATGTGGCAAGATTCTGTTATGTATGATGGATGTCAGTGGACACATAATATTGGTTAGGCAAATTTTACCATAACAAATAACTAAACTAGGTATTTTTTTCTGAGAAAAAAAGAAAACTTGACCTTTAGGCAATGGATTTTATATCTGCTTATATCCGCCACCACCGGCATTATTATTTTTTTTTGTTGTAAAATCCTTTGAACTCTTGTAGCTTCTGTAATATCTTCGTAGGATAATTTATGTTGATTTTTGTTGTTGTTGGATCTTCTAAAATAGAGGCTGGGAAATCTAAGGAGAAAGAAGAATGGCAGGTGGAGACACAAGAAATGGTTTGCAAATGATGGAAGAGAGAAAGGCAAGTGGGGATGATGCTCCAGTCAACAAAACCTCTCTCCCTCCTTGCTGTATCAAAGCTCTCGCCTCGTTACCTGAGTCTGATGCCAAGTGTCATGCCACCGTAGTCTCTGGCTGGTTCTCCCAATCCCATGGTTTGTTTATTATTTACATTCAATGTCTCACTAGCCAACCACCTAGTGTTAATCTCACTTTTTTGGGTTGATTTGATTCTTTTATTTGCAGGAAAGGGTGGGAAAGCACAGTATTACAATAACCCCATGTGGCCTGGTACTCTCCCTGTGTCTGTCAAGTTTCTTTGAATATTTTAGTTAATTTTATTTTATAAAATTTTTATAACAGAAGTTTAACGAGAACTAACTATATAATAAGACGCAAGTAAGTGCAATTGACTCCTGTTCAATTAATGTATAAGTGCTTATCCATTTAAGACTTGGGTGTATTTTTTAAACAGGAGAGGCTCACTCCCTGAAAGTCGAGAAGATCTTGTTTCAGGGAAAGTCACCATATCAGAAAGTCTTAGTTTTTGAGGTATGATTGCCAATTTGCCATTTTTTCCCTCAACTCATACCCTTTTTGTTGTTGTTTTTTTGTTGATTTTTGTATATATAATGCAGTCCACAGCTTATGGAAAAGTACTGGTCCTAGATGGAATTGTGCAGCTGACTGACAAGGATGAATGTGCGTATCAGGAGATGATTGCAAACCTTCCCCTTTGTTCCATTCCATCCCCTAAAACTGTAATTTTATGATATTTTAATTCATTTTATATTTTACTAACTGTACATTCAGTTTTTAGTTTAGCATTGTCTGGTACTGGTACTATATGAGTTGTGGTTCTACATTAGTGGCTTTTATTTATTACTGTGGTAGACCCAGTTGATTAGATAAAATATTGTTGGTCCTGAAGCAATCAAGAATTGGTGGACTTTGTGGGGGAGGGGGTGGAGGGTTGAGAAGGGCAATAAAATTGTGACATTTATGCTTGGGATTGTACAATAAAGATTCATAGAATAAATTATGTAAATCCCTGGATGTTGTTGTTTTTTATTCTAACTTGGGATCCACTGCAGAATTATTCTTTCTTGATGCAGTAAATGTACAATGAAATATTTTGAACCAGGTTTTGGTTATTGGAGGTGGTGATGGTGGGGTTCTTAGAGAGGTAGCACGACACAAATCTGTCGAGGTTATAGAAATCTGTGAAATTGATAAGCTGGTTATTGATGTAAGCATGTTGATTTTTTCTTCGACTTTTCATACATGTGTTCATGTTTAGTTTTTAGGAGTTTAATTTGCACCATACTTAACTTGGTTTCAGGTTTGTAAAGAATTCTTTCCTGATTTATCTGTTGGGTTTGAAGACCCTCGTGTACGACTCCATGTTGGTGATGGTACGTCTAAGTTTCTAATTTATGTTTCATATTCTGATTTAAATTCCGTTAAATCTCAATGTTTGCTATTTGAAAGGGAATTTTTGACCATGTTATTTCTTTGTGTCTTCAGCGGTGGATTACTTACGAAACGCTCCTGAAGGGAAGTATGATGCCATTATCGTAGACTCGTCAGATCCAATTGGTGAGTAATTGTTTATCAGTTTCCTCTTTTTCTTTGCTAAGTTACTGTCTGCTCATTTCTCTTATTGCTTTTTCTATGTTTTTGCTGAATTCTTTTAACAGGGCCCGCACAGGAGTTGGTAGAGAAGCCATTCTTTGACATGATAGCAAGGGCTTTAAGGCCTGGAGGTGTCCTATGCAACCAAGCAGAGAGCATGTGGCTTCACACACACCTAATTCAAGACATGCTCTCCATTTGCCGTCAGAGTTTCAAGGGATCAGTTCACTATGCCTGGACTAGTGTCCCCACTTATCCCAGGTTATTCTTTCTCATGCTTTGTTTACTCTTTTCAGATTCTGATTTTGATCAATAAGGTGGGGAATAAACAGGGGTCTTGGAGAAAATCTAAAAGAACACATGTTGGGTACGACCTGTTAGTGAGTCTTGTGAGTTTGAAGTTCAACTAGTTAGAATGGAGAATTTAGTTTTTGAATTGAAGCACATAAATTTTGCAAAATTAGAATGGCAATCCCTAAAATTCAGAATTGAAGCTACAAACCAGCTTGCAGCTTGATACCAGGTGTAAATTAGCATTTAGCAAGGCTAAGTGCGAGGGAGTCATTTAGTGTTTAATGGTTTAGCATTAGCAGTGATGGATGGTGGATAAACCATAATACTTTCATGTCTTTTAAATTTTTTTTTTCATGTTTAAGCACTATCAATTATGAATATGATACCATGGTAAATAGCATAACATTTTGACCGCACCATTGTAAATTCATACAAGAAGAGGGTTGTTGTAAAAGGAGACTTGTGGATTTGCTATTCTTTTTTTGTCCTTGTAACATGAAATGAAACATAAAAAGTTTTACTAACTCTTGCACTGGCCAATAATAAACTAATTTTAATTTTTTTGGTCTTACATAATTAGCTTAAAAGAGTCTGAATTGCAGAAAAGGCACCGTATGTTTTGGACCAGCTAGTGTTACATTTGGAAATTCTGTAAATGTTTTGGATTTCGACAAGAAATGAAAGCAGGCAACCTTTCTTAAGTTGCTATTTTAAAACAAAATTGTCTTGATTTGTTTCTTTATATATTGGCAAAAACCGCTACAATGCGACTTTGTATATTTTTATGTGGTTGGATGATAAATCATGATATTAAAAGCTTGCAGCTTCAACACCCTATTTCCAAAGCTAGTAGAGGATGGTTGTAAAAGGCCTTGCATGTTAACAGTTAATGTGATCACATGAATAATTGAAATAAATGAGGTTCAATCTTTGATTTACAGTGGGGTTATTGGATTTTTGTTATGCTCAAAGGATGGTCCGCCTATCGATTTCACAAATCCCATAAACCCGATTGAAAAGCTGGAGGGAGCAACCTCTGCTGGAAGGGAAATTAAATTTTATAACTCCGAGGTATGTATAATATTATAGCCTCTGATCTTCACAAAATGTAGTTTAGCTTTTATCTCTTTAGTTTTTGGTTACAAAAATTTAAAATTTGAACAGATGCATATGGCTGCATTTGCGCTACCATCATTTGCAAAGAAAGAGTTGGCCTCTACTTATGCTTCCTCTAAAAAGGTAGTTTTACTTATTGAGAGTGTCTTCTATGGACTTAAGGACCTATTTGTAAAATGAACATATTTTTATTTTCAAAGTTCAAACAGTCGATCCGAACCGTTCATCTTGTTCTCCATATTAATATGTGCTTGGAGACCAAATTTTACATTTTTCTGAATTTTTTTACTATTTATTAAGATGGGTACAAAATTCAATGGTTTGAATTTGATATTTTTTGTACCCATCTTAATAAATAGTAAAAAAATTCAGAAAAATGTAAAATTTGGTCTCCAAGCACATATTAATATGGAGAACAAGATGAACGGTTCGGATCGACTGTTTGAACTTTGAAAATAAAAATATGTTCATTTTACAAATAGGTCCTTATGTCCATAGAAGTCTTTGCCTTATTTATTACCAGCAGTAATGGTGAACTAGAACCATACAAATTTATGTAGCTATTATTAATTTGAGTTAATCGTGGCACCTCAATTAACAGAAGTTAATAAATTTGATAGACACCAGATATGTGGAAATTTTAATAAACAAATTATATTTATTTTAGTATTAATCAGTGGTCAAATTTGGTCTCCATACTGGTCAGTTCATTTATGTATTGGCCTTCAACAGTATATGTATCAGTAGGGTATATTTCAGCAGAAACTTTATTTTGCATCCCTAATTTTGCCCACAAATAGTCACACTGAAGTTTATTTTTGCTTTCACTTATCATCACAGATTCTTGGTTAGTAAAACACGAAGCATATTAGAATTAGAATTTAAAAAAAAAAATAATTGTAGGAGCCAGGAGACAGAAAAGCCTTCAACTACCCTTATAGCATATCTATCTGTAACAGAGATTGATTTGGTGAAAAACACAGCAAATGATTTTATTTTGTGTGCCTTAAAAAAATTTACAGGTGCAATCCAGTCCAAAAGAGGAGTCCCCAAAGAACAAGATTGTGTCACAAGCAGCAGTTCTCACAGCTTCTTAATATGATTCCAGTTTGGAAGAGAAATAGAAATTGAGCCGAATAAAAAAAAAGAGAGGAAGATATATGATGTTTTGTTTTAGTGAGAGTATTGTGTATGCGGCGTAAGTTTGGACAGTTTGTTAACACAGTGGTTATTATTCCGTGGATTATGAGCAGTACAAAACATATTTTATTGTTAAACTACTTTAATTAACAGGGTTTAGGGTGTAATGCTTTAAATTTTGTGCAAGTCTGTTTTGATTTTCGTGTGCACAGATCTTATTATAGGTTGGACGGTGATGGAGCTTGTTGAATCTAAACTCTGTTCTCTTTCTAGTGACCTCTGTGTTGGGCCGGATTCTGGAGACTACAGTTACAGCACCCATATGTGTATTTTATTGGAAACCTTAAATTTATTGACGAGTTTTAAAGAGTAAATTCCTTGAAAAGGATAAATGTTATGTGACCTATACATTTAAGAGAAGTCATAATCACTACTGTAAACACGTGTAGGAAAAAAAGGCTTTAAAAATGGCTACCTGAAACTTTGCAAACACGCAGTTTGTATATAGCTTTAAAAATGGCTAGCTGAAGATGATACTATTTTTTACCAAGCTATATATACACACAGGGACGAAAAAAAGAACAACTTACTATTTTTTGTAATATTTTTCGATCAAATGATATTATCTAAAAATTAATCCAAAAATTTTGTTCACTAAAATTATATCTTAATTGCTGTCATTTAAAGTATTTGTTTGGAAAAAAAAATTAATTATAGAATTTGAAGTTAATTTTATACAAGAGAACAACAGGGTTTTCAAACAGTTTGTAATATTTTATAAAAAAATTTAGTTAATTTTAAACAGTTTTAATAAGAGACTAAATACATAATTAAAATCAATGATTCACTTTTGTCATTTTAGAATTTTACAAATTGATATTAATATAGCAAACAGTATCTGTATATGTCACGATTTTTTTTTTTTACAATTATATTTAAACAAACTAATAATTCAAGTAATATAAACGCAAAGGCACATTGGACCCAATGTTTCGATTGGGCTGGTCTTGATAATACGCGTTACTTCTGATGCTGTTTGTGACACTACTATTACCCCTAATATATTTCTCTTGGTTCTTATGACTACTAACAAATTGTTTATTATTTAGTAATTTATACTTCACAAAGAGAGTTAAATTTTCTAGTTTCTCATCAATATAATACCATATAGCATGAGTTTTCCGTCATTAGATAAGTCATAACTCATGCATTAATTATGATTGGAGGACTAATCATTACTTAAGTTTTGAACAATAAGTTACAAGTACTAGGCCATTTATATGTAGAGATTTATTTAAAAAGATATTATGTAGGGTCAAGTTAATCCCTCTTCACCCCACAATTTATAAAGTGTTGATAAAAAAATAAAAATAAAAACCTATTTATAATTTTTTTTATAAAGATGATGGAAGTTAGTTTAATAAAAAAAATATTCAAGAGACCCACATTTTATTACTATCAATATTATTTTAATATTCATAATATTATAAGTAAAAAAAAAAATCTAAAATATCAGAAAATAAATATCACAATTAGATACCCACTAAACTAAATTTTTACTGCCTAGTGCCTACCATAGGTTTCCCAGCAAAATCACATCTCTGCACTAATTTTTTTTTTGGAGGAAAAATAAGGGTCTCGCCATATTTGATTGATAATTACGGTTACAAAAGAATTATAGCAGCTTGAGAAATAAAAACCAAGTTGCTCAAAAACAGTTGAGCCAAAAACTGAAATAAAGTGTGAAAGAAAATAAAAGCAAAGAAGAAAGACCTAAAATGTAAGAAAGCATGATAAAGTAAACTACATTAAAAGGAAATTTATTTGGTAATCAAACTTCTCCCGATTGTTGAACCTGGCTCTGCCTGAGTTGCACCACTTCCTCAAGCAGATCTCCCGGTGTCTTCCAGAAATTTTTGATAATCCGTGCATATCTCTTCTTCCATATGACAAACATCATAATCAGCATAGGTCCTCTTGCTTGGCTGTTGGTTGTCACTTGCATTAGTGCCCCAATTGGTTACAGTCTCATTTGTGGATCGATATCCATGAGCAGCCAATACATCTCCTTTGCAAACAAGCATTCATCCACCATGTGCCTCGCTGATTCCGCCTCGCGGTGGCACATGGGACACATGTTTGTGATCGGCAATCCCCTTTTTCTCAGGTTGTCAATTGTGAATAGCCTGTTGTTAACTAGGAGCCAAAGACTTTTATCCTCGGTGGTACCCTCAGCTTCCATAAGTGGTGAGCATTCGTCGATTTGTATGGACCATTTTTTATGGCCCGGTATGCACTTCTAACTGTGAAAATACCTGTTTCCGCACTAGTTAATCTTGTTCCTCAGCGAAGCAAGAAAATGGAATCCTAATTATAATAGAACCAATTAAGTTTAAAGAGTTCTCAGTCCATTGCACTTCTGCTAAACCATTTTAAAATAGAGTTGAGAGTTCGCGCTCCTCTATGATATTTTTTTGACAAAAATACACACATATATTGTTGTAGAAATCAAAACACTTAATTCGTAATCTAATTCAATTTGTAATTACGACCTTGTAATTCTGTTAAATGAAATCAAATGAGGGCATAACCCACATTTTTTTCTCAAAAAAAAAAGAGAAAAGAGAAGAATACCAAACAAGTTATTATGTTAAAATTTTATTCTAATTCATAATCCTAAGTTTAATCCCCCCCCCCCTTTTTTTTTTCCTATCATTTGATACTTGAGAACAAACTGAAGGATTTCATGATGCGTTAAAAATTAAAATTTTTGACCCTTTTACAAGCATCTACGGATCTACTTTATTATGCTAATTCTATTGAAGTAATTTATATGCACGGATCATTATCTACTCATTCATTTATCCCAAATCTATTTACTGAATGATATTTGGATATACCTTTACCAAATGTCAATTTGGCAAATAGAGATAAGTCGTATTCTCTTCTAGATCTCCTAGATATCTTCGTTTGTCGAAACGATATTTTAGTGTTCATCTTGAATTAAATAAGGATTAGAAAGAACTTGCTAGAGATCTTAATTTAATCTAAGTTTGGAACCTAGTTAATAACCTTTCTTGTTCTTCTAATGATCCTTCATTAGAGAGACTAATAATATGAGAGGAAGAGGGGCGGCGGCTAGGAGAGAGAGGAAGAGAAGGAAATAATTTTAAAAAAATTGCTTAATGAAAAACTTCTTTACCTCTCCTTATATACAAATATATTAAGGTTTTTGTAACCTTCATATTATAATTCTCCTTAATTAAAAGAGCCAAAACTTAGCTGCTGCTACAGTACGCAATACAGTAATTGTTACAATACAAGCTACAATACTACTACAGTACTAGCTCCAACTCATACTAATTTTGGACTTTAATAAACTTATGTTGTAACAATGTTCTGCACATTATTGGATTTATGTGTTATGTATATTATGTCACACTCCAAACCGAGAATTCCAGATTAGGGCGTGACTGATCCTCGCCTCGTGTTTATTAATTCAATAATCACGCAAGGCTAAACAAATATAATAATAGACAAAAATACACAAGCGTGAATAATCATAATATCAACATAGTCATACAATCCATAAATAAACATACACATACAATATCCATACAATCCGTATCATAAAATAAAACATGTATTACAGAAAGAGATACAAGATCTATTGAGTTCGATGTAAAATCAAAATATCGGATCTCATAAACCTAATCAAAAGTCCTAAAAATATAAAATCAGATTATGTGGTCTTCAGGGATAACTTCTAACGAATCCTGCTGTATTACGCCAGTCCTCGTACCTAAAACCCACGAAACAACGAGTGGGATGAGCGAATGATCGCCCAGTGCGTGACCCAGAATTACCCTTCAGGGATCCTCTTAAGTCGAGATACTTTTAATTATAATCTCTTGTAAATATCACTTTTAGATGCACATGCTTAAATGCAATTATCCTATCTATATAACTAGAAATAAAATACATATAGTAGATGTAAATGATGTGATTAATTATCATGCCAACATGCAAAAGATTCCCAAAATAAAATCCAAGGAGAGTGAGATATTTATAGCCAAATCGGAGTCCCAGTATACAAGTACTGCACTAGAAATTATATATATAATAATACGATAGAGTTATCAACTCAGTGCCGTGCCAATCGAATCACAGGATCCAATGAGATATATCCAAGTACACCGGTCAACAAGTCCAATGATACACGATGCCTAGTGACATCCCCCATTGATCCCTTCTGTGTGCAACGAATGCAGATGAATATATCTCAATTCGGTGTTTGTAACTTTCTCTAAATCGATCCATAACCAAACATATAAAATAGGAGAAAACTACAAGCATGACGTAAAAATAGTTAATCTCTTCCCTCATGAGCAAGAGAGAACTCCATTATTCTGGCCAGACTAACGGGAAAACATGCCACGGACTCGAACCGCCACACATGACTACGCCACGGACTTCTGGCCGTGCGCGTAGATTTCAAGGATACACCAACGGACTTCTGGTCGTTAGTGTATACGACACGGACTTCTGGCCGTGTCGTTTGAATTAGACGTGTCACAGACCTATAGCTGTGCATTCTGATTTCCGTATATGGCGAGTAGCTCCTAATATAGGGGGAAACTCCCGAATCGATTCGTACTCCCGGGCTTCTGGCCGGTTGCATGTTTAAATATAAAATGAATGGAAAGTATATAAGTCCAATATACATAAATATATCCTAGAAGACCTCCTGAAGGATCAAGTGACCCTTCAGCTCAACGGCTATCGGGCCAGCTCGCACCCCATCCTACGAGACGGAACGAAGTCGCTCGGTCTTTTCTCACACTCACCATGCATATGAATGTCTATAATAATAGTATATTGTCCTCTACGAGAAGAGAACAACAATGATCCTACCTAATATAATATCCTAACTAAATTAATTACTTTACTCCTAATAAACAGTAAATTCTTCTTCTTTTTTTTTTTTTTGGAGGGGGGGAGTTATGCAAATCCTATCTACAGTTCAAAAGAATAAACATGATCTAATGCATCTATTAATTTAAAGTGCGGATGACAGATCAAGTGGTCGACTGGTAAGAGTACGCTACGAAAAAGTAATTCAGATATCCCACACTTGTATACTAAGCGGGAATCGTGTGCAAACAGCTATGTGTAAGGATATCTAGCGGGGTCCTCGTCTAGGCCGGTGGAATAATCCGCGGTCTCGGTCCACGGATCAGTATCAAGATGGATCTGATGACCTGTAATTCGTAATTTAATTAATTAACATTCTTTCTAGATCACGTAATTCCTACCTCGTCTAATTTTGGGTCTACGCACGATTTACCAAGTTCGATCGATCTGTCAGTTGGACGGTTTAGAATTGAGCGCGATTAATTTGCAATAGTTTAATTTAATTTAATTTGAAGATAAATTGTTTCATAAATTTTCTATAATACCTTATATAGTGTTACTACGTATTTATATGGTAGAAGTATGCAAGTTATTAAGTGTTGCGATAATTAATCGTGCTTAACTATCCGGAGGGTAACTTGTGTGTTCTAACCAATCATCTTAACTATCTATTAAATTATTCTCAAGTGAGCATATAATTAAATGCGTTGCCAACCGCTTATTTTATAACTTTTAAATTTTAAACTTTTATTTTTATATCTTGTGCCTATTAATATTTCCAATGCACGATAAATTACGTCGGAAACCCTAGTTGCAACTCTTCGGATTCGACACCAATTATATGACTTAATCTAAATAACGTCGTTACTTGAGAAAAATGTACGTAGGTTGATTACGAATTTTATAGAATAAAAATAGTGATAAGAATAACCAAGTAGGAAATGAAATATATATTTTGTTTGATTATTTATGCGACTAACGGGTTTTGAAAGCAAAGATTTAATTACGAAATAGCCAAGTAAAAATACGTTGCTAATTAATTGTCCTTTATTAATTAGCAAGGAACTTTATTCCAGTTATTCAATAATACTATCAAAATTTTAAATTAAAATTTGTTACTAATAAAAATCTAATTGATTTCAACAAGACTAAGGTTTAAGGAATGATTTTAATTAAAAACGTCTCGAGATCATACATTGCCCATTCGGATCTTTGTATCTGCTCAAGTTATGTTATAAGGCATCGTACCGAGGACTTTACTAATCATCTCCCGATCTTTAAGTTTACGTATTTTTCCAATTTTAAGTTGTACCCTTTTAATTTAATTTTTAAAGAAGCTTTGAAATGTTGCGTAGTTGTATTTTCAAAATCCACAACACATTCTTACGATTTTTACAACTTCGAGTCGAGCCTACCGAAAGGAGGCTTCAAAACTCTAAATAGTTATTATCCCATTTTACTTGATTTATTTAATTAATCCTACTCCTAAATGTGCGTTCTACCATTATCTTTCCTATTTCGTTTCTCAATCGGATTCGCGACGAATTTAATTAATGTTCTACTCTATGGTTTGTGTTGCATGTATAAAAATTCACCTACACTAATTATTTCCAAACAAAATCCCATTTTAGAAACAATTTAAAAATGTTCGGATTGGGCCAATGCAAAACAAAAAAAAAAAAAAAAAAAATACAAAGTCCCAACAATTTAAAATATACAAGTATAGGCCGGCCTTAAACCCAATATTTTTTTAAAAATCCAAATTTTGCATTTAGGCCCCTAAATTTTAACAATTCGCAAAGGATGGACATTTTTCATACATAACCCCAGATCAAAATAATTTGCAACAAGGTCCCTGTCAGTTCAAGGACTGGTTTTTCACATCACAGAACCACCACCAGTACCAGTGGTGTCACTGGGCCAGTACCACTCGTATTTGCATCGCAAAAGTCACCACAAGAACACCACCAACAAGCACCAGTAAGTACTGGTACAACACAAGCAAACCAGCACAGGTACCAGATCGGCACATACCGGACCCAAGCAGAAACAAGTACAACACAGGGTTACCTCGCAACACCAGAACCAAGCACAAACAAGCACAGACCAGCACAAACCAGCACAAACCAGCACAAAGGGGAAAAACAGAAAGAAAGACAGAACGAGGCCAGTATCAAGCAATCACCCCACAAGCATCACAAGCAATCAAGCAAAGCAACAAAATAAATAGGGTGTGCTTAAGTTACCCGATTAGAGAAGTAAATCGCAAGAAGGCGGTAATCGGCCAGTACCAAGCACCACCAGAATTGAGAGCCTCCAAGCACCAGCAACAGCACCCAGAGGCGATAGAGATATCAATTGCAAGCACAAATCACCAACAAACCCTTAGGGTTCGAGAGATCAGAGGGTAAACGGAAAAGAGGGCAAAATAGGACGAAAATCTCAATGCATGAGCACAAAAATCAAACAACCAAAAACCAGCGAGAGAGAGAGAGAGAGAGAGAGACTTATATAACCGGGTAAAGGGAGGCAGGCACGCAAGAGTCAAGGCGTCAGAGAGCAGGTGCGCGATTCGCGCAGCTCTCGCAAAAATAGTCGTCGCGATGGGATGGGAGTGGGTGAAGCGGCAGCCGTGCGGGAGAAACGAAAACCCTCGGGTTTTCTTCTCCAGATGAGAGCAAAGAGAGCGAAAGAGATGGGGGTGGGGCGCGGAGGTCAGAGAGAAAAGAGAGAGAGGGGTTTGGGATCCTCCGACAGAGAGAAACAAAGAGATAAAGAGGGGAGGGTTTTAAAAGAGGTGCTTTAAGATTCGTGCTAAATGAATTGGACGTTTCAGATATTCTCACATTTTAATAGATTTATTAATTAAATATATCTAAGTAGATGGAAGTGGGATTAATCAAAGTATAGTCCACTAAATTTGCATTTTTATAAATTTGTACGAACTTCAAACGTTCTTATTCTTAATTTATAAATTTATTTATATCTTTATTAAAAATCACTTATTTCTAATATGACTAACTTGGGATTTCTAAATATGAAAATCTTATTTGGGGAAAAAATTAATTTTGTAAGTTTTAATTTGGTTCATTATTCAAATTTATTTAATTTAATTTATTATGTTTTAATTTTCTAATTCAATTATCAAGCAAAATTCTTTGAATTAGTTGTAAATTTTTATTGTTAGTCTAATTAATTAATTTAAAATTTCAAGGTATAACATATTATACTATATAATGTGCACCACACTGTACCAAATAATATATATGCTCATTTCTCATAAATTTATCTTCGTTCTAAGAAGTCATGATATTTAACATTTTATCATATGTATTTTATTTCATATCATATGAAATAACATCCATCGTATAAATAAAACATCATTTATTGTTTCTTGTTCAGTTGGTGTGACCTATATGGAGGATCTATGTTATGTTGACAATGACATAAAATATTTTATTACCATAAACTATAAGCGGTATTCCAGCTATACATTATAGTTATTCAAATAACATAAATGTAAAGTATCATTTTACAATACACGATCCTTTAAAGTAACATTACAAATAACATTATTTGTGTCTATTCCTTGCTATATGATATTATGAATAATATACAAAGTAGGACTGTGTCATCTTTGTATTATATTCGTTTCTTGGTCTCTTAAGTAAATTATTAATATATAACTGTATTTCAGTTATATTGAATGCATTATAATTTTACTTTACCAAGGAATCTATAAAATATTATTATTCATTATAAATGAATGACAATAATACTATGGAAATATGCAATCACTAATAATAAGTAGTATGCAACCACTGTTTAGGAGTTCTAATTGGAGTTAATTTATGCCTTGTTCTCAATTTTGATGGAAATAGCAAAGGTTATTTTCCCTTAAATGGAGCAAAATTAGATTTCACACTGAAAGTTTCTTTGTGACATTTTATCAAGTAACTTCCGTGCAACAGTCAGGGATTCCCAAATGGTAAATTAATGCTCACAAATGTAGCACCAAATACATAATATAATTTGAGGGAAGAAAAAAGTCACGTCACCAGGATCTATCAAAACGCTAAATTTATGGCCTAAATACAAAGCACCTCAAGAAGTTGACACGAGAGGGCAGACAGAGCACTTACCAGTTCTCTTATTGCATTTCAGTGAAGAGGTCGGGAACTGCTTTAGGCACCACGTGTGAAGTGTAGCCGCAAAGCGCTTGCGCTCCAAGCGACCGTATCTCTATTGGGACATTTCAACAAACACTTGTCTTGCGAGAGAGGACTTAAAGAGGAGTTATAAGGAGGAAGGTGTTGGAATAATAGAATATGGCGAAGAAAGGTGAAAAGAACGGGAGAGGAGGGTGTCCGATGCCCATCGGACCAGAGTTTGTTCGATGGGATGTTTTTACCGTCTGATTCGCTTCAAGATATGCACTCATCACTTTAATATCCGTGCGCACAGATCTGGAAGTAGATCAGATGATAGAAATCACCCATCGAACACTGTTCTGGTCCGATGGGTATCGGACACTAGAGAAAGAAATACGTGACACGCCGTGATGTGATGTGATAAACACGCCGTGATTTGGTCACGTGACGTGACGGACGTGATCAACTTTTTTTTTCACATGACGTGACGTGACGGGACCAAAATGGTGGCTTTTGGTCACGTCACGCGAATGGTCACGCCGTGACCATACGTGACGTGTCGTGACGTAAATTAGTCATGTCAATTTTTTTTATATTTTAATTTAAATTGTTGAAAATTTAGAAAAAAAAATATAAAAAATTCTAAAATAAGTAAATAATGTTGCACCTGACATTACTTTAAAAATTCAAATTACAAACATTCATTAGATTGAACTAAAGAAAATAAAAATCAGTACTACATCAGTACAAATATCACTGAACTTACACTAAAATAAAAATATGAATACTCTATACATATAAAAAAAAGTTGAATACTCTATGTTTCATACCGTGACGTGACGTATATTTTTCCTAATGATCGCGTGACGTGACTGGTTCGCGAACGATCACATCACGTAATCGACACACGTGACGTAACGTAACTAGTCACGCCGTGACAAATTTCCTTCTGTATCGGACACCCTCCTCTCCCGAAAAGAAGATGGAGAGTACTCTTCTCAACTTGGAATGAGGTTGGATTTATGTTTGGACACAGAGAGGCTGCCCGTACTCTCCTCAACTTTGTTCCTTTCCGAGCTCTATCTTTTTATTCATTCATAGCATTAATAAATAAAATGAACTCAAAATATAACACGAGTTTTAAAATACTTCAAGCTTAACATGGCCGGCACGCCGCACGAATCGTTCGGCCAGTGAACTGTCTTAGGGTCAGGAAAAAAGAGCTGTTACGAATCATGTCGGCCAGTGCTAAAATAGTTTCAATTGTAGCACGACCGGTACGAATAGTACCGGCCAGTGTGCCGTAAGACAGTAAGGTCACGAAAATAAATAGAGCCGATACGAATTGTCCCGGCCCGTGTTTAAAAATTTCAAATATAACATGACCGGTACGAATCGTCTTGTGGTCAGTGAGTCGTAAGTCGTAAGGTCACGAAAAAGAAGAGATACAAATCTTGCAGGCCTGTATTTCCATGCGTATTATAATCGGCACGAATCGTCCTAACTAGTGAGCCGTAAGGTCATGAAAAAAAATGAGCCGATACAATTCATGACGTCCATGCTAAAGAAATTCCTACCGCACGGGGGTGTCAACGGCATCCTTTTATCCGTTTACCCGATCCGTACCGTATCCGATAAGACGAGTACGGGTAATATTTTTTTTTTTTTCGTAAACTTATCGGATACGGGTAAATATTTTTTTTTCGTTATCTAAACATGTAAGGGTATGTGCAAAGCCTATTTCGTACCTGTTACCCGATCAAATAATTATAAAATAAAAATTATATATATTATATATATTAAATATGAGTTGAAAAATTCAATCACCTCTCCTCTTCCATTCTGTTTGTAGAAAATTATTGTGTTTATAAATTTTTGAACACATAATATTTTTGAACAAAAAAATATCAGAGGAATATATTATACATTGGCACATAAAAAAAACATCTTGTTAAGACAGAAACGTCAGAAATTTTTATTAGTAAGAAATAAAAAAAGCAAGGGAGCAACTAGAGTCCTCTTCATTATGTCCCCTAAATGACATCCTAACTAACTGATGCATAACGTACGCTAACTACTGGGGGACTACTAACTACTTAGGGGCCACTTATATTTGAAAAAATTTACAACTAGCGTGTGCATGTATGAATACTTATACGCGTAAGTATTGTATTACTATATAATATATTAAGTATTCATACTAAGATAACAAGTATTTAAAAAAAAAAAAACTGAATATTAACTTTATTTTCTCTTTAATCACACATCAAATTTTTACATATTTTTAGAAGTGAATTTTTTTTCTCTGTTTAATCTCATCAATATTTCTGACAATCTGTGAAATTTTTTGCAAATTTAAAACCACAAACTTCTTCTACGTAATTTTCTCTTTCAAATGAGATCCATAATGAAGTATTTTCAAGTTCTTTATCGTTCAAGTATTCATACATCGACGTACAAGTATTCATACCTTGTGGAGCAAGTATTCATCTCTAAAATGTCAAGTATTATTCTCGAAAATATCGAGTATTCATATTTACTCAGTAAAGTGTGAATATTTATGTTGTAAACTATTTTGAGAAACCCACATACATGAGCATTAACTACCTGGGGGGGGGACTACATACATCACTTAAAAACGACATCTACGGGGACTACAAGCGTAAAAGCGCATGGGTAACCACGATAGGGGCCACATGCAGAAAACCAAGGACAAGCGGATGTGTAACAACCATTGCAAGTGTCAGCATTGTAGTTGTTGTAAACGTTCATTTCTAAAATATCAAGTATTCATACTTACGCATTGAAGTATGAATTTTTATGTTGTAAAATATTCTTGAGAAACCCTTAAATGTGCTCCATACATTAACTACTTGGAAGGACCGCATACATCACTTGAAATAATAAGACAAAGCCAAACTAATTAAGTAATATAAACATTTTAGCATATAAGAAAAAATAAATAAGAAAAAGCCAAACTAAAAAAAGTATGCAAAAAAATTCCCACTAGAAAATAAAATAATAAGAAACCTAAACTAAATAAAGAGAAAAGTATTCATAACTCGTCGAACAAGTATTCAACACGTCCAGCAATTATATATACCTTGCAATGCAAGTATTCATACCTAAGATACCTAAGATATTTCTAAAAACAATGGGCACAAATATGGATGCCTATGCACGCAATTATTAATATATAATACATTAAGTATTCATACCTTCGATATCAAGTATTTCTAATAAAAAATATTAATATCAAGTATTTATATTTTCGCATTAAAGTGTGAATTATTATGTTGTAAAGTAATTTGAATCAGTTAATCTGTTTGATGCTTGAACGTATTGATAGGTACTGAAGAAAGTATTTATACTTATAATTTAAGTATGAATCACATTGTAAAGTATGTTAGTTTAATTATTTTTTAAAAATAACTTTGGTTGGTGCGTGATTGTATTTTGGACCCAGATAACTGTCCCCGCACCTCCATCCCCCCTCTATCCCCACACTAAAAGACAAAAAAGTCTGCACTAAAAGACAAAAAAATATGGTTCCGCGTAGTATTTAACATCTATATGTAATGTATTTACAGTGCATCGAACAAGTATTTAACTCTATTTATTGGAGTATAACTGTCTGCCCAATAGCGAAACAATATCTGTTCCCACAAAAAATTAACATATATGTCCCCGCATCCCCGCACTAAAAGACAAAAAAATTAGATTCCGACATTTGATAGTTTAAATTTTCTGCAGTATTTAACTTCAATTTTTAGTGTATTAATAGTGCATCGAACAAGTATTTAACTCTATTCATTGGTGTATTTAACCGTCCGCGTCCAACAGCGACACAATCTGTCCTCGCAAAAATGACAAACTAATTTGGTATTGTCCTCGCGTCCCGCACATCAGTATTTAACTTTAGGAATGTTAGTATTTAACATTATGAACGTTAGTATTTATCTTTAAAGTCAAACATATTAATCTCTAAAATTATAAATAAGTTGCATGGATTCTATTTAGTATCATATATCTTAGTATTTAATTTTATACATATTAGTATTTAACTCTAGGAATGTCAGTATTTAACTTCAGATATTTAATTTCCTGCAGTATTTAATTTCAGTCTTTAGTGTATTTATCGTTCATCGATCTAGTATTTAACTTTGTTCATTGTAGTATTAACCATTGGCGTCCAACAGCGAAAAATGTTGTCCCCCATATACCCTCCACTAAAAGACAAAAAAAACCTTTCTTGGAGGCTGCGAGGATGAAAAGGGGATGGGAATGGGGGTTCTATATAATTATTCTTGTATTTTTCTTAAATAATTATTTTATTTTGGTAACATTCATTCAAATATCAAACATCAAATTATAACTTTGGTTCTCAAAATTTGTAGATACACTTTTAAGTATTAAATAGACGCCAACAAACTTTATATGCCTTAAAATTCTAAACATTCCTAAAAAAGTGTATATGCCTTAAAATAGGCCTAAGAAACTTTTTTGTGTACCAGTTAATCATTATACAGCATGCAACAACTTTTTCTTAAATAAGTTTTTCTTCGTCCCTTAACTAGCATCAAATAGACATATTTTTGTTTACAATTGACGATCACAAAATCGAAAGTACAAATAAATCATACTTCTATTTTGCTCTTCAAAAAAAAAAAAAATTGAAAGGTGTTTGGTGAGATATCACTAGGATTTTTCTTTTCCCAATTAGGAAAGAGACGGATAAGTTGGTAGTTAGACTTCGACAGTTAGTGAGGGAATGTTTAGAGAGTAGAGACTAAGAGGCGGGGATAAAATTATTTCTTGAAAAATAAGAATAAAATAAAAACGGATCGGGAGGAGTCTTTTTTTAAGAATGGAAAAACGGCGGCATAGACTAGTCATTGCGTTTACAAGGGACGTCACGTCATAGTCTTGGAAGTCCATAATAGCAAAAAAAAAAATCGTCCTCAGACTTGGTGGTAGCATAGTGACAAATGAATAATTTGGGTTTGGTTCGGCAAGATCAAAAATTCGTGATTCAGAAATAATTCGGGTATAATTCGGATATAATTCGAAAATTATTCAGAATTATTTTTAAATTTTATAATACAACAAGTTTACATTAGTAATTTTTAAATTTTTTCAAAATGCAATTAGAAAATACAAAAGTAGCTGTCAAAAGTTTTAATCAAATTTTCAAACTCAATCCAGTGCCAAAAGTAAAGTCTCATGTGTTGCAAAAAGGTCAAAAAATCAACAGTACGAAACATAAGAAGAACAAATAACATAGCGCCACGTAGCACTCACATGGGAGACATTAATGTATAAGGAGTATTGGGAATTGCATTTGCAAATTCTCTGCGCTCCGAGAGCCGAATAATTTGTAAAATACGAAAAATTTGTGTTTTATTCGGTCTGCGCTCCGAGAGCCGAATAATTTGTAAAATACGGAAAATTCCCGTTTTATTCGGTCAACCGTTTAATTCGCTATTTGGTTCGGTAACACCCAAAAAACGTTTTATTCGAGAATTAAATGCGAACCTTGTCTCTGTGGGTGGTAGTGTGGAAAAAACATCATAGCTCTCCTCTCCAGTTAGTACTGTAGCCGGGGGTCCAATTCTGCAGAAGCGGGCCCGAACTTCAGTAACTGAGAGGAATTCACAGCTGAGGGCAGAATATTAAGTGGGTCCCATTGTACAGATTTAGGTAGTTTAAATCATTTCTGTCCGAAGTGCTTGCCCGATTGACCAGACCTTTCTCCATGATCCTGATTCTTGAGGGACTGGGGTATGCGTTTATCAGTAAAGGGGAACTGGTAGTCTGGTACGGTACCATTCCACAAAAGCTGAGGTCCGCTGCCCGGTTCAGGCGGAGGCAACCGCAATGAAGGAAGCCCTATTATGTGCACCAGACAATTGCCTCCGCAGTAATGCGTTTACACCCCCCAATGGAAGCGAACTGGAGGGCGTATCAGGAAATCCATCAAATCTGGAGGATGTTCAAGCAAATCCAAAGTATATACCAGTGCAGATACATAGACAGAGACCACAATGAGCTGGCCGATTGACTAGCACAGGCAGGGAAGAAATATGGCTGGACGTACACAGGCTTTACATACCCGACCTTCTTGAAGGTTTGCTATGAATGATTAATTTTCCATTTATTAGAAACCAATTACCATCAGAAGTTCATGATGTGTTATTTAAAAAAAAAATTCTAGTGTTGTTATTCTTTAGAATTAACATAACGTACGTGAAAGGATATTTCTAATTATTTGGTGTTCTGTATAGATTTAAGTAATCTTTTTCAATTATGAATCTATTAAATGCCGTGCATTGATTTCAGATACAATTGAGTTTAAGGCTTTAAGCCCCTCAATGATCTTAGCTCCTTGGGATTTTCGATTGTCGTGTTGAATTACTTTTTGCCAGATGGTGATCTTCTTTGCTAGCACTGTAACTGGTGCATGTTCCTATTTTTTTTTTTTTTTGGCATTCAAATGCCCGTAGGTCATTCCATTAAAACCAAATCCAGGTACATATTAAACGGTACAAATTTCAATCATACCCCAGCTAGTGTTCCCACCTAACCCAGTTAGTTGAGACTACATATAGAATAAGTGTACCCCTCAATATTCTTAAACTTTTGTTGATAGGAGATATGTTGCAGACAAGTCCAGTATAGTTGAACTTTGACTTGGCAACTTTTTAAGATTTAACTGCATATGGAGGTTTGTTTTGTCTTTCTAAATTTTTTCACAAGTAATATAATATATAAAAAAAATTAGAAAAAACCTTGTAATTAATTTGTTAGTAACCCAAGTTTATATTAAAGGTGGTTTTCATGCATACGAAACCTCATAAATTTTTTATTTGTTAGTAACCCAATTATTTAATGTCCACATATGATTTGTTTCTCTGGAATTTCGAACCTGTGACCTCCAACACGGAGAGCATTACCTTTACCACAAGACTAAATGTTGGTTCTCAAAAAAAAAAAAAAAAAAAAAAAAAAAAAACTATAAACCTCATAATATATCGACCAGAACCCCTATAAACTATATGTATCGTAGTGCTATATGTTTATAAAATAAAAACAAAGGTTTATTGCTAATTCTCAACAGGTTATGTATTTTCAACATTATTTTTTAATTTGTCAAATCTTCTATAGATCCTTCGTTGCTTGGTGGAGAGAAAATCCAATCTACATCATCTAATATCGTCTATGTGAACTCCCTATGCCCCATGGATACTTCTCAAGGTGCAAGCCGACCAAGGAGCATTCCGGTGAAGACGATCGCTCCAAACCATTTGTTGGAAACAAATCTTCAAGTTTATGAAGGAAGATGTAATAAGCTTACTGAGACCCTTGATATCCATATATATTTCTTCAAGAAATAAAGTAATTTGCCAGCTATATAAATGGTATATTTATTTTCCCTACACTTAAGCTCCTTAAGCACTGCTGCAAGATACTTTTGCAACAGATGCATCTTGCATGAGTTAGTGGACATGTGTCCATCATACTTATAATCAATATATATACCCTTTTTGGCAACAATTTGTGCGACACGAAAATGTTATTCTGGTTACTATAGATCACCGATTAGAAGCTCATTTCACAATTGAGAATCACATGTCTAAGTTGAGCCCTTTTTAGATAATAAGCGATAACTGATATTACAAATCAGAAGTTATCAGAGTGAGCTAAGAAGCATTTCATTTAGTTATTGTTGAATACTTGAATGTATATACTTACTTTCTGTTGCAGTCAGAGGGATTCGACAAGTCGACCGTCAAAACCTGCCACAAAAGTTGGCCAGCTGCAGCAATCATAGATGCAAAATAGGGCCAACCTTACAAAAGGATCCAACTAGGATGTGTTAGTTAACGTTTTCGAATAATAAAAAAAAAATACTTGGGTTAAAAACACATTAAACGAAATGTGTTACCATCAGTTGGTTCATTTCAGTACTGTTCAAATGCATACGTATGTATTTTAAGGCATAATTTTTTTGGCTTTTATCTTTTGCAGGAAGGTCATGAACTGAACTTGTCAAATTCCAACAAATCTTTTATTTGGTGTGCCTGGAATTAAGATGCAAATTTATGATGAGGAGGGATCCACTTACACCATTTTTTGGTGACACCCAATTACATCCTACATTTTTAAAGTTTTCAAAATCCAAATAGTCGATCCAAACCGTTCAATATGACCTCCATATTAAAATATGCTTAGAGACCAAACTTTACATTTTTTTTGAATTTTTTACTATCTATTAAGTATTTTACAAAATCATTGTTTTCAGACAATTGAATTTTTGTACCCATGCATTTTAATAAATAGTAAAAAAATTAAAAAAATTATAAAATTTGATCTGCAAGTATATTTTAATATATCCATCATGTTGAACAATTTAGATCGACAGTTTGAACTTTAAAAATGTAGGGTATAATTGAGTGTAACCAAAAAGCTGCAAGTGGAATTCCTCCTCATTTATGATTGAGCACAGCATCATACCGAGGCCACCATTATGCCCTCCAAGTAAGAGACAACCAATACTGATGGCCGAAAAACCCAAATTCCAATACAGTGTCGAGTCTCCAAACAACAATGCGGTTGATTTAACACCCGCTTTGGCATCATCTAATTTGTCCTAAAAATTAATATGGAACACAATTAATAAAACAATAACTCTCAAAGCAAATAAACAAAATTTGTATGCCCATTAAACAAAAGCTAATTTGTCTATTTTTGAATTCTTCCACTGCAAGACCTTAGCTATACAATACTCAATTTGATGGTTTCTTCATCCCACAAGTACATGGCTTATGCTTACACTCTTTTCTAAACCTTTGAATTAGGTCACCTTTTTTCATCTAATTAATATTGCTAACACTGAAATCAATTACACAAGAAAAATACTGATTTCAAAAAAGTTATACTTAAATTAGAAGCTGCTAGAGGACATCTAGAAACTGAAATTAAAGGTACCTGATGGGCATATATGGTATCATATGCGATTGTCCAGAATACACCACCAATGAATATAGGTAGTATAGTGCCAAGATCAGAGAAATTTCCTCTGACAGCAACCCACCCAATAAGTGCGCTCCAATTTATTGCAACACCGAGAAAAACTTGTGGCTGCATTGTTAATAACATTAATTTACTGACAGAGTGATATGAAGTTGAATAGTCTATTTGAAAGTTGCGGTAAAAATGTCCAGGGGGAGGAGGGATAGATGAGATTTAACGTGTCTTTCATTTTAGTTTCGAATTAAACAATAAATTTTGACAAGGTGCTGATAATTATGTCAATGAGAGACAATTATATGATGTAAAAAAAGAACTGGCAAAACATAATTTTATAAATATTTCAGGAAAATATGAATTTGAAAGAGCCTATGCACATTATTTGTTTTTGTTTTTGAATGGCATTAGCAAATTGTAAGAGTTGCTTGCAGGTAAAAACAGTTTGACTTTTAATTAAATAGCAAAAAAATATATATATATATATTGTGCAATAGTATACCACATAAGTCACTCTCTTCAGAAGAGGATAGAGAAACACCAAAAGATGATGTGCAGCAGCAAGTCCGATGCTGTCATTGTTTCAATTAAAATTATTAATATATATAAATTATTACAAATGTCTACAAAGAAATTAAATAAGTTAGTTTCCTATAAAGTTCACAAGGACGGTTTAAATTGTAAAAATTATAAAATTATAAATGTTTTCTCAATAATTTGGCGCAATGTGAGAATTGAGAACAACTAGTCATCCATTGAGGGTTTTGAAAATTAACAATTAAGTTTGATTAACATTTTATTATGACCAATTCTATATCAAATTAATCGAAATTGATACGTTATCTATTTAAATTATGAAATCACATCCATATGGAAATAGCATTTTTTTATATATTTATAGAGGAGGGATCAAGTTACACCTTTTTTTTTTTACACATTTTGACACCTGCCATTTTCAAAGTCCAAATAGTTGATCTAAACCGTTCAACATGATTAATATACTAAAATGTGCTTGGAGATCAAATTTTACATTTTTTTGAATTTTTTTACTATTTATTAAGATGGTTACAAAATCGTTGTTTTCGGACCATTGAAAAACAACGATTTTGTAACCATCTTAATAAATAGTAAAAAATTTCAAAAAAAATATAAAATTTGATCTCCAAGCACATTTTAGTATATCAATCATGTTGAACGATTTGGATCGACTATTTGGATTTTGAAATTGCAAAATTAAACTATAAAAAAAACAATGTCATGATGTGTCAAAAAAAAGGGTGTAATTGGATCCCTCCTCATATTTATAATAGTTTCATATTATTTGTATGCCTTTTATGCTAATGTTCTGGTCAACCAAAAAATCTTTCATTACACATTCTGAGAAAAAGTTAGTTAATTGTTTTTCAATACTAAACCTACTAGGATTGGAATTTTTTCTTTACCCCAACAAAATAAGTGCAAATATGATCGTTCTTTACAGTCATAACTCACAACTCCACTACTAGTAACAAATGACCATAAGAAACAGGTATATACAATATATAAACTTTGACCTGAAGGAATAGACTTAGAAAGACAGACCACTTTTAATTTGAAATTAAGGGAACTTGTAATTCCTTACCATAGCTTGTTGAGTCCAAGATAAAGTGTTGCGATGAGCAAAAGCTGAAAACCCCAAAAGCTCCATCCTTGCAAAGGCGTCAAATCACCCGAAGCCAGAGGTCTCTTCTTGCTGCGTGTTACCTAAAATCCGCAATATAATCTACTGCACTAAATTTTTTTTTTTAATATTAGTTACTTGAGAGAATTTTTTTACCTGTTTGTCGAATTCTATGTCATGAAGATCATTTATGGTGCAACCACACGTATGATTCAGAAGAGATATCCCTCCAAGTAGTATCATCAATCTTAAATCAGGAAGTACTCCAGGTTTTGTAGCTAGCACAATTGACCTGCATAGTGCATACAATCAATGAAAATCAACCTTATCGCAATTTTAATTTTTAAGCTTTACTGGAAGTATATATCACCTTCAGAGATGGTTGACGCATTATATTCTCATGATATTTTCTCAGGAGGTAGATATTAATTATCAGAAAGAAAGTTATACAAGTTAAAGATGTGTGCTAATTAAAGCCTGTAGCCCTGTACCACTATATCGCCTTCAATTCAAACCATGCACAAAAAGAGTTTTCACCTATGCATATTTCATTTATACCTAACTTCAAAATTTCATTTATACTGACTTTTACAGTTCCTTTAAAAGTAAAAACTTCAAAGGGAAAAATGTGCAGTACCAGTAGCTAGGCCATACTTGGAGCAACCACCCAATGCTACGGTTTAGGCGAGCAAGCATAATATATGGCCTCAAGGGCTTAGGTATGGTGGTATCTAGCCATACCGGTCTCACTGTGCTCTGGCAGATGATTTTCTCACCTCGGGGCAATGACGACATACAATGTCCTTCTGAAATGATAGGGGCAAAAGTTTTGGGTAGACGAAGTGAAAACTTTGCATGATTGAAGTTACTTGATTTTTCATAAACATTGGTATGGTTTAAGTTAACTTTTTGGTCGCGTAATGTGGCACATTGAACAGCAGTACTTCGCATGTAAGGAAAGCTAAGGGAGGCAGCAGACAAAAGCTCCATAGATGAATGCAGGGAGAGTGGTGAGGGGTGGCAGGGAGAGAAAGAGCTTAGTGATGGGTATATATATAGTAGTTGATGCGTATGTGTGTGCTTAGTAATGAGAATGGTGTTAAAGCTTGGATGAAGGGTATTTATTGACAGTTAATTAGGCACTCAAGATACGACAAAATACATATAAACCTAAAAAGGCAAATAGTACATATGTCCATAAAGTATCACCATATTATAATTTTAGTCCCTGAAGTTTCATGTTATCATACTTGTACCAAAATTAATCCTACCTTTGACATATTTTAACAAAATGGATGAAAACAAATTGTGAGAGTGGATCTAGTGACATATTTTAATGTCATATGACTACATCATCCTACTATCATTAGCCATATCCTAACATGACGATGATGGGTCTCACCTCTCTTTGAAGAGACACGTGTTTGATTCCCGCAATGGACATCTGAAAATAAATTGCTTGATGCATGCCAATTAATTAACATAAAGCTTTATTTCAGAAAAAATAAATCAGCCATGTCATCATACATCTATCAAACATATATTTTTGTTCATTAATGTCTATATCATAAAGTAATTATTAATATGCTGCTTAAACGATTATATATGTAATGTATATTCCTTTTTCTTAACGAATGTTAATTAACACTAAGACTAACTTGGTGAAAATCGGAAATCTTATGTAACTTTCGAAAACTTAGGCCCCAAAATGAAAACATGCATGAATGACACTGTAACGACCTATCATGTACTTTTAAAGTTATATAAAAATGTAGCTAGCTAAACGACACAGGTTACTATCACTGCCAGAATTTGAGTTTGTAGCAAGGGCTGCACAAGTTAGCTGCATGGTTGTTAATAATCCATGCAAAATAATTCACATTTATGATTTCGTATACCTTTTTGCATGGGATGTCTCATGCAAAACATAATTCTTGTAAATGCGTTTTGTTTATCCAAGCAATTGTCTCCTATCGGCTCATGTAAAAAATATTTGGAGAGTCAACCCCCGCCAAACGGGCTAGATAGCAAATTTTATTAAAGGTATATGCAAATACTTGATCCTATGCCCATGAAAATAGTTATAAAGTTGCGGGACCGATTAATTGCAAGGGTTGTCCCATGTAATTGTTTTCTTGATCATTTTTATATTATTTTATATTAGAGGTCCATGTTAATACTCTCCCACCATGCCCTTGTTAATGTTCTGGATTGTTGGGGACCGATTATTTGCAAGGATTGGCCCATTAATTGTTTTTGTGTTCATGTTTATATTATTTTATTCTAGAGGTCCATGTTAATACCAGTCCATCAGCCCATGTTAATGTTCTGGATTGTTGGGACCGATTATTTGCAAGGGCTGTCCCATGTAATTGTTTTTGTGTTCATGTTTATATTATTTTATTCTAGAGGTCCATTTTAATACTAGTCCATCAGCCCATGTTAATGTTCTGGATTGTTGGGATCGATTATTTGCAAGGGTTGTCCAATGTAATTGTTTTTGTGTTCATGTTTATATTATTTTATTCTAGAGGTCCATGTTAATATCAGTCCATCAGCCCATGTTAATAATATTGAATTACTTGTCAGGGATATGTATTTTTTTTTCTTTCCCTTTCAATGGTGAATATTACTATAAATCACAACAAATTATAACAGTGTATAAAATAACTCTAGTTTTGAAACTTAAGTATTTTGGTTTTAGATAAAATTATCACAAAAATCTGAGACAAGCAAATAATTCACCAAATTGATAAAAAAAAATAACTCTACTAGGTCGAACTCATCTAATTGAATGACCACATTACCCTAATTGAACACTTCATCATTTGATTCCAAGATTGGTTTATTCATCCTTTCCTCTTGGTAAAATTCCAACAATTCATCAGCGGCGTTATCGACACAAAACTTCGCTTTCAGGCTAGTTTTCATTGCCACCCACCATAGGCGTCTTACAACTGTATCCAATGCATAGAGAATGTAGATAACTTAGATTGCTTGACATGCCACATGATATTATAAAAAATGACTAAAATACCCCTCTTGTACAAACATCATGATTTCTCAAATGAATATGAACATAGATGCATATATATACGCATGACCATAGATACACATACACACATACACATATACATACAGATGACTACATAGATGCCCAAAGCAAATAAGAACCAACCATATGACAAGAAATGACAATACATGAGCCCTCTTTAGCCCCATTACTCAGTTCAACACCAATATGCACAAATCTTGAAATGAACGAGGTGTTCAGTTAGACTCGAAAGGTCTTCTGGATGTAATTAACAATGGGGGTTTGCACTCATCGGGAGTTTAATGTCTCCACAATCAAATAATAAAACCCTGAGTGACTGATCATGAATATAGGTCTGGTTAAGGGTGAACTGGAAGGTATGCAGAGAGATGTCAAGCAATGCCTCGATTTCGGTGCCCTGCTCATGTTCGTTTGAAAACCAGAGTACTAAACCCATGCGGGAGCATTCTCTCACCAAATATGTCCGCATCGTTAGCTAACCTAACCATGCAACTTTTTGCGCCCTACACCTCCCTTGAAAGGGTTAGTCTTTGTAACTATTCGGTTGTCATTTCAAGGGTTTTCTTCAAAATAAAGTAAGCCAAAGGTGGATATCTTTTTTATAATTGTTGCCCCGACTATTGAACCCTCCACATGTGACTTGTCTGTCGCCCTCATTCTTTGTTCTTCGTTACGCCTATAATTACAATAGTGGGTAAGGGTTGTTAGGTAGATATACTGTTATTGTATCGATATGAGAATATATTTAAAGGATTAGTGTTTAATTATTTAATAAAAAAGACAATTGATTTAAAATCATACCTCTCACATGGATACATCCGTCAGGACCCAACGTGCCCCCCTAGTCTAGTCTCATTTGCTACATGGACCACCATATGCTTCATTGAATAGAAGAAACCAGGTGGAATTTTTTTTTTTTTCCATTTTGCAAATTATGACGATAACATCATTTTCCAATTAGTTGATACGAGATGGTTCAAGCTCCTTGGTACAAATCTCTCTAAAGAAGTTTGAAATTTCACATAAAACATCCCACATCTAATCAGGAACAAAGTCTCGAAAAGTGAGTGGAAGCAATCGCTCCATGAACACGTGTAAATCGTGACTCTTAAGCCCAATTAGGGTGCCAGTTGTTAGGTTAACACACCTATTCTAATTTGATGCGTAACCATTAGGAAACCATACAATATCTGTGAGCCAAGATAAAACATTTTTCTTTTGATCTGGAGCAAGTGAAAAGGGGGCCTTTCATTTTTTCATCTTTCTCGGGTTTCGAGGATCTGGGGTTAAGTTCTGATTCGAACGATTGAAAATGAGAGCTATATCTTTCCATACTTTCTCATTATCCTTTGTTTTGCCACCCATGCTTAAAAGCGTGTTAATCAAATTATTCGTGAAGTTCTTCTCCATATGCATCAAATCAATATTGTGTGGCGAAAGATTGTCCTTCTAATAAGGTAAACTTCAAAATATACTCTTCTTCTGCCAATGGTGGGTTTCATCATAACCCATAATCTACGGTAACTTGTTGCCTCCACCCCACTTGATATCATCTAGTAAGCTTACCTTCTCTAGAAGCTCCTCTTCTGTTTTCATTTTTGGTGGTCTATTAATCTAGGTTTGTCCTTTTATGAAATTATTTTTATCTTGCCAAAATGAGTGTTTCGGAGGCAAGAAACATCTATGACAGCTGAATTAACTTGCTTTCTCACCCTAGTTGAGTCGAAAGACATTTGTCTCTTCTTGGCAATAACAACACCCCAAACTTGCCATGTGTACCCCACCTAGAGTGGACAAAACGTGCCGTGCCGTGACTAAAATGTGGATGGGTGGTCACGGCACGCGAACGGTCATGGCACGCGAGTCATGCCGTGACTCCCGTGTCGTGTCCAAATGTAACTGGTCACGCTTCTCACATTTAACTATTTTTTCATAATTTAGGTTAGTTTATTCAAGATTCATCATTTGATCAAGACTTAACGGTCCTAATTACACGTGACTCGCGTGACCACGTGCCGTGTGGTGACCAGATCTTTCGCGTGACGTGACGTGTCAAATTTTCAAAAGATGGTCACGGAACGTGACACGCGAGTCACGGCACGCGAACAGTCACACGTGCCATGCCGTAACCGTTCCGTGCCGTGACGGAACCGATTCCACCATGCCATTTTTTCCACTCTAACCCCACTCACATAGCATCTTATAAGCGGGATAATCACTAATTGTCCAAACTAGTGTTGCATGCATCATAGAATTCTTGTTTCTAGATTCATCCCATGTCATTTCTTTAACTTCCCATAATTTATTCAATTCGCCAGTTAAGGGTTTAAGAAGAATGTCAATGTCCTGTCCTGGATGCTTGGGTTCGGGGATGACAAGTGCGAGGAACATGCTATCTTCTTTCATTATCATACCGGGATGTAGGTTATATAGAAACAAAACACCAGCCAACATGAATATGGAGCCGCACTCAAGTTGAACAGCATAAATCCATCCGTCATTAGCCCCAACCAAACATTTTCGTGAATTTTGGATACTTTTTAGCAAAATACTTCCATGCTTCACCATCAACTGGGTGCATGTATGGCTCAGCCTTTTCCTGTTCTTGACCCTATCACGAAGGACCAGTGGTACGAGCTTCACAAGGAACTGAATATTACCACAAGTAAGAATTGGCGACATGTGCACACCCAGTATGTGAAGCAACTTGAGTCCATGGCTCTGCAAGACATGATTCCCAATGATCTCCAGTCGTATGCGTTCGAGGCATACGACCAGCAGTATCGTAGTTGGTATCAGGAGTATTGTGCATTTACGGTGTACATGTACAGTCAGATCACAGAGATGAACAAGAAGTCGCTCCATATACGACGTGACCCGAAGACTGATGAGTACGGATACATTCCTAGTATTGGCCCAGCTGCACAGATTGTAAGATTTTCTTATTCTTCTATTATTTAAAAAATATTGAGCATTGAATTGAAATTTTAACTATTTTTAATGGTTTATTCGTAGGTACTCATGAACATCAAGCAATGTCTGATTAGCGCAAAATTGGCAATCACAAGAGGCTGGAAGAAGTTCGAGAAGAAATAGTTGTGCATGGTTGCACCATTGGTCATCATCGCTGGGTACGAGGACAGCCTAGACAGGATCTTGAGGCTGTCAGATCTGCCTAGATGTGAAGATCTACAAGGCTACAATGATATAGATTTTGTAGAGCTGATGACCACCTAGAGCATAATTTTTTAGACATTCACTCAGCGGCGACTGCTAAGGCAGCCGGTATTAGAGCGGTACATGTACTATATAATAAATTAGTCATGTCATATACATTGTGAAAGTTAATTATCTATTTATTTCAGGGAGATACACCACGGGGAGGTGATAATAGCCCACGCCACCCCCGCCCTTTGAATTTGACTTGGGCGGTTCTCAGTACGGTGCATACACTCATGATTACTCCTCTCCTACATTTTACACACAAGAGGAGCCACTCCCACAGGCTAGTGCACTAATGATCTAGCATGATGTCCCATATCAACCTGTGTACACTGCAGTGATACACATGAGGTTATTTTCGGTCCTGGGGCAGATCAGGGCCCATCTGAGGAGACACTATTCGGGAAGATACAAGAAGACCCACAACCATCGCAGCCATCACGACAATATACACCGCTAGCATAATTGGAGCAGATGGAGGAGGGGCACGGTAAGAGAGTGAGGAGAGTGAGGGTGTAGTACACATCACCGACCAGTTAGTTGGTGCGATTATTTACTTGTTATGTCATTAGTTGTTATGTTTTCCGGATTGTTATTTAGTTGTTATGTTGTGACAGACTTTTATTACGTATGTTCGACTTTTATGATATTATTTGGATATTTTATTTTTATTCTACTTTTAGCGCATGTCCTCCTTATATTACCTATCGTATGTTCTTCGTATATTATCATATGATTCCAATAAAATAGGCCTGACATACCACAATACATTGGGAATACGACATACATATTTTATCAAAATTGAGAACAAAATATTATTTGAAAGATTAAATTTAAAAAACATTACAATTTCAAAACATAAAATAGAAAAAAAAATTGGTGCGCATATTGGGTCGGCGCACCCTTGGTTCGTATACTGGATCCGCGCATCAGTTTGGTGTGCCTCGTCAGTCCGCGCACCAAACAAATTTGATGCGTGGATCCAGTCTAGGTGGCGTTTTGTAAATTAATTGAGTTTGGATGATTTTTATTTAATTCAGGTGGCAAAAAATTGGGTCAATAAACTTATCAGAAACGACACTCCGGATTCACAGACGCCTCCTCCGGATTCAAAGTAAAGACCAAATTCGCGGCAAAAAATTAGTCAATAAACTTATCAGAAACGGCATGATGAGGTCTCCGGAAAAATCAAAACATGCACAGTGAAAGCCCTTTGACTAACAATCAGATACTTATATGTTTTACGGTTACGGTCTATAGGAGTCTGTTGACTAGTTCTAGAAGTTAACGCAGCAACCATCAATGAACAAATCTAACAACGCATGAGAGTTTTACACTCCATGTATAACTCATTTTTCTTACAACCTAGTCGATCGTACGAGATAGAAGTCCTGCAATGGCGAATACTAATAAAAAATAAAAACAAATTAAGAATCATAGTTTACAGGTTACACACTAACGACGGAAAACAATAGCACCCGCTAGATATTGCAATTAATTAACTATTTTGAAATCTTTTTTGCTATTGACCCTGATATCTTACCAATGAAAATGAGAAAGTAACACATAAATGCAATTAATTAACAATTTTGTCAATGTGAAGTTTTATATCAATTGATTTTAAAAAAAAATACTACTAGATATTGCAATAATTTTCTGTAAGGAACTCCGCTGCATTCTCTAACGATCTGAATTTTGGCAGCAATTTCTAACAGGAAAAATCATTTTTTAGAATTGCGGCAAAAAAAAATTGTACAGGTGAACATTCAAAAATCAAAATTAAAATTATACAGCTGCATGGTGAACAATACTTTTTTTACTTGCTAGGAGTCGAGTTACATATATATTCCTTGTTATTGTGTGTGTGTGTGTTTTATTTATAAAAAGAGGCTGCTAGCTAGGTCTGTTTCATTACGAAACAGAATTAAGTTACAAGTTAGTGTTCCTCAGGCCTATGTATGAACGTTACTTCCTGATACCAGGCTCTCTTCAATTTCTTTACCGCATTTTTGGTCTGAGTTAATTATTATTTTTATTTGGAGAATTTCTGAGGTAATGATTTAATTGATTAATTGTTATCACTATTTCACAAATTCTCAGTTTCTATTTCTGATGAAAGGAGATTTTGAATAATTTCTTTCTTATTTTGGTATTATGCTCAGGTGTAGCAGCACTCCACCAGAAGCTAACCGAGAATCTTCTGTTTAATAGTTGGTATTTTGCTCTTTCAGTGAATTGAGTTCTTGCATAGAATCTCTTTAGGACCATGGACTGTATTATGCCAAACAGGATAGTATTTGATCCCTACTGTATTAAATTTGGTTTTATATCCAGTAGCTCTTAGTTAGCATTGTTTGACTGCAATATTATTTTATGGAATGCTATCGGTGAAGGTTACAATGTAGAAATATAAAAGGACCTGATTGGTGCATGGACAATTTCTTGTTTGAACCTGTTACTTCTTGTTTTAGTTTGCTGTGAAGGTTACTTTTTATATAGCCTACCCAATTTCCACTTTTGCCCTTTCAATACTGGTACTGGTTTTATTGGTTTCTGGTACGGTTTTTCCCATTTTCCCCTTTCAATAGTGGTACTGTGTTCACTCGGTCTCTGGTACGGTTATCCTCCATCCACTGGTAATGTTTTGGTTTCACACTGTCTATGGTATCTCTACTGGATCTTGCTTTTACTGTCACTGGTTCGGGTACTGGTTTTTGGATCTGACTGGTACTGGATTGCACCTCACTGATACACTTCCCTTACTGATACTATTTTTTCCATGCACTGGTTTCTCTCTGAGTCCCAGCTCCCTGTCAGAAATTAGTTGAAACTATGTTAAAACTTGTGATATATTGATTTAATTTAGAAAATAACAAAGAGATATTTCTTTTGTTTAAAACTGATGATATTTCGATTTAAAGTCAAGCTCAAGTCAAAAGGTAGAAACATTAAAATTACTAAACCAATCGGATAATGGTACCAACAGTCCAACAGGGCACAAATATTGAACTTAGATTGAATAATCACTGACTTTGCATTTCTTTTGTTTTCAGAACTTAGATTTTGTTGAAAGAAATGAACTCAGATTTTGTATCTAGGATCATTTTTGTCTAATGTTTGAAATTTGGATTTTAATAATTATCCAATACAAATATTGAACGGATTTATGCTCCAACAAATTTGTCTAATGTTTGAAATTGTATTTATGAACAAAAGAATTTTTTGTTTGCATTGAATTGGATTTATAAACAGATTTATGCTCCGCTAGTGTCAATTGAATTTTTTTAATTTTTTTTGTTTACATATGAGTGAACTCAGATATGAATGAATTTTTTTGTTTACCAAGTCGCTAGGGTGAGCTCTAAAGTCGCCAACTCAGATATGCTTTACCAACTACCAAGTCGCCAATTTCTGAACAAAAGAAACGTCCAACCCTGTCCAGCCCTGTTCAGCCCTGTTCAATTGAACCGGGCCTCTACCGAACAGGGCTCAATTTTGAACAACATTAAATGAATTGAACTTGGACAAAGAAAACTTTGTTTCGGGCCGATCATGAAATTCATTTCAATTTCGATCTGGGCCGGTAATGAACAGGGCTTTTGTTCATTAGCAGGCTAGTAGTAGCCATCAAAGACAGATATTCATATAATTTTCAGTACTGTCATTTCTGGTTTAAATGGTGTAAATGGAGGGGATCGATGTGGGATAGTTTATGTAATTTCTAATTAGGGAAGTTTGTTTATTTAGTGACCTCTTAACAATACAACAAACTGAGGCTAGACCTCAGTTTTTCCTCAAAAAAAAAAAGTGACTTTGACAATTTGGTAAATTTATGATACATATAAGAAAAAGACAAAAAAAAAATTACAAATAAATAACCATGTCTTCTGCAATCTTGTCCGTCGGAAAAAAAAAAACATCAAAATTTGGTATCGGGCAAACTAAAATTGAAACTATTTTGTTATGCACAATTACGGGTGTAAACGGAGCGGATAATTCTGATATCATATCCGTATTCATTTTTCATTGAACGGATACGGATACAGATACGGATAGTAAACAGATATCAAAATTAAAAACCAAATCCATCTTAAACAAATATGAATTCGAATACAGATACTAAACGAATAATTGTCGGATAATTAAGTTATATAAATAATCTACTTATATAATATATATAATACAGGTATTATAATTAAACCCGATTATTTTTTAGTAAAACAAAAAAAAAAAACAGAAAAAGCTATATCACATATTACTAAACCAGTCAACTCATGCTCAACAAAACGCATATCCGGTTTGATTACATTTGTTAGTCCCACAAGAGATATAAATTATGATTTGAGACCTTATATACTTGGAAAGAGAGGATAGCATCAAATTCACCTCATGGTGGGAGTCCTTCAATGCAGCCACGTGGTCTAGCGTGAAATCCGCTTCACTTCATGTGGGAGTCCTTCTCTGGCACTGTTGGTCACATGTAACAAATTATCCGGATCTATCCGCTCCGTTTAATTTGGATTCGGAGCAGATAATCCAGCTCCGTTTACACCCGTCAATGCATTTAAAAAAAAAAAAAAAAATTCTATAGCCCTTCAGTAGTATTATTGCTCAAGATGAAACTCAATGAAACATGAAAAAAAAGGTAACACCAGAGCTAAGGCCCAATAGATGCTCCAGAACTAACGACTATAACTGGCCCATAAGCAAATTTCAGCCCAGTCATATCTTCTGTTATACCTTGTTCTTTTTATCGGCACAGAACAGTTTTCACGGCGACATATTTCACTTCTCTCTCTCTCATTTATTAACAAGAAGTGGTTGTTGGGTCGCACGACCGCCATGGTATTCGGTACCAGTGAGAATTTCCATCTGCTGCCTCTCTTGAATTTCCCTGATTTTTTTTAGTTGTGAAATTAGTATGGTATGAATTGGACTCGGCCTTGGAAACAAATAAATTAATTTAAAGCTAGGCCCTTTTAAGTTCTGATTTGGGCCTAATTAATTATTATGGGCCGAAATTAATTAAGAAGGTACTGGGCCGGACCTATATAGATTAAATGAAATAGGACTTATTAATTTAGTGGGCCTAGGCCCAATCTGAAATGAATGAATTTATTTATGGAGTTGCTTTTAAAAGCCAACTGGCCTTGAGTTTAAATAAGTCAGAGCATGTGAATTCGATTTGGATACAAGATAGCATATAATTAATTCAGAATACAATTTAGGATAGTTAAATTTAATGAAGTTAAAATATGGATTTGAAATAATTAGAGTCTCGAGCCTCCTCTCGCTAGGCTTTCGGTGGCCGAAGGTAGCACTTCGGCCAAAGTGCAACCAACTTGTTTTTCAATTTTTGAAGTTCAAAAAGTTAATCTAAACTATTAGATGTGATATCTATATTAAAATGTGCCTGGAGACCAAATTTTATATTTTTTTTCGGAATTTTTTTACTATTTATTAAGCCATTTTGAAAATCGCTGATCCAACGGCGGCTTAACCAAATAGTGAAACTAGAAGCCATCGTTGGATCAGCGATTTTCAAAGCGGCTTAATAAATAGTAAAAAAATTCCAAAAAATTTAAAATTTGGTCTCCAACCACATTTTAATATAGAAATCACATCTAACGGTTTGGATTGACTTTTTAGACATCAAAAATTTAAAAATGAGTTGGTCGCACTTCGGCCGAAGTGCTACCGAAAGCATATTATTCTCTCTCTCTCTATATATATAGGAGAAGGCTACGGTGCTACGCCTAGCATAGAGCACTTCCGTGCAACGGCTCAAAATTTGAATTTTTAAAATCCTAACGGTCGATCCGAACCGTTAGATGTATTCTCCATATTGAAATGTGCTTGGAGACCAAATTTTACATTTTTTGGATTTTTTTTTTACTATTTATTAAGTCACTTTGAAAATCGCTGATCCAACGGTGGCTTAACCAAACAGTGAAACCGTTGGAACAGCGATTTTCAAAGTGGCTTAATAAATAGTAAAAAAAATTCAAAAAATATAAAATTTGGTCTCCAAGAACATTTCAATATGTAGAACACATCTAACGGTTTGGATCGACCGTTAGGATTTTGAAAATTCAAAATTTGAGCCGTTGCACGGAGGTCTCTATGCTACGCGTAGCAGAGTAGCAATTTCATATATTTATATATATATATATATATATATATATGAGTAGAACTAGGGTGCTCCTAAGTTCACCCAACCTCTTGTGAACTTGACTCTAAAATATATCGAATCGACTTTAAACGATGAATCCAAACCGTTGAAATTCTTCTACCTAATGATTGATGCGTCTACATGTGAAAATTTTAAAGTTTCAAATTAATTTGATATAGAGTCAAGTGGTCAAAGGAGTCCAAAAAATGAATGCATTAAAATTAATAATAAACCTTAAACTTTTGACCACTTGACTCTATATTAAATTAATTCGAAACTTTAAAATTTTCACATGTAGACGCATCACTCATTAGGTAGAAGGGTTTCAACGGTTTGGATTCATCGTTTAAAGTCGATTCGATATATTTTAGGGTCAAGTTCATAAGAGGTTTGGTGAACTTAGGAGCACCCTAGTTCTACTTATATATATATATATATATATATATATATATATAGGAAATTGCTAATATACTACGCATAGCATAGAGGGCCTCTGTGCAATGGCTCAATATTTGAGTTTTCAAAATTCTAACAGTCGATCCAAACCGTTCAACATGATCTCCATATGAATATGTACTTGCAAACTAACTTTTACATTTTTTATAATTTTTTTTACTATTTTTTAGATAGGTAGAAAATCACTTGATCTGAAAATTCTGTACCATTCAGATCAAGTGATTTTTTAACTATCTAAAAAAATAGTAAAAAAACTATAAAACATGAAAAATTTAGTTTACAAGTACATATTCATATGGAGATCATGTTGAACGGTTCAAATCGACCATTAGGTTTTTGAAAACTCAAATATTGAGCCATTGCATGGAGGACCTCTATGCTACGCGTAACACCTTAGCCAACTCTATATATATGTATATATATAGATGGGCTACGGTACATTGCAATGTATAGGTCCTCTTGTACATTAGACTATAAATTATCGTATTCAAAGTCCAAACAGTCGATCCAAACCGTTCAATATGTTATCCATATTAATATGTGTCTGGAGACCAAATTTTACATTTTTTTTTTTTTTTACTTTTTTTTAGATTTATTGAAAATTATTGTTTTTTTATGGTCCATATTTATCTGAAAAAATAGCGATTTTCAATAAATCTAAAAAATTAGTAAAAAAATTTGCAAAAAAAGTAAAATTTGGTCTCCAGACACATATTAATATGGAAAATAAGTTGAGCTATTTGGATCGGCTGTTTGGACTTTGAATCTGACGATTTATAGTCTAATGTACAAAAAGGTCTATACATTGGAATGCATTGTAGCCCATATATATATATATATATTAGAATATTATTATATTATTATTAGGATTAGGTTATTAGTTTGTCTTTTTCTCGTAGAAGACAGTGCGCACACACACACACACATATTATATTATTATATTAGTCGCACGCATGCATTGGTGAGAGCTAAGAAAAAAACGAGTGACTTCGTTCTGTCTCATAGGATGGGTTCGAGCCGTCCCAACAGCCGTTGAGTTGAGAGATCAGTTGATCCCTCAGGAGGTCTTCTAGGATTAATATTATATGTATAACTTTGGAACTATATATTCTTTCCATTCATTTTACCATTTCACGTGCGCAGATCTGATCTCGAGTTCTATGGTGCGAAACGATTCGGGACTTATTCCCCACCTACATTAGGAGCAACATGCCTGGAACAGGTTACCTCACCACAGATCCGATGTTGAGTTCTGTGGTGGTATGTTTTTGATACTAGGATCCCCAAATCTAATCTCGAGTTCTGGGGCAATATGATTTGCACTACTGCACATATCCGATCTCGAGTTTTGTGGCAGGTTTTTTTATGCTACCGCATGGATCCGATCTCAAGTTCTATGGCACTGATTACTATATGTCGTTAGTCCGGCCGGGCGAATGGAGTTCTCTCTTGCTCATAAGGGATGAGATTGTCTATATTCTTACATCATACTTGTATGATTTCTCCTATTTTATATTGAAATGATAGTGAATTACGTAGGGTTTTGGCTTAAGTTTTGCCTCATTATCTCACCTTTATATTTAATTAACTAGAGAAAAAAGTTATTGTTGTTCTACTTTATGCTTTATTGCAGGAAACATGTTTTGGGACTATTTCACACCATGTCAATCGGATAAGCAACGCTTACCGACTAAGGTTCTGTTACGACCCATACTGGCTGATACGGACCGAGAGCCCATTACGGACTAAGAGATGGCACAATACACATTAAGTCCCTTAGTGACATAGTCCCAATACGGTCTGTATTCAAGGTGTCCCTTGGTGAATTCTTGTGCCAGCTGTATCCAGACCAGGTTTTTTGGACTCCAATCATCTTTAGGTGCCCTCTCACTCCTATATAAGTCCTCTGGATTGAAGAAGAAGAAGAAGACATCTTTATGTATTTTGGTGTTTTATTTTATTAAGTGAGAAGAGAGGAGTGTGTTGAGGTTAGTTAGGAAGTGCTACTTGTTTGTGTCTTCTTTGAGCCTTTTGTAAACATGTCGTTCCGTGGCTAAGTTTAAATTCTTAGAACTAGGTAGTAAACCTTGTTACTCATGAAGCTTTGATAATATATATTTTTATGTTTGCGTAACATTTTGTTGATTTGATCTGCTTTTGTATTTTATGTTTCTTTCACTTGGTATCGATGATCTAATTTATTCCGTCATTGTAAGTGACAGTGCCTTGGGATGAAGTATGAACTATGATGGACGAGTCAAGGACGAGGGGAATTATTAGGCTAGTCTGAAGAAAACTTTAGAGGGAAAACCACTAGTTGGGACAACAAAATGCAGAGCGGAAGTCCCGACCTTTGTGCATAGATAGATGAAACATTACAGTGTCTTTAAAGTATCATCCGTAAAGAGATCCGGCATTTGCGTATCGGTAGATGAAACATCATCGTGTCTTTATAGTTATCTCAATAGGAGTTTTGGCTTTGCGCATCTATTGATGAAACATCGCAATGTCTTTATAGTAACCTCATTACAACAATTGAAAACCAACCCATAGAAAGTCTAAATATCAAAGTGGATTGAAGTAACAATGGTATGCCAAAACTCTAGGAATTTAAATCTCTATCTTTATTTTACTTACTTTTAATTTTTGCCAAATACATATTAATCACAATTACAACTCTCAACTTTCAGGTCTCGTCTATGCCTTTCGAAGGATTGTGATTTGATCACTCAAAACTCAAAACTGATATTCCCTATGGATCGACCTCAATTATATTACTCGATAGGATTGTGCATTTGTAGTCCGACCCGATAGCATACCGAGTTTATAAATATTAAAAGTAACCATCATTTTTTCAGCGATCATATATGTTTGGTCGAAGAATTGTTTAGAGTAAGAAAAACACTGAATTTAGATAAGTCCATCTGCTAGTGTGCTACTATCTTGTGGGGCAATGCTCGATGTCATTAGACAACGTGTATCATTGGACTCTCTGATCGTATTACTTGGACAATATCTTATTGGATTTATCGATCCGATTGGCACAACACATGATGAAAGGGTGATTGTCTTTCCGTACTGGACTCCGATTTGATTACCAATATATTATTCTCCTTGTATTTTATTTCGAAAATCTTTGCATGTTGTCATATTGAATTAATTATATCATTTTGGATAGTAGCATCTATTAAACATATATATATATATATAGAGTTTGGCTAATATACTTTCGATTGTATTTCGGTCGAAATACAATCAATTCATTTTTCAATTTTCAAAGTCTAAAAAGTCGATCCAAACTGTTAGATGTGTTCTCCATATTGAAATGTGCTTGGAGACCAAATTTTACATTTTTTTGAATTTTTTTACTATTTATTAAGTCACTTTAAAAATTGCTGATCCAACGGTGGCTTAACCAAACAGTGAAACTGTTGGATCAGCGATTTTCCAAGTGGCTTAATAAATAGTAAAAAAATTCCAAAAAATATAAAATTTGGTCTCCAAGCACATTTCAATATGGAGAACACATCTAATGGTTTGGATCGACTTTTTCGACTTCGGAAATTGAAAAATAAATCGGTTATATTTCGGCTGAAATACAACCGAAAGCATATTAGCCATACTATATATATATATATATAGGACTTGACTACGGTGCTACGCGTAGCATAGAGACCTCCATGCAATGGCTCAAAATTTGTGTTTTCAAAATTCTAATGGTCGATCCGAACCGTTAGATGTGTTCTCCATATTGAAATGTGCTTGGAGACCAAATTTTACATTTTTTGAAATTTTTTTACTATTTATTAAGCCGCTTTGAAAATCACTGATCCAACGGTGGCTTACCCAAACAGTGAAACCGTTGGATCAGCAATTTTCAAAGTGGCTTAATAAATAGTAAAAAAAATCCAAAAAAATGTAAAATTTGGTCTCCAAGCACATTTCAATATGGAGAACACATCTAACGGTTCGGATCGACCATTAGAATTTTGAAAACACAAATTTTGAGCCGTTGCACGGAGGTCTTCTATGCTACGCATAGCATATTAGCAATTTCCATATATATATATATATATATATATATATATATATATAGTAAATCTAGGGTGTGACGTGCTCACCAAGAGGATTTGGTGAGCATAACTCCAAAAATACATCGGATCGGCTTCAAATGACGAATCCAAACCGTTAAAATCCATATACTTCGTGAGTGATGCATGTACATGCAAAATTTTGGAAGTTTCGAATTCATTTGCTACAAGATCAAGCGGTCAAAGTAATGATGAAAAATGAATATATAAAACAACTAATAGAATAACTAATTAAAATATTCATTACTTTGACCGGTTGACCTCGTAGCAAATGATTTCGAAAATTCCTAAATTTTGCATGTACATGCATCACTCACGAAGTACATGGATTTCAACGGTTTGGATTCGTCATTTGAAGCCGATCCAATATATTTTTGGAGTTGTGCTCACCAAACCCTTTTGGCGAGCACGTCACACCCTAGATTTACTCATATATATATATATATTCTTTTTAAATAGTTAACAAATTAGGTTATATATATAGAGGAGGGATCCAATTACACCCTTTTTTTTTACACATCATGACATTATTTTTTTTATAGTTTAATTTTGCGATTTCAAAATCCAAATAGTCAATCCAAACCGTTCAACATGATTGATATACTAAAATGTGCTTGGAGATCAAATTTTATATTTTTTTTTGAATTTTTTTACTATTTATTAAGATGGTTACAAAATCGTTGTTTTTCAATGGTCCGAAAACAACGATTTTGTAACCATCTTAATAAATAGTAAAAAAATTCAAAAAAAATATAAAATTTGATTTGCAAACACATTTTAGTATATTAATCATGTTGAACAGTTTGGATCGACTATTTGGATTTTAAAAATAGTAGGTGTCAAAATGTGTAAAAAAAAAGGTATAACTTGATCCCTCCTCATATATATATATATATATATATATATATAAATAGAGGAGGGATCAAGTTACAACAATTTTGAGTTACCACAAAGTTACAACAAAGGTTATTTTCATTTTCAAAGTCCAAATCGTCGATCCAAACCGCTCAACATGATTATCTAAATAAAATGTGCTTCCAAATCAAATTTTACATTTTTCTGAATTTTTTTACTATTTATTAAGATGGGTACAAAAACTAGTCAAATTCAGACCATTGAATTTTGTACCCAACTTAATAAATAGTAAAAAATTCAAAAAAATGTAAAATTTGATCTGGAAGCACATTTTATTTAGATAATCATGTTGAACGGTTTGGATCGACGATTTGGACTTTAAAAATGAAAATAACTGTTGTTGTAACTTTGTGGTAACTCAAAATTGTTGTAACTTGTTCCCTCCTCATATAAGTAATAAGTGAGCATATGAATAAAAGTTACAAATCATACGTAGTTTATAATTAAAAGTTCTTTGACCGTAAAGGATCTCTGAAAGGATAATCCTAGGTCACATACTGAACAATTAGTTGCTTAACCACATGTTGTTTCGTTGGTTTTCAGATACAGAGACTGGTGATGAGCCGCAGGATTTGCCAGGAGTTGTTCGAGATGACCACGTAGTTTGATTTATATTTTATAGGTCTTTTGATTAGGATATACGAGGTTTGGTACTTTTGTTTCGTACATCAGACTCGTTAGATAATGTATCCCCTTGCTTAGTTTGTGTTTATGGTAATATGATGTGGGTTGTATGGATTTTATGTATGTATGTTTATTTATAGATTGTATGACTATGCTGGTATTATGATTAGAATTGTTTGAAACCAATCCGATAGATTTTAGAATTGAGTTCACAAAAAGGTGTGGTGAACTTAGGAACACCCTAATTCTACTCGTTCTAATACTTCTATTGCATTTTATATCTTAGAAAGTAAGGTCTTGATTTTTCAATCTAATTATGATTTTAAGCGAGCGGTTTCACACTTCAAAGAATTCTACAACTCATCAATAGTATAAGATTCGATTCGTTTATATTTAATTGAACAATTATATGACAGAAAACACAAATCTACTTTTTAAGATGAGAAAGGTATCACCAACAGATCTATAGCTGGCTGCCTTTATCATTCTTTAACTTTTTAAAAAGATAATAAACAGTTTTATAACTTTAAATAAATACAATAAACTCATATATAACAATTCATTCCGTAGAATAATTAATTTCCATTATTTATAAGTTTTATATCAATCTAGACCTTCTATATAATATGACTTTTTCAGAAGAAATTTCATTAGGCGATTAACAACTAAACGTGTTCCATGAGCATTCAAATATTGAAATAATAAAAGTTGGTAAATTTTATACTTAATTTAATTACATTTCAAAAAATAACGAGTTTGCATTGCCGACGCGTTCTCTTTCCTTGATTTTACAGATTTTCTTTCATGTCTTTTTATAGGGTGTAACTGTAACGCAGCTTGGTAGCGCGTTTGTTTTGGGTACAAAATGTCACAGGTTCAAATACTGTTTGATGAAATTCTATTGATTTAATTTGCGTCGGCAATTTTTTGTCCAGCTCCTGAAAGTATTTTGAAATTGTGAACTTGACAATAATCAAATTGAAAAGTCCTATTCAAGCATTTGGGATAGTATCTGAGAGGATAAATAGTGACCATCCGTGAGGGTATACCGATAGAAATGTACTTTATCTATTAGTGACGGGAGCATCTGCGAGGGTATACCGACAGAATCTATTGCAGATAGTGGATCCCCATTCTTGTAGTATATATATAATTGTACATACATGTCAACGGGTACAGAACGAAGAGGGTGAAAGTATTTTCGTACCCTTACTTATTATGTTAATGAAGAAAACTTTACCTCTACCTTATAAGCTAAATAAAAGTAATCTTGTTCATATTCGTCTTATCAATTACGGTATGTAGGGGCTAATTCATACTTTTGAACTATGAGGATCAAATATAAATGAAAGTCAATCATATAAATTTTTTGTGCGGAGAATGAGAGTCAATTCTCTAGTTTTTTTGACATTTTATTCTAAATTATATATAAAATATACATAAATAAAAAATATAGGTCAATTGACCCCCTTTATCTCTGCCCCTAACGGTATGGATCAGGTAAACAGATAAAAATGTACCATGTAATAGATATATATGAGCCATAAATAAATAAATCTATATCATATCATTCATTTTCTCAGTATAATATATATATATATATATATATATATATATATGAGAGAGAGAGAGAGAGAGAGAGAGAGAGAGAGAGTGACTAATATGCTTTCGGTAGCATATGGACCGAAGTGCTTACGGTCCAAATTTGAAATTTCAAAATCCAAAAAGTTGATCTGAACCATTAGATGTGTTCTCTATATTAAAATGTGCTTGGAGACCAAATTTTACATTTTTTGGAATTTTTTTACTATTTATTAAGCTACTTTGAAAATTGTTGATCCAACGGTTTCATTGTTGGGTTAAGCCACCGTTGGATCAGCGATTTTCAAAGTGGCTTAATAAATACTAAACAAATTCTAAAAAATATAAAATTTGGTCTCCAAACACATTTTAATATAGAGAACACATCTAACGATTCAGATCGACTTTTTGAATTTTAAAATTTCAAATTTGGACCGTAAGCACTTCGGCCCATATGCTACCGAAAGCATATTAGTCACTCTCTCTCTTTATATATATATATATATAGAGAGAGAGAGAGAGAGAGAGAGTATGGCTAATATGCTTTCAGTTGTATTTCGGCTAAAATACAACCAATTTATTTTTCAATTTTCGAAGTCCAAAAAGTCGATCCAAACCGTTAGATGCGTTCTCCATAATGAAATGTGCTTGGAGACCAAATTTTATATTTTTTGGGAATTTTTTTACTATTTATTAAGCCACTTTGAAAATCGCTAATCCAATGGTGGCTTAACCAAACAGTGAAACCGTTGGATCAGTAATTTTATTTTTATTACCAAATGAAATAACATGTAAGGAATAATTACCCGTACTCTTACCCATTATGTTAACAAAAAGAACTTTATCCTTATATGTACTGATAAACTAAACGAAAAAAAAGTCTTATTCGTAGCTGCCTTATCGAATATGGTACAGGTTGGGTTAACGGGCAAAAGGGTGCCATTGACACTGATAGGGCCATGTTACCAAGTCCCTAAATTTAACTTTGGTCTAATAAAAATTGGGACTCAGACCTCTCTTTAAGAAGGCTAGTCCCGGAATCAATAATAAAAGATGAAAATTCATTTAAAGTCAAAGCCCATAAAAGATAGACCCAGCAACCATATGAGGAACGGTTAAACCGACATAAGGCGTGCACCGCTTTACGTGGGATAACTGTTCCACGATCTCCATAACCGTCCACACGATCTCTCGGCTAACACGGGATAGCGGTTAAAGAGCAACCTATAAAAAACAGATATTTTCTAAAAAAAATGATCAAATTTTCTACTAATACATACTAAGAAAGATATTACATAAGGAAGAGTCTGAATATCTCAAATCCTCTTTTCTTTTCATTACGACTTGCCAATTCGAGACAAGCCGACCCCCATAGTCATACCTCGCATCTCGGCCTATTGCTCCGAGGTAGGACGAGATCTCCCAAAAACTGCCAAGTCGACATATGGGCTATCTCCCTTAGATAACATCTATCAGACACCCCTATGTAATTTAAGTAAATCACAATTAATGAGGCAAAGTGTTATTGACTATTCAAGATTATGATGGATTTGGTTCCTGTATTGTGACTGTATATTGTGACATTTTCCTCTTAATATATAACTTTTGATTTTTATATAGAGATAGGAAATCCGTTCCAGACCAACCACTGTACGATATTTGGCAGCAAACTGTATCATTACCCTGTCATTTTTAGCCATCCATATGACCATATATAAACTGATTAAGACATTTGAGCTGCCCTGTTTTTGTCTAACCAGATCACATTCCGAAAGAGAACAACACAACGTGTATAAGAGCATGAACTCGTGACACCTACATATATGTTCAAATATATATAACAGTACTATATATGTCAAATTTAAACCTAATTCTATGTTTGTTTCTTGCAACAGGTTCCTTATATTCTGTGTACAATAGTGATTATATTGTTGGCAACTTGGCAATATTGTGCTGGTTCCTTGTCTTTGCTTGGCCAACCTCATTATTGGTTTATATATATAATTATTTGTATATGATGAGAAGAAAAAAAAAAGGCTGACAGGCCCAGCTTTATTTGATAACAATAAAGTTTAAAAACAAGTATTTGGAGTAATTTTACTAAATAATTAACATGGTATTAAATGAAATGGTATCCTCTGCGGAGTTTCTAATTTGGTCCATTCGCTTTGATTGGACGGACCAAACTAGATTTTGGCACGAATCTCAAAGAAAAATTAATACTGGCTCCTCCATCATTCCGAGTAATCACCGACGGAGAGTAAATCTGGACCGTCCGATTAGCTCCGTAGAATTCCGCACCTTAAAAGCTCCGCAGAGGATACTAATTTTCCCGGTATTAATTAAATGTACCCAAAATTTAATATCTATTGTTGGTGATTAATTACATATTTCCCTAGAATTTGGGATCACAACTAATATAGTTCCGCATATATATATATATAGTCACAGCTCCGAAATTTTTATAAATATACATAATCAGAAATTAATTTAACAATCTATACATATAGATTTTTTTAACGGAATTCGAAAACTGTCTATACCGATGACCTGCTCATCGGTTACAGAGTTCCAAACCGATGAGCAGGTCATTGGTTTCAGAATGCTTGAACCGATGACATATCCATCGGTTTTAGTCTAGCACGGTTTTTGATGCTATATGCACACTTTTTGAAACAACGAACGGCTCAGATTAAAACAACGAACGATTCAGATTGAAATACTGTTTGTAATCATTACACTCCATTTCTTGAAATTTTGAAACCGATGAGCTATTCATGGGTTTTGAATTAAAATATTTTTTTATTTTTTTCAATTTAATTAGAAAATGTTATAATTTATTTATTTTTCATATTAAAATATTAGAAATATTTTTATATTTTTTTAAAAATTAGATAGAATATAATATAATTTGATTTATTAGAAAGACTTAAACAAATAACCTGGATTAATATTTTTCAGATCAGATTTTTCATAGCTGTAAGAAAAATTAAAATATTTCTTTGTGTGTTATTAGAAAAAAAATAAAAATGCTTTGAATCTGAATTATTGATTCAGGTTCAAAAGTCACATCTAGGTAAATACAGAAAATATTATGGTCTTTCTATTTTTGAAAAAAATAAATTTTTTCAAAAGTTTAAAATACTTTTTTATTTTTGAGTAATGATTACATGTATGAAAAGTTTTTGAAATTTTTTATTTTTTCAAAAATAGAAAGATCATAATATTTTCTGTATTTATCTAGAAGTGACTTTTGAACCGGGATCAATAATTCAGATTCAAAGAATTTTTTTTTTCTAATAACACAGAGAAATATTTTAATTTTTCTTACAGCTATGAAAAATCCGATCTGAAAAATATTGATCCGGGTTATTTGTTTAAGTCTTTCTAATAAATCAAATTATATTATATTCTATCTAATTTAAAAAAAAATATAAAAATATTACAAATATTTTAATATAAAAAATAAATAAATTAAAACATTTTCTAATTAAATAAAAAAATGAAAAAATATTTTAATTCAAAACCGATGAATAGCTCATCGGTTTCAAAATTTCAGAAATGGGGTGTAATGATTACAAATAGTATTTCAATCTTCATTGTTTTAATCTGAGCCGTTTGTTGTTTCAAAAAGTGTGCAGATAGCATCAAAAACTGTGCTAGACTAAAACCGATAGATATGTCATCGGTTCAAGCATTCTGAAACCGATGACCTGCTCATCGGTATAGACAGTTTTCGAATTCTGTTAAAAAAATGTATAAATTGTTAAATTAATTTCTGATTTTGTATATTTATAAAAATTTCGGGTCACAAGTCTTATTACTGTTCTCCAGTTTGCTTTAATTTACTTGTTGTGCGCTAATTAATACATAAGATTTAATTGTTCTTATTTTGAATAAATTGAGCAAATTTGATGAGCTGAAAACTCATGTGCAACTCAGTCTTGTGCACATAATAATTTTTAAATTTTGCATAAAGGAACGATAAGATCTGAATTTCGAGGTATTGAGAGTATTGAGGTGGTAACTATAAAAAAAATCTGAAATAAAATTGATAATCATTACATTTATATAAATTTATTCTGCATTATTATTGTGGGTTACATGAAAGAAACAAGATACTCGTCTAGAGTTGAACTAGAAGACGACAAACAATACCACACAATTAATAAAAGATATCTCCAAATGTATATGTTATTTAACCCTTCCAAAGTTACCTATGTTAAAACCATATTACCATTTTGGAGGGGCTTTTTCCATGGATTAAGCCACTAGCTTGTACTTGTACATGTTAAATTAAATAATTAATATATAGAGTGTGGCTAAGTTCAAAATGTTTGTTTCTAGCTTCCGGAATAAACGATTCGGCTTTCCGATTTTCAAAGTCCAAACAGTTGATCCAAACCGTTATATGTTCAATTTATATTAAAATGTGCTTGAATACCATAATTTTATATTTTTTGAATTTTTTTTACTATTTGTAAAGATGGTTTGAAAATCGCTGATTTTATTAAACTTCTGCACTATTGAAAAACAACGACTTTCAAACCATTAGTAAAAAAATTCAAAAAATGTAAAATTTGATTTCCAAGCACAATTTAATATAGATTAAACATCTAATAGTTTGAATTGACTATTTGAACTTTAAAAATTGAAAAACCGAATCATTTTTTTGGAAGACTAGAAACAAACATTTTAAACTTAGCCACACTCATGTCACTTGTATTGTATCAAATAAACCGCAATTAATTAAACCCTGCAATTAATAACATTAGCATAACAAAGCGTACAATAATATTATATATATGTACTGATGTACACCACACATGTGTGCATGTGGGGGTGTCATTCTCTTATTTGTAGCCTTATCTTAGCACCTCAGCATGAAATCATGCTTACTTCATCAACATGAGTCAAAACTTGGATGTTGACCTCGTCAACTGTATGCAATTAATTGCTGAATTGAACTCTTGAACTGTACCGACGCAATAGTACATTGATTCAGTGTAGAAGAAAAATCTGCTCAGGAATCAATGTCACTGTTTGTGCACATACTCTCAGCATTTGGAAAAAAATAAATCAACAATGATATGTACATAATATTTCAGTTTGATTTTGGTTTAGCAATTTCCAACAATTCGACTACACAACTAATGAAGTAGATCAGTTTGAACAGTTTAGATTCGTTGCTTGAATTGGTGTTATATAGGCCAAAACACTGATGTCATACAAGTCAGACTAAATATATGTTATATATTGAGGGTTTGGATTCACTGTTTGAAGCCAATTTTATAGGTTTTGGAGTTCAGCTAATATAACATCAGTGTCATTTGACACTAACTTCAAAACTGATTGGTTTGACTTAAAATAACAAACTCAATCCGTTCAAACTGATTTATTGTACGAGTAATGTGTTTATATGTAAAATTTATATTTTTTTTCAAATTATTTTAGTATCAAATCAAGCGATAAAAATGTTGAAAAATAAAATTAACTTAAAAATTCCTACATTTGACTATTTGACTTGATACTAAATAAATTAAAAAAATTATAAATTTTCTATGTAAATGCACAACTAATGAAGTAAATCGCTTTGAATGGTTTAGATTTACTATTTGAAGCTAATTCAATAAATTTTGAAATTGATATTATATAGACCGAAATAACACTGATATCATATCAGTGAGACTCACCAATTGCTTTAAATATGTATCCTATTACTGCTTTGTCTGCTCATATATAATTATTTCATTTGTCAGAAACTAGCAAGAGATCTAGGATTGGAATATGGAAGTTGTCATTTGCTACAGACCACAAATTAAAGGAAATGTTATCCTTTCCAAAGAATAATATTAATTATTTCTTCCAAGTGTCCTAGCTAGCTATACGACGAGGAACCGGTACAGAAATTGCGATATGTTCCAACCATGGTTTGTATTTTGCGCAAAGACTTGTCAAAACTGGTCTCCTTGATGATTTTAGATTCTTAAATGTTAATAGTTTTGATGTTGGAGTCAATATGGGTGAGCCATTGAGCCGGGGTAAATTCTTGCTTTGTTGATCTTTAGGAGAAAAAAAAACATTTTTAATTAATTAATTACCGGTTTTCCCATATATACAATTAAACAAAAGGAATGAGGTTTGGTCCAAATGGCAAAGACACCGTTCAAAGTCTCTAAAAATTATACGATTAAAGTCCGAACATTCGATCCGAACCGTTCAACATTATTTTCATATAAAAATGTGCTCAGAGATCAAATTTTATATTTTTTTGAAATTTTTTACTATTTTTTTAGATACGTATAAAATCACTATCTTTGAGTCGTTGAGAAATAGTGATATTGTACATATCTAAAAAAATAGTAAACAAATTTCAAAAAAATATAAAATTTGATCTCTCAGTACATTTTAATATGAAAATCATGTTGAGCGGTTCGGATTGACTGTTCGGACTTTAATCGTACGATTTTTAGAGGCTTTGGACGGTGTCCGGTCCAAAGCCATTTGGACCAAATCTTATTCCTAAACAAAAACATAATTAATTTTTATTTATTGATAACGGTGCATTTTTTTTTTCTAAACTAATTTCTTTTATTCAATAGTCAAATATAGTATGATTGGACACTTGGAAATTGACATGGCATTTATGTTGCTCAAATAAATTAAATGCTGAATGAAACTTCAATTCCGTAATTGACTCTTGATAATAATCATTTTGATGACATATTGCTGACATGTTAATTATCAAGGTATCATTTATTTACATGGTGTCAGTAGCTCTTAAATGGCATCCTGTGCTGATGTGATAGTATTTTAGTGACATGTAATGTATTCAAATCTGCTACTCTTTTTTCATATAGATCGTTTAAAATCTATCACGTAGCATCAATTATATATGAATTGTTTCAATATATTAGATTAATATAAAAGAAATATGTAATTGAAGTCGTGTGATGAATTTAGAACGATTTAATTAGATGGAAAAAAAAAAAAAGAATGCTCATTTTCTTAAAAAAAAAAAAAAGATTTAAATCCTCTACCATGCATGTTATCTTCTTTAAATAAAATGGCGTTTGATTGAGTTTGAATGCAATAGCTCTGAAATTTTGTTCAATAACAAAAAAAAGTAATTAAAATTTTAATTGAACCAAGTAAAACCGTTCATGATTCATGAATGGAAAATAGGCTTAACTTATTTATGTATGTAGTTTTTTTTAGATAAAAATGATATCAAATCTTATAACTAGCTAAATCTCAAAACATGCGATCTTTTATACGAAAGACATTACGTTAAAAACTAAATCAATATTGATTCTTAATTAAATTTCATATGTAGTTCAATTATATAAAAATTGGAACGAGTCAATTAATTATATAAAAAATTGATATTGAAAGTCTAGCTCCACCGATCCGGTGGAGGCTTATGTGTGAGATTTTTTGTGGCGAGGTTTTTAGCCGGGTGAAAAATTAGCTTTACTGATCCACATAATCGATGGAGTAAGGCTGTTTTATGCTACACTGATCATGTGGATCGTTGGAGGTTATTTTCATAACTTCCAGGTAAAAATGGCTTGTTTGGTTAATTTTTTTAAAAACAGTTCTATTTAAAATGAATGAATTAAATATATAAGATTAACTGGTACTATTTGAATTTATTTTTTAATGTGATATAATCTGTTCGTTATAAATTGGGACTGATTGATACAAAATATATGATACTTCTTATAATCAGATATGTTATAATAATACAGCTTTATAGTAACAATAAGGATATATAATCAGATTATCAGATATGATATAATAATACAGATTAAAATTTAATCAAAATAGAATGATTAAATAATTATCTACAATTAAATTACGTTAATATTAATTAAATATAAATTGATTTAATTATATAATGATGCACATACCTAAATAAAATAAATATTTTTATTTGATCATAATTGAACCAATAGTTAAGTAGAAATATAAGTGAGAGCTAGGAATTACATATATAATTAGTCCAATTGAAATATATATTATTTGAGACTTTTTTGGATGATTTGTAATTTTGTATAATTAATAATTAGCTGGACATCTTAACTTAGCATCACAACCCCAAATAAAAATAAAAATAAAAATAAAAATGAAAATGTATTGAATTAATTAAGATATCATAATCCGTTGTAAGGAAATTATAATAGATAAAATGAACATAAATTAAGCCATAAAAATAATTAATCTCTTAACTTAGCATCACAACCCCAAATGTGTAACATCTAAAATTACGGGACCAATGATGGGTCAGAGAGCATGCAAGCAAATCTAATGGTCCCACTTGAAAGCCTACACATGCATCTAAGCTTGGTACTTAGAATTTTCTCCGACTGGTCTTCATCAAGAGAAAATATCAAGGCCATTCAGGCAACAAGATATTAAGAGATGAAAAGTGGAGGATTAAGAGCTTAAGGAGTATTAAGAGATTGATATTTTGTTGTCTTAATTTGTGAATGGAAGCTAAGAAAGTTAAATGAAGAGTTAGAGGAGCTTTAAGGTTTAGACAAAGAATTACTGGCCAAGACTATAGAGAAGGAAATACATGACATGTCGTAACATGACAAACACGCCGTGATTTGGTCACGTGACGTGACCAAAATGATGGCGGATGGTTACGTCACTTGTAGTCACCCCGTGACTAAACGTCATGTTGTTGGACATCTGACATTACTTAATTAAAATTTCACATTACAAACATTTATTAGACTAAACTAGAGAAAATAAAAATCATTACTACATGAGTGCTAGTATCATTGAACTGACACAAAAAGAAAAATCTGAATACTCTATACATACCAAAAAAGTTGGATATTCTATGTTTCATGCCGTGACGTGACGTGACGTGTAATTTTCACTCCACGTCACGTCACGTAATCGACACACGTGACGTGGTGTGATGTGACGTGACTAATCACGACGTGTCAAATTCCCTTCTCTAGGCAAAAGGAGACTAAATGAGGTGATCTTAATCCGCACTAAGGAACTGATATTCGGTAGGATTAAGCAGCTAAGAAAGTTAAAGGAAGGCTTAATTCATTGTTGCCAAATCCGAATCTGCTGCAATTCTTTACCCGTGAACAATACCCTACAATTCCTGCTTTTTCAAATCCGACTGTTGAATTGTTTCGAGATTCCTGCAAAAAAAAATCATCTGTTTTGAAATATGTGCACATAAATTATTGGATGGTTAGATTTGAAAAAACAAAAATTTTAGAATTACTGTTCATTCTTTTAGAATCGCAGCAGATGTGAATCCGTTGTTGCCGACCAGCTCCAATTGTGTTGTAATATAGTCTCTAATACAATATATTAACAAAGTATAACAACAGAAGGTTAGGTGGTAGCTAGGCATCCTCATTTTGTTTTCAATTGTTTGGAGTATATCACGTGTCTCGGCATTATTATAAACACAAAATTAACCTAACTCAAGAACTAAAGTTAGGCGTTAAAAATGAAATAATAACAATATATAGAATATAGGTGCTAGAAACTTAGGCTGAATAATCAATATATTATTATCAGAGACAAAAGCCAAACACAGGAAGATATCTTTTTTATAAGACAGGCTAACATGCTAAAACAACAATACCTTACTTAACACGTCTCTTCCCATTTTCCTAAGGTAAAAAAAAAAAGGAGGAAAAGAATAAAAAAAAAAATACATAAAAACACAGGAGAAATATATTATTTTTTAAAATAGCATCAAATTTAAATATTTCAACTAAACAAATATACTGAATTTGATTTTTATAAAAAAAACAATTCTACCGATTCTGTGAATCGGTGGAGGCATAAACTTTTGCTTCATCGGTAGGCAGAAACTTTTGCTCCATCATAAGTATACTAAAATATCTCTACCGATTCATCGGTGGAGCTGTTTTTCATACAACCAAATCTAGTGTACCTGTTTTTGTTAAAATACTTAAATACAATTCTATATATATTAAAAAAATTGGAGAAATATATATCCAGCAGGAGCAGCTTGGGTCCGATGTCCATTTGAGTCTGATGAGTTCCATAACTGTCCAATTCTCTTTGAGATCTATTCATATCACTTTAATGTCCGTGCATACTCACTTTAATATCCATGTACACGAATCTTAAAATAAATCAGACAGTTATGAAATCCATCGGACTCATAGACATCGGATCCAACTGCTCCGATATCCAGCGGAGAAAGAAGCCACACATCAAGGACCAACTATTTTGCCATTAATTCAGGGGTTAACATGTAAAAAATAGGGATGCTCCCTAACAACAGATCTGCTGTTATGCATGTTTATTTGTCCAAAATCTACACCAACCCCACAGGCTCATGTGGTAGGGTACAGGGGTAAATTTCAGTGGCTGCAACGCTCTTATCCAACCAAACTCTGTTTCGGTGTTATGTCCCAAACACCAGATCTTGGTCCTACCATGTGGCCTGGTCTCCGAATGAATCCAGTATCTTTCACCCTCTAGAATGAGCTATTTTTCAGGTAGAATTGGTTTACCATTTAATCTAACACCTCCATGAAAGAATATTTTACTCAAGGAATTTCTACAGTTTTTTTTTTTTTAACAAATCAATTTTGTTTAAATTCAAATTTTCTCATAATTAATACATATATTTAATAGATTAAGATTAGTATCGTATTTAACACAATAATTCAAAATGACTATATACATTATTATATACCAGTATCGTGCTCGTAACGAGAACATATTATAAGATAATTCACACAAAATGACAAATTTTCATAAAAAATTAGGCTAAATGATATCTACGTGTAAATAACATTCCTTAATTGATATACAAATAGAAAGAAATGAAGATATAACTAATCAATTATCAATCAATTCAATTTTTTTAAATATCATTTAAACAATAAAAATAAATCATGACCAATCAAATATATGATACAATTTACATTTGGAGGGTACGTATCTAAATAATTTTAGACTTATAGGTGTAAATAAACATAAAAAAGATGCATATAATTAGAATTTTTTGATTGAATGACTGATATTCAATCCGAAATTTTATTTTTTAATCAAAACCGTAGGCAGATCAGGACATCTATGTGCTTAATATAAGAATAAAGACACAAAATTACAACATAGTCATGCAAAAATGTATTATCTTTTTTAATGAATCAGATTTGCTATACTATGATGAAATTTATATTAATATGTAGCTGGATAAGGATACATAATTTTTATCATTCATTAAAAAAATGCTCTAGTTTAAACATTAAATTATTTAAATATTGATTCTTTTTAAAATACTTTTTTAATTAATGATCATCAATATCCAATCAATTTCTAACTCAAATCTTTTATATAAAATAAAATTCATATATATTGTATTATGTTTCTATCCTTAAAAAATATAATAACTTTTGTATTATGAGATACTATTGTTTAATTTAAAATTACTTATGCTGTTATGCAACAACATTTAATTGTAAATTGTTTTCTAACAAGCATTCACCATTTATGAAGTTTTACAATTTGAATGTTACACCAGTTTCAGGGAAGAATGTATAGGAGAAGCAGCTCCTCTATTAAGTGCCCTTAACTACCTATCTTTAAAGCCCTCTTGAGCACCTAATTCCTGGCATTTGGGCACCTCCTGCCCCTTTCCAACACAGAAACTAACCACTCTCCAGAGATCTCACAGCCCAGAGAATTCATGGGGAACTGCATCAAGATTAGTGCACCAACAACAGCAACAACAAGTCCAGAAAATGATCAAGTGGTGGCAGAAATGATCAGGCCAGAAGAAAGCCTAGAAAGAGAAGCTGGTGGAGGCAATGGGGTCAAGGTTAAGGTTCTGCTCACAAGAGGAGAGCTTGAATGGCTAATGGCACAACTGAAGAATGGAGAGAAGAAGTTAGAGGAGGTGTTAGCAGAGATGGGGAGAGAGAGAGAAAGAGAAAAAGGAAGGTGTGATGGATGGAAACCTTCTTTGGAAAGTATAGTAGAATACCCTGAGCTACTTCTTAATTAGTTTTGAATGAATTTAATGACAGTATATTGATATTAGTACTGTTTCTTCAGTTTTTGATTCCTTTTTTTTTCTTACTTACACTATTTTTTTTTTTCTCTTGTGTGATTTTCTCGTGTGCATTGTCGATCGGGTGTTGGTGTTTTAAAAGACGACCGATGTAGTAATTAAGTAATCTTCTTCGTTTGCGGTTTGCGTAATGCTGCACAAATTATTGATATTAGTATGGTTAGAGTGATGAATTTTCTACGGCTAGACATTAATATTGTAAATAGTTAGATTAATTATTGTTGTTGGTTTTTTTTTGAGGAAATTAATCATCTTATATATTTCCTTGGTTTGAATTAATTGGAGTTCTGATTGTAGAATAATTAAGAGCAATTTCTCATCTTTGTTTTCCAATATATGTTGTATGTGTGCATGGTATGGATCTATATATATATGTCTTTGTTGGTTCTTTGCTTTTTGTTGGTTTTATAGTTCTTTGGTTGATAGTTTAAAAGTAGAAGAGGAAATCTGGCACGCATGATATGGATACTTAATTTGGAAGAAGAAAATGATGAAACCATCACTTTACATCAACACAATTACTTGATTTGCAAAGGAGATGCCATTTTGCAACTTCAATTTGCAAGTTTAGAAAACTAGATGCCTTGGTTAGCATTTAAATTAAGATCAGATGGTTATAGTGAGTTGCGAAGTAATAATCTTGTTTTACTTCACGCTTATATCTCAATTTTCAAAGATCAAATAGTCAATCTGAACCGCTCAACAAGATTTTCATATTGAAATATGCTTGGAGACTAAATTTTTATATTTTTTGAAACTTTTTACTATTTTTTAAGATATGTAGAAAACCGTTATTTTTGAATGGTTAAAAACCATTAAAAACGATGATTTTGAAATATTTAGAAAAAATAGTAAAAAATTTCAAAAAATATAAAATTTGATCTCCAAGCACATTTCAATATAAATATTTTGTTAAGCGGTTCGGATCGACTATTTGATCTTTGAAAACAGAAATATGAGCATGAATTAAAATAAAATTCTTACTTCGCAACTCACCAGCCCATCTCTTAAATTAATTACTATGCATGATAATGAAATCCTCCTTAACTATATATGCAATTTTGTTATTAGAACTCAATTAATGATTCTCTAGGCATACAAAGAATTAGTTTTGCTAGATTAATTAGTTGGGCCATGGTCTTTCTCTATATATTGATTGAAAATGACTGTTAACTAGGTGCCTTGTTAGTTATTACTTGCGTTTCATTATCATTTCAGAGAGAATGAATTGGTAGGTGTCAGTGAAATATACTGTTTATCTTTACTGGTTGTAACGCACTTTGTACTGATGATGATGGAATGAACTTGAAGAGGACATTAAGTACTGTTTTGGAATTTGGAACCTTTGCTGATTAATTGTTAGGTAATTAAATTATTCATTTGAGATAATATTTTCTTGAATTATTTTATCTTACTTATGAGAAATCTTAATACAAAAAATTATCTACAACGAATCAAGAAATTAACCATAAGTTGTAAGAATTAAAGATAAAATTTATTACCTTAAATTATTAACTAAAACCCCAACCAACTCTTGAGAAATCTTGATACAAAAAATTATCTACAACGAATAAATAAACCATAAGTTGTAAGAACTAATAAAATTTATTATTACCTTAAATTATTAACTAAAACCCCAACCAACTCGAAATTAATACAAAATATGTACTATGTAGGTCCGAACTAGGGGTGGCTTAAAGGTACAATTTATAACCTTAAATTACTAACTAAAACCCCAACTCACTCGAAATTAATACAAATATGCACTATGTATAGGTCTGAACTAGGGATGGCAATGGGTCCAACTTAAACTCGTCACGAGTTGGCTCGTCCAAGTCATGAGCGAGCTGATTTTAGGGGTTTGAGTTAAAATCATCACGAGCTGGACCGATCTAGCTCACGAGTTGACGAGCTGGCTCGCAGAGTCTGGCTCGATCTTGTTTTAAGTAGAAAATAAATTCTACAAACTTTTTGGACCGAACTGGATCGAAATGGACAGTATAAAATGCACACACATTCATACAAATTCACAAATTAATGTTTAACCGAGCTAGCCGGCAAACTGACGAGCAAGCTAGGTCCCAGCTTAAATTCGTTAATTCTAAACCGAGTTAGTGGCAAGCTTTTTTGTTAACAACTTGATCCAGTAACAAACGAACTATTAGGAAACAAGTTACATACAAGTCACAATCGAACCACAAGCTAAATGAGTTTTTTTTACCACCCCTAATCCGAACCAAAGCACGACCAAAAACTTAAAAAATAGGGAAATAGGGGGGTTTCCGATGCCCATCGGACCAGAGTCGGCTCGATGGATAGTTTCTACCATCCGATTCACTTCAAGATCTGTGCGCACGGATATTAAAGTAATGCGCTCAGATCTTGAAGAAAATAAGACGGTATAAACCACCTATCAAACCGACTCTGGTCCGATGGGCATCGGACACCCTCCTCTCCCCATAAATATTGCTAGGAAGAGATCACAACGATGACCAATTAATCAACTAAACCTTATCAACCACCCATCTGGGGTTCCCAAAGGACGGAAGGAATAATTCTTGTAGGCTACAGGACAAAGTGACCATACTTCACTACTGCTCGCCAAAATTCTATACTGATATTTAATAAAATTACGTAGCAAGTTAGTTGCAAGCTGCAACCCAAATCTATTGGCAGTTAATATTCAAGATATTTGTATTCAATTCCATGAAGAGAGTAGAACAACCGTATCCGTTAATATTCAATTGGCTTATAAGTTACTTTGGGCGACTAATATTTTTCAGGAATAAATTTAGAGCACATTTAACTCTTATCATACATATATTTAAAAATTATTATTTTAAATTAAAAAAATAAATTACAGTTATATTCTCACACTATGAAAAAAATACCTTTTGTATCAGTTATTTATACACATCAGTATCAGACCTAGATGCAACACTAATCTAGACGATACAAATACCTAAACTAATTTGTATTAGTTAAACAACCCATATTGAAAGTTATTATTTGTATCGGGTGTTTAATAGAATCGATACATATTTGAAATTTCATTTGAATTTTTTTTTTAAACCGACTTACCAACTATCTGTATCGACTTTATATAAAGAACCGATACATATATTAATATTTGTATCGTTTAACTGTAAACAACCAATACAGATAGTATTGGTTCTTTATATAAAGCTGATACAGATAGTTGGTTTCAAAATTTTTTTTTAATAAAATTTCACATCTGTATCGGTTATATGTATAGAACCGATACAAAATTAACTATTTGTATCGGTTTTCACTAATTAGCCGACACTGTTGTCCATTTGTATCGGTTTTCATCTATTAACCGATACAAATTTGTTGTTTCATATTAATATTTTTTGTGGCCAGCTCTCATATATCTTGCTAGCCTATATAAAAAACATTTACATCCTAAATTATATTATGCACATCCTAAATTGTTATTAAAATATTATTATCATGCCAAATTAAATTACACTGCATGTTAGATTGAATTAAACCCCTAAATTGTTCTTACAACTTATCACATCCTAAATTGTTCTACTTCTTGACGCTATTTCTTTATTGAAAAATTTAGCTCACTCAAACCGAATGCTATTGATGGTTGCCATAGGATATGGAGTTTGCACTTGCAAGTCCTGCATTTTTTAAATGATAGAAGAGTGCAATTAATTATTTTTTTAATTAAATTTGAAGCAACTAACCTTACGGTTGAAAAATATATAAATGCATATATACCTTTAGGTTTGGAAAAATATCGAGGAAGCTATTTATTATGTCATACACGTACAACATGACATAATATCTGCATTCCCAACCATTCTTTTGTTGCGGGCACTATATTACACATGAAAATAGCAAAAAGTTAGTAATTTTCAGAAAATGAAATTAAACAATTCATAATAAACCGAAATAAAATCATAAAAATAGAAAATTTTAGTCGAAAGCACTACGTATAACCTTCAATGTAAATCTTTTTCCGAGTCCTCCAGTTACCGCATCGACTAACCAGGGACTGTTGAAATATCAATACAGTAAGAAATTAGTACTTACAAGAGATATTTAAAAGGATTAGCAAAATAAATTTGAAAAACTTACTCCTTGAGCGTAGTGATGATATCCAGTTTTCTTGTAATCCTCTTGCTGTCGGAATCGAACACGTACAATTCACTTTCGATTGTCAGGAGCATGAGCAATACCTAATGACTTCTGCATGTCAGGTTTGTAGCATGTCATATTCTATAATTTCTATGAAATTAAAGAAATTTAATAAAATTAGTATGTGTGTATATATATAGCACTAACCCTTGATGATACGGTATGAATATCAATTTCTTGTCCCAGTTTTGTTGCAGAGCTTTCTAATGTACGCATTGGCAAATTTCTTCTCGCCATCATCACCGCACAAAAGTCTCCCGCATGTTCTCTCGGGGTCCATAAAACCGATAGGGCTATCTGGAAAATTCTACTTCTGGTGTTTGTAAGCGAACCTGCAAAAATCTTTGATCCAACGGTGGCTTCTAGCTTTACTGTTTGGTTAAGCCACCGTTGGATCAACGATTTTCAAAGTGGCTTAATAAATAGTAAAAAAATTCCAAAAAATGTAAAATTTGGTCTCCAAGCACATATTAATATAGAGATCATATCTAACGGTTTGGATCGACTTTTTGGACTTCGAAAATTGAAAAATGACTTGGTTGCACGGGTCCTCAAGAACAACTGATTTGATATTAGCCAACATCTCTCTCTCTCTCTCTCTCTCTATATATATATATATATATATAAATATATAGAGGTTGGCTAATATACAATCGATCGTTCCTAAGCTCCCGTGCAACCAAGTCGTTTTCCGATTTTCAAAGTCCAAACGATCGATCTAAACCGTTAGATGTGGTATCTATATTAAAATGTACTTGGAGACCAAATTTTATATTTTTTGGAATTTTTTTACTATTTATTAAGCCACTTAAAATCGCTGATCCAATGGTGGTTTAATCAAACAGTAAAAACAAGAAGCCACCGTTGGATCACCAATTTTCAAAGTGGCTTAATAAATAGTAAAAAAATTCAAAAAAATGTAAAATTTGACATGCAAGTACATTTTAATATAGAGATCACATCTAACGGTTTAGATCGACCGTTTAAACTTTGAAAATAAAAAAAGCAACTTGATTGCACGAGAACTCAGAAATAATCGATTGTATATTAGCCCCCCCTCTATATAATAAGAGTTAGATCCACCGTAACCTAATTACTATGTTAAAATTATCCTATTTAATTTCCTCAAAAAAAAAATGCAAAGCTGCACACGGCTGGTGGTTGTGGCTATGCAAAGTATGCATTATATATGTTTTTAGATGAATACTGCATGAATTCTACGTACTATGGAAATAGTGGTACGTTTGACCCAAACATAGTCAATGAATAAAATACATATACTTTGGAGAACAAGTAAAATGGTTCGTGTGGGATTAATTAATTAATTAAAAGTTAGAGCTTCTCATGTGCTAGTTAGCATGCTTTAGGTCTTTCGGTGGAGATATAACTAATTATTCATTGGTTGCTGAGAATTACTTTCTATTTAGTTTTAAGAGCTTGTGTGCACACATGCCTAGAACTTTGGAACGAGCAAAGGTCATTTTAGGAGCTCCTTTATGGACCCTTTATTCTTTATTTAATTACTAGTTAGTTTTTTTATTAACTGTTTATGGGGTCGTAACACTTAGCTTTTTGAGGCATGGCAGCTGAGCGCTTAAGCTTTTAGTTTTAAAAATAGTTATATAATATAACGACTTGCACTGGAATGTTTTTATTTTTAAAACTTTAATAATTTCAAATTTTAATTTTAATGTTACAATAAATTATTAGATATGATTTATATCATTTTCTTCATGCATGCATGAAAAATTATAACAATTCAAATTTGTTTTATTTGTTATAAAAAGCTTACAAAAATGCACTGATGTGAACAATTTTTAAACGTTGAATTTTCAACTTACTGATTTATGTATAAACAAAATTGAAAGGTGTTAATTTTTTTATGTGCATATTGAAATAAAAATATAGATCATATCTTATTATTTTATTTTGACATTTGAGATTTGAATTTAAGTTATTGAAGTTCTAAAAATAGAGACATCATGAAAAAAAAAGTTCTCTTCTATACTATTTACAATTGAAGTTTCTTAATATCGGAATTGCTAATAAAAATTGTAATTGCAAAAGGTTAGAATAAATTTATATTTTCTTCTAACTATAGTAGTAGATCTAGAAATTAAATAATACAAGCATAGTAAAAGCTTGACGTCCCTTTCATAGTTAATAGTAGCACAAGTTATCTTTTGTTTTTTTAGTTATTGTATACTAAACTTTAGATAACTATATAGTTTGTGTTTGATATGTTCATGTCAAATTAATATAATTTTTTTTGTTGTAATGATCACACAAGTATATAATTGTCCCTGGCCATAACAAGCCATTTATTTAACCTTTTCAAAAAATGGAATGGCATCTTTCTCAATTTGGGCAAAGGCGTAAGTTATGTATTAAGATATTATAAATGAGAAAAGGTAAATAGTCCATAAAAATTTCATGGAATAAGATTTGGTCCAAATGGTTTTGGACCGGACACCGTTCAAAGGCTCTAAAAATCATACGATTAAAGTCCGAACAGTCGATCCGAATCGCTCAATATAATTTTCATATTAAAATGTACTCAGAGATCAAATTTTATATTTTTTTTAGAAATTATTTAATATTTTTTTAGATACGTACAATATCACTATTTCTGAACGGTCCAAAAACAATGATTTTGTACGTATCTAAAAAAACAACAAAAAATTTCCAAAAAATATAAAATTTGGTCTCTGAGTATATTTTAATATGAAAATCATGTTGAGCGGTTCAGATCAACTGTTCAACCTTTCATCGTACAACTTTGAGAAGATTTAGACGGTATCCGGTCCAAAACTATTTGACCAAACCTTATCCCACATTTCATACTTATAAAGTGTACTTTCCAATTTTGCTGCATGCGGCCATGCATGAAACGGACCTACCATGTGACCAAGCTCATGAAATCATGATACATATCTTTTGAATTGGACTTCACAATGCTTTTCAAAAACAACGCTATTCTACTTTTGTTCAAAAAGGAATAGTGTCATGATATAGTCTTGATACATCTTTACATAACAACTGTTTTGGTCAATCCATGATTTGGACTTTCAACCTAGCCCGGTTAATTTTTATTTCTCGGCCTTACAAGTTACTGTTACAAATATATTTTGAAAATACAAAATTTTATTTAAATAAATACTAATTTTATATTAATGTTTTTTAAAGTTTATGAATTATAGAGCTTAATTTCTTTGATGCATTGATACATAACTAAATGACATTCATTATTTTAATTGTTATTAATAAAAATAAACGGTAATACAATCTTAACCGATTAGCAACAAAACGGTAATACAAAATGTTGTTAAGTATTTTATATTTTTTAAATATTTTATTATTTATTAAGTATTTTACAAAACTGCTATACTGAAAAATAGCAGTTTTGTAAAATACTTAATAAATAGTAAAAAAAATTTAAAAAAATATAAAATTTGATCTCAAAACACATTTTAATATAGTGATAATGTTAAACGGTTTGGATTGACTGTTTAGACTTTAAAAATTACAAAATCGAATGTTGTAACATGCTGTAAGTTGATCCCTCCTCGTTGCAACAAGCTAACCCAAGTTATAATCACTTCACCAGACATTTGTCTATTGAAGGCCTAAATTATTACAATATGTTGTTGCGAAAAGAAGTAATATAGCCCATGGGTTTTAAGCCCAAACCATGTTCTATTCGGGCCCAAATTGCTGTCACTGGAAATACTTCTCCAGTTGGAAACTTCGCCCAGCACGCCACACTAATTTTAGGCGCATTTCAATTTGGAATTGGGAAGGAGAATTCAGAAATAATCAGAGAAAAAGTTTGGTGCTGAGGCTGCTCTGAGATGCCGAGAATTCCACGAATCAAGTTCCCCCAGAGGCATCCACCTAAATCCTCAGGTCTTGAACAATCTCGCGATCCCTTCTCATTTCTTTCTGTTTTTACTTTTGGTTAAAGTAGATCAATTTGGGGTTCTTTTCTGAAATTTTCTTGTTTGTTACTTTTTTGTCAGCGGCTCCTCCGACATCTGATCAACACTTGTTCGTGCCACAGTCGGGTTAGTGCAATTCTGACATTTATGCCGTGTTTTCTTAAAATTGTGATAAAGCCTCCGAAAGAAAGATAGGAGTAAAGGAAATAAGAAAACAGTGACAGATTAAATTCTTTTATTGTGAACCAGTCTCAAATTTTACTCTCTATGTGGTCATACTTTTTTTTTCACCGAGCAGTAATTGGATTTCAATGTTGGGCTTAGTTTTGTACTATAAACATGGAAAACGAACATACAGCATGAAAAAATTTACAACAGAAAACTATGTTTTTTTTCATATTTGCAGAAAGGAAAGAAAAAAAATAATAATCCCGGCATTGTTGGGGGAAGTTGTTGACAGTTTGATTCATTTCTCCAAAGTAATAAATTTGGTTGCATAATGTATAGAGTTATATCTGAAATTTTGTAATAGGACTATAACCGGGTTTGTTTTCTATTCTTATAGATCCCTTAATTACACCAACACAATACTACTGAATTTGTGAATAGGAGCTTTTTTAACTTCTACATCTTATTTTTGGGGTTTTGTACATAATTGAATCTCGAGCCATTTTTCTGTTTTGATTAAATAAGGATTTCCTTGCAAGATCAGTGTTTTGTTTTCTCATTTTTTTATTTTTTTTATTTTTAACTCTTAATATTTATTCGTAGCTAAGTTGCAGCCAAAGGAACCAGCAACTAAAACTGGAGAGGGACCGAGTTACCGGTTTAGATCTGATGTACCGGCCCCTCCATCTAATACTGCTTTGGGTGGAAAGGCTTCACTTCTACCAAAGCGTACCCCTCTTTCTGAAGAAGAGATCGAAGCTATAATGGTAACTCTTACAGTTTCATTAAAAATTTATATCTTATTCTGGACCGGCAATGGCCTAATGTAGTGCAAAAGTTGTTATTTTAGATTTTGGTATCAAATATGCATGGTCATATGCTGGTAAATCTATGGATATGAAACCAACTTGTGCAAAATTCTTTGGTTCCTGGTGTTGAGTTTAAGTTAGTTTGTATAAGTACGTTTGGTGGAGGAAGTTATTGGTATTAAATGAAAAAGCAAACATAATGTTTACCCATGTAACTTAAGAAAACCTTTAATTTCACAAGTATCATGATACAAGAAAAAATATTCATTCATTCAGAGCTTGAGAAATGTACTCCTAGCTTTTTTAAGAAAATACCCACCATGCTAATTTTTCAATTTGTCCCATATCTATTTGGAGATGGCAAATTAGAAAGAAGTGTTACTTTAGGCATATTTAGGGTGTAAATGGAGAAGACATATTTGTGATACTTTCTTTTTTATTTTTCACCGTTTTTGTGGGGGAGTGCATGATCTTTCTTGGTTTGCTGGGAGAACTGAAATTGTTACTTCCTCTATTTGGAAGTTCTACGATTGGGTTTCATTTCTAGCCTACCTGAATTTGTTTGGGACTAAAGGCTTGGTTGTTGTTGTTGTTGTCTATTTTGAATTTTGAAGTTATAATGTACATGCAATGCCAATAGCTATACTATTGCCTATTGTGCTCCATCCTCTTTAATTCTTTCAAATGATCAGATGTGCAATTTTGTTCTTTTCTCATTAGAAATAGTGGTTGAGTTGAGAATTCTTGCATATATATGAGGTGCAAATTAGAAGATTTCGAAAGGTTGTTTAACACCCCCCACCCTCAATTATTCTAAAAAAGTGTTATTCTTGTAACTTCATTGATAAGTGGAAGTAAGCATCATATCTCATGTTTTTTAGATCAGTTCATACTAGGGGTGTAAACGGAGCGGATTCGGAGCGGATAATGCTAATACCATATCCGTATCCATTTTTCAACGAGTGGATACGGATACGGATACGGATAGTAAACGGATATCAAAATTGAAAACCATATCTGTCTTAAACGGATACGGATACGGAATGGATAATCCACGGATACGGATTCGAATACGAATATGGAGCGGATAATTGTCGGATATTGAGTAATTCTACTAAATTTCATAATTTGAAATTACCTAATCTGATTACCTAAATTGACAAAAATTTAATGGACTTTTTATGTTTGCACAATGACAATTATGCATGACTAATTGCTTATTAGTTCAGAGAACCAATTTATTATCCTAATAGATTATATGATTTACCTACCAAAATTCTTGGACTTAAACGAATATGTATGTTTTTTAGGAACTTTGCAAGAGTGAAATGAATTGAAAGCTGCTTAAATATTAAGTTTCGGATTCGGATATATACGGATATCCGCTCCGTTTATATCCTCACGGAATTATCCATATCCGTATCCGTATTATTTTTCCATATGCTAAAATTATCTGTATCCGTATCCGCAAGTATCCGTATCCGTTTAATCCCGATACGGATAATAAGCGGATTCAGAACGGATTATCCGCGGATAATCCGTTTACACCCCTAGTTCATACAGTTTCTTCGGCTCAACAATGCAAACTATAAGTGACAGACCATGAATTAAGGTCCAGTAGGAGGGTTTTGGGGCTTCAAGTTCAGCTTGAAAAACTAATTCCAAGAATAGCAAAAGGATTGACAAAATAAACAAACAAATTAACTGAAATCCTAATGATATTGCTGCATCTAGGTTGAATATTTCTGCTGATATACCAACGTCATACTGAAAACCAGTGTGGAAATCTTTTCTGTTAGCTAACAAAGACATAATATATGCCTTTTCTTTTGGCAGTTGGGTGGATGCCTCTAACTGGTGGTTTGAAGATTTTGTATGCTTGATCAATTGAATAAGATGTAGCTCAGATAATTTTTCATTGTAAAATTGATATTATATATGATGTCTTTGACCAGATTTTGATCAATGAGCTGAGGTGTAAGCAACTCAGTAGAGGTTATCTGATTGCATGCTTTCTTGTTGATATTTCCCAATACTACTATTATTAAAAAAAAATCTAAATGGATGATTTCTCTCTGAGTGAGCGTTGTGGTTTCAAAAGAGCTATGTTATATTATTGTGTGGAAATAGTTATTGTTATTTTTTTTCTGACAATATTGAACTTATCCATTGGGGTGCAGCACATAGTGATGTGCAATGGCTGGTATGCTGCAGCATGGGTTGTGGATGGGTGCATACATGACCCCATGGCTGATCATAATTGTTGGTACGTGTTTTTTAAGAGTAAACAAAATAGTTATGGTGCTGTTAATCTGGTAGGGTACCAGTTTGGACCTCTGATACAATAATACTGGCACAGAACCAGTACAAGTCTAGTAGGTACTTGGTTTATCTACCATATCTGTTGTGTCCAGTCCCGTGACTTGGAATTCAGGCTATCTATAATTGCCAGGGTTTTCCATCCTTCCCTGTTTATTTTATTTTTTTGTGCGTACCAGTCATTGATACTGTCTCATTTTGTAGTTCATGCACATTTTAGCAGTTTGTACTACGTTTCATTAATATAATTCTGGCTGTAGCAAAGGTTGTAAAGGCTGACCATGTGTTTAAATCAGAAAAAGAAAAGAAAAGAAATGAAAAACGAATCTGGACTAATGCACGATTACACTTCTGCAAATTGTATGTTGTATAAAGCCCTCTAGAAGTCCCTTCTTTTGTTTGTTGAGCTAGTTCAAATTCATGAATTTCGTTTAGATTCCAAATGTATTTTATTTCCTCTAGAATTTTTTCTTTCGGCCCCAGATTTCATTTTCATTTTTGTATCATTCTCCTCTAGAGGTCAGTAAGTGTCTACCTATTGATAAAATATAGTTGACTAAAAAGCAAAAATTCATCATATGAATTTCATGAAAACAAAATCTAATGGAACAAATCAATAGAAAACTTCAAACATAATCTCCTAGCTTTTATAGTGTCATCCTTTACTAAAAAAAAGTGTTATACCAAATTTTCCTACAACACTAGTCATATATAGCATGACAAAGCATAAGCAGATGGTGAGCAAACTCAATATTATCATATACTTTTTCATTGGCCTTCCATTTTGCTGTCATAGTTGTCGTTATGCACAACCATAATATACGATCTCAACTGTTAGATTCGAATTACACAAATACCAAATTCCTTCTTAAAATACCACATTGTACTTTGATACGTTTGATTTGAATTGACTGATTTATATCGTTTGCATTACAATCATGCAATTTTAGGTGAGGTAAGATTATTTTTGTAGGTATATTGTGTTATTGTGTAAGATTATTCATGGAATGGAAGCACTTGTCCCTTGTAGCTGCCATGCTTTTGTCGTTTACACAGGTGTTTCAACGCTTTCAAGGAAAAAAACACGGTCATCAAGCCGCCTATGTATAACATTATGATTTCCACAAGTATTCTTTTTAAAAAAAAAAAACTGATTTCCACAAGTTTTCTTTTTAAAAAAAAAATGATTTCCACAAGTATTCTTGATAATGGATATGCAGGGAATTATAACATGTTAATTTGATGAGGACGGCTCAAATGCCCATTGTTTTCATATTTCAATCATATTTTATATTATTATTTTCGATTTCGAAGTCTAAAAAGATGATTCAAATCGTTTAACATGATATACATATTAAAATGCGTTTGGAGACTAAATTTTATATTTTTTGAAATTTTTTACTTTTTTTTAAGATAGGTAAAAAAATATTGTTTTTAATGACTTCTAAAATGTGATTTTGTACAAATCTTAAAGAATAATAAAATATTTAAAAAAAAATATGAATTGTGGTCTCCAAACACATTTTTAAGTGAATATCATGTTGAGCGATTTAGATTGTTTGGACTTTGGAATCGAAAATGCGTGGTATAATTAAAGCATGAACAATGGCTTTGCGGCGGCTGCCGTCCTCTAATTGATTTTTTATTTAGTTTCGGCTTCTTTAATTATTTCTTTGGTAAATTTTTGGGCATTACTTTTTTTTTTTTCCTAATATAGTTTTTTGTTTTGTGTTTCTTTGTCCCATGGGTTTTCTTAAGAAAAATGACAACATTAGTATTTTTTTCCCTTCAACCGTTCGGCAACATTTTTTTATTTCCTATTTCATTTTCCTAGAAGGGTTTAGTTCCCACCAGCCTTCAACTTTTATGGAGGAAAAAAAAATTGAGTTTTAACTCTGTTTTTTTTCCCAACTTGTGTAGCTCCAACTATATATAGGACAAACAATGTTTAATGTTATAATTATTTATTGCTATGGTTGAAACCATATTCAATTGTCAAATTTATTTATTTTATATACTAACTATAATTTTCAAAATCAAATTTAGTTTGAAGCTATTTTGTTTTCTATAAACAAGCATAGGTAAACAAACACAATTTAATAATATAATAAAATAAACACAATTTATTATAATCATTTTCAATTATTTAAATAATAAACGTGTAAAACAATTTATGTTTATAGTATTTGTTTATTTGCAATTATTTCACAGATTTGTATAATATAATTAGAAAAAAAAAAATTACTTTATAAATAGACATCATATTGTAGAATAATAATTACTATATACTTCAGCTTAAATAACCTAATTATAAATCAAATTATTTCTAAAATAACCTAATTATAAATCAAATTATTTCCGAACAAGCTTGCTCGAGCCAATTAAAATAAGACAATAGCTAAAATAATACAAAAGCTAAAATTTAATATTGTGAAAGATATAATTTTTATATACAATATAAATTATATGATCATAATCAATGATTAATATTAATACATTTAATATAGTTTAATTGTAGTATTACATCTTCTATAAAAAGAAAAACAAACCAACATTCTAACAAATTACCCATGTATTTGCCGAACAACTATATTCTAAAATCTCCCATGAGTTAAATAACTTTGGTTTTGACAAATTGAAATTCCCATTTCCTTATTAAAAATTCTTATTCACACAAAATTTCCATGCTGTCGAATAGACCCTAAAGGTATTTTAACTTTTTCAATGCAGACCCAGTAAACATTCAAGAAATTTTATAGAGATCTATAGATTTGAACTAACTTTGTTCTTCCTAAAATTTTATTTACACTCCTCTGAAATTTTGATATATAATTAGAATTAAATTTAGGGTCAAATTTTTTTTTTAATTCTAATTAACTTAATTAGAATTAGAAGTTAGAGAATTGAAAATTAGAAGTTAGAGCATTGAAAATTATATGTTAAAGAGGTTTAAAAACAAAGAAAATTATAAATTAGATGATTATATTTTTATCTAGTATCAAATTAACTATTTAAATCCAATCTATTATTTTTTTCCCACCCTGACTTTATTCCAATTAAAGTTACTCCACAGTACTTCCATTTGTTGCAGTAAAGAGTCATAAAATGTATCATTTTACTTGTCAAATAAACATTACATATTTTTTGGTAGAGTTAAAGTTATCACCTATCATTTTACTTCTCAAATTCACATTACGTATTTTGGGTAGAGTCTAGTGCTATCACTATCATTTTAACTACTTGTCAAATACACATTACATATTTTTGGATAGGTCAGTGCTCGTATAAATCTTGTCATGGCTCATTAGTTGGAAAATTCAAGCCGTCTTAGGCAAATGAAATTATTGTCCTTATTTTTATGTCCATTTGAATTAAAAAAAAGTTTAAAAGTACCACAAATATTTTCAAAACCTAATTTAATATATAGTCAAAGTGTCAAAATTATAAAGTTTGTAAATTAATTTTAATGCATTCATTTTTTAGACGTCTTTTGACTATCTAACTCTATACAAAATTAATTTAAAATTTTAAAATTTTCGCATGTAAACACATCACTTGTAAGGTAGAAGGATTTCAATGGTTTAAATTCGTTGCTTGAAGCTAATTCAATAAATTTTAGAATTGAATTCACAAAAGAGCTTGATAAACTTAAGAACACCCTAGTTCTTCTTGATATTTTCTATACTTCCGGTGTTCGTTGATGAGTGATGAACGTCATCTTAGAATTTCTGTTGTCACAACTTTGCAGTATGTAGTGCAACAAGTTCAAACATATGTTACACACATAGTGACAAATAAATTATTCGGGTTCGATTCAGTGGGACCAAAAGTTTATGATTTGGAAATAATTTGAATGTAATTTAGAAATGATTCAGAATTATACAATGAGTCTAGATCGGAGATCTCATTCATAAAATTCAGAAAATTTCGTAGAATGCACAAATAATTCAATAAAAATTCAATCAACCAAATAATTCGCCAAATAACAAAATATTTATCATAGACAACTTAATAAAAAAGGTTGCTGCAAATTTATCACTATTCTTATTACTCTAATACAGTAAAATTCTTTCTTATATAGACACTTACTGCTATTATCTTACTGTCTACAACAGTTAATGTAAGGAGACTAACTGAATCAATTCTTGCTTCAAATAATAAAAGATATATCCAATTACATTAAATTAAATAAAACGGGAGGAAAAAAAATAAGTAAAGGAGGATGCATAATTGAGTTTAAGAATTTTTTTTTGTTAATAAGTATATGAAGGATGCTATTTTTTTTTATAAAATTTTTTATTTTTTATTTCTCGATGGGAAAAATCGTGTAACCAAATTTCTATTCTGCATAACCCTGTCCAAATACATATATATATATAGAGAGATGAGGGTTCAAATGCAGTATATTTTTTGTAGTCTGATATGTTCTATATTTTTTTTATCTCTATTTTCAACGTCTGAACAGTCAATCTAAACGACTCAACATGATTTTTATAATAAAATATGATTGGAAACTAAATTTTATATTTTTAAAATTTTTTTTAGATAGGTACAAAATTATTATTTTAAGAAAATTCTAGACCATCTTCGATAACGATAAAGTAATATTGTATCTATGTAAAAAAATAATAAAAATTCTAAAAAATATAAAATTTGATCTCTAAAAATATTTTATGATCTTATTATGAAATTATGAAGATGATGTTGTACCGGTTCAGATTGATTTCCGATCGACTGTTCGGTGCTTAAAAAGGGATTCTGTGGGAAACAAGTCCGATATTCGAATCAGATAAATTCACATCCTCCCAGGTACCTGAAAAGAAAATATTTTACAACTAGTGAATCCGAACCGTTATTTTTAACTCGGAACGAATCTCAAAGCCTAATAATAACTGCCTCCTGCTCTAGCCCGAATCCCAAACAGATTGAGAGTAAATCTCAAACCGTAAAATGTGGGGAAACTTGTGCACTACCTGAGAGAATATTGATCCCAATTTAAACCCATCACGACCAAAGAAACAACAAAGAAGAAACATTTATAAATATTGAAATCCAAGAGTAACAGCCCGTTACGCCAAAATTTCCTATAAAAGCTTTTCTTTCTTTAGTTTGGAATTTGGATGAATAGAGGAGTGTTGAGGCCATGTCTTGCTCCAGTTCTTCCCCTCCATTTTCTCTGCGGGGCTTCTCTTTCTTCCCATCAAATAAACCAAAGCTTAGGTGCGCCTTTTCACAGCCAAGAAAGCAGTTCAGAATAACTTGCTTAAGGATAAGCGTAGAAGAAATCTCTGGGCTTGTTCACAACAAGGTAATCATATTTATCTAAGATGTATGGTTGATATTTTTTGTTAATTTCCTTGTAATATGAACTTTTGTGAAGGTTTTAGTGGCGGCTACTCTAGCATCAGCAATTGGGCAATTATCCAAGCCCTTAACTTCAGCCGCTACTGATGGAAAAGAGATTGATTGGAGAGAAGCAATTCGCGCTGGTGGGATGCCTTCGACCCATGCAGCTGTAAGATCTTTTGTTGAATTCTCAATTTTTGGTACTGGTAGCCTGGTACTGGTATTGTACCAGTCAGGTAGAATTTTAGAAGGGTCCTCCTTTAGGTTGTGTTGAATAATTGAACTTGTGTTAAAATTTACCAGTGGTAAGGATTGGTACCAGGCATGTACAAATATGAGGTCGTGTAGCTCTGGTGTTCCATTAACACTTAACAGAGAGATAAATTTTGAATTTTGATACCAATTTTATTTCCTTTTTTCTAATATGCAGAGTGTTGTGGCAGCTTCTACTTGTCTTGGTTTAGAAAGGTTTGCTTTCCGCTCTTTCTTATCTCAATACATAGTTTGACAGAATTGAACTTTTGGTCCCTGAAATCTGGTAAGTAAGTATCTCAATATAATATCTATTCAGATTGGGTCCTTGTAGGCTTGAACTGTTTTGATAACTACTGGTGGTCTTTCCATTTGTACCATAGTATGATGATGAGGCACTTAGTTTATGTAATTGATGGATGACATGGGTAGGGCCAGCGGGCCCAACATTCTCTCGAAGTCTTTGTTCATTTTTTCTTTGTGATAACTTGACAGAGGCTGCCAAGGGCTACAGGGAAATTAAAATGTTTCACACAGCAATTTTCTCTAAGAGCCTTTGTAACTACATATTTCGCTCTTACCCTACCTCTATTGAAAATACAATTGTTTCTCTGCTTCCAGATGCCCTAGCACGCACAAAGTACTCTCGCTGTCCAGACCTCTATATCTATTCCTTATTGTCCTGCCCTTTTCCACGCTTCGGTCCACAGTTGCTGAACAGTCAAGTCTGGTACCAGTATACTCCGTACCATAACAGGATTATCAACCTGTTTTGTATGTAATTCCAAACTGACCTTGTATAAGGGCATAGGAAAAGCAAATGCATCGCTGATTCTAGTGGACAGCTATCACACATCGCACATCTCAGGTTGCATTGTATATGTCTTCTCTGTAGCACGTCTCGAGTCAGGATTTTCTGCTGAAGGAGCAGATATCCGAAGATTCTGACCGTTGGGGGTGCTTTACATTTCCACAGGTTTAAAAATTTCCATCTCAACTTTCCTCCCCCCTGTAGGTATTCTATAGTTTTATAGGCCGATCTGGAACTGTACTGGCCTGAGCCTTCCCAGCTCCATGATATGATGTCATTCTGGTATGAAAAGGAGAAAGGTTAAGGGTTACACTGTGGCTCCAGTAATTGAAGAAATGGTTGAGAATCCTGCAAAGAGATTGCTGGCAATATTGGTCTTTCATTGTTGTCATAGTATCCTCTGAGCGGCAGCCCATGCCATGAGTCGTACCAGAATGCGATTGATCTTCCGTCTCCTATCTTCCAGCATGCGCTCCAATGGAAAATCGGTTTAATTGTTTGCAAATTCTTCCAAAAGAAAGAACCTCTTAATGACCAGAGCCTTGGGGCCTTGGCCATGATTGCCCTTTCCATGAAGCTTACTGATCAGAACCATCCCTAGTGCCTCCGGGGCTGTGTAAAGATGCCACCACCACCACCACCACCTCAATAACAAGGAGATGTTTTGGTACTCTGTCTGAGACCCCCATGCCTCCCCAATTGTTATGCAAACACACCCTTCCCCAGTTTAAAAGTGACATTCCCTTTCCCTGAATTTCAGTTTTTCCCCACAGGAAGTCTCGCCTGATTTAATCAATTCTACTTTTAAGTTATAACCCATCTCGGGAACTTAAAGGAGAGCACTGAGTTAAGTAATTGGAGTCTTCCCCCTCTCGATATGCGTTTGCTTTGCGAGCCTTGTAGCCTTCTCTGTAACTTCTCAATTAGAGGCATGTATGCTTGCCTATCCGGTCTTTTGACGGCTGCGGCATCCGAAGATACTGAATTGGCAATTCCATTTTCTGACAACCTAGTATAGATTATGTTTGATTTATGTGCTCCTGTGTCAGGTTTAATTGAACAAACCTTCTCTTCGTGTGGTTTATGTGAAGGCCTGATATTTGTGTGAACAACCTCAAAGTTTTTGTTCAAATGGCTGCTATTACATTGACTTGTGATATGGCCCTTCTCTTTTCTTAATTCCTTTCATCTCTATCTCTTTCTCTGTCTCTCTCTCAATCATGATCAGCATTGGAAAGGAGAAAGAATGAAAATCAGATATGAATGTTGCAGCCATTAGCAATTGGGCCGGAGCAATAATTGATGGTCGCATCAATATAATTTACAGCCAAAAACAGGCAATCAAATTCAACAAGCTGAGAACTTTAGGGACCAATTTTGAGAATCAATGTGAACTTCATTGCACCAAATCTTGTTGAACTGATAATTCTATGGGTGACCTGTATTATTTATACTCTCTCCCTCTCATATCTGTCTTAGTGTAACCTTGAAATCCATCAGTGTAGGTCATGTCATTTCACATTGATGTTCAGTGTTGTATCTAATATGTTAACATTTACTATCCATTATACAATAATAGTAATATGAATGTAAATTAGAATGCAGGGGATTTTCTGATGCTATTTTCGGCATGTCTGTTGTCTTTGCTGCTCTTGTCATGTATGATGCTCAGGTATAATTTTTAAAACATTTTACAGTACTGTCCTCATCTCCCACTATTTTTGTTTTTCCAAAACCAACCTCCCAAATATCAGAACCATTGGCAGATGTCTAGCTTTTAATTTTTGACAAAAGATACTATCGCAAATCAGTTTTTCGATAATACCAGTACAACTTGGTCAACTTTTCCTGGAAATGACTGGGGCTTTCATCTAATTAATCTACTTTTTGTAGGAAAGAAAACCAAGTTAATGATAGGAAGTAATATCTCTATATCATTACTGTTTGCAACAAGTTATGTCTAATAATGAGACTCTAAAAAAATGTTGGGGTGTGTGTGTGTGTGGGGGGGGGGTGGTAAATCCAGCACAATACTGTCTGTTGGTGTTCTCCTAATCTTATTTAACTCGGTTTTGATATGTGAACTGATAGATTTGTGTAACCTTACTAATTCCTGTCTGCCACAAATAAATTACAGGGGGTGAGAAAAGAAGTAGGGTACCATGCACAGACTCTAAATAAGATAATAGCCCTCCAAGGAGGGAGCTCTGTTCGTTGTTTGGACAGAGAAGATTTTGCCAAGGCCAAAACTGAAATTAACAACAATAATAATTCTGAGTTAGAGATTTCAAAATTGTTTCCATTAAATGAAAATTCAGCCACTGGCACCAGCACTCTCACTGCCAAACAGCTGGGCACTACAAGTAGTCTGGAAACAGCTTCAACCGACCCATTAGAAATGCATGCACTGAACTGTAAGCCCTTAAATGAAACAGTTGGTCACACTAGGGTTCAGGTGTTAGTTGGTGCAATTTTAGGCTTTGTTACAAGTTTAATTATTGATACTGTCTTGTGACAGAAATCATCTCTTTATTCACTCAGAAATGCATAGGAATCAAGTGTGTAATTTGTTATTTAACCTGGGCCCTGATAGGTGCTGTTAATTTTTTTCTGATTAAATCATTTTGTGCCACATAATCAAATGAGGTTCCATTAATTTTACATTTTATTCAATCATCGGTTTGTGATTTGTTTGCTCAATTGGTCATTTTTTTACTGTTCTTTTTCCTCTCATCTCATTTATCAACAAAAGGACATACAATTACAGGTCATTTACAGTTTCCATTATTAGACAGAACCATTACATGTAAGAAATCCTTTTTCCCTAAAATTAGCTTTCCTTTTCCTTTTCCATTTCCGTTTCAAAAAACCCCTAGCTGAGAAAAAAATGGCTTATGTAGACTTGATGTTCCAGGAAAAGCATAAATTGATTTCCTTTGAGGTGCTTTTTTAAAGCTAAAATTGTTTGATTTGTATCATGCAAGTCTTTTCACTGTTGTTGATATTGTGTTGCTCTGATCAGGAGAGAACATACACTGTCACAATAATTTTCTTGCCTATTGCATACTGGCAACAAGTATTCTTCTACCTGCAAGAAATGGACATCAGTTTTTACTCAAAAAGAGTTATATGGGTCATTTGAAACTCATTTTAAATAATAGAGCTTATGAAAATCTGAGGGAAGCCAAATTTTGTATTCAAATTGATTCAGCTTCTTCCAGGGGCGGAGGTACAGTATTCTAGAGGTAGGCAGCTGCCTACCCCCGGAAAAAAAAAAACTGGACTAGGATCTTTAATAGGTCTTGTCTACTCCTAGATTTGATTCTGCCTACCTCTGGATTCAATTCGAAGTAGCTATTGCTAGTCAGAGATAGATGTGTGAGTCGTTTAGGGAAGAAAGGTATTTTTAAATGTTTGTTCATTTAAAAACTGCGGACTGGTACCACTGCTGGTACTGATAGAGGTGGCAGAGGCGGGAAGAGATCTTATAGAGGTGATTCGAATCCAAACCCGTTTAGAAAAAAAAATTTGAACCTGATTTATGCCTACCCCTGGCTCAAATCCTGGTTACGCCGCTGGCTTCTTCAGTGAATGCATGCATCCAAATTTTTCTTCAAAGCTATCAAAAAGATGGTAATACAAGACTTATCTTTATTAGATTGTATCAAAGCTGGGCTTATCATTTGTAAGACCAATTATTTTTTTCTCTTTAGTGGATGATAAAAAGTTGCAGTAATTTTCAGAATCAAACATGCTTTTATTTTTTAATTTAGTACAAAGGGATGTTATTTTATATTATTACTGTTTTTTTTGTTACTTAAGTAGTTTTCATTCTTAGTGTTTACAACACTTTTTTCTAGTTATGTCATTTTTTTTGCAATAATTTGATTTCTGATTTACAATTTATCTTTAAATAATTCATTAAAGTTTCGTAAAGTAACATTATTTAGTTAATAATTTAAAAATAGTGAAGATATGTCTTGATAGCTATTGCAATAGTTATGAATGAATCAAATATAATATTGATACATTCCCTCACATTACATTCTCTGGAATCCTTCTATGATCTGAAATGATCTATAACATGAACCAAATGGCGCCTAAGAGACTTTACGATGGACGGCCAATCAGATTCTAAATTCACTCAGATTTTATACACACTTCTCAATATTTAAAAACACATCTAGAATTTTATTTTTAAGTTTGTACAGATATTTTTAAAATATCAAATGAATATATTATAAAATTTGGATGTACAATAGGACAAAAAAAAAAAAACAAAACAAGTTTAATGTGATAATAATGCAACGTTTTAGGTCTCCGGAAGTAGACAGACATAAAATTTAGGCGAACAAAAAAAAACTACGCTTTGAGATTTTCATAATTTTCGTAATTTCCTATTAATTTTTTTTTTAAGCATATATTTCGGATTGAGTTTAATTTCCACACATTTAAACTTTTACAAATTTAGTTCAGATTGGCGTAAACTTTTTAATCAGTAGAACTTTAATTCAATCCTGTCCCAACTCCCGAATAATCATACAAAATTGCTATGTGCAAACAATTTCACGGTGCTTAAATTGCACGATCTGTCTACATTTTAATGGGCCTAAATAGCACGTACATATTCTAAGAATTTCATGGGCCTAAATCAGTGAGCCTAAAATGAATTCAGACCGATAGAGTTGCTGAGGCACTATTCGGCCCAATAAATTATCATACCTTCAATATTGCCCATCGGACCTACTTTTAGGTTCCATCACCGTCCGATCCATCTTAAGATCTGTTCTCACGACAATCGAAGCAGATGTACACGAAATTTAAAGCAGGTTGAACGGTGATTGAACCCGTCGAACCAAATTAGGTCCGATGGGCATGGGACCTACTCTCAAGTCTCTAATATTAGATCAGGAGAAAAAATTCGCATTGCAGTTTTAACCATCCGCACTGATTCCTTACCAGAATCATCGTACACCTAATGCTTCTCTCATTTGTGACAAACAAATCCATCCATCGCCTCTGCCAATTTTCTTTCTCTTCCTCATTATCCCTCACAAATCAAGCACTCGACCTTGCATCCGAGGCTCAATCTTCTTTTTCTCACACTCGGTCAATTCCAACGCCTTCTCCTGTAACAAGTAACTGCACAGACTACCAATACTATCTTTCTGTTCTCCAGTTGTGTGTGACCCAAAAGGCGCTTAAAGCCGGTAAACGACTCCATGCCCGTTTAATCCTTTCAGGTCTCGGTTTCAACACTGCATTAGCCACAAAACTCGTCAATTTGTACTGTACATGCAATTGTCTGCCCCATGCCCACAACCTGTTCGACAGAATTTCTAAGAGAAATGTTTTCCTTTGGAACATACTCATCCGGGCCTATGCATGGAACGGGCCTTATGAAACGGCAATTTTACTGTACTACCAAATGCTTGATCATGGTATTGAGCCCGATAATTTCACATTTCCGTTTGTACTTAAAGCATGCTCTGCTCTGTCAGATATTGGGACTGGCCGAGAGGTTCACAAACTGGTTTTACATACAAGATGGTGTTCTGATGTGTACGTTGGTGCCGGTCTCATTGACATGTATTCAAAATGCAGCTGTGTGAATGAGGCATGCCAGGTGTTCAATAAAGTTCTTGACAGAGATGTGGTGCTTTGGAATTCAATGATTGCAGCATATTCACAAAATGGACATCCGAGGGATGCGCTTATCTTGTTCCGTGATATGGTTTATAATAAAGTACGGCCCACAATTGCGACTCTAGTAACTGTTATATCAGCTTTGGCTGAGGCTGCAGCTTTGCCTAGGGGTAGAGAGATTCATGGTTTTGCATTGCGGTATGGTTTTGGGGCAGTTGATAAGTTCAAAACAGCTCTTATGGATATGTATGCAAAGAGTGGCCGGGTCCAGGTTGCACGCAAATTGTTCGATCAATTGCTTGATAGAGAGCTGGCTTCCTGGAATGCCATGATCTGTGGCTATGGAATGCATGGCCATGCACATGAGGCAATTTTGTTGTTTGATATAATGAGGAAAGAGGGGAAAATTCCACCAAATCACATAACATTTGTCGGTGTTTTATCAGCATGCAACCATGGTGGGTTAATGAAAGGAGGAGAACATTTCTTTCACTTAATGGTGAATGAATACTCCATTGAACCAACACTACAGCATTACACGTGTCTAATAAATCTTTTAGGCCATTTTCAGAGATTAGGTGAAGCTTATGGGCTAATACAAAACATGCCCATGAAACCTGATTCAGGTGTTTGGGGTGCATTACTCAACGGTTGTAAAGTACATAGAAATGCTGAATTAGGTGAATTAACATTGCAAAAGTTGATAGAATTGGAACCAACTGATGCTGGAAATTATGTGCTTTTATCCAATATATATGCTCAGTCTGGTAAATGGAGAGAAGCCGCAAGAGTTAGAAAACAGATGAAGAAAAGAGGCTTGAAAAAGGTTATAGCTTCAAGCTGGATAGAAATTAAAGGAATAACGCATGCATTTCTATCAGGAGATACTTCTCATCCTTTCTTAAAGGATATATACAAAGAATTAGAACGGTTAGAAGGGTTCATGAAAGAAAACGGGTATGTCCCTGATACCAACCCAGTGTACCATGATGTAGGTGATGATGAGAAATGCAACATGGTGAGGACCCATAGTGAGAGGTTGGCAATTGCTTATGGCATCATAAGCACGCCACCTGGCACAAGGCTACTGGTGACGAAAAACCTCAGGGTTTGTGAGGATTGCCATGTGGCAATCAAGCTCATTTCAAGGATTGTAGAGCGGGAGATTGTAGTGAGGGATGTGAACCGATACCATTGCTTTGTGAATGGAGATTGTTCATGTGGGGATTACTGGTAGTGTGTTCTAATGACATTCATATTATTGAAGTAAAATAAAAGCCTTTCTTATCTAGTTTGCATTCTGTTAATTTTTTTTTTGAAATAATAGGGAAAAATTGAGTAGTGATGTTTGTCAGGCTTATTTGACAATTGATGATATTAAATGCCTTCAGTACAGTGAAATTCCCAAAAGATGAAACAGTGTTTAAAAAGAAGTAGATGAAGCAATTTTTGAGCGAAGAACAAAATAGATCAGTTCATTTCTCAGTAGCTTAATTAATTGCTTCATACAAGAAGCTTGTACCACCACTTCATAACAAAAATTAACAAAAAATAATAAAGTAGTCTCTAGAAATTGCTTTATCTAAAAACCCGACAATATGGTCCATGTAATGCACTTATATACATTTAACAGCTCCTTGCATAAACCATCTAGAGATTGCCTTCTAAAACTCTAATTCTCAATCACTTGGCAAACTTGAAGAGTTCGTTAGCATCACAACCAAGATATTGCAAAGGAAACCTCTGAGCCGATGAACCGATACTATCCATGACTTGTGATTGTGGATTAAATACCTTTCCTTGGAACAATTGGTCCAAGTTTTGGTGAGATGCAAGAAGCTTGTCCAAAATGGACCAATCAGTCACAAATTTCTCATGCGAGGTAATGTCGCTAACCCCAACATTGCTTGATGTGAGTTTCATGAGGTTGTGCGAACAATCTAGGTCATGAGAATTCACTGAAACTGGTGCTGGTATGAAAGGACTGAGAGAAGGGCCTGCGGGTTCGGTACATAGCAATTGAGGAAGTTGCATCGAGGGGTCGAAGGAAAAGTTGTTGCATTGCATGGGGTAGTGGACTAGCTTTTGATCCGGCAATGTAGGCCCGCTTTGTCTGAACTGGTGGAGCTCATCTTCTTCTTCTACTATGGTGATTTCTGGTGGCATGTCAATGCTCCTTTGGAAATTCTTCTTTTTGAAAACCCGGCATACAACCCATCCTTCTTCCTGTATTGCACGTTGGATGAGGTTTGTTATATATCCAACCAAGAGAAACAAAAATGACACTCTTTTTCATACTATAAGGATTCATTAAGAGAACATGCTGTAGCTAACTAGAGAAATTATATATATCAGTTCATTCATTAATCGTATAATCAAAATGAAAAGTAAATTACTCGTGCTTGTATATAACTTTTGATAGTAACAAAAAATATGAAGATATATTTTTCAATTAGATATTCTAACTATTGTAATGTATTATCAAAAATTTCTTTCTTTCTTTTATGTTTTGTTGTGAAGTAGTCTTACTCTTTGGTTTCACAATGATGGATTGAAAAGGGGAAAGAGCAAGAATAAACTATACTTTGTATTTTTTTAATCGTAAATAATAGAAAATAACAAAAGAAAAAGGATAATACCTGAGCTTCCGAGTTTTCATCGTCAAGACGATATTCATGCATGATCCAATCAGTCTTTTTCCCATGAGGAGCTCTACCAGTGTAGAAAACAAGGGTTTTCCTCATGCCAATCCTCTTAGAGTTGCCAATGTAGATTGCTTTGTCTCTTCCGGTCGCTTTCCAAAAGCCAGCAGTTGTCGCTCGGTTTGTTCGTGTACCGGTTGGGTATTTCTTGTCCTTGTGGCTAAAGAAATACCACTCATTCTGTGGCCCTGATCCAATTCTGCACTTATCTGCATGCAATAATGTGAATAGTATCAAGTTATTAATTAATCTATAGTCTCTTGTTCTATATGTAGTAGCTAGGTTACAGATGAAAGGTCTCCATTTCAAAAGGAGAAAAATGATATCATCCATGAGGGGTTTATACATTAAAAATGATTGAATTAAGCTATAGAGAGAGAGAGAGAGAGAGAGAGAGAGAGAACAACGATGCATGTAAGACATTGTTCCTTTTTTTTGTCCCCTTTGTTACTGTGACATTTAGCATGCCATGATCTACAATAAAAAAGTAAAAAATAAATAAATATTTAACTAACCTTTTAGATCCCAAGGTTCTAGTTTGTTGAGGTCAATTTCTCTGATGACATCAAGATCTATGGCCTCATAAGCCACCTTCTTCCTCAAGTAATAATAGAGCAGCTCTTCATCGGTTGGGTGGAAGCGAAAGCCCGGTGGGACTGAGATAGGTGTGTTGCTTTGTAACATCTTTCTTTAACCTAAGAACCCAAAGAAAGTCAGTATTTTTTCGGAAATATTTTTCCAAAGAGTAGAGAAATCAATTTTGTGTTTGTAGAACTGCATTAGCTATTACATTAATTCTAGGTACGTATTAAAGCATGAATAATCCTTTCGCAAGCAATGATGCTTATAAAAGATCAGTAAGTGTAATCATATCTTTATTCATTGTTATGTATACAGATGAAAGAATAAAAAAAGAAAAGAAAAAGAACTTGACATTTTGAAACAGCAACACAGAATTGGAATCGGATAAATAGTTAAATACCCCATATATAGTGGTTAAACTTGAAAGAGAATACATGCAAGCTAAGTGTTCTTCTAAATCTGTTAACATATGGTTCTAGGGTTTGAAAAAGAATGCATCTTACTGTATATATACTTATTTCTATTTTCAAAAACATGGAATGAAATAAGAAGAGGAAGAGGAAGAAGAAGCTCAGACCTTGGAAATGGAAGCAAATCAAACTCTTTCTCTCTGTCTTTCTAGATGGCAAGAAGATAAGGACAAGCAAGAAAGCCAAGAGATGTTGATACAAGGAAAGAAGAAGTTGGATTATAAGGAAAGAGGTGCTAGGTTAAGGATAATAAAAATTCTATTCAACCCAGTAATAAAAATATAAAACCCTACACCATAATATAATAATATTATCATAGGTACAGATTCTAGGGTTCCAGTCAAGCATACAAGGAATTTGGACTATAGTGAAAAGTCCAAAGAGAGGCGAGGGGGTTGTCTGAAAAATAGGAGACCTCCCATAATATCGCCTTATAAAGAGCAAAGAGGTGTCTACATCCTGGAATAAAAGGTGATCAATCATGCATAGTCAGAGAAGGATTGGGATAAGAGAATGAGAGGGAATATCACACCTTATTAATTCCATTATTCTCATACCCGGATCTCTATGACAGATCTCTTCTATTCTCCTTCTATTCTCTGAAACTGGAAATTTTTTATGCAGAATATCTACTTTGTTTATTTTCTTCTTCTCATATTCAGGTCTGGACTTCAATTAATCAATTCTGTTTACTTCTCCTTTCCCTAGGAATTAGGTGCATCCTTGTGAAATGCCAAATTTGCCCACAAGGGTCTTGTTAGACTTCTTGAATAATACCATCTCGTTTATTCAAAAATATGCATTGACAATTTTGCCCCTGATTTGCTTTCAACCACACTGTAGGGGTGTCAGTGGGGACGGTACGGGTAGGGTAGAAGTATTTTCATACTCATACCCACTAAGAATTGATCTTATCCATATTCTCTACTTTTATCCATTAAGAATTTGTCTCACCCTATCCTACCCATATCCGTTAAAATTAGTGGGTATCAAAACGGTAGCAGGTGAATAACAAATAATACTAATTGTTTTATTATTTTTACAAATAGACCATCAATACTCATAATGTTATATATATGCAACCACAATTACTAATATAAAAATCAAAATACAAATATGCAATAAATTCTAACTAATAGTTTTTTATAAAACAAAAAAAAAAAACAAAAACACATCTCTTCTAACAAATTCAAAATTTAATTTGTTAACTAAATAACAAAACATTCAAATAAAAAAGTAATATGTTTAACATAATATTCTTCTTACAGCAAAAGATATACATTTTCTTATGAATTAATTAGCATTGATACAATGATATGAAAAACATAAAATTGAATATAATATTTATATATCTATATGTAATTTATTTTATATAATTATCTGGTACCCAACGAGTACTAAATAGCCTTTACCCGTACCCATATCTGTTTACTTAACAGAAAAAAAAATCTTATCTATACTATACCCGTCTTATAAAATACGATATGCGCGGATAGAATAAACGGGTAAACGGGTGTCATTAACACCCTCACCAAACTGGTCTCGTTGGATTAAGCTGACTGTAGTAGGCCAGCTGGTTATTGGCAATGTACAGCTATAATAATAGACATAATCGGCCCCATAATATAAATAAAATTAAATAAAGGAAAATAAGAATAGTAGAAATATTTCATTATTGCCATCAACCATCCAAATCAGTGATAATGATATTAGTGAATCCGGCAAAAGTGAGATCGATCTAATTTTTCAAGAGCGCGTGAAATTAATTTTTGTATGTTAACTTCACTAGCTGGATAAACATAAACAAATGTTACAAACATACAGGAGCAAAACTAGGGTGTGAGGTGCTCACTAAGAGAAGTTAGTGAGCACACCTCCAAAAGCTTCAAACGATGAATTAAAACTGTTGAAATTCATGTACTTACCACATTTTTAAAGTTTCAAATTCATTTAGCACATAGTTAAGTGGTAAAAAAAATGAACATTTTATAAGTTATTTTTTAAATTGTTTTATGTATTCATTTTTTATTATTTTTTGACCATTTGATCATCTACTAATTAAATTCGAAACTTTAAAATTTTTGTATGTACATGCATTACTCACGAAGTACATAGATTTCAACAGTTTGAATTCGTAGTTTAAAATCAATCCAATAGTCTTTTGAATGTATACGTATGCTCACCAACCCCTCTTAGTGAGCACATTACACTTTAGTTTTGCTCAACATACAGTAACACAAGGACTTTGGCTGCTTTAGATTAATATTGATACTTGATTGCTCAACATTTAATTTCATCAATCATTTTAAATATATTTATAATTATTTTCTTCAAAAAAAAATATTTGTAATTATGTTGACCATTCTGTTTGACAATAATTGACCATTAATATATTGAACACAGTGAAACCAATTCGATCATTCTGCTTTATCCTAACTGGATTTCAAAAAAGTGTTTAGATGCATTTATTGAATGGTGATAAATTGTTTTAACGGCAAGCTTAGCGTTGATGTTGAATTTGCGGAATAATGAAATGAAAAATTATAACTTGTTATATTATTAATTCTGATCTTACACTTTACAGTGGGTTTTATTATAGCCTAAGAAAAAAAAATATAGCTGTTGGAGAAATAACGGTTGCCTATACTTTCTAAAAAAAGAAAAAAAAAGATCTGAATAGATTAATTACTAAATGTAGTTACTCTCTTTTATTCCTAAAAATGGCCTATGGTGATAAAATCCCTAAACGGATCGAGGCTTAATCATGTCTCAATTCTTCTTAATTAATTCTCAGATCGTTATTCAGTGATAATTTTAATTTACTTATTTTATTTCTTAATGAGTATGCAGTAATGATGATGATGATATTGCAAATTATGGTTCAACAAAATATTCGAGTACTCTCATGCAGTCATGCATTAATATTATTATTATTAAACCCCGGTAATAGGATGGAGATATGTCAAGGCTCTCTTTAAAGTTTCATTTTTATTATTATTATTAATAATAATATTGGTGTTATTTCTGTGCTAATATTATTGTGGTTGTACGTAGTTATTCATATTGTTACTATTGTTGTTATCATTTTTGGATCCGACTTCGCTGCTCTTCAATGTTAATTCAATTTCAACTGTTAAATTTTTTTCATACAAATTTCAACATAGATGAACGGCTAAAATTAAAATAATAGAGTCTTACTCTCCTATTTGAAGAGCAGCGGGGGTTGGTTCTATCATTGTTATTATCAAATGTTTAAATAGCGTTTATCGCGTCATAGCGGAATGACTAAAAAAACGGCGCTATGTCCAAATAGCGTCGCTATAGTGCGAAATAGCACGCTATAGCGCTGATAGCGTCATAGCTTTTATGGTTCGAAAGCTTTTATTATTATTCTCTTATTATTTTTTATTATTATGTTAAGTCATTATTGTTAAAAATCCGTCCTCCTTGAAAAGCAATTAAATAGGGTCATTTGAAGGGGGAAAAACAACTAAAGAAGAGCCAAAATAATAAAGATGTAAAGAAAGAAAGAACAATTGAGGCTGAGCACACGTGAAAGGAAAGCGACAGAGAAGAGGCAGAGACAGACAGAGTAGCAGGAAGTCCGTAAGAGGAACGACGCACGGGACTGGATGCACGTGCAGTGCAGAGCTGATGCAACTCTCTGCCTCGCTCGCAATTTCTCATTTCTCACTATATATCTAATCTACCTAAACAGAAATATTATTATGTTAGTTTATATAATATAGGGGATATGAATTCAAAATTATCTCCGCTCCCTCGGTTCCTGGGTGCTTGCCTCGGTCTTCTTCATGCTGGATTTAACTAATTGAACAAATTGGTATGGTATGGTATGGGGGGTTCATCTTCATCCTGTTGCCATGATATTATAGTATGCTATTATGGAGGGAGTATATATATTATATTAATTTATTAAGCAATTCCCTTGTTGAAGGGATTCTCACGCTATCTTCCACCGCCCGGTCAAACACGCTGCACGCTTATCTTTAGTTTTTTGTGATTTTTTTTTTCTTGTATTTATATAACAGGTGAAGGTATAGGGATCAGATAGATTTAAGTTTTATTTTTACTTTTTAATTTTCTTTGCATCTAGTAACTGTTACGGTTAATGTACTTCACAGGGTTTTTATCTCATCGATCCATTATATATGTTTGACTTAATTGGGAGTCTTACTTATAAAATTTAATTACTCTTTTCAGGATTAATTGTGTGAAGATAATTAAAAAGTTTTTTTTGTGTTATTAATAAACCAGTGATTTAATAGAAGATAACTTGTAAATTTTATAAGGGCGTGCGGTTCGTGCATGGTGAAAGGAGTACGGCTAATTTTAAAAGCATTTCAGAGTCATAATATATAATGTACTAACGCCATCACATTGTGTGATATATTAACGACTTGAAATTAGTTTTTATATATATATATATAAATATATGTTCGAATGTTCGATTTAATTCAGTTCAATAAAAAATTTTTAAAAGAATGACCCATTATATAGAGAGAGAGTTGGCTAATATCAAAACGTTTGTTCAGAACAAACACTTTGGTTTTCACATTTTCAAAGTCCAAATAATTGATCCAAACCGTTCAACATTTAATTTGTATTAAAATGTGCTTGGAGAAAAAAATTTACATTTTTTTTATTTATTTTACTATTTATTAGATCAATTTTAAAATTATTATTTTCAATGATTCATAAATTTTTCACTGTTTGTTAAAATCGGCGATTTTAAAACTGACTTAATAAATAGTAAAAAAATTTCAAAAAATGTAAAATTTACTCTCCAAGAACATTTTGATATAGATATCACATCTAACAGTTTGGATCGATCGTTTGAACTTTGACAATTAGAAAACTAATTGGTTGCACCACAACTCCAGAACAAACGTTTTGTTATCTTAGGTTTGTAATTCAAATGCCCACCATGATATCTTTTGAACCAAGATCAATAACTCAGATACAATTTTTTTTTCAATAGAACACAAAGAAATATTTTAATTTTTCTTACAACTGCAAAAAATTCAACTTGAAAAACATTGATCTAGATTATTTGTCACAGTCTTTCTAATAAATTCAATTAGTATTTCATCTATTTTTAAAGAACTATAAAAATATTTTTAATATTTCAATATAAAAAATAAATAAATCATAACATTTTATATTTAATTAAAAAAAACAAATTCAGAAAATAATTCTTCGGAAAGAAAATCTTATTTAGATCTAGAGAATTATTTTTCAAAAAGAGACGCTGGATTCAGAAATAATTTTCCAGTTTAGACATATATGAAAATAAGTTGAAAATAGGTGCAAATTTTGAAAATTTAACACTATATATTTTGGATATTAATAAAAATTTCGGTACTTTGAGTCAATCAGTCAAGAGGTAACTTTAGTAAAAGCCGCCAACCAGTCAATTTCCTGCGTGTGTATATATGCCTAAATAAGAGTTGCAATGTATAAGTCTTTTTATATATTATTGGACAGTAAGTTATGGGATTTGAAGTTCAAACCTAAAAAGCTTAACATGTTCTCCATATTAAAAAGTGGTTGGATACCAAAGTTTATATTTTTTTTGAATTTTTTTTTACTGTTTGTTTAGAATTTTTTAAAATCACTATTTTTCAAAAATTTCTAAACCATAGAAAAACAATGATTTTGAAAAAAAATAAAAATATAGCAAATAATTTCCAAGAAATGTAAATTTGGTCTCCAAATATATTTTAATATGAATATCAAATTAAATAATTTAAATCAAATGTTTGAAAATCAAAACCAACGATTTAAACACTGCAATGCATCATAGCACAACTCATCTAAATACCATTTGACTATATTCAAAAAAAAAATTTTGCCTGTGCCCGAAATAATTATTTTTGCTAGCTGACTGCTCTTGCCCCTCTTGCTAAGTTGCTATATCCTATATATATAAGTGACCCGTTTCACAAGGACCCGGTTCATAAATGTATATATATAGCCGCAGTTTATATGCAAATGCAAAATAGGATTTCTCATTAATATCACATGAAATATTATAAACTTGCTGATTTTTCGCCACGTAAACTAAGTGTGTAGTTTTTCTTGCAGCAAATGCATAGAAACACACACCGGTTTTGGTTATTCATGCATAATTAAGTAAAATTAATTTAATGTGAATCGCCAGTAAATCCAAAGACCCAGTTATATATGCGGATTACCTGATAATAATGCACGGACTACCGTGGGACCCGCCTTTAATTAATTAATTTAGTACGCATGTACATGTAATTTCATATTGGACTTTTGCTATATGGACGGATTCAGAATTTATATTATGATAGGACACTAATGGGGTTCAAACTCATTAATTTGTCGGATCGATACTAACTTGCAACTCAATTTCTAAAATTATGTTTATTATAAAATATGTTGTAATCATAAAATCGATTGACACAGTATTGAAATATTTTTCTTAAGTTAATTAAAAATTTGTTTGGCACAATTCAAAGTGGGACTGTTCTTAGTCAATTAGCAAATCAAAGTCAAACCTTAGATAAAAAAAAATTAATTGAAATATAAGTAATGAATAATAAAAGGTACAAAAAATTCGGCCGACTTATCTCTTTAGAATTGTAATAATAGGTCACATCGTCAGATATTTCTTGTTCTCTTGTTCTCTTCCATTCTATTTACAAAATATAGTATCGTAGATCCGAAAAAATGAAATACACAGAATTGACCAAAACTTAAAAGGAATCGGTTCAAAAATTGAACTAACTCGGACCAGGAGTAGGCACTACATCAAACTAGGGGTAGGCACATTGAACAATTAGTACTGAGTCAAAATAAAAAAAATTCAAATTTAGAAGTAGGCACTAGGCTATCCCAATCTCTATGTGAATCCGCCAATGGCTAGCGACATGGTTAATTTGCTTTGATAAGCATGTATTAATTAATTTAACTCTTTTTGGTTAAATTCAATAAAATAATTTATAACTTTATATAAATGAACTTAGGCATATGGTCTCTGTGTGAAAGGTCGTGAGTTTGAAATTCAGATGAAGAAAATTCTTTATTATAATAACAAAGGTATTAAATAATTGGATGGCTTGACCTCCAACCTTACTCAAAAAAACTTTACTCAAAAAAACTTTATATAAATGAAGTTTGAATCAACCTCTTCTAACATATATATACAATACAGTCCAACTAGTGACTCATTTTCAAGTCTATGATGCCAACTCAATTACTCAAGTACCCCCGACCAAAACCAAATTAAACACCTTCAACGAACTCAAACTAAAAATGTGCATTATTTTACAACTTGTAATAAAATATATATAGACAACTCTAACCAATCTATATATTGCGCTACATTTTACTTGACCACCGACAAGGAACAACAAACTAGGAACAGTATAAGCTGTCACAGAAGAACTCAAGTAAATTTGGGAGTGTGGCAAGCCTTCTTCTTCGCCTACATTTCTGTGCTGTGTCCCTTGTAACCCACTGGAAAAAAATGCAATGGTATTATGGTCAAATCAAGAAAACGAACAAAAAAGAAAAAGAAAGGCAGTGATAATTTCATCCGTTACCCCCTCTCCTTTCCTAATATTACGTCGTATATTTACTATTTGAATGCACATATATGTAAAAGACAAATGCAAGAAGAGGCCAAACTTTCTCTTTCCAATATTCTCTCGACCCACTGAGTATTTTTATCTGACCTTGATTGCTTGTTGAATTCTCAGTTTTGACCACCTACTATCATTATCATGTAGTGTTATGTCAGTGTTATCCTCATATCCTGTCTCATTTACACTGTTGTGATCTGTGTAGTTGAACCTTGTTTTCATGCATATTATTTGTTCTAAGAATACATATATATCAGCAAATAACTAAATTAGTTTTGATGCCTTACCACCCTCATATATTAAATAGTACGTAGCACCATTAATCAATTACCTTTGTTACGAAGTGAAACGTATATATATGGAACGTATATGCAGGAGACACAATATATGACATCCTAGAACACATATTTTGCATAGTTTAAAATCTTGAACTTGAAGCTTCTCTTTGTTACCTTTGATATTGGTTCAGAAATGCATAAATTTTATTGCCATTACATGATACCATTAGTTTACTTTTCTTATCTAGTGTTGATTGTCTGCTGTTTTGTTAGCCTAGTTGTTGCATTGCTATTTTGATGTGATGTTAGAGTTTTTGTAGTTGATGGCTGTTCCTGCTAGTTAGCCTTTATTTTAGCAATATATTTTGGATCTGTTGTATAAACTCTATGGTTTTGTAATGAAACAGCTGGGCATTGCCACTTTTGCAAAAAAAAAAAAAAAGACAAATGCAGTAATTATAAAGGATGAAGGATGAGGAAGTAATACATTATTGCAATAAAAAGGTTGTAAGTTCTAAGGAAATGCAACAATATTTGAAATGATTTATTTTTTATAGACTAATCCTAGAGGAATGTGCTTATTATAAGAAATAAAAAGTCTCTTGCTTAATAGGTGTGTTTTTCTTTAATAGTTGTCAAAAATCTAACAAACAAATTCTAGGGTCATTTTGTTTCGCCTTGTACATGTACCTAAGAACAGTTGTATCTAGAACGCTTAATTACATGTATAACATTATGGGACATTTTTTATTTTGTATTTTCAGACTTTCTGATCCTCAATTTGTTTTCAAAAGTACAACATTTTTTAAACTAGCTTCACCAAGAGTACGATCACCCTGTATATATATTTTGTTTCAGACATGATTGAAATTTTCCAGTAGACTAAAAAAATATGAAATTTATTTGAAAACGATCGAAGAAACACAAACTTGAAGGGAAAAAGAACTAAAAAGCTTGAGTATAGCACAATTGGGTAATTATAATTTCTATATTATAAGGCTGACAGTAACAGTATTAGCCTCTAGATAATTAATTATATTGACAAGAGGAAGAGGTCCTTTCTTTTGTTCCATTAAAGATAATGGTTGAAGTTTCAAGCTGCAAGGCTGTCTAACTTCAGTCCTAATCAAGCACGGAACACGATGCATTCTCGCATGTCAATGCCTATATACAACAGGCTATCGCTAAATCCAATTCATTTCAAGAACATGGCAAATAATGGTCGTTAGCTTCGTGTAAAAGCTTCAAAATGGTGGTGTCATGAGCTCCATCGATCAATGATTGCAATGTTATTTATAAGATCAATTGCTAAGAGAAATAGAAGTTTGCGACAATTAATTGTGTTTTACCTTGACAACAAAGCAACTGGTAAGTATAGAATTGCTAATGCATATCAAATGGAGTGTTCTTCACTCAATTTATCGATTCAAGTGAAATCATTAAAAATGGATAATTACACCTTCATTTTTCACTTTTTATCCGAGGTAAATGGAAGATACAAGTTTTGTAGGATCCTCTCAAGATCCTTCCACTAGATATATATATATATCTAGGGTTTCATAGGTACCAAAACTGGCTGCTTTGTATTGGTACCAGCAAGTTAATGCAGGTACCCATAATCTTGATATACCAATATATATACCACACATAAAAACACACATATCCATCCACGCCACTAATTAAAGCAATTTATTTCATGTACTGCATGGCATGAACATCAACTTCTGAAATAGCCATTAATTAATTCTTATTCTCTGGTTCTTACAATAGTTCTGCAGAGAGAGTAGAGGAGTCCGGATCCCCTAAAGTAACCCAATCTTTGGGTTTTGAATTAAGATCGTCCGATTCAAATCCGTCGCTCAGAATCGTTTCGGGATTCGAATTCATTCTTGGAATGCGTGCACTTCAGATCTGGATGGATTGTCTCGGATTTGAATCGGACGGTCCCGATTTAAAACCCAAAGATTGAGTTACTGCACTGGATCTGAATTCAGAGTAGAGTAGGTTGACCTAACTGATTCGCAAATTTACAATCAGAAATCATGGTCCATTAATTGAGCAAAGGAGATTAAAATTAGAAGAGCCTTTCGTTGCATCTTTAGTCTGGGCTTTGATGGTGGTCCATAATGTTTCAACGATCTCTCATATCCGCCTATTTTAAAGCCCAAATTTTATTGAAATATAACGAAATTGCTTTCAAGGCCGAGGCTCACAGGCCCATAAAATTAGTCCGATATCAACATTTGTAGTCTATCCTACATTGTTGCGAAGTAGCGTATAAATATTTATTTCTAAATAATTAGATAGTACAAAATCACGGATGATTTTGGACCATTTGATAAAGTGATATTGTATCTATTTTAAAAAATATATAAAATTTAGTCTCCAAAAATATTTTATTATGAAGATTATGTTGAGCAGTTTAGATTGACTGTTCAGAATTTAAAAATAAAGATAAAGAATGTAAAATATATTGGAGCACAAAAATTATGATGTATTTGAATCCTCCTATGTATGATAACAGAATAAATGTTTAAGAGCCTTAATTTATCTATTTTTCGCTTTTGTTATTTCTGTATGATAAACGGTTTCAATTGACACCCCTAATTCCACTCACCCTTACCCCTGTGGGAGTGGGCCCCAGAGTCTAATGTTTTTCTTTCAAGTTGACCGTGATGGTTATTGGATAGGAATCACATCCTCTGCGGCACTTTTAATCTGGTCCGTTCATTTTTTATCGGATGGACGAAATAAGATTTTTGCACGAATTTTAAAGCAAAATTAATACTGCCCCCTCCATCATCCGAGCACTCACTGGCTGAGATTAAATCTGGACCGTCCAAAAGTGCAGCATCCTGCTGCACTTTAAAAGTGCAACAGAGGATGCAGGTCCATTGTTATCCAACCAGCTTTTATTGGGTTCTTTTGGGCTTTAATTAGGCCCAAAATATGTATATTGGGCTGAACCGCATGCCAATTTTCTTTTTTATGTACCATTGGACCCTTTTAACATTATTCTGTTCTCAAGTAAATTTTTTTTATTTTGTTCAGTATAGTTAACGTCTTCCACTAAATGAGACCAAAATGGCATGATTTAACATGCTAAATTGATTTTGGGAGAAACTATTTGTGTGACTAAACAACAATAATATGGTGTCATGTTAATCTAGTGTGTTTATTAACAACATAAATTTGCATATGCTTTACACTTGATACATTGCAATAGTTGTTTTATAAAAAATAAAAATAAAATTAAAGATAGGCTTATTTAATTAAATATTGGAGGAAATTAAATAAATAGTTAGAATTATGTTCCTCTTATTGGAGAAAACAATTTCCTGGCTAGCTTGCATTCAATAAAATAATACTTCTAAATCATTTGAAATACTTGTTATTTTTAGCACTTGTGAGCTATACTACAAGAGATTCTTATTATAGCCAAAAAATAATCTAGAACAACTTCTTCTACCTTCATTGACATCAACAATCTGACCGATTTCCAAGTGGTGAAATGTATCGCCGCTTAATTCATCTTCTGAGCTTTTAGTCTTAACCAGGACTCGGTTTCTAAGGGGCCTCACAGATTGGAATACACCATAAGGGCTGAAAGCTACCGTGTATTGGAATTCCAGCAAATAAACCAAAAAAAAAAAAAAAACAAATCGGTTCAGCAATGTCCAGATCAACCGCAGTTCAAAAATTAGTATATGAGGAGTATATATCACCTTGTAGGTCTCGCCAGAGAGAGCCTCATCCTCCGTTAGGAGTACGCGCACAATTGTCATGCGCACTGTTATTGCAATTGGCACAATGAATAAAATCTCCAGTATAACCTCCAGTATTACACAGGCAACACGGATCTCTAATCGGATTTTCGAGTACCTCCTCTAAAATTTCCATTGGATCTCCGATCGCCTTCATTTTGGAATTTTGGTGAAAAATGATTCGAACGGCGACTAACTTTTTTTAAACATTTACTTAACCAATATACCCTCCTCCCAGGGGTCCAGATCCAACCCATTTTGAGTTCTTATTCGGACTGCCCGATCAGCAATTCAGGCCGAATTGGCCCATGGTGAACATACACAAATCTCTTTTCTAATTCTGCTAGAGTTATTCGAGGTGCCTCGCGGCCCGAAAGGGATATGTTGTTGTCTGTAAAAGAAACTGGTACATGGAGATTCAAAAGCACACCGATTCGGTTGCTTCTGTTGATTTTTCTTTTTTCTTCTTTTTCTTCTCTTTTTCTTACATTGTAGTTCTGTTGAAAATATTTGTTGTAATATTGGCTGAATTGTTGCCTTCAACGTTCTGTTCCATTTGTTGATTAGAATGGTGTTTTTAACTTTGTTGTGATGTGTGAAATTTGCTTTTGTCTAGGTACCAGCTATTTGGTACCGTTGTTAGGACAATATGTTTCAATGAAACATGTGGATATGCATTACTTTTATCAAAAAATATATATACTAGTATTATACTCATGCATTGCAGCAGGACATCACTATAAGAATCACTAAATGCATTTTCATATTTATTTCCCTTCTTAAACATAGGTCCCTTATTCTTATTTATTTACATTTTTTTACTATGATTTGTAACAGTAAGTTTGTTTATTTTAGAATCACTAAATGCTCAGCCCTTTGCCCCACAAAATGTAGTATAAAGCCATGATGCCTCCATTTACTACCATAGCACTACCAACACATAAATTTTCTCCTCAATTTATATACTTCTATTTGGTACAGTAAACAAACAAAATAATAACTGCATGTATTGAAAGTTAAATGACACAAAGTCACAATAAAACCCCTCGCATTATCAATTATACGAAGCAATCTTGCAATAATAGTAGCAAAAGTTGCTACTATTTATTGTTTCCAGTCATAACTACACTCGATATATGGGTATCATAATAGATTAATAGGTAATTTAGGCAAATTTCCATAAATATTTTTTTTTTTTTTAAAAAAGAATCTTTCTAAGCATAGAAAAAGAACAATAATGTCAACAAAATTTCCTGTTGTTTTTTTGCTTCTATGAGTTTTTCTTGGTTTTATTGGAGGGCTTCTATGATTTTCAAAGGGCCATGGGTTAAATCTGTATAGAAACAAAATTAAAAATATATTATATATTTCCCACAGTAATATGTATAGAAACAAAGTAAGAGAAATAAGGAAATTAGAAAAAAAAAATCAATTTGTTGTAATTTCTCTATTTCTAGCTTTTGTTATTTCTGTGTATAATGGACTCTTACACAACAAGTCAGAAAGAAAGGACCAATTGTCTGGTGATTGATTCATTGAAGGTTTATCTTTGTTTTGAAAAGGAAAGTAAAGGTAAAATTAAAAGAGAGAATATTTTATAGATTTTATCTGGTCAGAAAAAATTGTTCAAGTTTTTTATAGATTTTATCTAGTCAGAAAAATTTGTTCAGACAGAATATATAATCTAATTATAACTTATAAGCATTCCATTATGTATTGATATTGACCCGTTCCACTAATGTGCTATTTCTTGACCTGAGAATTTTTTTTTACAAATTGTCTGTTGCAGATACTGTATTGAAATATGTGTAGCTTGCTAAAATTTGTTTATGTTGTGATCATACTAACAATATACTCTAATAAAATCTGTATTATATATGTATTATTTTTTCAGCACATCTCTCAATTTAACGAATATATTGTACAAATAACACAATATATATTTCATATTATTCATAAAATTTACAAAATCAATGATTTATTTTTGTACAAATACTAATATCAGTAGGGTTTAAATGAATGATTCTATGCTCCAATCATTCTTGTTTGCTATGTTTTTAAAGTCCGAATAGTCAATCTGAACAACTTAACATGATTTTCTTATTAAAATGTGCTCGAAAACCAAATTATTTTTTTAGAGAGCTACAAAATAGTAGTTTTTAGAAAATTTTGGACCATCCAAAACAGTGAATTTGTACCTATCTAAAAAAAATTCCAAAATATATAAAATCTGGTCTTCAGGCACATTTCAATACATAGATCATATTGAGCAATTTAGATCAATTATTTGGATTTTGAATACAAATATAAGAATGTGAATCATCATTGGAGCACAATTGGAGCACAAAATAATTAATCCTACTCTACTAATATTTTGGTATATAATTTATATTTTAAAATAATGAACAATTTTTAACTTATATTCTTATTATATTCAAATACAAATTAACACGTGCTCTTTTAAACTATGAATTTTTTTTTTAAAATTTTTTGGTAAATGAGTTTCCAATCAATCATGCAAGCTCACATCAATTACTCATTTTTTTTTAAAATGGGTGCGCAAGCTCAATCTGTGCGCAAACCTAGTCCGCGCAGCTACCATTTTTGGTGCACGGATTCAGCTTGCGAGAGTGTCAATTTTGTTAAAACTCAGATCAGGGTGGTATTTATTTTATTCTGATTTTCTGGACTGGTAAGAAAAAAAAATTTGTCTTGATTGATTGTATGCGCAGATTTTAGTTTAAATTGAAATTTTCAAATATCCAAACTATCCTTAATTTGTCGCACATTATCTGAATATATAAAATCTGACAAAAGTATATGGTAGCAATAGAATAAAAAAAAAAATACAATATGTGCAAATTTAAAGGTGGAAGAAGTTCTCTATATATTTTGCAAATTTAACAGTCTTAGGAGGTAAATCATATATAACACCAATATGCCTTTTTGAATTAATTGTTATTAATTTAAGTATTGCTAATTATGATACCAATTATTGCAAATAATATTATATATATCGTACCATTGTAAAATTCATATAAAAACGACGTTAAGGAAGAAAAAAATAATAAATGTACGAATTTGTATGGACGAATAGTAATCAAATATTATTATTGTTTGACTACATAAGAAAGTCTAAATTAACAAAAAAAAATGCACCTCTATACTCTTCTAGTTTTTTTTTATCTGACCGAACTTTACACGTTGACGGTTGACCCGAATATTATCTCTAATCCGAAAGGACTCTTTTTACTATTTTCTTTTTCTATCCATTTTCAAACTTTTATGGAAAAGAAGAAAGAATGTTGGAAGCAAACCCTCGTGTGTGAATTTGGTGCAACCATGTGCCCAAATCTTTTTAGTTAGCATCCTAATAATTCGAAATTAAACAACTATCACTTAAAACTCTAGATTTCAAATTTTACTACCCTCGCATTCTGAGAGCGCAGATGCAGACTAAATTATTTTTTTTGTGTGTGTAGTCTCTGGAAGTGCATCAAATATTTTTTTAGTTATGTTCTATTATGTCCTGCGTATAGTTTGTAATATAAAATATTGATCATATTGTGCGTAAAATTGTAGGAATTTGCGCACCAACTTAATACAAAATGCTCCTCAGGTTGTGCGTATAATTTGTTGTAATAATTTTTAGATCAGATATAGTACAAATTTTTTATTTGTTGAACAAATGCGCTTTATTTTCTATAATTTCACCGTCAAATTTAATGTGCACATATAATTCTAAACACCGCAGAACTAAATAAAATAGAACAGAAAAAATTTAGGCCAAAAATTTCAAGCAAAACAAAACTAAAAAAATTATTTGGTGCGCTTCTTGAGGGTGCACACCTAAAACAAAAAAAAAAAACAATTTAGTGCGTATCTTCAGTTAGCGCATAAAAAAAATTGATATGCATTATGAGAGTGTGTGAGTGATAAAAATTGAAATTTGAAAATATGAGTGTGTGAGTGATAAAAATTGAAATTTGAAAATATGAGTGGTGGTTGTTTAATTTTGATTAATTAGGGTACTAACTAAATTTTTTTTGGGACCATATGGTTGAGTGAAAAAGCAACAAAGCAAATGTTACGTGGAGAGTATCTAGGGAGGAGATCTTGTCGCCTTGTGTGAATTGGGTGCATGTAGTTAAGTAGGCTCCAAAATTTTGTTTAGCTGCATTCGGTATATTCAAATATATAGTGATTTTATGCAGATTATAATTTAGTCTGTAACAAGAATTAATATTTTTTGTTTTTAAAATTTTAATAGTTAATTCAAACTATTTAAAATAATTTTTATATTATTTGCAGACTAAATTTTATAATTTTTATAATTTTACAAAATTTATTTAAAATGAATAACTATTAGTTATTTTGTACTATTTAAAAAAAAATAATACGAAATACCATAAAAAAAGTTACTAATTGAAATCGAACTCAATTCAGTTCAAATTAGTTTGAAACTCTTAGTTTTATTAGTTTTCAATTTGAATGCAATTCGATCGATTCATAATAAATCAAGCCAGAGTTAGAAGCACACAGGGGCAGATTCAGGATTTTCGTCAGGGGGGTCAAAAAAAATATTGAATCGGGTTTAAATAGCTAATCAGATTTAAACCCATTAACTAATTAGATATTTGATAAAAAATAGTGCTTTAACTTATACTTTATAATGCTCTGCTTTGTAATTTATGATATTCTGACTTATAATTATAATTACCAATCATATTTCAAGAAATTTATTTTAATTTTAACTATAAATTTAACCTGAATTATCAATTAAACATTCAAAGGGGGCAAAAAAATTTCCAGGAAAAAAAAAGCTAGTCGGAACCGATAAATCTCTACTAAAATTCAAAATTCAAGGGGACGACTGCCCCCCGACTACACTGGGTACGCCTCTTGAAGCACATGCCTCCGAGTACTTATTTTTTCTTTTCTTTGGTAGGGACAAAAATGCTTAAACGGTGTTGGAAACATTAAGGGCATGCATATTTTCTCTTATATTCATGAATCCACCCACTTCATCTCTTTCCCTACGTGCAAAATTTAATTATTTTTCATAGTTTAAAAGAGCACGTGTTAATTTGTAATTTGAATATAATAAGAATATAATTTAAAAATTGTTCATTATTTTAAAATATAAATTATATACCAAAATATTAATAGAGTAGGATTAAAATGCACCATTGATTTTGTGCTCCAATGATGATTTGCATTCTTATATCTGTTTCAAAATCCAAACAATCGATCTGAATTGCTCAATGCGATCTACGTATTGAAATGTGCATGGAGATTAGATTTTATATATTTTGGAATTATTTTTTTATTTTTTAGATAGGTACAAATTCACTGTTTTGGATGGTCTAGAATTTTCTAAAAACAATTATTTTGTACCTATCTAAAAAAATAATAAAGAAGTTTCAGAAAAAAAAAAATATAAATCTGGTTTCGAGCATATTTTAATAAGGAGATTATGTTGAGTTGTTTAGATTGACTTTTCGGACTTAAAAACATAGCAAACAAGAATGATTGGAGCACAAAACTATTCATTTTAACCCTACTGATATTAATATTTGCACAAAAATAAATAACTGATTCTGTAAAATTTATGAATAATATGAAATATATATTGTGTTATTTGTACAATATATTCGTTAAATTGAGAGATGTGCTGAAAAAATAATACATATATAATACAGATTTTATTAGAGGATATTGTTAGTATGATCACAACATAGACAAATTTTAGCAAACTACACATATTTCAATACAGTTTCTGCAACAGACAATTTGTAAAAAAAATTCTCAGGTCAAGAAATAGCACATTAGTGGAACGGGTCAATATCAATACATAATGGAATGCTTATAAGTTATAATTGGATTGCATATTCTGTCTGGTGAAAAGTGAACAAATTTTTCTGACTAGATAAAATCTATAAAAAAAACTTGAACAATTTTTTTCTGACCAGATAAAATCTATAAAATATCCTCTCTTTTAGTTTTACCTTTCCTTTCTTTTTCAAAACAAAGATAAACCTTCAATGAATCAATCACCAGACAATTGGTTCTTTATTTCTAACTTGTTGCGTAAGAGTCCATTATACACAGAAATAATAAAAGCGAGAAATAGATAAATTAAAGCTCTTAAAAATTTATTATGTTATAATACAGAAGGGGGTACACATACATCATAATTTTTGTGCTCCAAATAGCACATGTGATAGATCCATTGCCTACCATGTGAAGGGTGAGTATCTATTTTAATTATTTGTTTTGCTTTCTCCATTTTGTGAGACAAACAAATTAATTATTTTACTAAAATTGTTATATGTCGAATGGCAGGTAATGCCAGGTAATGCCAGTTCGTTGGTCCTGACGCATTAGATATCAAATCTCCAAGCAGTGTCTTATATTTTAAATCAGTTGGCCATGAGGTGCAAAGTCATGATGGAATGAACTATATAATGGAATGAACTATATAATTGTTAGAAAATCTGATGTGGTAGCTTTCTTGTCGTGATCAGTTTGACTAGAGTAAAATTTAAAACTGGTGAATTTGTGTTTGAATCACGTGGCACTGCGTTTAATTGAGCATGTTGATATATAATAAGAGAAACATAATTCTAACTAGTTATTTAATTTCCTCCAATATTTAATTAGATAAGCCTATCTTTATTTTATTTTATAAAACAACTATTGCAATGTATCAAGTGTAAAGCATATGCAAATTTATGTTGGAAATAAACACACTAGATTAACCTAGATTAACATGACACCATATTATTGTTGTTTAGTCACACAAATAGTTTCTCCCAAAATTAATTTAGCATGTTAAATCATGCCATTTCAGTCTCATTTAGTGGAAGACGTTAACTATACCGAACAAAATAAAAAATTACCTGAGAACTGAGTAATGTTAAAAGGGTCGAATGGTACATAGAAAAGAAAATTGACATGCGGTTCAGCTCAATATACATATTTTGGGTCTAATTAAAGCCCAAAAGAACATAATAAAAGCCAGAGTTAGAAGCACATGCATCCGAGTACTTATTTTTTTGTACTTTGGTAGAGACAAAAATGTTTAAACGGTGTTGGAAACATTAAGGGCATGCATATTTTCTCTTATATTCATGAATCACTTCATATCTCTTTCCCTACGTGCAAAATTTAATTAATTTGAAGCACACAGTCACGGACTGAGTGCAAATACTGAAATTTTTTCAAACTTGGTGCGCAAACTCAGTCTGCGAATCCGAGTTCGCAAGCTCAATCCGCGCATTTCTTTGTACGTCTCCTCAGTCCGCGCACCGACTATATTCTAGATGCGCAGATTCAGCCTGCAAGAGTGTCATTTTTGTTAAAACTCAGATCCAGGTGGTATTTATTTTATTCTAATTTTCTGGGTGGTAAGAAAAAAATTCGGATCAATCAAATGAATAAAATTTACCTTTAGGAACATCAAATACTATTCAATTTTTTCTTTAAAAAAAGACTACAGATACAGAAAAGTAACTCTCTTTATCGTAACAAAATGACGAAAAAAGAAAACGAAGAAACATGATCCAGAACCTTTTCTACCCAACTCTCCACCATAAGCAACCACCAAATGAAATGCACAAAGTTTCTTCTTGCTTACATCATTTTGCATGTAGCAGTAAATTAAATGCATTTTAATTGAGCTATAGGGTCTTATTGACTGTGTTCTATGAAAAGTCTAATCAAAAGATACACAGAAGGTTTTGGATAAGATGCACACGTATTACTATCTCTTTCTTTTTGGTGTACTTTTAATTACCTTTCTCAAGGTCAAATAAATGTGCATTTCATTGCTATTTGTGTAGATTTTTCTTAACAATAAAGTTTCCGTCGGATTTCAAATGTGGTGACACAAACAATTCAACTTTATTTTGAAAAAGACTAAAAGAAATTCTTTCATATGAATGTCACTGAGAATTTCATATTTTATTTTATTTTATTATTTATTTTGTTGGGGTGGGGACTGGGGAGGGAACATCTCCTAATTTTGGCATTCTTTGTACTGATCAAGAGGATAATTGCTAGGATGCACTGTATATACAATCTATTAAGAGAAAATATTATGTAGGTTAAGCTAAATAAAAAGCAAGATGCCTCTTGGTTTAACTCCATTATTAATATATAGGCAATATAATACTGGTAGACTTTCATAATAAGAAACAATCATGGTTGGTACTGTGATACAGATCGAAGATAATTCATTCAACGAATACAAAAATGAAGGGAAAAAAAACATTACAATAATTTACATTGTATACAGCAAAAGCTTTGTTTCTGTGTGAAGTTTTCACAATTTTAGTTACCAATTTGGCAAAACAAACTCTCACCAATAATCAGAACAAGAACATGAGCCATTTTTGAATGAATGGAACCTATTCCTATCCCTAACAATTATCTCTCTTTCATACAAACCAGAAATCAATTTCATTACTGTGTGACAATCTGAGCATATCCTGAGGTTTTTGAAAATCCTAATTTGTGATCCCGGTTTTGTACTCAGCAAACCCAAACATACCGCAAGTCTCTCACTATGAACCAACAGCAACAATTCTCTTTCCTCCCTCTCCTCGACCCGGGATATTTGATTGGACACATCAGGAATGTACCCAGCAAGGCGCAACCGCCTCATCACCTCATCCAACATCACATACAATTCTCTCATCAGAGGATGCGACTTGTCACCTGCTGTAAACTTATGCATGTAGCCATGAATCTCAATATAGCTAATTCCTGGTGATTTTCTAATCCCTTGTTTCTGCATTGATTTTCTGAGAAAATCAGCCTCAGAATGCTTTCCTGTTGTGGTGCACAAGTTGGAAAGGAGTATGTGGTACTCGGTGTTATTTGGATATAATTGCACAAGCTCATGCATCAATTGTTTGGCTAAATCTAATTTCCCATGTAGGCTACATGAGGCAATAAGGGAACCGAGAACAACCTCATTTGGTTGTACCAGCATATCTCTCACTAGATTCTTGGCTTCATCCAAATGACCAGCACGACCCAGTAAATCAACCATGCATGCATAGTGTTCCACCTTTGCAGTTAAACCGTAAATATGAGTAAGGTCATGAAAGAGCTTCCGACCATGCTTGATTAGTCCAGAGCGGCTACAAGCAGTAAGAAGACTAACAAAGGTGATATCATCTGGCTTGCATGTACCATCTGAAATCATCCTTTGAAAAATATTTATTACTTCTCTTCCCATGCCATGCAATGACAGCCCAGATAATATAGCATTCCATACAACTATGTTTTTCTGAGACGTACTTTCGAACACCTTGACTGCAGATTCTATCCTTCCACACTTATTATACATGTCTATGAGAGAAGTAGAAACCATGAGGCTTTCATTCTCATCAAAATCTGATGCTTTTAACACGTGCACGTGAACCCATCTGCCAGTACACAGATCACCCGACTGAGAGCAAGCAGAGAGCAGAGAGCAGAAGCTGATGCGGTTGAGATTTCTAATAGAATTGGCTACCATATGAGCTAACAGAGACAAAGCATCCCTCACAAGACCTGCCTCAATGTAGGCGCAAACCATGGTGCACCAGGAGACCTCATTTCTCAGAGGCATTTTGTCGAACACCTGACGACCCCTATCAATCCCCTCCCGCTTCAATACAGTAGTAAGTAGCACAGTCCAGGACACCACAGTCTTTTCAGGGATTTCGTCGAACATCATCCGCGCCTCCCTCATGAGGCCGCATTTGCCATACACGAGCACAGCAGTGTTGCAGGCAGCGATTGAGAAGGGAATACCAAGTTTTATGAAGAGAACATGGGCGGTGGCAGCAGCGTTTGGGTCGGAGAGGCGTGAGGCGGCGTAGAGGAGAGAAAGGAGGCAGACAGAGTCAGGAGGGGCGGAGGAGCGGCGGCGCATGAGTCGGAAGAGCCGGAGCGAAGTAGAGGGAAGGGAGAGGCGGCGGGAGAAGGAGGAGATGAGAGCGGTCCAGTCGAGGGTGGAGGGAAGGGAAAGGGAGCGGAAGGAGCGGAGGAGGTCAGAAGAGGAGCCGACGGCGGAGTAGAAGTGGAAGAGAGCTGAAGAGAGTGAGGGGAGGCGACGGAGGAGACCGGACTTAATAAGGTGGCAGTGGAGGCCTCGGCCGAGGGAGGGAGGAGAGAGGCCGCGGCCGCATGATCGGAGTTGGATCCGGTAATGCCGTGTCAGTTCCTGCTCCTCTTCCATGCAGAAGAGACTGACAGTGGGTCCTACTGTTATTTCGGAATCAAGGCATCAGGCCGTAGGACCTTGCCTTCAATCTAAAATAAACTTATCAACGTATCATATTTATTTGCCACGTTAACTTATTAATTGACTTACAATTGCTAATTGCATGATGCAAAATTAAAATTGAAAAATTAGACCCATAATTAAAATTAATTAAGGATATATATGGTATGTGACATGATTGATTTGGCCCAAAAAATAATTAATCTGTCATAATTATAGGAATGTAGATTCTCTAGATGAAGAGATGATGAATGTGAATCTATAAAATTTGTGTTAAAGTTGAAACAAAAATTTCAATTTAGGAAAAAATAAAAATGTATTTTTGTATTTATTAATTGTCTATATTCTCACTAAACTTGAGTTGTGTTAGATCCAATGTTGTAAAATACGGTTTTGTTCATACATGCGAAATGTCACTTCATACCGCATATGCGGCCGCATATGCAGATTTTAATGCAGATTTATATATACGGATTTTAAACTATATATTAATTTATTTCCACTCAAAACATGCAATATATTACCATTAAAAATAACGTGTGTCATATGTCAGAGGAAATAATTACATCAAATTCCAGCATATTGAAATCATTCAGTGAATTGGGTCTGAGCAGGGTCATTGATCCTAAAGTAACTCACTAAATTAAACAGATGCAAATAATTGCATGATTAAAAATCAACATGTCTCTTTTAACTGAAAATATGTGATTTTCATGCGAAACTACATATATGAAACTGCATGAAAAATTTTCATACGGAATCGAACTACATAAACATATACTGCCGCATAAACCGCAGTTTACAACACTGGTTAGATCGGATGCTTAACATAGGCCTCTATTTAATTTATTCGGTCTAAATAAATGTTTTGTTTATTTAAAGAGATGTTTATTATATATGTTTTCTTAGTGAAGTTAGAAACATCATGGCATGTGATATTTGGTTGGTGAGACCAAAAGCTCTTATCTCGTTATGTCATTAAGCAATCTAGCTAGCTATATTAGAAATGGAGAATAAGATTTTAAAAAGAAAAGAAAAGAAATTTAGTGGGGAGCATGTGGTCAATAGCTAGTTTGATACAAATTGTAGTTGGGACCCTTAAACCTTGTACATATGGATTTAGTTGATTTAGATTTCAGGCCTACTAGATAAGATTACTAGGATCCCACAAAATATATAGGTGCTATATAGATAGATAGATAGATAGATAGTGCAATCTTACACCAATTAAGCCACAAGTTGATGTAAACAATTGAGGTATATATTTCCTCTTGGAGGGTTGAAATGCATCGTAATTTTGTGCTCTATGTGCTTCATATTCTTTATTTTCGTTTTTAAAGTTCAAACAATTAATCCGAACTATTTAACATAATATTCATAATAAAATATGGTTGGAGACCAAATTTTATATATATATATTTTTTTAAAATTTACTATTTTTTTACATAGGTACAATGTCACTTTATCAGATGGTCCATAATCTCCTTAAAACGTGATTTTGTACCTATGTAAAAAAATAGTAAAAAAATTCTAAAAAATATAAAATTTGATATCCATGCATATTTTATTATAAAGATCATGTTAAGCGATTCAGATCGACTGTTCGGATTTTGAAAACGAAGATAACATATGTAGAGCATATTGAAACACAATAGAGATGGTGCATTTCAACCCTCCTCTATTTCCAATTTGCATTCCATATTTTTCTATAGGTTATTGGCTACAAAATTAGACTTTGGCCTTTAGCTCATTACAAAATCAAGGTTAAGTAACTAATTGAAGTCAAAATATATAAATAATACATATATTATCAGAATATGTGAGTATTTACGAGGATAAAAAATAACTATTGTCGAGAATAAGCCGACAAAATTCATATTTTCGAATGTATTGATATTACCGACGAGAGTATCCGCAAAGTGCTAATGCTGATAATAATAGAGTTGGAAGAATGTGGAGCCAAAATAGTGCTAGGCACCCTTATTATTTAAAATTTGTTAATTTTATCCTTTAAAAAATATATTTTTTACAAAGAAATTATATCATTGACTTCCTTCATAAAATAAAATGACACAATACTTATTTATCTAACCCTTCCATCTTATTTCCACCTCTAACTACTGTTAAGTATGTTTACCTTCACATACAGATACTCACGTAATCTTTACAACATATGTTACAGTCTAATTATCTTTAACATGATATTATCTCGATTTTAACTTGGTATGATTCATCTTGTATAAAGCCATCGATTCAAGTACATAGAAGGTAATAGGCCTAGACACAACAAAGTCAGATTTTTGAACAATGAGAATTAAACACATATAGAATCAGTCATATAATTTTTTTTTTTGAACTATAAGATCAACTATATAGAAAAATTAAACATAAATTAATATATACAAAAAAAATTAAATGAGAGTCAATTGACTCTATTATTAGATCTTCTTAGATCTGCTTCTGAGCCTAGAATATTCTTCTCCAAGAAAAAAATAAGAAGAAGAAGAATTTCAATCATGTCAGGTCATATATGGTAAATTCCCTTCGCGTTAAGTTTGCCATGTATAGTAATATTCATCCTCTACATAATATATAATTCAAATAAAAATTTAACGTTTTAATATAAAAAAAATAACCGGAAATGTTACGTTCAAATAAAATTTCATTCAAAAAAATTTACAGAATATTATATATAAACTTTCATTTCTCGAAATAGTTGATTTGAAAGCTAGTTTAACTTTTGACATAGGCCTAGCTAGTTTAACTTTTTTATCTTAAATTAAAGTCAAATGAGTCGAAAGACGCCGAAGTAAAATTGAATTATTACTCTTTGATCCTCTAATTACATACAACCACCTATATTATATAGTACATGCATCATGCATGATCTTAATTGTCATGCTAATAAAGTTAATTATCTGTTTAATTAAATATAACCACTTTTCATGTAATATTCCTCCTCCGCAAATGGTGACATGCGTGCCATTCCTCTCAATCTTCTCCGGTTCAAGGAAATTTATATCTTACTATGGAACTGAATCTTCTGCCCCCAGGAGGCAGAATTTTTCTGTACCAGTGTCGCTGACACGTGGACCCACAACAAAACTAAATCTAATATTAAAATTTTTAAAAACGTTCGGACCCATTTGTCAACGACACTGGAGATAGAAAAATCCTGCTCCTGGAAAACAGCTGATCTGAGTTCTCTTACTATATCTATATATTTAATCCAATCTTTTTTTTCTTTTTATATTAGATGAGAGTTACAAATTATTAAATCATCATGTACTAAATCTTGAACATAATTAAGATCTCTTGCACAAAGAATAATGTAATAATTTAACAAGCAAACTAAAATGTGATCTCTAATATTTGAATTTTTTTTATTATAATAGTTTTGCTTTAATTAAAATAAAAAAAATGTCAACAATATTTTTTTTATTTCCAAAATTGACTCCAAAAATCTTATCATTTCAAGCTGAACACCTTCTGATCTCTCTGCTTCACTTATAAAACAATTATCTGAGATGACAATGGAGATCTCCATTTTAATAAAAAAGGAGAGGTTTGAAAAACTAATTAGAGGGGTTAATTGGGTCATAATTTAGGGAAATAGGGACAGAACGGGGTATCGTTGTAAAAAAATAACGAACCCTAACTATAAATGTGGGCCCATGGCACAAATCCCCAGCCCACTAATCATATTTTATTAATATTTCTTCATACAAAAAATGAAAAGAACTGTGACAAAAATAACATTACCCCCTTATAAACACTTAATACTTTCCAAGGCAAAGCTAACCTCTCTCCTAAACTTCTCTCTCCTCCTGTCATAGTCTCATCCAAGTAAAGAAAGGAATTCTAATTTCTAAAGAGGTCATATACCCATTATATATAGACATCCCCCTTCTCTCCGTTAGCTCCCCTTCCGCTTCTCTCTCTCTCTCTCTCTTTCTCTCTGTTTCACACACTCTCTCTAAAATGGATGCTTCATTAGGATTCAGAACGAGAATGATACCTTTTTTTCTTGTATATATTCTTTTCCCCTCAGGTGCATTTCCTTTTCATCTAAGTAGCGTTTGTATGCGTACTACGTAGAGTATATGTATATATAGACATTTTTTTCTCAACCAAGCCAACTATATATATATATTGCGTCTGTATAGAAGCACTTGTGCACTGAAGCTTAACTAGCAAGATTTCAACAAAATATGGAGGCGGAAATAAGAAAATAATGATCAGAAAAAATGCCTTCATTTTTATACTGAATGGAGAGAACCAATAAATACTCTCATTGAATTTTAAATGCTTTCTCTCCATTCTGCATGCATGCTAAAGAATTTCCTTCATTAAGCTATATTTAATATTTGTAGATATATATACATTATTTTCCAATTATATTTTTTCTTGAACTCGTGATTTTGCCCTTGGCATTGTAGAGTTTGGATTGCTTCAATTTGGTTCAAGCCTGGGGATAAACTATGGACAAGTAGCAAATAACCTGCCATCACCGACGGAAGTGGTATCGATTTTAAGCTCCCTTCAAGTTACCAAGACAAGGATTTATGATACGAATCCACAAGTTCTCACCGCCTTCGCCAACTCCGGCATTGAACTTACCGTGACTGTACCAAATGACCAGGTCGCTTCGATGATGAATCCATCTCAGTCTCTACAATGGATCTCGACTAATGTAAAACCCTACTTGCCGGCCACACGCATTACCGGTAAGTACTATATATATTTGCCCTAAGATGTTCTTTAGGCTGGTATAACACAGTACAATATGTAAGTTTTCTGCAAGAATTATTTTGTATGATTTAAATGTTTTATCCTTTCATAACAGTAGTGATCCATTGCATGAATTTCACTTGAATTTCATAAATAAACTATTTTATTACAAACTATATATTTTGCAAGTTAATTAAGTATTATTTTTTTCTTGAAGAATGGACCACAGATTATCAGAGAAAGGTTGCAAAAAGCTGAGAGGTTATAGCAGTAACATGCGGCCTTTTAATTTCCAGGACAAGAAATGTGCTCCATGTAATTAAAATAGCATATCAAGCACAATCTAAAATTTATGTCTTTTTTTCTTTCCTCAAAAACATTTTGTTCCATACGTACTTTAAACTTTATTACGTTTGCAATTTGCATAAATATATACCAACGGCAATTGACTTTGCAAAACGGTCCCCCCCCCTCAAAAGATGTACAGTAGATTTGTATGTTGAGGATATGGTGCGCTTTCAGAAACTAAGAAGGGCAATATTATTCTTCAAAAGCATTTCATTTTATTTCTTAGCTTTACAAATAGTATCTTTTTTATGGTGCATATATGCAGATGTATAAATATGCTATATAACATACATAAAGATTTTCTATAATTTTTGCCATGCACTTTTCTATGTGCAGCTGGGTGCTCCAAATTGACAAAGTAACTTGACATAAATTAAGGCCTAGTTCGGCCGACACTGGGGAATAGAAATGAGTTTGGTATTTGAACTGATTTTTATTGTGCTCTTGGGAAAAAAAATTCATTTTTTTTCTTCCCACGCGCACAATAACACCGCCGAACTGGACCTAAACGCATGTGTACATAAATTTATTTTCATTCAATTTCTTGATGCATCATATATAAGTGAAGCCTATTATAAATCAACAAATAACCAGAAATTCCATTCTGTAACAGGCATTGCAGTTGGCAATGAGGTTTACACGACAGATGACGATACCCTGAAAGCGAACCTCGTACCGGCCATGGTTAGCATGCATTCAACACTGGTACAACTAGGGTTAGACTCCTACATCCACATTACCACTGCTGCATCCTTGGCAGTGCTAGAGACCTCATTTCCTCCTTCTATGGGTTCATTTAAACCAGAGCTTGCACCACAGATGGCCCAATTTCTCAGTTTCCTAGCCCAAACCAAGGCACCCTTTTGGATCAATGCATACCCATATTTTGCTTACAAAGATGACCCGACTCGAGTCGAGCTCAACTATGTGTTGTTCAACCAAAACAACGGCATGGTCGACCCGTACACACATTTGCACTATGACAACATGCTCTATGCTCAGGTATATATCGTCATCAATTAATTGCATTTGGAATCATTAATTAATAATCATTCATGAATCAGTTATTTAATTAAGCTTATTGAATACTTTTAAGTTTTTTTTTCATGTTTCATAATATAATATTTATTGCCATGAGATACAAATCTGCACTGTATTATATTGCATTTAGGAGGGTGGATTTGCAATTGTAACATCATCAATCTTAACTAATGACTTACCCTTTTTGTGCATTCAAATCATGTACAAACAGGTTGATGCTGTATTATTTGCAATAGCAAGGCTCGGATATGGCAATATACCAGTACAAGTGTCGGAAACTGGTTGGCCGTCCAAAGGGGACACCAATGAAATAGGTGCATCACTTGAAAATGCTAGAGCTTACAACAGGAACCTGCTGGTAAGACAGCTGAAATCTGAAGGAACTCCCGTGCGACCAAATCAAAAATTGGAGGTGTACCTTTTCGCTCTGTTTAACGAGAACCTGAAACCGGGACCCACATCTGAGAGAAACTACGGGTTATACCGGCCTGATGGTACCGTGGCTTACAATTTGGGGCTGACATCTCTGAGTTCTACATCTACTGCTTCAATTTCTCTCACCTCCTCCGCTTCTCCGGTATGTCAAAATATACTTGTATGTTTAATTAGTCTGGATTTTCTGACAATGTAGGTTGTTACTAAAAATGAAAAACATGCCATTTAAAGAATAATAATTGATAAAAGTATAAATACTGAATTCCTCTGTTCATTCTCAGTCTTTTATTTACAAAGGAGAAATAAATTAAGGGGTACTGGTAGATTCTTCTGTTACAAAATTAATAAACAATTTAGATCAGATCAGAGAAATCTGACCGTTGACAATGGACATTTAAAATATACTTTATTTTTGGGGGTTTTACAATTCTTAGCATAATGAAAGAATATCTTTTAACAAAGTAAGAGATATCATTTCATTGCTTAAACAATATGACAAGAGTATATTCCATACTTCTTGAAAAAGATATATATATGGTTGGTTAATCATGTAATCAAGATATTGATTTTTAGTCTAATCACACTCACATTGAAAGAGATCTACGTACGATATCATACTTAAATGTGAAAGGACAGTATCTATATCAAATATGCTTTGCTTTTTGAGTCAATAAATCACATCTTTAGTGCACTAAGTACGTTGCTAGAGGCCTAGTGAGGGATAAAAAAAAGTATATCAAACCAGTCCTACTAGGAGCCTCCTCATAATTGAATTGGTTGATTCCATGAAATTAAATCTGCTGAAATCCAAGATTTCCTGAAATCCTTGAAATTCGAGATCCCAGCCGTTCAACTTTTTTTGTGCCTGCATCTCGGAATAGCTGGTTTTTCCGCACATGCATATCAGAACAGTTCGATGGCTGAATCTAAATTGCAGGGATTTTAGGAACACTGTTCATTCGTCTCAGATTTCAGCAGATTCGGATCTTGATTCCATTGTAGTTAGTTGTTCAAACATGATTAATTCAATGATAAAATTCTTGGATTATAAATACAGGCAAACAAGATGGCATTAATTGAAAGCTTCAGGAACTTGATCATAGTAGGTGCACTAATAATATTTCATGCTCTATTGAGATAACCAAAGCATGCATGCATTTTCTGGTTTGGCTTCCTTAAGCTTGGTGAAGGACAGATCAACATGAAAACCTTCTTTGCTAATTTCCAAGACCAAAGGAGGTGTACCAAATCCAGGTATGGACCCCTTATCCAGTTACCTTTTCTCTTTCCTTTTGTGAAAATATATTTACCTTATCTTATAGTACAATTTCCCTTTATATCTACGCCATGGGAGGAAAAAGGCACCTTTGTTTCTTTCTCAAGTGTGTTATGACTTTGTATAAACAATCCTAGATAATTAGAGATATAGCATAAATTAAACACATAACACAGAAAATTTAACATTAACTTGTCTTCATTTTTTTGGTACCACAAAAAATGTTGTTTTCAACTACAATTATTCATACAGTTAGCTAGATATTGTAGTGTTTGCTCTTTAATTATATGTACTCCTAGTTAACATTTATTTCCTTTAATGAAATAGCACTACCTACATATATTTTAAATGTTAGTATATACTGCATATCATAGTGTTTGATATCATTTTATACTTGTATCATGATTTAATTATTATTTTTTAATAAAGACATCTGCACATCTCTACACTCCACATAGCTTAACTAAGCAACCATTTTATGGGGCCAATGTGACAAAAGAAAAGAAAAAAGGGAAACACTTTGCGTTTGAGAGGACATTCTTAACACATGGTTAATTTGTTTAAGATTTTATTTTGTTTTGAATTTCTGTATATATATTGTGTGTGTGTGTGTGGAGGGATCCACTTACACTTTTTTGGTAATATAAAATTACACCATCCATTTTTAAAGTTTTCAAGGTCCAAACAGTCAATCCAAACCGTTCAACACGATCTCCATATTAAAATGTGCTTAGAGACCAAATTTTACATTTTTTTTTTAACATTTTTACTGTTTATTATGAATTTTTGTACCTATCTTAATAAATAGTAAACAAATTAAAAAAAATTGTAAAATTTGATCTGTAAGCACATTTTAATATATCCAACATGTTAAACAGTTTAAACCAACTATTTGAATCAACTGTTTGAATTTTAAAAATGAATGGTGTATCAACCATACAGATTTAATTAGCTGGGAACAACTAGGTGCACCTGTATTCATATCATATGCCAATGATAGGGATTGACAAACTAATTCAAATCATAGAAAGAGATTCCCATAACTAATTCAAGTTATTTCAGTTCAAGATATCTACAACTTTGCAAACTTTAGCATGGTATCCAGACTCGTTTGTCTAAACCTTTTTTCCCTTTTTGCAATTGTAGGAAAAGCAAATGTGTTAAAAGGGATTGATGGCCCCTTTGTCTAGGTGGATCACACTACAATTTCTACCTCTAGAATTCTCTCTCTCTCTCCTTTACTTTAATTATTCTTTGATCTCTTTTAAGGGCTCTTATCACACACCAACTAACCAACCGGCTCAAATGGCGTATTATATTATATTATATTATATTAATAAGAGGGGAATAAGTAGAGACCTAATGGAGGATTATTGAAACTTGCGGTGCTTTCTGCGGAATAACTTTATTCTCTGACCATAAACCGTGGGAATTAATTGTTTGTTTACATGTCTGTTATTGGGGACATGTGGATGTGTAAAGAATGCTTTTGAGGTGTGTACATATATCAGGGTTTACTTCTTTAGCACAATGTATTCTTTGGAATTACTTGATTGATTTGACAACTACTGATTCTTTATTTATTATCAACAAAAATAAATTTGGATCTTGCTTTGCCAGTGCCATTTCCGTCATGTTATCTTTCTATGTGCAAAACTGCAAATAGTGGGGGAATATTAATCTTTAATTGTATATTTATTTAGGTGTGAAAGGTTTCAGTTCACACCTCACATTAACCATCTTTTAGTACATTAAATTGATCACTGTCTTAAATTTTTCCCTTGATTGAAAGCTATGGAGATGCCAAAATTAAGGATGTATTTATTTTGATATTATACGTACAGTGACTATATTGATTATTGAAGCAAACGCAAAATCAGAACCAAAATATTTATTTATTCATGTAAAAAGAAGCCATACAAGGTATAATGTATTCACATGATCAAAATTATATATTGAACTAGAAGGACATAGATAACAGAAAAGAAGTAAACGCATGTCAAAACTACTTTTATTATTGTGCTGCCATACCTAAGGTAGGGATGAAAACGGGTCCGATGTTATTCGACCGTATCCGGATCTGTATTCGAAAATTAAATACAGATATCTGATATCCGAATATCCGTGTAGATACGGATATAAATATAGTTTTAAATTTTAATTATCTGTATCCGAATAGTAGATATATACCATATAATTTAATATATATTATAAAAAAATATGTTATTCACCATTATAATTATAATTAGATAAATATTATGAATTTTGGTATTTTTAATAATATTTATATTTTTTTTATTAAATATCCGACCTGATCCGATCCGTATCTGTATCCGTCTAATATCCAATCCGTATCCGTATCCGTATCCGAAAATAAAAAACGGATACAAATATAATTTTACCAATATCCGATCCGTTTTCACCCCTAAGGCCCCCAACACAGCAACACTATTTTCTTCTATTTCTAATTAAAGATCAACCTGGAACTGGAATCTCTAAAACATGACCAAGGATATGCACTGCATGAAGCTCTGCATTGTCATAAATTGGCACTTTTCAGTCTGAAAAGGAACAAGCTTAAAGCAAGATTGCGCCGAATGTTTGGTTCATAGGACATCCTTTTCCTAAGATTTGCATAGTCACCTGCTTTTTTTTTTGCTTGTTTTTCCTTTTCTTTACCTCAGCTTCATCAGAAAGCATGATATTCCATGCCTACTTTTAAAAAGATTCGAAAGGTCTATCAGATTATACAGACAACAGGTTATAGACAGTACTGCTTATCCATGCAGACATAGCATTTTGTTGCATATAAAGTATAAATATACGAAATAATTCAACTTTACCACTGACCAAAGGAGGTGTCAAAACAACTTGGCATTAACATGTCATTTTATTTTCTTCCCCTTGAATTTTTTCAAGGTAAAAGAGACCATTGAAGACTCCACTATAAATTATTGTAACAAAATGAACAAAAGTTCTTCAGTGCTTCAAATATTTCTCTGGTCAAAAATGCAACTAATTAAACAGATAGAATGGATAAAAAGACTCATGCATAAATTAAAGAGGAAGCACTTGTGCAATGGATATACCATGAAACAAAAAGTCACAAACAAAACTCCTAAGATTTATTTTCCTGTTTTACTAGCATATACCACTCATTGTACAATCTCAATGAAACATGACATGACAGCATCATACCTCTTCCAAACTATGCAAGTTAAAATCATGTACAAACACAAATCCAAAGAAGCAGCACTATGTAGTGGATTCATCAACTTTACTCTTGACAATCTGAAAAGCCGGGTTCACCCAGGTGCCACAGCTGCACTGCATCCCAGCCCAATTAAATGAGCCCAATCGGGCCTCACAGCCGATGCATAGCAACTTGTCGGCCGAATTTCCTTCTTCCACTGCACAGTTTTTACAATAGAAGTAAGATTTTAAATTGTGTTGCTGCAAATACCAATTTCTCAGAAAACACCACGATATAGTTTATGTAAGCATTTCAGTCTCAGATTTCAGGACATTAACAGTACAGCAGAGTTATGCAAACAGTGTAACCAGACAGGAATGGGATGAAATGTATCAATCACTATAAATTAACATTTTACATCACATTATTGCAAATAAACTATATACATGGGTATTTTACATTCAATGCTTAATGGGATAAATGCAATATTAGACCTTGCACTTTTTAGCTGTTGGCAATTTCTTTCCTGTACAATGGATTTAAGTGTTCTTGTACTTTACAAGAATGTGCACTGCTAATCCGTGAATTAAATGATAAGACAGACGCTGTTGTCAAATTATAATAATATTCAGTTTCCTAATTCCTACCTTTAACTAAGAAGTGTATATATGATATCTAAATCCAACCATTGCCTTCAATGAAATGACATGCTTGCATATTCATACGAGTACAAGACATTAATTGCTATTAATTGAAAGCATGCCTGAAACAGAAATAACTAGAAAGAAGCTTTACATATAAGCAATACAAAAATTAAGTACTTACCCGCAAAGTGTTTCTTTTGAAAAAAAAATAAGGGAATTCATTTCCAAAACATACAACACTCCACAAATAATTATTATAGGAACTCAAAACTAAATTATTTCAAACAAAGACCGCTATAGAAATTAACATATCATTCATATTATGAAGAGGAGGGATCCACTTACAGCATTTGGAAGTTACAACATGTTACAACATTCGGTTTTGCGATTTTCAAAGTCCAAACAGTCGATCCAAACCGTTCAACATGATCTCTATATTAAAATGTGATTTGAGACCAAATTTTACATTTTTTTGAATTTTTTTACTATTTATTAAGTATTTTACAAATCTGTTGTTTTTAGGCAATTCTGGACAACTGAAAAACAGCAGTTTTGTATAAGACTTAATAAATAGTAAAAAAAATTCAAAAAATTGTAAAATTTGATCTCAAAGCACATATTATTGTAGAGATCCTGTTGAACGGTTTGGATCGACTGTTTGGATTTTGCAAATCACAAAATCAAATGTTGTAACATGTTGTAAGATCCAAAATGTTGTAATTGGATCCCTCCTCTATTACGAATTACTAAAACCAAAACAAGATCATTACAATATCCTAACCATTTGACTTTTTTATGTGCAAAAGGCTAAAATGATCAAAACAGAAATAGCAAACAATGGACTGAGACAGATTAAGAATGTGTAGATATCATTGTTTGAATAGAAGAGAAGTAAAACCAGGGTCCCAATTGTATGTTAAAGGAGTCAGGCTGTCAGCCTTCTCCATTTACCAATGGACTGACAGTGGCATATAGCATATTATAGTAAGGTACAGGCACCAAAATAATAAATATGAAATTGCAAGACTAGCGAATGCTCAAATGTACGAAGCCTTACAATGGAGTCATATAAGAAAAAATATATATTGGGCCCAAAGCAAGCTGCAAACAATCTGATTTATGTATTGTTTTTGTTATCATCTCTTTTGGTTTTTCTTTTATCCTTGTTGGGCAGGTTTTATATAGTTATTTATTTTTCAGAGAGGATGACAGGGGCTCGGCAAAATTGTATAAATACCATACTAGTAAGAACCAGTCAATTACTTGTCAAGACTGGAGACAAATTCCTTGTGTAGTTAACATTATTTGTGTGCAAACCTAAAACTATTATTCTATACACTTAAGTATTTCTCTGATTTTGATAAAGAAAAGATCAAATTCAAACCAATTAATATAGTGCTTCTTCTAAGAAAAACAAAGCACTGAGCTTAGAAGAGTGATTATGATATCTAGTAAACAGCATGCATGACACTGTCAGATACGGGACAAAGTTCAAAAAAAAAAAAAAAATAGATTAGTGAGATTGGTACCAGCTCGCATCCACTTCATGGGTTCAACAAAAATGGCGGTACACTGTGGTTTCTTCTCGGACCAGTCGCTATCACGATCCTTCCACTTAAAGCACTTTTCACCTTCTCCTTGTTCATGTGGTATTACACTTTCCTCTGAGGCTACTATTCTCCGGCACTTTTTGCAGCGGTATATAACCTTTGGTTTTTCAGCTGTTTCCATATCCTGATATGCACAAGAGAAATGCAAATTATCAAAAACAAAGTCTAAGCCTTCATAGGTGAATCTAGGATGTAATCATCTCAGCATAAACTCACACCATATGCCAATTAACTAGTTCAAAAACCACAAATAACAGAATATTTGACCTAATTTGATAAACTATTCGCCGTAGATTCTTCGTACAATAAACTTTCCCTGCATTATATTAAAATTACGACAAGAAATCGAGATTTCGCAGATAATAGGGGTAGCAACAAACCGATGTCTCCATATCCTTTGTTTTTTCAGCTGTCTCCATATCCTGATATGCACAAGAGAAATGCAAATTATCAAAAACAAAGTCTAAGCCTTCCTAGGTGAATCTAGGATGTAATCATCTCAGGATAAACTCAAACCATATGCCAATTAACTAGTTCAAAAACCACAAATAACAGAATATTTGACCTAATTTGATAAACTATTCACAGTAGATTCTTCGTACAATAAACTTTCCCTACATTATATTAAAATTACGACGAGAAATTGAGATTTCGCAGAAAATAGGAGTAGCAAGTAGCAACAAACCGATTCAGGAACTTCTCTGGGAGCTTCAAGATTCATCGGAGGTAGCAAAGCTGCAAAGGGAAAGCCGAGAGTGAGAGCAAAGATAGTGAATTAGTGATGGATCTCCATCTCCTCCCAATTCAGTAAAGAAATGGCGAGTTTACTATGGCCCAGCAGATTGAAAAGCTTCTTTAATAAATGGCCGGCCCATAAAATCCTAATGATACAATACAAGGAAGCACTACTCCAAAGAATTCGCAGTACGTTCCCCACTTTGGGCCTTTCAGCCATGTTTGATTGTGGAGTAAAAATTAAGAGATAGGAGTAGGTCCGATGGGAAAGGCCATGTTTGATTGTGGAGTAAAAATTAAGAGATAGGAGTAGGTCCGATGGGCATGTCCATCGGACCTACTTTTAGGTCTAATTGGCTCTTTCACTGTACGATTAGCATTAAGATATGTGAGCACGAATGTTAATGCAAATCGAATGTTGGCTCTTTCACAAGTCCATACGGATTTTAATTAGTTTGCACGAATGTTGATGCAAATCGAATGGTCATCACACCCATCGAACCAAATTAGGTCCGATGGGCATCGGACCTACTTCTGAATTCAGATGTATGACTTAAATTAATTTATTTAGTAGGATAAGATGTTGAAAATGTGTTTCTTTTTATACAGGGTCATACAAGTAGAGTAAGTATGGAGTAAGTTAATCCATCTAAATAGATAGAATAAGTTATTTCGGATTAAGTCACCTCTTATTTTATCTTACTTTTCTTATTTTATTTTTTGTTTGATTGTTTAAGTGTGAAGTAAGATGTTTCCTCCACCTCTTACTCAACAACCAAACATGACCTTCGTTTTCTACCCTTTTCTCACTGATAGTGTGCGTTTGTTGGGTTCATGATACTAATGCTACTCAAACAGTCGATCCAAATCGTTCAACATGATGAATATATTTAAATGTACTTGCAGATTAAATTTTACATTTTTTTTTATTTTACTATTTAATAAGTATTTTACAAAATTTTTGTTTTCAGACCATTTAATTTTTGTACCCATCTTTATAAATAATAATAAAATTCAAAAAAATATTAAATTTGATCAACAAACACATTTTAATATATCTATCATATTAAACGGTTTGGATCAGTTGTTTGAATTTTAAAAATATAGGGTGTAATCCTGCCACTATTTTTGAAAAATGGTGTAAGTGATCCTCCTTTTATACAAATTAAATTTATAAGTAGATAAAATAGTATTTTTTTTTCAATATTCATTGTTCGTTAAAAGTAATTTGTTCGTGGAGGAGTATCAAACCCGACTTATGATAAATTTATGCTAAGTTCGAATGTTTTTTTCTCACTTAAATTTCTACATTCTCTGACAGTAAATAATTAAGAACAGAAAATTGGTTTTTCCTCAGCAAGTCCATTTATTAACCATCCGATCCGAATTCACATCCAGTGCATTACCTGAAAAGGGAATCTTTTACCATTAGTCGATCCGGACCGTTATTTTGAGCTAGGCACAAATCTCAAAGCCCAATAATACTGCCCCCCTATTTCCCCGAATCTCAAACCGGTTGAGATATCTCAGAGGATGCGAATTCCTTTGAAAGAAGAAACCTACTTCGCGCTGCCCCAAATCTCTCTTCCGATCATCAATCACATCCGCCATTGAAGAATTTAAATCCGAAGAAATTAGGAAGAATCGGCGTAATCCGGACGGTGAGCCTCTCTTCCGATTTTTTTTTGTTTTTGTTTATTTCGACCAAAACGCGGCCAGTCGGTTTTGCAAATCACCCAATAATCGGATCGTGCGCTGCCGATAGATTTCCCAAACCTTGGTAGCACAAATGAATTACTGCTTGCTGTGGTAGAAGGTCCTAATTTTAAGTAAGGTACTTCACAAACAAACAATCCAATGGCCTAGGCATATTATACCAACCCTAGACATTTTTTGTGTTTTTCCTTGAGACTGGTAGTAGGAGGGAGGTTTTAGAGGGTAATTAGACATATGGTAGGCATAATCACTGAAAATTAGATATCATACATTGCATAGTCTTTGTGTGGATTTGCTTTGTTTCATGGAATTGCTAGGTCCTTCAAGGCTGAAATTAGGGGTGAAAACTGGTCGGATATTATCCGACCGAATCCGGATCTGTATTCAAAAATTAGATACGGATATTCGATATCCGAATATCCGTACGGATATGATTTTAAATTTTAATTATATGTAACCGAATAGTAGATATATACCACATAGTTTAATGGGCTACGGTGCTTCGCGAAGTAAAGCGAATGTTTTACTTCACGTTTATATCTTCAATTTCAAAGTTCAAAATGTCGATCCGAACCTTTTAAGTTGATCTCCATATTAAATTGTGCTTGGAGACCAAATTTTACAATTTTTAGAAATTTTTTACTATTTTTTTGGAATTTTTTAAAATCGCTGATTTTCAGAAAATCGTGGACCATAAAAATTGATGATTTTAAAAAAATTCAAAAAAATAGTAAAAAATTTCTAAAAATTGTAAAATTTGGTCTCCAAGCACAATTTAATATGGAGATCAACTTGAACGGTTCGGATCGACATTTTGAACTTTGAATTTGAAGATATAGACGTGAAGTAAAACATTCGCTTTACTTCGCGAAGTACCGTAGCCCAACTCATAGTTTAATATATATTATGAAAATATTTATGTATATATCTACCGATATCCGATCCGTATCCGTATGTATCCGTCTAATATCCGATCCGATATCCGAATATCCGTACGGATATGATTTTAAATTTTAATTATATGTAACCGAATAGTAGATATATACCATATAGTTTAATATATGTTATGAAAATATTTATGTATATATCTACCGATATCCGATCCGTATCCGTATGTATACGTCTAATATCCAATCCATATCCATATCTGGAAAATAAAAAAGGGATACGGATATGGTTTTCTTACTATCCGATCCGTTTTCACCCCTAGCTGAAATACAGCTGCTACTTACAGTATCTGGTTCTCATAATATGAAATGATTTACATACTGGTACCGGAAGAGCCAAGAACTGTACCAAGATTTGAGATTGAATTCCTTTAGATTTTGAAATTTGAAGTCAATGCCCAGGATTACAGATAGATGGCGCCACTGAAAATTGAGACAGGCCACCAGGATGTGGTCCATGATGTGGCCATGGATTACTATGGCAAGCGGCTGGCAACCGCCTCGTCAGATGCTACCATTAAGATTGTCGGTGTGAGTGGCACAGCACACCAGCAACTGGCAACCTTGACTGGTCACACAGGCCCCGTCTGGCAGGTTGCATGGGCCCATCCCAAATTTGGCCCGTCACTTCTTGCTTCTTGCAGTTATGATGGCCGAGTCATCATCTGGAAAGAAGGTATTTTCATAAGTGAATAGAATAAAGAAAAAGTGGTACCAGGTCAGTTTTTCGCAGTAAGAATTAATATCTTCATATAAAATTAGAGAAGTGTTGTCTCATAGCAAAATCAGACTTCAGACCACCCCCGTCATGTCTCAGTGGCTTTCTCTTGTTATTTTACATGGTTTCTTTTTATAAATAGGTTATTAACCCATTTGGGTTCTTTACTTGTTTAGTTTTTGGTACTACTAATACCAATAACAGCATTCAAAATGTTTTACTATGGTAAAATTAGTACCAATTTCGGCCTCATCTTTTGGCCAGAAGCCACTAATGGGGCTCCACTGTGATCATTAGGTGCAGTATCAGTATGCATTAGCTGATATTTGCCAGTACCATATGAATTTTTTTCTTTATCCAACAGGTGCAAAGGCCGACGAGTGGTCCCAGGTGCATGTTTTTGCTGAGCACAAGTCCTCGGTCAACTCCATTGCTTGGGCCCCACATGAGCTAGGTCTCTGCCTGGCATGCGGATCTTCTGATGGTAACATCTCCATCTTCACATCCAGGCCAGATGGTGGATGGGAAACAGCCCGCATTGACCAGGCCCACCCTGTTGGGGTTACCTCGGTCTCATGGGCCCCTTCCATGGCCCCCGGTGCCCTTATTGGGTCAGACTCCAACATGTCTGACCTTGTCCAGAAACTTGCCTCTGGCGGGTGTGACAACACTGTCAAAATCTGGAAATTGTATAATGGTGGATGGAAGATGGATTGCTTTCCGGCTTTGCAAATGCATGCTGATTGGGTAAGGGATGTGGCGTGGGCCCCAAATCTGGGCCTTCCAAAATCGACTGTGGCAAGCGCATCTCAGGATGGGACTGTGGTGATATGGACAATCGGGAAGGAGGGAGACCAATGGGCAGGACGTGTTTTGAATGATTTTAAGACGCCAGTGTGGAGGCTTTCTTGGTCACTTACGGGAAACATACTTGCTGTGGCTGATGGGAGTAATAATGTGACATTATGGAAGGAGGCGGTCGATGGCGAGTGGCAGCAGGTCACTACTGTCGATCCGTAGGTTTTAAATTTGTTCGAATAGTAATGATGGTACTAATGCTTCTTCTTATATGAACTTGTTATATTTTATTTCCCTTTCTCTTTATTTGTTCAATTAGTATCTGACAATTTACAGTACTGGCCTTTCTGCAGTGGTTCAATATTTTGCATCTTGTTTAGCCGTTGCATATTCCTATTTAATTTTTGTTTTCATTAACATTTTTTTCAAAGAAATTTCTGACCTATGATGTGTTGGTGATCTTCCTTTGTTTATTAGTTGGTGCAACTTTTTCAAAGAAATTTTGTGCAGATTGCCATAGTTTGATGAACTCCAACCAAGAGAATTTTTCTATCAACTTGTATTTTATAGTCAGAATTTAAACCGTGTGCCATTTATATCTGATCATGGCCAAATTTCTCGTGTAGCCTAGTTCCCTCTCCTTTTGTGTGATTTATCATCCTCAGTTCCTCACACAGATCTGAACCGTTCATCATGCTTTCGAAATGTGCAATTTTCTAATTGATACTTCCAAGCAGAAACACAATTATAGATAACAAGAGGTGGTTGAAAAGATGCAGAAAAGAAAATAGGAAGGCTTATTTTCTCAGTCAGAGTATGCTCGAAATTCTGGAGCGCAAAATGTATGCTATTTTGGGCGTGGTAGAGACGTCAATATTTATTTATTTTATTTATTTGAAAGAAAGGATTCAAAGGAGAGACTTGGTGTGTTTGGATCGAGATTGAATAGTGCTAACTCAGGAATTGCTCCGGTATTTTTAAAATATTGTGATCTAAACTTAAATTAGAAAGTATGAATAATATGAGAACAACGTTGTTTTGCTATTTTAATAAAAATATGAGTTAGCACTATTCTAAATATACAATTCAAGCAACATTTCTATTATTTCATAATAGTCCAAAATTAGTATTATTCTCAACCCACTTGAGTTAGCACTATTCTCAACCACTAATTCAAAAATCACTATTCTTGCACTAATTCTTAAACAATCCAAACGTATCCATAGAATAAAACAAAGGCAAAAAAAAAAACAGAGCTGTAATCCACAACCAACAACAGAAGATGCCGGAAAAGATTAATAAAATTGGTTAAAATTGAAAACACAAAAGCTAAATTAATTACTTAAATCTTCTGGAAAAGGAACGTTCGTCTGTGATTTCTTCAGCCAACTTGTATAAATCCTTTATTATTTATTTTTGAAGCAGCCACCAAAAACAAAAACAAAATTTATGGAATATGAGCTACGAAACACAGTGCAAGACAACCTTTTGACCAATGATTGAAATCGTGTTGAGAGTGAGGCATATTACCGAAATTTTTACTAATATACAAAACAAATAATAAATTTAACAATCTATATAATTTTTTTTTAAATTCACAATCTATTCAAACCGATGACATTGTCATCGGTTTCAGAAAGGTAGAACCAATAAGTCATTTTAAGCAAATTTTGATGCTTTTTCATTTTTTAAAAAAAAAAAATACATCTTTAACGATGACATTGTCATCGGTTTAAAAGCCAAACACAATTTTTCATCGATTTAAGCCAAACACGATTTTTGATGCTTTCTGCACACTTTTTGAAACAACGAACGACTCAGATTAAAACACTGTTTGTAATCATTACGAAGTTGTGCAAACAGTGAAACCAAATTAGATATTTTTGTTGAATTTTTTATTTTTTTTAAAATAGAAAGACCATAATATTTTATGTATTTATCTAGAAGTGACTTTTGAATCGGGATCAATAATTCAGATTCAAAGCATTTTTATTTTTTTCTAATAACACACAAAGAAATATTTTAATTTTTCTTACGGCCATGAAAAATTCGATCTGAAAAATATTGATCCGGATTATTTGTTTTAAGTCTTTTTAATAAATTAAATATGGTATTCTATCTAATTTAAAAATATATAAAAATATTTCTAATATTTTAATAAAAAAATAAAAAAATTATAACATTTTCTAATTAAATAAAAAATAAATGAAAAATTATTTTTAATAAAATTTGATGAAAATATCTAATTTGGTTTCACTATTTGCGCAACTTTGTAATGATTACAAACAATATTTTAATCTGAGTCGTTCGTTGTTTTAATCTGAATCGATCATTGTTTCAAAAAGTGTGCAGAAAGCATCAAAAACTGTGATTGGCTTAAACCGATGACATTGTCATCGGTTCTACCTTTCTGAAACCGATGACATTGTCATCGGTTCTAGCTTCTAAAACCGATGACAATGTCATCGATTTGGATAGATTGTGAATTTCATAAAAAAATTGTATAGATTGTTAAATTTATTATTTGTTTTGTATATTAATAAAAATTTCGGGGCATATTAACATGGCACAAAAATTCAATTTTCCAGTTTATGGATACAAATGTTAATTATGCTGTGTAGTAAGAAATAGTAAATTATATAAACCACGTACGTTGCTCTGTTAAAGTGGAGGTAGCACAGTTAGCTTGGAAAAAGTTCTAAGATTGTTATATTTAAAGGTCAAGAGTTCGATTCTCTCTCACAACTTAACAGCTTCTGTGAAGATATTTTTTTTTAAAAAAAAGTGCTCCGTTTCAATTTGTATAAGAACATGTCGCATACTCGCATGTATTTTTCGTGATTTTGCATCAGACTATCGTAAAATTTATCCTTCCTTCCACAGTATTAAAATTCATGCAGTATATAATATCCGAAATTTTTTAGTTACCACCTGATAAATTACGAATTAAATAAACACCATTTAAATCTGCAGAATTTAAGAGTTACCACCTACGTTATCTAGGGATGCGCATCAAACTTGACTGGTGCGCACTCTGAGGAAGAACACTAATTTGGTGTGCACTCTGGAGGAGAGCACCGCTTGGTGGGTGTAACTGGGGAGGCGCACCACTCTGTCTATTTTGATACAAGTGGTGCACCTGTCCAGTACGTATACAAAGCGGTGCTCTCTTCTAAGGTGCGCACTAAATTGCTGTTCTCCTCCAGAGTGCACACCAGCCAAATTTGATGTGCGTTCTGAGAAAGAATGGGTGGGAATTAAAAAGAATGGGTGGTAACTTTTTAATTCCATGAGTCAGGATGGTGTTTGTTTAATTTTAAATTAAGAGGTGGTAACTAAAAAAAATTTCGGATGTAATCTTAAGCCAATTAGCTACAATCGTTCCCTTTTTAAGTATCACCATGTGCGGTGGTTGCACGGGTTTGGGACGAATTAAATAAATTATTAAAAATCACAGTAATCGAATGCGGACAGAAGTCACAAGACAAAGATCAGATTTGATTAGTACTGAACATATGATAAAGTCCAGCAAAGCCAGAGGGAGGAATGCATTTTTTATTGACCAATGATTGCATGTTTCTAATAAGAAGAGAAGAGGGTTCCAATATCATGTCACAAAATCACAAATTTATATTTTAAAATTTTGAACCTCAAATGCTTGACTAAAAATAGGTAATCTCGTTCATTTACAAAAGAGATGTGGGTAAATTAAATTTTATGACTTTTTAAATTTATTTTATACTAGTTCAAGTGGTTAAAAATTAAAAGAATAATAGTTAACTATGAAATTAATTTTAATGCATTCATTTTTTTTTATGTCTTGATCCAGTATACAATAAACTAAAAAAATAACAAAATTTTAAGTGAATACATCTCTCATTAAAATAAATAAATTTAATGGTTACAATTTAGAATTTAACTTTTGTAACATTTGGTGGCATCAAAGACTTATAATATTAGAATCCTCTCACAATATTCAGTAGGAGGGTTTAAATGCACCATCATTTTTATGTTCCAATATGTTTCACATTATTTATCTCCGTTTTCAAAATCCAAACAGTCAATTCGAACTGCTCAATATGATTTTCATAATAAAATATGCTTGGAAACTAAATTTCATATTTTTCAAACTTTTTTTTACTATTTTTCATATAGATACAATATTACTTTATTAGATAGTGATTTTGCACCTACCATGTGCTATTGGAGCTTTTCCAAACTTCAATAATAACAGTGCATGTGTTAAGTTGGTATTAATTATCTGCGTAGCTATAAATTTTATTTTGTTTTACATGTGTATTATTTTAGTCGGCCAGTTATTTAATTATACTTTTTTTTTTGTAGTTATTACTATCTAACAACCAGATATACAAAATATTTAAGTTTCAGTGAAGGGTTGATTTTGCATCTGAACAGATTGATGCAATGACAATATTATTATGGCACGAGGAATCATATATATACAGAAACAATTACAAATAAGAAGCAAGGTTTTTATCACTGTTCTGCTACAATGATTGTGGATGAGAATAAGTTATTTTTAGGGTTCGGTTAATCGGAATAGCTTATTCGGTGTTTGGCTGATTTAGAATCAGTGTTGTAAAAAAATCTGTTTAGGAATCGGTCGACTATTCGTTGTCAATGACCAAACCGTCATGGATTTTCCCGATTAATCAGCCGATTATTTCTGATTATGGCCAATTATTCCCAATTAATCGCTTGGCGTTACCACTTACCCTATCCGTCCAATGACCACATACCGTTATTTACAACACTAGTTCGAATAGCTAGAATAGTAAATCCAAACTTTTTTATTAGAATAGGTTATTCTTAAGATTTTTGAAATTTGACTATTCTAATAAGACGAACAATAGCTATTCTAACTATTCTTATTTTACAATCAAACATACTCATAATATTTTAATATTTTATTTATGTGTTAAGTTGGCACCGCTTGTCTTCACGTTTGGCTGTGGATGCTATCAAGTATTAATTAATTAAATACTTTTTTTATTTATTAATAAAAAAATTTCCTTCAATGCTCTCCTTATTTTTTTTTTCCATTGACAAGTAACTGGAGCTTTGCATGTTGGAGAGAAAATTAATGTCATGTAGTATTTACTGATTAATTGTTCATACAACAAAAGTTTGACAATTAATTCCAATAATTTTGTAAAAGACTAAAAATTAAAATTAAAACAGTCCAACCAACATATATAACATTGAAAATCAGTGGCTCAACCAAAGCGTTACCACCATTTGCATTTATTTTATATGAATGTGCTCAAATTAAAAGCTCCTTAATTTCTTGGTTAATCCAATTTATCTTAATTGGAAACGAAATTTTTTGTACAACTTCATAACGTTTTTGTCTGACAGAATTCACTTCTATGGACTCGGTATTTAGATCTTATTAATTATAAAATGTTTTTTGAGAGGGTGTTATTCAGATTTTTTTTTTTTTGTTTTATAGTGGATTTCAGATCAAATTCCAGTAGAAATGAATGAAATTTAGAAAATAAAATTGTGTTTACGAATTTGTAATTTGTTTTAGGGTCTTAATTAATTTAGTGAACAATTAGTACATCATTCAATTTTGGATCTTACAACATGTTACAACATTCAATTTTGCGGTTTTCAAAGTCCAAACAGTCGATCTAAACTGTTCAACATTATTTCTATATTAAAATGTGATTTGAGATCAAATTTTACATTTTTTTAATATGATAAGTTGAATATGATTTCTATATAAGTTGAAAAAATCATGTTTAAACATGTTGATATGATAAGTGGAACATGATTTTTTTGAATATGATTTCTATATTTAAACATCATCTCATCAGCCCGTTCAACATGATTTCCACTTACGTATTTAAATATAATTCAACTAGTTATTGTTAGTACTTATTACCACATTTAATTTAGTCTGCAATGCAAATTGTAATATATTATATATATAGGTGGAATTTAGAAATGACAACATCACAATTTGCAAATATGCAGATGACTCTGTTTTTCCAGACCTTGAGAAAAAGCATAACATCCTGATCTTAATAACTTATTTTCTTATTATTTTGTTTCATTTTATCTATAATTATTTAATTTTGCTGTGTCACACAATGGGTACATTCTGATAATGTACTCAGACATGCTTCATACATTGCCAATATATATAAACCATATTGAAGCATATAACTGAATACTTAAAAATCTATTATATATCATGAATGAAGACTATGATGCTAAATATATATTGACAATTAGGTTTTACTTGTAGGGAACAGTCTTTGATTTCTAAAACACAACGGAACCAAATCTCCTGCTTTCCTATGGACAGGAAATTTATACTCCTAAAGTTACTGGCATGTGGATCCGGAGTAGACCTAGAGCAAAACTATATTCAATATTTAAATGTGAAAACCCATCCGGATCCACGTGTTAGTGACTTTAGAAGCAAGAATTTCCTGTCCACAAAGAAGCAAGTGAACCGGTTCCAAACAGTACATTGTGTTTCTCAATTTGTAATTAAGACTAGTTACAATTGAGGGAAACATATCTTCTCTTAATTCAATTCTATAGAACAAGTCTATATATATAATATTCTGTCTACTTTGTCTCCTATATAAATGCAAATTAATGCGCTATACAATGCATGCTATCAGAACACTACACCTTCCTTCCTTCCAAAACCTTACCCAACAAAAATGGCTACCAAACTAATAATAAGAACAACAACCTCAGAATCCATATTATCCTCCATTGCCATCTTTCTCCTTCTATCTCTTACTTTTGGCGAAAGAACATTCGCTTGCAATTTATTCAGAGGAAGTTGGATATCTGACGACTCGTACCCAATGTACGAACCGGCAGGCTGTCCCTTCATCCGAAAGGAATTCGACTGCATCAAGTTCGGCCGGCATGATTTGCTTTACCTCAAATATAGATGGAAACCTGAGTCATGTGAATTACAAAGGTTTGTTCTTTTTTTTTTGAATTTTGTATATCTTGTTTCATCAAAATTAGTAGTAGCTACAGAAAATATATATATAGTTTGCATCAATGTCATGGTAAAATTGTTGTGTCATGGCAAAATCGGAGGATTTAATTTTTAACATAAATATATGTGCATTATTTTTGTTTCGTCATGACTCTCTTGTTGATTTAGGTTACATCATATATATCAGCACCAGTTTTACTTGTGCCCCGTATTAATTTCAGTTTTGTCACCATTATTGCATGTGTTTACTTATAATTTAATGCTCCTTAAATATATATTTATATATATATTGACACCCTAGCTTCCACAGAATATATAACCTCTGAAATCTGATCGTTTGTAATTAATTTCAATTTGTTTGTTTTTGAACTCGTAATATAATATAATGCATAGATTTGATGGGATGGATTTGCTGAGAAAGTGGAGAGGAAAGAGAATAATGTTCGTGGGAGATTCGCTTAGCCTGAATCAATACGAGTCCCTTTTGTGCCTCATTCACGCATCAGCACCAAATATTTGGACCAGTGAAGTAGGAGCGCCTAACAGCCCTTTCACCGGGATTCGATTTCAGGTATATATATATATGTATAAATTTTCATTCATTTCAGGAGATTTTATTCTACAATTACTTAATTTGTTTGATTCAACGACACATCTGACATGAAATTCAAATTTTATCACTGATACATTTACGTACGATGAAATTTACAGTTGCAATCGTTGTTATTAACCAAACTTTTCATGATCCAGACAGTATGTAGTGGTAGATAGTAGGCATGTGAAAATTATATGAGCAGATAGGATGTGATGTGCCTATTAAGAGATTTTGGTAAGCACAATTCTAAAAGTATATTGAATTGACTTCAAACGACAAATTCAAACCGTTGAAATCAATGTACTTCATGAATAATGCATGTACATATAAAATTTTGAAAGTTTCGAATTCATTTGCTACAAGATTAAGCAGTTAAAGAAGTGAACATTTTATAAGTTGTTTTATATATTTATTTTTTCATTATTTTTTTATCCCTTAATCTTGTAGCAAATAAATTCGAAATTTTAAAATTTTTCATGTATATACATTACTCATAAAGTACATGAATTTCAATAGTTTGGATTCTTCGTTTGAAGCCGATCCGATACACTTTTGGAGTTGTGTTCACTAAACTTTCTTGGTGATCACATCACACTCTAGCTTTGCTCAAATGATATTATGATTATAGAGTTAGTTTGTTCGCTATTATTTATATTTCGGTTGAAATATAAATTATTTAAATTACAATTTTTCCGTGCCTGAACGATTGATTTAATTACTCAGTGCGTTATTAAATTTTAGAAGTCACCAAATTTCACTATTTTTAAAAGGAATTACTATTTTTTTTCTAAACTTAAAAATGATCCTGTTTGATATATGAACATTTTAATTTTCTTATCATTTCTTGTCCATCTTTTAAAAAATTCCACAAAATAGTACAAAAAATCCTTAAAATATTGAAATTTAATACTGTAAAAGATTTGCTATGAAAATTACATTGAGCAATTTGAATCGACTGTTCGGACACTAGATAACATAATTTGGGTCATTATATATTATGAAAAACTACCTAATTGTACATATTTATGTTTTTTTTTTTTTTACAAATAATCAGGACTTAGTGTAAACAGTTAAGTAGTGGACACAAAAGTTTTTCATAAAAGCATGTCAAAAGCCTATTCTAGTGTTATATAGTCAATCATTTCAATCCACTACATATTTGAGGTAATTAATGTATACAAACGGATCACATATTTTAGAAACATGCTCCACTAGTTGTGTTATTTTCATCAATTACCAGGAATTATATATTAATTTACACCATCACCTTCTCTTCTCTTCTTTATTTTATTGTGGTAAGATGAAAATAATACTATAATTTAACTTCCGAATTTAGGACGCCTTTAGATGGCAATAAAATAAAATCTAATAACATGATAGTATCATACCAATAGATGATTGGTGATTTGTAAAACAAAGATATTAAATAATAAAACATACAAATTAAATAAAAAAATAATCAAAATGGATAAATTAAAGAATTCAAAATAAATAACAAAAAGAAGTAATATTAATACATGATAGTTTATTCATTGATGGTTTATCTATTATAATCATGTTGAACATGTTATTATTGTATTGTTTGCTTTGTTATTTACATTAAATGTCTCCGTCAGAAGTTTGACCAAGTTCGGAAGTTCCGTCGGTGGTCTGCCATAAGTTTGTGAAAGATACAAAATTGATTATTTATTAATTACGAGTTAATTGACTTCTAAAAATATTATTAATTAGTTAAAATATAATCCGGTTAAATTAATTATGTTATCATTCCGACATTTACGGTGAAATCCGAACAACATTGCCCCTAAATTAGGAGTGCAAACGAATCGGATACAGATCGGATAGTGGTAAAATCATATCTGTATCCGTTTTTATTTTTCAAATACAGATTGAATATCAGATATCTAGAAATATATACATAAATATTTTCATATTATATATTAAATTATATGGCATATATCTACTATTTAGATACGAATAATTAAAATTCAAAACCATATCCGTATCTATATCCGCACAAATATTCGAATATCGAATATCCTTATCTAATTTTCAAATACAGATCCGGATATAGTCGGATATTATCTGCACCCCTACCCCTAATTAACTTAGTAGGTTTTGTTAGGGAAATTACTGTGTGCGTGAAAAAAAAATTACTTAAATTTCGTGAAAAAAATTTCCACGCACACAGCATTTCAGATATTTAAAAATTTTCATTTTCCATTTTTATTTCCGTTCTCTCTGGACGGACGACGAGCTTTAATTGTGGTGCGATGGTGGGAAAGGAATCAAACAATCAGAAAACCTTTGCAATCAATCAAACAATTATATCAAGAAAGAATTCTCTAGATCTGCATCTCATCGTAGTCAGATTACACGCTGTCTCAAAATTGGACTTTTGCATCAGTGGCATCCTCTGTTATGCACTTATGATAGTGCAATTCTATTCTACCAATTCCATGCTACATAGCTTAAATTAAAGGAATTAAATTCCAATTCTATTCGTTTAATTCCATGTGCATTAATTAATTCTGCCTAACTCCAAAGCAAGCTCATTATGCCTAATTCCAGACCTAATTATGAGATCCACATGATATATTTTTTAATTGTCTTATCAACACCACATATGCCTAGTATTAGTTGTATGTATCCATAAGTGATCAATCAAACTATTCCTAAAATATCACAATCAAAAGGATCCGAACCTGTTCCTACCAGCAAGGCTTTGCTCGGAAAAGAGCTTCTAGGGTTCTAGGAAAAATTAAAAATTAAAATTAAGGAAGACCAAATAAATTATAATAGTATAATTTTATTTCATCAATAAACTTATAATACTAACACTCGTAAATATTATAAAATATAATGAACAATTAATGATTCTTTTGTATTTATTAAAAAAAAAATCATATGTCCAACTCTCCGTTATGTGGTCTCAAAAATTTTGCAACTATAAGTTAGTTATTATATTAGTATTATCCGTTATTCATCTGCTACCGTTTTATTATCCTATAATATTAACGGATAAGAATAGGGTAGAATAAGATTCAATCTTAATGAGTAAAATTAGAGTATGAATAAAATTAAAAAAAATATATGGTTGACAGCAAAATAGATCAAATCATTTTTAGTGAATAAATACTTATATTCTATCTGTATCGTACTGATTGACACCCCTAACCACAAGTCCACAACCTCTGTTTTTTTTTTTAGTATTCCTACGGACTTTATATCAAAATAAAAAAATATATATATCAATCAACAGAAATGCTGAGACATGCTAATACAAGCGATCGATTGCATTTTTTTTCTTTTCTTTCTAAAAGAAAGTACCACAGATCCTATTATATATACTGCCAAGATTTAAAAGATGCAACTATATATATGAGTTATAGTACAAACCTTTTTTTTTTTTGCATAGATACCAGCAAGCAATATCTCATCTGGATTTTTTTTTCATTTTCCCTTCTGTTGCAGGGTTACAATCTGACTGTTGAGTACTTCGCTTCTCACTACTTAGTAGACATAAATGCTAGATCGATTGGTCGTGTGTTGAATCTTGATTCCATAAGTGCTGGTCACATATGGGAAGGTGCCGACATACTCATATTCAACACCGGGCACTGGTGGCCCCGCAGTGGCCCCACACAACCGTAAACCCTCTATCTCTCTGTAACACTTAGTAGAAAAATAGTCAGTTTTCATTCTTTCAACAAATCAGATTATCAAAAGCCAAAGCCCCCTCCAACAAGATAGGAGATTATTTGATAAGAAAATGTTTAACAAGCATGCACTTATAATTATATATCTACCATAAAATCTAATGAGAATCATAATTGAAAAAACAGGAATTATTCTAGTATCTCATTCAGTCATTCTATTATAAGATAATTTGTTATTAGAAAAAAAGTGTAACTGATTATATTTAATTTTCTCCATTAAAATCAATTTTACTGCAACTTATTATTGTCTCTGGCTTATTATATGATCAAAATTAATTTTAAAATTCTTCATTATATAGTGTATTTAAGCAATTATCTTCTTTTCTTTATCATTCAAGCATACAAGAAGAGGAGCATGTTCATAATAAACCTTTGCATCAATTAATAATTGCATAGATGCCTGGAATAGAAACCCCTTGCTTTTGAATAACAAGAGTATGCAAATTGAAGTAGTATACTAAATACTTATTATGTTTATGTATGCAGGTGGGACTTTATTCAAGATGAAGGGAATATATTGAAAGATATGGACCGGACATTAGCTTTCACAAAGGCATTGCAAACATGGGCTAAATGGGTTGATCAAAATATAGGCCCTTCTACCAAAGTCTTTTACCAAGGGATCTCACCTGACCATTACAAGTAAGTCCAACTACAAGAGTTTCAGTTTCTTTTTTTTTTTAGTTTCCTTTTTATAGTTGGGCTCATTTCACTATCATGGATATTGGATAATGATTTTGGATTATACTATTTTACTTCCTTTTTTTTTTTTCCTTTTTTTGCTAAGTTTTGGTTTCTAGCATTGATGGTTGCCGGACTTAGACGGATCCCGGCTCCGCTGCTCTCCAAATAGGAGAGCAAGACTCTGTTATTTCAAATCTAACCATTAAATTTGTTCATGCACGATTCTCAACACAGATAACGTTTAGATTTAAAATAATAGGGTCCTGCTCTTGGAGAGCAGCGGAGTCAGATCCGACTTAAACATGTTCCCATTCTTTTTTAGTATACTTTTTTCTGAACTATAGCATCCTTTCAGAGAACAATTGCATTTGATTTTATTGTGCATGTATACATACACGCTTCACCATTTTTAACTCCACAAGTTTTTCTTTTATTGGACTCGGTGATGAAGTTACATGCTTGCTTATATTTATACATACTTTTTTTTCTGAACTTTTCAGTGGTAAAGATTGGGGTGCAACAAAGCAAGACGGGTGCATGAAAGAAACACAACCTATCTTAGACTCATCAAAATATTTAGCCGGTGCATTGCCACAGGAAGCAATAGTAAGAAACATAATTAGCAGCATGTCTAAGGCTGTGTACCTGCTAGATGTGACTTTTCTATCTCAGCTGAGAAAAGATGCGCATCCATCCAAATATAATGGCATTAATTTCAGGAATGATTGCAGTCACTGGTGCGTACCAGGTTTACCTGATACATGGAACCAGCTCTTCTATGCTGCTCTTATACAGTCTTAAAAGAGAGATATACTGATATACTGATATACTGATATACTGATGTATATTTAGGATAAATTCAGGGCATTATAGTTTGATTTTTTGGCGAATCTTTGAATAAATTCTCATAGAATCCTTTAGTAAATAAATGGCTGTGCCAGCCAAGCTAAAATGATTACAATTGTTGGTGTTTTGGAGCATCAACCATCTGTAACAATCTAAGCTACGAATGGTGTGTATCATACATTTGATAAGTTTTCCAACAAGAGCTAATGAAAGATTATAACCTCCAGTCGGATCTCAATCTCATATCCCTCCCATCCATTGATCCACTGATCCACTTGTTTTCTTTTCTCTACTAGGATCTTTCCTGATCAGATCTCATCTCCAATTAGATCCCTTCTCAGTCGCTCGTCTCTGTTACTGGTTTCCCTTCCCATGAGGCTCCAATTGGAATTCTCTCCTGTCGTGTTGAATCAAGAAAGAAAGTGCATTACCTCAATCTTGCTCTTTTGGTCCTACTTTACTGGTTTCCTTCTAATTCGAAACTAGTCTACCTAGCAAGTTAGCAAATGCTGTCCATAAAGGGAACCTCCAAATTGGAAACCTCTTTTCTGCAATGCTTCTCCCTACACTGGCGTGTCTCTACTCTCTAACCATGGAACCTTTTGGTTTGGAGAGGACGATCGGACATGTTCTCTGGTTTGTGTTTCGATGCGCGTGCGTGTAACTGGAGAGCTCAGACATCGAGTTTAAGCCCGAGAGAAAAGAAGTTACTATTTGGGTCTGCTCCAGTACCCGCAATACCCGATCCGCTAGTTCTCCTTACTACTCGGCCCAAGATTTGAATTGCCATATGGGCTTAATTGGTTTCATTGATGGGCTAAATTAGTTACTTCTACCAAAATCAACACGAGACACGAATTGATTTACTTTTTATTTTCTTTTTTTTTTTTTTTTTTTTTAAACTGGCGTTAGGTTTCAAAACCGAGAAAATATAACATGAACTCAATCAGCTGGAATTAAAACGTTAATTGTCAAATCAAAATTATTGCAAAATCGATTCTTTTAGGTCCAGGCCTGGTTCTTGAGCTTTTGCTGTAATTTAATTTTCTTCTAAGCTGAATTTTCGTGTCAACCGACAATGACGAGAATAAAATAAAATTCCCTCAAAAAAAAAATTATATATATATATATATACACACTGATAACTATCCGTATTTATAGCCAAAAAGATATACAGATCATTCCGCTATACATCTGCATGCACCGCTAAATATGTCATATTATTATTGACACGTATCCATGAATCCAACACGTGTCATTTCAAATCTTGATCCCATCCATCCCAAACCGCCATTTTCCCTCTTCAAAACTCTCCCCTACCTTGTCCTCTGCTTCTCTCAATTCATCAAAAGTTCAAAACTTGATCACAAACCCTTCAAATTAAGCTATAGCCCATGGCGTCCGAGCAAGAATCAAAGAAAACCACCATGTCACAAGAGGAAGAACAAACACAAACTGAAACACATGCACCACAACCCATGTCAAATGAGGAGATCAGTCAGTACCGTGGGCAGGCGCAACAGAACTCAATCAAAGCCATTCGTTTAGCCGAAGAGCACTACAACAAGGCGAAAGAATCTAGTGCTGCCACACTACATGACTCGAAAGAAACTCTAGCACATGCGGCAGGGGCCACAACTGCGTACTTGTCGGGTAAAGGTACAGAGGCCAAGGCATCGATCGTGCATGGGGCCACAGTGGCAGGGAGATATGCAACTGAGAAAGCCGCACAGGCGAAGGATGTAACATTAGAGACAGGGAAACATGGTCTGGAGGTGACGAAAGATACTGCGGCGAGTGCTGGTGGAACTGCAGCTGAGTATGCAAAACAAGCTGCGGTGAAAGCAAAAGATGTAACTCTCAGCACTAGTGAAACAGTGGCAGATTATGTTAAAAAAGGTGCTGTGACGGCGAAGGATGTAACTGTCAGTACCGGAGGAACTGCAGCTGGGTATGCAAAACAAGCTGCAGTGAAGGCTAAAGATGTTACTATAACTACTGGAGAGACAGTAGGAGAGTATGTAAAAGGGGGTGCGGTTAAAGCAAAGGATGCGACAGTAACTACTGGTGAGACGGCAGCTGATTACGCAATGAAAGCGGCTGAAAAGGCGAAGGAAGCAACCATGACAGCCGCTGATTACAGTAGACAGGCTGCAATTAGAGCAAAAGATGCCACACTGACAACCGGAGGAATGGCAGTTGAGTACACTAAAGAGGCAGCTGTCAAAACGAAGGATGCAACACTAACAACTGGAGAAAAGGCAGCAGAGTATGCCAGAGATAAACTGGCAGCAGCAAAGGATACAACAGGAGAGAAAACCGGTGAGGCAACCGAGACTGCGAAAGAGAGTGCAAGAAAGGCGATAGAGTATTCTAGAGAGAAAACCGGGGAGGCAACTGAGGCGGCTATGGCGACGAGTCGTAAAGCAATGGAGTATAGTGGGGAAAAGGCGGGACAAGCGAAGGAAATGACAGCTGAAGCAGCTCAGAGAGCAAAAGATTATGCTTCACAGAAAGCCCAGGAGGCAAAGGAGACGACGCAAGAGGCTGGAGTGCAAGCTAAGGTGAAGGCATTTGAGACAGCTCAGAAAGCAAGAGAGTACACAGCACAAAAGGCCCACGAAGCTATGGAAGCAGCAAGAGGGACTGGAGATGAAGCCGGTGAGGCAAAGGAAGCAGCAATGGAGACAGGAGGGGAGGCGAAAATGGAGACAGCGGAGAGAGCCAGAGAGAGAACCGAAGAAGGCAAGGAGAAAATGGAGGAGGCAGGAGGAAAAGCAAAAGAAAAGCCCAAGGAAGGTAAAGAGGCGGTTCAAGGTAAGGGATACGGGAAATCGAAAGCCGGTCAAGCAACAGAGGATATTGGAAAAGAGTCCGGAGAGCTGGTGAAGGTAAAAGCCATTGCTATACTATCCCGTATATAAACATGCGAGCTTGATTTGTATGATGTATATGTAAAAAGGCTATCTAATTAAATTAGCAAAATCAAAACGAAGGCATGAACATTGGATGCGTACTGGTAACCTTAAGGTGATAAATAATTGTCTCCCAGTTGGGTTTTTATAGATTGTTCAGATTTTGAAATGTAGGAAAAGATTGAAGGAGGAAGAGGAGCGCAAACAAAGACCAAAGATGAGAGAGCTGTTGTAGAGCAGGAACCAGGAGAAGAGAGCCCCGGAACCACAGTTCCAGGAGATGTGTGCGAGGCAATTGGAGCAACTGTAATTGGCATAGTTCAAACAGGGAAGGGGATGGTGACTGGAGAGGATCCAGTACTTAGGTCTCTAGGGGAGAAACAGATTTCATTATAGATAAACAAATAATTGGCTTGTCAACTTTTTTAAATAGTAGCTTCCTTGGTGTCTTTCAGTTTTTATTTTGTGTTTTGTGGGCTGTATCATATATATGGATCAATAATGTATATGTAAAAACAAAACTGTCATGTATTTATTGAGTTTTGTAGTTTGTGTGGAGAAACGCGTATCCGTGTACTGTACTACCATGTGATCATGTTGTTTTTAGATTCCTTTTTAGGTTACATCCATCTTGAATTTTATAGCTATTTTTAACAAATGAACCACGTGGGGAGCAAGAATCTTGGGCCCACGACGTTGCCTTTTTAACTAGTTCTAGCGAAATTTGGCATTTAACTTTGAACATTCTCAAAGTACCTCTCTTTTCTTGCTTCTTGACTGAAACAGGTGAAAATTTGGAAGCTTCAGGAATCACCTACCAATTCATGCTCAACTTGTCTATGCTCTCTCAGAATAAAAACATCCCATCATGCAATTTTCTTTACAAAAATTTGAACTTTACCATTTTATTAATTATCTAGTCAAAAGAACACAAGAATTTAATGTCTCCTTTAGATACATCTATGCATTTAGTACAGCTGTAACCCATCCAAACAATATAATAAAGAAGGAAAAAAAAAAAAAAAAGAGGTGTGATTCTAACGCCTACCCACTTCGAACCAAACCCAACAGAACAAATTAATGGAGGTAGAGAGAAAAAAAAAATTTATACCTTTCTTTTTACAACAACAGTAGTTGCTGGTATAATGGTACACAAACAGTGAAGAGATGAAAATACAATGGTGCAGATGGTACCAACTCATCGGGAGGAGCTATCCGTCGGGATTATAGCTGGGTCCGCAAAGGTGCCGTTCAACCAACCTCTGGCAATGTGGCCATACGCAGCTTCTGTCAAGTGAATTCCGTCCCAGCTCCAGTGGGTCGATGGATCGGGACATGCGGTGGCATCTGGCTCGCCGCATTTTGCTGTCATGTTGAAGTTGTACACACCTTCGCCTGGTGCACCGCAACATGCTCTGGGAATTTGTTTTTCAAATCCTGCACAGAAGTAAAAAGGATATTAAATGTATGTTAAAAGTATGAATTCCTTGTTTTCGGCTGAATTTTGGTGGAGGGTTTATAGGTACCAAATCCTAGTAATTTCAGGAAAGGAAAAAGCCTCTTTTTGTGTTTAGTTGTTGCTACCTACAAATGAAAGGGACAACAAAGGTCTTGCATTTATTAATTATTACATGCTAACATTTTGTAAACAACTTCTCAAATATAAATGCGCTATGAGTTGTTGGTAGTTGTTCTGACTTGCTTCAAATGAAGAATTGAGTAAAAAATTATGGCATCTCTGAATTCTAGAAACAGGAATCTTGCAATGTGTTTGTCAATGGCTAATATAAATGGGGTATTAGATAACTTGACAATAATAAAGCATGCATATGATTATATCTTATAATAGTATAATATAATATGGTATCATATGATATAAGACTCCAGTGCTCATGTGCAACATATCTACTATTGATATAATATGTTAGCAATCTGTGTTTGGTAGAGACAAGCTGTTAACAGAGACTTCCTTACAATTATATGTTCTAAGAGAGTCTGAAAGAGAGATTCTAACGTCTACCTATATCTACCACATGCATACTCCATAATTCTTTATATTTCTATTTTCAAAGCATGTGACACTTTGATATTTCAGAGTCATTCTATTTAGTTATCTTCTCTTGTCTGAGAGCTGTACTCAGGTAAAAATTGCAAAATTTAACAAATTATGATCACTGTAATAATTATTCTTTCCATCTTAACTGAAAATATAAATGAATACACAAATTTGACATAGCTGCATATTTATCAACAAACCAAAGGATTTCAAGTGACACATTCTTCATTTTCAAATGTTTTAAGCTGTTTCTTCAATGTACTAATTAGTGGGTATGGGCTGGACACATGACCCATAAAACACATGTATAGATAATGATGAGATGCATACAAAAATAGCAGTATCCTCCCAGAACAAAAGATTTAACTAAGTCAATGCTTTATGTTCCACTTATATTTTGATCTCATATTTCTGAACTTAATGATAACAAATTATTCTCTTAAACAAAATCAGAATAACCTGACAGTAACATAATTAGTATTATGATGTTCTTCAAAATATGATGCCCAAAACCTATTTTAACAGTAATTGAGAACTATCTCTAATAAATTATTGAGCAATGTTAGCAACCTTGAAATTTAAATTTCAGGAAAATAATCTTTTTTTTACATAAATTGTGTTGCTAGCCAAAAACAACAAGGGAATGGACCTCAAGTTGAAACTTGAAGCTAATAATTTCCAACTATTAAGGTGTTCCAACCTAGTAAATTGCTGAAACTAAATTGTACCAATTAGCCCCAATTGATGCTTGTTGTATGCATACTAGAATATACCTCCTAGTTGCTATGTATCAACAATACCATATCAAAATTACCAATTCATCTCAAAGGAATTTAAGCAAACCGTTGATATGCAGCCCCCAAGGAATTAATTCCCCTTGCCCCCCTCTCCACCTCAAACCACCAAAAGAAAAAAGAAAAGATGCCAACTTACCCATCCCCAATTGATGCGAATCTTATGCCAGAAAAAGAAGACAGTTTTCCTGTTCCTAAGTTGCAATGATAACTTCCTAAAATTATCAGATAACTTCTACATGTAGGTCATGCAATAATGCAATAAATTAAAAAAAAAAAAAAAAAAAAAGATCAACTGACCGAATTTCTCAGGATGAAGAATAAACTGAATGGCAGCGCTGTAATAATCAGCATAAATGATCCGCGCCCCTGGGTACTTGACCCTAAGTTGACCAATAGTTTGTCTAAGCAATGAATTGTGCACCCAGGCAAGAGTGTTAAATTTCTTCATACACCCACTCCTTGACCCAAATCCTTCTTTCCTTATTTTAAACATGGAAACTGAGAGAGAGAGATAGACAGGGAAGCAACCAACTGGTAACACCCCAGGAACAACAATGTCTACAGCCCCCTCAGAAATTAATTTCTGAAAATTTCCCAATTCCAAAAAGATTAGTTCAATTATTCAACAATGAGATTGAATTATTATAAAGCACAAAAAGTAAAAATAAAAATAATAAAACTACCTCAATGCCATCAGAGATGGATTTCATTACATGGGGCATCATTCCATACACCTCCTTGAATTTTCTCGAAGCGAACAAAGGAGCATTATAGTCATTTCCTCCAAACTCACCCAAGATAAATAGGGATCTACTGAACAGGTGCTTGCATTCTACAAACAATTCACTGAACAAATTAACTAAACATCTTTAATAACTTAGTGCTGTATAACATCTAAGATTTGTAAAATTACCTTCCGGGGTACCACAAATTGAAGGCTTCAAATCTTGAAACCATTTGATTTGGGTGTGTAAATCTCCCGAATTCCAGACAACACTGCCCAGACCCAGTTTCTCAAAAAATTCAGTCGTGAGGGCTGTTGCGCCGGTAATTGCAAAATTAGCACCTTGTTTAAAGGTTGCATTCTGTGCTTTAGAGGGAGGTAGTAAAGGAAGGCCGAATTCTTGACCTACACAAACAGTTGATGCATTCAGTATTCAAATAGGGAATAACCATAAATTTCTAAGAAAATGAGAGTTAAATTTGTTCTACAATGATCCCAAATTTCGAAAGGAAATAGAATGAATTGCATTAAGATAAACCTTGCATAATCCCCTTTTACTCCATTTCTTCAATTAAGACTGATGCAATGAAAAATCTTCCAGTTTTCCAGAATTAAAAGGGGAGAATTGGAGTTAGCATACTTTCTATTCCAATTAGACAGGGAAAGGTGCCCCTTATTCTTGCTGTACTTATATTTTCTTTTTCCATCCCAAATAATAGTATTAAAAAAATAACCCTACTAGAAAGATAAAGGAAGTTGAAAGCAACAAGCTTTCCAGTAATTCGATTCTCCCGTTCCGATCAAACCCAACTCAGAAAGAAGAGAGATAAGAACTTCAATTAAAAGATTAAACTTTAGAGAACTCTCTCAATTGTTCCCAATCCCTCACAATCAAAAACCAAACAAATCTCAATCGGAACCCCACAAAAAAAGAAGTATTACTCCTCCAAAGAAAAAGGGCAACTTACATATGAAATCAATCACAAGGCGACCATCGGAGCAGCGGCCGGTGGGCTTTCCGAAGTAGGTCATGCCATAGGGGTACTTAGCAGTGGCGAGGAAATCCGGGGTGCCATTTTGAATCAAATTCCCGGCGTCAACCAGAGAGTCTCCAAAGTTGAAGATGGCGGCGTACCGCTGGTTTTGCTCGGCGGCTAGGTGTGAAGGGAGGAGAGAGGAGACCAGGAACAAGAGGCAGAGCAAGGTCAGAGCTTCACCTCTCATGTTGTTGTAGAGAGAGATGGAAAGAAGAAAGACAGATGGGCAGAGAAGAAGAAGGAGAAGTTTGACGAGGTAAGGTTGGGTTTGGACTTTAGTACAAGTTAGGGGGAAGAGGTGGAAGGAAGGTCTCAGTCGCCTTCTCTCGCTTTGAATCTCTCTTCAATAAGTTCTCTCTCTCAATGTGGTCTTCTTGTAATGTACCGTGTTTCGCTTGGTCAGTTTTCGCTTTCATTTTTCTTTTTCTTTTCTTTTTCTTTACTCCGCAGTCCAAAACTAATTCCCTTTTTCAGCCCAAGGACATTCCAACTAGATCCAAACAAACCTGACCTGACTCACCCAAACAAGCCTAAAGCAACAAACAGCCGAATTTGTTCTCATGCTATATCAGAACCGTCCGATTCACATCAATATTCGTACAATCAACTTCAATATTGATGTAGATTAAGTCAGCACACATCTTAATATTCATCGAATGGTTCACTTTCCATTCTGCTTTACGAATCTGATCAAATCTATTCGAGATGATCCTTGTCTAAGCTTTTAACCTGATATAAAACCAGACAATCTAAAATTTAACCTCGTTCTGAATATAAAAAGATTTGAGATCAAACCAATTTTGCACGACTTAAAAGTTCAACACGAACAAGTTGAAATTTGATAACGATACAGAGCTTTACAATGAGAAACTCAATTCGATACAATTCGAAATTTGAAAAAATATCTAATTATGTGAGTTTAAGTTTTTTTAATGATGTTTTGTATGTTTTTTTTTTTCTACTTTCATATTGTTGCCCAAGCATTTTTCACAAAAATTAACTAAAATATTGTTCTTGCCTGAATTTTATAAAGCGCTCTCTGAATAGAAAAAAATTGTAACAAACTATTAAAACATGTTAGTTTAAATGTGAAGCTAAAATATAGTCCCTTCCAACCAAGTCCATGTGAAGCTAAATTATTATAATAATCGAATTATTGCTGTTTAAATTGGCCATGGGATAACGATTGTCGGCTGGTTTTATACATTTAGTTTAATATGTGTACTTAAAAATAAATTAAATATTAATCTTTCACTTGGATTTGAAGTTTCAAAACAAGGCAAGAATGTTAGTTTAAACGTCACTATTAGAAAAATGTATTTGTTACCAGGTTTATTGGTGCAAATTTTTGTGGGCAATAAGTTCAGAACCAATTTTAATATTCAGCTTAATTAACAGCATTTTTGGCATTTGGTTTGAATAATTTAAGTGATGTATGATTAGTCATTAGTCACTTGTCACTTGTCGTTGTCAATTTAAACAAAAAATAAAATTAAAATTGACTTAATCTGTATCTTTCGAGAATTAAAATATAAAAAATCATGTTTGAACCATAACTTTGAACAAACATCAGGTTAGGTGCATCTAACAAATTCTCCATTTAACTTTATATATATAATATGTATAGGAAGAAGAAACTTTAAGAAAATGCATGGCGTAGACTTACAACAACAAAAAATGTTTACTTGCAATTAATTAAGAATTTATGTAAATATTTGACTTGAAAGCAAACTGTTGGAGAGCAGGTCCATTTTTCCAGGGAGAAATAATATTAAAGTATAATTAAATAATTCTAGTCCACAAAAAATTTCCAAACTCTTCCAACAACAGCGCATCATCTTTTTTTTCTTTTTTCTTTTTTTGAAAATCTTTACAGAATAATTAGCACTTTTTCTCAAGCATGATGATGCTCTATTGTTGAAAAAGATAAGGTAGCACAGTTAGTTAGAAAAAAAAAAATTCTAGAACTGTTGTACTCAAAAATTGATAGTTTGATTCCCTCTAATTTGTTGATTAATAAATTGGAACCAAATCTCATATTCTTCTGTAAGCAGAAAATTCTTACCCATTATGTCACTAATACTTAATCTGAAATAGACCCAGAACAAAATTATATTTATTATTTAAATAATAAAATTCATTTCGATTTCTCAGTGACAGAAATAAGAAACTTCAAATTCTATCAACTAATCCCTTTACATTATAAAATGTCACATTAAAAGTGTCAAATCAAGTCATGGTTCAAGCTTTTTAAAAAGAGAATGAAAATCTAATTTTTGTGACCTTCGAACTCCACAACATGATCAGTTGAACCACCAATACCTTTGTTAAAATATAGAATAAGATAATGTACACCTCACTTTTTCGATTTAATTGGATTGCATATGGAGAACGATTTGACGATGAAATTTCGATATTCAGGTAAGACGGGATAATTTATCTTGCTCCACGAATTCATATACTACAACAATGAAATAATGATATTATTACGATCTGACTTCGACTGTGTGAAAATCCAAAATATTTCTTATTTGTGGGACGTAAAAAATTGTTCGCGGGACGGGACAAATTATACCGTCCTAAGTATATTTCAAAATTTATGTTGATTGAAAGCCATCTCTGATATTTCTTTTTAATATTTTCCATTAATAAAAAAAAATCAGCTAGACTCAAAGTTTCACAAATTACTAGTTAATTAATTTCAACAGTGTTTTATAAGTACCCGCATAAAACAAAATTTGTATAGTGTTTTAAATTTGTTTTTGTTCATCAATCCAAACAGTGTGTCTTAATATTGCAATATACACAGCATGCTTTTTACATAATTAATGAAATAACTTGAGATTAGATGTAGCGTGATTTCGTATAACTCAGTTCTTAACAAGCGAGTTATGAGCAAATTATGGTATGCTCATGTTTAGTTCATTAAGTTAACAAGCAAGTTAATAATGAGCGAGTTATTAGTGAGTTGATAATAAACAAACTATTATTTTAGTTCCCCTGTTTTGAATTTTTTTTATAATTTTGTGAATATTTTCTACATGGTTCACAAAAAAACAATAGAGGGCAATTTTATGCAAAACGAAAAAAAAAAAATTCTCATTATCAAAATTAGATAGATAAATATGTAATTATCCCATGACCTAATACTTCGGGCGGATCTTTGTAAGCATTTTTTTAACACAATTTAGCATGATTATCCAATTCTATAAATATATATTTATTCCTAATTCTGAAATTATTAATGTCTAGAACAACAACAAAAAGTTATAAATATATTTTGATAAAGGACTGAATATTGAAGCAAAATATTGTCAATTTTTCATTAATTTCTCTGTAACCGTTGAAGTTATCATGCACGTTTTCTCGCTTAAATACAGTATTTGTCCCACTCTATATGAATTTTAATTTGTTAATTAATAAATCGGAACGGAATCTCCTGTCCTTCCATGAGCAGGAAATTCGAATTTCCTCCTTAAGTCGATGATACAGGGATCTAAAATAGATCCGTAACAAAATTATATTCATTATTTAAATATTAAAATTCACTTCGATTTCTCAGTAATTTCAGAGACAAAAATTTCCTGCTCGCATTATCCAGTTCCAACAAATCTGTCAACCCGTCATTAAACAGTTCTAAAGTAGAAACTTCAATTTTTTTTTTTTTTTTTTGAGTGAAAGCCCTTGGGCATTTGCATTAATAGATAACAAAGTAAGCTTACATTGCACAGTAGTTACTGGTAAAGAAAAAACAAGCTACCTACTTTAAAAAGGAAAAACCTGATCTAAAGATAAGCAACAGTAGGAATTGAAAAGCCTAAAAAACCAGTATAGAAACTTCAAATTGTATGAACTGATCGTGATCACGGTCATTTTTTATCATAACCAAAAAATTAAATAATATAATATTAATAACTAAACTGGGAAAATATTTTCACTCATAACCAGACCGCCCCCCCATTGGGCGGTCTTCCCTGGCCATCAGACCGTCCCCCGGGGGCAGTCTCCTTTTTTCTTTTTTTTTCCTATAAAACCCCTCTCCCCTCTCCCCCACCCACACCAAACCCTAGCCGTCTAACCCGCCTCCTCCGCCGTTTTTTGTGTCGAAACCGTCGGAAACTCCGTTTTGTCGTCCCGAACGTGATATTTCGCACCTTCGTTGCATTTTCGACCCCTCTCCACTTCCATTTTCGGGTACGAAATTTTTTGCGAATTTTTATAAATTGTTCCGAATCGTTAGAAATTGTTAATTGGAATTGTTATAAATTAGGTATAAATTGTTTGATTGGAATTGTTATAAATATTAGAATTGATAGAATTGTTTGATTGGGTTTGAATTGTTAGATATTATTTGATTAAAATGATTAGAAATTGTTTGATTGGAATTGTTAGAAATTGTTGATTGGAATTGTTATAAATATTAGAATTGTTAGAATTGTTTGATTGGGTTTGAATTTTTAGATATTATTTGATTGAAATGGTTAGAAATTGTTTGATTGGAATTGTTAGAAATTGTTGATTGGAATTGTTATAAATATTAGAATTGTTAGAATTGTTTGATTGGGTTTGAATTGTTAGATGTTATTTGATTGAAATGGTTAGAAATTATTTGATTGGAATTGTTAGAAATTGTTGATTGGAATTGTTATAAATATTAGAATTGTTAGAATTGTTTGATTGGATTTGAATTGTTAAATATTATTCGATTGAAATGGTTAGAAAGTATTTGATTTGAATTGTTAGATATTATTATTATTATTATTATCATTATTATTTTTTTATTGTTATCCTTCTTATTTTAATTATTATAATAGTAATTATTATTATTATTATTATTATTATTATTATTATTATTATTATTATTATCATTATTATTATTTTAATTATTATTCTTCTTATTTTAATTATTATAATAGTAATTATTATTATTCTTCTTATTTATTGGATTAATTAAAATTAGGTTTGATTGGATTGTTAGAAATTGCTAGAGTTATATTTAGAACACATCTGATAATTTATTTTTTTGTAAAACTTAATATTTTAAAATGCAGGATGACTAGATCTGGACGATCACGAGATACCTCAAACACCGCCGAGAGTTTGCATTCTCACGCCGATCCGAGTGGGAGCACAGAGACCATGCATGCGGAGGGTGTCGTTGCAGATACATTCAGTCTCCTCCTATGGCTCCCCCACAGACGTCACCGTGTCTCATTTGCATCGGTAGAGGTACGCTGAGTAATTCGAAGAAAATGCAAACATTATGTTTCAAAACACATATAGTTATTCATCTAAAACATTAATAAATGCAGGATGAGACCATGTTGACGGTGCGGCACCGCACGCCAGAGGTACCGTACGTGGCACATCCACTGATGGATCAGTACCTGATGAACCTCGGGTTGTACCAGCTAGGCACATTAGAACAACCAAGGAGAATTGACCAGGCACTTATGTGCGGACTCGTGGAGAGATGGAGGCCTGAGACGCATTCATTCCATCTTCCCGTGGGGGAGATGACAGTGACCCTACAGGATGTCAATACCTTATGGGGTCTGCGATCCGGTAGGAGGTGTCTCGAATCATAAGAACCTCAAGCAATTGATCCCAGAACTGTTGGGGACACAGGTGGAGGCAGTGGCCAAGAAGGCGGGCGAGGGGTGAAGGGGGAGTGGAGCGTTTCTCCAGTTACTGCATTAGTCTTAGGGCTCTCCGACGGTATGCCGCTGAGATTGCCATAACCCCCCAGACGGCTGAGCCGGAGCGCATCAAGAGGTAAGATCAAAATGCATTAAATTAAAATTATTACTGAAAAATACACAGTTTTTTACGTTTTCTTGAAACTGTAGGTACGTTAAAGCATTCGTACTTGACTTATGTGGTAGCACGATGTTCGTCGATTCCAGCAGTGGCTCGGTCCCGATCATGTTCCTCCAGCAGTTGGAGGAACTTGATAAGCTGTCGCGGTGGAACTGGGGTGGAGTCGTGCTTGCCACTATGTACAGAGGACTGTGTCACGCTTGTCTGGTAAGTTTCCATCAATTAATATGCTTTACGATTGTTTCTTATTTGATAATAATGAATACACATATAAAATTTCAGAGAGACAGCCAGCAATTCAACGGGCCACTCATGCTACTCCAGCAGTGGTCCTGGTCGCACCTAACGGTCTGCCGACCTATTATTCCTCCACATGTGAGGTGACACACGGATGACGACATCGACAGATACCCCCCATATGCTATCATATGGGGTGCTTACCAGTGCTACGAGAATACCCCGAGGGGAGGGACGGCGGGTATCTCGTACGTCCGAAACCAGCTCCAGCTATTGCACCAAGCTAACGTCGAGTGGTTCCCGTATCAAGCGTGGTATCGGCCCCGCATTTTTTGTCAGCTGACGATGGCGCAGAGGGATCTCGGTTTGTACCAGGGTCCACTTGTTTGTTACTGGATAGTTGAGTATCACTATCCTGATCGGGTGCCTCGTCAGTTCGGCTTCGATGCCTTTATTCCAGATGACCCCATACTTGGTGAGGATGACACAAAGAAGTTGCACAAGTAAGTATTAATACACACTCAATAATACTAAAAAACTATTGATATTATTTCACAAATTTTGTATAACTAACTTATAATGCAGGACTATCCACAAGAAAAATGAGGTGGATTGGCGCACCCACCATATGGGCTTGTACAGGATTGCCCGCAGGCCTCAAGTCAATTTGTAGGTCCCGCCTAACCCGACGGATGTCAGTTTGGGAGCGAGACCCTGGACATTGTGGTATATGGTCTGGTACCAGCGGTGGTGAATGACTACCGTATACTTGCAGGGCGACTACGGTGATTCTCTTCGGCGCAAAATTATGGGTGATTCGAGTAAGACCCATTTGCCGTGAGACCCGATCAACACTCGAGCGGTAAGTAATAAAGATTATTTGTAATATTATTTTTTCTCCGTACAACTCATTTCCTAAATGTTATTTACAGGTACTGACGGCAATTCGAGGAGTTGCACACAGCTTGGTGTGCATGGCGAGAAATGATTTCCGGGCGTTCGGGTGTACTATGCTGCATCACACTGCTCCGATCGTCGAGGATTCCCATTTCAATGGGCGCCTCGTTGGCATGCTGCATGACGCTGGGGATAACATCAACTGGCGTGAGATTAAGATTGACTCATTAGTTCCGAACCAGCCTAACCGATCCCCGCCTCTCGTACGTGACAGAGACCTACCACCACCCCCCGTAGGTATTATAAGTTAATTTTTTTTTCATTCACGTCAATTTTGTTTTGAAATGTGTTCTTAAGATGTTCCACTTAAATATTGCAGACGATAACCCGAATTGGGCGTTCCACAGTTAGGTGCTGGACACCAAGAGATGACACGCCTACTACAATCAATATAGAGTGCCGGTGCAGTATGACGAGGTCAGTTGGTTCGTGTCTGTATAATTAAATTTTTGTTATTTTGTATAAAGAAAACTAACATTACCTAACTGCAGGATGGTCACCCTATAGGGAGTGCCAAGCCCACTTTCACTCCGGCAAACTTTGGTCTCACCGACACTTGGACAGAGGACGACTATGAGGCTAGTGGCAGTGGGGTACAGCAGGCTACCCAGTTTGATCCATGGGCGGATGCTACGTTTGGGACACAGCTACCGACCACGTATACAGGGGACTAGGACGAGCCTACACTATCGATGCCACCCCCCAAGCAGCACGACCGTGAGGCTAGTGGCAGTGGGGCACAGCAGGCTACCCAGTTTGATCCATGGCCAAATGCTGCGTTTGGGACACATCCACCGAGCACGTATACACATGATGACATGCATTTTGATTATTCTGATGACGAGGATCCTCCAGAGCCCTCTGAGCCTCCACAGCCTCAGAGACGTGTCCAGCCGCGGAGGGCGTGCGGGCCGCCTCCCAGATTGTCATTGTCCGGTCGTCGTCGTTGTCGTCGTCGCTAGTTTTTTATATTTCATATTGTAGCCCTTTACAGTAGTATATTTATATTTTTCTTTCTATATTTTATGTTGATCAGACGTTATTTGGTTATTTTATTTACTTATGTTTTCGTTTCTATATTTTATGTTGACCAAACGTTATTTGGTTATTTTGTTCACTCGACCAAATCCGTCGTTATTTTGTTCACAAGAAAATTACAAGGAAATACAATCATATAATCAGAACGAAATACATAAAATACAATATAAATTACAAAAATATAAAAAAAAAAAAGAGACCGCCCCTTTTTAGTTATGATAAAAAATACCGGAACTGATCACTTTACATTATAAAATGTCAAACGAAAAGTGTCAAATCCGGTCGTCGTCTAAGCTTTTTAAAAAAGAATAAATATCTAATTTTGTGACCTTCGAACTCCACAATATGATCAGTTCAACCACCAATACCTTTGTTAAAATATAGAATAAGATTATCTACGCCTCACTTTTTGGATTTAGTCGGATCGGATTAAGATTAATCCTACATCCATTCCAGATGAGAGCAGTTTGGGTCCGATGCTCATTGATAGATTTCATAGTCGTCCGATCCGCTTTAAGATCCGTGCGCATCACTTTAATATCCGTATGAGTCTTCTTAAATATCCGTGCGTGCGAATCTTAAAACAGATCGAACGGTTATGGAACCCGCAAATTTGGGTCTGATGGCATCGGATCCAAATTGCTCTCATTCCAAATCAATCTAACCCGTAGAGTAAGAACAATAATAAAACATCCGAATCCAATCGTTGGCATCTATATCGCCCAAGCCGAAATTTTTATTTATACCATTTCAAAAAAAAATAAACCAAATCACTATTAAAATTAGAGAATTTTAAAAATATATGGGTTGCTAATTCAATCTGTGAACTTTCAGATTGAATTGGAGGATCTCCAAAAGCCCATTAATTCTATTATAATATATTGAAATTGGAGTTTTGGGAGTCATCTAATTCAATCGGCGGACTATTATTAATGAGTTTGCAGATGAAATTGGCAGCTTTGATATTTTTAAAAATCTCTAATTTCAATATTTAATTGGTTTAATTTGAGAATGAGCAAAATTGATTTTTTTTTCATTGAGAAAAAACAAAATCAATCTCACTGAAAACAAAACCGTACCGTTCATTATCAATGCGGTGGAAAATCACATTCCGTAAGAGGCATCTTACTTTTTCTAAATAAAAAAAAAATGAAAAATTAGAACACAAAAGATAAACAAAATAGAACCGAATCGTTGTTCCAGAAGTTAGGAACAAACAATTCGGTTATCTGATTTTCAAAATCCAAACGGTCGATCCAAACTGACAAGTGTTTAATCTATATTAAAATATATTTGGAGATCAAATTTTACATTTTCTAGAATTTTTTTACTATTTATTAAGATAGTTTGCAAATCATTATTTTCCTATTTATTAGAGGTTAAACAAGTTACAAAATTAATAAACTAAAAGGAGACATTCAATTTAGATAAATTTTTTTATGAAAACGGATTATTCTATGTCACGTACTCAGATTAAACGACTGTATGGCGTGTTTTGAATCTTTTGATATCGTACTAATTGCGTACAAGAGTGACAACATTCATTTAAATCCCTTAAACATAGAAAATCACGCTGAAATCACCTTCTACAGCTCAGGAAATATATATATATATATATATAATAAAATAATTTCACGTTTTGAACATACCGCTTCTATGCGTCGTCAGTTTCCTCTTCAATTAATGCCAGATATGGGAGATGTCCGGTATCTAGAATTCGCATCCTCTAAGTATCTCAAACTTTGCGTGATTTGTTGGAATATCTCAATCGTTCAAATACGTTCGGCACGAATCTCAAAACTCAAATAATACCGGCCCCCTATGTTTCTCCGAATGAGCACCGGACACGTCGGTCACGCAAGAATTGAGTCAGAGGATAAATACCCGATCTGTATTTAAATATCCGATGTCTGTATAGATAAGAATATAGTTTTACATTTCAATTATCCGTATCTGAATAGTATCTGAATAGTAATAGTAGATATATATACTACATATTTTAATATATATTATGAAAAAATTATGTTATTCACTACTATAATTAGATAAATATTATAAATTTTAATATTTTTTAATATTTTTTAATATTTTTATATTATTTTAATAAATATCTGATACGATCCAGATCCGTATTCGTATATGTCTGATATCCACTTCGTATCCGTATTCAGAAAATGAAAAAAAGAGATACAAATATAGTTTTTACCACTATTATCTCTGTTTTCACCCCTACATGTATATGTTGAACTAAACTCGTAATTTACAATTATGATCATAATTTATAAAATATATGGACATGTCTACTGATTTTCCTCAAAAAGACTGAAATTTCGAAATTATAATAATTAATTTGTGTTTCGCAACATGAACTACATTTGGTATATTATTGAAAATAAAATTTATATTTTTAATGTATTTTAATATTTTATAAATAGGGTTTTTTCTCAAAATATTTTCTAAATAGGGTGAATTTTTTTATTAATCTAATTTCCTTTATAGATTATTCTGCTTCAATTAAGGTAAGTATTTACAAGAATTTTAAAATCAAGATCATGAAAGCAAGGAGTCAAATAAAAGTATAAAATAAGGGCATTTGTCTCATCTCGCCAAAAAAAAATAGAAATTTCTTTTATTATGCTTAATTGACGGTAGTTCTATTTTTTCATTTTTCTGACTCGTATACAAGCAGAGCCGCAGAGGTGAAAAAAAGTTCGTACCTCGTGATTCGATTGAGTTTGATTTGAAAAATTCGGTTCAAAACAAATCAAATCAATTCGGTTCTGAAATGAATCAAACGCAGTTCGGCTTGAAATTAGTTCGAATTGAACACGAATTGAGATTGACTCAGTTCGAAACTCTTCTTTTTAGTTCTAAATCCTGCTTTAATTTCGAACTAGTTCAGTTCGAAATTGGTTCGAATCACACCGAATCAAACTCGAACTCCTATTTTAAGTTCGAAACCCCACTTTAATTTCAAACCAGTTCGGTTCAAAATTAGTTTGAACTCGAACACAAACTGGATTAAGTTTGATTCGAAATTGATTTGAACCCGAACTCAAATAGGGTTAAGTTCGATTCAGTTTGATTCATTTGCAGCACTACATATAAGGACAAATTATCATTATGATATCTCTCCATTTCGTTCTAAATGGAGGGAGTGCAAACGCATCCGTTAGATGATTCCTTTCATGATTCATAATCAATTGGGTTGGTTGACGCTTTGAGAAAGAAAATGGCACGAAACATCATGTACTGTTTCGTATAGTTGTATTTTTAAAATTGGTCCACAAGAACACAATTATATCTTACTATTTTTTTACAAAAAAAAATAGGATCACATCCCTTACCGTTACACAATGTTTTGGTTTCCTCTTCCATGGAATTCAAATCAACCCCGGTACCGTAAAAATTGAATTTATTAGAATCAATAGGTGTTGACCGTTTTTTTAATCTGACACGAATTTTAAAAGAGACTCCTACATCTTTAGCGGGCATCAGATTTAGTTAGACCCGGCTAAGGTAAATCTGAACCGTAAAATTGTGAGTTCCACTTTACAATACCTGAGAGGATATTTGTTCTCTTCCATGCGCAACGTCAAACATATACCATATTGAGTCCACAAGACTTGTATCATATTGAATTTATTTTTTCATTAAATAAATATGTTACTTACACATATAAAGTGTTTATGTAAAGTGTTTAATTGTTTATGCTTTAAGAAAAAGTAAGCGTAGTGCCATATCATAATAATAGAACTAAGTTATATTAATTTTTTTGATAAGTTGAATAAATTATGATATATATACATAGATTTAATAAAAACGTTAAATTGTCCGCATAATTCTGATTAATATCCGCATACCGATTAATCGCTTGGCGGTACTCCATCTGTCAAACGACCGCATGCTGTTATTTATAACACTGATTTGTCTTGTAGATTAAGGTTTAATCAATTTTCAAACAAATTGAATTTCATTAGAACTCCCTATCAAACTCAAAAATTGAGTTACCTTAGATAATAATAATAATATGAATTGGTGATAGAACTCCCTATCAAACTCAAAAATTGAGTTACCTTAGATAATAATAATAATATGAATTGGTGATAGAACTCCCTATCAAACTCAAAAATTGAGTTACCTTAGATAATAATAATAATAATAATATGAATTGGTGATAGAACTCCCTATCAATCAACAAACTACATCATGGGTTCCACGAGATGTTGAGTTTTCTTTTGTTATGTATCGCCAAGCTGGGTGCATGCGAATTCATAGGCTCATAGCTTGCTTTATTTAGCAAGGACCACAAATTTAACTAACCATGCTTTGGACTCCTCTTTTGTTCAAGTCTATTTCATTAATTGGTTCCTAGTTTTCGGATAAAGATACCTAACTACTTTGCTTTTAAATGCACTTCTCCCAATAATTATATGGAGTTGCTACGACAAAGTAAAGTAAAGTTAGCGTGTGTTGTGTTTATCCAAAGAGTTTTACGAGTATAATTCTAAAATGTATTGGATTGATTTTAAATGTTGAGTCAAAACTGTTAAAATGGATCATGGTACATCTATAATTTTAAAATTTATTTAGTATAGAGTGAAACAGTAAAAAATTAAATGTTTACGAGTTATTATAATGAACTTTTATTATGTAAGCTGCTAACAGTCTCCGGACATCAATTTTCGGATTATCCTCGGATTTAACTGAAAAGTGTATATAAACTTCTTCACGAGATTTTCTAAATTTCAATACTAAAATATGTAAACCGATTTAACGAATTCTGCAAACATAACAACTTTTCATTACCGTGTGGTCCCCAATAAACTCCCAGTTTAACAACTTTAACCGGGACCACTTGGAGACATTTGACCAGGACCACTGGGGCCATATCTAAAAGAAATAACAACTTTTCAAAACTAGTAACTAACCGGACCACTTTAGAGAACTTCTAGAAACGGTCCTAGTAGTCATGATCAAAGTACCACAAGTCATCCAAGTGGTCCTGGTCAAAGCAGTTAGCTAGACTGGAGGTTTATTGAAGATCATACTATAATGAAAATTGCTAGTTTTGCAGAATTCATTGTATTAGTTTACATGACTGAGTATTGAAATTTATATAATTAATATAAGAGGTTTATAGACGTTTGATTGGTGTTGGAGGACCGCATGAGGGGACCATTGCTGTTAATGACAATTGAAAGCATGTGGGTAGTGTTCGGCAACCATGTGAAGCTTAAATTTTAAGCTGCACTAAGGAGCACCCGTTCGGTAATAAAGTTGAAAAGTAATTTTCTTAAGAAATCTTTAAGCTTACCAAAATGCTCAAGCCATGTGAAACCATGGCTTCAAAATTTGAACAAGCTTAAGAAAGGTGGACAAAATGAGCATTAAGGAGGTAACATTAACCTTGATAGAGGAGCATCCGTTCGGTGAGCTTAAGACTCTTTAAAGTACTAAGGAACGCTAAGGAGTTCTAAGTCATAGTTGCCGAACACTACCGTGAGACAAACTTAAAAAGAATGGACAAAATGAGCACTAAGGAGGTAACATTAATCTTGATAGAGGAGTATCTATTCGGTGAGCTTAAAACTACTTAGAACACTAAGAAACGCTAAGGAGTTCTAAGCCATGGTTGCCGAACACTACCGTGAGGACTAGTCCGGAGATTTTCCGGAAATTAGATACTTAGAGATATTATCTTTTCTCTTTTATTATTATTTTATACCACATAACTTTGTACTAAATAAATTAAAAAAAAAAATTTACATTTATTCGCACACACTAACTTTACTCTTACTGCGTCCGGGATGCAACCTGATAGCTCTGATAGTGTTTTAAAGTAATGACTCAAGATTAAATTTGAAATAAATTATCAATTTCATAAGATAAGCGGGTCTACCCGTCTGTTTGCTAATTGTCTGTACTTTAAAAAAAAGTACATGCAATTTGGAAACTCTTTCGTACAATTTTAATCTTTTTTTATCTAGTTCAACGCATCCATCCATAATCTGGCATGAAAGCCAGATCTGTCAGAACTCTTAAATTGTTTTTTTAAGTACAATTGGTGATATGTTTAAACTTTAAAGCCGCCCACCCCACAAAAAATAAAATAATAATAACTCGTATAACGAGCTATGTTATTAGCGTAATATATTGTAAGAATCATAAGACATTTGTCTTAAACTCTTAATGTAGTTCAAAATTGTTATTATTATTTTGCAATCTCCTAGTTTAATATTTACCCACTGACAGCAATGGTCGTCTAATGCGGACAATTTCCTTCGTCACATGGATAGCGCGGAACATGGAGCCGGTTAATGATTTCCTATCTGAGGCTATGATAACAAAATGATGAAACTATTCATCTTAGCTCAATAAAATTGGAGAACTTTTACTTTTACTTGGGGATATTTTTTGGGGATATTTTTTTAGAAACCATAAATAATAAGAAAAAAGAAATTACTAAATCAATTTGATTGTATTGATTTTTACAAAAATTATAACAACCGAAATGTTATTTCGGTTTGAAGTTTTTTTTTTCGAGACCGAATTGTCATTTTAGTCCGAGCCGGTTTCATAAATTTCGAAAAAAATGATGTAGTTATCGGTGTAAAACTTGTGAAAATACCTCGGACCGAAATGATAATTCGGCACGAGAAAAAAAATCGGATAACTTTTACTTATACTTGCTGATTTTTTATAGAAACCATAAATAAGAAAAAAGAAATTACTAAACCAACTTGATTGTTTTAGTTTTTACAAAAATCATAAGGTCATAAGGATCAAAATGTCATTTCAATCCGAGCCATTTCGAAAAAAAAAATGACGTAGTTGTTGGTGTAAAACTTGTGAAAACACCACGGACTGAAATAACAATTTAGTACGAGAAGAAAAAAAACTCTTCAGACCGAAATAGCATCTCAGTTCTATAAATTTTTGTAAAAATCAAAACAATCAAGTTGGTTTGGTAAAAAGCCTTTTTTGTTATTTATGGTTTGTAAACAGATTTCTTTAGTTGCTGCTATTCTAATTGCAATTAAAGTACATGAGGTACAATTAAAAATAATAGACGGCTCAAATTATTTCCAGTCGAGTCAAACTTAATCTGATGTCTATTGTGACTGTAAAAGGCGTGCTTTGAGATTTGTGTCAAGTTAAAAAAACGGTCTAGATTTCCCGCTTGCACCTCAGGTACCTGCGGTGATACGGAACCCACGAGTTTAAATAGCATTATCCAATAAGATGGAGTAAATGATAAATTATAAAGCTAGTATAATTTGTAGGGTTGGGACAAAAAAATTTAGGTGAGGCATAATATTGTAATTATTTTGAATAGCAAGTATATTTTTACAAATTTTTTTTGAGAAAAACATAAAAATAGAAATATATTTTGGAGAAGAATATTCAGGAATAGACATAATTCTCAAGTATGGTTTTATATTTTTTTCTGAACAAGATATAATTAAAATTTGAAAAAAAAAATTAGCCATGCAACGGCAAGTGCTCATTTTCTCATTTTCTGACTCCACTTAGTTTTGTTTCACTGGACTGAAATGAGAGAAAATAATGATTGAGGGGTGAAATAAAAATTTAACTTTAGAGTGAGTGAAAACAAGAAAACTTGTGCAATACTCTTCATGTAGGAGGTTTAGGGCTGCTAATGAGTGGAGCCGGCTCACGAATCTATGAGTTGAGCGGCTCAATATTTCATAACGAATCGGACTTGAAACTAAAAAAAGCCCAAACTCGACTCGGCTCGCTTTTGAAGGAAAAAAGCTCGGCTCGAGAGCCGAGTTTTTTTCATGTTCAAAGATATTACAATATAACAAATAGAGCAATAAGCTAACTATATCATATAAATAACATTCATATTAAATATAGAATACAATAAATATTTTTTTCGCCGATTTAAAATTTCAAATTTTTTCAAATTTCGAATTTTTAAAATTTCGAATTTTTTAAAATTTCGATTTTTTTTGAAATTTCGAATATTTTGAAATTTCGAATTTTTTGAAATTTCGAATTTGTTCAAATTTCGAATTTTGTCCAAATTTCGAATTTTTTCCAAATTTCAAGTTTTTTCAAATTTGTTCAAATTTCAAGTTTTTCAAATTTCAATTTTTTGAGGCAGCATATTTACATAATTTACAATTACACAGTATATTTTGACTTCAAATATAATTAATCTTCATAATTTACAATTACACAGTATCACTGTAGCAAAAGATTTAGATCATATGAAAATGTCAAGTTCTATTATAACTACTTTGTTAGGCTTGGCTCGCGAGTTGAGCCGAGCCGAGTCAGGCCGAGCCAAGTATGCTTATCTTAATGAGTCGAGCCGAATCTGAGCCGAACCTAGCTCATTAGCACCCTTAAGGAGGTTGCATGTTCAATGAGATCCTTCTGAATATTAAAACAGTTAAAAAAAAAAAAAAAAAAAAAACTTGTGCAATAATTTTGTAGATGTGGAGCATAAGTTTGTAGTAAATTGTAGTTTAGTAATATTAAGTCTATTTGACCAAATATTCTTATTCAGTTGCAATTTAAATAGAAAATTTATATTTGATATGAATATGCGGTTTAAGTATATTAACAGTGATAAAAAATACTAATTTAGAGTCTATTGACAGTGATAAAAAATACCACATGTTACCATATACTTATTTATATATATATAATCCGCATATACGGTATGCCGTATATAGTGACTTTCTAATCGCATATTAATATAAATCGAATATTAAAACAGTGGTAAATTGTACTACAAACAGTACTCGAACTGAGTTCTTTTTTATAATTTTCAATAAACACTTTTGCCCGGATATTAACACAAATCGCTTTAAAAAGCTTTAAAATCCTACGGTGCAAAATATTGGCCGGTATGAGGCCGTACCAGAGGATCCAAACTCAAAAGTGCAAAATGCATTGATTTGGCACACTTTTCGGAGATTTTTTTATAAAGCATAAATAAAAAATTAAAGTTAAGCTGTGATTATCAATAGATTTATAAAAAGTACAAGGAACGGCTTGCCAAGCCGTTCTTCATTTTTTTTTTTACAAGAACGTCTTCCGAAGTCGTTTCCTAATAATTTTTCATTTGTTTCGCACCAATAGCATAGTAGCTGCAACAGAAAATCCGAAAATTTCCTTCTTTCGCGGAAAAAAAAAAAATGAGAGAACGGCTTCGCAAACCGTTCTTGTGCGAGAAAAAAAAAATAGGGAGAACAGCTTCCCAAACCGTTCTCTACAGTAATTTTTTTTTTTTTACAGTTTGTTTATAAAATAAATTATATATTTTGTTTGATATTGTATATTAACAATAAGATTAATGGAACAATTTGAATATATTTTTTTTGTGTATTTTGACCATTTTATCATTTTATCATTTTATCATTTTGTCAAATCAATGGATTGATTTTCTATATAAAAAATCAATAAATATATAAAAATCAATGGATTGGTTTTCAAATGTACGTATTATTTTTTAAAATTTTACTTTTTAAAATTTTAAAAACAAACAAATTTAATCATTTAATTGTTATTTTTATTAAAACTCATTTTAATTTAAAAATACTTATTTTTTGTAAAAATATAAAATAAGTGTTTTATTTATGAAAAAATATGTTAGTATTCTAATTGGTCGATTTTTTAAAATAATGATATATTGGTCTACTACATGGAGGATTTAGAAGTTTCTATAACCATAAGTTTTGAAAAAAAAAATTAAAATAGAGTCGATTTTTGCCATAAAAGATGTTAGATTATGGAAAATATGTCCATTAATAATTCAGAGACATTATTTCCTAAAAAATAGTATCCAGAGATACAAATTTTTAGTATTGTTATTGTAATTCACTTTTACATTTTCTTTTAATTTTCTTTACGGAAATATTTATTGCTTTTTTTTATATAAAAAACTAATCAATTGATTTGTTAAAATGATAAAATGGTCAAAATACACAAAAAATATATATTCAAATTGTTCCATTAATCTTATTGTTAATATACAAAATCAAACAAAATATCTGATTTATTTTTATAAACAAACTGTAAAAAAAAAAAATTACTATGGAGAACGGTTTGGCAAACCGTTCTGGAGGGTAAAACTGAATAAAGTAAAGAACGGTTTGCCAGTCCGTTCCCCAGGTAGCAACACGAAAGCCACACGGATTCGGCGAAAAATTATTAGGAACGGCTTTGCAAGACGTTCTCGTAAAAAAAAAAATGGAGAACGGCTTAGTAAGCCGTTTTTTATGTTTTTTATAAATCCGTCGGTAATCATATTCACAGCTTAACTTTAATTTTTTTATTTATGTTTTATAAAAAAATCTCCACTTTTTAGGTTACAATGCTTTAAAAGCCTTTTTGCTGTCAGCGCCTTTTGTGATATTTGATACAGGAAGACGACAACATTCCGCAGCCATCTATAAAAAAAATATAGCAAAAATTACAACTAGGGGCAGATTGATTCATTTAAAATTATATGGTTTCATAATGATTGTAGTTTTGAATCTGTGTTTAAATTTGGTAAATAATTTCTAGTTTGTTTGGGCTTTTTCAGGAGACCAGGACCAATGATGGCTGGAACAAATATTTATTTATTTATTCATATATTCACAGTGAATTTTGTTAAAAGTATCTTAATCAGGTTAAGATTAGGATTGTTTGATATTTTATCAATTCAAAATTTTGATTCATCTCCATTTGAGATCCATTTTTGATTCAAGGCAGCCACTTTCGCTGGATTTTTTTTTTAGTTTAGAAATAAAAAATAAAAAAGTAATTCTACAAAGAAATGAAGCCACACTATTACTAGTAATGTCAACCTATAACTTGTTTAAGTGTCGATTATATATTAACAAGCATTTATCAAACTTATATAAGGTACAAATTATGTATTAATTCTAGATTGGACAAAATAAACAAAATTTCTTGACTCAACTAGCCTACATATAATATAATTAAGAACAGTGATTACAATAATAACATAATAGTAAAAGATCTTTTAAAATTCAGAAAATAATTAAAATGAAAATTCATCGGTGTCATGGTTTTAGTTTTTACAAAAACCATAAATAAAAAAAAATGAAAATTAACAAATCAATCTCATGGTTTTAGTTTTTACAAAAACTATACCGAGATGAGAATTGTCTGAATAATTTTTTTTGTGTGTGCTGAAATGTTATCTCGGTCTCATAATTTTTTTTTTATAAAATATGTCTGACTTGGTGTGTAACTATTTTTTTATAACTGTGCTGAAATGGGGACTCGGCCGATCCTTTCTTTAGCTTTTACAGAATTTCATTATCTGTGCTGAATTTACAATTCGGCACATAAGTTTTTTCTATTTAAATTCAGCAATTTCGGTATAATCTTTGAAATTATTGAACGGAACAGCTACAATTTTGCTTCTTCTTTTTTTTTTTCTTTTCTATTTATGGTTTATAAAAGAAATTATGGAGGGAGCCAAAATGGATTTGCCGATGTGTGGTCCTCGTTTTGTCGCAACGTAGGATTGTTTTAAAGAACGGACAGAGATCACCTGTCCTTCGGAAGGGATGATTTTCCTGCCCCAGTGAGACTGACAAGTGGGTTCAGACGGGTTTATAAATTTAAATATTGATTTTTAGTTTTAGTGTGACCCACATTTCAGTGACTCAGGGGAGTAGATAAATTCTGCCCCTCGGAGGGCAAAGAATTCAGACCCTTTAAAGAACTGGTTTTTTAGTTTCCAACCCCATTTTTGCTGGGACCAGCGTGGGTCCAATGCCCATCGGACTGAAACTGAGTTTGATGTGATCCATAACCGTCCAATCGGTTTTAAGATCTGTGCGTATCGCTTTAATATTCGTATTATGCATGAATCTTAAAGGTCATCGGACGGTTACAGAATCTATCGCTTTAATATTCGTATTATGCATGAATCTTAAAGGTCATCGGACGGTTACAGAATCTATCGAACTCGGTTTCAGTCCGTTAGGCATCGGACCCAAGCTGCTCCCATTTTTGGTGCCTTTTAAGAAGCTGCCATCGATCTGCGAAGGCTGTCAGGAATTCGCATCCTCTGAGATATCTCAAACTTTGCGTGACCTTTTGGAATATCTCAATCGTTCAAGTACGTTCTGCACGAATCTCAAAGCACAAATAATACTGCCCCCTACGTTCTCCCGAATAGGCACCGGACACGTCGGTCACGCAAAAATTGAGATATCTCAGAGGATACGCACCCGGCTGTCAGTGGCTGTGATTTGGTTTTTTTTTTGATTGAGTGTGGCTGTGATTTGAGTTGGGTTAGTAGCATGGTCCAATTTTATCTTTATCAAAAATTACAAAATGTAAGTGAAAGTTCGTTTTCAGTTAAAATTTGAGTATTCATATACAAACATTTTTATGCGTTATTCTAGTAGATTTAGATGGAGCTTATTGTTATTATAATTTAATCTAATCTGTTGATATTGAAATAAGGGGGAATTTCACGTCTACCCCTCAAAAACTTCAAATTTACGTATTTTTCTCTCTAAACTTCAAAAACTCACAAATTTATATATTTTATTGTCTTTTATATTAAAACTCCTTCTAAATTTATAAAATAGCTATTTTATCTTTTATTAAAGGCATATAAATTCCATCGGACTCAAATGTGAATATGAACAGTTTCTCAGTTCCTTTACCATCTGAATTGCTTTTAGAGTTGTGCACGCAAGATCAGCACGAATCTTGATGCAAAATACACGCATATTGAATCGACGTGCACATATGTTGCAATATACATTGAGCGAAATTGCTTTAAAATCCGTGCACGTTAGATCAGCATGAATATTGAAGCGATGTGCGGAAATCTTAATACGATGCGCACGAATTGGACGGTAGAGGAACCCTTCAGATTCAAATTTGAATATGATGGGCTTTATATGCTTTTAATAAATAATAAAATGGGTATTTTAAAATTTTAGAATGAGTTATAATATAAAATTCAATAAAATAAATAAATTTGTGAGTTTTTAATGTTTAGAGAATATACGTAATTTTGAAATTTTTGAGAGATATACGTGGAATTTCCTCCTCGAAATAATATTAAATGGTAATAACAATTGTAAAAGTAGTGATGTTAGGAATGAATCAATATGCATTGTCGACCAATATGCCAACAAATAATAAAAGTTTAAAAGTAAAATTAAAGATTTTCTTTATTAAATTTCAGGCAGAATTGATTCCTTGATTTCCAATAAGTTTGTGTGTTCTTTATTCTTTCTCACTTTATTTATTTATTTTCTTTGGTGAAGTGAACTTGTTTGCGCAACAAGTCTTATTATATTTTGTTATATCTTAGTTTGCAAATTATTAAGTAAAAAGTTGTAGATTTTCATAGAAATATCATTCACCTACTTTGCCGTTAGAGACAGTAATAATATTTTTATTGTTGCTGTAGTTTTTATCTTAAATATTTTTTATTATAAAAATATATGCGTGACACGAAATTATGAACAATTTGTAGCATTAGGCTATAATATATAGGAAGCAATGAAAATAGATAAATTAGTTCATTTCACTGGAAAAGAAGATGAATAGAGATGATTTCAATTTTCATTGTTTGATCAAAACCATTATATTAATAAGATGAATTTATTGTTGAGTAGAAAAAAAAAGTATCCATAATTTTATCAAATCTACAAAAGTTGCCATCAAATAAAATAGGCGTGCAAGCGGAATAGTAAAAATTCAAAGACAGAAAAAATAAGTAATTTTTTTGTTAAATTCCTTGGCAGAAGCTATCAGGATTTTGCATCACATGCAAAGTGCACAATAAATAAGTAATTTCAATGGTGCTGGTTGAATTTTTCACCAAATCCGATTACAAAAGTGTCACACCTCCGATTCAGAGGTGCAACAATCTACGGCGTTCATTTTTCTATTCATTATATGTTACGCAGATTTTTTATATGTATTGTCATTTGTCAATAACATTTATTATTTTTGCTGTATTTCAATTTATCAAATCTCCGAAATAAAATCATTTTCTAAAAAATCTCATTCTTTCCGATTTCCGATAATTTTTATATGACGGTCTCCAATGAATGAAAAAGATGTCAATGTCATTAAAGAACTGGCGAGATGGTGAAGCCACATTTTATGCATTTTAGCCTCAAATCAATCACACATTCCACCACATTTTTTTTGTTCCTTCACATCATCTGCCAACCCCACTTTTTTGTGCATTTGGCCACAACCAAATTCCTTTGTGAATGGGAATTTACCTTTTCTCTTCATTTTTTTTTAATATTTTTTTTTTTTTTGAGTTTTGAAGATAACGATTGCCTTTCTACCAACTCTCAGAATAATAATTTCAAGGCAAGCATAATTTTATACGCAAAATATTGCTTCTTGGAGGCATACATAATTTTGGTTTCTCTCTCTCTGTTTTTTTCTTCTTCTGTGTATTCGGTACACCGTACGCCAAAGAGATTTAGTGCATAGTGACAAATTAATTATTCGGTTCGGCGAGGCGAGATAAAAAATTAGTGATTTTGGAATAATTCGGGATATAATTTGGGAATGATTCGGTATTATTCGGATCAGAGATTTCAGTTTTGTAAGGGAAAAAAAAAAATAACAAAAAAAAAGTTCTGGAAAAAGTTTTGAAATTATTCGGTAATAATTCGGTCAATCGAATAATTCGGCATTTGGTTCGGCATCACCAAAAAATAAATTATTCGTGAATAATTCAGTTACTATGATTTAGTGCCGAGATAATTCTAGATAATAAAATAAAATAAAAAGTTCCTCAAAAAAATTTCCAGATAACCAATTGAACAGGAAATCTCCAGTGTCAGTACTAAATTGAGATGAACGTAAGCCTTTTTGTGGTTAGTACGTGGTGGCTATCATGACACGCTATTGTCATTAATTTTCTCGTTAATGTTGTCAAGAGTCAAGACACTATTTCAATTTAAGGAGCATGATTATCCCATATATTTCAGTTATTATCGCAATATCTCGAAATTCAAATCTTGCCATATATGCAAAATTAAAATGTCATCATGTGAGCAAGGCCGGACCCATGTATATTCAGGAGGCAGCTGATCTTTCTGAATTTTGCGTTTTAGTGGAGGTCAAAATATTTTGATCGACTCTGCTTCTCTTTGGAAATTTGTTTGCTCCCCGCTGGATGTTTAATTGGTAGTTCGGATTAAATTTTGGGTTAAAATTAAAATATATTTTTTCAATTATAATTATTAATTATAATTATAAATTTAAAATATTAGAAATTACAAGTCAAAGCATTATTTTTTATTAAGTACTTAATTAGTGATTAGATTTGAATCTAATTAGCTATTTAAATCCAATTCGATATTTTTTTGTTCCCCCGACAAAAATCTGGGTCCGCCCCTGCATGTGAGTATTGTGATTCTGCACATAATGCGTATGAATTTCCAGCTCAAATTTATTCAGATTGAACTGAAATATAGAAAACTCATGTGCAACACTATTGACTGTTATGGCATGACTTTCAAATCATGTGCAGAACCACAATACGAATGTGCTAAGTTTTAAATTTTAAAAAAATAATAATAATATCAAAAATTTGAAATATTAAGGTGGTAACTAAAAAAATTTCAACATAATTATTTCATCTCACCCTCTTATATTTTTAACCCATTTAGAAAAATAAGATGCTAGAAAATAAATTTATGCCCATATATAACAATAGACCCTACAAACATAGTACATGTACAATAAATTATTCTGTCAGATGAAAATATTTATTTCCGATGAACTCAAATTTTACATCATGTTACTTCTATTTTAATTTTTATTTAACAACTCTGAGTGTGAGATAAAAAAAAATGCTCCACATCTTGACAACCAAATATGACACTAAACCTTTTTTTTATGAGCACCAAGTAAATAATTAGTTTTGGTTCTCTACTTGTCATATATTATAATTTTATGCGCTTGTCAATTTTGTCTAGACGCTCTTTGAATCTTGCATGCATGAATGGCAAACCGCTTCTTCTTTGTATTTTTCCCCAAAGCATTATTGAATCAGGCTTCTTCTTTGTATTCTTCCCCAAAGAAGCATTATTGGATCATATTCTTTTTTATAGTGGCAATGAATGTCTTTGAGATTTTTCAAACTTAAATTGATAACTACATTTGAAGGAATAGGGCCCACATGCCAGAAAAGTACCATACTCACAAATCTCATGCCAGGACAACTATAAAGAGTAGGGAAGCAGATCAGCAATAAGTATTCTATATACTTTTTCTAATACATGCAGAACAATTGGAGTTGCAAAAGAGTAAATAAAAGAAAATTGTAGAACAATTTGGTGGACCCGGTTCATTTATTAGCTAACTAGGGTTTGATCTGGGTACAGACTCCAGACAGAGGTGTATAATTACCAAGGTTATTAAATGTGATTTTTATGCTGAAGGCCACCGCATACTGCATATACAGTATGAGGCCGTATATGGGGATTTTAAAATGAGAAGTCATATATATATATAAAAGAAATAAGTATACGGTACTATGCGGTAATATTCGGTATCATACAAATAATATGCGGTAAAATGCGGTAATATGTGGCCGAATATGTGGTAAAAAATATGCGGCTGAATATGTAGTAGTAATATGCGGTTGCATATGCGAAACCACATATATTGACCGCATACATATTTCTATGCAGATTACAACTGAATACGCATATGCGGCCACATAGACCGTAGTTTATTACATTGATAATTACAAAACCATTAGGCTAGAGATTTTCACCCAAGCAGGCCAATCTGTTATTTGGGCCCTTTATGATTTCTTCTTTGACTAAAAATAAAAGGCCCAACGAAAATTGGGCCTAAGTTATATCCCAAAAACTATAATTAAAGAAATGTAATTTAATATGAAGCAGTCCACAATCAACAGTCATGATTGACCTGAGCAAACTTTTGACGCCTAGGATTGGGCCAGATATGACCTAATCATGGTTGGAAAAGCAAAAAAAATTTAGGTTCTAAAGCCTTTTTTCTGAGTAACGGAATTATTATTTTTCTTCTCACATCTCCATTATTTGGGAATCTAATCCATTCTCTTTATTCCATGGTGATTGGAACAAGTGAAAGTAGCAACGAATATATACAAGGTTTAATGGAAGTTAAAAAATAAAAAATAATGAAGATAAATGGGGACCAAAATTAGATATCTTTTTAGTTGGTCAACAAAAGTGAGATAATCTGATAAGGCTGGACTAAAGAATTTTTTATTTTTTTTTAAGGATAATTTCAAGTTAACAGTTACTAATTTGACCAATTTGGAAGCAAGAAGCTGAGCAAGAATTAGCTGTTTTTTTATGTGCTTCTTTTGTTGAATGAGTTCACAGTACCAGCAATGGTATATGGTGTTCACATATTTTTGCAGGGAAATTACATGAAAAACAAAAAACCTAAAAAAGAAGATATAAATCCCTTATTAATACTATACATAGTTCAACAAATTGCTCTTAACAACAATCAACAATAATAGAAAAAAACCAATCAATATGCCAATATCATTTCAGCTACTTGTTGATAAATGACACTGCCAAAGCCTATTAATTACAACAATTTGAAACACACTCTCATGCTGTCATGCACTCTGCTTCCAGTGCAATTATATGCGATGCCCGGTATCTATACTCCATTGCCTTAACAAAATCAAAAGAAAAAATGGCTACCAATTCTTGGTTACGAAACAATTTTGCATTAAATCGATGTAGAAATTTACGGTCTATTTTTTAACAGTCAGTCTCTACCGAAGAATTGGTGGATCTGCATAGGGACCTTTGAGCCAGCCATCAGCGATAGTTTTGTATGCGGCTTCGGTCATGTGAATTCCATCCCAACTTACATATGTGGAAGGATCCTGGCACGGGCTTGCGCCTTGTTCACCACATTTTTCATTCAGATTGAAATTGTAAGATCCCTGGCCCGGGGCGCCGCAACAAGCCTTTAAAGCACCGTTACTAAACCCTGTGCGCAGAGAAGAACCATGCTCAGTAATATTCATCACTTATTCATTCAATAATTTTATAAAAAAAATGAAATAATATTCTTTTATAGAGGGCAAAATAATACAATTAACTTTGGACTTATCCTTAAATTCTTTCATAATAGCTATTGATTAACTATAACTACTGGAAAAAATAATATAAATTAATGGGGTTATTGATCATGGTTTTCGTATTAAGGGCATGGTGGGGTTGCAAATGTTAGTTGCCATGTCAATGCAATCTTGGAGTCAGGTTAACAAGGTAGGTGATGAACTCCAATCATGTGCATGTGCATTGCCAAGTGCCAACGGTTGACAAACTAATGGACCTTGACATAGACTTATGTAATGGGGCTGGTTTGTCTGTGCCGCTGTCATCATGAGACGGGTCACGGATCACCTGATACTTTTCTGTATGAAACCGCTACCACCAAATTAATGGAGAATAAGTTTGGACATCATCATTAATTCTTTTAATATGAAGTCCTGCTGCTCATGTTCTTAATTGAGCATGAATACTTGTTTTGTCAAAATTTAGCTTGTGCTGGATATCAATTTGCTAGATTACTTTACTGAAGTGTTTTTTCATAGATGAAGGTTGTCTGTTTTGATAGTCATGAAGTCAAAATAATTGATATGAAAAATAATTAAATGTAAATATCGATAATTAAGAACGATATCTCTCTTCATCTTTATAAAAAAATTAAGCTCTATAGATCACAATTAACCAAACATAAACATTTTCTAAATGCACTGACAATGCCAGATACCCTGAAACGAATAGGTCACACTGGAAATTCACAGAAGAACTGGACATATAATTGGTGTTTGCTTTATCAAACAGTTGTATTCCCAACTCCTACCAAAAAAAGAGAAGCCTTCACATGCAGTGCATTTACTAGCTACATATATTTGGCACTGTGAAGCAGCCCAGAAGTTATACTAGGTGGGACCCTTCCAGAAGCCCCTAGATAGAGACACAACTGGGGATATTTTTTGGGTAACAAAATTATTTCTTGCCTCATATTGCATGCAATTATTTTAGGCTGTTTATAACATTAATTCATGTAGCAATGTTGGAGGCTCATTTAATTACATGCATATATGCACCTACAATTCTACACAAGCTGGACCAAAAAAAGTGGTTCTTTCTAAACACTGGTACCTAAGAAACACCTAATATATATTTTGGCTGATGTTAGTATTGTTTTTTTGAACTGGTGCATTGTATATGCAACAAAGGCTTACCGAAATCCGCCGGGTGGGTGACGAATTGCATTGTTGGCGTGAAATAATCGCCATACATGATCCTTGTTTTGGGGTGTTTCGATTGTATCTTTACCAAGTGACGCTTTAGCAACTCGTTGTGGCTAGACGCAAGTGAATTGAACTTTCTCAGGCATCCTGTTCTTGAGTTGTAATCCGCCGGTGAACTGCTGTTGTAAAGTGTCAGGTACAGAGGGAAGCATCCAATTGGAAGCACTCCTGGTACCACTATATCCCTGGCCCCTAGCTTGATCAATCTCTGTAAAAAGTAAAAACCAAAACAAATAAATGTGGGGACAAAACAAATAAATATGGGGTTGATGTGTGCAAAGGGGTCCATTTCAAACAAGTAATGAACAAAAAGTAACAAGTCTCTATCCAAATGATTATGCTGATGATAAATAAATTAAACAATTGAAAATGTAATAATGTAATAACTTTATTATGATATTGGGAAGATGAGATGTTTCTCTTAAAAGAGCAATTAATGATCAAAACCTAATCAATAGGATTTAAATGTTTAAACAAAAGATGCCAACTTTTTCACTCATTCTTGGCCCATCAAGTAAAAACCAAGTTGTTATTGTTTGATGGAATTGTGATAGAACCAGACGTACATTAATGCCTCTTCCTATGGCTTGAACTACTTCATGCACATAGGTCTTGACTTGATCTAAAGCTATGCCTGAGAATATTGGGGCATTATAGTCATTTCCTCCAAATTCGCCCACTACAAAAAGAGCCTTGCTCAGATACTCCTCACACTCTGCATTTAATTTTGGTAAGTGGAGATCAGTAAGTTGCCTTGAATAAAATGCATAATTGAATGTGCTGTTAAAGTGCTTGTAGCTACTGAGAACCATCAAGCATATGCTCTTTGATTGTATAAACATAAAAGTTTGTTCTTGTAAATAAAATCTCTCAAATATATATTACTTAATTAATAAGGAAACAAATAATGTAATAGTCATATATATTTTGCTATAGTTATTTTGGTTGGCAAAATTTCATACAAGCCATGGGAAATTTTTTTTATTTTATTTAAAAAAAATATTTCTCTACCAAATTAAGAAAGGGTGAAAATAAGTACCTTCTTCTGAGCTACAAAGAGAAGGCTTCAAATCTTCAAACCACTGAATTTGGGTCTGTATGGAACCAGTGTTCCAAATCCTTTGATCCACACCTATCTGTTTGAAGAAAGAATACTCCTGGGCAGTGGCGCCGGTTATTGCGAAATTAGCCCCTTTTTTAAAATCTGCATCTTTTGACTTAGATGGAGGTGGCATTGGCAACCCAAATTTCTCAGCTGTATAAATAATTAAGGAAAAAAATAAAGGGTAATGTTAATTAATTTCTATGTTTACTTACTGTAAGTGCCAAGGATTGTACTGTTGCATGTAATGCTGAAGTAAGTCTTTGAAGAAGTTAATTTTAAAATGATGCTCTGGAAACTATCATTTTAAGTTAGAAATTAAAAAATGTCTATTTTGCATGTCAAATCATTTGGTCTTTTATGTAGCCACCTTTATTAGAGTAGATAATTCATTCTTTTATCTTTCCCCAAAATTGCTAATTTTGCAAAGAGAAGTCATTTTCAAGAGGAGACAATTTGTAGTGCATCATCAAGTCATTATCAAAAACAAAAATAGTCAAGTCTTAGTGACAGTTTTCATACAAATATATATATATAAATTGTGCAATACCTAGAAAATCAACAACTAGCCGGCCATCAGAGCACCGACCGGTCGGCTTGCGGAAATATGTCATGCCATAAGGGCTTCTAGCTGTGGTGAGTTCTTTAGGCACACCATTGACTACAAGGTTCCCAGCATCAGAGAGAGAATCTCCAAAGCTAAAGATTGCATTGTAATCCTGACAATGTGAAATGGTGAACAAGTAGAAGGAGAAGAAAAGAACAGAGAAGAGAGAGGCAAGAGGAGAAGAGGCCATTTGTTGTTTCTGGCACATGCAAATATGCAATCGTATCAGTTTTGGGTTTGCACTTTGTGTTATCTTATGACACTTTGTGGTGTGCACTTTGTGCTATGCTTGAAAGTAGAGATAATGAGATTGTCCCTTTATACTGATTCTAGTGTTGAATTGGATGCCTCTTTGATTGCTTGGATGGGTTAATAATAAAAAAAAAGTAAGGATTAATAATAGAATAAGAAGGTGAGCTGCTCGGCTTTGACACCCCATACTATTGCCCCACTTGAATCCTCTACTTGCTTTTTAACAACATAACATGAAATTAATGAGGCACAGTAATATCTCTATCCAAAATCCTCTTTAGTTGTTATACCTTAAATGAAATTTGTACACTAACGGGTGTTTTTAAGTGAATATGATTTTACAAAAAATAATTTAATTATTATCGGTGTTGTAAATAACGGTATGCGGTCGTCGGACGGACAGACAGGGTACCGTCAAGCAATTAATCGGGAATAATTAGCCATATACGGAAATAATTATCCGATTAGTTGGAAAAACTTATAATGGTTTGGTCACCGCCAACGACTAATTGGTTGATTAATCAGCCTAAACGGTAGGGGTGTAAACGGATTGGATATTATCCGGATCCGAATCTGGAAAACGATATGCGGTTGTCGGACGGACATGGTACCGTCAAGCAATTAATCAGGAATAATCGGCCATATTCGGAAATAATTATCTGATTAGTCGGAAAAATTCATAACGGTTTGGTTACCGCCAACGATTAATCAGCCAATTAATCAGCCTAAACGAACGGTTTTTACAACACTGATTATTGTTATATATAGTGTCACGGTTATAATTAATCTAAAACAATTTACAGGTCAAATATGTTGTAATGTTTAGGTAGATATGTTGTTGCCAAAACATAAGATGGGTGCAAGTTGGAGAAATGAAAGAGAGAAGGCGGTGGTATCGCGATCTCTATCAGGTTTGCTAAACGATGGAACGCGTTGTCGGCTGCTAATCTTTTTAGTTGGAGCTCTCTCTTTCTGGTGATCCATAAATTTATTAAGTGGTCAATATGTAAGCGCTTCTATTTTATTTTATTTAAAATTTTCTTTCTCAAGTCACCTCCAGATGCACGGTACCCAAAATCCAGTACTTGGAAATTGGACCCGATAAACCGGACTTACTAAAATCGGATCAATATTTCAAACCCACAACCAATTAGATCCGCCAATATTTTTGATATAGACAAAAAAGACAATCTCTAAATTGTGATATCTCATTCTCATACAATTAATAATATAAACATGTCATGTAAATGCTAGTTTATTTCATTAAGCTATATTATTTTAGTATAATTCAATAATAGTCTATACAAAGTTTTCAATAAGGGAGCAACTTGGGTTCGCTGGGTTCCATAACCGTCCGATCCGCTTTAAGATTCGTGCACACAGATATTAAAGCAACACACCGTCCGATTTGCTTTAAGATTCGTGCACAAAGATATTAAAACAAATGTGCACGAATATTAAAGCAACACGCACAGATCTTAAAGCTACATTATTTTAGTATAATTCAATAATAGTCTATACAAAGTTTTCAATAAGGGAGCGGCTTGGGTCTACTGGGTTCCATAACCGTCCAATCCGCTTTAAGATCCGTGCACACAGATATTAAAACAAATGTGCACGGATATTAAAGCAACACGCAGAGATCTTAAAACGGATCGGACGATTATGAGACCCATCAGACTCAGTTTGAGTCCGATGGGTATCGGACCCAGTTGCTCCATTTCAATAAATGTGATTAAACTAAAAAACTTTGTCAACTCTTTTCTAATTAAACAAGTTTTGTGTGGAGTATAGGATACTTTATCTTTTTGTACTAACATTTAGGTAATATATTTTTGCCATGTGCTTAGGACATATATAATTAATAGCCCCTATATAACATGTGAATATTGCATCACCAGATCGAATTTACAATTATTTTTCCTCAGAATTTCAATTTGGGTCGGGTTGGAGAAACCATTGGGTTGGGTGGGGGCATAATGTAACCCGATCCGGCAGTCAGTTGCAAAAATGCGTTATTAGTTATTAGGTCCGGCTGGCATATTGGCATGGCATCGTATCCATAACCGTAAGCACTTATTAATTTCTATCGATCGCTGTCATGCATTTTCTTCGTTGGTTCCGATAACAAACGATCGATGGAGCACATTGATGAATCCTAACAAATTAAATTAAATTAAATTATAAAGGTAGTTGCAAGCATTGAAGTGCCATTAGGTGGAGGCTCGCAATCCGCCAAGAGCACTGGGACATGGTAGGTTTCATTTCAAGGCGCTATGCCATTGCTGGTGAAGTGGAGAGTGATCAATAAATTAAAAAAAAAAAAAAATCACATACACACACTCACTCTCTCTCTCTCACTGCTTTTGCTGACATGGAGAGAGAAAGGGGTGAATGCACAATCAAATTGGACACATTTGCTCTTTAAGGGTCCTTCTTCAGCTGCATAGTGGGTAGGAAAATGAACACAGTAACGAAAATATTTTGAACTGATTTTTGTTGTTCATGTGGGGGAAATTCACTCGGAGTGAATTTTTTCTTCCACGTGAACAGTAACTTTTGGACTATAACCGAACAGGCCCTAAGAGGGTCATCGTTCATAGCAAATATTCACGAGACTTTTCAGAATCAACTACTTATATGCAGAGATGGAGTCAGACTTTCGAATTATGGGATTCAAATATATATCTGAAGTCAATTATATTAAAATTTTATGTGATAAATGTAGGTCAATTTTACAACATCATAACATTTTATTCTAAATCTAAAATATATATATAAATACATTTTTTTTTTCAAAAAATGAGTGTGGATTAACCTCCATACCGTATGAATGAATCCGCCTCTACTTATATGAGCTGACATGTAAGAACCAGGAAAAGAATTAGCAAATGCAACTAATATTCTCATAGTATAATTTCATTGTTTCATTACATTTTGTTAGCAGAGCTGGTTCCTTCAAGAAATTCTAACTAGTGTACGTTGCAAATGAAACGTTCAATTTTTTTTCTTACCCGAAAAATGTTATTTTAATTAGCCAAATGTGTGGAATTAATGCTCTTTTTTATATTTACTTGTATAAAGCAGTTTCTAAGATAACCACTACTCACAACAATACCATCTAATCATTGATATTTATTTATATAATAAAGCACTTGTAAGATAATCCCTACTCACAACAATACCATCTAATCATTGAAGCTAATTAATATGCGCGCGTATCACATAAATAATACGCACTTAAAGAAAAGAACCGGTGTGTGTATCAGCACGTCCAGTAGAACGGAGTTAAACAAGTACATATAGAATGTACAATTATAATTTTTAAATGGCACGACTGTTATGTGCTCATATTTGTGCCATTATCTAGCTAGGTGCTATTAAAAAAGAATTTGTGCTCACTTTATCCTTGATAAATCATGAATGGGCTATTGTGGCTTTAGTTTTAGGCTTTTAGATAGTTTTATTGAAGTTGAAAATAATTTTTCAGTACCTGTTTTTCGTTAAAAAAGAGTATATATTTTCATAAGTGGCCATAATGCAGCATGCTTTCAAGTAGAGAAGAAAATACGTGACGTGATGTGACAAACACACTGTGATTTGGTCACATGACGTGACGTGTTCAATTTTTTTTTTCACGTGACGTGACTAAAATGATGGTGGATAGTCACGTCACGTGTAGTCACGCCGTAACCATACGTGACATTACCACACGCGTGACGTAAATTAGTTAGGTTAATTTTTTTATATTTTAATTTAAATTGTTGAAAATTTAGAAATAAAATATAAAAACATAAAAAAATTCTAAATTTTTTAAAATAAATAAATAATGTTGCAAAGTTATTATATTTTTTAGAAAATGTTGTTGGACATCTGACATTAATTTAAAAATTCAAACTACAAACATTTATTAAACTAAACTAGAGAAAATAAAAAATCAGTACTACATGACTACCAGTATCACTGAATCTACACTAAAAGAGAAACATTAATACTCTATATGTACCAAAAAAAAGTTAGATACTCTATATTTCATACCGTGACGTGACGTGTAATTTGACTTGAATGCGATCACGTCATGCGACACACAAGTCACATCACGTAATCAATACACGTGACATGACGTGACATTTCAATATGTAACTAGTCACGACGTGATAAATTTCCTTCTTTACTTTCATGAACTTTTTTTTGTGACTTCTTGGCCTTCGAAATATGAAATTTCTATGAACTCCGCTACAGCCTATTATTTATACAACTAAAATTAAAAAGAGGGTTAAAATGCGTCAATATACTCCATATCATTTATCTATGTTTTGAAAGTCTGAACAGTCAATCTGAACCGCTCAACATGATTTTCATAATTAAATATGCTTGGAGACCAAATTTTATATTTTTTTTAATATTTATTTCAAATAGGTACAAAATCACTGCTTATTTTGGACCATCCGATAAAGTGATATTGTATCTATGTAAAAAAATAGTAAAAAATATTCTAAAAATATAAAATTTTGTCTACAAGTATATTTTATTATGAAAATCATATTGAGCAATTTAAATTGACTATTCGGACTTTAAAAACATAAATAAAAAATGTGAAGAATATTGAATCACAAAATATCAGTGTATTTGACCCCCCCTTAATTAGAAATAGAATGATTCCCAGAAATCCTATCACAACTGAAATGACAACTCAATTATTAATGGATAAAAACAAGCACCACACTGTTGTGAAAAATAAAGTTTATCCCTATCAACATTCATTATTGCCATATAAAACCACGTCATACCTTCGTTCGGTACTGATCAGATAGGCTGGTCCCGTGCACAATGTATAGATATAGGTTTGGTGAATTGGCAGCAGTTAGGGACACTTTTGATCTGCTACCTTTATTCTGTGTGTAAAATATTCGGCAAAAAATGGCATGAAATCACATCACCTTTTCAAAAGGCAGAACAAGAACATTCCAAGTCATACAACATAAAAAAAGAATCAGAAAAGCCAGAGCAAACGATCTAGCAAAATGAACCCCACAAAAGTTGTTAGAAATGCGGTTCAATTCGTCCAAAGAATATTATTATACTAACTAATTATTTGTTTAAATGAGATCCAACATGCAGCTCAGTGATTTGTGTATTGTTCTCTCCTCAAAGAGGGGTAAAAGATCCAAGAGATCAAACATGTTGCATTGTAAAGTGCAAAATTTATTACAACAGATACACAATTAAACAGCCGTCACAAGAGTATTAACCCTCTCAAAAACACTTTCCAAAAAATAACTGAAATCTACCATTTGAGAACCTAACTTTGTGTTGCAAATTTGATTCCCTTCTCAATAGAGGCCTTGAGCTCTGGCTTCAGAGCCTCTAATCCTTCCTTCTCAAAGTCAGAAAGTGGGCCCAATCCAAGTACCTCCTCAACACCATTCTTTCCTAGCTTTACCTGGAAAGGAAGAATACACGTATTGTTTGTATTTAGGGTATAAAATTGCATCTCTCAGATCTACTAAATTGAAATTTGACTGCTACCACATATTAGACAGTCAAACTTAATTTACAAAGTAGACCTGAAATCAAGATTGTCAGATCCATCCAGGAAGGGAAAGCAGTTTTACATTCCAGTTTACTCCGTTCACTTTTGGAACTTATCACTCACATAATGTAGAAGGTGATAAACATTAAGTACAGATATTTTACAAAAGCAATTTAGGACAGTTGAGGAAGGTACTAAATTCTAATCAAGAGAAGAAAGGTTCCAAACTTGATCCTTGTTAATTTTCATAGTTACTTAGCATAACAAACTGGAACAGCAAGTTTTGGAATGAGAAAGCATCCAGAAGACTCATTTTGTTTGGCTGGAAATGACCAGAATTTGACCCGGTGCAGAATACTAGGAATTCTAAAACAAAACCAGAATTCTGCCAAAACAGAATGAATTTGACAGACTCAACTGAGAGGCTTATGATGTCAAAAATGCGTGTCTAAGCAACCACCAGATGGCTACAAGGAAATCTACAGTTCGTATCGGTACATGTACCCTTATCCAGTTTATTCTGTATGTCCAAAAATACCCATGCTCAGTTTGTAAAAAGAACCAACCTTGGAGGCAAAGAAAGGAAGCCCGGGGATGATGGTTGATTGCACAAAGGAGCACTCAACAATGTCTGGAACACCGTTCAACCCCTTTAAGCATGCATCAGCAAACACAGCACCAGCATACCTGATGCAAATGCAGCCCACAATCTTCCAATTAGATTTTTCAAAAAGACAGGATGTGTATTTTAACTGCTATTGTGGTATTAAAAAAGGAATACTTACGCCATAGAAAGTGTGGCAGAGCCTTTCCCAGCCTTGGCTTCAACAACCTCTGTGCCACCATCTTGTGTCCTCTTGGTCAAGGCCTTAATATCCTCTGCTCCAAGTGCATTCGTAGCTGGTGTAGCCTGCAATTCAGTTTTTTTATGTTGTTACCACTGTGTTGCTGGTTGGAAATTTATATGAAGAACATATCAAACAAATGTAACACATTTTCGACAATTGTTTACTTGCCAATTAGCTAAAGTTCAGATACACTTGCACGGTAGTAGACATCAAATGCAAAATAAAAAAAATATACTCTGTTGGCAGTTGTACATAACTGATATAAGACAAAAGAAAGAGGGAAAAAAATGATGTACCTGGGAGAAGAGTGGAAGAATCGTAATACCAGCATGACCACCAACAACTGGCACATTTACGCCTGAAATAACATAGGATATACATGAAAGCCATCACACCATAAATTAAATTTTAAATTAAGAGTAATTACAGAACATTGGAATTGCAACATATAGAAGATTAACTACATTTTTCCATGTGAACGCAATGACAACTCAAACACATATCTATTAGAAATTTGAGAAACTAAACCAAAATGACCCAATCTAGCATTGAGCTCGATTCAGGGCTACCTAAAAGATGTTTCAGTGGAGAAACCAAAAGAAAGTAATGAAAGAGAAAAGTTACCTTCTACAGGAACCTTAGCCTTGCCAGCATAGAATGTCTTGGCCCTGACCACATCAAGAGTGGTTACACCAAATAGCTTCTTCTCGTCGTATGTACCGGCCTTTTTGAACACCTCAGCCGCAATTGGTACAGTTGAGTTCACTGGATTGCTAATCATGTTCACAATTGCCTATTTCCCAATTATAAACCACAAACTCAATCAGAATGTTATTGCAGGCATTAAATAGGCCGCAGCATAAACAAAAGGGCAGTCTACAAATAATGCCAAAGTTTTGTCACAATTGAAAATAACCCAAATTTGCTACACCTGAGCAACAACAAAGTCAATTCACAGAGTTGCTACCAATGTATAATAGCACTCATTCTCACTAACAACAAAGAATACAGTTGAGTACCTGAAACCTAATTTTTGCAGATGTGTACATGGCAATAACACCGAAGAATTATTATTGCACCCAAATGATAGATTTTCTTATGCTTACAGCTAACACCGGAGAATTATTATTGCATCCAAATGATAGATTTTCTTATGCTTACAGCTAGCACCGAAGAATTTTAAACCAAAAGGGACATAATGACAAACCAAACTTATTTGACAACTGACAATGCATTAAAACTTGTAGAAATAAAAATTTGAAATTACAGAGGTGTTCTTTGTCCTTTAGATGTGCTGTGCATCCAATTTGGTACACCTTGAGAATTATTTTTGGTCACCCATCAAATGCAAATAACATTGAAAAGTTGATTTTTAAATCGCTTGATGAATGATAATTTCATTCCAAATCGTTTACTACATTTGCCTATATAAGTAGATATATACAATTTTCATTATTTAGTTTTGATAATTGTTGAATCAGATGTCACAGTTGTCAAATTATCTTGTTGTCAATATAACCTATCCCTTTTAAGTACAATAACATTTTTCCCTAAAAAAATTGAAGTGGAAACAGGGTTTAGAAGAAACTATTTCCAGAAAGTAGCTGTTGAATGTTGAATTATTATTGCAAACATGCAATTACCAAAAACCACAGATGTAACCACTAAAGAAAGGTGGAAAGCATGATACACACCTCAGGGCAGTACTTGGCAATGGCGGTGCAAAGGCCTTTGACAATCCCGGCATTGATGTTGAACAGGTCATCTCTGGTCATGCCTGGTTTGCGGGGCACACCGGCAGGGATTATGACCACATCAGCACCCTTCAAGGCCTCGCCAAGCTGCTCTTCTCCCATGAACCCAGCCACCTAACAAAGAAATAACATATTATAACAAAACAATGACAGGTAAGAACAAAGAGTGAATGAAATTGGTTCAGTTGGACAATAATAAATAATAACCTACCTCACCCAAGAAAAAACTACACTCTGGTTCTGACCAAATATAACTCATGGCTAGTTTGCAGCATTAACCAATGCAAGCGAGGATTGCATTCAATTATGAGTATTTGAAGTTCCATTTCGTACTTATGCAGTAATTTGAACAAAATTCATCACAGATCTACAGTCTTAAGCCAGTAATCATAACCGAAAAACAGGGAACAACCAATCAATTTATATTGACAGAATCAGTAAAGAGCAGAGACTCAGCTCAAATGCTCAAAATTTTAAGTTTTACAGGATTACATACAAGTTCAACAGATCTAACACAGCGGATGACAGATCAGGGTTAACAAATCAAGGAACTTTTTCTTAAAAAGGAAAATGTAAAGAAAACTGTACCACAGCCCGAGTGTTGATGTGGCCGACGTCAGCGGCAACACCAGGCGTGCCCGCAATATCGTAAAGAGAGAGTGATGAAACAAGAGGGTTGAGCTTCATGAGGAGCGCGAGCGGCTGGCCGATACCGCCGGCAGCGCCGAGGACCGCCACCTTCCTCTCGGGCGTCGACTCCGACGAGAAGGACCTGATCGCCCTCCCGGCGCCTCTCTTAAGTGCAGATCTGAGAAGGATCGAAGTCATTTTTGGCTATGTGCAAGACAGAGGAGTAGTCTCAGAAAGGGATGCGGCGGACGGAGACGGGGACTGGAGAACAGATCAGAACAGATTGGAGGGATGGCGAGAACCGAGGAGTTTATAGAGGTGCTATGAAAAGATTGTGGTGTACCGGACTTTGAATATGTCACTGAGAAATAGGAGAGTGGTTCCCACATTTCAGTGTTGTTTTGTTGTAAGTTGTAACACATTGATTTAGACCCAGTTCTTTCCGTAATTGATGCGACCGAGGTTATTATAGTTTGGATTTGGGTGGATATGGTCCATATGAATTCGGAATTTCGGATTGCCGTATATATACTCCAGTGACTAGTCACCGTAAGCGTGCTAACATAAACGGTAAACCGGAGAATTCACATCCTCTGAGTACGATAATATAAAATGTACACAAAATCATACAAATTCACAAATTGATGTTTAGTCGAGCTAACTCGTGACCTAACAAAGAAGCTAGATTTCAGCTTGAACTCGTTAATTATAGATCAAACTACTAGCGAACTGACTCGTTAACAGCTCGATCTAGTAACGAACAAGTTGTTAACAAGCAAATTAAGTGCGAGTTACGATCAAGCTACAACCTTATTTTTTTTTGTTAACAAGCAAATTAAGTGTGAGTTACGATCAAGCTACAACCTTATTTTTTTTTTGCCACCCGGCCCCATGTGTCGCCCGCTCTCTGTTGAGTTTGATAATCAGCCGTCACCAAATGAACGGTCTTAGATCAGTCTGCATTTCTCAATTATTTTATCAACAGCAATTGGGTAGGAGCCGAAACCGGAGTTGACTGGCTGGCCCATAGAATTGAATCGGTGCCCCGTATAATATATAGTCCTTCTTTTTATTTCGAAGTCAAAAGAAAATTAAATTTTGTACTTCAGAACAGAAAGATATACTATTTTTTTCAAATATTCCCTCGTCAATTAAAATTTGTAAAAAAGTCTTGAGTTCTAAAAAATATTTTCAGTCGCTTTTCGTGCTTTATGTTTCGTCATGATTCGACTTTTGCCGTTTTCTTTATGAATATTGAGATTTGCCTTTGATTTTTTTATTTTTTATTTTATAAAAGAAGTCGGTTGGAAGAAGCAATTTGAAAGGTCTTAACAAGATAAAGTGGACCCTGTCCCCCAATTTTTTTTTAGCTAAACTTCATTTCTAATTTAATAGGAACGCAAGTCTTTACAATTTTTTTTTGTCAGACATAGATTCAAGAAGGTTTGGCTCGATTCACGATAGGTTATTCTAGTCTAAAAAATGACTGTTTAAGTCTATTAATCGGTCGATCAGTTGTTGGCGGTGATCAAAGTGTTATGGATTTTTCTGACTAATCGGTCGATTATTTTTAATTATGACTAATTAATTGCTTGACTGAATTCTATCCGTCTGACAATTACATACTATTATTTACAAAACTGATCTATATTACCAGAAAAAAACCAATTTTCACAATAAATAGTAAAAAAATATATTGGTCCTTCAATCTTCATTTAAAAAAGAAAAACACGCACAATACTCACACCGTGTGAGTCACACGCTTCATGTTTACACCCACGTGCCTCATTATGTTGCATCAACGTTAATGCCCCTGCTTTGATATTTTTGCTAGATCTTTATACTTTTGAATATTCGAAAAGCGCGAAGCCACTCGTAGTGCATGCACCACTTTATGCGTGATATATACGCATCTCATGTCCTTATTTTTTCCATCATAATTATTTTTATTATTTATTAAATAAAACATTAATACATATACATTTATAATAATTATTATTTATTAAATAAAACATTAATACATATACATTTATTTCACAAATGTACAATACTTTATTGAAAAAAAAATTATTATCATGCTAATTACAAGTAAACCAATTAAAAAAGTACTATATTAACAAATGTCCTTATTATTTTCCTCTCTTTATTAATTGTCCATTTGTTTTCAATTTGGGCATTTGTTATGGACATTTTTTTCCCATCAGTTTCTTTCTCTGATTGATTGCAGACTAGTCTGACGAATTTCTTCAGTACCGTTCTTTGTTTCCCTGGTAATTGTGTATTTTTTCTCATAAATAAAATATTGACCGATCAGGGTTTAGCACCAAAATAGCCTACAACGGATTTATTAACAATATAATTAAATGATTAAATATACAGAATGACAACAAGGGAGAGAGTACAGATGTTGACCCCACGAGTGCTCACCAAACAAATCATCATTCCAGTGTAACTATATCATAAAAAATGATTTTAATCAGACGTGCATACATGCATTAGGTCCTTCAGTTCCTTTTTTCCCTGATATTTGAATTTGCACAGATCACAATTCTTTGAACCTTTCTACAACCATATTAAAACATAATGATGCTTATACAGCTATTATGTTGATTCTGCTCCCCAATACAACAAACTGTTCAACTGGTAAGATCCCACCAAAAATCAACAAAGTGGCATCAGGTATTGTCAGTCATTCAAATTCTACGTTACACCCAATTGGTTGAACCCAGATAACAGACAAATTGGAAGCATGGTAGTACTTCTCACTGCAAAAAACTATGCTGAGAAAAGAATTTGAAAACTTGAACTATAAAATTTAACCTGATTCCTATGAAGATTGCTAAATAAATATCTACTGCATACCTCTGAGAAACAGCAACACACCACACTGCTAGTTTTGGATGCAGACAACATTACACGCAAGCCAATTTAAAGACTGACACAAATCCACATAAACAATACACATTAGAGCTACAATTAGACTTTGAAATTAAATGCAAACACTACAATACATACAGAATCGTAACGATCCAAAATGAACTTTAAATAGTTGAGAAGTACTCGTACTTCTTTCATAATTTATGCCTACCCCCTTTCCATTTGGATTTCTCCATTCTACCAGCTACTTTACAAGGTCACTTAGTTTAGTTTACTGACTCCTAAAACCCTAAAAACACAGAATGAGTCTAGTTCTACTGTGAAACTGAAACAAATATACAGTCTTTTCTAATAGGGTTGATACAACAGCCCACCACCATCAACAGCCATCAACAGCCAAAGTTGGTGCAAGCCTCTGGAATATATATCTGCCTTTCCAGCCTGTCATAATTAACCAGAGTTACATATATATACTAAAATTGCAATATATACAAGAAATCACTGCCAAAATCAGAATAGTGAAGAGTGCGGGGTGATATTCCTGGCAGCTTCTGTCAGTTTCTCAAAAAAGAAGAAGAGTGGGGTGCTCATATAGACACACTTGTAGCAATATATATGTATTAGTTGGTCAATTGGTCAAGTTTTTACATTAGCAATCTGGTCCAAGAAGAACATGTTAGAATCTGCTTCTAAGTCATTGAAATTCTAATGATTCTTATCAATTAGTCACGCCTTGCTTAAAAGAAACTTCAGCTATGAAGCAAACTAATAAAAGTAAGAAAGAACACAGATGGCAGCATGATCCTTCAAAAGTAACCTTTTCTGGATTTTGGTATCACCAGAAGTTTCAGTGTTCCATTTTAGTTATCAAAGTTTTCATTTTACCAAATTAGCCCTACAGTAAAAATATACTAAATGGATGGATAATGTGGATGCCAATGTCAGTGTAAATATCACCCAGACCTAATGACTCGGACATCAATGCCCAAATCAAAAGATGAGGATGCCAAAATCAACAGTGACACAAATCTACATCCGCCTTAAACAAAAAATTTTGTTCATCTTAATGTCCATATCACCAAAGCAGCATGCTAATGCCCAGTGTGCATTTTCATACTCTTTTTAAAAAATATTGATAACATAATTGACATAGTAAAAATTTAGAACATTATATTCCAAAAAAGGAGCCCCCTGAAACTTTAAGGAAAAAAGGATGATACTTGGACCATATATGTAATTTACTCTTAGAAGTAAATTATAAATTCTTATTTCAGTAAATACTAGAAGAATTTATATATATTTTTGGCAGGATTTCTGAAGCTTGAATCAAACAACAAGTTTCGTATAATTTGAAGAGCATCACAGCGTTATGCATATTTGACTACTTTATTCTTATGTATATGTAAATATTATGGTATTGCCAAAGTAATAATACTTATGCTGCTCCCAATATTTCAAAAATCACACCAACGTATACAAAATAAAGCCCCATTTTTATCCTGAAGTTTCAGAGTTACTTGTTTAGTTGCCAAACTCCTGACTAGTCCACTTTGATCCTAACCTCACTTTTAAGGAAAAGACACGGACAGAAATTCTGATAGATGATGATATGAAATCCTAAATGATATCCCAAAGAACATCTCATTAAATGTCAAATACCAGTGTCAATTTCATCTCTTGAATTGGGTAAGACTTTTCATCTATAAATTACTACAAAAATGGTAGTATGGATTACAGTAGTACAAATCATAAAGTGAAATTACCAGGTACCAAATGTGAGTAGGCATAACACACACATGCAATTTAATACAAAAGAAGGAACAGAAAAAACATAACTAAAGTATGCAATAAAACTGAGGTATGCAAAAAGAATAAGAAGATCATCTAATAATTAAAATACATGTTAGTGGACAATACATGAAAATAATTGCCAAAAACTTACCTTAACTAACTATTGTGCGCCACCATCAGATCCATATGCAGATGAGCTGTCGCTGTCAGAGTCTGCCATATGCAAATCCCAAGATAGAAAGAACATTAACAAAAAATAGTGGTTTAGAGTCGGCTGGTTTCGCACGGGTGGAAGCTATAAGTTCCCATAATTTGTTTTCAATTTTTATTTTCAAAATTTTAATTTATATCCCTCATTTAAGCTCCAATGGAGCCATACAAGCAAACTAAATATAGGAATATAGCAGAGGAGACACTTTCTACAGTACAGTACATATTTCCAAAATTTCATGGATCGCAAGAGCCCACCCCATATTTTTCTTTTCTTTTACGGACTCATTTAAAAAAAATATGGGTAGGGACTGCTATACCTTATTAAATACAGTGTATTTTTCGTTAAATGTTAGAGACTTGAGAGTTTTATGGTGCTTCACATATATCAAGATTCAAACACGGTAGAATGAAATGTACAAAAAGATCTTTATAGAGATTCAACCCTGCTGTAATTATTTGAATGTCAAACAAGGTAAACAGTACAAGAAGTTACCACTAGATGAGGAGCCAGAATCACTGCTAGAGCTACTAGAACTGCTTGATCTACTTGGATTTTCTCCCTTATTTTCTACTTGAGCTGGTGCACCAGATGTAGCCATATAATTCTCATCAGCTATACACCAAGAAATTAAAAATAAGGAGAAAAAGATAACATTGAGCGCAAGATACCAAATGGCAATTCCAAAAACCATCAATTGTATACATACATAACCTATTTAATTTTTGTAAGAATTTTGGAGTAAAACCACTAGATATCATGAGTTTAACCTAAAAAATCTATGATTGGCTTGAAACCATGAAGAACCATTGATCTTGATCTCATACTAGCAAAGCATTTATGTTCCAAAACAAACTTGAAAAACTAAAATACGAAACATAAATGCTTGGCTTGTCAAGTATATCAAGTTTTTTAGTGGGAATAGTTTTTTCAAGCTGATCAGATGGTTGAAGTTAAGCTCACAAGCCCACTTAGTGAGCTTAAGCTCATACTAGCCTGCTCAGAAATTGTTGATAAGAGAGTTCCTTTTTCTTTCTTGAGTACTTCCCTTGAATACTTAAAATGGTTACCAAACTGTATCACCACAGTTATGCTGGCCGGAACAGGTTCATTGCCAGATACCATAAAAAATAGTACATAATTTAACAAATGGTAACTAATTTAATTGAAGATCTTTGCAAATAACTACTTAATAACCATCTTACCTCTGTTTGGTGCTTCTCCAGGTGCACGCTCTTCAACCTGCAAAAAGAAACTCACATAAACAAAACTCATTGAATATTCCAAAATATAATAACATAAATACCTTGCGAAACCTGAGTTACTTTTAAATTATACATAAACCTAGTCCAATTAATTATCCCAAAACAAACAGATATCAATCGATACAGGGTCATAGTAACCACTCTCTTCTTTCAGCTATTAAGAAAAGTTTCGTGCAATGGTGTGTCAAAAATTTTCATTAGTTCAGTGTTAAACGAGGGATAATATCCCTAAATTTCTTGCAATAACCTGAATTACTTTACATTTTAAAATAAACCTAGTCCTATTAGTTGGCCCAAAAACAGATATCAGCGGATACAGTGTCAAAGTTATTAACCACTATCTTCTTTCAGCTATCAAGAAAAGCTTTGTTCAATGCTGTGCCGAATTTTTTTGGTACTTCAGTGTTAAACAATGGATAGTATCCTAAAACCCTCTAAATCATCACTGCTGTGCGTTCATCATGTACAACTACCATACAGATAGTCCACCTACAGAAATTATTGGAACAAGTATGCAGACTCTCTTCTCTATTTACTCCTACATCCCTGCTACAATCAATTTAAAAAAAAAATGAAGAGCTTTTGGTTACATACCCTTTCTTGGACTGTTTGTAGGGCATTTTGGTCATTATCCCTCCTAGCAAGCATCGCCAGCTCAGCCTTCCTCTTATTCTTGCTCAAATTCTTCTTATAATTAGTGACAAACCTATCAAGCTCCCACAAAGTCTCAGCATCCATGCTATCAATATCCACCTCTATCTCATCATCATGCTGACTCAATGATAAATTCTTCCTTTTTATTATTTGCACTATAACATCCAACTTTTCAGGGGGTAAATTTTGCAAGTTGTTACTCAACTTTCTCTTCTCTTCAAATGTCATGTCTCTCTTATTTGGGTCTTTCGCCTTAGGTTTCTTCAATGCTGGTTGCCGGCTCACAGGTGGTAACGGTACTGGAACCTGCACCTGTGTGTAATTAGCTGGCTGGGAGTGCAGCGTTGAGTCAGACCTCTCCAGCACAGATGCCAGTGGTGCTGATACAGCAGCTTTCTTTGGTGGTACTGGGGGCGGTGAGTGATACGAACGGTGGTATGACATCTCAGCCTCAATCGCTGACCAACCCTCATCAAAAATTTGACAAAGTTGCTCAGCCATGAAATGCACATCCTGTCCTTTCGGGTTATATGTCATGGCATTATGAAAGGTGAGTCTGACATCCTCTGCAAACTCTCTAGGGGACTTGTACCAATTCATGCTCAAACGGGTTTTGATTGTACCCAAATCCATTGGGTGTTTTATAATAGTTAAGTAATCGTGCAAGCCGAGAGACACTGGATCAACAGGTTTATTGAAAACCCAGCCAAACTTGTGCTTCATCAATCTGGAAAGCAAAGCCGAGCACTTTTTGAATGCGTTTGAATAGAGTTTCTTTTCAACCGAATTGTAATCGGCCTCTCCTGATAGAGCATGCTTCTTACTTCCACTTTTCGACTTTCTGTTAGACTCAGGTGGGGGGATCCTATCCTTAGCCAACAGAAACTCAGAATTGCGGTACAGCTGATTAGCTTTAGGTGTACGCTTCTCCTTTTCAAAAGATTCGGTCAGAAAGTTTTCTGTGCCAGAAACCGCGACACTTAACTGGCGGCGGAATGGAACCGATGCAGGAGGCGGGAATGTCGGGGTCATGGCAGGAGCTGGTGTTGGTGCTGCCATGGGAAGAGCCGGGGCAGAAGTGGTCACAAAATCCGGTCCCCGCTTAGACAATGGTTGCCTTGCCGCTGGGGTATCAGGATCCGTAGCTGAAAATTGGGATTGGGTATAGCCTGCCTCGGGCACAACCAGTGGTGGGGCTGCTGCAATGGCAGCAACAGCAGCCACCTCCTCGAGCCGTTTTGAGATAGTGCGTACCTGTTCGAGTTCACTGGCGAGTTTTCGTTTTAATTCGCGCAGCTCCTGTCGGGACTGGGAAGAGAGGTTTATCGTGACACTTCTTGAGCCATTCTGGCCTGACCCGTGGGTCCCTCTATTCAGACTGGAGGCCTCATCGTCAGAGACCTGAACAGGTTCGTTCGGTGGATTGTTGACTGGATGCGGCTCGAGCTCGACAGGCTCGGCTGGGGCATCACGATGTGTGGAGCTGACGTCATCAGTGACAGGAGCAGGAGGGGGATCGGGAAGCGGGTCCTTGGTTTGAGTCGGCTTTTGGTTTTGGGTTTGTTGAAGCGGGGGTTGGTGTGGGGTTTGCTGTGGCGGGGCGGCGTTGGTAGATAGGGGCTGTTTGTGATTCTTGCCATGGGATTTGCGGGTGTATACCTTGCTCTCGGCGTATCGTTGGTGCTGAACGGAGCCATCACCGGGCCCCGACGCCATTCATGTACGGCCCAAGAAACAAGAAACCCTAGATGTGGAGCGGACCAATTTTGGGAGAAACCCTAGACGGAGGAAGAAGAGAGCGAAGAGGGCGAAAATTGAGAGGAAATTTAGTCGATTGGGGTTTTTAGGGTTTTGCAGAAGGGAAAGGGAAACCCAGGAAGAGGATCGATCTAGAGAGAGAGAGACAGCGCAGGAGAGAGATTCGAAGAACGGAGGAGAGAGAGAGGAAGTCGCAGAAGGGATTTTCAGAACTGCTTGCAGAGCGCCTTACTGGACTTCCTGTATCTTATAGATTAAGAATTACGTGTAGCGGGTCAGGTTAAAATATGAATTTTGTAATAGAAACCATAGTGACAAATGAATTATTCAGATTTCGGTTTGGTGAGGTAAAAAATTCGTGATTCGGAAATAATTTGGGTATAATTCAAAAATAATTTGGTATTAATCGAATCAGAGATCTCGGTCCTGTAAGGGAGCAAAAAATAAATAACCAAAAAAAATTTCTAGAAAAAATTCGTGAATAATTCGTAATAATTCGGTCAAAGTTCAGTCAACCAAATAATTCGGCATCATCAAAAAACGAATTATTCACGGATCTTGTCACTGTGCTAGAAACAACAATAAATTCTCTTGATAAAATAAATCTTTAATTCACATTGACATATTTTACAGTTCAAAATTTTGCCGCATAATTATGCACCCAACAAAATATTTTTGTGTTGGTGTTTACTTGTCAATTTTTTTATTTTTAATATTAATTTTTTTAAATTGATCAATAATTACTTTAAAAGTTCAATAAATACATGTTTCGGAGATGAATTTATTATTGTTATTTGAAAAATAACATGCACTTGTAGTTCACAATATCTTGAAACTTTTTTTAAGAAAAAAAAAAATCTAATTTTGAGTGTGTCAAAGTTTAAGATTCGAGTGAATATTAAATTACTTACTGTTAAAATTTTAAAAGACCCCATATTCACTCTCCTTTCCTCTAGATGTCATCAGGAACAAAAAGAACGAGTTGTCATATTTATATATAAATATTTGCAAAGAAGTAATCTAATTTGAATCTATGCAGATTTTGGTCATAGATCCATTTCTAATAATTTGGAACAAACTCCAAGCAATATCAGACCTAGTACAAAACTTCACTATCCTTGATATAGATGAAGCTATCCTATTTGGATAAAACAATTGGAGGCCAAGCTTTTTAAAATTAAAGTTCAGTTGTCTGTATGCCTGTGTGATAGACAAAGTTATAAAAATAACTCAGACAATTGATAAAAATATAGTAAGTTCAAAGTAGATTTATCATATCAAATAGAGAAAAAAGTATAAAGACATCCATTAAAATTAAAAAAAATACAACACTAAAATAGATCACTCATAAAGATTCCTTTCCTTATTGCATTATTAATTTATTATAATTGTTACTGTACCTTTTTTTTTTTATGAGACGAGTAGCTTTTATATTTTATTTTTACCTTGTTTAGTTTTTCAACTATTGAATAATTTATCATAAATATCGTTTATCCATCAATAAGAAACATCAGAAGCTAGTTTTATTTAAAATAAAAATTTGACTGAATTGAGTAAAGTTGAAGATCAAACCACCCAACTATTTAATACTCTTATTATTACAACAATTGATTTCTCTTATCTGAAATAATATCTAGCATATCATACTATCTGGGCGGGCTGGGCCTTGGGACAACTAATTAAATTACTTCACAACTAAAATTTGACTGAATTGGTAGTTATATGAAAATTCATTTTGAGATTATCAAAGACGCAGAATATTGTTTGCTGGCTTCATTTAGAATTTTAAATAATAAGTCACATGGACACCCAATAAAATTGTGTCCTGACCCGTTACATATAACATACTGTCAGATTTGACTATGACGAATTGGTTTCTCTGTGACACCGCGAGTAGATTCGGTTGAACTCGGGTCAAGTCCTTTATATCCGGGTCGGTGGTTCCGTGCGCACGAGTCCGTATCCTCTGAGATATCTCAATTTTTGCGTGACCGACGTGTCCGGTGCCTATTCGGGGAACCGTAGGGGGGCCGTATTATTTTAGCTTTGAGATTCGTGCAGAACGTATTTGAACTATTTAGATATTCCAAAAAGTCACGAAAAGTTTGAGATATCTCAGAGGATGCGAATTCCGTTCTCACCTGGTATCTTTAATAATTGTATGGTTCTTCTGTAACTTTGACGATGCTTCTTTGGTGTAGCACCTCATGCAAAACAATTGTATTCTGGCGATATTATGATGGAAAAATATATGCTCAAGGGAAACACAAACGAATAGATATATAAACCTCCTCTGATTCCCTCTGCCAATTTTGATTTCTCAGACAAACTTAGGATTATAATCAAATTTCCACTAAGTAGTCCCATGAATGGCAGCTTGATACCTGTATGTAGCTCATCATGTCATTACATCAGTATATTCCCCAGATTCAGCGCTAAGCTATCCTAATATTCTTTTTACATATATTTTTTAATATTAACTGTCGGCTGCCTCCGTTTACCAGAATGGGCACTGAACGACTGAGTTGAATGTACATTTTACCAGAATCAGGAAAAAAGGAATAGCAGATGCCTACCACTGTTGTACCAGTGTAGTGCATGGCCTTGTGGCCAGCAGGAAGAATTGATTCGACACTTCTTCTTTTTTATTGCAACCTTGCCATGTCAGAATTTCATAATATTGTTAACTTTAACAGATTGGGTTATGGCCCAGTTTGAGAGGTAATACCATGGCAATGGTCAAGTAAAAAAAAAAAATAACATGCCAGTGGCAGTTATTTCTGGTAATAAACTTCTGGAAAACCTTGATTTGGGCTAGGATATCAACTTTGGAAGGTGTGTTAGGGCCTATGGCATATGTTAGCATCTAATTAATCCTGTACCAGTACTGATACATCATTTTTCTTGGACTGCATGGGTTTGAAAGTTCTGGTACTGCCAGCATCTTTAGACCTAACATAAATTGGAAACTACTAAAGTTCTGGTACGGACTACTTTTAGGTTTCAATTTTTCCTTCCTATTATTAGTTTTTTTTTACTTATCATCAGTCAGTTTGCATTACATATCTTGGTGTAATTTGTATATAATTCTTAATTTCCCTTGCATGTCACTGCACGCTACATGTTCTTTCTCTTATCTCTGTGATTATAACTTGTTCCTTTGCTTTCTTTATCTAATATCCACATTCATAGGCAAGAGAAGCACAGCAGCTTTCCTACTGCTATCAACAGATGAAAAGAAAAAGAAAACAGAGAAGCTGAGAAGGTGTTATCCTTGTTGTTGATTACTGGCATGCATATCAGTATTATTGCAGCTGCTATTAACTATTAATTTTACAAGGCTCATATATAGTTTAATTAATTTCCACTTATGGAACCACAACTACAGTTAAGGAGGACTTAAGGATCAAGTGTTAGAAATTAAAATAACAAAAATAAACATGCTTTGATATCAGCAATATTCTCAGATAGTAAATGACTCTCAAGGCACCACAATAATCTCAAATATATATATATATATATAGAGTCGGACTATGGTACTCTATAGAGTAAAACGCGTTAATTTGTAGTCTATGATATATGTCCATTTCCAAAGTTCAAATAGACGATCCGAACTGCTCAACATGTTCTCCATATTGAAATGTCCTTGGAGACTAAATTTTATATTTTTTGGAATTTTTTTACTATTTTAAGCAACTTTGAAAAATTGCAGATCAACTGTGAACAGTAAAAAACTGTAAAAATTTCTGGACCATCGGATCTGTGATTTTCAAAGTGGCTTAATAAATAGTAAAAAAATTCCAAAAAATGTAAAATTTGGTCTCCAAGCACATTTCAATATGAAGAACATGTTGAACGGTTCGGATCGAGTGTTTGGATTTTTAAAATTAAAATATAGTACCATAAAGTAAAAACTTGTTTTACTCTATAGAGTACCCTAGCCCAATTATATATATATATATATATATATATATATATATATATATATGAGTAGAACTAGGGTGCTCCTAAGTTCACCCAACTTCTTGTGAATTTGACTCTAAAATATATCGGATCGACTTTAAACGGTGAATCCAAACTGTTGAAATCATTCTACCTAATGATTGATGCGTCTACATGTGAAAATTTTAAAGTTTCGAATTAATTTAATATAGAGTCAAGTGGTCAAAGGAGTCCAAAAAATGAATACATTAAAATTAATTTATAAACCTTAAACTTTTGACCACTTGACTCTATATTAAATTAATTCGAAACTTTAAAATTTTCACATGTAGACGTATCACTCATTAGGTAGAAGAGTTTCAACGGTTTGGATTTATCGTTTAAAATTGATTCGATATATTTTATAGTCAAGTTCACAAGAGATTTGGTGAACTTAGGAGCACCCTAGTTCTACTCTCTCTCTATATATATATGGCAAAATAAATATAATTAAAAAAAAATGACCTATGACACAAGCTTCAATCTGAATTTGCAAATTTTAATAAACAAGTAATACAGACCGAAACCACTAAATATTAAGAAAATTCAATACATTGAATCAAACATACATAACCAACCTATTTAGTGTAGTTGCAATCATCAAACACATAATCATAGTAACCTAAACATTTAAGGGATGCGATCCAATGACAATGAAACAATCTGACAATTTTGATAATTTATTTTGAAATCAACTTAGAAAAACTCTAAAAGAAAACGGTAACTTCTAACGTACGTGCATATATAGATAATTCACATATTAAATTTGATACAACTTGAGTAGCATTTTACAAATGCACCATGTTCATTTAGTTCAAGCTATTGAAATGTTCAAACCATTCCATGAACATAATAAATGAAACATGCACCCAAATCCTCTCATTATGCATGCATGTTGTACATGTATATATGCATTATTTGAATCGTATATGCGTACGTAAAATGTTATATTCAAACCTTAATATTAATTATTTATAAAATAATCAAAATTGTCAAGATAAATAGTCGTCAATGGATCTTGACCCAACATCATTAAAGAAACTAGTGCAGTAAAAATATTGCCCTTTTGCTGCGCTTGCTTTCTTTCTCTGTTTACAATAATATTATACAGGTGGTTTGCTCTGATGGTGCTGAGGATCCGGCCCTCCGGGCACTTCTCGCTTGCTCGTATCATCACCTCTTATATGTGGTGCAGAGACTGCATTTTTGGTGGAAACATAGGCATAGCTTTGTGTAGTACTAGTACTAGTAAACCTTACCAAGTGGGTTTCTCCATGCATGATCGTCTCTCTGTGCACCCGTGCTTGTGGCATGATCACCATCAACCCTAAAGTAATTACAGAGATAAGTAGAAGTTTCATTTTCATTCGTGCGCGCAACGATATGATTGAACAGTTATAAGTTCTATATATCTCTTGCCATACAACGTACGTACTTATAGCAAGGTAAATTACCTGTAGTGACAGTACGAAATTATTAAATAATAGTATAAGATATGAGAGAAGATAGTGGGAATAGGTGGAAGTCGTTTAGACAAAGCAACTACTAACGAACTTATAGCTGAATGTTTGTGTGATGATCCAATACATTTGTTCACTTTTGTTTGCTTGGGTTCAAATATTTTAAAAGTATTACGTGCCCATTCTCTATGAATCTTTTCGATCAACTACTATTCCACTAGACTACAATATTACTGTTAAAGATTTGAAAAGATTCTGCATGCAGTGGCACTCTTCCAATTTCCAAAGGACAAGGAAAGGGGAAGAATCTCCGTAGCCGTATATAAAGTTCTTCAAATAACTTCTCAGGGTGGTAGAAGAGACAAAAGAGAAGTTATTATAGTTTTTGGTTGAAGGCAACCAATTAAAGAGAACATATAATTAGTTCGTTTATTTTGTTTATGATGGATTCACATGATAGTTCACATTGTTTTAACAATTTTCTGATTTTAATTTTGTTGATTTTTTTTAATATATTACCAAAATATTTTGTAAAAATATTGTTAATGGAGCTTAAGGCTGCAAAAAAAGTTACAAATTGGTAACTCGCTCGATAACTGCTCACTTTAACTCACTTATTTACAATTCGAGTTAGCTAAACTCTTGAACTGAATTTGAACATATCCCAACTCGCTCATAAATAACTCGAATTACACAAAATTCGCTACAATCGATCTTCTCATGTCCGCTCTACTCTAAATGGCTTTGTCCAGACTGACGCACCCAACTCTACGCACCCAACTTAAAAGCATAATCTGATTAATTTTTCAATGTAACTTTGTAATAGAGCAACAACTCATAGCATAATTCACTGCATTATGCACTAGGAATGATTGTAACTAGGAAATTAATTGGGTCAAACGAGTTATGAGCTAACTCGAGTTGGTAATGAGCTGAACTTGAGTTATGTTTTTAGCTCATTATTGTCTTAATTCACAACTCAAATTATTTCGCTTATTAATTTAATAAATTAATCACGAGTTGGAGGTAACTCGCTCAAACTAGACTCATTTATAGACCTAATGGAGATAACTAATTACTGAACTCTATTAGTTTCTGAAAGTAAAGCCTTTATATGATAATTAATTATGTTTATTTTGTGAGACTCATTGAATACTTTAATATTCTTATTTACAATTTATTCTTTACATTTTTTAAATGACACTTGCAAAGCATGTAATTTGCTACATTAATAATCTTGCAATTATTACATCAACATTTGAATTGCTTTATAATTGGTATGGAGATGCTCCAAATATTCCTTCTTTGAGGGTTTATATGTATTTCTTCTATTCCGAGGCAATTCCACTCGATAAAAAGGCATGTTATAGTCATTAGGCAAAGGAGAAAAAATGTAAAAAAATGTTAGCTATTGTTTTTTTTTTCGGATTAACAATACAAAACATAAAACAACAACAACAACACAATATACTATGACAAATATTAAAACTTCTGTTCGACAACATGCATTAATTAATTAGGAATGAAGAAATTAAGATTTTAATTAATGAGCGGTAAGGAGTTTATGTTCGGCAAGTGAATGATTAAGATGAAATTAAGAAAGATTATACATAAAAAAAAAAAATCTGTTTTATTATGTGACAAGAAACAAAAACCAATATACCCCCATTCTAAATTGTTATATAACATTATTGATAACAGTAATTGATATATTGTTTTTCACATTATATTGCATTTATAAATTAAAGGCTAATAGCTTAACATTGGATGTAATTGATTCGTTTTTTCCACAATATTATTGCATTTATAAATTAATAAGTGTTGTTAGGCAGTCTTACTTTAGCCTCCTTATAACCTTCCTTAACAGTCTAAGCTAGCCAAACATCATCTCCTTAAATAAGATTAAGTTTTTTCGAATTTATTTAGTATCAAGTCAAGCGGCAAAATGTGAGAGTTTTTAAGTTAATTGTTTAATGTTTTCATTTTTCAACATTTTTGATTGCTTGACTTGATATTAAAATAATTTGAAAAAAATATTTTTTTTTTGTATGTAAACGTATTACTCATAAGGCAAATCGGTTTGAATGGTTTAGATTAGTCGTTTGACATCTATTCAACACGTTTTAGAATTGGTCTCAAACTAGCCGGACTCTATATTTGTACAGTTTTATAATTCTAGAGGCTGAATATGTGAAAATATTGTAATTTGTAATTTTAAGGATCTATTTGTGCAGTTTCATACTAAATAATTTGGCCCAAGTAAAAACTGATTTGGCATAATTAAATTATATTTTAATTATTGTATTTAATTCGGGTTTTGTTAACTAAAATATAATTAACTTTAGTGAGGTTATATCTAATTACATTAATCAAAATTGTAATGGGATAATTTTTTCTATATCTTTGAAAACTCTTATGATTTCTTATGTATTTACCCTTAAGTCTTTAATTTGTCTTATTTACCTCTAAACTTGTTAGATTGTTTCTTATTTGTTCTTTTATATAATTTACCTTCTAGTTAAATTCTAATAACTCCTTCATTTACTATGCTTTGAAAATAATTGACAAAATTACCCTTTGTTCTTTTGTCTTGAGCCACAAAGAAGATACCAGTCAAAAGGCAAGGCCTTTCTCCCGTATTTTTGCCTTTTTTATTTACCTGAATCAAGAAGTTTTAATAATTTAACTAAGATATTAATTACGAAGAGCAAATAAGAAATAGTTTAATAAGTTGAAAGGTAAATAAAACAAAATAAAATTTTTAGAGGTAAATAAAAAAAAAAAAACTATAAGAGTTTTCAAGAGTATAAGAAAAATTATTACAATTATAAAATATCACTACACGTCAACAAATATTTTTACGGTACAACCGAAAAACCATTTCAACACATTTTCATAATAAATTTCGTATGTATTTGTATCCATGAGTTCTCACTTTTTTTTTAAATTTCAATCTCTGTCAAATTTCATCCTGGACAATGATATGACAAAGGAACATTTGGAGACAAAAAAAAATCAGGACACATTACAAAAGGGAGCACACTTATATCTTACTCTTTTTTAATATAAAATTCCGACAAGTATATATACGAATTCACGAATTCACATCCTCTCTTTTTACTGCGCAAGGAATCTTTTACAATTATTGAATCCGGACCATTCTTTTTTACTTGGCACGAATTTCAAAGCTCAGTAATACTGCCCCCTATGTCTCGTTGAATCTCAAACCGTAAAGTGAAGTCCATCCTCTATAGTAATAGAGATTACTAGAGAGAATACGGATCCGTATATATATACTTCACTGGACTGGTGTGTTGCTATGCGATAGGCCCGGTGCGGGGATCACGTAGCAGGGCCCTGATTAATTAAACCGTAGCCTCTTATATAGTGTGTGTGCATATTCGCCATTATAACTTTTATATAATCCAGTCCATTTACATGATAATTGTACAAAGATTGAGTTGAATGGGCTTGGTTCAGCCCGTTTGAATAGTCTTTATTTACTTCATTACTTCAACCAAGACAAAGGATATATTAACTGCCATATTTAGAGTAAAACTAGGGTGCTCTTAAGTTCATCAAATTTCTAAGTTCTCTAAAATATATCAGATTAATTTTACATGATGATTTCAAACTGTTAAATCTTATTAGTAATGCATCTAGATCAAGGTTCTAAATAGTGGCGCTATAGTATTTTCAGACTATAAAAGCTATGACGCTATCGTCGCTATAGCGGCGCTATTTGGGCATAGCGCTATTTTTTTAGCCATTCCGCTATAACGCGATAAACACTATTTAAACTTTTGATCTAGATGCAAAAATTTTAAAATTTTGAATTAATTATGTATAGAGTCAATTGGTAAAAAAATGTTAAAAAAATGAATACATTAAAATTAATTTATAAAACCTTCTACTTATGACCGCTTGACTTAATACTAAATTAATTCGAAAGTTTAAATTTTTTGCATGTAGATGCATCACTCATAAGGTAGAAGAGTTTTAACGGTTCAGATTTGTCATTTGAAGTCAATCTAATAAGTTTTAAAATTTAGTTCACAAAGAGGCTTGGTCAACTTAGAGCACCCTAGTTCTACTCGCCATATTTATTTGACAACGTACTACAATAATTAATTAATTAAATAATTATTAAAATATAACTTAAAATAAAATTATAATATGTTCTTTAAATTTTGACATGTGGTGCATTAAGTTTGATGCAATTTGAGAATTGTTGGATTATCGATCTAAGTTTTGAAAAAACTAAAATCAATAAATTTTTAAACTGCTCCATGGATGGCTAATTAGTTTTGATAGCACTAAATTCGATACATAACCTTTCCAAAATATTTTAAATATGTAATTTAATTGAAGGGGAATTTCATGAATACCCCTCAAAAACTTTGAAATTATCATATCCCCTCTAAATTTTATAATATAATATTTACCGATATTTTTATTTTTACCATCTTAAAAAAACTAAATAACCGTGTTTTTTTTGTGGAAGTTCGATTTTATCAGGATTGCAAAGATTGAATTTGCGATCCTGGTAAGAATCAAATAAAAAAAAAGAGTTTTTTGGTTTATTTTTTGTTGGAAGATGGTAAAAAAAAAAAATCTGGTCATATTTACCCTTCTAAGTTTAAAAAACTCACAAATTTATAAAGTATCTATTTTAGCTTTTATTAATTTTTTTAGCATTTTAGAAAAATGTCAGGCTTCTAATTGGCTAGTTTCCGAGAGCAAATGGGTCATCTTTGTACTTCAAACGCATGCACAACTATATACCTAAATGTCACTGTGTATAAGCCAAAAGTAAAAAAATTACTTATTTACCCTCGAAAACTGAGGACTGGCATTTTTCTTAAATTTGCTGCATATATATTTTTTACTTCTATGAACAAAGGGTAAAATTAGTATACTTTATAAATTTAACTAAGTTTAATAGAAAAGACAATAAAATTAGTAAATTTGTGAGTTTTTAAAATTTAGAAGAGTAAATATGATATTATGAATTTTAGGAAATATGTAATTTCAAAGTTTTTAAGGGGTATACATTAAACCCCCCCCAAAACCATGATCTACGTAGTATATATTGTGCACCTATAGAAATGATGAATCTAGCTAGTACATGCCTTACTATTAATAAAATATTTTGACCTCTTTAATGGTGCAAGTTGATTAATTTACCCTTGATATATAGCCGATACTTAATTTGTATGAAATTTGATTGATATACTATTTATACGTTCAGCAACACATATATGTATAATGATTTGAAAAAGATATGTCAAAATTATCAAATAAATTTATTCTGAAGTGATACCTCCTAATTTTGAACTGACTGTTACCAAACATAGAATACTATATATCCTACCAGCTAATGGGCATATATCATATATATATACTTCGTCGATCATCAATCTCTTATTAGTCAAATGTATAGTGTTCCCCTCACTATCTTATTAAAAAATAGCGCTAATTAAAAAGGAACTATCATATAATTGAACCTTCCTTTTTAGCAGGTATCGATCAGTAGCACGACGTACTGCAGACCAGCTATCAGTTGGTAGTGATCGAGTGGTGTGTATATATATATACAACACCCCCCCCCACACACACACACACTCGATCACTACCAACTGAACAAATTCGATGAGATCTTTAATTATTATTGGACAGTTTACTTCTTTAATTCCATCAGAATGAACAAACAAACAAGCATGCAGCGTGCAGTTTGTTTGGTCAACAATTAATTAACTCATGGTACGTATTGGAAAATTTTAACGAGAAACGATATATATATATAGACACACACACACACACCTGACTGATTTTAATTAATTAAGGCCAAGGGGCCATTAAATTAGGATATGGAAAGCAATGTGGTGATGTTAATGTAGGATTACACTTGCCCAACTTCTGCCACAAAACAAGAACGCTGCTAGCTAGCTAGCTGGTTCAATATATTGATCAGTCTTAATTCACCACGTACGTACGTGTACACATGCATGTAATTCAGCATTAATTTTGTACGTAGTGTGCCACATTAATTAATTGTTTAGATAACTTCTTAAATTTAACTTAATTTGTTTTACACTTGCAAATTAAAGGGCAAAAATTAGATCTAGCTAGCTGGCTAGCTAGCATATATGAATAAAACTAGCTCGTTGCAATCTTTGGGTTTTCCTGAAGAGCATGTAATTCACGTAACTCTTTTCATTTGGTTTAATAAATTAAGATTGTAAGTAGGCGAAACCTACTTTCCTCAAAATTAAATGCATGATAAGCGCGATAAAGCAATAAATTAAAAAAATTCTTACTTGGTATGTGTAAAGTAGCTGCAACTCAATGCTTAGGTATATAACTCTACCTCTGATGTTAACTTCATCCATGAGATGATATCACTTTTTCAATAATTCCGTGTTTCTCAAAACACCTTTCCTAATTAATTAAATAAATTGATTGCTTATCACTATCATCACTTTAGTCACTATCAATCTCTCTATACTGATTCAATACAATTACATATATAGAAGTAATTATCTGATTTCATAAATGGTAACGACGAGGAGATGGCAAGTACCTAAATAGTTTAATGATTCAACCAATGAAGCTCAAAATGGTTATTAATTAGCATGATCATTTTGCACTTCTTTAGACATTCCCTTGTGTAATTACCTAGCTAGTGCTTGTGAGTTGTGATGACACAATGATGCATTTTCCAACTTTCTCAGTGACGGACTGACGGGGAAATCTAATCCCGAATAAAGATAGATTTGGACGAAGTAAAATGTAAAATCAATTACAATTAAGCAGTACATATCCAAATGATGAGCACTTCAATTTGAAGTTACCTCTCCTTCTGCAGAATACCTAGTAAAAATGGGCACATTTCTGTGCATAGTACAAATACTGTATTAGGTGTAGTAGGTGTTAGATTAATTAGTGCTGGAAAGAGAATTTTCTTGGATCTCTTGTTTCATTCATTAAACGAGTTTGAATCTGTAGGGGTACTTTATACCAACAAATTAACTGCAGTATACTAACAACACTTCGATTGATGGATTATTGATCTTGATATAAACAGAAAAAACATCAATTTTAAGATTATTATCAATCATATCAATTAATGTTGTAAACTTGTTGAACGTACCCATTAGAGTTGGAAAATTTCTATTGATATATTTTTGAAATCCGAGAGATCAAATATTCTTTGATTTTACTCTCAGAATTCAAGCATGTGTATGATTCTACAGTTTTATGCACTGCTGCTTGCAATTCAGGATTTTGGCTAGGGTTGGTATATATATTTACAAGAATGACAGCTGCGAATATGATCATCACAATTTTTTACGATATATAGGTTGTTTGATAATAGAAGTGTATTATTTATATTGAAAGAATAACTAATGATGTCGAAATGGTTGCATCGTGAAGATAATTAACTTTCATAAGCAAGATTATATCAATTTTTATGTTATTAGAACTAAGAAGAGAGTCATATTGATTCATACGTCCAACTAGTACTGTCAAACATATATCTAGTTTGGTCGTGAACTACATATTCTGCGTAAGTATAACATTTTATGCATGTGAGTTCATATATATCTGTCTACAAAGCATAATGCACTGGCATCAATTAATGCAGTAATCATGGTTAATTAATAGCGCTGAAGAAAATATAATTAAGGATCTTTTAAAATTGATCATGCAGAAAGATTTTTATACAGTGTCTACAAATTGAGATAGAGTTTTAATTAGAGATAAAAAGAAACTTAGATTATATGAAATTAATAATGTAAACGATAAGAACAACAGGATAGCTAGCACCACCAAATTTGAGGTTAATTATCGATGTGTTAAACTCGCTTCCATTTTGCAACAGGGGGATCGAATCAGTAAGACAGTAACCATGATTACTGTTACTACTCACTGATTATTGTTATTTAGAAAAAAAAAACATTGTTACTACTCACCATGATTATTGTTATTTAGAAGAAAAAAATCTATTAGAACTCCAGTAATGCAATCCTCGCTTGCATTGGTTAATGCTGCAAAAACATTGTTACTTGTGGAAAGAACTGGGTCTAAATCAGTAACCATGATTATTGTTATTTAGAATAAAAAAATAAAAAAAACTCAAGGAGCAAAATTACAACATTGTTACTACTCACTGATTCTACATAACAGGTAGCTAAATACATTCCGTTTCTGGCCATCAAAATTTGAAATACAATTCCAGTAAAAATGACTATGTATGTGCTTTCGCAGTAATGAAACAAGTCGAACAAAAAATTTATGTCTTTACCATTGAGAAGACAACCCAAGTTAATGGAAGAAGCTACACACTGCCTCCACACAAGTGTGAAGCAGATCAAACAAATTACATTAATTAGATAATCGTAGGCACATCTAACGTACCGAATATAAAATGTAAATCGAATTGTTTGAACTCAAAATGTTAGGCATAAAATGACATCAAAATTAAATCAGCTTTAGGTTATGCCAGAGAGAGAGTTTTGTTGAACTTGTTAGTTAACCTTTCTTCAAAGATTGGGAATATTTTTTGGAGTTATGTTTGAACTTCTTAAACATATTGTTATGGTCCAGTTTAATCTCACGCCAAATTTAGGAATCTGATCTGATGTATCAATATTCAACTCACCCATTTAACATGAGAAATTTATTATCTAATTCTTGGTCTGGTAAAGATCAAAGGGGAAAAAAGTAATTAGGGTTTTCATCAAGAAATGAAATGGACTAAATGTGATCTAATGACAAATAATCATCTGGGCAACTTCTTCCAAAGTTGAGGCCAAAAAATGACCTAATTGGTAAGAAAAATTACTCATATACCTCTCATCATTTAGGTAGCTTGAAGATAAAATCATCTTTCCCTCTTAACAAATAAAAATACAAGCAAACACATAAACTAAGAGCCCCCCAAAAAAAAAAAAAAAAATAGGAAAGCAAGGAAGGAAGAAAAGAGAAAAAAGATTACTCTGAATATCGATAGTTGGTAAACATAAGCAGATCAAACTGATACAAAGTGCACACACACACACACACACATATATATGATCTTTATTTTCACAAATCATCTCACTAAGAACTCTTTAGTATACATTAATAGTAGCACAACTTCTTGTATCATATTGCACAGTTGCAGACACACATATATAATCCCACAAATAAAACAGCACAAATTTACCTTAGTGAATGACAAGCTATATCTCCTCGACATTCCGAAATTCTCACCAAAAAGTACCGATTTACTAATGGTGCTGAGGATCCGGACCACCCGGACTAAGCCGCTTTGATTGCTTGTAGAATATCTCCTTCTGCTTTCCTTCTTCTTTCCTGATATGGATCTCCAAATCTGTATGTTGCATCAAACGGGGTTCAGAAGTCGGAATTGTCGATGTAACGAGGATAAGCAGTAGACAAAAACTTAGGGCTGATGCTGTTGCCATGATTTCTTGGATACAACTAAGCTTGTGATTATGGTGAGTAGATATGCTACAGTTTATAAGACGGGCGATGACATACGCTAGTGGCAATAATATAAGTTGCACCGCACCTTTTTGTGTGATTTTCTTTATCTATCTTTTTTGTTCTTTTTTGCGACGGAAAAAATTCATTCAGTGAAGCGTATATGAGCCTGAAACATGTTAAAAATCAATCTATTAACTTAATTATATTTGGTTCTATATATTAATTAAATTCAAATTAATTACTCTACGGTTTGATCGATCCCCATATATACCTCCGTGAACCACAGGAACAAAAGCATTAACCATCTGCATGCGCTACATTCTGTTTTAGTTTGTTCATGTATTGTATAATTATAATGAAATTTATGTTGGGTAAATTTACCATGCACCCGTAAGACCTCATAATAATATTAGACTAGGAACATACACTAGGAAAATATATTAAGGGTAATTGTTTATAATATAGATATCTCCTGAGTGAAAACATTTCCATATGAACGAACTATGCAATAGTAAGCGTGCATGTATATATGACATAAAATTTATCTGTCACAGAGAAAGACTATTTTTTGTTGTGGAGAGAGAATTATGTAAATCGTATTTTTTAAAATAGAGAAAAGGTTACATGTATAATATAAAGAGCACTTAAAATCAATCTGGGAACTCGTGCAGTTAATATTAGAGCAAAGCTAGCATGTGTTGTGCTCACTAAGAGAATTTGGTGAGCACAACTAAAAATCTAATGGATTGGATTCAAACGACGAATTCAAATTGTTGAAATTGATCTACTTCATTAGTGATACGTACATGCAAAATTTTGAAAATTTCAGATTTATTTAGTACAAAGTCCAGCGGTAAAAAAAATTATCAGTTATTTAATTACTTCATTTGTAGAACAACTTTCCTCTTTCTTTTAAGGATGGTTGCTAGGGGTGTAAACGGATCGGATATTATCCGATTTCGTCTACGGAAAATTGCTTAAATTATACGATCCGTATCCGTATATGTATCCGATACTATCCGTATCCGAATTTTTTTAAAGAATAATGATACGGTAAGGTTTTTAACTATCCATATCCGACCGTTTAACCCCTAAACTACAACAAATATTTTCTATGTTCTTAAATTGATTTAATAAATTGTATATACATACTAATGATTTATTAAACTGTATATACATATATCCTGATGAACAATAAAACACTATGATATAATTAGTGACTAGTGTTTTGATAATATGATGAATGTTTTGTAACCAAAAAACTTATTATGAAAATATTAGATCTAATTTATGAATGAAAACAATTATATTTAAATGTTATTCTTTACTAGAATGTACATTAGTAATTATTTTTAATTATCCGATTTATATTCGTATCCGTATTTGTATCCGTCCAATATTCGATCTGTATCTATATCAGTTTAATATCCGATCCATATCCGAGACTATCCGTATTTATATTTGAAAAGGTATAACGGATAATGATACGGTTTGACCACTATCTGATCCGTATCCGACCGTTTACACCCCTAATGATCGCTTAAAGCGGTCGCCATGCACATGTGAAAAAAAATTGTCTATGACAATTTCGCATCCCACAACACCTCTCCACCGTGCACGTACCCCTACCTCTTCTCCTTTGCTTCTGTCTTCGGCCCATCCCTTCATTTCTGAGTAGGTGCTTCCACCTAGTGGATCTGGCAACTACTTTCGGTATTTCTACCTAATGGTGGCAACCGTTCTTTGCTCCGCCTTCGTCTGAGCAGGTGCTTCAGTCTAGTGGATCTGATTACCATTCTCAGTGCTTCCACTTTGTGAATCTAACCACCATTCTCCATTCTAGGCGCTCTATCTTATTCTCCAAGACAAGTAGTTTGTTTTTTCTTCTACTCTTCTCCCTAACTCTTCTTCCTCTCTTTGGCAATGTAAGAGTGGGTGGAACAAGTTATATATATAGTTAGTTATATTATCTGTTTAATGTTGTTGTTGTTTGTCTTATTTGTTTGTGTTGGTTATTTGCTTCTACTATCGTTCTTCCCCTGCTCTATTCACTACCTTTCCGAGTCTATCTTTCTCTTCCTTCTCTTTCTTCTTTACCCTCTTCTTCTTCCTTCTTCTCCCCCTCTTCTTCTAAAAACACATGATATGGGCTGTGTCTCCTCCAGTAGATACCCCAACTGGCTAACTTTACTATTCAACTAGCACGTTTGTTCTGAGGAAAATGATGACTATTGGCTCACTAATCTCCATCTGAGCATGAAGAACTGCAAGTTCTTTGTTTATGTTTTTTTTTCTTGCTTACTTCTGCAGTAGGGGGCCGATCTAGTTCTATGTACCGGTAAGGGTGGGTGGATGAGTTTAGGTTCATTGCTACGCCCTGATATGCAATTTAGGCACAAACCAGATTTATTTTATGTGAATACATGCTGATACTAGAACTACAGCTCTCTTGTAAGTTGTAATGTACTTATGTTTAATATTTAATGATATGCCTATCGGTTTTTTACCAAAAAAAAGAAGAAGAAGTTGGCAATTTGGATAGAGGATCATGAATGCATGCTTTGTCATCTCCAACTATGGGTAAATGGGCCAAATTGGGCCAGTCTAGGCATTAATTATAGGATAAATGTTAGCCCAATCGGAGAGCTATGAGAAAAGGTGAAACAAAAAATAATGCATGGTCTGCCCCAGCCTGGACATTCTAATTTGTTTAATTAAAATTTATTCAAGCCTCTAACGAGGTCCAGCTCTGTGGGCCAACACCTCCACACAGATTCAAATTGTGCTTAAAGAATTAGTAATGGTTTATCATTTTAAAAGCATGAATCTTAATTATATAGGAAATTGATTTCTGTGAATGTCTCGGCCCAGTTCAGTGGGCCAACATTTCCAGAGTTCAAAAAAGGATCTGCAAATAATGAGTGGTCTTTTTAATATTTAGAACAACATGCACAGATACAAAAAAAAAAAAAAAAAAAAAAAAAAAAACATGCACATTAGCCGAGGTTTAACTAAAAATCTTTTAGAGCTTGATTTCTTTATGCATGTATATGATACCAGCTCAAAAATACAAATAAAAACAACACGATGGTTGATGCCATTTAAAGATCTTACAATTAAGAACCTATCTCATGCTGAGAGCCCCTGTTTTTTTCTTAATTGGAAGAATAGGTAAAAATAATACTACTGATTTCACTGAAATTAAATTTTGAAAGTACACCCTTTTATGTAGTTACTTTGTTTTTCTGTGATTTCTACAACTAGTTTGACAAAAGTATTGTAGAGTGAGGAACTTCATTTTATAAAACTATTAATAGAGGCAGAAAGCGCAGCATGGGATATATAGGATTACAACACTTAGATGATATATACTGAAATAATTAACGTAGATGAACTTGATACAAAAGTAATTTTAATACCATTTTGATTTCCAGTAAAATTAAATTAACATAGATGATACTAAAATCCAGTATATTGTTATTCAATAAACTATGAATAATTATATTAAGGATCTATGAGCTAGAGATATCCTACTAAGAACCAACTATACATTGAATTCCAAGCTTCTGCAATAATAAGCTTGTTTTCGTTTAGTGGAATCTTAAGAGGAAACTTATTAATTAGATGCACTAATATCAAAAGGCACAGGTAATTGTATTATATCAACTGATTAAACTTCAGCTACAACTTGTACACCACCATCCAGCACTTAAAGTTGTGCTACTTTCTGAAAAACGCCAACATTTTTGCATATAGAACAGAAAGAAAGCTATTGATCGACATATCTTAACTACTTGTAAATGCTTACATCTTTCAGAAGTAAAAAAGCATGTATTATGGAGTTTACTGTCATTCTATTGTTGGATACCAGTACTGTCATTCTATGAGCTAGAGATATCCTACAAAGAACCAACTATATATCGAATTCCAAGCTTCTGCAATAAAAAGCTTGTTTTGGTTTAGTGGAATCTGAAGAGGAAACTTATTAATTAGATGCACTAATATCAAAAGGCACAGGTAATTGTATTATATCAACTGATTAAACTGCAACTACAACTTGTATACCACCATCCACCACTTAAAGTTGTGCTACTTTCTGAACAACGCCGACATTTTTGCATATAGAACATAAAGAAGGCAATTGATCGACATATATTAACAAGTTGTCGCAAGGTATGTCTTTGACTTGTAAATGCTTACATCTTTCAGAAGTAAAGAGCTAGCATGTATTCTGGAGTTTACTGTCATTCTATTGTTGGTTACCAGTGTTGATATTAAGGGATGATACTGACGATGTGTCCTCAACCTACTTCTTTTAAAGAGCACTTTGCCTATTACCCTTTCTTGGTTTTCATTTTTCACAAGTTGCCATTAACAGGATAATTAATTTGAACATAATTCAACCACGATGATTTGCTAACTATTGTTTTTGGGAAAGGTGATATTAAACTTCATTCTCTATTTCTATAAATTAATAAGATAAATTTACAATACTACATACCGTTTTTTGATGATGTATTCTTGAATGTATTTCTTTTTGGCATGCTGTTGAAAGTATCCTGCAGATGCGGCAATTCGTAGCTGCAAATTAACAGAACCTCATCAGTAAATAGCTGTTTTGATGGTCTTGTTGAAGTTATTGCTATGTGTTCAGATTACCTATTGCTGCACAAAGAGCACCAAGCTAGCTCTTTATAGGCTCTTATTCATAAATTAATGGTGTATGACCTTCAAATATAATATTAGACGAATCAGTAAGAAGAGGAATTTATGTTTTACACGTTGCATTACATTTTGCAATAATAACTGGTTTTCTAATTAGCAGCTACCAAATGGATATCAGATCGATGTAGCCACTAGCGGATCCACATAGAAATTGGGGTAGGCAAGTGTCTACTTTTGGATTTGAATTTTTATTTCGACCCAGTACTAATTGCTCAATGTACCTCCCTCTGGTCCTATTTAGTACCTACCTCTCATCCGAGTTAGTTTAATTCTTGAACCAATTTCTTTAGAGTTTTGGTCAATTCTCCGAATTTCACTTTTTTTTGGGATCTGCGATACTCTATTTCGTAAATAGAATGAAAGAGAACACAAGAAATGTCTGATGATGGAATCTATTATTACAATTCTAAGAAGATGGGTCGGTCCAATTTTTTGTGCTTTTTATTATTCATTACTTATATTTTGGTTAAATTTTTTTATCTAAGCTTTGACTTTGATTTGCTAATTTGCTAAGAATAGTTCCACTTTAATTGAATTGTGCCAAACGAATTTTTAATTAACTTAGGAAAAATATTTCAATGCTGTGTCAATTGATTTTATGATTATAACAGATTTTATAATAAACATAGTTATAGAGCTTGAGTTGCAATTGTGTATCCAACAAGTAATTAATAGATTTGAACCCGATTAGCGCCTACCCTGACAAAAATTCTGGATCCGTCATGTAGCCATGTATGTTTAAAGACTAACAAAACGAGCATCACACAAATTTCAGCACCTAAATATACAGAAGAACCTGGTATACAGCACTACAGTAGATTTGGGTATCAACGACCGACGCTTTACTTGGTCGTTGATTCCCTTTTTTCTTAAAAAAAAAAAAGCCAAAAAAAAGCGACCAGCTTTTTTAGCAACGACTATCAGCGACCGGCGCCATTAGTGGTCTCTAAAACACTTTCAGAGACCGGCGACAATACTATTAGAGACGAAATTAACCCGGTCGTTGAAACTTTTCGCTGAAAACTGCCAAACCCTTCCGTTTTCTTTTCTCTGCCACGCGTTTCCAAATTTTAGGTTTTTTTGCTCCACCGATTCTGCACGTCGACTCCACCGATTCTGCGCGTCGACTCCACCGATTCTGCCGCCGTTCAGCCGTCGCCTATCTTCTCTGTCGGTATGATGTTGTCCTTACACCGATTTTCTTTCATTTTAAATTTCGTTTTTTATTTTCAGTTTTTAGTTTAGTTTTTAGTTTTTAGTTTTTAGTTTTTAGTTTTTAATTGTTGTTTTTAGTTTCATTTTTAGTTTTTTTTTGCATTATTTTGGTTTTTTTTGTTTTGTTTACTGTTTTTCTCTTCTTCTTTTTTTGCTTTTTTTATTTCTGTTTTTAATCCCTTTTTATTTCTGTTTTTTTTTCGTTTTTTTTCTGTTTTTGTTATTTCTGTTTTTGTGATTTCTGTTTTTTTTATTTCTGTTTTTCTTTTGTGTTTTCCCTTTTGTTTTGCTGTTTTTCTTTTTTTTTTTCTGTTTTTATATTTTTGTTATATTTTTTCGTTTTTATGGTGGTTTTTTTTTTTTCTGTTATTTTCTGTATTTTTTTTCCTTTTCTTCCCTATAGAATTGATTTTTTTTTCTTTTCTGTTTTTAGTAAAATTGTTGATGTTTGCTATTTTTTTAGGAGAAGATCAAGATATTCACCCGCTGCCACTCGCTTGCGCCGTAGGGGTTCGGTATCGCTTTTCTCCTTCGTTGCCACTCGCTTGCGCCGTAGGGGTTCGGTACCATTTAGGTTGACAGATTTATGTTGATTGTATTATCGATTTTATACGTTATTTATGTTGATTGTTTTATATGTGATTGTTTATGTGTTTTTATTGCTTGTATCTGGAATATCGATGTGATAAATAATGATTGTTTTTTTTATGTGATAACAATTTCTAAATGGCGAAATATCAATAATAAAAACAATACAAAAAACAAAATCAGAAAAAAAAAAAAAAAAAAAAACAATTTACAAAAGACCATCAACGACCGGTTTAGAGCATCTGCGACTAAACATTTGGTCGCTGATATCTTAAAATGACATCACCAATTAATTTCAGCGACCACAATATTTTGGTCTCTGATAACATATCAGAGACCGGGATGACGTCATTCAGCGACCGGTGACGTCATCTGGAAAGCATCAGCGACCATACTTTCGGCAACCAGGTTATCAGCGACCAAAACTACTATCAGCGACCGGCGCCTTGACTTTCAGAGACCGGTTTCACGAGGTTATCACCGGTCTCAGCGACCAAAACTACTGCAGTATGGAACTATGAATAATAATGTTTTATTTTCTATTTACTTTCAAGCCTGTATTGAGCTTGAAGCCTTAATTGGACTTAAACTGACCCAACTGGTCAGAATTACATTAGTGAATAAAGAGTGTTTTTCATTACATCTTAATTAGTCACATTCTTTGTATGTTTTTTATTAATTACCCTCAGCATTGACCTACATACATGAAGCTTTGTTTTGCTTCAATATATAATAACCTCCTTATAGAAAATGAGAAAGGACAAAAATGTAATTTCACAAGGGTGATTAATTTTGTAGATCCACTCCAGTTCCTAATATATAAAAATCATAAATGTAAGTTGCTTTCTTTACTTAACACTAGGTGGTCTAAAAGTACAAGTTGATGACACAAACCAATAGAATTTAATATATATAATATAACCGGAAAACACAGCAAATTAAAGTTGGTGGTAAGAGAGCTTTTTCTCTTCACATGTCATGGGCTGTGATTCATTATCATAACCCTTCTGAATTTAATATAGATGCATACATAAAAGCAGCAGCTAATGGCTAATTAGATGTTTGCATGGTACGTACGGATTGCACTTTAAATTAGTACTCTTATCTCATTTGTGTTCCTCCTTTTGCAAAGGAATATTGCTGATCTACATAACATGGCTTTAGGAGAAGTTTAGGAATCAAATGTTATGGCCAGATTGACATATGAATGGCCATGATTACGAGCATGCAGCATAGGGTCAAAGTGGCCAGTAATGTCGCTGTGAGAACAATTATGGTTATTTGGATCTATCTTAGAGCACATCAATCTAAAGTGATTGGCTTCCAATTTCTGGAATATATATAATTAATTCATTTGATTAACAATGGTAAAATGGCTCTTAAAAAACAGAGAGAAGTCTTAGCAATATATATCTAATTTGTTTGGATGCAAATTCGAGAATAGCAAGAATAGGGTCGTTTGGACGGGTTAGCAAAAACAGTGTAAATTTCAGAAATAGCTCTATTGATAAACAAGAAATAGAACAAGAATAGAGCTAATCTCAAGTTTGAGAATAGTAGCTAATTCAACAAAATATTGGGTTATAGTAGAATAGTGAGAAAATCCATAAAAAACAAACAAAGAATAATTTATATTTGCTAATTTAAACACACCCAAACGAAAAATAGTAGCTCGAAATAGTGTTAATCCAGATTAGTGACTATTTTTCACCCATCCAAACGTAGAATAATAGAAAAAAATAGTCACTAACTCAAGAACAATGCTAATTCCATATTATTCTTGACGATCCAAACACAGAAGTGCAAAGCATGCATGACTAGGATCACATCACATTACAAACTTGTCCCTTCACAATGAAAAAAAAAATGGGTGCGTTTTGTGTGGACGCGGCGGCTCAAGTTAAAATAAAATCAAATTCAATGACTTAACTCTCAACTTTAACTATAATTCAGAAAGATATATAATCGGTTCACAGCAGAGATTCCATGATGTAGACAAATAAAATTGAGGTCAAATACTACAACATAAAAAACGAAACAAAGGTAGAATCATGAGATGTGGAACTGATTTGGTATCTTCAACCAAATATTTGTATAATGACATTGGCGGCATTATGTAATTGGTTTGACAAATCATTTTCGCCGCAAACGAAAGGTCATTTCACCAGCTGGTTGTGGAAGCTTATCCACCTATTTTTTTTTTCTCTAATTTCATTGTGGGACAATCTTTTTCAAAATGATGGCATTTTCTCCATGTAAGAGGTCAAGTGTCAATAAATGCAAATAAATCAATTTCCACTCAAATACTTTCTTATGTGTTATGTGACAGATCTTCCCATAATCTTAACTCAAATATGTCGGCTTGTTAAATAATAGTTTCGGGAGATTATAAAATTTCATCAAATTTGCATTTATATTATCTCAATCGTCATAAAAAAATGTCAAAGTAGAACTAGAGTGTTCTTCAACTACCATGCTTTTCACACACACACACACACACACAAAACTAGAGTGTTCTTAAGCTCATCAAGTTTCTTGGTGAGCTTAATTTCAAAATCTATTTGATTGACTTCAAACAACAAATTTAAACCATTGAAAACCATTTTACTTCACGAATAATGTGTTTATACCGATTTTTTTATTAATAGAAAAATAAAAAAAAATATCGATAATGGGGTAAGATTTCGTGAGATTTCAAAATATATGAAGAACGCTATGGTTCATAACGTCTAGGGTACTGTAATTGGATGTTTTTTTTTTTTTTTTTTTTTTGCAAAAGTGGAATATCCACCGGTTTCATTACGAAACAATGTTTGTACAAAACTTACAAAACCGTGCATAGTACCCAAAATCCCACTTATTCTAAACTAAAGAAAGACAAATATCCAACTAGTATCAATAGCAAACTAGCACAACCCAAAGCAAAGAAAATAAACAAAATCCAATAAAATCAATCACTAATGTCAATCATACTAGGTGACGAAGAGGATCCAGTATCCACCAAAGACCAATCAGGAGACGACAATCCAGCGGCCTCCTCAATGGCTTTGGAGAACTCTCTATCAGACTCGGCGAACCCAAGAGTAGGGGCCCCGTCTGTACCCATACTGTGAATCCGAATCCGATAGAACAATCAAGGGGCCTATTTGAGTTAAAGGAGAAACATCGAAAGGCATAATCAATGATAATTTAAAATATGAGTTATCTAAACGAGCTTTACACCAAAAAGAAGTCAAAGCAATTATGGAAGATGCTACCGAACTAATAGGAGGTATTGGTGCATTCTGAAAACAAATCTTATTTCTAGTCAACCAAATAATCCATAAAGTTGCTGCCCTAATTAATTCAACCAATAATGAATCCTTTAGAGGAATCCAATAGTCAAAATGCCAAAGGTCCGAAACCTGAGTACAATTAAAAATAAAATTGTTATGATTACCGATCAAAGACCATAAGATAGAAATAAAATGACAAGTAACAAAAATGTGGTCTACATTCTCAGGGGCACCACAAAATATACAATCGACATTACCTTGCCATCCTCGGGTACGTAAATTACATTTAGTAAGAATTTTATCCTGTCGAAGTAACCAAACAAAAACTTTAATCTTAAGGGAAATTTTGGTCTTCCAAAGGTTATGGTAGATATTGTTGGTAATACCACTAAATAAAAGTCATTTATAAAGAGAATTGACAGTAAAAAGACCCGTAGAAGTCCATCGCCAGGAAATACTATCCAGTTGAGTCGAAGCTAAAGAATGAAAAGGAAAAAGCCCTAAAAGTTGGTGCCATTCATGAAGAAAAATTGCCGTTAATTGCATGCTAAATTGCAAACTAAATGGAAAATTAGAAAAAACTGCAGAGACAGTAATGGAAGGATCTATAATAATTCTAAAGAGATTAGGGAAAGAACGATATAGAGCGCAATCACCATGCTATCTATCTAACCAAAAATAAGTATCCCTACCATTGCCTACAATCCTATTAATACCCATATTAAAAATTTCAGTAAGATCTAGAATATTGGCCCAGAAAGAAGAAAATATATTGGAACCCAAACTAGAAGAATCATATTTAGCAATTAAAATCAATTTCCACTTACCGGTTACGGTGGGGTCCTTAAATCGAAACCACAATTTGGCTAATAATGCAATATTCATAAAGTTAAGGTTAAGAACTCCTAAACCCCCTTGATTTTTGGGTAAACAAACCGTGGACCATTTGATAAGGTTATATCGCCTTCTCCCAGTGGTACCATTAGCCCAAAGAAAACGCTTTCGAATGATATCAATCTTATTCCTAATAGAAACCGGTACTCTATAAATGAAAAGCCAATAGAGAGGCATTGAAGACAAAACATAATTTAATAAGGTGACTCAACCACCTAATGATAATAAAGAACTCTTTCAAGTTTGTAAACGTTTATCAATTTTATCCACTAATGGGGACCAATCATTCAAACTTAATTTCTTCCAATGAAGAGGAACACCTAAGTAAGAAATGGGCAAATAACCAATATTACAATTCAATTGTCGAGCTAATAAAGTTGATTCCTGAACATAAATATTTAAAGGAACCATTTCACTCTTTTCGAAATTTATTTTTAAACCCGATAAATTTTCAAATCCTAAAAGGAGAAACTTAAGATGTTCAACCATAAGGGAATTAGCTTCCAAGAACAATATAGTATCATCCGCAAAATGTAAATTCAAAACCTTAATATCATTTCCTAATCCAGATATAAATCCAGCTGATTGGGCATTACTAAGAATTTTATTAAGAGCATCCGCTACCAAATCAAAAAGTAAAGGAGAAAGAGGATCTCCCTGTCTGAGACCTTGTTTACAGGGGAAATAATCACCTAATTCACCATTAAAAGAGATACATGTTCTACCACTTTGCAAAATATCTCTAATCCAATTAATAAAAAGTACCCCAAAACCTCGAGCAACTAAAATCTCTATAAAAAAATCCCAATTAACCTTATCAAAGGTCTTTTCAAAATCAAGTTTGAGAAGAATACCCTTTTGCTTAGACAATCGAACTGGATGTAATACTTCATGAGCACAAATTATATTATCTCCAATTAATCGACCTTTGAGAAAAGTTGCCTGAGAATCATCTATAAGGGGATCTAATACTAAGGAAAGTTCATTGGTTAATAGTTTAGTAATCATCTTAAAGCTACAATTAATAAGACTAATGGGCCTAAATTGTGTAATAGTTGAGACATCTGCCTTTTTAGGAATCAAACAAATAGAAGCGAGATTCAGTTTGGAAATATCTAAAGTGCGATTATAAAAAGATTGAAATAACTTGAAAATATCTAGATGAATCAGATCCCAAAAGGATTGATAAGAAAGAAAAGAAAGACCGTCAGGACCTGGAGCTTTACCAGGATTACAAGAAAAATAGTTTTCCTAATTTCATCAATAGTGAAAGGAAGTTCAAGAGAAAGTTGTTGAGAAAGAGTTAAACGCTTAGAAAGAGGCCACAGATCATGTTGTAAACTGAGTAATCTAGTTGAAGTTGTGCCTAATAAATCCTTATAATACGAGGTTATATGAAGCTTAAGAACCACAGGATCAAAGACAGTAATACCATTAATATCTAATGACAAAATTGCATTTTTCTTCTTTCTAGTAGAAGCTGAAATATGAAAAAAGGCAGTATTGGAATCACCTTCTAAAAACCACCTTAAACGAGATCGTTGGTGCCAAGAAATTCTTCCTCTTTATAAAGCCTATGTAAACTAGATTGATCGCTAATTTTACAAACCATGAATAACGTCTAGTTGATCGCTAATTTTAAAAAAAATGTACATGGACATTATGGTTTATAATGTCCAGCTACAATATATATTTTTGGCTTCGGTTCGTCCTCTTTAACATAATCAGGATTAAAAAAAAACACTGTAGCTAGACGTTATAAACCATAATTCTACAGTATTTTTTTGTTAATTAGCGATCATTAGCGATGGGATTAACTGAACGTTATGGTTTATAACGTCCATCTACAGTGTCTTTGACATTATAAGCCATAATATTTTTCCTACTTTTGTAGATCTCCCGAAAGCATACCCATTGTCGATATTTTTATTTATTTTTTCTGTTAATAAAAAATGGGGTGTTTATATATCTAAATATTATAAAATTTCGAATTAATTTAGTATAAAGTCAAGCAGTTAAAAAAAAAAAGAATGTTTATAATTAATTTTAATAGATTCATTTTTATTATTATTTTTACACGCTTGATTTTATAGTAAATTAATTCAAAATTTTAATTTTTCATGTAAACTCATTAATTACACGTGAAGTAAATCAAGATCAATAATTTGAATTCGTTATTTGAAACAAATTTGATATGTTTTAGATTTATGTTCACTAAAAACTTGACGAGCTTAAGAGTGTAACTCTAGTTGTAGCTACTCATACCCACCCAATGCGGAATTGGATTTGCTGCGATCCGAATATTATGAACCGTAATCTTAAAATTCTTGTTTTTCGAAATTCAACCATCTAATAATTTCTGTGCACGTATCTCAAAATAACTAATTTTTCTTGTTCATGCTCGCTCATTAAGTTAGCGAGTCGTTAATGAGTGAGTTGTTAATGAGCGGGCTGTTAATGAGCGAGTTATGAGCAACTGAGCGAGTCACAAATTAAATATTACATAATTTAATAAAAAATTGTTCATAAGCGAATTTAACAAAATCAAAATAATAATAAAAAAAACAAGTATTAAATAGCAGAATTATACATCACTAAACAAGTCTTTTTTAGCGTCAATTATTTAAGATTGGAGTATAGTAGTGAATTGGATCACTGGACTTTGGAACTTCATTTTTTTCAATTTTAATTTCAACTTTATTCAATTTGGGTCAATAACGTTAGTTGATTTTTTTTATTTATTCAATTTAATTTTAATTTAATAAATTGTGATTAAATGTGGCGGGATTAGATGTGGCAAATTCTTAATGAGCGAGTTGGGATGTGCTCATGCTCGCTAATTAAGTTAGCGAGTCGTTAATGAACGAGTCGTTAATGAGCGAGTCATTAATGAGCGAGTTATTAACGAGTTGTTAGTAAGCGAGTTATGAGCGAGTCATAAAAGCGATTTACTCACCCCCAACCAGTACCCATCTGGAACCAGTACCATAGTAGTACCAGTCAGCACCCAGTACAATACCAGTACAAGTCAGCAGCCAGTATAATACCTGTATCAGTCAGCAGCCAGTACCATACCAGTACCCTGAAATTTTAGGATATTCAATGAATCAATGTAAAAGAAAAACAGCAGCTTTTCTTACCTCATATACCCATGTCATTATGTCATTGTCACAGTTAATTTCTTGTTGAAAAGGGTAAACAAAATGCGTTAGGTTTGAAAAAAAACTTGGCACCGTTTGCATCTCTTGAATTAACCCCTATAAATGTCATTTTATCAGAGTATTTGATCATATTTATAAATGACTTAGTTTGAAGTATTAAGTGTATATGATATTAAGCCTTAAAATAAATATCAGTATGTTAGAAAAAAATCTTTAAAGAGCATGACTCTCCTTTTTCCTCAAAAAAAAAGAAAAATCTTTAAATCAGAATTCAATTTCGTCCCTTTTGTGTTTCTAAATTTTTTATTTTGTTGAATTTTAAGCATGCATCAAATAAGCAGTTATCATGAAGCTGACTCATGATAACTGAACCAGCTGAACCACACGATTGTTGTACGGACGGCCAGGATCACAGCAAAATTAGTACTGTTCCCTTTGCAATTTTGCATTTCTCAAATGTATAATAAAATAGTGAACAATAAAATTTATGTCAATAACGAATTCGTTCAATTAGAAGCAGAAATTTATTCGCTTCAGTCCCTTTAACTATAATAATAATAAAAGAAAGAACAAAGAACAAAAAAAAAGAATAAAATGAAATCAGATCTAACTATCTGAACTCCTTCCTAAGCGATACTCTACAGTTCATCTCCACAGGTTGCAAAACCCTCCGCTTCACCACCAAGACACCCCTTCTCTCCATTGGAGCACCCAAACGGAGAGGAGGCGTGACTTCATTGTTGTTTGGTTGAAACAGATGCGTGATATCTTCAAGTGGAACTCTTAACCAAGCAGCTCGTTTTCTCTTTCTGTTCTGGCTCAAGCTTTCGTTAACTGGAGAAATGGAGATGTGGGAGGAACTCGGAAGAGGAGAGTTGTTCTCTTTGGCAAGAGACATAAGCGAGAGAGCCATGGCGAGGTTGGATTGGTGAAGAGAGAAGGGTTGAAAGGTTATTTGTAAGTTGCATTGGAGAGGAGAGGGAATTTCGAAACATGGCTCCTTCACTGAAATTTGAAATTCGAGATTGGGAATTTGGGAATATTTGGTGTTGGGGAGAGGGAGGGAGGGAGCAGATTTGGAGGCGCGGCGAAATTGCGAAAAATTTTGGTCAGGTGCTTTCGAATTCGTATCCTCTGCATTAACTCAAAAGGGCATCTTTTGAGTTAATACATATAGACCATCCGATTCACTTAAAGATCTGTGCGGACAAGATCCGCACTAATTTGGAAGAGTCCTGTGTTTAAATCATACGGTCATATTGACACCGTTTAAAATCAGACGGAGAAGATGCATTAACTCAAAAGATTCCCTTTTGAGTTACTGCAGAGAATACATGTTCGGTGCTTGCGCGGTGTAAGGAGGGAGATTTGAAGAAAATCGAAAACGAAAATTTATTTTTTTGGAGCAGAATTCAGTTTTATGGGCCTTTAAAAATAAAACAGAACAGAACACGAGTTCTGGGCTGATGGGCTATTAGACTGGTAGCTCTATCCGTACATAAATTATAGGGCCTGTAAACTAGAGCATACAGCCATTTGTTGATGAGTACGTGTACGGAGGAAGATTATTTGTGCTTTGAAATTCGTGCAGGACATATTTGAACGGTTAAGATTTTCTATAAAACACTCAAATTTGAGATTTGTCATTTGAAAAAGTAACACAGAGACTTATAACTTATTTGAAGTCAATTCTATAACGGTTCAAATTTGTTATTTGAAATTAATCTTACAAATTTTATAAATTTTAGAATTGAGTTCATAAAAAAATTTATAAACTTAGAAACACATTCTACTTCTAAAGTTGTGCCTAGTTGTCAAATTTCGAGCTTCCAATGCATGAAGTTTACTATTGACTATTGTTAAATGATATCTTTGATAAAAGTTATATAACTTATATTTGATAAAATATAATTAATGCATTATATTTTTTTTAAAAAGAATCTCCAAATTAGAAGAAAAAAAAATGATCTTTGGATTCCGGATTGGGTAAGGGTAGAAAGTAGATACCAACTGACCCGACCCATTAAAGTTACACTCTCTCCCCCTCTTCGAAATCTTATCCGCTGATCTACAGCACCAATCCAGCTTTCCTCTCTCCCTTTCATCACCATTCTCTCAAAATCAATCAGTACTTCCAATTATCAGTTCTCTCTTTCTTTCATTAGAGAAGATTCGCAGCCAAATTTAGCCCCATCTAAAAAATGGCGGCACTTTTCTCTGCCTCGTCCTCTCTCTTGGCTTCTTCCAGACCTCGCTCGGTCCCTTCACTTAGCCTCCACCCCACTAACATCCGACGTACATTCAATCATCATCTTTCTTTTCCTTTTCTTATTCTTGTAATTATTTTTATAGTAATAATTTGGTTTGTACAGCACATTGTAAGCAGAGAAGCTACTTTGGCAAAGGGTTAGGGATTGAAAGTAGACGTCTCTTCATTTCTAATGTAGCAGCACCTGATATCACTGCTACTGAACAGGTAAGTAGTTATGTACTGGATGCTTCTTTGGAAAAAATTGACATTAATGGGTTTCCTATTTGCTGGCTTGGCCAATTGTGGTTCATTTTCTGTTGCATAATTGAACCCATCCATCATACTGCCTGGTACAGTCTGTGCTTGTTGTTGTACCAGTCTAAATTTTCATGGGAATATTGGATAAAACGAAAGGAAGATATACGTATAACCGCTAATTAAGCATATTATAAAGAATGTTGTGAAATAGGTTAATCTCAGTTCAAAATCATACTGGCGAACATAAATATCATCCATACCAGCATATTACCTATTTTTCAACAAACAAACCATTAATACCACTGGTGGCTGACCTTAGTTATAGCAAGATGTTTGTGTAGCTTGGTCTGATAACGTCACACACACACACACAGAAAAATAATGGAGAAAGTCAGATTAATCTAATAAAAAGTCCCTATTCCAGGCTTCACAGGCAGCCAAGGAGAGCCAAAGGCCTGTTTATCCCTTCTCGGCCATAGTTGGTCAGGACGAGATGAAACTATGTCTATTACTAAATGTTATTGACCCCAAAATTGGTGGTGTGATGATAATGGGGGATCGTGGGACCGGTAAGTCAACCACTGTGCGGTCCCTCATCGACCTACTCCCTGAGATCCAGGTTGCAGTTGGTGACCCATTTAACTCCGATCCAGAAGACCCTGAGTCCATGGGCCCTGAAGTACGGGAGCGTATTATAAAAGGATTACAGGTGTGTGTTTGCCAACTGTACTATTTAGAATGTTAGTTGGAACTTTTATATATTACAACTTTTATATTACCATATTTGCAACTAGAACCAAACTTTTTTACATAAAGGTTAAGTCAAGCAAACATTGATTAACTTGTCATATATGTTGTAGCTAGTTGATTTCTAACCAATTCATGCAAACTCGAAAGTTGCTTGTAAACTCACTTGGTTTTATATTGGCTAACATTGATATTCTGAAATGAAAATGGTTATTTATGGTGAGGAGAAAGTTATCGAATTAAGTGTGGTCAACTAAAATTACCATTCCAGTCATGGTTTAATTTTGTGTTATGGTTTTTGACCAGCTGGCTACTAGGGTCAAAATTGCCCTTGTTAGGGAACAACCTGTCCTGTTTGCTTTAATCTGTTAGAATGAAAGGCTAGCTTTCTATCGGCCCAATGTTTCTTCATTAAAGAACAGAAAGAAAATAAAAAGCCAAAATGGGTTGCCGTCATGATCCTTGCTCAACTGACGGGTCAGGTTGGACCCGGCCATGTTATGTGGTTTTCTAAACGATGTCAACCTGACCTTAACCCAACTCGATTGCCACAACTGGTTACAAATAACCTAGTTTGCTGGTTAATTCCTGAGTAAAATGTTACTTACTATACCCTTTCAGGTGCCTGTTGCAACCACAAAAATCACCATGGTGGATCTTCCTCTTGGCGCCACAGAAGATCGGGTTTGTGGCACAATTGACATTGAAAAGGCCTTGACTGAAGGTGTAAAGGCCTTCGAGCCAGGTCTACTTGCCAAGGCTAATAGAGGAATTTTATATGTGGATGAGGTTAATTTGCTAGATGACCATTTAGTCGATGTTTTATTAGATGCGGCTGCATCAGGCTGGAACACAGTCGAGAGAGAAGGCATCTCAATTTCACACCCAGCCCGGTTCATCCTTATTGGTTCGGGTAACCCGGAAGAAGGTGAGCTACGCCCACAGCTGCTTGACCGATTTGGCATGCATGCACAAGTTGGTACAGTCCGTGATGCTGAGCTACGGGTCAAGATTGTTGAGGAGCGTGCCCTCTTTGACAGAGACCCAAAAAGCTTCAGAGAGTCTTACAAGGCTGAGCAAGAGAAACTCCAGGAGCAGATCACAGCTGCAAGATCAAATCTTCCAGCAGTCCAGATTGATCGTGACTTGAGAGTAAAAATCTCTAAGGTGTGTGCTGAGTTGAATGTGGATGGATTGAGAGGTGATATTGTGACAAATCGGGCTGCAAAGTCATTGGCGGCCTTGAAAGGGAGAGATAAGGTGACAGCAGAGGATATAGCGACGGTTATACCAAATTGCTTGAGGCACCGGCTTAGGAAGGACCCTCTCGAGTCGATTGATTCGGGATTACTTGTGGTTGAGAAGTTCTATGAGGTGTTTAGTTAAGAATTTTTTAGGGGGTTAATCATTGTTTACTTGTGGTAGAGGCTTTATGAAGGTCTTTCTTTTGTGCGGTTTTGAATTAAGTTATTATCTTACCACATAGTATAACAAATGGTTAATTAGTGTATTTATGAGTTTTGTTTTGATCCTTTTCTTTCCTTTCATTTTGGAAATAATTTTTATAGATGGAACATTATCTATGTCATTGTCATTTATCTCATGTTGGATATCTTCTGTCATTGTTTCATATATAAATACAATGGGATGAAAAAAACTGCAGCTTAACTTCACTTCTCAACTCTTTTTTATGTTCAGATTCAGTTTATTATCTTTTGCACTGCACCCTTTTTTTTTTATTCTGTTTTCATTTGTCCTATTTTTGGTTCATGTATCTTAGGTGCTCGTCTGTTTGTGAATTTTACTGTTTTAGATTTTTAGTTGAACCAGGTGCTTGACTAAGTGATGAAGCCTGTGCATGATGTTTTCAGTTCAACTGTGCATTAGACTGCTTTTGATACTACTGTATTAGTCAATTTGTGATTTGTGATTTGTGATTTGTGATTTGTGATTTGTGATTTGTGATTTGTGATTTGTTATTTGTTATTTGTTATTTGTTATTTGTTATTTGTTATTTGTTATTTGTTATTTGTTATTTGTTATTTGTTAGTGTTTGTGTGCGTAATGAAGCAATCTTTACTAACTGTTCTCATCTGGTAGCCAGTGTCATATTTTCTGGGTTCTACGTACAAATAGAAGATTCCTTTTTCTGCCTTAAAATTATTTATTACATATCTGGGGGATACTGGTAATGGGGCATCACCTGAAGTTCCGTTGACTTTGCCAGATCATCCAAAATATTTCTGATTTTGCAAGGCCATATGTGGTATTTTGGTACTTTACATGCTTAGAGACGAAGGGGCGGCTCTCCAATTTCGTACTTTATGATGGTTACTGCTTTGGAACACGAGTATAATTTTGTTTGAATGTTCACTTAAATCATTTGAAATGCTTTATAAGGTTACAATCTTTGTTTTGATGTGTCAATCTTATCATAACAGTGTACATATTACATGATAAGGAGCCAATCCAAACGAAGTAAAATTGTGTTATTTTTAGTAATTATCTCTAGTTGTAATATTAGGAATGATTGGCAGCTGTACCTTTTTCTTATTTATGACTTTCACATTGGTACCGGAGGCTTGCCTCGTTTTTCAGGCCAAACAAATCCTGGAAAAAAAAGTAAAAAGAAAAGGAAATCGAATGCTGAATTGAATATCTCAAGTTCAATTTTGAATTCTGGGTCACTGACGGAAAATCAGAGAGATTTTTTTCAGGTAATCTGTCTGTTCTTTTTATACTTTGAGATCTATGTTTTCTTCCTTCCTGTTCCAATTTTATGTAGTTTGTGGAATGTTAGGGCTAATAAACTTCATACCTCATTACGTTGGAGATGCAAATCATTTTCTTGCTTAAAGGGAGATTGAAAATTTGTTCCTCCCTCAAGTTATAATGAGAAGAAACTTTTTTGGCACATTGAATATTCATTTATTTTTCTCTTTAATATTAATCTGAAATATTAGTCCAATTCATGTAAGAGGATTGCATTAAGCATTAATTATAATCTAGAGTACATACTACACTTGCATATTTTTCCTAAAATTAACTGATCAAGACCTTTTCGATTGATAAAATCTCACGACATTATAAAATTATACAACATCTCACTCCTTTTATTTCTTTTTTTCTTTTTCAGAACACATGAATTATCTTTCATTCAAGGTAATGTCCAGGATATCTTCAAATTAATCACTTGTCTTTAGCAAACAATGTTACGACACTGACAAATTTATCTAATGCAGGTACCTACTTCTAATAGGCATATCTATCAAATATCAGTTCATTGAAACATAACACAACTCATTTAATAAGCAACACCCATATTGTGATGTCTAGCCCAGAAGCATCCTCAACTTACGGTCAACATCCAACATACGCCAGTGAAACTGATCTGACAGCTCTACTCATTTTCATCGCCTTCTGTTGCTGCTGCTTCGCCATAGCCAAGATAGTTATTTACATCTTTGATCAGAGATACGGAGGCCTTCAGTTGACAAATCATGCTGCTCAAGATGGTACGGAAGGACTCAATTCTGATTCCTTAGAGGCATTGCATGTGACAAAATTTAAGAGAAGCAATTCAGGGAGCAACGCTGAGTGCTCAATTTGTCTTGGTGGGCTGGAAGAAGGAGACCCGGTTCGGTTGATGCCCAATTGCATGCATCTGTTCCACCAAGATTGCATCGACAAATGGTTGCATTCTCATGCTACATGCCCAATTTGTCGGGCAAATGTTGACCCGTTAAAGCCAGCAGATGAAGCAGAAGAAACAGCATCAGTAACTGAAACACAGTCATTACCAGCAATGACATCTTCATCAGAAACTCGCTTGGATCAAATGGTGTAAAATATATTTTTTTTTAATGTTACTGCCTAGACATCTGAAACACAAGCGTGTGTGTTTATTTTATATGTGAGTTGACATACACTCAATTTTAGAAAAATTAATTGGTAGAAGGATGTACAAGCTGACAAGCTCAATTTTGTAGGTGATAGTGGTAATTTTGATTTCTAAGAACCAAATTTTTTTTTTCTATATAACTAAAGATAAAAAGTTGTTTGCTGGTATTGGCATGAGACTGTAACTTCACCATGGTTCCAAGTTCCTACACAGCTCAGTCACAACCAAAAAGGGGTATCAATCTAATATTCAGGTATACTACTGTTTTTTTGCTTTTTACATATGATGGTTATATACTTATATGTATGTTTCTTTCCCCGTTTTGTCGGGTCTCCGAAACTTTTTTTTTTTTGTCTTTCAAATCATTGGAGACCGGAACTTCGGATATACAATTGTCATGAATACATTCTAAAGACAAAATGTCTTCCTTGAATAATAACCTGGCAGGACAAAAGAACAAAATAAATCAAAACTGAATTTCGTAACTAAAGAACACAATACTAAGTTCACATTTTTGGTATACATATATTTCAGTAGCATTTCACTGGAACAATATGTACTGTTAGACTTGGTCGGAAGCGTTACAGAAACCAAACATTACATAGATGATAAAATATAATATTTGAGCGTATTAATTTTGTAATTCTTCTCCTCAATTTGAAAATATACATTTTTTTTTACTGAAAGATGGTGGTACGTATAAAAATTGGCACACTAAGCTTTGCAACGAAAGCATACGAGTAAATAAATATAAACATTAGTTGATTTTATATCAAATAATTTTAATAAGCAATAAAGAATAAAAAAGTGAAATGAATAAAACCGTTTTGTTTTTTTTAATTGACAATTAATGTCCTTTTGTGCTTATTGCTAGTGTTGGCACTCCAAGAAGTTATTAAACAATACTGATCATTGAAGTTACGTAAATTCGCAGTTTCGACTCGTTTGCTTCTTTCATTTTGAGATAAAAAGAAAACAGGAAACTCATTTGCTTCTGTTATTTGGGTTATTGTTTCGTACACAATTGCAAACTGTTTGCACAAAAGAAAATAATTTCAAATTTACTAAACTTGTTCCCATCTTAAATTAGGTATCTAACACAGATGAACCAAGAAAAAAAAGTTATCACTGGAGTCCTATTTAAGCCCTGATTTAATTTTAGCTGTCCCTGGAACTCTTTTGCTCATAGAAATGATGCTTTGATTAACATATCTAAACAATGCCTGTGCAGGAGGACCGGAGTGCCTGAAGCATTTTTGCTTCAGGCAAGGGAAGAGCAGAAAGACACACAGGGATAGATGATATTCAACCGAGTCTCTTGAGGTAACACCACCCAACGAGCATAATAATAATTTGTTTCAATTTCAATTCAAAATTATGGATTCTTCATTTTCTGTACACCGATTATATATATATATATACTTGTTTCATGATTAGGCACAACCCACTGTCGAGACCTGGCACGGATCAACATTGATTGATCCGGTGATCCAGAGGACCATGACAAATCCATTTTCCTCAATCTGCTGCAAAGGACCATCTGATGTAACCAAGTTGATCGTCGTCTCCGCCTCTGTTGTATTCATATCAATTCTTTTCAAACTTGTTGCTGACATATTCGGTCGAAGATTCAGAAATATCAATGTTTCCTACTATGTCGTCTCCGGGCTTACTGCTGCTGAAATTGCACAGTTGCCGATGACTAGATACCAAACAAATCTTGCCAGTGGAACCTCTGAGTGTGCTATATGTATTAGTGAGTTGGAATGTGATACTTTGGTAAGAATACTGCCCAATTGCAAGCATTTATTTCATCAAATATGTATTGATAGATGGTTCCGTATTTCTGGTACCTGCCCGGTTTGTCGGACAATTACAAGTGCAGGAGCAACATCAGCAGCAATGCTGCAAATGACATCGACATCAGCATCAGTATCGCCGTCAGCATCCGTATTGCTATCAGTATTCGCATCACCGTCAACATCCCCGCGCTCTGTTGTGGATAATATGGTATGATATGATTTGACTGCTTCATTCAGACTATGAAGGAAGATCTAAATACATTGTATGTGAAGAGAGTGCAGAGGATGCCAGATAAAGAATCACATGAGCAATTAAAGGATATTTCAAAACAGTGAAATATTGCTCATTTTTTCAGAAAATGGATTTTGTACTTGCTAAGTTTGGTCTCGGGAACACATATTTGTATCAAGTTTATTTTAATGTACTTCTTATGTCTAAAAGTAACATAAGTTGTTTGTGGCTCTATTTTTAAGGACCTTTGAGGACAGAATTCGAAAAAAATATGGTATTCTGAACTTGAATTAAAGATCTAAATTAAATCTAAGGAAATGCTCATCGAAATTTGTTTGCTCTCCACTTAATGCCTTTAAGGTTCATGATTTTTTTTTATAAATTAAGCTAGTCCGAAGTAGGGGTGACAACTAGCTAGCTGGTCACGAGTTGGGTCTAGCTCAAACTTGTCATGAGCTAGCTTGTACGAGTCACAAGCGAGTTGACTTTAGAGATCTGAGTTAAAATCTCAGCTTGAAATTGTTACGAGCTAGACCGAACTAGCTTGCAAGCTAGCAAGCTAGCTTGTTAGGCCTGGCTAGACCTTGTTATAAGAAGAAAATAAATTATACAATTTTTTTGGACTTAGCTGAACTGAGCTAGACCGAGCTGGACAGTATAAAATGCGCACAAATTTATACAAATTAATACCTAGCCGAGCTAGCTCGCAAACTAGCGAGCGAGTTAGGCCTCAACTTGAACTCGTTAATTCTTGGACTGAACTAGTGGCGACCGGCGAGCGAGCTAGATCCCAACTTGGTCCAATAATGAGCGAACTGCTAGCAAGCACGGGTCACAATCAAACCATGAGCGCCATGAGCGCCGAGCTTTTTTGCCAGTCCAAGTCCGAATTAGTCGTTATTTATTGTCTTTTATCTGAGGATGCGATGAATGATATATTGGAATTTAAAATAACGATATATTTTTTCAAACACAGAGACAAAAATATTAAGTTTCAACAGATATTAATAAATTGGGACTACAATTTGAAAGACGAGAGAGTGAGATGTGTGTCTACCGCTATGGACTTGTATTAAAAAAAAGTGTGAACTGATAATGGTTTCTCACCAAATAATTATAATGATTAATAATCATATTATGATAATAACTGAGTAACCAAAACCTGAACAAACTCAACTCTATTAACATGAGTTTTGAGTAGTAGAGGTGGCCAAGTTCAAATAACATGAGCTTCTCAAGTTCAAATAAGATCTTGTCAATTCTGATATATATTCTAAGGGATTCATTATATCTTATATTAGATGCAGCATCATGTTAATAGAAAAAAAATCTTTCTTTTTTCACTTGACCTCAGCCATGACGACCAACCGATTTAATAATTTTATGGTGCTTCCCATTTAAAACAAAGAGCGAATCAGTCATTACAAAAAAGTATTTCCGTTTAAAATAAAGAGCTAGTTGGGCATACGCTGTCATTATCCCCTTGAGCTAATTAATAATATTGCATAAAGCACTTTTATGAGAAGATTTACATATGGATTCTCCACTGTCCATTTATATATATGTCAATATTTTCACCGCAGTGATAATTAACATCAGTTTTGAATGAATTAATAATGAAAAAGAAAAGAAAAGAAAAGAAAAAGGAACACTAAAAAATGACTTCAAATATTTATCATAACTAATTGAACTATTAAATTATTAGGTAAACTTATGGTAGACATGTAATAAAAAAATTAAAAAGTAAAATTGTAGACATGTTTTCAATATTATAGATATGATATATATCAAATTTGAGTTAATTGAAATTTTATCTTATTCATCATAAAGTCATTAGAACTCTTATCATTAAATTTTTAAAATTATTTGATGAATGATTAATTTTTTTTTCAAATTGATTAAAATCTGATACATGTGCTATTTAAATTTAACTATAATTTGAATAATATTTTTCAAATATATAAATTATAAAAGTTGAATATGACATAAAAATTGAATGTACACTAAAGTTATTCTAAACTATTTTCACTGGCAGAAGTGTTTTATCTAAAATACTATGTTCAGTAGTCCCTAATATTTCACTATTAACTAATTAAATTTGTCCTGGACTTTTATCTGAACCTCAATTAGTTCTCAGCTTAAGAATTAATTAAAAAACGAATAATAATAATAACAGCAAGTCTTATTATTAGTAATTTTTATTATTATTCTCACTACAACAAAAATGAGTATCAGCGACCACGGATTTGGTCGCTGATAATAACTGCGCTGGTCGCTAATACTCTGTCACTGATACTTAGGGACGATATCACATGGTTGCTAGTTGATGCCATTATGGTCGCTGATACTCTATTAGAGACCAAAATATTGGTTGCTAATGTTTAAAATCTGGTCACTGATACCTATTTACAGTGACAAATATGTTGGTCGTTGATATTTAAAATCCGGTCACTGATATCTGTTTTTAGCAACGAATATGTTAGTCGCTGATATTTAAAATATTAATCACGGACCTCCTCTTTTTTAATATGAAAATCACCATGACCTTTTGTTTTTATTCCTTCAAATATACATAAAAAAAATATGGTATTGAATTGAATTGAAAGCCATCATAACTTTTTGTTTTTATTTCTCCATGTCTGTTAGCTGTAAGAAGAACAAAAAAAAATAGAAGGTCCGCCGTTTAATTTGGCGGACGTGGCAGGTGAAGAAATTCTAAAAAAAAAAAAAAAGTTGTTTTTTAGTTAATTTTTTTTAAAAATATGGTATAAATAAAAATTTCGGAATATCTCCAGTTGGCCTTTTGTTTGTGCGAGCACCCCTCCATTTACTTATTGGAGACGAATTCTTTGCTTATCTTTAATTTGAATACGAAATTAGCCACTCAAATAGCAGAAATAAAAATATTAACATGTACTCTAAAACAGATCAACTTCCTATTTTTTGCTTTAATTTGCATACAAAATTGATCGCTTTGCGTACGTAATTGACAAAAAAAAACATGAGGTTTTCAATCGAATTTGTGTTATCCTTTTTCATTGTACCCATCTTTCAATCGAAAAACTTGAATAAAATACGAAAATTTGAATCTTCATACAGCACTCCTTTTTCTTACTTGGTGCCGTAGTTACTCTATTTAAAGAAAAAATGACAATAATTAACGGTCATCGGTTCTGACAATGTCGTAAATAACGATATATGCTCGTCGGACATACATAATACCACCAAATGATTAATCAGTATGACTCTGTTTTATTAAAATTGTGCAGATAATTTTGTGTTTTCATTAAAGTTATGTATAGATACTCATAATTTATTAATAATGATTAATTTAACTCATCAAACTCATCAAATAAACTTATTTTACTTATTTTATTTATTATTAATAAAGTTTCATGAAATTGTCATTTAAAAAAAAAATCCAAATCTAGATAAGACAAGGCAATATATAGTGCATATTATGGATAAATTTAGGAAAAAGAATAATAAAAATGACTGATTAATCGACATCATAAATGAAAAACGAACGATTAATCAGACAAATAGATTGATTAGTCGGTCTCATTAGTAAACAACTTTCCGATAAATCTGTTCGAGACAGTTTAATTACTACCAATGACTAATCGACCAATTAATAAAAATAAACAGCCGTTTTTACAACACTAATTTCCAGTCAGACAGAAAAGCACAAAGTCACAATGGTATTATGGTTCTCTCATCCAAGCTTCACAATGACACTTATCAATGATAACATTTTGGGCCTGACAGGCCCGTAAGAGTTCAATGGTAATTATTTCATTGTTTTCCAGAGCGGGACTAGATGGGAAATCATTATGGGCCATCACTAATGGCCTTTATCTTATCTTATAACAAATAGTTTAGCAACAGACATGTTGTAAGGCTAGCTCAAACATGGCATAAACCATGTGGCACTCAATGCAACACAGTTCAGCAGCTCTTCTGATGTGTCATTCTCCATGTCGTACCTTAAAAACAGTTAGAACGCCGAAAACCATCTTTTTTATTTACGTCATAACAATACTGCATGTAGTAGATGCAATTCTCTCTCAATCCCTCAAAATCACTGGCACTCAAACAAAATCCAGTAGCTGGACTGCCAAGGAACAAAACTCTCTCTCCAATCCCCTTCAACTTGATCCATCTATACTGCCCAAAGTCATCTGTGTGCTCCAATCGGTACACCTTGACCTGATGACTATCGCACCCCCCCCACCCCCCCCCCCCCCCCCCCACCCCCACCTGGATGTGGGTATGCCACTGCAAGCAGATCCCCCATTGCCTCAACAAATAAGTTAAAGTGGAGACACTCCACAGGATGTGGTATCACTATATTCATCTCTGCTTCGGTGGTCATGTCAAAAACCTTGGTTTCCCTTGTTTCAGATAAATAAACAAATATTTTCCCTTTGTAGTACCCAACTACAAATCTTAAAAAAGGGATTCTGAACTTGGTGATTTCGTTGCTATCATCAGATCGCCAAGACCAAATCTCTAAACCACTGTTCTTAGTTGCGTAGAAAACCAAATGGACTCCAGATTTTACCATGCTTGAGTTGCTCTTATTGTCTGGGCCCATGTAGAGTGAAAAATAATATTTAACCTCTGTAAAAGGAAGATGGATTTTGGTTTCAGTAAGCGGATTAAACATATATGGAACCATAAGCTGATATGGAGGTTTAAGAATTTGTTTATGCTGATCAACAAGAATGAAGCCAATAGATGGCTCTTTCGTGTTATGATATCTAAACCCTTTATACGTTATTGGCAGTTCGATTTGATAGGATGAGTTGGAGGATAGAGAATAGAGGATGTAGTCAGTGTTAGTGTTCGCCTCTTTGCATCTGAGAGTTGCAGGATACAAGAGCCAAGGTAGTAGTGGGGGAGGGTCAGCAGGGTCAGCAGCTGATCGCCAGTGCTTGCACACCGAATGAAACCGAATAAAGTTTGACATGTTTCCTAGCTTCTTTGAAATCAGATGGAGCAGCTCCGGGTTCATCTCTGTCCAATCTCTTGCCATTCTAAAAATCTTCAAGGACCTAGAACTGCATGTATAGCATTTCAGAAATCAAAGAGTTGGTAATGAGAAAAAACAAAAATCTTATCCATATATATTTCAAAGAAACTTATGAAAGCAGAAAAAATTTATATGTATTTTAGTTTTCCTTGCCATGTTTGATTTTTTTTTTTTTTCTTTCTTTCTTTTCTGCTAGCTAAATACTGGTTGCAATCATTTTTGAACGTCTTTGTGCTATCTGATGCAAAGGTCAGAGATACCCAATTTCAATTTTTTTTTTTTTTTTGAAGAAAGTGGGTAAACCGGTAAACCCACTGAATTCATTAGAATCCGTAAACAAGTTCTAAGAACTCCAAACATCTGGGATCCATTCAGAGATATTACAGACCACCCAATTTCAATTTTGTATGCGAGACATATTCAGAATCGACCAAAAGAACCAAAAAAAAAAAAAGTTTGCACCTTGATTGCAGACTGGTGGCGTTGATAGGAGTACAACGCTAACCCTAACAATTTATAATATACTGGTTCTTCCCGATTTTGCCGAGCTCTAAAATAGGATTCACTTTCTCAATTAACACCTCCAACCCAAAACTAGATCTATCTATGGAGGGAAATAAATCTGCTGTGATTCTTTGGAATCACAGGGTCCCTGTTTCCATCTATGGAGATCTTACGTTCTGTGTTGCAATTCCGGAATCTCTCTCTTTATTTCCCTGTTTCCATCCAGGGTCCTTGCTTTTCCAAATCAAACAATTCATTTTTTGAAATACACGAATCTCAAAGCAGTTGATTTTTATGTACGAATGTCAAAACAAATGAATGGTTTTCCATCTATGGAGATCTTATTACGTTCTGTGTTGCAATTCTGGAATCTCTCTCTTTATTTCATGTTTCTATTGGGCTAAGGAATAAATGAATGTATCCAAGGGAAAGCAACCAAATTATTAATTATACTTTGAAGCCTACTTCTGCAGTTATTTTCAGGACGGTCAAATATCTTTATTTTTTTATACTTTTATTGTGTCTTTATTTTTAATTTTAAATAATAAGATTTTAAAATTTATATGTTAAAATAAAGCTGTTAGATGTGATCTATATTATTTTTGCTACATACACATAAGAAATTATCACGTTTCAGCTTTATATTTAGATAAATCATTAAGTTAATAAATTAATGTTTAGAAATTATTTATGAGTATATTTTTACAAGCTCTTGATAATAATCAAAATAAAATTGAAATGTCATAATTTTCTATATATGCATAGTGAAAAATGATATGACTCATAAGTCATATCTAATGTTATGTTTTGATATTTAAATGTTAAAGTATAAGTTATTGAAGTTTTTAAAAATAGAAGCACGATGTAACAATTAAGTTGAACCCTTCGCTATTTTCAAAGACTATTTCTGTCTTTTTATCTTATTCTATCCATAGTCTAATATAATTCCTCAATTTTTATTTTATCCCTCGACAAAAAGTCGAGTCTATCAGGTTCCATCAATTGTCTACTTTATGCCTACAGGCTTGTATTCAAAAAAAAAAAAAATGTCCGATACATGTTTTATTTTTTTCTGCCAAAGTATAAGAGCCTGTTCGGATGTCACAGGATTATACGGAATGAGATTTGACAAGAATGGAAATTTATTTTTGAAATAGTGGGAACCCATGGGTACAGATACTTACGGGGTTTATTATGAGAATGTGTTGAAATGAATGTTCGGTTGTACTGTGGAATTAATTGTGGAAAATTCTATTTTTTATTTAAATGTTTGATATTATACAATTTTCTGTATTAATAAAATTATCAATGATGCAATTATATATATAGATTAAATAATAACATAACATAACATTACTTATTAATTATTATTTTATAAAATATAAATATTTATCATGTTTATCATATGAGGATGTCTATAGTACAGCAAACTTATTTTGGCTGTAGTACAGCAAAATTATAGCCATTCATATTCTAATCCAACGATTGAGATAATATAAATTTAACAGCATTTCTCCGTTAAGTTTAACATAAATTTTAGTCGGAAGGGCAAAATCGTAATTTATTGAACCGTGCATATGCCTTTCTTGCTCCGTCCCTCTCGTCCCCAAAAACAATCGGACCTATTTACTCAAATTCCAATCCTGGATGGCGGATACCTATTTCCTCAAAACCCAATCTTGAACTAGCCATCGCTGCATCGATCTCTACTTCCGACGCCCTCTTCTGTTCCCCCCGATCCTCAACTCTCCTCTCTGCCTTCTTCAAAGAGGTATAATAGAACTTTCGGCACATCAAGTGTTTGTGAAAATGTCTCGAGAGATATTCTCGCTTCTAGCGCCAGATTTTGATGGCCGAGCTTCGTACACGTTTTCAAACAAACTCTCAACCTCTTCTTCGAGATGCAAGAATGAAGAAGGCGGCTAGGCTCTCTTTAACCATGCTAGTTTCTTTAGGTGCTTTGTGCATCTAGGCCCAAAGTTTATCATCTTGATAGATTATGGTGACTTTTTTTCTTTCTTTCCTTAAATACTGTGGATTTGGTCATGGAAGTATGGAGAGGGGAGAGGGAGAGCTCGAAGTGGTGGTGTCGCCACAGCTGGGGAGGTCGAGAGAAAGAACCGAGTGACTGGTCCGGTCATCTTCAGTCACCCTCCTCTTCCCCTCCTCCCAACCTCTACCCTTCTTCGCACACCCTCTAACGGAGGAAGAGATGTAAGCGTGTCTTGTTTCCAGGTAAAAGAGTTAACGGACTCAGGGGGAAAAGAAGAATGACGTTTCTACCCTAAACAACTTAAAGTCCGAAATAAAGAGATTAATGGTCAGATTTTAATTAAAATTGATTACTGTACTATAACCAGAATAATTTTACTGTACTATAGACAAACCCTTATCATATTATTATTTAATACTTTTTGCAATGTATCTTTTGTTTGATTATGTTAGATATTTTAAGCAATTTTTTTCTTTCTTGTACCAAACCATTACCTATCCTTAATTTGGTACCGATCATGAATATATTTTTTTAGATGAAGCCCTTAGGCATTCTATTACACAAAATCATATCACATGGTGTGGTGCAGTGTAAGATAGCATCGGACTTGCTTATACAAATTTTACGGTTCAAATATGTTCCTTCTCTAAGAGAATCCCAAACATATATTTTGTCCCAAATTTTTTTCGAGGAAAAACGTGAGTCAACCTCACATTTGATTTCACTAAAGATGATTACACGAGTTTTGTAACAAAATAAAATAGAGAAATGTTGCTCAAAACAGTTAAGCCGTAGAAATAAGAGAAATGATTAATAATAACCGAACAGTAATGGAAACTAAGGAAAAAATTGTAAAATCTGAATTCTGTATTCCTAATATGCCCCTGATGCCTTCTGTTTATTATTCTCTTTTTGTTTTTCTTCAACGTTGCATCTGGGTACCTACTGGTACCGTATTTTGGGTGGTACCAGTTAATTGTCTTGGCACCGATCCTTTCCTGCTTTTCCCAGTACCTTCTGTCAGTTCGCGTCTATGCAACTATAGTCTTCTTGGATCAGTTCGGGGCTTCTTGAGAAGCTGCAGTTGTGCCAGTACCTCATCCAGGAGATCAGTCGGTGTCTTGGTTACGCCCCAAAAGGTTCGCAAGCATCATTCTCGCCATAGTTTGAATTGCATTATTAGCAAAGCCGGTCTTTGTTCTTTGCTCATTTTCTGAATCAGATTGCAGTCTGTTACATCCAGTCCCGGTTCTGACGGCCAACCGTGGAAGTGGAAGTGTGTGACGTCCCAAGTTGAAATACATCATTGCAGCCATCATTCATACCAGAGTGGCATTACTTGGAGACCCTCTAAAAAACTATTCAGAAACCAGCAATAGCTGCATCACACAAAAGCCTGAGAATGTAAACCAAAAACCCAAATCATGAATCTTTATTTGAGTAAAGGAAAAAGAGAAAACCAAAAGAAAAAGAAAATAAATAAAAATCAGAGAATACAATGCTATCTATTATACCGTCAAGTATGAATACAATGCTATCTATTTAAACGACACAATCATGAAAGCAATATTACCACATTCACTGAATTTACGAATGAGTCACTGTCATCACATATCCATACCAGTTGGGAATGTCCTTGGTACCACCGGCTGGTACCAAGGAATTCACACAATGCAAGCAAGAAGTGTACAAGGATAATTTATGTTTAGAAAGCATAAGAGGGCCCCAAGTCAAGGTCGGTACACTAGCAGGTACAAGGATAAATCAACTTCATCTTGTTCGATCCAGTCCTTAATTATCTGAAGACTAAAGTATGACAACGCGATATCTGACTTAATTAAACTCGTGATAATTTGAAACCCCGACAATAATCATTTATTATTATTATTATAAGACCAGATAGGTCCCTTTTCATTACTGAATAGCTTAGTACAAACTAAAACGCTACAATTACATTTAAAAGCTAAGTATAGACATAATCTCTTTTAAAAACCCCTAGTTTCCTTCATGCCTCAGCAGCATGCACTCAATCTAAACTACTTAGCCATTTGCAACTCAGATTAGCATCATTGGTTAGTAATCTAAACCACAATTCTAACCCCAAACCTTAACCTTGCTAAAATCAGCACACCTGGTTCATTATTCTAAAACATTTTTAAGAAAACAACAACATTTTAACAGTAGCACAAAGCATCCATTAAATAGGAAAAATGCAACAATGCTATAACAAAGAGTTTCGTTTTCAGCCAAGTGTTCTCAAGCTGCTATCAGCATTGGTATCTCACCGCCATAATGTTCATACATCAAGCTCTCTTTAGGAGGCAAGCTTAAATCCAACAATAATCTAATACCAGTTAGAACCGAAATTGGTGAACATTTGTACCTTCTCCGATCATGGTCAAAGCAAAATCGGTGCTTATATGTGTGAAAAAGTTGGTATGTACTTATTCCGTAGGTTCTCTTCAACAAATGTGAAACTTCCTTCATTTACAAATGCAAATCAAATGTGCTTAAAAAGTTAATAGATGTTCAAAAAAAAAATTATTTTTAGATTTGATCTTATCAAGAGCAACACAATTTCAGTAGGCCTTAATTTATGGTGACTTTACTTCACTCAATTACTCAAAAAAGCATCTCATTGGTCAATACAATTCTGGTCAAAACATGCACATGTGAAGTTGAGTAACCACATGTACTAACCAATATTTTACTGTAATAAATAAATAAATAAAATACCAGAAGAAGAGGAACAGTATAAGGGCACAGGCATGGGACCCACCGGGTTTGAGGATCTGGACACAGCCGAAGCAGCGGCTGTAGACCATGACAAGAACTTGACTCAGCAGTAGGAAAAGGAGAGCACCAACACCATACCCCAGTCGATATGTCAGAATCATACACACAATACGAATAATTATTTTCTGAATCTGGCACAACCGATGCGTGATTTACAAAACAATACATAAAAGAACAGATGAAACAGTGTCATAGTCTGTGAATGCATTGATTCTTCATATCATGGCCAAAAATTGTAACTATAAGGGGTGTTTCAGGTATCTTAAGGCAATTTCCAATTCACCATCACAAAATCCAGCCCCAGTTGACATAGACTTTACAGCCTCAATCTTCACAATTGTCCCTCAAAAGGAGGGAGGGGGGTTGGAGCAAAATTTATTGAAACTATTATAGATTCTACCTTAAAAATTGCTTCAAGACAGGTTGGATATAAAAATCATAAAAGAGAAGTTACAAAAGGATCTCGTAGAAATCACTGATAACAATATTTAAAATGGAGTTGTTTTTCCTAAATAGAAATGGATTAATCATCATCAGAAGATGTATGCAAGCTCGCTTCCTCCTCCTATAATGTATGCTCTGCAAGGTTCAATTTTGTTAGTAGCATGAGTGAAAAAAAAATGTTACTAATTAATTGGTTCTCAAGTGTTTATTAAGCATTAGCCAAGTGTGAATTACTAGTTGTATGTACAAAAGTTGTACCAGACGTCGAGCACATAAATAACATCTGGCTCAGTACATCTACAGTAGGGAACACTAATAGGGCTAGAAAATTTAGTATTTTTCCCTATCTTTGGACTTAGGAAATGGCTAATAATCGAGTCTTAGTATATTAATTTAGGTCGAATCATACTACTTTCGCTATTTTCATATGATTTTGTAGGATTGCAGATTTCTAGTATTTGTAGAGCTAAAACAAGCATAAAACAAAGCATAATGACAACAGGTGTTTTCCATGTGGATTGGTCATGAACCGCATGCACTTGGAAGCCACCGAGCTGCACATAATACAAGTTGGAGAAGGAAATTGCCAAGTACAGGAAGCCTATGCGGTTTATCCTGGGAGCGCATGCAATTCAATTCCCAACTTCACAAATAACCGCCGTGAGTAGTAGTTACAGCAGATTATGATGTACTTGGCAATCAATTTCCACTAAGCCCCACTATGGACGAATCAGAATTAATCTCTTCAACCCTATAAAAACATAGAATGCTATAAATAAGCTAGATCTAGGATTCCAATGAATGAATCAATCAATAGACATATCAATTTATTTAGAATTAATGTTAGAAAGAAGGTGATATCTGCCAAGGGGTAGAGATGATATTTTGGAGACCGAGATAGACTCTCTAGATGTATTCCTTCCATCTCTCCCTTTCTTTCTTGTCATATCATGTCTCTTGTATTATCTTTCATTATTTTGTGCACTTCATTTGATCTCTACTGCATGTTAATCTTTGTATTACTTGGTATGGTGCCTGCTAACCTAGTTTGTATGGTGATGGCCATGCCATAATGTTTAGATCCTTAAGGTTGACCTGTTAGGATTAGTTTACAATTATCTAAATCAATAAGAATGACCAGCCGAAAATGATGTTTTCTTATGGTTTGATCTTAGTTAGATACCTAGCAATCTATAGATCTACAGACGAACATCACATTCTATAGATTATTAGTAAGGTAATCTCGGTTATTGCAACTACGAATGGTATAATAAAAAGAACATACTTGTGAACTTAAAATCTCATAGTCTTGATAATTGAGACTAATCATTAAACTCCAAATGCAATTGATTAGAGTAAAGTCTGGGCCTCATTCTCTTACCAGTCCTTCTCAATTAGGGAGTTGTAATACGATAGTGAGTAGTATTAAATGAGGATTAACAACCCTCAGATTTGCATAGGAAACCAAAAAACCAAATCGCACATGGTTCAGATCAAACCGCATGCAATATGTCGGATATTAGAAACTGTATATATTATGTATTTGTAAGTGCACACGGTCCTGTGACAAACCACATGCATTTCATATGCATCATAAACTAGATTAGATGAATAAGAATGATGAAATCTTGATCTCTAGATCTTAAGAGTAGACGATTAGAGTTATAAATGTATTAGCTCTTATTTTGACCTATCAAGTTTTTTGACGTCATTGCTGGAATAGTATGAAAATCTCACGAATTTTTATATTGTCATTAAGGTGTCTAAACTTTAGAAATTGACTCTATGTCTATAATTTAGGTTTTATTTTCTGTTATTTATTTCAATTATAAAACCCGAAAATGCGCCAATCATGTTAATTATTACAAGTTCAATCAACTTCAGTAATTATTTGTTCAAAAAATTTGCAAGTCATCGTGTTTATGATTTTTAGTCTATTCTGTCCCAGTTGTCTAATCTACTATCTTCATATCATCAATGCTAGCCTGCCCACTTATAATGAAACAATATATATAATTCATATAATTAACTAGTTGGCTGTATTTTGACAGAATTTTTCTATAATTGACGAAATCACGGAGTTTATTTAAAACCAAACCTAACTTTTGACCCAATTGACAATACTTATTAAAATCAAACAAATTCGGCCTATATATTATATGCTGTCACGCATCTCCAATCGTGAATTCGACAATATATAGTTGACTTTTGATAAATATGTATCCGATAAATGCGCAAAGTAAACAAATTAAACACATGTGCTGGCATGATTGGTGCTTACAAATGGTTCCTCTGCCACACGTCTCATGCTCATATTATTAAAACTAAATGTCAAATATTTACATTCTAAAAAAGGAGAAATATTTTCTCACTTTAATTATAAGGACCGTCCAATGCTAAAACTAAAAAAAACGTAAATCTTAACTAAAAGATGAAATATCTAGAATATCATTGTGCACAACAAATAAAAGTCAAACGCAAGAGATCGATGGATGACGAAAAATATGTATCCAACTTCTGTAATTCAGAATCAAGCCAATTATAATTACTCTTGAGTTAATATTCATTTTTTGTGTAAAGGATACAGATTCAAAATCAAACTACAACCAAGTATATATGGTAAAAAAACCCATTACTCTTAAGTCATTAATTTCTTTCACTCAAACCAAAAATTCATATAATTTAATGCGAAATAGAAATATAAAAGTAGTCATTTTTTTACATTGTTCAAAGAAAACATATTTCTTAAGCAGTACAAAAAGACAACAAACAAAACACTTTACAATATATCCCTGAAGCAATATATCTACTAAAATCAAAACCTGTTAGTTATACATAATAATGCTAAATCATTATGATAAAAGTAAATTAGTGTAAATAGCTCAGTAATAGTTTAACAATTTTTATGAGATGAAACTGCATCTTACATCATTTGTTTTTCATAAAAATATCGCATGACTCGCCTTGACGAAGGAGTCACTGATTTTTGAATAGATCTTTTCTGAAAAACTTTCTCAAATCTAGAGCCCTTTAAATTAATTGCGGACACAATTTCAGAAAATCAGGAAATTTGAAGCATGTGTACTAATAATTCAAGATGCTTAATGGTTTTAGATAAAATGCTCTTTCAAGTCTTATGGTGTATTTAAATTGTTTTCAAATTACTATCCATTGCTTGACGCTAAAGATTAAATTAGTGCAATATAAGCAAAATAACATGTTAAAACAGTAAATTATTAAATTATTCAGAAAGAGAACGAAAAGATGTTGTCACACATATTATAGATATCTTTCTAATTAAATAAAAACAACAATATGTTAGAAAACAAGACAGAAAAACGCCAGCCGTTATTTATATTTGAAATATTTTGTTTTAATTAATCGTAAGCTTTAAATGTTGCGAGGAAACATGTAATTGATTAATACGCCTTGCTGTCACTCTCATCTTCACAATTGAGATAATGTATAATGAGTAGAACTAGGGTGCTCCTAAGTTCACCTAACCTCTTGTGAACTTGACTCTAAAATATATCGAATCGACTTTAAACGATGAATCCAAACCATTGAAATCCTTCTACCTAATGATTGATGCGTCTACATGTGAAAATTTTAAAGTTTCGAATTAATTTAATATAGAGTCAAGTGGTCAAAGGAGTCCAAAAAATGAATGCATTAAAATTAATTTATAAACCTTAAACTTTTGACCATTTGACTCTAAATTAAATTAATTCGAAACTTTAAATTTTTCACATGTAGACGCATCACTCATTAGGTAGAAGGGTTTCAACGGTTTGGATTCATCGTTTAAACTTGATTCGATGTATTTTAGAGTCAAGTTCACAAGAGATTTGGTGAACTTAGGAGCACCCTAGTTCTACTCATGTATAATATATACGGCAAAGTCAATGTCTGATAAAAAAAAATAGAATTAAAAAATTCTATTTGGTTGCTTCCACGAAATTTCGATCACCCTCAAGGGAAAACAAAGCCAGCCATAAAAAACAAATAAATACTAAGTACAACTGTCAACTAAAAATGATTCCAGAAATTAATTAATTAAAGTATTCTTGCAATTAGAATAAGTATTAGTCTGGTTCCGATCTGGTCTGCACGCCTATATAATGTGGCCATTTTTGCCTAGGATAGTCATTTAAACTAGCTAATAATATCCTCTTACAACCTTCAAAAAAATAATCCCCTCTTACAATTTTGCACATTTCTGAAGAGAGAGCGAGTGACAAAAATGGCTGAGACGGTTATTGTGGAATTTGTACTGGGCAAGCTTCTTAATGTCATAAAGAACGAAGCACAGTTCTTGCTTGGAGTAAAGAAGAAAGATGCAGATGCCAAGCGCAGAAAAGAAGAAAGGGTAAAGAACTGGCTGGATGAGCTCCGCAATGCGGCCTATCGCATTGAGGACGCAACCGACACATTCTTTTTACAAATTGAAGGAAACAGCCAAAATGGTCGCAACTCTCTGCAGAAACTCAAGAAGAAGCTCCTCGAGGTGTATTTGCTCCACCAGCTTGGCACTGAGCTTGATGACATTCAAAATGTACTCAAAGAGATCTTTCAGAGCAGGATCGATTATGGAATCGATAAGCTGGAAGATGAGAGCAAGGAGGAAGCGGCAGTCGAAATGCGTCTTCGGCGTACTATTGATTATGACATTAACGAAAATGATGTCATAGGCCTGCAGGCTGACAAGAACAACATTCTCAACCTGCTGCCCTCTAAGCCAACACCTTGGCAAGCCATCATAACAATCACGGGTCCCAGCGGTCTAGGAAAGACTACTCTTGCACAAATGGTATACAAAAGGCAAGTGCATATTTTACTTTTTCATCTAGCTATGCTTCTTGTGATATATAAATAATTGCAACAGTAACAACATCAATGGTAATAAGAGTTAGTCTTAAGTTGCTATGTGTAGCACCGATCAACTGATACTATTATGAAATTACGGTTTTGAATATTAAATACTTGATTATAACATATCCATTTGGCTAGCATACTATCGGGTGTATAGTGACAAGCCATGCATCGTCTCAAAAATCTATCAGATAAGCTCCAGTCGACAAAGCTAAACCGTTGAAAATGATGTACTTCATGAGTGCTGTGTTTACATGCAATGTTTATAAATTTTCAAACTTATTTCTTACAAAGTCAAAGCAGTAAAAAAATCAAAATTTATGAATTAATTTTAATTCATTTTTTTCATTATTTTTTACCACTTGACTTTATATTAAATGAATTTATAAATTTATAAATTTTGCCAGTAACCGCGACACTTTTGAAGTAGATTAGTTTCAACGTTGTGGGTTTGTTCTTTGAAATTTATACAATAGGTTTTCGAGACGATATACACCCAATAGGACACCATTCACTCCCTATCACTGTTATTAACAATGGATTAGGACATTTGATGTTGATCCTTTGCTACATGTCTATGCAACTATTGTCTCGAAAATAGTGATAATTATCCATATGTTCTAAGAAATTAAAAAGCTGATTACAACAATGAAATTAAAATATCAAAATTAATTTGTAAGAAAATTTATAGTTTCTCTATTGACATTTGTAAGAAATAGGTAGGTCCGATTCTTATGTAAATAGTTATTGGATAGATACGTTAATTTTTCCTTTAATTTATTGCTCAATAATATTACTAAGATATCAAGATATATTAATGTTGATATCTTAGTAATACACAGTTGCAACGATGTCTATTGTTCTAAAATAGCACTAGAGACCTAACTGTTTATATATTGTTTGCTTGTCTATCCAGTACCATGAAAGATTTTGACTATCACGTAATGCTGCCAATCTCCCAACAGTTCAATAAAGAAAAACTGTTGATTAAGATGTTACGCCAAAAAAAAGATTTCGATCTCAGGGAAAAAGATACTGGAGAACTAATCAACGAGCTCAGATGTTATTTAAGTACCAGAAGATATCTGATTTTACTGGATGATGTCTGGGGGGTTGATTTGTGGGATCAATTACAAGATGCATTGTCTAAAGTCAACAACGGGAGTTGCATTCTGGTAACAAGTAGGTTTACCAACATTGTTCAATCATCCGACTTCAAAATGGAACTATACGAACTCGGCATCTTAGATCATGAGCAAAGCCGAGATCTTCTCCTCAAAAGGGCTCTCCATTATGGTGAAAAATGCTCTAATTATCTCCTTGAGCTTGCAGACAAACTATCAAAGAAATGCAATGGATTACCCTTGGCTTTGATAGTGCTAGGTGGTGTCCTCTTTGGCAAGTCCTCTATTGTTTGGGAGAGTACCTTGCAAAAAATGGATTGGTACTCAGATGACAAGGGCTGCATTGACGTCCTAGCCATGAGCTACCAAGATATGCCTCATTGTCTAAAGCCATGCTTCTTATATCTTTCTTCTTTTCCCGAAAACTATGAGATCTCAGCAAAAATTTTGATTAAATTGTGGGCAGCAGAGGGGTTCATACCATGTGAGGGGAGGTCAACAATGGAGGAAACGGCTCGGGAGTACCTCGAACAACTTTCGGAAAGGTTATGTCTTTTCTCTTCTTTTTCTTCTTTTATGAATATTTTTATTAGGCATGCATGTATACAAAACTATTACAATCATTTTGGTCACAAGTTAACAACACGCCTTTAAAGTTATTAAACACACTTCAGGTTTACTTGATATATACAGTAATTTTGTTGTATAATAGAGTAGGAGAAGTATAGATCTTACGTATCAAGAAACAAACAAAAAAAGGTCAAGTCAAATGGAGTATTAAGACAAACAAAAATAAGCTAAAAGACCTTATTAGATCTGTACTGCAAGGTCCATCCTTTTCCAACCAAATACATGTTGTTATATATCATGCACCTCTTTTTAATTTTATGATTTATTCTCTAATAAATAGATTCTTCCTCTAAATCTTCTTATAAGTACATGTTCTCAAGTTTTTTTTTAATATAGAGTGAACAACAGCTTTTTATTAATTACGTATCTTTCACTTAATTCTCTTAAAAAAAAATAGTAGCTACGGACGACCTATAATTAAAAGATGCTCTAAGAATAGAGTCAAAAATTTATGATTAGGATATTGAAGGGGGAGAAATTATAATTCTGTCGTGAGGAATTATAATTTTTGAAATATATTTTGATTTTTTTTATTATTACAATAGTTCCAACAAACATATATGTATATTCCAATATTTCTCTTCAAATCAAGAGAAAAAATTACAAAACTTATATTCAATAGAATTAAATACAAATACCTAATTTCTATATTTTATTTCAGTGCATATTAATAATTAGCAAAAATTATTTTGATCATTCAATTTTGCAACTGATGATTCTGGTTAGGTTATATAAATATTTGTTATGACTGCAATACTTATAGTATTTCCTAACTTGTTTGTAAATGAAAATTAATTCAGGAGTATGATTCAAGTATCAAGCCGATCCAGAAATGGTGTGATCAAGTACTTCAAATTGCATGATCTCATTCGTGAATTAGCAATGCATGAAGCCGAGCAACAAAACATTGTTACAGTTTTCTTAGAAGAATCAGTTGTCAACAAGTCAAAGAGTGGAATCCGACGTGCTTCAGTTCAATCCGACAACACGCAATCTGTGAAATATGTAGGTCCAAATACCCGTTCTTTCCTATGTTTTTCCGGGCGGTTAGACAAGTCTTTACCCAAGTGCTCTAATTTTAAGTTACTTAAAGTTCTAGTACTTGTGCGTGTCAAATTCTGTCCCGATGACCTTAAGGGACTGATTCACCTAAATTTTTTGGGGATTAGGTCTTGTTATGCTTCTGACGGTTCATATCTCTTTCGTCATATGAGGATTCTTGAAACCTTCGTTATGGAAGATTTTATACCTGAAATACATTGGTTGAAGGACTTGTGGACAATTAGTACATTGAAGCACGTACGGTGTACCCCTGGCCCTAGTAGAGATGGAGGTTTAGATGCACCAAAGTCTACAGCTTACCTAACAAATCTCCAGACATTAAAATGGGTAGATATTTGGAGTTACTCATTGAGTGGGAACTTGTCCCATTTAAGCCACCTGCATAAATTAGGTGTTCGTATTAATCGTCCATCTCATTGCGTATCAATGACCAATCTCCTTCAAAAGCTACCTTCTCTGATCTCCCTAGGAATCCATGGGGTTGACCTCCCAGAACATATTATTTATCCAAAGGCACTCCCAAATTATGAGAATTTGCAATCCTTGCATTTGATTGGTTGCTTGTCTGTTCGCACCTTAGAAGCAAGCTTTTTTCCCCCAAACCTTATTAAATTGAAACTTCAATCTTCCCTTAATCTTGCGCAAAATCCAATGCCGGAGCTTGGAAAGTTGAGGCACCTAAAGAAACTTTTCTTAGGAAATTGTTTGTTTTGTCATTACTATAGTGGTGATTTGTCCTGTCCAACTGGATTTCCTGTCCTACAATACTTGCAACTGGGTAATGTTAAAGTAGGATTGATCGTGGAAAAAGGTGTCATGCCGAACCTTACAAACCTCAAAATAAAAAAAACCCAAAAGTACCGACTCCCTACTGAGCTACAGCACGTGACCGTTAATTATTATCAGGATAGTAGCTTCCATGTTTTAGATCATTGATCACCACTTACTTTTTCTTTTCACCTTTCTTTTATTGGAGAAACGTCTATTGTTTGTAATATGGTGCGGGGTGCATGTCTTATGAATTCTTTCATTGTACACGTGAAAAATATTAACAACTCCATGGCCTCATTCAATTAAATTTGCCTCTTTTTTTTTATTTTCTGTAATATCATTCTTTTGACAGACATGCTAGAATAAATTCTAATTAAGTGGCCTAGATAATGGATGTAAATGTTTTGAGAGTTTTTAGTCTTTTAAGATCACCAAATAATTTTTTGTAAATCAATTGAAAGTTCCAATTCTTTTGGTTTTCCACTAATAATAGCACACTAAATCTAATCCATTCATTTGGTATTTGATGGACGTACTAGATTAGAGCTAAACAAGTATAAATAGATCTTATACCTACCCATTAGAGGTTACACACAGATACATTTTCATCTCAAAGGCTTGTAACATTATGAGAAAGTGGGTCAAGAGAGAGAAACTGTTTACACATGAAGTTGAAGTAGCATGCTGGATGCATCTTCAGCATCAGGTATTTTTATATTTGTAGTATCAGAGCTATAGGTTTTGAACATATTAATTCGTCCAATTTATGAGACCCCATAATAAAATATACAAAATATATATAGCCATAATTTGTTATACTTACTGTTAATAGTAACACGACAGCTAGTCACACCTATTTGATATATTTGTGTGAAGTACATTAAATTAAGTTTAGTCATAAATTTGACTAAATAAGTGATTTGTGTATTCTTTTATGTCTAAAATAATACTTACTGTTAGTATTATTTTTTTACTACACAAATAGGTAATTAGTTGTCAAATTAAGTTTAATCAAAATAATATATGTTCCTTGGACAGCTTATATCAAAATAATATATGTTAATTTATTAATTGAATGCATGAATCAACCAAGGCACTTGAACCGTACAGTACCCTTATTACTTGAATTAATACCTTGATTCATTTATTGCCTAAACACTTAGGTTGTATTATTGCTCGTAAAACGGATGCCCATTCTGTAATTGAATTAATATTTGTGTTATCCCTTGATTGTAGTGCTTGTTTCACTGAAATAATTAAATAGCGTTCAAGCAATTAATGTTATGTATTTTTTTTTTATATATAGTCTGGAAATGTCTGTTGGACATTTTGATGCGGTGTCTTGTGAGCATATTATGATAGTTTGTCTATTCATTAGCTTAGAGTTGTTATTATCTTTTAATTAAAATAAGTGCTAGGAATTAAATGGTTGAAAACATAAAAACTTAGGAAATAAAGACAATTAAGCCTCAAGTCTTTTTTTAGTCAGTAAAATAAATATTGCGTTAGACAGTTTGTATATGCTATATGCATGCACAATCTTATGTTTATAGCCAATAATAACATTATGTTTATGCATTTTCTTTTGTTATATGTTATATAGTTTGTTGTCGCCAAAGTGACCAAACTAGAATGATTGAAAATATATATATGAATATATATAATTAAGCTTTATGGATCAAAGTTTATAATATAGTTTGTGTTGTCACTAAAGTGGCCGAAATTTTTTATTATTTTTTACCACTTGAATTTATATTAAATTAGTCTGAAAAATTATAAATTTGAGGTGTAAACACATCACTTATGAAGTAAATCGGTTTCAACGGTTTGATTGTGTCGTTTGAAGCCAATCCGTATTTTTTTTTTTAAAATTAAGCTCACAAAGACGAATATTGTTTAATCCATTTGTACCGTACTTATTGGGCCATGTCAATCCACAGAAGGTGCGGGCTAATTGTTGCCCACAGGCCCACACACACATATATACACAAGCGTGTATTTATTGGATTGCCAATAAATAAAAAAGTTTAACTTCAGGATTTACATATGAGTACGTAAAATAGAAAGAAAAGGAAAAGTTTGGCATATAATTTTCTTCTGACGCACGCAAATCTCTCAATTAGTGACACGAGCTGTCCCAGAATTTAAATCAATGATTGGTCCCATGTGATGCAAATCATACCCCGGCTTCAATCTATTATGTTCCCATAGGTTCTCCAATGAATATGATGGAGTCGTTGCTCAAATCCCAACCAAATTGCCCTGTCCAAGAAGTAGGTTTCTCAAGCAGGTCAAATTCTGGCCTGTATCAGGCCCATAAGTGTTGAAACAAAGCTGCCGGTAGAGAAGGAAATTCACGACACGCCGTGACGTGACGTAACAAACATGCCGTGATTTGATCACGTGACGTGACATGACATGATCAATCTTTTTTTCACGTGACGTGATCAATATGGTGGCAGATAGTCACGTCACGCGTAGTCACGCCATAACCATACATGATGTGATCATACGTGATGTGACGTATCGTGACATAAATTAGTCACATCAAATTTTTTTTATATTTTAATTTAAATTATTGAAAATTTAGAAGAAAAAAATATAAAAAATATGAAAATTTCTAAAATAAATAAATAATATTGTAAATATTATCTTTTTTAGGAAAGACGGTTATGTTGAGCATCTGACATTACTTTAAAAAATTTAATTACAAACTTTCATTAGTTTAAACTAAAGAAAATAAAAATCAGTACTACATAAGTACTAGTATCACTGAACTTATACTAAAAGAAAAATCTTAATACTCTATACGTACCAAAAATGTTAGATACTCTATATTTTATACCGTGACGTGATGTGTAATTTTCGCTCAAATACAGCCACTTCACGCGTCACGCGAATCACATCACGTATCAACATACGTGACGTGATGTGACGTAACGTGACGTTTCGTGACATGACTAGTCACGCCGTGACAAATTTCCTTCTTTAGCTGCCGGTATACAATTTTTATATATAGTTTGATCACGTAATCCATCTTGAAAAAACACAACACGTATACAAGACAAGAGTGACCTTCTGATGTTGTTTGAGGAGAATTATCAATGTAAATTTGATCTGTTCATTTTTCATCAGAAGCCGCAAACTACAAGTTGAGACATTTTGATGCAATATTAATCATGTTTGTTTCTTAAGTGTAAAATAGTGTAAGAGGGCAATTAGATCTATTCCGGCCCATGAAAAGGATAATTTAAGCCATCTCTGATCTATCCGTTGGGGAATTAAGAAGAGTATATTCAACAAATTGAGGGAGACTAAAGTATAAATAGAGGGATTTGCCTATTAATTTCATCTCAATTTTACTTTTGTGTAAGTTCATTCAAATTATATTTTGTTGGCATTCATATATTAAATCACAAATGGTAATGAGAGTTTCTCTATTTTTTCCCACAGAACAAATTCCAAATGTAAATGATAATAATATAAGGATACGGTACACGTAATATTAATGTTTTGGATAATTTTTTAGTAAAAGTTGGAGTTCAAGTCACTCAATAATTTAATATTCACAAATAATTGTTCTTTTTGAGTTTCGAATATACACCCTCTCACACGAAGAGTATTATTTTTGCCACTAAATTAAATGCTGGTTTTGTAATGTTTCGAGTGATTATTTTGAATTTGAAACTGTTTTTTCTTTAAGAAAAACATGAACATACTTTCCTTCATTCAATTTTTTTCAACAATTTGGATTTCAATAATAAGGATACGGTACACGTAAATTTCAAGTTATTATTTTGGATTTGAATCTGCTTTCGTTTTAAACGTTTCTTCATTTCAATCATTCAAATTATTTTTTCAATCATTCAAATTATCAGATTGTATTAGAACAAACAAATCTAGATTGTTGAAAGCATTTGAATGAATATGATGAAGAAAAGTAGGTTCTCATTTTTCTGAGAAAAAGTAGCATATTTGATTCCGATTATTGGAATCTCAATTTAAAGCTACTAACTTTAAAAAAAACAAGTGTATGCTTTGGAGAGTTTTTTTTATAAACCATAATTAAAAAAAAAAAAAGTTCGGATTTCAGCATGATTAGCCGAGTTTTTACAAAAACCATAAGAAACGGACTGCCAAACCGTTCTTGATTTTTTTCAGTTTTACCCTCAAAAACGGGTTGCCAAACCGTTCTCTACAGTAACTTTATTTTTTAGAGTTTGTTTATAAAATAAATCATATATTTTGTTTGATTTTGTATATTAACAATAAGATTAATGGAACAATTTAAATATATTCTTTTTGTGTATTTTGACCATTTTATCATTTTAACAAATCAATTGATTGGTTTTTATATAAAAAAATCAATAAATATTTCCGTGAAGAAAATTAAAAGAAAATGTAAAAGTGAATCACAATAACAATACTAAAAATTTGTATCTCTGGATACTTTTTTCTAGGAAATAATGTCTCTTGAATGATTAATGGACATATTTTCCATAATCTAACATTTTTTATGGCAAAAATCGACTCTATTTTAATTAATTTTTTTTCAAAACTAATGGTTACAGAAACTTCTAAATCCTCCATGTAGTAGACCAATGTATTATTATTTTAAAAAATAGACCAATTAAAATACTAACATATTTTTTCATAAATAAAACACTTATTTTATATTTTTACAAAAAAAATAAGTACTTTTTAAATTAAAATGAGTTTTAATAAAAATAACAATTAAATAATTAAATTTGTTTGTTTTTAAAATATAAAAAAGTAAATTTTAAAAAAATAATACGTACATTTGAAAACCAATCCATTGATTTGATAAAATGATAAAATGATAAAATGGTCAAAATACACAAAAATATATATTCAAATTGTTCCATTAATCTTATTGTTAATATACAAAATCAAACAAAATATATAATTTATTTTATAAACAAACTGTAAAAAAAAAAAAAAAAAAAAGTTATTGTAGAGAACGGTTTGACAACCCGTTTTTTAGGATAAAACTGAAAAAAAAGTCAAAAACGGTTTGGCAGTCCGTTCTGGGGGATATAGGGAACGGTTTGGCAGTCCGTTTCTTATGGTTTTTGTAAAAACTCAGCTAATCATAATCCGAACTTTTTTTTTAATTATGATTTATAAAAAAAAAAAAAAACTCTGTTTTGGATGTGCGCAACGGGAAAGGCACTTAGCATACTTGTTTTGTGTTTCGTTACTTGCTTTAATTAATTATTTGTTGGATAAATTAGATGAGTGATGAGAGTAAGAGACATTGAAACCGAACCCAGTCCACACAGCACACCGATCGATCATCATCCTCTCTGTTTGTGTTCGTACTTTGTAATATTTCTTGTTTGATTTTTGTATATAAATCTAATTTAATAATAATGCTCTCTCACTTATCCTCTCACACCACCGCCACCACCTTCCTTCCTTTATCCTACTCCCACCCATCACCACCGTGCCTCCGCCACCTCTCCGTCGTCCACCGCTGTCTGATTCCGCCCCGCGCCGCGGTCTCTCTCAGCACCAGCTCGGAGATGTCTTCTTCTTCCCCACCTCTGCGTACCGAGCAGTATCACATGGAGAAGGGGAAGAAGACTCTGCTGGAGTTCGTCGGAACTGGAGGGGCCCACGTGGGGGATGACCTTGCTGTGCTGCTCGCTCACATGCAAACCGCATGCAAAAGGATTGCTGCTGTCGTCGCTTCTCCGTTTCACCATGAGGTTGGAAACAGCGGTGCAGATGGGAGGAGTTCCAGTTCGGATTCGGGTCGGGATGCACAGAAACCACTCGATATAATTTCTGTATGAATCAATTTCTTAATTTTTGTAAACTTATGTAATTTAAGATGAAATATGAAATCAACAAATATAGTAATCTAATCAGTCCCTTAATTTCTTTTGCCATTGATTGTAGAATGAGATTATACTAGCTTCTCTTAAGAGCTCTGGGAAAGTAGCGGCAATGGCATCAGAAGAGGATGAAAACCCTGTCTGGATATCTGATGAAGGCCCGTTTGTTGTCGTTACCGACCCTCTAGATGGTTCTAGAAACATCGATGCTTCTATACCAACAGGTGGTACCTTAGTTTGTGACCTCTCTCTCTCTCTCTCTCTTTATTAATTATTGTTTTGTTAGAATAAATTAGACAGGCATTATGTAAAATTGATTCAAAAAATCCGAAATTGTTCAAAAAATTGTCCATTTGGTCCCGAAATTGTTTGAGCCAAGTCAATTTGGTTCCAATTATTCAAAAAATCCGCATCTCCTATAATCTATATAACTTAATAGGCAACTAAATGCCAAATTGATTTTTCAAAAATAAGTATAGAACCAAATTGATCTTCTACTGTCAATGTTTAATTTTTTTATAGGAAGTAATCAGGTACCAAAGAGTTTTGAAATCATAAAAAGTAACTTACAAAATCAAAAGAAATTTGCTTTCCACATTCTTTTCGGTTTGCCTCACGTTGTTCTCTCTGTAAACCATAAGTACTTCATCTATTTCATCAGGCACCATTTTCGGGGTGTACCACCGGCTTGAGGAAATTGACCATCTGCCTACCGAAGAGAAGGCACAACTCAACTCACTACAAAGTGGGGCCCGCCTCATTGCTGCCGCATACGTGTTGTACTCATCGGCCACAATTTTGTGTGCAAGTTTCGGGGCGGGTAAGGGTACACATGCTTTCACTCTTGACCAGACAATTGGAGAATTTGTTCTGACACATCCAGATATAAAAGTTCCTCCAAGGGGTAAGATTGTATTTTTTTTTTAACTTTTAAGCGGTCTTCCAAAATCAATTAGCACTCAGTAACATATGATTTAAGACTGGTTTTAGTTTGAATCAACCATCCCTTGTGCAATTAAATCCCAATTGACCTCTTTTGTGCAATTAAGCTTTAGACAGCTCTATCAGTTTATTAATTCCAAATTTATCTTATTTTTCTCCCTTTTCTTTATCATTTTTAATACAACCAACAGGTCAGATATACTCAGTAAATGATGCCCGATATTTCGATTGGCCAGAAGGTCTAAGGCAGTATATAGACACGGTGCGACAAGGAAAGGGGCAAACTGGTAAGAAGTATTCGGCTCGGTACATATGTTCTCTTGTAGCTGACCTCCATAGGACACTGTTGTATGGAGGTATAGCTATGAACCCTAGAGACCATTTACGCTTAGTTTACGAGGCGAACCCTCTAAGTTTCTTAGTTGAAGAAGCAGGTGGCAGGGGTTCAGATGGCAAACACCGTATTCTTGCTATTCAACCTGTTGAATTGCACCAGAGGCTTCCCTTATTTCTTGGTAGTAAAGAGGATATGCTTGAATTGGAGAGCTATGGCAATATTCAACAGAAGGTTAATCCTGGGTATGATGTATGATGTATCATGTATCATGTGTAAAGTGTAAAGTGTAATGCAACTTTTTGGGGGTGATTTTGTACATATATTTTAACCCTACCTACCCCTAAAAATTGTGATTAAAAGTTGGAAATGGCTTTGTATAAAACTTGTAGAGATTTTTGTATATAGTAGAAATTAGTAACTACGGGTGCTATGGAGCATGAAATGAACTGTAATACTAGAAAACCTTCCTTTAGTTAGTACTGGTTTGCTTGATATATCTCTACTTGTCTGCCAGGATTTGCTGTTGCTCCGGCTTGCTATAGCAGTTTGCAACTACCATTGAACTGTAAAAGCAATACGACCGAGCATCGCATGTTAACTAAATCCGAAAATCATTTCTAAACTTCATATAATTTGGCCGAAAAATATATGATACAAGTACAAGCATTGATTAATGTTATACTCACCCTCGTCACAACCAAGTGACCAACCAAGTCGGCTGTGAAAAACTCTTTCATATAATCAAAGTCAAAGCTGTTATTAGCTATGAGAGCAGTTTGGGTCCGGTGCCCATCGGACTCAAACTGAGTTCGATGGGTTACATAGCTGTCCGATTTGTTTTAAAATCTATGCGATGCACTTTAATATCCTTGCATATTTGCCTTAATATCCATGTGCACGATTCTCAAAGCAAACCGGACGGTTATGGTATTTATCGGACCTAAATTTGAGTCCGATGGGCATGGGACCCAAATTTGTCCATAACTATATATGTTCAGCACTTGAGTCAAACATAAAAGAAAAGGAAACAAATTGAGGCCCAGCCCATTGGAAACAGTAGTTTTGTCATTGACACCCTAAAAGCGCTAGTTTCCTCGTTTTTTGTTTTATCGTTCAGCGGCTGGCTGCTGAGTGCTGAGCCCTTGTTTTCGCTTTCATCTTCACCTTCCCAACAGTACCAGTACCAATCCCAATCCCCATCCCTATTTGCTTCTGGCCTCTACCTTGTTTGATCAGCTGTTAGCTGCCGAGAACCAACCCCACTGTCTTAAAGGATTGGTCCCAATGAATTATATATTTATGAGATTTTGATGGACTGCTGTGCATGAATGGAATCAGAATCAGGTCAGCCTAATGTTTGGTTTTCTATGACGCTTTAAACCTGATTCATTCGTGCACAACAGTCCATCAAGATCTCAAAACAAATGTTGAGGTCAGCTGTTACTTTGGTGCTCTCCAAAATACCTAATTAGCTAGGATGTCTACGCAATTATATAATGTAGTCTCATATTCTTATAACATTAATTCTTATAAATGGGTTGTGCAAGCTGCTTGTACCGATTGAGATCATTGAGGTACCGTGATGATGTGTGATCATCGGCATCACAAGCATCAACAACTAGCTCCGCTGATTCTTCCTCCCCTTTAGAAGTCTCACTAACTGTCAATTTCAATCTTCCAAGTTAAAATTTAATTTAAAAGTTCATCAAGCATGCCATCACCATAGGTTCTCCAATGAATCAGGCATGCTGCTCTCTGTTTATATGGAACAATTAGGGATGCAAATGGATCCGATATACTTATCGGATAGTGACAGAACCATATTCGTGTATCGGCCTTTATTTTTTTGGATCCGAATTGGATATTTGTTTTTCATTACTATTATTTATTAAAAAAAATCAAAGTTTATAATATTTATATAATAATGATGAATAACATAAACTTGTTCATAATATATATCAAAATTATTTGGATACAAATAATTAAAATTTAAAATTATATTTGTATCTGATTTTCAGATATGAATCCAGAATCAGACGGATAATATCCGATCTGTTTGCACCCCTACTGAACAATGCAAGCAGATGGCTCTTGGCAGCATAGTGACAACTTAATAATTCGGGAAAGGTTCGGCGGGATCAAAAATTCGTGATTCGGGTATAATTCGGGTATAATTCGGATATAATTCGGGAATGATTCGGAAATAATTCGTAGCTTAAACAAAAAATATTATGAGTTTAAAAATAAATTATACAAAAAATACATGAATTGTTTCACATTAAATCCGAAATAATTTATTATATTTTTTTAGAGAGGTTCGAATCACCTCCCTTAACTTCACCCCCCACCATTAATATGTTACAGTAATATCACGTGGGTCTCCAGGGTCTCCAAATTTTTCAAAGTTGCATCACTGTTACCAATGAGCACTTTTACCAACTTTTTATCACATTTTTATCACGTTTTTGTCGCGTTTTATTCGTGTTTTATTCGCGAATTATTCGGTCAAACGTTCGGTCAACGTTTTATACGCGGTTCGGTGCGGCATACCCTGAAAACGAATTAAACCCGAATAAAACGCGTATTCTTGGCAGTAATGAATAGCTATGTAGCCTCCATCAGAGAAATGTTGCTGATTTGTAATTTGGACCTTCAGATTTAAGACGGACGGGCCAAATCATTTTGTAATCTCCAATTTCTTTTTCTACAATCAGATAAGGTATGAACCGTTTAAGCTAAATTGTAAAGCCCAACCACATTGCACCGTCCAAGAAGTAGATTTCTCAAGCAGGTCGAATTCCGGCCCGCAAAAGGCCCATAATGTTGAATAATAATCCATCTTGAGAAACATATATACAAGATTGACCCTCAGATGTTGTTAAGGAGAATTATTAATGTAAATTTGATTTGTTCATTTTGCATTAGATGCCACAAACTACAAGTTGATCCATTTCGATGCAATTTTAATCATGTTTATTTAAGTGTAAAATAGATGGAGGCTAAAGTATATAAAATAGAGGGATTTGACCATAAGTTTTCATCTCAATTTTACTTTTATGTAATTTCATTCAAATTCAATTTGTTGGCTTTCATCTATTAAAAATTTAAAACACAATTTTATCACAGTTTTTCTATTATTTTTTACTGCCGAACATGTTCCAAAGGTAAAAGTATAGTCAGTTGTTTATCTTTAGATTTTGAAAATTGAATATAGATCTATAGTATAATCTAATTATTACTTACTCCTTATTGGTATGGTTAATTCACAGTATTCTGCAACCCACCAGCCATATAAGTAAAATAAATTACCAGCTCTGATAAAAATTCATGACTACACCTCTTGATATACGTAGAGCATTTCCATAAGCTTGCAAATTGAATTACAAAATTCTAGTTGTCATTTTCAATTTCACTTTTATGGATGCCGTGCAATTGCAAATTTATACATTTTTTTACAAAAATAAAACTTTGATCTCGACTTTTACTCTCTCACAACCAATCAAATGTACTACTCTAACATTAAAAAACAATTGCTAATTAATTATATGGATGTAGGACTTCTGAAATTAATTTCAATTACTCCATAAAAAGTTGTATTAATCGTAAAATATATGTCTAAGGACCTTTCACGTAAAAAAAAATGTAAAATATGTATGGATGGAGATGATAATCAAGATAAGGTACGCATAATATATAATAAAACTGTGGATTCATACTATCAAATTAAATAAAATTACGCAAGAACAAAAATCTACTAACTGTAACGGTACGGTATTTCACACCGAATTCAAAAAAAAAAAAATGTTTTCATAAAAAGAAACCTTACAAGTACCTGACGATCATAAATTGGACAGCTGTATTTCAAACCTATCAAAAGAGAGCTTTTTTGATAAACCATAATTAAAAAAAAAAAAGTTCGGATTTCAGCATGATTAGCCGAGTTTTTACAAAAACCATAAAAAACGGTTTGGCAGCCCGTTTTCAGTTTTAACCTCAAAAACGGGCTGCCAAACCGTTCTCTAGAGTAACTTTTTTTTTTTTTTTTTTAGAGTTTGTTTATAAAATAAATCAGATATTTTGTTTGATTTTGTATATTAACAATAAGATTAATGGAACAATTTGAATATTTTTTTTTGTATTTTGAGCATTTTATCATTTTATCATTTTATCAAATCAATTGATTAGTTTTTTATATAAAAAAATCAATAAATATATAAAAATCAATAGATTGGTTTTCAAATGTACGTATTATTTTTTAAAATTTTACTTTTTAATATTTTAAAAACAAACAAATTTAATTATTTAATTGTTATTTTTATTAAAACTCATTTTAATTTAAAAAGTACTTATTTTTTTGAAAAAATATAAAATAAGTGTTTTATTTATGAAAAAATATGTTAGTATTCTAATTGGCCGATTTTTTAAAATAATGATACATTGGTCTACTACATGGAGGATTTAAAAGTTTCTGTAATCATAAGTTTTGAAAAAAAAATTAAAATAGAGTCGATTTTTGCCATAAAAGCTATTAGATTATGGAAAATATGTCAATTAATCATTCAGAGACATTATTTCCTAGAAAAAAGTATCCAGAAATACAAATTTTTAGTATTGTTATTGTAATTCACTTTTACATTTTCTTTTAATTTTCTTCACGGAAATATTTATTGATTTTTTATATAAAAAACCAATCAATTGATTTGATAAAATGACAAAATGATCAAAATACACACAAAAAATATATTCAAATTGTTCCATTAATCTTATTGTTAATATACAAAATCAAACAAAATATCTGATTTATTTTATAAACAAACTCTAAAAAAAAAAAAGTTATTGTAGAGAACGGTTTGGCAGCCCGTTTTTGAGGTTAAAACTGAAAACGGGCTGCCAAACCGTTTTTTATGGTTTTTGTAAAAAATCAGCTAATCATGCTGAAATTCAAACTTTTTTTTTTAATTATGGTTTATAAAAAAAGCTCATCAAAAGAAATTTCTCGAATGCAACAATATAATATTATAATTTTTCTTTTTTTAGTTCCCAATCAATCTGGACAAATCCGCGGCGGACACCACCCAAAATACAAATAAATGAATCAAATGCACAAAAATAGTAATTCTAGAAATAAACCAATAGACTATGACTTCTCTAGGCTTCTTGAATTGGTAAGAAATCTGCAAAAAAAATCTAAAATTTAATAGCTCTAAAGCTATTAAATTTTTGAATTATGAGGATCAAATTAACACTGTGAACTAATTATATAATTTTTTATATTAAAAATAGAATCAATTTACAGTATTAATGACATTATACTTTAAATTATATAGAAAATTGTATATAAATTTAAAATAAAATACAAATTTGAAATCAATTGATTCTCATTTATTGTACTTAATTCCGCCTCTAGCTTTGATTGTGCTGTCGGAATTTGTCTCAGACATGCTACCAGATGGAGCACCCTGTATTATTCTGTTATTAAAAAATTTAAACCACAATTGATTTTAAAAAATGGTTTTTTCATGAAATATAGTGCTACATTTTTAACCCTTGGGTGTTTTCTATTGGTCGATGAAAGTGTAGAGCTTTTCTATTGTTAGTCGGTAATTATTAGGCCAAGTTTAAAATAGTACTCTAGCTTTGATTGTTAGTTACCCAATTGTGCTAAAAATATTTCAAACCGTTTTCTTAGAAAAATATTTGTTTTTGTTTAGTAGTGATAAAAATGGTCAAACTATGCTAGTCGGAAACTCGGAATAAGCATATTTAAAATTAATAGAGAATCTAACAATGAGGTGTTATTTTTTTTTAATGAATAGAGTAATATTATACTGTAATAAATTAATCATGGCATGATCCCACGACCTGGTTCTGAATATATATTATTTTTCATAGTTGTTATTTATTGATTAGTATTAATTATAAACACACAGACAGCGGTGATTGACAAACTTAACCGAATCTAGCCGTCAAACTATTTCGAAATGCGGGCAAGAAAAAACCAATTATTTCGAGATGCATTCTAAAAAAAATCGTTGAATTGTAAAATTTCACTGTTACTGTTCACTGCAACAAATTTAGTTTCTTGAATTAGATGCCTTAGACCTTAGATCCAAAACTAGATTTGTAACTGCATGCAAACAATAGTGCTTTGTTTGTTGATTTTTTTTTTCCGAGGAGAAATGCCCGCAGGCGTGTATTAACCACACAAATTTATCCTACTCGTTTTGACCAACGGTTTCAGTAATATTATTATTAGGGACGTGGCTACGGTGCTATGCGTTGCACGGATGACCTCCGTGCAACGGCTCAAAATTTGAGTTTTCAAAATCCTAACAGTCGATCCGAACCGTTCAACATGTAATCTATACTAAAATGTACTTGAAAACCAAATTTTACATTTTTTGGAATTTTTTTACTATTTATTAAGTATTTTACAAAACTGCTGTTTTTCAGTGATCCAGAATTACTGAAAAACAGCAGTTTTGTAAAATACTTAATAAATAGTAAAAAAATTCCAAAAAATGCAAAATTTGGTCTCCAAGCACATTTCAATATGTATAACACATCTAACGGTTTGGATCGACCGTTAGAAATTTGAAAATTCAAATTTTGAGCCGTTGCACGGAGGCCCTCTATGCTACGCGTAGCATATTAGCAATTTCCTTATTATTAGTACTAACAACAACATTAGCAATGACGCTGTTAAAAAAATTTTTGAGTAAAGGTTGAAGGTCAAGCCACCTAACTATTTAATACCCTTGTTATTACAACAAAGGATTTTCCCCATCTGAATTTCGAACTCATGACCTCTCATATAGAGACGATGTGCCTTAGCCACTAGACCTAAGGCTAGTTCTCAAATATATAATGCGTTGTAGGAAGGGGCACTACTAAGATCCCTCCAGTTGTGATTTAATGGAGAGATTGTACTTTGAATTCTTTATTATTCAGAGAGAAGGACTTTGATGGAAGCATGAAAGGAACAGGTTTTTGTGCTGCATCTGTCAGAGAATACACAAATGCCTATCAGACGCCTTGTAACTCCCCTACGAAGAGTATACAATTATTTACGTAAAATAATAACGCGGCATGAAAAGCCGAATTTCATGAAAAGGAAATATCTGTTAGTTCAGGTGAAAATTATAGTAAAAACGTCTAGTGAATGAAAGTTGTCGTTTTAGATCTCCAACCAGCAACAATTAATAGCAGCCTATCAGAATCTGACAGCAACTAGGACAGTATAAAACAACACACTCTACCTCTGACAAACAATGCCAGTGTGAATTATGAAAGAAAAAAATTTGTATTAGATTAAAAAAAAAGGTGTGAATTATGAAAGAGGTTCTAATGGATTTAAATTCGAGTCCGGTGCAAGACTAAAATTTGTGTTCCATGGTTCCATACCATAATTATCTGATCTGTTTTAAAATATGTGTATACAAATACGGATATTAAAGTATTTCACATAAATCTTAAAGAGGATCGGATGACTATAGAACCTATCAAATTCAGTTTGAGTCCCAAACTCATCTCGTTCTAGTTCTAATGACATTTTTTGTTTTGCGGTTCCAATGACAACTTATTTAAGTTCATATGATACATCTAAAGTAGGAGTGTAAACAGTCTGATCGAATAGTGGTCAATCTGTATTATTATTCGTTATAATTTTTCGAATACGGATATTAATAGAGATAGTTTTGAATACGGATACAGATCAGATATTAAATGGATACGGATTGGATATTGAACGGATATAAATACTGATATAAATATAATTTGGATAATTAAAAATAAATTATTAATGTATATTTTAGTAAAAAATAACATCTAAATATAATTTTTTTCATTCATAAATTAGATCTAATATTATTCATAATAAGTCTGTTGGTTACAAAACATATATTATATTATTAAAATATTAGTCACTAACCATGTCATAGTGTTATATTATTCATCAGAATATATATGTATATGCAGTTTAATAAATCATTGGTATGTATATGTAATTTAATAAATTAATTTAAGAACATATAGTACATTTGTTGTGATTTAGGAGTATAAACGGTCGGATACGGATAGTTAAAAAGTCTTATTGTATTTGTATCCATTATAATTTTTCAGATACGGATATGAATACGGATAATTTCGGACACGGATACAAATCGAATAATTTAAGTCATTTTCGAATTCAGATCCGGACGAAATCGGATAATATCCCATCCGTTTACACCCCTAACTTGAAGAGATAGACGATTATAATTATAACTTGTGTTTGTTGGGACGAGCTTGGGTCCAATGCCCATCGAACTCAAACTAGGTCCAATTGATTCTATAACCGTCTGATTCTCTTTAAGATCAATGTGTATGTACATTAAAACAACTCGCACTCGCACGAATCTTAAAGCAAATTGGACGGTGATGGAACTCATCGTACTCAGTTTGAGCCCGATTGGCATCGGACCCAAGCTGCCCCCCTGGCAGAGCAAAATTATATCTGTACAGTGATATCCCTTTCATTAAAGATTTCTATTATAATTATTAATAAGAGAAATGTTACATCTACCAATTTGAGTCTCCAACATCCATTCCCAAGGTTTTTACCTTTTTTTTTATAACCTTTTTCTAATGGATTTTTACCAGTAACATGAAATCGTGAGTTGCTTAGGGATAGACAATTTTTTTTTTTGAGAATAGACAACAATCCAATTATATATGTCTATACTTAAACAACGTGCAAATCAGTAAATTACCATCAAAATATAGCTTCATTTTATTGTTAAAATTCAAATAATTTAAGTAATGAATAGTTTTCCAAATATCAAATATTAATTAGTTAAATTAATCAAAATTAAAAAAATATTAACGTATATGCAAGTGACAATTTTACAAGCATCTGTTACAGTTACACAACTTTTTAAAAGTCTTGTGACAATATTTTTTTTTATATGTCACCATTGATTCATGATTTTTTTTATCGGTCACCAATGATATTTTGAGATATGCGCACAGAAAAATTAGTTGCTTCGAAATGTGTTCTCTAAAAAGATTTAGCTGAATTCAGATTATAAAGATTTCAAAATTACTGTTCAAGCATCTTGCAATTGGAGCAGATTTATTTCATCCAATAATACATGACGCTTTCATTTCAGCACTGTTCGTTTGTGATCGCTGAGCAGAAGAATCTAGAATTAGCTTTTCGGAAAATTTTCAAATGAACAATTAACACTCCTTTCTACGAGATTGCTCAACTTTAAATTTGGTTATGGATAGTTTGGATGCTTAATTTCCACTTGAATTAGGTGCCTCACATGATATTAAGTATTGAAGGAGATTTAGAGATGTAAATTTGTATAGTGATTGGTTACGCTGTGATCAAAATCACCAAAAAGAAATAGTCATAGCATGCGAATGCATGTTGCGTTTATCATGTCATGACTGGTCACGTATGATCGTATTTTATCACATTAAACATATTTTTTCAAATTTCAAATTTATTTAAAGAAGACAGAAATATGTTAATTTCAATAGTTGTTTGAAATAAAAAATGATATAAATTTTAAGTTGTTTTGGTTGTGTTGTGCCGTGTCGTAATTAAGTCAATATGTGTATTGTGACATACAGTGTTAGTTTTTTTATGATACACAATTCACGTGTTGTGATGAAGCCGTGCCACAACATGTTCAATCACTTTTGACCTTCCTAAGCACATCATGCACATTATATCTAACAATAATGCAGTTAATTTTAAAAATGACAAAAATAAAAAATAAAAAATAAACAATGACAAAACAACAATGAGACATCAATTGAGTAGCAACTAATTTATTACAATTTGGGCCATTACCTCTTTTGATGAAACAAGCACTCTAATTTGTAACAAAAAGTTGTCAGAAATTAGATTATGATAATGCCTTTCATGTAAGAAATTGTAAAATTGTAATTTACTTCTGAAAATGATTTTAGAACTTTAATTTTTCTTCTTATGTCAAAACAAAAAGAAAAGGTCCTCCATACTATATATTTCTCTAATCAGTAAAATTTATTGCAATTGATGACTATGATTTCAAATTGAATCCAATATTTCATCAGAAGACATTAATCAAATATCAGGGAGCAACATAATAAATAGACCTACTCTCATAACATGATCTGGGACAATTCGTGCTTATTACCCAATTAGCATGAGACATAGCAGAATATAAGCAAACAAAAGAAGAATAACATGATGAAGTACTTTCTGGATTTGTTCAACAAACATGGCTTAGAGTTTCTTAGTGTTCTTTAGTGCTCTAAGAAGTCTTAAATTTATCGAACGGGTATTTTTTTATCAAGTTTAATGACACCTCCTTAGTGTTCTTTTAGACCACTTTTTTTAGGGTTCGGATCCCCTAAAGTAACCCAATATTTGGATTTTGAATTGGGATCATCCGATTCGAATTTGTCGCTCGGGATCATCTCGGGCTTCGAATATGTGTGCGCTCCACTTCCTGATGGATTGTCACGGATTCGAATTGGACGGTCCCGATCTAAAATCCAAAAATTGAGTTACTTTATTAGATATGAATTCCCTTTCTTAAGCTTGCTCAATTTTACCATGGTTTCACATGACGTAAGCATTTTATCAAGCATAAAATTTTCTTAAGAAAAATATTTTTCAACTTTATTGTCGAACTGATGCTCCTTAGTACAGCTTAATATTTAAGCCTCGCATGATTGCCGAACACTATTAGATCTACTTTAAAATCAAATTTGTAATTCAAATAAAAAAAACAAAAAGAATCCTCTCATCCACTTCTCTCATGTCATGCTCCCTTCTGCAAGAGGAAAATAGCTAGACTAAGGATACAAGAAGTATTCTGATCCTCTGTGAGCATTATAAATTGTCAAAAGGTGTGGTGAGTCACTAGCACCTCAACAGACTATTTTCGTGACATGCACAATTTCTTGAGATCGCTTTCTCAACAATTACAATTACATAAATAATGGTGATTTTGTTCATAACTGAAATTGCAAATTTCCATTTGTTGTTATGAACTTTAAAGCCAGCGTTCTTCTTCTAACAAATGAATCAAGTACCAGGGTCCATGAAAATAAATCACGGAGCATCAAATTTGTAATGGAATCCACAAAAATGCAAATTTCTTGATCCAAAGAAGCAGAAAATAAAGAAAGAAGACAAGGGTTGATGCAACTTTTGATGAAGAAAAACATGCCTAAACAAATTACACGTCGAAGTTGGAAATTTGACGAGATTTCAATTGGTGAGGTGAAAGCTCGCGCAGGCCTTCGTTTTATTTGCTGAGATTGGCGTTGCGTGAGAGAACAATGAAGCTCCAATTATGTAAGTTTTTATTTCATTCGTTGTAAACTATTCTCTTGTGGACATGGAGTGCTTGCCGCAGTTGTTAAATTAGTATGTTGTGAATTTAATTTGAGTGAGTCTATGCTACTATGCATATCACGATTTAGCCCTGTAATACGGATCAATATTTTCGTTTTTAAAACTCTAACGGTTGATCCGAACCATTCAAAATGATTTTCATATGAATATGTACTTGCAGACCAAATTTTATATTTTTTAGAATTTTTTTACTATTTTTTTAAGATGGGTAGAAAATCATTGTGTTTGGATGGTCCAAAATTTCCAGATCAAGTTATTTTCTAACTATCTTAAAAAATAATTAAAAAATTCTCAAAAATATAAAATTCGGTCTGCAAGTAGATGTTTATATGGGGATCATGTTGAACGGTTCGGATCGACTATTAAGATTTTAAAAACGGAAATATTGACCTGTATTACGGATCAACCCGTGATATGCATGGTACCATAGACTCACTCATTTAATTTGCGCCATTTTGAATTGAATACAGACACTGATATCAGATACCTTATCAGTTACCAGCAATGGGAAAGTATCTGAAATAGTGACTCTTCTCATGTAGCCCATCTTTTAAGAGTGGATTGATGGATTGAATTGATTCAACCATGAATTACACTTTATTGTTTTTCCTGCAAAAGTCTTATGTTATTTTCTTTGCATCAGAAAAAAAAAAAGAAACAGAGATACCTCTTTTCTCAGCTTTTAACCATACACCTGTTGCAGTGATATGAGAGAGAAAAAATGGATGATACATCTCTATCACTTTTCAGATAAGTACTTGAAATATCTTCATATCAAAATTGGGTCCCTCAGCCTTACATGGTGGACCTTATTAACAATGTAAACTCTCCTCTGTACAAATTATTGGTTGAATTGTGTTCCACTCCTGTGTCTGGAGCAGAGTTTTGACTTTTGAGTTTTAGTTCTTGCATATTATCTGAATTGGATTTTGTTGAAGTACTGGTACAATCGGTGGTTAACTTGTTATGCATGGGACATGATGGATTTGGTATTGACTTCTTAGCAAGTACTGATTAGTAAGAATATAGTTTTAATAGTGTTGTACTATTATCACTTCTTAGACTACTTTTAGTTTCAATAGATGGCTAAAAAAGTAAAAATAAATAAATGTGATAACTATTGACAAAATATGTTGAAGTATCAAGTAATTTTCTTTCCAAGGACACCAAAATGAAAAACCAATACATTGCAAAAAGCATTGAAAATGGGCAAAAGCAGGCTTTACTTGAATAATGGTATTGAAAAGGTATTCCTACAATCAAACAAAAGTCACTGTGACAATATGCCTTGTTAACATGAGAGGGAAAACGCCAAAGAATGCTAAAAAAAACAAAACCCAGAACCCGCTAAACACCAATCTCAAGACGGGGTTCAAAACAAAACCCGCTAAAAATCTGAAGAGGAAACTTCTTATTTAAGGGGCTCTTAGATGCCCACTTCCAAATTTTCTGGGAGATATCATAAGTGAGCAAAGCCGGAGACCCATAACTTTGAATGTAAATCAAATCACCAGACCCATTACTGGCAAAGAGCTCATCAAACTCGCCAAATCCATGGAAAAACTTGGGTGGCATTCTTGTCATTTCCTTCCACTCTTTCTTACACAGCTCCCAAATCCCGATCCCCTTAACAACGCCCGGTCTGTCGACCTTCCCTATACCCCCCACCATGACCAATTTTTCCTGCAAATTCATCAGACGTGCACAGGTAAGTGCACATGGTACCCGCACCATGGTATCAACAAGCCGCTCTTTCGGTCTATGGTTAGGATTTGACAAATCAAACCAGACCACGGCATGGCGTGGCTCGACAGCACCGAGTATGCCAGCTGTGGAGATTAAGTAGTACAAGACCCCATCACAGATTACGCATTCATCCCCACCAAATGACCCGACTAAAACCTCACTATATGGAGATAGCCAAGAATCAGTATCAGGTTGGTACAAGTGAATGCTCAAGTCCCACTCATACAAGTCTACATGCACTTGAAAACATTTTACCAAAGCCATTTTATACTTATTTGACTTACGATTGGCAGAGAGAGCAATCGCACAATAATCAGGAGATGTAACCCCTGGTAGTTTTGTAAATGCCCTCCAGTCCTTTGTTATCGGGTTGCAGAGGAAGATACGGTACCCATTCTCTATATCCATTAAGCAAACAAGTCCATTTGAAGAGGAAAAGGCGGACCACATGCCCTTTTCAATACACGGGAAATCTAATCCATGCCATTTCCGATAATTCGCATCGTAGGCAAATCCAGCTACTGACCTGTTCCCGCAAGTGAACATGAAGTACCAGGGTTTCTGAGGCGGGGTCGGGTCGTCAGTTGACCCACGCCACGAGAAAGACTGCACTGCCTCAAACCACCTCTTGCACACAACACTTGCTCGGATTGCACTTGCCACAGGTAGATAAGCAAGAACTTTAACAAGAATATCATCCGGTAAATTGGTGATGAAGGAAATGGGTTCAGAGTGGCCTACATTTTTTTCTTCTACGATTCGCTGGTGGTAAGGAACGGGATGGTACGGAATGAAAGTCGAACGGCAAGGATCGTCAGCAATCGGTCGGTAGTATGGGATTGGAGTTGCACGGTAAGTTGAGGGACCGTACCGGTCCCATTTTCGGTTCCCCATGCCTAGAACTAGAACATGCAAAGCATATATTAGATAAGTATAAATTCAAAGATATACTTTTGGCACCAAAAAAGTTAGAGAAGACAAAAAAAAACATTAATTGAAAAGATAGAAAACAAAAAAAATCTTACAGCAACTTGAAGTACTCACAATTCATATTACCTCAATCATTATGATTATTAAACAACCAAGTCTTAAATTGAAAGAAACAACAACAGTTGAATCTAGCTAGATACTATGTTAATACATTATAACAAGAAATGTGAACAAAATTTAAAGAAAATAGTAACTATACCTAGGGATAAAACAAAGTACAATAGTGTACAGTGTACCAATGTGTATAGTTCACCAAACTAAATGCTCCAACTTGTTTGCTGAGCGACAAAATCAACACCTAAAGAACATACCAAGAAATTAGAAAAAAATGAAAATCTAAGAGGAAGTTTAATTCAGAAGTTACAACCATGCATTGTTAGAGCATTCAAATCTTTGAAATGCAGGAGGTTGATTTATTGCTACCAAATGCCAATTTTAGAAACAACGGACAATTTTGCAAAAAATCTGAACGAATATTCATATAAATTTTAGAAAAATTAAGCAATAAACCCGGTGTTCTTCGAATATTCCAATTTTAGATTATCTTACCTTAAAAAGCAAGAAACTTCCCCCTGGTGTGAGATCCTAGATCCCTGTTACGCTCTATATCAACGCATCTTCTGTTCTAAAATCTTTCAATAACCTACCAATAAAAGAAAATCAAAGAACATATATGTTAGCATCAGATCAAAATCAGTAATATTAGCAAAATCGAACGAGAACCTTCGTATCAATTTCTACATTCAGATTTGCGCCACGAAAGATTGGATGGTGAGGAAGGGAGGGAAAGAGAGAGGGGGGGTGAGGGTGATGGAATAGTGATGGCGCGTAGAGAGAGAAAAGAGACAAATTTGCCAAAAAGAAGGGATGGTGTCGAGAGCGAGAGATGGCAATTTTGAAATAATTGTGGGGTTAATACCTACTATTATATAGGCCTCTGTAGCAGAGGTGAAAACGATATGAATAGTATCTGACACGTATTTGATGCGTATTTCAAAACTTAAATGTACGAGTAGAGCTGCAAGTGAAGAAATTATTCTAGTTTGAGTTTGGTTTGAATTAATTTCGAATCGAATATTTTACGAACTCAATTTCGAATTTTTTATGAACTTTTTTATGATAAAAAAGTGTGATCATAGTCGCCAAGAACGAGACGTGAAAGTCGTCTAGGGTTTCAAAACTGAGAACGGACTTATAAGTTATGACTTATAATTGGGCGGTCTTATGTTTTAATTCTTAAGTCATCAGCAAACACAAGTCATCAGCAGAAATCAACGGTTCACGTTACTTTGAGATTCGAACTAGAATAGTTCGCGAACCTATTTCGAACGAACTAGGTCTAGTTTGAATTTGTTTGAATTAATTTCGAAATATTTTGAATCGAATTTTTTACGATTTTTCTCAAATCAAACTCAAATCGAATAATTATCCAAAATTCAAATAATAGATATATATCATATATTTTAATATATATTATGAAAATTTTATATCATAAATATTATAAAATTTAATATATTTTATATTATTTTATATTATTTTAATAAATATCTAATCCGATCTAGATTGATATCTATATTCATTCGATATATTTTGATATCCGTTTCGTATCCTATTCAAAAAATAAAAACAATATAAATATAATTTTACCACTTCCTGGCTTCCCGCTCCGTTTTCACTCCAACTCTGTAGCATGTTCCCTTGGCACATTTATTTGTAAAATGATGGATACTTCTCCTTAACAACCATTCTTTATTATTCACCTCTATATATTTTCCTTTCTCTCATGTGAGGGGTGTAAACGGAGCGGATTCGGAGCGGATAATGCTGATACTATATCCACATCCACATTTCAATGAGCGGATACGGATACGGATGCGGATAGCAAACTAATGTCAAAATGTAAAACCAAATTCACGTTAAACGGATACGGATACAGAGCGGATACGAATACGGATTCGAAACGAATAATTGTCGGATAATTTAGTTATATGAACTTTAAGTCTTTAAGATATAATAATAATTAATAAAGCTTAAATATGAAAATAAATGAATAATTGTAAGTTGATGGAGAGATTTATATTGGAAAGATGGGAGATATAAGACATTGAAAATATGAGAGATATAAGATATTCTATTCATATAATATATAAAGAAAATAAAAAAAAAGTAGTACATATAATTAATATTCTATTCACAGGGCAAGGATCCGAGTATCCGGAATTATCCGAATCCGTTTAATCCGGATTCAATTTGTCATACACAGAAATTATCCGAATCCATATCCGGAATTATCCGAATTCGTTTAATCCGGATTCAATTTGCCATACACAGAAATTATTCGAATCCATATACGGAATTATCCGAATCCGTATCCGGAATTATCCGAATCCGTTTAATCCGGATTCAATTTGCCATACACAAAAATTATCCAAATCCGTATCCAGAATTATACGAATCCGTTTAATCCGGATTGGTATGAAAATAAATTCGGATACATGCGGATATCCGCTCCGTTTAGAGTTCGCAGATATTATCCGAATCCGTATCCGGAACAATTTGCCATACACAAAAATTATCCGAATCCGGAATTATCCGAATTATCCGAATTATCCGAATTTAATACAGATACGGATTTTGCTCGGATTCGGAGCACATTATCCGGCTCCGTTTTCAATCCTGACATGTCCCTATCAAAAAGATTTTCTCGGTCATTTATGAAAGTAAAGGTGGGGTCGGAATTTTTCATAACAGACCTTATTTTCCTTAAAATTGTACGTACAACTAGACCATATCTCTATTGTTACATATATATCTTTTTTTATGTAGACCAACTATTAGTTTATGTTGGAAAGTTCAAACTCACCCTTGAACTTTAAGAAAATATTAAATTGGTCTAGATACTTATTTTCATCAAAACACTCCTTAGATTTTCAAAAAAACACTCAATTTGTCCTTAATTTTTTTTTCAGATTAATCAAGATAGTCATTTTCTTGGACTTATTTTTCTAGAGAAAGCGAAAGACTTATTTAATTAGTCAGCTATTGAAGGTTAAAGCCATCCAAGGATCAAATTTCTATGAATACAAAGTTTAAGAAACAAACTTAAAATTATAAGTTAATCTATTGCAGATAGACATTCAGATATTTAGCAATCAATTTAATTTTTTAAAAACGAAAATTTAAAATTTCTATAATCCAAATTGTTAGATTATTAACATCAATTTCCATAAAAAAAAGTACAGGAACATTAACATCAATTATTATATCAAAATCTTTTTGTTTTATAAATGTTGAACTCGAAATTAAATCTCCAAAAAAATAACAAATAAACTTTGTAGTGTTTAATCCTAGAATTCTAACCCAAAACCTATTTTGTCTGACACAAACAAAAGCAAAAGAAACCAGAATAATCAGAAATTCAGAATAATAGGATGATAATGGAGCCGTCCAGTGAAGACAGCACTGGACCAGATTAGTGATTAGTTGAAACACTAGATTAGTGTTAGTTGAGAGGAACAGTTACTGTAACAAACATTAGTTATATTAGCACTAATCTGTTGTAACAGCCTTTCTTTCTGTTAGCCTTTCTGTTATGGCGTGTACCAGCAGCTATTAAGCATTGGTACACAATTCTAGTTTCTCTCTTCTTCTATTATCAAAGTTTATACAGATCCTTGTGTGCATCACAAAATTTGCTTTATTCTACTTGAAAAGAAAGGAGAACTGGTGACTTACAGATCGGAAAACGGAAGCAATGGCATTGAGAGAGGCTCTGTCTCATACGCACTTGATCTTGGCATGAGAAATTGCACCTAATTCTACTCTGATAAGTGGTAACAGTTCTCTGGCAAGCACCTGAGCATGGCTTCAAGTTGAACCACCACAGAATGTGAATGGAAGGTGTTCGACGAAATGCTTCATGTCTGGGCGAAATTTAAAGCACACCCCCCTTCTGTTGATGCATACAGATCCAAAGAGGTCAAAACGGTATGGCCCACTATGGGTTCAAGGGTTGTTTTGGTGGGGCACACATATCCAATGTTGAGATTGTGTTAAACCATGTGCGTTTAGTTTCTTTCTAAGGGTCAGGGGTTTTGATACATGGGAGCAGCTTGAGTCCGATGTCCATGGGACTCAAACTACGTCTGATGGGTTCCATAACATTCTGATACACTTTAAGATCACTTTAATATGCGTGCACATTTGCTTTAATATCCATGCACATAGATCTTAAAGCAGATCGGACAGTTATAAAACCCATCGGACCCAAGGTGCTCCCTTGATATATATGTTTCTATCTATAGGATCAGCTCAGTAAAAATATTGTTTATGATATGTTACATAATAGGTGGTGGTTTTGTCTAGATAATTTTGGACAAAATCTCATTCAAATTCGGACCTAAATCGAACCCATAATCTCCCATATGGAGAATGTTATCACTTGCCACTGGACTAAAGATTGACTGTTGAAAATTTAACACTTAAATGGTAAAATAAATTTGTTAATTATGATATGCGTTACTATTTTAACGCGTACATACAAATTACACAATTTCCACTCTGTTTAGATAGACAATTTTTGAATGTTAACGTTTCAAATTTTGTTTTCCTAAAGAATATCAAAATCTAATAATTTTTTATGTGCATATAATAATATAAATTATATCTAACATTATTTTGTTATTCATGTTTAAAACTTTATAATTAAAAACTAGAATAGTGGAGATAATAAAGCATTAAAAAATAAAGGCATCTGAACTATCACCATCTTTATTATTAAATGGTTGTTTTTATTCAATAATAAGCACTTAAACTTTAATCCAAATACACGAGTGTACCAAATTATATAGCAATGTCTACAATTGAATCAAAAAACTATACTAAGGTCATGTTCGGCCTCTCCACTATTTACATGGGAAATAAAAAATTCAATTAAATTTTTTTTCCACGTGAACAGTACTTTTCAGTTCAATTTTTGTGCTCATACTTATTCTCAATTGGAGGCCAAATAGGCCCTAAGTCTTAAATTTATGTTTACTTAAAACTCCATATTTCATAAAAATTTAAAATAGAAGATGCTTTGACAATTATCAAAAGAAATGAGGAATGAAAAAAAAATAAAAGTTCCAAATAGAATATATTATATAGATAGCAAAAGAGTGGGCCAGGCCAGAAAGAGCTTGACGTGGGGACTAGGGATGGATTGGAGGTTTCTTTTATGTTGGTGGAGGCACCATGGGCCTCCCTAGTTCCCCTTTACTTTACCTAACCCTGTTTGTCTGCTCTCCACATTGCATGCCCATACCGCCATGCCATACCCTTAAACCTCTCTCTATCTCTCTCTCTCTAACCCTCATTTGACGGCTCACACCTGCTTGTTGTTGGACCCCACGCTGAGAAGGCATGCGTGTCATGAGCATAGGCTTCCTGATTTAGGTGGATTGTTTTTATAAAACGTAAATAATAATAAATAAAAAAATAGAAAGCAGTTTGATTACCTATTAAGTAACCATTAAAAATTGAGAAAAACTTTCGGTTACCCATTATGTAACGGAGAAAAATTCTCGGTTACCCCTTTGACTTTATTACACCTGTACCGCACAAAAAGATTGCACAAATAAAAAAAATCAGGTGACAATCGAAATTAATTTTCAGTTACCATAGCACAAAAAAAAAATTATTCCATGGTAACCAAAAATTAATTTTGATTACCATTTTTTTTTACTCCATGTAACTGAAAATTTATTTCAGTTATCTTTTTTTTTTTTGAAGTGGCAATGGGGTAACTAGAAAAAAAAACATTCGGTTACCAATGGGATAATAAGAAATTATTTTTAGTTCTGATGATTTTTGGAATTTGAAGAGTAATCAACATATTTTCTAATTTTTTTTATTTACGTTTTATAAAATAATTCGATTTTTACTATTCAACATCTATTCAAAATTCATGTCGCAAATGCATGAATCTTACGGAATGTTACAAAATTTGGACACCGATATTAATCAAGTTTTCTTCTGCCCTAATTGGAAAAACTAGAAATAAAAGAGTTTGGTTAAGATGCTGTGGATAGCATAAGACGTTCCATACTATTTTGCCTAAAACATTGATCATATAGATTTCAAATGCTGAATTTAAATTATTGAAATCAATTTACTTTGTGATTGATATTATTACATGTCAAATTTATAAATTTTGAAGTTTATGTAGTATAAATTCAAATGGTACAAAAATAATAATTTTAAGTTAGTTTTAATACATTTATTTTTCATTACTCTCTGACCACCTAACTTTATACTAAATGAATTCAAAAATATCTAAATTTGACATGTAAACACACTAATAACAAAACAAGAATCGGTTTTAACAATTTGAATTTGTCATTTAAAAATTATTATTTGTTTATTGCTTGAATTTAAACTACATGAACACAAAAGTATATACTTTAACATGTAAATGCATCAACGACAAAAGATATAAGTTTTAACTTTTTAAATTTATCGTTTGAAATCTATACGATAGTGTTTTTAAATAATAGCACAAAACGTCTTATACTATCCATATCATCTTAGCCAAACTCTAAAACAAATACCTATCTTTACAAGGTTAATTCAATTTTGGCCAAATCAAGAACTTCTGTTGCAATTTAAATTTAATTAATTAGGAAGAGAAAAATAGTCCTCTCCGCATTAGCTGGAAAAGCAACGACTCATAAGGAGATATTTCTAAAACCTAGCTGCCACCATCTCTCCTCCTCTTTTATTTTCTCTTCTACTATGTTTCTCTCACTCTTCTAGTTTTCATCTTTGATATAGCGCCTCCCCTCTCTCACAGCTCTACTTTCTTGAGTGGAGAGAAAAATGAGAGAGAGTAGGGTCCGAAGCCGATCGGAGCCAAAAGTGCAGTATCGTCAGAGCTCTGAGTATTTAGTCTCTATGTCATCTAGATCAGAGCACGGGTGAGTAGATCCAAACGTCGGAGCACAGCATTGATCGAAAGAGCGGATCCGGTCGTAAAGAGCTATAGAGTTTAAGGTAATAGAGTAATTATGAGTGTATATAAGTGAGATTAGAATATTAGAGTTAGTTAGAGTAATTTGGAGAATAAAATTTAGATTTTGTATTGGAAAGTCAGTTGACTCGTTTGTAAGTTTGTTTTTCTTATTAATGAAATTATTAATTGGTATTTAAATAATAAAAAAAATTAATTTATGTACGATGGAGAATCGCTAACAGATGTTCACATTATCTCCGTCAAAAGGAAAAAAAAAAGTTATGGTAAAAAATAATCGCGGCACAAAAGAATATTCAATGAGATTCATAATAAACTGCATGAAGAACTATTAATTTATGTTTCATATTTAATAGTGCACCAGTAAAGTAAAGAAGCTCAAATATAAAATTAAGCACTATTGGAAACACAATTAATTACCACTACTTTGTTTATTTTGTGGCCATTAATTTGCTGATGTATCCATTGACGTTCATTGAATACTCAGTGATACACAAATTAAACCACCCACACATGCACATGATTTTTTTTTTAATGAATTTCATGAATTCTTTATCACTTTTGTTTTATAAAAGTGTGTGTGTGGTGGGGGTTGGGTTTCTTTATCACCTAAAAATGCATTCTTGCTCAACTCGATTTGTGTAATCAGGCAGTCTATGATACTATGCATATCACGAGTTGGTCTGTAATACAGATTAATATTTTTGTTTTAAAAATTTTAACAGTCGGTCTAAACCGTTCAACATGATCCACGTATGAATATGTATATGCAAACTGAATTCTATGTTTTTTTAGAATTTTTTATTATTTTTTAAGATAGGTAGAAAATTACTTGATCTGTAAATTATGGACCATCAGAAAACATTGATTTTCTACCTATCATATGAAAATCATGTTGATCGATTCGGATCGACCATTAAGATTTTGAAAATGAAAATATTAATCCGTATTACGGACTAAATCGTGCTATGCATAGTACCATAGACTCACTCTAGTAATATTATTAGAAAAGAATGTTATAGTTACCTCAACATTTCATCTCTTATAGTGCAACTAGGATAATTAGTAGGGCGGGACAAAAAATTTAAATTAGACAAAATTTTATAATTATTTTGAGAAAATATAGAAATATAAGCATATTTTGAAGAAAATTTTAGAAATTCAATATAACTATTTAGTCAAAATTCTTAGAAACAAAAAAAATGTGTGTTTATTTCGTTAATTGAATTGATACCGAATTTTATTTTTTGTATGAGAGGTATTTAGTAAGTAGAGACTCAACTCAAATATTTGCCATTTTCTGCGTCATTTTTGCCGAAATTTTTATTTATACCATATTTAAAAAAATAAACCAGTTAATCACTTTTTCTGTAGAATTTCAAACTAACCATGTTCGCAAATTGAATTGGCAGATCAAATATTGAGTCCGCCAATTAATTTGTTTTCCTTCCCCTCCACCAATTTTTCTATTAAGTTTAACAAAACAAAATGGGATCCGCCAATTCAATTGGTGAACGTGGTAAATTTTTAATTCTCCTGTAAAAGTAGTTAATTAGTTTATTTTTTTTAATATGATATAAATAAAAAATTTGGTCATTTTTGTAACAAATTTCCTTATCAAATTAAGCAACACTGCTTAATATAAAAGGTTGCACATCTTAAAGGCATAGCAAATCTTAAGAGGATTATTGATGTCTAATAGGTTATGTACTAACTAGTGCTGATTCCATTGTTTACTTTAGAGCAAAGTGGCCTTTCCAGCCTAGCCTATGCATGGCTGCTGGGTCATGCCACACTTCTTGTACTTCACCAAATTTTATAGGATCCAAATCTGCTGAAATCTATAGTCATGAACAGTAACTCTGAAATTCCTGAAATTCAAGATCCAACCATTGAATTATTTCGAGATGCGTGCACAGAAAAATCAGCTATTTTGAGATGCGTGCACAGAAAAAATTGGACGGCTGGATCAGACATTTCAGAGATTTCAGAATTACTCTTCATAAATTTTGAATTTCAGCAGATCTGAATCCAATTTTATATCATGCATGGAATAGCCATTAATAGGTAAAGTGCTTTTTTTTATTGTGCAAAAAAAAAAAGATGTAGTGTTGGTACAATGGGGTCTTAGATTTCATTCAGGCGCTAATGCATTGCATGTAGACATACTTTGATTAAAGTTCAATAAAAGTAGGAACAAATTAAGGATTCTTTTTTTTAAAATTGCATCAAATTTAAATATTTTAACTCAACAAGCATATTGAATTTGATTTTTATGAAAAACAGCTTACAGAAAGTTTTGCTTCACGATAAGTATACTAAAATGCCTCCACTGATTCATAGAATCAGTGGAGCTATTTTTCGTAAAAAATAAATCTAGTGTACATGTAGGGGTGTTCATCGGTTCGGTTCGGTTGGAACCGAACCGAACTAGGCAAACCAAAGTTGTAATTCAGTTTTAAAAATAGAATCGAACCGAACCGATTTAGCATTGCAACCAAACCGAACCGAACCGAAGTTTTATTTCGGTTTGTTCGGTTCAAACCAAAATATATTAATTTATTTTATTTAAAACAATTGTTTTGTAATAAACCGAAGTATATTAACAAATAATCCGGAGTATTAAGAAATAAACCGGGATATTAAAAAATAAATCAAAGTATTTAAAGTAATTGATTAAGAAATAGACCAAGGTACTAAGAAATAAACCGGGGCGGTCCGGATCAAATACATAATATATAAAAGTTCGGTCGGTTCGGTTATTTCGGTTTTGAAAATTTTCAAACCGAACCGAACCGAAGTTATAATTCGATTTTAAAAATCAAACCGAACCGAACCATTAAACCGAAAAAATCGAACTGTTTGAACCGATCTAATTCGGTTCGGTCCAAAACCGATTAAACTGGACTCAATGAACATGTTTTGTTAAAATATTTAAATACAATTCTATATAAAAAAAAATCCCAAATTAAGCCCATGAGCCCATCCCATTATTTGGTGTATTTATTTATTTATCATGTAGATATATTTTCTTGTGACCAAACATTTATGACATTTTATAACATTGTTTTTAATAAAAAAAAGTACTATAAGTAAAATAAACAAGATTGAGATATTTCAATAAAAATAATAAAACAGAAAACATATGTAAAAGAGAGCGCACCATCCTACAGAAATTATATTATTTAATAAAAAAAACAAATATTTATCACACAAAATAAAAGTTTTAATTGTACATACTTTTTTTTTTCAAACTGTTTATTCAATACTAAATGAATCGGAAACACCAAAGCATTGGTCATACCATTATGACCTTAACCTTAACCAATCTGTGTTTATATCCGCACGCATTCACCTCTATTGTTTTTTTTTTTTCTCTCGACAAAGTACAGTTATATAATGATTCAACAAAATAGTTAAAGAAGTATGTGATTATATAAAATAAAATACACAATTTTCATTATAGTAATAAAATTATTCGTGATAAAAACGTGAAAAAAAATGTCATTTTTTTTTGCTTACTTGTTGTACCGAAGTATACCCGAATCACGAATTTTCGACATTGCCAAACCGAATTCGAACTTTTGATTTGTCATTGTGGAACCGACTCTGCTCATTTTTCTGAGAAAAGGAGCACCTTCCTTTTCTTCTTTCCATATCGTTCAAAATTAATCGCACGGTCTCAATTATTTTTTATTTTTAAATCAATTTAATCTATTAAAATGATTCAGATTTAATTGAAACCGTACGATGAATTTTGAACGATGCAGATTTTGATCCTGTCATTGTGGTTAACCCAAACGCGCAAACCGCGTCAATGGCTCAATGCACATACTGGTGCAGTTTTCGAGTCCAATCTACCGTTGACTCGTCTATTAGTATGATTTTATGAATTCATATCCTCTGCATTAACTCAAATGGGAATCTTTTGAGTCAATGCATCTGGACCATTAGATGTGCTTTAAGATCCGCTGAGACTAGATCCACACCAATATCAAAGACACCTGTGTTAAAATTAGACGTCCAGATTGACTCTGTTTATGATCAGATGGCCCAGATGTATTAACCCAAAAGATTCCATTTTGAGTTAATGCAGAGGATACGTGTTCATGATTTGATATGCTTTGGACTTGACAGCACCAACTGTCAAACTTCAAGTCAGCTTTGATAATCTCCATTCTCAGTCAAACGGATACGTCCTGTCCCTTGCTATCGCGAAGTTCAAATTTAGAACATAACAGAATCGTTGAACTTCGAAATTTTAAAATCTTGTGAAACTTACAACCAAATTTGAAAGATTTACGCTTTAGTCCTTTCTTATTTTACTAATTCGGGATAGAGACAACTCTGTAGAGAAAATTTAAATAGGGAATTTTGAAGTAAGTGATATAGATGATAGATCCCTCCACCAATAAGGGCTTTTTTTTCTTTCTAAATTTCAAGACTCATCGCTAACGAATGTTATGTTTTATGAACTTTTTTTCTGTCTCAAAGCAAAAGAATCATCCAATTAATACTAAGAGTTATATCATCTTTAATGAACTTACTGGTGCAATTTTCATGTCCAATCTACCATTGACTCTCTCTTGGTAAAGATTTGATATCCTTTGGACTCGACAGCACCATCATCAAGTCAGTGTCATATTTAAAAAAAAAAAAAAACCAACTGCTAATCTGCTTCGATCATCTCCGTTCTCAGTCTAATGGATACGTCCCCTGATATCCTGTGGTTAGGGGTGTTCATTGGGTCCGGTTTAATTGGTTTTGGATAGACCGAATTAGATCGGTTCAAACGGTTCGGTTTTTTTGGTTTAATGATTCGGTTCAGTTTGCTTTTTAAAACCAAATTATAATTTCGGTTTGGTTTGGAAATTTTCGAAACCGTAATAACCGAACCGACCGAATTCGCAAGTGAAAACTGAAAAATGTGTAATGAATCAAGTCCAATTTATAATAGAACAGTATCATGGAACTTTGAAAATTTTGATATCTTGTGAAATTAACAACCAAATTTGAAAGATTTACAATTTAGTCCTTTCTTCTATCACTAATCCGGAATAGGCAACTCTATAGAGAAAAATTGAACAGGGTATTTGAAGAAGTAAAATACACCCCTCCACCAATTGGTTTTAACTTTTAAATAAGGGTTTGTTTTTTTCCTTATTTTAATCTTCTTAACTCGGTTTAAAAAAAAACATAAAGACTCATTGTACAACGAGTGTAATTTTCAATTTTGGATGGGTAAATATTAAATTACAGAAGTTATGATGGATATGGACCAGGAGCTGTTGGATGTGATAACTGAGATCTGGAAATTTAAATGAGGATACAATTACATTATAATTTATAATGACACATCTTGACACTATATGTTTATAAATTATTTTTACAATTTTATAGTCTAAACAGTTGATATGAAACATTCAACATAACATGATCTACATATTAAAATATACTTGGAAACAATATTTTACATTTTTTGAAATTTGTTTAGTATTTATTTAATATTTTTTTAAATTGTTATTTTTCAATGGTCCAGAATTGTTTCAAAACAACAATTTTGTACACATCTTAATAAATACTAAAAATAAAAAAAAAAATATAAACTTTGGTCTCTAAACACATTTTAATATGGAAATCATGTTGAACAGTTGAACAGTTCGATTAAATGTTTAGATTTAAAAATTGCAAAAATAAACTGATAAACATATGGTGTCAAGATGTGTCATTATAAAATAATGTAAATAGATCCCTCAATTTAAATTTTTTCTCATCTTTATTAGATGGGTCATAATTTTTTTTTTAAGAAACCAAAATTATTTCCATCAAATCGCTGTGTTATCTGAAAATTATAAAAATAATTTCAAGGATCTCATCCCTTTGTTTGAATTGAAGCTTGCTCAAAGCTCAGTGCAAATGTGCAATTCAATAAAATCGGTAACCTGTCACCCACTAGCCACTAATTATATAGCGAAATTTACTCTTTTTGTATCTATAAAATCAAAATGAACAATTCGATCTTGCTCTATCTTCATTTGAATGGAGATTAAACTACAGAGCGTAAATGTTACAATTGTTGCCTCTATTGGGCCACACTTGCGAACTCTATATGGACTTCTTATTTCGCCAGATTAAATTTTAAGGCACAGTAGTCCATATCCAGTGCCCAAAAGAACCCACGAAAAATATCCACAGATGAAACTCTACAGACTACAAATCGTCAAAAATGAATATTATTCACACGTACACACATCAGAAAGCAGCAATTGCCTCGCTCAGAAATGTCACACATCATTATTTACACGTACACACAACTCACTGATACAAAAAAACCTATGAATCTATATTGTTACATTTCAATCTCTTCCCGATACCTCCCAAGGAAAATCCCCAATGGAGTATTTCATATTCAAAAGGAAAGTTCGAAAATAATATGAAATATGTGGTCCTTTTATAAATTTTCAACGGGATTGAACCTGAATTTATATGAATAGCCCCATCATTCTTTGGGACGTATTTATATGAACTTTTTTTCGAAAATAGCGTTTATTCATTGCCTTTCTTATTAGAATTGGAGACATGCTGTTCTTAGGGCAACATTGTTTTTTTTGATCAGAAAGCAAAATTTTTAACTCTATACTGATACACACAGATCACTGATAATGAAAAACACACTGCTTAATCCATTCACCGTCTTACGGCTTAATATAAGAGGCCATCGCTGGTTTATGCCTCTTAACCCGAAACTTACCTTTCTTTGATTTTCTTTCCAACCTTTTCTCCAATCCCTTCACCCTTTCATTCAACCCACTGATGACATCTAGTTGGTTTCTCCCGGCTTCCAAAAGCTTTTCCAACATGTCTCTTAACTTCTCATTTTCTTCCAACACCTTTTCCTCCAGACCCAATTTACCGACTTCGGTAGCATCATCAGTTGAAGTAACTTCAGGTGCAACCTCCATTGCATCAGTTTGTATTAGATTTGAATGGACCTCAGCTTGAAGCTCATTCAAGTTCAACTTTTGAAAACCATCAGGATTCTCGTTTGCTGGTAAAGAAGTTACCTCATTTTCTGATAAAGGAGTTACCTCATCCTGTTCCACAGATTTGTTTTTCTCTAACTTGTCAACTTCAGTTGCAAGCAACTCAACCTTCTCAGCACTTGCACCATCGTCACTGACAAAACTCTCTTCTGGTAAAACCTCAGTTGCATGCATCTTCACTTCCAGGGAGGCCGTAACTGCAGCATCTGGGGCAATATCATTATCTTCCACCTTGTTTTCCTCGTTACTTGGCTCGCCATCCTTAATTGCTTGAAACTCAAAATTCTCCACATTTGCACCGGCATCACTTTCATGGCTCTCTTCTTGTGCAACCACAGCTTCTTTCAAATCCACTTCCTTTGCTGTGGTCTCACTCTCAACTTCTGGAGCAATCTCAGTGGCATGGATATGGGCATTCTCAAAGTACCCATCTTCACCTAGATTATTGGTTTCTGGAATTGTAGCAGCTGGGTTAACCCCATGATTTGCCCCAGCTTCTGGTGCAACACCTGTGTCATGAATATCTTCTGTGCCACTAGAGATTACAGCAGCATCATACACCTCAGACTCCGACAAAACATGGGATGCATCAGTACTGCTCTCAACTGAAGTAACTGCTGGTGTCAGCTCAGTGGTATTACTTTCTACGGCAGTGCTAGGTACCACCTCAGTACCATGCAACTCAACATTCTCTGTTTGGGGTGATTGTGCTTTGAGGTTATTCTCATCTGCAATGGTCTCTGGTAAGAGATTGGTAGGCTCAGTATATCCTGGCAATGGGGTCACATGAGACTCTGGTGCGCCACATGCATCATCTTCATTCTTCACCAGCGTTTCTCCGATTGGATGAAAAGCAGGTGCCACCTCAGCATAATGCAACTCAGCATTCTCTCTTTCGGGTGATTGTGTTTTGAGGTTATTCTCACCTGCAACAGTCTCTGGTAAAAGATTGGTAGGCTCAGTATCTTCTGGCAATGGGGTCACATGAGACACTGGTGCACCGCATGCATCATCTTCTTTCTTCACCATCGTTTCTCCGATTGGATGAAAATGAGTTGCAGATTGAGGTATGTCAAGTTCAACTGCACTGCCTCCTTCAAGGGACTCATTAGCTTTTTCTTCTCCCTTTTGAGTAGCCATGGACTCCATAGTAGGTGCCTCAGATGGCTGCAAGTCAACTTGCTCTGAAACTAATTTGCAGCCGTCAGAAGTACTTGCAGTAGGTTGGACCTCCAGTTGTGACTGTTGTACTTCATTAGTTTGTGTTCCCACTGCTTTTAATTTCTCCAAGGAGTCGAGCTTCTCTTGCAAAGAGACGAGTTCTCTGGCAACTGATTTCCTAGCCTCTCTAACAGTGGGATATAGACCCTTTATAAAGTAAGAAAGTAACCATGTCACAATTAATTCAACGTCTCAAAAGATAAATAAACATGATGCAATTAGATCAATTAATTAGTACTTGCCTCCATCTTACAACCAATTCACAAAGAACATTCACAGATTAATACTAACCTTAAGGAAATAGCAGTACAAAAAAATCAAATTAGTACATACAGGTTTACCAATTGCATCCCAGAATAATTATAATATTATTGTTAATTATATGATTCAAAAGAACATTTGACAAAACAAACTACATTTATGAGGATACAAACCTGAATTGTGTCAAGTTGCAAGAGGAGGCTCATTATAGTTTCACTGAGGACCAGCAGCTCCTTCTTTTCCAGTTGTATAGCTGATTCTTCAAGATGCCGCAATCTCCCCATCAATTCCTGTGCCTTTTCATGGACACTCCTAATCTTCTTTAATTTCTCCAAGGGGTCCCACCTCCTCACATTATATCCTCTGTAAACAGATTGGATGAGTACTGCCGCATCTTGCTCTGAAATCTTAGCTCTCTTTACACTTTCAACCTTTCTTTCTTCCAACTTTTCCTTTAGGTCCTCACCTTGAATATGTCTCTCTTTCAACTCCCTGCCTTCTGCACCTCTTACATCAACAACCTTGATTTCTTTCTTAATCTTATCTTCCTTCGGCATGGAAACTCTCTTTACATCATCAATTTTTTTTTCCTCCTTGAGGTCCTTATTAACTTCAATTTCTCTCTCTTTTCTCTCATCTTTTGCACCTTTTACATCAACGACCTTAACTTCTTTCTTATTCTTGTCCTCCTTGGGCAAACCATTGGTTGGCTTCTTATGGGGAGGTGGGTCTACTCTCAGACAGACAGGTGGCAGTTTAGAGTTTTTTTTCTCCATCATTTTATCTCTGGTACTTTCTTTAACTGGCTGTTCTTTCCCTACCTTCTCACCGCCCTCTTTCTTTTCCATAATTGGAATTATTTTCACTTCAGCCTGATCTTTATCCCCACAATCTCTCCATTCCTTCCCCGCCTCCTCACCACCTTGTTTCTTTTCCACAACAGGAATTTTCGGCATCTCGGCCTGATCCTTATCCCCATGCTCCAGAAACTTCAAAGGGATAATCCTAAAACTAGGTTTTGCAGCTTCCTCAGAAACTCGTTTGTTTGCATGTTGGTGCATGGTCTCTTTTGCATCATCCTCAGGCCTCCAAATAAGTGGCCATGGAAACTGTGTATCCTTCTTTTCCTTCTCTTTTACTTCATCCTCTGGCATCCAAACAATTGGCCAAGGAAAATGTGCTTCCCTCTTCTCCTTTTGTTTCTCAATTTCATCTTGCTGCACATTGTTTCTTGGTGAAAACCAGAAATAAGGGTAAGCATTGTTGGGTATCTTTCTCTGATTGACATCATGTTTTTCTTCATCAATTTTCACCTTTGGGCTATGTGTTTCATTGCAAACATGATTTGGACACCCACAGCAATGGGTTTGGGATTTTGTATTATCAATTTGGGGATATTGAGCAGGGTAATTCAGCATAGGCGTGAAATAAGGATGGTAATAATTGGGGAAATTCGGAGGGGGTAATTCGTAAGGGAAGGGGGGTCTTGGGCCGTAATAGCCAGGAGGATAAGAGTAACCATTTGAGTGTGTAGGGTTAAATTGGTAAGGCCAAGGTGTGTAGGATGCAGATTGTCCAGATGGGTCAGGCCTATTTGGAACTGGGTATGGATAGAACGGGTATGATGGGTAAGGAATTTTTTCTTTGTTTTGAGAAAGGTAGGGATCCATGTATGAGTTCGATGGAAACATCTTCAGAATGTCCCACTAAATCCTGAAAAAGTACAATTATTATTGTATTAGTTAAATTTCATAAGTTTCCTATGCAAATTAAGGTAAGTTATGTCAAAGTTTTATACTGATCAGAAAACCAGGCAACAATTGGTACTGCCTAGCAGCTTGAGATAAATTACCCAACCGGATGTACCAATCTGACTGACCATGATACCAACTGAAAACCAACTGGTACTAATTAATAGTTTGTTCTTTGCTAAATTTCAATTTTCTAATAAAACAAAATTGACACAGCATCAAAATCATCAAAGCAAACATTAGTAGGAAAAATGCATGCAGATTTACCCATCCAACTGGCACCATCGAGTCCTGATACCAACTAAAGCTAACTAGTACTGGATCTTACAGTTTAATGCTAAAGTTAACTTTATCATAAGTCCATAACAGATTCACACGGCAACACAGCGATCAGAAATGTCAGATTTAATTAGAACAAATTACGAACAGATTAATCACTAATTTTCTGATAAAATATGATCTACAATTACATCAGGAGAGACAGAGTGAAGGACTTACAATGAATTGCTCGGATGTTGAATCGCACTGGCTGCTTGCTTTCTCTTTGAAAATTCTGTATTTGCAAAAATCCAGTTTATATTTTTGTTGTATATAGAATGGAGAGAAAATCCTTTGTTTATATATACGACGCTGGCTTGGAGAGAGAAGAGGCTTCGAGAGTCTTCCCGGAGCGAGAAATTTCGTTTTCGCCATGTTTCTGGAGCTTTCCCTCCGTTTCTCTCTCTCTCTCAAAAGATATTTCCACTGTGACTATCGGGTTCGGTTTTAGTTTAGTTGCTTGACAAGAATTCACATCCTCTCCAATATTGCACAATGGGATCTTTTACAATTAGTGAATCCGGACCATTCTTTTTAACTTGGAACGAATCTCAAAGCCCAGTAGTACTGTCCCTGCACTAGACCGAATCTCAAAGTGGTGAGATTTAATCTCAAACCGTAAAGTGAGGCCCATCCTCTACAATATTGGAGAGGAGTTGGATCCGCTTGACAAGGGGCCGCGTGTTTTATCAGTTGGGTAATTGTACTGCTGATCCAAAAAAACTTCTTGGGCCAGAATTAATGTAAATATTTTTGGACCGGGTCGGACATATTAATTGAATTATTTTTAAAAAAAGCTGAAACTGGTGTTGTGTAAATTGTGTTTAGCCCAAATTCTATCAAAAAGAAAAAGTGCTGCTATTCTTTGTTTTTTTATGGCACTTGAAAATTTCTGAATTCTTAACATTAAACGAACTTGATTAAAGAATCAAAGGAAAGTTGGAAATGTATTTGATACCGCTTTCCCTATTTTAAAACTTGATACCGCCTTCCTATATTTTTTAAAAGAAAAATTTATTAATTTTCTACAATTAGAAAATTATAAATCATAAATATTTTGAATATTTTATTATAAAGACTTAAAGAGTTTTTGGTGACTTTATAATTAAATATCGAGTATTCAATATTGAATTTAATTATTTGGAATCATTATCACGGATTGTATAATCTAGTTAGATAATTGTTAAACTTAAAATTTAAGTCTACTTGTCACTAAACATAAAATTTGAGAGGCTCCAATAACATTACCTACTGTATTTTTTTAGGAGCCTAATTATGGACAATAATTCTTGGTTAAGAGAAAAATATGCCAACAAGAGCAATTCAATCATTTCCATGGAGTCAGGAGCGGACCCAAAAAAAAAAGAGAACGGGGTTAACTAATTCGAATTTTTATTAAAAATATTATATTTATATATCTGAATATATATGAATATATATTAAACTATGTGGTATATATTTATTATTCGGATAAGAATAATTAAAATTCAAAACCATATTCGTATCCGTATCTATACGGATATTCAAACATCGAATATTCATATTAAATTTTCAAATACAGATCCGGATACGATCGGATATTATCCGATCCGTTTACACCCTCGGTGGGGACCAAGACCTTTAAGGTGTGCTCCACAAAATCAAAATAGAAGGGAAGAGAAAGGAAGGAGAGGGAAGGAGCAAGAGAGTGAGTTACCCTCCAAATTGGGAGATAAAGATTGGAGCGAAACTCTATTTAATTTTGTGTCTTGATTTCTTCTCTCTTTCATTTTCTTCCCTTTGCTCCATTCCAAAATTTTGATTTGTATAGCAAGTATAAACACTCTTCGGACAAACCGGTCACTCCTTATCTCCCTTCCTCTCTTCTGAAGCACACTCTTAAGCCTAGTCAATACAATAAAACGCAATTGCTATAGAAAAAGTTGTTTTCTTTTATGACAAAAAAGGGAAATAGACGAAGTGCCACTTGGCATCATCGTAGGACTTCGGGTACCCGACGGTCCGAGGCCCGAAGAAGAAGAAAGCGCAAACATTCAACTTTAATTCGGTCAATTGGACGATAATGACCTTCTTTAATCTATTTTGTAATAAGGTGACCGCCTGACCGGGCTTTGAAGCCCGATGTGAAGAAGCAGAGCAAAATATAGCAAGTCACTTTTCTGTGTAATCATAAGACAAAATAGATTTTTTTTTTAAATCATAAATAATTTTTTAAATCAAACTAACTTAATTGGTTTGTTTTTTTACAAAAACTACAAGTAATGACAATAGTATCTCAGCACCAAACATTTATTTGTACCAACGAGAATATTTTTTTTTCTCAGTTTGCTTTGATTTTAAAAACGAGATATCAACAGAAAATGTGAAGTTTGGACATTAATTAGTTTTTTTTCTCAGTTTGCACTACAGGTAATGTCCAAACTTCACATTTTCTCGTTTAAATATTCTAACCTTTTGAAACAACTACGAGACGAAAAGAAATAGGAGAGAACAAAGCTACACTATGTAAGGTCAACAAGAGGCCCGATTAAGCCCGAGCCCGACTAGTTATTGAGTTGTATCAAACAAAAAAAAAAAATTAAAACCTTTCCTTCCTTCTTTTCAAATAGACCGTGACCACTAAGCTTCCCCCTTTATAAATACCTCTCCAATTCTTCCTTTCTGTATCCCTTTGTTCAAAACAAACGAAAAAAAAAAATGGCAAATGTTGGAATAATTGCAGAGCTGCCACATGAAGCATTCAATCCTCACCCTGAGTACGCAAATCGACCGGTACTTCTGGTACGGTTGGGAATCTTCATCGGCTCTGCTGCCACGCTGACGGCCCTCAGTTCTCCGCCGAATTTCGAGTTATTTGGAAATGAGTACGCTCCCTATGTGTTCTACATCTTTCTGTCCGTTCTCCTTCTCTTTGGAATCGGGCTCATAGTGCTCGGCTGGTTCACAGCTGATGGCAATAGAGATAACAATGTTGCGACCAGGACTGCACTTCGCGCGTCCCAAATTATGCTTGTGTTCGCTGTCGGATTGCATGAGGTTAACACAAATTCATAACATGACAATCAATGTATGAGAGTGGAACAGCCGAACAGGTCCTTATTGTTCTAGTTTGGGAGTGGGTGCAGTGATTGCTATAGTAAATATTTTTGTTGCATTTTTGTTAATTGAGTATTAAGTGTGTAATTTTTATTCAAAAAGGGGAAGTGTTTCATTTTGAGTGGAAAAACTGTACCGGTTTTCTCCAGTAGTTTTTTTTTTTTTTTTTTGTACTCAACTCTGCGCCACATTATATTCATTAAAGATAAAAAAAAATATATGGTTAATCGTGAATTATCAACCATATTTCATAACTCTGTACAAACAATTTAATTAATTCATGAAAATTTATATTTATACAAAGTTAAATTCGTTTACACGAATTTCAATACAAATCGGACGCAAATCTCAGACCTGGCCCACATTTCCAACATTTTCTCGTCTTTCTCATAATATGTACAGTATTCAGGCGAGTTTGGATTAAAAATATGCGAAACGCAGTTATAAATGAATGGGATAATTTCTAGCGTAACATAGATATAATTATTTGCTCCATTATCCGAGCGGATAAGTTTTTTTTATTACCTGAATAATGCACCACTGTCCACTGCTTTCTAATAATTTAATTTTAATGTAATTTTACAGCTTTGTGAGGGGGGTAGATTATGATCCGGACCGAGAGAGGGGGGAGAGGGGGGTGTCCGAAGCCCATCGGACCAGAGTTTGTTCGATGGGTGGTTTCTACCGTCCGATTCACTTCAAAATCTGTGCACATCAGTTTAATATCTGTGTTGTTTGCTTTAATATCCGTGCGCACAAATCTTGAAGTAGATCGGACGGTAGAAACTACCCATCGAACACTGTTCTGGTCCGATGGGCATCGGACACCCCCCTCTCCCGAGAGAGGGTGATGCAGAAGACGATAGGATACAAACAGGTTTCTCTCTTCTTTTCCTGTTCAATTCTTTGTTTCTTCAGGCCTTTTGACTCATCATTAGCAAAGGGGGCAATTTTGACAGTATAAATGTCCTTTATGGTTGATTCAGTGCTTGGTTTTGCTTATATAGCTTATCCAAATTTTTAGCTGTTTATGTTGTAATTTTAATGTTTATCAGCAATATGGTTTAATTTAGGTCGGAGTGAACGTATTGTAGGGGAATATTAGCAGATCATTTTGTATTTGTATTCGTAAATTGGATCATAAATACATAATTAATTTTGTTTATTTACCTAACTAACTTGTTGCCAGTCTTGATATTTTCTGGCACTTGAAGATATTAATCGAACTGATTGAAGTATCAAAGGAAAGCTGTAAATGCATTTGATACTGCCTTCCATGATTTATAATTTTTTCTGCTTAATTTTGCATTGAACAGATTGTTAACAAAAAACTACTAAAGACACTCCTATATTTTTTAAAACAAATTTTACTAATTTTCTACAAATTAGAAAATTAAAAATTATATATATTTGAAATGTTGTACTATAAAAACTTAAAAACAGTATTTTGGTCATTTATAATTAAACCCAAATGAATTTCTAAATAACTGTTAATCACTTTTTAAAAATATTATGGTTTCTAAGTCTCACATTTTTTAAATTAATTTTAAAATTTTTATTAAGCCATGTCAATAATCAATTAAAAAGGAGAAATAATTTAAGCCAATTATGAGCTGATGACAACTGTGCCAATCATGAGTTGATGACACGGGGTTTTGTGTGCAACGCAGAAGGCCCTATGGGGAATGAGGATCCTAACTAAAGTTAAAACATTTATCTGGCTAATGTTGGAAGAGAAAATTCTAACACAGGAGCTTCTGATCTATCGAGGATGCCAAGTGCAACAAGGTTGCCAACTGTGCAGCTCAAACAGAGTCGAAACGAGAGACCACATGTGGAATTGCTCCTATGCAATCCATTTTTGGATTGACCTAATGACCCTTTTCAATATCACTTTTCGAGAGGAGGGGGGGGTGGGATATCATGGAGGTATGGGTCAAGGGGCAGATGGGTTTGCAAAAGGAGGATAAATTAAGATGGAACACAATCTGGACAGTAGGAGTGTAGCCATTATGAAGTGAAAGAGTTTTTTCGGAACAAAGAAGAGTGGAGTGAGTGTTGGTTTCTCGAACAACACAAGAGATCTAACGTTGTATGACAATAGTTAGTGGTATATGCAGTAAATTTATTTCTAGTGTTGTAATTATTTTCTTTCAAAAAATTTACTTGTTTTTTGGACTTTTCATGTAAATAAACTTCTTTATTATTATAAAATATGTTGATAGTAGCTTACCGCCAATCATAAAAAAGAAAGGGAAATTTTGTTTTATGCCACTCTAAAACTTGATATTTGTCAAAATGTCACTCAAAAAACAATATTTGTCAAAATGCCATTAAAACTCAATGTCTATTTTAATTTTGTCATTATTCCTCTTTAATCTCAATTTAAAAATTATAATCTTTCAAAATGCCCAAACTGCCCCTGTCAGATTTTTTTTTTCAAATTTCAAATTTTTTTTTAATTTCAAAATTTTCAAATTTCAAATTTTTTTGGAAAATCAAATTTTGAAATCAAATTTTCGAAAATCAAATTTTTTTGGGGAGTACGAGCCGGGAGCTGCCACTAAAAAAATTGAAAATTTTGAAATTTTGAAGTTTGAAAAAATTTGATTTTCCAAAAAATTTTGAAATTTGAAAATTTTGAAATTCGAAAAAAAAAAAAATCTAACAGGAGTAGTTTGAGCATTTTGAAAAATTAGAATTTTTAAATTGAGATTAAAGAGGAATAATGACAAAATTAAAATAGATATTGAGTTTTAATGAAATTTTGACAAATATTGCAAATATTGTTTTTTGAGTGGCATTTTGACAAATATCAAGTTTTAGAGTGGCATAAAACAAATTTTTCAAAAAGAAAAGAAAAAAGTATTGCACACTGGATTTGAATTCAGAGAAGGGAAGGCCCATTATCTGAAGGGCCCAATAAAAGAACGAACCGTTGCTTCCCTTATTTTATAGAAACTAAAGGTCTGAACCGTAATTATACACAACTGAGCCAGAACTCTATCCATATATCCCTCCTAACAAAACTCGCCATCCAAAGCTGAGCTCAAGCCTTTTGGCATGGCTTCCTATCTCCTCACCTCTCCCTCCTATACTCTCTCCATTCCAAAGCTTACCTTCTCATCAAATCACCGTCCATTGTTCCTGCGGACCCCACATCAATCTCCCTCTCCCCTCAAATGGTGCCTCTCAGCCGCCGCCGAAGCTACGTCTTATGAACCGGTCGGGGCGGAGGAAGAGGAGACTGGAGACGGGCTAGAGGTGTCTGAAACGGAGACGTCTGAGCTAGTCGAGGCTGGAAATGTACCCGATTCAGTAGAGGTACAACTTGCTGAGTTCGAAGCCTCCAGTGAGTCCAGTGAAAGTAAAAAGGGGGAAGATGTCTATGCTGTTGTCGTGGTGAGGCGAATTTCCCAATTCTTTCCCTGTATTAGTTCTATTTGCAGTTTAATGAGTATGTGCTAATTGTGCTGAAATGACTAAAATTCCCATGTATATTATGTTAAATTAAGTTGGATTTGTAGCATTTCATGTCATTTTACTTAGTTGTTATTTCTTTTTTTATTGACCAGATTGGATCGAGGCAGTATATAGTGCACCCGGGGCGTTATCTCTATACACAAAGGTTGAAAGGAGCCAATGTGAATGACAAGGTTTGGTTTTCATATTTTCTCAAGCCTCTTTAATTTTTCTGTATTGCATTGCTATGTACCAGCTGGTGTGTGAAGTGTAATAGAGAGCCTTTGAAAGGAGGAAAGAGGGACGCTCACATTTTGATTGCTATTACCTTGTATACACCAAACCAGGCTGGTTTTTATAATGGTTAGGTTCAGTACCAGTATTGCAACCAGCTTATGATGTGTGATTATCGCTGATATGAAAGCATATTCCAAATGTATCCTATAATATGGTGTGGAGTACAGGATCTATAGTTGTTGAATGATGCCTAGTTTACATAGTTGGAATATAATTTAGGCGTAATTGCATACTCGAGGCATAATTGGAGCTGCCAGCTTAGGTACCTTAATTTGTAAATGATAACTACATTAGCTATTAACCAATAAGAGGAGTCATATTGCAGATTATATTAAACCAAGTACTATTAGTTGGAACCCGCACAAAGTACTACATCGGGCAGCCGATTGTGACTAATGCAGCTGTACATGCAGTGGTTGAAGAGCAGGTATCTTCTCGTACCGATTTACCTCGTAGATGCAAATTGTCTTGCTGGTTAGCTCACTAATTTTTTTTATCTTTTCTTAAACAGGGAAAGGATCCTAAAGTAATTATTTTCAAGTACAAGAGGAAGAAGAATTACCGAAGAAAAATTGGTCACCGCCAGGTAGGCTTTTACTCAACATGAATTAAGGATGTATGATTTCAGATGTACCTGTACATTAAAACTTGTGGTTTTCTCTTTTACTATCCCATTGCTTGTAATTTTTTTTTTTTAATTATTATAAACGCAAAGATGGTTTTGCAAAATCCTGCTATATATTACGAAAGTGCTCACAATAGGGGTGTAAAAGGATCGGATAGTATCCAATTTTGTCCGGATCCGAATTCGGAAAATTACTTAAATTATCCGATCTGTATCCTAAAAATTATAACGGATAAGGATACAGTAACATCCCTAAACCACAACAAATGTACTTTTATGTTCTTAAATTGCATATACATACCAATGATTTATTAAACTGCATATACATATATATTTTGATGAACAATATAACACCATGGCATGATTAATGACTATGTTTTGATAATATGATATATGTTTTGTAACCAACAAACTTATTATGAAAAATATTAGATCTAATTTATGAATGAAAAAATTATATTTAGATGTTATTCTTTACTAGAATGTAAATTAGTAATTTATTTTTAATTATCCGAATTATATTTATATCCGTATTCATATATGTTCGACATCCAATCCGTATCTGAAAATTATAACGGATAAGTATATGGTTTGGCCACTATCCGATCCGTTTGCGACCGTTTACACCCCTAGCTCACAATGCATTAGTTGATTGAAGTTGTGGGTGGGGGTGGGGTTGTTGAGGTTGTATAATAGTTAAAAAAAACTATGAATAAAGTGTAACAGACTAACAGTTAAGTGTTTGCTGGTAAACAGACTAACAACTTCTTTACTAACATGTTTGTAATTTCATTATTGAGGGTTGCTGGAATATGAATTTTGCATAGAGAAATATTTTGGGTTGGGGAATACAAATTTTCTCAATTCTTTATTTCACTCTTCTAATTATCTGATTATTTGCTAAATTTTTTATTTATTTATCTTGTCTTGTAGCCAAACACCCGGATAAGGATCATTGGTATTACTGGGTATGAGGATTATCCTGCCGACTAAGTTTATTGCGAATAGTTTGAAACATTTTGATTCTTCTTTTTTACTTCTTTTTTGTAATTTTATCCCTTCCATTTTGTAGTCACAGGACATTGTCAAGAAACTAGAGATATCTGTATTTAAATTTATATTGCTACTGAAGCTTTGTAAACTTCTCTCCAGCATTTCAAACTGCCTGTTTTAGAAAGAGAGATTGGTTTCTAATAAGACTAATATAATGGGCTTGCAGTTTAAAAAAAAACAGGAATCAGTCCTCGGCCCTGGGCTGTGATTTCTTGGGCCAACTCGGCTCATGTTCCTACGTCCAACTGTTTATCAACTAAGATAATTAAAAATAGTAACGTCATAGTAAATAAGAATGATGAAGATATTAGCGTTTAAAAGGAAGATAAACTACGTAGGAAATATATAATATACAAAGAAATATCATAGTTGTACATAGATCTTCACCTTTTAAATATTACACAACATTTTTGGTTAATTTTTTCTTTCAAAAAAAAGAATAAACAATTAAGTATGCATTATGCAACAATCAATTTTGAATTTTGCAATTTTCAAATGTGTATTTTAAGATAATTTGAATATGATATAAAAGTTCAAAACAATTATCCACGTATGTTAAAACGAAATTTGACTTGGTCCAAAACATGTGACAGATGTGATTAAACTTTATAAAATCGTATAAAACCTTGTACATATTTTTATTTCACGGCTTTCAAAATTCGTGTTTTTACTTTTCGGAGTTCTATAAAGGCTCACCGGTTCCATGTTGTACTTTTTTTTCTCATTAGGTAAAGAAAAACGCACCATCAAGAATGTTGCAAACCTCCAAAGACATAAGCATTAGTGCCGAATTCCGTAAACATATCTCATGTCAAGTATCTATTTTCTCTTTTATTTACTTTACATACACTTGCTTAGTTTAAGTTTTCTTGTTTCCGTCAAAACAACTTTAAGTTCACATTTGATATAATTTTATATTGACTATCAAACTATTTAGGAATACAATTTTAAAAGCCCATATTCACCCCTCTCTAAGTGACTTTAGAGACAATAAGTAATATCAGAGCAGATCATTCAAATTAAGATGAAACCTTTATTTATTTTTAGATGAAGTATTAAATGCGACATAGACTATCACATTGCAAGGACCACAGAAAACCTTGTTCAATGAGAAATGTTCCACGAGATTACAAGGAAAGCGCCTTTCACATCGTGGATGATTAGATGATGCGAATTAATTAAGAAAGAAATGACCTAGCAATAACCATTTAAAATAATTAAATGCAAGAGATTTGTTGGAACCTTAGCTTTCAATTTCATCGACCCTTACAAAAATAGAACACGTGCTTGGGCCCACCTCCATTATATATATATTATATTTTCTCTCTTCATTGTATCTGGACTCTGGAGTTTGTTTAGACCTTCGGAGTGAAGGAAAGATGCTATGAGCCTATGATACATACATCAATAGATTCAATTTAATGATTTTTTTTTATAATTATTATAATAAGTTCATTTAAACTTTGATATTTTGAGATAGTTATCTTTCTAATATATAAATCGCGTGCTTGATAAATGATTTAAATTTGTAAATTATGTACTGTGTATATTGATACTATAAGTATTCATAATGTTTGACACATAATTAAATTATGAGGAGGGCTCAAATGCTCTATTGCTTCATGTTCCAATAATACTATAATTTTTTTATTTTCAGTTTCAAAGTTCGAACAGACGATCCGAACCACTCAACATGATATCAATGTTTAAATAGATTGGAGACCAAATTTTATATTTTTTTAAATTTTTTTACTATTTTTTAAGATAGGTATAAAATCACAATTTTTTTATGGTCCACAATCTCATGAAAAATAGTGATTTTGTACCTGTCTTAAAAATAGTAAAAAAATACTAATCATATTTTAACGTGAATATCATGTTGAGCGGTTTGGATCGTCTGTTTAAACTTTGAAATTGAAAATAAAGATATTGAGGTACGATTGAGGCATGAAACAATGGGGCATTTGAGCCATCCTCTTAAATTATATACAAACAATACAAAATTTGAAACATGAGCAATTTATATAAAATTAATAAAACTTTTACTTTCTGATTTTATTAATAGAGGCATTTAATTAAACCCCTTCGTCTATAGAAACAAATAGCATATTAAAAGCATTTTACCAAACAAAAATACATCAGAAACATAATGTCTATTTTTTTGGTAAAAAAATAAATAATAGATATGCTATACAAAATTATTGGTGGTTGTCAGGTGTAATGTGGGGTAGAGATTTTAACAGAGTAGTTTTGGCTTAAGACAGCGCACAGACTATATGGTTATTGTGCTGCAGGAAACAAAAACTACTCTGTTAATATCTTTACCCATAATGTTTATGTCAAAAGTTATCTATTGTTCTTTGCTTGAGACCACTTGTTGTATTGCAATGTCATCCATTTTCAGGCCCCAAATAATTTAAACAATACCCCTAAAATAACATAAAAGCAAACCGAAAGCCCCACCATTATTTCTTTTCATATAAACAAATATTTTTTAATCTCTGCACTTTTAAGAGTACGCAAATGCAGGAGATATATATTTCGGTTTAATTGGAGTGTGCTGCTATGGCGCCCCAAACTGTCCCAAACTGTCCCCCAACATGTCGAATTCCTTTCAAATTTTACAGATTTCATTGCATCATTTCAGACAAATTTAGTTTGTATATTTTAGTGCTGCACATTGCATACGGATCTAACCCTTTATTTTTAAATTGGGCATAATAGATTTGTCTAAAGCAATAATTGATCATGCCAATTTGAATTACGAGATCAGAAATGGATTCAGTTAATATATTCTGCATTAACTAAAGATGAGCTAAATTCCACAAATCGAGGTGAGGGTGAAAGGGGCCAAGTGCACGGTGGAGATACGAGAAGAGGACACAAGGAGCCACCATCTCGATCAGACTTAGTTCCAGTCGTCAAAGTGCGTGATAAGGTTGTTGAACAACGGTGGATGGGCAGATTCGAAGAAGATTCACGAGTTTTTGTGGAGAGAGATGGGTAGTAAAAAAAAAGGACGATTTGGAGAATAGTGAGAATAAAGAGTGTCCATATGTAGGAAAAGAATAATCTAATGATTTAGGGTGGTTTAGACGGATCAAAAGATCAAGCAACTGCAAATTAAATTAGTAAGTACGAGATCAGGAGCGGACCCATGTATATCTAGGAGGGGGCTAGCTGTACTCTCTGAATTTTGTGTTTTAGTGGAGGTCAGGATATTTTGATCGACTCTGTCCCTTTTTGAAAAAAAATTTACCCCCCGCTGGATGTTTAATTTGTAGTTCGGATTAAATTTAGAGTTAAAATTAAAATATTTTTTTCAATTATGATTAATAATTAGAATTATAAATTAAAATATCAAAAATATTAAGTCAGAGCATTGAAAAGTATAAATTAAAGCATTATTTTTTATTAATTACTTAACTAGTTAATAAAGTTGAACTCAATTAGCTATTTAAATCCGATTTGATATTTTTTTATCTCTCTGATGAAAATTCTGACTCCGTCCCTGCACGAAGTAATCAGAGAGGCATTAAGTTAGCTCGATTTGGGAAGTTAAAGAAAATTATTTGTTCTTTTCAATTTTATAAAATATGACATAATATACTACGCAATCACAACATGACATCTATTCATATACGGAATAAAGCCGTCGACCAAAGAGGCAAATGACACGGTTTGATTCCACTGGTTCCATGTGGCACATGGAATCTTTGATTGGATCTCGATAAAAAGGAATTATGCCAAATCAGTCACCACCAGGATTTGGCCAACCAACTTCCTCCATTCTTTCTTTCTTTCTTGTTTTTTTTTTATTTTTCTTTTCAAAAAGGTTTTATAATGCCGTGAAGCATTTGCTATTCTCATCCCCATTTTCCCACACCTAACCTAACCAAATAGAATCACTACTATGATCTCCACTTCAACTAATTCTTAAAAGTAGCTCAGCTCATTAAGAATCAGTCTTTGGTCTAGTGGCAAAGAAACATAGTTTTTATGTAGAAGGTTATGGGTTCGAAACTCAGATAGAGAAAATACTTTGTTATAATAAAAAGGGTATTAAATAGTTGAGTAACTTGACCTCTAATTTTACTCAAAAAAAAGTAGCTCAGCTCAGTGTCTTTCTTTTACAAATGTTATTATTTTTTTCATTTATATATATGGAGGAACTAAAAAAGAATTAAATAATTAGGTTGGTGCGAAAAAGTAAAACCAATTAAATTTCAATATATATGATTAGAATTTAAAATTATAGGGATGATTAAGCACTCTTATGATGGAAGTAATTGGATTTGATGCTCATCGGATTCAAATTTGAGTCTAATGGTTTTCAATATGTCTTGCTTTAAAATTCGTTCATATCAAGTGCGCACAGATCTTAAAGAAGAAATAACAATGCGCAAATTCATTTGTTTTATTAAATGCGCACTTGAAAATTCACTCCATGAGGCTAATAAATGCATTGATTATTTTTCTGTCCCAATACAAACAAACCCAGGATAAAGAATTTATGTTAATAATAAATGCATTGTTTATTCCATCTAATCTAAACACAAAATAAACATAGACAATGCGTACACAGTGATAATATGTTTTAATATGTAGCACGGATTCAAATCCGTTGAAATTCGAAATTCAGCCATTGAATTGTTTCGAATGCATACACAGAAAAACCAGCAATTTTGAGATGCGTGCACAGAGAAAATTGGACGGTTGGATCTCGAATTTCAGGGATTTCAGAGTTAGTGTTCATCAATCTCAGATTTCAGCAGATTTGCATATGCAGTCAGAGATTTCCGTATGATTAATCTATTTAACTGGCAATTATATTGGACTCGGAGAATTTGACAGCATTTCCTAATTAAATTGTTAATTTATCATATACTACATTTTATCATATTTAAAATTAATTTACTACGATAACAAAAATGTTAAATTTTAAATTTTTTATATTTTTTTTTAATATTAATTAAAATTTATGGGAAATACATTTCTAGATAGTATTTATTAAAAGATACAGTGAATAGCATACCGATAACAAAAATGCAAACAAGATATTCAAATATTCTTCAGATGTTCTTTTGGACTTTCTTGATTCTTCAAATCTTCTCAAAATCCATGATTGCTTGATGGAGAAAGGCACTGAATTAATGCAGCGGATCTTTGTCTCCAATTTGCCAATCTGACACTATACAGTTTCAAGTTTATAGATAGGTAACCGGATCATCTGTTTCTAATTTCAAGAGACACACACATGAATTTGAAATGAATTTTAACATTTAAATATTAAATATAATTTTGTTCTTGATGCAGTCTAAATTTATATAATTTCTAAAGTTATATGTTAGACACTTTTTTTTTTTATGCATAGAAAATGTCTTAGTAAAATATTTTCGTTCCATCACATCATTTTTCTAACACGCGAGTTCAGAGTAAATTTTGACATTTAAATATTGGATATAATTTTGCTCAAAATTCACTCCGAACTTACATGTTAAGTGACTTTAAGAGTAAGAATTTCCTGTCTATAGGAGGCATAAGATTCGGTGAGATTCCTAAGAGCATTCACATCCCTGCAACTCAAATGAGTTTCTAAATAATCGTTAATTATTTTTTTAAAATTAATAAAGTTTCTAAACTTTCTAACTCTCACATACCCGAAATTAATTTTAGAGTTTCTATTAAGTCACGTCAGTAATAAATTAAAAAAAAGAATTAATCGGAGCCAATCATTTGGCCTGCATGGAGCTTAGAAACAGTTTCTTAATATGAAACTTTACTATATAGTTTCTAAATAACTCACATTCCTGAAACTAAATTAGAAACTGTCACGTGAGATTAAAAACTCTAATAGCTTCAGAAATGTAGATGCTCTAAGAGGCAAAGAAACTTGACTATGTGGAATACTCACGATCGGAACAAAAATCAGGTTATTGCACCGGATCTGAATCCATGCCTTCTTGGTGTTGTTAATAAAAAAAAATGGACGATTCTATGAAGCCATGTACTTCTAAAAGCATAAAATTTAGATATAAAGACAAATATTTAGTGGAAAGCGTTTAATATTAATTTACACTAGACACAACACGGCAACAGGTTCTTGTTTCTTTGTCCATTAATTCAGAATCTTTTGGCATCTTGGACTTCAGCAAAAGTGACCGGCTTGACGAATTGATACACGATAACTGTCGCAAGAGAACAGAAGACAAAAAGAAATCAAAATCAAACACGATTAAGAAACACGACAATTGACAATTGAGGTTGTCAAGCATATCAACGACAATTGAGATTGTCAAGCACACGGACAATATAACCTCCTTAAGGATGAGAGATTAAAAATTTAATCTTTGCTAAGGAGTGGTTGTTTGGCAAGATATGCAAGGATTAAGAAAGTTGAATCAATACATTAAAAAATGTCATAGTATGAGAAAAATTGTAAAAGACCAGTATAACCTTTAGGTTATTTTCTTCACAGAACACAGTTACTGATGATTTTATATTGTATAAATTTATTTTCACATATAATTAATTTAATTTAAGCTACATGTTAATATGTTATATCCTAATAAATTTTCAAATTTTTTAAATTTTAACTAATTAAATGACGGTTAAGTTGGACGAGCTTGATTTTTACACCTCCAACAGTTTGTATTTATCATACAAACATCCTTCATATCCTCAATAGATATTTTTAAGCATCTCTTGCCTGCCATAATTAATACCCATTAATATATGAAAAAAAAATTAGAACTTTAATTCTTGGTTTTCATGTCCCTTACTAGTAGTCCTACTGATGTTGTGGACTGGTACCAACGTACCAGTTGCCAGAAATTAGTACTTAATTCATACTAATACTAGCAATGCAGTAACAATAAAAAGAAACACAAGATCAAATCAACCAAAAAGTATGAATTATTCAAATTTTATCAAATTTGACTATGGATTCTAAGATGTCATGAATTTATATTTGGCTTGCTATCCCATTATATCGAAAGTCTGTCTTCTATACTCAACAGCCCTAACCACAACGACCTCTTGAAGCGGCTAATTAATCAATTTTGTGCATATGAATCTAACCCAATCATATTTTTTAAACAAAGCAAAGAAACAACCCAATTAAGGAGAAGAAACAACAAGAACGACGAAAAAAAAAAAAAAAAAAGAAACAACAATCAAGGTCGAAAATACCAATTGCTGTAATTTGTGTATATTGCCTTTTAAATTGTTCCTACAATTAACAAAAGAGAAAGAAACAAAAAAGAACCAAAAAAAATATCAAATTGAAGTTGCCGGAGGTGTGGGGTGGGCGGCGGCGGAGGTGGCGGAGGAGAAGTACCATCGAAACAGATGTCTATTGATAGGTTTTTTCAAGGAGAAATCATATGTGATGTCGGATTTGGAATTTGGTCGCCGGAGAATCGGCAATCAAAGCCGGAAAGAAGAGGGGGTTTATTTTCTGTACCTAGATATGTGGGTCGGAGAGAGAAGAAGAAACAAATAAAAAATTATAAAAAAATACAAGAGCTCTAAGGAGGTTGCCTTTACAGGAATATTGATGTCCGCAAAATGAGTCTAAGGAGCTCCTTTGGAGGTCAATTTGCTAAGAAGGGACCAGACTCGACTTAAGAATATGTCCAAAGGAGATGCTTTAATCCAGTCTAAGAAATCTCTGTTTGGCTGGATTAAGAAGGATTAAGACCAAAGGAGATTAAGACCACAGGAGGTCTATGAAGATGGCACCGAACATGTACCATACGCTTACGCTTACGCAGCGACTGGACTTCTCCTTTGTCAATCCCGTAAGAACATCTCCGTCACACATTACCGAATCACCGCCCAATTTGACCCTGTTCACACTTTCTTGCAGAAATAAAATAACGAGTCGTTCTATCTACGAAATGACCCGGTACAGGAAAATTACAGTAAGACGATGAACTGGTTTCAACTTCCGAGAAAACGACCCCACGCGGCCGCGACCATCCGCGCAATGGGATCTCCCGCGGAATTCTCATCCTCTGAGATACCTCAAACTTTGCGTGACTTTTTGGAATATCTCAATCGTTAAAATACGTTCGTTTCAACGATCTGCACGAATTTCAAAGCTCAAATAATACTGGCCCCTACGTTCCCCCGAATAGAAACCGGACACGTCGGTCACACAAAAATTGAGATAAATCAGAGGATACGCACTCTGCCGCGATTCTCCTGTCTTCGTTTTCTTTCGTTTTGCGGTGGGTCCCACAGATCACCCCCTCCTTCAGCCAATAGGCGAGAGATCTACTTTTTCTGTTACATAATATTCCTCATAAATGCGCGAGAATCTTCTGAATTGTGGGACCCAGTTATGAGATCTAAGTATATAATTATTAGTGGGGTCCCACTCCCACAGGGATTCGGAGCAAGCACGGAATATTGCAGGGATATTGTTATGTAGAGGATCGGATTCCGGTGTACGTATGGTCCGAGTTCACCCGGAAAAGCAGTGGTTGTCTGATTTGGTGAGGGTGCGTAGGCTACTAGGCTGGCGTGGTTCGCTTGTTACCCTTCGCCACATAGAGGGCCCCGCGTACCACGATTGGCCTTTTACGTGCGCTCAAACGCCAAAAAAAAATATCTCTACTTTTAATATTGTCATTTGTGAGTCCGTGACATGTTTTTTTTAATTTATTTTAATTATTCTGATAATAATAATAATCAGTGGAAAAGATGCAGTGACATATCGTACTACTTTTTTAAAAATTTATTGAGTACATTTCAAACGACAAATTCAAACTGTTGAAATCGATCTATTTTACGAGTGATATATTTACATATAAAATTTATCAATTTTTACATTCATTTAGTATAAAGTCAAGCGGTCAAAAAAATAATGAAAAATAAATATATTAAAATTAACTTATAATTCTTATTTTTTGACTGCTTGGCTTTATACCATAAATAAATTTAAAACATTATAATTTTGACATATAAATACATCACTTATATGGTAGATTGATTTCAACGGTTTGGATTAGTCATTAAAACATATCTAATAGATTTTTGAAGAGGTAGTACGACATGTCACTATACTACAAGTAGCACGCTAGCTTTATTCGTAATCAATTTATTTAACAACTATGAAAATAAAAAAAAGATAGCTGACAAAATTAAAGAGTGAAAATTATGAATATTTTCTGTATTATTTACATAATTTGTTTATAAAATTTGATGTAATTTAATCATTACGAACTAATACATCAATTTCATAAATTCAGATAACTAAAATATGTGTATCACTTGAGAAACAAGAAAAAAAAATATGCATTGAATCTCATCATTTTGATATGCATGTCATGCACTTCTATTTTATCAGAGAGAAAAAACAACAACATAGAATTGGTCTAATTAAAGTATTCAATTTTCTTAGTATCCAAACCTCACAAAACAAAGTTCGTGGCCGCTTAGAGAATTATATCTATATAAATGTCTACTTGTTTTGAAAATAGAACAAATTAAACCAAGTTGTCAAACAAAAACAATTAAACAAATAGGGATGGTGGATGCAATCTAGCTTGCTTCCTCCATTTAAGGAAAAAGACATCTCTGGATAAGTTACGACTATTTCCGGTTAATATTGCCTATTTCGCAGTTGCCAAATTTCCATACAATTTTACCACATTTGCACAATTGTGATATTTCACCACAATGAGCATTTTGGCACTATTGTTTAAGCACTTTATTGTAGAAATTTGCTTGATGTCTTTTATCATGTCTTGCTATAAAATGATGTGTTTGTACAAATAAAAAAGATGGCTAGAATAAGTTGTATGATTAGTTTCTATTTTTCTAATCAAGCGACATATTAAACAATTGAGTGAATTGTACCAATAAACATGTCACATGTTAGGTAACTGATAAAATAAAATGCTTAACATGCCAATATCAATAAGTGATAACAAACGTGATAAAATAAAAAGGCCAGAAAACAAAATGTCATAATTATAACTAAAATTTAACTACATAAATAAGACGGATAAATTTTCAAATTTTCAAGAGCATCTACATCTCTACTACTATGAAAGTTTCTAATTTGATGTGACAATTTCTAATTTAGTTTCAGATATGTATGAGAATTTTTTATTTAGAAACCATATAGAAAAGTTTTTTTTATTAAGAAATTGTTTATAAACTTCACGTTGGCTAAATGATTGACTCAAATTATTTATCTTTTTTAATTTATTGTTGATGTGACTTAATAGTAACTCTAAAATTAATTTCAGAAACGTAAGAGTTAAAATTATTAACAGTAATTTAAATACTTGTTTAAATTGTTAAAATGTAGATGCTCTAGCCACCATATAACCACTATATGTGAACTGAGCCAATCAAGCATCTAACTTGGAATGGCGAAAGTTCATGCAAATTTACATAACACGACAGATGATAATGATATGAATTTCCATGTTTTTTCAAAAAAAAAAATATATATATGAATTTCATTGTCAGAGTTTTTCTTTTGTTTTTTTGGAAATGAACTCTTTGTCAAAGTTGGAAACATTAATTATGCATATGTGGGTCCAATAAAATCTATATACAATTGTTGACAAATGACAATTATTTTTTCTTTTCTTTTTTCCATGGTTGTATACTTGTATACTTGTATGCACAACTAGGGATGTTCACTGGGTCTGGTTTAGTCGGTTGTGAACTGAACATAATTAGTTTGTCAAACGGTTCAGTTTTTTCGGTCTAATTGTTCAGTTCAGTTTGCTTTTTAAACCGAATTATAACTTCAGTTCAGTTTAGTTTAGAAATTTTTAAAACCGAAATAATCGAACTGACCGAACTTTTACATATTATGAATTTGGTTTGGACTGCCCCAATTTATTTCTTAATCAATTGCTTTAAATACTTCAGTTTATTTTCTAATATACTCCAGTTTATTATAAAACAATTGCTTCAAATAAAAAAATTAATATATTTTAGTTTGGACAGAATAAACCGAAATAAAATTTAGTTCGGTTTGATTTGGTTGAATGGTAACTAGATCAGTTCGGTTTTATTTTTGAAATAAAATTATAACTTTAATTTATTAGTTCAGTTAGATTTAAGCATGTGAACCCAGCAAGGTAAAACAACACGGTTTATGCATTTTTAATGGTCCATGTGTATCCATTATTCATGAACCTTTTTTCCTCTCTTTTTTAATTTTTTTTTGCGGTGTCCTTTTTCTCTCAATATGCTTTCCCCTGTTCACCACTTGTTCGGTTCGTGCCTCCATTTGAGCGTGTCTCGTCGTCTCTTTTCTCTATCTCCTTCTCTCTTGCCTCCGACAGAAAAAACCCTAATCCTTGAGCTTTCTCTGCCACCTTCTCCTCAGTCGATCCAAGGTACTTCTCTTCTAATTACTCAGTTTCTATTTCATGAATTCGTTCCCTGTATTGTGTTAGATTTCTGGCTCTTATGTGCTCGAATAAGATCCTGTTGGCAATCCACAGAATGATGCATGAATCGAGTTGTTGATGGTTTGATTTAAGTAGGTCGCTTTTTGTCGGCTGTAGTTTAGAGTACAAATTCCTGATTTTTTTTTACTGATTTGTTAATTAAGCTGTTCCTTTTTGTGTCCTTTGCATTACGACGATTTATCTTAAGGATTAAATGCTTAAGTATAAGTAATATGTGATATTGTTCTAGATCATTGAGGTTTTGGTCATAAAGATGTTATTGTTTCTTACCTGTATTTTTTTAATCCGCTTGCTAATAAAAGTTTGTCAGGTTATTTCTATATCTCTAGGCCAATACAATTGTTTTTAATAATTTGATAATTTATGATCTATTGTTATGTACTTAGACTACTTTAAATTTGTATTTTTACTGTTAGTTAAAGTAGAAGTAAATGAAAGTTGTGAGCTTTTCCTCTAAAATTAATTTGCCGTGCCTTTTGGAACTTATATCTATTACTTCCATCTATTAATGCACAGGAGTGATCCCTGCGGCACTTGGCTGAGTTTTGCTGGAATCTGGAATCATATACGAGGTCCTAAGGTTTGTTTTGTTCACTTTACCAGTAGCACTTCATATCCTTGAGAAAATATATACTATTTGAAGTGTATTTTGATCTCATCTTTATTAAAAAAAAAAAAACTAGGCAGTACACAATTGGATTATATGAAACTTCAGGATTCATTGTATATTTGCTCTTGTGTACATATTATGCAAAATAATTCAAAGGGCTTCGTTGTAATGTTGTGTGAAAATAAGTTCTTTTAATCTCCTGATTGCATTTGTTTTTTAATTTTTTTTTACCTGCTATGCAGTTTCACACAGATTTCCTTTATTTACTATCTATAGATTCAATATATCAGAAACAATTAGCTTACAACGCCGTCTTTATTATTTTGTTGGTTTTTGCTTATCTTACTATTCTTTTTAGCCTTTTAGTCAAACTTATGTTGATAGTATTTAGATATTTTTGTTCGGGATCATGACTAAGTTGAAAAGTATATTATTTACTCTTATATTTATGATTTTTTGTTATTATTTTATATTGACATTTGCACATATAACTTGTTCAATTTTATTTTATTTTATTGGAATTTAACACCATCTGGTTTCTTGACCTAGAATAATCTTCGCACTTTGTTGTTCGTTAATCTGTGGGCTGTGGCCTGTGGCCTCTGAATATACAAAAAATCATACAGAAAACTAAGAAAAAATGACAAAGATAATATAATTCATCTTTTGTTTCTCAAAATTAACCTGATTATGTCTTCTTACTCTAATTCCTCAACTCATCTTTACAGATATCATGGCTACAACAATTTTATGAAGCAAAAACTGAGCCTACTCTTCCCGATTTAACAAACCACTACTCTTACATAAATTTCCTTAAAAATGGATCGGCGCGATACATCTGGTTTTGTCAGTGGAGGATGCAACCATTTTGTATAATCCTCTGATTTAACCAATAACCTAGCTTAGTTTACCTTTTCCTGAGAGCACATAGAGACATAAAACAAATAAAACACCTCCCTCCCAAAGCACTGCCATCCCTTCACAACTTAGTATCAGCAAAGCAAAACCTTGCCTTACAATTGATGGATAACAATAATGGGTTATTTCCAGCCGGAAGGGGCCCAGCTGGTAGTAATTTGAACCTTCCGTACCCCTGTAACCCAAAAACATTTTCAATTGATTTCTCCAACGCAAGAGGTGCTGTTGGCAATTGGAGCACTGTCACATCAGACAATAATTCCAACCTCTGCAATGTCAACCAGCAAAATTCTCTGGCCAAGGGGATGAAGCGCAAGTGGGTTGATTTCTCTCTAAGTCTGGCCCACTCGTCAGCCTCTTCTGACAGCACCACCAGGCCTAGCTCTATGTCTACCCACACTTCTTCTGGTAAAGATAATGAAGGGGACTCCTTGATGGATTTGGGAATTGATTTTGAACTCAGCCTTGCTCCCAAGGCTGCAAATGAGCCTAAGCTGGAACTTGAACTTAGCCTTTCCATGGGCCCCACTGAATCTGTGGTTACCAATGCTCCTACCACCACAGTAAATTACCACGCTGCTTGTACTCCTGCAGCAGTACCAGATTATATGTCAGTACCAACTGTTGATGAAGGGTCCACTTCATCTCGCTGGAAAGGTGGCAGCAACATGTTACCCTACTTGCAAGACAAAAACATTGTATTCCCTCAGCAGATGCCAGGTCCTACGCAAGGGATACCAGTACAACTGGAGATGCACAACCCTCCTGCGAACCGTCCTAACAACCGTACCGGCAACGCCAAAACATGCCAATACCCTGGGTGCATCAAGGGGGCACGTGGTGCCTCTGGCAAGTGCATAGCCCATGGTGGGGGGCGCCGGTGCCAAAAAGATGGCTGTGGAAAGGGAGCTGAAGGTCGCACCATTTTCTGCAAGGCACATGGCGGGGGTCGCCGGTGCGAGCATCTCGGGTGCACCAAGTCCGCCGAGGGCCGCACTGACTACTGTATTGCACATGGCGGGGGGCGCAGGTGCAACCATGATGGTTGCTCACGTGCTGCCCGAGGAAGATCTGGCCTCTGCATTCGCCATGGTGGTGGCAAGCGGTGCACACACCCTTTGTGCCCCAAGTCCGCCGAAGGCCACACAGGCCTTTGCATCGCCCATGGTGGAGGTCGTCGGTGCCAGTACCCCCAGTGCAATAAGGGGGCACAAGGAAGTACAAATTACTGCAAGGCACATGGAGGTGGGAAAAGGTGCACCTACCCGGGGTGTCAAAAGGGAGCTGAGGGGAGCACCCCGTTTTGCAAAGGCCATGGCGGTGGTAAGAGGTGTTCTTTCCCAGGTGGCTGCAGTAAAAGTGTGCATGGTGGGACCCATTTCTGTGTTGCCCATGGAGGTGGCAAGCGTTGTGCGATTGCTGAGTGCACCAGATCTGCTAGGGGGCGGACAGATTTTTGCGTACGACATGGTGGTGGGAAGAGATGCAAGGTTGAAAATTGTGGGAAGAGTGCTCAGGGAAGTACTGATTTTTGCAAGGCACATGGTGGGGGCAAGAGATGTGGATGGGGTCAGGTTGGCACTGGGTTGGGTGAACCGGGTGCACCGTGCGATAGGTTTGCAAGGGGTAAGGTTGGTCTTTGTGCTGCTCACACAGCCTTGTTGGATGATACAAGGGTTCACGGCGGCAGCTCAGTCGGCACTGTGGTTTCGGGCGGTACTGTTACAACCAGTACAATTGGTATGGCTGAGATGAGAGATGTCAGGGTCAGGGGACAGGACAGTGCAGTTCGCTTTTTTGGCCACTCTGGGATTGTTGGGGTGAGTGCTGGTACAAGTCATGTGGGGGAGGCAAGTTCTCAGCCGGCTGTATTGCCGGCACCAGAAGGGAGAGTGCATGGAGGGATTTTGATGACTCTGTTGGGTGCTGAGCAGAGCACTGGAGATAAAACGGGAGATTACAATGGAAAGGTACATGGTGGTATTCCCTCGGGATTTCTCTCTCTGCATATGGGTTAGTTTGGTTTTTCTGTGCCTCCAAATCTCTAGTGTTGTTGCATGGGTCCCTTGATTTGATGATCTTGGTTTTGGGTAGAAATGAGAAAGCAAGTGTCCCTCAAATATTTGGGTTTGTTGCTTTCCATTTTAAGTGTTTTAATTATGTCTTGCCCCATTTGTGATATATAAAATAAATTGGTGTAAAGGGGTTTTCTTGAATAATGTCAGGGCTTTAGATTTTTTAATGTGGATGTTTGTGTTATAGGTCTATTATGATTTTTAAAATTGCTCTCATTGGAACTAAAACGTTAAAAGTGTGTGAATTGTATGTAAATGTGTTAAGCTTTATGTGCATTTTGTTGTAATATAACTTTTTAACTAATGTGTGCGTTGGTTTTCTATTCAGAATTTGAACTGTATGTGCTTTTTTTCAACATCAAATTAGATGTCTGAGAAGCTTTTGGGCTAAGTTAGATAAGTTAGAGGCAGTTATTATAGTCAATTTCTTTGTTTTTGTTGCAATTTTTATGTTCATAGCTGTTTGCACTAGTTGTCCGCTTGAATATGTTTGTGAATACCTTTCTCAATTCTCACCAATTGAAGCTTGAAATGCATATTTTTGCTCTCCGTGTAGGTTGCAACAATCTAAAGGTTAATGAAATGTTTTTTGGGTTATTATCAGATGAGGAAAAACTAGTATTGGTATGTATGAAAACTGGAAAGCATTCGCTGGGCCTTTTCACTGGATTGTTGTTGTCATTTTTCTTTGGGCTTTTTGGGCACTCAATTGGTTTTTATGCAAACTCTGGGCTACGGAGCTAAAAAATTTCATCACAGAGATCAAAATATACACAACTTGAGATTTATACAATACAATAATAGTATAATGCATTTATATCAAGTATGAATATGAATAAGGCTAGCGTGCTATCTGTAGTATAGTTAGGGGTGCAAACGGGTTGGATTATATCTGTAAAAATCCGGATCCGTATCCGAATCTTTGCGGATTTGGATACGAATGCGGATATCTTTTATGCGGATTTGGATGCGGATACGGGTTGGATTTCGGAATCGGATACGGATAATTATCCGTATCTGCATATTTTTTTAGTTTTCGGATATCCGTATCTCTGTCATGGTTGGAATAAAAAAGTATTGCTTTGGGATTGGGGATTCCAGGAATTCAACTCTTCTCCAACATTGCAGAGGATGGGCTCACTTTACAGCTTGGGAATTAAATTTCACCGCTCTGGGATTGGAGCTAGTGCAGGGGCTATATTTTTGGGCTTTGAGATTCGTGCAAGTTAAAAGGAATGGTCCGGATTCACTAACTATAAAAGATTCCTTGTGCAATTTTTGAAGAGGACGTGAATTTGATATATATTTTGAAATAGTGCAGGGGCTGTATTCAACCCATATCACTAATTGTAATAGTGGAGCAAGTTAATTTGATATATATATATTTTGAATTAGAAATCCGAATTACATCCGTATCTGTATTCGTATCCGAAAATATCCGATTTGTATCCGTATCCGTTTAATATCTGATCCGTATCCGTATTTGATTAATATCCGATTCATATCCGTATCCAAAAAAAAATACGGATACGGATATGGGTTGAGCACTATCCGATCCGTTTGCACCCCTAAGTATAGTGACATTTCATGCTACCTCTTCAAAAATTTATTGGATTTGTTTCAATAGCTAATCCAAACTGTTGGAACCAATCTACTACAGAAGTGATGTATTTACATGACAAAATTATAATGTTTTGAATTCATTTGGTATAAAGTCAAGCGATCAAAAAACAATAATTATAAATTAATTTTAATACATTTATTTTTCATTATTTTTTTGACCGCTTGACTTTATACTAAATAAATATAAAAATTAGTAAATTTTATATGTAAATACATCACTTTGAAGTAGATTAGTTTCAACGGTTTGGATTTGTCGTTTGAAGTCTACTCAATAGGTTTTTAAAAAAGTAGCACGACATGTTACTATGCTACAGGTAGCACACCAGCCTTATTCTATGAATATAGTTTTGGATTTTTACATATTACGGTTACAAAAATTCTTTTGACAGAAACGAAAAGGGAATTTTTTTTTAATGAATGTTATCATACTAACTTTTAAAGACAGGAATATAAAGTAGAAATTTAAATATGAGGTTTAACAGTCTAAGGATCTCTAAGAGAATTATTTCTGAAATGCAAAACATGTAGAAGTACTTCATGTGAGAAAGAAAAAATGAAACACATCGACCCCATTTAAATCACTTAAACCACTTGTTAATGGCCCAAGTAAACGAGCAAAGAAAATCAGAAGAACGTGAATGGACTATTTTGTAATATACAGAATAGAAAAGGCGGTAGTTGAAAGAGTGATGGAAGAGTACTATTTGTGCTACTTTATCTATTTTTTTTTTGGAATGGCAGCTGCAAAATGCTGCAAAACAATGAGTCCGCATCCTCTCGGGTAACTGAATATTTGTGTTTAGATCTAGACCGTCCGATTAGAATCCGAGTTGATCTAGTCTGAGGTAAAATGCAAAGGTGGACCCACACATAGCAAGAGGGGGGTAGCTGCCCCTTCCTGGATTTTGAACTTTAGTGAATAAATATGAGTTTGGTACTACTTTGCTTCTCCTGGAAATTGTTTTTTCCTTTTCTGGAACTGGAAAGCCCGCTAAACCAGCCCAAAAACACTGTTAGTGAGAAACTTTGTTGTTTTTATAGAAAATTTATAAAAATTACGGATACGGACGAACTTAATAGTTTTTTTAATATATACAATAATATTATTTTATTGTTTTATATTATGTAATACTATACTATTTTTATTGCTTTTTATTATGTTGATTGTTTTTTTATATATATAGTATCCAATTAGTTAATGAATTTGAACCCGATAGGCTATTTTAATCTAATTCCTGCTCCTTTCTGACAGAAATTTTGCGTCCGCCCCCGGTGAAATGCATGGATCCCTTTAATATTCATGCCAAAGCATATCGCACGGTTTGAATTTAAACTCAAAATTTATGTTACCTCAGGTGATATGAATTCCAAAAGAATCTGGGATTCCTGTAAAACGAAAGATCCATTGGACTTAATTTAACTCGGATGCCTAATTAATTTTTAAAATTTGTTTTTAATTTTCTGTGATGATTAATGAACAAAGATGTGCAAGAAGAATTGAACTCTTAGTAGGAAAGTTTGTTGGATAATGCATTATATTTGTAGCATTTTCATTCCATAAATGCACCTCAATTATGGGGTTTTGTGAACCATGATTGAATTTTTTTTATATCATGCCATGCCTCTCACGGCAAGTCAGCTACATAAGTGAGCCCCCTTTGTCTGTGATAATTTATTATTTATTAGAAATTAATACAAATAATACAGAAAAATGGATAAATGATGGTAGTATTTTGATGTCATAGAAGAAACTAAATCATTATATTTATATAATCTTTGTTAAAGACTTCTTAAGAAATCAAATCAATGATTTGGTTCCTTTCTTGTACCAACCCACTCCACATGTCCTGCCACAAAAATTCTTCCTATCATATTTTATTTTTAAAAGAACCAAATCATTTATTTGATTAGTTTATAATTGTTTGAAGGAACTAAATCATTATGGTATCAAAATTGTCACACAATCTATCTACTTTTTGCATTATATTTAAATTTCTATAAATAAAAAATTATCTATTAGGTCCTGTTCGGCCGCTCCACTATTTTCGCAGGTCAACTGAATTTTTTTTTTCCCACGCGAATAGTAATTTTTAATTCAATTCCCGTACCCATGCCTATTCCCAATGGTCCGCAAACATGCCCTTATGTGATGGGTTGGTGGCCATTTCAGATCAGGTTTTTAAGGGAAACATTGACATGTTATTCGTACTAATTTGCCAAAAATTGCAATCTTGGACTGAATCCAAGAATTAGGCCGATATCAGGTCGAAATTTTGGACATTAACTCTAAAATTTATGAATTTTTACATGAAATTACTATTTAGATAAGGGCAGTGCTGTATTGAGATCTTAATTTATAATTTTCAGAGCTGATAGAAATATTTTTCTCTTTGTGTCAATTTTGCCCTTATTTAGTAACTTCTTTTAAAAACTGAAATAAGATTACGCACTAAATTTAAGGATATAATTTAATGTGTTTAATTTAAAACAGCGACATTATTTACTTTAGTGTTATTTTGTTACTTGTGTGATTCACAAGCTAATACCAATACTTATTCAGTACTTTGCCAATTATTAATTATAATACACAAAAGTAACTTATCTAAATCAATATTTCGTCCGTCAATTTGTTTGGTGAACTCAAATATTATAACCTTGTATGATATAATATTTTTTATGTAAAGTTGTCATATCATTATTGGACAATATCTTTAAATATAAAAATCATCGCATGACATACAAAGATAATGAACAAAAGTAAATAATTACAAAATATACTATGTGCTGTTGAAAGTTGCATGTAAATTTTCAATTATCATTAATCACTTTAAATATGAACAAAAGCATTGAAAAATGAAAATAAGTTTTTTAAAAAATACTAACAAATGCATATCGCATATTGGATGTAAATAAAAAGTTTGTTGGATTAGATTTTTCACCAAAACTTTAACCTTAGACCGTTAGATAATAAGAATCCTGAAAATTATAGATATCAATAATACTTGTATTAACATAAGTTAATTGAAAAATGAAAATAACTTTTCAACTTAAATAAATAAAAATTATATAGCTAATCAAGCGTAGTGCAAGTAAACTAAAAGTTAAAATAAATTTATTATATTAATCAACAACGTCAATAATATTATGAACTCCAAAATATATTCGTCAAAAGAAAAAAAAATAAACTGATGTGAGATACCCACAAATTCAGTAGATCAAGGGCTCGCACTAAAAGAAATAAACAACAAATCAATATATATATGGCAATATATATATATATATAGAGAGAGAGAGAGAGAGGAGGGATCCAATTACACCCTTTTTTTTGACACATCATGACATTGTTTTTTTTATAGTTTAATTTTGCGATTTCAAAATCCAAATAGTCGATCCAAACCGTTCAACATGATTGATATACTAAAATGTGCTTGGAGATCAAATTTTACATTTTTTGAATTTTTTTACTATTTATTAAGATGGTTACAAAATCGTTGTTTTTCAATGGTCCGAAAATAACGATTTTGTAACTATCTTAATAAATAGTAAAAAAATTCAAAAATTTGTAAAATTTGATCTCCAAGCACATTTTAGTATATCAATCATGTTGAACGGTTTGGATCGACTATTTGGACTTTGTAAATAGTAGGTGTCAAAATGTGTCAAAAAAAAGGTGTAACTTGATCCCTCCTCATATATATATATATATATATATATATATATATATATATATATATATATATATATATATATATATATATATATATATTACCAAACTTAGCTACTATGAAATAGCTAACTCTTTTTCCCACACGATTTCATGATGCAAACATTGTTTATTTTTGTTTTTGTTTTTTTGGATAACTAATGACTTAAATGCATTAATTAGAATAGCTTTTATATCAACATAAATTCGTGGATACAAATGTAACTTGTACTTTTTAAAATTCCAAATTTGTAAAGATAGATAAGGAAGGACGACGTATCTCATTTATGTGAAAAAATAAGATCTTAAATTTCTTAATTTGCGATACATTAATTACCCATAGATCTTAGCATATATGCAAAGTCTTAATCAAGGGCAAAACTGGTATAAAGAAAAAGAATATTTCAGAGCCCTCAATATTGTATTTTGAGCTCTTAAAGTAGCGCCTCCCTTTAGATAAACATCTTGGTTATGTTGTTTCAATTTTGATTTTGAAATGTTATCGTAAGCATAACACAGATAATATTGTTACGGATAGACACATTTTATTTCCGTAAGAAATATCTACATAGAAATTAATGTTGGAGTTAGTGTAGCTTTTCTTTATGGAAATAAAACTCTTGCGAATTGGACATGAGTAGTACTAGAATGGGTGACCTCTTGAGAAATCTATTTGTTGTTGATTCCGATTGGGTTTCATTTCTAACCTACCCTAATTTTTTTTTTTTTTTTTATAATAAAGGCTTTAAAGAAGAAGAAGCAAAAGATTAATAGATAGAGAAATTATTTGACAAATTTTTTTTTTGCTAGAACAATTATTCAATTTTGATATATATAGGAAATATCAAGATGATAACCCCTTCATTAGAAATTAGAATGCATTGTGAATTTAAGCTAATGTTACCTAATCTTGACTTGAAGGAGCTAACATAGGCCTCCAGTTATTGGTTAAAAATTGAGGCCTTGGAAAGGACACCTTAGAACAAGAGTTCTATGCCTAAATTATTATAGCTAAGATTTTTTTTGTAGTAGCTAAGATATTCCAACAAATAGCACTTTGTTACAGCTGTGCTCGAAGAGAAAACAGATTGTGGTCTTCTCTAGTTCTGCATTCAAATAAAACAAAACAAAGCTATTGTAAAAACTAAAACTTCTCTTTCATCTTTTCTAATGTGCAAATCAATGTATATTTTGTGTTGCAATGCAAACTTGGAAGATGATATAGACAATAGAAGTTGTTCTAGTACACTTACGTTTTTGTGTTTCTTATTCATTTGATTGGATGGTTCAGTATGATTTTTTTAAATTAAATGACCAAAAATAAAATAAATATTATTGCTCAAGAATAATTATATGCATCTCTGCATTCCAGTCCCACCTCTGTTTCTGCAGTTACAGTGAGAGAAGATTGTACTATGATCTTCACTAATTATATGTTCTCCTTTCTCAGTCTATGCACTTGTCTCCACGTCAACTTTCTTATGTATAAATACTTGAAAAATAACATATTAATATTTGCAAAGTAAGATATTAATACTTGCATGCGTAACTTTATATGATTATTTTTCTTTTCAGTCTCTCAATGGTCTTCGCATCAATATTCCTCTAATGAAGTAGTGGGGACCTTGTATTCACGCAGGAAGCTTCCTATAACAAAAATAGTTGACCTCATAGGTATAAATACTTGTAAAATAAGATATTAATACTTGCAAAATAAGATTAATACTTTGATATGTAACTTGATATGATCAAATATGATCAAGCATCTGAAGATTAAACTTTTTACAATGTATATACATATAAATACTTCATTGCATAAGTATAAATACTTTCAATACTTGATATTAATATTTTCAAACGTCATCCAGCATCATATGTAAAAAAAATATCAAGTATTGCAGTCACTCCATATAGCTATATGACAATATTGATATTTTTATAAACGCGTATGGTCCCCTGCCCCCACCCCTCGCATTTAGTTTGAGTAGTCCCCCATAGGTATTTATGGTGCAGAGAAAGTTTGAGAGATTTGGTTGGGAAGACAATTATTTACTTTAAAATAGTTTCGTACATATCCATGTATATGTGTAAATACTTTCGTTCATAGGTATTAATACTTTAGAAATTATGCAGGGATGATACGGATTATATAATAAAATTGTACGGGGACGGTCCCCCAAGTTAGTTATGGAAGTTATATGAAGAAACAATGTAGGGACAGAGATGCGGAGACAGTTATGAGCGCCCCAATTTATATTCGTTAATATATATTATCTAAATAATTAGGAACTAGTTTCCCAAGCAAAGCAAACATTCATTATTTATCATTGAATTTTAGGTATGCTGGAACATTGTTCAATTTATATATGGACATATTCACGCCATATTATTAACTAATTACTGAACTTAATTTTTCCTTTCAAACAATTTAATATTTTTTTTACTTAAATTAGACATACATGAACTTTCCAATGAAGAACTATCAAATTGTTGATATAAAATATTTTTCTATTGATGTGCTTTTTTGTTTATGCTAATGATTTTACTTATTAAACTACAGACGTTTTTGCTATGAGAAAAAATTTTATTTTTCATGACGCAATAACAAAGTAATTTATTGGAACTCAATATTTGTTAATTACTTCACAAGTTCTCTGTTTTTTTTAAATACAATTGAGAGTCAAATCATCCAACTTTGTACATAATTCTTATTCGAATTTCTAACCTTAGCAACACGTTACGAATCTAAAACTTCAAGTAATTTATTTGCGGCAAAGAAATTGACACTCCATTATTCTCTCATTTATTTCAATTATGGTCAGTACACAATAATTGAGAACTGACAAGTACTTGTTATCATTGTACCTGAGTCCTGAGTTGAGGAATTAATGATTTCATACCTATAAAGAGAGTAGAACTAGGGTGCTCCTAAGTTCACCAAATCTCTTGTGAACTTGACTCTAAAATATATCGAATCGATTTTAAACGATGAATCCAAACCGTTGAAACTCTTCTACCTAATGATTGATGCATCTACATGTGAAAATTTTAAAGTTTCGAATTAATTTGATATAGAGTCAAGTGGTAAAAAATTTAAGATTTATAAATAAATTTTATTTTGACCACTTGACTCTATATCAAATTAATTTGAAACTTTAAAATTTTCACATGTAGACGCATCAATCATTAGGTAGAAGGATTTCAACTGTTTGGATTCATCGTTTAAAGTCGATTCGATATATTTTAGAGTCAAGTTCTCAAGAAGCTTGGTGTACTTAGGAGCACCCTAGTTCTACTCCCTATAAAGAATTTGATATAAAGATATTGCTGAGGAACTCAGGTAATTAGGAAATAAATTTGAAACAATTTAATTTCGCATTTTTTTAGTATAGAAATATCTTGCCAAACAAAATATTCATGTATCAAGTATTATAGTACCTATTTGTCTGGACAATATTCTTTCTTGCCTGTATCCGATAAGCTAATTGAAAAAAAAAATATTACCCTTACCTATCATAACATTAATTCATCATCTCCATATAAAATATGTGTCTATATATATAATTTTATAATTTTTATTTTTAATTATTACCGTACAAGATAATGGATAAAGAATAACTTTTATTTGTACTCTTACATATTATTTTGATGATATTTATTTTTATTTTAAATTAGTGGCTCTAAATACTTACTAACGATTTTATATTTTGATTAAAAAATTATTTTTAGATTTACTCATTTATTCTCTTTAAAATAATTTACTCATTTATTCTCTTTAATTCCTCTAAACTATTAAACTCTTCTATTGCTCATCACTCTCCATGATTGGATCTGCTCTCGTCCAACAGTCGCCATGCTCCGACAACCGAATTTACTCTCCGTCACGCTCTGATCGAGATGGAAGTAAAAACCCCGTGCTCACATCCACTCTGCTCTTTCTCCTCTCCCTCTCTAGATCTCCTCTCCGCTTGAGGAAGTAGAAACAAGAGAGAGGAGGGTATTATTGTGTCGAGAAGGGCTGGGAGGGGTGGTGGCTTTAGGGTTTTGTTGTCACCGTTCAAATCATCTATTCGAAAAGAGCAAACCTAGTCAACAATTAGAATTTCGATAAGTTGTTTATTTGAAATCAGATCTATTTTTATATTCTTATCCAAATCTGATAACTAAATGAAAAAAAAAAGATATTACATATATTCATCTTATTGAATAATACACGTGTTAAATAAACAAATTCATCTTATTGAATACGGCATGGGTTAAACAAACGAATAAAAGAGTGTCATTGGCACCCATAATTTTAGCCGAAATTCAAGTGGCGATCGTCATAAATGTTCTAATTCCTTGGAATAAAAAGAAATTATCACTTTCATGCCCTAAGGAAGAGGGCATCTTCTTTGGATCACCAAAGAATAATAAAGAATATATAACTCATTAAATTGATAGCAACTCTATGTCTCTAACATCGATCAATATAGCAATAAATATCACCAACTTCATTCATCACCCAATCCAGTTTTCATAGTCCTTTGCATCATTTTCAAGTTTTAAACTAAAACGACCCATAGACATAGTTATATTAATTAGAGGAAGAGGAAGAATTAATCAAGCACTTGTTTATGACACTGATGTCCGGGATTAATCAGGGAGTTAAGTTATGATTGATTAGTTTAAATGATTGTTCTAGGCTATGTGATTCATGGGAACCAAATCTGCTCCTTTTCTCCATCTGGATAGGTCAAAATCTATCACACAGCTTCAATTAAATTTGAATCATTTCAATAGATTAAATTGATATAAAAGAAAAAAGTAATTGAAACTCGGTGATGAATTTTGAACGATCCAGAAGGAAGAAAAGAAGCAGATTTGGATCCGTGATTCATGATGCTTCAAGTAGCTTGCTCAATTGGTAAGGTGTAGGGGTGGCAAAAAAGCTTATGGCTCGTGGCTCGATCATGACTTGTATCTGACTAGTTCGCTAACAGCTTGTTCGTTACTGGACCGAGCTATTAACGAGCTAGGTCGCCACTAACTCGGTTTAGAATTAACTAATTCAAGTTGGGGGCTAGCTAACTCGGTTAGGCATCAATTTGTGAATTTGTATGAATTTGTGTACATTTTATACTATCTAAATCGGTCCAGCTAGGTTCAATTTTTTTGTAGAATTTGTTTTCTTCTTAAAACAAGATCTAGCCAGATCTAGTGAGTCAGTTCATTAGCTCGCGAATCATATTGTAATTCGGCTCGTCCAAATTCATACCATAAAAAAAAATTAACGCATTAAAATTAACTTCTAATCCTTATTTATTTTACCAAATCTGATTGTAATTCAGCTCATCCAAATTCATACCATCTCGAATATTTTCAAATTATAAAGAAAATTGAATTGAATTCAAACCCTAATTAAATTTTGCTGGTTTCTCCGAATCAAATCAGATTGGAACCAAATCTCATGTCCACATAGTCCATCCGTCCATTCACCCATAATATAAACGGTCATGATTCATGTATGTAGAAGGAAATAGTTTTAAAGAGACACAACCAATATTGAAATCATAACCGTTTAAATAATAGATGGACGGACGAATAGATCTGTTGACATAAATTTCCTGTCCACATATAAGCAGGAGATTCGGGTCCAGATCCCCTAATGTAATCCAATTTTTTAGTTTTTAATCGAGACCGTCTAATTAGAATCCAACATTTCATCTCGCACGATCCATCTTGAATCCGGCGCTCCATCTCGCGCACTCATCTCGAATCGGACAGTCCCGATTTAAAACTCAAAAATTGAGTTACATTAGTGGATCTCGATTCGGAGGTTCGGTTCCAATAGATTTACCTCATGTGTATGTGTGTGTGAGAACATACTAGACTGTTGGAACTTGGAAGGGGCACCATTTCGATGTGATCTCCTATTTATGGCAGGTAGGGCCCACAGTGCTCTAGTGCATTGCCGCGCCATTTTGATGAACCAACCAACCTTTCTGTTGCTGTACTGCAACTGGATTTGTTCAAATAAACCACCCCCTCATCATACTTCATATATATATATATATATATATATATATATATATATGAAGTTTTTCCAAACTTTTTTTTTCTTCTAATCATGTTTTGAAAAATATTTGCGGAGATTACAAAACCATAGATTGCAATAATTATGCATGTGCTTTTGTTATTTACAGAGCAGTTTCGACTTCATACAGCGTACGATTCATATGCTATGTTGTTCTAACTCTATCAATTATATGCTACATGAATCCAAATTTGTGCTGTCAATATCTTTTCCCAACGGATTCTATACTTAGCAGTTAGCATTAAACTCAAAAACAGTAAGTTGCTTGCTTCTGCTTCAGTTAGCCAAAATGAAATATACATATCTAACAATAAGCAAACAGTTTATATATTTAGTGTGGGATATTCAGGTTTGTGTTTCTATTTCTAATAGTTTAGTTATTTTTAAATTGATAAATATATTTCAAACTTTTCTGACTAATATCTATTTGCAGTATATCACATGTATTCCAGGAATATATAATTCAATAATTACACAATATAGAAGGAATTTTCAGCAAATGTCACCAAATTAAACACACCGTTAATTATTGTCATCCAATAACATATATTAATACTATTAATTACATAAATGTAACTTCTAATGCATCATATACATAAATGTAAATACCTCCGCATGCAAGCATGCATGCATCATGTAACCATAAATCACGACATATAAAACCCGATTGCATGCTAATCGTGCTCGATCCTTTAAATCAATGTCCAGACCAAAGAAATGCGCCCATGGCAAAGTTGCGCTTGCTAACGACATCTCCAATGAGAGGAAGGCCGTACTCTCGCAAGAGGCAATCGAGCTTCCACTCGGGCATCGTCTTGTAATCATCACGCGTGTAACGGGGGTAGTGCAAGGGCATTTGGAAGCAAGTTATATTTTTCTCTTTCCCCATTTTGTTTTGCCCTCCATTTGCCATTACCTTGCTCATGTTTTGAGATAGAGAACTATACTCTCCTTCTCCTCTCTTAACCCTTTAATTAGTTCCCTAGGGAACTTTTGTTTAGTTTCCTTGAGAGAAAAGTGGTGTATGATGAGAGGTATATATAGAACTAGAGATGACAATGGAGTTCAATTTACCTCCATTTCCTAATTAAAATGGAGATGACAGAATTGATATAGAGGGTTCTAGAGAATATTAATTGTTTGGCTAGCTAGAAGGTGAAGAAAAAAAGAAAGATTAATTATAAAGAGAGATAATGAAATGGAATTTAATTAGGGGAGGTTATATTTTTGTTTTTATTCCTCTTATTATATATACACACGATAATTTAAAGAAAAGTTAATAAATAACCTCTATTAATTTAGAGACTGACTTCACTGCTCTTTAAATAGGAGGGCATGATCCTGCTATTTCAATTTCAGCCGTTTATCTGTATTGAAATTCGTGTATGAAAAAATTCAACGATTAAGATTGGAATAGCAGGATCATACTCTCCTATTTGAAGAGCAGTGAAGTCGGACTCTTAAATTTAACCGGCTCATATTAATTATTTTTTCTCAGCCTATTTTCTATTTATTCAGTTGCCCTCCAATTAACCAAATAAAGTGTTAGTTGCAAGAGGAATTAATGCTAAGAAAAGAAAAGTTGGTTTTTAGAAGGCATATATGTCGTTCTTGCTTTGCCGCGTAATATAGACAATTAATATATCATAGGATACCAAAACATGCAACCATACCTTGTATGGTTTTCCACAAGCTTTCTTTCTTGTTTTGCAAGCTATTAATTATTTTGGTTATAAGTAAATTATGGAATAAAGATATTGAGTAAGCTATTTTGATTTCATAGAAAGCATGATTAATAAAGACAAAATGAAAAATATATATAATAATATAAGCATGATGTAAAAATAATTTTGTCAATATATTTATTCTAAAATTTATATATGAAATTATATAAAATTTAGGTCTTCCGGTAATTCTTTAAAATAAGATTTCTTATACAATATGCTAATTAAGAGAAAAGATAGGCAAATGAAGTCTCAAATGAATTATCATGATGTCGAGAAAACAGAATTTCGGAACTATGCTTACGGTAATATGATAAAGAAACATTGTTTTTCTTTCTTCATCCAAATAGCCTTCTATTTTAACTATTCTCGCTTCATCCAAACATACCATGTAGTGGTTTGGCAATTGGCAATTTTTGTTTGTGAATTTTTACCTTTTTTGTTCTTTTTTAACTTTACCATCCTATAGAGATTGAGGCAATTTTGAGTCTCGCTTCTTAAATGAATGGTTGCTTATTAGATGGCCACTTAAATCATGGAAATAGAATTCTTCCTAAATCTGGCTTTCTTCATAATCACACAATTATACAATCGTGCTCCTCCTATATCAAACATAATTAATACCTTCAAGTTTAGTGTGCATTAATGATGATATGTTGAATCTGAGCCACACACCACTTCGTTCGACTTTTATGGCAACTATACTATCCTTTTCTTTTATGGCAGCACAAAACTTTATAATGCTGTCTTCCTGGATTTTGCGTTTTAGTGAGATCGGAACATTTTAATTGACTTTGCTCCTCTTTGGAACTTTTTTTGCCTCCCTCTGCATATTTGATTTATAATTCGGATTAAATTTAGGATTAAAATTAAAATAAATTTCTTGAATTATAATTGGTAATTAGAATTATAAATTAAAAACATCAGAAATTACAAGTAAGAGCATTGAAAATATAAATTAAAACATTATTTTTTATTGAATACTTAATTAGTTGATGGATTTAAATCCAATTAGCTATTTAAACCCGATTCGATATTTCCCCCTAATGCTGCGCCCTTTAGTTGCCAATTTTTTTTTCATACCATCTTCTCAAAAAAAAAAAAAAAAAAACCAAATAGCTAATTTTTTTTTGGAGAAAATTCCAAATTTACCGGTTCCGAGCAACCAAATCAGTCTGTGCAAATATTAATTTCACTGGATTTCATATCTTTTTGGTTCCGCATATTATATTTACAAACTTGGTAATTTTCGAATTTTTAGTTTCCCTGGATTTCAAACTTGCTAATTCGTTCGAAATCATGGGAGAAATTATTTGTTATAATAACAAAGATATTAAATAGTTGGGTGGCTTAATCTCTAACTTTACTTAAAAAAAAAACCCGCATAGAAATTTCTATTCCTAAAGTCACTAACATGCAGTGTTTTAAAATTTGGTCTATTCGGCCGAATATTCGTATTCAGTTGGAATCCGCATAGAAAATAATATTCAGTTCAATATTTTGTTTTGAATATTCGGTCTCATATTCGGTATTCGGTTCCACATATTTGGTCGCATATTCAGCCTCTGATATAAAGTATTAGATACTTTCTTAATTTGTATACAAATTAATATGAATTCTCATTTTTAAATCCGCATATATAAATCCAAATAAAAATTCAAATATACGGCCGCATACCGTATATGCGATATGCAGTGGCCTTTCGAATCCCAAAGCGGCTGAGATTACCATTCTATTTAGACTTTAAAATAAAAATAAAAATTATGAGACATGAAAGACACGAGACATTTAAATTCTCCTCATTTTTTTATTTATAAATTTTTGTACTTGTCTTGATTCAGAAAATACTACAAGAAATTCAGGATTGTTAACGGTAAAGCAGCTGCTAATTGATTCAATTATTTTTAGGAACCAACACTAAATTATTTATAGAATTATTTTGTGGAAGCAAATGGGTCCCGTTGGTTAAGAAACATAATCTTTAGTAACCAAGTATATCAACTTATAATGCTTATGAAACGAATAGTCCAAAATCACATTGGGCGTCCAATCTATTACGGGCCATATTAAGATTTCTCTCTTTTAAAGGGCCGCATTGGCAGGCCTGATAATTTGTATTACTTAATTTAAACGGGCCTTCCCACTGTGGGCGTTTGGTTCCGCTCAAATTTTGAGCTAGTCAGGATTCAGGAGTCCTTTCCTGTCAAGTCCCGCCTGATTCGATCTGAACCATCAATATTACGTTTCTTTTGGTAAAATAACATTAGCCAGTTTTTAACGGTTCAAATTATATTTCTCCTATCTTATGTCGCCGATAATATTTTATGAAACGATAATATAGTGCTATGATAGGACCATGTACCCATGGCCCATAACAAAGGCAAGTTTCGGACTATGAATAGGCTCGGCCTCGGATCTCTAACACAGGCCAGGGCGAAGTCATGAAGAAAGTCCAGGCCGAAATCAACTTTCAAGAACATCATGAACATTCTCAGGCCGAAAGCTACTCAGACCGGGCGTGATGAGCAATGATCGGACAATGTCGGCCTTGCAAGGCCCAGCAAACGATTCGTCCGAACTAGGCCTCTCCTGGCTCCAGCCCAGAAAGGCCCAGTTCGGCCTCGGTTTATGCTCACTGTAACTGTCTCTGCCAATAGTAAACACGGTGTTATTACCGCCCGTACGGATAACCAGGCCTATTTAAGGCGCTGAGCTCCATTTATTGCGGGTTGGATTTTCAATACGATATGATAGAGTTAAGTATCTCAAAAACACACACCACGTTTTTAGCACAGCACAGCACTCTATTTACTATATCTTAGCCTGCAGCCCTGAAGCAGGACGAGTAAGAAAAAAGTCCAGCTATACGGCCCGTTCACACCTAGACGGGGCGTATCATGCTAAAAGTCCCCCAAAAAAAACAAAAGCAAAACTGATATACACAAGCAAAATACTCAATAGTTAAATTTCTGCTCTGAAAATATGAATTCACATCCTCTCCGTTACCTGATAAGAGAATCTTTTATAATTAGTAGATCTGAACCATTCATTTTAACTTGGCACGAATCTCAAATCCAAATAATACTGCTCCTGCGCTAGTTCGAATCCAAATCGGCTGTGATTTAATCTCAAACCGTAAAGTGAGGGTAATTCGCTACAGTACTCTTTTTTTTAGATACGAATCCTGAAAATATAGAATTCACATGGAATTAATTAAACCAATTCCTCAGTCCCCACTTCGAATTCGACATCGCCAATCCCTCCTTCCATACCCTAAAACCTAATCCCCAATTCCCCACCGGAGCCGCGCCGCTGCCGCCGCCCGCACTCCCATTCCCGCCTGACCGCCTCCGCGCCTCCACCCCTCCCAGTCTCAGGTAAATTCTACAAATCCTCTTCTCTGTTGTTCTTAGATTTCGAAACTTTGGCAAGTAGAACGAATTGATGTGTTAACTGAGGCTTCATTGTTTCTCTCAGTCTCTAACGTTAAACCAAAAACCACAACCCTTGAAGCCCTCTCTCTTTCTCTCTCGACGCCATCAATGGCTAATCAGGCCGACCCCTCCCCCGGCTTCCTAACGAAGCGGGACACGGAGGTTAAACTACCCCGACCTACGCGGGTCAAGAACAAAACTCCTGCGCCAATTCAGATTACAGCGGAGCAGATCCTACGGGAGGCGAGAGAGAGGCAGGAGGCAGAGATCCGACCACCCAAGCAGAAAATCACTGATCCTACCGAGCTCGCTGATTATCGCTTGAGGAAGCGAAAGGAGTACGAGGATGTTATTAGAAGGATAAGATGGAATATCTCGGTATGGGTGAAGTATGCTCAGTGGGAGGAGAGCCAGAAGGATTTCACCAGGGCAAGATCGGTATGGGAAAGAGCTCTAGAGGTGGATTACAGGTAATTTGCATTGTAGAAATTGTGCTGAAATAACAATGAAAATCTAGTGGTTTCAGTGTCACATGCCTCGTGTTCTAGTATTTGATGTTTTTCACTAGTGGATTATGTTTATGTAACTGTTTACTGTATAGTTTGCTTATTCACATTTGTTATTTAAATTATTGTCGCTTTGTTGGGTTCCTCTACATCATCAATAATAATATTGTTTAGTGAGACACTAAAACAAGCATTGATATTGGGAAAAATATAGGAGAGTAGACTTGTCTAAGAAATAATTTGAAGGTCAAAAGAATTAGTCCTTTGGAAATTTAGAATACCCATTGGCTATTTCGGGGCAGACCTGGGCTTTTCTGTAAACAAGGCTAGGATAGGTCATGTCTTTTTTATCAAACCTTATATTAATACAGAAGTCTGTTATTTTTATTTCACTTGTATGATTCTTACCTACCCCTCACTTTGTACAGGAACCACACACTATGGCTGAAATACGCCGATTTCGAAATGAGAAACCGTTTTGTGAACCATGCCAGAAATGTATGGGACCGTGCCGTTTCCCTACTTCCACGTGTAGACCAGCTATGGTACAAATACATTCACATGGAGGAGGTGCTGGGGAATGTGCCGGCTGCTCGCCAAGTGTTTGAGAGGTGGATGCAATGGCAACCAGACATACAAGGCTGGCTCTCGTACATAAAATTTGAATTAAGGTATGTTACAAGTTTTGCTTCCTGATCTGTTTTTCAGTATCTGCTTTATTTATTAAGAAGAATCTTGTGGTACCCTGGTTATTCCTTGATTAGGCCCCTCTCAATTCATCATATTTTGGCTTTCGATCTCGCAAGAAAACATTGAGGGTTCAAAGAGTTACTGTACCAATAGGTCCATATCACCACGAACCTGTACCTCTAGCAGCCAACTTCACCTTTTGCGCCAATTTCTTTTAATATATTGAGAACTCAGAATATTTGCACTAATAGATCTGAACATATTTCTAACTAGCCTTAACTCCACATCACAGGTATGGTGAGACAGAGCGGGCCCGTGGTATCTATGAGCGATTCATAGCCTGCCACCCACGGCCTGAATCCTTTATCCGGTATGCCAAGTTTGAGATGAAGCGTGGTGAGGTTGCTCGAGCCCGTGCCATATATGAGCGTGCGTCGGACCTCTTAGCAGATGATGAAGATGCTGAAACCCTCTTCCTTGCTTTTGCCGAATTTGAGGAACGATGCAAGGAGACTGAAAGGGCACGGTGCATTTACAAATTTTCCCTTGCCCGGGTCCCTAAGTCGAGGGCTGAAGATCTGTATAAAAAATATTTGGCATTTGAGAAACAATTCGGAGATAGAGAGGGGATAGATGATGCTATAGTGGGGAAGAGGAGGTTACAATATGAAGAAGAGGTGAGAAAAAATCCATTGAACTATGACTCTTGGTTTGATTATGCAAGACTGGAAGAGGGGATTGGGAACAAGGAAGCAGTACGTGAAGTTTATGAGCGTGCGATAGCCAACATACCACCGGCTGAGGAGAAGCGGTATTGGCAGAGGTACATATATCTGTGGATAAACTATGCATTGTATGAGGAGCTAGATGCACAAGATGTAGAACGAACTAGGGATGTTTACAGGTATATATTTTTCGGCAACTGTCATTACATAAAGCTTATTTTGTATCGTTCTGTTTATCATTTTTTTAGGCTCAGCCATTTATATTATGTGAAAGATAAATACAGTCTAAAACTTCTCCAATTTTCTGTTCAGATGGAACTGCTTCATAGCACATGCCCAATTGTTTGAGATAAATTACAGAAATAATTTCAAAACATCTTAATATGTATTTTTTGTTTATATGAACTGGTAATGCAAATAATTTTTCTTTTGATGATACAGGGAGTGCATTAAGCTGATACCTCACAAGAAATTTTCATTTGCTAAGATATGGCTCTTGGCTGCGCAGTTTGAGATTCGTCAGAAGAATCTAGATGCTGCTCGGCGGATCTTAGGGAATGCAATCGGTGTTGCTCCAAAAGACAAGGTATAAGAATTTATCTATTGATTTGTTTTCTATCTCAAATTAGTTGTACTTGCTTTCTGTTCTTTAACTTGCTTTAAGTTTTGTTTAATTCATTTTTATGAAGTATCAGTTTGAAACAAAATTTAAAAAGATTTATCAATCAGTAGTCCATTTTTTCTAAATAGGACAGCATAAGCTGCAGAATTTTTTGTTATCCTTTTGTTACTACAGACAGCGACAGCTATAATAAATTGTGATTATCTTACATCTTATATGAAATACTCAGATTTTCAAGAAGTATATAGAAATAGAGTTGCAACTGGGCAACATTGACCGGTGCAGAAGACTCTACATGAAGTACCTTGAGTGGGCCATGGAGAACTGTTATGCATGGACAAAATTCGCTGAATTGGAGCGCTCTCTTGGTGAAACCGAGCGAGCCCGCGCAATCTATAAAGAAGCCATTAAACAGCCTGCTCTTGACATGCCAGAGTTACTGTGGAAGGTAAAAGAATCATTTCAAAATTTGTTTTATACACTAAGAACTGGCAGTATGGAGATGCACCAGCATAGTTGGTTAACCTTGGTTATAGAATTCTGTTTGAAAGATTAAGTTGAACAGTTGAAGTGTTGAACTAGAGTACATATTTCAAAAAATTTAGGTCTGATCCTGGTAGGATCCACACTACATGGTGATCCTTGATTCCTAAAATAGTAGATATTCTATGGTTGTTTAATTTTGTTTCCTTGGGTGAGTTTTGTTGAATTTACCTGCCCACCCCACCCCTTCCCCCGAACCATAAAGGATATTTTTAATAAAGGGTGAATTATTTGTACAATTCAGGCGTACATTGATTTTGAGATTTCTGAGAGAAATTTTGAGAATACAAGAGAACTATATGAGAGTCTTCTGGAGCGAACTAAGCACCTTAAGGTGTGGCTTAGCTATGCAAAATTTGAGGCATCTGCTGACACTGATGAACTTGACGAAAATGGGAACCCTCCTGAAGAAGATTCTGAAGCTTTCAATGCACGCCAGCTGGACCGAATCCAGAAATGCCGAGGTATATTCCTCTATTTGTTGATTATCTCTTTTTGGTGGTATTTGCATTGTGTTGATCTGATTTGGTTCCAGTTTTGTATAAATTTGTATCTTCTTGGGGTCTTTATTAGTTTCTGTAATAGGCTTCTTAATTTAATACTGAAGTTCACCATTTCCTGTACAAACCAATAGGATGCGGTGAAATAATAGGTAGTCCCTGCTCAGTAATCTTTGGCTATGAAGTCGAGATATCTAGCAACAATCCGACACAACAAGTTGTCATTAATGTTCCAAAAATAACCTCACATCCGTAGCCAAACTATATATATCTCTCGAATACATCATTGAGAAGAGAATCTAATCATATTCCCTTTTCCTTAATGAAACAGCTGTATTTGAGAGGGCGTTCGAGCACTACAGGCACAATGAACCGGAGTTGAAGGAGGAGAGAGCCATGCTACTAGAAGAGTGGCTGAATGTTGAAAGTTCTTTTGGTGCCTTGGGAGATGTCAGCATAGTACAAAAGAAGCTTCCAAGAAAGGTCAAGAGAAAGCGAGCTATTACCACAGAAGACGATACTCCTGCTGGGTATGTACCCCTCCTTTGTTAGCATTCCTCAGTAGTACAAATAACAATATTAAATACCACTGTTCTTTTTCTTCAAACTGTTCCTTCTTTTCAAAAGCATACATGTATTTTTTATGCTTAATTACTAATTAAAAGGAAGAATAGAGTCTTTCGTTCATGCTGCTATGATCCTGTATGTAACCTATATTAGCACTGTACCACATCACACTTGTCTGTCAAACTGTCAATTTTAGGATACCGAAATGAAAATTTTGGTATGTTGTTGTTTTTTACTGAATAAGCCTGGTGCTAAACCTGGCAGACCTGTACCTGTTATAGGATAATCTTTACATAATAATTGAATTATGATCTGACTTGGGTTTTGTTTGTTATTGCAGATTTGAGGAGTATATTGATTATATTTTCCCTGACGAAGTTGCGATGGCGCCTAATTTGAAGATTCTGGAGGCGGCTTACAAATGGAAGAAGCAAAAGGCTGATCCAAATGAGGATTAAACCAAACCATAGATGCTGGCCCTTGGTCCTCTTTTGGTATCACTTTTTCACAAGGCTTTGCAACTAATGGGAGATGTGATCTATTAGCAATGAACTTCTTTTGTTTTAGATATAGTTTAGGATATATGCTTTGTTTAGGAATTGTTAACCTGCACACGAATTCCGAGTGTGAGAGGTCTTGAGATTTTGTAAGTTAGGTTTTAGTTCTGCTCACTGTTTTTTTTTTCTGGTAGCCTTGCTTTAGAAAGTCGTGTAAAATTTTTAATCTTAATCACTGTAATTATGGAAACTTGCTCGACACTGTCAAGGAAGGGGGGCCCATTCTCGTTTTTATTTAATTATAATCCATGCATCTCGATTCAGTTATCGTGTATTTGATTAATTTAAATTATGATTGGGCCTAAAATATGTTGATTTTCATCATCATTCACAGGCATATCAATTTCGACATCAACTGAAGCTGATTTATGACATTTTTATGACATCATCATCATTTACTTGTATCATTTTTTTATGATATCAAATTATTCTCTATATTTTCAAAGTTTTTAAAATCCAAACAGTCTATCCAAATCGTTCAACATGATCTTCATATTAAAATGTGTTTGGAAATTAAATTTTATGTTTTTTTGAATTTTTTTACTATTTATTAAGTAATTTACAAAATTGTTGTTTTCAGACTATTGAATTTTTGTAACCATCTTAATAAATAGTAAAAAAATTCAAAAAAATTTCATCATATTAAACGGTTTGGATCAATTATTTGAATTTTAAAAATATATGGTGTAATTCGGTGTCACTAAATTCTAATTCATTTGTAGCTGAAATAACCGCACTTGTCTTGTCCCAAAAAATTTCATTATTTCTTTGGACAAACAATTAACTTACTGGTACAGCTAATCTGTAGTGTGATCGAGAAGCAAGTTCATTTGTGAATTATATACCTTTTCACAAATCAACCCTATTCGGCCTTTTTTATTAGGCCGACACAATAGATAGCCCATTGATGGATGCATCACATGTTCATTGAACAAAATGGCTTGGTCATGTTCTCTTTAAAGCTTTCTTAGGCGCAATACAAGGACAATTTCCTGAAAGCCATCACATACCTTTATTCAAAGCAGGTTTACAATTCTGTTTCAATCAAAAAAAAGGTTTACAATTCTGTGTCAAAAAATAAAGCAAGAGCTCAGATTTCGGTGCTTCTTTTTGTTTTCTTATTTTATTTTTTAAAAGTTCTTTTTGAACCACGAGGAGGCTAGGAGACTGGAGAATCCTTTTATAACAGCTACTCCTTTATCAGAAAATTTGGAATTATATAAAATTTTATTTCCTGTCATGTGCCAAGAAATGCCATTAACCAAATAACACTTACTTATTAGGTTAGGTTATTACAATTTGGGACTATTCGGCAACAAAAGATGACTTAATTCGTTTTTTTGTTTTTTTAGCCGCTTAATTTTGTCTAACACCGGTTCCTTAGTACATATTAAAATCACCTCATTTAGCCTTCTTTTATCTTGAATCTTAATTCTCTGTCTAAACCTTAAGGCACATTTGCCCTTCCTTTAGCTTTCTTAATTTTTACCCACGAATTAAGACAACCGAATATTGATTTCTTAATACTCCTTAAGCTCTTATTCCCTTTTGCCGAACAGTCCTTTATGTACATAATAGTTAAAACTCCCCCAAAATTCGGGTCCAGATCCCCTAAAGTAACCCAATTTTTGGGTTTTAGATCAAGACCGTCCGATTTGAATCCGGCATTCCATCTCGCACGATCCATCTCAGAATGTGCGCTCCATCATACACACTCATCTCAAATCGGACTGTCCTGATTTAAAACCTAAAAATTAAATTACATCAGTGGATCTCGATTCCAAAAATTCACCGTATTAAATACTCTCAGATGCGAAGTTTCTCATTTTATTTTTGGCAGGTACATGTCATATAAGGATATAACATTATTGAATTGAATGAATAATAGATGAGATAACATTAAATGGACTGAAACGGTGAAAGAAACTGTGCAAGATAGATATCATATGGGGCCCCTTGTCAGAAAAGTAATAGTCTGATCTTTAGCTTTAAACAAAGAAGACTTAAAGCAAGCTAAAGGTGTTAAAACGAACAGAAATTGCTAATATCTCCTCTTTCTTTCTTTTTTTTTTACCTCTTTAAGAGCACCACCACCAGCAACCTTTACCTCGTAAACTGGGTATGATTCGTACAAGAGCCATGAAATGAAATGAAACTTCCTATGTAGATCTCATTTAATTCGGTTCTCTGTTTCTTTCTCTCACATCAGTTCATTTTCAAAAGCAGAGAGATAGACAGACAGCAGGACTGAGTTGGAAAGGAGGAAAATTGTCTGTTCAGCCCCCCCCCCCTCTCTCCTCTCTCTCTAAACTTGTGATAAATAAATAGCAATGCGGCTGCTACGATTCTACCATACTTGTACCCTGGAGGTTGGATATTACAATTTGGAATATATGCATTACAGTTGATAAGTGACCAAAATGTTGTTAGTTATATAATTTGAGCAAAACTAGAGTGTGATGTGCTCATCAAGAAGAGTCGGTGAGCACACCTTCAAAAGACTATCGGAATGACTTCGAACTACGAATTCAAACCTTTTAAATTCATGTATTTCGTGAGTGATGCATGTTCATGCAAAATTTTAAAGTTTCGAATTCATTTAGCACGTAGTCAAGCGGTCAAAGTAATGAACATTTTATAAGTTGTTTTTTAAATTGTTTTATGTATTCATTTTTTATCATTTTTTTTACAGCTTGACCATGTGCTAAATGAATTCGAAACTTTAAAATTTTTGCATTTATATGCATCACTCACGAAGTACATGGATTTCAACGGTTTAGATTCGTAGTCCGAAATCAATCCGATACTCTTTTGGAGGTGTGCTCACCAACCCCTCTTGGTGAGCAAATCACACTCTATCATATAATTTTTGTTTCAAATTGAATCTACAATTTATAATCCGATGCTATTAATTTAGTGGTGATTTGAGAGCTTTAAAACAGTCTTTAAGATATCAATTGGAAGTTTGTTTAGATGCTATGCGAAGTAAAAGTTCTCGCTACTTTGCGTTCAAACCTCAATTTTTTTTAATTCAATGAGGCCGACACGAGTCATTCAATGTTTTTTTTTGTTAAAACCTGTAGGTATTTTTATTAATCAGGACAAACTAATTACACATGATTTCGTACCAATACATACAACATTTGCTCCAGTACATGGAATATTACAACTTAACACCTTTACAAAACTAGACGAGAAAATCAAAAAATAAAAGCAGAATCTAAAGTTTTTGCGCTCACATCGGTAGATATATATTGAGCTTGCAGGATTTTACGTGCCCGTGCTCAAATTGGTTGAGCCTGCACAAGCCATTCAATGTGATCTATATGTTAATATCTTGCTGGGGACAATTTTATATTTTTTATATTTTTTATATTTTTTTTGTTAGATATGAAGAAAATAATCAATTGAAGATTATATAATATTTTTTCCAATTGATTTTCTCCTTCCTAAAAAAAGTAGAAAAAAAAAATCTCAAATATATAAAATCTGATCTTCAAGAAGATTTCAATGTGTATGTTATGACTTATGAGTATAACAAGGGTGTTTCTAAGTTTATCAAATTTCTTTGTGACTCAACTCTAAATTTATTGAATTGACTTAAAACGACAAATTCAAACCGTTGAAATCCTTATACCTTATGAATTATGCATCTAAATGTGAAAAATTTAAAGTTTCGAAAATTAATTTAGTATAAAGTCAAGTAGTCAAAATTATAAGGTTTATAAATTAATTTTAATGTATTCATTTTTTTAACATTTTTTAACCGCCTTACTATACACAAAACTAATTTTAAAATTTAAAATTTTCGCATTTAGAACGTCTTTTGACCCTACTTCTATCGACATCTTTGTATTTTAATTTGAAAATAGGCAATAAAGTATCGGAAATTCTTTTGTTTTGCACAACACAACACCAAGACACAACTATTGTTAAGTATATTTAAATTATTTGAAAATTGAGAATTGTAAGAGGTAAAGGAGCTGCGAATTGATTCCAATTATTTTTTGGAACCAACACTTAATTATTTAATATTGTGATTTCAAATAGATTTCGTGTGCGGAAGCAAAATGGGTCCAGCTTAGTCTGAACCAATCAGGCTAAACGAAGCACTAGGCTGCGAACCTGTCTTGTGACCGTGAGCTCTGAGACATGAGTGCTTAATTGATAAAACATTTTTTAAATTTGTTTGCCTTGCAAGTCATAAATCTAACATTGTATTTTTTTTTTTTTTGTTTTTTTTTTAGGAACAACATTGATTTAGGTGTGAAAACAGAGCGGACAGTGATAAAACTATATTCATGTTTATTTTTATTTTTTGAATACGGATATGAAATGGATATAAGACGTATCAGACGGATACAAATATGGAATTGGATTAGATTGGGTATTTATTAAAATAATATAAAAAATATTAAAGTTCGTAATATTTATCTAATTATAATGGTGAATATTGAATAACATAAATTTTTCATAATATATATTAAAATATATAGTACATATTTACTATTCGGATACTAATAATTGAAACGTAAAATTATATCAGTATCCTTATCCGTGTGGATATTTGAATGTCGGATTTTAACATCTAAGTTTTTTAATACAGATCGAATATTATCCATACCGTATTTACCCCTAACATTGTAGCTCCTTTTGTCTATTGCAAGAATGAAGAGGAAAAATTTTGCACAAGGTGTTGAGATATGTTATCATTGCTTGTTTTTCATACAAAGTACATCATTGAATTGAATGTGATGTGATCTCACTCAAGATACCGTATCAAATTGTCCTGTGATGCAAAAACAGGGGCATGAACATTTATTTTTATAGATTTTTTAAAAGATTTTTTAATACGATGATTTGGTCCAAATAGTTTTGGAACGGACATCATCTAAAGCCTCTAAAAATTGTATGATTAAAATCCGAACAGTCGATCCAAACTGCTCAACATTATTTTCATATTAAAATATGCTGAGAGATCAAATTTCATATTTTTTTTTGGAAATTAATTACTATTTTTTTAGATACGTACAACATCACTGTTTCTGAACGGTCCAAAAACAGTGATTTTGTACGTATCTAAAAAATAGTAAAAAAATTTCAAAAAATATAAAATTCGGTCTCTGAGCACATTTTAATATGAAAATCATGTTGAGCGGTTCGAATTGACTGTTCAGACTTTAATTGTACAATTTTTAGAGGCTTTAAACGGTGTCCGATTCAAAGGCATTTGGACCAAACCTCATCCCTGCCGATCTTTGCTATTAGTGGATGTGTACACTCTCCATTGAAGAAATGGCAACATCTTAGATTTTTTTTTTTTGAGTGAAGATTGGAGGTCGGAATATATATTATTTTTTGTAATTGTCAAATTGAAATCTATTTATAACGCTAGTAATTTAGCAAAAATTTTGACATCAATTCTAGAATATTTTTATCTTTGCAATTTCAGTTTTGCTAACATGACAGAAAAAAATAATTTTCAGAATTAACAAAAAGAATAATGTTTTGTATTTGTAGCATGTAGATGCCCTTGCGAAGTAAATTGTGAAAAAAATATGTGGCACATTCAGAGAAATTGCTAAGGTTAATAAAATTGTTAAATTAATAAATGTTCAACGAATATACATATAAAATTATAAATATCATATTAGCATTTGTAACTATTCTACGGGTGGAATGAAGATGATTTGTTCAGATCGAATTTTAATAAATATAAGAAATCGTTGATTCCAAACTATTCAGTTTTTTTAATAAATATATAAAATTTAAATTTGATATATTGAAACCCAGAGGCAAATCTATTTAGATCAAACGAGAGTCAATTGACCTCATTTAATTTTAAATTTTTATATTTATTTTTCTATATAATTTAAAACAAAATTTCAACGAATTTTTTTATATGATTGAGCTCATATGTGTTTGACCCCATTGTTTGAAAGTCTGACTCCTGAAACCTATTATCATATACAGAGTCTGAGCTACTCTTTGTGAATGGGGGTCAATTGACCCAATTTATTTTCAAAAATTTTGTACTTATACTCAATTTTCTATATAGTTTAGAGTAAAATATTACTGTATTGTAAAATTGATCTTATTTGTAATATGAAAAAGTTATATAATCAACTCCATTTATATTTGACTCTCGTAGTATGAAAGTCTCACTTACTCTAATCATATAGGTTGCGTTTGGATAGACTAAGAATAGAGCTATTCTCAGAATAGCTGTACTATTCTTAGAACAAACACATCCAAACGACATATAGTTTTTTAAAATAGCTCAGGAACAGGTCTATTCCACTATTCCACATAAACGTTGGATTAACTCAGGAACAACCCATAATTTCATTATTTAGTTATTTCTCTCCATCACTACTCTAAACATACAATCCAAACAATATTTCTACTGATCCGGAATAGTCCAGATTAGTACTGTTCTCGAACAACTTGAATTAGCACTATTCTCAAGCACTAATCCAAAAATCACTATTCTTACACTATTACTTACGCGATCCAAACCTACCCATATAAAAAAAAAAAAAAATAAGAAACAAGAAAGAAGACTGCGAAAGACTGCAACATACACATGCTGGAAGTATGGAACACATCTTAAAATAATGGCATTTCCTATTGACATTTAATAGATTGAAAGAAAACAAGAAAAATAAGAAAACCCTGCCAAGCGTACTCTCCTCACTGTACTGTACTGCTGAAATAAGATCAATCTCTCTTCTTAGTCTTTGTACTTTCTCCACGTGACTCCAGTATCCCCTTGTTCCTTTCTCTCTAATTAGATTTTTTTTTTTCATAAACCATAATTAAAAATAAAATTATGAAAATTATTTTTATTTTTACAGAATAATAAGAACTGAAATATCATTTTGGTACGAATTTTATTTTCTCCGGATCTAAATGGCAATTTAGCCCGAAGTAATTTTATAGATTTTTATACCAGCACCCGCAGAAAATCTGAAAATCTCTTTGGACTGAAATACCATTTCAGTCTCACTTTTTTTTTTTTAAAACTCAAAACAGCCTCTTCTCTCTTCTTTTCTTTTTTCTTTCTAACATGTTTTTTCTGACCTTTCTAAACAATTTATAAGCAAACCTTAAAAAAAATTGTTCGAACCGAAATGCCATTTCGGTCCGGGCTAAAAAAATATTGGACCAAAATGGCACCTCAGTTCAAGGGTGTTACACCGAAGGCTACAATTGTTTTTATGAAAAGCTGTGAAACGACCTCAAGCTAAATTGCCATTTCGGTCAGGAAAAAAAAAGTTCGTACTGAAATGACATTTCAGCTCTTATGATTTTTGTAAAAAGAAAAATAATTATGTTTGTTTCATCAAATCATTATGGTTTATAAAAAAAAATTCTCTAATTAATCCCTTCTGAAACCTTGCTGATTATGCTTATCTTTTTTAATTAATATACAAAATATTAGTTTGTTGAAGAAATAAGAATACGAAGTTTGTCTCAATACATCACACACTCTAGGAAATACAATTTTAAAATTTCATTTTACCATCTGATAAACTTAAGACAGCATTGAAAACTAACTACAATGAATTATTTATTGTACCGCATTTTGTAAATAAGAGAGAAATTCACATTTTTTTTTTTATTGAAACTCAGCCAAAAAAATATTACATATGGATATATCCCACCTTCATTTCAGCCATAAGTTACAGAATTTAAAATAAATTATACTAATTAATTTAATACGTAATTATTTCGTATCTGTATCAGATAATACTTATGCTAGCATACACGAGAATACTAATGAATGAGTAAGTCTATGTTACTATGCATATTACGGGTTGATCTATAATACAGGTCAACATTTCTGTTTTCAAAATCTGAATGATCGATCTGAAACTGTTCAACATGATTTTCATATGAATATCTACTTGCAGATCAACATTGATTTTCTACCCATATTATTTTAAACAATAATAAAAATGTTCTAAAAAATTTAAAATTTAATATGATATGCATGTACATATTAATATAAAAATTATTTTAAATAATTCGAATCAACTGTTAGAATTTTGAAAACGAAAATATCGATTCGTAAATACGGACTAAATTTATACACAGTACCATAGAGTGATAGAGTCATAGACACACTCCTAATCAATTATTAAATTTGGACGGTTCTTTCAACCTGGCACGAATCTCAAAACTCCAGAAAGATATTTAAGTAAACTGCACGACAACCTGCAAAACGGCAAAAAGAAAGAGAATAGGTGTAAAAGCGGTACAAGTTTGAATTCGCACTTTCTGAGATACCTCAAACTTTCTATGACTTTCTGAAAAATGTCGACTGTTCAAATACGATCTGCACGAATCTCAAATCAAATACATAACCGCCCCATCGCTGTCGACTAGTAAAAACCGGACATGTTGGTCACACAAAATATGAGGTAACTCAGAGGATAGCACTCTGGAAGTTAACACTAATATTTGTTTTTCCTTTTTACCTGCTGAGAGCGGCAGACTACGCATCACCGTTAATTCTCATCATCAGCAGAAATAAAAAAGATCTTACGAACAAAGATGAATTACTTTGTCCAACCAGTTGCAGAGGATCTACGATTTTTATACAGACAAGAAAAGCAGGCAGGAGTTAAAAAAGCAACGCCATGCCGCCATGTCTTCTTTCCGTCAGCTGGCTAGATTCTTCTGACCGCTGCGACGTCTGTTTCTCTCGTAGCCTCCTAGTCCTAGGTGCCAATTATCCAATTTACATAAAAAAAAGCAAACCCCCCCCTCCTTCAATGCTGGTTAATTTTTTTTCTGATAATTAAAAAAAAGATAATCTGATTAAGGACACTGATGTGATTGCTGTGACAATACTGTACATATCGCATTCCATAGTTTGTGTGTTAGATCTGTTCTACTATCACATGCTATTCGAACAAATATAAATATCTATATGGTTTGAGAAATCAAAATAGTACGAGTGAGGGTGAGGGTGAGCCTACGATAATACGTATATTATATAATATTTAAATTTGATATACCGAAACCTATTCTTATATTGATAACTTTAATATAACACTCTGGCTCTCTCGTATGGATCCGGGCTAATCTGAACTGAGATAAAATGCACTGAGTTCCTCTAATGCCAAAGTGGATTGAACGATCCGTATCTAAACTCAAAATTTGAGTCACCTTAGGTGATTTAAACTCTACGAGTGAGGCTACGGTAATGTGCATTTTACACAGCGGTTTGCGCTATGAACACGATGTTTATATGAAAATGTAATTACAAATCAAATTTTTTTTTTTTTTGGATTTTTTTGTACAATTAGTTTAGATAGATAGAATATCACCTTATTTGAAAATTACCATCCATCTAAAAATAATAGTTTTCTATCTATTTTTTTTAAATAGTAAAAAATCCAAAAAATACAAAATTTAGTCTACAAGTGCATTTAAAAATAAAAATTATGTTTAGTGATTCAAATCAACTATTTGAATTTTAAAAATATAGATACATAAGAGTTGATCCATGATATGCAAATTGCCATATTACCATGGATCCGTACCCTCTCTATTGCTACAGAGGATGGGCCTCACTTTACGGTGTGAGATTAAATCTCAACCAGATTGAGATTCGAGGAGAAACAGGAAGCAGTATTATTGGGATTTGAGATTTGTGCCAAGTTAAAATGAATGGTTCAGATTCAATAATTGTAAAAGATTCTGTTGTGCGGTAAGAGAGGGGATGTGAATTCATATTACCATAGTATCATTCAAATTCTTTTATAAGTAACGTCAAAAATAGATGATGTAAAAAATTTGTAATTTAAAAGATAGAAACAGTAAAAAGAGTAAACCTCCTAATTACCCACAAAAGCGAAAACTGGACCATATCCGGGCCGTGGGCCCACAATCCAACGACGACAGTAAGAGGCGTGAATGACAAGGGACCCACAACCTCTCTTTATAAAAGTTGTATTTCCCGCCGATTCAGCACAAAAGCAAAATATTTAGTTGCATAGATTGAAAAGAGAAAAGTTGAATAAAAATGTAAGATTAGTGTTCTCTGTTCTGTTCTGTTTGTTCTGAGCAAGTGCTGTGATGTTATCCAGCTTTGTCTGATTTGGTTTCTGATGAGCGTTGATATCGCTGAACAAATTGGATCATCTCCAATCACAGAAACAACATGATAGAAACAGATTGATCTGGAACGTTTATTTTGAATCTCGATGTGGATCTACCTTTGATTTCCATAGAAGTATATTATAAGGGATGTAGCGAATCCAATGGATGCTGCCGAACTTGTACTTTTCGCAAATTATTACTGTACGAGCCAATGATAAAATAGCGACAAACAGATGAATACAAGAATACAATTATACAAGGCTCGATCCAACCTTACGCCAGTAGCTGCAAATATTTAGCTTAGGAATCTTTCCCAAATATTACCTCGTGCAGATATTAGTTTACAATCGCATTCTTTTTCTGATATTGTACATTTTGTTAATCAATTACCACGTATACATCGTTCTGCCATGCTGTTAGTAGTTAGTGCTTTATGTTGAACTATTTGAAAATATCGTAATGAACTATGTTTTGAATCAGAAACAAAAAAAAAATATGTTAAGCAAATCATCTTGCTAATTATATCCTTAACTCATTACTGGACAGGAACTGTTAAAGAACAAGTAAAAACAGCTATTACTCTGTGGCTGTCAGGGGATTTGGATGATATCCCGTTAGACAGCTGGCACTCTGATGATGACCGCATAGTTTCTGATCCTGCCGCGTACCAACTGGTGGTATATGATGGAGAGCAAAATGCTGATCCTGCTGAATACCAACTCGTACTATACGATGGGGGGTGCACTGCTGATCCATGAAGATACGCACCATTCTGCTTCACAATTTTCTCTTTAGGAAATCTTACCTCAGCCCCCATTGTGTGTGACTTATATGCATTGTTTTGTTTGAACTTTTGACTGTCTGTGTTGGCAAATTTATAGCATTTAGGCTGATGTTGCTTTAGATAGCATGGCTAATAATAGATAGCCTGGTTGTTGTTTTTGATAGGTAGGGGTTTATTAGTATGGATACGACATAGATTTGAACTTTCTAAGGGTGTAAGTTAACTATTTCTTAATGAAATGGGCTTAGGCCTTTATAAAAAAAAAGATATGCAAATCACCAGATTTACACGAACAAGCATAGCTATATAGTACAGAGTGGGAAAAACATGATGTGTCGTGACTAACTGATTTTAGTTTCGCATAGTATTGTGTTGTGATCCAGTAAACAGTCACATGGTTATACTGTGTTGGGATCACAATATCGAGGGTGACTACGATATGCGAATGGCAATGTCATCACTCACGTGCCGTGTCTAAACGTAACTGGTTACGTTTATCATGTTTAACTATTTTTTTCATAATTTAGATTAGTTTATTCATGATTGTCGTTTGATCAGGACCTAACGGTCCTAATTACACACGACTCATGTGCCCACGTGCCATGCTGTCACCGAATCTTACGCGTGACGTGCTGTGCCTAATTTTTTAAAAATAGTCACGGCACGGAAAAGTCACACGCGTCGTGCTCGAGGTCGAATGCAGGATTCTGATATGGCAGGGCAAAAAAATATTGAATTAGATTTAAGTAGATAATCAGATCCAAACCCATTAGATAATCGGATACTAGATAAAAATAATAATAACAAAAACAACAAAATAACAGTCTAACACAATTTACTTCATAACATTTAGATAATTAACTATTTAGGGTAGGGCAAAGACCCAAAACTCTGTCTTTATAAATTAGTTTTGAATTTTCAGAGTAGGACAGTAACTCTGTGCTACAGTAGATCCATCCCTAATCGTGCTGTTCTGTACCGTAACCATACCGTTTTGCAACGGAGCTAGCTCTACCGCGTCATCAGTAAGCAGTAAGCTAGTAACTATTGTGTTCTGGAAAAGAGAAAGAGAGATAATATGGTGTTTTGACCTAGGAATGGTTAACTAATTAATTGGATATTATTTGTTGGATGGTGGTTAGGTAAGATCGCGCATACATATGACAGCTCTTAATTGGCCGACTGAAGCAATCATATCATCATTTAATCAATTTCATTTCATTCTTTCATGTCAGGGTAGCTATCTGATCTGATCTTGATGTTTAGTTATAGGTCTCTTTTCCTCGAACAAAAATAAAAGAAAAAGGTATCGTCTCGTCCCTCCAAACCCTTTAATCTGTGTCACATCATTCAATTTTGTAGATTTCAAGTGTATACAAAATAGCACAATTTTTTAAGAACCGGATCACCTGTTTTGATCCTGTTTCTATGTGAGTACAAAAATTCTGTTTCTAAAATTAAATTTTAATATTTAAATATTAAATATAATTTTGTTTTGGATTTACTTCTGATACAATGTATCATTAACTTTAGAAGTAAAAATTTCCGTTCTACAAAGAGTAAGAGATTTAGTTCTAATTTTTTTACCTTCCATCCTTCGCTAAAAAAAGTGCATATGGATCCATGATTAATTTTTTTTTTAACATCATGCCTCCAATTAGTATATAATTGATATCTCATAAAAAAAAAGTATATAATTGATATCGACAATCGATATTATTTCAGATTGCAATTGCAATTGCATGTAGATTGTTTTCTATATTAATAAATTCTTATGCATGATGATGTAGTTTCACCATAAGTTAACTATATTAAATTATTTTTCAAAACCGAATTCTAACCCATTACTTGATGTTGCGGAGAGAGATGATGTGCGAAATGAGATGTCTCTTGCGTAATTGCTGTGATATAGAATTTTCCAACACCTTTTCTTCTATTATGAGTGTGATAACCGTGTATGGGATTTAGTTGAAGTAGGATTGGGTCCGGCACTGTTGAGAAGAGGGGACTCAGTTTCCCAGACATCGATTCTTTTCTTCATTCATGGCATGGAGAGGGAAAAGGAGAAAAAAAAAATTGACAACAAAATTTATGCGTGTGTTGTGGTATGTGTGGAGACAACGTAATGGCTAATGAGGCAATTTTCAGAGGTTCGGTTATGCCACCGGTATTACTGACTAGTAAGATTATTGAGGAGATGACAATACGGAAACGGTTTTGTAAGAAGACTGGTGCAAGAAATAGCACAATATTGAGAGATATTATAGAATATATGTTCTATATTGTGTAAGTATGTGATGTAAACACATTTATTTTATATAAGTTAATAGTCTCCACTAAACATTTTAAAAATATATATATATATTTTTCCTCTTATACAAAGTCGGGTCTTAATTTAAAGCATTTAGTGATCATTAATTTTTAAATTTCAAATAATATTTTATTATATTTACGGACACATGTACATCATGAATATCGATACCTTTCAAAATTAGAATGTCAATTTCGATGCCTTTCAAAGCTGCAAATGCATTCACGCAAAGGGATCATGAATCGTGATCTGAGGTTTCATCATTTCATTTTCAGTTTAATTTTTATCTAAGCACAAAAGGACTAAAGAGCAAAACTGAAAAAAAGGCAGGGTCATAAAAGAAAAGAATATGAATAAAATCTCACCCACAAATTAAGCCAGAATCCAGTCAACAGTCACCAGAGAATCCAATGAGTGCTTCCAATCAAATTTTGGATTTTAAAGATTTTTAATGGGTCTTTATCAGATTATGTAATTATAGGAATCCGTCAATTTTTTCTATTCAAAACAACTACAAAATTATTGTTTTTTTTTTTGACAAAACATGTTGACTATTTATACACAACAAAAGGGGCGACTCTTTCAACACATAATAAAATATAAGTAAGATATCGTCAACAGTTAACGAGGTGTTGTATATCTATATATTTTTGTTTTCACGGGTACTGATTGATATTAGTATTTAAGTGAGTCTATGATAATATGTATTGCACAGGTTGGTCTGTAATACAGATCAATATTTTTGTTTCCAAAATCCTAACTGTCATTTCGAACTGTTCAATGTGATATTCGTATGAATATGTACTTGTAAACTGAATTTTATATTGTTTTTAGAATTTTATTATTATTTTTTAAAATAGGTAGAAAATCATTGTTTTTGGATGGTCCAGAATTTTCAGATCAAGTGATTTTCAACTATCTTAAAAAATAGTAAAATAATTATAAAAACTATAAAATTCAGTTTGCAGTAACATATTAATATTGAACGGTTCAGATCGACTGTTAGAATTTTGAAAACGAAAATATTGTTCCGTATTGTGGACCATCCGTATTACGTAGACTCACTCTTATTATTTGTTATTTTTGTCCAAACGCTCAATTAAAAATAAAAAATATATTAGATTCATCAAGAGAGGAGTCGGACTTTCGAAATATGAGAATCAATCATGTAAATTTTACAATATTGTGACATTTTTCTTTAAATTATATAAAAATTATACATAAATATTAAAAACAGGGGCTAATTAGCCTGTATTTATTATTAAATTCCGCATCTGAGATCACATATCACGTCATTCAACCTTTCAATTAAATATATTTGACAATTTTTTTTTTCTATTGTGCTTTTTTTATATTAAACAATTTATGTTCTACAATGACTAGTGCAAAATTAGTACCTCTTTCGTACCATTTGAACTAATTTCCAGCTCGCTTCAAACAAACGGTGCATTAATAAGCTCTAGACTCACTGAAAACGGGCCCCACCCGATGTTAAGGTTAATTATGCATTTGCAAGTTATTTATAAAAGAACAAGTCCCTTTTGCATATATGCTCGCGTTGTGACGCGTCGGACTCGTTCGCCAAAATAAATATATATATGTATAATTGTATATATATAAAAAGGTCAAAGGAGAGAAATTTTAAAGTTTGTAGTTTGTACCCTTATTAATTCACAATTAACATAAGATATATGTTCAGCCCAAAAATTATTAAAAAATGTGAGAATTATTTATTCTTCTCTTACTAGTGATGCTGACTACTACTAATCAAAGAATTGACATGCATACAGCTGTTCGTTGCTCACTTGGAGTTATATTTTTAGTCGTAGAATATTAAAATATGCTAAAACAATAAATTTAATTATTAATAATATTGATTAGATATTATTATGTTTTTTTTCAACAGATGATGATATTCTTGACAGTTCAAATCGGTCACATTTTTATTTTTTACTTATAATTTTTGGTATCCAATTACATTTTTACATGATACTTTATCATCTCTTTCTCCATCTCGCAGCTTTGATCGACTCGGCTCTTCTCTCTCATTCTCCTCTTTGCTTGAAAAGGCAGAGAACTATATTAAAGGTGAGCCTGAAAAAATAAGAAAGACTAAATAGAGAAGTTTGAAAGAGGAAGAAGAAAAGCGTCAGTTAGAGTCTGCGGAGCCTTGAGAAAAATATTTGAATGAAAATTTGTAGGATAGGAAAATGGGAAAAAAAAAAAAAAAAAAAATTGAACTCCGTTATTTTTACTGTAAACTAAATTAAGAAATGTTAGCTAATTTTTAATTCCTCCATAATAATGACAAGTAAACTTCTATCACCCTGACATATTTTATAACACACCGCGAATATTAAAGAGATATCGCACATTTATTTTGAACTGAATCAATCCAAATTCTAATCAGACGGTTCAGATTTAAACAAAAATATTTTGTTACCTTAGAGGATATGGATTCCTTGACTTGTACTTGTCTCGTTTTGTTTGTCAACATTCGTGTAGTTCTCTCTTTCAACATTGGGAAAAATTACTATCTTATGTTTATAAATAGGGGGAATTTCATGTATATCCCTCAAAAGTTTCAATATTACGTATTTATCCTTCCAAAATCAATAATTACATATTTATCCTTAAAAATTGTAGAAACTCACATATTTGTCCAATCTATCTCTATTATATATCAAATATCTCCAAAAATAATTAAAAAATATTTTTTAAGCATTAAAATTTATTTTATAATATTAATTAATATTGTAATGACCACTATACCCTTTCTTCCTTACCCCCTTTACTGTACTAACTTTTAAAAACTCTGTTTTTTTATTAATCGAAATTAAATAAAAAAATCGTTAAAAATGAAAGGTTTGCGGAAAATTAAAAAAATGAGTAAAACGGGTCGGTTTAACCCGTCCCACTTAATCCACCCATCTTACAGCAAAATGAAGACATACTGTAATAATTGGTATCGTACAGGTCAGTACTGGCACTGGTATGGTTCAGTGCTGATATTGGCACGGTACAGTTCGTACTGATACCGGTACTATTTAATACTGCTTTCTAACACACTGGCCTTAGAAATGAAAATAGAAGAAGGGTAAAATGGAAATTCATAGAAAATTAATGTTAAATATAATGGATTGGACAAATATGTGAGTTTCTATAATTTTTAAGGATAAATATGTAATTATTGATTTTGGAGGGATAAATACGTAATATTGAAACTTTTGAGGGATATACATGAAATTCCCCCTTATAAATATATACAATGCTCAACAATTACTGTTTACAATCCTCCGTGATATTGGAATCTAAATCCATTAAAAAGAATCTCACATGAAATAATAACATTAAAATATGTACAATTAATTATTTCAGACTGCGGTAGAAAAATCCGAAATTCTTATCAATAACAAAATAAAAAATAAATATCGACAATGGGGAAGGATTTCTGAGAAAAATGATGGCTTTGGACGTTATAAACCACAATGTCCTGATTAGCGAAATTAGATTATCGCCAATTAACAAAATAACGCGAGAAAAAAAAAACTAGAATGTTGTACCTGGACGTTCTCAACTATAACGTTCAGAAGTTCTTTTTTTTTTTTTTTAATGTTGCCACGCTAAAAAGATTTCGCTAATCAGGACGTTGTGGTCTATAGACTATTACGTTTTTCTTAGATATCGAATTTCTTAGAAATCCTTCTTTATCGTTGATATATATATATTTTTTATTTTCTTATAAATAAAAATTTTGGGTAGAAAATACCAATGCGAATGCTATACGGCAGACGTATATATGACGGATTCAGATATGCTGAAATTCAAATTTGATGAACAGTAACCCTGAAATCTCTAGGATTCTTGATCCAGCCGTCCATTTTTTTTTTCTGTGCACACATCTCAAAATAGCTGATTTTTTGTGCACACGTCTCGAAACAATTCAATAGTTGGATCTTGGATTTCAGGAATTTCAGAGTCACTGTTCATACCAGTCAATGTCAGCAGATTTGGATCCATATATGACTGATGAGAAAGTAGAGGGGTAAATGGTAAGAATAACAAGCAGGTTTTTGGGGCAACCGACTCCCCTCCTTTTATTGAGAAAAGGAGGGTCCTCCTATTCTCCTATCCAGATCGTTCAAAATCTATTGTATGGTCTCAATTACTTTTTATTTTCAAATCAATTTAATCTATTAAAATAATTCAGATCTAATTAAAACCGTACAATGAATTTTTAATGATCTGAATGGAAGAATAGGAGTGTTTTTTTTCTCAAGGAAAAGAGTAGATTTTGATCCGTTTTTGGTTTACTTCACTGGATCTGAATTCGCTATAGATTTGCAATTTAGCATGTACGAGTTTCACAACCCGCCTTTGGCTTTGCCTTTTGCCTCCCTCTTCCCTCTCTACTCTTTTCTCTCTCTACTTTCTCTCTCTACTGCGAACATGTCTGCTTTACCGTACAAATCTCTCTCTCTTCTCTCACGGAAATAACGCGATAGAATAAAGAGTGACGAGGAGCTGCATTTTCTCACTCACAGACAAATAGAAAGAGAGAGAGAGAGAGAGAGAGAGAGAGAAGGAGAAACTCTCCTCGTTCACTTTGACTATTTCTCCATGCTCAGTCTTTGAAGGGTTCTTCTATTCTAGGAGGAGGGTTTGAGAGCGACCTGGCAAGGTTTTTAATTTGTTGGATTCTGTCTATTTCTTACTTAACAACCACCCACCTTTCTTCTTAATTGCCTAGTTGGGGAATAATGGAAGAAGAAGTTGGTGCCCAAATACGAGTTGTAAGGTGCCCCAAATGCGAGAAGCTCCTTCCTGAGCTACCCAATTACTCTGTTTATCTCTGCGGAGCTTGTGGTGCTACGCTTCAGGGTATGTTGTCATCCAAATTAATTGCTCTTCTCCTGCGTTTTCTCCATGAAAGATTACAACTTTGTTTTTTAGATTAATGGGTCTTATTCCAAGCTATTCGAGACAAAAAAGGGGGAACTTTTGGAACAATTGCTGAACTACAGTTTTAAGTACTGTCTTTGCTTTCTTTGTAGAACTAAAATACAAACCTAAACCTAACCTAGCCCATTTTTTTTTTTTTTTTTTGTTTCTATCATTGACACTTCTTTTGTAACAATCATGAACCTTATTCTCAATTTGTCTGTTCCCCATTCTTGTCTCATATCCACATTGTTAGATTTATTATTTTAGTATTTTAGCATTCTGTTAAGATGTTACCTTTCATTTGTTTCTTTTATTTTCAGCAAACAAGCTAAACCAGGAACCTGATTCTTCTCCAGAGAAATCAAATGGAGCCAATGTGAAGTATCTTGAGCTAGTAGAGTCTGAGTCAGATAAAAAAAGATCATCTCCGCTTCGCGCAAGTGCTCTTGCGGAAACTGATAAGCCAATCAGAAGGCTTGAACCTGCTGTGCACAAGCAAACTCCAACGACATGCATCCCCAACTACAGCAAGTGAAGTTGCAATGAACCCGAGTTCCTCAAAAACTGGTCTTCCTTTCAGAGAAAACGGGTCTGATTTAAACCAGACCAAGTATCGGCGTGTGCCCAAATCAGTGAACACTGGTTCTACCCAATCTAATTCCAAGCAAGAAGTTCCTAACATGGGTCTGTCTGAACAAAACCCCAATGCTAGAATTGAAGGCCTTGAACAGGATCGAGCAGCACTTTTGCAGATGCTAGAAGAAATCCGGGACCAAGTGAAGAGATCGTGTGAAATTGTTGGAAAACAGAATCCTGCAACTCCATCACCTGCGACACGGGTTGTGGAGCCTTCCCGGCCCCGCTCTGGTTATAATGCTGGGGTCCCAAGTTACTATCCACATGGATATGGGTGGCGGAACCAGAATCCCGAGTACTTCTACCCGCAATATGAACCTGACCCGTTAGTGTCATACCACCACGAGGGTTTCTACCACCAACCCGCATGTGCCTGTTTGCATTGTTATAGGGAACTCCCCGTACCAGTACAAGGCCCCCCACCAAACCTCTATAACAACCACCGTGCTGTTCCAGCACTACCGTACCATGTGTACCATCAGCACGGGATTGGAAATGCCAGAAGCTCTGAGAACTCACCAAATTTCAGGGAAAGTCGTATGAGGAAAATAAAACACAAGAGGTGCCGGCCATGTCAACCTATAGCTGGGGCATCTCCCTTCGTCATATGTTACAACTGCTACGAATTGCTACAGGTCCCCAAAATATCCCCAATTGCAGAAAAAAAGAAGTCCCAAGTGAAGTTGCGGTGTGGCTCATGCTCCCATGCAATGATTTTAACAGTTGATGGAAATGAAATTATTGTTTCCTCTGGACATGAAAATGAAAACAGCAATGATGATGTTTCTGATTTTGCACATGGGATGAAAGGATTATTCCCTGTCCTGAAGTATAGCTTCTCTTCAAAAAATGATGAAAATGCTAGCGGGTCTGACAGGATGCTGCGGGGCAATTCATTGAGCTCTAGTCAGGAAACAGAATCAGAAACTGAAGCAGTTTCAAGAGTGCCGAGTTTACCCCTGCACGAGCACCTAAACAACTCTTTCACCGAAAAGGGTAACATGAGTGCTCGGTCAGAGCAAGAGAAGGCAGTACTATTTGCCGAGAACTTCAAGCAGAATTCGGTCAAGGATGTAGCGGTTGTATCTGTGCCGACAGAGATGGATTTTTCTCCAGATGAGTACCCGCAACAGGGTCTCTCACAAGATTCTGATGCGGGTCATGAGGAGGAGAGGCCAGTTGGTGCTGTTGGGATACATGGTGTGAAAGGTGGTGGAGGTGATTCATTTTTTGCAAATATTTTTAAGAAGAGTCTCAAGGGGGGTAATGGTAAATTGAAGGTTTCAGTCAATGGGTATGCATTATCAGATCGAGTGGTGAAGAAGGCTGAAAAGCGAGCGGGACCTATATCTTCTGGTGATTATTGGTACGTCTGCTCTTTCTGCTTTGAAATAAGAAATCATTCTAGTTCCCGGTACAAATCATGCCAGTATCTTTGATATTTTACCTTGCTTCTATTCATTAGAATTTTCCCAAACAAACCCAGCCTATGATCAACCTCTCTCTCTTGTTAAGATAAGTCGGGTAGTTTGGGCATTTATCACATAAATTGACAAATTACTATAGATTATTTTATAAGGATGCTCGTGGATGGATGTTTCTCACTTTCTTGTTGCGATAATTTGGGGTTATATGGCTATAAAGGACGGACCTGCCTTTATTATTATAAACTAACAATCTAAATCATCCTGTACTTGTCACTTTTTGTCGTCCTTAACATGCTTCGCTTATTCAGTATCTACATATAATGTCTTTTTCAGGTATGACTACAGAGCTGGATTTTGGGGCATTATGGGAAACCACTGCCTTGGCATGATTCCTGTAAGCTCATGCAATTCCTTTTATCTTGTCTTTTACAAATTGTTTCAGGTGCATTTTGATTTGCAGTCATTATAACTAATCTCTCTCTCTCTCTTCCCCCTTCAGCCATTTATAGAGGAGTTTAACTACCCACTGCCGAAGAACTGTGCAGGAGGAAACACTGGTGTGGTTCTTAATGGTAGAGAGCTTCACCGGAAAGATCTTGAATTGCTTTCGAGCCGAGGTCTACCTACTACACCCGGTATGTCTTACCGGGTTGAGGTTACGGGCAAGGTCTGGGATGAATTTACTGGAGAAGAACTCTATAACCTTGGAAAACTTGCACCTACGTAAGCATTTCTTCCTTGATTGCATCTAGAAAAATGGTACTATATTGATCTGGTTGCCTGGTACAAGTCATGCCTCATCAGTAGTTGACTTGAAGGCCATAAGATGATCTAGATTTATTAGTTAACAAATTCATCTGTTCCTTGGCCCTTTTGTTCAAACGAGAGCATAAACTCAGTTCTTTCTGTTAGTGCGTAATGTGTTTAACATTTACAGTTTCTTCAATATTTTTCTAATTTTTAATTCTAACATGATTTTTTTAACCCAATTTGGCAGTGTTGAGAAGATGCGAAGAGGATTTGGCATGAGAGTCCCACGAGGTGCCTCGTAGATGCTTTCTATTTTGTTTTAGATTTAGATGACACGGTTCCTCGTTTAGGTCTGAATTAAAAAATGGATTTCGTTCTCTTTTTTTTGCCTATTTATTTTTTGTTTTCTTTGGGGGTGAAAAAAATCTTGTTCTCCTCTCTGTTTGGTTGAAGTGAAGTGGCTCCCTTGTAAGGTCATGTACAATAATTTTGTTTGCAAATGGCCTGTTGTGGTGTGCAAGTTTAATTCAGAATTCTGTTGTTTTGTAGTTAGTTTTTCTCATTTTTGTGCTACATCTGCATACCTCTTGTTATGCTTTGGGATGTTCAATAGGACTTGGTTGAACTTCTTGTTACATAACAATTAGGATATGGATAAAACTTCAAAAATCTGTCATTTAATTTTGTTCTCTAGTTCCCTTGATTATCGTTCACCTTTAAAAAAAGAATTCAGGACTAAATGTTGAAGAGGTTTTCCCCCCATTTTTATTAATACCCTAAAATAAAAAATAGCAAATATGCCCTCAGTTTGATTTTTTTTTTTTAAATTGCCTCAACCGCTCAAATTGAGGGCGGCTCCCTCTAGATGACCCCGCCCCCATCTTAGATGGTCCGGTAAAAAAAAAAAAAAAAAATTGAAGTTGACTTCCTCACGGCTAGGGAATGCGTATCGTCTGCATTAACTCAAAAGAGAATTATTTGAGTTAATGAATATCAACTGTTTGATTTTAAACGGAGCCAATCTGGCTCCTGTCTATAACATAGGAACTTTTCAATATCAATGCAGATTTAGTTTGCACGAATTTTGAAACATATCGGACGGTTGAGATTCATTAACTCAAAAGAGATTCCCTTTTGAGTAATGCAGATGATACAAATTCACGGCTAGATGGTCTGATGGGGCACAGTGAACCGTCCTCAGTCTGGACAGTTGGGGCATTTTTTTTTTTCAGCCAGAGGATATATTTGCTATTTTTTTTTTAGGCCATTGCTAAAAAAAAATCGGGGTTTTTCCCTCTTCTTTTCCTTTCCCTTATGTCACCCCTTCTCATCTAAACAAGAGGAGCACAGCATAGATATTACATAAATTGGAATGAAATTGAGTGGTGCTATACTCGCTAATTTTGTTTGTAAATACTGTAGGCCAATTGAAGTAAGAATCGAATGGCAAATTACGGAGTTCTTTCAGAATAACTGGTAGAGATATAATGTTCTCCTGAGATGTAAACCTTGGCCCAATAAGTATAGTTTAGTTAAATTTGGGCCTTAACAAACAGTTTCCTTTACAAGTTTCTCATGCTTTATTCTTTTTTTTTTTTTTTCCTCTCAGTTTAATCACATGCATCTTTTAAACTTTTAATAGACCACCATCTGGTCCATGTCCAGGCAATGATTTGTCCAGGGAGTAGGGCTCGTCCGATGAACATCAGACTTGATAGGACCATGTACTAAAGGTCTCATAAAAATCACCATGAACTGAGTACTAAGTCTAGATAACAAGTTCAAGAAATAGGCCCATTCAAGTTATCTGTATGCGTTTTTGGTTGACCTGTCAGCCTGCAAGATAAGCCTGTTAGGGTCGTCCGTATGAGATCCAAACCGACCTACCAACCCACGAGGAAGGTCCAGTAAAGTGTCCGTACGAGACTCAAACCGACTTATAGGCCTATAAATACTCCGAAATTCAATAAGCTCGGGTCCACACGTCCAACAATACAAGATACAAAAGAGGATAGTGTTACGTACCTACCGGATCAGGAATCAGTTTGACCCAGATATACAATAAACACACATTAACAAGCATGGACTAATCTCCCTTGAATTAGGATGTGCCTCGGATCATCGCAACTTAATCTCGTTAGAGGTGGGTCGTATGAGACTCAAATTGGTTGAATGCTTGTTTAGAACCGTCCAATAAATTTTAAGATTCATGCGCATTTGATCCACATAAATATTGAAGCAAATCAGGAAGTATATTGGACCATTCTGAGCGGGTATATGTAAAATTGTGAGTTTGTGAGTTTTTTAAATTATGTAAATTTGTGAGTTTCTGAAATTAAAAAAAAATAGATGTGATATTATGAATTTATAAGATAATACAAGTAATTTCAAAGATTTAGAAAGCTATTATGAAATTCTACCAAAATTTATAAGGCAGACCGGGAATATATATTTCTATTATGGTCACCCCTTATTAAAAAGTATAGTTATAAATATCCTGATCAATTTGCTTACAAAACATATAACAAATTACTTTTATAAAAATAACTGCATTCGAATCATAAAATAATCTGATTATGTTTTCTGATATTTTAAACGGACAAACAATACATTTCCACGCGGTTAAATCTTAAATATTCTCAGATTATGTTTAATATAATCTATGAATTTTATTATTTTTACCGTTGCATAATGCATCATGCACAATTTTAACATTTTTTTGAAGCTCGTTAGTTGCATTTTCATTTAATATTTACAAATAATATTTTCCGGTGCATATAAAATTCATATCATAAAGCAGTTTAAACCACCAATCCTCTTTTTTTTTTTCTATCTGTTCTAATTTCTTCTATATTGGATAATTCAATTTCTCTTCATTTTTTTATTATATTATTACATTATATTTTTAATTATAAAAAAAGAAAAAGTTAATTACAGTAAGTTTCAAACTCTGATTTGATTAATAATCAATCTGATTTGATTAATAATCAATCAGTTTTTTCTTTTCTTCCCACCTTCAGAAGAATAAATCTAAATTCTCATTTATATAAAAAAAAATCTTTCATAAAATTTCATTATCTGTCACACCCTGAGACAACCCGTCACGTAATTACACGTAAGGCGTGTGTACATCACATACATTATCAATAATAAATACTCATGCATCTTGTCTTAAATTAAACAAAGTCTTTTAACACTACAAATAGTTCAAGTACATAGCACAACATTCAACATGAGATCAATAAAAACATGACAAACAAACCGATAATTGCTATGTTAGTCAATGTATCCACTTTTAAAGAGAGAATTTAAGTTTAAATAAAGAAATTAAAAAGATACTTGAGCCATTTGCTCATTGACTTCCTGATCTGCATCTCACCTATTCGTGCTCCACGTTGGCTTCATAATTTTTCTGGAACCCACATAAAAGTGGAACGGATGAGAGATCGAACAGTCTCTCAGTACGGAATTTAGTTCCAGTCCCGGAGTTTGTCAAATTCACTTATTAATACAAACAGGATATTAAAATTATATCCTCACATGCTATGAATATTTAACACACACACACACACACTTCTTTAATTATCTTTCAAGTTTTCCGTTTATCCGTTTATTTGCCATTCCAATGGGAAGTCAAACCAACAGTGAGAGACTGTCTCACTAGACGGGGAGTCCACCCTACGCTAGATCTTGACCCGTGACAGGATCGCTTTCACCTACAGTCACGTTATCGAGAGGTCTAGTCGAACCCAATGTATACATTCCAACATGCGTTCAATGCATGTTGGCTCCTTTCCTTTAATTCATCCGTTACATTTTACGTTCATTTCATTTAACACTACACAACGCTGTGCTTAACACATCCTACTTACAAGTCTCGTGATTTATATGAATAATCCTATTAAGTTTCTAAACAAGCCAAAGGGATCGTTCGATTCAACATGCACAATTCCATAAATAAATAAATAAATAAAATGCATACAAATTGGTAAGTAACAATTTGACAATGTCCAGGAAACCCGTACACGACAAATCGTGGGGTAGTTCACTCTTGCCTCTACGTTACTTCTTATTTCAGAACTCAGACCTAAAACATGTAACACGGTTTCTAAATTAATATTTATAAATGTTTCTATTTATCTATTGCTAGACTGATCTTTGTGAAGTGCGTACAATCTGAATATTATTCATAAGAATGTAAACAAAATATATTTTACTGCTATATATGATCAGACAGGTATACTTGAAATTATTTTTGGACGAATATATTTCCTAAAATTTAAACAGACATATATCTCTGTGATCATTCGAATATATATGATTAAAATTGTTTCTTATGAGAAATATAATTATACTATAGATAAGTTTTCGGATTATTCTTCTTTTTGTAAATAAAATAGTTTTGGGGTTATCGGCAAATAAATCATTAGAGTTATTGGTGAAAAATTACCATCAAATAAAATAATAGATGTAAATTAATAATTTGTAATAAAAATAATTTTAGAGTTATCGGTGAATAATTTCTATAAATAAAGTGATACAATCTTTGTAATAAAATAATTTTAGGGTTATCGGTGAATAAACTCTTAGGTCTTTGGTGAATATTTACCATCAAATTAACTAATAACAACTTTAGTGATATTGTTTTGAACTATATTAAGATTCGGCGCATGAGTATTATTTTGTTCTGTATAAAAAAAAATCAAAGTCGTTCGGTGATTATTAAATTTTTTGAGTAAAGTTGGAGGTCAAACCACTAGACCAAAAGCTAGTTCTCGGTGATTATTAAATTCAAAGTCAAGTATTTTAAAATCACACCCTGTCAGGAACTTCGGTGCATTTTCAATCTTAATGAGAAAGTATGTATATTTTTTAAATAGCACCATGTATATACATAGATTAAAATCATTCATTTATATCATTCAAACGAATAATTCAACAAAAATATAATAGTTATAAAAAAATTATATGACCATCTGTATGACTAAAAATCAAAAGAATAGTTTTAGAATTTCATAAATAAAGGAATTATCATAAACTACAAGATTTTTGGATTATAATATCATGAAGAAATAGATTTTCAGTTTATAGTTTTAATAAAATACAATCATGAATCCCTACAAATCTAGAATCAATATTAATTATAGTTTAGATTACCTTGATGCAGAAAACTTTCGGTTTAGACCTTTCTTGATTGGTGTGATGGAAAAATGAGAAAGATTGGTGCTTTCTTCAAAATTTAGAACTCTGAGAATTATTAAAAGGCAGATCTACGGTTTAATAAAAGGGAAATAGAATATCGTATTTATATCGGTTTTGAGCGGCGATGCGGCGTTTAACTAAAAAGCGGACGGTTATATCCGAAAAGGTGTAAGTTAATGCTAATTGTAGGTGGTTATATTTTAGAGTTACTATTTTAATTTCAGAAATTATCATAAATAGGATTTTGACCGTCGGAACATATACTTTCTCGATAAATTTTCGGGTGAATACTAATTTATATATGTTATATTATACGGTATCAATAAATTAGTCGGTCGGTTTATACATATACATACTAGTATATATATATATGCTATATACATATTATACGAATACAGTCAGACTATAATATTTCTATTCCCTGATGTTAGTTTTGAGTTATTTACTAAAATAATATATTTAGTGAACGAAGAATAAACAAATATATATAAACTATATATATCGTACTTTAATTTGGTATTTCAAAATACATGGCATTACATTATCATTAACTTAAATGAAAACGGATTCATTTCTTACCTTAACTATTTTTTTTTAACTAATCTGATTATGGATTTTTTGATCAATCGAGTCAGAGTCAATCAAATCAAATAAGTAATTCTAAAAATTGTTTTGCATTGACTCAAAAGGGAATCTTTTAAGTTAATGCATTTCAGCCATCTAATTTTAAACGGAGTCAATTTGACTATCTGATTTTAACACACTGACCTTTTAATATCAGTGCAAATTTAATCTGTACGGGTCTTAAAACAAATTAGATGGTTGAGATTTATTAACTCTAAAAAATTCTCTTTTGAATTAACGCAGTGGATACGCGTTCATTAGAACTTCATGCTTTGTTTGATGACTGTCAAGTCAACAGTCAAATACTTAAATCCGGCCCACACGGCCCAGCACACAGGAAACAAGCTGCACAACCAATCAGATAACCGATTTTACGTAGAGGAATCCGTTTTTTCTTTTTCCTCTTTTTATTTTAGCAAACTAAATCACGTATTTGAAACGCTAAAATATACGAAACTGGAAAGTTCTCGTTATCCTGAAGAAACCAAAATTAAAAACAAAATGCTCCGAGGTCGGTACTCGGTAGGTAATTTAAAGTTCACCACTACACAGAGTACCACAAAAAAATAGTTACAGAAACACTTTAACGTTACGTGCGTGTTGGTTCTGGTATTATCTTCTGTGCATTTTAAAATAGCTTTATACTGCTGCGGGTCGAGGAAATTTTCTATATTTAATCCACGACACAAAGGACCACAAGTTATAATTACAGAAAATACTGAAAAAACCTTTCATCTCCGTCAACAAATCACGAAATCCTCAAAAGAGAAAAAACAAAGAAAGAACGCACCAATTCCAAATTGGAAAGAGAAGCAAGAATTTATTCACTCGTAATGTCTGAACGGATTCTTTCTTGACGAAAAACGGGAAGGTTTATCTCTTTTGTTTTCTCTACCTCTAACCTCTTCGCCGACCTCTTTTTTCCCAAAAATTTGAAATCTAGGGTTAGGGTTTCTCACCTTCTTCCACTTGCCAATTGCTACCAGACGAACCTTTGATGAGCAAAGATACGGCAAGCAAAGTCTTTCCAACCGATTTATTCAACCCGTTATCGATCATGGAGCCGGATTTCTCGAGGTCTAGCGGAGGTGGAGGCCCAAATTTTGAATTCGCTTTCAATTCGGTCAACTTCTCAGACCGGGTTCTTCGGATCGAGATTGTGGCGGATCCGCCAGAGATTAAAGCGTGTTCAGGTGGGTGCTCCTCTCTTGCTGATTGGGCTCGCCAAAGGAAGCGGCGCCGTGAGGAGCTTAAAAAAGAGAAAGGTTAGCACCTGGGTTTTCTTGCTCCCCTTTGTTTTATTTACAATATCTTACAGAAAAAAATCAGTTCTTACATTGATGTTATTATTAGTATGGGTAGGGTTAGGGTTTGATTATCAATTTTATAAATTTGAAAGTTATCCTCAATGGAAGGTATAATATAAAAAAAGAAGAGAGGATATTACTGATATGTGCAAACTATTCCTGCGAATGTTTAGGCATTTGTTAAATTGACTGCACAATTATCTGAAGATTTTGTGAGGTTTAGTTCAGCCATATTTAATTCTCTTTTAGAAATGTTAATTCAACTTGTCACAGTCAATGGTTGTGATTGAGAGACTGTATACCTTTTTGTAATGTACTTTGCAGAGTCAGGAAACCTAGCAACAGAGCAAATACTAGGAGAACAAGCAGAAGTAGAAGATTGTGAAGGGTATGAAGATGAAAACCAAGAGGAGGAGGTTATGGCCATGGTTGAAGGGTCTCCTTCTGACGCAGGTATAGATATAGAGCTGTTACTGGAATATGCTGGTATGGTCCATGTGAGCCATTCTGGTTCACTTCTGGCCATTTGTCTGTTTGACACTGTGATAATTGTGGTCTTTTGCTATGTCATTAGAGCTGACTCATTCTTGCTTTCATATCAATTACAGAATCAATTATATGCTGCTTCAAATCTTAATATCAAGCCCGTAAAAATACCTTGTATCTGCTTGGATGTACTTGCACTATTAACTCATAGTTCAACACTTTTGAGCTAAGAATCATCCTAGTGGCTAGTTGTATTTGCTCTGTAGGATCCTAACTACATGGTTCACTTGCTAAGTTAGAAGGGTGTAGGAATTTATAAAGAATGAGTTGGCTTCTCTTAGAATGATATTATGAACACTATATGTTAATTTTGGAGTTTTCTGTAAATTTAGGTGAGGATGCCCAAAGTACCGACTCGTCATCATGGAGCATGGAGTGCTCTCAAGTTTTGAAAGTTAAGGAATTCTATATCAGTTCAGCCATTTTGGCTGCTAAGAGCCCTTTTTTCTTTAAGGTACTAGCTCTTCTACTGATCAAAGACTAGGCTGTGTTATAAATGTTTTAGGCTTTTAAATAACGCGTCCCTTGGCTAATGGAGCTTTCTATCTGCTTTTTTGTGGTTGTTTTTAGCTTTTCTCAAATGGCATGAAAGAGTCTGACCAGAGACATGCCACACTTAGAATTAATGCATCAGGTAATATACAAGCAATCCGTGTTTTGTGAAATCAATGGTTTATGGCATGTTAGAAGTAACAAAATACTAGTGTATTTACAAAATTTAGGTTCTGGAATTATCAATGCTTTAATTTGGATAGCTTTATTCTGTTTTTGATGAAATTAGATCGAAGTTCCAATAGTAAATATCATATATGTATTCTCTGTTTCAAAATATATATTTTTTTTATTTCAATATGAATTTCAAATTCCACAGGTTCTGTTTAGTCATCTTCCGGAATTTTGGTATTAAAAGCCTATTTCTGGCCAGGCTGTAGGATACTAAGTTTGGTACAGTTAGTACATGGACTAAAGAATGAAAACATAAATATCAGGGAAGTTGGATATCAGCAACACTATGTGACAGCACTGCATCAGTTAACCAACTTACTTTTCAAACTTTTCTAATGTTGTCCTATATCCTTACATTGTTGGTAAATAGAGGAGGCGGCACTGACAGAGCTATTGAGCTTCATGTACAGTGGAAAGCTGAATACTACATCACCAACACACCTCCTTGACGTGCTGATGGCAGCCGACAAGTTTGAGGTGGCCTCTTGCATGCGCTATTGCAGCCAGATGCTGCGCAGCCTCCCCATGACCACTGAGTCGGCGCTCCTCTACCTGGACCTCCCCTCCAGCATCTCCATTGCGGCAGCTGTCCAGCCGCTCACTGATGCTGCCAAGGAGTTCCTTGCCAACAAGTTCAAGGACCTCACGAAGTGAGTTATCTATTTCCCAGCCTTGTTAGTTTTGCTACTATTACATGATGAAAAATCTTTGCATTAGCCCTTTATTTGGTTTCTTTTGTCTTGCCTTGTTCACATTTTCAAGAAGAGGCTGTTGAACACCATATTATGGGATACTTGTCCTGGGAAAAATATATTCTGTTAAGTGGGTTTCAGTCGAAAGTTTAGAAATCTCAAACTTGTATTTTTTTTTTCTATTTTTATAGCTGAAGTTTTTTAGATATTTATTCTATATATAAGTGGCATCAATTCACTGGCTTCTTTGGAGCCATCTCTAGAATCCTTTGGTAGGTGTACCCATCATTGTATATGCCATCCATTGATCCATTTAAATATTGTCAGCATGATATAGTAAAATATTATTGTATGTTTGAACAGTTGAGTTTAGTCTCCAGACAAAATGGAATCTGTGAACTTGTAAATAGCTTTAGATGAGCACTTTGTAAGTAAAATTGCAATTGCAGTATACAAGCATGTTACAGTAGACACCTGACCTTACTGGTGGTGCCAGTTAATTGTTACATGTGACAGCTTTTTTATATTTGCTACCTTGCACAAATTTCCAGGTTCCAAGAGGAAGTTATGAATCTCCCACTAGCAGGAGTGGAGGCAATCCTCTCGAGCAACGAACTTCAAGTGGCCTCTGAAGATGCAGTCTTTGACTTTGTGCTGAAATGGGCCCGCATGCAGTACCCACGCCAAGAGGAACGACGTGAGGTACTCGCCTCCCGCCTTCTCCGCCTAGTGCGCTTCTCCCACATGAGCGGTCGAAAGCTACGCAAGGTGTTGGCCTGCAGTGACCTGGAGCATGACTTCGCTAACAAGGCTGTGATTGAGGCCCTCCTCTTCAAGGCTGACTGCCCCCACCGCCAGCGAGCCCTGTCCTCTGACCCTGCATCCCACCTCCGCTACACAGAGAGAGCCTACAAGTACCGCCCCCTCAAAGTTGTTGAGTTTGATCGTCCATTCCCGCAATGTATTGCATACTTGGATTTAAAGAGGGAGGAGTGTGCGAGACTGTTTCCTTCTGGTAGGATATACTCGCAGGCGTTCCACCTGGCGAGCCAGGGCTTCTTCCTCTCGGCACACTGCAACCTCGACCAGCAGAGCTCGTTCCATTGCTTTGGTCTTTTTCTCGGGATGCAGGAGAAGGGGTCGACAAGCGTCACCGTTGATTATGAGTTTGCTGCCCGCACTAGGCCGTCTGGTGAGTTTGTGAGCAAGTATAAGGGGTATTATACATTTACTGGAGGGAAGGCTGTGGGGTACAGGAATCTCTTTGCCATACCTTGGACATCATTTATGGCTGAAGATAGTCTCTTTTTTATTGATGGGGTTCTCCACTTGAGAGCCGAGCTGACTATTAAGCAGCCATAGGAAGCAAAAGTGATTTATTGATAGATTTCAGTGGGAGTTATTTTCATTTTTTTTTTCTTTCTGTTTTTGGTTGGGTGGGATGGGGTTGGGTGTTGGAGGCTTTTACTTGTAGTATAGCAAGCACCTAATTGTGAGTACTGTGTGTGTTGTGTAACTCTTGATTGTGATGCTAGTGTTGTGATACTCACTCAAACAGTTTGGAAACAAAAAGTGCCCAGAATCTGCAAACGGTATGGTAGTGGTACAGATGTGTCCAGTGAAATTGGTTTAAGATTGTTTGTGTAAATAAGAACAGAATTTAGCTTATTGGGATGCAACTGCAGCATGATCGGCAATAGGTAGCATTTTCTAAAGCTTGTCTCAAATAGCATGGAAGTGGGTTTGAATATGATTTTGTCAAAGATTTTATATTTGGTTTAGTGGGAAGTGGATGTATTGTATTCATAGCTTTGTTCTTGCATCTGGGAAGCGTCTGTCTTTGAATTTATTTTGGTTGTGCCAGTATGGGGTTTAACAGCTGACACCGTAAATGATGTGCTGCAATGGCTGATTTACTCTTAGCTGCGGTAATTTGGGCTTGGATATTTTCAAGGATGCTCAAAGGATGGGCTTGAATCATTGTGAAACCATACTTCACTTGAAGCCATCCTTTAAAAGGGCAGTTTTGGCTTCATGCAGTGCACATGCTATAAAATCGAAACAACGAAACTGCTCGGCTAAAAAAACTGCTTGGTTAAAATATGCAATCAAATACCGATTGGATAGTGGTAAAACTATATCTGTATTTATTTTTCGGATACATATATGATTACGAATCGTTTGGATATAAACGGATACAAATACTACATATATAATTTGGATATCTAATTCATACATTGTAACAAATTAAACTAACATTTTTTGAACTATTATTTTTCTCATTAGAAAAAAGTACATAAAATACACATATAATCCGGACAATTATAATTTTTCTAATGTTAAATTTATTTTGTCATTACAAAATATATGTTTTACATACGAAATAGAAACACTCATAGATTCAAATATAAATAACTAATGCATTAAGTAAAAATCTTTTTGAGGTGTTAAATATGAATATAAGTAAAGATTTAGCAATCGAAAATTGTAGCATGCTATAGTTGTTTTCTGGAATTGTAAGATGTCAAACATTGTACATATCAGGAGATCAGAAATCTAATACTCTTTCTTTTTATATTGTAAAAAAAAATAATTGAAATCATAGCATTCCTAAAGTTTCAACAAAAAAAGAAAATAAAAGAAACTTCCGCATCCAGATCTGCATCCGCTTCCGAAATCAAAACCGCATCCACATCCGCATCTATATCTGACTATCCGAATTCGCAATAATTCGGATACAGATCCGGATCCGCCACATAATATCCGATCTGTTTGCACCCCTATGAGCTTGGAAAAGTTCATAGCAAAGTGCTAAACAAGTAAACATACTGTTGAGAAAACATGAAATGTACCTCATTTTAATAAATGTTACTTTTAACAGTTAAAAGTGTTTTAAACATGGGTGGATGTTATTAAACTGGTAAACGCTTGCATCTTCAATACATCAACCGCTAACAATCAAACCAAGAAGAAATAATATAGTAGCCAATCAATTTGTGTAATACTGTAATTCATCAATGTACATGTACGAAATGATGAAGAGAACTATTTTCTGTCATGAAATTATAAATACCAGTGAATGAGAATCAGCTGTCAGCTATCAGGAACGTGACATATCAACTTACAAAAAAAGCTAACACAAGATAGGAAAGATGGCAAATTAATTATTTTGTCCCTGTCCAAAGAGCTCAGACATCCCAACAATGCTTATTGTATAAAACAATAATCAGAAAAAAATAATAGTGACAGTGGCTCCATTAGGAATCAGGGGCCCACACCTAAAATCCCTAGAAAACCAGACTATCCAACTGCTAATAGCGAGATGCTATCCTCTTAAGATTTAGTTTTATTCTTTTCTGAAATGCAATGCAACTCAGAATAGCATTACAGAAATTCCATTAAGTTGGGTTATTAAAAGTGGGCCTCAAAGCTAATTAAAGGCTAGCTAACAAAAAATTAATAATATGATCACAAATAAGTCTTTTTTCAATTCATTGGCTCTCTTAGGTATTGCATGTAGGGGCGGATTTTTGTCAGGGAGGAGCAAGAAAAATAACGAATTGGATTTGAATAGTTAATGGGATTCAAACTCATTAATGTTAATCGGGTACTAGATAAAAAAATAATGTTCTAATTTCTAATTTTCAATGATCTGATTTCTAATCCTAATTACTAATTAGAATTCAAGAAATTTATCATTATTTTAACTCTAAAATTTACATTAATTACAAACCAAAAGTCCAGAGAGGGGCAAATAAAATTCCAGAGGGGAGCAAAGTCGGTCCGAATCTATAAATTTGTATAAAATTTTAAAATCCTTTGACCCCTCTGGACTAGACTGGTTCCGCCCCTGATTGCATGTATTTTTTTAAAAAGCTCAAGAAACACTTGTAAAGTGACTATTTTTCTACATCAATTTATTATTAAAAAAAATAATTTTGCAAAGGGCAACTATTGATTTTTTTTTTTTTTAGTGATAAGGCCTAATATTGTTATAATTAACGAAAAAAAGACTTGATGTTGTTAATTATGAGTTTTAATTGTGGGCTTCATTTATAGTTTCACAGCTGAATAAGTGAAAGAATATCATTATCCCTACCACCTAAACCTCTAACATACATGTGTCTTTAATGTAATAGACTTTACTTGAAAACAGAGTTGCCAACCACACACAATTAGCTTCTTTGCATTGATTTGCTTGTGACTTTTTTGATGAAAAAATAGGGTTCTAGCCCATATTTAATTGAAATGAAGATTTGCCTGTGATTTGAAGGATAATGAAGTTATTTCGAGAATAAATGTCGGATAACAACAATTATTTGCACTAAATTGTGTATACATTTGTCATGAAACACTGGCAACCATAAATATTGAAAGCAAATATACTGCAGAAAAGCAGAATTAGTGGCAATTTTGCTGGTTCATTTTTTACACTAAAAATAATTGAAGGAAGAAAGAGTTCACAGCCTAACATTTTCTGGTACATTTTTATGCTAAAAATAATTGAAGGAAGAAAGAGTTCATAGCCTAAATTTACTGTCAGATTTTCACTACAGCTTCTCCATTTGACTTGTTCAAGGTAACAAATCAACCGTTTAAACAATTTTAAAGGAGGAAATTAAGTCAAAATTATTTGTTGTTATGTCTCTTGTCTTTTAGATTTGTTTGGCCTTGATGGTTGACACATGACCCTTTTCAAAAGGAAGCAATTTCCAGAAGACTTGTAAAATTAAAAAATATAGATGGTGGAATAGGGTGCTATTGTCCTGTTACATGATCAGTATGACAGTATACAGTTCCCTGACAAAGAGTATCAGTACGATTTAATGTATTTCAGTACTCTGTTACATGCTAACTCAGTGCACATTTTAGTACTGTGCTGTACTATATTGATTAATGTAGTCTGCTGTGAGTTGAGACATAGCCATCTTAATCTATATTCTTGTAACAGTATCCTGAATATTAATTGTAATTCACTGGCATCATCTCCCGAACTTACTAATAATTTCGACGAGATGAAATTTAATATTATGACAACTACAGAGAAAATGACTTGTATATCACTTGTGATTATGTTGATGTTTACAAGCAAATCATGTCATCAACAGATACAAAATTAAGCACTGGTCCCCTAATTAACTAATAATTCACACACACACACACACACACACAGAGAGGTTGGCTAAGCTCAAAACGTTTGTTCCTAGCCTCAGGAACAAACGATTCAGTTCTCCGATTTTCAAAGTCCAAACGGTCGATCCAAACCGACAAATATTTAATCTATATTAAAATGTGCATGGAGACCAAATTTTACATTTTTTGAAATTTTTTTACTATTTATTAAGATGATTTGAAAATTGCTATTTTTATTAAAATTCTGCACCATTGAATGATAAATGCCTTTTAAAACAAGATAAATGATATTTCTTCCATTCAAGATATTAAAATGGCCTTGATCATTGTTTTGAACATTAATCCATTTCTTTCTTTTATTTGCAATAGTTTCAATCTGATTTCTATCAGTATTCAACAGAGAGTTCTTTTAACAGTGTACAGAATAACATTTCTAGTACTTAGGAGTAAATAATTTTCTAATGCAAACCTCCCCATAAATTGATTATAAGTGCATCTATTCATAACGTTTTGATGGATATTCATTAACAATTGGCTAAAATAATAAAATTATATGACAATTGTACCGATAGTTACTCGATTATCAGTAAATGGCTTCTAATTAGTTTTTAATTGTGTTAATGCTAGGATTTGAATTTTTGTGATGCATTGATTAATGAAAAGAAATCTTCATTTCTTCTTTGCAATTTAGGCATCTAGTGATATATTTATTTCTAAATTGGTCTAATTTGGATCAGTTAACACTGAATATTATTAGTATAACACTTGTTGATATTTTCAGCATTTGTGTGAAACTTTTGTTGTATATAATTTATTTCATAACAAGTATTTTTTATAGGTTAATACAGTACCAAACTTTCTCTGCGGAGTTTCTCCCTGGGGAGCTGATCGGATGATTCAGATTTACTCTCAGCCGGTGAGTGCTCGGATGATGGAGAGGACAGTATTAATTTTGCTTTAAAACTCGTGCGGAAATCTTTTTTGGTCCGTCCGATCAAAATGAACGGACCAGATTAAAAGAACCGCACCTGCGGAGCTCCGTAGGTGATGTGATTCCCAAGGTGAACATCCAAATTGTACCAATGAGGCCATTCTATTAAATTAAACTGTAGTTATGATGACATTAACATATTTTTGATAAATTGACATACTTATTTTGTTGATATTTTTGATAAACTGACATACATATTTTTAATAAGATATCTAATTGACTTGATTGAAACAAATGATTTGGAAAAAAAAAAGTATGGGCCAGTCCCCTAATTATAATTTCATTATTAAACAAAGAATTTTGTCAAAGTTTAGCTTAATTTTAGAAATAAGACCTAGCTCAAAACAATTTGAGCTGAAATGGAAAATAAAATAAAAAAAAAGTAAACAGAGAAGCTGTCAATTAGAGATTTTAATATATCTGATAGCCACTATCAGGTTTTTAAAAAAAAAAAAATTGTGATTTTAAAGAGATTAAAAAAATAAATCAAAGTTAAGTAACTAATTAGTTACAAATAACACTAATCAGATTCGTGATCTTTTTTATAAAATAGATTATGAAAAATTATTTTTAGGAACTAAATATGCCCAAATTATTCTCAGCTTTAACAAATATCATGAATATTTCTTAAATTTTCTGAATACTTAATTTTGGAATTACGAAAATAACTGAACAAACTGCATTAGGAAAGTTCGGTACTGTTACTAATTATTATAATTAAAGCAGAAATGTCGGTACGAACTGAATTGCAGATTACTCTTCCTTCTAATTAATAGCATCTATGAACATTTAATATTTGCAATTGGGTGATTGTACTTTTCTCAATAAATAAATAAACAGTCTCAGCATGAGTTTGTGTACAATTTCTCAGAAAATTTAATACGCTATATATATAACAATTTAATTACTTTCCTGCCCCCTGGATTTTGAGTTAGTAGAGATTGGGACGTTTCGATCGATTTTGCCCTTCTCTGAATTTTTTTTGCCCCCTGTTTGATTTGTAATTCGGGTTAATTTTAGGGTTAAAATTAAAATAAATTTCTTGAATTATAATTGATAATTATAATTATAGGTTAAAACATCAGAAGTTACAAGTGAGAGCATTGAAAAATATAAATTAAAGCATTGTTTTTTTATAAAATACCTAATTAGTTATAATGGGTTTAAACCTGATTCAATATTTTTTGCCCCCATGAAAATCATAGGTCCGCCCTGTTTGGATGGAATCCGTATCCTCTGCATTAACTCAAAAGGGAATCTTTTGAGTTAATAAATCTCAAACATTCGATCTGTCTTAAGATTCGTACAGATTAGATTTGCACTAATATTGAAAGCCCCTATATTTTAGGTAGGAGCCGAATTGGCTCTGTTTAAAATCAAACAATTGATATTCATTAACTCAAAAGATTTCCTTTTAAGTTAATGTAGAGGATACGTGTTCGTTTGGATGGGCCAAACAATTATTGGTTATTAATTTTTTTATTCTAAAGAATTGGTCGCATTATATATAAAAAATAATGTTATGGTGCAAACTAAGGTTATGCTTGATTCTCGCATGAGTGGTCCTGAAGAAAAGGATGAAGCTTTTGTTGCACCAGTATCGTGTAGAAAACCAAAACAAAAGTTTTCTGTACTCTGTTTTTTCTTCTTTGACAAAAGGAGGCACTGCCTCAAGTTCAGTTCTGGTAAAGTTTCATTCATTTTCTTCTCTACGAAGCATTGTTTCCCGTGCAAGAAATAATCTTTGCACAAAACAAATGATGGTAACTAGTAGTGAGTGAGCCTATGGGATTATGTATATCACGATTTAATCCGTAATACGGATCAATATTTTAGTTAAAAATCACTTGTACACCGAATTTTATATTTTTTGAAATTTTGTTACTATTTTTTAAGATAGGTAAAAAATCACTTGATCTGAAAATTTTGGATCATCCAACAACAGTGATTTTCTACCCATCTTAAAAAGTAGTAAAAAAATTCTAAAAAATATAAAATTTGGTTTGCAAGTACATATTTATATAAAATTATTTTGAACAGTTCGAATCAACCGTTAGAATTTTGAAAATAAAAATATTGATCCGTATTACAGACTAAACCGTGATATGCATAGTATCATAGAATCACTCACTCATCATGAAATATTAAATATGCACCAGTTGATAAGAGAGAACAGTATCATTAATTACAGTTTCAAACTACCTAACCATACTAAATTATACTAGAAAAATAAGCAACTTCCATGTTAATTTCTGTACCTATCTGTATATATATATATATATATATGAAGAAATATTTTAGCAAGATTTGGAACTTACAACTTTCTACATAAAATATATTATCTTATCTATTAAACTAAAAATTTGACTTTGGGTGTTTTTTCCGTTGAAGGACTTAAATGCAAATTTTTTGACAGATCAATGCTATCTATATTTCAGGTAAAAAGGTCTTAGTCATATCTAATCAAATAGTTGTTCAATCTTTTCCATGGTGTCTGACATTAATAACAATTAACAAATGATCAAACTTTTATTTGATCTGTCTGATCTAAAATGGACGTTTTAGGTTCATCTAGAGATTTGTCCAATGAAATTTATGGGGTTTGGCTAGGGGTGAAAACTGTATGGATAATATTTGATCCGTATTCGAAAAATTAGATGTGGCTATCTGATATCTGAATATCCGTATGAATAAGGATACTGATATAGTTTTACGTTTCAATTATCCGTATCTAAATAGTAGATATATACCATATATTTTGATATCTATTATGAAAAAAAAAATGTTATTCACCATTATAATTAGATAAATATTATGAACTTTGGTATATTTTAATAAATTTTTTATATTATTTTAATAAATATCCGATCTGATCATGGATTCAATCATATTTATGAATAATCTACAATTTTATCCATAATATTTGCATAATTTATGAACTTTATTGTTTGATTTCTTAACATGTTAATGTTTTTGTACATCATTTATATTATGATATAATTAATTATTTCAAATTATACTTATATTATCATATTCAAAGTTTCAAACTACAAATTTTAAACATGAATAAATTTGAAATTCTAAAATTATTAGTAAGCACTAGGACCATCCTATGAATCCATACAATTCATGAATTGAGTGTGCACACAGAGGTGAGATAAAATATTAAATTTGATCTTTCACCAAATAATTAAATTGAAAAATAAAAAACCAGCTTTTGATCTCGTGGCAGAGATAATATGCTTTATGCGTGACAAGTCACAAGTTCAAAATTTTAATAAAATTCTTATAAATACTAAATTAATTGAGTAGCTTGATCTCAACTTTACTAAAAAAAATGTTATTATTATTAATGATAATAAAATGTAATAATAATGATGATAATAACAACAGTAATAATAACAATAATAACAATAATAATAGTAACAACAATAAGAGCAGTAACAATAGCAATAATAATAATAATAATAATAATAATAATGAAGAAGAAGAAGAAATTTTTTAGAGTTATGCATACATTTTGTTTTTTGAGACAGGTAATGCATAGAATCTTAGAATGAGACCAAGATATCCATATTCTTTTATATATTCTGAAGCAAACTCACATTAAATTAATAATTAACGGAATAGGAACAAGACATGATAATTAATGATAGAGACTAAATTTACTTGTATAAAAAAAATCAATATACAAACAAAAGGCACCTCATTATATAACATGATTGATTAATTATACGCTGTACATACATAGGTGAGTCCCAGTTGAGTTGAGGCCCAGTACAGTACACTGATTGGTCATGCTAAACAAACACTTTTAAATGATGTTTAAATGATTAATCAGCTTGATTAATCAAATCAAATCAAAGTATTAGGTAGTCACTGCAGCAGTCAAGCTCTAAATCTCTCTCTCTAATTCTCTCCTCTTCAAATTGCATACTAATAATAATAATAATAATAATAATGTTTCTATCATTGGATCCGCTCACCGACAAAAATACTTGACCTTCTTTCCATACGCCACGTCTACCATACCAAGACAATTAAATATTGACTGAACCTGGACCATAGTTAACTTAGCATCACTATTAAATTAATTAAGAGTTATTTTTTTAAAAACAATATCCGCTATATGGATTTAATAAACCAAACCAAATCAAACTTACTCCAATTTTGAGTTTAGTTTGAATTAATTTCGAACTAAGTTTGATTTGAATTAATTTTAAACAAACTCAATTTCGAATTTTTTACAAATGTTTTTACGACAAGAAAAAGTGATCATAGTCGCCGAGAGTGAGATAGTCGCCGAGAGTGAGAGGTGAAAGTTAGCTAAGATTTTAGAACTTAGAGCGAGAATTACGACTTACGAGTTATGACTTATGACTGAACGGCCTTGTGTTTTAACTTTTAATCATTAGTCAATATAAGTCATCAGCGGAAATTAACGGTTCACGTTACTTTGAGATTCAAACTAGAATAGTTCGCGAACCTATTTTGAACGAACCAGGTCCAGTTTGAGTTTGGTTTGAATTAATTTCGAACTAAGTTTAGTTTGAATTTTCGAATTGATTTTTTTACGAACTTTTTTGAATCAAATCGAATCGAATCACTAACTATGAATTTTTTGTGCAGCTCTAATCTAGAATATAAAAACTTGGAATTTTATTTTGTAGTGCTCTTCTTAAATAACTCAATTTCTTCATTTGAAATATTTACTTTGGTCTTATACTCTTATCAAAGCAAAAGTTGAAAAATAAATAAAAATAAAGTAGAAGGTTGAAATCTCTCTCATTCATGCCTCCATTTTATATCAATTTTTTTTGTTGTAGAAATATATAAATTGGAAATAATGCATTTGTAAGATATAGTCGAGATTACTCTCGCTATATAAATATAAATTAATTATAGCAGCATTTTGTTTTGTTTTGATGGTTATAATGAGTTTTGCAAAGTATATTGATATACACTTATTTTTCGTAATATTGATATATTTTATATGCACAATATAAATTAGAGCAAAAAATTTACTTTTTAATCGAGCTATTTATTTCTTGCTATTGGATTTTTTTTGAAGTCACGGAAAGAGAAAATAAGTTGATTTTTATGACAAAGTAGGACAACACAAGCATCATCATATAATATATATTGAAAAATCATTCAATAAAGTCATGTTGTATACTTTCTATATATCAAATGTGAGTCATATAAATTGACGCATTAGAATAATCATATATTCATTTATTACTAATATATTATATGCACAATCATGTTATACTTTAGCTAAAATAATATTTTTATCAAATAACTTTTAGATTACTTTCTAAAGAATTAATCAACTTCTTTCATGCAAATTTGAAAAAGCTAAAAAATCATTGTTCAACTAAAGTAAAATATAAAATAATTGATAAATCAAGCTGAAATTATCATTTTTATATAATAATATTGATATTATATAATAATACAGATAAGCTAACACTTAAAGGTAGAGAAATATAATTAATCAAGCTTTGTTTTACTTTTTCAAGCATTTTAATTATTTTCTTAGGAAATGGTTTATGGAGAGAAAAAAAATAACTAGGAGGTTTTAATTTCAAGAGAATATGAATCAAATATTTGCTATAGATTTACTATTATAATTTGCTCTTAGGTGAGATAGCTTAATTCTTTGTTCTGCTCTAGTTTCATTTTGTTTTTTATATTAAATAAAAATTATATAAAAACTTACATAGAGAAATTAGATGAATTGATCAGTTATATGTAGGGGTGCAAACGAATCAGATACAGATCGGATAGTGGTAAAACTATTTCTGTATTCGCTTTCATTTTTGGACACGGATACGGATCAAATATTAGACAAATACAAATATGGATTGAATATTAAACGGATACAGATGCATATATCCGTTTTTTATAATAGTGAATAACAACATATATTTTATCATAATATATATTAAACTATATATTAGATATCTACTATTTGAATATATTTGAATATGGATAATTAAAATTTAAAATCATATCTGTATCTGCATTCGTACAGATATTCAAATATCAAATCTCTCTGTATTTAATTTTCGAATGCAAATTTGAATACGGTGGGATAATATCCAACCCGTTTACTTAGTGATTACTTTTTTGCAAATTATAATACAAAAATGATTAGACTACCGATTTATTTACGGCGTGCTCCTGGTGCAGGCGATAATCTCGAGCGACCACCTTCAACGCCTGCGGTCCTGCTTCACAACTGGCCACAACTCTCTAACACACACTCTCTCTCTCTCTCTCTCGCTCTCGCTCGTGTTTGTAAATAGCTTTCTTTATATATTGCAATGCGGAGGAGAGTAGATTATTCTCCCCCTTTAATCAAACACATAATCAATCTCCTTTACCTTCTTCTATTCCATTACTCATACAAAAATCAATCCTTCAACTCATCTCCACTAATTGAAACTTCAATCAATCAATCTCTCTCTCTCTCTCTCTCTCTCTCTATCAATCAATGCACACTAATTCCTTCCCACCAAATTAAACACTAGCTACCTCACCTCCTCCATTTTCAGATTCCCCAATCCTAAATCCCCATCACAAAGTTATGGCAACCAAGCCTCCCATGGCTGCCAAACCAGTTCTTCAGAAACCTCCTGGCTACAGAGACCCTGGAGCTCCCCCGGTAAAACCGCCTCAACAACTCCGGCGACCAACCCACCTACCACCATCTCTTCGCCACCCTGGAAAACCCCGTCACCGCAATCACCGACGCTCCATCTGTTGTTGTATCCTCTTCTTCCTCTTATGTGCACTTCTCCTTCTCTCCATTGCTGCTGCCTTATCCTACCTCTACTTCCAACCTCGCTTTCCTTCCTTCCATCTACAATCACTCAACGCAACACGGCTGCATATCAGCTCTAGTGATAGCCTAGACGTAGCGATCTCGGCGAAAATTATCACATGGAATCCAAACACTAAGATTGGAATTGTGTTCGGGGATGGCGTGGGGCATCTGACAGCAGAGGATCAAGACGGTGACATAGATTTGGGAAATGGTCAATTGTCAGGTTTCTACTTGCGAGAGAAGAGCGCCGGGTCAATGGTGGTTCAGGCCGGGGAGAGCGGTGTGTTGTTGGATGATGCGGTGGCGCAAAGGATGAGAAACGGGTATAAAGGAAGCGGTGTTAAGGTGAAGGTGGAGGTGGAGGTGAGGATGGGGGTGAGGGTGAAGGGGAAGGACATTTGGAAGGTGCCGGTGAAGGCGGCATGTGCACCGATGCGGTTAAAGGTGGTCGGGAAGAAAGGAGGTGGTGCCAGTGTTGGTGCCATGGTCAAGTGCCAAATCTACCTCTTTAGATGGTGAGTTTGATTAACTAATTGTTTGTTTGTTTTTTTGTTTTTACCAGTACAAAAAATTTCAGATGTACAGTATTTAAGGCTACATACAGAAGGTAAAGAAAAATGAATTTGAGATCAACCTAAAGTTATATTCTGTCTTTTTCTTTTTTTCTAAAGGAAATTTAACTATCGTTCTGTCAATGGGACCAATAATGTAGTCTTTGTTTGGTTTACCGTTGGAATTGTTTCCACCCTTCTCTAAAGTGTGCCCACATAATTTTTAAGGCCCTGTTCGGCTGCAGCCCGGGAATGGGAATGGGCACAGAAACGGGTGAATAGTAAACAATGTTTTACTGTTTATGTGGGAAAAAAAAATTCAGTTGAACTAAATTTTTTTTTTCCCGCGTGAACAGTAACACACGGGATGACAGCCGAACAAGCCCTAAGAGTCTATACGGCCATTTACTGTGCGTATGGGAAAACAAATTCACTCGTACAGTATTTTGACTATTTAAAATTTTTTATTTCCGTTCTCTTTAGACGGCTGAACATATCCTAATTAAGAAAATGTAGGCAAAAAATATTAGGTGGTTTATAGTTATTTATAACGAAGAGATCACTTATGAAATATATTTTGAAGATTTTGGAAATAAGTTAAAAAAAATTCAAAAGTTATATTGGACTTATAGATGTGATTAAATTATTATTTGATGATAAATCATGAACCGTTAATTTCATATTGTTGCAATTTCAAATCACTTCATTTTCTATAAGCATTATATTTGGATAATATAAATCATGGCTGTAATATTAGATTTTAAATGTAAGTTATAATTTGTAAGATTGTTAAGATTGTCAAAATAAATAAATATCTTTTTTTTAATATTTCAAGTTTCTCATATCAATGAAAACGTAAAAACCCAATGATTTAAAAAAAAAAATTTCAAAGCCGGTACATTTAAAATATTATCAGTAGCTAATTGAAAACTAAGTTGGTATTATTTTACTAAATATTTTTACATTATATATTTTTTTTTATAATTTTTCATCCTTGATACACTGAGCGAAATTATAAATATATAAAAAATGACCACTTTGCTTGTAAAAAACATTTTCCTTGAGAGTTGTTTGGTAAAAATGAAATTTATTATATTAAGTATAAAAATAAACATCAGTCTATTTTGAATTTGTGTGTGTGTGTGTGTGTGTGAGCATCAAATATGATATATTTCCATCGGTAAAATTAAATTTCAAAATTTTAATGTGGAACCAAAGAAATAATGTTAGGTGTAGAAGGAATCTGACTATTGTCTTTCTAGAAATTGAATTTCTTTATATGCTAATTAAAATTGAGATTAAATCCTGTCCGTCCGTTATAATTTAACACAAACTTTAAAGTTATTCCGTAAATTCCAATCAAGCCGTTAACTACAGTTTAAAAACCAAAACCACTACAAATTACCCAATTTTGTATATTTAATACGGAGCAAAGGAGGCCCAATTTATTAAAATTAAAATCAAGTAATACAAAAATTTACTCTTCTGACAGGCAGATTATATAACTACTTAACTGAAAGAATATATTTTAGAATTTAGCATAGGATATAGTTCATTCATGAACTAGCATATCATGTGTTGCTCAAGTAGTACAAGGGAAGTAGATAATATGTACAAATTATAAGGTGGGATGTCGGTTGTCAGAGATAGAAATCACATTAATATGGTAGGGTTGAATGTGAGAACCGAGTAATATAGACAAAAAAAATATTCTCTAAAAATAATTAATATGTACAAAATAAGATGGGAAGTTAGTGTGTGTGGGTGGGGGGGATAGAGGTAAAACTATATTTATTTTTTTATTTTTATTTTTCAGATATAATTACGGAGTGGATATCAGATATATCAGACAGATACAGATACATATCAGATCAAATATTTATTAAAATAATATAAAATATTAAAAAAATAATAAAGTTCATAATATTTATCTAATTATAATGATGAATATCATAAATTTTCATAATACATATTAAAATATATGGTATATATCTATTATTTAGATACGGATAATTGAAACCTAAAATCATAGCTGTATCCTTATCCACACAGATATTCGGACATCCATAACTAAATTTTTGGATACAATACGGATCAGATATTATTCACACCATTTTCACCCCTAGAAGTTAGTCGTCTACTGGAGCCCATTTTCTTAACTATATAAGAATATTTATAGAAGGATCTAGGATGTTTTTAATGTAAATTAATTTAAAACTTATTTTTTATATAAAACTTATAAATATTTTTAATTTAAATGAATTTGCTCATAGACTTTGAATAAAAGAGAGGGGATTAATTGATAAATAAATTAATTTGATACTTTTGAAACACTAAAAAGTTTTAATTTTAAAATTTAGCACCTGAAACATAATCTTATTTTATCAATAACATATACTTGAAAAATAATAAATCTAAAATAAAATTTATAAAGATTTATATTTCTGACGTCTTAGAATGAAATAACAAATGACACTCAAATTATATAAAATTAAATACATAATCAATTTATAATTATATTGTTTTCTAAAATATTTGTAATTTGAGATAAAAGGTATTAAGACTATTAAGTTAAAATATATTATCTATTAATCTTACTGTTAAAATCTTAATATCTTATTATGACGTTGCCATCGATCCTAAGAGTAGAACTAGGGTGTTCTTAAGCTCATCAAGTCTCTTTGTGAGCTTAACTAAAAAATCTATCGTAATGACTTCAAAATAATACATCCAAACCAACCGTTGAAACCGATCTATTTCACGAGTGATGCATTTACATGTCAATTTTATCATTTTTCAAACTAGTTTAGTATAAAGCAAAGCAGTCAAAATATGATGAAAAATGAACTTATAAATTATCTTTTTTTTTTTACCGTTTGACTTTATACTAAATTAATTCAAAAGTTTAAAAATTTAACATGTAAATGTATCACTCATAAAATAGATTAGTTTTAGCAATTTAAATGTATTGTTTGAAATCTATCTGATAAGTTTTCGAGTTGAGATTACAAAAATAAATGAGCTTAAGAGCACCTTAGTAGTTGTACTCCGATCCTAAATATATAAAAGAAATAGTTCCGTGGCGATGAGCCAATGACTGGAGTTTTTTTTTATAAACTATAAATAAAAAAAAAAATTCAGATCTCAGCATGAGTACTTGGTTTTTTTATAAAAACCATAAGAAATGGTTTGGCAGTCCATTCCCTACAATAATTGACATTCTAGAACGAGCTGCCAATCCGTTTTTAACCAATTTTCAAATTTTAACATCTGAAACTCTATGGACAACCGTGTTGTTAACCTTAGACTGGGTTGCCAATCCGTTCTCCATAGAGAACGGACTGCTAATCCGATTTTCATGGAAAATGGACTGGGATTTCGGTTTTTTTTTTTTAGCATAAATACTAAAAACGGTATGACAACCCGGCCTTTGATCAGGTTGGATTTTCTGTGTCGATAAGTGCTGTGGTCTGAAAAATTAGTTAGAAACGAATTGGCAGCTCGTTCTGGAATGCGGGTTGCCAAACCGTTTCTTATTGTTTTTATAAAAAATCAAGTAGTCATGCTGAAATTTGAAAATTATATTTTTATTTATGGTTTATAAAAAAAACTCCAATGACTGTGGACTTGTGGAGAAAAGGAAGAGATCAGATTCTCTGGCAATGATGAAGCCACTGTGCATGTGCAATGTCGAGCCTCGTCAGGTCCATGTCAGAGGTGGGGACACTATGTCTTTACTCTACTACTCTCTACCGTTACCGGACCATAAACAAGCGGCAGTTGGGGCGTATATTTTATGGGCCTACTGGCCCAATTAGTACACTCGTAGGCCCAATTCGTACACTCAAGGACAATTAGTGACTCAATTATGGAGATTAATATGTTCCTCTATGGGCATCTTCCAAAATGTTGTTCAAACTTTGCGGCGAAATATATCTTTTTTTTTTTCTTTCACAATATTTTGGCTGGTCCCTTTATTATATATAATGAGAGGACCTAACTCTAGGGGTGAAACGGTGAGGATAATATCTGATTCGTATTCGAAAATTTAGATGTAGATATCCGATATTTGAATATTCTTATCCACACACTGATATAGTTTTATGTTTTAATTACCTGTATCTGAATAATAAATATATACCATATATTTTAATATATAATAATTAGATAAATATTATAAACTTTAATATATTTTATATTATTTTAATAAATATCTGATCTGATCCATATCTGTATCCATGTAATATATTTGATATCCGCTCCGTATTCATATTTGAAAATAAAAATAAAACAACATGAATATAATTTTACCACTATCCGTTCCGTTTTCACCGTACTAACTCTAGTTTATATATATATGTATATATTTTTGGCTTAACATGTCATTTGTTATGTTTGGTGTTAATGTAGGTTCAGTATCAACTAAAAGTCTCTCCTCAAAGAAAGCTCGTGAACTACTTGCTTTTATTAAATTAAATTGTGTAGTGATTGACAAGTGAATGAAGAAGAGAATGAGATGAATGACAGCTGGTGTACTGTGGAGAATTAATTAATCAGAGATGATATGATCAACATCCCCAATTTTTACCTTTTTGAAGAATTTGTCATATAGGATGTTGTAAACAAATTGATTTTTTTTTGTTTATCATAATAAAGATGTATTTATGCTATTCTTTAATATATATATATATATATAATCAGAACAGTTGGACAAAAAAAATTGAAGATTGCGCGTGATATATATTTTGTAAGCTTGATGTCAAATACCAAATTTGTAATTTGTAATTAGCAACATCTTATTTAATTAACTTATTTAATGAGTAATTATCATCATTCATATTTTTCATGGGTTGTTTTTATGGCCTTACATTTGACGTCGCCAATGCAATATTTTTTCGTAAATTATTTTTAATTTATTTAATGTATTAATGTAGTAATTTTTCAAATTACAACTCTTCATAAAATTCTATCAATTCATAACAATAATTTGAAAAATTCATATTTAACGTGATGTGAATATACAAACCATTTATTAAGGTCAACGTATAATAGATATAGAGGAGGGTTAAAATACCCCGTGTCTGTCATGCCTCATCATACCTTATGCCATTTATCTTTCTTTATTTTCAAAGTCTAAACAGTCGATTCAAATTACTTAGCATGATATCCATATAAAAACGTGTTTGAATATCAAATTTTATTTTTTTTTTTGGAAAAAAATACTATTTTTTTAGATAGGTGTAAAATCACTGTTCTAGACCGTCAAAAACAATATTTTTGTACCTCTAAAAAATATAGTAGTTTTTTTTAAAATATAAAATTTGGTATCCAAGCATATTTTAATATGAAGATAATGTTAAACAATTCAAATTAACTTTTTGAATTTTGAAAACAAAGATAAAAGATTTGAGATGAGATGAGACATGATATACTTGAGGCTTGAACTCTCCTCATAGAAATAACATAAATATTTATATTAATTTGTTTTATATCACAAAATATTAAAAAAATATTTCAAGTAAAATCACATGAGCAAAACGCCACCTATATTTTTGTCCATTACAAATGTTTGAGACTAGATATCTCTTAAATTCTACTAACCTTTTGGCTTGGGTGTAATTATCAATTGGAAAGACATTCCAAGCTTTACAGCTGCAAATGAAAAAAATGAACATAAGGGACAAAAAATGTATGATTTGAAAAAAGAAGAAAATAAAAGACAAATCCAGCAGAAAAAAGTTTAACATGTTGCATATCAGTCTTTTAACCAGCAATGAAAATATTATACGCAATGTACAGTTGTTGACTTGCATGGATCGATGATTTTTATCTTAAGCAGTAAATATCTTCTATAGAGATAAAATATCACGCGATACAGTTATGAAACAAACTAATATCGGGCTTCAGTTCGGAAGCTTTATGGGCCGAGGCCCGAGGGACCGTCGCCAAAATCCGCATGTAATTTTAATTGGGATGGTATGTATAGTTTTCTGGCCCTTATCATAATTTTAGTCCGGCACTCGGGTTTTTATAATTATTATTTATAACTTTTAAAGTCAGGTATCTTGGATTCGTTTATCAACCAGTGTTATCTACGATGTTTTTGTTGTTGACATCAGTAAATCCATCTGATGTGTTCATTTTAGATCTTAGAGTTCAGGTAGGACTAGAATTAGAATTATTCCGTGATTGGGTTTGAAATAAAATGCGCGATATGTTGATAAAACAAGATATATTAATAAGCCCTACCTCCCTTGAACCTTCTAGCCAGTGGCGGAACCATGAATGAAAATTAGGGAGGGCCATAAATAATTTAGGGTCCATAAGCAAAAAAAATTTGGACCAATATCCTCTGCGGAGGTTTGTGGTGCGGAGTTGATCGGACGGTCCATATTTACTCTCATCTGGTGAGTGCTCGGGATGATGGAGGGGGCAGTATTAATTTTGCTTTGAGATTCGTGTCATAATCTGATTTGGTCCATCCGATCAAATCGAATGGACCAGATTAAAAGAACCGCACGACCTCCGCAGGTAAAAGCTCCGCAGAGGATGTGATTCCAAAAAATTTAGGGGGTGCTAAGGACCCATAAGCAAAAAAAAATTTCGTATATTTTCTGAAATTTCTATATATTTTATGGACCAAAGGGGGCCGGGGCCTAGGCTCGCCCCTGCCTTGGTTCCGCCCCTGCTTCTAGCTGACAATGAAGAGCATGCTGGTACGCCTCACTGGTACTGGTATTGGTAGTAGACTGAAGAGCATAGAACTGAGTATTTACATTTTCCATTTTTTGCAAGAGTTGTTCCAGCTAGTTGTGTGCTGAATTTTATTAAAATGTACAATTGTAGTAAATTGTAGTAAGTAAAATTTTAACTCAAAGTTCTCTTAGTTATAAAATAGAGTTTTAATCACTAGACTATAATTAAACATTTGTTATTTATTGAGGGTGACTATACTATATAAATAGTTATAAAAAAAATATAAAATTCAATTAAATTTCTATATTCATAGATGAAAAATTTGAAATTATAAAGATGGCTTAGCCAAAGGGGTGCAAACGGATCAGGTAATATCCGACCGTATCCGAGTTTGTATCCGAAAATTTGATATGGATATCCGATATCTGAATATCCGTGCGGATACGGATACGGATATGATTTTGAATTTTAATTATCCGTATCTGAATAGTAGTAGTTTAATATATATTATAAAAATATTTATGTATATATCTACGCATATCCGATATCCGATCCATATCTGTACGTATCCGTCTAATATCCGATCCGTATTCATATCCGAAAAATAAAAACGGATACAGATATGATTTTACCACTATCCGATCCATTTGCACCCCTACTTAGCCACCTTTAGCTAAGTCTTAGAAGTTAGATCCACCTCTGCTTACAACAACAAATCCTAAACAAAATTACTACAAGTCTTATGTCATTGAAGCCACAAAATTCCCGGCTGCATTTAATTTCCTTTTACCACAATATTGCCGCCACAATTTCGTATCCTCAGCAGCTTGGTTTGCAACTAATCAAGGTGGTAGCTTCTTGCCTCGAAAAATAACCTCATTACGCGATCTCCAGAGCGACCACAACATTGCCATGAAGTTAATTTTAAATACTTAGTAGTAGTTAATTGCTTCCTCAGAAGATAATTGGGATATCGGAAAAGAAATCACATACGGATACAGTATGCCACACTTACAGGTAAACTGGGTTGGGACTCATAAGCAGAAAGGGATTATAGACGTAGATATAACAGTGGCAAGACTTACAACGGGAGCCACGCCTAGACCATGTGATCTTCAACTTGGAACTTTAGAAATCCAACAATAGGATACTGTGTTACATGGTAGTTTATGCAGTTTCGAGGTAGTAATTAAGCATAGTAGTATTTAATTTCGTTTTTATTTCAGTCTTTGAAAATTTGATAGCTTGATCTTAGCAATTTCTGGAAATTAAGCAAAAAATTATACAATTACAACAAGTCATGAAAAATGAAACAAAAATCCTTTAAAAAAGGTTTCACACCTATTGAAGCAAAGTACGAGAGGCGTCGTTCTCAGGTGGAGGAGCAAGTGACACCAATCGAGAAAGGGAGTAAGCAATCTGTTCATTCGAGATGCAGCGGCAAACACAGATCGAGAAGGTGGAGAGGAGCAACACGGGGTGTTTGAAAAGGGCAATGATTGAAAGTAACGGTGGAGGTGCGGCGGACGAAAAGAGAGCCGGAGGGAGGAGTTGAGAGTAGAAGGGACGAAGAAGATTCAATTGATTTCCACGTGAGCAGCACGTGTTATTTTACTTCACACGGGCAGCAGTTTTGGAATTCTATTTCTCATTTTAATCTCAACCATCTATTTTAGTTAACGGTGGAGATGGAGGATCCGCAGGTCCTGCTTTTCTTTTAGGATCGCAGCAGATGTGGGATTCAAATTCTCTCCAATACTGTAGAGAATGGGCCTTACTTTACGGTTTGAGATTAAATCCCACTGCTTTGGGATTCGGGCTAGTGCAAGGGGACAATATTATTGGTTTTGAGATTCCCTTGTGCAACATTGGAGAGGATGTGAATCCCTATTTGAGTATCTATCTGATCAATGTCCAAATATGAAACGAATTGCAAATGTTCAATAATATGAGTACAATAATATTTTTTTTGAACAGTAAAGATTCCCTTGTTCAATAATATTTGAGTTGCAATGTCACACATTTATAAAAAAAAAAAATACAAATTATCTAAGACTTTTTGATAAATGTGTGAGATTTGAATACAAAATGTGTGACTTTTTGATAATTGTGCGAGCAGTTTGGGTCCGATGGGCTAAGTTAGATGAGCTCTTAGCTGTCTGACCCACTTTAAAATCTGCACACAGCACTTTAATATCTCTACACATCTGCTTAAATATCCGTACAAATAGATCGTAAAGCGGATTGGATGACTACAGAACTCATCGGATCCAAACTACTCTCCTCGTTGGTTCCTCAAAAGATTCTTGTTGGACCGACTTGGTATAGTACTGTGCAACGAACTATTGATAATTAATGTAAATGGGTCAGATTGCAGAAGCATCCTCCGCCTCCACATTGCAACTGTGTCAAGTGTCAAGAAACATCCGACAGACTTGCTAAAATTTTTATAGTAAAGATTTCCTTAGTATGCAAACATAGGAGATTTTTTTTTTTGTCAAATATTAAAAAAGAGAGAAAATAAAAATAAAGAGTGTTAATATATTTTTATGAGTATAAAGATAAATAGAAATTGTACAGATTCAAAATTTGAACTAATATGAATTGGCATAATCTCTACTAATTTAAAATAATTGTTTGTTTTTTAAATTTTCTCTGTTAAACTATATAAAAGAAATTGATTTGAATTAGTAAAATTCCTACTAATATTTTTATCTATGAAAATTTAAAATATATAAATAAAGCCACCGCATTCTAACGGTCATATTTGCTCATTACCGCATTTTGATCAAATTGGGGATTAAAACTCTAGATTTTGAGCTTCGATGATATTGTATTTTCGACTTCGTTCAGTTTGATTCTCTCTCTTCTTTTTCATTTTTTTTTCCGCACAAGAAAATAAAGACGAGAGAAAAGAGAGAGTGTCGTTTTATTAGAGATGAAGACTATAAAAGAATGAAAGAAGGAAAATAAAGAGATGTGGAGGAGAGAGAGAACGAGAACTTAGCTTTGCTTTGTTATTTCTTCATCTTCTTCTTTTTGGAATTATTATTAGATTTTTAAGATTTCGAATAGTATATTGCTTGTATATTTCTTTAAAAACTGTGGGTACAAATGTTTCATAAAATGATAAATCAAACAAGCATATTATCGACTGTCAAATTGGATACTCAACAAAGAAACTTTAAATACTCAATTGGATCAGTAATGTGGAAAATTTTAATTATAAACACAAAACATAAGAATTAAGAATCAGTCTTAGAGGACCCCTAATTAAGAGTGAGTCTATGGTACTACGCATATTACGGGTTGTTTCGTAATACGGGTCAATATTTCTGTTTTCAAAATCTTATTGGTCAATCCGAGCAATTCAAGATGATCCCTATATGAATATCTGCTTGCAGACCAAATTTTATATTTTTGAGAATTTTTTAAAGTAGAAATTCACTTGATCTGGAAATTCTGAACCATTCAAAAACGGTGATTTTCTACCTATATTAAAAAATAGTAAAAAAAATCTAAAAAAATATAAAATTTGATCTCGAAATACATATTCATATGAAAATAATTTTGAACGGTTCGGATCAACCGTTAAAATTTTGAAAACGAAAATATTGATTCGTATTACTGACTAAATCGTGATATGCATATTACCATAAACTCACTCCCTAATTAATATATAAGTTGGGAGATTTGAATCTAATTTTACTAAAAAAATAACAATGTCTCATTACTCATTAATTAAACAAAAATTGTAATTAAATAAAAAAAAAACTACAAAGACATGTCGGCAATTGGCATGTATAGGTTTGGCACTTTGGCTCCTTGCTTGTGGGAAAAGACAGCTGGGAATTATTTAACAAAAAGAAGAGGGTCCCACAATTTGTTCGATATAGTAGTGGGGGACCCAAACAAACAAACTAATAGTTCATTAAATAAAGCCGGGGCTTTAATTTGTTTGACCAACCTGGCAGCGCTAGTGAAGATGCTCTTTAATGATTATGTTGATGCAAACAAATTCCCTGGCATTGGGTCAAAATCAGGGATCCAAATCGGCTGAAATTCATCTCCATGAACAGTACCACTGAAATCCTGAAATCTGAAATCCAGCCATTGAATTATTTCGAGATGCGTGCACAGAAAAATCAGCTATTTTGAGATGCGTGCAAAGAAAAAATGGACGGCTGGATCTTGGATTTCAGGAATTTCAAGGATTTTAGGATTACTATTTATTAATTTTGGATTTCAGCAGATCTGAATCCCAAAATCAGATATGGATAACCGATATCGGAATATCTGTACGGATACAGATACAGATATGATTTTAAATTTTAATTATGCGTATCTGAATAATAGATATATATCATATAGTTTAATATAAATTATAAAAATATTTATGTATATAATTACGGGTATCCGATATCCGATTCGTATCCACACGTATCCATTTAACATCCGATTCATATCCGTATCCAAAAAATAAAAATGGATACAAATATGGTTTTACCACTATCCGATCCGTTTGCACTCCTACATTGGGGACAAACGGTTCGGTTGAAACCGAACCTTGCACCCCTACATTGGGGACAAACGGTTCGTTCAACCGAACCGAAAATTTTCGGTTTAAATAATTTGGTTTTTCGGTTTGGTTCGGTTGAAAATTTGAATTATTTCAGTTGAAATGGATTGATTCGGTTTAGACTTTTCAAAGTTAATTAAACCAAGCTGACCAAATTATATTGGTTCAAGTATGATTTATATTTTGTTTGATTCAATCATTGCTTCATTTCTTTCATTTTAGTTTAAATATTTTAGAACATCTACCTATTTTGTATGGAATTGAACAACTTGTGTATGAACAAGTGTAATTTTTGTTAATAATGACACTAATAGATTTACTTCGGTTTGAATCGAATAAACTGAAATTTACTTCGGTTTGAACCGAATAAACTGAAATTTACTTCGGTTTGTTCAGTTCGGTTCTTAATCGGTTTTGTAAGTTTAATCAGTTATCTTCGGTTCTATTTTTTAAAACCTAAAAAAAAAATTAATTATTTTAGTTCGGTTTCAACCGGACAGACCGTTGAACACCCCTTATTGGAGGTTCATATTCCATAACTAGTTTAAGGATTTTATTATAGCAGTGTGAAGAATTGTTGAGGGCATTGACAAATATTCTTGGGGAACATGATTGTTGCATGTTGTGAAGGGTGACCAATCGGCTTGAAAAAGACATAATCAATTTTTGTTTAATACCTCAATTTGTTTGGGCCCTTTCGTTTGGAAACAACCATAGAATTTGCTTTTCTTATTTATCTATGATCTGAAATGCTGATTTTGTATTGAATATCTCTTTGTTCAACTTAAAGAGTAAATATATTCAGTTGAATTTATCATTGATATTTAAAAGGAAGAATTAGCTTTTTGTCTAGTGACAAAAACACGTCTTCTTCTGATGTGGAATGTCATAAGCACGAAACTCAAATAAGAAGTCATTTATAGACAATTAAATATAAGTTGATATGCTAGATTTCTGTCTTTCTAGATAAAACAAATTATTGATATTTTAAAGGGAATATTTGTTGTTGGTAATTTGACTATTATGTTTGATTAATCACATATTTGGCTCTCGTTAAAAAAGAAGAAGCAAAATTAACGAAGTTATGACACAAATAGTGGTAACCATCACTAAAATCTTGTGAGCTAAAATTAAATTAACATTACACCCAATTACCTGAGTCTTGAAAAAGGGGAGACAGTTTGTACTTTGTAAAAGGCAAATTAAAAGCGAAAGATAAGAAGAATGTGGTCCTTTAACTCGCCTCGGGAACAAAAAGATCATAACCGCAACAAAAAATGTTTAAAAGTGTTATCTTATCGTTTCTTCCTCTTTACTGTTTAGAGACGGAAAGAATAAGAAGCCTCAGATTATAATACGATTACTGTTTCGTATTTCCTAGCAAGGATCAATAAAATATTGTGGGATTGGGAAGTTTGTTGATTGTGCATTTGTGCGTATGTACTAATCTCATTATGGGTAAATTAAGAACTCTGTAGGGTTTGTACCAAAATTCTCAAAGAAAATAATGATGTTAAAGCAATTTAGAAAAAAAGAACCTATTTATCCATCTTCAAAGGATATGCTACCGTATACAAGGATCCAATTTTGTTATAACAGTACTAACAGTCTGAGACAAGCAAATTCAATGCAACATACTGCTAAATATGTTCTTCATCTTCTACTTTAGCCAAAGGCGTTAAGAACAAAGCAAGAAAGCAAAATGTACCAATAAAGAAAGTCTTTCAAAGTTGAAATGAAATCAGCACAATTATGGAATTCAAAATGCAAAGCCAATTGCTTTGCATAGACAGAATATCATTCGACACTGTTACAGCCAGACTAATTCAACTACAAAAACTGTTCAAGCTCAGATATTTACAGCAACAGGTTAACAAAATTGACATCTCAATACAAACCCAAAAGAGAACGAAAAGCTAATGCCCCAGGAAAAATGAACATTTACAAACTGCAAAAAATAATCTTTGATTTCTCAACACTAACCCTACTGAAGCAAAAAAACCACGAAAAAGTATACTTGCGTCACGAACAGAATGAGGAATTCTGAATCCGCATAACCCCATATAAAACCCACAGAGAATTGCTACCACTACAACTGCCACAAAACACAAAACATCACAATTAGCCCCTAGAAATGGATAACCGCATACTTCTATCAACCATTTCCCTTCTCTTCCCAAAATGACCCTTACCTCCCAACCCGCATGCCATTTGATTCAGCTGCAAAAGTGCAAGCATGCTAACAGCAAACACAGCCGCATTACCTAAAATGCCCCCAACGGATCCCTTGGCAAGGGCAGCACTGGAAGAGAGGACCTGCATCAACATTCCCAGCCCCAGCCTCTGCTCCTTGTCAGACTGACGTTTGAGATCCTTTGTGCACTGATCTTCATGAGAGATAAAGTTGTGGGTGTCGGTGTTGATGTCACTAACAAAAGCCATTGCTTCTTCAATGACCTTGTACTTTCGGCCCTGGTGCTCGGCCAATCGCATCGCCAGAAGTGCACGGCTCTGTTCAACTCGTGCTATGGCTGCATCCCATTCGGCTTGCTGTTGTGACTGTACTGTCTGAAGAAAAAAAGAAAATAAATAAATTGGAGGATTGTGTCATATGTTATGCACCAAAATGTGTTTCTGAGTTACTAATGAAAATTATTGCCACATATATGACCCTTTAAAAAATTACTGAGTTACCACATCCTTTTAGCTGACTAAAAGCATACGCCAAATAAGAAAAGAGACATATACATGATTTAAATTTAATTCAACCCACTGTCCGACAAAATTTTACTTTTATGCACTTTTACACAATGTATGAATCTGGATTTATAATAATTTTCATGGTCAATATCATGCTAATTTCCTCCACATGAATTCATCGAAGACAATATGATCAAACAATCAACAGTAGTTCTATTCTTATAGTAGCTTGCAATTTTGTACATCTTAAAACTTCCCAATACCATTAAATTCACTGCATGTTCAACACAAGTGATCTATTCAGCTGACACCGGAATGCTCAATTGAAGAAATTACTGAGCTTTGATTTCACTAACAAAGGTCAAAATTAGCAAAAAGAAGGCACGGAAAACATCCTAACTTCATAAATTAGAATTCTAAGATGGCTTGTTGAAAAACTTGTTAACATATACGGCCTTAGATCTGCAATCGAGCTAGTATATCCATGATAAAGAAGAACAAGACTAACCTTGGAAACTGGCAGTTCCAATGATTTAGTCAATAATCTAATATAACTAGTTTACACAAATCCTTATGAATCAAATTGACACAGACCTTCTATCCCCATATTTTCCTAACAGAAAATTATATTATATGAAACTCCAATATAAATAATAAATATGATAAAAGGAAGTAAAATCAGAAGTCCCAAGTTGGAGCTAGTACTCAAAATTAGAACAGCAAGGGGTGAAATTTACTTGAGAAACTTCGTCAACCATCTGACTATTTGATATCCCTTAAATTGCAAGGTAAATACTGAAAAAATTCTCACGAATAAGAAAAAAAGGATCAGGAATCTCACATGAAAGAAATCGAGCTGATCCTCTAAGTCCTCCAGCGCGGTTCTAATGGAGTTGAGACTTCTCGCCTCAGCCATGGATACAGTCGCCTCATCCAACCCCTTCACAAACACGAATCCGTTCCTCCGATCAGCTCCACCACCACCTCCGCCGCCCGCAGGAGGATGTACCGCCGATATGCCATCGCTCGAGCAAAGTTTCGAACTTTTACCAATGGATTTGAGGAAGCGCGAGCGAGAGATTGAGTGGATGGCGTCGCTAACCTTGTCGTGTAGGTCCCAGATCTTTTCCAGCACAGCCTCTACGTCCTCCATCTCCCATTTCATGACGAGGTGCGCTTCCAGGTTTAGGTCTAGGTTTAAAATTAGGGTTTTGAATTGGAGAGGATAGAAGAGAGGGATGGGGAAAGAGAAAAGAGAGGGAAAACAACAAAAAATGATGCAGAGGGAAAGAGAACTCGGGGAAGACGAGGGTCACAATTTCGAGTTTTCTTCATCTCCGTTTCTTCTTATCAATGGATGAATCCATTTTCCCATAAAATTTTCCTGAAACGGATTTCAATTATGCCTAGATTGTGCCGTTTTTTATTAATCGAAATTAAATAAAAAAATATCGTTAAAGTGCAGAAATTTCGAAAAATAAGTACAACGGGTCGGTTTAATCCGTCCGACGGGACAAGTCATTTTAACCCGTTCCATTTAATTCGTCCATCTAACCATCTAAACAAACTAAGCAGCAAAAAAAAAGCACCAGGGGCGAGTTCAACCATCATGTCCGGTAAAAAAAAAAAAGAGGTCCGGGACGAGTTAAACCATCCCGTCCAACACCCAAAAAAAACACACACAGTGTTTGCGAGACTGGTTTTTCTACCTTATACCGCTTCCCTACCATCTCGTGATTTTTTCTTTTTTTTCTTTTTGGTGCCAGACGGGATGGTTTAATCCGTCCCGGTTTTTTTTTTTTACCGGATGGGATGGTTGAATATGTCCTTGCTATTTTTTTTTTGCTGCTTAGTTTGTTTAGATCTTTAGATGAGCGAATTAAGTGTGACGGGTTAAAATGACCTGTCCATGGGACAGACGGGATAAACCGACCTATTCTACTCATTTTTTTAAATTTTTCGCAAATTTTTTCTCTTTAACGATATTTTTATTTATTTAATTTCGATTAATAAAAAAAATAGACTAGATTGTGGGGGAATCTTTTATAATTTGTGAATCCGGAATCTTTCACATCCTAAATGGTCCGGATCCTAGATGTGGACCATCTTACGCTTTACCTGATGTGATAACTGATGGGATGATGTGATGAAGTATAAAAATGCTAATTAGTCACTAATTTTCACTGTATTTTTCTGTTCTGAATTTCTTACTAATATAGGCTGCGTTTGGATGAATCAAAAATAACGAGAAGATAGTAGCAATTCTAATTTTGAGGATAGTAGCTATTTTAATATTTTGTTGGATTAGTAGAATAGTGAGCTATTCCATAAAAGACAAACAAAGAATAGTGGCTATTCGCTAATCCGAACACATCCAAACGTAGATTAGTAGCTCGGAATAGTGCTAATCCGAAATAGTAGCTATTCTTCATCCATCCAAACGCACCCATAGTGATTAGTCATTGTAGAGATGAAGTCGCATTAATATTCTATAATGATTCATAATAAAATTTTCTAATTATATAAAGCGTGGTTACTAACTTACTATAATTAGCTCTAAAATAAGTCATATACTTTGAATATATAATTTAAAGTCATATACTTTGACATTAGAGGAGGCCCGCTTATATCTGACAACAATTTGGTTTTGTAATCTTAAAAGTCTAAACAGTTTATCTAAACAATTCAACATGATATTTATATTAAAATGTACTTGGAGATACAATTTTACATTTTGATTTTTTTTTTTACTATTTATTAAGTATTTTACAAAAAAAAAAATGTTGCTTTTCAGTGGTCCAGAATTGTCTAAAAATAACAGTTTTGTAAAATGCTTAATGAATAGTAAAAAAAATTAAAAAAATATATAAATTTTTATCTCCAAGCACATTTTAATATAGATATCATGTTCAACTGTTTGGAATTTTAAAATCACAAACTAAATTGTTGTAAGATGTTGTAACTTACAAATGTTGTAAGTGGATTCCTCCTCTTGATATAAATATAATAATATGGTATCCAGGGTGGAGCCAAACTTTCGAACTATGTGAGTTAAATATAAATGGAGTTAATTATATACGATTTTACTACTGCAAATAGAAATCAATTTTATAATTTCTTGACATTTTATTCTGAATTATATAAAAAAATATATGTACATATAATTTTTTAAAGAAATATGGGAGTCAATTTGACTCCAATACCTCTTTCCTACCTCCGAAACTAACAATAAAAAAAATTATTACCCATACCTTATAATATACCACACAAATAGTAATAGGAAAAATCAATATACCACACAAATAGTAATAGGAAAAATCAATTCAACACAAGAAAATATATTGTCATGACCACAAGTAAAAAGTCAAGCAAAAGAGAAAATAATAAAACTTAGAATAATTATATCGTCTCTTTTTTTTTTTTTCAGTCTCTCAATTGTTTCCGCGTTAAATTTTTTTAATGAAGTATTATAATCCCACTAATTATATTGCTCAAATCCTCTATGCGTTAAGTTTCATAGATATAAATACTTAGAAAATAAGATATATACTTTAATGTGCTGCTTTTCTTTTTCAAATCTCTGGTAATTTATTGGCGATTTTAAGACAATTTGTCATAATATCTCATCTTTGGCTTTGATGATCTCTCATCTTTGATAAAAAATAATTAACCTCATATATATAAATATCTAGAAAATAAGATATTAATACTTTGATGGATAACTTGGTATGCGTTTGAAGATTAATTTGTAAGAGAATTGAATTTTGGTAGGATATGTAGGTAAATATGTATGAAAAATATATATACACTACAAATATAAATACTTGAAAAATAAGATATTAATACTTACAATATTTGATACTAAAATTTTCAAAACTCATTTAGTGTCATATGTAAAAAATACTTGCGGATGACAAGTCCGAAAGTATTTCATCATGGATTTCATTTGAAAGAGAAAATCACGTAGAAGAAACTCGTGGTTTTAAATTAGCAAAATTTCTCACAGATCGTCAGAAATATGGACGAGATCGAACGGTAAAAAAATATTCATCTCTAAAAACGTGTATTGTTCTCCCTAGGTTTTTATGAAGCAGTGGCGTTTGAGGAATTTGATTGGGAGACACAATTATTTACGTAAAACTTGTTCACCTCATAGGTATACATACTTTTGTACAAATTTAAATAGTTGAAAATGACAATACTAATGCTCTTATAAAAAAATTTGGTGCTGGAGTTTTACGATCCCTAGGTAGTTATGGTTCCTATGCAGTTATAGTGTTGGAACGATTCGGAGATTTTAGTGCGGAAACTGTTATCAGCTTTTTAAAACTTATTAGGATTTTTCATTATATATGTTTTGTATGCAAGAGAAAAAAAAATCATAATAATCTATAAAATTAATTGAGGTATTATATCCTTAACTATGTCATATCATTGACTTTTATTCATTTCATCATCCTTTTATTTGCTGGTATGTACAATTTAAAAATTATAGTTTTGTTAGATTATAAAAAATGATCCCTTTAATGCTCCATAGACTCTTTCATATTGTGTGAGGTCCACTTAATTTAATGCATGAACCGAATTATCATATTTTGGTGGTTTTCTATCAAAATTTGTGTGCATATTTTATTTGTAGCATAGTTATTATTTTCGATGTGAAGGCCAAATAATAGCTTCCGTACGAGTAACCTCTGTAAAATTAGCTCGTCAGCTAGAGCATCAAGTAGTCAATAAAAAAACTATGAATTAAGAATATATTTAATTACAATTACATTTTTCTTACATGCAGCTAGGACTGATTAATGAGCGAGTTTGAACGAGTCCACTCGAGTTAAGAAGACAAAACCGAGTTGACTGTTGTGCTCATGCTTGACTTGTTAAATGCTTGAGTTGACTCGTGCTTATTAAGTGCTCATTAAGCGCTCGTTAAGAAATCAAACTTATTTGAATTTTGCGTTGAGTTTTATTTGTTTAATATACATCATTTAAAAATTAATTTTCATTTATAGAACCTGATTTTGGTCTGGAGCGCTTTAGGTTTTGGTCTGTCGCACATTTTCCATTTACCCCAAACTTTGGCGACAAAATCTGATTTCTTTGGGTAAGGATTCCGCTCTAAAAAAATAGTGCGCGTCGATGCTTTTTTTTCAAGTATAGAATCAAGTGTTGTTATTACGCACAGAGAAGATAAATTGACTATTAAGTAGTGACACAATAAAGAACTTTAATATTTTGCTTCTTGAGCCAATTTCAATTTTAATTCAAGAGATTGGATGTGATATGATTCATGTTGCTCAGTTCTTAACGAGCGAGTTATGAACAAGTTGAAGTATGCTCATGCTCGACTCATTGAATTAATGAGCGAATTGATAATGAGCAAGTTTTCACGAGTTAATAATAAACGAGCAGTGTTCTAAATAGCTTACTATAGCGGTTTTGGACCTCATAAGCTAAGCTACGGAGTAATACTATGCTAATTGAGCTACGGTCACTATAGCGGTAATTGTGGTCCGCTTTAGCTCGTAACGCGTAGCGGAATAGCGGTCCACTATGCTACATGGACTTATTTTTCTATTTTTTTCTTTAATTAAAATGGACTTTAAAGTCCAAACTGAAATTAAATTACATGAGCTTTTTTCTTTTTAAATTAAAAGGCTATATCAATAAACATGAATATTGTGCGTTGGCCTATATCAATTAAATTATTTGTATATGCATTGTGTGTCAGAGGAAAATTGGCTTATATCAATTAATCAATTTAGTGTTTTTGTTACTATATAAGATTTTACATATATAATGTTTATTATTAGTATAAATATAAAATATAATTTTTAAAAAGAAAAAAATGCTACGTAGGAAAGATTTCGCTATAATTTTTTTTTCGTCTCCCTGCTACACCGCTATAATCGCTATTTAGAACCTTGTAAACGAGTAATGAATTTGTAGCAAATGAGTTATGAACAAATCACGAGTTATGATTAATTTACTCACTCCTACGTGAGATCGGTGTAGGTCCAATATTCATGAGATCGGTGCAAGAACAAATCACGAGTAATGAATTTAAAAAAAAAAAAACTCGCACGCTACAGCTGCTAACGTGCTATCCAATATTCATGAGATCGGTGTAGGTCCCATGCCCATCGGACCTACTTTTGGATTCAATGAACTCCATGACCGTCCAATTTATCCAAAATCTGTGCACACAAAAATCAAAGCAGCCACACACAAAATTTAAAACATTGCGTACTAATTTTAAAACAAATTGAACGGTGATTGAACACATCGAACTAAAATAGGTCCAATGAGCATCTGAACTACTCCCAATTGAATATTCATTACAGCGGATTGCTGTACTGCTTCAAAAACTATGATTCGTCTATTCGCAAGTCCCAATACTTAATACACGATAACAGCACCACTACGGCCCAATATTTTGAAATATTACAGTAAACATTATTGGAAGTTCGTAACTATTAATTTCTTTAGGTTTTGTATGATTGGGCCGTTGTTGGGCTGAACAGGTTCAGTACCTATTGTGCAAATGAAGAAATAATAAGTTGGATGGGCTGAGAGTTCTTATGAGCTAAAAGTAAAAAGGAAAATTATGAAAATACCACTCCAAAACCTTCAAATTGTGAAAATACCACTCCAAACTTTGAAATTATCAAAATGCCACTACAAACTTCATTAATTTGTAAAAATACCACTCCAAATAATTAATGACTAAAATATCCTTCTTCTCCTCTTCTTTCTCCTGCCTTCTCTTCTTCTTTTGTTTTGAATGGCGGCTGAGTGCGGTGGAGGGGGGTCGTAGAGGAGGGTTTGATGGTGCCGGTGCTTGTCGGAGGAGGAGGGGTTGCGAAGAATGCGAAGGCGGGTGAGGAAAATCATGCCTGGAAACTGTTTCTTGCGCTTCTTGCGATGGACGAGGGTCGGGTCGGCGGAGGGTGCGGGAGGAGGCGGCGGAGGAGCAGGGGCGGAGATGGACGGGCGATGGTATTTTAGTCATTAATTATTTGGAGTGACATTTTTACAAATTAATGAATTTTGGAGTGACATTTTGACAATTTCAAAGTTTGGAGTGGCATTTTCACAATTTGAAAGTTTTGGAGTGACATTTTCACAATTTCCCCAAAGTAAAAAACCCATTTAACTCGTTCTATTCATTGACAACTACTTATTTTGACACCTTGACAGCAGTTCTAAGAGCATACTAAGTAAGTGCAAACTGATCGGATACGGGTCGGATAGTGGTAAAATTATATCTGTATTTACCTTTATAATTCGGATGCAGGCCAGATAGTGATAAAATTATATCCGTATATACTTTTATAATACGTATACATATTAAATATTAGATGGATACAGATATAGATCATATATTAAACGGATACATACACATATATTCGTATTTTATAATAGTTGTAGACACCCAAAACTATATAGTCTTGAAAATAAATAATATACTTGCACTAAATACAAATTGTGGATCAAGAAGGTAATTTCCGAGCATCTGCAGAAAAGGTATGCTTTGCAATTGAATTTTTCACTTAGTGTTACCTGTTATACTAAATCTTCTAAAAAGTTATAACGTTTCGTCAATCGTTACCAACGTTTTCCTCTGAAAATCAACTGATCAAAATAGCTATTTTGAGTTATTGAAATTTATTAAAACGTTACAACTTTTGATAAAACGTTATATTTTTTTAAAACGTTATAACTTTTGTCAATCGTTGGTAACTTTTTTCCTCTGAAAATCAACTAAGTTATTGAAATTTATTAAAACGTTACAATTTTTTATTAAACTTTATAACTTTTGTCAATCGTTGGTAACTTTTGTCCTCTGGAAATCAACTGAGTTGTTGAAATTTATTAAAACGTTATAACTTTTGTCAATCATTGGTAACTTTTGTCCTCTGGAAATCAACTGAGTTGTTGAAATTTATTAAAACGTTATAACTTTTGTCAATCATTGGTAACTTTTGTCCTCTGGAAATCAACTGAGTTATTGAAATTTATTAAAACGTTACAACTTTTGAGAAAACGTTATAACTTTTTTCTTTTATATTTCAGCAGTTGATAAGTTGATTTCTCAGCGTTTTCTCACAGGTGTAAAACGTTATAACTTTTTGGGAAATAGTTATAACGTTTTCAATATTTTCAGCTATTGAAAAGTTGATTTCTCAGCGCTTTTTTACAGGTCTAAATCGTTATAACGTTTGACAAAAATTACCAATGTTTGATCCCTGTAAGACAACATCAAAACTACTTTAACAAGTTTATAATTTTACAATTTGATTTTTGATAAATATCTTGATGTTTTTTTTCAGTTCAACATATGCATATTGCAATTCCAAATATCTTAAACCTACAAGAATTCTAAAATCGAGACAGTCGTAAAATTCAATTAATTGTATGAAAAAAAGAATTACTTGAAACAACAATTAGTATAATACTAAAATGAACAAAGTCTTAGAGTTCATGCTTTACTTTGTAATAAAATTCATGTATATATTACTTTCATATCCAAATTAAAACTTTTTATGTGAGACATTTCTTCATTTTCAATGGTTTAAATTTAGTAAACATCTTTCCTAATATCACCAAAATTCAGAAAATTATATTTCATGAGTTCTAAGCATGATTATATTCTCTTTTGAGGCCTAAATATTTCAGAAAAAAATATATAGACGAATTTAGCAACTATATGACAAGTTTTCATGATAAAATATACATTCAAATCACCTTTGCAAGTTGTAGAACCAGCCAAGGAACAAGTTGGTACTCATTTTCAGCTATAATTTAGTTCTTCATGTCATTTCAAGTCAAAAAAAGTTAATATACACCTGAAAATTCAGCAAGATTTTTGCCTATTCCACATGATAATGGTCTTAGATATTGGTTAAATTAATTTTCCTTATAAAAATGATATACTATTGACTTATATGAGTATAAAACATACTATCCATCTGACCAATTTTTTTTTTTTTTCACAAGAAGGAAGTTATTGATCATATGTTTCTAATAAATTAGATAATGGAGTAATAGATAAACCAAAACACCAAAAACATATAAAAAAATTATCATTTGGACCTAGAATTTAAAATCATAAATTATTCACTTATGTTTACATATATTAAGAGTATTGTATGATTTTATTTCAACTATAGGAAAAATTCCAGTAGCTGGAAAAATCAGCAACATAATCGTTTTTCTAATAGCAAATTCAGCTGCAAAAATTGAGATTTAAATCAATATAATTAGCCCATTTATGCATATTAAAAATATATAGTATAGTCACATCCTAGCTACAAATTTTTAGCTTTTGTACTATTGAAATTGACCTAAGAATGGTGCAAAATTCTGATTTGAAGCGAAGAGGACAACAAGAATCCTGCTGCCATGTTTCCACTTGTTCTTGGTGTTAAACATGATTAAAGTGTGTAAAATGGTCATTAAAATTAAGAAAAACCTTCTAAGTACCTGTGTACATTGTTTGAATTTTGTGGCTATCTTATAATCATGATATTTCAGCCCTTTTGACTGCCTTTTCTAACTCTAGTCAAATATATTCAAAACAGGTTTAGCAGTGGGGTAGGCCATTTAACAGCAATTTAAGCATGATTTTGAGCAGAAAAGGGCTTCAAGCTTCACCTATAAATAGCCCCCTACATCCTCACTTCATCCCCATGGTTGGTTAGAGCATACAAAGCATAGAAAGAGAGCAAAAACATTGAGAATCCTGCCACTGTAAAAAATTAGCAAAGAAAATAAACTGTGCCTTCTACAAACATTCCCGTAAAACTCCATTAGAATGAGCCTAAAAAAATTATGAGTGACAAGATTGTTATGCTATTACATTAGCCGGGTTCTCTAAATTCCAAAACCATCCATCCAAGCCACTGAAGAATTAGCCGATAGCGAGAATGAAGAATCAGCGTGACTTGAAATTTTCGACCAATTTCCACTTTCTTTTAGTTGTTTGCTCTTCTTCTTCTTCTTCTTGTTATGATTTTTCACCTCATCTGTAACTTTTATTATTAGTGAAATTAATTTTTGAAAGCTAGAATTAGTAGAGACCAACTTTTTCGGGTGAGCATGGTGCCTAACACCTTGCAAAGGTAGTGACAGCCCTCTTGTCTTCAAGGGTGTTTAAGTCATTGATAAAACCGAGTTTTGTACACAAATAACCTTAGGGACAATAGATTAGATGAATCAAATCGAGTCTACCCCTGGCCATAAGAGCTAAAGATTGAATATGAAAAGTTGTGGGAAACCAATTTACGAGTAGTTCGCAATCGGGATACTTAGAGTATATTTAGTAATAAGTACAAATTAATGGAGTATTTAGACTTCAATTAAATAACCCTATTAGGTAGTGTCAGCTCTAAGACGAGGTAAATTAACACGATAGGCTTGAAACATGAAAAATATTGATTATAAGTAGAAATAGACCAACCTAGTTGGAACTCCCATCAAAACAAAGCATGAATTAAGAGAATAAACCAAGTGTTGAACTAACCAAGAGATTATGGACCAAATGCCCCTAGACTTCGTTAACTTGATCACAACCTTATTTTTCTTATTTTGAATTTTAATTTAGTTTTTGTTACAAACCAACTCTTCTCGGATATTGAACCCAACAATTGTGTGATTCGAAACAAAAACCCCCCAATTCATTTATTGGCACTCAATTTAGGATTAATTAATTTGATAAAAATTATAATTGTCTTAGTATTTGGATCGACACCCATAATTACTATAATGATAGATTGTGCGCTTGCAATTCAATCTACTTTGCGTATTAATGGTTCTTATAAATTTTAAAGTAATAGTGTACGAAATAAACTATTTAATTCTATACCCAAAATACACACCAGATACGGATACGAATAGTCTCAGATATGGATACAGATCGGATAATTTAAGTAATTTTCCGGATTCAGATCCGGACGAAATCGGATAATATCCGATCCGTTTACACCCCTATCCGTATTCGTATTTGCACGGATATTCGGATATTGGATATCCGTATCTAATTTTCGGATACGGTTGAATAATATCCAACCCTTTTGCACCCCTAACACCAACAATAAAATATTAAATGGAAAAAAAATTATACAAACTCGATGCTATGAATTCTGACAATTTTGAGTAAAAATAAGAACTTCACATTATGTCATGACTCTATGTATATTTGACAACTGTGAATATTAATTATATATTTTTTAAAATTCAAAAGTAAAATTACACATATCATTTTTAAACTTTACATATTTATAATTTTAGTGCAATCTAATAATTAATTAATTAATTATTCATCGAGCAATTTGAAAATTACATAATTTGGATTTTGTCGGCCCTTAATCTGTGCACGAACAATTTTCATATGGGACAAAATTTCAAACAAAACCTATATAAATTATAGAGAGTGCGTGTGTGTGTGTATTTAGAATAGAACTAGGGTGCTCCTAAGTTCACCAAGTCCTTTTGTATCAAGTTTTTTTTTGTGAATTCAACTCTAAATTAATTTCAAACAACAAATTTTAATCGTTGAAATTTTTCGACCTTATGAATGATGCGTCTACATGTGAAAATTTTAAAGTTTTGAATTAATTTAGTATAAAGTAAAGTTGTTAAAATTAGAAAGTGTATAAATTAATTTTAATACATTCATTTTTTGAAAGCTTTTTGACCACTTGACTCTATACAAATTTAATTTCAAAATTTAAAATTTGCACATGTAGACACATCACTCGTAAGATAGAATGATTTTAACGGTTTGAATTTATCGTTTGAAGTCAATCCGATTGGTTTTAGAGTTGAAGTCAATCCTGATTCTAACCGACTAGCAAAATCGGTGGGGGCTAAGGCGCCTAAAGCAATTGGAAGTATTAGAACACTGGTTAGGAGGAAAGCAAAAGGAGACATTGTTGATCGAGTTAATAGTATTGCATTCTTTATGCAGGGGTTCTCTTTTTTATAAGCAGGGCCTGTCACGTTTAGATTCGTGCTTGGATTGCCAGGCAGATAGTTTAATTTGACTACAAGGTCGTTTTATAATTGTTTTCCTCCTCTTAACTAACTGCTGTTGCACTTATTAATATAGAATTCAGAGTAGGTTGATCGGCTGAATAACCGCCTGAAACTACGCACTTCTACAAGACACGTCCTAATTTGAGGAGGATTAGTTCGTGCTTGTCAGTGTAAATTTATTGCGTGTCCGGATCAAATTAAGTGTAAATCCGGTAAGTACATGATTCTATCTTCTTTTGTATCTTTTCTTCCTAGGTCTTTGGATTCCGAGTTTAGTGAATTTCGGAATATTTATAAGCCTATAAGTTGGTTCTGGTCTCGTACGAACACTCAATTGGGCCTCATTGCAGACTTGCAAGTCAGTTCGGATCTCGTACGGATGAATAGAACGGGCTTATCTCGCAGGCCAACAAGTCAACCAGAATCTTGTACGAACTACTCGAACGGATCTGCTTTTTGAGCTTATTGTTATCTGGACTTAGTACTCAGCTCATGGTAGTTTTCATGAGGCCTTTAGTACATGACTCTATCACCGCCCGATCTGCATTAAGATGCGTGTGCTCTGCTTTAAAATTCATGAATATCAGCTTCAATTTTCATACGCTTTGATTGTAATACAGATCGGACGGTGTTGGATCTCATTGCTCATCAAACCTACTCCATTCTCATTAGTATCAATGATTTATTACAAGAAAGAAGAGACACCGCAGTGAGAAAAGCAATTATAAAATAAAATATGATCATTCCTCAATATCTAATTATAACTAGAGGAAATAATATCAGTATATCACATGGCTGCCTCTGTATTGTATTATAGAATTTCTATGTTTGGTACAAGCGTTGACCTAAATAAATATTCTTGCCTCAAAAAATAAAAACACAGGACATCAAGCATCAAAGCACCTTTCCTAGAAATTATGAAAACAATAACAGATCTTGACCCGCAAAAATCTCATCTGCCCACGAGAGTTCAAATTTATGATATATATTTTTAATTGGGAGAATTTCCGGCGTGTACATGCATGCAAACTTTTAAAATGAGAAAATGTTTTAGTACGCACCTCTCTGCACTCACTTTTTACCCACACCTTATCCAACTGAGTTAACCGTCTATTAGTCCCACTAATTAATGGTCAGCCTCCGCCTACGCCTCTGCTTATATAAACCACAATTCGCGCGTTACAATTTCCTTTTCCGTTCCATCATTTTAAATCTCTGCTATTTTTGCCATTTTTGAAAATCTCTGGCGATTTCTTTCTACATTTTCGCACGAGAGAATCTGAAAATGATTTTGCTTCTCTCTCCTCTTCCGATTGCGATTTCATTCCATTTACTGGAGGTTCTTCCGATTTTATACAGATTTCCTTCCATTTACTGGAGGTACATAGCGATCTCATTTTAGACTAGGGGTGTCAACGTGTACAGTAAGGGTCGGGTGGAAGCATTTTTATACCCGTACCTGTTACAAATTGTTCTTACCTGTATCCTACCCGTACCTGCTACAAATTATCTTACCCGTATTCTACCCTTACCCGTTATGGTTGTCGGATAACGAAACGGTAGCGGATAAATAACAGGTAATACTAATATAATTATTGTTTTTATTATTTATTAAATAAAACATTAAATATATACATTCATTTTGACACATGCATAGTACTTTATTGAAAATAAAATCTTATCATGCTAAGTACTTTTCAATGTCTATTAATATATATAATATATATAATTTTTCTTTTATAATTACCCGATCGGGTAACAGTACGAAATAGGCTTTACCCATACCCTTACCCGTTTAGATAATGAAAAAAAATATTTACCCATATCCGTACCTGATAAGTTTACGAAAAAAAAATCTTACCCGTACCCGTCTTATCGGATATGGTACGGGTCGGATAAACGGGTAAAAGGGTGCCATTGACACCCCTATTTTAGACGGAGAGATTTGCTGTCGATATCCTTGGATCGGAGGTTTAATCTGAGTTCAGCAAATTTAGTAAGTTGCTAATTCATAATCTCCCTGTTATTCGATCTTGTTTTCTGGATTTTTTTGTAGCAGTTCATCGCTGATTGTACAAAATTAGATTTGAATTTTCATTTTTGAAGAATTTTTTGTATCAATTGCCATTCAAAATTAAGATCTCATTGATATAGATTCCATTGATAGAGTCCAAGATTTAGATTCAATGTGTAGTTTTTATGATTTTGATATTCGTTATGAACATTTTTTGAAGAAGCATATGATTTTTGGAAGCTTTATGGGTGATTATTACATCATATGTGCTATCTATTACAGTATTCACTCTGTATAAATTACAGTATTCCTTTTAACTTTTACAGTATTCATGTTTTATAGTTTACATCTTCAAGTTTTACAATATTCTCTTCAATTTTTGCAGTATTCATGTTTTATAGTTTACATCTTCAATTTTTACAGTATTCATGTTTTATAGTTTACATCTTCAATTTTTAAAGTATTCATTGATTGTTTGTGCAGCTTGTTGAGCTTGTCTATAGGTGATGCAATTTGAAACTCCAGTGGTTCATCCATGGTTTTTTATTTAATTGATACTTCAGTAAGTTTTAAATGTGTATATTTCATTTACATTTTTTTGTTACAGTACTGATTTGCATTTGTTAAAGTATTGGTTTCCATTTGTTACAGTATTGGTGTATATTTGTTAAAATATTGAGTTTAGATTTGTTAAAGTATTGGATTGCATTTGTTACAATTTTGTTTTACCTTTGTTATAGTATTGATTTTCATTTGTTACAGTATTGGTTTCCATTTGTTACAGTATTTGGTGTAGATTTATTATAGTATTGGGTTTAGATTTTTTAAAGTATTGGTTTGCATTTGTTGCAGTTTTGTTTTACCTTTGTTACAGTATTGGTTTCCATTTGTTACGTTTGTTTTACCTTAGCGTAGATTCCCTGGAACACTAATCATTCGCAGGGCCCTTAGCAACATAATTTACATTTGTTATGGTACTTAACACATCATTTGCATTTGTTCTGGTACTTAGCAACATCATTTGCCCTTGATCTAGTGTTCATCAACATAATTTGCCATTTTTCTTGTGCTTAGCAACCTCATTTGCCCTTGTTATTGTGCTTAACAACCTCATTTGTTGTTGTTCTTGTACTTTGCAACATCATTTTTCCCTTGATCTTGTTCTTATCAGCCTTAATTGCATTTGTTCTTCTACTTAGGAACCTCATTTGCCCTTAATTTTGTGCTTAACAGCCTCAATTGTCGTTGTATATATGTTTATCAACCTGTTTGGCCCTTGTTTTTGTTCTAAGCAACATTATTTGCATTTGTTCTTATGCTTGTCAACCTCTTTTTCCATTATTCTTGTTCTTAGCAATACAATTGCATTTATTCTGGTACTTAGAAATGTCATTTGCCCTTGTTCTTATCCTTAGAAACTTCATTTGCACTTGTTTTTATGCTTAACGATATAATTTGCATTTGTTCTTGTGCTTATGAACAACATTTGTATTTGGTCTTATTTTTTAGAACCTTATTTGCCCTTATTCTTGTGCTTAGTGTAGCTATCGTGCTACGAAAATGACAATCGACTTTTAAGAGTGATATAAATTTTATTTGGAGTCGCCACCCGTCAGAAAACGGGAAATACTATTCATTTTAATTTATTGATAATGGGTTCGTGTCTTAGTTATGAATGTGGAAGGTGTTAGGCACCACATTCACCCATAAAAAACCGGTCTTTACTAGTTTCTAGCTTTTAAAATATATTTCAACAATAGTGCAAATTACAAAGTGAGCAAACAACACATAATACTAAAAAAAACCAGTAGAAAATAAAAATGACTAGAAATAAATAACAATAAAAATTTTAAGTTGCAATATCGCGATCTTCATTGTGAGAATAGCTGGCTTTTGAAAGTTGGAGGCTTGACTACTGAGAAAACATATTTAGTATGCCTTTTTTTTTTTTTTTTTTTTCTAAGCTCTCTGTTAAAATGCTTCTTGAAAGCTGATTTTCGCTCTATTTTTGGGCTGACATCCTTTAGTGTATTTTCTTTGCTATGCTTTTATTGCTCTTATCAGTCGTGCCTTAGAATGCAAACACTGGAGTGTATTTATAATTGAACTTCATGCTATCCTGGAGCTTCCAATGTCTCATCCTTTGTTTTAGTATTTCCAATGTCTCATCCTACATGTATATGGCAGCGAGATTCTCGCATTAGAAAATGGTATTTCATGTAGCTAATAGTATCTCATGTAGCAAATAGTATTGAAACATGTAACAAAATAATAAATCCCAACGTGTCTTGCTTCTTCTTTTTTTTATTATATTTTTTATTTTCTTTTATTATTATTATTATGATCCATCTAAGCATAATATTAGAAAATTTAATTTCTTATTTTGACTATCAGCGTTATCAAAATTTTGATTAAAATACTTAAATTTTTCTTTACTACAAATTTATGCAATCAAGCCTAAACCCTAAACCCTAAACCTAAACCCTAAACCTAAACCCTAAACCCTAATATATATTATATTGTGAACTTTGGACTCTTGCTCTCAAAGCACAAATGATAGCTAGATTCTTGCCATGATAGGATAGTATGACTATTCATTTATTTTGATGGATCTCATACTCTATTTTTATTTGTGTACACAAATGATCATAGACGAAGTTGCCATGTCTGAAATTTTAATGTTGCTACCTCATAATCAAATTATATGCGGGCTTTAATATAGTCATCTAATTTCACATTTGACAATCAACGAATATATTAAGTAGCTTATTTTTTTATCATTATTATTTTTTTCCCTTTTTTTTTCTTATTATTTCTTATTTTATTATTATTATTATTATTATTATTATTATTATTATTATTATTATTATTATTATTATTATTTTAGTTGAATATTTAGAATTCATAATTTATAATGATGGAGAAATGTACAAGTGATTTTAGTTCGATTATTAACCATCTCTATAACAATCTTAATGATCTCACTAACTCTCACTATATTTCAATTAAAATTGATTGAATGGTAATTCTATTAGGGACCTGGTATGTGTGCCTTAAAATGGTGTGAATAACAATCAACTAGTGCAAGTTCAAGAGAAATTTTTTTGCTATACGTTACATTGTGCCTTGAAATAGTGGTGAATAGTATGAATAGTAACAACCAAATAGTGTTAATTCAAGACAGCATCTTGTAACTCTTTTTGCTATAGGTTGCATATGTAAATAGTGGTGAATAGTATGAATAGTAACAACTAAATAGTGCCACATTCAAGAGACATCTTGTAACTTTTGTTTTACTACACGTTATATGTGAAAAATAGTTGAATAGTGTGAATAGTAATATCCAAATAGTGCTACATTTAAGAGAATATATTGTAATCTTTTTATTTGCTACGTGCTACATGGTTCATTCAAGAGAACGTATTGCGATATTTTTGCTACATGCTACATGTGTAAAATAGTTGAAATATAGTCATACAAAGTCGCCAATATCATGACAAAAATTAACTTAGTTGAAAATAGCATAACATGTTAAAATAATGATTAACAATATATCTATGATCTTATTATTTATGGGGGCATAAGCAAAAGGCCATAAATAAGCTAGTATATGCAAAATAAGCTAACTATAAATATTTATAATAATTCCCACTTATGTTGATATTTATGTGACGTATTAATTAATTCCTCAGACTGATCAATGTTTAAAATCATAGGTATGAAACTAGACTGATCAATAATTAGAAACTCGTCTGATATGAACTAATAAGAAGTGAGGATAAATTATTTTTCTAATTAGTTCAAATTAACTTGATACATTTGCTATATAAAATATCAAATTTGCACCTGACATGTTAGGATATGACTCAATTGTCTGATCGGACGTGTGAAAATAGATATTATAAATTAATAGGTGCATAGTTTCACACATTTTTACTATATTGATACACTACACGAGCCAAGGTGGAGATAATAGGTACCGTGTGGATTTTATCTGAACCACTGCAATGCCTCAAAAATATCGATGGATAGTATTCATATGTGCAAAGAGAATCTTAAATTATGTAGACTCAAGAGAAACCATTGGAGAACAATTTGCTTTTTCTTTTTCTACACACTACCATCAAGTCTTGTTTCTCCATGATAGAAATGATCTTGCAAATTGTGTCTGACACACATTGAAATAGTGGTATTTCAATAGCTTGATACAAATGTAGTTGAAATAGTAGTGTGACATGTGAAGACAATGGCCTAAAATGTACTTGTGGTGAATCTCCACGTACCATTGATTTAAAATTGTATGATGCATAAAAATATTATAAGATGCAAGTACAACATAAAGTCTCACATGCTTTCCAATGCAATTGAGTTGTAATATAAATATGCTCTTAACATAGGCTCTTATCACCAGAAAGTTGTCGCAAAACTAAATATATATTTTTCCCATTAGATTTTATATTTTGAGAAATATATATATTCTTTCTTCCCATTAGATTTTATCTGTAAGGTATATATGAGAAATGTATTTTCTTCATTATATTCTTGGCTTTTATCTTAATTTTACGAGATTATACTAGTAGACTTTATTTTAAAACCGTGGATAAAAAGATAAATAAATAAACAAAAATAAAATGAACGATGTGATCAATACATCAACTAAAAAAATCGAGTTGTAAAGCATACCTTTTTGTAGAAGCATGAATATTTTGTCCTTGATTCATCCATAATTTTAGAACTCGTGTTTGGAGCGAATATATTATTTGCTTTCAAGATTACACAACTTTTGGGTGTCTACACTTAGGAATCTCCATTTTCCTTGTTCTAGTGTTTAGCAACCTCATTTGTCGTTGTTCATATGCTTATCAACCCCTTTTGTCCTTTGTTCTTATGCTTACCAATTTCATTAGTCGTTGTTCTTGTGCTTAGCAATAACATTTTCCCTTGTTATTTTGCTTAGTAACCACATTTGCCTTTGTTCTTATGCTTAACAACATCATTTGCATTTGTTAACAACCTCATTAGTCTTTGTTTTTGTTCTTAGGAACCTGATTTTCCCTTGTTCTTGTGCTTAGCAACCTCATTTACCTTTTTTATTGTGCTTAACAACCTCATTTGTCGTTGTTCTTGTGCTTTGCAACATCATTTGCCCTTGATCTTGTACTTAACAACCTCATTTGCATTTGTTCTTGTGCTTTGAAACCTGAATTGTCGTCATTCATATGAATATCAACCTATTTTTTTCTTTGTTCTTGTTTTGAGCAACATCATTTGCATTTGTTCTTATGCTTATTAACCTCTTTTGCCACTGTTCTTGTTCTTAGCAACATAATTGCATTTGTTCTTGTGCTTAGAAACGTCATTTGCCCTTGTTCATATACTTAGCAACCTCATTTATGCTTGTTTGTGTGCTTAGCAACATCATTTACATTTGTTCTTGATTTTTGGAACCTCACTTGCCCTTGTTCGTATGCTTATGAACCCCTTTCGCCCTTGATCTTGTACATAGCAACCACATTTGACGTTGATCATATGCTTATCAACCCGTTTTGCCATTATAACTCAAATCACCAACTAATAACTGAAACTAGTAATTGCGCGCATAGGTCCAACTAGCCCTACTTTGCTTAAACTATTAGGACTTATCCTAACTACATTCCGAAACTTATTTCCCCACTACAGCTATTTCTTTACTTATTTATATAGTCGAGTTCATGATTTGATGTAATGCCAACTAAAACATATTATTTTTCTTTTATTCCTTTAGCTTCAATCAACAAGACAATCCGTCGCAGCAAGAGGACCCGATCGGCTCAAGGGAAACATCATTGTAAGTGTTCTTGTGCTTAGAAACGTTATTTGCCCTTGTTCTCATACTTAACAACCTTATTTGCCATTGTTCTTGTGTTTAGCAACATCATTTGCATTTGTTCTTGTGCTTACCAACATCATTTGCCCTTGTTCGTGTGCTTAGAAATCTTCTTTTCCCTTGTTCTTGTGCTTAACAACCTCATTTGTAGGTGTTCATATGCTTATCAACCCCTGATTTTTCCTTGTTCTTGTGCTTAGCAACCACATTTGTCTTTGCTCTTGTGCAACATCATTTGCGTTTGTTTTGGTGCACAACAACCTCATTAGTCTTTATTTTTGTTCTTCGGAACTAGAGTTTCCCTTGTTCTTGCAACCTTATTTGCTGTTCTTCTTGTGCTTAACAATATAATTTGTCATTATTCTTGTGCTTTGCAACATTATTTGCCATTGATCTTGTGCTTATCAATCTCATTTGCATTTGTTCTTGTACATAGAAATCTCATTTGCCTTTGTTCTTGTGCTAAACAACTTCAATTGTCGTTGTATATATGCTTATCAACCAGTTTTGCCCTTGTTCTTGTTCTGAGCAACATCATTTTGCCTTTGTTCTTATGCTTGTCAGCCTCTTTTGCCATTGTTCTAGTTCTTAGCAACCTAATTGCACTTGTTCTTGTGCTTAGGAACGTCATTTGTCTTTGTTCTTAATACTTAGCAATTTCATTTGCCATTTCTTGTGCTATTATTTGCATTTATTCTTGTGCTTACCAACATCATTTGTGTTTGTACTTAATTTTGGGAACCACACTTGCCCTTGTTCTTGTGCTTAGGAACATCATTTGCCCTTGTTCTTGTGTTAACAATCTTAATTGTCATTGTTCATATGCTTATCAACCTTTTTTGCCCTTGTTCTTTGCAACATCATTTGCATTTGTTCTTATGCTGATCAACATCATTACATTTGTCCTTGTTCTTCAACTTAGAAACCTTATTTACCCTTGTTCTTGTGCTTAGATAATTCATTTGCATTTGTTCTTTTACTTACCAACATCATTCCCATTTGTTATTATTTTTGGGAACCTCAGATGCCCTTGTTCTTGTTCTTAGAAATTTTATTTTTCCTTGTTGTTGTGCTTAGCAACCTCATTTGTCGTTTTTCATATGCTAATCAACACCTTTTGCCCTTGTTCTAGTGCATAGCAACCTCATCTATCATTGTTCATATGTTTTTCAATCCTTTTTGCACTTTTTTCTTGTGCATAGCAACCACATTTTCCCTTGTTGTAGTTCTTTGCAACATAATTTGCAATTGTTCTAGTGCTTAACACATTATTTGCCCTTGATCTTGTGCTTATGAACCTCATTTGCTTCTGTTCTTGTGCTTAGCAACCTCATTTGCCCTTGTTTGAGTGGTTAACAACACCAATTGGCATCGTCCGTGTGCTTAACAATTAACAACGGCATTGTCCTTGATCTCGTGCTTATGAACCTCATTTGTATTTGATCTTGTACTTAGAAAACTCATTTTCTCTTGTTTGTGTGCTTAACAACCTCAATTGGCGTTGTTCGTTTGCTTAACAACCTCTTTTGCCCTTGATCTTCTGCTTATGAACCTCATTTGCATTTGTTATTGTACTTAGGAACCTCATTTGCCCTTGTTCGTTTGCTTAACAACCTGAATTGTCGTTGTTCATATGCTTTAACCTCTTTTGCCCTTGTTATTATGCTTAGCAACATCATTACACTTGTTCTTGTGCTTAACAACCTCATTTGTCGTTGTTCTTGCGCTTTGCTAGATAATTTGCCCTTGATCTTGTGCTTATGAACCTCGTTTGCATTTGTTCTTTTCCTTAGGAACCTTATTTGTCCTTTTTTGTGTGCTTAACAATCTCAATTGGCGTTGTTCATGTGCGGAACAACCTCTTTTTCCCTTGATCTTGTGCTTATGAACCTCATTTTCATTTGTTCTTGTGCTTAGGAACCTCATTTGCCCTTGTTTGTTTGCTTAGCAACCTCAATTATCGTTGTTCATATGCTTGTGAACCTCTTTTGCCTGTTTGCTTCTGCTTAGCAACATCATTTACCCTGGTTCTTGTGATAAACAACCTCATTTGTCGTTCTTCTTGCGCTTTGCAACATAATTTGTCCTTGATTTCGTAATTATGAACCTTATTTGGATTTGTCCTTCTACTTAGGAACCTCATTTGCCCTTGTTTGTGTACTTGACAACCTCAATTGGCATTGTTCGTGTGCTTAACAATCTCTTTTGCCATTGATCTTGTGCTTATGAACCTCATTTGCATTTGTTCTTGTGCTTAGGAACCTCATTTGTCCTTTTTTGTGTGCTTAACAATCTCAATTAGCGTTGTTCATGTGCTGAACAGCCTCTTTTTCCCTTGATCTTGTGCTTATGAACCTCATTTGCATTTGTTCTTGTGCTTAGGAACCTCATTTGCCCTTGTTTGTTTGCTTAACATCCTCAATTGTCGTTGTTCATATGCTTGTTAACCTCTTTTACTCTTTTGCTTGTACTTAACAACTTCATTTACCCTGGTTCTTGAACTTAACAACCTCATTTATCGTTGTTCTTGTGCTTTACAACATAATTTGTCCTTGATTTCGTGCTTACGAACCTTATTTGCAATTTTTCTTGTACTTAAGAATCACATTTTCTCTTGTTTGTGTGCTTAACAACCTCAATTGGCGTTCTTCATGTGCTTAACAACTTCTTTTGCCCTTGAACTTGTGCTTATGAACCTCATTTGTATTTGTTCTTGTGCTTAGGAACCTCATTTGCCCTTGTTCGTTTGCTGAACAACCTCAATTGTCGTTGTTCATATGCTTCTCAACCTCATTTGCCCTTGTTTGTGTGCTTAACAACCTCAATAGGCATTTGTTCGTGTGCTTAACAACCTCTTTTGCCCTTGATATTGTGCTTATGAACCTCATTTGCATTTGTTCTTGTGCTTAGGAACCTCATTTGCCTTTGTTTTTGTGGTTAACAACACCAATTGGCATTGTTCGTGTGCTTAACAACCTCTTTTGCCATTGATCTTGTGCTTATCAATATCATTTGCATTTGTTCTTGTGCCTAGGAACCTCATTTGCCATTGTTCGTGTGCTTAACAATCTCAATTGTCGTTGTTCATATGCTTATTAACCTCTTTTGCCCTTGTTCTTTTGCTTAACAACATCATTTACACTTGTTCTTGTGCTTAACAACCTCATTTGTCATTGTTCTTGCGCTTTGCAACATAATTTGCCCTTGATCATGCTTATGAACCTCACTTGCATTTGTTCTTGTGCATAGCAATCTCATTTGTCCTTGTTTCTGTACTTGACAACTTCAATTGGCATTGTTCGTGTGCATAACAACATCTTTTGCCCATGATCATGTGCTTATGAACCTCATTTGGATTTGTTCTTGTGCTTAGGAACCCCATTTGTTATTGTCTGTGTGCTTCACAACCTCAATTTGCCCTTGATCTTCTGGTTATGAACCTCATTTGCATTTGTTCTTGTACTTAGGAACCTGATTTTCTCTTGTTTGTGTGCTTACCAATCTCAATTTGCGTTGTTCGTGTGCTTAACAACCTCTTTTGCCCTTGATCTTGTGCTTATGAACCTCATTTGCATTTGATCTTGTGCTTAGGAACCTCATTTGCCCTTTTTCGTTTGCTGAACTACCCGAATTGTAGTTGTTCGTATGCTTCTTAACCTCTTTTGCCCTTGTTCTAATGCTTAGCAACATCATTTACACTTGTTCTTGCGCTTTGCTACATAATTTGCCCTTGATCTTGTGCTTATGAACGTCATTTGCATTTGGTATTGTGCTTAGGAATCTCATTTGCCCTTGTTTGTGTGGTTAACAACACCAATTGGCATTGTTCGTGTCCTGAACAACATCTTTTGCCTTTGATCTTGTGCTTATGAACCTCATTTGCATTTGTTCTTGGGCTTAGGAACCTTATTTGCCCTTGTTCATGTGTTTAACAACCTCAATTGTCGTTGTTCATATGCTTATTAATTTCGTTTTGCTTAGCAACATCACTTACACTTGTTCTGGGGCTTAACAACCTCATTTGTCGTTGTTCTTGAGTTTACAACATAATTTGTCCTTGATCTGGTTCTTATGAACCTCATTTGCATTTGTTCTTCAGCTTAGGAACCTTAATTGTCGTTGTTTGTGTGCTTAACAATCTCAATTGGCATTGTTCATGTGATTAACAACCTCTTTTGCCCTAGATCATGTGCTTATGAACCTCATATCCATTTGTTGTACTTAGGAACCTCATTTTCCCTTGTTTGTTTGCTTAACAACCTCAATTGTCGTTGTTCAAATGCCTGTTAACATCTTTTTCTCTTGTTCTTGTACTTAGCAACATCATTTACACTAGTTCTTGTGCTTAACAATCTCATTTGTCGTTGTTATTGCGCTTTGCTACATAATTTGTCCTTGATCTTGTGCTGATGAACCTCATTTGCATTTGTTCTTGTGCTTAGGAACCTCATTTTTCTTTGTTTGTGTGCTTAACAACCTCAGTTGGCGTTGTTCATGTGCTTAACAACCTCTTTTGCCTTTGATATTGTGCTTATGAACCTCATTTGCATTTGTTCTTGTGCTTAGTAACCTCATTTGTCATTTTTTTGTGTGCTTAACAATCTTAATTGGCGTTGTTCATGTGCTAAACAACTTCTTTTGCCCTAGATCTTGTGCTTATGAATCTCATTTGCATTTGTTCTTGTGCTTAGAAACCTTATTTGCCTTTGTTCATGTGCTTAACAAGCTCAATTGTCGTTGTTCATATGCATATTAAACTCTTTTTTCCTTGTTCTTTTGCTTAACAACATCATTTTCACTTGTTCCTATGCTTAACAACCTCATTTATCATTGTTCTTGCTCTTTGGAACATAACTTGCCCTTCATCTTACGGTTATGAACCCCATTTGCATTTGTTCTTGTGCTTGGGTACCTCATTTACCCATGTTTGTGTGATTAACAACCTCAATTGTCATTGTTCATATATTTCTTAACTTCTTTTGCCCTTGTTCTTGTGTTTAGCAACATCATTTACACTTGTTCTTTTACTAAACAACCTCATTTGTCGTTGTTCATGTGATTCACAACCTCTTTTGCCCTTGATCTTGTGCTTATGAACCTCATTTGCATTTGTTCTTGTGCTTAGGAACCTCATTTTCCCTTGTTTGTGTGATTAACAACCTTAGTTGGCGTTGTTTATGTGCTTCATAACCTCTTATGCCCTTGATATTGTTCTTATGAACCTCATTTGCATTTGTTATTGTGCTTAGGAACCTCATTTCCCCTTGTTTGTGTGCTTAACAAAATCAATTGGCGTTGATCAAGTGCTTAACAACCTCTTTTGCCCTTGATCTTGTGCTTATGAATCTCATTTGCATTTATTTTTGTGGTTAGGAACCTCCTTTGCCCTTATTCGTGTGGTTAACAACCTCCATTGTCGTTGTTCATATGCTTCTTAACCACTTTAGCAGTGTTCTTGTGCTTAGCAACATCATTTATACTTCTTCTTGTGCTTAACAACCTAATTTGTCGTTTTTCTTGCGCTTTGCAACATAATTTGCCCATGATCCTATGCTTAGGAACCTCATTTGCATTTGTTCTTGTGGTTAGGAACCTCATTTGCCCTTGTTTGTGTGCTTAACAATCTCAATTGGCGTTGTTCGTGTGCTGAATAAATCTCTTTTGCCCTTGATCTTGTGCTGATTAACCTCATTTGCATTTGTTCTTGTACTTAGGAACCACAATTGTCCTTGTTTGTGAGCTTAACAACCTTAATTGGCGTTGTTCATGTGCTTAACAACCTGTTTTGATGTTGATATTGTGCTTATGAACCTCATTTGCATTTGTTCTTGTGCTTAGAAACCTCATTTGCCATTGTTCGTTCGCTTAACAACCTGATTAGTCGTTGTTCATATGCTTCTTAACCTATTTTGCCCTTGATCTTGTGCTGATGAACCTCATTTGCTTTTCGTTCTTGTGCTTAGGAACCTCATATTCCCTTGTTTGTGTGCTCAACAACCTCTTTTGCCCTAAATCTTGTGCTTATGAACCTCATTGGCATTTGTTCTTGTACTTAGGAATCTCATTTTCCCTTGTTTGTTTGCTTAACAACCTCAATTGTCGTTGTTCATATGCTTGTTAACATCTTTTGCTCTTGTTCTTGTGGTTAGCAATATCATTTACACTTGTTCTTGTGCTTAACAGCCTCATTTGTCGTTGTTCTTGCGCTTTGCTACATAATTTGTCCTTGATCTTGTGCTTATGAACATCATTTGCAAATTTCTTGTGCTTAGGAATCTCATTTTTCTTTGTTTGTGTGCTTAACAACCTCAGTTGGCATTGTTCATGTTCTTAACAACCTCTTTTGCCCTTGATATTGTGCTTATGAATGTCATTGGAATTTGTTGTTGTGCTTAGCAACCTCATTTGTCCTTGTTTGTGTGCTTGACAACCTCAATTAGCGTTGTTCAAGTGATTAACAACCTCTTTTGCCCAAGATCTTGTGCTTATGAACCTCATTTGCATTTGTTCTTGTACTTAAAGACCTCATTTGCCATTGTTTGTTTGCTTAACAACCTCAATTGTCGTTGTTCATATGCTTTGTTATCATCTTTTGCTCTAGTTCTTCTGATTAGCAACATCATTTATACTTGTTCTTGTGCTTAACAGCCTCATTTGTCGTTGTTCTTGCGCTTTTCTACATAATTTGCCTTTGATCTGGTGCTTATGGACCTCATTTGCATTTGTTCTTGTGCTTATGAACCTTATTTTTCTTTGTTTGCGTGCTTAACAACCTCAGTTGGCGTTGTTCATGTGCTTAACAACCTCTTTTGCCCTTGATATTGTGCTTATGAACCTCATTTGCATTTGTTCTTTTACTTAGAAACCTCATTTCCCCTTGTTTGTTTGCTTAACAACCTCATTTGTGATTGTTCTTGCGCTTTGCTACATAATTTGTCCTTGATCTTGCGCTTATGAACCTCATTTGCATTTGTTCTTGTCCATAGGGACCTGATTTCCCCTTGTTTGTGTGCTTAACAACCTCAGTTGACGTTGTTCATGTGCTTAAACTCTTTTGCCCTTGATATTGTGCTTATGAACGTCATTTGCATTTGCCCTTGTTTGTGTGCTCAACAACCTCAATTGGCGTTGTTCGAGTGCTTAACCTCTTTTGCACTTAATCTTGTGATTATGAACCTCATTTGCATTTGTTGTTGTTCTGAGGAACCTCATTTACCATTATTCGTGTGGTTAACAATCTCAATTATCGTTGTTCATATGGTTCTTAACCTCTTTAGCAGTGTTCTTATGCTTAGCAACGTCATTTATACTTGTTCTTGTGCTTAACAACCTCAATTGTCATTTTTCTTGCGCTTTGCAACATAATTTGCCCTTCATCTGGTGCTTATGAACCTCATTTGCATTTGTTCTTCTTCTTAGGAACCTCATTTGCCCTTGTTTGTGAACTTAACAACCTCAATTAACGTTGTTCATGTGGTTAACAACCTCTTTTGCCCTTGATCTTGTGCTTATGAACCTTATTTGCCCTTGTTCGTTTGCTGAACAACTTCAATTGTCGTTGTTCATATGCTTCTCAACCTAATTTACCGTTGTTTGTGTGCTTAACAACGTCAATTGGCGTTGTTCATGTGCTTAACAACCTCTTTTGCTATCGATATTGTCCTTATGAACTTTATTTGCGTATTTTCTTGAGCTTAGGAACCTCATCTGCCCTTGTTCGTCTGCTTAACAACCTCAATTGTCGTAGTTCATATGCTTGTTAACCTCTTTTGACCTTGTTCTTGTGCTTAGCAACATCATTTACACTTGTTCTTGTGCTTAACAACCTCATTTGTCATTGTTCTTGCACTTTGCAACATAATTTGCCATGTGCTTATGAACCTCATTTGCCCTTTTTTGTTTGGTTAACAACCACAATTGGTGTTGTTCGTGTGCTTAACAACATCTTTTGCCCTTGATCGTGTGCTTATGAACCTCATTTGCATTTGTTCTTGTGCTTAGGAACCTCATTTGCCCTTGCTCGTATGCTTCTCAATCTCATTTGCCCTTGTTTGTGTGCTGAACAACCTCAATTGGCATTGTTCATGTGCTTAACAACCTCTTTTGCACTGGATATTGTGCATATGAAGCTCATTTGCATTTGTTTTTGTGCTTAGGAACTTCATTTTCCCTTGTTTGTGTGCTTAACAACCTCAATTGCTGTTGATATTGTCCTTCTGAACCTCATTTGGATTTGTTCTTGTGCTTAGGAACCTCATCTGCCCTTGTTCGCCTGCTTAACAGGCTCAATTGTCGTTGTAAATATGCTTGTTAACCTCTTTAACCGTTGTTCCCGTGCTTAGCAACATCATTTACACTTGTTCTTGTGCTTAACAACCTCATTTGTCATTGTTCTTGTGCTTATGAACCTCATTTGCTTCTTGTTCTTTGGAACCTCATTTGCCCTTGTTCTTTACTGAACAACCTCAATTGTCGTTGTTTATATGCTTCACAATCTCATTTGCCCTTATTTGTGTGGTAAACAACCTCAATTGGCATTGTTCATGTCCTAAACAAGCTCTTTATCCCTTGATATTGTGCTTATGAACCACATTTGCATTTGTTCTTGTGCTTAAGAACCTCATTTGCCCTTGTTTGTGTACTTGACAACTTCGATTGGCATTGTTCGTGCGCTTAACAACCCCTTCTACCCTTGATATTGTGCTTATGAGCCTCATTTGCATTTGTTGTCGTGCTTAGGAACCTCATTTGTCCCTGTTTGTGTGCTTAACAACCTCAATTGTCGTTGTTCATATGCTTGTTAACATCTTTTGCTCTTGTTCATGAGCATAGCAACATCATTTACAGTTGTTGTGCTTAACAGCCTCATTTGTTGTTGTTCTTGCACTTTGCTACATAATTTGCCCTTGATCTGGTGCTTATGAAGTTCATTTGCATTATTCTTGTGCTTAGGAACCTCATTTGTCCTTGTTTCTGTGCTTAACAACCTCAATTGGCGTTGTTCATGTGATGAACAACCTCTTTGGCCCTAGATCTTGTGCTTATGAACCTCATTTGCCCTTTTTCTTGTACTTAGGAACCTCATTTCCCCTTGTTTGTTTGCTTAACAACCTTAATTGTCGTTGTTCATATGCATTTTAACATCTTTTGCTCTAGTTCTTGTGCTTAGCAACATCATTTACAGTTGTTATTGTGCTTAACAACCTCATTTGTCGTTGTTCTTGCACTTTGCAACATAATTTGCCGTTGATCTTGTGCTTATGAACCTCATTAACATTTGTTCTTGTACTTAGGAACCTCATTTCCCCTTGTTTGTTTGCTTAACAACCTTCATCGTCGTTGTTCATATGCTTGTTAACATCTTTTGCTCTTGTTCTTATGCTCAGTGACACCATTTACACTTGTTCTTGTGCTTAACAACCTCATTTGTCGTTGTTATTGCGCTTTGCTACATAATTTGTCCTTGATATTCTGCTTATGAACCTCATTTGCATTTGCTCTTGTGCTTAAGAACCTCATTTGCCCTTGTTTGTGTGCTCAACAACCTCAACTGACGTTGTTCGAGTGCTTAACAACATCTTTTGCCCTTGATCTGGTTCTTATGAACCTCATTTGCATTTGTTGTAGTGCTAAGGAACCTCATTTACCATTATTCGTTTGGTTAGCAACCTCAATTATCGTTGTTCATGTGGTTCTTAACCTCTTTAGCAGTGTTCTAGTGCTTAGCAACGTCATTTATACTTGTTCTTGTGCTTAACAACCACAATTGTCGTTTTTCTTGCACTTTGCAACATAATTTGCCCTTGATCTTGTGCTTATGAATCTCATTTGCATTTGTTCTTCTTCTTAGGAACCTCATTTGCCTTTGTTTGTGTGATTAACAACCTCAATTGGCGTTGTTCATGTGCTTAACAACCTCTTTAACCCTTTTTCTTGTGCTTAACAACATCATTTACACTTGTTCTTGTGCTTAACAACCTCATTTGTCGTTGTTCTTGCACTTTGCAACATAATTTGTTATTGATCTTGTGCTTATGAACCTCATTTGCATCTGTTCTTGTGCTTAGTAACCTCATTCGCCCTTTTTTGTGCTGTTAACAACCTCAATTAGTGTTTTTCGTGTGCTTAATAACCTCTTTTGCCCATGATCTTGTGCTTATGAACCTTATTTGCATTTCTTCTTGTGCTTAGGAACCTCATTTGTCCTTGTTTGTGTGCTTAATAACACAATTAGCGTTGTTCATGTGCTTAACAACCTCTTTTGCAAGGGATCTTGTGTTTTTGAACCTCATTTGCATTTGTTCTTGTGCTTAGGAACCTTATTTGCCCTTATTCGTTTGCTGAACAACCTTAATTGTCGTTGTTCTTGCTTCTCAACCTTATTTGCCCTTGTTTGTCGTTCTTCTTGCACTTTGCAACATAATATGCCATTGATGTTGTGCTTATGAACCTCATTTGCATTTGTTCTTGTGCTTATGAACCTCATTTTTCCTTGTTTGTGTACTTAACAACCTCAATTGGCGTTGTTCATGTGCTTAACAACCTCTTTTGCTATTGATATTGTCCTTGTGAACATCATTTGCATTTGTTTTTGTGCTTAGGAACCTCATTTGTCCTTGTGTGTGTGCTTAACAACTTCAATTAGCGTTGTTCATGTGCTTAACAACCTCTTTTGCCATTGATCTTGTGCTTATGAACCTCATTTGTATTTCTTCTTGTGGATAGCTACCTCATTTGCCGTTATTCGTGTGGTTAACAACCTCAATTATCGTTGTTCATATGTTTCTTAACCTCTTTAGTAGTGTTCTTGTGCTTAGCAACATCATTTATACTTGTTTTTCGGCTTAATAACCTCATTTGTTGTTTTTCTTGTCCTTTGCAACATAATTTGCCCTTGATCTTGTGCTTATGAACCTCATTTGCAATTCTTCTTGTGCTTAGGAACCTCATTTTCCCTTTTTTGTGTGCTTAACAACCTCAATTGGCGTTGTTCATGTGCTTAACAACCTCTTTTGCTATTGATATTGTCCTTGTGAACATCATTTGCATTTGTTTTTGTGCTTAGCAACCTCATTTGTCCTTGTTTGTTTGGTTAACAACTTCAATTAGCATTGTTCATGTGCTTAACAACCTCTTTTGCCATTGATCTTGTGCTGATGAACCTCATTTGCATTTGTTGTTGTGGTTAGGAACCTCATGTGCCGTTATTCTTGTGGTTAACAACCTCAATTATCGTTGTTCAGATGCTTCTGAACCTCTTTAGTAGTGTTCTTCTGCTTAGCAACATCATTTATACTTGTTCTTCGGCTTAACAACCTCATTTGTTGTTTTTTTGCTCTTCGCAACATAATTTGCCCTTGATCTTGTGCTTATGAACCTCATTTACAATTGTTCTTGTGCTTAGGAACCTCATTTGTCCTTGTTTGTGTGCTTAACAACCTCAATTGGCGTTGTTCATGTGCTTGACCTCTTTTGCTGTTGATATTGTCCTTATGAACCTCATTTGCTTTTGTTGTTGTGCTTAGGAACCACATTTTTCCTTATTTGTGTGCTTAACAGCCTCAATTAGCGTTGTTTCTGTGTTTAACAACCTCTTTTTCCATTGATCTTGTGCTTATGAACCTCATTTGCATTTGTTCTTGTGCTTAGGAACCTCATTTGCCCTTGTTCGTTTGCTAAACATCCTCAATTGTTGTTGTTCATATGCTTAACAACCTCTTTTGCCCTTGATATTGTGCTTATGAACCTCATTTGCATTTGTTCTTGTGCATAGGAACCTTATCTGTCCGTGTTCCTCTGCAAAACAAGCTTAATTGGCATTGTTCGTGTGCTTAATAACCTCCTTCGCCCCTGAGCTTGTGCTTATGAACCTCATTTGTATTTGTTCTTGTGCTTACGAACCTCATTTTTCCTTTTTTGTGCAGTTAGCAACCTCAATTAGCGTTGTTCATGTGCTTAACAGCCTCTTTTGCCCTTGATCTTTTGCTTATGAACCTCATTTGCCCTTGTCTGTTTGCTTAACAACCTCAATTGTTGTTGTTCATATGCTCAAAAACCTCTTTTGCCCTTGATATTGTGCATATGAACCTCATTTGCATATGTTCTTGTGCTTAGGAACCTCATTTGCCCTTGTTCGTATGTTTAACAACCTCAATTGTCGTTGTTCATATGCTTGTTAACCTCTTTTGCCCTTGTTCTTGTGCTTATGAACCTCATTTTCATTTGTTCTTGTGCTTAGGAACCTCATTTGCCCTTTTTGTGTGGTTAACAACCTCAATTGGCGTTGTTCGTGTGCTTAACCTCTTTTGCCCTTGATCTTGTACTTATGAACATCATTGGTCTTTGTTCTTGTGCTTAGGAACCTCATTTGTCCTTGTGTGTGTGCTTAACAACTTCAATTAGCGTTGTTCATGTGCTTAACAACCTCTTTTGCCATTGATCTTGTGCTTATGAACCTCATTTGTATTTCTTCTTGTGGTTAGCAACCTCATTTGCCGTTATTCGTGTGGTTAACAACCTCAATTATCGTTGTTCATATGTTTCTTAACCTCTTTAGTTGTGTTCTTGTGCTTAGCAACATCATTTATACTTGTTTTTCGGCTTAATAACCTCATTTGTTGTTTTTCTTGTCCTTTGCAACATAATTTGCCCTTGATCTTGTGCTTATGAACCTCATTTGCAATTCTTCTTGTGCTTAGGAACCTCATTTGCCCTTGTTCGTATGCTTAACAACCTCAATTATCGTTGTTCATATGCTTGTTAACCTCTTTTACCCTTGTTCTTGTGCTTAGCAACATCATGTACACTTGTTCTTGTGCTTAACAACCTCATTAGTCGTTGTTCTTGCACTTTGCCATATAATTTGCTATTGATATTGTGCTTTTGAACCTCATTTTCTTTTGTTCTTGTGCTTAGGAATGTCATTTGGCCCTTGTTTATGTGGTTAACGACCTGAATTGGCGTTGTTTGTGTGCTTAATAACCTCTTTTGCCCTTGATCTTGTGTTTATGAACCTCATTTGCGTTTGTTCTTGTGCTGAGGAACCTCATTTTTCCTTGTTTGTGTACTTAACAACCTCAATTAGCGTTGCTCCTGTGCTTAACAACCTCTTTTGCCCTTGATCTTGTGCTTATGAATTTCATTTGCAATTGTTCTTGTGGTTAGGAACCTCATTTGCCCTTGTTCGTTTGCTAAACAACCTCAATTATCGTTGTTCATATGCTTAACAACCTCTTTTGTCCTTGATCTTGTGCTTATAAACCTCATTTGCATTTGTTCTTGTGCTTAGGAACCTCATTTGCCCTTGCTCGTTTGCAAAACAACCTCAATTGGCACTTTTCATGTGCTTAAAAACCTCTTTTGCCCTTGATATTGATCTTATGAACCTCATTTGCATTTGTTCTTGTGCTTAGGAACCTCATTTGCCCTTGTTCGTATGCTTAACAACCTCAATTGTCGTTGTTTATATGCTTGTTAACCTATTTTGCCCTTGTTCTTGTGCTTATGAAACTCATTTGCATTTGTTCTTGTACTTGGGAACCTCATTTGCCCTTATTTGTGTGCTTAACAACCTCAATTGGCATTGTTTTTGTGGTTAACAACCTTTTTTGCTGTTGATATTGTCCTGATGAACCTTATTTGTATTTGTTCTTGTGCTTAGCAACATTATTTACACTTGTTCATGTGCTTAACAACCTCATTTGTCGTTGTTCTTGCACTTTGTAACATAATTTGCTATTGATTTTGTTCTTATGAACCTCATATGCATTTGTTCTTGTGCTTAGGAACCTCATTTGGCGTTGTTCGTGTGCTTAATAACCTCTTTCGCCCTTGATCTTTCGCTTGTGAACCTCATTTGCGGTTTTTCTTATGCTTAGGAACATCATTTGTCCTGGTTTGTGTGCTTAACAACCTTAATTGGCGTTGTTCATGTGGATAACAACTTGTTTTGCTATTGATATTGTCCTTATGAACCTCATTTGCATTTGTTCTTGTTCTTAGGAACTTCATCTGTCCTTGTTCGTCTGCTTAACATCCTAAATTGTCGTTGTTCATATTCTTGTTAACCTCTTTTGCCCTTGTTCTCGTGGTTAGCAACAACATTTACACCTTTCCTTGTGCTTAACAACCTCATTTCTCGTTGTTCTTGCACTTTGCTACATAATATGCCAATGATCTTGTGCTTGTGAACCTCATTTGCATTTGTTCTTGTGGTTAGAAACCTCATTTGCCCTTTTTGTGTGGTTAATAACCTCAATTGGTGCTGTTCGTGTGCATAATAACCTCTTTTGCCCTTGATCTTGTGGTTATCAACATCATTGGCCTTTGTTCTTGTGCTTAGGAACCTCATTTGTCCTTGTTTATGTGCTTAACAACTTCAATTAGCATTGTTCATGTGCTTAACAACCTCTTTTGCCATTGATCTTGTGCTGATGAACCTCATTTGCATTTGTTCTTGAGGTTAGGAACCTCATTTGCCATTATTCGTGCGGTTAACAACCTCAATTATCGTTGTTCAAATGCTTCTTAACCTCTTTAATAGTGTTCTTCTGCTTAGCAACATCATTTATACTTGTTCTTCGGCTTAACAACCTCATTTGTTATTTTTCTTGCGGTTCGTAACATAATTTGCCCTTGATCTTGTGCTTATGAACCTCATTTGCAATTGTTCTTGTGCTTAGGAACCTCATTTGCCCTTGTTTATGTTCTTAGCAACCTGTTTTGCTGTTGATATTGTCCTTACGAACCTAATTTGCATTTGTGTTTGTGCTTTGAAACCTCATTTGCGATTGTTCGCATGCTTAACAACCTGAATTGTCGTTGTTCATATGCTTGTTAACCTCTTTTGCCCATGTTTGTGTGCTTAGCAACATTATTTACACTTGTTCTTGTGCTCTTGTGCTTAACAATCTCATTTGTCGTTGTTCTTGCACTTTGCCACATAATTTGCTATTGATATTGTGCTTTTGAACCTCATTTGCATTTGTTCTTGTGCTTAGGAACTTCATTTGCCATTGTTTGTGTGGTTAACAAGCTCAATGTCGTTGTTCGTGTGCTTAATAACTTCTTTTGCCCTTGATCTTGTGCTTATGAACCTCATTTGCATTTGTTCTTGTGTTTAGGAACCTCATTTTTCCTTGTTTGTGTGCTTAACTACCTTAATTAGTGTTGTTCCTGTGCTTAACAACCTCTTTTGCCCTTGATCTTGTGCTTGTGATCCTCATTTGCATTTGTTCTTGTGCTTGGAAACCTCATTTGCCCTTGTTCGTTTGCTAAACAACCTCAATTGTTGTTGTTGATATGCTTAACAACCTCTTTTGCCCTTGATCTTGTGCTTGTGAACCTCATTTGCATTTGTTCTTGTGCTTAGGAACCTCATTTGCCAATGTTCGTTTGCAAAACAACCTCAATTGGAGTTGTTCATGTGCTTAAAAACCTCTTTTGCCCTTGATATTGTGCTTATGAACCTTATTTGTATTTGTTCTTGTGCTTATGAACCTCATTTGCCCTTGTTCGTATGCTTAACAACCTCAATTGTCGTTGTTCATATGCTTGTTAACCTCTTTTGCCCTTGTTTTTGTGCTTATGAACCTCATTTGCATTTGTTCTTGTACTTAGGAACATCATTTGCCCTTTTTGTGTGGTTAAAAACCTCAATTGGCGTTGTTCGTGTGCTTAATAACCTCTTTTGCCATTGATCTTGTGCTTATGGACATCATTGGTCTCTGTTCTTGTGCTTAGGAACCTCATTTCTCCTTGTTTGTGTGCTTAACAACTTCAATTAGCGTTGTTCGTGTACTGAACAACCTCTTTTGGCTTTGATCTTGTTTTGATGATCCTCATTTGCATTTGTCCTTGTGGTGGTGAACCTCATTTGCCGTTATTCGTGTGGTTAACAACCTCAATTGTCGTTGTTCATATGCTTCTTAACCTCTTTAGTAGTGTTCTTGTGCTTAGCAACATCATTTATACTTGTTCTTCGGCTTAATAACCTCATTTGTTGTTTTTCTTCCGCATTGCAACATAATTTGCCCTTGATCCTGTGCTTTTGAACCTCATTTGCAATTGTTCTTGTGCTTAGGAACCTCATTTGCCATTGTTTGTGTGCTTAACAACCTCAATTGGCGTTGTTCATGTGCTTGACAACCTCTTTTGCTGTTGATATTGTCCTTATGAACCTCATTTGCTTTTGTTGTTGTGCTTAGGAACCTCATTTGCCCTTGTTCTTATGCTTAACAACCTCAATTATCGTTGTTCATCTGCTTGTTAACCTCTTTTGCCCTTGTTCTTGTGCTTAGGAACATCATTTACTCTTGTTGTTGTGCTTAACAAACTCATTTGTCGTTGTTCTTGCACTTAACAAAATTTGATATTGACATTGTGCTTTTGAACATCATTTGAATTTGTTATTGTGCTTAGGAACTTCATTTGCCCTTGTTTGTGTGGTTAACGACCTCAATTGGCATTGTTCGTGGGCTTAATAAACTTTTTTGCCCTTGATCTTGTGCTGATGAACCTCATTTGCGTTTGTTCTTGTGCTTAGGAACCTCATTTTTCCTTGTTTATGCGCTTAGCGACCTCAATTAGCGTTGTTCCTGTGCTTAACAACCTCTTTAGCCCTTGATCTTGTGCTTATGAACCTCATTTGCATTTGTTCTTGTGCTTATGAAGCTCATTTGCCCTTGTTCGTTTCCTAAACAACCTCAATTGTCGTTGTTCATATGCTTAACAACCTCGTTTGCCCTTGATCTTGTGCTTATGAACCTCATTTGCATTTGTTCTTGTGCTTAGGAACCTCATTTGCGCTTGTTCGTTTGGAAAACAACCTCAATTAGCGTTGTTCATGTGCTTAAAAACCTCTTTTGCCCTTGATATTGTTCTTATGAACCTCATTTGTTTTTGTTCTTGTGCTTAGGAACCTCATTTGCCCTTGTTCGTATGCTTAACAACCTCAATTGTCGTTGTTTATATGCTTGTTAACCTATTTTGCCCTTGTTATTGTGCTTATGAAACTCATTTGCATTTGTTCTTGTACTTGGGAACCTCATTTGCCATTGTTTGTGTGCTTAACAACCTCAGTTGGCGTTGTTTTTGTGCTTAACAACCTCTTTTGCTGTTGATATTGTCCTGATGAACCTCATTTGTATTTGTTCTTGTGCTTAGCAACATTATTTACACTTGTTCTTGTGCTTAACAACCTCATTTGTCGTTGTTCTTGCACTTTGTAACATAATTTGCTATTGATTTTGTTCTTATGAACCTCATTTGCGTTTGTTCTTCTTCTTAGGAACTTCATTTGCTTTTGTTTGTGTGGTTAACAACCTCAATTGGCGTTGTTCGTGTGCATAACAACTTGTTTTGCTGTTGATATTGTGCTTATGAACCTCATTTGCATTTGTTCTTGTGCTTAGGAACTTCATTTGTCCTTGTTCGTATGCTTAACTACCTCAATTGTCGTTGTTCATATGCTTGTTAGCCTCTTTTGCCCTTTTTTTTGTTCTTAGCAACATCATTTACACTTGTTCTTGTGCTTAACAACCTCTTTTGTCGTTGTTCTTGCACTTTGCCACATAATATGCCACTGAACTTGTGGTTATGAACCTCATTTGCATTTGTTCTTGTGCTTAGGAACGTCATTTGCCCTTGTTTGTGACGTTAACAACCTCAATTGACGTTGTTCGTGTGCTTGATAACATATTTTGCCGTTGACATTGTGCTTATGAACCTCATTTGTATTTGTTCTTGTGCTTACGAACTTCATTTGTCCTTTTTTGTGCGGTTAGCAACCTCAATTAGCGTTGTTCACGTGCTTAACAACCTCTTTTGCCCTTGATCTTGTGCTTATGAACCTCATTTGCATTTGCTCTTGTGCTTAGGAACCTCATTTGCCCTTGTCTGTTTGCTTAACAACCTCAATTGTCGTTGTTCATATGCTTGTGAACCTATTTTACCCTTGTTCTTGTGCTTAGCAACATCATTTGCATTTGTTCTTGTGGTTAGGAACCTCATTTTCCCTTGTTTGTGTGCTTGACAATCTCAATTGGCGTTGTTCATGTGCTTAACAACCTTTTCTGCCTTTGATCTTGTGCTTATGAACCTCATTTACATTTGTTCTTATGCTTATGAACATCATTTGCCCTTGTTCGTTTGCTTAACAACCTCAATTGTCGTTGTTCACATACTTGTCAACCTCATTTGCCCTTGTTTGAGTGCTTAACAACCTGAATTGGCATTGTTTATGTGCTTAACAACTTCTTTTGCCCTTCATCTTGTGCTAATGAACCTCATTTGCATTTGTTATTGTGCTGAGGAACCTCATGTGCCCTTGTTTGTGTCGTTAAGAATCTCAATGGGCGTTGTTCGTGTGCTTAATAAACTCTTTTACCCTTGATCTTATGCTTATGAATCTCATTGGCATTTGTTCTTGTGCTTAGAAGCCTCATTTTCCCTTGTTTGTGTGCTTAACAACCTCAATTGTCGTTGTTCATATGCTTGTTAACATTTTTTTTCCTTGTTCTTGTGCTTAGCAACATCATTTACACTTGTTCTTGTGCTTAACGACCTCATTTGTCGTTGTTCTTGCACTTTGTAACAAAGTTTGCCATTGATCTTGTGCTTGTGAACCTCATTTGTTTTTGTTCTTGTGCTTAGGAACCTCATTTGCCCTTGTTTGTGTGGTTAGGGTCAATTGGCGTTGTTCGTGTGCTTAATAATTTTTTTTGTCGTTGATCTTGTGCTTATTAACCTTATTTGCATTTGTTCTTGTGGTTAGGAACTTCATTTTCCCTTGTTTGGGTGCTTAACAACCTCAGTTGCCGTTGTTCGTGTGCTTAACAATCTCTTCTGCCCCTTGATCTTGCGTTTACGAACCTCATTTGCATTTGTTTTTGTGCTTAGAAACCTCATTTGCCCTTGTTCGTTGCTTAATAACCTCAATTGTCGTTGTTCATATGCTTCTCAACCTCATTTGCCCTTGTTTGTGTGCTTAACAACCTCAATTGGCGTTCTTCATGTGCCTAACAAACTCTTTTGCTGTGGATATTGTCCTTATGAACCTCATTTGCATTTGTTCTTGTGCTTAGGATCCTCATTTGCCCTTGTTCGTATGCTTAACAACCTCAATTGTCGTTGTTCCTACGCTTGTTAACCTCTTTTGCCCTTGTTCTTGTGCTTAGCAACATCATTTACACATGTTATTGTTTTTAACAACCTCATTTGTCGTTGTTCTTGCACTTCGCAACACAATTTGCCATTGATCTTGTTCTTATGAATCTGAATTGCATTTGTTCTTGTGCTTAGGAACCTAATTTGCCCTTGTTTGTGTTCTTAACAACCTCAATTATCGTTGTTCATATGCTTCTTAACCTCTTTTATCCTTGTTCTTCTGGTTAGCAACATCATTTACTCTTATTCTTGTGCTTAACAACCTCACTTGTTGTTGTTCTTGCACTTTGCAACATAATTTGCCCTTGATGTGGTGCATATGAATCTTAATTAACAACCTCAATTAACATAATTTGTCGTTAACAACATCAATTATCATTATTCATATGCTTCTCAACCTCTTTAGTAGTGTTCTTGTGCTTAGCAACATCATTCATACTTGTTCTTGTACTTAACAACATCATTTGTCGTTTTTCTTGCGCATTGCAACATAATTTGCCCATGATCTTGTGCCTACGAACCTCATATGCATTTGTTCTTTTGCTTAGGACCTCATTTACCCTTGATTGTGTGCTTAACAACTTCAATTGGCGTTGTTCATGTGCTTAACAACCTCTTTTGCTGTTGATATTGTCCTTATAAACCTCATTTGTATTTTTTCTTGTGCTTAGGAACCTAATTTGCCCTTTTTCGTATGCTTAAAACCTCAATTGTCGTTGTTCATATGCTTCTCAACCTCATTTGCACTTGTTTGTGTGCTTAAAAACCTCAGTTGGCGTTATTCATGTGCTTACCTTTATTGTATTGTTTTTTTTTTTTTGTTGTGTGCTTAAAAACCTCAATTGTCGTTGTTCATATGCTTCTCAACCTCATTTGCCCTTGTTTGTGTGCTTAACAACCTCAATTGGCGTTGTTCATGTGCTTAACAACCTCAATTGCCCTTGATATTGTGCTTATGAACCTCATTTGCATTTGTTCTTATGCTTAGGAATGTCATTTTCCATTGTTTGTGTGGTTAATAACCTCAATTGGCGTTGTTTGTGTGCTTACACTTTTGCCATTGATCTTGTGCTTATGAATCTCATTTGCATTTGATCTTGTGCTGAGGACCCTCATTTGTCCTTGTTTGTGTGCTTAACGACCTCAATTAGCGTTGTTCATGTGCTTAACAACCTCTTTTGCCCTTGATCTTGTGCTTATGAACCTCATTTGCATTTGTTCTTGTGCTTAGGAACCTCATTTGCTCTTGTTTGTGTGCTTAACAACCTCAATTGGCGTTGTTAATGTGCTTAACAACCAGTTTTGCTGTTGATATTGTCCTTATGAACCTCATTTGCATTTGTTCCTGTGCTTAGGAACCTCATTTGTGTTTGTTCGTTTGCTTAACAACCTCAATTGTCGTTGTTCACATGCTCGTTAACTTCTCTTGCCCTTGTTCCTATGCTTAGCAACTTCATTTACACTTGTTATTATGCTTAACAACCTCATTTGTCGTTGTTCTTCCACTTTGCAACATAACTTGCTATTGATATTGTCCTTATGAACCTCATTTGCAATTGTTCTTGTGCTTGGGAACCTTATTTTCCCTTGTTTGTGTGCTTAACAACCTCAATTGGCGTTGTTCGTGTGCTTAACAACCTCTTTTGCCCTTGATCTTGTGCTTATAAACCTCATTTGCATTTGTTCTTGTACTTAGGAACCTCATTTGCCCTTGTTCGTTTGCTTCACAACTTTAATTGTCGTTGTTCATATGCTTCTCCACCTCATTTGCCCTTGTTTGTATGCTTAACAACCTCAGTTGGTGTTCTTCATGTGCTTAACAACCTCTTTTCCCCTTGTTGTTGTGCTTATGAACCTCATTTGCATTTGTTATTGTGCTCAGAAACCTCATTTTCCCTTGTTTGTGTGCTTAACAACCTCAATTACCATTGTTCATATGCTTCTCAACCTCATTTGCCCTAGTTGTGTCCTTAACAACCAGAATTGGCGTTTTTCATGTGCTTAACTACTTCTTTTGCCCTTGATATTGTGCTTATGAACCTCATTTGCATTTGCTCTTATGCTTAGGAACCTCATTTTCCATTGTTTGCGTGCTTAACAACCTCAATTAGCGTTGTTCATGTGCTTAACAACTTCTTTTGCCCTTGATCTTATGCTTATGAACCTTATTTGCATTTATTTTTGTGCTTAGGAACCTCATTTGCCCTTATTTGTGTTGTTAACAATCTCAATTGGTGTTGTTTGTGTACTTAATAACCTATTTTTCTGTTGATCTTGTAGTTATGAATCTCATTTGCATTTGTTATTGTTCCTAGGAACCTTATTTTTTCTTGTTTGTGTGCTTAACAATCTCCATTAGCGTTCTTTTGTCCTTGATATTGCGCATATGAACCTCATTTGAATTTGTTCTTGTGGTTAGGAACCTCATTTGCCCTTATTCGTGTGGTTAACAACCTTAATTATCGTTATTCATATGGTTCTTAACCTCTTTAGAAGTATTCTTGTGCTTAGCAACATCATTTATACTTGTTCTTGTGCTGAACAACCTCTTTGGCAGTGTTCATATGCTTCTTAATTTCTTTTTTCCTCCGATCTTGTGCTTAGAAACCTCCTTTGCCCTTGTTTGTGTCGTTAAAAATCTCAATTGGCGTTGTTCAAGTACTTAACAACCTCATTTGCATTTGTTCCTATGCTTAGGAACTTCATTTTCCTTTATTTGTGTACTTAATAACCTCAATTGGCGTTGTTCATGTTCTTAACAACTTCTTTTGTCCTTAATCTTGTGCTTATGAACCTCATTTGCATTTGTTCTTGTGCTTAGGAATCTCATTTGCCCTTATTTATGTCGTTAACAACCTCAATTGGCATTGTTCGTGTGCTTAATAACTTCTTTTGCCCTTGATCTTGTGCTTGTGAACCTCATTTGCATTTGTTCTTGTGCTTAGGAACATCATTTGCCCTTGTTCGTTTGCTTAACAACCTCAATTGTCGTTGTTCATATACTTGTCAACCTCATTTGCCCTTGTTTGAGTGCTTAACAACCTGAATTGGCATTGTTTATGTGCTTAACAACTTCTTTTGCCCTTGATCTTGTGCTTATGAACCTCATTAACATTTGTTATTGTGCTCAGGAACCTCATTTTCCCTTGTTTGTGTGCTTAACAACCTCAATTGCCGTTGTTCATATGCTTCTCATCCTCATTTGCTCTAGTTTGTGTCCTTAACAACCAGAATTGGCGTTGTTCATGGGATTAACAACTTCTTTTGCCCTTGATATTGTGCTTATGAACCTCATTTGCTGCTCTTATGCTTAGGAACCTCATTTTCCATTGTTTGCGTGCTTAACAACCTCAATTGGCGTTGTTCATGTGCTTAACAACTTCTTTTGCCCTTGATCTTGTGCTTATGAACCTTATTTGTATTTATTTTTGTGCTTAGGAACCTTATTTGCCCTTGTTTGTGTCGTTAACAACCTCAATTGGTGTTGTTTGTGTGCTTAATAACCTATTTTCCTCTTGATCTTGTGCTTATGAATCTCATTTGCATTTGTTATTGTTCCGAGGAACCTCATTTTTTCTTGTTTGTGTGCTTAACAACCTCAATTAGCGTTCTTTTGTCCTTGATATTGCGCTCTTGAACCTCATTTGCATTTGTTCTTGTGGTTAGGAACCTCATTTGCCCTTATTTGTGTGGTTAACAACCTTAATTATCGTTGTTCATATTCTTCTTAACCTCTTTAGAAGTATTCTTGTGCTTAGCAACATCATTTATACTTGTTCTTGTGCTGAACAACCTCTTTGGCAGTGTTCATATGCTTCTTAATTTCGTTTTTCCTCCGATCTTGTGCTTAGAAACCTCCTTTGACCTTGTTTGTGTCGTTAAAAATCTCAATTGGCGTTGTTCATGTACTTAACAACCTCTTTTGGCCTTGATATTATGCTTATGAACCTTATTTGCATTTGTTCTTATGCTTAGGAACCTCATTTTCCCTTATTTGTGTGCTTAATAACCTCAGTTGGTGTTTTTCATGTTCTTAACAACTTCTTTTGTCCTTGATATTGTGCTTTTGAACCTCATTTGCATTTGTTCTTGTGCTTAGGAATCTCATTTGCCCTTATTTGTGTCGTTAACAACCTCAATTGGCATTGTTCGTGTGCTTAATAACCTCTTTTGCCCTTAATCTTGTGCTTATGAACCTCATTTACATTTGTTCTTGTGCTTATGAACCACATTTGCTCTTGTTCGTGTGCTTCACAACCTCAATTGTCGTTGTTCATATGGTTATTAAGCTGTTTTGCCCTTGTTATTTTGCTTCACAATAGCATTTACATTTGTTCTTGTGCTTAACAACCTCATTTGTAGCTGTTTTTGCGCTTTGCAACATAAATTGTCCTTGATCTTATGCCTATGAACCACATTTGCATTTGTTCTTGTGCTTAAGAACCTCATTTTCCCATGTTTATGTGTTTAACAACCTTAATTGTCATTGTTCATATGTTGTTAACCTCTTTTCTCCTTGTTCTTCTCCATCGCAATATCATTTACACTTGTTCTTGTGGTTAACAACCTCATTTGTCGTTGTTTTTGCACTTTGCAACATAATTTGCCATTGATCTTGTGCTTGTGAACCTCATTTGCATTTGTTCTTGTGCTTAGGAACATCATTTGCCCTTGTTTGTGTCGTTAACAATCTCAATTTGCGTTGTTCGTGTGCTTAATAACTTCTTTCGCCATTGATCTTGTGCTTATGAACCTCATTTGCATTTGTTCTTGTGCTGAGGAATCTCATTTGTCCTTGTTTGTGTGCTTAACAACCTCAATTAGCGTTGTTCCTGTGGTTAACAACCTCTATTGCCCTTGATCTTATGCTGATGAACCTCATTTGCATTTGTTCTTGTGCTTAGGAACTTCATTTGCCCTTGTTTTTTGGTTAACAACCTCAATTGTCGTTGTTTATAAGCTTGTTGACCTCTTTTGCCCTTGTTCTTGTGTTTAGCAACATCATTTACACTTGTTATTGTGCTTAAAAACCTCCTTGGTCGATGTTCTTGCGATTTGCAACATAATTTGCCATTGATCTTGTGCTTATTAACCTTATTTGCATTTGTTCTTGTGGTTAGGAACCTCATTTTCACTTGTTTGTGTGCTTAACAACATCAATTGGCGTTGTTTGTGTGCTTAACAACCTCTTTTGTAATTGATCTTGTTCTTATGAACCTCATTTGCATTTGTTCTTGTGCTTAGGAACGTCATTTGCCCTTTTTCGTTTGCTCAACAACCTCAATTGTCGTTGTCCATATGCGTCTCAACCTCATTTGCCCTTGATATTGTGCTTATGAACCTCATTTGCATTTGTTTTTATGCTTAGGAACCTCATTTTTCCTTGTTTGTGTGCTTAACAACCTCAATAGGCGTTGTTCATGTGCTTAACAACCTCTTTTGATGTTGATATTGTCCTGATGAATCTAATTGGCATTTGTTCTTGTGCTTAGGAACCTCATTTGCCCTTGTTCGTATGCTTAACAATCTCAATTGTAGTTGTTCGTATGGCTGATAACCTCTTTTGCCCTTGTTCTTGTGCTTAGCAACATCATTTACACTTGTTCTTGTTCTTAACAACCTCATTGGTCGTTGTTCTTGCGCTTTGCAACATAATTTGTCATTGATCTTGTCCTTATTAACGTCATTTGCATGTGTTCTTGTGGTTAGGAACCTCATTTTCCCATGTTTGTGTGCTTAACAACCTTAATTGGCGTTGTTCGTGTGCTTAACAACCTCTTTTTCCCTTGATCTTGTGCTTATGAACCTCATTTGCATTTGTTGTTGTGCTTAGGAACCTCATTTGCCGTTATTCGTGTGGTTAACAACCTTAATTGGCGTTGTTCGTGTACTTAACAACCTATTTTTCCCTTGATCTTGTGCTTATGAACCTCATTTGCTTTTGTTCTTGTACTTAGAAACCTCATTTGCCCTTGTTCGTGTACTTAGCAACATCATTTACACTTGTTCTTGTGTTTAACAACCTCATTTGTCGTTGTTCTTGCACTTTGCAACATAATTTGCCCTTGATTTTGTGCATATGAACCCCATTTGCATTTTTCTTGTGCTTAGGAACCTCATTTGCCCTTGTTTTTGTGGTTAACAACTTCAATTGGCGTTGTTTGTGTGCTTAACAACCTCTTTTGTCCTTGATCTTGTGCTTATGAACCTCATTTGCATTTGTTCTTATGCTTAGGAACCTCATTTGTGTTTGTTCGTGTGCTAAACAACCTCGATTGCCGTTGTTCATATGCTTATTAACCTCTTTTGCCGTTGTCTTTTTGTTGCTGAACAACATTATTTACACTTGTTCTTGTGCTTGACAACCTCATTTCTCGTTGTTCTTGTGCTTTGCTACATAATTTGCCCTTGATCTTGTGGTTATGAATCACATTTGCATTTGTTCTTGTCCTTAGGAGGCCCATTTTCCCTTGATTGTGTGCTTAAAAACCTCAATTGACATTGTTCATGTGCTTAACAACCTCTTTTCCCTTGATAATGTACTTATGAACCTCATTTGCATTTGTTCTTGTGCTTTGGGACATCATATGCCCTTGTTTGTGCGGTTAACAACCTCAATTAGCGTTGTTCGTGTGTTTAATAACCTGTTTTGCCCTTGATCTTGTGCTTATGAACCTCATTTGCATTTGTTCTTGTGCTTAGGAACCTCATTTGTCCTTGTTTGTGTACTTAAAAACCACAATTAGCGTTGTTTCATGTGCTTAACAACCTCTTTTGCCCTTGATCTTGTGCTTATGAACCTCATTTGTATTTGTTCTTGTACTGAGAAACCTCATTTGGCCTTGTCTGTTTGCTTCACAACCTCAAATGTCGTTGTTCATATGCTTGTTAACCTCTTTTGTCTTTGTTCTTGTGCTTAGCAACATCATTTACACTTGTTCTTGTACTTAACAACCTCATTGGTCGTTGTTCTTGCGCTTTGCAACATAATTTGGCCTTTATCTTGTGCTTATGAACCTCATTTACATTTGTTTTTATGCTTAGGAACCTCATTTGCCCTTGTTCATTTGTTTAACAACCTCAATTGTCGATTTTCATATGCTTCTCAACCTCATTGGCCATTGTTTGTGTGTTTAACAACTTCAATTGGCGTTGTTCATGTGCTTAACAACCTCTTTTGCCCTTGATATTGTGCTTATGAACCTCATTTGTATTTGTTCTTGTGCTTAGGATCCTCATTTGCCCTTGTTCGTATGCTTAACAACCTCAATTCTCGTTGTTCATATGCTTGTTAACCTCTTTTGCCCTTGTTCTTGTGCTTAGCAACATCATTTACACTTGTTGTTGTGCTTAACAACCTCATTTGTCGTTGTTCTTGCACTTTGCAACATAATTTGCTATTGATATTGTACTATTGAACATCATTTGTATTTGTTCTTGTGCTTAGGAACTTCATTTGCCCTTGTTTGTGTGGTTAACGACCTCAATTGGCGTTGTTCGTGTGCTTAATAAACTTTTTTGCCCTTGATCTTGTGCTGATGAACCTCATTTGCGTTTGTTCTTGTTCTTAGGAACCTCATTTTTCCTTGTTTATGCGCTTAACGACCTCAATTAGCATTGTTCCTGTGCTTAACAACCTCTTTAGCCCTTGATCTTGTGCTTATGAACCTCATTTGAATTTGTTCTTGTGCTTATGAAGCTCATTTGCCCTTGTTTGTTTCCTAAACAACCTCAATTGTCGTTGTTCATATGCTTAACAACCTCGTTTGCCCTTCATCTTGTGCTTATGAACCTCATTTGCATTTGTTCTTGTGCATAGGAACCTCATTTGCGCTTGTTCGTTTGCAAAACAACCTCAATTGGCGTTGTTCATGTGCTTAACAACCTCTTTTGATGTTGATATTGTCCTGATGAATCTCATTGACATTTGTTCTTGTGCTTAGGAACCTTATTTGCCCTTGTTCGTATGCTTAACAATCTCAATTGTAGTTGTTCGTATGGCTGTTAACCTCTTTTGCCCTTGTTCTTGTGCTTAGCAACATCATTTACACTTGTTCTTGTTCTTAACAACCTCATTGGTCGTTGTTCTTGCGCTTTGCAACATAATTTGTCCTTGATCTTGTCCTTATTAACGTCATTTGCATGTGTTCTTGTGGTTAGGAACCTCATTTTCCCATGTTTGTGTGCTTAACAACCTTAATTGGCATTGTTCGTGTGCTTAACAACCTCTTTTTCCCTTGGTCTTGTGCTTATGAACCTCATTTGCATTTGTTGTTGTGCTTAGGAACCTCATTTGCGCTTGTTCGTGTTCTTAACAACCTCAATTGTTGTTGTCCGTGTGCTTAACAACCTATTTTGCCCTAGTCTTTTTGCTTAACAACCTCATTTACACTTGTTCTTGTGCTTAACAACCTTATTGGTCGTTGTTCTTGCGCTTTGCAACATAATTCCCTTGAACTTGTGCTTATTAACCTCATTTGCATTTGTTTTTGAAGTTAGGAACCTCATTTTCTCTTGTTTGTGTGCTTAACAACCTTAGTTGTCGTTGTTCGTGTGCTTAACAACATCTTTTGCCTTTGATGAACCTCATTTGCATTTGTTGTTGTATTTAGAAACCTCATTTGTTCTTGTTCGTTTGCTTAACAACCTTAATTGTCGTTGTTGATATGCTTCTTAACCTCATTTGCCTTTGTTTGTGTGCTTAACAACCTCAATTGACATTGTTCATGTGCTTAACAACCTCTTTTGCTATTGTGGTTATGAACCTCTTTTGCATTTGTTCTTGTGCTTAGGAACCTCATTTTCTCTTGTTTGTGTGCTTAACAACCTCAATTATCGTTGTTCATATGCTTGTTAACCTTTTTTTTCCCTTGTTCTTGTACATTTACATTTGTTCTTGTGCTTAACAACCTCATTTGTCGTTGTTCTTGCGCTTTACTACATAATTTTCCCTTTATCTTTTGCTGATGAAGCTCATTTGCATTGTTGTTGTGCTGAAGAATCTCATTTTCTCTTGTTTGTGTGCTTAACGACCTCAATTGGCGTTGTTCATGTGCTTAACAACCTCTTTTGTCCTTTATATTGTGCTTATGAACCTCATTTGCATTTGTTTTTGTGCTTAGGAACCTCATTTTTTCTTGTTTGTGTGCTTAACAACCTCTTTTGTCCTTAATATTGTAGTTGTTATTGTGTCTATGAAACTCATTTGCATTTGTTCTTGTGCTTAGAAACCTCATTTGCCTATGTTCGTGTGCTTAACAACCTCAATTATCGTTGTTCATATGCTTCTTAACCTCTTTTGCCCTTGATCTTCTGCTTAGCAACCACATTTACACTTCTTCTTGTGCTTAACAACCTCATTTGTCGTTGTTCTTGCACTTTGCAACATAATTTGCCCTTGATTTTGTGCATATCAACCTCATTTACATTTGTTCTTGTGCTTAGGAACCTCATTTGCCCTTGTCTATTTGCTTAACAACCTCAATTGGAATTGTTTGTGTGCTTAACAACCTCTTTTGATCTTGATCTTGTGCTTATGAACCTCATTTGCATTTGTTCTTGTGCTTAGGAACCTCATTTGCGCTTGTTCGTGTTGTTAACAACCTCAATTGTTGTTGTTCATATGCTTATTAACCTCTTTTGCCCTTGTTTTTTAGCTTAACAACATCATTTACACTTGTTCTTGTTCTTAACAACCTCATTTGTCGTTGTTCTTGCACTTTGCAACATAATTTGCTCTTGACCTTGTGCTTATGAACCTCATATGCATTTGTTCTTATGCTGAGCAACCTCATTTCCCTTGTTTGTGTGCTTAACAACCTTAATTGGCGTTGTTAATGTGCTTAACAACCTCTTTTTGCCCTTGATATTGTGCTTATGAATCTTATTTGCATTTGTTCTTCTGCTTAGGAACTTCATTTTTCCTAGTTTTTGTGCTTAACAACCTCAATTGACGTTGTTCTTGTCGTTAACAACCTCTTTTGTCGTTGATATTGTCGTTATGAAACTTATTTGCATTTGTTCTTGCGTTTAGAAACCTCAATTGCCCTTGTTCGTGTGCTTAACAACCTCAATTGTCGTTGTTCATATGCTTGTTTATCTCTTTTGCCCTTGTTCTTGTGCTTAGCAACATCAATTACACTTTATTTTGTGCTTAACAACCTCATTTGTCGTTATTCTTGCACTTTGCAACATAATTTGTCATTGATCTTGTGATTATGAATCTCATTTGCATTTGTTCTTGTGCTTAGGAACCTCATTTGCCCTTGTTTGTGTGGTTAACAACCTTAGTTGGTGTTGTTTGTGTGCTTAACAATCTCGTTTGTCATTGTTCTTATTCTTAGCAACATCATTGCGTTTCGTTACCTTCTTATTCAATAATTTTAACGGATAAAGATAGAATAAAATAAAAATCAATTCTTAATAAGTAGATTTAAAGAATAAGTAAAATTAATTTTTAATGAATATGAACTTCCATCTTACGAGTATTATAGCCATTGACGCTCCTAATTCCGATTGGAACAACAAATTTGAAAGAAGTTTATTCATCCTTTAAGTTTATTCAATATGAAAGCTAAGTTGAGATAACTCAACCGGAAAATTTCTGAGCTTAATTTCAAAATTTATTTATAAACATCAAAAAATGAATTAAAACAATTGATCGATCTAGGAGTGAAAGCAGTATGGATAATATCTGATCTAGTAAATGTAAATTCGCCCCTGCAAGTCAGCTCATGAAATCGAGCTTAAGCTCATATCAGCTTTAATTGCTCCATCTTCAATTTACATTATGAATAAAGTTAGTCAGAAGTCAAATTCACCAAGGAAAATCTAGTGCATAACAATAACAATGTTGTAAATAACAGTATGCCGTGACATGATACTATCAAACGATTAATCGAGAATAAATGAGAATTATCGGCCAATTAATAAAAAAAAATTCATGGTAGTTTGATCACCACCAACGACTAATTGACCTATTAATCAGTCTAAACGGACGATTTTTACAACATTTGTGCATAATTTTAGAAAGTATGTATTGACTTCGAACTTTTATGCACTAAGCTTTGTAATTTCGGGTTCGTTTGTGCAAGATAAATTAAGAGTTCGGAAATTGATCGGTGAGTTATTTTTCAACCTCTTATAAAAATAACAATGAAAAAAATTAAATTTTCAAATATAAATTAAAAAATATTTTTAATTCAATATAACAATTTCATATTATTTCGAAATTGTAAATAGATTATTATGCGTACAGAACTAGTTATATTTAAAGTATTTGATGACAAATCATTTGTTGGTATACATATAATTTATTTGGGTGACGGTCTCTATCTTTTTCATAATTATTTAAGGCGATTAATAGTAAAAGGTATTAAAACCCGAAATTTTTATTATTTGGAAAAAAAATATCGATAATAGAGAAGCAGTTTTCAGAAATTCGATATCTAAGAAAAATGTGATGGCCTATAATGTCATCTGCATGTTATAAATCACAACGTCCCGTTAATCGAAATCTGATTAGCGAAACAACGTAAAAAAAAAAGTTTGTAGATGTTATATTTGAGAAACATCCAGGGTATAACATTTCGTTTTTTTTTTCTCGCACTATTTCGTTAATTAGTGGTAATTTGATTTCGCTAATAAGAACGTCGTGGTGTATAATGTCATAGACCATCACCTTTTTTTTATATATCAAATTTTTGAAAATTGTTTCCCCCATATTTTTTTTCCCTATTAATAAAAATTTCGGTATTAAAACTACTGCTGCAAGGAAGCAAGATTTTCTGCTAAAATTGATCAGATTCATTTGTCTTCGAATATTGTGAGCCAAAAACTGCTCTAAGAATCTGATGGCAATCTGCCATAATAAGTTTATTTAGGACAGAGAGAACAATAATCCGATATTTCGGCAGAAATGACGATTTTTGGTTTCCGTTTATTTAGCGGAACTTTCAAAACACTCATGGTTTTAATTTTTATAACTGAAGTTAATTATAATTTTTACTTTAATGTCTTTATTGAAACAATGACTATTTTAAAACATAAATAGTTACAATATTTATATTTTATTATTCCATTAATTTTAAAATAATGTAATGCTTAATTTCTCATTATTACTTTTTAATAGCTTCAAATTATTTTTCATATTTATTTTAAAACAAGCTGGAAAGGACTAAACTTGAAAATTGAAACGGTCGAAGTTCTGTAATTTAAATTATTATTTTTTCAAAATAACATAATAATACAACACCGCTTACAGCATATCCCAATTAAAAAAATGAACCTTCTCGCAATTTATTGTGAGGCAATTAATTGAAGAACACTGGAAGTCCCTTGTGGATCATCTTTCACCATTGTTTACATCAAAGCTTAGAAGGGAGGCTCGACTGAGCCTGGTTTACAAGTTCTCTTCGCAGAATCTTCCCTGCTGGTGACTTTGGTATTGCAGTAACAAATGCAACTCGCCGAATCTTTTTGTATGGTGCCACCTGTTGTATAATGATATATAAATTATTGTAGATTTTGGCATATACAAAAATATAATAAATCAAATGATTATGTTACCCTAGCAGCACGCAAAAAAAAAAAAAAAAAGGCACTGCCCTTAACCAAAAAAAGGTACATTTTGTTTGAGCTCACTAAATTTTGTAATTTGTCACAAATTGTTCACTCAAGTTTGATTTATTCTTTTCTAGTTACTCAACTTTATTATTTATTTTAATCAAGTCACTCTATATTTTTTCATTCAAAATCTTAATGGAATATCCTCATTTCATCCAAAATATTATCGAAATATACTAATTCCATTCAAAAATACTAACAAAATGAGTATATTCCATTAGCATTTTGGACGGAAAAATATTGAGTAACTTATTGAAACAAGTGACAAAATTGAGTGACTAAAAAATAATAAATCAAATTGAGTAATCAATTTGTGACAAATGACAAAGTTTAATGACTTCCAGTGAAATTTACCCCAAAAAGGTATTTCCCTTAATAAAAAAGCTACATGCTGGGGTGAGCAGTTCCTAAACCTATGAATCAAATTTACCTGCTTTGCCACAAAATCCATGACTTCCTTCTCAGTGAGGTTGGTACCAGGTTGTCTAACTACAAAAGCCATTGGTATTTCTCCAGCTTCTTCATCCGGATACCTGCCGTTTATTACAGATCTACGTAAGAACTTCTGTAACCATCAATGACAATATGACATCAATAAAATCCTCTGCTGATAAATGGTTGTTAAATAAAACATAGTGAATAATTCAGATGATAACATACGGGATGACAGCAGCATCAACAATTCCTGGTACGGTATGAAGAATCAGCTCCAGTTCTGCTGGAGGAACCTGAATTAATTTTATTATTGTGATGTTAAGTAATGAATGAAAAGTAAATAAAGACAAATTTAACTGTAATTAATCCGAAAGTGGTTAATCTGTCTACAACTGAAGGGTTTGGTATTCTGACAGTTGAGAGTGTATCATTTGTCCATCTAACAACCAACAGATACTCTACTAATGAGTAAATATTTTGCTGGATAATTTTGCCCAAGCGAGAAATGTCTTGATCACTTAGAAACCCAAAAAAAGAACAGAACAGAACCTAACACAGAAAAGAAGAATAGATGAAGTAAACAAAAAAGAATGAAATAAACCCATGAGATCAACAGTCAGTGCGACATGAATCAACACGAATAGCAAATTCTGATTCTGAATCCTTTTAATATTCAGATAGTTATATGTCATATTTTTGTTACCTGATAAGCTTTGTACTTTATCAATTCTTTTAGCCGATCAACAATGTAGAGAAAACCATCTTCATTGAAGTAGCAAAGATCTCCAGTTTTTAACCAGCCTTGTATGTCCAGTGTTGATGATGTTGCCTCATCATCACCCACATAACCTATTATACATAAAACATTTTCTAATTATTAATCTGATAACGGTACTACAAAGGTCAAAGATGTATATATGGGGGGTCCCACTACAATTTAACTCAGTTTTAAGGGTAAAATAGATCTTATTCTGAAATAGTAATTTGTCAAACACTCAATCTACTAGTGGTGCAGCACATGACTATGATCAAAGAAAGCAGATTAGGTCAAGAAACCAAATCATGACTGGCTAATAAATATGATGGGCCTCTACTCAAAACTATAAATATGGCTGAGTTGGAAATGTCTTGCAGGCCATATTATAATGGGCCAAAATTAATAGTTAATTACCAAAGTTTATTACGGATTAAATCATATTGGGCCGTATAATTATGGGCTGCATAAAATATGGTCCGAAATATTTCTGCACTCTCTCTGGATAAGTCTCTCTGAAAAGGTTTGATTGAATTTGTGCGAACGAAATGGTATGAATGAACTGGTGCGACTGAATAGGTGCATTCGATTATGAATGTGCAGTAGTTCAGATTGTTTTTACTTTTTAGTATCTTATTATCAGAACTCGAATCCAAACAGAGAGGGGGAGAGAGGGAGAGAGAGAGAGCGGCGCTAGCACTCCGAGTCGCAGTTGTTGGTCAACCTATTCGTGTGGATACCTATAGAGACGCGGTTGTTGTTATTATTGCGTACATCTGACATAAGAACAGAGAAGAAGGCCACTGCTCCTACAACTAGACGAAGATCTCTGTTGTGCGTCTAGTGGTAAACTTTGTCTTGGATTAATTTTATACTTGAATTCTATTTTCAGGTAGCAATTAATTGACTAAATTGAACTGAATTGTCACTCCTATACTCTACCCAAATTCCTAACAGGCCGGGCCCCAATATAGTGGGTCAAATGTATCATTTTTTTTTAGGGAAAGGCCCTTGAGATTAAATGGTTGAACCAATAATCCATAACCATAGAATATAATTGAACTAAACCAGCATATGCAATTAAAATTAAATACACTATAAATAGCAACATTCAGTAAATAATTGACAATGGCACATACATACCTTTCATGATAATCGGTCCTCTTAACCAAAGCTCTCCTCTCTGACAGGGTCCCAGTGCCTCTCCTGTCGCAGGGTCCACAATCTTCGCTTCAAGATTTGAACCAAGGCGACCTGCCGACCCATAAAACTCCGACTCCTCGGGCCCTGTTGTGGCAGATCCACCACCACATGACTCCGTTAAGCCGTAACCCTGGTACAGTAATTGATAAATATGCATCCTAAACTAAAGAGCAAGACAATTTTATTGTTTATTGCAAGCAACCAAAAAGTAGGAGCAATTATGGTTGGACTTAGTTGTGGTCATTTATTATATTCTCATCATATAAAGTTGGGTAAGTAACAAACACCCGGGCCACAATAACTTTGTGGAATCATTTATCTTCCAATAATTTTTCTATTTCATGATTCTAACAACTTCGTGGGATCTATTTGAGTTGTCTTTGCTATTTCCAAATTTTCCTATTTGGAAGGAAGTGAGTGTTTTTCTATTGAAATATATTTCATTCTCAAATTTAAATTAGAAGTTATAAGCCAGGCTCTAACACTTGAGCTATCACCAGTTCATAATTGTATTACATGGTCCGGTACAACAGCAAGTACAACTTGGCTTATACAAGATACATATTACTAGAATCACCACTCAGTATTGTTCTTTGTTCCAAATCATTTGATAACAGTTCCTCCTATGAGTCACTGACAATTGGGCCACACAGGTTTTACCAATTATGAAGCCTTCGTTTTAGTCCTATGACGCCATGAAGAACCATGACAAAAATTCTGAAACAGAGGTTCTGATTCCCTTTTAAATTTTTTACCTTCCATTTTGAGATAAGGCATTACTAATTAACAGGAGCCCAGGTCCCACTTAATGCAAGAAAATCTGTGACAGAGAGGCCGGACTCCTCTAGTGTGACATCTCATTTTATATGGATCAACACCTCACCTGGACAAGCTCAACATTAGGGAACCTCGCAACAAATTGCTCAGCTAGCTCCCGACCAAGTGGTGCACCACCAACAAGCATAGTATCAAGGGATGAAAGATCAAACCGCAACACATCAGGTGACTTGGCGAGCCCCACAATCAGCGGTGGAGCAGCTGGCACAAAGGTGACTTTGTGCTTCTCAATAGCTTTCAACATGGCACCAAATTCAAACCTCTCCATCAATACAGTGGTTTCCCCAAGGGCTACTGAGCGAAACAGCATGAAGAAGCCGAATACATGGAACAGAGGGATAGTGAAGAGTGTGACTGTCTGAGGTGGAGGCAGCACACCAGCCGCTGCTGCCTCAGCTAGTTTGTTAATTCGGGTCGCATGTGTACCAGCAATACAAGCAATTAAATTTCGGTGGGTTAGGGCAACGCCTTTGACGCGACCAGTTGTGCCTGAGGAGTACAGTATAGCTGCAGTGTCAGACTGCTTGATAGTTGGCAATGGTGACTTTGGGAGATTAGAGGAGAGAAGAGTGGTGAAAGATGGAGAATCAAGAATAACAGTGGGGATTTGGGAAGGGATCTTGGATGCCACGGAAGAAACAGAGAAGGCAATAGAGGATTTAGAGAGAGCGAGCTGATATGAAATTTCAGACGAGGAAGAGGCCGGGTTGGCGGGAGAGACAATGACCCCTATTGAAATCAGCGCCAAGTAGAGAACTGAGATTTCAAGCCGAGATGGGGAGAGGATGAAGGCAACTGAACCCGGGGAGAGATTGAATGGAGAAGAGCGGAGCGCCGTGGCCAGGGAGGAGGACTGAGAGAGAAGAGTAGGGAATGAGAGGGAGGCGGAAGAGAAGGCGTCGAGCAAAGCGGGGTGCGGTGGGAGAGGCAACGAATGGAAGAGCGAGAGCGCGAACTCAGCGGCGGAGATGGGGAACGACTCAGGCGGGAGTGGCGTTTCGGGTCGAAGGCTGTAGAATGTGCGGGTCGTTGGAGAGAATCCGCTTCGGGGGTCGATTTGAGGCGGAGACATGGGAGCTGGGTCGGTGGAGACTGGAGAGGAAGTGAATTGATTAATGGGCGGAGAAGCTTGGAAGGAAGAACTATGTACACGAGGCAGGCTACTTGCTAGTGATAATGATGTAGTTGAATTTGAAAGAGCAAACAGTCAATCATTCAATTTAATGAGTGTGTATCCTCTGAGATATCTCAACTTTTGGGTGAACGACGTGTCCGGTGCCTATTCGGGGACAGCGTAGTGGGCAGTAATTATTTGTGCTTCGAGATTCGTTTAGAATATGTTTGAACGATTTAAATTTTCCATCAACTCACGCAAAGTTTGAGATATCTCAGAGGAAGCGAATTCCAATTTAATGTGGAACAAGGGGGATCGAGTGTCCTCTTAGATATCTCACTTTTTGCGCGACCGACGTGTCCGGTGCTTATTCGGGGCAGCGTAGGAGGCCAGTATTATTTGAGATTTGAGATTCGTGCAGAACCTATTTGAACGATTAATATATTCCAAAAAGTCACGTAAAGTTTGAGATATCTCAGAGGATGCGAATTCGAACAGGAGAAGGTGATGGGAGGCGTGGTGCTGTGTTTTACAGGAAGCATAGTTCGTTGATCCAGACGGGTTACGTACCGTTTGATGGATTAATTCTCCGGTTAGAATTCCCTTGAGAGCAAGAGATGCTTCTGATTAATTAATTCTCCGGATATTTTTTTAGGGAAGCCCGTAGTAGGTGATTAATGAACACGTATCTTTTGCCGACATTTTTATTAATATGCAACGTTAAATAAAAAATTTCAAATGTGTCAACGTTAATTGGATTTTTATAAAAAAATTCAAATTTAATTAGCCGGTTCTAATTTTAATCAAAACCGGTTAATTATATTAGCCTGTTATGAGACTTAATTGAAATATGTCGGCAATATTCATGTTGTCATTATTTATGTTTGTTTTTTTAACTATTGTATAATGTAAGTGGAGATGAGTAAATTGTTCATAACTCATGACTCAATCATAACTCTTGCTCGCTAAAATCTCATTAACAACTCGCTCATTATCGCTCGTTAACTTAATAAGCTGAGTATGAGCATACCCAATTCGCTCATAACTAGCTCATTAAGAACTGAGTTACATGAATCCTGCTACATCCAATCTCTTGAATCAAAATTAAATTATATATTATTTAATTAAATTGGATTATGATAATTTATTAAATTCTATAAATAAAAATTAGTTTTTGAATGATGTATCTTAAACAAAAAAAACTCAAAATAAATTTTAAATAAGCTTGATTTCTTACTTTGCTTATAACTCGTGACTCGCTCATTAATCAGCCCTAGCTATGCTAGATGCACCCGTTCTGTTTTCAATTGCTACGTGTTATTTACATTGCTACTTCCTTTCATAGGTCTAGAACAATACATAATACATAGTTTAACATATATATTTTTTATTCTATTCATATACAGTCATATTGTTGTATGATTAAATATTTCAATATTTTGTAGTGCCACCTGCGTACTATGCAGATCTTGCTATTTTTCGCGCCCGTTACAACATGGAAGCCGATCAGTCTGATGCATCAACTTTAATCGGAGAAGTTTTATCTTGGTAGGAGTATATTGTATGATCCGAATTGTTCAGTATGATTCTGATATGAATATGTATGATCTGAACCGTTTAACATAATTCCGATATGAATATGTAGTTACAGATTGAATTTTATATTTTTAAGAATTCGTATGCAATAACATAATGTCAACACGTGTACTTTACCTGAAGAATTTCAGCTCATCTGGATTTGTAAACATCAAGTCCATCATACGGTCACGATGAACAGGCGACATATTTCAATTAAATCCGAGAATCGGCCAATAATTGGCCGGTTTTGATTAAAATTAGGACCGATCAATAATTGCTCGGTTTGGACATTTTTATAAAAACCCATCTAATGCATGCTAAATATTCAAATTATTCAAAATTATAAAGAAGATATAATAATAGACGTTGTTCATTAATCTTCTTCAACAATGAAAATCTCATATTTTGTTTTCCATCTTCTCAAAATTATAGAATGTAATGATAATAAAGCTAAATAATTTAACTAAATAAAAGAAGAAAAATAATTACCATCATTTGTATTTCATTCCGTTACTTAATTTCTTTTTATATTAATAATTTTTTTTCTAATAGATGAAGATCTAGTCTTCAAATTTTATTAAAATAAGATTGTTATTAATTCTGATATATGTTGCTACGGAAATTAAACCTATGTAGCTCTACTTAGGGGTGAAAATAGAACGAATAATATCCAGAATAGCTTTTTTTTATTGACATACATGGATGGACCCATCTTGAACAAGGAGGGGCAACCGGCTCTTGGATTTTGAAATTCAGTGAAAAAATACGGATCTGGTATCACTTTGCTTGTTTCTGAAAATTATTTTGCCCCTTCATGGAACTGAAAAGCACGCCAGATCAGTTCAAAAATAATATGTAAAATGAAATTTTTTGTTGTTTTCATAGATATTTTATAGTAATTTACAGATTCGGACCAATTTTGTTGTTTTTTAATATGTAAAATGATATTCCTCTGTTGTTTTTATTATATAAAATTATACTATTTTTATTATGTTAATTATTTTTTTTATTTAGTACCCGATTAATTAATAAATTTGAATATGATAAATTATTTTAACCTAATTCTTGCCTCTCTTGATAGAAATCATGTGTTCCCCCCTGCTCACATATAACAGTGAAAAATAGAATCAGATCATTCCAAATTTCCAATCAGATAACATTTTCTATTTATATTTAAACGGTTACATTCAAATCACGAGGAATTGAATACTGGTGTAATGGTGTATTTATTAATCAGACTAATTATTCCATATTCAGTGAGTCCTCATCTGCTGTTATAAAAGTGATGGCACCTACTTCTCGCAGTGTTTTTAAACTGTTCTATTAAATCAGAAGGCAAAAATATACCTTAATTAAGTAGAAGACAATTCTTTTTATAATATCCAACTCATATGTAAAATGGGGCACAAGCCGCATAATATTGGTAACCACCCTTGAATTATTTGGCAGTAGACGTAGGTTAATACAGTAGTTGAGTTACCTAACGATATAATTTGCCTTCTCTAGTTCTCTGTTCCATTTGTACATGAAATAATCGATAGTTATTAAGACACGTGACTCCCTGGCCCACTGGATCACATTCACATGTCAGATTGTCATCTCCGCCATTCGTCTTTTTTAAATAAAGGCGTGTTTCACAGAGGAGATGGGACAACTCAGGGAAAAACACACGAGTTACACGTAAAACATGTACGCCAGACCCCGAAATGGCGAAATCGAATCCATATCTCCGAGGTAACTGAATATTTTTGTTTAGATACCGACTTCCAACTTGGGTGGCAAAAAAACAAAGGCTGGTTTTTCGTGGCTTGAGTGTGACCAGCGTAACATCTCGTTTGTTATTTAACTCAGCTATTAACGAGTCTCTTCGCTCCTAGCTCAGTTTAGAATTAATAATTTTAAGTTGAGTCTAGTTTGCTTGTAAACTGACTCAGTTAGATATTAATTTGTGTGCATTTTATATTATCTAGTTCTATTCAGCTCGATTCAAAAAGTTAATTTGTAGAATTTTTTTTCTTCTTAAAATAAGATCCAACGAGTCAGCTCGTTAGCTCACGAGCTAACTCGAGTTGTCTTGTCACGATTTCAAGTTAAGATTTTAGCTCGGATGCTCTAGGTCCAGCTTACTCCGTTGTAGCTCGGTTCAGAATTAACAAACTGAGCTAGAGCCTAGTTCGAACCGAATCAGCTCGTTGACACCTCTACCTCCAACCATAACCCTAGCCAATCAGAGCCGTGCTCGTATAGACGGAAACAATTCTTCAAGACTCATCTTGATAAGGGCGGATGTATGCTTAATATTAAATATTAAATAACAAAAAATTAAAAATACCTGAACTGAAGTGCTGATCGATCAAATAGTCGGAGAGAGAAAGAGGAAGGGAGATGGGATGGCTATGAGATGAAAAAAATGCCCATAGTGAAAAAAATTACGGTTTACTATATCTACAATTTTGAATTGAAAAACTGCAATTTTTTTTTTCTGATTTCACAAAACCGTGGTTTTAATTTGCGGTTTTGGAGAGGCTGAAACCGTGAATTTAATTTGCGGAAAGTAGACACAAAACCGATAAAAAAAATTGTAGTTCGGACATTTTTTAAAATTTTGTTAAACATGGTGCAAAATTTGAATTTTTTTTTTATTAATAAAAATTTCAAAAAGAATTTATATGATTGACAAACATTCTCATTTAACTCTAATAACTTGAAAATCCGGCTCCACCACCACATTTGATGCTCCAATTTTTCTTATATTAGATTGGTTTTATTTCCATCCCATATTCCATTTGTCATTAATTTGTTGGAATTTTCCTTTTGATGAGGTCCTGCTTTTTTATTTTATTCGACGAGTTGTGCTCCTCCCTTCTCAACGGTCATATTTGCTCTATATATAATAACAAGCTGGATACGGACTAAATTTTTGCCTCGTTTTGAAAATTGCAACGGCCGAAGATTTGTAATTTAAAATATACTTTTCATAAATAACATAAAAATACAACAGCAATTACAAATGAAATGGAAGAGACATCAGCTGGCATCATAATTCAGCTGGAAGCCCACACCTCTTGAATATCCCAATTACAAAAATGAACCTTCTCGCAATTTATTGTGAGGCAATTAATTGAAGAAAACTGGAAGTCCCTTATGGATCATCTTTCACCATTGTTTAACTCAAAGCTTAGAAGGGAGGCTCGACTGAGCCTGGTTTACAAGTTCTCTTCGCAGAATCTTTCCTGCTGGTGACTTTGGTATTGCATTAACAAATGCAACTCGCCGAATCTTTTTGTATGGTGCAACCTGTTGTATAAAATTATATAAATTATTCTAGATTTTGGCATATACAAATGCATAATTGAACTAAGATTATGTTACTATAGTAGCCTGCAAAAATAACACTGCCCTTAACCAAAAACTGTATTGTCCTCTTGTCTCCTTGAATCAAGAAAAGTATTGCCCTAAAAAACAAGAAGTTTCTTTTTCCCTAGTAAAAAAAGTACAATACGACTGAGCTCTGTAGAGCTACATGCTGGGGTAAGCAGTTCCTAAATATGAATCAAATTTACCTGCTTTGCCACAAAATCCATGACTTCCTTCTCAGTGAGGTTGGTACCAGGTTGTCTAACTACAATAGCCATTGGTATTTCTCCAGCTTCCTCATCTGGATACCTGCCGTTTATTACAGATCTAGGTAAGAACTTCTGCAACCATCAATGACATTAATAAAATCATTTGCTGATAAATGGTTGTGAAATAAAACATAGTGAATAATTCAGATGACAAAATACGGGATGACAGCAGCATCAGCAATTCCTGGTAGGGTATGAAGAATCAGCTCCAATTCTGCTGGAGGAACCTGAATTGATTTATTGTTGAAATGTTAAGCTGGGAATTAAAAGTAAATTCAGACAAATTTAACTGTAATTATCCGAATGGTTAATCTGTCTTCAACTGAAGGGTTTGGTATTCTGACAATTGAGAGGGTATCATTCGTCCACCTTGTAACATTAAGAGAAGAAGCCGAGGGAAAGAAACTGTTTGTACATCAATTTGAAGTATCATGGCTACATCTACCGCATTCGGTATTTTTATGTTTGTGAGAATTATTTTGTTCAAGATCCTAAAGATTATGTTTGATCTATGTTAATGCATATAAACTTACATGAGTCCAATAGTTACCTATGCCTTGAACTGATGCGCCTACTATTAATATTTCTTCATAGACAGAACCAAACAAAATGTTCTACACTATTCAACCATCAAATATGTTTCCATAGACAAATTAAGGCTACATATATAAATTGGACGAATTAATATGTTCACTTTCTGTTCTGATACCCCATGAAAATTTCTATGCATTAGCATAGATCAAACATAATTTTTAGAATCTTGAACAATATAATTCTCACAAACATAAAAATACCTAGTGAGGAAGATGCAACCATAATACTTCAACTTGATGTATTTTCTCTCCCTTGGACTTTTCTCTTAATGTTACAAAACTTTGAGATGAAAATATTTGTGTGTAACTTCTAATGGGCAGGGATTGAACCTATTTATACTCGTTTATTTTTAATCTGGCATGTCAATTAAATACCAAATCAACATATTAGATTTAATGTGCTATTAATAGTGGAAAACCAAAAGAATTGAAACATTCATTTGATGACACTAAGAGTTGAAATACTTTATTTTGGTGACATTAAGAGAATAAAACTCTCAAACATTCATATCCATTATCTAGGCCACTTAATTGAGAATTTAATCTGACACATCTAACAACCAACAGGTAAAATTATCGAACAGATTCCACCAGATACTCTGCTAATGAGTAATTTTTTTGCTGGAAAATTTTGCCCAAACGAGAACTGTCTCGGTCACTTAGGAACAAAAAATAAAAATAAAAAACAGAACCAAACACAGAAAAGAAGAATAGATGAAGTAAAACAAAAATGAAATAAAACCCACAAGATCTGGTTGATTCACTACCCATTTAGGCCTGCTAGTGGTACAAACAGTCAGTTCCCCATGAATCAACACCAATAGCAAATTCTATTTCTCAATGCTTATAATATTCAGATAGTTGAAATATAACAGGCAAATTTTTATTACCTGGTAAGCTTTGTATTTTATCAATTCTTTTAGCCGATCAACAATGAAGAGAAAACCATCTTCATTGAAGTAGCAAAGGTCTCCAGTTTTTAACCAGCCTTCCCTGTCCAGTGTTGATGATGTAGCCTCATCATCACCCACATAACCTATTATACATAAAACATTTTCTAATTATTTATCTGATAAAGGTCTACAAAGGACAAAGATGTATATATGGGGAATGCCACTAGAGTTTAATTCAGTTTTAAGGGTAAAATAGATCTTATTCTGAAATTGTAATTTTGTCAAATACCCAATCTAGTAGTGGTACAGCAGATGACTATAATCAAAGAAAGCAGAATAGGCCAAGAAACCAAAATCATGGCTGGCTAATAAATATGCATGGGCATTTACTCAAAACTACAAATATGGTTGAGCCACAATAATAACATCTGTTCTTAAGTTTTGAAGTTTGATAGGGATCTAACACCATACAAACCCACACCACTCGTATTAAAATTTCGGGTTTGGGAGGGAAGAAAAGGCTCGTGACAATTATTGGACTAACCTCAAAATTTCTGGGTCCAATATATCATTATTGTACCCAATATATCATTTTTCAAGGGAAAGGCCCCTTGAGATTAACTGATTAACCAGTAATAGATTTCAATTGGAAAGTAAAACATTTCCAAGATCACATATAGCCAGTCATGATGGAACAAATAATCCACAACCATATGCTGCTTTCACCTAGACTATATTTAATTGAATAAATTGAACCAAACCATCATATGGAATTAAAAAAAATACACCATAATTAGCAAAATGAAGTAAATGATCGACAATGACACTTACCTTTCATGATAACTGGTCCTCTGACCCAAAGCTCGCCTCTCTGACAGGGTCCCAGTGCCTCTCCTGACGTGGGGTCCACTATCTTCGCTTCAAGATTTGCAGCTAGCCGACCTGCTGACCCATAAAACTTAGACTCTTCGGGCCCGATTGTGGCAGATACACTGCCACATGACTCTGTTAAGCCGTAACCCTGATATGGTAAATATTAAATATGCATACCTAAAGAGCAAGACAATATTCTTTTTATTGGAAGTAACCAAAAAGTAGAAAAAATTATATGGTTGGACTTAGTTGTGGTCATTATTATATTCCCATCAAAGAAACTTGGTTTTAGTCAGTAGCAAACATCCGGACTCCATTAACTTTGTGGAACCATTTATCTTCCAAATGATTTTTCAATTTCATGATTCTTACAACTTTGTGGGATCCACTTGAGTTGTCTTCGTTATTTCTAAATTTTCCTATTTGGATGGGAGGACTCTAACACTCAAGCTCTCGCTAGAAAAAAATGCTGGTTATGTATTCCACAGGTAAGGCCAATTTATAAATTGATCTTTGTTTTCCATGTACCGGTCATATTTGTATTACATGGCCCTGTATAAGAAGTACACCTTGTCTTATACAAGATACACATTATTAGAATCCAAACTGAGAGTTGTTCTTCATTCCAAATTCTCGGACAACAGTTCCTCCTATGAGTCCCTGACAGTTGGGCCACACTTTTTACCAATTGTGAAGCCTTTGTTTAGTGCTATAACACCATCTTAACAAGAATCATGACAAGAATTCTGAAACAGAGGTTCTGCTTCCCTTTTTACTTTTTATTTTGAGATAAGGCATTACTAATTAACAAGAGCCCAGCTCCCACCTAAGCAAGAAAATCTGTGAAGAGATGCCCAACTCCTCTACTATGACTTCTCATAGGGATCAACACCTCACCTGGACAAGCTCAACATCAGGGAACCTCGCAACAAATTGCTCAGCTAGCTCGCGACCAAGTGGTGCACCACCCACAGCCATAGTATCAAGGGATGAAAGATCAAACCGCAACACATCAGGCGACTTGGCGAGCCCAACAATCAGCGGTGGCGCAGCTGGTACAAAGGTGACTTTGTGCTTCTCAATAGCTTTCAACATGGCACCGAATTCAAACCTCTCCATCAATACAATGGTTTCCCCAAGGGCTACTGAGCGAAGCAGCATGAAGAAGCCGAAGACATGGAACAGAGGGATAGTGAAGAGTGCGACTGTCTGACGTGGAGGCGGCTCACCAGCCGCCGCTGCCTTGGCTAGTATGTTAAGTCGGCGCGCATGTGTATCAGCAATACATGCAATTAAATTTCTGTGGGTTATACCAACACCTTTGACGCGACCAGTTGTGCCAGAGGAGTACAGTATAGCTGCAATGTCAGACTGTTTGATAGTTGCCAATGGTGAATTTGGGAGATTAGAGGAGAGAAGAGAGGTGAAAGATGGAGAATCAAGGATAACAGTGGGGATTTGGGAAGGGATCTTCGATGCCACCGAAGAAACAGAGAAGGCAATGGAGGATTTAGAGAGCGCGAGCTGATGTGAAATTTCAGACGAGGAAGAGGCCGGATTGGCGGGAGAGACAATGACCCCTATTGAAATCAGCGCCAAGTAGAGAACTGAGATTTCAAGCCGAGATGGAGAGAGGATGAAGGCGACTGAACCAGGGGAGAGATTGAATGGGGAAGAGCGGAGCGCCGTGGCCAGGGAGGAGGACTGAGAGAGGAGGGAAGGGAATGAGAGGGAGGCGGAGGAGAAGGCGTCTATCAAGGCGGGGTGCGGTGGGAGAGGCACCGAATGGAAGAGGGAGAGCGCGAACTCGGCGGTGGAGATGGGGAACGACTCAGGCGGGAGTGGAGTCTCGGGTCGAAGGCTGTAGAATGTGCGGGTCGTTGGAGAGAATCCGCTTCGTGGGTCGATGGACGGCGGAGACATGGGAACTGAGGTCGTGTGGAAACTGTGGAGAGAGGAGTGGATTGAATTGAATTGATTAATGGGTGGTGGAGAAGGAGAAGCTTGCAAGGAAGAACCGAGCGAGGCAGGCTACTTACGAATCGAGAACAGTGAAGTAACCCAACTTTTGGGTTTCAAAAAGGGACCGTCCGATTCGCCATGAGCACACATCCCGAGTGGATCGTGTGAAATAGAGCGCCAGATTCATATCGGATGGTCTCGATCTAAAACACAAAAATTTAGTTACTTTAGTAGATCCGGACCCGGCTATTTACTAGCTGGAAGAGCAAACAGTGAATCATCCAATTTACACTGTGATCGGAAACCGAAATTTTTATAAATATACAAAAATCAATTTTTATTTAACAATATGTACAAAATGCTGGCGGAATTCTAAATCTGTCCATACCGGGCAACTGAATTGCCGGTTTCAAAACAACTAACTGGCAGCAGGATTGCTGGTTTTAAAAACCCAGAACCGGCAATCAAGTTGCCAATCCCAGAACCGGCAGCCTAATTGCCGGTTCCAACCTCTGGATTCGGCAATCAAATTGCTGGTTCTGGATCCACTCGCGCACTTTTTTAATATTTATTTTTTATTTTAGATAAATTATTTTTTATTTTAGATAAATTAGTAAGATTAGTTTAAATTTAAGATAGATTAGTCAAGATTAGTTTAATATATAATTTTTTTTTAGATAATTAGAAAATGTCTAAATTTTTTTAGATAATTAGGAGATGTCAAAATAATTTTAGATAATTAGAAAATACCAAAATAATTTTAGATAAATTAGAAAATACCAAAATAATTTTAGATAAATTAGAAAATGTCAAAATAATTTAAAGTAAATTAGAAAATGTCAAAATAATTTTAGAAAAAATAGAAAATATTAAAATAATTTTAGTTAAATTAGAAAATACCAAAAAAAATTACGTATGTTTTATTCTGCACATTCAACGTATCAAGTATGCTTCCAAAAAAAATTAACACATAAAAACAAATTAATTTATTTTAATTAACACATCAAAATTAACTCACATCAAAATTGAACGATGAAAATGAAATTAATTACAAATTAATTATTCCGAATAAATTAATTAAAATAATTATTCAAAATGAATTAAAATAATTAATTAAATATTAATCTAAGTTAATTAATATAACTAATTTCAATTAATAAAACTTACCTATCTCAGATCAGCATGAAGGGAGACGGGGGAGAGCAAGAAGTGAAGGGGGTTTTATAGCAATCCAGAACCATATCCAGAGGTTGGAACCGGCAATTGGGCTGCCGGTTCTGGGATTGGCAACTTGATTGCCGGTTCTGGGTTTTTGAAACCCAAGCAATCCTACCTAGGTTAGTTGTTCAAACAAGGCAATTCGGTTACTGTATGGACAGATTTAGAATTCCACCAGTGTTTTGTATAGATTGTTAAATAAAAATTGATTTTTGTATATTTATAAAAATTTCGGGATCGGAAGTGTATATTTGTTGGAGTTCAATTGATTTCAATTCAATAGTATTCAATACACATGATTTTCAATTGAATTTTCTTAATTGGAATAAATAGAAAAGAATTGAATTCATTTTTAACTTTTGATTGAAAAGTCTATATAATAGAAGGAAATGATTTCACTTTAAATTGAAAATGACATTTTTATCCTTCTTCTTTCTTAAGGGTCTGATCATAATAACCTCAGTAGCCTTTTTGACATGTAGTGATATAACATTTTTTATATTATAATTTTAGTTAATGTAATTAGATATAACCTCACTAAAGGATTTTAATTCCATGTAAATCTACAACAAAGAACTTCATTCTGTAACAAAATTGAACAAGAATCTACACATAAGAACTTCAATATGTGCTTCTGAAATATTTGAAATGACAGTGTGCATTGGATTAAGTTGACAGTATTACTTGACAATTAAAAAGAAAAGCACAATTTCTTGTGAACTGTACAATATATCTCATGTGCTCCTCAAAATCAAATGTGTAATGAATCCAAGAGAAATGTATCATGTACAGAACATCTAAAAACATGCAAAATGTCTGATATTGTGTCAGTTTCTTTTTTTTTTTTTTTAGGAGTAACCCTTAGGTGCATTCTATTAATTCAAATGTCCAAAAAAACTATTACACTGTGCTAACTTACAAATTCTAAAAAAAGAAAAATTAAAGAAGTGCTAAACCGGCAATAAATTAAACACATCCAGTTTTGAAAAAAAGAAATATTCCTAAAACTACCCTCCTCTTTCCATTTATAAAAAGAAAGAGTTGAAGGGTCCATTTGTAACTTTTCCTTCTCCTTCTGCCAACCCATTTCCATTTACCAGTAAGTGCAGTCTCCTCCTGCTCCTTCAATTTGAACTTGATTTCATACAAGTAGGCAGTGAAGCAGCTCTGTACAGTCGCCAATAGGAGATGCATTTGTTGAAATTGAAGGAAAAGACCTTCCAGCCCTTCTACTGTCAATTTCTTCTAAACAACACAGTAGAAGAGATATTTTCTCCTTTCCATTACCAGTAAACTGAAAAAATAGAAGAGTGTCTTCACCTTGATTCCACTTTTACCAGTAACTTTCGCTTTTCCTTTTTCGACTGTTCTACTATTCCAAATTGAAATAAATAAAATATAATGCCATCAAAAGTACTAATGAGCATGCAATATCAAATGGATTCATACATAATACCAGTAACTAGCATCCATATTACATTAACAAAATACAAATACTCAAAAGTATTTAAGGAGTTCACTAGTATTTAATTAAGCATGTCATCTATATATTAACAAAAAGATGACATCAGTATCCAAAAAAGTGATTCCTTACATTTTGAGACAAAACATGCAAAAATTTTGCCACTTGTTCCTCGACACAATTATATTGATTATCTCTAAGATGACTAGTGCCTCGAAGAATAAAACACAGCCTCTGAAAAAGCATACGGCCTCATGCGTAGGACATCACGTGAGTTTTCAAGGTTGTTTAAGTCGTTCATCAACTGATCACGTACTTTTTTTTGTTCAAAATTAGCCTCAATTTTGGCTTCTAAAATTTGATTCTTACAGTACTCAACAAGAATCAAAATATTCAAATAGGCGACATATGCTATGAAAGCCGCTATAAGAATAGTTCTATCTTCAAAACCAGTCATCTTTTTTTTTTCCTAAAATCACAACATATCATACATAGTAACATTGATTAAGTGGTGTTTTTCTAAATAAAACTAATTTAACTTCTGACTAATCCACTAATCCAAATACATTATTTATTTGCAACAAATACTAAAAGAGCTAACAACAAATTAATTAATTTCCTACAATACTTATCAATAAATTAATAAGAACTAAGTTAAAAAAAGAAAAAAAAAACATTCACAGTGTAATTTGTAGATACAATTACTGGATAAACCTAATTCTTGCTAAAATTGATTAATCAAATGTATTAGGTTGATAATGGAGGTTAACATGAGCCTAGAGTAAGAATTCACAATTGATAATAAATATCTCACCCAAATCGCTGAATGAGAAATAGAAACTTCTTGGGTGTTGCTAATGAGCCTAGGAGGTTAACAAATTGGGTGTCGCTAATGATCGCTATCTTCCTCGCTGCAACTTGTTTCTTCGCTTTGTAGAGTTCGTAGAGGCGAGATGGGTTGAGAGCAGTATATAAAGAGGAAGAGGAAGGGTATCGTTGGAAATAAAATACCGCTATAGTTTTGCCAAATGAACTCCCACCGAATCTCTTGTTTTTTTACGGGAAAAATTTGGGCGGAAAATTTCCCTCCAAATCGCATCAAACGAAATCGTTTCCCGTTGCTGTGAGCGTTCCGATCTGAAAATTTCGGAAAACGTCAAATCTATTTCTCATTTAACGAGAAAGTGATGGTTCCGATCACAGTGTTAATGTGAAAGGTGACGGGAGGTGTGGTGCTGTGTTTTAAAGGACGTATAGTTCGTTGATCCAGACTGGTTTCGTACCGTTCATTAATTAATTGTCCGGTTCGATTTGTCGATTTGTCTTAAGAGCAGGAGAAGCCTGATTGATTAATTATCCGCTTGATTTGTCCCTGAAAGTGAAAGGATAAAAAGAGAAGAAAATGCAAGTCACTAAAATTATTTGAGTGGTTCTACTAAAATTATTTGAGTGGTCACTAAAATCTATTTGATATTTAAAAAATATATATTAATTTTGACACTCAAAACTATAAATGAATTTTGTATTTTCTCAATAGTTGATGACTGTTTTGAAAATAGTTTAGCCTTGAATTGAATAATATAAAGTTTGTTAACAATAGAGACAGTTAGACAATAGAGGCAGTTAGAAAGTTAGTTAGCTTTTTTTTTGATGAAGAGTTAGTTAGATAGTTAGGCTGTTATGTTAGTTGTGCTTACTGCTTACTTTTATAGTCAGTGTTTTGAAATTCGGTTCTCATTCGATATACGGAAGGCCACCACATACCGCATATACGGTATGCGGCCGCATATGCAGAATTTTATTCGGATTTATATATGCGGATTTTAAATGAGAATTTGTATATATGAACAATTATACGGTAATATGTGGTAAGACTCACGTTAATAATACTCTAAACCGGTATTTTTATCACTGTTAATATACTTTAAATCGGTAATATGTGGTATAATCACTGTTAATATACTTTAAACCGGTATTTTATCACTATTAATATACTCTAAACCAGTAATATGCTCTAAATTTTATATTTGAACTGAATATATATTTTCTATTCGGATTGCAACCGAATATTCGACTGAATAGACCGAATTTTACTACACTGGTTATAGTTGTGCTTACTGTTATTACATATCTTATGTATTGGTTGAGGCCTATATAAAGGAAGCTGTACAAACATTCCGAGATGATGAAAATCAATATTCATTCTTGATCAAACTACTTTTTACATTTATCTTGCCTTTTAATAACCAATTAAATTTCAAATTGATTCATATTTTAAACACGATCAAACTAAATAATTGAGAACATGTTATTATTTTACATTTTAATTTGAACAATATTTTTCAAAACATCAAATAGAGTACTAAAAGTTGAATGCATGCTAAAATAGTATAACATGTTAATAATTTGTATAACAATTAAAATAGTATCAGATCATTCCAATCAGACAAAATTTTATATTTATATATTTAATGGTTACATTCAATTCATGTGTAATTGAATAATGTTTCATTTTTGTTTTAAGTTGGTTCAATTTATTAACAACAACATTATATGGTGTAATGGAAATGGTCCAAATCCAATCAGACAATAATTATTGCTGATAAAATGAGTACTCATCTGCTGTGATGAAAGTGATGGCACCCACTTCTTGTAGTTTTTCTAGACTGTTCTATCAAATCAAAAGGGCAAAAACATACCTTAATTAGAAGACAATTTTTATTCCAATATAAATCATTCGTTCTATTTTGATCTAACCCATATGTAAATTGTGGCGCAATTGGTGGGATAATACGATTGATAGGGGGCTTTATAATATCCAACTTGAATTAAATACTCAGGCCCAGATGATAAAGAGAAAGGTCTGATCAAGTTTCTATTTGAGACTCAAACCTTATTAGTCTGCGAGAATGGTTTGGTTGAATTTCTATTTGAGACCCAAACTGACTTATCAGTCTGTGTGAATAGTTCGGTCGAGTCTCCGTACGAGATCCAAACCGTCATATTGACCTATAAACACTTTGAAGTTCACTAAGCTCAGGGTCCACGCACCCAACAATACAAGGTACAAAAGATAATAGAGTTACGTACCTACCGGATCTGCAATCAATTTAACCAGAACACGCAATAAATACACTTCTACAAATGCAAACTAATCTCTCTAGAATTAGAACGCGCTTTGGATCACCTCGACTTGATCTTATTTGAGAGGGATCGTATCAAACTATGGATGTATGTATTAGATACTGAATAGTTAATACAGTTATTGAGTTAACGATATATTTTGCCTTCTTGCCTGCACCACTGGATCACATTCACTTGTCGTCTCTTTTCATTCTTCTTTTTTAAATAAATAAAGGCGTGCGATGGAGCAACTCAGGAGAAAAATAAGTAACACGGAAAACAGGTCCGGCCCAAAAACTCAGCATATCGGACCAGGGTTTATACTTCATTCTCACCAGAGAAGCCCTAAACAACCATGATTCATATCACCTAAAAGATAAATCAAATGATGAGTTTAGATCTGGACCGTTAAATCTATTTTTACACGAATTCTAAAGGCGTGCGTCACATGGGAGATGGGACAACTCAGGGGACACGTAAAATAATGTCCGGCCCAAAACTCAACTTATCGGACCAGGCTTGTCCTCCATTGTTACCAAAGAAGCCCTAAGGCTGTCCTAGTGTCCTCCAATGTTACCGGGATTCATATCACCTTAGGTAAATTAAATTTTGAGTTTATATCTGGATTTATATCTGTTTTGGCACGAACATTAAAGCCATCCACTACATTCCATCTTGCGGACCGAATTGGTCCAGTCCTGAATTTTGATTTCACAGTTCAAATCTAAACTCCTGAATTTGAGTTACTTTAGCAATCCAGACTCGAAAGAGAATGAAAATCCGAACCGTGCAAAAGGTTCAATGAGTAATTCTCGGGGAGTCCGCACCTAGGGACTTCTGATCACCCTCCAAGGCGATCCAAATTAGAAAATCAAGTCTGAGGTTTTGAGAGTCGTTTGTTCCTGCTCGTCAGTCCGGTCTACCCTGCTTCACTTCATTTGAGTGGATGATTTCGTCTAACGAATTTGACTGCCACTCAAAGCTCTGCCTCACTATATCTGAGCAGGTGCTTTCGCTCAACAGATCTGGCCATCGCTCGCCGTTCCATCTTGCCTCACTCTAATTGAGCATGTTGTTTTGTCTAATGGATCTGATTATTGCTTTTCGATCCGCCTCGATTCTCCGGGTTCAATTGAAGGTGTTGTGAATTCGCTCTGTCCCCCTAGTATCTAATATTAACTATAAATGAATAAGTTACGTGTGATATGAATTCAATGTTTAGAACATTTGCTGTATGTTTAGTAGTTACTCCAATGTTTTCTGTATTTACTTAGAAATTTTTTGAACTGGAATCAATAACTCAGATTCAAATCATTTTTTTTTTTTCAATAACACACAAAGAAATATTTTAATTTTTCTTACAGCGGCGAAAAATCCGACCTGAAAAATATTGATTCAAGTTATTTGTTGCAGTCTTTCTAATAAATCAAATTATATAGTATTCTATCTAATTTCAAAGAAATATAAAAATATTTCTAATATTTTAATAAAAAATAAATAAATTATAATATTTTCTAATTAAATAAAAAATTGTAATAAATTATTACATTGATGACAATGCCATCGGTTTAAATTGTAATAAATTGTGTATTAAGACCGATAACAAAGTCATCGGTTTCAGAGGCTAAAACCGATCACAATGCCATCGGTTCTACTACCGCTCACTCAAACTGGAACTGGTTCGTTCGAAATAGGTCACGAACTATTCTAGTTCGAATCTCAGAGTAGCGTGAACCATTGATTTTCACTGATGATTAATGTTCGCTGATAACTTAAAAGTTAAAACATAAGACAGTCCAGCCATAAATCATAACTCGTAAGTCGTAACCCACACTCTCAGTTTTGAAACCCTAGATGACTTTCACCTCTCGCTCTTGGCGATTACGATCACTACTCTTCCTTGCCGTAGAAAAGTTCGTAAAAAAAATGAAATTGAGTTCGTAAACAATATTCGATTTGAAATTAATTCAAATCAGACTCAAACTGGAGTAAGTTTGATTCGGTCGGATTCGTTTGCATCCCTAATTATTAGTAAAATTCAAAATTAAAAAGTTTTTACTTAAAAAAAGCACGTGGCACTATCAGCCCTTTCTCCTTTTTTGCGTGGATCGATTAAGCCCTCTCTTCCGATAACATTTCAGAAAAAAAATAAAAAAAAATAAATTTGTATGCTAATTGATAAGTTGATTAAATCTTCTATTAGAATTTTGATTATTTATGTAGCGAGTGATTCTTAATAATTATTGCAACTCTAAATTGAATTTTTGAATAATCTAAAGAGAAAATATTTGCCCCAACTTTAATCTCCCAATCTGCCTCCAAAACTAAAAAATAAAATATGCATTTCACCCACTTTTTTTTCCTTGATAATCTCTAAGGAATTTTGCAAATTTAAAATTACTCGATTTTTTTTTCAAATGAGATGAAATATTTTCTAATTATATTTGTGTTGTTGTTCTTGATAAGCTATGTTAAAAACTTAGTATATTAGTTTTAAATTCATATGCTAGATTTAAAGACTTCATATATGCTAAGTATTAAGACTTGATATGTTATGTATAAATATTGTCCTTGTAACCATCTAAAGACTTGTACCTAGTTTTTTTTTTTCCTCCGATTAATCTCCTATTTTTTTGATGCTTTGTGAGAAATTTTGAGAATTTAAAACTACCACCGTCTTCTACTCAATTTTATTTTTCAAATTACATCCACGTACTTTTAAGTTATATTTGTATTGTTTTTTTCTTTTTGATATGCTAGATTTAAAGACTTACAAGTATCAACCAGCAAAAACTATAATTGCACTAGCGACCTTCTAGAGAGTACTGATCAAAGGCAAATAGAGTATGGAGATTTGATCAGGAATTGAAAATTGGGGGTTGGGGGGGGGGGGAATTAGGAGGATCCTAATATAACTTTTTTATTTGTCTGATTAAATTTAATATAATATTGAATGATGCAAGAGTATTATATTCAATTATAATGATATATAATGAGATACGTGGATCGTGAGATTTGTGCGGATATTGAATTTAGGGGTAGTTTCGAGGTTCCTAATCTAACTTTTTTATTTGTTTGATTAAATTTAATATTGAATGATGCATGAGTATTATATTCAATTATAATAATATATAATGGCATACGTGGATCGTGAGATTTGACCGGATATTGAATTTAGGGGTGGTTTCGAGGTTCCTAATCTAAATTTTTTATTTGTTTGATTAAATTTAATATTGAAAGATGAGTATTCTATTGCAATGATATATTTAATGAGATCGTGGATCCCTGAGATTGAGATTTGATCTCATTTTTAAAGGAACGGAAAGATATCGACCTTTTTTTTTTTTTATTTCAGCGACCATTGGGTGAATCAATTAAACATAGATTAATTATTGTCATATCTAACTCATGTGTTACATGTTTTCATGTTAATTTAGTTCGATGAGTTTGTCTTTGATAATATACATGTCTTCACAAGATTGTTTGCAGTTTAATTCATTAGTCTAAAATTAATGTCATTTAAAATTCATTTGGTGATCTCTTCTGAGTCCTGATAACTTCACCAATTCAAAATTCCATCACTCTATATAGATAAGATTATTATAAAATTTCTGAAGTAAAAAATCAGAGGGAACCATCTTATTAAATAAAATTAGAGTAAAAGACGCTAAAATCATTTGTGCACCATTTTAACAAATAATAAGCAAGCAATATAGTTACCATTTATTAAAAAAAAAAAAAATCCATGGATCAGTTACAATTTTGATCTAATGTAATGACCTTGCAAACTAGAACATTAGCTTTACTCCCTATCTTTTTTTAAATAAGAAATAGTATTTCTTAAATAACATATTAAATGACATCTACATGTAATAACATTCCTTACATCATTTATATATATAGAGAGAGAAACTAATATGCTTTCGGTAGCATTTCAGCTGAAATACATCCAACTCGTTTTTCAATTTTCGAAGTCCAAAGAGTCGATCCAAACCGTTAGATGTGATCTCTATATTAAAATATGTTTGGAGACCAAATTTTACATTTTTAAATTTTTTTTTACTATTTATTAAGTAGCTTTGAAAATCGCTAATCCGATAGTGACTTAACCAAACAGTGAAACCGTTGGATCATTAAAGTGACTTAATAAATAGTAATGATGTAAGGAATGCTACCAAGTTCTAGTTCTGCCGTTGAAAATGAATATAATTACACCCAATAAATATCAATATCAACTCGTTGGAACTGAAGGGAAAGATGCCGGTGCTGCGGCGGTGCATATTCTCCTCCATGTACATTAACATATCCTATGTTAATTTGTGATGTAAAAAGTAAAAGAAGAAGAAAAAAACAGTGTTTCAGTCATGAATGAAACATATGTTGTACAAGGCTGCAAACGAACTGAACCAAATCGAATTTACCCAAGTTCGAATTCGAGTTCGTAAATTTTCGAATCGAATTGGTTCGAAATTGAAACTCTGTTTCGAACTAAAGTGTTGAGTTCGAATTTGATTGGGTGAATTTCGAACTAATTCGATCTGGTTCGTTAATGATTCGAACCGACTGAGAATGGAGGAGACAGAGCGGAGGAGCGGAGGATAGAGACGGCCGGAGATAGATTGTCGAAGGAGTTGAGGAAGGAAACTGAAGAAAAAGGAGAAAAATGAGACTGTAGAGACGGAGAGAAAGAAGAGAAAGAAGAGACGGAGGGAGAAGAGAAAGGAGAGAAATGAAGAGAAAGAAGAGACAGATAGGAGAGAAAGGAGAGAAAGAAGAGAAAGAAGAGACAGAGATAGGAGAGAAAGGAGAGAAAGAAGAGAAATAAGAGACGGAAAGAAAGAGAGAAAGAGAGAGAGCGAAAAGACAAAAAGAAAAAAAAATTAATTCTGAAGTTCTCTCCTTTGGATTAAAAAAGGTTATCGAGATAGATTTATAATTACAAGAGTTAGAATCTTTTGTGACGTTCGATATTATTACTTATATGCGTGTCAAAGAATAAGTTGTTTTTTTACTCCTCTCCTTTGTTTTTTTATCAGCACTAATATCTTGTGTCCCAGTAGGAGCGTCATAGAAGAACCAAACCGTATTTGCACGTGTATGATTAGAGTGAAGGGACCTCAGTCGGCCTGGTTTCGAATCTATTTCGAACCATTTCGAATCGAACTAGCCTAAGTTCGAATTTGGTTCGTTCTAATTCGAATCGAACTGGTTTGAATTAATTTCGAATCGAACCTAATTTCGAATCGAACTTAATTTCGAATCGAACTTAATTTCGAATCGAATTTTTTTTCAAATTTTTCCGAATCAAACTCGAATCGAATTACGAACCACGAATTTTTTGTGCAGCCCTAGTTGTACTATCTATTACTAATTTTCTTTAAAAAAATGAACATGGACATCACTGCAATCATATTCTGTAATAGAAATTCTGCCAAGTGGTTCGTTCTTAACCTATAACTCTATAAGGTACTCTTATAACATACATTAATTTCTTGAAATTATTAACATGTACTACTTGCAGAATATAAGTATTACCCTTATGCAAAAACTATTGTATCAGGATCAGATCTCACATCATTTAAAAGTAATAACCAATCTGCACATGCTCGGTCGGGATCTAAGCATAGAAGAAAAAACCGGGCGTTCTGGTCCGAAATCGGTTAGTAGTGATCCGATTTCGGTCCGAATTATCTGGTAAGTGTTAATTCCAGTCAAATTTCAGTCGAAACGGTCCAATTTTAGCGGCAGGACTAGAACTGAGGTGGGCACTCTCTACCAACCAATATACTATTACCACTATGCTATTAAATATTTTGTTACTAGAAGAGAAACATAGATGTATATATATGTTGTATACTAGTCAATATTTTTTTCATTGCAGTAAAGGAAGGCACATTGCGGGATTAGAACTTGAGTGGGCACTCAACCAACTAACACTACTACCACTAAATCATTGAATAATTTGTTACTAGATGAGATTCCTAGTTGTATATATGTTGTAAATTAATCAATATTTTTTTTTATTGCAGCAAAGGGATGCAAAATTTTTTTTTTTTTTCCAAAAGCAGGATTAGATTGGGTGGGCACTCAACCAACCAACACTACTTACCACTACACTAATGAATATTTTGTTATTAGATGAGATTTCTAGTTGTATATATATGTTGTAAACTAGTCAATATTTTTTTCATTGCAACAAAGGGAGGTAATTTTTTTTTTTCCAGTGACTAGAACATGGGTGGGCACTCAATCAATCAACACTACTACCACTATACCATTGAATATTTTGTTACTAAAAGAGATACCTAGATGTATATATGTTATAAACTAGTCAAAACTTGACAAATTATTTTTTTTGATCAAATTTTTTTCTATATTTGTAGAATAAAACGAATTTCTGACAAAAAAGTATGAGTTTCCAATTTGACTCGGCTGATTCCGACCGATTCATCCAATTCGGATCCCGGCCCGGTCAAAAGACCGATTCCGATTCCGATTCCGATTCTAATTTTTCCTTCTATGGATGTGAGATGGCGATGGAAATCCTCAGGTCAGTTCTCATGTGTCTGTCGGCTTACAAATTCATGCATCACAAGAGAGTCACTTCCGAGTTTCACCGAACCCTACGGAAAATGAAGGCCCCCGTAAAAGGTTCGAAATCTTTGTTTGGCTTTTGGTAGATAACAAGCTTCTCGCCCAAGAGGTACTCCGGATCTGTACAGGGGGTTGTGTGGTAGATCAAGGTTGCGTCTTGTGCAATAGGGACAGCTTGGAAACACGCGATCACCTCATGTGGGAGCAACCATATGCAATGAGGTTTTGGAGGGGATTACTGGCATGCCACAATATCCCAACGATAATGGGCGTTAGAAATTAGAACCTTGTAAATACTTATTTTCTAATGATCAATATATTTGTTAGTGGCTTTTATACCCACTCACCTGAAAAAACAAAAAAGTAATCACCAATGTGTTTATATGTTACGCACTGATTATGAATAAGTTTGAGCTTGCATTCTCATTTCAAAGAGAAAAAAAAAAAAACTCAAAAATGAAGTCATACTTCTGTTCTCCATTTAAATGTGACAAAGAATGTCATCAATTAGTCATACAGATTGATTCTCATAGGTCAATCAAAAATTAAGAAAATAAAGTATATATTGTTGATGCAAAAATAATAAGCAGGTAGATCTAATTAATGTAATAGCCTTGCAAACCAGAATTTTACCATTTATTCCCTATCATTTCTGACATTGTCTGCGGGCAATTTAAAGAGAGCAAAACAAAGGAATACTATTTTCAATTGAACTCGTTACTCAAGTGTATTTATTACCAAAGAAACACTCAGGCAAAATACATTCATACAGAATGATTGAGCACAGCAGAATTATTTCTAGATTTATTGAGACACATAAGCGCACGCTTTTACATGCATACAGAGATTTATTTCTAGATTTATTGAGACATAACATTACTTCCCGGTCACCGTGGCGATTCCATCTCCAGTCACCACAGCAGGCTCAGTTGAATTTCCTGGGATGACCAAAGCAACAGTGCCGACACGGTTTGATCCTGTGGCCCAGATCGGTCCACCATAGATCACAACATTACGATCGCGTTGGATTACCAAAACGTAATGACTTTCTCCCCTCCCGGTGTTACTAGCCCAGAGTGCGCTGTTACTGCCATCATAGATCACAAGGTTACCATCTGTCTGCATCCGAAGGTTGCAGCTACTGCCTCGGTTGTAGGTCCCAGATGCCCACACGGCCTGGTTACTATCGTATAATACCAGATTACAGTCTGTTTGCATCGTCAAAACGTAGTTCCCATATGAGAGGGATTGACCCCCATACAGGGTATCGCCTGAGAATAAGACATAATCAGCCGAGCTAGAGGGAGCAAGAAAGGCTAGAGCTGCTGAGAGGATTAGAATAGTGGTAAGAAGAGAAGGTGATGCCATTATTTGTGATACTTGAACTGATTTAGTTGAGTTGGGTTGGTTGCCTTTGCTGGTGTTCTTTATTTATAGATCAATATAAGGGGTATTACTGTAATTTGCTACTTCATTATGCCATGTGCCGATGTGTGTTAAATGGCAATTGGATTATTGGCACGTGGTCCCGTGGAACATATTAATTTGTTCGCTTCTTATTACATTTCTATATGTGGATTTGGATATAAGGTGGGGTATAATTGGCAGAGAGAACTAATTAAAATCAAAGCCATTTTTTAGGTGAAGCAAGTATCCATAAATTTTAGATATCGATGCTCTGCTTGATATTGCTTATAGAATAGTTGCTCGCTATACGGATGAAAAATGCACAAATTCAAAAGAATTGGATGAATTAACGCTGACAACGATTCAATAGAGCGAAATATGGGCCTAATACTTCCCACTATACACTTTAGACCCAATAAAGCCTCAGATGCCCTCAATTCCAAATTTCCAATTGAGACTCAATTGACGTGTAATACCATTAATATTCTTGCTGTTTATTTATATTATTAGAGTAAATCTAGGGTGTGACGTGCTTACCGAGAGAGTTTGGTGACCACAACTTCAAAAATACATCGGATCGGCTTCAAATGACGAATCCAAACCGTTGAAATCCATATACTTCGCGAGTGATGCATGTACATGCAAAATTTTGGAAGTTTCGAATTCATTTGCTACGAGGTCAAGCGGTTAAAGTAATGAATCTTTTAATAAGTTATTATATTAGTTGTTTTATATATTCATTTTTTATCATTACTTTGACCGCTTGACTTCATAGCAAATGAATTCGAAACTTCCAAAATTTTGTATTTACATGCATCACTCACAAAGTACATGGATTTCAACGGTTTGGATTCGTCATTTGAAACCGATCCGATATATTTTTGGAGTTGTCCTCACCAAACCCTCTTGGTGAGCACGTCACACCCTAGATTTACTCATATTATTATATCATTATAATTTTACTTTATTTCCTTTCTCAATCTTCATTATCATAACCAGTGTTATAATTATCGTCCCTAATCTATTATGTGCACTGGTGTCACAATAAATAAATGACATATTATACTACAAACAATATTTTTTAAACGATATTAAAGAGTAGAAAGAAATAAAGACATGACCAATTAATTAAAAGTTTCTTTAAATTAAAAGTTTCTTTAAATGACATTTATAAAATGAAAAGAAATCATGCCAATAAAAAATATAATGCAATTTATATGTGGTGGCGAGTACGTATCTAAATAAATAAATGTATACTTCTACATGTAAAAACAATAAAAAAAAATGCATAGAATTATAAAAGACCAATTATTTAATTGGAGAATTGATATTCAATCTGAAATTTCATCTTTTAATTAAACCATTGACATCTACATTTTTAAAATAAAAATGTAGCTACTTAGGATTGGCTCTCTGAAGATTAAAGTGCATGAATATAAGACAATCCAAATAGTATAATATATATTGAGCATGTCAAAAGGTATTAGGGAACAGAGGAACTTAATGGTGATTTAAGGTCATAATTACAGAATAGAGAGAATTTTTTTTTTGTTGTTGTTGATGAAAATAGAGAGAGATCTATATGTTACTTGATGACCTGATTAATATATCGTTAAAAAGTTTGCAACATCCAGCGCAAGTGCGTAACCATGAAATCAGCCATTCATCCTTAGCAGTTTTATTACAAACTCACCAGCACTGTTACTAGCTAGGGGTGTCAATAGCACCCTTTTACCTATTTATCTGATCTGTATTATATCCGAAAACACAAGGTAAGATTTTGTTTCAGTTAGCTTGTCAGTTTTTGTATAAGATAATTTTTAAAAATAAAATTATAGATAAAAATTTCGGATACATGATACATGATACAATAAAATTATGTATTTTATTAAATTTTCATAATACAAATTAGTTTTATTCATCATGTTTTTTTCTTTTTTTGCTTGTTTTGAAAAATATTTTATCGAAAGCAGAAATCAAAATGTCAATCACACATTTTTATCCGTTTATCCGACCCGTACTGTATTTAAAAGACAGATTAGGGTAAAAAAAAAAATTCCATTGTCACAATGGGTACATGTATGAAAATACCTCTAGCCGATCCGTATTGTACCCATTGACGTACACCCCTAACGAACACCCCTAACCGTTACAAACAGCCAAATACCTTGCCATTAATTTTCCCCAATTAAGTTAAAAGCAATTAACTTCACCTTTAAATTAATGAATATAAACAATGAATCTAAACTGTTGAAATCCTTCTACCTAAGTTCACCAAGTCTCTTGTGAACTCAACTCTAAATCTACCGAATCGACTTTAAACGATGAATCTAAACCGTTGAAATCCTTCTACCTAATGAATTAATGATGCATCTACATGTGAAAATTTTAAAGTTTCAAATTAATTTAATATAGAGTCAAGTGGTCAAAAAGAGTCCTAAAAATGAATGCATTAAAATTAATTTAGAAACCTTAAACTTTAATTTTGACCACTTGACTCTATATTAAATTAATTCAAAACTTTATAATTTTTATATGTAGACATATCACTCATTAGATAGAAGGATTTCAACTGTTTGGATTCATCGTTTGAAGTCGATTCAATATATTTTAGAGTTGAGTTTACAAAAAGACTTGGTGAACTTGAGAGCACCCTAGTTCTACTTCCCAATGAATATCAATATCAACTCATTGGAATTGAAAGGAAAGATGCCGGTGCATATTCTCCTCCATGTACATTAACATAACCTATGTTAATTTGTGATGTAAAAAGTAAAAAAAAAAAAAGCAGTGTTTCAGTCATGGATGAAACAGATGTTGTCATCTATCACTAATTTTCCTTAGAAAAATGAAGATGGACCGCACTGCAATCATATTCTGTAATAAAAATGCTACCACGTACGTGGTCGATCCACTCTTAACCTATAAGTCTATAACTCTATAAGGTACTCTTATAACATACAATAATTTCTTATAACTATTAACATGTGACTCCACTACTTGCAGAATATAACTATTACCCTTCTGCAAAAACTATTGCATCGATCGGGATATCAGATTTTTTTTTGATAAAAGGCATAGGATGCCCATTTCATTATCATGAAACAATAGTTAATTTACAATTGTCAAAAAGATGCATTCCATATGTAAAACTCAACAGAGACTAAAACTATTATAGAGCAAAATACAAAAGCTCTACATTTGATAATCCACCAAAATACATTAATGAAATAAAAACAGACTGATAAAAGGCCACTTCTAACAGGGCTGAGGTAAAATAAGGATCCTAAAACTGTCTCTAAACAGAAAGAGCTGTTTTTCATCTTGAGTATTAGGCTGGAGCTCCAGTTTCGCAGATTACCAGCCGGTCATCATGGTCTGTAACTTCTGGTTCTTGATGCACCACTATTTGGTTGTCAGTCGGATCCTAGATACGAAGAAGGATGGTGTCAATGTCTTCCGGCAACCAATCCTTTGCTACAGCCTTAATTCTTTTATCCATATTACCTACAATATTCAAACACTAAAATAATTAGTAGTATAATAGATCGAACACTTTTCACAGTACTAGTTTGGAAGCATATTTCATTTTAGTGTTTCCATATCATCCAACAAAGAGAACTGAATATAACTAAAAACCCTACTTGCTGCACATGATTAAATTGACAAGCAAAGTTAAAAACGTCAGAACAAGAATTCCATGAGTCCATGTAGAGCGGTTCCGATCGACTATTTGGCCTTTGAAAATAGAGATATGAGCATGAAGTATAACAAGATTCTTATTTCGTAACTCATCATATATATATATATATATATGGACTTGGCTACGGTGCTACGCGTAGCATAGAGAACCTCCATGCAACGGCTTAAAATTTGTGTTTTCAAAATTCTAATGGTCGATCCGAACAGTTAGATGTGTTTTCCATATTGAAATGTGCTTGGAGACCAAATTTTACATTTTTTGGAATTTTTTTACTATTTATTAAGTCACTTTGAAAATCACTGATCCAGTGGTCCAGAAATGTTTACTGTTCATCCGAATTTTCAGATTTTCAAAGTGGCTTAATAAATAGTAAAAAAATTCCAAAAAATATAAAATTTGGTCTCCAAGCACATTTCAATATGTAGAACACATCTAACGGTTTGGATCGACTGTTAGGATTTTGAAAATTCAAATTTTGAGCCGTTGCACGGAGGTCTCTATGCTACGCGTAGCATATTAGCCAAAACCTATATATATATATATATATATAGTATTTCACGAAATAAAGCGAGTGTTTTACTCCACGTCTAGAACTTCAATTTTAAATTTCAAAATGTCGATCCGAACATTGAAGTTGATCTCCATTTAAATTGTGTTTGAAGACCAAATTTTACAATTTTTAGAAAACAAATACTATTTTTTTTTGAAATTTTTTAAAAACACTGATTTTTTATGGTCCACAATTTGTCTCCATGTTTATCTCTTAGCCTGCGCCGTTCTCTTGTCCGTCGATCGCTAATTTGTATGCTCAACTGTCTACTTTATAAATTTTTGGTACTGTTCGTTTATAGCCTTTCTTTGCTGAAAATGTTGTGAACATCTGATCGCTACAATTTCTGTTAGTTAATTTGATCGCTAATGCCTCTTCAATCGCTTCTATCGATGCTCACAAAAATTGTAGCCTTTCTTCGTTAGTTTATTTTTTTTTGTTTAGAGAAGTATATATGATTAGGGTCTCTACCCCTAGCTTACATTAAAAAAAAAAAATACAGAAGATGGAAAAATTAAGGTCACATCATATGATAAGAAATTAATGCATGTCAGTGTATGTCCTAAGAGTACCTTATCATCGGTTAACAGCGGACAGCACCACAGCATTTCTATTATAGCATATAAATGCAGTGTAGTACATGTTCAGTTTTTTTTAAATTCACGACTGAAACACTGTTTTATTTTTTATTTTTTTACATCATAAATTAACATATGTACATGGAGGAGAGTATATATGCACCGGCATCTTCTCAATTGTAAATTTGTAACACCTCTGATTAGTGACGAGAATTATAATAATGGTTATGATAATGAAGTTTGAAAAAGGAAATAAAGTAAAATTGTAATGATAAAATAATCTAAATAAACATCAAGAATATTAATGTTATTACACGTTAATGGAGTCTCAACTGGAATTGAGCGCATAGGCTTTGTTGGGCCTAAATTGTAAAGTGGGAAGTTTTAGGCCCATATTTCACTTTATTTAATCATTGATATCCATCCATGTCTCTGCAAATGTCATATTTTCACATAAACGACCAGCTAGCTAGTAATATTGTCAGCGTTAACCCATCCAATTCTTTTGAATTTGTGCATTTTTCATCCGTATAGCGAGCAACTATTTTATAAGCCATATCAAGCAGAGCATTGATATCTAATATTTATGGATACCTGCTTCACCTAAAAAATGGCCTTGATTTTAATTAGCTCTCTTTGCCAATTATAACCCACCTTTAGAGTTCTAATGAAGGGCCGGGCAGGTCCCCACGGGCACGGGCGGTGCGTGGGCACGGGCGGATACGGGCACGGGCGTCACGGGCATACGGGCACAGGCATCACGGGCAAAATTTCAAAAATCACGTCCTGCCCGTGTAATGCCCGTGCCCGCCACGGGCTCGGGGGCAGGACGGGCCGGGCACCGCGGGCAGGACAGGCAGGGCTGGGAATTTTATTTTATTTTATTTTTTGTTTTTTTTTCTGTTTTTTTTTTTTGGTTTTTTTTTTCGGTTTTTTTTTTCTTTGAAAACCAATAAATTATAAATTCAAATTCATGTCAATTTAAATTCATTTGACATGGTTGTAACTCGATAATTTTTGTTATAATAAAATATAAATTAAAAATTTCTTAAATCAATCACTTTAAAAATAACTAAGCTCTTATTTTAAAACAATAGATTAAAAAATAAACGACGTTTTTTGGCACTAAATCTTAAACTTAATTTTTGAGGCACTAAACGACGTTTTTTGGCGATTCTGATTTTTCCGATATCCGGGGGGTAAACCCCGGGGTGACGGTCGCCACCGTCTCCTCCTCCCCTTTCCGAATTGACGTTATACGCGTCAATCCGACTTTCCTAGCAAAAGTTATGGCCGTTTAAAATTTAAAAAAAATATATTTCTCATTTTTGAATTTAAAAAAAAAAAATGGAGATGTGGGGTCCGGCTGGGGTGGTGGCTGGCTGCAGCCGTGGGGGGAGGGGGGAGGGGTAATGGGAGGGGGGGGGGGAATTTGAATTTGAATTCAATTTTCGGAGAAAAAAAAAAAAAAAAAAAAGGGGCACTGGCACGGGCGCGCGGGCACGGAGGGCCGGACACTCGCGGGCAGGAAAAAAAAAAAACGGGTCCGATCCGTTTAACGCCCGTACCCGTGTGCCCGCAAGTGCCCGCGGCACGGACACGGGTAGGACGGGCACGGGCACGGACAGAGCATGGGCAAGACACGCCCGCACGGGCATTATTAGAACTCTACCCACCTTATATCCAAATCCACAGATAGAAATATAATAAAGAAGCGAACAGATATGTTTCAGGTGACCACGTACCAATAATCCAATTGCCATTTAACACACATCGGCACATGGCATAATGAAGTAGCAAATTACAGTAATACCCATTATATTGATCTATAAATAGAGAACACTGGCAAAGGCAGCTAACACAACTCAACTAGATCAGTTTCATATAGTCTCATCACTACTAATGGCATCTTCTTCTCTTCTTACCACTCTTCTAATCCTCTCAGCAGCTCTAGCCTTTCTTGCTCCCTCTAGCTCTGCTGATTATGTCTTGTTCTCAGGCAATACCCTGTATGGTGGTCAGTCCCTCTCATATGGGAACTACGTTTTGACAATGCAAACAGATTGTAATCTGGTATTATACGATAGTGGCCGGGCCGTTTGGTCATCTGGGACCTACAACCGGGGCTATAGTTGCAACCTTCGGATGCAGGCAGATGGTAACCTTGTGATCTATGATGGCAGTAACAGCCCTCTCTGGGCTAGTAACACTGGGAGGGACCAAAGTTACTATGTTTTGATTCTCCAACCCGACCGCAATGTTGTGATCTATGGTGGGTCGATCTGGGCCACAGCATCAAACCGTGTCGGCACTGCTGCTGTTGTCATCTCAGGAAATTCAACTGAGCCTGCTGTGGTGGCCGGAGATGGAATTGCCATGGTGACCGGGAAGTAATTAATGATACTGTATGTGTATGCATTTGTGTTACTATGTATGCATGTAAGAGTGTGTGCTCATGTGTCTCAATAAATCTAGAAATAAGTCTGTTGTGCTCAATCATTTTGTATGAATGTATTTAGCCAGTGTTTCTTTGGTTATAAATGCACTTGAGTAAGGAGTTCAATTGAAAATATTATTCCTTTGTTATGATGTGTCTCTTTAAATTACCTTCCTTAATGTTGACATTGTGTGATGGCTGGTCTCCCATATGTCGATAATATTCCCGCTCATTATGGCTGGGATATTGTGGCGTGCCAGTAATCCCCTCGAAAACCCCATTGCATATGGGTACTCCCACATAAGATGATCGCTTGTTTCCAAGCCGTCCCTATTGCACAAGACGCAACCGTGATCTACCACACGACCTCTTGTACGTACAGATCCGGAGTACCTCTTGGGTGAGAAGCTTGTTATCTACCAAAAGCCAAAGAAAGATCCGAACCTTCATGGGTTCCTTGATTTTCCGTAGGGTTTGGGGATACTCGGAAGTGACTCCCTTGTGATGCAAGGATTAAGATGAGAGCTGACCTGAGGATTTCCATCACCACCTTAGATCCCGACTTGCAGTATTGTCCTCGACCGAGCATGTGCAGATTGGTGATTACTTTTAATATTGATGTGAGATCTTATGCTGATGCAATAGTTATATTCTGCAAGTAGTGGTCACATGTTAATAGTTACAAGAAATTAATGTATGTTATAAGAGTACCTTATAGAGTTATAGGTTAAGAGGAACGCGTATCCTTTTTATTAAAAAAAAAAAAATTTTTTTTATTAAAAAAAAAAAACCTTAAGACCGGCAGCTAGATTTGCACTAATATTAAAGGCTGGTTCAATCAAACGGCTGGATTGACTCCGTTTAAAATCAGACGGTGAGATACATTAACTAAAGATTTTTTTGGGTTAATGCAAGGAAAAATTGTTTGGTAAAAGAAGAAAAAAATGATTGCAGTGAGGTCCATGTTCATTTTTTTTTTACTTTTTACATCACAAATTAACATAAGTTATGTTAATTTACATGGAGAGAATATGCACCGGCATCTTTCCTTTCAATTCCATTGAGTTGATATTGATATTTATTGGGTATAATTATATTAATTTGAAGGTGAAGTTAATTGCTTTTAACTTGGGAAAAATTAATGGCAAGGTATTTGGCTGTTTGTAGCAGTTAGGGGTGCCAATGGGTACGTTATGGATCAGGTAGAGGCATTTTACTTATTGTGATAACGATTTTTTTTTTTACCCTGATTCGATTTTTTAAATACAGTACGCATCGGGTAAACGGATAAAAATGCGTCATTGATATTTTGATTTATGTTTTCGATAAAAAAAAATTTCAAAACAAGAAAAAAAGAAAAAATAACGATAAATAAAACTAATTTGTATTATGAAAATTTAATAAAATACAAAAATATAGTATTATATATCATCTTCATACAAATTTTATTTGCTAAGAAAACTAATTTGTATGAAGATGATATATAATACTAAGATTGTAACTGTTAAGCTAGAGAGTAAAGATAGAGAGTAAAGCTAAGGTTATCTTATATAATACAATATTATTTATTATTTAAGAAAATATAGAGAGTAAAGCTAAGGTTCTTGTTTGCAAGGTCATCACATTAGATCAAATTGTAACTGATCCATGGATTTTCTTTTCATAAATGGTAACTATATTGCTTGCTTATTATTTGTTAGAATGGTGCACACATGATTTTAGCGTCTTTTACTCTAATTTTATTTAATAAGAAGTTGAGTTCCCTCTAATTTTTAATTTCAGAAATTTTACAATAATCTTATCTATATATAGTGACGGAATTTTGAATTGGTGGAGTTATTAGGATTCAGAAGAAATCACCAAATGAATTTTAAATGACATTAATTTTAGACTAATGAATTCAACTGCAAACAATCTTGTAAAGACATGTATATTATCAAAGACAAACTCATCGAACTAAAAAAAACATGAAAACATGTAACACATGCATGAGTTAGATATGACAATAATTAATCTATGTTATATAATTGATTCACCCAATGGTCGCTGAAATAAAAAAAAAAAAAGGTCGATATCTTTCCTTTCCTTTAAAAATGAGATCAAATCTCAATCTCAGGGATCCACGATCTCATTAAATATATCATTGCAATCGAATCAATACTCCTCATTCAATATTAAATTTAATCAAACAAATAAAAAAAAATAGATTAGAAACCTCGTAACTACCTCCAAATTCAATATCCGGTCAAATCTCACGATACACGTATCTCATTAAAAATATCATTACAATTGAATACTCATCATTCAATATTAAATTTAATCAAACAAATAAAAAAAAAGTGAGATTAAGAACTTAGTTCATAAACCCCCCCCCCCCCCCCCCCCCCCCAAACCAACAACCCAATATTCAATTTTTGCCTGCTAGGATAGGGGTGTAAACGGATCGGATATTATCTGATTCCGTCCGGATTTGAATTCGGAAAATTACTTAAATTATCTGATCCGTATCCGTATTTGTATCTGAAATTTTTTAACGGATAAAGATACGGTAAGGTTTTTAACTATCCGTATCTGACCGTTTAATCCCTAAACTACTACAAATATTTTTTTATGTTCTTAAATTTATTTAGTAAGTTGCATATACATACTAATGATTTAGTTAACTGTATATACATATATATTCTGATGAACAATATAACACTATGATATAATTAGTAACTAATGTTTTGATACTATGATGTATATTTTGTAACCAATAAACTTATTATGTTTCATAATAATAGATCTAATTTATGAATGAAGAAAAATATATTTAAATGTTATTCTCTACTAGAATGTATATTAGTAATTTATTTTTAATTATCCGATTTATATTTGTATCTGTATTCGTATCCGTATCCGAGACTATCCGTATTCGTACCCGTATCCGAAAAAGTATTACAGATAAGGATACGGTTTGACCACTATCCGATCCGTATCCAACCGTTTACCCCCTATGCCAGGACCACTTTCTAGAATATTGCTAGTGCATATATAATTGTCGCCAATGAGATAGGAGTAGGTCCGATGGGCATCAGACCTACTTTTAGGTCCAATTAGCTCAAACACCATACAATTAGCATTAAGATCTGATCGCATGGAAATTAAAACAAATATGCACGGATTTTAATGTAGTTCGCATGGATCTTGATGCATATCTGATGGTCATTACACCCATCGAACCAAAGTAGGTCTGGGCATCGGACCTACTCTGAATTCGTCGCTAGGGTGGCACGTGTGAAAGTCTTTAAACCTAGCCTGTCAAGTTCTTATAAATAACATAGCAAAATGAAAAAAAAAAACAATGATACAAATATAACTCATCAAAAGTTAGATCTCATTTGAAAGAGAAAATCAAGTAGAAGATGTTAGTAGTTTTAAATTCTCAAAATTTCTCACAAAGCATAAAAAAGGGAGATTAATCGGAGAAAAATAAAAAACTAGTTGCAAGTCTTTAAGAGATTATAAGTGCAATATTTATACGTAACATATCAAGTCTTAAGACCTAGCATATACAAAGACTTTAAAGCTAGCATATAAATTATTTAAACCTAACATAGTAAGTTTTTATACATAACATATCCAGAATAAAAATAAAAAAAACGACACAAAAATAATTTAAAAATAAAAATAAAAAACAACACCAATATAGCTTAAAAATATTTCATTATGAATCTCATTTGAAAAAGAAAATTGAATAACTTTAAATTCACAAAATTCCTCATATCGTCAAAAAAATAAACGAAATTGATTAGAGAGAAAAAGAAGTAAGGTGAAATGAATATTTTTTGTTTTGTTTTGGAGGCAGATTGGGAGATGAGAGTCAAAAATTCAATTCAGAGTTGCAATAATTATTAAGAATCAATCGCTACAAAAAATCAAAATTCTAATAAAAAAGATTTTGGGAAAATTGATTATTTGTCACTCCAAAATCTTTAAATCTGAAAACTACCGTTACAAAATTATAAATCTGAAAAATGCCACTCTAAATTATATATAGGAAAATATAGAAATACGTATCTCAAAACTGTATTTTTCAGTTAATTTTTGATAAAAAAAGTATAAAAATTATGTATTTGTGACAAATTTAAAAATTAACTATGTTTAGAGTGGTATTTTTCAGATTTATAGTTTTGTGATGGCATTTTTCAAATTTAAAAATTTTGGAGTGACAAATAACTAATTTTCTCAAAAGATGTAATCACATTATCAATTAGCATACATTTTTTTTTTTTTTTTATTTCCTGAAATGTTATCGGAAGAGAGGGCATAATCCATGCGAAATAGGAGAAGGGGCTGATAGTGCCACGTGCTTTTTTTAAGTAAAAACTTTTGAATTTTGAATTTTACTAATAGGTCCAGAAAATTATTTTTTTTAAGAAAGATTATAAAAATTAGTGTATAAAAAAGTACTTAATCTTGACATTTGTCTGCGCGAAATAAAAATTTAACTGTAATGCTATAGTGAGGGGAGAGAGACCCAGTCACGTCATTGCCGAAATCTTTATTTAGAGAAATGATTTTGTTCTCCTCTTTTTAGTCCCCTAAACTTATTCTCTCACCTACTTAAATCTAACTATGAAAAAAAAAACAGTTCGATTCACTTGTCGCCTCCGATTGCCCTCGTCAAACTCCGTTCTTCTCCTCCACTGCTCACCACTAGTCGCCTCCGACGGCCAACATTGACGGTTGCGATGGCGGCGGAGACCTTCTCACATCGATCATCTGCAGTAGCATTACTCTCCACTGACTCACGCAGCTGTGACGATTTTCCTCTTCCTCACTCTTTCCAGTCTGAGCTCCGACGCAACCTGGTCTCCGTCGTCCGGAGAGCTTGACTGAGGTGACCATACCTCACTAACAAATTAGGAAAAGAGTTGGACCTGACACATCAAGCTACCGTCGAAAGAGCTGGACCTGACACATCAAGCTACCGTCGAAAGAGTTCTTTTCCTCTGAACAACCCCACTATGTCATTGTCGCTACTGCAAAGGTATGTACTTTGCTTTGTTCAAATTAGAACCAGTCTTATTTGAATTAGATTGAAATGAAGAAATCTTATTTGAGTTGAATATGTTTGAAAGATTGGAGGCATCTATGCAAAGTTGCAAACTCACATATTCAGCCTATGTCATTGCATGAAACGTCAAGAAGAAGCCTGCTTCAATATTAACCAACAAGTTAGTTATTCATTCGTTTTGTGAGCGAATTTTGAAATCATGAAATCTACTTATTTTGTTGGCACACCTGAAGATTCAAACTATGGTGGATCAAGGGTATTATAGGAAGAAAAAAAGTAAATCAAGTGGTAAGAGTGTCTGATTTTATTTCCTGCAATTTAGAAATTTATCAATTTAAGCAGGTTTGTTTAGGATTTATGTTGTTGGTTATGGATGTATTTTCTTGTGTTTTAAGTTTTTAGAGTTGTGAATGTTTGTACTGGTATTGATTGATGTACCAATGAGTAATTAGGTTAAGAGAGCCTTGATGTATTTTGGAAAAATTGTTGTTTAGATTAGTATATTTTTTTCATTAGTATATTTCTAAAATAGTTTAATTTTTTTCTTTGTTTCTTACATATCAATATAAATTTATCAAAAAATGAATACTTGTTGTGATATCTATACACACTTCAATACTTAAGTATGAATACTTGATATTAATATTTTTATTAGTAATATTTTATACCTTAAGTATGAATACTTGATATATTATATATTAATACTTGCGTGTATAGACATTTGTACTTGTGCACAGTTTTTTTAGAAATATGTTTGGTATTTTAGGTATGAATACTTGTATTACGAGATGTAAATACTTACTCGACATGGTGAATACTTGCTCGACGAGGTGTAAATCATTTAGGAATTTCTCAGGAATATTTTACAACATAAAAATTCACACTTCAATGCATACTTGATATTTTAGAAATATTTTGGTATGAAAATATATAATTTCAATACGTAAGTATGAATTTTGTTGGTATGTATATATATAATTTCAATATTCTAGTATGAATATGTTATATGTTTTAGTATGAATATGTATATATATAATTTCAATATTCTAGTATAAATATGTTATACGTTTTAGTATGAATACTTTGTTGTTTGAATATTTTTTAGTAATTATATTTTGTAGTTTGAATATATTATATGTTGAATATTTACTGATATGTATATGTATACTTGTAATATTTTAGCATGAATATTTTATATATTTTAGTATGAATACTCTGTTGTTTGTATTTTTTTTTTACTAATAATGATACTTTTAAAGTTATAAAATAAATACTTTATATGTTTTAGTATGAATACTTGCACGCTAAGGTATAAGTACTTGAACGACAAAAAATCCGAAAGTACTTAATCATGGATCTCATTTTAAAAAGAAAATTATGTAGAAAACGTTCGTGGTTTTAGATTTGCAAAATTTCTGACACATCGTCAGAAATATTGACGAGATTAAATGGAAAAAAAAAACTACTTCTAAAAACGTGTAAAAGATAAATGTGTGACTAAAGAGAAAAGAAAGTTAATGTCTACTTTTTTGTTTAAATACTTGATGTCTTAGGTATGAATACTTGCGTGCATAAGTGTTCATATATGTGCGCGCCAGATATAATTTTTTTCAAATATAAGTCGTCCTCCAAGTAGTTATTGTTTTTCTCAGTTAGTGGTCTACATCATATTTTATGCTAATTAGAGGAACATTTAGAGGACATAATAGAGTGGACACATTTTTTATTTGACAGACATATATAAGTATTTGTCAAATGAAATAGCGCACACTTTTCCATATTCTTTCTGATTTTCTTTGGTTTTAGTCAAAACCAACATTCAAACAAGGACTTTTGTAATATTTTAATGTAACATTTATATCAAAAAATTAATTCAAACAAAAATGTTATGTTGACTCGAGAGGACATGGACTCACCATTGAGTGTCTTGATTGCTTATTTTATTTATTGAAGCATCTGGTTTTGACTAAAAGTTCTTTGACTTTTTAAATTTTTTTTATTAATCGTTGTTTTTAGACTATTGAATTTCTATACTTATCTTAATAAATAGTTAAAAAATTAAAAAATATATAAAATTTGATCTGTAAGTACATTTTAATATATCTATTATGTTGAACAGTTTTGATCGACTATTTTGACTTTAAAAATGTCCATTATAATCTGGTGTCATAAATAAAGATGTAAGTGGATCCCTCCTAATATATATCTATTAATACTATGCGAGTAAAAATAAGTTATAAATTAATAGTTTGTGTATGTATGCAGTTTAATAAATTGTTTAAGAATAGAGAGCACCTTCGTTAAGGTTAAGGTAGGGAACTAAACAGATCGAATACAAATCACTAATTTTTCTGAATTCAGATTTAGACGAAATTATATTATATCCGATCCAATTACATCCCTACATGTGTGTTATATGGCAATTGGATTATTGGTACGTGGAACATATTTGTTCGCTTATTATATTTCTATATGTGGATTTGGAGATAAGGTGGGGTATAATTGGCAGAGAGAGCTAGCTAATTAAGTTGTGAAGACATACATGAAGCCCCATGGCAAGATTGGGGACCAAGACAAACTTAATTAAAATCAAGGCTATTTTTTAGGTGAAGCAGCTAGGTATCATAAATATATCAATGCTCTGCTTGATATTGCATATAGAATAGTTCCTCGCTATACGGATGAAAAAATTCACAAATCCAAAAGAAATGGACGAATTAATACAATCCAAAAGAACTGAATATCTACTAGCTACACTGCAATTATATGCTATAATAGAAATGCTGTCATGTGGTCCGCTCTTAACCGACAAGGTACTCTTATGATAGTACACTGACATACATTAAATTCTTATAATATGATCGATGTGACCTTAATTTTTTCATCTTATGTATTATTTTTTTTGGCAAAGTTTTCTATGGTCATAAGGACCTATTTGTAAAATGAACATATTTTTATTTTCAAAATTCAAACAGTCGACCCGAACCGTTCATTTTGTTCTCCATATTAATATGTGCTTGGAGACCAAATTTTATATTTTTCTGAATTTTTTTACTATTTATTAAGATGGGTACAAAATTTAATGGTCTGAATTTGATATTTTTTGTACCCATCTTAATAAATAGTAAAAAAATTTAGAAAAATGTAAATTTTGGTCTCCAAGCACATATTAATATGGAGAACAAGATGAACAGTTCGGATCGACTGTTTGAACTTTGAAAATAAAAATATGTTCATTTTACAAATAAGTCCTTATGTCCATAGAAGACACTCTCTTATTTTTTATAGGGCTTGTTTGGCTACATAGTAGGCAGAAAAATGAACCCAAGAACAAAAATATTTTGAACTGAAATTTACTGTTCACGTGGAAAAAAAAATTCGCTCTGAGTTAAAATATGCTTGGAGCCCAAAATTCACTCTGAGTTAAAAAAAAAAGTACATGTGAATAGTAACTTTTGGGCTACAGCCGAACAGGCCCTTAAAGTAAGATAGGGGTAGGATAGAGGCCCTAATCATATATACTTCAAATGAGATTGATTTATATATCTCATCTTCTCATACCTCATCCATGCCTTATATTCTATATTTTCAATTTTAAAGTAAAATAGGAGTAGGGTAGAGGCCCTAATCATATATGCCTCATCTCCTCATACCTCATCCATACCTCATACCTCATCCAAACAGTCTATCCAAACCACTTAACGTGATCTCCATGTTAAAATATGCTTGGAGACAAAAATTTACATTTTATAGAAAATAATTATGTGAAATCGTTACAGTGATTCAAGGTACTCTGGTCAACGAAAAAGTGCTAGACTTCATTCTTATGAATCGGGTTTAGTAGAAGCTGGTTTACTATTGCCAACATTCCTTATATTTTTTTTTAGATTTATTGAATATCATTGTTTTTTCAAACAAATCTGGACCATAAAAAAAAAAAGATTTTCAATAAATCTAAAAAAAATAGTAAAAAAATTCCAAAAACATAAAATTTGGTCTCCAAGCATATTTATACATGGAGATCATGTTGAGCAGTTCGGATCGACTGTTTAGACTTTAAAAACGAAAATATAGGATATGAAACATTAATAAAATATAAGGAGATGAGGCATCGAAACAAACCTCATTTGAACTATATATGATTAGGGCCTCTACCCTACCTCTATTTTACTTTAAGGTCATGTTTGGCTGTAGCCCAAAAGTAGAGAAGGAAATTTGTCATGGCGTGACTAGTCATGTCACGTATATCGATTACGTAACATGACTCGCGTGTCGCGTGATGTGATCATTCGCGTGACGTGACCGCATTCCAGTGAAAAATACACGTCACGGTATGAAACATAGAGTATCCAACTCTTTTTGTATATATAGAGTATTCAGATTTTTATTTTAGTGTAAGTTCAGTGATACTGGTACTAATGTAGTTCTAATTTTTATTTTCTTTAGTTTAGTCTAATGAATGTTTGTAATTTGAATTTTTTAAAGTAATATCAAATGCAATATTTCCTAAAAAACTAATATTTACAACATTATTTACTTATTTTAGAATTTTTCATATTTTTTTTCTAAATTTTCAACAATTTAAATTAAAATATAAAAAAAAATTGACATGACTAATTTACGTCACGTCACGTATGGTCACGGCGTGACTACGCGTGACGTGACCATCCTCCACCATTTTGGTCACGTCACGTCACGTCACGTCACATCACGTGACCAAATCACGGCGTATTTGTCACATCACGGTGTGTCACGTATTTCCTTCTCTACCCAAAAGTTACTGTTCACATGAATTTTTTTTAACTCAGAGTGAATTTTGGTCTCCAAGTATATTTTAAATAAAACTAAAAAAAATAAAAAAATTCTAAAACAATGATTTTCAATAAATCTAAAAAAAATTCTAAAAAAATTCTAAAAAATGTAAACTTTTGTCTCCAAGCATATTTTAATATAGAGATCATGTTGAGTGGTTCGGATCGACTAGCTGTTTGGTCTTTAAAAACAAAAATATAGAATATGAAGTATGAATAAGATATAAGGAGATGAGGCATTAGAGCCTCATTTACTTCTTTTAACAATTGTTAAACTAACGAAGAGAGGCTACTATTTTTGTGAACATCGATAGAAGCCATTAAAGAGGCATTAGCGATCCATTAACTAACCAAAAATTGTAGCGATCAAATTAGTGATGCAAAGAAAGGCTATAAACGAATAGTACCAAAAAATTATAAAGTAGACAGTTAAGCATACAAATTAGCGATTGATGGAGAAGAGATCGAAAGTTGGAGGAAAAGAAACAGCTAGGGTGCAGATTTTTATTTTTCCGTTCCGTCTATTTTTTTTTTTATCGCTCTTTCCGTTCTGCTCAATATTATTTGACGGAGAGGGTTTTGTTTTTATGATCTGGCACGAATCTATAACCTCATCAAACAGTCTTAAATTTGGCATAACTAAGTACTCTATGCCACTGTTAGTATATTTTCAAAGTCCAAATAGTCGATCAAACCGTTAGATGTAATTTCTATAATAAAATGTGCTTGGAAATCAAATTATATATTTTTTGGTAATTTTTTTTACTATTTATTAAGACAATTTTAAAATTTCCAATTTTAATAAATAATGAAAATTTTATAGATCATTTGAAAACAGTGATCATAAAATATTTTAATAAATAGTAAAAAATCCAAAAAAATATATAATTTGTACTTTAAGCACATTTTAATATATATTGAATGTTGAACGTTTTGTATCGGCTTTTTGGACTTTAAAAATATAAAAACCAAAGCGTTTTTTCCACGGTTTAGGGACAAACGATTTGATATTAGCCAACCTCATAAATAAAGAGGTTGACTAATATCAAAACTTTTGCTTAAAAGCTGTGGTGTAACCAATTAATTATTGGTTTTTTTATTTTTAAAAAATCCAAACGATTGATCCAAATAAGTGAGATGTAATCTCTATATTATAATATCTTTGGAGATCAAATTTTACATTTTGAATATTTTGTTTTACTATTTATTAAAGTAATTTAAATCTTGTACTTATGAAGTCTTGAATTAGTTTGAATCAAGACAGTTTGGAAGCCACGTAACCCCAGTTCATCTTGCTAAAAACAAACGTAAAACATAACAAGTATCGATCGGAGCATGTGACTCGATTAGTAACTTCAATTAGCAATAGTCAGAGATTAAAAAAGAACTAGCATCAAGATCAGATCTCACATCATGATTAATAAAGTAATCACCAATTAATTAATGTGTTTATATGTTGCGCACCGATCATTAAGACAAAAGAGTTTCCATTCTTATTTGAAAGAGGAAAAAAAAATATCATACATATATTTTGCATTTAAATGTGACAAAGAATGTCATTAATTGCAAAAAAAAAGTGAAATATTCTTGATGCAAATAGAATAAGCTGGTAGATCTAATTAATTTAATGGCCTTGCAAGCCAAAATTTTACCATTTAGTGCCTTTCATTTTTGACATTGCCTGCTGTCAAATTAATGAGACCAAGCATAATAAAGTAACAATATTTTCAGTTGAACTCATTAATTACATAAATGCATTTCTTACCAATAAACACTCTGGCTAAATACATTCATACAGAATGATTGAGCACAACAGAATTATTTCTAGATTTATTGAGACACATGAGCGCACACTCTTACATGCATACATAGTAACACAAATGCATACACATACAGTATCATTACTTCCCAGTCACCATAGCGATTCCATCTCCAGCCACCACAGCAGGCTCAGTTGAATTTCCAGAGATGACCACAGCAGCAGTGCCGACACGGTTTGATGCTGTGGCCCAGATCGGTCCACCATAGATCACAACATTGCGGTCGGGTTGGAGAACCATAACGTAGTAACTTTGGCCCCTCCCGGTGTTACTAGCCCATATAGCTCTGTTGCTGCCATCATAGATCACGAGGTTACCATCTGCCTGCATCCGAAGGTTGCAGTTATAGCCGTAGTTGTAGGTCCCAGATGACCACACGGCCCGGCCACCATCGTATAATACAAGATTACAGTCTGTTTGCATCGTCAAAACATAGTTCCCATACGAGAGGGACTGGCCCCCATACAGGGTTTTGCCTGAGAATAAGACATAATCAGCAAAGCTAGAGGGAGCAAGAAAGGCTAGAGCTGCTGACAGAATTAGAAGAGTGGTAAGAAGAGAAGGAGATGCCATTAGTAGTGATGAGACTATAACTGATCTAGTTGAGTTGTGTTAGTTGCCTTTGCCACTGTTCACTATTTATTGACCAATATATGGGGGTATTACTGTAATTTGCTATTTTATTATGCCATGTGCTTTATATGACAATTGAATCATTGGTAGCTAGAATATATATATCTATATGTGGATTGGAAATAAGGTGGGGTATCATTGGCAGAGAGAGCTAATTATTAGGTTGCCAAGTGGGGATCAAGACTACTGACCTAATTAAAATTTCGGCCATTTTTTTGGTGAAGCAGGTTCTCATAAATATTAGATATCAATGCTTAGCTTGAGATGCTAACAGAAGTAGTTCCTCGTCATTTCGAAAAGATGATACCAATGATTCTATAAAATGAAATATGGGCCTAATGCTTCACCTGCTAAAATTTAGGCCCAAGAAAGACTCGGATGCACTCAAATTACTCAATACTCAACTGACAAAATATAACTTGATGTGATGCAAGCCGTTTCAATTCAAAAATCGTTTGGAAAATTTAGTCCCGTATCAGCAAGAACACGTATTCTATGCATTAACTCAGAATTTGAGTTACTGCATCTCAACTGTCCAATCAGAATACTATCAATCCGATCCGAAATGATATGTACTAACTCAAATTCATATCAACACGGACCTAATTTTTTTTTCTGAATCATGATCATGTATTAGTGGTAAATTTATGTTATACAAATAATATTTTCAGAAATTTATATTTAACTTCCATATATAATTGTAATTCATATTGTTGATGATATGATCAGTCCAATTACATCAACATGATGCTGGACCTTCATTCACAAATTTTAGTACCGCCTCCGTTACTCTGTTCCTGATGTTGTTGTTATTAGTACAATTATTAACTTATGTGTATTTGTAACGTCTTGTGACGTTATTTTTTTTAATCATTATCTTAAATTATTCAATGAAGGTCGCACGTGTAATTATCTATATAGAAAATGTCGTAAGAAATCTTGTAGAAAAATGCAAATATTTCTGAAATAAATGTCTTCTTACCTGGCCACAACAATTAGGACATAAATACTAATCAAATCGTTAATCAAAACCTAGATTTGAGCTACCCTTTTTGATAATCTTCTAAACTTAATTTCAGAATTTTTAGACAAACAACTGTTAGTATTCTAATCACAGCACACTCACTCATATTAATTCACATTTTCATGAAATTAAATATCTGAAAATTTAACTTCAATGTCTACAACTTTGTTTAGAAACCTACCTCAAATTATGAATGTAGAACTCTCCATAAAATTCCAAAGTCAGTAAACAGTGCTGTTCGGAAACTGCAGACATCTGTCGACTATTTCAATCATTCCGCTTTACTGGAAATTCCGATTAAGTTTAAATCAGTCGCGTTTGAACCATAACAGAAAATTCTACGATTCTTATGCAGTAATTTTTATCAAATTATGAACCTATAAGTCCAAGTAGGTTTATCTTTAAGAAAGTAATTAAATTAAAATATATTGGAGAAAACAGAATTTTGTCATTAGCATAAGACGGTAAGATTAATTAATTATAATTCATTAAAGTCCAATCCAACCCAACTAAAATCTGAAGACAAACCTAACATCGCCTCTATATAAACCCCCCCCCCACACACACACACACACACACAGCCACCATCTCTCTTTTTTCTCTCTAGCCGACACATCTCTCTTACTCTAGCCAAATCAAGCTTCTCATATACAAGAAATACTAGGACTGAGGTCCTTAATTCTAAGGTAAAAATACTAAATCATTAATTTACAACATTAAATTAAGTCATAGTGTTATTACCTCCTAAACGTTAAATAGATCGACTTCTCTTAATTGAATTTTAGTTCCTCGACTTTTTATTGATTAAAATAAAATAAATAATACTACAACTGATATGACATCCGATGTAGTTTAAGACATAAACTAAATCACCTAAGATAACATTTACTATTATTTTTCTTGATTTATTTCTTAAATCCAACGCTTGAATGATACATTGACATCTAATTAATAATACATTGACATCTAATTAATAAGGCTTGGTTTGGAGTAATGTATCGCTTTTATTTCTTTATTGTGTTTAAGATCTTCAATCTATAAGCGGTGAAAATAACACCTAATTAATTGGCGTCCCTTGAGTTTAATAATACATCGAGTTGTGATTTGATTCATGGAACCTAGATGTTCTAAATTTTCAAAGCAAATCATGTGGAATGACTTAAGTTATATATTTTCTTTTCTCCTTCGTTTAACTAAAAAAATGGTTAATTAGTTTATTAATAATTAGTTATATTAATGAATAACCTTGGCATGCTCCTCTACTTCACATGGATTTGATTATTCGTTTATTTTTCTTTTGTTAAAAATAATAATAACAAAGTTTTGGTTATAAATTAAACTTATTTTTTTTTTTTTAATGATAAATTATTGACTATTGAATTGTATTCTTCCTGTAATGGACTAAAGATATATTTCTGTCGATTTTAGATACTCATTTAAATCATTCTCTTAGTTAGTAATTATATAATAAATATTAATTAATTCTTTGCAGATCCATGTTATATATAATTTGACTTAGTTTAATTATTTCATCATCTTAGGTGATTTGTTTCTTCCTTTCAAATAAATTTCATTGGAACCTGCCAAATACTCATGATGATACTAAAATTAATTCTATTTTAATTTGTTGCTGTATGATCAAAGTTTGGAAACAATTTTATTTTATATTCTCTCGATCAAAGATTTTGGATTCCCTAATACAGGGTACTGGCCCCATATGAGAGGTACTGGCCCCCATACAGGGTATAGCCTGAGAACAAGACATAATCAGCAAAGCTATAGGGAGCGATAAAGGCTAGAGCTGCTGAGAGGATTAGAAGAGTGGTAAGAAGAGAAGGAGATGCCATTAGTAATGATGAGACTATAAATGATCTAGTTGAGTTGTTTTAGATGTCTTTGCCAGTGTTCTCTATTTACTGACCAATATATGGGGGAATTACTGTAATTTGTTATTTCATTATGCCATGTGCATCACGTGACAATTGGATTAATGGTAAATGTGGATTGGAGATAAGGTGGGGTCTCACTGGAGATAAGGTGGGGACTACTGACTGAATTTAAATGATGGCAATTTTTAAGGTGAGTGGGGCGTCTTTTCGAAAAGATGATATCAATGATTCTATAAAGTGAAATATGGGCCTAATGCTTCACACGCTAAATTTTAGGCCCAAGAAAGCCTCGGATGCACTCAATCCCAATTGAGACTCCAATGACGAAATATAACTTGATGTGATGCAAAAGGTGAAATAAAAACTTGTTACGGAGCCGCTGTTTTGAGAGTCGTAAAGCTCGACAAAACAAACACAACTAAAAACTCGTAAATAGTCTATATTCTTTTTTTTTTATAATGTATTTCGGTTGGAGTTTTATTTTTCAAGGTAGCACATGGTAATCAATCAATTAGAGAAATCGCATCTTTTGCGAAGTTTTTACCTGTGGAGCTGTGCGGTTCTTTTAATCTGATCCGTTCGTTTTTTATCGGACGGACCAAATAAGATTTTGGCACGAATTTTAAAGCAAAATTAATACTACCCCCTCCATTATCCGAGCACTCACCGGCTGAGATTAAATTAATCTGGACCGTACGATCAACTCTACAGGGGGGAAACTCCGCAGAGGATACTAGTCCTCAATTAGATGGGTGGCACAAAGAATAGCATCCGACCAAAAAAATTTGGAACGTTATTTTGAAATAATAAAGCTCGAGTCATTTCTAATAAATATCTATTTTTTTCCTTTCCGACACTCCATTTTGTTCGAGAGTATGTGTACATGTTGTTTGGTGTATTATTCATTTTTCTTTAAAAAGGGTTGTAATAAATTTTATTTATAAATTCGGTTCCATTATCCGACCTATATATTTTAAGTTTAGCATTAAATTGTGTTTCTACAAGACATAGAAGTTCTTGAAAATAATTAAATACTTCATCTTTGGATTTAAGCAAATATAACCATACAGCTTTAGAAAAATCATCAATAAATATAACAAAATATTTAAATCCATTATAAGAATTAATTGGGGCCAGACCCCATACATCGGAATGGACTAAATCAAACGATGCTTCACTTATATTATTAGAAAGTGAGAAGAGAAGTCTCGTTTGTTTCACCATTTTATAAATATCACAATTAATATAATTAGAACTTGGAACATCTAAAATGCTATGCAAAATCTTGTCGGATGGGTGTCCAAGCCTTTCGTGCCATCTATCATAATTAATCCAATTTGCTGAAGCGCAAAAATTTAGTTCTTGTAAATTCAAAAGGTAATGTTCATTTTCTAGAAAATCTTCACCAATCTTCTCCTCGGTTATCCAGTCCTGAAACACAGCATTTTTACATGGGAAAATAGTAACACAATTAAGTTCTTGTGGTAGTTTTCTAACCAAAGATAAATTTTTCGAAAAAGATTTCAAAAACAAGATATTACCAATTTTTTTGTTGCACAAAATATTTTCACTTATATAATTTATTTTTTCTTTCATACTGTTCACAACTACCACCTATTAGCCATTTCATGGTAATTTTAAATTGGTAAGGAATTTTTCATTTCCAAACATGTGGTGCATTGCACCACTATCAATAATTGTTTGGTCACCCAATTGAAATTTTTTAGAGTAAGATACAATACAACAAAAGCTTTGATTTTGGTTTTGACCACTTTTGCTTGAGTTACGAATAAATTTGACAAAAACTGTTTTGATCATATATTGATATAATTGATGGACGAAATTGTTTTGGACACATTTCAGAAATGACAAAAAAGTTGAGCTCACTACAGTTAAACAATACAAAATTATAAGGTTTCACATATAGTCCAAGTAGGAGATTGTTGGATCATTAATCCAACGTTCGAGTAATATGTAAAATAATTATGAATTGTATACTGTCAATTTTATGCTCAATTAAAAGTGATCATTTGGGGTTAATAATTTATTAAGCAATAATGTGGCATATAGGGTGATGGCCTTTAATGTGTAGAACTTAAGATGCAATATTCAATTTAATTATGGGTTGAACTGAATAATTATAAAAATTAGAGAGCCAAGAGGTTCCTTGGGCTATATATATAATTTAATTCCCCATATTGCAAGGCAATCTAAATTCATATTATTGTATTCCATTAAAGAGGTATATAAGAGATTTTGGATAAGGTAGAACTAAAGGAGACTCTCTAAAGAGTTTTGTTATTTTAGAAGAACCAAATCGATGACACTCTCACAATGTTAGTTCAGGTACGCTTCCGTTATTTAGTTTTATATTCAACACAGATGGTCCTGTGGTCACTGACAATGGCTTGGTTCCAACACATGCAACCTGGTCGCTAGTGGATATAGCTGACCATTAGCAAAAATGGCAGTACACGGGGTACACTTATCCCATTTTTAGCATAGGATAGGTTTGTAGTTTAAATCACAAAGATGGATACGAGATCATATGTGGAATGTAAAAGGAAGAAGTTAGAGTCTGATTCTATAATAGCCTACGGGCAAGTCTTAAAGCAAAAAATAGAATAAAAAAATACATTTCTATATGTGAATTTGGAGATAAGGTGGGGTATAATTCGCAGAGAGAGCTATTTAGGCTGGGAAGACATACATGAAGCCGTGCCCATGCCAAGATGGGGATCAAGACAAGACCTAATTAAAATCAATGCCATTTTTTAGGTCAAGCAGGTATCCATAAATATTAGATATCAAGAATATTTATCAATTCTCTGCTTGATATTGCTTATATAATAGTTCCTCACTATACGGATGAAAAACAAAACAAATCCAAAAGAATTGGATGGATTACCGCTGACAATTTCACTAGTGGGTCGTCTTTGTGAAAAGATGATATTTGCAGAGACATGAATGGATATCAATGATTCAATAAAGTAAAATATGGGCCAAATACTTCCCCCTATACAGTTCAAGCCCAACAAAGCCTCTCATATGCTCTCTATTCCAATTGAGACTCCATTGACCATATATAACTTTTTCATAGTGTAATGCCATTAATATTCTTGATGTTTATTTATAATTTTTTATCATTATAATTTTACTTTATTTTCCTTTCCAATCTTCATTATAATAACCAGTGTTTTAATTATTGTCAGTAATCGGAGGTGTTACAATTGAGAAGATGCTGTTACATATTCTCCTACATGATAATGATCAAAACAAGATGTTGCTTCCATCACTATTTTATGTTTTGGATTCATTCCTGAATGAAACAAGATGTTGCTACCATCACTATTTTACTATTTGGCTTTATTCCTTCAAATGTTACATGGTATTGAATTGTAATTCATTTATTTTTTGTGTTAGCTGTAAGAAGAACAAAACAAAAAATAGAACGTTTGTCATTTAATTTGGCGGACCAGTCTGGGGTCGGTCCAATTAAATGGTGGACCTGCACTTTTTGTCCACTTTTTAATTAGACGGACGTGACAGATTTCAAAATTCTCAGAAAAATATTTTTTTGGTTTTTTATTTTTTTCAATATGGTACAAATAAAATTTCGACCACGTACACACACACAAACACAGAGGAGGGATCAAATTACACCATTTTATGGTTACACATCTTGACAACATACATTTATAAGTCATTTTTGCAATTTAACAATCCAAACAGTTGATCTGAACCATTTAACATGATCTCCATATTAAACTGTGCTTGGAGACCCGATTTTACATTTTTTGGAAAAAAATTTACTATTTAAAAAAAAAATTAAAATGGATGTCCTTCATGTTCCATAAATATTTGTGAACAATAGTTTTGTACACATCTTAATAAATACTAAACAAATTCTAAAAAATATAAAATTTGGTCTCCAAGCACATTTTAATATGGAGATCATATTGAACGGTTCAGGTCGACTGTTTGGACTTTGAAAAAACATAAATAACTTGTAAGCATATGGTGTCAAGATGTGCTACTATAAAATGGACTTTGAAAAAACATAAATAACTTGTAAGCATATATAGAGTTGGGCTATAGTGCATTGCATGTATTATAGCCATTTTTTGGAAATATTTGACTAATTTTTTAGAATTTTTTAAAATCATTGGTTTTCAGAAATTTCTAGACTATATAGAAAAATAACTGTATATTAAAGTGATTTAAATATTTTAATTTGAAGTCTGGAATTAGTTTGAATCAAGACTTTTGGAAGCCACGTACGTAGCCCCAGTTTATCCTGCTAAAGTCAAACGTAAAACATCTCAAGTATTGGAGTATGTGACTAACAAGTTACTTCAATTGGCAGTTAATAGTCAGAGATTAAATAGCAAGCAAAAATAACTATTGTACCAGGATCAGATCTCACATCATGATTAAAGTAATCACCAATGTGTTTATATATATGTTGCGCACAGTAAGAAAAACGAGTTTCCATTCTTACTTCAAAGAGGAAAAACAAGGTCATACATATATTTTGCATTTAAATGTGATAAAGAATGTCATTAATTGACAAAAAATGAAGTATTATTGATGCAAATAGAATAAGCTGGTAGATCTAATTAATTTAATGGCCTTGCAAACCAAAATTAAGTCCCTATCATTTCTGACATTGTCTGCTGGCAAATTAATAAGACCAAGCATAATAAAGGAACATAATTTTCAGTTCAACTCATTACATAAATGCATTTATTATCAATAAACACACTGGGTAAATACATTCATACAAAATGATTGAGCAAAGCAGAATTATTTCTTTATATATTTGTTGGAGTAGAACTAGGATGCTCCTAAGTTCACCAAACCTCTTGTGAACTTGACTCTAAAATATATCGAATCGACTTTAAACGATGAATCCAAACCGTTGAAATTCTTCTACCTAATAAGTGATGCGTCTAAATGTGAAAATTTTAAAGTTTTGAATTAATTTAATATAGAGTCAAGTGATCAAAAGTTTAAAGTTTATAAATTAATTTTAATGCATTCATTTTTTGGACTTCTTTGACCACTTGAGTTACGTGACGATATAAATTTGCCTTCTCTGTTCCATTTGTACACGAATTCGTTGATAATTATTAAGACACGTACCTCCCTGGCTCACTGGATCACATTCACAACTCAAGAGAAAAACACACGGGTGACACATAAAACGTCCTGCGCGAAAACGAAGTAGGTCCGATGTATATTGGATTTACTTTGGGTTTAATGAGTTTTATAATTGTTTGATTTGTTTTAAAATCTGTATACATGGAAGTTCAAGCAAAAATACACATTCTATTAAGGTATTTCTTTCAATTTCATTTAATTTGTCCAACAAATTAACTTCAAAATTTCGAATTCAAATCCTCAGGTCAAATGCCAATTCATTAGTCATTTTTTGGCAGGTCCAAATTGCTCTTGTCATCTGCATTTTATTTTATTTATAGTTTCTGTTTTAGGCTTAAACAGTCCGGTCCGAATCATATAAAATCCGTTTTTGGTTTGGACCCATACCCAAATTAATTTCAAGCATATTTATAGTCAAGCCCAACAGTTCACATCGTTAAAGGCCGAGCCCATATCAGAAAAAGACCCAATTCGACTTTGATTTAACAGCAGAGCCCCATTTATTTAAAAATGCAATTTTATTCATTCAAGCCCCTCTAAAAGAGGTTATTATATAACTCTTAGAAATTAACTTAAGAAGTCCCTTGATTTATAAAATTTGCAATTAGTTCCTGTCAATTCATTAAACAACCATTTGACCATTAAACTCACATCCAACAGTAATTGAGGGGGCGAAAGAACCATTTGACCATTAAACAACCATTTGACCATTTTTCAATTCATTAAACAACCATTTGACCATTTGACCATTAACCATTTTTTTTTTGAAAGGCGAAAGAACAACAATGCTGTAATGGAAATAAAATAAAGTTACCTTCCGGAATCAAACATTCATGCTGTTATACGTTCTAATTGTATGTTTGATGTGCTTTAGAAAGAAAAAGTATTTTTTTTATTATTGTTTGGCTAATAAGAATAATGATAATAATATAATAATACTAACGTAAGCTAATTAATGATCATACTAACAACAATAATTATGGAAGTCAAATATAAATTTCTTAAAAAATCATTTGTATAACATAAATTTACCACAAATTCATGATCGATGATACAGAAAAAGTATTGGACATTTTGACTTTCAAATTTTATGCTTAGATCCACTTCTGATTAGTGGCAATAATTATAATAATGGTGATGATAATGAAGATAGAAACATGAAATAAAGTAAAATTAATAAAACAATCAATAATATTAATGATATTGAGTGATGGTATGATACTATATATGGATCAATATTTTCATTTTCAAAGTTCAAACAGTTGATATGGATTGTTCAATACGATCTACATATGAAAATATACTTGTAGACTAAATTTTATATTTTTTTAAATAATTTTATTATTTGTTCCATTAGGGAGAAAAATATTACTTTTGAATGGTCTAGAATCTTTAAATCAAGTGATTTTATGCATATTCAAAACAAATTATGAGAAAATTTTAAAAGAAATGATAAAATTTGATTTACAAGTACATATGATACGAAATAATATAAAAAAGAGAGTTACTTAACAACATCGACGACAATTGCTGATACGAATTTGTATTGTCTGCATTAACTCAGAATTTGAATTAATGCAGTAAGAATCTGAATTGACTGACCCGTGTTGGCATGAATTTGAGTTAGTGCATATCATTTCGAACCGGATTGATCCGGATTCTGATCGGACATCTGAGATGCATTAACTCAAATTCTGAGTTAATACATAGGAATTTTTTTATAAACCATAATTAAAAAAAAAAATTTAGGAAACCAATATATTTCTTTTTTACAAAAAACAAAAGAACCGATCGAGTTAGCAACTCGTTCTGAAGTTGAAAGGAATTTTTTTATAAACCATAATTAAAAAAAAAAAAATTTAGGAAACCAATATGATTATTATTTCTTTTTTACAAAAAACAAAAGAACCGATCGAGTTAGCAACTCGTTCTGAAGTTTTTATTATTCAATACCGAATTGAAAACTCGACCCCAAATTATTTCACAATTTTTACGAACATGAGAATCCGTAAAAGCCTACAGACTATGTTAGCAACTCGGTCCCCAAAGTGCAATTAAAAATTCTTGAGATTACAAAAGAGAATAAAAGAATGGACCAGTGCACTTGAGCATCCCATTTCCCTAGAGCACTTTGACATTCTTAAACAGCAATTTAATCGAAACAGGAACCATGCAATTGTTTGTAAGCATCTAGATTTTTTCGCCATTAAGGATTATAAAACATAGACAAATTAAAACATCAGAATTATACTTAATGATCTGAATTTTAGACCTCAAGGATACATATATTACAAACATAGTCTTACCAATATAATCTTAGAAAACATAGTCTTATAAAAACATTGACTTACAAAATATTAATACAAATTAGCATAGTTTTGTAGTAGAAACATGGTCTTATGAAATGTTCATTGTTCTTTACGTCTGAATATTCTGTTCATCAAACGACTAGCTGATCGGCTACCAAAAAGTTGGCTACCAGATGTCTCTGCTTGACTACCAGTGGCCTTTGTGTACATAGCAGTTGCCTCTGCCCGGCTACTAGATACGCTTCTCCGTAACTCTTGTGTACTAGGTTCCTATCTGCATACATAGCAGATGTCTCTATCCGGCAACCAGATACACTTCTTCGTCTTCCAGGTGGGTATTTATAAGCAAACCCTAGAAAAAAATGTTGGGACCGAAATGCCAATTTGGTCTTGGCTAAATTTTTTTTTTGAGACCTCTGCGTTGCACCAATGGATACATAGTTTTTCCGGTAAACACTGTGAAACAATTCGGGGCCAAGTTGCCAATTCGATCCCAAATGAAAAAAAAAAATTCGCGCCGAATTGCCAACTCGATTCTTATATATAGTTTTTATCAAAAAAAAAAAGTAACCATATTGATTTTCTAAATTTCTTTTTTTAATTACGGTTTATAAAAAAATTCTAGAATTAATACGTGTTCTGATTGATACGGAACTAAATTTTCCAAACGATTTTTGAATTGAAGTATCAATTGGGATTAGGCTTTCTTGAACCTAAATATATAGTTATATTTCGTCATTAATTGGAGTATCAATTGGGATTGAGTGCATCCGAGGCTTTCTTGAACCTAAATTTTAGCTTGATATTCATTAGGCTCATATTTCACTTTATAGAACAATTGATATCATCTTTTCAAAAAGACAACCCACAAAAAACCGTTTTTTTTTTCTTAAAAAATTATGAGCGTTAATCCATCCAATTCTTATGGATTTGTTCTTTTTCATCCGAATAGACAGGAACTATTTCTATTAGCAGTATGAAGCTAAGCATTGATATCTAATATTCTCTGCGAATGATATCCCCCCGACATTATCTCCAATGCACATATAGATGTATACATTCCACATGCCGACAATTCAATTTGTCATATATATAATGAACGTGGCATAATGAAGTAGTAAATTACAATAACAACAACATCAGGAACGGAGAGTAACCTAGGCGGCGCTAGAAAATTTGTGAATGGTCCAGCATCATGTTGATGTAATTGGACTGATCACATCATCAACAATATAGTAAGAACTTGTTCAATTCTATATCTCTCCTGTTGGGCTGCACAATATTAAAGTAAATTGCAAGTTCATTTAATTTGTAGGCTAATAATCAAGATTGCTGCCGCAATATATTTTGAAAGTATCAAAACAAATAATTCCTAATAAAATAAAATTTGCAAATTGTAATAAATCCACACACAAATTTAAAATGTTAACTATGACCATATGTGCTATTCTTTTGACTCAATTATCAAAATTAAGAAGGGTCTGGTAAATAGCCGACCCTGATTCTCTACTATAAGGGTCGGATCTTTACAACCTTTACAGATACCCACGACTAATGTTGGTCAATCAAAGTTGGCTCTAATTTATATCCGACCTTGATATATAATTGGCTGATTGAAAGTTATAAGCATATTAGGTATGACCGTATGATGAACAAGGTTAAGACATCAGATATATGTTCCTATATAAACAAGGTTATGACATCAGATGTTCTGTCTCAAAATCACCTGAAAACTCAATTAACTTCTTGTATCTGTCAAATATAACATGATGATCATTATTTCAAGTATTTTTATGTATAGAAACAAAAGTATATAGAGCAATTATAAAGATAATTTACTAACCGCTTCCCACTATTGCTTATTTTATCTCTGACTATTGCTTATTGAAGTCACTAGTGGAGTCACATGCTCGTGATTAGCAGGACAAACTGGTTACGTGGCTTCTAATAAAAATAAACAGTTGAATTTGAAGTTCAAATAGTCAATCTAAATGGCTCCATATTAAAGTGTGCTTGGAAACAAAATTTTATATTTTTTTGAAATATTTGACTATTTTTTTGGAATTTTTTAAAATCATTGGTTTTCAGAATTTTCTAGACTATATAGAAAAATAACTGTATATTAAAGTGATTGAAATATTTTTATTTGAAGTCTGGAATTAGATTGAATCAAGACTGTTGGAAGCCACGTAACCCCAGTTTATCCTGCTAAAATCAAACGTAAAACATCTCGAGTATTGGAGTCTGTGACTCCACAAGTTACTTCAATTGGCATTAATAGTCAGAGATTAAATAGCAAGCAAAAATAACTATTGTACCAGGATCAGATCTCACATCATGATTAAAGTAATCGCGAATGTGTTTATATATATGTTGCGCACAGTAAGAAAAACGAGTTTCCATTCTTACTTCAAAGAGGAAAAACAAGGTCATACATATATTTTGCATTTAAATGTGATAAAGAATGTCATTAATTGACAAAAAATGAAGTATTATTGATGCAAATAGAATAAGCTGGTAGATCTAATTAATTTAATGGCCTTGCAAACCAAAATTAAGTCCCTATCATTTCTGACATTGTCTGCTGGCAAATTAATAAGACCAAGCATAATAAAGGAACATAATTTTCAGTTCAACTCATTACATAAATGCATTTATTATCAATAAACACACTGAGTAAATACATTCATACAAAATGATTGAGCAAAGCAGAATTATTTCTATATATATTTGTTGGAGTAGAACTAGGGTGCTCCTAAGTTCACCAAACCTCTTGTGAACTTAACTCTAAAATATATCGAATCGATTTTAAACGATAAATCCAAACTGTTGAAATCTTTCTACCTAATGAGTGATGAGTCTACATGTGAAAATTTTAAAGTTTCGAATTAATTTAATATAGATTCAAGTGGTCAAAAGTTTAAGGTTTATAAATTAATTTTAATGCATTCATTTTTTGGACTCCTTTGACCACTTGACTCTATATTAAATTAATTCGAAACTTTAAAACTTTCACATATAGACGCATCAATCATTAGGTAGAAGGATTTCAACGGTTTGAATTTATCGTTAAAAGTCGATTCGATATGTTTTAGAGTCAAATTCACAAGAGGTTTGGTGAACTTAGGAGCACCCTAGTTCTACTCATATTTGTTGAGACACATGACCACATTCTCTTGCTGTGCTCAATCATTTCTATATTTATTGAGACCACATGACCACACTCTCTTGCATGCATACATAGTAACACAAATGCATACACATATAATAACATTACTTTCCGGTTTAGGGTTTAGGGTTTGGCGTTCATCTCCAGCCACCACAGCAGACATAGTTGAATTTCCTGAGATGATCACACCAGCAGTGCCAGCACGGTTTGTTCCTGTGGCCCAGATAGCCCTGTTATTGTTATCATAGACCACAACATTGCGGTCGCTTTGGAGAATCAAACGGTAGTTACCTTGGGCCCTATTGGTGTTACTAGCAACCTCTTCTTACTGTAATTTGCTTTCAGATCATTATGCCACGTTCATTATATGACAAATTGAATTATCGATCGGTAGGTGGAATTTATACATCTATATGTGCATTGGAGATAATTTCGGGGGCGGGCGTTGTATCATTGGCAGAGACAGCTAATTAGGCTGGGAAGACATATATGAAGCCGTGCCCATGCCAAGATGGGGATCAAGACAATACCTAATTAAAATCAATTCCATTTTTTAGGTGAAGCAGGTATCCATAAATATTAGATATCAAGAATATTTATCAATTCTCTGCTTGATATTGACAAGACCTAATTAAAATCAATGCCATTTTTTAGGTGAAGCAGGTATCCATAAATATTAGATATCAATAATATTTATCAATTCTCTGCTTGATATTGCTTATATAATATTTCCTCGCTATACGGATGAAAAACAAAACAAATTCAAAAGAATTGGATGGATTACCACTGACAATTTCACTAGGGGGTCGTCTTTGTGAAAAGATGATATTTGCAGAGACATGGATGGATATCAATGATTCAATAAAGTAAAATATGGGCCTAATACTTCCCACTATACAGTTCAAGCCGAACAAGGCCTCAGATGCACTCTATTCCAATTGAGACTCCATTGATCATATATAACTTTTTCATAGTGTAATGCTATTAATATTCTTGATGTTTATTTATAATTTTACTTTATTTTCCTTTTCAATCTTCATTATCATAACCAGTGTTTTAATTATTGTCACTAATCGGAGGTGTTACAATTGAGAAGATGCTGTTACATATTCTCCTCCATTTACATGATAATGATCGAAACAAGATATTGCTACCAGCCTACCATCACTATTTTATGTTTTGGCTTTATTCCTGAATGAAACAAGATGTTGCTACCATCACTATTTTACTTTTTGGCTTTTTTACTTCAAATGTTACACCGTATTGAATTGTAATTCATTTGTTTTTTGTGTTAACTCTAAGAAGAACAAAACGAAAAAATAGAAGGTTTGTTGTTTAATTTGGCAGACCCAATCTGGGATGCTTCAAATTAAATGGCGGACCTTCACTTTTTTGTCCGCTATTTAATTAGACGGACGTGGCAGATTTCAAAATTTTCAGAAAAAATATTTTTTTAGTTTATTATTTTTTTCAGTATGGTACAAACAAAAAAATCGACCATAGACAAACACACACACACACACAAAGGAGGGATCAAATTGCACCATTTTATGGTTACACATCTTGACACCATATGTTTATAAGTCATTTTTGCGATTTAAAAATCCAAACAGTTGATCTGAATCATTTAACATGATCTCCATATTAAACTGTGCTTGAAGACCCAATTTTATATGTTTTGGAAAATATTTACTATTTTTTTTAAATTTAAAATGGCTGTCCTTCCATGGTCCATAAATATTTGTGAACAATAGTTTTGTACATATCTTATTAAATACTAAACAAATTTCAAAAAATGTAAAATTTGGTCTCCAAGCACATTTTAATATGGAGATCATATTGAATAGTTCAGATCGACAATTTGGACTTTGAAAAAACATAAATAACTTGTAAGCATATATAGAGTTAGGCTATAGTGCATTGCAATGTATAGGCCCTCTTTTATATTGAATTATAAACAGTTGAATTTGAAGTTCAAACAGGTGATCTAAATGGCTCCATATTAAAGTGTCCTTGGAGACAAAATTTTATATTTTTTGGAAATATTTGACTATTTTTTTAGAAATTTTTAAAATCATTAGTTTTCAGAAATTTCTAGAGTATATAAAAAAATAACTATATATTAAAGTGATTTAAATATTTTAATTTGAAGTCTGGAATTAGTTTGAATCAAGACTTTTGGAAGCCACGTAACCCCAGTTTATCCTGCTAAAATCAAACGTAAAACATCTCGAGTATTGGAGTATGTGACTCGACTAGTTACTTCAATTAGCATTAATAGTCAGAGATTAAATAGCAGGCAAAAAGAACTATTGTATGAGGATCAGATCGATCTTTATCACCAATGTGTTTATATGTTGCCCACAGTAAGAAAAACGAGTTTTCATTCTTACTTCAAAGAGGAAAAACATTGTCATACATCTATTTCGCATTTAAATGTGACAAAGAATGTCATGAGTTGACAAAAATTGAAGTATTCTTGATGCAAATAGAATAAGCTTGTAGATGTAATTAATTTTATGGCATTGCAAACCAAAATAGTCCCTATCATTTCTGACATTGTCTTCTGGCAAATTAATAAGACGCAGCATAATAAAGGAACGATATTTTTAGTTGAACTCATTACTAAATTCATTTATTATCAATAATCACACCGGGTAAATACATTCATACGAAATGATTGAGCACAGCAGAATTATTTCTATATTTATTTGTTGAGACACATGACCACACTCTCTTGCTGTGCTCAATCATTTCTACATTTATTAAGACACATGACCACACTCTCTTGCAAGCATACATAGTAACACAAATGCATAACATACAGTAACATTACTTCCCTTTTAGGGTTTAGGGTTTGGCGATTTCATCTCAGCAGACTTAGTTGAATTTCCTGAGATGATCACACCAGCAGTGCCGGCACGGTTTGTTCCTGTGGCCCAGATAGCCCTGTTATTGGCAGTATAGATCACAACATTACGGTCGCCTTGGAGGACCAAACGGTAGCTACCTTGGCCAATATTGGTGTTACTAGCCCAGACAGCCCTGTTACTGCCATCATAGATCACAAGGTTACCATCTGTCTGCATCCGTAGCTGGCAGTTATTGCCCTTTCCGTTGGTCCCAGATGCCCAAATGGCCCGACCACTATCGTATAATACCAGATTACAGTCTGCTTGTATCGTAAAAATGTAGCTCCCAGATGAGAGGTACTGACCCCCATTCAGGCTTTGACCTGAGTTCAAGGTATCAGCAGCGAAGCTAGAGGGCGCAAGAAAGGCTAGAACTGCTGTGAGGATTAGAAGAGTGGTAGGAAGAGAAGGTGATGCCATTATTTGTGATACTAGAACTGATCTAGTTGAGTTGTGTTGGTTGCCTTTGCTGGTGTTCCCTATTTATAGATCAATATAAGGGGTATTACTGTAATTTGCTACTTCAGATCATTATGCCACGTTCATTATATGACAAACTGAATTATCGGTAGGTGGTCGGGAATATATACTTCAGATCATTATGTGTGTGCATTGGAGATAAGGTGGGGTATCATTGGCCGAGAATATTAGATATCAATGCTTAGCTTCATATATACTTCTAATAGAAATAGTTCCTCGCTATTCGGATGAAAAAGAACAAATCCATAACAATTGGAAGGATAAACGCTCATAATTTTTGAAGCAAAAAAAAATACGCTCATAACATGTAGTGTTTAAACGGTCACATTCAAATCACGAGGAATTGAATATTTGTGAAATGGTGTATATATATATTAATCAGACAACAATTATTCCATATTCAATTAGTCCTCATCTGCTGTTATAAAAGTGATGGCGCCTACTTCTAGCAGTGTGTTTAGACTGTTCTATTAAATCAAAAAGGCAAAAATATATCAGACAATTCTTTCTATAATATAAATCAATCGTTCTATCTTAATCTAACTAGGGGTGTAAACGAATCCGGGTTTATCCGATGGATATCTGCTCCGAATCTGCTTATAATATGAATCCGGATTAAACAGATACAGATATTTCCGAATACAGATAGTTCCGTAAGGATATAAATGGAGTGGATATTCGTATATATTCGGCTCTGAAATTTAATATTTGAACTGACATGCGGATTTTACAGGTGTCTGTGTTAACCAGAAACCAATCGCATAAAAAAATGAATCGGATATGAATCTTAAATAATAACGGATCGGATATCTGGTACAATCCGGCACCCAATTTCATTTACTTATCTAGACCAAATGGGTAAAATCAAGTTAATTTTCGAGATAATCTTTGATTTCTTTAATCAAGTTAATTTTCGAGATAATCTTTGATTTCTTTTATAGACATTTCAGCACCTTAATTTTGTTTTGATGAATTGGGACTAAGGAACATTCTTCGTACCAGAAAAAGCAGAAAAATCTTTAAGCATATTTCAATTCATTTCACGCTTGTAGAGTTCCCAAAAAACATACATATTCATTTAAGTCCAAGGATTTTGGGCCTAACAATTTTGGGTCAAGTTGTGCATTTATTTGTTAAGAAAATCATATAATTTATTATGATAATGGATTGGTTATCTGAAACATAACCAATTAGTCATGCATAATTACCACTTTACAAACTTAAAAACTCTATTAAATTTTTGTCAATTTAGATAATCAGATTAGGTAATTTACAATTACAAAATTTAGTAGAATTACTCAATATCCGACAATAATCCGCTCCATATTCGTATTCAAATCCGTATCCCTGGATTATCCGCTCCGTATTCGTATCCGTTTAAGACGGATATAGTTTTAAATTTTGATATCCGTATTCGAATCCATATCTCTAGATTATCCGCTTTGTATTCGTATCCGTATTCGTATCTGCTCATTGAAAAATGGATACAGATACGGTATTAGTATTATCCGCTCCGAATCTGCTCCGTTTACACCACTAAATCTAACTTGTATGTTAAATGTGGCACAATATTGGATAACCCTTTAATTATTTGGCAGTATGTTAAATGTGGCACAATATTGGATAACCCTTTAATTATTTGGCAGTAGATGTAGGTTAATACAGTAGTTGAGTTACGCACTACTACAAAAAAAAACACTTTCTATACTTTAGGTTATACACGGATTTTTTCTATTTTATATAAAATCGTGTATGAAATAGGATTTTTCAAATGTTTAAAATATCTATAAGAATCCTACACGGATATTAATTTAAAAGTCCGTGTACAATTGTGTGAAGAAAAAGCCATGTGGAAATGAAACTTTTGTACACGGATATTTCATTAAATATTCGTGTAGAAATGGTGAGAGAGCTACACGGATATTTAATAAAAATATCCGTGTAGGAATGTCTTTTGTACACGGTTTTTTATTGAAATACTCGTGTATATATGTTGAGAAAGCTACACAGATTTATAGATAAATATCCGTATAGGAAATGTCATTTAGGGTTTTAATGAAATAAACATCTTCTCTTCCAGCGCCGTTTTGATCACATAGTACCCTATCAACTGTTTGAACTTTGAAAATGAAGATATTGATCAATAGTACCATAGCATCACTTGCAATATCATTAATATTATTGATTATTTTATTATAATTTTACTTTATTTCATTTTTCTATCTTCATTAATTATCATCACTATTATTATAATTAATTATTGCCACAAATCAGAAGTGGATCTAAGCATAAAATTTGAAAGCCAAAATGTCCAATATTTTTTCTGAATCATCGATCATGTATTTGTGGTAAATTTATGTTATACAAAAAAATTTAAGAAATTTATATTTGACTTCCATAATTGTAATTCATATTGTTGATGATGTCATAAGTCCAATTACATCAACATAATGCTGGACCTTCATTCACAAATTTTCTAGTCCCGCCTCCGTTACTCCGTTCATGATGTACTTGTTGTTGTTGTAATTTACTACTTCATTATGCCACGTTCATTATATGACAAATTGAATTATTTGACTTCCATAATTGTAATTAATATTGTTGATAATGTGATTAGTCCAATTACATCAACATGATGCTGGACCATTCACAAATTTTCTAGTCCCGCCTACGTTACTCCGTTCCTGATGTTGGACCATTCACAAATTTTCTAGTCCCGCCTACGTTACTCCGTTCCTGATGTTGTTGTTGTTGTAATTTACTACTTCATTATGCCACGTTCATTATTTGACAAATTGAATTATCGGTAGGTTAATATATACATCTATATGTGCATTGGAGATAATGTCGGGGGGATATCATTGGCAGAGAATATTAGATATCAATGCTTAGCTTCAGGTTAATATATGCATCTATATGTTCATTGGAGATAATGTCGGGGGGATATCATTGGCCGAGAATATTAGATATCAATGCTTAGCTTCAGGTTAATATATGCATCTATATGTGCATTGGAGATAATGTCGGGGGGATATCATTGGCCGAGAATATTAGATATCAATGCTTAGCTTCATACTGCTAATAGATATAGTTCCTGTCTATTCGGATGAAAAAGAACAAATCCATAAGAATTGGATGGATTAACGCTCATAATTTTTTAAGCAAAAAAAAACGCTCATAATTTCACTAGTGGGTCGTCTTTTCGAAAAGATCGATGATATCAATGATTATATAAAGTGAAATATGGGTCTAATAATAAAATTTAGGCTGAAGAAAGCCTTGGATGCACTCAATCCCAATTGAGACTCCAATTAATGATGAAATATAACTTCATGTGATGCAAGCCGTTTCAATTCAAAAATTGTTTGGAAAATTTAGTTCCGTATCAACAAGAACACGTATTTTAGAATTTTTTTTTATAAAGCGTAATTAGAAAAAGAAATTTAGGAAAGTAATATGGTTAATTTTTTTTACAAACACTATATATAAAAACCGAGCAATTCGGCCCGAAATTTTTTTTTCATTCGGGATCGAATTGGCAACTCGGCCCCGAATTGTTTCACAGTGTTTACCGGAAAAATTGTGTATCCATTGGTCCAGCGCAGAGGTCCCAAAAGTAATTTTTTCAGCCGAGACCAAATTGACATTTCGGTCTCCAAAATTTTTTTTTAGGATTTGCTTATAAATACCCTCCTGAAAGACGAAGAAGCGTATCTGATTGCCAGGCAGAGACATCTGCTATGTATGCAGAGGAACCTACTACACAAGGAACACGGAGAAACGTATCTAGTAGCCAAGCAGAGGCAACTGCTACAGAGGCATCTGGCAGCCAATTTTCTGGTAGCCGATCAGTTGGTCGTTTGATGAACAGAATATTCAGACGTAAAGAACAATGAACATTTCATAAGACCATGTTTCTACTACAAAACTATGCTAATTTGTATTAATGTCATTATTGGTAAGACTATGTTTGTAATACTATGTATCCTTGAGGTCTAAAATTCAGATCTTTAAGTTATATTCTGATGTTTTAATTTGTCTATGTTTTCTAATCTTTAATGGCGCAAAAATCTAGATGCTTACAAACAATTGCATGGTTCCTAGCTGTTTCGATTAATCCCTAAACCCTAAACTCAAAATATTGATTCATAGTACCATACCATCACTCAATATCATTAATATTATTGATCGTTTTATTAATTTTGTTTTATTATAATTTTACTTTATTTCATTTTTCTATCTTCAATATCATCACCTTATTATAATTATTGCCACTAATCAGAAGTGGATCTAAGCATAAAATTTGAAAGTCAAAATGTCCAATATTTTTTCTGTATCATCGATCATGAATTTGAGGTAAATTTATGTTATACAAATGATTTTTAAAGAAATTTATATTTGACTTCCATAATTGCTGTTGTTGTTAGTATGATCATTAGCTTACGTTAGTATTATTATATTATTATCATTATTCTTATTAGCCAAACAATAATAAAAAAAAAATACTTTTTCTTTCTAAAGCACATCAAACATACAATTAGAACGTAACAGCATGTTTCATATTTGATTCCGGAAGGTAACTTGATTTTCTTTCCATTACAGCATTGTTATTCTTTCGCCTTTCACAAAAAAAAAATGTTGTTCACTCAAAAGAGCACAGCAACCTGGTAATGTTTATATGGTTCTGCTTTCAGCTAATCCTTACAAAGGTGCTAATATATGGCCAAACAGTACATTAATTTTAAAAACATAAACAGAAGACTCCATTAATTAGTTGCTCGTTTAACAATGAGCAACAAATGAAAAGTTAGCACATATTGCGCCTTCAAAAGGAAAACTAAATCGATGACGCTCTCATGCTATTGGTTCAGGTACGGTTCCGCTATTCAATTTTATATTCAACACAGATGATCCTGCAGTGACTGATGATGGCTTTCGTCAGTTTCAACACATGCAACCAGGTCACTAGTGTATATAGTTGACCAATTAGCAAAAATGGGCAGATCACAAGGCTGGGAGTACACGGGGTACACTTATCCCATTTTTAGCCTAGGATAGGTTTGTAGTTTAAATCACAAAGATGGATACGAGATCATGTGTGGAATGTAATAGGAAGAAGTTGGGGTCTGTTTCTGTAATAGCCTACGGGCATGTCTTAAAGCAAAAAAGAAATACATTTCTATATGTGGATTTGGAGACAAGGTGGGGTATAATTCGCAGAGAGAGCTAATTAGGCGACACAAATGAAGCCGCGCCAATGCCAAGATGGGGATCAAGACAATACCTAATTAAAATCAAGGCCATCTTTTAGGTGAAGCAGGTATCCATAAATATTAGATATCAATGTTCTGCTTGATATTGCTTATATAAAAGTTCCTCATGAAAAATGAACAAATCCAAAAGAATTGGATGGATTAACGCTGACAATTTCACTAGTGGGTCGTCTTTGTGAAAAGATGATATTTGCAGATGGATGGATATCAATGATTCAATAAAGTGAAATATGGGCCTAATACTTTCCACTATACAGTTCAAGCCCAACAAAGCCTCAGATGCACTTAATTCCTATTGAGACTCCATTGACCATATATAACTTTTTCATAGTGTAATGCCATTAATATTCTTGATGTTTATTTATAAAAAATTTGTCATTATAATTTTACTTTATTTTCCTTTTCAATCTTCATTATCATAACCAGTGTTTTAATTATCATCACTAATCGGAGGTGTTACAATTGAGAAGATGCTCTTACATATTGTCCTCCATGTATATGATAATGATCGAAACAAGATGTTGCTACCATCACTATTTTATTTTTTGGCTTTATTCCTGAATGAAACAAGATGTTGCTACCATCACTATTTTACTTTTTGGCTTTATTCCTCCAATTTTTTTTATAGTTGGCGGCAATTGCCGACAACAGGCATATTGATTCAAAATTATTATTTTACAAAAAAACTAGAAGTTATGAAAAATTGGACGTATACAACATCTCGAAAACTATACAATGAGATGAGAATCCATTCCTAGTCTAGAAAACAAAAACTCGTAAAAATAAGAAATCTCTAATCGGAGCCCTTAGCAATTCGATCTCCATGCCTCAATTTCCAAGGATGTATCGTTGATGAGACAATGCACTGGCCTTTCCCTGTTTGAAAAGAGTCACTTGTTTCTTTCTCTCCACAGAGCCCATGCTCCCACCGCCCAAACCACATTCCAAATGGCCCTACCCCGCGGGGCCATATGAGCTGCCATTTGAATCCAAACCTACTCAATGTTGGTTCCTCCCGTACACAGAATGTTGTATTGTGCCATCAATCCTTGCTAGAATCTAATCAAATAACCGCAGTCCCACATAATGTGGTCCCTTGTTTCCACAAGGACTGCCTGGCATAAGTGACAACCCATCTGAACATTGCACACTCTAGTTGACAAGGTCTGCTGTGTCAGAATATTTTCATCCAACATGAGCCAACAGAAGATCCTAACCTTCGGGGAAGCCTTTATTTTCCAAAGTCCTTTCTGGGTATGTGATCTGATTTCCCTGTTATGCATCATCATGTATGTCGATGCACAAGTGAATTCCCCCGACATAGTCCATCTCTACACTTGCCTACCCGACTGGGACTGGACAGAGCATCGGTAGAACCCCCTATCCCTACCAAGTCTTTTAAGAAGAAGGACGCCCTATTCCTTCAAATGTTATACGGTATTGAATTGTAATTCATTTTTTTTTTGTGTTAGTTGTAAGAAGAACAAAACAAAAAATAGAAGGTTCGTCGTTTAATTTGGCGGATCCAGTTTGGTGTCCGCAAATTAAATGGCAGACCTTCACTTTTTTATCCGCTATTTAATTAGGCGGGCATGGCAGATTTCGAAATTCTCTAAAAAAAAATAGTTTTTTGTTTATTATTTTTTTCAATATGGTACAAATAAAAATTTCGGCCATACACACACACACACACAGAGGAGGGGTCAAATTACACCATTTTATGGTTACACATCTTGACACCATATATTTATAAGTCATTTTTGTCATTTAAAAATCGAAACAGTTCCTTGTAAATATAACTAAAGATACCCCTCAGTGGCATCTTGATCGTTGTAATTATTACTGTTATTAATAAAATTAGATTGGCAGCCTCTGCCAATTCTTCAAAAAAAAAAAATCAAAACAGTTGATCTGAACCATTCAACATGATATCCATATTAAACTGTGCTTGGAGACCAAATTTTATATTTTTTAGAAAAAATTTACTATTTTTGTTAAAAAAAATTAAAATGATTGTCCTTCAATGGTCCATAAATGTTTGAGAACAATAGTTTTGTACACATCTTAATAAATACTAAATAAATTCCAAAAAATGTAAAATTTGGTCTCCAAGCACATTTTATATGGAGATCATATTGAATGGTTCAAATCGACTATTTGCACTTGAAAAAAACATAAATAACTTGTAAGCATATGGTGTAAAGATGTGTCACAGTAAAATATGACTTTGAAAAAAACATATAACTTGTAAGCATATATAGATTTGGGCTATAGTGCATTGCAATGTATAAGCCCTAGCCTCTTGTACATTGAACTGTAAACCATTGAATTTTGAAGTTCAAATAGTTGATCTAAATGGCTCCATATTAAAGCGGGCTTAGAGACAAAATTTTATATTTTTTGGAAATATTTGACTATTTTTTTAGAATTTTTTAAAATCATTGGTTTTCAGAAATTTCTGGACTATATAGAAAAATAATTGTACATTGTATATTAAAGTGATTTAAATATTTTAATTTGAAGTCTGGAATTAGTTTGAATCAAGACTGTTGGAAGAAGCCACGACCCCAGTTTATCCTGCTAAAATCAAACGTAAAACAAACCGAGTATCGGAGTATTATTTGACTCCGCTGGTTACTTCAATTAGCATTAATAGTCAGAGATTAAATAGCAGGCAAAAAGAACTATTGTATCAGGATCAGATCTCACATCATGATTAAAGTAATCACCAATGTGTTTATATGTTGCGCACAGTAAGAAAAATGAGTTTCCATTCTTACTTCAAAGAGAAAAAAAACAATGTCATTAGTTATTTTGCATTTAAATGTGACAAAGGATGTCATTAGTTGACAAAAAATGAAGTATTCTTGATGCAAATAGAATAAGCTTGTAGATGTAATTAATTTTATGGCCTTGCAAACCAAAATAGTCTCTATCATTTCTGACATTGTCTTCTGGCAAATTAATAAGACGCAGCATAATAAAGGAAGAATATTTCAGTTGAGCTCATTACATAAATTCATTTATTATCAATAAACACACTGGGTAAATACATTCATATGAAATGATTGAGCACAGCAGATCATTATTTCAATATTTGTTGAGACACATGACCACACTCTCTTGCTGTGCTCAATCATTTCTATATTTATTGAGACACATGACCACACTCTCTTGCAAACAACATAGTAACAAAAATGCATACACATACAGTAACATTACTTTCTGATTTAGGGTTTAGGGTTTGGCGATTTCATCTCCAACCACCACAGCAGACTTAGTTGAATTTTCTGAGATGACCACACCAGCAGTGCCGGCACGGTTTGTTCCTGTGGCCCAAATAGCCCTGTTATTGCCATCATAGATCACAACATTACGGTCGCTTTGGAGAACCAAACGGAAGTTACCTTGGGCCCTATTGGTGTTACTAGCCCAGACAGCCCTGTTACTGCCATTATAGATCACAAGGTTACCATCTCTCTGCATCCGAAGCTGGCAGTTATTGCCCTTTCCGTTGGTCCCAGACGCCCAAGTGGCCCGGCCACTATCATATAATACCAGATTACAGTCTGTTTGCATCGAAAAAACGTACTTCCCATTATTGAGGGTCAGACCCGCATTCAGGGTTTCGCCTGAGTTCAAGACATTATCAGCAAAGCTAGAGGGAGCAAGAAAGGCTAGAACTGCTGTGAGGATTAGAAGAGTGGTAAGAAGAGAAGGTGATGCCATTATTTGTGATACTAGAAGTCTAGAACTGATCTAGTTGAGTTGTGTCGGTTGCCTTTGCTGGTGTTCTCTATTTATAGATCAATATAAGGGGTATTACTGTAATTTGCTACTTCATTGTGCCATGTGCGTACGTAGGGGTGTAATTAAATGGATCGGATACAGACGAATAGTGATCATACTTCAGATCATTATGCCATGTTCACTGTATGACAATTGAATTATCGGTAGGTGGGAGTTATTGGAGATAAGGTCGGGTATCAATGGCCGAGAATATTATATATCAATGCTTAGCTTCATACTGCCAAAGTGCCAATAGAAATAGAAACAGGAGCGGAACCATGATTTGTGTATATGGGGGTCTGAACAACATCTTATAAAAAACAATGGCATGCATGCATGGTTCCTGTTTCGACACGTCTATGTTTTCAAAAATCATGCATGGTTCCTGTTTCGATTAAATTGCTCTTTAATTCATAATGTCTAGTGCTCTAGGGAAATGGGATGCTCAGGTGAGCAGGTCCATTTTTTTCTTCTCTTTTATAATGTCAAAAATCTTTAATTGCACTTGGGGCCGAGTTGCCTTGGCCCGTAGGCTTTTATACAGATTTTGTATGGCCCATGTTCTTAAAAATTGTGAAACAAAGCTGAGTTATCAATTCGTCCCGAATAAAAAAAAATTCAGATGGAGTTACCAACTCAGTTCTTTTGATTTTTGTAAATAAAAATAATCATATTGGTTTCCTAAATTTATTTTTTTAATTATGATTTATAAAAAAAAAATTGTACTTTACGCATTAACTCAGAATCTGAGTTAATGCATCTCAGCCGTCCGATGACAATCTGAATCAATCCGGTTCGAAATGATATGCATGCACTAACCCAAATTCATGTCAACACAGATCGGTTAATTCGGATCCTTTATGCATTAATTCAAATTCTGAGTTAATGTAGACGATACAAATTCGTATCAGCAACTATTGCCGCCATTGTTAAGTAACTCTTTTTTTTATATCATATGTACAGTCAACATGATTTTCATATCTTGTGTACTTGTAAATGAAATTTTATCATTATTTTTAAATTTTTCTAATAATTTGTTTTGAATATTCATAAATTTACTTGATTTAAAGATTGTAGACTATTCAAAAGTAATATTTTTTCTCCCTAACGGTACAGATAGTAAAATAATTATAAAAAATATTAAATTTAGTCTATAAGTATATATTTTCATATGTAGATCGTGTTGAAAAGTCCATATCAACTATTTGAACTTTGAAAATGAAAATATTGATCCATAATACCATACCATCACTCAATAAGTCAATATCATTAATATTATTGATTATTTTATTAATTTTGTTTTATTATAATTTTACTTTATTTAATTTTTCTATCTTCATTATCAGCACCATTATTATAATTATTGCCACTAATCAGAAGTGGATCTAAGCATAAAATTTGAAAGTTAAAATGTCCAATATTTTTTCTGTATCATCGATCATGTATTTGTGGTAATTTATGTTATACAAATGATTTTTTAAGAAATTTATATTAGACTTCCATAATTGTTGTTGTTGTTAGTATGATCATTAGCTTACGTTAGTATTATTATATTATTATCATTATTCTTATGCAATAATAAAAAAATACATTTTTCTTTCTAAAGCACATCAAAAATTCAATTAGAACTTAACAGCATGAATCTTTGATTCCGGTGATTTTCTAATTTCCATTACAACATTGTTCTTTCGCCTTTCAAAAAAAACAACAACATTGCTGTTCTTTCATAAAAAAAAAAACATTGTTCTCAAAAGACTACAGCAACCTGGTAATGTTTATATGGTTCTACTTTCAGCTAATCCTTACAAAGGTGCTAATATATGGCCAAACAGTACATTAATTTTAAAAACATAAACAGAAGACTCCATTAGTTGCTCGTTTAACAATCAGCAACCAATGAAAAATCTAGCACATATTGCGCCTTCAAAAGGAAAGATTATATTGGGTCAGATCTGACACAAATACTTTAATTACTTGCCAATGGGTCAGAAAACAATTAATCTTGGCATCAGCTACCATCACTATTTTGTTTTTCGGCTTTATTCCTGAATGAAACAAGATGTTGCTACCATGATTTTGTCTTTCTTCGTTCTTTTTTTATTTATTCTGGATATATACTATCTTTGCTGGCCTTTCACCTACTTGGATTCTTCCATCCACTGCTAGCTTACCCATCCAGACTTTTCTTGGATAATTTTGATCTTGAAATAGCTACTCAATGTTTCTTGCGATTCTTGGGCACGCATCTGAGTAAGGAGTATCCTATGAGGGATTACGAGTTTTTTGTTTTTCTCCAATTTTTTTTTATGGCTGGCGGTAATTGCAAACAACAAGTATATTGATTCAAAAATGTTATTTTACAAAAAAATAGAAGGTATAAAAAATTAGTCGCTCCTCTCGAAAACTATACAGTGAGATGAACGTGGCAGATTTCGAAATTCTCAAAAAAAATAGAGTTTTGGTTTGTTATTTTTTTCAATATGGTACAAATAAAAATTTCGGCCACACACACAGAAAGAGAGAGAGAAAGGAGGGATTAAATTACACCATTTTATTGTTACACATATTGACACCATATGTTTATAAAGTCATATTTGCGATTTAAAAATATAAACAGTTGATCTAAACCATTCAACATGATCTCCATATTCAACTGTGCTTGGAGACTAAATTTTACATTTTTAGAAAAAAATTACTATTATTTTTGAAATTTTAAAATGGCTGTCCTTCAATGGTCCATAATTGTTTGAGAACATTAGTTTTGTACACATCTTAATAAATACTAAACAAATTCCAAAAAATGTAAAATTTGGTCTCCAAGCACATTATAATATGGAGATCATATTGAACGGTTCAGATTGACTGTTTGGACTTTGGAAAAACATATATAACTGGTAAGCATGTGGTGTCAAGATGTGTTACCATAAAATGGACTTTGAAAAAACATAAATAACTTGTAAGCATATATAGAGTTGGGCTATAGTGCATTGCAATGTATAAGCCCTATTCTACATATATTGAACTGTAAACCGTTGAATTTGAAGTTGAAACAGTCGATCTAAATGGATTCATATTAAAGTGTGCTTGGTGACAAATTATATTTTTTTTTTTTGGAAATTTTTGACTATTTTCTTAGAATTTTTTTAAATCATTGGTTTTCAGAAATTTCTGAACTATACAAAAATAACTGCATATTAAAGTGATTTAAATCTTTTAATTTGAAGTCTGATATTAGTTTGAACCAAGATTGCTTGAAGCCACGTAACCCGAGTTTATCCTGCTAAAATCAAACGTGAAACATCACGAGTATCGAAGTATGTGACTCCACTAGTTACTTCAATTAACATTAATAGTCAGAGATTAAATAGCAGGCAAAAAGAACTATTATCTGGATAATATCTCACATCATGATTAAAGTAATCACCAATGTGTTTATATGTTGCACACAGTAAGAAAAACGAGTTTCCATTCTTACTTCAAAGAGAAAAAAAACAATGTCATTTGTTATTTTTCATTTAAATGTGACAAAGAATGTCATCAATTGACAAAAAATGAAGTATTATTGATGCAGATAGAATAAGCTGGTAGATCTAATTAATTTAATGGCCTAGCAACCAAAATTTAGTCCCTATCATTTCTGACAATTGACATTGTCTGCTGGCAAATTAATAAGAACAAGCATAATAAAGGAACAATATTTTCAGTTGAACTCATTACATCATTTATTATCAATAAACACACTGGATAAATACATTCATACGAAATGATTGAGCACAGCAGAATTATTTCTATATTTGTTGAGGCACATGACCACACTCTCTTGCTGTGCTCAATCATTTCTACATTTATTAAGACACATGACCACACTCTCTTGCAAGCATACATAGTAACACAAATGCATACACATACAGTAACATTACTTCCCGGTTTAGGGTTTGGCGACTCAAAACCGAGCCCCCTCAATTACTGTTGGATGTGAGTTTAATGGTCAAATGCTTGTTTAATGAATTGACAATACCTAATTGCAAATTTTAAATATCAAGGAACTTCTTAAGTTAATTTCTACGAGTTACATAATAACTTCATTTAGAGGGGCTTGAATGAATAAAATTGCATTTTTAAATAAATGGGGCTCGGCTGTTAAATCAAAGTCGAATTGGGTCTTTTTCTGATATGGGTTCGACCTTTAACGATGTGAACAGTTGGGCTTGACTATAAATATGCTTGAAATTAATTTGGGTATGGGCCCAAACCAAAAACGGGTTTTATATAATTTGGACCGGACTGTGGAAGCCCAAAATAGCATCACTCTATATATATATATATATATTACTACAAACATAATATGCAGTCTTAAGCGGATGCTGATGTGTATTTTGGGTATATAATTAATTGGTCTATTTCGTACACCTTTTGCTTTAAATTTATAAAACCCTAAATACGCAAAGTAGATTGAATTGCAAGCGCACAATCTATCCTTGTAGTAATTATAGGTATCGATCCAAAGACTAAGGCAGTTATAATTTTTACTAAATTAATTAATCCTAAATTAAGTGCAAATAAGTAAATGGGGGGGGGGGGATTTGTTGCTAAACTAACGATTGTTGGGTTCAATACCCGATAAGAGTTTGTTTGTAACAAGTACTAATTAAAATTAATATAAGAAAATGGGGTTGTGATCAAATTAACAAAGTCTAGGGGCATTTGGTCTACAATCCCTTGGTTAACTCAAAACTTGGTTTATTTTCTTCATTTATACTTTGTTTTGATGGGAGTTCCAACTAGGTTGGCCTATTTCATTTAGGATCAATATTTTTCATGTTTCAAGCCTATCATATTAATTTACCTCGTCTTAGGGCTGTCACTACCTAATAGGGTTATTTAATTGAAGGCTAAATACTCCACTAATTCACATTGATCACTAAGTTTACTCTAAGTATCCCGATTGCGAAGTACTTGTAAATTGGTTTCCCACAACTTTCCATATCCAGTCTTTAGTTCTCATGATCAGGGGTAGACTCGATTTGGGCCATCTAATCTATTATCCATAAGGTAATTTGTGTACAAGACTTAGTTTTATCAATGGCTTAAACACCCTTGAAGACAAGAGGGCTGTCACTACCTCCGCAAGGTGTGGTTTCAAAAACACAAGTAATGCATAACTCACAAATTTATAAAATAAGAACTAAATATCGATTCAAAACAATCATCATTCAAGAAAATATTCTAAGCAATTAAATTAACACAAGTTCATGATTCGCGACCTAAGCCCCTAGAAGAGGGATTAGCCGCTCATGTTTGCAACAACAAAAGCATTCATGGTTAACAATTCAATTAACTAAGCAATTAAACTAAGAAAACAACAAGGAAATAGAATACACCAATTCCCAAGCTATACTTCCGTTCTCTTTTGCTGAGCGTCCTTGAACAGTCGTCTGATCCCATTTCTTTGCCCTTGAACACCTCAGAGATTAATGGAGAGATTAAGTTTTGAATGGAAGGTAGATTATGAGCTGTGGTGAGATACCTCTCTAGGTGTTCCTTGCCTCTTTTATAACCCATTTCGTGACTGGGAAACAATCAGGCAGGATCTGGAAGAAAATCTTGGCGAAGATCGTATCCCAAAATCATTTTTCTTTCTATTTCAGGGCATTAGTGCGGCCAGACGTGCGGCCAGAGGGTGCCGCACAAAGTTGCAACGCCTGAAGATTTATTTTATGCGGCCAGGGGTGGCCGCATCTTGGGCCGCAAGATCCCACTGACTCGCCCTTTGCTCTTCTTGATTTTATGCAGCCGGCTATGCGTGCTAAGGAGGCCGCACCAGTCCTGTTGAGAATACATTACGGAGTTGTGCAGCCAGGGGTGGTCGCATGCATGTCCGCATTTCTGCACTGAGTTGGCACTTTTCCTTTTGTTGGTTTGTGCGGCCAGGAGGGGCCGCACATATGGCCACATTTTTGCTATGAGTTGGGAATTCTTTGATAGGATTGGTATTGCGACTTCAAAGATAGTTGTAAGGCCGCACATTGTGCCCCAGAGACCGTACATGATGTTGAAAAGCTCCAAACTGAAATCAAAATAAAATAGAAGCAGTAACTTGGTTCTTGGGTGTAAATCTAATTAAATTAATCTAAAATACATGGGAATTGATTACAAAATCAGAGTAAAACCGTGTTAAAAGTGTATATAATTTAGACTCATCAGATGCATAAACAATTTCTTATTAAATTAAACAAATAATGCATCATAAATTATCACTAAGCATACTCTATAAACTTAAATGTAAATAAAGGAACTCATCTAAATATAGATATCAATTCTCACATAATTTAATATTGTGTGATGAAATAAATTATATTAAACAGTTTTATTTTCAAATTAAAAATTGAACAAACAGCTTATCTTCAAATTAAGTTAAAATTAAATTAAAATTAAATTAAAATTAAATTAGAATATAAATTAATTTCGATCAGTTCGAACAAGGCCAGACTGACTGAATCAATTGAATATGATCAACCGTAGTTAGAGTTAAGAAGAATGTGATAGGACCATGTGCCGCAGACCCACAACACAAGCAAGACTCAGACTATGAATAGGCTAGGCTTCGGACCTCTAACCCGAGTTGGACCGAAGTCATGAAGAAAGTCTAGACCGAAAAACCTCTAAAAACATTCCAAATAGAACCGGGGCGAAACCGACTCGCACCGGTCCCTCACACAGAAGCCAAACGAGGTGAACAGGGGTTCGGCTCGGCAAGGCCTAACAAGGCCCAAAAACATATCCGAAGCAAGGCCTGGTTAGGCGATGGTCCAGGAAGGCCCAGTTCGGTCACAGCTTATAATCGTCGGTATTGTCCTCCACCGACAGTAAATGTGGTGTCATCACCGACTGTACGGACAGTTGAGTCTATTTAAGGCGCTAAAGCTTCATTTATTAGGGTTGGATGTTGAAATTAAATTGAAATTAAAGCATAACTAAATGCAATAATCAATTGGATGTTGAAGTTAAGAAAGTGCAACGTATCAATTCGGACTCTATTGGTCATGGCGTTTTGAAGTTAAAAATGATGGAAATTTAATGTCTAACAATAATTTGCTCGATCTGTTGTTTCTTCTAAAAATTAAGAGATGTTGAAATTTGGAAAGACCAAGACTATATGCCTCTTAAAATAGGCTATAAATTGAAATTATGGCACAATTAGTTAGAACATTTAATGGAGTAGCTTAATTTGATCATTTATGACGTCTTGTAACGGAATATTGAAATTTTATTAATCAATTAAGAAAACCTCTAATTTAGACAAGATGTTGAAATTAATTTTATTAAATTGATCAAGGGTTTTTTTTTTTTTTTTTTGAAAAAAGTGGATTCATCCACCGATTTCCATTAGAATGAAAATCCAAACATTGTTTTGAATATGGCGTAATCCACAATGATATGTTGAATTTACCGTACCGAAACTTTTATCCTTCAAAACACATATTTGTTATGTGAGATTTTGATTGCTGAAAGTTTAGAATATATTGTTTTGGATACACATATTTTTTTTATTTTCGGGATTTCTTTCTAGTATAAAGTTCCTGCTTGCATCTTTCTAGCCGTTATTTATGAACCCTTTTCAAATTTAAGCACACTCTCCTTTCTGAAATTTGGATTCACAAACTATGGTTCAATATGCAAAATAAAAAATTCACAATCCAAACTTATATTAAATTAATAAGATTTGAAGACAAGAGATAGCTCATGGAGAAATAAAGATGCGATTAAATAAAGAAAAACTTCTAGATATTTAACCCGATAGTTAGGGTTTAACTCTATTCTTTGGGTTCTTCAACGGTGCTGGAGGAGCTTCCTTTATTTTTTTTCCACGTTTATTCTCCTCTTCCTTATCCTTACAAGTGCTGGTTATCCTTACAAGTGCTGCACTTCCAGCGGATACCTTATTATATTATATTTCCAAAACAAGATTTTCTTTGACTTCAAATCTCTTTTTTTTTGTGCTATCTCATTTTTAGATTGTTTTCCAACAGTCTTGATTCAAACTAATTCCAGACTTCAAATTAAAAAATTTAAATGACTCTAATATACAGTTATTTTTCTATATATATATATAGTTGGACTATAAATTGTTGGTTTTAATTTCCAAAACCGGAAAATGTTAATTATTACTTGGGGCTTAATTATGCATGTCAGACTCAGCAACAAATAAGTGGTCACGATCTCAAATCTTAGCTTTGATACCTTATTATATTATATTTTTGCATCCATGTTTCCATATCCACCCAAAAATAAAGTGTCTTGACCAATTTCTACTATTTTTGCATTGTAACCTCGTTAAAGGTACTAGTTTACATTTATGATATATCTGATAGAAACGTGTCGTATAAAAACTCAAGTAGGAACCAATGTCATGGACAATTTCTATTATTCTCATTGCACATACAGATCTCTTGGATTTCATATAGCATTAACTCAAATGAGAATGTTTTGACACCAGTGGGCAAAACACTTTTTGTATAAGTTATTTATGCACATCAGTATCGAATCTAGAGACAACACTGATCCAGACGATATAAATATCTAAACTAATATGTACCGGTTAAACAACCGATACTGAAAGTAACTATTTGTCGGGTGTCTAATAGAACCAATACATATGTGAAATTTCATTTTTTATTTTTTTAAAACCGACTTATCCACTATCTGTTATACTAAATGCATCGCTTCAACTCCTATTTAAAATTCATCACAAGTGAAAATATTAATAGATGAGTTTAGAGAAAATTGACACGTGGGGTGTTAACGGAGTTCGGCAAAGAAAGGCCTACGTCTCCGGAGCGTTGCAACCTCTTCGAGGTGCGCTTTTCTATTACCCAACTTAGAAAGGTTTACAACTAATGAACCGATGAGCCCTTACAACCAATGGAAAGTCACACTGTTAACTAGAGAGAAGAACGAAGTCTTCGTGAAAATGTTCGCAAGAGAAACACTCAAAAACTCACTCTAATCTAATATACTCAAGATTAGTGAAGTGCACTTGAGGTTGTTTAATAAGTTTGAAGTTTAGAAGCTCTCACAACAATGGGAAACTTAAGCTCACAGAAATCTCAGATTTGAAAGTTAGAGTCGGCTAAAAATTACTTTGGAAAGGAGTCCAAAATTGTATTTATAGAGACGGCTCCAAAACGAGTAATCTGGCTGAAAATGTTATCAACGTTTTATAAAAATATGCATATTGCAATTCTAATTATTTTGAACCTGCATACATTCTAAAAATAAAGAAAATCGTAAAATTCAAATAATTGTATGTTTTGCAAATTAGTCAAATAAAAAAAAAAGAATTATTTGACACAACACCATCTGTATTAGCTTTATATAAAGCCGATACACTATAGTAAACCAATGTAATTTTTTTTAATGAAATTTAACATCTGTATCGCGGTTCTATTAAACATCCGATGCAAAAATATGATATAATAAGGTATCAACTATCAAAGCTAAGATTTGAGATCGTGACACTTATTTGTGGCTGAGTCCGGCATGCATAATTAAGCCTCCCAAGTAATAATTAACATGTCCCGGTTTTGAAAATTAAAACAAACAATTTATAGCCCAACTATATATATAGAGAGAGAGAATGGCTAATATACAATCGATTGTTCCTGAGCTTCCGTGCAACCAAATCGTTTTTTTATTTTCAAAGTCCAAATAATTGATATAAACCGTTAGATGTGATTTCTATATTCAAATGTGCTTGGAGACCAAATTTTATATTTTTTTAATTTTTTTATTATTTATTAAGCCACTTTGAAAATCGTTGTTCCAACGGTGACTTCTGTTTTTACTGGATCATTAGATCAACGATTTTCAAAGTGGCATAATAAATAGTAAAAAAAAAATTCCACAAAATGTAAAATTTGGTCTCCAAGTATATTTTAATATAGAGATCACATCTAACGGTTTAGATCGACCGTTTGGACTTTGAAAATTGAAAAACAACTTGGTTGCACGGGAACTCAGGAACAATCGATTGTATGCCATTCTCATATATATATATATATATATATATATATATATATATATATATATATTCGAAAAATAACTGTATATTAAAGTGATTTAAATCTTTTAATTTGAAGTCTGGAATTAGTTTGAATCAAGACTGTTGGAAGACAATCTAAAAGTGAGATAGCACAGAAAAAAAAAAAAAAAAAAGATTTGAAGTCAAAGAAAATCTTGCTACTGGCCATGTTTATCTGTTACTGTTAGAGAGAAAGATGAAATAGAATTTTTAGAGATCAATCTAAAAATATTTAGGAATTGACAGAAGAGATGCAAGAGCAGTGAAATACAACGGAAGAGTTTTTTCATTTATTTTCACAGCTTTCTCTTCTTTTCTGATTTTTTGTCTTTCATTTTTGTGCTCAGTTTATTAAGGTGCAACCCTTTTGAACCACAGTTTTGTTAACTCTTTTTGAACAGGTTTCATACTGTAGCCTTCAGTTTTAATAAAGCAAACAGGAACTTGATCCCTGTTTTTCCTCAAAAAAAAATACTGTTGGAAGACACGTAACACCAGTTTATCCTGCTAAAATCACACGTAAGACATCATGAGTATCGGAGTATGTGACTCCACAAGTTACATCAATTAGCAATAGTCAGAGATTAAATAGCTGGCAAAAAGAACTATTGTATCAGGATCAGATCTCAAATCATGATTAAAGTAGTCACCAATGCGTTTATATGTTGCGCACCGATCAGTAAGAAAAACGAGTTTACATTCTTACTTCGAAGAGGGAAAAAATGTCATACATCTATTTTGCATTTAAATGTGACAAAGAATGTCATTAATTGACAAAAAATGAAGTATTCTTGATGCAAATAGAATAAGCTGGTAGATCTAATTAATTTAATGGTATTGCAAACCAAAATTTAGTCCTTATCATTTCTGACATTGTCTGCTGGCAAATTAATAAGACCAAGCATAATAAAGGAACAATATTTTCAGTTGAACTCATTACATAAATTCATTTATTATCAATAAACACACTGGGTAAATACATTCATACGAAATGATTGAGCACAGCAGAATTATTTCTACATTTGTGGAGACACATGACCACACTCTCTTGCTTTGCTCAATCATTTCTATATTTATTGAGACACATGACCACACTCTCTTGCAAGCATACATAGTAACACAAATGCAAACACAGACAGTAACATTACTTCCCGGTTTAGGGTTTAGGGTTTGGCGATTTCATCTCTGGCCACCACAGCAGACTTAGTTGAACTTTCTGAGATGATCACACCAGCAGTGCCGGCACGATTTGTTCCTGTGGCCCAGATAGCCCCGTTATTGCCATCATAGATCACAACATTGCGGTCACCTTGGAGAGCCAAACGGTAGTTACCTTGGCCCCTATTGGTGTTACTAGCCCAGACAGCCTTGTTACTGCCATTATAGATCACAAGGTTACCATCTGTCTGCATCCGAAGCTTGCAGTTCTTGCCCTTTTTGTAGGTCCCAGATGACCATACAGCCCGGCCGTTATCATATAATACCAGATTACAATCTCCTTGCATACTAAAAACGTAGTTCCCATTATAGAGGGACTGACCCCCATTCAGGGAATTGCCTGAGTACAAGACAGAATCAGCAAAGCTAGAGGGAGCAAGAAAGGCTAGAACTGCTGTGAGGATTAGAAGAGTGGTAAGAAGAGAAGGTGATGCCATTATTTGTGATACTAGAACTGATCTAGTTGAGTTCTGTTGGTTGCCTTTGCTGGTGTTCCCTATTTATAGATCAATATAAGGAGTATTACTGTAATTTGCTACTTCATTATGCCACGTTCATTAGAATTAGTTCCTCGCTATTCGGATGAAAAAGAACAAATCCATAAGAATTGGATGGATGCTTAAAAAAATGCTCATAATTTCTCTAGTGGGTCGTCTTTTCAAAAAGATGATATCACTGATTCTTTAAAGTGAAATATGGGCCTAATGCTTCACACGCTAAAATTTTGGCTCAAGAAAGCCTCGGATGCACTCAATCCCAATTGAGACTCCAATGACGAAATATAACTTGATGTGATGCAAGCCGTTTCAATTCAAAAAATCGTTTGGAAAATTTAGTCCCGTTTCAACAAGAACACGTATTCTATATTTTTTTTTTATAAACCATAATTAAAAAAAATTAGGAAATTACTTTTTTTTTTTTACAAAAACCAAAAAGAATCTAGTTGGCAACTCGATCTGAAAGTTTTTATTATTCGAGACCGAATTAGCAACTCGGTCCCGAATTATTTCACAAGTTTTTACCGGAAAAACTGTATAACTATTGGTGCAATGCAGCGGTCCCAAAATATTTTTTTTCAACTGGGACCGAATTGGCATTTCGGTCCCAACAATTTGTTTTTTTTCTTTTTTTAGGGTTTGCTTATAAATACCCTTCTAGAAGACGAAGAAGCGTATCTAGTTGCCAGCCATAGGCATCTGCTATGTATGAATAGGAACCTGCTATACAAGGGTCACGGAGAGGCCACAAGTAGTCAAGCAGAGGCATCTGGCAACTGACCGTCTGATAGCCAATCAGCTGGTCGTTTGATGAACAGAATATTCAAACATAAAGAACGATGAACATTTCATAAGACCATGTTTCTACTACAAAAATATACTAATTTGTATTAATGTCATTATCTATGTTACTCGGATACTCCAAATTAGGCATCGTACCCGTGTCTGATACATATCCGATACCGATACGCGCCCGATACGGCACCGATACGTATCCGATACGCCAGCTCCGCTTATGTGGCCTATCCTTAACCAACCAATACGGTCAACGATACTCCGTTGAAATAGCCTGATACGGCCGGACACGTGCGGATACAGTCTGATCGAACCAAGAAATAGACTCAGCTCCTGTGAACCACACCTGCGCACTGTGACCATGAACCGAGCCTCGCACCCGTGGATCGCGCCTGTGCACCATGCATAAATTCTTTTTTCTGTTTGTAGCGTGACTCGAACCCGGGTTCCCCACTTCAGCGCCAAAATGCTTTACCACTCCACCAAAGTTTTGTTTGTGTTATATTGACGTAACTATTATATTTAATATATTCTTAAGTTAAGTTTTTAATTATTTATACAAATTTGATTTAAGTTATAATTATCTAAATATAATATATAAAATAATTTAAAATAATATATATAATAGACGTATCGTATCCTAGATTTTTGAAAATTACCGTATCACCATATCTGTATCATATCCGATACGATACCCGTACCCGTATCCATGCAACATTGGTCATTATTAATGTTTTTGTAAGTCAATGTTTTTACAAGATTATGTTTTCTAAGTTTATATCTGTAAGACCATGTTTGTAATACTATATATGTGTCTAAAATTCGGATCTTTAAAGCTATATTCTGATGTTTTAATTTGTCTATGTTTTCTGACCTCTAATGGCCGAAAAATCTAGATACTTACAAACAATTGCATGGTTCCTGTTTCGATTAAATTGCCAGCATTTTTTTCCATAACCAAAAAATTAAATAATATAATATTAATAACCAAAGTGGAAAAAAAATTTCAATCATAACCAGACCGCCCCCCATTGGACGGTCTGCCCTACCCACCAACCCACACCCCCCCCCTCCCACCCAGCGGTCTTCCCTGACCATTAGACCGCCCCCCCACCCGGCGGTCTTGTTTTTTTTTTCCTATAAAAACCCATCTCCCCTCTCCCCACCCACACCAAACCCTAGCCGCCCCTCTCCCCTCCTCCGCCGTTTTTTGTGTCGAAACCGCCAGAAACTCCATTTTGTCGTCCCGAACGCGATATTTCGCACCTTCGTTGCATTTTTTACCCCTCTCCGCTTCCGTTTTCGGGTACGAAATGTTTTGCGAATTTTTATAAATTGTTTCGAATCGTTAGAAATTATTGATTAGAATTGTTACAAATTAGGTAGAAATTGTTTGATTGGAATTGTTATAAATATTAGAATTGTTAGAACTGTTTGATTGGGTTTGAATTGTTAGATATTATTTGATTGAAATGGTTAGAAATTGTTTGATTGGATTGGTAGAAATTGTTGATTGGAATTGTTAGACATTGTTGATTAGAATTGTTAGAATTGTTTGATTGAGTTTTGAATTGTTAGATATTATTTGATTGAAATGGTTAGAAATTGTTTGATTGGAATTGTTAGAAATTGTTGATTGGAATTGTTATATATATTAGAATTGTTAGAATTGTTTGATTGGATTTGAATTGTTAGATATTATTTGATTGAAATGGTTAGAAATTATTTGATTGGAATTGTTAGAAATTGTTGATTGGAATTGTTATAAATATTCAAATTGTTAGAATTGTTTGATTGGGTCTGAATTGTTAGATATTATTTGATTGAAATTGTTAGAAATTATTTAATTGGAATTGTTAGATATTATTATTATTATTATTATCATTATTTTTTTTATTGTTGTTCTTCTTATTTTAATTATTATAGTAATTATTATTATTATTATTATTATTATTATTATTATTATTATTATTATTATTATTATTATTATTATTATTATTATTATTATTATCATTATTTTTTAATTATTATTCTTCTTTTTTTAATTATTATAATAGTAATTATTATTATTATTATTATCATTATTATTATTTTTTAATTATTATTCTTCTTATTTTAATTAAAATAATAGTAGTTATTATTATTATTATTATTAGAACACATCTGATAATTTATTTATTTTTGTAAAACTTAATATTTTGAAATGCGAGATGTCGAGATATTATTATTATTATTATTAGAACACATCCGATAATTTATTTACCGTGTTTTGTAAAACTTAAGTATTTTGAGTAATTCAAAAAAATGCAAACATTATGTTTCAAAACACATATAGTTATTCATCTAAAACATTAATAAATGCGAGGATGAGACCATGTTGACGGTGCGGCACCGCACGCCCGAGGTACCGTACATGGCACATCCACGATGGATACGATGAACCTCGGGTTGTACCGGCTAGGCACATTGGAACAACCAAGGAGAATTGACGAGCGTGGAAGAGATGGGGGAGCGATTATTTCATCTTCCTAGGTAGATGGTGCCATTTGTTTTTGGAGTGGATTGATGGCATTCGAGGAGGTGTCTCTCTAAGAACCTCAGCATTGATCCGGTTGGGGACGCATGTGGGGCGGTGAGCTCAGGCGGGGGGAGGGGGATTTCTCCGGTTACTACATTAGTCTTGGGCTCTCATCGAGATTGTCATCCCCCCCAGGTGACCGGAGCGCGTCAAGAGGTAAGATCAAAATGCATTAAATTAAAATTATTACTTAAAAATACACAGTTTTTTACGTTTTTTTGAAACTGTAGGTACGTTAGAGCATTCGTGCTTGACTGGATAGTTGAGCATCAATATCCTGATCAGGTGCCTCGTTAGTTCGGCTTCGATGCCTTTATTCTGGATGATCCCATACTTGGTGAGGAGGACACAGAGAAGCTGCACAAGTAAGTATTAATACACACTCAATAATACTCAAAAACTACTGATATTATTTCACAAATTTTCTATAACTAACTTATAATGCAGGACTATCCACAAGAAGACTGAGGTGGATTGGCGCACCCACCATATGGGCCTGTACAGGATTGTCCGCAGGCCTCAGGTCAATTTGTGGGTCCCGCCTGACCCAACGGACGTCATTTTGGGAGCGGGATCCTGGACATTGAGGTATATGGTCTGGTACCAGCGGTGGTGCATGACTACCGTATACTTGCAGGGCGACTACGGTGATTCTCTTCGGCGGAGAATGATGTGTGATTTGAATAAGATCAATTTGCCGTGGGACCCGATCAACACTAGAGCGGTAAGTAATAAAGATTATTTGTAATATTATTTTTTCTCCGTACAACTCATTTCCTAAATGTTATTTACAGGTACTGACGGCAATTCGAGGAGTTGCACACAGCTTGGTGTGCATGGCAAGAATTGGTTTCCGGGCGTTCGGGTGTACTATGCTGCATCACACTGCTCCGATCGTCGAGGATTCTCATTTTGATGGGCGCCTCGTTGGCATGCTGCACGACACTGGCGAGAACATCAACTGGCGTGAGATCAAGATTGACTCACCAGTTCCGAACCAGCCTAACCAACCCCGCCTCTCGTACGCGACAAAGACCTACCACCACCCCCCGCAAATATTATAAGTTAATTTTTTTTCATTCACGTCAATTTTGTTTTGAAATGTGTTCTTAAGATGTTCCACTCAAATATTGCAGAAGATAACCCGAATTGGGCGTTCCACGATTGGGTGCTGGACACCAAGAGATGGCACGCCTACTACAATCAATATGGAGTGCTAGTGCAGTATGACGAGGTCAGTTGGATCGTGTCTATATATTTAAATTTTTGTTATTTTGTATAAAGAAAACTAACATTATCTAACTGCAGGATGGTTACCCTACAAGGAGTCCCGAGCCCACTTTCACTCCGGCAGACTTTGGTCTCACCGACACTGGGGCAGAGGACGACCATGAGGTTAGTGGCAGTGGAGCACAACAGGCTACCCAGTTTGATCCATGGGCGGATGCTGCGTTTGGGACACAGCCACCGACCACGTATACAGGAGACTGGGACGAGCCTACACTATCGATGCCACCCCCCAGGCAGCACGACCACAAGGCTAGTGGCAGTGGGGCACAGCAAGCTACCCAGTTTCATCCATGGCCGGATGCTGCGTTTGGGACACAGCCACCGAGCACGTATACACAGGACGACATGCATTTTGATTATTCTGATGACGAGGATCCTCCAGAGCCCTCTGAGCCTCCACAGCCTCAGAGACGTGTCCAGCCGCAGAGGGCGTGCGGGCCGCCTCCCAGATTGTCATTGTCCGGTCGTCGTCCTCGTCGCTAGTTTTTTATATTTCATATTGTAGCCCTTGACACTAGTATATTTATATTTTTCTTTATATATTTTATGTTGATCAGACGTTATTTGGTTATTTTATTTACTTATGTTTTTGTTTCTATATTTTATGTTGACCAGACGTAATTTGGTTATTTTGTTCACTCGACCAAATTCGTCGTTATTTTGTTCACAAGAAAATTACAAGGAAATACAATCATATAATCACAACGAAATACATAAAATACAATATAAATTACAAGCATATACGATATAAATTACAAGCAAATACATAAAATACAATATAAAATAAAAAATACAAAAAAAAAGTAGACCGCCTCCCGTGGGAGCGGTCTGATGACCAGGGAAGACCACCCAATGGGGGGGCGGTCTGGTTATGAATGAAATTTTTTTTCCAGTTTGATTATTAATATTATATTATTTAATGTTTTGGTTATGGAAAAAAAATATCGGATTAAATTGCTCTAGGGAAATGGGATGCTTAAGTGCGCAGGTCCATTCTTTTCTTCTCTTTTATAATGTCAAAAAAATCTTTAATTGTACTTGGGGACTATGAGTTGCCAACTCGGTCCGTAGGCTTTTGCAGATTTTATGTGGCCCATGTTTGTAAAAACTGTGAAATAATTTGGAGCTGAGTAATCAATTCAATCTCAAATAAATAAAAAAATTTGTGACCGAGTTGTCAACTCAGTTCTTTTGATTTTTGTAAAAAAAAATTATCATATTGGTTTCCTAAATTTATTTCTTTTAATTATGATTTATAAAAAAACTCCGCATTTTATGCATTAACTCAGAATTTGAATTAATACATCTCAACCGTCCGATCAAAATCCGAATCAATCTGGTTCGAAATGATATGCACTAACTCAAATTCATGCCAACATGGATCAGTCAATTTAGATTCTTTCTACATTAATTCAAATTATGAGTTAGTGCAAACGATACAAATTCGTATTAGCAACTATATATCGCCGCCGTTGTTACGTAACTCTCTTTTTTATATCATATGTACAATCAACATGATTTTCATATCATATCAAATTTTGTCATTCTTTTTTAATTCCTCTAATAATTTGTTTTGAATATGCATAAAATCACTTGATTTAAATATTCTAGACTATTCAAAAGTAATATTTTTCTCCCTAACTGAACAAATAGTAAAATAATTCTAAAAAAAATAAAATTTAGTCTGCAAGTATATTTTCATATGTATATTGTGTTGTACGGTCTATATCAACTGTTTGAACTTTGAAAAAGAAAATACTGATCCATAGTACCATAGCATCACTCAATATCATTAATAATATTGGTTGTTTTATTAATTTTGTTTTATTATAATTTTACTTTATTTCATTTTCTATCTTCATTAATTATCATCACCTTTATTATAATTATTGCCGCTAATCAGAAGTGGATCTAAGCATAAAATTTGAAAGTCAAAATGTCCTATATTTTTCTGAATCATCGGTCATGTATTTGTGGTAAATTTATGTTATAGAACTGATTTTTTAAGAAATTTATATTTGACTTCCATAATTGTTGTTGTTGTTAGTATGATCATTAGCTTACGTTAGTATTATTATATTATTATTATCATTATTCTTATTAGCCAAACAATAATAAACAAAATTACTTTTTCTTTCTAAAGCACATCAAACATACAATTAGAACGTAACAGCGTGAATCTTTGATTCCGGAAGGTAACTTGATTTTCTTTCCATTACAGCATTGTTCTTTCGCCTTTCAAAAAAAAAAAACAACATTGTTGTTCACTCAAAAGACTACAGCAACCTGGTAATATTTATATGGTTCTGCTTTCAGCTAATCCTTAGAAAGGTGCTAATATATGGCCAAACAGTACATTAATTTTAAAAATATAAACAGAAGACTCCATTAGTTGCTCGTTTAACAATCAGCAACAAATGAAAAATCTAGCACATATTGCGCAAGATTATATTGGGTCAGATCTGACACAAATACTTTACTTACCAATAGGTCACAAAACAATTAATCTAGGCATCAGCATGTATCTTTATAGTCTGTTCCAAGTTCGAACCCAAGTCTGGTCTAACATGTGCACTAACACATTAAAACAAAGTTAATTTTAATAATATCCAAAAAAATTGAACAAGTACTGGCCTTCTAGGAAATTCCAAATCTATCCTGTAAATTCTCATGTGCTAGATATCAAATCTTGCGTTTGCTTGCAATTACAACAACATTGACCAAAACGTGAATCCTCATCAGCCAGTATATGCTTTTTCTGGTTTTTTACTTTGATGTAGTGTCCTGCAAGGATGTCGAAGAGGAAACCAGCACCAAGCCCCGTGGCTAAGTCAATAGTGTAGTGACCCCTCGAGGCAAGCAACCTTATTGCTTGTAACATGTTTAAGGCATCAAAGCTCCATGCCATCTTGTACCGCTTCATGCGCCTCATGTCCAATGAGGCTATCACCGATCCCGCTACATGGCCCGAGAAGAAAAGAAAGAAGGAGACATTTCCAACTGGGAAGTCAGCACCAGATCCTAAGAATTCCTACAGGCATTTATAATATTTATTTATGTGAAAAGAAGCTGGGTACCAGTCTCTCAACTTCTGGTTTCTTTAATGAAATCCGTGGAATTATACTCACAACTTTTTGGAAAAAACAAAGCTCCAGGAAATTCGTCAGTTTTCAAATAATACATTAAAATCTAATGGTAAATGGCTTGAAAATTAAAAATATGGAAATGGCAATTTTCAGTGTACTCCTTGATTAAGTGTCATATATAAACCGTGTTAGGGCCTTAGGGGTATTACAGGATATAGAGGGCATTAACTTCAAATCAAGAATGACATTTCCTACCTTGGGAAGGGGGAGTTGGGTCGAGGAACCAAGAATGCCCCGACAAGTGAACATGAAGAGTGATGCAATTGTAGCCCGTGGTCGCCCCTCCACTAACAAACTCCAGAAGATATATGTCGATTGCATTGCCACAAACAACTGCCCAGTTTAAGAGAACAGTTCAAACTCATAACTTTATTTCTCCCAACAACTACACATAAAAGTGTAATTTGAGGGCATCACATATAACTCAACAGTTTTATTTTCTAATGCATTATTTGTACAATTTAGACCAAGTTGATTTTTGCCTTTTTATTTAATTTCGTTTTACTTCTTCTTTTTCATTACTGATTGGAGGACTCCAAGAACTTTCAATGAAATTGTAGAAAAAAAAAAGATAGATATCACTTCAAAGCCTCAAAGGTAGGGGTGAAAACAGATTGGATACGGAGCGGATAATGGTAAAACCATATCCATATTCATTTTTGTTTTTCGGATATGGATCGGATATTAGACCCAGATACTGATACAGATTGGATATTTAGTAAAAAAATATAAATATTATTAAAAAATACCAAACTTCATAATATTTATCTAATTATAACGATGAATAACATTATTTTTTTCATCGTATATATTAAACTATATGGTATATATCTACTATTCGTCTAGTCAAATATGGATAATTGAAATATAAAACCATATCCGTATCCGTATCCACACACAAAGATATGCCGATATCGGATATCTATATCTAATTTTTCCAATATGGATCAGATATTATCCACTCCGTTTTCACCCCTACTCAAAGGAATTGCAACTACATAATGCATTCCCAAAATTTTTGGACAGCAACATCAAATTTCTTCTAAGCTCAGTTTCATTTTACTTAGAAGAAGATAAAACAAAAAGATCTATGGTACAGAATACTGATTACCGGGAAAAAAAAAAGGTATTTACCGTATTAAGACCAGCAAGAAAGGAATTAAGATTAGGTCTTGCTGCCAAATTGGCATTCAAAGATTCCGTAAGTCGAAAGCCGAGATCCAGAGCAGGTGAATCACTTGGCACCATTGGAATGGTGTACTCAACTCCCATGAAAACCAAAAGTGCCAGAAGAAACACGAAAGCCACAGGATGCTGACGCACCAATCCCACCACCGCCTCCACTGACAAAAAACTCGCAAACGCAGGAGACGCCTTGTTCATCTTCAATTTTTCATTTTTATTCGAATTTGTTGGTAATGTGCCATCGCTGATTCCACCCATTTTAACGGAAGGAGCCTCGGACTCCTCTTGTCTCTTTGATGCTGAATTTGCTTTTGGATACCGCGACCGGATCCCGGGATCTAGGCAAAGAGGGATGATGCTCTCCACATTGCCTGAAATCTCCTCCATTGTAGATAAACCAATTCTATCTCTTGCGGAGTGAAGTAAGGGTTTGGAGCCATGGTTTATTTACGTCGGTGTATATATATAGACGAATTTATTATCTACTTTTTTTAACGCCTGGTGGAGATCCAAGGATGGAATTTTCGAAAGGAGACAAGAGGGGAAATTTCGGGTGGGGCCCGGCGTAGGTAGATCGGAAGGTGCTGTCAGATATGGTGGCCCGATGAAATTGAGAACTGTGAAAGGAGCAGCGGTGATGAAGCTGGGAAAGGAAGGTTTCTGATTGGTCGAGGAAATTGCAAGGATGGTAGAGTCGTAGAGATAAGAGAATTCACATTGGCTTGGAGAAATTAAAGAGAGAATTAGTCTGATTGCTAAATTAAGAGCGACACGGCAATTCAAAGAAACGAAGGACCAAACCTTGGTTATAAATCCAGATGCCGAGTAGTCTTATTGATGAATCTTTCTGTGAGGAGTCTGACTGACAAATGGGGACCCCACACTTGAACAATGGTGGACAACTTAAAAAGTGAAATATGTTTGTTTCTGAGTTCTGATCAGTGGGGGCGATTGCAGCGTGGTGTGGCGGGTTTAAATCTAAAGCAGATGATCCGAACTAAAAGTTAGTGCTATATGACTGGCTCCCACTTCCACTTCACTAATCCAACGAGATTGCGTAACAAAATATTTTAAAGTTTATATATTGAATCTTGAAAGTGTTCTTTGTTTTTGAGTTTATTCCATAATGAAAAGTCAAGAGGTCAACACATCTCCTGCCGGGCTGCCACAGCTATTTCATGGGAAAATTTGAGAAAGTGTCTTTTTTTTTTTTTTCAAAATATAGAACAAAATATTATTTTTGTAAAATTTTTAACAAAATGTCCTTGTAGAATTCACTTGTTTCCTCTTTTTCCATCACTCTCACTCATTTTTATTTACTCTTAACATAAATGTAGAATATTTCCAACATATGAGTCTTTAAAAAAATATTATATTATAAGATATGATATTACCTTATTTTGTAAAAAAAAAAATTAACAAATAAATGTTTTTAACATACTCATTTTATATAGTTTATTCTATATAAATTTCATATTCTTAATTTTCACAACAATAAAGGATTTTATCACATTAAGAACAATTTAGTGACATACTTATACTTCAATAAAAATATACTAATTATATATTTGATATAATCTTAAGAAATTAAGAAATAAATAACAAGTACAAGAAATATTGAGTTCGAATACTATAACAATGAGTGACTGAGATGACTTGGGATACATTTTTTACACATTCGAAGTGCATATATATATATATATGGTCTGATTAATTAGTAGATTCAGCAAAGTTTAATTTTTAATTTTTCACCATAATATATTCAATGGTGAGACGTATTACTTGCATTGTAACTGATTCAAAACTGATGACTTAAATTTTGTTGTTCTAAATAATTTATATACTTAAAAAATAAAGATTAATCAAAATATAGATGAGAGATCACAATTGTATATTTTACTTAACTAAAGAATAAATGAAAGTAAATTGGGAGGAGTGAGAAGGAGGGAAATAGAGGAAACAAGTGGGGTCCACAAGGGCATTTTGTTAAGAATTTTAGAAGGAGGGTATTTTGTTCTATATTTTGAAAGAGAATGGTACTTTGTAAAATTTTCCTATCTCATGCGAGTAGGTTGGATGCAACGGAAGCGTATCTCCTCAGATATCGCACCGTACAACATACAAGGAAGGAATGGTCCATTTGAGGCTACCGTGGCAAGCAGGGGAAAGAAATTAGAAAATTTTAATAGGAGCGGTAAAAAAAAATTAAAATATATAATTATAGTGGATGGAATTTGAATTTAAAATCTCTCAACTATAAAATAGAGCTTTTAAAAATTAGATTGCAACTAAATATTTGTTTTATATCGAGAGTGGCTAAACTACATAAAAATTTAAGAAAGATAAAATTTAATAAAATTCATATACGTATAATTCAAATTTTGAAATTATAGGAATGACTTAGTCATTTTTGGTTAAGTCTTAGATCCGGCCCTGATGACAAGTGATAGGCCTACGGGCCGTTTTGAATGGAGATCCCGACCCCGAGTTGCTTTTGGCCCAGCATCGATATGAGACTAGATTTATTTCTTAGGTCCTGGGCCTTTTGTTTGGTCCCGGGCTAGCCCCAACAAGGAGTTCAAATCTCGGTCTATTATTGGCCCAAAACCAGCTTTATCAGGGCCGTTCTTACATAGCCCTATCAGTATCTTTGTATGATCTTAATTGAGAAATAATATAAATGTGCTGCAAAGAAACATTTACTTTTCAAAATAATAATAAAATTGTTATATTATTTATATGAAATTGAATCAATTAAAATGGACATTGCAAAAAAAAAATTGAACAAAAGTGGCTGCTAAGTAAATATTGCTATTGTTATAAATAATAATAAAATAACATCCCAGCTTAATTTGTAAAAATAAAAAATAAAAAACTGAGAAAGGTGGTGTTGTTGTCCTCCTTCTCAAGTCATCACTTGGTACTTTTTAGTACTTTTTAGTTGTTAAGACAATGGATGAGAGTAGAGAAGAAAATACGTGACACGCCGTGACGTGACGTGACGTGACAAACACGCTGTGATTTGCTCACGTGACGTGACTAAAATGATGGCGGATGGTCATGTCATCACGCGTAGTCATGCCGTGATCACACGTAACGTGACATGTCATGACATAAATTAATCATGTCAATTTTTTATGTTTTAATTTAAATTTTGAAAAATTAGAAAAAAGATATTAAAAATATGAAAAATTCTAAAATAAGTAAATAATGTTACAAATATTATTTTTTTAGGAAAAACTGTTGGACATCTTACATTACTTTAAAAATTCAAATTACAAACATTCATTAGACTAAACTAGAGAAAATAAAAATCAGTACTACACTAAAAGGAAAATCTGAATACTCTATACATACCAAAAAATTAAATACTCTATGTTTCATACTGTGACGTGACACAACATGCAAGTCACGTCACGTAATTGACACACGTGACGTGACGTAACTAGTCACGCCGTGACAAATTTCCTTCTCTAGATGTTGATTCGGAATTAAAAATTCAACGGAGGAGAGAGAGTGATTGGGGGAAAAAAATGAAGTCCAAGGGAACTGAGATGGGAATTAAAATGGATAAAAATGAGACTAAGGTCATGTTCAACCAACCGTTGAGAACAAATAAGTTTGAATTTTGAGCTGATTTTTACTGTGTCTGTGAAAAAAAAAAAGAAATTCAGTTTTTTTTTTTTCCTATACGCACAGTAACAGCATGGAACCGGGCCTAAATGTACCATTCGAACGGTCATTTTGAATCTCTTCCCAACCGGTCAGATTCTCTGTCCGCAGAATAGGGCTTAATGTTTTTCTTTGTCACTGCCGATGGAAATGCCCGTAAAACTATCGATGGTTGCCACTAATACAAGCACCCAGGGGCGGATTCAGAATTTTTGTCAGGAAAAGCAAAAAAATATCGAATTTGGTTTAAATAACTAAATGGGTTCAAATCCATTAACTAATTAATTATTTAATAAAAAATAATACTTTAATTTATACTTTTCAGTGCTCTGACTTGTAACTTCTGGTATTTCAATCTATAATTCTAATTATTAATCATAATTGAAGAAATTTACTTTAATTTTAACCCTAAATTTAACCTGAACTACAAATTAAACATTCAGCAGTGGACAAAAAAAATTTTAGGAAGAAACAGAGTCGATCGAAACGTTTGACTTCCACTAAAATGCAAAATTCCCACCCCCCTCCCCCCAGGTCCGCCCTGCAAGCACCACTTGATTTCAGTTTTGCTAGCTGTTCGTTTTTGACTCTCTTGACATTAGCATTTGTTTTTTAGAGATTTACCGGCTATGTGATATGTCCATGCCAACATCTTAAAATTTGACAGGTTATTGTCACCGTGCTGTTTATTCAGGTGTCAGGTTAGACAAGACACTTACCAAACGATGGGAGATGTGATTGATCAAAATCCAGGTTTGTTCGCTAAAGTTTTTTTCTTTCTTTTTGAAAATTTATTACTGAAGGTTGATTGTTTAGCTTAAGAAGTTAAGATGCTCTTCTGCTACCGTTACCTATGAAAATATTATCCTACTATTATTTTTTAACATGAATTTACTACCCAGTAGATAGTTCAGGAGAGTTCCAATACCTCATATTTTATATCTTTATTTTCGAAAGCTAAATCATCAATCTGAACTACTCGACATGATATCCATATTAAGATAGGCTTGGAGACCAAATTTTATATTTTTTTAAAAAAAATTTTACTATTTTTTTAGATAAGTACAAAATTAGTCTTTAAACAATCCAAAAACAGTGATTTTATATCTATCTTAAAATATAGTAAAAAAAAAAATCAAAAATTATAAAATTTCATTTCTAGATATAATTTAACATGGATATCATGTTAGGTGGTTCGGATCGATGGTTTAGTTTACGTATAATACGCCTCTCTGGACAACATCTAGTTCGTATAAAGTACCAGCATTTCATTCCAGATGTGATTGCTTAAAAGCGCTTTCTGAATTGAAATCTATATAAATTACATCAGGAACCCCGTTTTGTATTTTCACCTATGCATAACCATACGTAATATGTAACCAAACAATCTAGCACGAGATATATGTATCCTCCTAACCTTTTCATACAGATAAGTCTACAATTTCTTCAGAACAATATTTCTGGTAAATGTTCGTAGTCTTTTCCAGGGAGCAAGGATGCCATACCTTGTGCTCCAACCTATCACTAGCTAGCATTCTCTTTTCCTGCAATTTTTTTTTTCTATTCTTCCTTAAAAAAATGAAAATGTACATGCCGGCATGCCGTATTTTGAGGAGAGCTTAAAGAATACAGCAAGCAAAAGTAATTACTAGAACTCAGAGCCCTATTCTTGGCAATGGTGTTCACGCAGTTAAGAACGCCACTAAAAGCAGAGAAATGCATGATATGAGGGTTTTGACATAGGATATGCTCCTCCCTTCAGCTCCAATTTCCTGTTAATTGTCCCAAACATGTTAATATAAAGATTCAAAAATATGGTTTAAAGAATCTAGAGAAAAATGTGGTAACCAGCTCCAAGTTCGTGCATGGAGCATAGATAGGTTTTGTTGCTTTTTCAAGATTAAAGTGGCACATTACAGACTGGACAATGTCAGGACTCAACACCACTGGGTCAGGTTAATCAGGTACTAGATGCTGAGTTGGTTAAGTTACTTTCGGCATTGAGTCAGCTTCAGAAATTCATTCACAGGTTGCTCAGGTCTCAGGTCAGGAAAGACTTGGCTTCTCAAATTAGGTCAGGTTGGGGTATACACAAAGTACATGAGGGATAGGTCATGTTTGCCTTCAAGAGGGACAGCTCAGATTTTGACAAGGGTTATACACAAAGTACATGAGGATGTATGAGCAGCCAACAAAGTATGCTAAATTTTAATCCATACCAAGGAGCTCATGTTTGGTAGAACAGATTAAGAAAGGAAGCTCCTTTGAAGGCTAAAGGAGGTAAGAAAATCTTAAGGAGGCTGAATCCAAGATAAACGGTGCCTTAAGAATTCGGGAAAAGGGAGCAAAAATTAATCTTCACTAAGGAGATGATGTTTGGATTGATTAAACTTACGAGTCTAAAGGAGTCTTAAGGAGGGGTTGCCGAACAAAACCCTTAGGATTTTGTTTAATTTGCATATTCAGATTTTTTCATTTGATTCTAAGTTACAAAAGTACACGACTTTTGTTCACTTCACCCTAACTCTAGAAAAGTACACGAACTTTTGTTCACTTCACCAAAACCAGCTTTAAATCGGAAAATTCTTGATTAGTCTAGTAGAGACAGAGGGAAGAAACAAAAAAGCAATTCTGATGTAAACATATCCGTAAGACCTCTATAAGCATCATACAAGTAATAATTAATCAATCCACAAAAGATCCAATAGCATAAGAACATAAACTCAGGAAGTTGCTTGGAATTTCCTAAAGATAGGGGACCAGCTTATTATCGATTAGGACCCAGATTACTAGACCAACTCAATTAAGTTAATTGACTGCAATAACTTCACATCAAAAAGATTAACTAGCTTTTTTCAGAAAATCATCCAAGTTCAAAATAGAAAGAAAAAGGCTCACAGGTTTCTACCAATATGACAACATTAAAAATACAACATAGAAAGTTCAAAATCAACTAACCTTCAATGAGAGGAAAGCTGAACCGGCTGAAGACGGCTTGAGCCCGGAAAAACCAATATTGTACGATATACTCCCATCAGCCTTAAAAAGCCCATAATGCCTCTCTGAACCTGGTCCACCCTTCAAATCCTCATTAAAAAGTGCAAAAATATATGCCTTCAACACCATCTTCGGCCTCAGTGGGGTCCCCTTCCTCTTAAACAGCCTCTTTTTCAAATTAAAATTATACGCTCTCGCGTTCTCCACAGAGGCCCCTGCCTCAGTAGCATCCCCACCGGAAGCCCATCCCGTCTCCGAAACTATAACCTCCATGTCACCGTACCCGGCTGCCTCCAAGGCAGCGTATGCCGCATCTACTTGTGCTTCAAACATGTTGTCATAGTGCAAATTCGTTTTTGCATCGTATATACCAGGATTTGACTTGAAAAGGGCATAGTTGACGTCTATATGCTCGGGATCACTCTTGTATGCTATGAAAGGGTATACATTGACCATAAATGGTGAACCAGTGCTCGAGAAGAAATCTAAAATCGGCTTCATGTACACCATGACATTTTCATTAAATGTACATGCAGAGGGCGGGTATGAATTGCCAAAAACGGCCTGCGAGTGTGGCGACGTCACCTGGATCTTGTCGTCGAGTTGGAGTGTCTTGAGGGAATTGTAGACATTTTTTATGGCTCCGAGCAAGGCCTCAGAAAGGCCCGGATCGCCACCGCCCAGAATTTCGTTCCCCACAATGATGCCACTGATTTTCGTGTCGGGATAATACGGCTGAACATTTTCCTTCAACCAGTCCATGGCACGGGCTTCACTGACACTAATGTCCTTGACGTTTGGGTTGGGGATGGCGATGGTGAGCTCAAGGCCAGAGCCTTTGAAGGCACTGAGGACGGTGTGGTCAGCATCGTAGATCTTGACATTCTTTATCTTAGCTGCTTTAAGGAGCGTGACGACACTTTCAGGAGGGGGGAGGTTGTCGGCAATCCTGCCGTAGTTAATCCCATATGTTCCTGTGAAAGCTTCAGCTGTCACTGAGCCTACCAGAGAAAAAAAATAGCAATAAAATAGTAAGACAGCTGCATATTATGCTTTGCTACTATGTATGTGTAATTATGGCTTGATAGTTTGCATTTAGAACAATCACAATGATACTATTGTAAGTGAGAGGAAGATTGCGCAAAAGGTCCTTAATAAACACAAGTACATGCAGCTTTAACCAAAATAAAAAATCTACAATATATTTCCAAACAAGGAAATGAATGGATTATATAACATATTGCTCATGCTTTGTGACTACAGCTAGAAAGTTACTAAAAAGAACTGACACAAACTGACAATATTCAGTTTTGAGTTGGGTACAAGTATCAGGCAGGGCAGCACATGGAAATAAGTATATTAGATATCTAAATCCTAATTATGATTCAATTATCTTGTGCAAGAATTTCCACCTAATGTGCACAGATAAGTTTACGATACTTTCCTAGATTGGAAGTCGACCCTACATGACTATTCATGTCCAAGAAGTTCAGGCTGTAATTTATAAACTTGAAAAAATAGTTGTGGTGTAGTACAATACTACAATCTAGCAAACTTCAGATTTTAGGTTGAACCCAAGTATTACCAAACAGACTGTTTATTGGCCAGAAGATAGCAAACAAGACCTGACTATTACAGTACAATCAATTTAACTTCATTTCTAGTAAGGTTCTTCGGTTTTTCTTTGTTTATTTTTTTGTTTGATTTGAATTTTATTATTTTCTATGATGAACAAACAGAGACTTCAATAAGTCTCCTATGTTCAGGGAACTTAACTACTACTCTATATAAATGCACAGAAAAGACAAAATCAAGGAAAAACAAAAAGAAAGAAAAAGGTGCTAGAAATTTTAATTCGGGCAACTTAAAATCAGTCACCGGGTTAATCATACTTCCCCGTGTGGACAATACCAGTATCAGTTTTCATGACCAAAATAAAGTTTAAAATAAACCCAATCATTTTCAATCCCATGGTCCTCTTTGCAAAAGAAATAATTAGGCTATCCTATATATCATCCATCCCTCCCCATCAAGCCCCACCCACCACCCAAAAAAAAAATTAATAAAATAAAATAAAAAATTAAAGGCCTCCAATAATTGCTTTTAATAAGATAAATATTTTCATTGGGAGACGCTCTAATAACAGGTTAATCTCAGTAACAAGTTTAATTCCTTCCTTCCATCATTTTTATCTTATCCTCGGATTATTTGCCAACCCAAAAAACCATACTTTATTGCTTGGAATTTGATCGAAGTTGCTACATTCCTCGTGCCACAACGGCCAACCTGTCCTAGCAATAGGAACTTAAACAAACAATCAATATGAAAAAGTTACCATGGAATGGGAAGGCAAGGAGGCAGCAATAGAAAAGGAGAAGAAGCTTAGTCATGGAGATTGGACGATTGAACAGGTAGGAAGGAATTGAAAGAGGTATCTGTGTCTCTCTCTTTGTCTCTGTCTTTCTCTTCCTTTTCCTGTAATAGCAAGCCATGAAGAATAATAGAGGTTTACTTGGCCCATAAACCAGATATTCTTCTCCTATCGTACCTTCCCTCCCCTCTCTCCCTCCTCTCCCTCTCCCCCACCCGCAAGAAAAGACTCCGCCTTCTCTCCAGTGCCGTATGCTCACTTCCCCAAGTTCAATTCTTAATTTTCTTCCACTCCTCTCTCTCCTCCTTCCTATTCAAATAAACAAGCGGGTCGGATCAAGAAAGGGTTTCGGATCGGTCACGGGCTGAGGAGACTCACGCCCGGCTTTAAATTCCAAAAGAAGCAAGGAAGAAAGAATCTGATTGTCTCGCTCGAGATAGTTTCCTTTCCCTTCCTTAATTAGTACTGTTTCCTTGGATAGGAAACAAAGAACCCGATCGCCTCTCTCGAACGGCGGCTTCCCCAAGGGCCAAGGCCTTCACTTGCTTTTGCTTTCTGAGTATCAGTGGTGGGATGGGAGGGAAGGGAAGGAGTTGAGAAGGGATGACAGGGAATCTTAAAATCTTTGCATTATTTTTTAGCATGTACAAAAAAAAAATATTGGGAAAGCCTAGTAAAAGCGATGGTGTAAAGGGCAGCACGGACAGCGTCTACCGAACGAATTCAGAGTAGGTCCGATGCTCATCGTACTTACTCTTGTTAGATGGGTGTAATGACCATTCATTTTGAATCAAGATTCGTATGAACTATAAAATCCGTGCACATCTGTTTTAATTTCCGTGCGCACAGATCTGAATGCTAATTGTACGGTATTAGAGCTAATTGGACCTAAAAGTAGTCCTATGCCGAACCTACTTCTATCTCCAAGCGAACCGAGAGTTAGAAAGAGAGAGTTGGGTGCGGAAACCGACTGCGGACCAAACGGACCGGATTGGCTTGACCCATTACCTACGTGTCCGGTGCCTATTCGGGGGAACGTAGGGGGCATTATTATTTGAGCTTTGAGATTCGTGGAGAACGCATTTGAACAATTGAGATATTCCAAAAAGGTCACGCAAAGTTTGAGATATCTCAGAGGATACGAATTCCATTACTTGTGCAGGTATTAAATCTGCTGTTATTCATGAGGAATAACAGGAACCTGTTATTTCCATCTCAGCCGTTCACATTTTTCTATGCACGGATCTCAACAAAAATACTTTTTCATGTGCGAATCTCAATCAATATCAATGAATAAGATCGGAATCACAGGTTCCTGTTATTCCTCAAGAATAACAGCAGATTTATTTTAACTTGTGCATAATGATTGATGAATGATAAAAAAAAAATTATATCAATTTCGGTTTTTTCAAATCAACAACCAAAATATTTTAATTTTAAAAAATTGATGAGATTGTATATAGAATTTAAATATACGTGTTTGGTAATTTTGTCTGAATCGTATGCTGAAATGTTAAAAATAATTTTGTAAATGCAATCCATAGATTGTATTCATGAATTTATGAATGCATGCATTCACAAATCACAATGCAATCCATAGATTGTATTCATGAATTTATGAATGCATGCATTCACAAATCACAATACAATTCACAGTCTATTGAATATGTATGAAGCAGACTGAATGTACGAAATTTATAATATATATTTGTTTGCCTCCAATGTTTTTGAAAATTTATCCTATATTTTGAAATTTTTAATCAATGATCATTTTTCATTTTTCCTAAAATACTTAGAAAATGTAAGTCTAGTGTTGCCATATTTTACGAGATGGAAATGTCAGGTGAAAGATATGTATTGAAAAGAATGGCAAGTCACTTCTAAAAATTATATATTTATAATGTCCATTAAATTTTATAATTTTTGTATGCATTTTATCATTTCTTATAAAATAAAATTATATTGCACTTATATTTTCTAATTTCTAATCTTAATTTTCTAGTTCCGTCTCTATTATAAAGTATTACAATGTTTTATTACTATGATATATTAAAGTAAAGAGCTTGTAAGATAAGAATTATAAATTATGAAGATATAATCTAATAAAATATTAATTATATTCTACAAAAACAATCAACCATAATTAACTGATAAACAATTTCATTTGCAAATGGTGAAAAGAAAATTCTGTTCATTATTATTATTATTAAAAGACAAATATGGCGTTGTCTCGGCTTACTTGATAACAAGGATTGAGAAAGGCGTTGATTTTGTTTTCCCATGTGACCCATTCATATCTTGTGCCTAATAAAAAATTATAAAATACAGCAATTTTGAAAATAACAGTATCAGTCGGTTTCCCTCCTATCACATATAACACAACCATTTATTGGCCAAGAAAACAAAGGATGTAAAGGTCTTCAAATAGGTTTTTCTATCTTGTATAGTATCTGAAACAAGATCATATGTAACTGTCAGTCGACAAAACTACAGGTCTTCCTTAATTTGAAAATTAAATTAATGTTCTCCGATGATTATATGTTCATCTGGAATCTATGATATCCAGTAGAATCTATGCAATCATGTGGTGAATAAAGGTGTTCAAACGGTTCGGTTTGTTTGGTTTTTAACCGAACAGAAAAATTTCGGTTTAAATGGATCAATTTGGTTGATTTTTGAATTATTTCAGTTTAAATGGATTAATTCGGTTTAGACTTTTCAAAACCGAACAAACCGAATTATATTGGTTCAAGTATTATTTATATGTTGTTTGGTTCAATCATTGCTTCTTCTTTTTTCTTTTTAGTTAAAATATGTTAAAGCATCTACATATTTTGTATGGAATTGAATAACTTGTGTATGAACATATGTAATTTTCGTTAATAATGACACTAATAGATTTACTTCAGTTTGAACCAAACAAACTGAAATTTACTTTGGTTCATTCGGTTCAGCTCTTAATTGGTTTATAAGTTTAATCAATCAGTTCGTTCGGTTTGATTCTTTTTTTTAAAACCAAAAAAAAAAACAATTTGATTATTTTAATTTGGTTTCAACCGAACCGATCATTCAACACGGTGAAACATGTTCATTTTCTCTCTTGAATGCAAACAAAATACATGACATGACTTCTTAGCACGATTGTTGAACCTTTTAACTTAAAAATATTCAAAACCGGGACATGTTAATTATTACTTGGGGCTTAATTATGCATGTCAGACTCAGCAACAAATAAGTGTCACGATCTTAAATCTTAGCTTTAATGCCTTATTATATTATAGTTTTGCATCCATATATGATTCCATATCCACCCAAAAATAAAGTGTCTTAACCAATTTCTACTATTTTTGCATTGTAACCTCGTTAAAGGTAATGGTTTACATTTATGATATATCTGATAGAAATATGTCGTTTTAAAGGCCCCTGTGTTAAAATCAGACGATCCAGATGCATTAACTCAAAAAATTCCCTTTTGAGTTAATGCTTTTTTGAGTTAATGCAGAGAATATTTGTTCGATCTCTTGTGGGTGCTTATAGAAATAATTTTGATGTTAGTTATATGATATGTAAAAGAAGTTTAGTGCAATATTGAACGTCCCAATTCCAAAACAAAGAGTTTGGAGTGACCAAACATTTGAATCCACAATCTTTGAAATCTCATTAAGAGTATATCTACCCAATTATAATTAATTAATTATGAGTAGGGTGATGATAGTAACACAATTATTTTTTTATTAACACAACAAATATTCTTATTATATGGACAATTTCTACTATTTGTGCATTCTTAATCTCATATGATTAAGAAAATAAGTTGGAGCTATTATATAAATACTTGAACAGGGAACCATTGACAGTATTAAATGACATGCAATTACTCATCATCAAAACGATATATTAAAATGTGCTTAGAGACCAAATTTTATATATTTTTTAATTTTTCTTTTACTTTTTTTTAGATAAGTACAAAATCACTACTTCTGAACCATCCAAAAACAGTGATTTTGTATCTATTAAAATAAATAGTAAGAAAATTTCATTAAATATAAAATTTGGTCTCTAAGCACATTTTAATAGAAATATCATATTGAGTGGTTGGATCGACTATTGGAATTTTGAAAATAAAGATATAGATGTGGAGTATGGTTGGAATACAAAACTAATAGTATATTTTAACTCTACTCTTTTATCATTTATATATCTCCGATTTTAACTACAAAAAAAAAAAAAAAAAAAAATCAAACAACTATAATAGTAAGATAGGCAACTTGTTCCTAAGGCACCTCCATTGTTTCCAATAGAATTAGAGAGCATGTCCTTTTAAACATTAAATTATGAGGATATACGTCTCTTCCTTCATTTTAAAGAACAACTAAGGCAAATTTATGATGAGAGCGATAGGCTTAGTCATTACTGACTGGACAATCATGCGGAATCTTTCTCTAATCCCCATCTTGCTATTATCATAGTACTAAAATTCACTTTCAGACAGGTAAAGCAATGAGAGGTAACATCTAAAATTGAATGGTTTGAATTGGAACAATATAAATAGAGTGGGAAAAATATGTTGTGTCGTGTCGTGTAACACGCTGTGATTTTGGTCTCGTACCGTGCTGTGATCAAATAAACAGTCACACATCTTGTGTCATGAGCGAAATGTCGAGGGGTAGTTATGGTACACGAATCGTCACGAGATGAGAGCCACGTCGTGACTCGCGTGTCGTATCCAAACGTAACTGTTCATGTTTCTCACGTTTAGCCAAAAAAAATTTCATAATTTAGATTAGTTTATTCAAAATTCATCATTTGATTAAGACCTAACAGTTCTAATTACACGTGACTCGTGTGACTACGTGTCGTATCGTGTCGTGACCGAATCTTTCGTGTGACGTGCCATGCCGTGTTAAAGTTTCAAAAGATAATCACAGCACGCGAATGATCACAACACGGGACATGCAAGTCACAACAAAGAATAGTCACACATACCGTGTAATACTGTAACTGTATCGTTCCGTGACGCAACTGGCTCTTGCCGTGCTATTTTTCTCACTCGAAACGATAAATTAATATCTCCCATTTGATCTCCAGAGCGTTTGGTTTTAATCGAATGACTTCCATTGGATGAAGATATCACTTCCGTTTATTAATTATTAGCACTAGCATCCAAGGACGACAACATGAATTGTGCGTTTACATGTAAGACAGGTACTCAAAAGGTACTAAAAAGCAAAAGCCCACTTCGGTACATAATCCCTTATTTTGAAATTTATTTAGAGAAGCACTTTTGATTGCGCGTTGGGACCGGATAAACATAAATTTATCTTTTTCATGACCGAAATTAGCTTTCCTTGTAAATCAAAAGTTTAACTTTTCCTTAATGACCAAGGTTCTTTATTATAAGACTGTGGATATGGTACTATGCATAGCGCAGATTGGTCTGTACTATGGATTGTTATTTTTATTTTTCAAGTTCAAATAGTTAATTTGAAATGTTCAACATAATCTCTGTATAAAAATGCACTAACATACTAAATTCTACATTTTTTTTAGAATTTATTTACTATCTCTTAAAATAGGTCAAATTACCACTAATTTATAGATTAAGTAATTTTCTGACTATCTAAAAAACTAGTTAAAAGTTTGTAAATAAGAAAAATGAAAAAGTTTGTTGTCTAAGTATTTTTTTTTATATAAAGATTACGTTGAATGATTCATTTTACTATTTGGACTTTGAAAATAAAATTATTAATTTATTGTACAGACTCACTCTTATTGAAAACCATTTTATAATAATGAAAACTCGAAAAGAGCATTGATCTGGGCCAATACAATTTGAAGAGATATTGCCATACAGGCCCAAGCCCAGATTTGTAGCCTATGTAAGTTTATAAACAAATTCGGCCTATCAAACCAAACGAATTGGTAATGTTTATATTAACAACAACCTATATTTAAATTCAGCCTTCTTAAATGTATAAATGTTCGAAATTATGGTTAATGCACTATGTATCAAACAATCATCGGTTAAAATTGATCGATCAAACAAGATTCGATTTATATTTGTATCAAATCCAATGTCGCCTAAACTTCAGTCCTATGTCTCCGATTTTGTTATTTTAATTTGGGATAATATGGTAATAACAGGATCGGTACCAGTTGTTTGGTACCGAATCCTAGAATTGTTGATTCTAGTAATAGAATCGGTGAGCTATGCTTACTTTTACAAAAAAGAAAATTTGAGATAATATCATAGAAGCCCTCCAAAATTTTGGTTTGTTAATAAAAAATTAATACAAATACTCAAGTTTTTGAAAAAATTATAAAAATGCCCAGGCTGCCGAGTTTTTGGACGGTTAATTTTTTTTTCGATTTCTTTGATTTACACGGTTTATGTCAGAAACCGATATTATGATTTATGGTTTTTTTAGTTAATTAGAAAATATTATGATTTAATTACTTTTTGTATTGAAATACTATAAATATTTTATATATTTCTTTAAAAATAGATGGAATACTATATATAATTTGATTCATTAGAAAAAATGCAACAAATAACCCGGGTCAACATATTTTAGGCCAGAATTTTTGCGATTGTAAAAAAAATTAAAATATTTCTTTATGTTATTGAAAAAAAATATTTTTGAATTTACGTTATTGATTCCGGTTCAAAAGTCACTTCTATAAAAAATATTACAATCCTTATATTTTCAAAAAAATAAGAATTTTCTTTCAAACAAAATATTTTTTTTTCAAAATGAATACAATATCTTAGAATTTATATATACTAGAATGACTACAATATATATATTTTTTAGTATGGTAAAAAATAAAAATTTCAGGTCATTGGGTCAAGACAAATAGTTGCTAAATAATTGTTCGCCTGCGTATACATATACTACAACCGAACAAAAGAAATATTATACCAAAAATAGTTTCAATTGATGCCAATTTAAAATTTATTTGAGAAGATATCCTTCCTTTTTTTTTTTAAAGTTGAAGTTGGTCTAACCCAAAGGTCCCAAACCACTCAAACATACGCACAATGCACCCATGAGGCCATGACCCATGCCTATAAATAATGCCTATTTAATCACTGACATGCACATGGGCACATAGGCAAGTTGTAGCAACAGACACCGTACATACATTAACAATGCATCAGCCATCATGCATAGAGTATCATACTAACCGCAACCAATCAACCCATGTGAGGATGGCAGAGAATTGGAATCTCTCAATATCTCAATAGGGAATAGGGTGGCAAGAATTCATAAGAAAATCCAAACCAATACAAACTAAACAGAAAAAAGCCAGGGAATCAAATCAAAGCCAACATCTCAGAAACAAATAGCCAGATAGATAGAGCTTCAAACAATAAATTATGAATACAAACTCATCTCAGGTCATCAGATAAAATGAAACCCTAAATTTGTTACTTAGTCTAGAAAAGCTTGTAAGGAGATGCATCCAAAGGATGGATTAGGTATGTCAGAACCAAAGCCACCAGCATCAAGACATATGCAATTCCTTGATCAATTGAAATTCCTGTAATTAAAATAAAAATTAGAAAAAAAAAATAATAACATTTGCTAAATATTCATGGGCAACAAATTGCAAAGAAAAAGTATAAATATTGCCCATGTTCCGGCATTCAAATTTAGGTCTCTGTATTCTGGACAGACTATTTTTTTTTTTTTCAAAACTAGCATTTCAAAGTTGCATAGGAGTTAATACAGATTTAATTTGTTTTACATGTAAAATTAATTGACTTCTTAACGTTGCGGTTGCAAAATTCATATGACTACAAAATAAGCTTAGGGTAGTATTCAGCAACCATAACTTAGAGCTCCTTAATGCTCCTTAGTGCTCTAAGGAGTCTTAAGCTCACTGAATGGGTGGTCCTTTATCAAGCTTAATGCTACCTCTTTAGTGCTCTTTTTGCCCATATTTCTTACGCTTGCTCAAATTTTTAAACTATGGTTTCAAATTTTTAAGCTTTGTTAAGAAAGTTATTATTCAATTTTATTGCCGGTGCTCCTTAATGCGTCTTAAAATTTAAACTTCACATGGTTGCCGAACACTACCAAGCTTGAGTTCAGGACAGCCATTAAAATATAAACTTTTGAACCTTTTTTTTCTTCATTTTGTAACCTACCAAAAAATTGTTCAATTTGGTGCCCTGAATTTGTGAATTTTGTGCAATGCAGGTTAAATGTTTGCTGTATAATCCATGACCTTGTACCAAAATTTTGAGTGACAATTGGATACAGTACAATAATTCGGGGTTCTGGAGGAAAAAAAAAAAGGAGATTCGATAAAAGTTTTGAGGCGCATGTCGACTAGATTTGGCGAGCACAATGTGCGAATTGAAAAAAAAAATGTTGAGGGGACCAATGGAAATGAACAAAAATTGAAGCATCATTTTCAGATCTAACCCAAAAATGAAACAAATAACAAGATCCATGAACTCACCATCGCTCTGCGGTGAAGGAGCTGGGGCTTGTTGTGCCATGGCTGGGGCGACAACACTAAGCACCAGACCCAGCACGAGAACCAATCCCAAAGGAAATCTCGCCATCTCGCCTAGTAAAATTGCACAAACAACCTCTAAATATCAGCAATCGTACGGATCCGCTCCCCTGGAGTCCCCCTCTCTCCTTCGCTTTCCTCCCTCTCAGCGTGAGAGAGCAAAGAAGAGAGAGAAATGAGGTGCTTCGAAGGATTCTCTCTGCTTCTATACTTCTTTTTTTGCTTTTCCTTCGTTAACTTTTTGCCTTTTTTTTCTTTTCTTTCATAAAATGAAACAGGTCCTAGAGATGCGTCGCCACCGCGTTGGCGAGGAGACAATTTATAAGCGAAAATTGGGGTGGCATTGTCCGTTATGAGTTATGACCCAAGAACTTGACTAAACTTGGTGCACTTAGGGGGTTAAAACAAATTGAATAAAATTTAGATGTGGATATCTGATATCTGAATATCCGTGTGGATAAGAATACCGATATGATTTTACGTTTCAATTATATTATATGTATCCAAATAATAGATATATTACATATATTTTAATTATTATGAAAAAATTACGTTATTGACTATTATAATTAGATAAATATTATGAATTTTAATATTTTTTATATTATTTTAATAAATTTTCAACCTAATCCGGCCTCGTATCCGTATCCAGCTGATATGTTTGATATTAATTCTGTATTCATATCTAAAAAAATATATATATATATGGATATGATTTTACAACTATCCGCTCCGTTTTCATCCTAGGACTACACGAAATTGAAGCTGCATTTTTTTGAATTTACTAAATTGAAGCCGCATTGTAAAATGTTATTATTTTTGTAATAGTTTATCCATCAAATATTAATATCGAAATTTGTACATTTTATAGAAAAATCATTGATTCAGGTCGAAATTATTTACTCGGATCTGATCCAACCCGTGTAATTTGATTGCTTATTTAATTAATTTAAATTTATTTATGCAATTTAATCTTAATTAATATGTAATATAATAAACCTCAATTAATGATAAAATTAAGTTGAATTTAACAAAATACAAAGATATGAGTCAGATCTAACGTGATTTAAATCGGATAAAAAAATTATAACCTAAGAACTAGCTTTTGATTTAGTGTCAAAAATACATATTCTTTATGTAAGAGATCATGAGTTTGAAACTCAGATAAAAAAAATTATTTGTTATAATAACAAGTGTTAAACAGTTAGATGGCTTAACCTCAAATTTTATTCAAAAAAAAAAAAATTAAACCTGGACCAGACTCATTTGACACTCAAATAGGTTCAAATCGAATCCAATTGAAAATTGAAAATCCAGGCTGGAATCCTAGCTGGTGTCATACCCACTTGTGGGCCCATACTTCCCACGTGGTGGGATCACCTGGTTTATATAAACCTTTTTTTTTTCGATTTTTTTTTTAATAAATTTAACTGCTGCTGATTGGTTCAAGTTTTTTTGCCGTTGGAATTGCCGTTGTATCTGGCGTTACATGTTGACCAATTCCTTCACTAGTTCTTTGTAACAAATATATTATAGAGAAGTGTGTAATCATTTAAACCAATTAATAAAGGAGTAAGGCTTGGAATTGGATCTGCTACGATCCGAATGTTATGAACGGTAATTCTAAAATTTCTATTTTTTAAATCTAACCGTTTAATAATTTCTATGCACGTATCTCAAACAGCTGATTTTTCTATAAACGAATCTCGAAATAATTCAACAGTTGGATTTAGAAAAACAGGAATTGTAGGGAAATGTTTATGGGTAAAGAATTGCAGCATATTCGGATCTGTAAGGCTTGGGTGCTATAAATAGCATAAAGTTATCATATAAATTTCAAATTTTAATTAAAGTAGCTTAGTAAATTGGTTATATAATGAACTTGTAGAATACTAATTTTTATTATTTTTTGCTATTTTTTATGATTTATGAAAGATAGGAGAAACTGGTTTAAAATATTGATAATTTTTTATTTTTAAGTCATTCTTTTTTCCATCTTTCATAAATCCTAAAAAAAACAATAAAAAAATAAAAAATAGTAAAAATTAGTATTCTACGAGTTCATTATATAACCAATTTACTGAGCTACTTAAATTAAAGTTTCAAGTTTATTCGATAGATTTTTGAAACCGTAACATAGATGGCCTTATGCTATCTATAGCACCCAAGCCTTACTCTTTGAAAAGAAAATGAACATTGACTTGTTTTAAAAGAAGAATTGAAATCACCTCCAGCCTTCTAATAAAATTATGAAATTTTTTCACTAATTAAAACTTTATTAAAAACAAAAGTTGGGAGAACTATTTAGTTTGTTACATGTCCCGCATTATGTTGAGCAAAATAGAGAATCAAAATTTCAGAACGGAATTAAAGCATCTAATTAACCTTTTTAGCTGTTAAATATGATTAAAAAAAAAAGAATGAAAGAAAAGGTTCAATGAATAAAAGGCAAAGAATATTGTTCTTGGGACCACAAAGAATTAAAGAAGGGAACCCTGAATTAAATCTATTTTGAACAATTTGATGTTCTTTTTTATTTATTTATTTCCCACTTCATACCAGCTTCAACCTTCACAGAATACGAAAATAAATAAAAATAATAAACAAATAAAGATTAAAAAAAACTGCTATTTAAATGGTTCAATTTTGCATAATCGATGTATTTTTGTGAAAGTATGAGAGAATGAAAAATAATTACTTTATTTATTTATTTGATTAACATTTTCTTTCCTAAAAATACATTTTTTTTCTATCTCTTATCCCCTCATTCGCCTTCATCATATTTTTTCTTGGGGATGAGGAGATGACAAAAAAAATTATGATAAGGATGATAATATTATTAATTATTATTATTGGTATTACCAATGATATTATTTTTAAAATATTAATATTATTACTCAAGCAAACAAAAAGTTTATTCCAATTTTAAAATCCCACATATTAATTATTAAACATGTCAACTACAGAGCAACATAACAATAAGATCCCATTCTAGAAAGACTTAACCAAAATGCGTCATGTGTCAGTTATGTTTTTGTCAAGTAAAAAAATGTAAATGTAAACTTTATTTGGTTTAACTTTTTTTTTGAGTGGTATATTTAAAAATTCTGGCATTCTATCTTACTTTAAAACGGTAAAAATGTTAAATTTTAAACTATGAATGAAAAAATTACTAAGTATTTGTTTTTTTCTTTTTAAAAAAATGCCACAGATAAAATAATCTATTTTACCCGAGTTACAGGAAATTTAAATTGATTGAGAGTCTATCAATCCCAGCAGTCTGCAGATGCATTTAATTCCAGAGGCACTGTAAAATTTAGAATCCTAAAAGCATTTATAATAAAAGGTTTTGTATTGTTTCTAGTTTGAAGCATTTAATTTGCATGTTGTTTATGAGAGATCCTGTCTAATTTTTTGTCTAGCTTCCGAGAGAACTTAATCTCGAATTCGCATCCTCTGAGATATCTCAAACTTTGCATGATTTTTTCGAATATCTCAATCGTTCAAATACGTTCTGCACGAATCTCGAAGCTGAAATAATACTGGCCCCCTACGTTCCCCCGAATAGACACCGGACACGTCAGTCCCGCAAAAATTGAAATATCTCAGAGGATACACACCCCTTAATCTCAGCATGGACTTGAGAGTAGGTCAAGTGTCCATCATACCTACTTTGGTTTGACGGGTTCAATTACCATTCAATTTGCTTTAAGATTCATGTCGATGTCTTCAATTTCATGCTGCTTTGCTTCAATTTCCATGTGCACAGATCTTAGAATAGATCGGACGGTCTTGAAGCTTGTTGAACTTAAAAGTAGGTTCGATGGGGATCGAGTAATGTGTTATGAGTCCATTTCTCTCTCCCGCCAGGTCTAGTTCAAAAAAAGGAAGCTAAGCAGAAAAAATGATACGGGCTGGGGAATATTTATTGGGCCAGATGCGGAGACGGCCCATTTTAGAGGTTCTTTCGACTTGCAATTCTTCTTCAGTGTCTCAGGAATTTGGATTTCATTTGTTTGGCAATCAAAATTGTTCTGTTTATACAAGAGAAAACTAGAAAACTGTGACATAGAAAACAGAAACCAATGCGAACTTGACTGAATATTTCCCACACCACTTGCACCCTTTCAGGCGTCAGGATCGAAGCATTTCTTTTATCTAACAAAAGTTATGAGGTGTGAGAATTGCAATGATTTGACCGTCGCGGGGCTCATAATAGAATACGGAATAACAGCGCAGTGCTTCATAATTATCTAACCACCAAAATAATTTTACAATTCTGAGATAAACCAAGGTTGCACGAGCTCAGATCTGTATCACAGCAGCATACGCAAAACAAGTTTATTGGTACATGGGAGTTGTTACTGGATATTAGCATCTGACTTGTGGATAAACTATGATTTGTCAATACAAATTCAAAATATCTCAACAACAGAAGTTAATACCACACAATATATTTTCCTCTGAGAAAATTTGAAACTATAAATAGAGCTGCCTGAAATGGCACGCGTCATGCCTCTTGTCCTCGAGGAGCAGACATGAACAGAAACTGCCGAAAGAAAGAAGAATAAGAACAACATAAGACCATCAATAATCCAACAAATAAGTACAACAGACGGCAGTAATCTCAGAGAGGAAGTTGGTATGTGAACCTTAAGGGCCATAGAATCCTGCAGATTGGTACCAGTCCTAAATTAGCCTCATAGATGATTACAGAGATTAACCCTTATTAAGCTCTAAATTTGCACTTTAGGTCTTCAACAACAGAGAAGACAAAAAAACAAAGAACGAAAAAGGTGATATTTGGTATCGCATTCTATAGACACTAGATTCACACCAGCATAACACCAGTTCTGATAAAGTAAACCTTCATTTTATTTTTACCTCAAATGACTTGCCAGATCTCTCAAATTCAAGCATGCTGAGCGCAACCTCGCAACTCTGGGAGACGATTGGTTCAGGATCCTTTGTAAATAACTCCAGAAGTTCTATGCTTTCTCTATCTATAAAGATCAAAGAATAAAAGTTATTGAGATCCATATCCAAGGAATAAATAACAAAAGAGCTTTCAGGCAAAGAAAATGAATATACAAAAACAAAGATTTTAGGGTGCCTCCAGTTATGACCAAAAGGTTGTGAAAGGAGACGCATGAACCTAGAAACATGATTACATCAACTTACCCTGTCTGATACGCTCACAACACACAATCAGGTGAAGCTTTTCCTACGATAAACTATAGAGGCTACTAAAACCCAATTTCCACTCAACCAAATAATAAATGAGGCAAGAGGAACAAATAAGACTTTAAGTAAAAAAAAAAACCAATGTACTCGTGCAATACAAGAAAAGAGAACATAAGGAACAGAAAATAGGAAAGATCAATACCAGCAATTGAACCAAGAGCTTCGGCGGCTTCATGACGAACCATGGAATGCTCATTTTCATCCCGAAGTACCCTTGAAAGTGCAGCAGAAGACACCTTGTTTTGAAGCTGACCCAATACATATGCAACCTGACAATGACCATTGTATCAATTTTACACAAGATACAACTAACATAAAGGAGAGATAACGAGTACGAAAATACTGAGATTAAAGACACTATCACTCATTCAAGTGCAATAAGCAATAATAGTTTATTTGAGATATGCCAACTATCGTGCATCTTAAATCATCATTTATCACCAACCAAACCAGACTCAGGTCTCTCTTTTTACTTCTTCGCTTTCTATATTTGGACTTATTCTCCAAAAGAAGTTATGAATTAAATCAATGCCAAAATTTCTTTATTGAAGCTTTCTTAGTTACTACAAACTGTTTTCAAATATCACAACATATTGTACCGCAACATGTCTCCATTCTGAAATTATATTTAGTCCAGTAGTTCAGATATTATAATTGTAGTCCAGTAAAGCACAATCTAAGTGTCAACTAGGGGCGGATCTAAAAGTTAGCCCAGGGGTGCTCATCCACCCCTATGATTTCAAAATTTTAATTATGTATATTTAAATTAAATTGAATTGAATTTTATTTTTACTTTTTATATAGTCCAGGCCCCTCTCATAAACATCAAATGTTTACTTGTAGTCTTGTGGTTAGAGCTTTATTTTGTGAGTGCGGATACTTGGGTTCAAATCCCGCCTACCACATAATTTTTTTTTTTTTTTTGAGTAACGTCGGAGGTCAAGCCAACCAACTATTTAATATATTTGTTATTACAACAAAGGATTTTTCCCATCTGGGTTTCGAACCCATGACCTCTCATCTAAAGACCATGTGCCTTTGCCACTAGACCAAATGCTAGCTCTCCACCTACCACATAATTGTGCATTTAAAATCTAGTTCTGCCCCTTGTGTCAAGTGTCAACATTGATAAGTTCATGTGTTGAGTGTTAAATACCAATCAACTAATGATGAGGTGGCAATCTACATTAAGAAAATAACCTTAATAATTGCCAACCTGTGTTTAGTGAAGTATGAACTCGCATTTAGCTAAGTGTTGGGCTTCAAAAATAGAGGTACAAGATGCTAACATAATAGTGCTCAAATGTTGATCCGTGTACAAAAGATTGTCAACTTAGATAGTTATAAAATGTCAATATAGATCTACAAATGAGGACCAAAGCTACATTGACGTAACAACTTTAATTACTAATGTATCAACCTCAAAATTTACATTAAACTGTAAATGTTGATGCACCAATCTAAAGTTGGTTACAATTTTAATAAAATATACCAAACATAGCCCTAATACGGTCAATGGTGCAACTCACACATAAATACCTATCTACTAAAGTATCAACCTATGTATATTTCATAGTCAATTTATATCAACTATATGATTAATATATTAAAATGAGTTATATATCACTCTACCAATAGAACATCTAATTATCTAATAAACTAGAAACTGACGAATTTTATTGGGAATATAACTATTATTTTCTTACCTTGTGGAACTCGTGTAACATTGAAAAGTCAACTCAAATAAAAACAAAGTATAAAAATATTATAGGAAACATAAAAACCAAAAATGTACCATTGGCTGCCAACCTTAAAAAGAACCAAAAATGCAAAAGGACAACGGAACCAAATGCTTTTAGTATAGATGATGCTTTTTAGCAGCAATATTTTATAGGATATCTCGAGCTGTGGCTTTCCATCTTGGGTTTTCTCAGTCAGATTGTCAATGTTTTTTTTTAATATATAACACACATGCCAAAGTCAGGTTGGGTGGTGATAAAATAATGCGCTGAACCTGGCAAGTGAAATAAATTCCCTACTTAACAATCTTTTCTTTTATTTGCATTCAGGTATTTTAAGCTAATTAAATTTAATTGAGTCCATGAGAAGTTCTTAACAAAAGATCCCGTACTGTACTGATGATTTTTGTTGTTTGGTGCATAATATAGCTTAAAATGGAGAGATGCAATTGCATATCACTTATGCCAGCTCCAAGTTATGTGAATCATAATATTTAGAAAAATACTGTTGTAAAAAAGTATATGGTAAAGAGACTTCAAAAGAGTCATGGATTGTTAAACCCAAACCTCATGCTTCAAAAGTGCACTCTTTGCATCTAAACATGAAACTATGGCATCAACAGCAGCATCTCCACCCTCATTTCTAAGAGCAAATAGTGCTGCATACCGCTCGTACATGCCTTCCTTCTCGTTCAATAAAACTTCCCTTAAACAAAGAAAGAAACAGTGAGAAAAATAAATACTTAATTGTCACATACAGAAAACACTGTTATCAATAAGTTGTTAAGGGGTCGATAAACAAGGGAGAGTATTAAAATGTTGCAATGGTTTACACTTGAATTTTGACAAATGGGAGACTGTAGCCTTATGCTACATAAAAAAAGTTAATTTCAAACTTCACCAAAAGAAGTAAAAATAACAAGCTAATGGGACTTGCCACAAGTTTAATAAAGACAATTCATGTACACAGTTTAGTAGTTAAAAACTTAAAGGTATCACATGGGCCCCTTCAAAATTAGAAGCATCATGCATGCTCTCAGCAAAACAGAAAAATGTTGCATAAGAAAACTGTAGAAAAGAACCCAACATATCCTCTACAAACACCCAAACCCACCCTGGTTTCTTCATTAGATACCAAAAATAGCCAAGCTTGTTACTCTCCTCTGCATAAAAAGAGGAGAAAGGCGCATACTTTGGATTCTTTATCAAAGAATGAGAATCTTCTCATCAGTATGTAAGGCATATATAGGTCAAAGGGCATCGAAATGTTGTGTAAACTGTACCTCAGCTGATTTACCGATAAATCAAGGGATGCCGGTAAAGCTGGATCAACTGACAAAAAACGAGGACCATCTGAGATAGATGCAGTGGTAACATCATTACTCGTGCTCTTTTTCTGATTTATGCGTTTCAGTGCCAGTTCACAAGTTTCTCTCACTTCAATGGCTGGATCAGTGAGAAGAGTCTCTTCCAACAAGGTAATCGCGCTTTCCAATCCAATAGCTCCAAGAGCCTCAGCAGCCTAATGAAGTAAAGTCAGTTAATTCAAAAATAGATAGAGAATTACAGTGTGGAGAAGAGTACAGTAAAGTTGCTGGACAAGGAGACTCAGTTGATGGTGGCAGCTTAATTTGCTTTAAATGAGTGCAAAAGCTTTGGTTTTGGTAAGGAGTTTGTTTGAGGGTGGCAAAGCTCAGTTTCAATTTGCTTTTCTTTCGGGAATGTTATGAATAAAATCGAAAATGGTGACACTGAGACTCGTACCCACCCCTTCTTTTAGCTATTTGGCTAAGAAAGGATAAAAAGAAAGTGGTCGGTGATGTTAAGTCTGCAAAGTAAGCTGAGACCATAGGGACTGTTTTTTTTTACTTCTTTGGTGCTGTTCGCTTGATTCCAGTTGCTTGATTATAGATTCTGGGCTTTATGTAAAAACACAAGGCTGTTTTAATAAATGAGTCAGACTGTTTCAAGTGGAGTTTGTGAAAAATGGGGCTTATTCACCTCATGTCGAACAATTGGATGCAAAGAAAGATCTTGAAGCACAGATACCAAAGCAGGGATAGCCTCAGGGTCTTGCATTTGACCAAGTGCAAATGCCGCCTCATGTGCGAGCAAGTTGGAGGGATCTCTTGTAGCTGGCCACCAGCATATATCATTAAAATTTGTATTTGTAATTGGGTAAGGTAAACATAGGAAAAGTGCTTGCAACTAAAAAAAGGAATTTGGTACCACATCAGATGAATTTCATTTATAGACTTCACATTCATTCCTGGCCTAGCTGATTTGGTACTAATCCTTAGTGTTCTTTTTGTATAGGAAACAAACACTACATTCATTAAGGAAATGAATACACAAGACGGATTAATCCAAATTTCATGATAATTAATAATAAGTACTCCAATCGTCCACTCAGCTACTACATGCCTAGTTAGCATGATGCATAACAGTGTAAATAATTAGAACCCAGTTGCATCTCACTGAATTAACAAATTACCCGCAAAATAAAAATACTTAGAACAGGAAACATATAGAAATTCATACCATGGATGAGAGCATCGCGTGGGGCAGGGCCGTGGAGGTTCCGGAGGGAGAAGAGAGCGCGAAATCTCTCGGAGATCGGCTGAGTCTGGTCGATCAGCATCTCGCAAAGAAATCTCTCCATCTCAGGCGTTGATTTGAAAGATCCCTCCTCGCAACCCATAGCTCCTCTCCGCTGCCGCTACTGATCACGAGATAGAATGAGGGGGAAGAGAGGGAGGGAAGGAGAGAGCAGCAGCAGCAGCTCAATACAGTTCGTCCGCTGCACCGCCTCCGCCTGCACAACATGAGTTGCCATTAGTCACAGCCCAAATTCTTTGGACTTCCCTGCCCAATTTATTCGTCTAACTCGGCCTTCTAACAAGGCCCGGCCCAGAAAATTGATAATTTGAATATCTGACGTTTCTTCATCTAACTCAACCTCTTAATAAAACGGTCTGACCAATTCATCATTCATAAACACAGATCATCAATTTCTTCATCTAACTCGATTTGAACAGTTTTTAGTCTAGCGGACTTGAGAGAGCTGAAAGTCACAAAGAACAGAGTTTTGGGCTTGAGATTTGAACAGTTCTTGGTCTAGCGGACTTGAGAGTTGAAAAGGCCTGTTCATTTTTTCTTAATTGGTCTTCAGCGACCAGATTTGGGCTTTCCAGAGGGGGAATTGGTCCGGGCCAGTAATTTCTGTTGCATGTTCAACTCCGATTCGTTTTTACCCCCTTTTTCTGCTCGGAGAAGAACCGTCGGTGCTTTTGGCGAGACCGCTAATTGCTTTGCACCAAATCTCAATCTTGTCTCAAACTCTCCATTTAAGCTTGAACAGCCATTTTCCCTCTTCTTCTTTTTTCACACATTCAGATCTGAATATAAGTCCAATTTTTATTGCATCGGTAGGTTCCTTTCGATCTGCTTTTTTTAGATTTACAGACAAGATCAATCTTCTTCGATAAACTGCATATTTTAATTTGGATCGATTTTGCATTCAATTTAGCTCTCTATAGATAGTAAATGCCCCTTTGTTAGAGTTTTGAGGAAATTTAAAATGGAAAATGTTGATTAATTGATGCCCTACTTTCTCTGTGTTTGCTTATAGGTTAGAGAAAGGCAAGAATTGGGGAAATATATGAATTCAAGGAGGTCAGTCCTTTTTCCCTTTCACTTCCCCTTAAAGCCTCGAGTTGGATTGCTGCCTGATGATTCATTAGCTAAATCAAATGTGAAGTAGCAAGCCACTTGAAGTAATTCTTGCATGATGTTTTTCTACCAACTGTATAAACTTGCTTTTTTCTGGCTCCTTCAGATTTCAGCCTAACATCAAATACTACAACCAATTATTAAACTTATTCTGAATGAAGCAATAACCCAACTGGTATTTACCAGCACGTGTTCAGTAGCCTTTAGAAAATAACACTAGCATGGTAAAGAGTCAGTTCCAGTTATGCCCATTCCAAAGCTTACGGGTGAAGTAAACCATATAAAAACAAGGGTTAAAAGCAAATGTATAATCATAGACAGATTCGATCGTCCCTTTCTACACCATTATGGCATACCACCGGACAAGCAGTTTGTCTTCATGAGCAACTAAAGTGATAGTTGATAGTATTACTGGAACCGTAGAAATTTTTTATATAGATATGGTTGAAGAGGAGATTTCGATTGCTGAAACATCTAGCAAGGTACTGTCTGATAACCTGGTTATTAAACTCAATGGATTTCAGAAGCAGAGTGGCACTGCTTGATGGGCTTGAAGAGGGGGGAGTTCGGACCTATTCTTCTTCCCATGAAATTGATGAGCATAGTAATGATCAAGACATGGAAGGTTTACAAGATCGTGTCAGTTTCCTCAAGAGAGTATGTTTTAGGTTTTCTACTCTTTTCCTTGTGCATTTACTTTTCTTATTACATATTTCCGGGCCTTGGTTGGAACTTAGAACTAGAGATAATAATGAGTAAAAAAAATCAAACTGTACTTATCTTTTATAAATTAATGACTACCATATTTGATATCAGCGTGTATTGGCCAGCATGAACTGGTACTGAACCTGAGTGTGACAGCTTTGTAGTGTTCTTTTGAAACTTCTTTACCATAATCTAATCTTATAGCTTCAAGGAAGAAAAAAAAAGGAACTCTGGGAGTAACATTAGACACACAAAAGTGCACTGTTTGAGATTTGACTGGCATTTGGACTTGTAGGGAATCTGTACAAATTTAGGTAATATTGAGGGATGGTTGGTCCAGTAATATTAGTTTCTCAGGAATGTGATTATCAGGAGTTCCGTTCTTAGTTTCTTTGTTTGGTGATGCAGTAGTGCCCTTGCCAAGTATAACTAATAAAAGTACTGTTTACAGATGGTATGGTGTAATAATAAGTCAATAGCTGTCTCTCACTATATTTCTTTAGCATTTTGGCTTTGAACTACTATAATATCATCAAATTAGTGCTAAAACCAAATTAAAGTACATTTCGAATACTAATTGGAAAAAAAAATTTGCATCTACTTCTCAAGAGTATTATTGATGTCAGACACAACAGCGGTTAAATTCAATGTGAGTTCATCAATATTTAGACAACGTAAATTACATTGATCCAAATTAGATCGTACTCTCGCAATATTGCCATCAAAAGGGAGGGAGGCGTTGTATAGTACATGAGGGAAGGCTTTTGGCTCAGCAGGAGCTTGTGAATAGTTTAGGCTTTTGTAAATACACTTTCGTTATCAATATATTTGTTGGCCCATCAAAAAAAATGTTCGTCGCAGCAATGTTGAAAGCCTCATTATGTGATGGAAATGATATTCCTTCCATGTTTTCCCATTTTTATAGATTGTAGTGGCAATCACTTACTAATTACTACCATTGCAATTGCCATGTATCTGTACCAACATGGCAATTGATTTCCAATGCCGTGTGAATTGCTTAGAATAGGGAGATATGAGATTGTATGCTCTAAACATACGTACCCTTGAAATCACCATGTGAATCTTTTTGTTCCTGCTAATTACAGTTGCATCACATACAAAACTGACGTTCTTTATTGGCACTGACAGTTGACAGGTGATATACATGAAGAAGTACAAAACCACAACAGAATGCTTGATAGAATGGTATCATCCCTCTTTCTCTTTCTTGAAAACTTGACGGCGGCTGCCCCTCCCTCCCTCTTTTTCTCACTTCTCTGCGTAATAAGCTAATTTTACTGAGTTCTCTATGCAGGGGAATAACATGGATGCATCTAGGGGTATACTTTCAGGAACAGTGGGCAGATTCAAGACAGTAATTGAACTTAACCATCATCATTTCGAGTTCTTTTTGTTCTAAAACTTAAAGCATCCCCTTATAAAAGCAGATATTGATAGCGGGTCTTATTTATTTAAATAAATAAAATTATTTATACCTCAATTTTTCTTAATATGTGTTCAATGTATACAGGTTTTTGAGACGAAATCTGGGAGAAGAATGGCTACCCTTGTAGCATCTTTTCTTGCTCTCTTCCTGCTTATATACTACTTGACCAGGTAGTTCTGCAACAGTGCCCTCCAGTTACACTTTAATTTATACCAAGATATCAAGATTTTGTGGGATCATACAGTGGAGTTATGTGATGATAATAGAGGTGATTTATTTGACCCAGGGTGTTAAATTCATGATAATGCCCGGGCTTGGTATTTGTTAATTGTTACTTGTTCAATTTGGTAATTTTTTATGTAATTATAAAGCTTTGCTAGAATTTTTGGTTTCTTTGCTTAGATGCAAACTTTGTTGGTTTTGTGTTTAGTTACCATCCTTAGAGCTTTACTAGATTTCTTGGTGTCTTTACATAGCTTTTTTACTATGTAATTACAAAGCTAGCCATACGAATTCTTTATTTTCTAAATTTTTTCCTTGAATTAAGAAAATCCTGTCAAATTTGTCTAAATTAAGGCATTGCCAATAAATTCCAACCCCATTTTTTTTTTAATCTAATGTTAATGCTACAAACCGGCGTTTAAGAAGGCTAAATAATAATAATAATAAGTGTTCGGCTATGTGATATAAATGGTATTTAAATTAGTCTCAACTCTAATATCTATCAAATCGATTTCAAATAACAAATTCAAACTGATCTACTTCTTTACATTCAAAATATGTAATTTTTTTAATTTATTTAGTATCAAGTAAAGCGGTCAAATGTGGAAATTTTTCTAGTTAATTTTAATGTATTTTTTTATTATTTTTTTACGCTTAACTTGATACTAAAATAATTCAAAAGGTTATAAATTTAGCATGTAAACATAAATAAAATGGTTTAAATAATAAATTTTGCATGCAAATGTAAGTATAATGGTTTGGATTCCTCGAATTTGATAGGTTTTGAGTGTATTATTTAGAAGAACTACGTGGTCCGTAGTGTCAGCGCAAAATCTTCCTTGTATGTGATACTAAGGCTGCTCGGGTCGGACTCTAATAATAATAATATATTTTTCTATTGTAATCGATCGAATTTGTCTGATAATCTCTTATTAGCATACATAACATGCCATAAATGTAATCCAACAGTGTATATTTGAATATAAGTTTACGTAAGTTTTTTTCCAGATTAGCACAAATTAATCAAGTAATCAAGTTATTGTGCATGTAACTCGTAATATTTAATTTGTGTAGATCTTTTAAACTTATTTTGAAGTTCTGATTTAGAGGCCTAATAAAATCTCCTGCTACAGCATTTTTCCTTTGAAGGCCAGTGTCTTAGTGAGGCAAGCTCACCAACATTTGTAATAATATGAAAAAAAATACGTACAGAAGTTGTAATTACAACACCTCAGAATACATTTGTATTATCCTACTACAGCATATTATACATACCGTGAATACATTCTTGCAATATATTTTACCCAAAGATGATTTATCTACTTGAAATAACTCGTACAATTTTATTATGCATCTAATTAATCATATTTCGAGAATATTTTTTAGTTTTTCTGACTGTAAGATTTATGTTCGGCCTTGAACAAGTCGTAAATGCGTCATATTTTTGCACCATTTGTTAATTAACATGGACCGCTGTCCTTCAAAAAGGTGTCTCGTTTGCATAATTTATCTTCAGATCAAACAAATATTGAGATGCAGCTGTTTTGGTTCAATTTTGAGTTTGTTATGGGTGGTCGATGAGACCTGGAGGCTAAATACCGTTTCCACTGTTGGGGACTACCGATCTGAAACGGTGGCCATAGCTGGTAGTACCAGTGGTACATGGATCCTCTGCGTTAACTCAAAGGAATTTTTTTGAGTTAATAAATCTCAACCGTCTGATTTTAAACGGAGTCGATCCAGCTCTTTCCTATAACACAAAGGATCTTTCAATATTAGTGCAGATCTAGTCCTGACGAATCTTAAAACAGATTCGGACAATTGAGATTCATTAACCTTTTGAGTTAATGCAGGGGATACGAATTCGGTACCAGTGGTAGTTGTCCATGGTATTAGCCTTGGCCCTTTTGGAGCCGCGCTGGTATTCACCCAAAAATAGCAGAGCATTAACCAATTAAAACCAAATGTTGTGTGATGTTTTTCACAGGAGATAACGGTACAATGTTTAATTTAACTAATTTTAGTCCTTTACCCTAGTTTTTTTCCATCTAGTAATTTAAATTAGTGAACTTGTGCTCGCAGGCCCACAAAAAGTTAGCATGAAACAAATCACATTTTCTTTACATGAACAAAAAATGTTAATAATCCTGCAGAAAAAAATAACACCATTAAGCAATCCGGATTCGTATCCCTCTCATTTCAGAAGATCCCAAAATACAAACCAATTCCACAAGCTATGGAACAACATGGAGGCTAATAAGTTTTTAGATTTGGCAAAAACACCACCCATTAAAATCCCAAGAAACATCAATGGAAGAACCCTGTGCACATTAAAATGTGCGCATGAAAATGCAACAGCACTTACGAAAATTGCACAAGGTACTGACATGTACCGGGTTAAGGATGGCAACAAAAAGCCTCTAAACAAAACCTCCTCCCAAATAGGAGCACAAACTGTCACCACAAGTGCATACAAGCCAACAGCTACAGGATCCTTTGCCACAATCGACTGTTCCACACTTGACACACCAACAGGCAGGGCAGGCATGGTCGGTACAAGAATAAGATTTACACGGGACAAAAAGTTGACCAATGGAAAGAATAGGCAACCGAGTGCTATGTCGAGCATCCAGTTGTCTCTAAGAGAGAGGTTTGTTTTAAAGTTGAATCTGAACCAGCCAGGTGGGAGGGGCTTGAATTTGGAGAGGCAGTAATGGAGGATTGAAATGCCGGCCAATCCCTCAGCGAGGTCGGTTATGAGGCTGTATAAGGCCTGGCCTCGGTGGGTTAGGGATTGTTTGTTGAACCCAGCCCAGTGGGCCAGGAATGGAATAATCCATGAGCCAACCAACCAAAAAGAAGCAACCCACAATAGCATTACCTGTCATTATAAAGGGAGACTATTAATTGATACTATACCAAGCCCAATGGTAAATTAAGGTAAGGGCATTGCTTGCCAGACAGCAGCTAGATCTAAAATTTTGTATTTCCTAAACTATTTTTAATTGAGGTAGCAAGCATGAATATAACTTGATTGAGGCTCTAAGTTCTAGCAGTGATATTGTGCCTATATATCAACCCTAGTTGTGGCAACTTGCTGGCTCGGTACACCAGGCTTTGTTTTGATTATATTAGGCAGTGCTCAGAAACTCAAAAGAAAATATTGTATAGCACAAAAAGATAGCAGAAGTAAACTAACTTGAATAATGGTTTTAGCTGTCCAAGGTACAGTCCATCCATTATTATCCACAGCGAAACTCGCCGCAACTACCTAATATCCACATTTATTAGTTGCCGGAGAAATAATGTAATAGATGAAAAAAAAACCATAAATAGATATTTCACAGCTAACCTTACATACTCTTGAAAACCAGTGATTTGTCTTTGTATCAGGCTCCTCTGGTGTACTCTCTGACAGGTTACTCTTTTGACTGTCCAAAAAATTGAAATTTGCATCATTCAATGGTGATTCGTCTTCACTGTGCTTGTAGCAGTATATATGGCACAACCTCGACCTCTTTACAATAAGATATATGGCAAAATGAAGGTTAGGATTAACACAGATCAAAATCTAACAGAGATCTCTCTCTTCCTCTTTTTTCTTTAAGTATCATAAGTAATTATCATAGGACCTCATACTCACCCAAGTATAACAGAGAACAGTTGCTAACTTACAAATAAGCTCAAATAGATAATTCATGCAGGATAAATTGCCAGAACAGTAGCAGTACATTAAATGCAAGCAAGGTACTGGTGTGTCGGTTTTCTTGTCTAAGCTGAATTAATTAAAGACCGATTGCATATACCAAACAAATTAAGTTTTGGCTCATTTTAATTTAACTTTTTGTTTCTATTGCATATGTATAAATGTGGAGTTTCTACAACAGATACTTACGAATCAAAAATTCCTATGTAGAAATAATCTCAAAAGTACGAAAATAAGCTAAAATTATGACACCACTAGAATAAATTTAAAAAAAAAAAAAAAAATCAGACCTTAACAAAAGATCTTCCTGAGCCAAGGCTAAGACCACCAGCGCGGGTCCAAAAGGGTTGAGCACCAGGAGAAATCCTAACCCTAGCACGGACAAGAGAAGAGGCGCGAGGAAGAGGGGTCAATAATGGCGGCGGAGCACGGAAGCTGCACGAACCAGACATGGTACCGTGAACTCTTCCGAGGTTTCTCTAACGAAACATGGTTTCCGGTGGACGGCGTAGACTGTAGACCAGCTAGGACTCTCTCGCGTCGAAGAACAAGAGAGAGAGAGAGTCGGGGTTAACTGGACCTGAGGGAGAGATTTTGGATGGAATTATGCACGTGTCGGTCACGTGATTAATTGCTAAGAGCTGCTTTGGGCAGCAATTGGGCTCCGTGGTTTGACGACCGATTCAGGAACTCTCATCCTCTGAGATATCTCAAACTTTGCGTGACTTTCTGATATATCTCATTCGTTCAAATAAGTTATGCACGATCTCAAAGCTCAAATAATACTGCTCCCTACGTTCTCCCGAATAGGCACCGGACACGTCGGTCACGCAAACATTGAGATATCTCAGAGGATACGCACCCGTAATATAGGGTATCGACTTAGAGTAGGTCCCATGGACATCGGACCTACTTTAGTTCCACGGATTCAGTCACCGTTCAATATGCTTTAAGCTTCGTGCAAAATACTTTAAGTTCGCGTGCGTATGCTTCGATTTTCGCGCTCACAGATATTAAGATGGATCGGACGGTCACCGAACTCGTTAAACCTAAAATAGGTCCGCATCGGACCCACTCCGTTCTCTGGGTCCATGGAACCCGTTTCCTATATCGTGTGAAATCGAACTGCAGCTTGTTTTTTCAACCGCTTCTGATAAACTCCGGAGTAGTATCGGGTCAGTTGCATTTTTATCTTAATAGCAGATTTACGGCTCAGATCAACATGCAGAAGAGATCCATAGGCACTGCCTATATATAATATTGTGCTAAAACGAACCCTGGTGTAACACTGAGATGTCTAACAATTAAGTCCTGTTCAGCCATCCACTATTTTTGCAGAAAAAACTTAAATTTTTTTTCCACGTGAATAGTAATTTTTAGTTCAATTCCTGCGCCCATGTCCATTCCCAATGGCCCGCCGAACAGGCCCTTATTGAGCGAGTGGTACTATGCTTATCATGATTTAGTTCGTAATACGGATTAATATTTTTATTTTTAAAATTTTAACAATCAATTCGAACAATTCAAAATGATTTTCATATGAATATGTACTTGAAGACCAAATTTTATATTTTTCAGAATTTTTTTACTATTTTTTAAAATAAATAGAAAATCACTGTTTTTGAATGGTCTATAATTTTCTGATCAAGTGATTTTCTACATATCTTAAAAAATAGTAAAAGAAATTCTAAAAAATATAAAATTCAGTCTGCATGTACATATTCATATGGGGGTCATGTTGAACAGTTCGGATCGACTATTAAGATTTTGAAAACGGAAATATTAATCCATATTACGGATCAACCTGACTCACTCATTATAAAATATAGGAAAATTTTCTCTCGAGATCACTAAACTTTGTCCTTTGTTACGAATTGGTCACTCAAGTTTGGTTTGTTCCTCCACGGCCACTGAACTTTTAATTTGTCTCAATCAAGTCAAACTATAACTTTTTCATCCAAAAAATTAATAAAATAAATTTTCCTGTTAGTATTTTGGACGTAATGAGAATATTCCGTTAAAAATTTGAATGGAATCAGCCTATTTTGTTATATTTTGGACAAAGTGAGAATGTTCCGTTAATATTTTGAATGAAAAAGTTATAGGGTGACTTGATTGTGACAAATTAAAATTTCAGCGAATGTGGAGGGATAAATTAAACTTGAGTAATCAATTCATGACAAAAGACAAAGTTTAGCGACCTCCAAAAAAATTTACTCTAAAATATATCATGTATTGCAAATATACGGAACTTGTGGACAACAATGTTACACTAAGGTTAAAAGCATTAAATCAGGATAATACAACAATAATATTACAAAAATGCGTCAAAAATGGCGAAACAGTCACAACAGAGCAATGGCGAAAGAGTGATGTTTAGGGTTTAGGGTTTAGTTTAGGAATGTACAACAATGCGCCAAAAATTTTATTAATCGAAATTAAATAAAAAATATCGGAAAAGATGAGAGATTCTAGAAAATTTTGAAAAATACAAGTAAAACGGGTTAAATAATCCCGCCCCATTTAATCACTCGGTCTACTAACTAAACGAACTAAACAACAACAAAAAAAAGTATGGGATAGGTTAAACCATCCCGTCCGGCACCCAAAAAAAATTTCATGTGAGTGTTTTGCCTTTGCTTTCTTTCTTTCTTTTCTTTGGGTGCCGGACGAGTTGGTTTAACTCATTCCGGACTTTTTCTTTTGCTGTTTAGTTCGTTTAGTTAGTAGACCAAGTGATTAAGTGGGACGGGATAATTTAAGCCCTCTCATGGGACAGGATTATCAAACCCATTCTACTCATTTTTCAAATTTTTTACAAATTTTTTCTCTTTAACGATATTTTTTTTATTTAATTTCAATAAATAAATAAAATTGCCTTGTCGCATAAAACACGGGCACTAGTCTCCTGCACAAAAAGAAACATCAATTTCAATTCATTTCTTTTGGAACAGTGTCAATATCGTGTTAGACATGAATCCTATACATATCGGAGACGGATACGAGTATACAACTATAAAAGTGTCCGTGCTACATTTAGTTCCTTTTTGGTTCAAAAAGCAAGTGAATTTTCTGTCACAAAGATGATTGAATTATCTAAATATTGTGAAATTAAATTAAATTAAATTACTTGTAATTTTCATTTTCTTCCATTGATGTCTTTTATCATCTCAAATGTTGCATGTTTTAAATGGGTAAATTTGGTACAAGTATTATCCCGGAGGACTATGATCACAGTTACTAATCCCATCTTAAAATTAAAGATTTAAAATAAGTAGCTTAGTAATGTTACTTAAATCTAAAGTGCATGACATCTGCAAAATTGCCCCAACTTGAGGCAATTTTGCAGATGTCATGCACTTTAGATTTAAGAACACTAATGGGCCTTTGATATTTTAGAACACTAATGGGCCCTCTGTTGATATATTACTTGCTAATTATGATTAAGAACAAGCAAAAATTACCTGCTTCAGATCTACACATATCCCGTGTGATAGCACTGTAATTTCATATTAGCAAACAGAGTTGTAGAATTAAAGACCGGCTCAATTCCGGTAAATTGAAAACCAGATTGCCCTTTCTGAACAAATCACCTCGATTTTACATACCAGTTTAAATATGTACGAACACAGATCTTAATAAAAATGTATGAACAGTTCTACAAGCACTAATTCAAGACTCAAATTAGTAATATAAAATCAAACAATGAATAAAACTAATTATTATTCAACCTACTAGTTATTTCCAAAGGTCCAATAATGCCTTACTGGTAAAGAGATTTACAAGTTATTCAATCATCTTGTACAGAACTACAACACAAATTTAAAGAGACCGTCCTTAATTTCCAGTAAAGCAAGCACAAAAATGAGGCAACTCAAAATGGCAAAATAGATAACCAATTCGAGAGGAGAGTAACCGCAATACGATTTCAACCAGGATTTCATCGAACCAAAAACCTAGAAAAAGTTCGTACCTTGCTGCAAAGAGGCGGCGCAACTGAGAGTAGTGGCGGACCTGGCGGTGCAACTGAGACACGAAGAAGAGGCGTCGGAGGGTTATGGCAGTGCGACGGAGACACAAAGAAGAGTTGTGGCGGTGCGACAGAGGAAATGCAGTGCCGGCGTGAGCGAGCGAGAGAGAGGCAGGGTGAGAAATTGAGAGTAGAGAGACAGAGAGGCGGGGTGAGAATTGAGAAACATAACTTTGGACTATGATCGATCGCTCTTGTCCATGGACAACTCAGCGGACAAGAACGAGCTGTTCAACGGGCTATGAGCTAATCGTCCAAATCCAGTTTATTTATTTAACCAAACTTGAATCTGAACCGAACGCTGGGCTCTGTTCAGATCACAGAGCGTCCAATATTAAAAATTAACTGTTCGGCCCGTTTGTCCACGGGCCGTCCTGTTCATTTAGCAGCCCTAGCCCCAAGTTCTCAATCCAACACGAGAAAATATAACAAATATCTGATGCTACATAATGTTTTGCAAATATACATAGCGTGCATACCACTCAGAACGTCACAGTGATCAATCAAAATCACGAGACAGCATATGATAGATTCTACCCAACATAGTTATGAGCAAACTAATGGGTATAGAAAGAACAAACAAAGTTACAAAAATACCCAAATAAGACAATAATGAAACAATTAAGTAGATCAGAGCACCAAGCATGCCAAGCTACCCGAACAAAATCAGTCCAATAGAAGAAATAATCACCAATGGATAAAGAAAAAAAAAATACCGAGGCAGCTTATCATCAAAACCCAAGCTAAGATGCCAGCAAGGTCCATCGGACAAGAAAATTCATTTTTCTGGAATGTTTCAAGGGACCTCATCAAGGGCTATTTTGTAAATATTTACAAACCAAGAGGCGTAACTAGAACATTGTTCTCAGTTAGGCGGCGCTGAAAATTGGCGAGGCGGGCTTGTAAGTTCATAATTCCAGCCGCCTTTTTAGAGAGAATCACATTCAGTCTGGATATGTACTCGTCCAGCTGGTTTCCTGGCTGGTCTGCTTCCTCTAATAATTTCATTTCCTGTGCATATCCCATATATTATTAGTACCATAAACTTTAATTTCGCATATGGACAATGCATACATCACTTTCACTGTAGTGGTGGTATAACAATACTCAGCTAATAGTTTTCTTTATCGTGCATTTTTTTCCCTTTTTGAGTTCCCAATCTGGAATTTACATAATATCCAATTAATTTATGAATCCAATTATAGCACAACACAGAAACAGTAAAAAATTTAGTAATGTAGTAAACACAACCAAACTTTTTGTTGCTATCTTTAACGAGGTTGTGAGGAAATGTACCAATTACGTCTGTATAGCACCATTTAGATTCAAGCTGGAACTGTTTGGCCTGACCTGACCTGACGAGCTAATAAGCTTGGCACCACTGTCAGCAGGTTAGGTCTGACCTCTGGTGACTCATGTTGAATTGGACCCACTTACAGTTACAGGTAACTTTGTTTAGTTTAAAAAAAACAAGGGCACTTCTGTATTAACCCAAGAGACCCATACAAGAAGAGATGTAAAATAAAACACATTCAAAAGCTATGAACTCTAATTATTTGATGGAAATGTTCGATCAGGAGGTCCAGGTTATTGACCCACTAATGAGTCAAATCACGAAACATTTCCACTTTAAATAAAATTTTACTGACTCAATCTGAGCAAATCCATTGTCACCCTAGTTTAGATACATCATGGTTAATTTTGACCATTTTCATTTTAGATTCACATACCTCACGCAAAATGTTTATGGTTTCCTCGACTTGTTCTCTGTGAGTCATCACCAGCTGCTCTTCCTCCTGAGACAACAAAAAGCAATTAGCAATTAAACAAGCAGACTCAAGACTTGTTCCTAAATGCACGTCCAACAAAAAAAGGTCAACCAGAAAACTGACCTTCAAAAGAGAATTGAGATCATCCTCTGCATCCAATTCATTTGATTTTACGTCCCTCCACTTGACAGGAGATTCTCCTCTTATTCTGACCCCATCCATATATGAGGGTGGAGCCGTGTGCCCATTCATACTCCCCTTCTTTGATAAGATTCTCCCATCTTGCTGACTTGCAGTTATCTCCTCAGAATATCCATACCCATTACCCCGCCTCGGGGTTGAACCCCTTGTAGTACTAGAGAGTGGTAAGCGCGACTCTGTGTTACTAGATGTTGGTACAGGGGCATCCCTGTCATTTTGCTTCGACCAAACCTTTCGTGACTCGGCTGGTGCATCAAAGCTGGTATAGTCAATGTTTGGTAACGGTGTGGGGCTTGGGTCTCTTAAATTAGAAGCTGAAGATGAGGTCGAGAGATCCTTCTTTGAGCTCCCTTTAGAAAGACCCTTTACTCTGCATAAGCCAGAGGAGCAAAAAGAGAAAATGAAAAGGTGAGCACCAAAGCAACCCAGTAAGTAAATGATACTGAAAGTATTGATACTGAAACAATACCTGTCCGCATATCTCAACGTATTGAGAGTGTGCTCACATGAGCTTGAGCTGGGAGAGATGCAAGAGATCATGACTGTCTTTGAGTTTCCAATAAATGAATCACGGAGCACTTCAGTCAATTTACTTCCTCTGAAGGGAATGTGAACTTGGTCATTGTCAAGGGCCCTGATGCATTCTTTCAAGGCCAGCAAACTCTTGTTAATCTCTGCACCTTCTATTCTGCACCATTAAAAGAGGTATCCAACAATAAAATTTCTTGCACCAACAGCTAATTTTGAGTGAGCCTTATTAGTGACTATCCTCCAAATCCTAGGTACATGAAACAGATTCCAGTAAGGCTATTACTTATTTACCTTGTCTGCTTATCATTATCATAAGTATCGGCGCCTCTCTCGCTCCCAGCAAGGTCAATGAAGGAGAGCTTTCCAACCACCTTAGGTGGCTTCGACTCCTTTCCTTCAATCGTCTTTTTTATGACAAGCTGGAGGATTGCGTGGGACCGGGACGACTCCTCGTTGGCACCAGTCATGCCTGTGCTTCTGCTGGCACTGCCTTTCTCAATCAACTCTTGGATTGTCTCTACATTGGAAACTTTAAATTCTTGGAGACCTACGATGCATACTTGTTGCTTCCCGTCCTCTCTCATGCAGAGTTTCCTGGCAATACGAAGGGATTTAGATATAGTAGCAAACATATATATTAATTCTCATCTTACCAAAGGAAAAAAGAATGCTAAGAGTTCATCTTAGTGGTACTGGCATTGCATACGGAACTGTAGCTTTGGCAAACAACCTAGATCTTATTTTATTCTCAGTGCTGATATAAATCACCCAACCCTTGCCCACAGCATATAATATAAGTTATATCATAGAAGAATGTCTTAAATATACAAATGGGTCCAATAAACTTATAGAGGAAGGTGTTAAATACCACATGGGGTGTAAATACCCCCCCGCCCCCCCCCACACACACAGTCAGTGGTACCAACCAGACAATGAGAATGCAAAAAATGTATTACGCACTTTTTTTCACCGAGTAGATCAAAAAGCTTCCCTCCATAGATCTCGAAGAAGCTGACAAACAAATGGAACCCCTGGTTTCTATACGTGTAGTGCATCAACCTAAATATATCTTGCGATGCTTTCAGTGGTAGTGGTTGCATGGTGTAAGTTTTTCCACTACCTGAATAAAAGCAAATCTTATGATAGCGTTTCAATAAGTTGACCATATTGAATTCAAATCTTAATAATTTCATGCGAGTTAGCACAAGTGAAAGTGTCAAAGGGGCAGCATTTAGCCAAGAGAGATTAGTTTACAACAGTCTATACAAGGTCATAAGTGCGTCTAATTAAAAAGGACAAAATAAAACACTTGTTGGCTTTTTGGTAACTAAACTTGCCTGTTTGTCCGTAGGCAAAGCATGTGGCTTTAGTTCGTTGGAAGATAGCAGGGACAATAGGCTCCACAGTCTCACGGTATACCTTTTAAAGAAACAAAAAAAACAAGTCAGGTTTTTTGGGACATGGAACCAAAGGGAACTTTGCAATCACGCCGCTATATGCTTCAATAATAAAAGCAAGACTACATCAAATCTGCAATATTTCCTCATTCTTCAAGAGATTGATAGAAATGGGCCTAGTAATGGACAAAAAACTGTTGAATTGTGATTTCTTAACAATGTAGAGACCTTTCTGCCAATAAGATGAGAAATAAGTTTCTCCAGTTACATGATAAAATATGGTTTGTTTTGCAAGGTTCCATTCATGTAAGAACTGTACCTCATCATCTAACATTTTGCCAATCAACCATAAAAAATAAAAAGGGAGAATTGTACCTCATCATTGGAGACACCTTCATCTAATACTGCATCAAATACAAATTCATGCTTCTCCATGTATTCAGTCAAATCAACCTGAATAGGCCAGGAGTGCAAACTCTTAAGTCTTAGTTAATGCATTTCCACTTTAATACTAAGATGAGAAAATAGTATAACAGTCCAGGGGTTTCAGTTTTTTTCTTATTCCTGCAAATTGGTTAACATCAGCACCAACTGTACCAAACCTACTGGACAAGTAATGGAATTTCTAGAATCTTGATATGTAAGACCAGAATAAGCTGTAAGCCTTGATCCATTACATAACAGCTGAAGCCAAACTGAACAAAATGAGTCAATAAAAATTAAAAGAAAGAATAAAGAGAGATCTTGAAGTTAGAGATGAATAAATACCAAATCTTCTATGTAACCGTACTAGAACCAACTTGTACAATCTGGTCTCATGGGTATAAAACATGAAAAGTATAGCACCTTCCTTGGGTATAAAACATCAAAAGTATATAAAGTACACTAACAACCTATAATTAAATAGTACACTAAGAACCCACCTTTAATTTTGTCTCATGGACTACAAGAGAGTTTGTGCGAATTGAGATAATATCTTCCTCTCTCTTTGCTATCTCCTTTTTGTTCAGTGGTCTTTTCCTTACCTGCAGAACAGAAAGAGAGGGGAAAGGAAGAAATACGATTACCATATATTGAACCAATATGCTCTTCTTTTGTATTTCTTTTGACAATACCAGTACTCAGAACGGCATCATACCGCAACTCTGATTTTAGCAACTGAATTAGACTTTTCTTTATCAGTAGAAAGGCCTTTCCCAGTCTGTTTACTAGTAGAAATGGTCGGCTCAGATTCATCAATTATTTGATCTCTTTCATACTTGAATGTAACACCACTATCATCTCCCAACGCATGTATCTGAAAAATGTCATCACAACTAGGTTAATTTAAATTAAAACATTTTTTTTTGGTTCTGAAGTTGACTTATGAATAGGGATATCCGAGTTGAAACAGTATTTGGGGCTCAATTACAAAACTAATAAACAAAAAGTCAGACAAAAAATGGAAACTGGAATTATTTTCATACTTCAGGGAGGAGATCTGTGTCAAAAGAGTGGAGATCCAATAGGCCAGGGCTCAGCTCATTTGTGGAGAACTCGTCCTCAATGATACTCCTATTATTGTTGTTTTGCATTGGCGTACCGGGCTCCCATGATTCAGTCACAAAGCCTCTATTGTTGGATCCCCTTATCATCCTTGAGTACTCCCCCTACAGATCAAAAGAGATAAGTGAAGTGCAAAGTACACCGGAGACAAAGGAAGTAAAATATCCAGACGGCCCATCAAGGAATTGGCATAAATAATTGACATTTGGATTACAAATACAATCCTACCTGTGAATGATCACAAACCATGACAAACAGTTTCCAAATCCAAAAGTAATAAGCATAAATTTTCTATATTGGTAAGGTACATTAAGTTACAGCAATTAGATAATCAAAAATTATGAACTAGAGCTTAGCTGCATCATGACTACCAGCATAAATGTTTCCAATCTATATTTTGAGCTCCTGTATAGCGAAGAATTTTCATTTCAAGCGGCATTGTCAATACTTGTCAACCTAAAGCAATGCTGTATTTTCATTTAATCCACTGCGAGTCCAATTTGCAGATACATTTTTCACGCGATAAATTGAATAGATATCTTGAAGAAAATCGGTGGTCCAATTTGAAATTCAAATTTTGAGATCGAGTTAGAACGCGGAAGGTTGTTATTTTGCACATGCATTGTGAATTTTTCATGAACCCAATAGAAAACGGCTTCCTCAGTCAATCAATACCTTCCCTTCCACCTTACGCAAAACTTCGACCAAAAAAAAAACCGAAAAAATCAAGGTCAACCGCACCAATTTCTTCATTTAACTACCTGTTGCGAGGAAGAGGAGTACCACCGTCCACTGCCCCCTACACCGCTGCCGCCTCCGCCTCCACCTCCGGACGATGCCGTCATTGCAGAGGGGTCAAACATGAGCTGTTCGGAGGAGTACTGCCGCTGGTGGTGGCCTTGCGATCGCATCTGCCTGATTGCGGCCCCGCTCATGTTTCTCGATCCGATATGAGAGGAGAAAGGAGGAGAAGACAGAGACAACGAGCAGAGAACGATCAAGCTGTCTGGTTGAATTTATTTTGGAGAGAGAAAGATAGAGAAGAGAGGTGGTTCAAATTAAAATAAGAGTTCATGATCTATTTAATATCTTAATTATGACAGAGTAAAAAGATTAGAAGACACAGCAACAAGCCAACAACAGAGATAAAAGGAAGGTAATGTACTAATGTTTTGATGGATTCTAGTTCTAGATCAACGTTAGATTAGGATTTAGGATTGGTTAGGCTGGGATTTTGTTTTGAAATGGACGACAGACGACTGTTGCCCTAGGAGCGGGGGGGGTGCGTATCCTCTGAGATATCTCAATTTTTGCGTGACCGACGTGTCCGGTGCCTATTCGGGGGAATGTAGGGGGCCAGTATTATTTTATCCTTGAGATTCGTGCAAAACGTGTTTGAACGATTGTGATATTCCAAAATGTCACGCAAAGTTTGAGATATCTCAGAGGATGCGAATTCGGAGCGGGGGCTGTCAACAATGCCGAAATTTTTAATAATCGAAATTAATTTAAAAAAATATCGAAAACCGAGAACAGATTTGGTTTAATTTGAAAAGTAGGTAGAACGGGTGAATTTTACCCGTCCCTACGGACGGGCAAAATTTCCATAGTAATTAACTAACAATCCGACTTAATCACTAATTAACAAACGCAAAAAAAAAAAAAAAAAACTAGGGCCGTGCAAATATTTCCCGTCCCTCAGGGACGTTCTAAAGTCACCCGTCCGTGGTTGGACGTTTAAATTTCCACCCGTCCGAGATCTCTACATCATGCCCTTTCTGCCTCCGCTAATCTCGTCCCTCCCGACCGTCCGTCCCTACGCGTCCCTACGCGACTCACTCAGCGACTCCCTCAGCGAGACAGCGACAGCGACAGATGCACTCTCACACGCGAGCAACCAAACGGAGCAACTTTTTCACGTCCCTGTCCGCGCCTCTCTCCAATCTGTGACAGCGTTTTCAAATCAAAAGGTAATTTTTTTTAAATCCGAATTAAATTAGTGTAAAATTCAGTAAATTAATAATAATTGTAGATTTAATTTGTTATTAAACGATTAATGATATTTAATTTTATTAATTTGTTAATTGTCTTTTAGAAAAATTGATAAATTAGAGTTTATAGTTTAGAGAAATTGATTATTTTTAGGCTCATTTGATATAGTATAATTAATTTTGTTTGATCAAGAAATTATAATTTAGTTCATTAATCGTTTTTAGACTCATTATATTGATAAATTTTGTTCATTAATTTAGTTAATTTTGTCAGAGCAACCAAGTGCTCCAATAATTTAGTTAAGTAATTTAATAATTTAGAATCTATTATGAAATTGAATCGATTAGGTTTCATTTTATTAATTTGCAAGAATTGATAAATTAGATAATTTATACCTCTTAATTTAGTTATTCATGTGATTTTTAGAGTTAATAGGTAGTTGTTTTATTTAGTAATTTATTTAATAAATTTAGATTGTTCAGTAAATTTAGATTGTTATTAATTTTAGAGTTATATGAAATTATTGCAAAATGTTATGCATGCATAATGTCAAGTAGTCGTGGTCCACGTGACCCTGCAAATGCTCCAACTGTGAGTGAGAATTTTATAAATCCGTCGTTTTTCGCAAATAATTATAGCGATTTATTATGGATGCCGCACAACCAACACAAGAATTCGCGGATAAACGATGATGTAAGTTACTGAATAAATCATATAATATATTTTTTATAGAATGATATAAGTATTTAAATTACAGTATTATTAATTTATATGACATTGACAGGATTACAGAGATGTAGGGGTGGATGTTCGACATACCCGGACTGGAATTGCTTACCACGATCTGTGCAAACCATTCTTGCTAAAACTCGGCTTGTATCAAGTGTCTCGAATGAGAAACATAGTTATCGATCGGTCACTTCTCGCTGGTCTCGTGGAGCGATGGAGACCAGAGACTCACAGTTTTTATCTTGCAGTGGGAGAGATGACGATTATTCTTCGGGATGTTTCTTGTCTCTGGGCACTGCCGATCACGGGGTCACCGGTGACGGGTCGTTCCGACGATGATTGGTATACCTTAGCGGATGAACTTCTTGGAGCTGGGTCAAATTCCGACAGTGAATTTAATAGTATATATTTAAAAATATTGGAAGAATGTTAACTGACAGAGAGCAATAGTATATATTAAAAAATATTGGAAGAATGGTAACTGACAAAGCGCAGAGGAGTTGTGAATTTATATTGCTCTTGGACGGGCAATTCCGGCACGTCCCCACGGACGGGTGAGTTTGCAACGTCCCTGAGGGACAAGAAAAATTCCAACGGCCCTGTTTTTTTTTTTTTTTTTTTTGCGTTTGTTAATTAGTGGTTAAGCCGGATCGTTAGTTAATTACGATGGACGTGGAAATTTTGCCTGTCCGTAGGGACGGGTCAAATTCACCCGTTCTACCTACTTTTCAAATTAAACCAAATTTGTTCTCGATTTTCGATATTTTTTTAAATTAATTTCGATTATTAAAAATTTCGAGTCAACAATGGAATGGGTCCGATGTCCATCGGACCTCCTTTCAGGTTCAACGAGCTCCATATTCGTCCGATTTATCTTAAAGATCTGCGTGCACGATAATTAAAGCATTGTGCACGAATCTAAAGCAATTTAACGGTGATTGAACCGGCCCAACCAAAGTAGCTCCGATGTCCATCGGACCTACTCTCACTCGTCAAACAATAGGAGGAATTCGTATCGTCTGAGATATCTCAAACTACTTTTCGAAATATCTTAATCGTTCAAATACGTTCTGCACGACAAAGCTCAAATAATACTGGCCCTCCTATAGTTCCCCGAATAGGCACCGGACACGTCGGTCACGCAAAAATTGAGATATCTCAGAGGATACTCACCCAGGAGAGATCGCTACTCGTTTGATGTATATGCATGATCCAACGGCTCAAATCGATTGAACTGGCCACGTCACATTAATTGGAGGCTAGAGCGACATGAATTCACATCCTCCTAGTCCCAAGTACCTGAAAAGGAAATCTTTTACAGATTGGTAAATCTAAACTGTTTATTTTAAATCGGCACGAATCTGAAAGCCCAATAATACCGCCTCCTTCGCTAGCCCGAATCGTAAACCATCTGAGAATAAATCTCAAACCGTAAAGTTATAACAATCTTCTACAATACCTGAGAGGTTATTGACCCAGAGAGACATTGAGTAGGACTGTCTGTAGGAGTGTGGGACCACGACTTGCGGATGATGGCCGGTCACGAGAGCCAGATGTCAGTATATTGGGCCGGGTTGACCTGGCCCACGTCATCTAGGAACTTTTTTTTTTTTCTTGAACGTGAAGAAAGAAAATATCTTTCAGTATGTACTCTTGAATTGGAGTATAGAGAGAAAGAAAACATTCGTATTGCTTTTGAATTAAAATCGTAGGTGATGAATGGAAAAAATATATATTTTTTCAAAATTTGTTTTGGATAAAAAATTCATCCTTTGTCTTATTTTACTTTTTTTTGTCTCGACTCGAAATCTTATAACTTACTGTATCACTTTTTTTTTTACAAATGCTGATGTATTATATAGAAAAAGAGGGATACACTTATACTCTTTTTTTGTAACACTGGATTACACTTTATATTTTTAAAGTTTTTAAAGTTCAAAATGTTCAATATTAAAATATGTTTACAGATTAAATTTTACATTTTTGAATTTTTTATATTTATTAAGTATTTTAAAAATTAATGTTTTCAGACAATTGAATTTTTGTACCTATCTTAATAAATAATAAAAAAATTCAAATAAATGTAAAATTTAATCTGCAAGTACATTTTAATATATCCATCATGTTAAACAGGTTGAATCGACTGTTTGAATTTTAAAAATATAGAATATAACCTGTGACTAAAAAAATATAGGTGGATCCCTCCATATAGAAAGATACTTGTTCAGATTCAACGAAAATTTTTATTTCGGAAAAAATAAAAACAACAACTATGTTATGCTATTCCCATTTTAATATTTTTAGAAACGAACTGTACAGCTGAGTGTTTTTGGGGTCCGAATCTCCTAGAGTAACTCAATTTTTGGGTTTTGAATCGGGACCGTCCGATTCGAATCCGTTGCTCAAAATCATCTCGAGATTCAAATTCGTTCTCATATGTGTGCGACCAGCTCCGAATAAATTGTCTTGAATTTGAATTGGTCTCAATTAAAAACGAAAAAAATGAGTTTTCACCAAATTTGAATTCGTGTTTTTGGACGGTCATGCTCATTAAAATGGCTGATTGCATGTTCGGTAATATTTAAATTTTTTTATCAATGAAATATAATACAAAGGAAAGTTTAAGTAGATTGTCGGGTCCTCGTAGAAAAGTATTAAATCGGTAGAAATTGAAATATTTTATTAGAATCGATAGTTATTAGCATTAGATATTGCCAATTTTTTTATTAATAGGAAAATTAAAATATATTGAAAAAATGGTACGATTTCATGATATTTCAATTTATAGGAAGAACGGGATAGTCTACTTCGTCAGCGTTTTTTTTATTCTGTGTGGTTTCATTTTTTTTTTTTTTATTGTTCTTCTATAAAGATGTAAAGTTCTAATATAGTTGTGAGAATTGAAAATATCATCACTGTCAACTCGAAAAAAAATACCATTATTGGTTGTTTGTTTTTTTAGACTTTATCTTATATTTTGTGTTGGTGATATTCAGATAAATATCGAGTTCAGATTTCATCAGACTAATTAATTTCAAATTCAATATACTCTTAAATTTTAATTGATTATGTGAATTAGATCATGCGTATTTGAATTAGATCATGCGATTGATCTTAATACGAGTTAAATTAGGTTCAGGATTTTATTTATAAACCCAATGCCCACACCTAAACCAGACCTACTAAAATAAAAAAATAAAAATTATCGAATCCGAATAAATTTTTTATTTGAGTAAAACTGCCAATAATAACTATTAAAATAATATGAATCTGATCAAACATAATTCGGCTCACACATAAATCACACGTAACTCAGCAAAATTCAAATTTAAAACAAATGAACACCTGATTTAACTCATATCAAGATTCGTCTAATATCTGATAAAATTCAATCTGCATGATCTAATTCATATATAATAATTAAAATTTTAAGCATACTAAATTTGAAATTAATTAGTCTGATGAAATCTGAACTCGATACTTTCTGAGTATCACTGACACAAAGTTTAGGATTGAGAGTAGGTCCGATGAGATTCCTGCGAAGCAATTAAAATCCATGCAGATAGTTTTCAATTTCCGTGCGCACAAATCATAATGCTAATCGTAACGATGTTAGAGCTAATTGAACCTAAAAGTAGGTCCGATGCCCAGTGATGGTATTTACTTATTTTTAGTTGATAGTGATTGTATTTTCACAAATATGTTAGAACTTTACATCACCAGAAGAACTGTAAAAAATGAAACCACAAAAAAAAATTGTGACACTCTGAATGGGATGGTCTATCTCGTCCAAGGACCAAGATTATTTTTAACGACCGTGCGGTGGTTATGATTACGATTAATTGGACAGAAAATACTATCCCATTCTTCCTATAAATCGAGATTTCGTGAAATCCTACCCCTTTTTTTATATATTTTCTTTTATTTTTTTATTAATAAAAAAAAATCGTTGGTCTGAAAGCGATTAATTTTAATTTTTTCTAACTTTTTATTTTAAATATACACGGAAGCGCTGCATTGTATTTCCAAAATCTGTGGCATGCAGAAACTAAATTTGAATATCAAGCAATTTCCATCAATTTTGTTATTCCGTTACATAAAATTAGGGTTAGACTCTGATGATTATTTTATATGTTCATTGAGAAAATGGGATTTTTTTTAAGAAAATACATGAGATTTATTTCCGAAAGAAAATTAGTCAGTGATCGTCCAATGCATGCATGACAGATTTTAATGTCTATTTCTCATTCGCTAGCATGAATTTTATTCATATTTTGTTAATCCATCACAACGCATAAAAGATTCATGTGCTCAGAGACGGAGGTAGTAAGATCAAATAAGGTTAATTGATCCTCATTTATTTTCAAAATTTATGTATATATATGTATTTTTATGTATAATTTAGATTAAAATATTTTGTAAAATTGATTATCGTTTACAATATAAAATTTTTATATGATTGACTCTTATATTTTAAAGGTCTGACTCCACCCTGCGTGCTCTCTGGTGTAAAAAACACAGTAGAGATTATAAACAATTTTCTCTTGATCGAGATAGTGGAAGTCGTGTCTAGATTTAATGATTAAATTTATTGTAGACTAGATTCAATTTTAAATTTACTTATGGTTCATCATTTTCTGACGCATCAAACTGTACATGCAAGTTATACAAGATATATATTCAAATTAAATTAATTTTTTTTGCCTGAAAACACTCCAAAAGTTACAGAGGATTTACACGCGTGGCGAAATTCTGCTGGAGGATGATTGTTGGCCCGTCTCTATTCATTAATGTCATTATCAAAAGTTACATATTTCATGTTACCGAAATTTATAACATATTAAAAAAAATCATTTTGCCATTTTTCTAGAAAATTGAATATATATTACGTCCGCCGATTAAATTGGCGGATGAAATACATGGTCCGCTAATTGAATAGATGAACTCCTCCTTTTTTTTTTAAACATAAATTAATGTGGAGTCTTAATAAGGAAAAAGAAAAATTTGCCAATTCAATCAAACGGACCTTTCTTTTTTAACACAAATACCTATGTCGGTTTACATATATTTTTTCTATTCTCAATTTTTTCTGAATGCAGAAAAAATTTCCATAAAAGATCATTTTATATTAAAAATAAACTTTTTCCGGTATCAATTTTAAACCAGACGCATTTATATCTTGTTTAGAGCGGAAAAAAAAATCAGACTTACGATAGAATTGTTTCAGCTAACAATATAATCTGTATTTTTAATTTTACATGTTTAATAATTATATATCTATTTTATTAACGTATTGCATAAATTATATTAATCATAGAGAACTAAAAAATATTACTAATTTACGAGTTATGACCAGTGTTGTAAAAAATGTCTATTTAGACCGATTAATTGGCTGATTAGTCATTGACGATGAACAAACTGTTACGGATTTTTCTGACTAATCACCTGATTATTTGTGATTATAACTAATTATTTCCGATTATTCGCTTAGCGGGACATGTCCGACAACGTATACCATTATTTACAATTACTACTACCAGAGAGAAAATAGACAAAATACATGTCTCAACTTACAAAGTTCAGTCAGAATTATGGGTATTCATTGGGTCCGGTTTAATCGGTTTTGGACCGAACCGAATTAGATCGGTTCAAACGGTTTGGTTCGGTTTGTTTTTTAAAACCAAATTATAATTTCGGTTCGGTTCGGTTTGAAATATTATGAATTTGGTCCGGACCGACCGAACCGACCGAACTTTTATATATTATGAATTTGGTCCGGATCATTCTGATTTATTTTTTAATATCTCAGTTTATTTCTTAATTAATTACTTTAAATACTTCGGTTTATTTCTTAATATTCTGATTTATTTCTTAATATACTTCAATTTATTATAAAATAATTGTTTTAAAAAAAATTAATATATTTCGATTTGAACTGATCAAACCGAACTCTGGTCCGGTTTGATTCGGTTGTATTTTTGAAACCGAATCATAATTTGGTTTGCCTAGTTCGCGAATCGAACCGATGAACACCGACTCAGAATGCCAGTGCGAATAAAAATATTCGGAGTCCAAATTAGTATAGATCCGAAGCCCACCTCTCCTGTAATTACCCGCCACAGAGCGTGAAGTAGATCGGAAGAGAAAGCGCCGAAGAGATCAGGAAAGGTGCTGCCTCTCTTTCTATTCTCTCTCTTTCCCAAGGTGGATGTTCAGCCATGGTGAAGCGAGGAAGCGATGCTGCGGTTGCGACGGAGGGAATGGCGCTGTCACGGTTCGGGGTACTGGTAGCGCAGCTTGAGTCGATCGCCGCCTCCGCACCATACCAGCCGCCCGACCCTCTCCTTTGTTTTGATCTACTCTCTCAGCTCGCCTCCTCCATTGAAGAGGAACCCAAGGCGAGTTCGCCTTTCCCTTTATGTACATTATGGAATTGCGTGAGTCCGTGGACACAGAGAGGTAGAATGAGAGGGCGAGACGCTATTTACAAACAGTAGACTGAAGTGGTTTGGTGGTAGACGAGACAATGTGATATTTCCTAATAGATATGCATGCTTTTGCATCTCCTAAACAGCTCATATCAATAATTGACTTGATATCACTGGTTCGATTATTGTAGGCTTATAAACATTTAAAATCATGTCCTATTTGACTTGATTGCTACTAAAGTTGGATCTCCATCTGATTTCTAACTGTGCATAGGTATTGGATTTTTTTATTAATAGTTAGAATTACTCTGAACAAAGATGCTCTCTCTGATCCCTGATTCCAGGAGTCCATACAGCTATGGCAAAGGAAATGTGAGGATGCTCTCTTTTCCTTGCTGACAATTGGGGCCCGCCGACCAGTGAGGAGGTTAGCTTCAGTCGCAATGGGAAGAGTTATTGAGAAAGGGGATGGAATCTCTATTTACTCTAGAGCAAGTACTCTGCAGGGATTTCTGGCTGATGGCAAAAAAATTGAACCCTCATCTTGTGCTGGTTAGTAACTAAATACTTGTCCTGTGCAATATCAAGCTGTATCATAATTTACCAGCAATGGTTAATGTTACATAGCAGTACAAGATCAAATTTTACTGGTACAAACAGGCTGAATGCGTCATGGTATAGAAGACCTCAAATAAATCTGAAGTTAACAAAATCAATAAGACGAAAGGAAAAACTCCAGTTTTATATTTCTAAATACTTTTCTATCTCATCTTAATAGGCGCTGCACAGTGTTTGGGTGAACTGTACCGCTTGTTTGGGCGTAAGATTACTGCTGGATTGGTTGAAACCACAAATATTGTATCAAAGCTCATGAAGTATAGTGAGGTGATATTTCTTAGGTTCCTCTTGTTTTGCATTACACAACAAGAGTGTGCATACATAATTTTGATTTTTCTTTGAGAATAAAATTTTATATATTTGCAATTGGTTTATGGAATTCGATCCATACCAGGTTTTAATATACTTCCCATAGTCCAATTTTGACCTTGATCAATTGCAATCTGAGAATCTGAGATGTTCCAGCTCTGCCTATAACCCTGATCACTGCAATATTTCAAGGTTCAAGCTAAAGGGTTACCATTCAAAACCACAAGACAGCATCAATCAGATATTATATCAGTGCATTCTACATACCTGCCAATACATGTTTTGCACAAGATGTATTAAGCCCATCTTTCACTGGACAGTTTATTTTTCTTTTTAAATAATCACAGGATTATGTAAGACAAGATGCATTGCTTCTTCTGGAGAATGCACTGGAAGGATCAGGTGGAGGTGGCATGCCAGCTGCATATACGGAGGCTTATAGAATTATTATGCGTCTAGGTCTGATTGACAAATCAGTTATTGTCCGATTAGCTGCTGCAAGATGTTTAAAGACCTTTGGTAGCATTGGAGGCATTGGGGTAGGAATGCCTGAGCTCGAAAACTCTCTGGGCTATTGTGTCAAGGTAAATTAGGAATCTGAAATAATAAAATTGCACTTCTATATGGTTTTAGAATTTACACTGGACTTGTAGGTTTTGAATTTAGGAGTAATAAAAAAAATTATCTCATTCCATTCAATAGAGTGCATATAGTGTTGGGAGTTTGGGAGGTTTGGTTAGTAGTAACATATCCTTGCAAAAAGAGAGATATCTCAGGTATCTTACAACAATGTTGGATTATATCGTCTAAAAGGAGAAAGATCTCTGTTATAGCTCTTTGTTTGGTAATTTCTTCAACATTACCTAAAGTAGCATTTGTTTTTTCTCTCTCAACAAATAAAGGAGGGTAGAGTAGTAGCACTGGCTTGTTGCTTTCTGGAAACAGGGAGAGGCACGACAGTATTGTTATTTTATTTTTCTCCTGAAATATAACATAGTTACTATTGAGGATTTTACATGACATCTCGAGGTTTCTGGTAATCTGCATGAAAATGCTGAAATAAAAAAGTAATTTCCTGTATCAGCTTATTCTACTAAGCTTCCCAGTTGGTTATTCAAATTTACCATTTCCAAATTATACCTTTATATTCATTGAACCTATAATCTGTTTATCGGAGATTTCTGTTGCCAATTAGGGGTTAGAAGATCAGGTTTTGTCTGTCAGGGATGCCTTTGCTGATGCCCTAGGGGCCTTGCTGGCACTTTCAATGAACCCTGATGCACAGGTTCGTCAGATTTCATGCATATGATATTTTTTAAGTGACATTAGTGCCTCTTTAGCATTGATTTTTTTTTGGTGTTGTGTCCTCAGGGGAAGATGAAAAAGGGTAAGAATCAGACTCCAGTCACAAAGAAATCAGAGGATAGTTTACAGAAGTTTCTTATCACGCCTTTTGTAAAAGGTAAAACCACTATTTGAGAAACTTATATATCAGCTATCCATTAATCTCTCTAAATCTCAACTTGTTATCAAAATACCTGGATTTTATTTGGTTCCATGTACTGCATTTGACACAGCTAGTGGAGTAAATGCAAAGAAACTACGAATTGGGTTGGCTTTGTCTTGGGTGTTCTTCTTTCAGGTACATTCTTTTTATCCCACCTATGTTCTATTTCATTGCACGAAATTTCATTACAAGATCTTCCTTAAAAATTAATTGGACTATACAGATGTTTGGATGTTTGGATGTTTTAGTCGCATTGTTTTTTGTTCTGCAAAAAAAGTCACATAGTTTTTTGTTCTGCTAAAAATATGTTTCTTGCATTAAGAAAGTATTATTGTGTTTTCAGGTTATTCACCTAAAATACCATTATCCACACAGCGAGCTTCAAAATTTGGCACTGAAAGCCATGGAGATGCTTCAAGGCAATGCCTCTATCGACCCACATGCCTTGGTAACAAAGTTATAATTTTTTCTAATCAATGCAGATATTTAGAATTTCTATATCAATTCTATATTGCAAGAGATGTCAGCAAGTTATTTCTAATTTAATGACAAATTGAATTTTCTTATTGTTCTTTTCTATTATGTGTTTAGGCATGTGTCTTATATATTCTTCGTGTTGGGGTTGCTGACCAGCTAACTGAACCAGCTCAACGTGACTTTTTAGTTTTCTTGGGAAGAAAGGTTTTCTTCTTATTTTCTACAAAAGAAACAATAATGGAAATATAATACTGTTTAATTCATAATAATGTAATCTGCTTTCTTTTTTGTTTTAGTTGGAATCCTCAGATTGTAGTCCTCCTATGAGAGTTGCAACACTGCGTTTACTTTCCTACCTTTTGAAAAGCTTGGGAGAGGTATTTGTTTATCTTTTTGTAGGCCTTAATAGCTCATATTAAACTTATTTGTTATTTTGAGATCTGGTACCTTTTGTAGAGTTTGCAGTATCTTCAGATGCTAATATTTTACTGTTGGTTTTTGGCTGTTATATGGTACTTTGTTTTTAAAATAGTTTAGTTTTTTTTTTCCCTAAACAATTGAATACTCGCTACTGTGTATCTTCTGGTTCAGGTGCCTATTGAATTCAAGGATGTGCTTGATAACACTGTTGTTGCTGCATTGACGCATATTTCGGTCCATGTATGTTGTTGGTGATTGGTATTATTTATTATTTGTTATAGTAATGTATTTGTTGACTGTTCATGTATAATGCTGTTATTTTCTTGTGGCTTAGGTACGGATTGAAGCGGCATTAACCTTACGTGCATTGGCAGAGGTGGATCCTACTTGCGTTGGCGGCTTAATTTCATTAGGCATAACAACATTAAATGCAGTTAGGGAAATTGTGTCATTTGATAAGGTACACGTACAGGCCCTTGACAAAGCAGAAATTTTCATTGCTTTTTCTTAAATTCGTTGTGTTACTTTAAGAAGTTGTGATATAGCTCTTATTCTGCTGTTCTCATAGTGCGCACCACAATGTGCAGTTCACCCCCAATATTTTTGGGCTTTTGCAAATAGGAACCCACCATTAAAGATGGCCAAGTTACAAGCAACTTTTGTATATTCAACCAAATCTCTTCATAACTGGTTTATAATTAATTTGAAGCTTAAGATCGAAATTTTCTTTGCTACATAGTGTAACTGAGCCTTAGAAAGAAAGGGCAGTAAAGTTGGGTCCAAGATGGTTGATTTTAACAAAATACAAGTAAATTGCTAGGTGTTACTTGCAAAATTACCCTTATTTAGTCTCCTAGAGAAGCTAATGCGTGTATACAATTCTGACAGGGAAATGACCTAAGTGCGGAGCTTGCAACACTCCATGGTCAGGCCACAGTTTTAGCTGCTCTCGTTGCCATATCTCCAAAATTGCTTCTTGGTTACCCAGCAAGGTTAGGATTTACCATGTACACCAAACTAGCAGTAGCTCACCTTTCCTTTAAAGATTTGTAACGCACCTATCATTTGCATCTTTTGTCTTATACTGAAAGTAAAGGTAATAGTAAACCTACAATTATTAATTTAGGCACAAAAATAGTTTATAATAAAGAATAAATAATGAAGCCTTACTGTACCCAATTGAAATGTCTATGGCACCGCTTGCACGTCCAGGCAGTAAAATGGTTCTTGTTGCAATAATTATAATTCTTTAAAACGTCAAACAACATGCACAGGCTGCCAAAATCTGTTTTTGAGGTCTCAAAGAAAATGATCCATACTGCCAGTCGCAACCCTGTAGCTGCCATTGCAGTGAGAGAAGCAGGCTGGCTTCTTTTAGCCTCTCTAGTGTCTTCTATGCCCAAAGAGGTAAATCTGGACTTCTTTTGTTGGATGTTTCACTTTTATATAATTTTGAGGACAGACTTCATTGTTGCAATCTTCAATGCCAGTGCATTTTATGTGTTCTGTGTATTTAGCCATAGGACAAAATAAGTATACTTCGCAATGACAACGACTTCTTATCTAACTTAAAATATATATGTAACTTCTTTGTTCTATAAACTTTAAATGTATATTTGGTTGTTTTCTTGAATAAGCTTTACCTTAAATTATGCTCGTCCATTATGAATTTGGCAAGAATATTCTCGTGGCAAAAATTCGTCTTTAATCATATTTTACATTTGTTTCTGCAAAGTTTAAGTTAGAATATTCCTTGTTGGGTGCTAATTTGGTTGCATGTACTACTTGTAGGAGCTTGAGGACCAGGCTTTTGACATACTTCTACTCTGGGCTGATTCTTTTACAGGAAATCCTGAACACTACCTCCATGCAGTTCAGGACTGGACTTCTGAATTAAGGTGTGTTTCAACTCTTTTGCGTTTTTACAGGATTTTCATCAGCACCTTCACACCACCGCTATGAACGAGATTTGTATCGCTTAGTTTCTTTAGGAGTCAGCAGCATATTTTATTACAATGGTACAGGTGGTGTGCATTCGGGCATGACATTTGATTGTACTTTTTTCTTTTGGTAGGGTTCTTTCTGTTTCAATGGAGGCTCTTACAGTTTTTATTAAGAGTTTCATTTCTTCAAAAGCGCCGTCTGCTAATGGTGGAATCTTGCTTCAACCGGTGTTAGCATACCTTAGTGGGTGAGTATCGAATTTTTAAATGTATAGCTGTGTTATGACCTTCAGTTTTATACCATTGGGATTGGGTTTATTTTTGCATTTCTTCCTATAATGATTTCTTATTTTTTCTTGGGCCTCTTTTGGGCTTAAATGAGGTTATATTGTCCTGTGGGTTTAATTGGGGGTTGAACATCTTGGCCTATGTTGCTGGTATAGTTGTTTTTTTATAACTATATTGGGTTACATGCACTGCAATTGAAAGTACTTATTAATGTCGCATATTATGTCCTGAATTATATTGTACCTTACTACTGTAAGTTTTCTGGTACTGGTAATGCTCAATACTATCATATGCCACTACTGATATTTATCCCTGCCACCTGGTACAGTAATCTGTCTGTAAATGTTATAGTTGTGAATAAAGTATCCTTCAATTTTCACTGCCCAAAAATTTATCCTACTTTACAGAGCCCTGTCACTCATATCTTCACTATCTTCCAAGCGACCTCCAAACATGAAGTCAGCTCTTGACTTATTGACAACCAGAGTTTTAATGGCATACCGCTCGATATCTGATCCTTTGGCATATAAATCAGAACAAACTCAGATAATGCGTATATGCTCAGGCCCATTCAGGTACTTGGATTTTGTCTCAAAGTAGCTTTAGTGTTGTAATCTTGGTATGCTAGTATCTGACATACTGATTTTGGCCTTTTGCCTCCCAAGTGATCCCTCTGGATGGGCAGAAAGTTCATTGCTGAGGGTCATACTAGATAAGAGGGATGCATGCCTTGGCCCATGGATTCCTGGAAGGTATGATATCATTTCCTTTATTCCTTTGAGATGATTGTAAATTTTGATTTCTTCACCATTTAAGTCCACAGGTTTTGGGGCTTATAAAGATAGATGGAAAAGAGAATAGTTATCATGGAATAGAAATTATAAAAGACTGCCACATACATATAAGATGATTTTTCACAAAGTTTAATCAAGCTTGTGCAATGTGTTTATTTTGTTAGGGCCGAATATCTTATCAATCATGTCTTTATAGGGATTCATTTGAAGACGAGCTCCGAGCTTTTGAGGGTGCTAGTGATGGCTTATTGCCCTGTATATGGGATGACGATGTTGGTAACTTTCCTCAGGTACTCAACCAAGCATCCTACTTCCCTTTCAATCAGCCGAGGGATCTTTTTGGTTGGCATATGAATTTCCTAATTCGCAAGGAGCTCCAGTATAGAGAAAATAAGAAAAAAATACACCAAAGTTATCACTTGCAAGGAGCGGTCGGTAATTAGTAATTCTGTAATTGTTTGATCGTGGTTGCATCTTTTTATGGTGCTGACATGTTATACTAAAAGCACAGTTCCAACTTTTAAAAACAATGTAATTATTAATTAATTATTTTGGACAAATTGATGATCTTATGTCTATCTTCTTCCTTTTTTTTCACATAAAGCCAGAGTCTGTCAGCAAAATTATGGTCAATCAGATGCTTCTCTGCTTTGGCACCATTTTTGCTTGTCAGGTGTGTAGTAGGTTTTAGTTTTGAAGCACTTTCCTTTTTTTTTTTTTTTTTCAACTTGCAAATGTCGATAATTTTCCTTTTTCTGTAGGATAATCGTGAAAAGATTGCACTTCTAAAGAGAATTGATCAGTGTCTCAAGACCGGGAAGAAACAAGCGTGGTACTTGTCCTTTGTTACCAATGCATGTGTGGGCTTGTTATCAGGATTAAAGGTACTGTTCGTATTGTCCATATTAGTCTTTTGGCTATATGCTTTACCATTTGTTTCTTATTCCTACTGGCCATCTCTGGTAGAATTTAAAGTTTTGGCATTGTCATTTGATGGTCAATATTGCATGATGACAGCACTTGTACATTTTTTATTGGAAAATAAATTCTATTCACATGCTATGGCTTAGTTTTTGAGTAAAATCTTTTATTGTAAAATACATTGTTTGCTCAATCGGGCTTGAATTCTTCAGTTTGTCCCTCCTAAATATCTGTTACATGTACTAAATTCTAGCCGTCCCTCCTACTTGCAGTGCATTCTTGCTTTTCGGCCGCAGGAAATGTCAGCTGAGATATTAAGCTTTATCCAGTCCATCTTTCAGGTGGGTATCATTTAAGCTCCGTTTTGGTGGTCTTCAACCCATTTTTTTTTAATATAGTTTACAATTTTAAATTACTGATACATCATAATTTGTATTAACAGGCTATATTGGGGGAAACTGTTATTTCGTCAGCACAAAGGAGAGCTGCATGTGAGGGTCTTGGTTTGTTGGGACGTGTTGCAAATGATGTGTTCACTGCACGAATGGTACATTGCCTACACTGAAATTCAAATAAGCTTTAAAGTTTCTGTTTGGCATGCAATTGATACAAGGTCCAACTATTCCTCGACAAACGAGTGACAGAGAAAATAAAATGTTATTTGCAGAGTCCCGATTATACTACAAATTTTGAGATTTTTTTGTTTTCTGTTCCCTCCCTAGACCCGCTCTCTTCTTGGAGAATTAGCTCTAGCAGTAGATCCAAACCATTGCGGATCCATTGCACTCTCACTCGGCTGCATCCATCGTAGGTTAGCTTTTTCACAAACAAATAAAAACCTTAATTAAGATTTTGTCCTAAAATTCTTTGCACTCTTTCACGTCCTGGGGGAGTTCTAACAAAGTTTGCATTATTGATCCTCAGCGCAGGGGGGATCGCATTGTCTGTGTTGGTTCCTTCTACAGTCAGCTCAGTTTCCACTTTATGCAAAAGTACCGATTCTACCCTTCAGCTATGGTCTTTGCATGCTTTACTCTTGTCCATTGAAGCCGCTGGTTTATCTTATGTCTCTCAAGTTCAGGTACCTTTGATTACACTGGAGATTCTTTTTTCCAGCTGGTCCTGAAATTTTATAATATTTTTATATAAAATCTGATGTCTGTCATGCGTGCACATATCACCAACATTTTGAGGTTATTTGCAAATTACACTCAACAAATCAAGGTCAAATTTAACAAAATGACAGATTAGCTTCATGCCTCAATATTGACTTGAACCGAGTCATTTAATATTCGATGCATACCACCTTAGGTACTCAACATTGAGATTTACTTGGCTTGGAATTAGTTCAGTCTGGCCCTAGTGGAAATGTGTCCATCATTCATAGAGGCCAAATGTAACATCTTTGTTGCACGGATACAGATATGACGATACAGCATTTGTCCAAAATTCAGGATAAGATACATTTTATATATGTGTATGTTCTTATTGATATTTGATATCTAATATGATATATAAACCAGCAGCTTCAAATTGGACTATTGGCCCTCAAGTTCATGCTTTACTCTTGTCTGTGTTTGAGAACTTTGTTTCTTGTTGTGGGACTATTGGAATGCTGTTCTTTCTTTGAACCAGACTTCCCTATTTTGTACTTTTTTTGGTCAAGTGGCTTGCAGGTCCTTTAGGTCAAGCTGTCTTCTTTAATTTTCACTAAGCGGCAGGCCCTCCAGCTTATTTACTCTTTTTTTTTGTTTTTATTTGATGCTATTTCTATTATGTGATAAATTGTGCATTCCCTCACTTGCGAATTGCACGTGAATCTGTATCCGATACGTATCAGATACACCAAATGGCTCGGTTAAGTGATGTATCTGGCTAACCTAGGTTAACATTAGTGGAATGCACCATCTTGAAAACATTAGTATCATGACCCTAAATGCATTCACTGGTTGGGTGTTATTTGCAAACAGCCCAAATATATGTTGTTAGTTGTGGAATTGTTTGGTGTAATTTGAAATAACAAATAATTATGAAAGCCAGCAAAGGATTGGTGAATGCAGATTGAATGTCTTAGGTGTATGTTATTTATACAGGCAACTCTGTTGCTAGTTATGGAGATTCTTTTATTGGACGAAAATGGATATCTGGATCTCAGACAGGAAATTGGGCACCTCATTAATGCAATAGTCGCAGTTCTTGGTCCTGAGCTTTCTCCTGGGAGTACATTCTTCTCCCGTTGCAAGGTTTTAAAAGCTTTTTTTTATCCAGACAAGTTAAAAATTAAAAAGTATTTAAAAAATAGTTTATTTATGTTAGAAATGATATTTAACATATGTAATAGTTTCAACAATTAGCCTTGCGTACTAAATTTTTGGTTGTAATGCTAGCATATCTGTTTGCTTAACTAATCAATTCACCTACTAAGGTCTTCTGCCTTATATGTAAACCTGTCTAGGGCTATTTGCGGTTATATATATATATTATCTGACATTATTTTTTCAAATCAGTCTGTTATCGAAGAAGTAAGCTCTAGCAAGGAGACGGCGGCCCTACTCGAGTAAGAATCCACAAAGTATTTTTTTTATTCATTGTTATTGAACTTAAGTTCAGAAAATCTATAAAGCACCTGCATCCATATAAGCACTGTAGAGTATCAGTGCAGGTATATCTGATACAGTTGGTACCTACTGCCTATCAATTCCTTTAATGGGATTTCAATCTTTTGCTGTAGCCCTGGCAGGTCCTAAATATCGTAGCAACAAAATATAACATTGTTTTTACAGGTCCGTTAGGTTCACTCAACAGCTTGTGCTGTTTGCGCCCCAAGCTGCCACTGTGCATTCTCATGTCCAAAATCTTATCCCAACACTTTCCTCGCGACAGGTATTAAAGCAGTACTTAATTATTTTTTAAGAAAGGACAATCCAAGCTTTTTTTATATTCTATTTGTTGCATTCTAATACTTATTGCAACAGCCAAGCCTAAGATATCTTGCTGTATCAACTCTGTGCCATCTGATTGAACGGGACCCGGTAAGAAAGCTAGCCATCCAATACTTTTTTCCATCTTTTTTCTGGTTCATTAGCCCTGTGAAGGTGGTCTAGTACCAACTTTGTTGACAGGAGCCATTGGCTATTCATCTCATGCATGCATATGAAACTTTTCTTCATTGTTCTATCACAGGTTGCGATGATCAATGAAAACATCGAAGAGAATTTGTTTAATATGCTTAATGAAGAAACTGATTCTGAGTAAGTTTCCTAATGATTGTAAGATTTCTTTTAGATGTATTGTTAGGACTGTCTCACTCAGTTCATTTTGGGTTACAGGATAGCAAACTTGGTTCGTGCAACAATAAACCGGCTGCTATATTCTTCATGCCCTCAATGCCCCTCAAGATGGTTATCTATTTTGCGCAACATGGTTGGTACCTATGTGTTTTCCTACTTGCCATTGTTCATGATAAATCCTAACTACTGCTTATTTGTCCTTTTTTAGTGTTTTATTCATTTGTTTGTGTTTGATTTTTTGTGTTTATTTTTTTATGCTGAACTTTAGATGAAGCTTAGATTTTTTTTTTTAATGTCTCAGTCAGAGATCTAAAACCCATCCCAGTGCCATAATACTTCTGATAACCAACTTGCTATAAAATATTACCTTTTGTCATAAAACAAATCATTTAATATGATGCAACAATTTTGCCTACTGGGTGATTTTTTTAATGCTAGTCTTAAAATTACCCCCATGTTTTGTTGACAAACTATAAGGCTGACTTAACAAGTGGATTTGAATTACTGGGAGAAAATAGAGACTCGTAATAGGAGCCAGGTGAGTTCCGGACGCTGTACTTCTGATGCCCCATCAAGCAACTAGTTGCCGAGAACTAACACAGGAGACTGTTTTTTTTATGTTATTATAATTACCTCTTGCACTTCTTTTAAGGTTCTTGCAACATCCTCCGCAAGAAATGACAACTCTGGGACTGATCATCTTAACGGTGTCTCTGAGACTGATGCATACTATGGAGATGAAGATGGCATGATTTCTAGCTCAAAACAAGGGACTGCTTCAAGCTCTAATAATTTCCTTAAAAGGAACAAGCATTTGAGATATCGTACGAGGATTTTTGCTGCTGAGTACGCTCTCCCTCTTCTCTGTTTGTGTGTGTGGAAGTACATGTGCCATTTTTTTGTGAAAGGCATGAAAGAAGAAGAAATGGGTCTATAAAAAACCCAAAATTCACTAACTAAATAGAAACGGTCATTAAATAAGAGAATGACCAGTACCATGATGATAGTTTGATCTGCCTGGTGTTGGGTTTACTTTCATTTGATCAATATTATGATCTACATTCTTAGTTATTTATGTATTTATTAATATTAAAAAATGTAGGTGTTTGAGCTGTGTACCTATGGCTGTTGGAACAGAACCTGCACACTTTGATCTCTCTTTGGCTAGGAATCGAACAGCCAAGGGGCATGATTCAACTGCTGACTGGCTTGTTCTCAAGTTGCAAGAGTTAATTTCACTTTCTTATCAGGTTAAAGGCTTACGTTTAGACTCAGATATTTCTTCAAAAAATATAAATGAGAAAACAGTATTCCTAGAGAACTTTGATTCCCATCAAGCAGTTTATATTTCTGCAGATAAGTACTGGGCAGTTTGAAGGCATGCAACCAACAGGTGTAAGGCTCCTAAGTGTCATAATGGATAAGGTAATGTTGACTGACTGCGATTTTTTTTTATTGTTCGGATCCTATTATGGTAACAATTCATATGTTTAGGCATACAATTCTTATGTATTCTAACTAGGCATATATATCTTCTTTCAGTTTGGTAGTACCCCGGATCCGGAGTTCCCTGGGCACATTTTGTTGGAGCAGTATCAGGTTTGTGTGCTCTCCTTTTTTTTTTGCCTCCTACTAAAAGGACACTGATTCGTAAGTAATTGTTTTATCTTTTGATTGTGGTGAGTTATTTTTTTTCATCCATCAATTGCTCATAAATTTGCAAAAAAGACTTGGGGAGGGGGGGGTGGTTGCTGTCTGCTTATGATTTGTACTTGTATTGTCTACTAGATTCTAATGGGTAGTTATTCTACTAATCCTATTGGTAGACCTGCAAGACCTTTGCTTCTCTTTCTTTTTTTGGTTGATGTTTATTTTGAGTATGTAATTGACTGCATCCATTTATATATATGGCTTTACTGTTCCTACTGGGGCTGGCCTCATATGAGTGGGCAGTTGAAGTCCTTAAAGCTCCATCTTTACAATCAAACCACTTTGAAATGCAGGCTCAACTTGTATCAGCTGTTCGATCTGCCATAAGCACTGCATCAGGGCCTCTTCTTTTAGATGCTGGTCTTGAGCTAGCAAAACAGGTCTAAAAGACTGAAACACAAGTCTTTAATAAGTTGTAGTGTTAATACATAATAGTCATCTTAATCCTCGACCATTATTATTTAAATTTCAGATTCTGACGAGTAGTATCATTGGCGAGGACAGGGTCGCTCTTAACCGTTTGTATTTGTTGATCTCCCGCCCACTCAGTGAAATTCAGGATTTGTGCTATCCATCTTTCGCAGATTGGGTTGCTTGCAAGGTACTATTTTGTAGTCATAATTCACAAGTTCCTGACTGTATGGTAAGTGTACTGGCCTAAAATAACCTCAGGCATTTTTTTCTTACTGATGGATTATGGCAGTGTCAACATCCAAACCCTGTGAAGTTGACCAATTTTCGCCTCATAATTGTGGGTTGATATACAACATTAATTAGCATTTGACCTCTCTGATGTGGAATCTGCTTTGTATCACAGATCAAATTGCAGCTCCTGACAGCACATGCCTCTGTAAAATGCTATGTGTACCGATTCTTCAGGAGGCAAACACATGTAACACATGAGTATTTGCAGCTCATACCACTCCTTTCTAATAATTGTGCTCTGTTGGGGAAATACTGGATTAGCATGCTTAATGATTATTTCTATATATGCTTTGGCTTGCAATTGAAGGCTAATGTGAGATTTCTTTAATAAACTCTATTTACATTTTTAACGTTACAATTTTCTCGTCTTGAGTTGCGAGTTAAAGTTACTCATAGTGTGTGTTTTGCTGGTCTTGTTGCTTCTGTATCAACCGCAATTGCTCATATTGGCAGCCAAGAATTGATGTAATGGGCATAATTTATATAATGAACTTTGCATACTGGTTTAATCTGGTAACAATGTGTGCTGGCTTCTTTTAGTTGTTTCCCTTGATTTGTTTTTTTTTTTTGGTTAATGAAAATTGTTAGTTGGCATATTGTCTGCTAACCTTCAAAAAACATATTTAGTAAACATCAATTATGGCTGAATAGCCTATTAAATTACACATTGCTAATGGAATGTGATATCCCAGTCAATCTGTTACAGTGAATCCCAGCAATTGTTGCACTTGTGCAATGTGAAGTTCTTGTTAGTTGGTGCCAGCAGTTTTATATTTGTGCAGTACGGGATATTTCAGATTCTTTCCGGGTTTTGATTGTTTTGTATAATGTATTTACTGAGGCCTTGTTTTCTTTTCTCAGTACAAGCCATTCCTTGATGGGATTCAGTCACAACTTGTCTCATCAAAAGTTGAGAAATATCTCAAGGACACATGGCCTCTAATACTAGAATCTATAGTTCTTGATGCTGCACCAATGGAGTTTGAATCCAATGAGAACCTGGAGCTTGATGATGAGGCCTCTTTCATCTCTGGCCGAAGCATGGTCAGGCTAGAAAAAACTGAGTTCCAATTTATTTGGGTGTTTTCAAAGCTTCTTCTCTTTCATAGTAAGGGGCACAACAGTCAGCTCATAGTTGAAGTAGATGGTCAGAAGCTAAGTGCGGTCGTGCTAACTGTGTTTCTTTGCCTGACGAAAGAATTCTTTTTTAGCCAGGAGTTTGCTTCTCTTGAGATGTGCTGTGAATTGCTACAGGCAACTCTCCCCCCCCCCTCTCCTTATTACATCTATCAACGTATTAATATTAAAATTGAGTATTCTTTTGTAGGCTCTTTTGTACGTTGAATCAAGTGCTCAAGTTGCTAGTCTTCTCTGTCAGGTAACATAATCAATACTTTGAAACTAAGTACTTGAAATCTAAAAATGCACTTGTAAATTTTTTACCAAATATCTTGGTTTTGGGAGTGTTACACCATTGGTATAGATAAACATGGTATAGTGTTTTTACTCTGCATTACTTTTAAAATATCTTGATTATTTTAATCCAAGCATTTCTTCCTTTACCAACAGATTGTCCAAAAGTGTCCCGAAACTTTCTTTGAAGCCGATGGTTTCATATTTGGTATAATGCAACTCTGTTCTAGATGCCTTCAGACGAATTTTCAAAACAATGATTCTACTTCTTCTTTGTTGCCTGAATTAACTACTACATGTGAAACAATCGTGCTGCGAATGAAAAATAAGGTATCTCGAGAAACAACATTTTCTATATACATAAATTTGGGTCTTTGTTTTTGCTTTATTTGACTCACGGGAGCCACTTTATTTGCTCTGTAAACCCTTCTAAAGTTGAGTCACCAAACACAATTTATCTTCCCAGCTAGTGGATACAATATTGAAAGGAAATATATATGGACACTGTGTAGGTGTTACCTCTTTTGTAGGTACCTTGCCAAAGATTCCATCTGATTCTCTATTTATATTTAATTATATTGATTAACTGTAAACTTAAATGATTACTACATCTGAAAAATTGTCTTTGATTTCTTCTTTCTGGCAGCACCAATGGAAGTTTGCCAGTTCACTGATGTCAGTATCTTATCAATCATATGATCAAGTTTCAACCAATTCTTGTATGTCAAGAGTGATCTTGTTTCTCCAAAGTATCCTGCCTCTATTGAAGAAGAGGTTCAAAGGTAATTCAAATTGCTACTTGTGTTTCTTTGCTCCCCTCATGTTTCAACGCACGAACATTTGTTGTTTTATGGCTTTTGCCTAAGATCTGTTTGTATTTTCCAATATAAATACTCAATACAAGGCTAAAAAATGCTTTCATCATATAGCGAAAATCATATGGCACCACATCTGGAGGATTTGGTCTGAGCCTACGATAATATACATCCTTTTTACAAGAGTAGTCATTTGGTGGTTTTACCTATTTTTCAGTAAATTTTCTTGTAGCTCATATATATCATAATGGCTTAGAGTAGAACTTTCAATTATTTTGAGGCCTTCTGAAAAAAATTGAAGCTGAAGGGTGAAGTTGTCTTTACATTTCTTTTCTTCTTTTTTTACAGAGGATTCCGAACTTAATGAAGATACAGCACACTCAAAACCCCTGATAGCTACATGGGCCTGTACAATTGCATACCTCTCCAGAGAATGCATAAAGAGGCTTAATGTCTTAGACAACAGGGACGCCAATTCAAGCAAATTGTATGCAAAAATACTTGTCTTCTGCTTACAAGAGATTGTTTCTCTGGCCGAACTTGTTTATGATGTGAATAGTCTTTCAGAAAAACTATCAAAAGATACTGTATTGGTTGATGGTTTATTGAGTCACTGCGCAGAGTGCATTCGTGATTCTTTACATGACACCAATATGCAGGTACGGTAACTTTGTTTGCACAATTTCACGGATACCCTGAAAAATGTCAAACTATCATGTACAGTCCTTCAAAATGTAGAATATTCACATTTATTCCAACAAAATATGCATATATTTTCAAAAAGACTCCCTTCATTTACTTTGAAAAATAGCCTGATTATCCCTGATTGCTTATAACTACATGAAGGCATGCAAGGAAAGTAAGCAGGTATTATGGGTCTTTTTGATGAAATGCAGAGAGGGGGTGCAGTTAATAGTCACCTAATATCAGAGGGAGTGAGGGACAGATAACATATTTCCTATTTGGCAAGATTATGCATTTTTATTGTTTGGAGAAGCATGCACAAGTTTACTCCTTTTTTTCCACTGGCTTGAAGTATGTAGTGATTATTATATCTTACTTTCCTCAATATAAGTTTACTTAATTGCCTATTTTCCAGGTTAATGTGCTTGGGCTTCATGTTTTAAAAACCCTAGCTCACAGAGAACTTGCTGAAGGAAAACATAAGAAGAGCTCTTCTTTTGTTTTATTACTGGGAGAATTGCTTGGAGATATATTTGATTTACTACATAATACAATGAAGGTAACTTTTTGTCATTATGTCTTGTCCAGACAAAGGCTTAGGTCAGATGGGTTTTTTTTCTTCTTCTTTAATTTACCTTTATCTTTGTGTAGAGATGCCAAAGCAAGGATGAAGTAACAGTTATCAATGAGGGCTTGAAGCTTTTCTTTCTTTTTCACACCCTTGTGCAATCCAAGAGCTACCAGAGGGATGCCACCATGCTGTTGCTTGAAGCTTTCCTCCTGGTCTTTACCCTTTCCATAGATGGCCATTCTCAGGTCAATTTTTGAAAAAAAATATTATGACCAAATAAATAAAGAGATGATAACAACTAAGATGTGGCAGTACACAACTGCACAAATTAAGCTTTGCTCAAATTGTTGTCTAACCTGCAGAATGTTTAAAAGGCCCTCCAAATAAAAATTGTCATCAATGTCATCACAAAACACAAGAAATATTATATTCCTCTGCTAAAGACAAATGTATCCAGTTGTACTTTTGTAGAACCATCACGATTTTTATTATTTTTCACAGGGGCGGACAAAGTAATTTGTAAAACTTTTCTGTTGATTCTTTTTTCAAACTTTGTTGCTACTGTAGGAGCTTGATGAGGCTAATTCCATAGCAAGAAGATTGGTATCACATTTTGTTCAAATCCCTTCGGCTGCAACACAAATCAAAGATGTGATGCTGTCTGTACCAGCTGAAAAAAGGCAACAGTTTCAGGTACCATATCTCAACTGGTTCAAGTACCCGTTCTAAAAAGGCAACAGTTTTAGGGACCATATATCAACTGACACAGAGTTGATGGATTATGATATGGCCCAAACTGACCAGTACGATGATTACTTGTGTCAAAACACAATTGGTATCGCCCCATGTTTTGCTACCTTATTAATGTATCCACTCTTTGCAGACCTCTGATCCATTGTATCTTTATAGGACATGATTCGAGTTTCGCTCAGTCAAGGGCAGATGGCACTGCCAGTGAGTTCAAGTACAAAGACAGAAATATCTAGTGAGGTGCAAGAAACTAACTCAATTGCGATTCATTCTGCAACATATAAAGTCATGGAGAAGGAAATCGAATCAAATGAAGATTACAACAAGAATGATAATGATAATCAAAATAATGTCAATGACAATGATGATGATGATGATGATGAAGATGATTGGGATACATTCCAATCATTACCCGCAACTAGTAATGCAATCAGTTCAGAGGAGCCGGAGGACAAAAACACTGAAATAGATGCCACTGGTGTGACTAGTAATGCAATCAGTTCGGTGGAGTTGGAGGAGAAAATCACCGAAATAGAAGCTATTAGTAATGCAATTAGTTCAGAGGAGTTGAAGGAGAAAAACACTGAAATAGAAGTCACTGGTGCAACTAGTAATGCAATCAGTTCAGAATTGGAAGAGAAAATCACTGAAGTAGGAGCTATTAGTAATGCAATCGGTTTAGAGGAGTCATCAGAGGAGAAAAACACTGAAATAGAAGTTGCTGGTGCATCTAGTAATGCAATCAGTTCTGAGTCGGAGGAGAAAATCACCGAAATAGAAGCTATCAGTGATGCAATCAGTTCAGAGGAGTCGTTGGAGGAGAAAAACACTGAAATAGAAGCCAGTAGTAGTGCAATAAGTTCAGAGTCGTTGGAGAAGAAAAACACTGAAATAGAAGCCACTAGAAATGCAATCAGTTCAGAATTTTTAGAGGAGAAAAACACTGAAATAGAAACCACTGGTGCCATGGCTCAAGAAGCCAATATTACAGAACTAGAAAAACAGGATGATGCTGCAGAATCAAAGGATGATGTGCTTAAAAACCAGGATCCAAATGTAGATGAACAAGATGGTGTTGAACTTTGTACTGAAGATGAAGTAGGTGTATCTAAGGATGGTAGTAGTGTCATGTTAGAAAATGACAGGTCTAATGAAGATTCAAGTGAGTCCAAGGAAGTTCAGGATAGTGCAAAAGAGTCTTACCAAGAACCAAAAGCTAGTATAGAACCTTGAAACACTACAGAAACTCATATTGGATAGTGTAAATTTGTTAGAATAGCATTCAGTGTAATATTTTTTCTACCCACAGTTTTGTGAGCTTCCCGAAGGATTCTTGTTAGCATTCCTATGTATTTGAGGTATTTTGGTTGCTGTTTGTATCTAAGATTGGAGGAACTTTCATATTTACTAGATGCAGTGCAAAATTTATTTGTACCCAAAAAAGTGATTGAAAATGTTGAAAGTTGCAAACTTGAGTTTTATTTTCGTCCGTCTTGAGGTCATTTGATATCAGTCTAACTTGATGCCAGCATTGCCAGACCAAACTCGACCTGAACTGGTGGTATGTAACTGTGTACAAGTAAAAATGTATTGCTGCAACTGTACATGGAGTATGTTATTACAACAAGAAGGCTGAAAGGATACTTGTCAGACAAACCACTGATAGCTTATGCGGTTGCAGTGATTCTCCTAAAGGTTGCATGTTCAAGCACCATTGGGAGGAACCGAGGAAGGAATAAAAAAACAAAGGAAAAACTCGACTAGTTTAGGAATCCATATATCGTTCTTTTAACTCTCACGAATCTCAAAACGGACCCCACATTTATTGTACCGAATTCTTTTTGGCTTGGCTGGGACTAAATTATGACCGTTCTTTCTTAATAGTACCCTCAGGTACTTGAGGGAATACGGATCTTAAAAGTTTAGAAGATGTGGGTATCAAAAGATGTTAGATTTCACTGCCTCAAAATGAAGAAAGATAAAAAAAAAAAAAAAAAAAGACTAGCCGATAATTGTAAGTAGTCTTTCTTTTTATTAAGGAGCTCGAATACACTCCAGCATCTTGTAAATTGAACGTGCAACTTGCGTTACTATGCTAAGCTTGCGATTCATAAATGTTAGAAGTTAGTGCGTCCTTACATCTTGTTGCATGAGGGTTAGCTGGTACACATGATACTAGCTGTTGTGATGTTGTTTATTTCATGCAAACCACTTGGTAGCACCTACCAAGCTTTCAAAAAAATAAGAAGAGAAGTTTAGATTCTTTTAAATTCCGGTAAATTCAAAAAGGAAATAGTATTATCCACATTTGAACACTGACAAATAATCACCTGATTTGATCAGTAAAATTTCCGGGTTGCGGGTCCGAACACCTGTTGACATCCGATATATTCTTGAAGAAATGCGTTTGGAATCTGGCCCTTGGTTTATGCAGGAAATAGGAAATCATCTCCATCTTTCTTTAATACAATGATAAAGTACGTTGATGGTTGGGCCTTTCATTGTAAAGAGATTTATCACTAGGAACCAATGCCTTTTTATCACGCTACAAATTTTGATTCTGATTCCGATCCTGCTGTTATTTTACACGCCGCTATCACTAGCACCACTCTATTATTCCAAGACGATACAAAATTTCGCTACCCTCCAACAAATTCTTTTTTGTTTGTGGGGTTAGATGGCTCCAAACAATTGCAACTCTTACATGGAATAGTATGTTCATGTAATAGAATCAAGAGGAGAGATCCACTTACATCAATTTTTGGTGATGCAAAATTATATCATCTATTTTTAAAGTTTAAACAATCGATCTAAACTGTTCAATATCTTGGATATATTAAAATATACTTGCAGATCAAATTTATATTTTTTTTATTTTTTTTACTATTTATTAATATGGATACAAAAATTCAATGATTTGAAAACAACGATTTTGTAAAAATATTAAAAAAATATAAAATTTTTGGTCTCTAAGCACATTTTAATATGGAGATCATGTTGAACGGTTTGGATCGACTGTTTGGACTTTAAAATTTTTAAAAATAAATAATGTAATTTTATGTCACCAAAAATAATGTAAGTGGATCCCTCCTCTAGAATCAATTAGAAGACGAAGAATACTCAGTCTCACGACCGGTCAAATGTTATTGAGCAAAATAATGTAAGTGGATCCCTCCTCTAGAATCAATTAGAAGACGAAGAATACTCAGTCTCACGACCGGTCAAATGTTATTGAGCAAAATAATACCGGAGATGGGGTGTATGGATGGGAAATTGTTAAAACTAAAAAAAAAATAAGTAAAAAAAATTCAAATATATAGTTTATCTTTTTTTTTCCTTTGAAAAAAATAATTTTAATATTCTTAAAAATTGAAAAGATTTTTTGTTGAACGAAAGATAAGTGAAATTTTCTGAAGGATAATTAACATCCCTCAAATTATTATTGTTGTACAAACTATTTTAAATAATCTCTCCTTTTTTTTAAATGAAATTATTCATAGATTGCCTACTACTTCAACAACAACAAAAAAACTAATTTTCTTGGCATGATATTCCCCTGTAATTCTATTTAGAACTTTAGATATCAATGCACACGAACTGTTACAAACTTTTAAGACTCGAAAAGTAATTTTTTTTTTTTAATGGAAGCATCAATTGATATTTAATATTTCGATAAACTTAACAAAATTTAAAAATAAAATAACATTTAAAATTCAACATTATAACATGATCTATGTTATCCATATATGATGTCCATAAAATATGTATGTATGTTCTACCGTACATTTAGGAGAGGACCCACCATGAGCTGCAGCCGGGGGGAGGGCCAACTGTTCCTCTTTAGATTTTGAAATTCAGTGAAAAAATACGGATCCGGCACCACTCTGCTCCTCCTTGGAAATTATTTTGTCTCTCTTTAGAACTAACTAGAAAGCCCGCTAGGTCAGTTTAAAAGCACTGTTAATGAGAAATTTTTGTTATTTTTATAGAAATTTACGGGTACGAACAAACTTTGTTGTTTTTTAATATGTACAATGCTCGCAATATATTTTACTAATATAAATGTATTTTTAGGTCTCCATCCGAGTAGAATATCTAGGAAAAGGCCTAAGGTTCGGATTCGGAAACTGAATCTCTTACTTTTCTATGAGCAGAAAATTTTTGCCCCTAAAATCACTTACACATGAGTTCGGAACTAAACTATATCCAATATTTAAATGTCAAAATTCACTCCATATCCACATATCAGTAACTTTAAAAGTAAGAATTTTCTGCCAACAGAAAGACATGATGATCCTGTTCCTCTGGTCCGTCCTCTAAATTCTCCTTTATCTGGGGAATAAAAGGGCTTTAAATTTAAATATTGCAATTAAAGCTTGATTTAACAAATTATATCCTCCCTTTCGTTTGTTGAGTGAAGCATTTTTTGTTGCTTTATTTTGGACTTGATTACGAGGGTTCGGAACTGCCGTATGCTGCTTTGAAAAATATTAGATCACCAAAAATTCCAAATCTTATCTTTTGAAATTTTAATGGATAACAAGGCCACTATTTTCTGTCATTTTTATTCATGCCCAAATTTGTATAAATTTCGCCAATTCTGCTCACCAAACTCGGATTCCATCAAAAATGCCCAAACTGACTATTAAATAGCCGGTTCCTAATTTTTATTAGAAACCGACTATTTAATAGTCGGTTTATGTGGAAAAAATAGTTTTTTTTATATATTTTTTAAAATCTGGACGGTCGATGTATAGTTTTTGAGTAATTTGTAAATATCAAATTTGCTCTGAATAATTCAAATATAATTTTGATGTATATGTTACGAATCATTTGAAATTCTCATTTTTAAGACGATTAATTAACAAAATTTGTTGATTGATTTATTACAGTTTGGTACTTTTCAACTAAATTTATTATGATTTTAACGAGAAATTTATATTTTTGACATTTATAAGTATGATATAGTCATGACATAAGAGAAACACGATATGTAAACATAGAGTAGGAAATATAAATAAATAAACAGAGATAATACAACCATAAAATGACAAACATAACAGATCCAAATGTAAATACTACGGGAACAATAAAAATTAAAAACTATCATCATTTAAACGGAGAAGGGGAGTATCGCTCGGCTGCCTGTCCTCTATTATACCTGTCTGGCAGCCCCGTCCAGACCGCATCACGTGCAGCAACAGCAGCGGCATCTGCCTCTCTCTTGAGACGTGATACGGTCTCCCACGGATCATCATCCCCCATAGTAGTAGCTGGAGGAGGCGGGGGTGTAGAGAATATAGAGTCTGCCAGCCCAGCCGCAAAGTCAGAAGGGGCCTGTGACTCGCTGGCCTCACCATCGTGTGCCATCGCCGTAGGGTATCGTCCCGGCATGGATGGTAAAATTAAAAAAATTTGGAACATTTCTAATGAATCAGATCAATTTTATAACCATTTTGGCCTAATCACAATTAATTACGATTACTTAACACTAATCACAATTACATATTGCTAAAAATAAATTAAATAAATTTTAACCATTTCTAACAAACAATAACAATTTATAACAATTTTTGGCCTACTTAATAATATAAAATAAAATATAGGGACTTACTTGCAAAAATAGAAAGAGCAGGAGAAATCTAGAAGAAAGAGAGAATGTGAGGAGAGATAGTGTGAAATTTAATGAAATAAATTGTGAGGAAATTTCGGAACAGTGCATCCTTATAAATAACCAAATTTTCAAAGGAAACCAACTATTTAATAGTCGGTTTGGACATTTTTGATAGAATCTGAGTTTGATGAGCAGAGTTGGCAAAATTTATACAAATTTGGGTATGAATAAAAATGACGGCACTATTTGTCTATTTCTCATCTATCTAATATATACCTTTAAAGAGTAGAACTAGAGTGTTCTTAAGTTAATTAAGTTTCTTTGCGAACTCAACTTTAAAATCTATTGAATTGACTTCAAACGATGAATTCAAATAGTTGAAATCCTTCTACCTTATGAGTGATGTGTCTACATGTGAAAATTTTAAAGTTTCGAATTACTTTAGTATAAAGTCAAATGGTCAAAATTAGAAGGTTTATAAATTAATTTTAATGCATTTATTTTTTGGACGACTTTTGATCACTTGACTCTATACAAAATTAATTTAAAATCTGAAAAAATTGCTTGTAGACGCATCACTTGTAAGGTAGAAGGATTTCAACGGTTTGGATTCGTCATTTGAAACCAATCCGATATATGTTAGAGTTGAGTTCCCAGAGAGCCTTGGTGAACTTAGGAACACCCTAGTCCTACTCTACCTTTAAAATATTAATATTACATTTTAACTCCTAAACAACTTTCTTAAATGAGTTGGGCTACGATGTTTCAGGAAGGATTCTCTTTTACTTTCTTAAATTGTTGATTTAAACCGTTCAATATTATCTTCATATGAAAATATTCTTAGAGATTAAATTTACCGTTTTATAATTGTTTTGGTAGATAGAAAATCAATATTTTTTAATGGTCCAAAAAATTTCGGATTCATGAATTTTCTACCTACCAAAAATAAGTAAATTCTAAAAAAAAATGTAAAATTTGATCGTCGAACAAATTTTATATGGAGACCACTTTGGGTGGTTCTAATTGATTGCTTGGACTTTTAACAAAGATGCAATACGAACTTGAAGTAAAAGAAGATCCTTCATAAAGCAATATAGGCCAATTTTTTCTTAAATTTACATATTTCTAATAAATATAATAAAGAGGTTGAAAGTAATTAAAACTATTGAGGAGGTTGACTAAATAAAATAATTCAGTTATAATTATTAAACTGTAGACCATTATTGAGAGTAAAAAATATTTTCTACAATTGATTTTTTTTTTCATAAAGTTCAGTTATTTAATCTGATACTGTATTAGAACTAATGCTCTAGGTAAAATATTGAAGACAACAAAAAAAATACTTTCTTTAGCTTTTCGAGGCCTTTTTTTTTAGCTTTTTTTAGTGGAGTAATTCTTTTGAACATCAATTTCTTAACGAAAATTAAGATCACGTTCTTTAATCTCTTTTTGTCTAAAATCTCAAGTCATGTCTAGATCTTAAGACATCATTACTTCTATATTAAATCTTTTTAGTTTCTAATCTATGAATTAAGCTTTCTTAAAACAACATAACATAACTTCATCAGCATAGATTAATGTTTAATCCTACTATTTTTACCGAACAACCCTAATGGTTCATTTTACGAACAAAAAGAGCAGCATATATGAACCCAAAATGAGGAAACGAGATCAATGCAATTCAATTTTTGAATTTTAAATCAGAACTGTCTGATTCGAGATGAGCGTTGGATTCGAGATGGAGCACACATCCCGAGATGAATCGTCCGAGATGGAATGTCAGATTCTAATCAGATGGTCTTGATCCAAAACTAAAAAATTGAGTTTACATTAGGGGATCCGGATCCAAAATGAGAGGGTAAAAAGTGGGAACGCGTATTCTCTGCATTAACTCAAAAGAGAATTTTTTGAGTTAATGAATCTCAACCATTCAATATACTTTAAGATTCGTGCAGTCTAAATCTGTATTAATATTAAAGTATTCTGTGTTAAAATCAGATTGTCCGATTGATTTCGTTTAAAATCAAATAGAAATATATTAGCTCAAAAGATTGTTTTTTGAGTTAACGCAGAGAATACGTGTTCGAGAGAGTGGAGGGCTGTCACTTCTTCCTTGTTCGATTCACATTAAATTTATACAAACTTAATTTAAACAAATTATAAAATTATCTGTTCGACTTGATATTAATCGAACGGTCGTTCGCCCATTTCAAACGAGAAATCCAAACTGTCACGTAATAAATCATGCGCTGCACACGTGGCTCTTCAGGACGGCAAGTGGCAACAGCGAATAATATCTCTTTTATTTTAGGTACATCTCTTTCTATTTATTACACATGGTTGCATTGATAACAAACTATTTAGTGTTTAATTAGATTAAAATAATTAAAATAGATAATTAAACTTGTATGTCTTATTAGAAATAAATATCAATTTTATTATTTTAACTATTTTAATACTTTAATACTGCAACCAACGCAACAACGAATTACTCTCTTCGCTTCTCCTGAGTTTAGATTCAGTGAAGTAACCAAACTTTTGAATTTTAAATTAGGACTGTCCGATTCGAATCCGAGACAATCTATCAATTTCTAAGACAATTCGGAGCGACGGATTCGAATCGCATGGTGTCAATACAAAATCCAAAAATTGAGTTACTTTACGAGATCCGGACCCGCTTCTCCTTGGGTAGGGATGGCAAAAAAGCCCAGTCGGCCCGGAGGCCCGGTCATCCCCGCCCGCCCGCCTGCTTACTGGCCGTCGGCCGGCCATGTGATGGGCCAGGTAAGACCGGGCCTAAAGACGGGCCAGGCCAGTCCTGGGCTTAAGTCGAAACCCCACAGGCAACCCGTTGGGCTTATTTGATTTTCTAATTTTCTGATTTCTGATTTTCTGGTTTTCTAATTTCTGGTTTTCTGGTTTTCTGGTTTCTGGTTTCTGGTTTCTGGTTTCTGGTTTTCTAGTTTTCTGATTTCTGATTTTCTGGTTTTCTGGTTTTCTGGTTTCTGGTTTCTGGTTTCTGGTTTCTGGTTTTCTGGTTTTCTGGTTTTCTGGTTTTCTGATTTCTGATTTTCTAATTTTTTTATTTTTGTAGGCAAAATAGCGGGCAGGCACGGGCAGACCTGGGCCTGGAGGAAAAGCCCATTGGGCAGGCCGGACCTAGATTTTCAAGCCCGTCAGACTGAGCCAGGCAAGCGAACCATTAATTTTTTTACGGACAGACCAGGTCTGGACTTGACAAAATACCCGTGGGCTAGGCCCATTGCCACCCGTATGACCTTGGGACCTTTGTCTTTTCCGGAATGCATTCTCAGGTAAAGATTTTAACAGAGTAGTTTTAGCTTCATGCAGCGTACAAACCATATGAAGTAATGTTTAAATTCTATAGTCCGTGCGCTGCATGAATTGAAAAATACTCTGTTAAAATCTTTACCCTGCATTCTCTTTCTAGCACTGTCTCTGTAACTGTAGGCCTGTGGCTGCTGCGACTTTTTTTTTTCTTTCCTTTTAGGACTTGCTACTGTGCTTCAGCGTCTCCTGTTTATTAATTCCATTTCAAATTACTTTGCGCTCTTTTCAATGCACCCCTAATTTTGCTTCTAACACTGCGGACCCGGTTTTAATATTTGAAATATATTTGTTAGTAGAGGAAAAGCGAATTGCATGATAATAATAATATTACTAATAACTTACCACAATAATAATTAAATAAAAAACGATTGTTATGAATAATTATGATAAAAATATACTAAATACTGGTGATACGATAAATAAATAATATAATGTAATATAATACAATAATAATATCTATTGGGCATACTGCTAATTTGTTATTCAACATATTTGCTAAAATAACAAATGTACCCACCTTGCCTCAACATTCTTAAATGTCCAAACCGGCCAAAAAATGACCGGTCTGTATTTTTATTCCAACCGGCCATTTTTATGGCCTGTCTAGTATTTTTTTTGTGTGAAATAGTTAATAAATTAATATTTTGATGTATAATTAGCATAATTTAGTTTATTTTAGTATAATTTAACATAATTTAGTTTAATTTAGCATAATTTAGTTTATTTTAGTATAATTTAATTTATTTTAGTTTAATTTAGCATAATTAGCATAATTTAGTTTATTTTAGCTTCTTTAGATTTCACTCACGTATTAAGACAACCGAACATTGGTTCCTTAACGCTCCTTAAGTTCTTAATCTCTTATTTCATGTGATTGATAATTTTTGAGATATTATCAGCCTAACTACTCTACTTAATTCTGTTTAGGTAATCTTTTGTATCGTCAAGGCTTGTTGGTACAGTTTATGTGCCAATCCTTATGTAAAAACACTAGTAGTTTCGTAATGAAACTGGTGAACATAACTCATTTTTGATAAAAATAGAATTTTTGAATATGTTATAAATAGAAGGAGATGGTCTATAAAATTGTTTTTCTTTTAATTTTAAAAAAATGCATTTTCATACACAACCCATCCAATTTAAGTATACTAAATCCAATTTAATATACAAAATTTAAATATACAGTCTGATACGTGCTATCTCGGGGGAGATAACTCATATGCGAAATGGAAGGATTTATAGAGGTGCTTATCCTATCTCGAGGTGATAGGTCGAGGTGTGAGGGGTTGTTGTGGTGAATTGACTTATCTCGAGTTGATAAGTCGGAATGGAATGAACGGTAATGAGGGTTTAAGATATCTGAACTCTTCCTTATGCGATATCTCTATTTGTGTGTCTAAGGCTCAGCAAAAAAAAACATCGATCCTTTTTTCAGGATTTTTCTGTCTTATATAGGCTGTTATTTAAACACCCTCCCGCATTGGTAGGCAGGTCGTGAGAATGGTTATGGAGATCGTGGAAACGGTTATCCCGTATAAGATGGTGTAAGCCTATGTCGGTATAACCGTTTTTCATGTAGATATGGCTGTAGGGCCTATGTTATTGGGCTTTGATTTTCAATGTATTTTGAACTTTTTGTATTGATTCCAAACTAGTTTTTTTTAAAAGAGGTTCTAGTCTTAGTTGTTATTAACCCATCCAATGAAATTGAGAGTAGGTTCAATGCCCATCGAACATATCTTTTTTGATGGGTGAAATGACCATCAAATCTGCTTCAAGATTCGTGTGAACTCATTAAAATCCGTGCAAAAATTTTCAGTTTCCGTGTGCACAAATTTCAGCGATAATCGTACAGTGATAGAGCTAATTAAACCTAAAAGTAGGTCCGATGCCCATCGGACCTACTCCTATCTCCATCCAATGAGATCGAAAATGTTTACAACACAATTATATAATCCTTAAAAATGATAAATTTTATGTTTTATATCATATAATTTTTGTTATTAAGAATAGAAAATAAGAAATAAATGTCACCAATAAAGATCACAGGTCCCCACATGAATTTACACGCACTGCAAAGTGCAAACATTGACATTTTAATATCAATTTCCATGTACACATAGCACCACCGTTTCCTCTCATTTGTTTTTATCCCTGCAAAGTGGGTCCCCTCCACGCCCCCGCAAGTGGATGTAGACTGTAGAGAGAAAAATAGAGTCAACTTTTTAAGTTTTACAACAACATCTCCTCATCCCTTTGACCTTTTTAATAGTGAATTAGTCAAATGGAGCGAATACCCACATCTCAGACCGAACCCGCCTAAGTCGACATCCGATTTTCTGTCTCCTTTTTTGGCAAAAGTAAAGAAGTATCCAATGCCTTTACCCTCGTTTTACCTCACGAGTAAAAACCCAAATCCCAATTCTTTCTACTGTTAATACATTTCTCTCTCTCTCATAAAAAGTCAGCGCCGCTCTCTTATCTCCCCTTCCACCGTCCAAGACACAACAAAATTCTCTCCTTTTCTTCTCTCTCTCTGTTTTACTTCCTCTCATGGAGCAAGAGCATGCTTTCAATAACTGGGATTTACAAGCGGTAGTGCGAGGCTGCCGCTCGACACCACCACTGGGTCCCACCTTGTCAGAGTCAGACCCTCTTTCTGCTCTGCCTCTGGCGACTCATCAGCCCGTGTTAAAAGAAGAAGCCTCGAGAGATAACGCAAGCTGGTGCTTCCCGGATTTAATGGCTGCGCCGAGTGGGCTACTTGAGTTAGAGGAGTTCTGCAAATCTTTCTTTCCCAAATCACCCCTCGGTGGTGCGGTCACTGTCTCAGAGACTCTGGTAGTGGGGCCCACCAGTCAGCCTGTCTTGTTGCCACCTCCGCCGCTCTTGGTCCAGCAGTGTAAACCCAGCCGCCCCCTTGCGCAAACTCCAAGATCTAAAAGAAGGTAAAGGAAGGAAAAGTAAAAAATAAAATGAACTCAAGTGTAACTTTTTTAATCTCCTTTTTTTACACTGACAGTGGAAACTAGTACACACTACTGAGATTAGTCGTAATTTGGGTATATTTAGTTTGAAATAATTTTTTTCTTTTTTGTGATTATCATAGGAAGAATCAACAGAAGAAAGTGGTGTGCCACGTCCCGGCGGACGGTGGCTCCTCTGACATATGGGCCTGGCGGAAGTACGGGCAGAAGCCAATCAAGGGTTCTCCTTACCCCCGGTTAGTATAACTCGTCCCAGCTTAAAGTTACCACCTCCATTGTCTCTTTCAGTAGGAAGCTCAAATTAAAAGGTTTGTTTTTTTTTTCCAAAAATAAAAAACAGAGGATACTACAGGTGCAGTAGCTCAAAAGGGTGCCTCGCAAGGAAGCAAGTGGAGCGCAGTCGTACCGATCCTGGTTCGCTTATCATAACATACACAGCCGAGCACAACCATCCCGTACCAACCCACCGCAACTCTCTTGCCGGAAGCACGAGACAGAAATTCCCCGGCGGTACCACCTCAGCCGAGACCGGAGGCGAAGGAGAAGGCAGTTCGCCCGTGGCAGGGCTTTCACCGAACACACCTCTGACGGCTTCCTTGGAGGAAGAGATGTTGCAGGAAGAAATGGAGAACGAAGAGGAAGAAGAGGGAATGTTACTGGTAGAAGACGTCGAGATGGTAAGAGAAGACGAGTTTCTGATTCTTGGACAGGAGGGGGAGAATACTGGAGACGTCCAGTTAAAGAAAATTGTAGATAATTTCTCCGACTTGTTGGATGACCCATGCTTTAACTCGCCATGGATTGGATCCAGTTGACTGTAGTTGCTCTGTTTTTTTTTTCTTTTATTTTTCTTCAAGAGAGAAACAGGGGAGTGGGAACATGAGAGGAGAGGTGTGAGAGAATCTGATCCGTCCATTTGCTGATTATATAGAGCTAATAGAAATATATCTAGGAGTGTAACAAACTGTTGCTTTTGGTTTTCTTTTCGGTTTTTTTTGTTTAGTTTAATTATGTACAGTTATATAGACTAATAGTTGCCTATTTTAGTTGGTTTTCTGGGTGGAACCCATTTGGTTTTGATTTCCTTTCTATAAGGTGACAAAGGTTAAATTATTTTATTGTCTGATGAAAGAAACCAAAGAATCACGAAACATCTAATCAGAAATTCTGACCTACCAAACATCCAATCAGGAACTTTGATTATTACGAAATCACGAGATTCAAGATTTTTCTGACAATTAGCTTAGAAAGACTCGTTTGTGAATTCATCTCTTCAATGGTGTGAGCGAAAATTGATTCAGATTGTCTCATCTCGGTGACAACTGACAACGACGGAAGCAGAGCAGAGCCTTCAATTTTGGAATTCGCATCCTCTGAGATATCTCAAACTTTGCGTGACTTTTTGAAATATCTCAATCGTTTAAATACGTTCTGCACGAATCTCAAAGATCAAATAATACTGCTCCCTACGTCCCCCCGAATAGACACCGGACACGTCGGTCATGCAAAAATTGAGATATCTCAGAGGATACGCACCCTCAATTTTGGGGAGAGGAGGTTTCCGATGCCCATCCTAACAGAGTATGTTCGATAGTTTTTTTACCGTGATTCACTTTTAATATCCATGTGTACGTATATTAAAGCAAATAGCATGATATTAAAATAATACATACAAATTTTAAAGTGAATCGAACGGTAGAAACTACCGTTTGACTCTGGTCTGATTGGCATCGGACACCCCCTCTCCCATTCAGTTTTGGCTAACACAAGTCCACAACAAAGCTGCACTAATCTTAAAGCGTTTTAATTCATCTGATCTGCTGTGCAAAGTTTGCACTCTGCCTCACTGTAATCAATTGCAGGCAACATAATATATGAGCATTTTTTTTCAGTTTTTCTAAAAGAGTAAGGTATTTCAGTTTTTCGGTTCGTTATATATCATGTATTTGATTCGAATTGATCCGATTTATATTCTTAATATTTCGATTTATTTTTTAATTTATTATTTTAAATACGACGGTTTATTTCTTAATATACTTCAATTTATTATAAAACAATTATTTTAAATAAAAAAATTAATATATATTTCGGTTTGAACTGAACAAACCGAAATAAAACTTTGATTCAATTCGATTTGATTTGATTACAATGTTAAATCGGTTCGGTTCGATTCTTTTTTTGAAACCAAATTATAACTTTAGCTTGTTTAGAAACTGAACCGAATCAAACCATTGAGCACTCTACAAGCTGCATTCTTTCTTATTTATTATTATTATTTTTTTGCTTAATATTATTTTTCTTTTTACGGCTGTTTCTTGGTCCTGCTCTTAGGGGTCTAAACGAAACGGATTCGGAGCGGATAATGCTAATATCATATCCGCATCCGTTTTTCAACAAGCGGATACGGATACTGATACGGATAGTAAACGGATATCAAAATTGAAAACCATATCCGTCTTAAACGGATACGGATACAGAACGGATAATCCACGGATACGGATTCGAATATGAATACAGAGCGGATAATTGTCGGATATTGAGTAATTCTACTAAATTTCATAATTTTAAATTACCTAATTTGATTATCTAAATCGACAAAAATTTAATAGTCCTTTTAAGTTTGCACAGGGATGATTATGCATGACTAATTGCTTATTGTTTCAAAGAACCAATCTATTATCCTAATAGATTATATAATTTTTCTACGGACTTAAACGAATATGTATATTTTTTGGAAATTTCGCAAGGGTGAAATGAATTGAAAGCTGTTGAAAAATTAAATTTCAGATCCGGATATATACGGATATCTGCTCCGTTTATATTCTCACGAAATTATCCGTATCCGTATTATTTTTTCATATACTAAAATTATCCATATCCGTATCCGTTTAATCCGGATACGGATAATAAGCGGATTCAGAGCGGATTATCCGCGGATAATCCGTATCTGTTTACACCCCTACCTGCTCTGCATTCTTTCTTATTTATTATATTTGTTTTTGCTTAATATTCTTTTTCTTTTTACGACTGTTTCTTCGTCCTGCTCTGACTTCTTTTTAAAGGTCATGGTTTGCATGAGAGAGAGGGGTAAAGGCGTCAACTCGGGTTGGTACAGAGGCAGAAACCGCTTAGCGCTTTGTCTGTATATGATTTTTTTAAGTAGCACTGGATAGTAGTACACTAACACTGGGATTATTATCCTTTTAAAAACTGATTTGTGTGTAACGAGATTTATGTTATCAATAGTATAGTGAACTGTATCTGGGTTTATTTTCTTCGGGTAGGAAGTGCTACACAAATGTTTTCTAGGATTTGGTACAGAAAAACTGAAATACCTTGCTGTGAACTTCATGTGCCTCTTTGATGCGTTACTGTTGGGTCGACAGAAATGTTTGAAAGCTCCATTTTGGCAATAGATGAATCATTTTATAAGGTGAATTCTAACATTGTCAAATCCTCTCGTAATAAATGTAAAATCTATATAATATATTATATTGATGTTACTTATCAAGAAATTTTCTTCTATGAGTCATTGTCACACCTCCGAGACAATTCGAGACAACCCGTCTTGTATTGCTACATAAGACGTATACATATCACATACATTATCAATAAAAATATAAATAAAACCACATTTATTTCATAATAAATGAAAAGAGTTTAAACAAATGATCTCGGCCGACATGACTAGTAACACAAACATTGCCATGCCGAGTCAATGTATCAATTATTGAATTATGAAAGCAAAACTAAACAATATGTGGTAGTTTATCAATTTTATATCTTCCCGCTTAGTCTCACTCTTGTCCTTACTTGAATCCTTCTTCTTCGTTACCTGGAATCCACGTAAAAGTGGAATGGGCGAGAGATCGAACCTTCTCTCAATACGGGGTTTAGTTCCAGCACAGAGTTTATAAAACATTTACATTATTCTCACAAATATGATAAGAAATAAAATGCAAATGTATTCCCTAATGCAATGCATCTACAACTATTACGTCTACTTTCATATTCTTTTCATTTTTCACAATTAACCATTTACTCGCCAAACCAATGGGAAGTCCAACCAATATTTGAAAGGCCGTCAACCCGCTAGGAAGTCCAACTAACAGCGGGAGGCTATCTCACTAGACGGGGAGTCCACCCTATGTTAGATCTTGACCTGTGACATGACCGCTTTCACCTATAGTCACGTTAACGAGAGGTCCAACCGAATACTAGACCCAATGTATACATCCGATATGCAAGCATATCGGCCCCCTGTTCACTTTCATTATCTGTTCATTTCACATTCATTCAGTCAATCACACAATTCATGCTATGCTCAACACATCCTATTCATGCAAGTCCATTGGTCAACGTATGAATCATATCATTTCATGCAATTTATTTATATTTTACTTGAGTCATACGAATGGTTCAAAAACAACATGCATTAATCCAACTAATGCCGTAATAATAAATAATTGAATAACAACCAACAAGTAATAGTTTTATAAAGTCAAAGAAACCCGCATCTGTTGTTGTAGGAAAATCCTTCCCTCCTTACAAGGAGGAGAGCGAGAGAGTGAGAAGAGAAAATTGAGAGATGACAAGAAAGCAACTTGCTGTAGCTGACCGTCATATTTTATCGGATTTGGTATTGTTACTTTGTTTTCTTCTTATTTGTCTTTTGCATAAACTTTTTTATATTTTATTGATCACAAAGATATTTAAACTATTTAAAGTTAATTCCCTCCTTACAAGAAGGAGAGAGTGAGTGAAAAGAGAAAATTGAGAGATGACAAGAAAGCATCTTGCTGTAGTTGACTGTCAGATCTTGTAGGATATGGTATTGTTACTTTGTTTTCTTCTTATTTGTCTTTTGCATAAAAAATTTTATATTTTATTGATCACAATGATATTTAAACTATTTAAAGTTCCTTCCCTTTTTACAAGGATGAGAAAGAGAGTGAGAAGAGAAAATTGAGAGATAACGAGAAAGCACATTGCTATAGTTGACCATTAAATCTGATATTGTTACTTTATTTTCTTCTAGACGTTCCGAGATCTTCTAGAACATCGAAATTTGAACCTAAACCATATAACAATATTGCGTATGTTTTAAAATTTAACATGGTTTATCATATGATTCATATATACATTAACAAAAAATAAACGATTTAACTTGTATTTTAAAAAATAAACGTATCTTTCTTTATTTATTTACTTATAATCTCACTACTGTCTTCATTTATTTGTTTACTTCCGACTCGGGGTGCGATATAAACAATGAAGACACTAGTGTTGGAGTTCGATAGCAGTAAATATTTAATTTATCATTTAAGAAGGTAAAGAGAGAGCTTGGCATCTGGCAATTGGCACCTTCTCTTCGTATATACAGAATTTACATAGCCTACTGGCACTTGCATGTCGATCGAGACCGCTACTTTTAGTTGAGTGAATGCTCGAAACCGTTAATTACAAAGTAGTAACATTTCAAATCGGACAGCTGAAGCAAAGTATCAGGTGGTTTAAGAACTAATAAAATGGAGTTGGAACCGAATAAGGACATTTTTCATTAATACGCCTTATTTAATTAAAGTGAGGAGTTATTAATTAGACAGCTTCCTTTCCTTTTTTATGCTAAAACTGGAATCAAAATCTGCTCGTGGTGAAGTGGGCCTGACAGTTGTCTCCCAACTCTGCCACAACCTATGTTCCCGACCTTTTCCGGGGTCCACATGGATAGTGCTAGGGAATTTATTTAAAAATAAAAGGATAAAAGTCTCTAATTTTGTAGGAACTATAATACTGTTGTGCGGCGGGGCTGCACAAAAAGTTTGCAGTTCATCATTTGATCTGATATGATGATCTGAGTTTGATTTGAAAAAAGTTCATAATTAACTTGATTTAAAATTCGTTTATTTTAAAAGAAATCAAATCAATACGGATCAGTTCGAATCTTATTCAAACTGAGTATACTTCGTTAGAAATTAGTTCGCAAACTATTTAAGTTTGAATCTCAAATAATGCAACTAATAGTTTCAACCATCAACTTTTAATAATGCAGGAACCAAATTTATATCAGATCTTAAAATTGTTAATATAATGGTAACTTATAATAAAAAAAATACTTCAGCAACATAACAAATTAACAATGGAATAAGTTTCATTTGACTAGATCCATACTGTGATTTTAATCTATCCAGCAGCATAAAAGGTAAGAGAATTTTGGACTAGTCCATAATCCATCAGTGTAAATTTGTGAAAGGTAAAAGGTAAAAGAAAATCATGTGAATTTTGTTCCACGTGAAGAAAACTATCGGTGACTGTTAAAAATTTCGTGAGATCTTAATTTCTAAAAAATAATTAATAATCATTTAGAAATTAATTTGAGTTGCTGAGATATAGATACTCTAAGTGCTACAAATTTAGGCATATCAGTGGGAGAATTCTATCTGCCTACCTGAGTTCATGTTGCAAAACACAAAATATTCATGAATCAGGAACGAAATTAAAGAGTTTGATGTTTTAATTTGAATATAAAATATTAAAATGATGTCTGGTAATAACGTCCGGTTCAATGAGGACTTATTCGGTGGGCTATTGGAAATAGACACGAGCACAGAAATTGAACTAAAAATTATTGTTTACATGAGAAAAATAAAATTTTATTTTTCCCGTGAAAATAGTGGAGCAGCCGAATACGCTCCTGAATGAATAAATTAATGTAATATGTTCTCTTATTTTGTAACAACAGTGGCCAAAATATTTTTTTCTATTCGTGAAAACTTAGGTTTTCTCGTACATATAAAAATTAGGTTTGATAATTTCTAAACATAGAAAGCATATATTTGTCGCATTACTCGGTTTAAATTAGTTCCACTTCAGATATATTTATGCATTTATTTATTTATAATCTATAGAGAGATATGAGTGCCTGATTATGACTTGAGCAATCACATGCAAGTACAGTTGCATCTGTCGCATTAATAACTGCACGTGTGCAGCTAATGTTTGCTTGAAGAAAGAATTAACTATATATATAGCAAGAAGGTTCTAATCCATGTTCTGAGAAGAATATTTAAATCATACGGATGGAAATGGGAGAGACACTGCAGCAAATTAAATTATTTGGTTATGTTTGGTTGTGAGAATAAAAAAGAGACTCGTGGAATATGTATTACAAGTAGAAATATCTATGTTATATTGTTGGAAGCAAACTCGCAAACTCTATAACAGTAGACTCTATTAAATTAATCCATCTAGAGACATGAAATAATTTTTTTTTTAATTTTCGCCGAAGTCATGCAGAGAAATTGAACTCTCGATTTTTGAGTAACCAACAATCTGAGAATTTTTTTTTTCCCGCCAACTGTACTACCTTTCCTTTCTGAGATAAAATAAATTATTTGAATTAACTCACCTCTTTTTTCTATTTTACTTCTTATTTAATTATTTAAGTGTGGAGATCTTACTTCACAACCAAACATGACCTTTAAGCTGTGCTTCACTATCATAAGGGAAATCCCTCGTTAAAGGGAAGGAAGGGAAAGTGACGAGAGAGACGGAACCTCCGAATAGTAAAACTTACACCTCGATTCGGAGTACCTCCTTCCTTCTGAACGTTCCGCTCTGCTCCCTCTGCAATTTCTCTCTTTTGGAGCAAGTGAGCTCATGTGGTTAGCCCGGATTTTGCGAGCTCTCACCTTTGCACAAAGAATTCACCATTTCCTCCCTCCGCGCTACTCCGTCTGGAGCACAGCCTTAAGAAGACTTTGTAACATGGGTGCTCATATTTTGTCTAGTTTGGGCTTAATTTGAATTGAACTTTTTGGGTAATGCTTGCTGAGATGGAAATTTAGGTCAACTGCTGGAAGGATGAGTGGACTGGTTTTTGTTTTTTTTTTTTTAAATATGGGTTGGATGTTAAGTTATCCAACACATTTCAAACCCCTATGTAAATATAAATGATTTTCCCACTTTGTGGGTTTCAAACTCATAACTTTCCACATGGGAGCCATATGTCTTTGCCACTAGACCAAAGGCAAGTTCTTGGACTGATTTTTGTTGATAATGATTTAACGCATAAACTCCAAATGTGTGAAACTTCAAATCTTGTTTTTATTTTTGTTGCGTTCTCTGTTGGAAGCATATCCGTGAGATATATGTTTTTGTTAATAGACTTGTTACTTAGTTAGAATTGTGGGGTTGAGTTTATAAGCGGGTATGTGTGCTGAAACCATATGATATTTCCATGAATTCAGAGTAGGTCCGATGCCCATCGGACCTACTTTGGTTCGATGGGTGTAATGACCATTCGATCTGCATTAACATTCGTGCGAACTAATTAAAATCCGTGCAAGTTTGTTTTAATTTCCGTACGCACAAATTTTTAATGCTAATCGTACTATAGAGCTAATTGAACATAAAAATAGGCCCAATATCCATCGGACGTACTCCTATGGAAATAGTTTCTTAAAAGTTGATAGTTGGAATATTGTATGTAATTAACTTGTTTCTTGATCAATGAAACGGACATTTAATGTTTTTTTTTGAAGGACCTGGGACCATCAATCATAATCATGAACCGCATCCTCTATTGCACTTTTATTGTGCAGCAGAGAGTTGCACTTTTAATCTGGTCCGTTCGTTTTTGATCGGACGGACGAAATAAGATTTTGGCACGAATTTTAAAGCAAAATTAATACTGTCCCCTCCATCATTCAAGCACTCACCGGCTGAGATTAAATATGGGCCGTCCGAAAGTGCAGCCCTCTGCTGCACAATAAAAATGCAGCAGAGAATGCGGATCCCCATCAATCAGGTCCTTGCCTCCTTTGGCATTAGGTTAGGCAGGATTTGATCTGGAACGATTTTCTGGGCTATAAAGCCTGTAAACATTGGTCGGATTATGGGCTGAAATTTGGACTATGGAGCGAGCCTACTTGATTCAGGGATTATTTTCACTGTTTTTATTTAAACTAGGACATAGGCCCCTTGCCTCTCCTGTTCAATGCAGAAACTCCGAGAATTTTATATACTGGGAGAATCAAAAGCAGCTTTTGGTTGGTCTCGTGTGACAAATACAATGTTCTCAGTGTGAGAAGTTGCATATTCGAAATGCAGATAAAAGAATCGCTGTGGATACTAAATAGTTGGGTGCCTTGACCTCAAATTTTTACTGACAAAAAATTATATACTGACATCTCAAATCAAGTTTAATGATCTATGGCTGTGATCTAGGTAGAGTTCATGATGTAATGGAATTTATTTATAAAATATTTCATACTTTCCAGGTATTTTGTACCCTATTGTTAGCTAAAGCAATATGAATAAGAGAGGTACAAAGAAGAGGTGTAAAGAATTTTTCTCCATTCATCACAATAAAATACTGGTTTTTTTGCTGGTTAAGGGGAGGACCAGTTCCCAGACAACTCTTTTAAGCCTTAACAGAATTTAAATTCAAGATGAGAAAAGGATAACTTCAAAGTACCCGTTTACACTACAATCACGCTATACGGTAATACAGTATACACACTCCCAAAACAATAGAGAGCATTCAGGAGCAAAAGAAACCAGCATAGACATACTGTACTCTTTTCAGTTGGAAAAATTACACTAGTAAAACTATAGCCGATATACACTCTTCTACCGTTCTACGTGACTCGATAAATGACTATGTAATGATACTTTTGACAATTTTTACAATACTATCACTGAAAACTATGCTACTTACAGAAAAAAAACAATATTCACTGCCTTGCCTACAACCTAGCCCGGCTTAGTCTACTAGGTCGTGTCTCTATTCTTCAATGAAATCTGAGGACATGCATCTATCTTTGAGTTTTCCCTTTTTTTTTTCCTCTGCTTGCTTTCATTATCTCATCAACACCTCTCTTTTTTGGGCGGTGATTAGGTTTTTGATTCCTGAAGACGAAGGGGGGCATAGATTGATTTTATGACAATTGAAAAATCCCCAAATCCTGACCATGTCGAGTGAGCTTTACAGCTCTAGCACCAACCCATTGAAGACGGTATGATAGATCAAGATTGCGTATCAATAGTCTCATGTGGTCTGCTTCACTAAGCTCGCATGTTTTATCCTATCAACACCAAACAGCAATTAATTACACTTTGAAACTCCTGAATGATTATGATAGTGTAATTGGTTATGGAGACATGAGGATTTTACCAGCCTCCATACAAATTGATTAAACTTTCTTTAGTCCTAAAGAGAATTTATACGCATATGGCTTTAACTAGACTTTGAATCTCACCAATCATTATAATACAGTACAAATTGGGTCAGGTGAACAAGGATGTTGCCAGCTTTATATAGATATTGTTTTTAGTTTTTACGTATCTTTAATGTTGAAAGAGAATACACAGAGGGATCATGGACTATATGTCAAGTTCTGCCTTGAACCACCATAATTCATCTGTTAGTTAGATCAAGTACTGGTAGATGTCAGATGAATATGTAGCATATTAGCCAACATGCACAACATTGGTTGCAAATTAATCCATGGAAGCAAAATAACGAGGGCAACTTTGATGACCTTATTCTAGTAATAACACCATAAGAAGGAAACAGCTATAAGAAGGTTAAAAAAATTAAAGAGCATACTTCCTGATCGGTACGTTTATCATGTCCTAAGATGCTATTCATGATACTTAAACGGGACGAATTTGGCGAAAAACTCTCCCAAGGAGGAACAAAAATGAGCTTAGTGCACTGGACTGGTACAACACTCTTAGTGCTGAGCCTCTCCCACCAAGCAGATCCAAGGGACCACCATCTTATCATCAAACCATTCTCAGAGAAGGCCACCAACCCCTGGTTTAAGAACAACGAACGTCTTGTAAAATAAAATATAGGAAAAAAAAAAAAAACAAAGAAAGCAATGTAAAAAAGAAAAAAAATATATATATACACACAACCTCGCCATCCGGTGAGAAGCTAAGAGCTGATATGGCAGTGGCAAACTTTGTATTAGAGGCCCCTTCGAGCGAGACAGGAAAGCCAGGTGGTGCACTTGCATCTAAAATCCTTATTTTTGTCACGCTGTAAATAAAAACAAGATGAAATATATTATTGTAATTCAATAATAAAAGATGGAGGTGGGCATGTTGTCCTAGGCTACCCTGACAGCTACAAGAGAAAAATGTTCACAGCTAGATTGGAGGTTCCATGGCTTTCAGTAGGGCATGGACCGACTTAACTCCTTTTTGACCAAATCAGACGTGAGCTAGTCTGAACCAACCTTCAGATTTCTAGGTTCCATCTTAATAAGGTTTTTTGGACCTGAATTAAAATATTATTATAAAGTTACCCTATTTGACCCATTGATATGCATCTCTGCTGAAAATTGACTAAATTGATAACAGGAACAGGTCAGTAAAGTACCTTTCCATGTCATATACATGTATGCTAGTTTTACTAACATCTCCTATGGCATCTCCTACGGCCAACCGTGTCATGGATTCGTTCAGAGAGACCATTGGAACAACACGTGCAATTTCTCTCAAAGCAATCACAGATGTGGCTACACAAGCTTTGCGCATGACCAAATTGGTGGGGTCCATTGTATGCAATATATAGCTGACTACCTGTATATTGTAAAAATATAGAAGTTAAACTAGTTGGAAAATAATCAATATATTGCTAAAAGTGCAATAACATGCATTCAGCATAACAGGTATAGGTACTGGAATAGCTTCCAAATTGGGAATAATAAAAAACCTGCATTCTCCCCACTGTGCACCACACCCCGCCACCACCAAAAAAGAGGAAAAAAAAAACAAGGGAAATTAAAACTTCATCAATTCTGATCTAAGGTGGGTACAGAATGAAAGATTGGTTTCCATTGAGAAATGAGTAAATGCCTGGCATAATAGCAAATTAAGAAGATTGTTGTACAGAATAGGAATAACAAATTAAACACGGGTAACTAGAGTTAGATCTAAACCTTTTCAAGGTAAGGAGCCAAAAGTTTGGGAGACCCACGAACGACTCTTATAAGAGCCTTTAGCGACACAAGATGCACTGGAGAATCGGATGCAGTGCCCCAAATCTGACCTTCTACAACACCCAAAAACCCTTCTACATCAGCCATCGCCAGGCTGGGAAGAAGTACACCAATTAAGGCATCTCGCATAGTAACACTCTGTACTGAATTTGGGTTTCCACCACGTGAACCACTCAGACACTCGATCTGGAACAGCACATCTCCAATGAAGTGTGTTATGTCCTGGCCTAGACAATTTTTCCATACTTGATCCATCCCCTCAGCCAGTAATTCAGCAGCTGTTGGGCTATACCGGTCATTCATAGACATAAGGAGCTTTATTAAATGATCTACGACAATACTTGCAAGTGTGTCTTTTACTATACTAGGATACCTGGAAAATAAAATTAGATTACGTAAGTATGATGTATACATAGAAACTTGATACAGACAGGCAGTGTCAGTAGACGGTGCAATTTGTAGGATATATACTCTTGACTACAATGACATATAATAACTAAAGAAGTCAGGTACCCACGATCCCGTAATCAAAAAAATATTTTATGACCAATCTCAAAATCTTAAATTCAAGTTTCAAATTACAGTTTTGGTTTTGATTTTTGAGGGGTTTCAGGTTAGATTTTGGATGTTTTGGTCTTTTTTTCTTAACTTCAGAAGAGAGAAATATTAGGTTGCAAATTATAGAAACCAATTAGAATTTCCTACTCAGATACAATTAACCAAGGATAGAAAATCTCAGATTTCACTACTGGTATGTACAGTTCTTGTAACCTTTTTATCTCCTTGTAATTACCTTGGCTACATGTTGTGATTCAGTATTACTAACACAAGCTAAAAGCAAGATAAGGATATGTACACCAGGATTTCACAACAAACTAGACAATAGCAATAATCTAGTAATAAATTACCAAACAACCAATGCAGCAGCAACAATTATATTAGAGGCCATGGAGTCTTGGGTAGTTGCATTGATCCAAGAGATCCAGTCTTGATCTTCAAATGCATCCAGCCATGTCGTTATACTAGATGTTTCCAGTTCTTTATCTGTTGATTGCTTGGCTGTTGGAGATGTGATTTCTTGAGAGAGGTTTTTCTTTCTGGGTGCAGCTAGTGGTTGTGGGATTGCACGTGGGGCTGCACAGTGGAACAGAGACCTTGCAGCCATTCGTACGTGCTCACACGGGTGTTGCCAGAAGCTCACTAAAAGCTGTAAAATATTTAATAAGTCTACTTGTACACAAAAAAAAATCTGGTGACTGGTGGTGTCCAATTGTTTGTTTTTATATATATTTTGACTTTGTAATCCATATAAAGAGGCAAGTCTATGAAGAACCTGAAGTAAAGGAGGCTTGATGTCTGGAACTTTCTCTGCAAAGTTTCTTGTGTAAAATGCTGCTAATGCACTACAATGAAAATTAATAAAATATTGCCAATAAAACCATATGCAGATGTACCTTTTAGGCACAGAAGAAGCGACAAAGAGGAAAATGGTTTACCTGCTAGCATTTGCACAGGAACGAGATAAACTGATCATGTGTTGAGCAAGTGAAACCATGGTTAAAGATCTCATTGCACAGAACTCTGGAGAAGAGCGCCAAAGCTGAATATCATACAAAATTTTGTTCTAAGCAACCTGAGCATTAAAATTTCAGAGAGAAGAGAGAGAGAGAAGTACAGTGCATACTCTGGGTTCAATATACAACATCAGTATGGTTCGGTACCAGTTAACACCAACCAGGTCAATTTTGACTCCGCTGCTTTCTAATTACAGCACTACATGCACTGAGATGAACCAGTATGAGCCAATTCATCCAGGCAGTGGGCAGAACATCCAGTTACCAGCCCAATAGCTCAAAACAAGATTCTATCATGGTTCAAGACTATCTAAACCATAATCAGCTCATTATAAGAATTTACCTCGAGAGTTGGCTCTACACCAGGAAACATCAAACTCATTGCGCCTCTATCCCCTATAATACCAGCTGTGATGTGACACACATCTGGTTTACAAACATTCATCTCTTCTACTATCAATCTATCCAATTCAGTATCAACACCCCACAAATGCAGAAAACACAAACTAAATCTTAACAACCTTCCCTCTGGTGACTCCTTTGCAGGACTATCCACCTCTTCACCTTTTCGAAACGCCGTCTCCTTTGATAAATGGCAAGAAACATGAGCCAAAGGAGACATGAGAGCAGCAAGGTCAAACCGCAAGCTTGCTATTCCTGGAAACGGGCATGAGCATTTAATAGGGACCTTCTTTTTTTCTTGGTGAGCCTTTTGAGAAGGTCCATGTTGTTGCTTGGCAGAGTTCGACCCTAACCTTAACCCCAACATGTCATCACGTATGTCATGAGTTGACCTCAAAACTGGCCCCTTTTGTTGCAAATTCAAAACAATTTTGTTGGCTTTTTTAGATCTTTTTGGGTCTTTAAAAACAGGCAACAGCAGAGAAGATGCTGAGGTCGTACCACCTAATATACCACCAGCAATTGTATTCTTATAAATATTGTTACAAAAGTGGTCGAACATGGAATTAGAAGCTGCCCCACGAGTAACTCGCTCAAGGGCCCCGGTTTTCAGGTCCCATATGTACAGAAGACTTACAGTATCAGTATTAGGTTTTAGGTTTCTACACAAACAAGCAATGTACCCTTTATTTCCATCCCAGGCCACCATTGATGGATAGTAAATGTGACCTGGGAAAACTCGCTCAACCCGCAACGTTTCCAGAGAGACGAGAGCAACACAGTCATCATCTCCTACTGACAGGAAACAATCATTCCATGGCTGGTAAGTCCATTCTGGAGGCAGTATGATTTGCCGTACAGATGCCACATGGTGGTGCATGACTGCTAATAAGATGCCAGTATCTAAGTCCCACACTCGTACAGTACAGTCCTTACTTCCTGACATAAGAGCACGTGTAAAGCGGCCTTGTGTGTGCATGTGATGGCTCGCTAAGCAAAGAACTGAACCTGTGTGGCCTGAAATTATGCTATCAGAAATATGTGGAAATATGCCTCCAATACCAGTCATAGACTCCAAGAAACGGATCACTTCTATCTCACCAGTGTAGAAGCCATATACTATGGCATATGGTACAAACGAATCTTCAGAAAGAACCATTGAAGATGATACAATCCTTCCATTTGAGATTGACTTTTCACAGGGAAATCCCCCTTCTAAAATTTTCTTGCTCAAATAAGAGCTTGAATAGAGACTTTCAAAAGACCATGTTGAGATGTAAGGTTGCCAGAGTAAGGATTCTCCAACTGTAATGCATTCTGATTCTATGCAAACAAGGAATTCATTAAATTGGCAAAAGGAAAATATTTCTCTTCTCTCTGCTGTACTGGAAGTTGGTGGGATTTCACATACAGGTTTGTAATCAAACAAATTTCCCACGATTGAAATGCTATAAAACATAGCCGTACCATTATTACTACACAAAGCAAGGCTTCTATATATACCATCATCTCCGGTGTCTCCTACATTGAAACTTGCATCTGGTAGAAAAATGCCAGTAATAAGTTTATCATTTGACTCTTCTCTGCATAGAGAAGAACCAACTATAGATATCTCACCAATAACATTTCCTTCAGCCACCCATTTTAACAAACACCTAGATGCATACACCAGAGCTAATATCCTCCCCTCTTGATCAGACGCCACCGCTTGAATTAAACCCTCTAAATTTTCGCCTGTGCTCATAGACCCAGCATCAGAAGAAGTGCTAGTACAAGAAACTACGCTCCCTTCAAGGCCGTCCATGTCTGACGACTCTGATACATCCAACAACTGGATCCGTCCGTTACCATCTATCAACAAAACCTCTGAACCAAACACACCCATTTCCAATGGAGATCCAATTGACAAGCCCCCATGAAACACACTCTTCACCACGTTGAGGCTCACACAATCAACTATCATCACAACGTACTTCCTCGAAGGTTGGGGGTGGGACCCACCGTGCTCCGCGGACCCGCAAAGAACAAACACGTGGCTAGACGACAGTGGATCTGACTTGACGATCAACGGCGTGCCAGACCATGGTGGTAACTTTCTCCTCCTACGACACCGACTGGAAGCAGTACCGGACCAGAGGCAAAGAACCCCAGCAGTGCAGGTGCTGAGGAGGGAGAAGGTGGAGGTGGCAGTGAGGGAAGTGATGGAGGCTGCGTGGCCAGAGAGGAGGCAGATAGGAAGGATGGATGGGGCGGAGAGAGACCACCGGATAATGGCGCCATCGGATCCTCCGGTGAAGAGAGAGAAGGCGGAGGGAAGCACGGCAGCTGCAGTGATCTGGTGCGAAGGTGGCGTTGACGCCCATAAGGCTGCCACAGATGGGCACTTCATTTTTCCTTAGTTACGGAGTGGGAGAAAATGGGGTCGCGGCCACAACTGCCGGTGCGACGGGATAGCTAGCTCATGGCTGGATCAAGATTTGGCTACCATGTACTAATTGATTCATCTTATTGAGTGATTCTATGTATTATGTATTATGGATATAACGATTTAGTTCTTAATATGAATTAATATTTTATTTTCAAAATTCTAATGATTAATCTGAACTAGTTAAAAATATTTTTTATATAAATATATACTTACAAATCAAATATTATATATATTTTTTATTTTTTTACTATTTTTCAAAATTAGTAGAAAATCATTGTTTTTGGATGGTCCAAAATTTTCTGATCAAGTGATTTTCTATCTATTTTAAAAAAATTCTAAAACATAAAAAAGTTGATTTGCAAGTAGATATTCATATAGAGATTATGTTGAACGGTTCGGATCGACCATTAAAATTTTGAAAACAGAAATATTGACCTGTATTACGGATCAACTCATGGTATGCATAGTATCATAGACTCACTCCATCTTATTTGTTTGTTTAGTTTTAACGAATGTGCTGGTGTGTAAATGAGTAAAATATTTTTTTAAGCAATTTCAAATTGGATTTAAATGATTATGTATTTAATTTAACGTAATTTAAAAAGCATTTAATCATAGAGTGAAGATAATTTTTTTTAATAAATTATAGTCTTTTGATGACCAATTAGTTTTTAAAATTAAACTCAATTTAATACAAAATTTATATAAATTATAGAATAGGTATATGCAATTTTATTTTATTTATTTTGATAACTTGATCACCTTTGTCAAACAATTAAACAAATGTTTGTTTATATAATTTATCTTATCCTCAATGAAATCTAACAAATGTCAAAATTGAAATACTCAAAACATTCCTCCTCTAAATATTCCTCCTCTAAATTTTAAAAACTCACAAATTTACCCATTTTATTGTCTGGTATATTAAAACTCATTCTAAATTTATAAAATACGCATTTTACTCTTTTTTAAAAGAATAAAACGCCCATCATACTCAAATTTGAATATGAATGGTTCATCTGCCATCCGATCTGCTTTAAGATCTATGCACGCTAGATCAACATGAATCTCGAAACGAATACGCACATATATTAAGCGACATGCGCAGATCTTAATGCAATGCGCACAGATCATAATTGCTTTAAGATCTGTGCACGCTAGATTAGCACGAATCTTAAAGTGAACTAGCACATATATTGGAGCGACACATACAAATCTTAATACGATACGCACATATCGGACAATAGAGGATCCCTTTGGATTCAATTTTGAGTCCGAGAGAAAATTTATGCTTTCAATAAAAAAAAAAATGGGTATTTTATAAATTTAGAATAAGTTTTAATATAAAAGTCAATAAAATGAATAAATTTGTTTTTGAAGTTTAAAGGAGAAAATACATAATTTCAAAATTTATAGAAGAAAATATGTAATTTTAATTTTTTTGAGAGATATACATGAAATTTCCTCTTGAAATAATAACAATAAACTTATCTACATGTTAAAACCGAGGAAAAAAATGTAATCTAAAAAAATAAATGATTTGAATTTCATTCTACTATGTTAGGTATCGGACTGGATCTGAATTTGTATAACTTATTCCTACGTACTACTTTTTTGAATAGCATGCTGATCACACCGAAATATGCTTGGAGATCAAATTTTATATTTTTTTACAATTTTTTTTATAATTTTCTTTAGATAGGCACAAAATCACTGTTTTAAATGAGATTTTGGGCCATACGAAAAAGTCATATTGTAACTATCTAAAAAAATATAAAATTTGGTCTCCAAGCATATTTTATTATGAATATCATATTGAGCGGTTTGGATCGACTGTTCGGACTTTAAAAATAGAGATAAAAAATGTAGAGCAATCATGGTTGATTTGAACCCTCTTTTTCCTAATTCATATAAGTTGTTCAAATTAGAGAAGAATTACGAAAGATGCTAAGAGCTCGAATCTGCTTCCATTGACGGAGTTGTTAGGACGCGGTTTAATCAGATGAGTCATCTTAAAAAAATATATAATAATGAAGTAATTTCTTGTGGAGGCGGTCTTTGGCTTATGTTACAATTTAGGGAAAATTGTTTTTATGCCACTTTAAAACATGAAATTAGGAAATTGCCACTCCAAAATATAAAATTAGGTATTTGCCACTCTAAAATCATTAAATTTATGAAATTGCCACAATTATACATCTAATATACATATTTGATTAAAATTATTCTGAAAAATATTGTATAAAAAATATATTTTGATATTTTCAAAATTACCCTTCAAGTGAACAAAAAAAACCCTTTTCTCCCCGCTTTTACTTTTTCTTCCCCTTCCCTCTCTGAAAAAACCCTGATCTAGAAAAAGCACCAATCTAGAGAAACCCTAAAATCACTAAAACCTACACTGGAAACTATTTCAGCATTGTACCAGTACCATCTCTTTACCTGTACTTGTGAATTCTTCTCTTCTTGTTTAATCGTTTAGGAGACCTAGAGTTCTAGTACTAATAAATAATTGTGATTGAGAACTATGCGGTTAAATTCTAGTGGCGTAAACTTCACTTTTACTTTATGAATGAACGAAGAGGCAAGCGGTGAGAAAAGGTAAAAGCAGAGAGAAGGGTTTTTCTTCCCCTTTCTCTGATTACTTCAAGGGTAATTTTGAAAATATCAAAATACGTTTTTTATACAATACTTTTCAGAATAATTTTAATCAAATATGTATATTAGATGTATAATTGTGGTAATTTCATAAATTTAATGATTTTAGAGTGGCAAATAACTAATTTAATGTTTTGAGGTGGCAATTTCCTAATTTTCATGTTTTGAAGTGGCATAAAAACAATTTTTCCTACAATTTATCACAATTCAATTACACTGAATTTGTCATATCGATTGTACTAGGAGATAACCTTGGAACCGATTCTGCTGCTCGCCAAACAGAAGAGCAGGATTCTGTTTGTCTAAATCTAATCGTTCATCTGCGTTGAAATTCGTGCATTAAAAAATTTAACGGCTAGATTTAGACAAGCAGGGTCGTGCTCTCCTGTTTGGCGAGCAGCGGAGTCAGATCCGATAACCTTTTGCTTGTATTTTCTCAATTTGGGGCTTGTTTTATGTAATTGGTTCTCATATTCTTCTTCAGAACTTCTATTAACTTCTTTGTCCTTGAAAAATATGCGCTTTATTGTATTTATAAATCTCCAATAATAGCTATAAACTTCGTACACTGAAATTGTAAGTCCTAATTTTACTATTTTTCATTATTGGCTAATGTCAATTTGAAGTATCATTTTAGCTGAGAGCACATCGTGTCTTTTAGCGAACTGAACCGTACAAGTTACAACTAAGCGTCGCTATGAAAATCAGTATGAAGATGGTGAGAAGAAGATAGATGGATTCTAGAGAGGGAGGAAGATGATACAAATTTAAGTTATAAAATAATGAAATAAAATTTTTAAGGATTAATTTTCTATGTACCTTTCACAACTTGTTCAGTTTCTTATTTATCTATAGATACTTTAATTTATTTTATTTACCTCTCAACTCTTGCAACTCTTTGTTATTTACCTCTCATATAATTAGTCTCATGTTAATTCTAATTAAATTATTAAAAAATCTCAATTTACCTCATGTAATTAGTTCTATGTTAAAAGCCTTGTACACTTTTGGATCGTGTTGGAGATTTACTGTAAGAGTGCTTTTTTTGTTTTTTTTTTCTATCTTTTGTACAACGTTTAGCAAAAGAAGTGCCGCTTCAAAATCATTTTTTGGTATTATTTGTATTTTCTCATCTAAAAGTGCTACTCATGTTCACCAATTCATGCGCTTTTATAAGTTATCCCAGCATACCTTACTGATTTCATTTGAGTTACTGGTACGGCTAGCTTTGTTTTCCAGATAGCGTTGATACCTCTGCTAGAAAGCATTGCACATTGTATTGAAACAGGCTTTATTTAAGGAGCATAAAGAACTCATCAATGAGTTTTACAAATTTCTCCTAGAAAAGTACAGAGGCAAAGAGAGTACTAGATTTGAAGATGATACAAATATTTTGATCAAAATCAAGGTATTGATTTGATGATATTTGACTCTCAAATAAATCAAATGCCATAAGAGTGAGTGCTGATTTAAACATATGTCAAGCAAACATGAAAAACCAAGGAATTGAAAGGAAAAAAAAATGAAGTACAATTCGGTACAACAAAGAAGAAAAAAAAATTAAAAAAAATAATAATAATAAAAGAATCGTCTTTTTTTGCATTTTTTTGAATTATTCATAATTTATATTTTATTTGTGAATAAAACATATTATATACTTTTATATTTTAACCGGAGTTTGGTTTGAAAATGTAAAAAAAAATGAATAAAACACGAATTAACACAAATTAAAGGTGGGGGTGTCTGATGCCCATCGAACTAGAACAGTATTCAATGGGTCATTCTACCGTTCGATTCACTTAAAAATCTGTGCGCATCACTTTAATATCCGTGCTATTTGCTTTAACATCCGTGCGCACAGATTTTGAAATAAATCGGACGGTAGAAATCACCCATCGAACACTGTTCTGGTCCGACGGGCATCGCACACCCCCCTCTTCCGTGATCCGTATATCACTATGCTCCCTAGTCCCTCCCTAACAACAAGCAGTCAATACACGAAAGGAAACAGCAGCGCGGCAGTCGAGAATCTTGCTGAACCGACAATCCGGTCCAGACTTTCCCCAATTTTATCAGATTTTTTCACAATTTCGTAATCAAATTCGATCCACCCTTCTTCATTTCTGAAACCCTAATTTCTCCTCCCCGTCTTCAGATCGTGCCACCATGCTTCTCTCGCCCGGCCACTCCCCTCGCCAGATCTCCTCCCCGTCTCCCTCCGTAGCCCCTTCTCCTTCCCCCTCCATCCAAACCCTAACCACCACCTCCGCCTCCACAACTGCCTCCACCTCTCGCAAGCGCCACCGCTCGGCCGTTCTCGACGAAGACACCTATGTCGCTGCCATCGAAAAAATCATCGAGCGGGATTTTTTCCCCGACCTGCCGAAACTCCGGGACCGCCTTGATTGGCTCGAGGCGGTACGAACCGGCGACCCGGTTGTGATCCGCGATGCGCAACTAAAGATCTTAGAGCGCCGCGCTGCTCAAAATCAAACGCAGAATCCACTTGACACGTCTCGTTCTCGCTCAGGATCTCTCTTCCCTTCTTTCACTGCTACCCCTGTCGGCACCGATCCCACGCCTTCAAACCCTAATTTCACCGAAAAGAACCAAACTTTACCTTCCCAAGATAGTGAAATCGACTTGACTTTGTCTTTAGATGAATTCCTGAGCCGGTACACTAGTGAAGATAATGAGAGCTTTTCTAAAATAATAGAGAAGGTGAACCAAAAGAAGAGAGAGAAGTACGCCCATTTGCTTGAAGGCCAGAAGGAGCAGGTTGAGGCCATAGAGTGTGACAAGAAGGACCGCATAACTGATGGCTATGGCACCTCAGGCCAACCACCAAGTACACTTGAGGGATGTAAGTACACAGCTAAGAATCTACTTATGTACCACCCAGCTGACAATGGCGAGGCACCATTAACCCTAGAAGAGCAAGCTGAGAGGCTCAAAGGATTAACCAAGGAAATTAATCGATCAAATACCCGGCTCCACGGTAAGAGCTTATCAGATCCTAATTACCTAAAAGAGGATGAGGCAGCAACAATTCTTTATACAACAGTTGTTGGATCTACGCCGGCTGGCCCTGCACCCCGTGACTCAGATAAATTCCAGAAGTATGATTTAGAGGATTTGCGAAGGACCCCAAATGCTAACCCGTTTTATGTGGAATCTGATAAGAAAGCAGATAATGGATACAGCTTTGTTAAGACCCCCTCTCCTGCGCCTGGGGTGGATGAATCCCCAATTATGACTTGGGGAGAGATAGAGGGGACCCCGTTGCGGTTGGATATGGATGATGACACTTTGGGCACACCTGGTAGTGCAAATGGGCCCCAATTTAAAATTCCTTTTCCACCTGCTAGGGATGTGAAGGCCCACTTACTTTCCCGAGAGGCAGCCAGAAAAATAAAAGAGAGGAGGAATAAATTTGCACCTAAACCTCCTCTGCCATCTCCTTCTAGAAGTGGGAGTATGAGCCCTGGTGCGAGAACTCTTTCACAGGCTGCGCAAAAATTTGTCAGAAATGCAATGGCAAAGTCATCTCATACTGTTGATGAAACACTTCGTGCAAGTTATCGTGGTGGTACGCCAGTCACTGGTTCACCTAAAGTGAGGTCGAGGTTTTCAAGGGACATCAGTGCAGGGTCGAAGTCTCCTTCGTCTCAGCATGGGTCGGGTTCTCCTTGGTGAATTCAGGCGCCTCTGGTAAATTTGTGTTTTAGTGGCTGTGAAAATGCAATAGATACACATGAAATGCTAGTTTCATGAAATAGAAAGGCTTGATTACAATGTATAACCGTCTTTTCTCTCCTCTGTTATGTTATAGATGAGTTGCAACAATGGAAATCTATTATTAATCTGATGGGAGTTTTTAATTGCACTTGTTTCTTTCTTTTTTTTTTTTTTTTTTTCTTGTACTTGCATGATAAGGTGATTGCTTAAACCAGACTGAGGTGTATTTATTTAATCTGTAAACATTGTAAGCTTTTTTGCAAGTCATTTAGTTCCGTAGTCTAACCCTAGAATACATTTACATTCATGCTGAGGCCTTGTTACCTGCAGTTGGGCTTACATGATACTGTCCTGCTAGTTCTTGTGCTGGTTTGAACTCATCAAGGCTGAATTGTTGCCCTGTTGTTTCTTGTAAAATAGGCGGTCAATTTCCTGTGTAAGATGCAACTTTTCATGAAACAATTGACGACATTGATCTAATTTACTTGGGCTACTTTGAAGAAAACGAGCCATGTACACGTCCAATGCATTAAGCTCAGTGAAAGTAATGGCATACTTGCAAATCCAAGACATGCAAATGTTGTACATAACCTGTTAGAAATAGTCCAGATGTTTTTCCATGATTTCTTTTTACTGTGATCTGGTAACTACATTTGTACTTTTGTGTGACCTTGCATCGTATCCGCTACATTCAATTTTCGAGCACTGCTGTTGTCCACTACATGTAATATAGTATGAGGTTGAATCATATCTTTTATTTATATTTCAATTTCTAAATTTCAGTACAAAAAGATAAATAAAATAAAAGAAAGAAATCTTTTTTGTCCAGAAAAAAAAAAGAACCCACACTATCTTTTTTTTTTTTTTTTTTTGCAAATGAAGATCCTTGAAGCAAACTGGTTTTGCCATTGTCTCAACTAGTGGCCAATGCAAAGTTTTCCAGACATGGAGATATAACTGTAAACTGTGAATGGTTTATTTGAGTGTTCTTTTAGAGGAAAGCAAGATCGATGAATGAGAATGATGCTCTTTCTACTCATTCTCATTCCGGGGAGAGCACTTTTCTGATCTGAACAAGGTGAGTGCACTGTTGTCAAGAACATTTGCCGGTGTTCAAACCAACAGGTCCTTGTTGTTCCTGACTAGAAATTGCAGGAGCTACATACCAATTTTGTAGTAGACTGCTCTGTCTCTGCCATGCTAGCATTTTTTTACTGGTGGCACCCTATTGGTAACATTTGCTTCGCTGTCAGTCTTGAGTACCTGTTCCTATTGGCAGCTTTGGCATTCAATTTTACATTGAAACATGATATAGGCTGGAATGAGTCAAATTCTGGCTGAATAAGAACATGAAACGAACCATACGTTTTTATCTTGGTATGATCCACTGCAAACCAGTGGGATGTATTGGTACCAGGTGCAATACTTTGCCCAGGCCAGAATGTGCTCGTACCAGATTATCCTGTTTTCTCATTTCTTAGCAGAATCTAGCAGCCAGGGCTTAAGAAGTATTGACCTGGAATTTTAGTTTCATAAATCTAGCAGCCAGGGTTTACCTAAATTCATAATGTCCAAAATTAGCCTGCTCACTCAATTTCTGCAATTTTACCTCAGTGTGAAGTCTCGTCTTAAATTAGTGTTGTGTTGGCGAAGTATAGTTTTGCAGTCTTGTTTCAAGCTCTCAATTAAAACTTAATCCAGTCTACCACTCTACCTCCAAAGATCTGTCATAGTTCTTAGCAGGATTCTAAATAGCTATAGTTGCGCAATAGCTGCGCTATAGCTTTTTCGGATCTCAAAAGCTATAATGCTATTAATCACTTTTCTTTTATAATGATTCTAAATAGCTAGCTATGATTGTGCTATAGTTTTTTCGGACCTTAAAAACTATAGTACCATAATCGCTATTTAGAACCTTGGTTCTTAGTAAAAAGGAAGAAAAGTTGAGCCAAATAAAAGAAAAGGAATTTATTGCATGAAGGATTCAAGGTCAATTAACACAGTTATGGCGAGCCAAAGCACCACTGACAGCGAAGATTTTCTATCTTCTAAAATCAGAGGTAAAAAAGAATGGTTTTGTGTGCAAGTCAAATCACAGTAGATTTGAATGTTACCTAACAGGGAGAGGAGGCTGTCCGATGCCCATCGGACCAGAACAGTGTTCGGTGAGTGGTTTCTATCGTCCGATCTACTTTAAGATCTGTGCGCATGAATATTAAAGCAAACAGTGCAGATATTAAAGTGATGCGCATAGATCTTGAAGTGAATCGGACGGTAGAAACCACCCATCGAACAGACTCTGGTCCGATGGGCATCGGACAGCCTCCTCTCCCTACCTAACAAAAAATATGCACACAAATATTTTAACAGAGTAGTTTTGGCTTCATGCAGTGCCCAGACTGTAGAATCAAAACAGCGTTGTATATAGTTCGTTTAGTGCATGAAGCCAATACTGCTCTGTTAAAATCTTTACCCAGTATGCACCAAAGCAAAACTAGTTTCTCTTTCTACTTTCCTTTTAGCGGGGTGTTCTCTTTTCTCAAACTACTATTCAGATCTTGTAATTTTGATTGGATCCATATGAAGTTATAATCAACACGTTCGTAGAAAATAGATTCAGACTTTTCAATCAACTTAGGTGGTCTGGAATTAGACAACAAGGCCTCTAATTATGAGACAGAAGCAGAAAGAAAAAATAAGAGGAATTTTAGCATGGTAAAGATAAAAGGCACACAATTTTTGCCAGTACTTTTGTAACAGTCAATTATCTGAGGAATTCTGGTGGAAGATGATGTGCTATTTTGCCAGAAGTTCTTAAGACCACAAAAGCTCATTTCTTTAATTTATTTTTTTAGTTTTCAAAGTGAAGTCTTGAAAGCAACAGGTGGTGAAGTTTGTACATGAAAACGATTTTTTTATATTGACTATGTTTTATTATATATTCTTGTTTGAAAAAACAGGATGCTTTATTATATGTTAGCTGTGCTTAGTCATTGACGTGATACCCTACGCCATTTTTATTTAATTTTTCCTCAAATCTGAAAAATTGTTGATGAATTAAGGTTTGACTTGATCTTGTATATGAGAATAATATAAGAGAGATAAATGGAAAGAGTATCTCTATTTATATAGACCATCTAAATTGATTTGATTTTTTTTCATTCCGTTGGTCAGATTTTTTGTATAGACCATGAACCCACCTTCCTTCTTTACCACTTCAACAAAATTTCTCCTCACAAAAAAACATTTGCTGAAATTATAACAAGTGTCTCCGTGCAAAGTGGAAGCACTAAGCATTAATTGGTCACTTTAAAACAATTTTATATTATATATTGTTGATAGGAAGACATGAAGCAAGCAGGATCGCAGTTTCTGTATGAAGTGAGCGAGCACAGAGCCGCATAATCAGCAATTGAATAAAAAGTTCTCCGAGCTGGGTACAGAGAATTGGATCTGATGCTGTAATTCTAATTTTTTTAATTTTTTTAATTTATCTGTCCAATAATTTTTGTGTACGTATTTCAAAATAGTTGATTTTTCTGTGCACAAATCTCAAAATAATTCAATAGTTAAATTTGAAAATAAAAAAACAAAAATTATGGAGTACTGATTATGAATAAAGAATCACAGCAGATTCTGATACTAAGTACAAAGAATTCAGCCAACACTGAGAAAAAAAATACAAACCAGTTTGGATCAGAGAGGTATTGTTCCTCATCCAAAATTTGAATCGGAAAGAATAATTCCGATATTTTGACGAGTATGACAACGATATACTCTTTCTATTTCTATTTCTAATTGACAGAAAAATGTGCTAAAAAAAATCTCTAGTTTAGGAATCTGTCGTTGTCAGTGACAAGTGGACGTGTTGGTCTCCTTTCATAAGCTTGCTACCTATTACATGTGCTCTCCAGGTTTTTCAAGTACTGGACCAACACTCGACCTATAATTATAACTCAAGTTCCTTGTATAAATCAATATTCAAGAGTGAACACGGAGTGGATAGTGGTAAAATTATATTTATATTTTTTTTATTATTTTCTGTATACGGATACAAAGCGAATATCAAACATATTAGACAGATACGGATCCGGATCAGATAGAATATTTATTAAAATAACATAAAAAATATTAAAGTTCATAATATTTACCTAATTATAATGATGAATAACATAATTTTTTCATAATATATATTAAAATATATGGTATATATTTACTATTTAAAAATGGATAAGTGAAACGTAAAATCATATCAGTATCCTTATCTACATGGATATTCAGATATCAGATATCCACATCTAAGTTTTCAAATACGAATCAGATATTATCCATCCGTTTTCACCCCTAATATCCATACAAATTTGGGAACACAAAAGAAACAAATATCCATATTATTTTGAATTAGATCACTTTCAAAATTTAGAGTATAACATATCGTTTGAATTGGTATGATTATTATGATATATTATAGATTATTTTGCAAAAACATTATATAGAGAATTAACACAATTTAACGGTCATAGGGTTTTCAACAAATAACTAGTACACACGTGTCTAGGAAGTGTTTTAGTTTGGAGTTGTGTTCAATTTAATTATTCATATTTCTTTTAAAGCTTGTTCTTAGAGTATCTACAACAGTAATTTCTTTTAGATTGCTAATCTGATGTGTTAATTGCTAATATAATTGCTGGAATGTACTATAGTTTCTAAATTAACAAGTTTGTTTTAAAAGAAATTGTTTTCTTAATAACACGTTGGCTAATTGATTGGTTTAAATTCTTTCTTTCTTGTAAATAAATCCCTTAATTTCAATTCATAATTAATTTCTGAAATTGAGTATTTTAGAAATTATGAACCATTTAATTGCTAAATTCAGTGATGTGACTAATTTTAATTTCTAAATGTTAAAGAAAGAAAGATAAATAAAAGAAAATGACATTAAAATTAAAAGAGAAAAATTAATATTGCATGATAAATAAAATGATTCTCATCCTTCTCTTCCATTTCAAGTCTTAAAATTTAGAATTAGAGGACACTTTCATCATTTATTCTTTCCTTATTCTCTATTTACCTCACTTTTTATAACTACACTCCAACTTCTGTAGGCAATTTTAAAGAAACTTCTCTTGTAAATCAAAATAATTAATTGGATGTAGGCTTTTTAAATTCAAAAAATGTCAACCTCAAAATGCTTGTAGAGAAAACGACAAGTTTTCAACTTTGACATGACAAAAAAAGTTTCACGTGACAAGTTGCTATTTGTATAGTTATATTTTAAAAAAGTTGGAATCAATGACACAACTAAATATTTCTCTAATTATATGAATTGGAATTTAACAATGTTAAAATAATTATTAAACTCGTGAAATGTATTTATCTAATAATTTTCAAATATATCACTTCTTGTTGTGAGTAGAACTATAGTGTGATGTGCTCACTAAATTCTTTGGTGAGCATAACTCTATAATCTATTAGGTTAATTTTAAACGAGACGAATTCAAACTATTGAAACCAATCTACTGCACAAGTGATGCACATAAATACAAAATTTTGAAAATTTTAAATTTATTTAGTACAGAGTCGGGCGGTCAAAATTGATGAAAAATGAATGCGTGGATGTAACTCCTAAAACTTCATTTTGGATCATTCATTTTTCATCAATTTTGACCGCCCGACTCTGTACTAAATGAATTTCAAAATTTTGCATTTACGCGCATCACTCTTGAAGTAGACCGGTTTTAACAGTTTAGATTCGTCTTGTTTGAAGTCAATCCGATAGATTATATAGTTATGCTCACCAAAATATTTGATGAGCATATCATACCCTAGTTCTACTCTATTCTTGTTATGAGTCCAATAGCTTATTCTACATTTTCTTATAAATTTTATATATACCTTTTTTTTTTTTTATGATGGGTGATATGCTCAAGTTATATTAAATATGATTCTACATACGATACAAGTCTTTAAGAAGATGTTAAAAATAATGCTGAGTTGCCAAATTAAATAATAATAAAATAAGTAAATAACATTAATACATTTATGGTTGGTTTTGCATTATTCTTTTGCATCATTTAGTTCAATCATTTTTATTTTGCATTGATTGCAAGATCCTATTGTCTTAAATATTTAAATTAGCCTTGTTCTGGAATCACTAATTAAAATAGCGAAAGAAATTGCTAGTATATGACGTCGTTAAACATAGTATATTTTAATAAAAAAAATGATATAATAAGTACGACGATAATAATAATATTGTAATAAGTCACACTAGTAAATCGTTTGGTTAATATAAACGACTTTTGATAGGGGTGAAAACGGTATGAATAATATTTGATATGTATTCGATTCGTATTCGAAAATTTAGCTGTAGATATCTGATATCCGAATATCCGTATGAATAAGAATACTGATATAGTTTAACGTTTCAATTATCTATATCTGAATAGTATATATATACCATGAGGAGGGTTCCAATGCATCCAAAATTCTATGCTCCAATTTGCACCCAATTATTTATCTTCATTTTCAAAGTCCGAACATTCGATCCGAACCGATCAACATGACCTTCATAATAAAATATGCTTGGAGATCAAATTTTATATTTTTTAAAATTTTTTTACTATTTTTTAAGATAGGTACAAAATCACTTTATTGGATGGTCCAGAATCTTCTTAAAACAATGATTTTGTATTTATCTTAAAAAAATAAAAAATATAAAAAATATAAAATTTAATCTCTAGACATATTTTATTACGAAGATCATATTGAACGGTTTTGATAAACTAACCGGATTTTGAATTTCAAACGAGATTTTACCGCTGTACGCTCCGTTTTTAACGGTAGAACTTTTGAACCATCAAATTAGTGTCCGTAGCCTGTACTTGTAGTCTTGTACGCTAGTTATTTAATTATTTAATGGAGCCCAAATAGAGAGGACATTTGTTTGTTAAAAATGGAGACAATAAAAGAGACTTATCCTACATAGGCTACAGTCTACAGAACTTCTGGTACCCACATCAAATCGTGCCACGAAGCTAACAACGAACAGCAGCATGCTCGAAGCACGAGATGTATCCAGGGCGTCCGCGGTTCAAGAGGTTTTTGCATAAACTTGGTTTTTATTTTAATTCCGTAGAACGGTCAGTACGATGTACCCATCGAATTTTATTATTCCAAAATTAAGCTGACGTTGTCATAGTTCTCTGATCTAATTATAATAATGTAGCATTATTGCTTTAGATACTTATTCATAATTTTTTAATTTCTAATGAAAATTGATTGATTTTTTTATTCGGTACTTAAGAAAATATTAATATTATCATATGATAAAAATTTGGAGATTAAATATTAGTTTCAATTAATGAAGTAGTTGGATATTTATTAAAGATAAAAAATACAATTGTTAAACGACTTCATGTTTTCAGGCTTTAGTGTACGTTAGTACTAATATGAACGTAAAAAAATAATGACCATACTTTTTTTTTTGTCATTTTTTTTGCTTGTATGTAGTTTAATTGTATAGGATAAAGAGACGGGGGATTCAAGCTCGATCCTCCTCAAGGTGATAAGAATGATATTTGAGTTTTTCTTTTAAAAGATTTTATTCGAGTTAAATGGCAAGACAAGATGATAGGATAATCTTGACATTATAATAATTTTTACTCAGTGATTGTTCTATGTAGATTCAAACTATTCATTTTATTTTTATACTGCTAAAATTAGATCTGACTTCTTACTATTAAAATTTGACAAGACTTATTTTGCTTAAGGTTATACAAATTTATCTTTGACTACTCCAATAAATTATTATGAACAAATATCATTATTATCAACTTGTTATTATATATTCATAATAAATTTATGCAACCAAAAATAATAATAAGTTAAATTAGTTTTCTTTATTCTTGTTATTTTTAACCGATAACATTATGTTGTAATAATTTTTTGAAAATCTAAGTTGTTAAAAATGATATTTGATTTTAGATGTTGCATTTGATAATATCAAAAAATATTGAGGTTGTAAGTATCATAACAAATAAGTGGTCTGTTATCGTGAATCTACATTCAATGAATTTCATTTTTTTTTTTATATTTATACTCTATTTTTAATATAGTTTAAATTAAAATATTATGGATCGGGGCCCCCCATTCCCAAAATTAAAAAAAAAAAAAAAAAAAAAAAAAAAAAAATTTTTTTTTTTTAAGGTGAATACATTGTTTAACTTTCATTTGTAGTAGAAGTTTTTATATATTTGATCTTCTCTGAAAGTCAGATTATATTAAAAATATAAAATTTGAATTTTAATGCTTCTCTGGCACTCTAATTATTGCACAGTCCTCCTCCTAATAGTAGACCGTGCCTAAGTGGATAGTAATATTTAGATCGCACTAAATCATCCGCTACGTAGACCTACCAACTCCGGCAGCCGCTGCAACGACGGCCCCACTTGAGTTCATTTCTCTTGCTTTCATACCCGGTTTACAGTAGACCAGTCACACCAATTTCTAGTCAAGCTTTCAGCACCATCTCACACAGACCTCATAAGTGGGTACCACAATACAGGGCACCCAGATACGGCTTATGTAGACCTCGTTCATTAAGTTCTCTTCTCATTGCCGGAATATTCCTTCGTGACGGCACGTTTTGTATTTTCCCGAAAACTATATATACCTTTCTCTTCTAATCACAACTTCTCTCTCTACCCTAAAAAATCGAAAACCCCAATTTCTCTTTCTATCACTACGCGCCGCCTCTAAATCCAACCTCTTTTCTGGCGGATCTGTGTCAGATCCGCAATTTTTGTTATCCCATCGCTGGGATCGAACTGGAATTGGAGGGGATTGAGGTTTTCGATTTGGCTTACCGGGAGAATCAAGATCTTATGTCTTTTGAGGGATTTAGGCTGTTAGAATTGGGAAATTGAGGATTTCTTTGGGGGATTTGAGATGGCCAGGTGGATGTGGTTATAGATTTGATTTGTAGGGTGCTTGTAAATTATCTCCAATTTCTGAAGATTCAGAGGTCATTTGGGGCTTAATCAGTGTTGAGCTGGATGGTAAGGATAAGAGCGATGGGTCTTAGTTTGATTTTCGAGCGTTAATTTTAAATTTGACACAGATCGAACAGGTCTGGTTTGTCTTCAACTTCGAGGAATAATTTAAATGAGATTCTTGAATGAAACCCTCTTGCTGAGGATGGGAAGGAGATAGGGCCTCTTCTTTTTTTTTTTTAAGAAAAGTTCATAACGACCTATTTGTAATTATTTGGAGACCAATTTATGCTTGCCATGGATGCTGTCGAGTTGCCTTTGCCTACTAGTCTAGTAAACCCGAAGGTCGTTTTGCAAGATTTGTCTGGCCGAGCTGCGGGGCCTGAGATCAGGGGATCGGAGAGTACAGATGGATCAGTTACTGCTAGAGGTCGTGATTCTGCTTGTAGCTCATCTCGTAGCGGTACAATTTGAACCTTGAAGTCCTCTTTGATTTTTTTCTTCTAATCTCTATGATATTGCCTTTTTTTTTCTCTGTTTTCCTAAGATTGGCCTGAGATTTATTTAGGCAATATTGTATTGTCATCTTTAAAAATTCTGTCTTTTTTGCTGCTGGACATGATTTTAGTTGCATTGGATTAATGGTTCAATTGCCTATGTTCAGTTGAGGAGCTTTTTGGAAATTTGTTTTTTTTCTTAAGGTTGTTCTAAATGATTTTAACTGCATCAAATTTAGGTACTATGAATATGTATTTGTCTATATTGAAGAATTAGGTTTTTCTTAAATAGGCTACTGAGAAATATCTATGAGAACTGCATATTACTAATTTTCCTTATTTGAAATATTATTATGCTACTGGCTATGCCATGCAGCAGTAAAATTGAATTATGTAAAATTAGTTGGGTCTTTTTAATTTCAACTCGCAGGTTAATTGCCGCATAATAGCCGGTGCACTTGTCAGTTGTTAATAGTAACTTTTTATAATTAGTACCTGTATTGTTGCTGAGTATGCAATTGGTCTTTCACCTTTTCAGATGTCAAGTACCCTCTTCAATGTCCTGATCGGTTCTCCAAAAGACCTTCTGACTTCTTGGTACCACTAAAACCTGGTATTAACTCAACTTCCAGTTCCAGATCTGAAATCAGCTCAAGAAGGATTTTAAATGGCGAAAGCAGCATGATTCTCTCTTTGCCGAAACAAGATGGTAAATCCCTGCAGAAGAGATCTGTCAAGATGCTAAATGTCTTACCGTGTTCTAGTACCAGTAAAAGACCAAAAGTTGAGTACGGTGAGGTGGCACTTAACATGGAGATCGATGATGCGAGGATTTCTGGTACAGTAATTTTTTTTTTTTTGGTTAGCATGCTAGATCATCCTCATTTCTTACCATTTTTACAATTTAACTTGAATAGGACTGTGACTTATGGTCTGTTATGTACATATTCAGTGCTGGTATTTGGTTTGAAAATATTTTTTGTGCATGTCTTAATATATTTGTAATCTACAGAGAATGGACGGGCTTTGAAGCACAAGCGCAGCATTGAAGGAAAAAGAACGGACAGGAAACCCCTTAGAGGTGGGATAAGATCTAAGCACGATTTCTCCACTTCAAAATCTGGCTTCATTAATTTTGATTCTACTTTTGGAGGAAACAGCATTCTCGGTATGTCAGCCTTCTGCTAGCTTATACAAGTCCCATCAACTTTTGTTGTTCTAAGAGGATGCAACTCGAACTAATTATGTCCAGTATACTTGTGAAATTGGTGATTTGTCTCTCCTAAGATCCTTGCGAAATACTCTGTTGATAATATGGTTCTCCCCTTCTACTTGTATATACATAATTTTAAATGGAAAGTTTAAATAATTTATGGAAATATATGAAAATTAGCCGTTGGAAGTATGAGAGGTCACTTCCGTTCTTTCTTGTTTTCTTCTCCGTTTCTAATTAGATTACAAGTATTTGGGAGAATTTAAATAAATTATCCTTGATAATATTTTTCTATTTTCACTAACACCTCTTGGTTTCAGGAATGTATGGCCTCAAGTCAGATCCTCATGACATAACCAAGAGTATGCAAGAGCCGTCCCTTGAGGAGCTTCTAGAAGGCACCGAAGGCACCAGCAAGTATACTACTAATGCTAGCCGAGACAAGGGAAAGAGACCAGCTGTGTGTACAAAAGACGAGTTCTTGATCTTCATTCGGAAGGCCTACTCCATGCTTCCAGTTCCAACAGATAGCAGTGCTGGAAATAATAGAAAAGATTTAGGAGCTGTTTCAAGCTTTGTTGTAGGCGAGTCTGACAATAAGGTGCAGAATTGTGATGAGCCTGTGCTTTTGAGTAAGGTAGGCTTGAGGAGTCTTTCTCTCTGTTTTCTAGTTGCAAATTTTTCGTTCTTGCTTGAAGTACCATGAAATTGCCTTCATGAAAGACCCTGTTTTGTTTATTTGTATTTCCTTTTCCTTTAACCAGGATTCTTCTCAAGTAAAATTAAAAAATACTGAACTACAGCAGCCGAAAGATGTTCTGGATAGATTGACACTGCCTCAAGATCGCGACTTAAACTCCCTGTTAGTGAACTTGAGCATAACAACTCCTTGTTTGAACCCCATAAATCACACTCCACTTCGTGGTAGCAGCTTACCACCTCTTCCGTGGTCAACGACTCAAGGTGGGACCCATAAACCTATTTTCGACTCTGGAAGGGTACCATGGGTGAAATTAGGTGGCGACTTCACTTCCCACGAACTTGCTTTCTCTTTGTTGGATTTGGAGAAGATGGAGAAAGAAATACCTTGTGAAGAAAAGATGCTGGGGTTTTGTGGCGACTTGACTTGTAATAATGGACAACCTGACAACTGCTGTACTGAAGCTCGTGACCACATTGCTAGTGTCTCTGGCCAGGCAATTAGACAAGGTACCCTAATATTGCATTAGTGTTGTTAAACTTTTTACATACAAAATAGTATCTGACATGATTACTATACCAGCACTGGTTACTTTTGTTTGTGAAATGCTGAAATTGGAAAATAACTAATAAAGGAGAATTACCAAATAGGATAGGTGTTTGATTTTTCCTTTTTCCTTTCGTAGGAGCTTACTGACATGTTGTATCCTTTATTTGATGAAATAGTTCATTCTCCTACTACGTTGCGAGCAGCTGAGATATTATGTGAATTGGCTAGTAGCTCCGACTCGTGTGGTAAACAAAAGCACACCAATGGAGCCATTAAATGGCCCAATTCTCCATTGCAGGTGACTATGAAGGCACACAAGCCTTTACCATTCCCAGCTTCTAGGACAGATAATACTAGCACCAGTTCCTTGTCACCTTCTAGAAACTTTGATTCCCCTTCTAGAAGCTTCTCTATCCAACCATCCAAGTACAAGGTACCAATGGATAGGAAGAATCATAATCATGATTTGTTAAACAACCGCACTAACAGCCCCACAAGAGGAGCTATCAGGTGGCCAGTGCCTATTGATCCGAGGCAACAACAGTCCCGTGGAAATGCTACGAGACCCCAAAATAGCCCCTATTCATCCCAGGCACGTCTGGAGAGAGATTATGAAAATCAACAGAAGATCAAGAAAGCAACGTTAGCAGCATCCCTCGGCACCACTTCAGGTTTCGGGGATTGGAATCGACCTAGGAATAAGAGGGTTTAACTTGTAAATTGTAGGAAAAAGAGAAAAAAAAAAGCAAATTTATTGCATCTTTTATTTTATTTTTGTAGCAAGGTGAATTCTGTAGGGTATGAATTGTAAGTTATGTTAATTAGTATTGATAAAAGCAGCTCGAAATTTGTTCAAGCGGTAGGTGTTCAAGTCGGTAAACAGGCCGTGCATGTATATTATTAATTCGAGGGCTGATTTATTTGTACCATGGTTCGATGCTTTGTGCTGTGTATTTTTCAGTGTACTGCTCTGTTTATGCATACAACGATGCAGATGCTTGTGTTGTTAAATGTTGCCTAGTTTTGTCAAGCACTGTTGAGAGTCTCAGGAAACCTATAAGTATTGAGAGCCTTCATTGATTGAGCCGGGTGGCCCGGGTCTAGTTAATGGGCTGAATAACAGACAATGGGCTATATATACTACTGGACCCTGCTCTGGTGACTGATCTACCCCTAGAGCTAGAAGAATCAAAGAAGGGTACATAAGAAGAAGATATCATACTTGCAGGTATCATATTATATGAAGAACATATATACTGCCAGAGCCAGCACTATGCTTTTTATTTCCCTACATTTCTTAGTATTCAGGAGATACCACTTGTTGAATATCTAATTTGAAACAGAGAAGTACCACGGTTATATGAGGTTGGCTAATATCAAATCGATTGTTCTTGAAGTTCCATGCAACTAAGTCGTTTTTCAATTTTCAAAGTCCAAAAAGTCGATCCAAACTGTTAGATGTGATATCTATATTAAAATGTGCTTGGATACCAAATTTTATATTTTTTTGAATTTTTTTTATTATTTATTAAGCCACTTTGAAAATCGCTGATCCAACAGTGGCATAACCAAACAATAAAACCAGAAACCACCGTTGGATCAACGATTTTCAACATATTAGTATATCCTAACTTGATAGAAGGAAAATGTCATAAAATGTAATAAAAGAAAAATGTAATCGTTTAATGTTACAAAAACAACCTTGAAAGTTGAAATACATGTAATCAATTCATGTAGCAAATCACATATTAGTATATCCTAACTTGAGATTTTGTAGATATCACCAAGACATCTATTAACTCTTAAGAATCCTTTGGTCCAGTTATGAATAGAAACAATAACAAAATTAAAATTTATACTTCTCATCATAACTGAATATATATAAAAGTGTCCAAAATAACTTAGCCTAATAAAGCAAGTTTAATTAATTTATTGCAGTACACTTTCATCAGTTCCGGTATCATTGGTAATTTATAATAAATAACATATATAGTTGACAGTGACTACCATCACCATTTAAATAAAGTGTTAAAGATTGGAAAGGCCAAGACATGTACAAAATGTCTTGTCTAAAACAATTATGTGTGCCTACTGCATAGATTGATAGTGTCACATGCATGTCCACAAGAGAGGCCAGATTTTATTAGAAGAGAAGAGTTCACGTGAGAGAAAAGAGGTTGCACAAAATACAAGGACCCGTGATTGGCAGGATAAGTACATACCGACATGAAAACAGCCAAAAATTCCTCTTGCCCGAATCATGAGAAGTAAATAAAACATAAAGGAATAATTAAATTAAGCCTTCTGGCTGACTAGTGACTGGCATGGCCTGAGATATATTGAGCATTTGCCAGAATAAATTCTGTTATTTCTGGCTAACTAATTGCATTAATTGAATCATAGTTTGGAATTGATTATGATCCCATACGATCTTCACTGTGTACGGGGGCAGCTCCCTTCTGAATTTTGAGTTTAAGTGAAAATTGAAACATTTTGATTGATTTTATTCTTTTTTGAAAATACTTTTGTTCTCATCTGAATGTTTGATTTATAATTGAGGTTAAATTTAGGTTTAAAATTAAAATAAATTCATTGAATTATGATTGATAATTAGAATTACATGTTAAAACATCAAAAATTACAAGTTAGTGCACTGGAAAGTATAAATTAAAACATTGTTTATTTATCGAGCACTTAATTAGTTAATGAATTTAAACTTAATTAACTATTTAAATCCGATTCGATTTTTTTTTTACCCCTTGACGAAAATCCTTGGTCCGCCCCCTGACTGTATACCTGAAAAAAACTGTGGCTGTATGGGAACAGAATATTAGACAAAAGTTCTACCACTGATTTTATTTTTTAGGAAAAACACGAATATGCATGTTAAAATTTAAGTTCTACCAACTTGTTGCTAGTAATATATCTAGGTCGATGGTATTCGTGAAAAATTTAAATGTCGTGGGCGATCCCTTTTGCTTTGCGTTACATTCTTTGAATCCGGTTGATATATTGTTTATCCTTTATAGAGAGATGGGAACCAAAAAGTCAGAAATAATTATAGTTCATTGATCTTAAGAGAACGTATGGTTAATTCTATTTAAAAGTAACGTAACATTATTTAGTTAATAATTTAAGAATAGTGAAGATGTACTTTGATAGTTATTTAGTTAATAATTTAAGAATAGTGAAGATGTACTTTGATAGTTATTGTAATATGTATGTGCGAACCAAATATTGTAATGACATATTTGTTGAAATGACTTTTTACAACAAATGACAATAGTTATATACGAATCAAACATGATAATAATTAATATATTCTCTGGCATTATATTCATCTGAAATAATCTATAGCGGAACCAAACGTTCCTAAGAAAAAAATAGTTGAAAATAAAAGATACATGTTCCCCTGATCCTGATTAATATATACGCTTAGTTGATTCATGAATAAAATGCAATTGTTAGCTCATATATACTTCTTTCAATGGACAACGGTGGACATGTTCACTTTTTCAAAAAAAGGAAAAATAAAGTATGCACTTCATGCAAATTTGATGAATGGAAACGGATATTGAGACAACTGTCACTGATAAAGTAATTTCAAAAAATAAAAATTATAAATACGTTTTTTTATGGTAAAAGTAGGTTTTATTAAATTGAATGCATTTTAATAATTATTTGTTCACTTATTAAATAGTAGTAAACTTAAACTATTAATTTTTCAAACTTTTCAAATAGGGGTGAAAATAGTATGGATAATATCCGATCCGTATTCGAAAACTTAGATGTAGATATCTGATATCCGAATATCCGTGTGGATAAGGATACTGATATGGTTTTATATTTCAATTATCCGTATTCAAATAGTAGATATATATATACCATATATGTTAATATATAGTATGAAAATTTATGTTATTCACTGTTATAATTAGATAAATATTATGAATTTTAATATTTTAATATTATTTTAATAAATATCTGATCTGATTCGAACTCGTATCGTATCCGTATTCATATCCATATGACCATATCTGTATTTGTATATCCATATTCGGAAAATAAAAAAGAGATATAGATAGTTCCGTTTTCACCCCTATAATAATTCAATAGATGATCCATCGATTTTAAAAAACACCTTAACACAGCACTCGTCTCTAAATACAGGTGATTTACTTTTTTTTTTTTTTAATATCGATAATAATTTGATTCGATTGTAAAACAAATTTGTTGACAATAGTTTATTATCCCTACGTGCATAAATAATGTAAGCGGAAATGCACATAAATATTGTATGAATATATATAATTAATTAAGCAGATTAAATATAAGTAAAAAGTCCAAAAGAGAGAAAATTAATCAAGCAAATCAAAATTAAAAAAAGATCGTTTAATTAAGCATTCTTAAGTATTCTATGACCTCCTAAATTAATATCCAAAAATAAGTCCTGTCATTTTTTCATATTTCTCAATTCAAGGAAGACGAACGACTCAGAAAGAAACAAGTGATAATTATAATTGTTTGCAAAAATAATAATGATCGTAATAGTATATGAACACTTAACAGTACGCACACTCTACATCAGTAATTAACATACACTTCTAAATAAGTATATATATCGTTCTTCCTTAATTAACCATACAAATTGCAAGTATAAAATGTTTAATTATAAATCTATATACGTTCACTTCTTGGACATGGATGCTCTCCTGCTAAGTACCGCCCAATAGAGCACCCGATAGAGAACGAATAACCCGAAAAGAACCTGTAACCCGGTCCATTTCTCGTCTTCAATCAAGCCTCTTGCTTCCAACACCTCGATTCCTCGACTGGTACACTCGTTGTTCTCTGACGACCATGCGAAGCATCTATGAGCCGCGCATCCATACTCATTCGCAAGCAATGCATCGAGCGCATATTTGTACGGCGATAGATAATGCATGAATACCCAATATACTGGCATACTGTCTTTTGTCAGGAAGTATCCTGAGAAGAGAAAGAATCCGGCTAGAGATACTATGACGAGCGAGGTACCAGCAATGTAATCTGGTGTGAATGAGCTTATGAAAAGAACAAACGAATTTGCAGTGAGAACAACTGCCCATGATATTATGACAAATGAGAAAAATGCCGAGGCTTTGCCACATAATCCTACTAGAAAGTATACTGACGTAGAGTAGATGATTGCAACTGCTAGCAGGAAAGGAAGAAAAACAAACGTGGCAGCAATTACATGAGAAGAGAGGCGGTAGAGGCCGGAAGAAGCCTCACGTAACAGTATGGGTCTCTCTGATACGAAGACCGGTAAGGTTTCGGTGGTGGCTGAGAGAAGGAAGGTTAGTGTGAAGGCAAAGAGGCCAAGCCTTTTATGAACTCCTTCTTCTGTGTAACCGGCATTGATGTATATTGTGCCGAGGAGAAAACCAACTAGTAAAGCCTCGATAAAGCTAATTAGAAGGAGTTGTTTTGTACGGTAAACAATCTTCCATGAACGGCTGTACAGGGTCATGATTTCATGAACTCTTGAGCTGGTGTAGGCTGTTTCAAAATTATTGCAGAGCTCCTTCTCTTTTGAGAGGTTTAATGTAGATGATGGAGAGATTGGTTTTGGGGGAGGAAGTTGGTCTAGAACCTCCATTGCATACTCTAAGGGGTTGAGCTGTGATGGTACAGTGAATCCAACAGATAACAGGTATGCATCAAGAGATGCGAGCGAACCGTGGTGAAGTACACGACCTTTCCATAGGAGAAGAAGGGAATCGATTGCTGATAAGAGGCGTGAGCTCGGTTGGTGTATGGACAAAACCACGGTGGTGCACCGCTTTGTGGCGATTGAACGAAGTGACTGTAGAACCAAATGAGCTGATGAGGAATCTAAACCAGAGGTCGGTTCATCGAGTAAAAGAATGTGAGGGTCACGAAGGAGGGACAAGCCAATTGAGACACGGCGGCGCTCGCCACCAGAAAGAAGCGTAGCCGACACAAACGTGTGAGCGACATGTGTAAGACGCAAGTCATTCAGAAGTGAAGAAACCGCTTCAGATGCTGCAGAGGTTGAATCAGGGAAAAGTAAAGAAGCAGCAAAGTAGAACGACTCGGTTACCGTTAGTTGAGGCAGAGCTAGGTCAAGCTGAGGCAAGTGAGAAGAAATTCTTCGAAAGGAGGAGACATGAAGAGGCGATGAGTTCAACAGGAGGTGACCTTGCGAAGGCGTGAGGCGAGCTGAGAGGATGTCTAACAGAGTTGATTTACCGGCACCACTCGGGCCGACGATGGCAAGGAGTTCGCCGGGTCGAGCAGTGAGTGATATATCTTGAAGGATGTAGGAGGGGGGAGGGGGCGGGTGGCACGGGCGGAACCGGTTTGTTATGGCAGATATTGTGGCGGATTTTGCGTAGTAGATCGAACATGCGGATAGCTCGTAGGTTTTCAGCGGTGTTTCAGGCGGTGGGGTCTTGGTGATCTCCTCTTCATCCGATGAGGTGGCGGCAGCGGAGGACATGGTGAAGATCTAGGTGGTGTTTTGAGTTTGTGAATAATGTATTATTGAGAGGAGAAGAGGGGGCACATGCATGTATGTAGGTGTCTGTGTTATATTGTCATGAGAAGGAGCAACATATGGTAACCCGTATTGTCATGGTGAAGGGTTGGAATGGCACGTAGGAGCTAAATGACAATATGAAATGGAGGGATGGAGGGGAGATGATTGGGTTATGGGGTTTGGTTTATTTACCACAACTCCATGAGACAAATAGCTAGAGAAATTCGCGAGCGACACAACATACGATGGTGTATGATATTTTGATCCTCTCCTTTGGGACGCCCAACTTGTTGCTTTATTAATATGCATGCATGTCTTCATTATAAAAAAATTAAGTTCATTACATTGTATGAAAAATTTATTAATTAAAGAAAAGTGTATGTATGGAAGTAAGAGGTACTGCTCGGGAGAGGTTGCACGATGCAAACAGGTTGCCACCTTTGTAATTCAAACCTGTTAGAAACAAAGAATTATATCATGTGGGATTGTCTATACATGGTGAGATTCTGGAGAGGGCTTCTAGTACATAACAATATCCTGATACGAAGCAACCGGAGTATACTGCACGTTTGGACAAGGGGTATGCATGCTATGACGGCAACTGAGAGGGACCGTTGGAGTATAATATGGGCCGCAGGGGTCTGGGCGCTCTGACGGAAGAGAAACAGGAGAATTTTTTCAAACAAGCATCGCGAAGTGTATTGTCTGATAAATGGTGCGGCCTTAGAAATTTATCGGTGGATGAATTCGGTATAAGACATCATGCAATATATTTTAAATTTTATTGTAATTATAGATAGAATATATAGGGAGCTGTAAATATTTTTTTTAATCAATATATTATTGGCTCTGCCAACCTTAAAAAAATGAATAGCATTAATTTTAGTAAATTTCATTAATGGTTAAATTATAATATATACAAGATTCTAAATAACAATTATAGCGCTATAGCTTTTAAGATCTAAAAAAGTTATAGCGCAACCATAGTTAGTTATTTAGAATCATTATAAAAAAAACGGTTAATAGCTTTATAATTTTTGAGATCTGAAAAAATTATAACTAGCTATTCAGAATTTTGAATATATGTGAAATAAAATCTCTCTTGGACCAAAGGAATACGGACGGTAGATAAGGTTACAATTTTAATAAAACTGAGCAAATGTTTTGTGGAATTATTTATTTATTATTCTTTGGTTCTGATTTGATCGTTAATTTGGGGGTATATTTGAAGCCAATCACAGAGCTTGTGTTGGGGCCAAGCTGGAACAAAGGTGCGTGATTGAGGTCGGACTTGTCGTATTGTACTGGACTGGGCCCGCAAAAGATGAAAGAGTTTTGAGGCCCGTGACTGGTTTTTGTTTTTGGCATCAATGTACGGACATTTGCGTATATTTATATTTTACAAACTTTTTAGAATGTGATTTTTCAATATGCATATAGTTAGCCATTAAGCAATATTTTATATGCATATGATTACTACGTACATAAGTGGTATGCAGGTGCTGAAAAAAAATTACAAACTAAAAATAAATTTTTAGATAATTATTTATAAAATTATTTAAGCATTGCCAAAAAAATAAATTGGTCGATAACGGCTCAGTACAATTAAGAAAAAACAATGTTATTTTTTAAATAAATCCGACTGGTACCGCTGGCCGGGATGAACAATCCGACCGGGTAATTTTCGCATATTTTCAGAAATCAATGCCATACATTTAAATTTTATTTTCTTAATGTTATTAATAAAAAAAATCTTTTATAAATTATTATGCATCATGCATGTATACTGCTGTGGGAGCAATAACCACATAATTACAATTTGGGCTCAATTAAATCCATTTCCGGCCCATTTTTTTATTACCAGTAAAAAGAGAGCTTTATGGCAATCAGGATTAGATTGGTTAATTTTGATTGCGCCTGACTTGATGAGGTCCACAAATTTTTTGGTTTCAAAATGGCCCAATTGGTATCATCTTTCTGGAAAAAAAAAGGCGGGTATAATTCTGTCCGAGACGGCATTTTTTATTTCTTTTTCTTAAATCACACTGCAATTGTTTCTTATTATTGCTGCGGAAAGAGACTTAATTTCCCTCAGTGTACTATTTTGCTTCCACATATGGGAATAAACTTTAGATCTGCTTTGCACTTCGATTGGGGAAGTTGAGAAGGTAACATGATACTTATATGAAGATCAGAAGGGTGAAATCATTGTTGTAAAATGCGGTTTATGAGATCGTATATGCATATGCAGTTTGATTTTGCATGAAAATCTTCATGTGGTCTCATATATACGGTTTAAAAAGGCATATTGATTTTTATTTGCATCTGGCATTATGCGATTCTATCTCTGAGTGTCAATTAATTAATTGTTTGCATTTGGTATACGAAAAATTATTTGCATCTGATAAATTTAGTGAGTTACTTTAGGATCAATGCCCCTGCTCAGACTCAATTCTGACATCATGGAAATATATTGCATGTTTTGAGTGGAAATAAATTAATATATAGTTTAAAATTTGCATACCGCATATGCTGTATGTAGTGACTTTCTGCATGCATGAAAAAAACCGCATTTTATAATATTAGGTGAAATCATCTCCTATTTGCTCTCTCTGTATTTTTATGAAGTTATGAACTTTAAGATATTTCTTCATGTTTTAGTCGTAGTGGCCGAAAGTATGTAATCAGAGCTGGATCTATATGTATGTCAAGGTGCTCAGACACCTCAATGATTTTTTTTTTTATTATGTATATTAAAACTTAATTTAATTTTTGTTTTTTAAGTTTTCATATAGTCTAGCTCCCCTCATAAAATAATAAATGTGAGCTTGTAGTCTAGTGGTGTGAGTTTTAGTGTTTCAAATGTCATAGGTTCAATTCTCACTAATTGCATTATTATTTTGATATTTTTCACATATTATGCATTTTATAGATTAACTCCCCGCCTCCTTTTAAATTTTCTAGTTCGCCAGTAACATATTCTGTGTAAAAGATTGTAAATTCAAAACTCAAAACTTTTTTTTTATGAACATTAACATTTGAAAAACTAATCTTCATTTCTATCTAAAAAAACTCTTAGATGGTCTTCTCTATCATTTTTTTAGTTCCGATCCTTCTAGAGCATATTTGAAATGAATATATAATTTTTTCAGGGCACTGAAAAAAAAATATAGTGCAAATCGAACGGCTAGTACTTGCTATTGAGAAAAATCCGACGATCTCGGAATGCACCAGATATTTCGTGATTTAAAGGCCAAAGAGGCAAAGAGGGAGGTTCAGACTTTACAGCATTAAATTATAAAAATAATCCGCTTAAGATCTGGCATGGGCTATGAAAAAGTAGATCTGAAATGGAATATAATGAGTCTGGCTAATATGATATTATTGTCATTTCAAACTATATAGCACCAATTCAAAACTTATCAAATCGACTTTAAACGGTGAATCCAAACCATTCAAACTGATCTATTTCATTAGTTGTGTGTTTATATGCAAATTTTATAATTTTTCGAATTTATTAAGTATTAAGTCAAGTGATCAAATGTGTGACTTTTTAATTTTAATACATTCATTTTTCAACATTTTTTACCGCTTGATTTGATACTAAAATAATTTGAAAATATCAAAAATTTATATATTAACACATCACTCATAAAACAGTATAAAATTAGTCGTTTGAAACTATTAAGTCAATTTTAAAATTGGTGTCACATAACACTAATATTATGCTAGCCGGACTCGACTATAATTCTTAGTAGTTTCTGGTAAGTCAGCATAAAGTATCAATTACGTTACTAATGGAAGATTCGGAGAGCAACCACCACCAATCAAGTTGGTTCATTGCGCAAAACAATAAAGAATAAAAATACAGCGACCCCCTTCTCTCCAATTGGTACCTTTAGCATTCTTTGGCTGAACTCTCCAATTTATCAACATTAATTAACACGTCCAATTTATCCTTAGAACATCATCTATAAAGTTAATTAGATTAAAGAGCGGAGCTAGATTTTTGAACTATAAGAGTCAAACACACAATAAAAATCAATTATATAATTTTTTTTATAAAGAATGAGAGTCAAATTTACTATACCATAATATTTTACTCTAAATTATACTAAAAATTATATATAAATACAAAAAAAAATGGAGATTAGTTGACTTCAATTCCTTTCATCTAAAGTCCGTCTCTGATAAGATCCATCTAAAATTACTAGATATGTTTGGTAAATGAAGCTTAAATTTAAAATGAAATAATTGAGGTTATGACTTAATTGATGGATGTCAGGATGTGTCACATGTATAATTTTTTTTTTGTGTAAATTTTGTGCATATTTTATTGTTTAATGAAAATAACTTTTTAAAAGTCTAAAATTTTAATGATTCTTGATGTATTAGTACTTTAATCATATAAATTACATTAATAGAATATCTGGAATCCTAACACTAAACGTCCCTTTTTTTTTCAACCACCTTTTCTATAATTTCATATTTTTAATTATGTACATTAAAATTTAATTAAATTAAATCTTTTAAAGTTTTTTTTATATAGTTCAGTCTCATAGTAAATTATCATACGTGTGCTTGCAGACTGACAACACTTATTTCTAACTCAATTCATTCTTTTAATTATGTTGAATTGATTTAAATTGTTCATGAAATTAAAGATAAATTCTTAGTCCTCTATATATGTGTGTGTGTGTGTGTTTTACTATAAATTAAAAATTATTCATTACATTGCAATTGGCCTAATCTCAGACTTCACTATCTAAACCAAACGTATCTTTTTATTCTATAACAACACAGATAAAATCTGCAATTAAAATTCATGTCTAGATTCTTCCCTGTTCTAAAAATGAAGAGAAGACTTTTGAAATAATTCAAAACTTTCCTAAACAGTAAAAAAATGGGATTCAGATCTGTTGAAATCCGAGATCCAGCCGTCAAACTGTTTCGAGATATTCGCATAAAAAATCAGTTGTTTTGAGATGCGTGCACAGAAAAAAAAGTTAAACTGCTGAGATCTCAGATTTCAAAAATTTCATAGAATCTCGAATTTCAGCAGATTTAAATCTCTAAAAAATGTCTCTTTCCTAACCAACTACTAAAAGTTGTTTAAAGGAAAAATAATACCAACTGTTAATAGTCTAACACATAACAAGTACCCCTCTTCCTCCACCCAATTTCTTCCAGTTCTTCACCTCTACACACCTCCTCCATTTTTATATATCACCATTAATTAACCATGCCTCAACCTTCTCCAAGCCAAGACCAAATTGCGCCTTTAGCCATGGCTGTAGCACCTGAATCTCCTTTCTCCACCAAAACCCATCAGCGAACCAAATTAAACTGCCGCCGCCGCCGGCAACAATTCCTCCTTTGTTTTGGCTCATGTGGCATCTTACTTGTCATTTTCATAGTCCTTCTGACGATCGGCCTCACGGTTTACAAAGTCAAAGAACCAATCATGATCATGAACTCGATAGCTCTTGAAAACCTCTCTGCCAACTCAGCCGCCGCCTCTTCTTCCCTTAACATGTCAGTGATCGCCGATGTGTCAGTTAAAAACCCTAATGCTGTTTCGTATCGGTATGGATCTAGCATGACCTCAGTTTACTACCATGAGATATTGGTTGGTCAGGCTGAGGCGCCGCCAGGTGTAGCGCTGGCTCGACGAACGGTCCGGATGAATGTGACAGTGGATCTCATGATCAGTCAACTGACAAGCAATTCACAGTTTGTGCAGGATTTGGTGACAGGAGATGTTAAGTTTAACACATCAACCCAAGTTGGTGGCAAGGTGAAGGTTTTCGGAATGGTACAACACCATGTCGATGTGGTGATGAATTGCTCGCTTACAGTTGATGTGTCGAATCTTTCACTTAGAAACCAGAGTTGCGAGCAACGTGTCTGGCTGTGAGACAGTGAGAGGAGAAAAAATTGGAGAGATCTTGGAAAGCCATGGGAGGAGAAAGGTAGAATCAGATTAGGAATTAAAAGAGGTATAAAGTAGGTTAAAAATATAGCTTGGGAGTTGACTACGGTATATATATACGTACCACATGCATCCACATTTGTGTATTTATTTCCTCATTATATGTATTTGCATTATTCTACAAGTACCTTTTCTTTTCGGAATTATATATAATCTTTGCCACAATTTTGGGTAATGGTATATATTGTTTTTATTTTTTAGTTAAAAGTCTGTAGGCGGTAATTTTTTTAATCAGGACAAATCAGTTATATAGTTTCGTACCAATACATATAACATCTGTATCAGTACATAAAATATTGCAATTGAACCTCCTATAAAAATAAACAAGAAAAATCAGAAAATAAAAATAGAACTAGAGATTTTAATTTGCACTCAGATCGGTAGGTATATATTGAGCCTGTAAGATTTCTGTGTTCGTGCTCAGATTGATAGATTATGAGTTTACATAATTTTCTTATTATTGACACAAATCGGTGCTTGATCAAGACAAAGAAGGGGTAATGGTATATATAGTGTTAATTAAGGTTTGTTATATGTCAATTATTGGTCACGAATTTTGTGAGGGGCCGTTGGGGAAGAATAACTTTGTTAGGGTCAAAGGGCAATGCACTTTTTATTTTCTGTCATTTTTTAGATGGCTTGTTCTGTGGAGAGATGCTTAGTCAGGAGACCAGATCAGTTATAAGGACTTGAGAGTTGATCCCTTTGTCCATCGGACATACTTTAGTTTGATGGGTTTGTTGAATTTGCTTTAAATTTATGTATAATGTTTTAAATTTTGTGTGTATTTGTTTTGATTTTCATACGCACATATCTTAAGATGATTCAGACGGTCATTGAGCCCATTGAACCTAAAAGTAGATCTGATGGGTATTGGATCCACTCCTATATGATGTCTCTTTAAAAAAAATTGGTCATATTTGATTGTGGAGTAAAACCTTTGTTTCATCTTTACAGAATCAAATGAAGAGTAAATTTGAAGAGTAAGATGAAGTAACATTTGAGTTAATCCGAATTAAGTTACTCCATCCAAATAAGCGAAGTAATTTCACTTGTGAATTCTGTGATTAGAGTAACACCATGTTACAATTTTTTATCTCTTCACGAACTTACTTCATCAAAATCCAACTAAATATGATTATTTTACTTTACTCCACAGCCAAAAATGACCATATATGTAATATATATGTAATGTAAGTTGTTAAACATATATATGTAATGTAAGTTGTCTTTGTTTTAACGTTTATTTACTTGTGTAAAAAGGATGATAACAATACAACGGCAAGGTTGACAAATTATTTATGAGTATTCCTTAAATTAATTTAAATGAACATTAAAAATAAGTTCTTTTCTGAACAAAAATTCAAAGATGCAAATGTACATTGTTAGATGCATTTAATTTTAATATTCTTTAATAATACATTGAAATTTGCTCAATTTAGATTCTATTCTTTAAAAAATTTTGCATATTTTACCCATAAATACCAAAAAAGTTGGTTTCATTATGACCCCCATAATTACAATTTTATATTTTTTAGTACAATCTAATATTTACAATCCATATGATACTTGATCCTCAATAAAAAAAAAGTTTCTAACTACGTCGCTGATTGAACAAGTACAGAATAATTTAACTTTAGTTAGCAAAAACTTTCCTTTTTTTTTTTTTTTCCAAGGACGAATATCAATAAAAATTTCACGAAATAAAAAAATTCTACAGAATGGGCTTTACCAAATCAAAAGTAAAAGAAAGAAGAAAACATAAATTGAACTAAAAGATTTTTTTTGAAAAAAAAAAGACAAGCCACCTGAAAATGAGCAAAATCTATAAAGCATTATTAGGCACGTTCATTGGGTCCGGTTTAATCGGTTTTGAACCGAACCGAATTAGATCGGTTCAAATGGTTCAGTTTTTTCGGTTTAATGGTTCGATTCAGATTGTTTTTTAAAACCGAACCGAACAAACTTTTATACATTATGAATTTGGTCCGGACTACTCTGATTTATTTCTTAATCAATTGCTTTAAATACTTCGGTTTATTTCTTAATATCTCGATTTATTTCTTAATACTCTGATTTATTTATTAATATACTTCGGTTTATTACAAAACAATTGCTTTAAATAAAAAAAATTAATATATTTTAGTTTGAACTGAACATACCGAAATAAAATTTAATTTGTTTCGGATCGGTTCGATTGAAATGCTAAATTGGTTTGGATTGTTTTCAACCGAACCGAACCGATGAACGCCCCTAAGCATTACAGCTCTGGGAACAATCATGTGCTCATCTATCCAAATTTTTTTGATGAGATTTCCAAAATCACTTTTTGGTTGTTCAAACTGCGGTCCAAATATTTTTTAGGGGAATTTCATGTATACCCTTGAAAAATGTGTATTCTAAACTTCAAAAAACTCACAAATTTACTCATTTTATTGTTTTTTCTAGTAAAACTCATTTAAAATTTTTGAAGCTCCCATTTTACTCTTCATTTAAAAAGTAAAAATTAATAGTTTGTTTTAGAAAACTGTCAATCTTCTAATTTGTTAATTTGTGAGGACAAATGATTAATTTCTCTAAAATATCACTGTGTAAGCATCAAGAAGTAGAGAAATAACCAATTTCCCCTCGAAAATTGTCGAATTAGATGAGTGATATTTTTTTAAAACATTTTATATTTTTATTATTATTTTAATGAAGGGTAAAATGTGTAATTCAGAAATATAAAATGAGTGTTAATAGAAAAAAAATATTAAAAATGGGTACATTTGTGACTTTTTGAAGTTTAGAAGGGTAAATATGATATTTTATGAATTTTCGAAAGGAAAATACGTAATGTCTAAGTTTTTGAGAGGTATACATGTAATCCCCTTTTTTTTTTATTTGCTCATGCACGTTAATGAAATGTGAACTATTTTTGCTTTATTAAGTTCAACATGATAAATATCTTTCTCATACCATGAAAGTAACATTGTTGTTGTAAGTTGAACATTACTTGACATGACAAACGGACATATCTTTCTTTCCATATTTTGAATGAGATTTGAAGCCAAGAAGTGGCTAACCAACTGATGATTTAACCGTTTTGAGATACAAAAATATCTTATATGAATGATATTGATATTATTGTCCAATAATGTTTATATAGCATTGCGTATTCAATCTTTTGATTTGTTATTCTGGTGCTAGCTTTCTATTGAGAGCAGTTTGGGTCCGATATCCATCAAACTCAAATTTGCGTTCAATGGGTTCCATAACTGCTCAATTCATTTTAAGACCCGTGTGCACGTATATTAAAGCGGACGCACACAGATATTAAAGCGCTATGTATAGATTTTAAAGTGGATTGAACAATATGAAACCCATCGGACTCAAATTTGCGTCCGGTGGATTCCGTAACCGTCTAATCCAATTTAAAATCTGTGCGCACGAACATTAAAGCAGACGCACACAGATATTAAAGCACCATGCACAAATTTTAAAGTGGATCAGATAGTTATGAAACCCATCGACTCAGAGTCCGATGAGCATCTAACCCAAACTGCTCTCCTTTCTATTTGGGACTACCAACTTGATTAATTATTATATATATATATATTTATTTATTTTATTACGTTGGATTTACAACGAAATTTATTTTTCGGAGCATCCAGTAATACTCAATTAATGAAATATTTTTCTGAGGCCCAGGCCCAAAGCCCAAAGGCCTGGGTCATTGAACAATTATGCTAAATTTTGACTCATTTTCTCGGAGCTAAATTAAAAACATGCTAATGTTAACTTCTTAAAATTAGAAGCAGTGTCAGAAATAATTGGGGCCTCTGCAAAGTTGGAAATAAATATTTCTTTTATCTATGAAGAACATAAAAAGGTAGATAGAAGATGTTGTTATTGGAAATTTGTCGGAGGAAGAAGGAAAATTAACGGTTTACAAATTGAAGTACCAGTAACTTAATTGGTTCAACTTTTATATTTTCTGTTTTGAAGTGGTATAATGGTCAATGGTCTCCTGTAGCAAACCTTGGTTATATTTGGGACAAACTTAACAGCAAAGGGGAATTTGAATTTTGAACTGAAGAACTTGCAAGTTATAGAACATATTTGGTGTTTATAGTAATTTTGTTATCATTTCATAACAATCTTATCCTACCAAATCTTGATTATTAATAGTAAAAACGCTATCAGATGAAGATGATAAGAAAAAGAAACAGTATTTTTGGAACTGATTTGACTCTATTCTGGGAACTGTTCTGGTATAGTGTCTTCCAAAAAATGAAAAAAAAAATGAAAGAAATTTCAAGAAAAACAATAACCATTCCTAGCTATATATATATATAAGAGTACCTCAACCTGCACAAACTCATCTAAGTCAGATATTTCAATTTGCAATTTCTACTGAACAAATTAGCATGGACTACCCACCGAGAAGCCGACGCCCCCACACATGTTTGATATGTTGCGGTGTATTTGTAGCTTTGGTTATCGTCGTTTTAGCAGTCATGACCGCTCTTCTTTTAACGGTTTACAAGGTTAGAGATCCTACCATGAGGATAAACTCACTTTCTGTCGAAAATCCTTCCTCCGGAGGATCTCTCCTTCCAACTAACATGGTAGCAACCACCCATGCGTCCGTAAAAAACCCTAATATTCTCGCTTTGCATTACCGAAATCCTAACATCACCGCATATTACCACGATCAACTAGTGGGCCAGTCTGAGGCCCCGCCAGGCATAGCACCCGCCCGAGGAATGGTCACGATGAAAGCTAAGTTGAATTTGAATATTACGAAGCTGTTGGATGATCAACGGTTTGTGGATGCGTTCATGGAGGGATTTATCGAGTTAAACACAACTGTATTCGTAGGCGGTAAGGTTGAGGTTCTCAGTGTTTCGCACCATGTTGATGTCGTGTTTAATTGCACATTGACGGTTGATGTGACGACTTTTTCATTGAAGAACCAGACTTGTTGGCAGCAGATGTGGTTTTGAAGAGGAGAGAGAGGGGGGGGTCTTTATTTCATTTTTCGTTTCTTTTGTGACAAAACTTTGCTAATCTTTTTCTCCATGATAAATTATCACGTAATGCTATTTTCAAATTAATTATGTTGTTGTGCTTTGTCAATTTCTGTTCAATTCATTATGTATATTAGATTGATAATTCTTTGTGGAATAATAAAAGAAATTAACAACCAAATCAATCCAAAATATAAAAGATGAATAAATAGACAAAAACTATAGTGAGGCTTCTTAGCTAATTAACAAGTCTCGCTATAAGTAATTTATGTGAAATGGTTAACTCTTCAAATTAACAAGCAGAGAATTGCATATGGAGAATCTAATGAGAACAAAATATTGTGTGGTTGCGTTACGCAAATTGTTTTTTGGTTCCATACTGTGGACTCTGTTGTTTGAATGTAAAAATGTTTTGATAGGTTTTCTCCAGGAGAAATATGCATGCATGCATCAGTTAACCAATTCGTCTTGTATTTCATAATTTTTTCCTTGTACAGCTAATGCTTATGACTTGCGTACAAATAGAAAAGGAACAGTACACGAACAAAACAATGGAAAAGTGGAGCTGACATTGACATAAAAAAAAGGTAGCGGCGTGTAAAAAATAATTAAAATGTTTAGACAAATTAATTATTAAGATCATCGTAACAAAGATGCTAATTAAAGACCCTAATGACAATTATTTAGACAAACAAATTAAACAAGAACAATGAAAAACAAGTTGGGGTAGGCTAGAAATGAAACGCAACCAAAATAAGTAACACAGGGACTTTCCAGGAGCTCACCCATCCTAGTATCACTCCTGTCCAATTCGTGAGGGTTTCATTTCCATAAAGAGTCTGTTTTTTACCATTGTATCGCCAGGCCTATCACGAATCCTCCTCTTTTTTCCTGGCTTGGGACCGACTGTGTAGAAACTACACAGGCAGAGTTTAAATATAAAATAATATCATGACAATTACAAGATGCAATTTTTTTAATTGGAATTATGTCATTAGTGATTTCCACATCATTAGACTATCATGTTATTAGAATATTAGTGTACAGATTTTTGGGACACATCATGATAATACATATTGTTACATCAATAATTAAGGTTTTAAGTTTCACAGAACAAACTTGAACTATTAATCTTATTATATTTTAAAAGGAGTATATATTCACTAAAAAATGAAAAATTATAATTGCTGAAAAAAAATCAACACGCATAAGTAATTGCACCTAATTATTGATTTTTTTTGACAAATTAAGTTCATACTAAACGAATTTTTCAGCATGACAGATAGTGTTGTCATAATTTGTGACTCCTCATTTAACAGATATCACTCCTAGGGGTGAAAACGGTATGAATAATATCCGATCCGTATTTGATCCGTATTCGAAAATTTAGATGTGAATATCTGATATCTGAATATCCGTATTCATAAGGGTACTGATATGATTTTACGTTTCAATTATTCATATCCGAATAGTGGATATATACAATATAGTTTAATATATATTATGAAAAAAAATATGTTATTCACCATTATCATTAGATAAATGTTATGAACTTTAATATTTTTATATTATTTTAATAAATATCTAATCTGATTCGGACCTGTATCCGTATCCGTCTAATATGTCTGATATCCGCTCTGTATTCATATCCGGAAAATGAAGAAAGAAATATGAATATGGTTTTACCGCTCCTCATCTAGTTTGTTCAATAATGCAGATACACATCGTCTTTTCTTCCTCAATCTGCCTAGAAACTAGAAAGTAAACTGAAATTTGAAATTAAACGAAATGGAAGGGTTTAAAATGATAATATTTATTTCTCAAGTTTACCTTGTGATGACAATTTCTATGCTTTTTAGCAAGAGTGGTTCGGGCTGGCCCAAGGGCTGATGTTGGGCCTGCTGTGCAAATGCAATTGTGCAAGCATACCTTTATTTTTTAAATAAAAAAGAGGATGGTTAACAGAGAAATTACAGCTTGGAAATTGCACTTCAATCTAAAGCAACTTCAAAGTCTCACTTGGGAATATGAAGTTAGTAAAGATTCCTTCTAAATGAAGTTATACGAGCAACTTCCAAGGTATTTAATGATTTTTCTAATCTCACATATTAACAACCACATGCTAATGTACACTACACATCTATCCTCTCCAAGATCCTTATGTTTCTCTCCTCAAATCTCAGGTTCCAAACTTATTTTTTTTTTCCCCTTTTCACAAAAAAGAACACCTTCTGTTTTTTCTTGGTCTGATAATTTATCATTAGTGTTTTGGTGCCAAGGATCTGAAAAGTTCTCTTTGTTGTAGAGACTTTAATTTGTGAATTCAAAATGAGGAGACACAATTTGTGCCTTCGTTCCGGGCTGAAAAGGTGTGTTTATGCATTTATGTTTATCTTATCTAATCTAGCAATTCTTCTCAGCATAAGCACGCTTAGTAACTTTTACCCTGATATCACAAATTTTAGCCAAACCAACCTTGGTTTCAACAAATATAACTATGAATCACAAGAAAATACTCCAAACAAAATTTTAGGCACTATCATTGAAAAACTTGGAGAGGAGATTGAAAATCTACATGACAGATTAAAAGGTTCAGGAAAAGATCAATCACAATTGAAGAATGAAATGCTAAAGCAAGCTTCATTTTTAACTGAAATTCTAAGCCTAACAAGCTCTCTGAGAAATCATCTAAAAGCCCCATTTGGAAAAGACGATGCGAGTAGTCGCTATTCGTTATCAAAGAACAATAAACCATATGATGAAATATTAGATTATTTTCTGATAGAAGAGATTCGAAAATATGTCAGAGTCAAACCAAACAGGCTACGGAAACAAAATTTCATGGGGGCTAATGGTACATTTACAAGCATTGGTCATGCATGCTTCTCTATGAAAGAAGAACTAGAAGAATACATGGATTATGATGTAGGTGATATATGCAAGGATGATTGGAAATTAGCACAAAAGCTGATGGTTCACGGGTGCGACCCGTTACCGCGACGGAGGTGCTTTTCTGTGGCACCAAAGTTGTACACAAAACCATACCCTATTAATGAATCGATTTGGAAGCTTCCAGATGACCGAAATGTGCGTTGGAGTCAGTATAGGTGCAAGAATTTTACCTGTCTGGCCAGGAACAGTACAGGAAAGGGCTTCTTTAAGTGCACTGATTGCTTTAACCTAACACACCATGAGTTGCCTAGATGGATTGAACCCAGTTTTGTGGACCCAAAATCAAATTCGACGTCAGATTTTCTGGTTCAAGATATATTGGACCTTAAACCTGGAGAAATAAGAATTGGCTTGGATTTCAGTGTCGGTACCGGGACATTTGCTGCTAGGATGCGAGAATACAACATAACCATAATTTCTGCTACTATAAATCTCGGGGCTCCATTCAATGAGATGATTGCCTTGAGAGGTCTCGTACCATTGTACCTGACCGTGAATCAGAGACTACCATTCTTCGACAACACGCTCGATATTATTCACACTACACGGTTTCTTGATGGGTGGATAGATATTGTTTTGTTGGATTTTGTTTTGTATGACTGGGATCGGGTTCTTCGGCCAGGCGGGCTGTTATGGATTGATAGTTTCTTTTGTTTGAAGGAGGATTTGCATGATTATTTGGAGGTGTTTGACATGCTAAGGTATAAAAAGCATAAGTGGGTTGTTGTCCCAAAGATTGATAAAGATGGTAACGAGGTTTACTTCTCAGCTGTACTTGAGAAGCCACCAAGGCCATTCTGATGTAATTTAATTTATAATTTTTTTTTACTCAATAGTTCTTCCAAGTTGTTTACTTTTTTGAGTATTTTTTTTTCCTTTTTTCCTTTTTGCTTTGCAAAAGAAACCTTGTCATTTAAATCTATGTCGGTGACATGTGATTGTGAATCATGATTTGGATTTTGGACATACAATATTCAATTCCTTGTTTTTCCGTTGCAAGGCTAAGGCCTCCATATTCAGACGGATACGAATACGAATATGAATATAATTCGGATAATTAAAAATAAATTACTTATGCACATTCTAGTAAAGTATACATCTAAATATAATTTTTTTCATTCATAAATTAGTTCTAATATTTTTCATAATAAATTTGTTGGTTACAAAACATGTATCATATTATCATAACATTAGTCACTAATCACGCCATAGTGTTATATTGCTCATCAAAATATATGTATATGAAGTTTAATAAATTATTGGTATGTATATGCAATTTAATAAATCAATTTAAGAATATAGAGTACATTTGTTGTAGTTTGGGAATGTAAATGGTCGGATACGAATAATTATAAATAGTTAAAAAATCTTACCGTATCCTTATCCGTTATATTTTTTCAGATACATATACAAATATAGATACGAATCGAATAATTTAAATAATTTTCTAAATTCGGATCCGGACGAAATTGGATAATATCGGATCAGTTTACACCCCTACCTCCATAACAAGCTATGCTATACATCACATAACATTAGGCTCCTCTAGAAACTGTCATCTAGCAATTCTCGTGCCTTGTTAAATGAGAATGCAATCAATGACCTTACTGGGATCAAGAAAGTTATAAGCCCTCTCTAAATGTGGTGTCAATAGAATGGCTAAGAGAAAATCAATTGATCATTATAATGGTCTCTTATGGCTAATTTCATCCATTATCTAAAATGCGATGTGCTGTTTGCGAGTGGTTGACAACTGCATAGCTGCAGCATACACATGTACATTGTACATACACAAATTTATAGAATTTCTGGAGACCAACACAAAATAAATTTTGATAAGCCAAATCGGATACTTGAAAGATGGGCGATAGTAATGGCGACTGGACAGGAACCACCCTCAAAACCTCCCTAGCGAGAATAGGGAAGGCTCCAGTCAGCTAAGTATCTTTCAGTCATATCAAACCAACACCTTACGCTAACTGCCTACAACTTTATTGTTTTTGTTTAGAGTTTTTCTCTATGTGCCATTAATACCTTTCAAACCATTAATGTTTTACTACCTTTGAATGTCCAAAGTGGATAAGGCTTTATTCCCATAGCATTAACGCCACCAACTACACATTGAAGCAAGAACCCAAAGAACAACCCCCCCCCACACACACACACATACACACAACATCTTCTTCACAATCACTAGTAAAAACAAAACAAACAAGGTCGGAAACAACCAAACTAAGCCCTGTTGACTACAGAAAAATAGCTAGGGATTTTCCATTCGCAGAGCAACAATACCTTAGAGGCTATGTGCACTTTCCAACAAATGAGACTCACCTAGCACTAGTTGCATCACTCAATAGTTCGGTCAGGATCACAGCTTATGGAAAGACCAGACAAACAGGAGCATCTCTGGGGGAGGTCTTGGCTTACCTATGCCGAACATATGGGCTAAGACCAAGTGACTTGCCATATTGGCGGTGGTCAAATCACTCCTTTAGAGTTGAACTTCTTAACACACTTGACAGAGATGAAGTGGAACAAGAGAGTGAAAATTGGGGTATACAAAAGGGCTGGAGGATCACGAAGTGGGAATCCAACAATAACATTGCACCTGTACAAGAAACCCTATACCGGGTGCGAATCAAGATCACCAACTACCCAGAGGAATTTTGGGACCAAACATTTATTGAACAAGTGGTAGCACAATTTGGAGAGACAGAACAGATTGCTAAGGAAAACATCACTGGAACGAATAGAGTGGATGTAAACCTATGGGCAAGATGCGTAGACCCACGAAGGATACTGTATTCGACGATCCTCCCTTTTAACATCTTCTGGAAAGAATGCTACATCCATGTGGTGGTATGGGAATATAAGGGATGGACTGCGCCTCCTCCAAGATATCCAAATGATGATGGAAACCCAGACGAATATGTAGAAGGGAGAGAATATGGCATCAGACGGTCACTCATAAAACACCACGATAGGAATATGCAATCTAGGAGGGGGGCAAACCAGGCATCGCCGCCGTTGACGGAATCAGGTCCAAGCTCCACCTACTACATGAACCACAGACAACCAGTCAGACACATGGTCCACGACTCAAAAATTCCGGAACCCAGTCTATGTAAAATGGGTACGGCGGCTAGGGAACTAGGGGGAGGTCCCCACCTGGAAGGTTGATGTAACGTTCGTAAACATACCTTTTCTCAACAAACAATATACCTGCAAGCCAAAAGGGGGTGTCAAGAAGCAAAGGCATACACCAGGTCAATGCTAGAAAGCAATGTGAAAAGAGCTAGGACAAGGGATGAAGGCCAAGAGGCAGAACCCCAAACAGAATGCAACCTCAGAACGTTTGCACTAAAAAGGAAAACATCGGCATCTGCTAAAGCTGAGCATATCTCTTGGAGAGCGGGCAAGGATACAGAGAGACAGACAAAAGAAAGCTGGTGCACCCAAATGAGCCAATCCAACTAAGACACGTATGGGAGGGACACATACACGTTAATGAGGAGAGAGGCTGGAGAATGAATGGTAAAGTGAACAGGCCCAGTGAAAGAAGGTGCCATCTTAATGAGAGCTTTTGGTCTAGGCCCATTAATACAAAAACCAACACCCACTATATATCCAGCAACAGTGAACCAGGAGAAAGCCTCACAACCTGCTCACACAATTACGACCTTAGAACAGTAACACACTCTCTTGATACACTAAGCACCATGGATGCATCCGATGAAGCTCTCGTTGCTCAGTTCGCGGCACTAAGCCCGGGGGCAGGAACCACAATCGCATGTTGAACTACCGGCACACGCAATAGACAAGTTGCACTGGAACAAATGTGCAATAGTGAGGGTCATGGCTGATAGAACTCCGATCGAACAACAGTTTACACAGATAATGAGGAAGGCATGGGGAGCACACCCACACACGACCTTCACTTCACTTGACATGAACATGTACCTCGTCCAATTCGGCACGGAGGAGGAACTGTACCGGGTCATGCAACGAGGCGTGTGAACCTATAGAATGGATGCTGTTATTCTAGGCAGGGTGTATGGCCAACAGGACTTACTCAACCCGCAGGTGACACACATGGAGGTGTGGACGCAGTGGCACCACCTATCGCCGGGTGCGATCAACCATGGGGGGCTGCTGTTGATGGCAGAGCAGGTTGGCACTCCAATTTCTGAGGTAAATGAGACTTATGGGGGTGGTTCTTTAGAATTAAAATCAGGATACCATGTGACAAACAATTGCAAGACCACCTCACTATTAATCACCCATTGCTGGGCACGATCAAAGCCCTTATAGTATATGAGAGGCTCAATAAAATTTGCTTGTTCTGTTCTAAAGTGGGACATGACCACCACAACTGTGTTGACTGAATCAGACTTGAACGGTTAAAAAATGACCCAAGGTATAGGGACAGACCCCATATGCAAACCATAACCCAGCTAAAGATCGGAACTTGGATTAATAATGCAACCCTGCTACCTATCTCGAGCCAACCCGGTACAGCCCAACACCAGGATCCAGACACCACAGAAAACGAAAGCCCAGATCATACAACACACAATGACCAAAGCCCAATTTTTAATCCTGAGAACCCAAACCCAAATCCAAATACGAACCTAGGTATGGCCCAAACAACAGGCCCACACACGGGCCATCTCTTCACCAACTTGGGCCTTGGGAAGGTACCAACAACTAAAGGAAACCAGGAATAGGAAAGGAAAAGAGGGCTGGAGACGGCCTACCAAACAGACCTTACCATAGTTAATTTCGGGCCGCGTAACTTATACCAAGCAGAGAACAACCAGGGCAGTACAAGCTGTCTTGTGAAACAAGCTGAGATAAGTAACACCAGGAAGATGAAACAAGTGATACATGAGGAAGCAAGTCCCAGGCAGGGTCAACAAAAAAGAAGAGTGGTGGGGCCAAGCCATGGGGCGCCTCCACTAGACCAATGAATATCATTTCTTGGAATTGCCGTGGTGCCGGAGGGCCGCAGAAAAGAGAATTCCTAACACAAATCCTCCGGTCAACGAGGGCAAGCATTGCCTTCGTTTCTGAAATGAAGTGTTCCGTCCATAAATCCAAAAAGTTCCTAGAAGAGATGCCAATTCAAAATTTTGCATTTGTTCCTTCGAGGGGTAGCTCGGGGGGGTCTTTGGCTAATTTGGGACCACAGAACCGATCTGACAGTGGTCAAGAGCACTCGGTTTTATATACAAGCTAAAATAAACCATCCAGATAAGCCACCGTGGACGCTGCTATGTGTCTATGGGGACTCATCACATCGGTATAACAATCTGTTGTGGGAAGAGTTAAAACAAATCATAATAGAAGAAAGAGTGACATGTACAATTGGTGATTTCAATGCTATTGCTCATGAGGATGAGAAGGTAGGGGGAAACCCGGTTCTAAACACAAATAGCCGAGAATTTCGAAAATTTATCTTTGATACCGGCTTAGTAGACTTGGGTTTTAAAGGACCGGCATACACATGAACAAATCGACAACAAAGTTCATCCGCAATTTTAAAACGCTTGGATAGAGTGTTAGCAACTGTGGAATGGACCCAAACCTTCAACCGAGCATATGTAAACCACCTCCCGAGAATACATAGTGATCACTATCCTATTCTCTTAAACACCACCGGCCGTACTACCCAACCGCGGGGTTTCCAATTTGAGAATTGGTGGACACAGAGAGACAGCTTCAAAATAGTGTGTGAGCAGAGCTGGCACGAGGCCGGCAACCTTGATTGGTCAGATCGGATCCATTACATGAAGAAGGAGATCTCTAATTGGGCGGCAAGAGAACCTACCCCCCAAAACAGACTTGCGCAAACCCAGCAGCTGATCGCCTCCCACCAAGCATTGCTCCCAAACCATCAGAATCTGACCTATGAAAACAACCTGCTTCAAATCTACCATGAAACAGAGGAGGAGCTTTGCCAATACTGGCGACAGTGGGCACGTATTTAGTGGAAAGTAGAGGGGGATAAAAATACAACCTTCTTTCATGCCTCAACAACACAAAGGAGAAGGACCAATCAAATCACACAGATCCAAGACACGGATGGCCAGATAGTTGCGCAAGAAAATCAAGTGAGAATGGTATTCGTTCATTTTTACAAGGAGCTGTATTGCCCACAGCAGGACCTTAACGGGTTGGACCCGGTAAGATACATCCAAGCCTGCAGAGCACAGGACAGCCCGCTAATACCAGAGAAAGCCCAACATATGCTGGCAAGTGTACCAAACGAAGAGGAAATTAGATTGACGCTTTTTATCATGGGGCCCGATAAAGCTCCAAGCCCGGACGGGATTACGGCCCGTTTTTTGCAAAGCAATTGGGCCATTTTCAGACAGGACATCACCAAGGCAGTCTTTCAAACAGAGGAAACACCAACTGACTGGCTTGCCAGTAGAATTTTTCTCATACCAAAGATGGACAAATCGGTGGCAGCAACATACCACAGTCCCTTAACCATAGGCAATGTCATTTACAGACTTCTGATGAAACTCGTTGCTACTAGAATCCAACCATACACGATGAAGATCATTTCCAAAAATCAAAATGTGTTTCTAAGAGGTAGGAACATAGCTGACAATATTATTTTGATGAAAGAAGTCCTTCATTCTTTTTCATCAAAGTCATATAGGGAAATGGCCTTTCTACTCAAGGCCGATGTGAGTAAAGCGTTTGATACGCTAAGATGGGATTTCTTGATAGCAGCCATGGAGGAAGTCAGAGTTCCACAAACCTTGATTCGAATTGTGCTTTCTTCCCTAAGAGCAAGCCGGGTAACAATCCAAATTAATGGAAAGGGGGACGGTTTTATCAAACCAAGTAGAGGACTACGACCCGCTGTCCCCTTACCTCTTTATACTGGCAATGGAGTTTTTCACTAGGCAGGTGCAAATGGCAGCAGCAAGAAAGGCAATCAAGGGACTTAAGCTAGCATACTCAGCACCGGCACTAACAACAAGCATGTATGCAGATAACCTAATGATTATAGGTCAGGCCACGATGGAAGAGATCAGGGAATATGAGAAGATATTGAACGCTTTTGCAATACACTCGGATTGAAAACCAACCCCAGGAAATCAACAATCTGGTTCAACACGAGATGTGATGAGGAATGCAGAATCCGAATCACACACAGGTTGGGGGCTAGAGAGGCAGAACAGGAGGAAACGTACCTTGGCATTATCTTAACCCAGAAACAGAAGCAAAGGGACCCTACGCATAACCAACTAATTGACAGATTGTATGGGAAGATAGCGGGCTGGAAAATGAACTTGCTATCGTACGCGGGCAGAGCGGTGCTAATCCAATCGGTACTGACCTCTTTACCAGTGTACTATATATCGGTAGACCAACTCCCCTCAAAGACAATCAACAGCATAAATGTAGTTACAAGAAAATTCTTTTGGGGAAAGATACATGCCCAAAGATATATGGCACTAATAGGATGGCATAAGATCTGTCTCCCGAAAGATAAGGAGGGGCTTGGTTTCCGGGATATGGAGGCCTTCAACAAGGCGCTGCTACCGAAAATAGTTTGGCATGTGGCAAAGGGAAGTGATATACTTTGGGTTCAAGTCATGATCGCGAAATACTGCCCAAAACAGGGTCTGTGGGGTACAACCAGAACAAGGGGCACGAGCAAACTATAAAAGGTGATACAGCGCCTAAAAGGCGAACTCATACACGAATTGAAATAGGAAGTGGCTGATGGAAAAGGAATACAAGCACTAAACCAGCCGTGGTACCAAGGATGGGAGACACAAGTGATTACAACTAACTTGCGAAGGGATACCAAAGTAGCCGATTTAGTGGATGCCCAAACAAGACAGTGGTGTCTGACAAGGATTGAGGAGATCATGGGCTAGTCAAGCCTACAACACATTCTAAACTCAGCAAGAACACCGTGTAACAGCAATTCGATCCTAGAGGACCGCCTAATATGGACCATAAGCAAATCGGGTAAATACAACACAAAAGAGGGGTATGCCAAACTGACACGCGAACAAGAATCACGGAGTACAATGGGGTCAGACAAGGAAGAACTGATCCAGAGAATTTGGGACTGGCAGGGTATCATACCTAGAGTCAGGACATTTCTTTGGAGAGCTGTGCATGAGGGACTACCAACAAGATACACACTACATACCAGAATCAGAGCCATTGATGCGTTGTGTCAACGATGTGCAATGGAAAATGAGACAGTAACCCATCTCCTCTTCTTATGTCCAATTGTGAGAGCTACTTGGTTCAGCTCGGAACTAATGTTGCGAACTAGTACAATACCTCCAGATTTTACAACAGCAATGATACAAATTTCCAATGACTTACAACAGGATCAGATTAGTCTATTCTGTAATATCATGTGGGAATAATGGAAGGCAAGAAATGAAATGATTTTTAGAGGTAAAGTATCAGAACCGCCACAAATCTTAGCAAAAGCAAGGGCGATGGAATGCAAAGGAAATAGATTGATGCAAACAAGGCACTACAACGTGCCGATAAGGATTCAGGTGGCACCAGGCACGTGGGTGGTGCTAATAGACGGGTCCTGGGACACAAACGGGAAGGCAGGGGCAGGAATGGTCATATATGATGCAAACCAGAGATTGAATAGGGTACGAGGCCAAGCTACAGCAGCAACTGATCCACAGCACAATGCCACAGCCAGATTCAAGGGCACTGACAATGGCCTTACAACAGGCGATCAGGGAGAAACAGCACAATGCCACAGCCAGATTCGAAATCTTCTCAGATAGCAGGATCGCGGTGGCAGCAGTTATCAACCAAAACCTACAGGAACTGCCTTACTGGAGAGCGACAACATCAGTGGCCCACTGTGCAGCCTTATACCACACACACAAGGATTACATTAAACTGACCTATGCACCCAGGAACGTGTTGGAGCAGCCACATCGCATCGCAAACTGGGCAAGGAGAAATAACACAACATTTCAAGGAATGCCAAGCAATCAGTTCAAATGCGACATGGGGCTGCAGATGGAACTGGACTCATCAGTATTTCAGGTAGAGGAATCGGGATAGTAACAAGAAGAAAGTGGGCGACAAAGAGAAGACAAGAATGCAGGAAAATCGGCACTACAGTAGTGCATAATAGACTGAAAACTTTAAATTTGTAGTTCTAGTTTTAATTTGTTGTTCTAATTTTAAATTTTAAATTCGATCCAGTAGTTAAGTAATTTACAATTTCTGTTGCTTTAAGTAGGAATTTATGTTCTAGTTAGAATAAGTAAGGATCTCTATTTCTGTAAAACATTTATGTTTAATGCAAGCCTAAGGGCGTTCACCATCAAAAAAAATATATATATATAGAATTTCTTTTCAAAATAGTTCTATAACTTGTAAACTAAATGAATTTTTTTTAAAAGACTTTAGCCAAAAGTAAAACATATACTAACATATTTGTCCAATCTGGTATTTATAAACAAAACAGTGGCAATTTTTTATTTATAAGAATATCCCTACACAAGCGATATTCATAATGTACTTAAGGAAAACTGATTATGCTAATAGGGTAAGGTATTACGCTAATGGAATGAATGAGGAAGGATGAAATATTCAGTCATGTTAATATCATTTTGGGATATTCTTGCCTCCTACAATTCAGACAATCAACTTCCAAAAATTTATACCAAAGTTAGAAACGAGCTACCTCGGTAATGATAAGTTCTAGATATCATACTTTATCCGCAAAAGTGTGTGAGCGCTAAATTCAGAGATACTGGTAGAGATATGTACCAGTTTTAAATTCAGCTTTTATTAGCTCTTTCATTTCACTGGTACGTTGCAACTGTTGTATGAGACTAAAAAAGTTCAATGAATCATACCTACGAGTTTCTAATTAAAAAAAAAAACAATTGCAAAATGCACTGCTATAAAAAATAACTGTCATCTGATACTCCAAAAATTAAATATAACTTGCCAAATACAAATGACAATCAGAATGACAGGCTTCTAATCAGAAGACATCTACTAAAAAGACATTTGTCTAAATGAAAGATTTTAATAACAAAGTGAAACTAACAACTGCAAAAAAATACTCAAAACAAGGTCCGTCAAAATTTTAGGCAGAAGCACCCTTGCCCTTCTTTTTCTGGAGCTTCTTCATATAGAATTCCAGCTCTTTCCCTTCTAAAATATACCTGCCAATGAAAATTTATAATTAAAGTTTTATTTTATAATTAAAATCAATGTCAGGTAGGATCCTTAGTTTATATTATTGCATCCATTATAGACCATTAAAGTGGAGATTTTTTAAATTAGAAAAATACTGAATGAACTACCACAATGTTCCCTATTTTACTAACAAAAAAAAAAAATACCATAAACTTTCCATAGTTCCTTGCCAATATCCAAATTACTGCTCCAATCTCTCTCCAGAAATGAAACATTTAGAATTTGCAAGACTAAATGGTGCAGCAAAACAAAATAAGGCAATGAGGACTAATTATATTTCACACCAAAAACCAACACAGCTCCAAAAGCATACTAAATCAGAAGTAAACCCAAAGAACAATGGAGCAAGAAAATGGATTATAAATAGAAGGGTACCCGTCAGCACGTCCACACTGGCCAGGGCGGGAGGAGATGCAAGCTAGGAGACGGCCACCACTGAACTGCTCCTCGATGTGGGCATCAAGGGTGCGGCCCTGCTGTCTCTTCTCCAGCTTCCTCTGCACATGGTTGCTCTTTGACACCGTCTCAGCTGCTACAGCTACCCCTTCTCCCTCCTCGGTACCTTCCTTCTTGCCTGATGCAACAGCCTTCTTCTTGCGGCCGATGTCGACACCATAGTGCTGGAGGTACCACTGCTTGAATGGTGTGGCATCAACCTGATAATATAGTTATTCAATACACAAATATTTTATAATAGGTTCGAATTAAAAGGATGATGGGGACAATCATAATATGATATTTTTACAAAATTAAAAAGTAAATCTTAAATCAAGATTGAAAAAAATATCTATAGGAACCATTCGTTTGCAAAAAAAAAAAAAATCACACAACTTCTGGTACAAGCCTACCTTCATGAGATCAGAATGTGTTTAGCACTCCAATGAAATTTACCTTTTGCTATATTTCAAAACTATCCAATTCATTTGCTCTAAATTAACCCCTTTATTAAAACATACAAGGGAAATTGGGAATATTATGTGATCAGCAGTACTGTAGTAGTACCTGTACAATGGCACTCCTCACAAGTGTTTGGGTCCTGACTAGTTCATTGTTAGAGGCATTGTAGACCACATCAAGGACACGGGCCTTACGGGTCACAGCCTCACTGCCCCACGAGTAATTACCAGTATCGAGACGAAGTGCTCTCCACTTGACATTGCCTCCCCTGACACGCACCCGCCTCACTGTCTTGTTGCTTGACAGCTTGGTGTTGGCTGGCTGCCGTCCCAGCTCATACCTTACAAAATCATAAGATGCCAAAAGTTACATTTGTAGGAACACCCTATGTGATTGTTCTCCTATTTAACTGTAATTAATTTCAGAAAATAGAAACCCACTCTTCATAATGTAAACATGCTTAAAAGGCTTCAGCAAGCAAATTTTGCCGAATTTGTAGAATAAAAAATCATACATAAGATTTAAATATTTATCATGATTAGCATTATTGAAACGCCAAGATCTCCCCAATGAACCACTACAGCGTACATTTCTAAAATAAAGGCCAACAACCGTAGATCACGGAAAATAAGGTGGGAACAAAACAAAAAATAGTTTAGCAGGTTACTTTCTCTTCTTCCTCCAAGCCTTCTTCTTCCCTCCCGTAGCCCTCCTCTTGTGCATAGAATCACGGGAGATACCTACACAAAGAAAATCAAACAACAGTCGATAATATATATATCATCTAATCTAATTCTCAATCCATCTTCCATTCAACGAAAATGTAGAAATTCAGATCGAGGTAGTATGTTCTCTTACCCATTTTCACCGATCGAAGAAGGCGGCCTCTCTCTCTCTCGCTCTCGTAGTCTCGCCTACGTCGTGCGCCGCCTAAAACCCTAGTAGAGCTTTATGTTTCAGCGACTATTTAGAATGCGATCGGAACCAGTCGGATAATTTTGGGTCCGTAAAGCAATCTTATAAAAAGAGTCCAGTTTCTCTGTTCCGATTCGTTGGAAACTTGGAATGTTCCTGTTTAATTAGGTGCTGTGTGAGCCCCACTTGTCAGTAACTTGTAACAGGAAAATTAACAAAACTTCTGAATTAGAGGATTTTAATTTATTCTCCTTATCGGATCGGGTCAACTATTGACGCGCTGTGCTTTTATTAGGTCTGGGCTGATATTTCATTGGGGCCCAATAGTTTCTTTCAAATTGGGCTTGTGAATCCTTTTGTTATCGTCTTGTGTTTTCCTAATTCCTGTTGAAACCACTGGTATGAAATTTCCACAGATAGACTGCAGTCTGCATGGCAGCTGTAGATCAGACAGAAAAGGGGTGCTCCACAAACTCAAGAAGAGAGAGGGAAGGAGTCTGTATTCCCCCGGCCCTAGGTACCTGAGTCCTGAGATACACAGATATAAACGGACGATTTAGATTAATTCTAGCCGGACCAAACTCAACACGACATCTATGGAAATTATATGGGTCTGCTTTGAGATTCATACCAGGTTACAAGAAAGATCCATATTAAATTTTATATGCGTACGAATCTTGATTCGGACCTACTTTTAGGTTCAATTAGCTCTACCACCGTACGATTAGCATTAAGATATGTGCATACGGAAATTGAAACAGACTTGCACGGTTTTATTTTACTTTGTACGAATATTGATGCAATCTAATGGTCATTATACCCATCGAACCAAGGTAGGTCCGATGGGCATCTACTCTGGATTCGGAAGGGTAGAGGCCTAGAGGGTAGGGAAGGCAAGAATTTTAATGGCATTTGAGAATAATCTAGCAACACAGGTTAGATGCGAAAAACTAAAATGTGCTCATCTTTAGTAATACTAATATTACTAATGCACTCATCCCAAAATTGCTTATATCAACTCTTTTTTTCAATTTAATTTTTTTAATTACAGCAGTTTTTTTTTCTAATGAAATACTAATAACAGCCCAATTTTATTACTATGAACTATCAGTGACTTACAAAGTGTTATATCTATACTAACTACTTGTAAAAAGTAAAAAGAGAAACCTTGTACCAAAAACCCCATTAGATACTCAAATTAGTCTCAATCACACACACCAACTGAATTAATCAGCAGCAAGGTTCTTTTTCACTTTTTTTCGTTTAGTTATTTGTTTGCTAATCCACCACCGTTTATTACTAGGGTTAGCTGATGACTGAGTGCACTAGAAAGGTGAGCTTTAGGTAAGAAATGGGCATCTGAAATACACCAACCTAAGCTATCAATTATAAGAAAAGAGCTTGTCACAATTCAGCTTTAAAAGTAGGTACAGTAAATTAATCCAATTATAGCAAAAATATGACAATAATAAAATAAAATAATTACAAAAATCATGACAAGAAAGTGACAAATCAACAAAATCAAGTTGTTTGCTTACAGGCTTTATTTTTCAAAAAAAGAAGGAAAGCAACAGAAAGAAATTAAACCTCTGGAGCCTGTGGAACAACAGTAGTGGTGCCAAGGTATAGAAATCCAGTATAATTAAATAAATCAACCATGTTGTATGCTAACAAAAAATAATATATAAGATTGAGCTCTTCAAATAACTTTTTTATATAAATCAAAAGGAACAGTAAATAAAAATAAAAACACAAAAGGAACAAATTAATGCATTTACCGAACTGACCCTACCGGTTCACTACCGACCTCCCCAATAGCATTGAGAATAGATGAGTATGTGATCAAATCATACTCAAAGCCCATCTCTCTCATCTTCTTCATCAAACGTGCTGTCTCCTCAAACAAACCAGAGCGACTCAATGCACCAAGTACTGTATTATATGACACTGCATCAGGCTTGACATTAGAGTGTGTCATGTTATACAACATCTCCAATGCACGGTGGGGTCCACCCACCCGGGACAAGCCATATAATATTATATTATACGAGTTAATATCCGGTAGACAACCATCCTCCTGCATTTTTCTTAACATGGTGATGGCTTCATCTACCATTCCAGCCCGTACCATACCAGACATGATAGCATTGTATGAATATTCATTAGGGACACATCCGAGTTTCTTCATCTCTTCAAATAAGTTTATGGCATCATCCAACCTACCGCACTTGCCCAAATGCTTGATCATGACCGCATAAACTCTAGCAGTTGAAGAGCCGCATTTCTCTCTCAATTCTTGAAATAACTCAGCAGCAATATCAGACCGATTTGCCTTTCCAAGTGCATCAATTATGCTACAATAAGCAGCAGGGCAAGGTGGGAACCCTTTCTCATCCATTTCTTCCAGAAGAATCATTGCCTTATTTAGCCTATTAGTTTTGCAAAACCCGTCAATTAGAATAGAATAGGTGAAAGCACTAGGAGCAATTCCTTTCTCTTTCATTTTGTCAAACCATAAAGCAGCCTCTGAGGCACGTGATTTTGAATCAAAATGGGACTTTATAATTGTGTTGTATGTAACCACACTGGGTGTGCATTGCAACTTCTCCATTTGACCAAAGATTCTTATTGCATCATCTAAACGACCATCCTTTCCTAATATATTTATCATATTATTCATGACGACAGTGTCCGGCTTACAACCTTCATGAAGCATTTTGATAAAATAATCATATGCCTCATCTACCCGACCAATTTTGCCCAGACCCCTTATCAGCTCAGTGTAGGTATAAACATTTGGTAAACAGCATTGGTCTCTCATCTCTTTAAACAAAGCAAGAGCCTTGTCCACATCCTCCTTTTTGAAATACATGCAAATTAAGGTGGTATAAATTCTTGTTGTAGGTTGCATTCCGTTTTCTTTCATCTCCTCAAAAAGTCTAATTGCAGAACTGTGACGACCCAACTTCACAAAAACCATGATAAGGGCATTATAGGTTACCGTATCAGGAAAACAGTGATCCGTATTGCACATTTCATTATAAATTTCATGTACTTTCTCATACTGCCCTTCTTGTATAAGCATAAGTATCATGCTATTATAAGCCTGTGCAGTTGGCTGGCACTTGCGGGACTTAATTTGGTAAAAGATGGAGCATGCCTTGGCAGACATTTTTGCCTTGCCCAAAACCCTTATTACCTCAATCAACTCGGTTGGGGTGATTAAGCAATTAGGGTTTCGAACCATGTCTTGAATGGCCCGCCACATTTCACCAAACAGACCCGATTTCTCCAAACTATAAATTAAGGGCATATAAGTGGAGGAATCATGGTTAAAGTTTTTCTTTTTACTGGCCCATTTGAAGAATTGAATTTTTACCGAAATTTCCACATCAGTTTTCATGATCTCGCGAACCAACCAGTGGTCAACACGTAGCATGAGCACCTGTAACGCCCTCTCTGCATCTGGACCCCACTTGAATATTTTCAGAATTCTAATAAACCGTTTATCCAGTACACGTGCAGTGCGTTCATGTTTCGAAATCCTGGATGGTGCCGCGGTGTCACCATTTTGTCTGACAGCTGGGAGCTTGAACATTTCAACAATCTCACTCTCTGTTAAACATCAATCAAATAAAAACTATTAAAACAACTTTGATCAAATTGAACAGGAAAGAAGTGCTCATAGCACAGAGAATTGGATGTCAATAAACTATATTACTTCACTATTTACAATCATGCTATCTGTAATTTGCTTCGACCATGTAGTACAATTGTACAAAAGAAGCAAAAGAATGAACTGAAGTAGCATTAAAAAAAAAAAGGGGGGAGGCAATGCCCATAACCTGTTTGTTTTAATCTCCGACTGAGGTGAGGGGAGGAGGAGATGTGCCGTTGAATGAAACCGCCAGCCCAATAGGTAACCCTTCGCCATTCTCTTCCTAAGTTCTGATGGTGCATGATAGAGACAGCGAGGGATCAATTGGGGAGGAGTTAGGGGGCGAGAACCAGTTGGGATTTCAGGATAGCGCATAAATAAGAAGAACAACGGCCGGAGGGCTTCTGTCCTGAACGCCCGTAGTTCAAAGAGGGGAGATAGAAAAGTGTAAACCTGACTTGGAGTTTTCAGGGTCGGACTTCAGCACTGGGCCACTGGGGGACGCCAGGTGAATTCAGATCAGTGAAGTAACACAATTTTTTGGTTTTAAATCGCAACTGTCCGATTTCGATTCGAGATAATCTTTCCGGATCTAGAACGCACACATTCCGAGAACGAATTCGAATTCCGAAGTAATTTCGATTGACGTATTCGAATCGGACGGTCTTGATCAAAAACCCAAAAATTGGATTATTTTAGGGGATCCGGACCCGTCCTCACACATTCCGAGAACGAATTCAAATTCTGAAACAATTCCGACCAACGGATTTGAATCGGACGGTCCCGATCCAAAACTAAAAAATTGAGTTACTTTATATAGGGGATTCGAACCCGTCCTGCCAGGGTCCTGACTTATCATGTCTGCTAATTAAATTGACGAACTCAAAAAATGAAGTTCGCCAATTCAATTGGTGGATCCAATATTGGGGTCCGTCAATTGAATCGACAGATTTTTTTTTTAATTGGCGGACTTCCTTTCCCTAATCAGTTTGAATTATATTTTTTTTTTTTTTGGAAAAAAAAAATATAGGGTTTGCCAATTCAACTAGCGGATATAATAAGTCTGAAATTATGAGGAAAAAAGTGGTTAATAGTTTTTTCTTCTTAATATGTATAAATACAAATTTCGGATGTTTTGCCTCTATTTTTATTGTTGTCTATTTCGTTCGGTGATTGCCTGATTGGTTCTCAAAAATATATAAATTTTGCCGAATTTAATACAGTAATCACACTTTTTTTTCGTTCTTTCGTCGTTTTAATTCCTATAAATTCAGTATTTTTACACATCGTTTAAATATATGGACATTAATCTCTCATAATTTTTCCATTTTTAAAGTTAGAATTAGTGTATATATCTTAGAACATGATTGTATTGTTATATTTAAGACACATAATTATTATGAAATAGACTTTCTAAAATATTAGAACGATATTTGTTTCAATTTGTGAATTCTCCTTGTTCAAAGTTTATTTATTGAATTGCTTCATGCATTTTTTAAATTTTATTAAAAGAATTTGCTGAAAAAGTTCAGTTAACTATCATTTTAATCTAACACTAGTATTATCTGAAATTTTTTTTACAATAAGAACATATTATCAAATTTGTAGCTCTTTAAAATTTACTTTGTATAAATTTTTATTTTTAATCAGCCCCATTGTTGAAATGATAAGAAGTATTATGTATCGTGTTACTTCTATATATTTATTTTGAGAAAGATTCAAATGTCTTTATTTTTTGTGTCTCTATCATATCTCTATTTTTAAAATTTTTAATAACTCTTAAAATTTAAAAGTCAAAATAAAACCGTTAGATATATCTATATCATTATATCTATACATATGTAAAAAACTCTGACATTTTAACTTTATTTTAGTTGTCATCCAAAGCTTGTAAAAACGTATTAATATGGATAATTTTAGATGTTGATTTTTCAACTTATTGATTCACATAAAAACAAACCTGAAATGTAATCATTTTTTATGAGCACATAGAGGAAATAACATAATCACATCTAACAGTTTTATTTTAATATTTATGATTTAAATTTTGAGTTATTAACGTTTTAAAAACAGAGGCATGATGGAGACACAAAAAATGAAGACATTTGAACCCTCTTCATTTATTTTACTTTATTCATCAGCCTATTGTTGAAATGATAAGAATTATCTTTGCTAATCTCAGTTAAAATTACAAATTAAAAACTTCAAATCACAAGAATGAAGATAAATACTACTAGTCTATAAGCTAGTACATCTAACATTGTTCATGAAGGAAGCAATTCTCTCAGGATCTTTATTAATCCCATCAGGAGCACAAATCCCACTACTTACATCTATACCATCAGGTCTAAGTAGAGATACAGCTCCACTGACATTGTCAGGATGGAGGCCTCCTGCTAAAAGCCACCCATTCTTGCTTTTAATCTGTGGCAATTTAAACTCTTTCCAGTTAAATCCTTTGCCACTGCAAACAACAGTTAGAAAAACACGAATCTTATAAGAACACCCCGTCATTTTGAGAAAATTTGTCAGATTTGTAGTAGGGGATGCAAATAATAAAGATTATTGCACGTAATTCTAAAGCTTGGGTTAAAGTTTACAGTTTACAGTATATAATTTTTGGGTTCAAGGTTTAGCACTTTAGCGCTTAGAAATAAGGGTTTAGGGTTTAACACTTAGATGTAGGTCTAGGATTTAGTTCATACTCCATACAAAAGCACAAAAACCAAAACCATATTATTTGATGCTAAACCAATTTAAATACAGAAAGTTTCTAGTGTACCCGTCTAAACTTTTGAAATAGTCAATTTACCCATGAAAACACCATAATTTCCAACATCCCCATAAAAACTTAACATTTTTTCTTCTATCTCCTTATATTCATTTAACATCTTATTTAGTTATTTTAAAAATTAAATTGGCAAATATGCCCTTTCACGAAGATATCCCTTTAAATTTCTAACAGAGGTTAAATAAGAGAGAGAAAGACACTTCATCTTTGTCTAATATTTTCTTCACTGTACTTCTAATCTTCTTCACGCCCACACAATCTCAAAAGACAACCAAAAGAAAAAGACAAATGATTTTTCACTTCGTCATTTGTTAGCCCGTCTACTTTCATCAGCTCTCTGATTTGCTTTGGAGTAGCCCCAGAAAATTTAAGGAAGATAAGTTAGACGGAGGTTGGCCGCTGAGTTTTTACATTTGCGTGTGTGTGTGTGTGTTTGTGCGTCGGTCTCTCTGATTCTGGCACTCTAAAAATAACCTGATAATATGGTACAAGTTTTAAAGGCGTATGCTTTGATTTTTAATTAGAGGACACTCAAAAGTGATTATGATCTCTCTGATTCCCTTCCATCTATTAAATTTCTCTGACCTTAGGCACCGCCGAGCAGCTCTAAGAGACGAACTGCATGTGCAACTAAGGTGACCAGCACCGCCTCGTCTTTCTCTGTTGTGACTAGGATTGAGATCGTATGGAAATTTGAGTTGCACCTGAAGAGGAGTTCTCTGTAAATCCAGCTACACCCTTGTAAGATAACAAGGTGAGATCAGGCATGGTCACATCCACCTTCTCCTCCTTCCTGTCAGATTATGATCTCTCTGATTCCTTCTATCTATGAATTGTTCTCTCTTATTCAACCTCAGTTAGAAATTTAAAAGACATCTTCATTTAAAATGAAAGGGCATATTTGTCAATTCAATTTTTAAAATAACTAAAACAAATATTAAATAAATAAAAGGGGATAGAAGAAAAAAAATGTAAAGTTTTTATAGGGATATTGGATATTATGGTGTTTTTTATGGGGACATTGGCTATTTCAAAAGTTTATCCGGGTACACTGGAAATTTCCCTTTAAATAAACTAGAATAACATCTGACCTGCCGCCCTTCGCACTGTCAACAAGAACCCAGTCAACAAGCAAACAATCTTCAGACGGCACATTGTTTATAAGATTACCACCATCATCAGCCTGAAGTACATATATGATTCTATTTTTTCTTAATAGCTGGGGAAGCAACGCACGAGATTCATCTCCATGAAGCTACATATTAGGAAATATGGAATAAAGCAAACTCTTAGAAAAGAATATCACCTACAAAACATAAATATGATTTGTAGGAATTTCATAAGGATTCTTTTATCCTACCAGTTTAAGAAACTTGTTAGGGGTTGGAACCAAAATATTCTTGTTTATATAATTCCAATTTTGGCCAATAAATAATTAAATACTGACAATAGACCTGAGAAATAGAATGAAACCAGCAAGTTACGATTTCCCTAATTATGCCATAAGCAGGCTGTCTAAGCACGCAGCATAAAAATATGCCTCAATTTAACTGTAGATATGCAACTGATCTTTAACCAAACTAGTCACAGTTTAGCCTCAGAGTACAATAAGCAGGAGTGATTTGGAAAAAAAAAAAGAGACCAAAAGAAACCTGAATGAATTCAATGCCCGAAGCATCAGCAACACGCAAAATAGTATCCAAATCATCATCAACAAAAACTCCTACCGGCTCAGCCCCACATTCTCTTGCGACTTTTGATATCTCCTTTGCTACCTCTAAAGAGACAGATCGCTTTGATTTGGGCCAGAGAATCATACCAATTAGACTTGCACCGGCTCTTGCGGCCGTTTCTGCATCTCTGGCTGATGCAATACCACACATCTTTACTATTGGTTCTATTCTTTTGGCATCGGTATCTGTTGATAAAGGACTTTGATCGGTTTTGAGACAAGAGGCTTTAACTTTTGAAGGTTTTTGTTGTTCCACACATGAGACTGAGAAGCACAAAAAATAGAAAATAAAAGTTCAGAGAGAGCGCCATTTCCAAAATCATTTTAAATCATATTTGAGGTCAGGCATAAGAATTGAGGTACTCAAGTACTGGTAAAAGTATTTTCACTACCAAATTCAAGAATGGACCAACCAACCAGTAAGTACTGCCTACCAATATTGCAACTAGTAAGTTTAAATTACTAAAGACAGTTCAGGAACAGAAGATAGAACCAAAGGCTCTATACCTCCCCTCTTGCAAAGTGCAGGAACTCTTTGAACATGAGCCAAACAAGATGACACCATCTTCACCACTACACGACAAAACAAAAAAACTTATAACAAATTGTAGTTCTTGAGAGAAACTATTTTGGTAAAATTACTAGATCTTTAATTCTTTATATATGTAACAAGTACCCCAGCAAAATCCACAACTTGAAGCTTGAGGGAGCAAAACTTACCCAATTTCCAGATGTAGATTGCTTACAGAATTACCATAAAATTTATAGTGCAGATCCTTCTCAATATCTCCATTTTGGTGTTTATATAATGTTTATTCTTTGTTTTGGAGTAGATTACTATCTTGCATCGTCATAGATTTTGAAATTTTGAGTTTTAATATACAAGGATTTCAGATTTTCAGATTAAGGGTGGGCACCAGAGCGTCTATGAAATTTTATGACCAAATTTTTGTGAAAATTTATTTAGCGGTCTCAGTAAAACTGGTAACCCCCTTTTTCCTTTTAATTCAGTTTCGTCTATTTGGGTTGTTTGTTTAAAAGGGAGCAAGATAAAAGGAAAATGAAGACAGAGGAGTGAAAATAATAGTAATATTATTATAGAATAAAATGTTATATTATTATAGAATAATATGTTATATTATTAATTTTTCTAATTAGAACTTGCACTATGTTATTATTATTAGTTAAGGTATTAAATATATTTTAGTTATACTTTTAATTAATAAAAATTTATTGTTATTTACATTGCTATAATAATTTTGTTTTCAATAAATCTCGACGAACCTTTAAATCCCAGCACACAGTCTCTCTCTCTCTCTCTGGACCTCCTGTACTTGTAAGCTCGCTCTCACATCACAGCTGGTACTAGATTAAAAACAATAAATTCTGAAAAATCACAATGTTTATTGGAAACATTTTGCAATCTTTTCGATCGAAGATTATAGTAGGGACAGAAAGGTACAAATCATAATGTTTGAAGACCAAACCGCAAATTTTAATCTTTTGGGACTTGGGAGCATATGGGTAAAAGGTGGCAATTTCAATACAGCTAAAACACTGTACAGCTGATATGAAAAGAAGGAAAAAAAAATAGTCCTGTAAAATGTAAATCAGTAAATATTATTACTTAAAATTTTAAAATGATACTTGGGAATGGTATGAGATTTGGTTGTATAAATCTGAAGAGCAGAGAGTAACATTTCCTGTTGTACTTGAAACCATAAATTCTGAAAAATCAATTATGATATAAGAATAGACTTTAGAGGAAACAGTTCACTTTGACAAGAGGGAAAAAAAGCAATGTTGTTAGGGTTTGAGTTAATCAAACAGCTCTTAAATCCGGTTTTAAAATCTAAATCGATACTCACAAATTACTGGTAGGGTTAATTAAAATTTAATCCATAACCAATCAAACAAGATCCGAACTCAACCCTAAATTCAATTATTCAAGCACATACTTGATATTTCAACAGTGGCAGAGGAGAGGGAATCGCTGCGGAGGAGCGGCACCGGGGTCGGAGAGGAGGGCGGTCCCGGGATAGGATACACGCAGAGGAGCGGACGCAAGGCGCGGAGGAACGGAGCCGCGTAGGAGAGGGCAGAGGCGCGGCGGAGGAGAGGGAATCCCGTTAGAGAATGGATATGAATTCGAGTGGGCTGGGAAATCTGCTGCGCAAAAAAAAAAAATTGGAATGAGCTGTACAGGAATTTTGGGCTTTACTGGGCATTTTTTTTTTAGAGTGATGGACTGGACTGGAAACAATTTTTCAAAATTACAGGCGAGCCAATGTGAATCCGCCTCTGTATTAGCACAACCGTTGTCAATCTCTTTTATTTCTGAAAAAATTCACAGCAAATGAGCAAATAAACAGATCAAGTCAACCAAATTCAACACAAGGAGAGTGATAACACAAAACAAGAGAGATTTCAAATACCAGTGGTAGAAATCAAGTGTTCCAGCCTTCATTAATCAGCCAAAAGACTTCATCCTGACCTTCCTCCCTGCACCAGCACTCCTCTAGCGTTTCGGCACACGAAAGGGAAAGAGAGATATAATGTTTTCTCTGAGTGATCGCAAGGGAGAAACTTCAACCCATCAAAGAGATAAATAGTTAAGAGGAAGAGAGATGCCACAAGCACAAGTCTGCAAGGTAAGGTTGTGCTCCACAATTAGAGGGGAAATCCTTCATAAAGAAAAGAAAGGGGACGATGAGAGAGACGGACTCTCCAAACAGTAAAAGATACACTCCAATTTGAAAGTGACAAATTTCACCAAAATTTACGCTAAACTCTCCTCCAAACAATACTCTCACTCTTTTGTTCTCCTCCACTCTCTCTGCGGTTTCTTTCTTCTAGAGCAAGTGACTGGACATTCCTAATTTCGCGAGCTCTCAGCTCCACACAGTAAATTTGTTGTTCCCTCCCTCCGTGTCACCCCGTCTGACTAGCGTGGAGGTGAGGAGAGAGAAAAATAGCGAGGAATGGGGTGAATTGAGTTTCCAGGGAGAGAGAAATTGTGTTTTAGGAGGGAAGGACAATTATTAAATCTGGACCATTCTTTTAACCTGACACGAATCTCAAAACAAACCCCTATAATTTTTATAGGCACCGAATTGAGTTTTGATCTGATTAGAATTAATCTGAGTCATCCGTTGCTCCTGATTTATATGCTTTCTTTTTATTTGAAATCAAAATGATCATTTTTAATTTTATTTACAGGTCATTCAATAAATTTATTTATTAATAACAAATTAATTCATTTTATTGATTTTTCAAATTTATGTTAGTATACAAATATTTATAGTCAACAGATAACAATAATAATTATAAAATATTGATAGAAGCAATTATACCAAGAAGAATAAAAATTACCAATAGTCATTACTTTTAATGTATAATAATTATTATTTAATATAAACACAGACAAATTTTACAGATACTTGCTAGATCTGTGACACCTAATAAGGATACCCTGGGATTTAACAATAGCACTCTAATATTTTTCGACATTTTAATTGTTATATTTCTAAAAACTAAAATTTGGGTAATTCACAGTTCCGAAATTCGAGTATATTTAATTAGGTTGAAAGTAGATTTTCTTAAAATTAAACTATTCGGAATAACTTATTCAATGTTTAATTAAATTAGAATAATTAAAACAAGAAATCCAATTTTTTTGTCTTATTAAAATAAATTATTTCTAAAGATTTTGAGATGAGCTATTCTAATAAAACAAACAAACGATAACTATTCTTAATTTAGCTATTCTATTCTAGCTATTCTTATTTTACAACCAAACATAAACTTCATAACTTCATATTTCGTTTCGATATGAAGTGGGTTCCCTCCCAATAAGAACTCGACTAGGTTTTCTCATTGTGCCACACACCTTGTCTAGCCAACAAACCGAAAATATTAATAAGGTTCCTTAAATACTGGACAACTGTCAAGGACAAAAGGCAATACCATTCATATGTACACTGCCCAAGAAAGAAAAATAACAAAAACCAGAAACTTTCTGCTTCAGATACCACAACTACAGTGATCATGAGAACTTACATATAAAGCCAGTAAATATATGTTCAAAGATAAAACCTTCAAAACTTCAATCTTCCTACCAGCAGCAACCAAACCATAACATAGCACAAATTACTGCGACTTCTTAGACTTTGATGGACCTCTGGGGATTTTACTTATTACTTTAGCATCCAACACCTTGTAATATTTGTTCATCTCAGTCATGCCCCTCTCTGCAAGTTCGTCAACTTTGTCCTCATACCTCTCGTACAATGCTGGCACAGTATGCAACAGTACAAACCCTATCCACAAAAAACAGAAACATAAGTATCTATGCTGCTCTTCCATTACAACATGTTAGATTGAGCCCCAACCATGTCACGCTAAGGGAAAGAAAACCTATTCTTCTTTTACAAGAATGTGCAGTTAAGTTTTTAGAAGCCAACAGTACACAAGGAATTTTCATGCAGGAGAGTAAGAGAGAGAGAGGAACAGAGATTTGATGTTTTACCAATATAAAACAACGTCAAGAAGTCAAACCAGCTCCCAACAATAGAAAGAACCCAAAGCCCTGCAATCACCTGTTAGAGCAACAAATAGAACACATTATCATTGTGTGTATAAAGGTCAATTAACAAGCTAACAATTAAAATTTCTCGATTGGTGTTCGTAAGGACCCGTTGTCTCGCAAAGCGTCAAGAAACCTGCACTGAGTCACAGACGCATGAAGCTCTACTTAAAACATGAGAAGCCTTGGTTATATATAGAAGAGTGTTTGAAACAAGGCTATGGTTCTATGACTTCTGATACGTAGTTCTTGCTAATTATGTTAAAAAACTAATTAATACGTTGTTGAATTGTACCAACAATCTAATTATGTTCTAGAAAAATTTAACTTTTTTTAGAACATGAAATATAATTCTTGTAACTAGAAAGTACTGATAGTAAAAAATCTTCAAGAGCATAAAAAATTAGCAATTTTTAATATGATTTTTGTTGCATTTTTAAGGTAACAGAAGATCGCGTCTATAAAAGACGGTTTAGAAAATGAGAAAACAAATTCTCCGCTGGTGGGACGCACACATATAGAAATGAAAAAGAGCCTAGTGCAGCTGATATTCTACCTCAGCATCTCATTATTTACTTCCTTTTTTTTTTAGCAATGTCTCCTTAATCCTACACCCAATATCAGGAGTTCAAAAAAAATATGAAGGTCAAGCATGTGAACAGATGGCAGGCCCCATGGACAATCAGAGCAAGTTCAAGCCCACGAAACCAGAGAAAAGGAAGTCACAGAAATCGTATGATTTTGAATAGCTTTGTTCATTTTTGGACAGAGGTAAGGTCCTCCAAATCTGCACCGAACAAACTATAATTTTATAACAAATGGTTTTCCCTGAAACCACAGTACCTGTGCTCAAACATGCAACAATCATAGGGGCGCAAGTGTTCTCCTCGAGCTTGCAAATTTGACTTTAACTACACAGTTGCTATCTACTGTGGTATGTTGCAACAAGGGGTGGCAATGGTTGACCTACAACCAGACAGATAGCTTTGTGGGTTGGGTTCAGGTCCACATCCTATTACTCGATGCATGTCAGGTCAGGTTTGGTCATGACCCATTTAATATGACCCAATCCATTTTCATATTTTCCTTCTATGTTCTGCTGTCTTTTAACCAGCCATAAACATTTTTTGCTCAACTGAGCTGGAAAGGGGAGAAAAACATTTGAGAAAATTTAAGTCAATGCATCTGCGAATCGGAACTCCCCATCTCCAACACAGCCCCTGTTTGTGCCCATTGCAGTAACAAATATATATTTAAGTTATATATTTTAAGGCAAAACAGTTTGGTTTGGGCCAACCCATGAGCTGACAGGTCAGTTGCCAGTCAGGTCCGCTCCAACCCATTCAAGGAAAATATTAAAACATCGTTGACCCAACTCAAATTTGATCCAAGCAAACTTTCACCACCATAGTTGAAACTATTAAAGGTTCTTTTTCTCTGGAAACAGTTTTCTTCTTATTACTTGCAATTATCCAAATCCAAATACAACAGAATTCGACACAGTAAAGTGATAACAACTTACCATAAGGAACTTCTTGAGGTCGTGCCCTAAAGCAACATTCCTCAGCAAGGAAAGAACCCTGTTAATATCATTTCGCAAAGCGAAGGCAGCACGTCGAGCTCTCTCTTCAGAAATCTGCACCTCTGGTATTCTTGGTAGTGTTCTGTCATACAGAAAAATCAAGTTGCAAATTCAAATTCATGGCCCAACAGCAATTTGACTCTGTATTTTGCTATTGCGTAAACTTGACAGTTTTGACAAGCATAACATCATATTATCACACATCTCTCCCCCTTTCAATTCTACCCTACTTGACCCATTAAACAAATTCAGAAACCAAAACAACAAAAACGCCAGCCAACAACAAAAGAAACTCAGATAAAACCTTCTCTTTTGGTTTGCACATTACGAAACTACGAAACTAAAAATTGTGATCTAATCCCCGCAAAAACGAATTCAGTAAACAAGTCATTAATAAACCTGAAGTCTTGTATAAACTAAAAAGTAATGAAGTAATTTGAAACAATTTTAAGAAATATAATAGGCTCACATGTTGATACAGCTCGTGAGCTTGTAAACTATGAAAAGTGCACCAAGGGTAAACATAAAACAGTAAGATATGAGTGTTAAGAGACGGTAATCGAGCAGTTCAAACAAAACCCATACAGCAGTTGCACCGGCAAGGGCTCCTAATGCGCTTTTCTTGTCTCTCCATAACAACACATCAGCAGCTGAGGAATATAGAGGTTAGAGATTGGACACAGATTACATTATGAAACAATAAAAGACAATTATTAATTTGCTTGTTTGTTGGGAATAAATATTTTATCCTGGAAAATCCAGTCAACCCCTGTTGTCAAGTGTTAGAGAACGGAGTGGGTCCGATGCCCATCGGACCTACTTTTAGGTTCATTCAACGAGCTCCATGACCGTCCGATCCATTTTAAGATCTGTGTGCACAAAAATTGAAGCCGACCAGCACGAAATTTAAAGCATTGCGCACGAATCTTAAACCATATTGAACCCGTCGAACCTAAGTAGGTCTGATGGCCATCGGACCTACTCTCAAGTACAAAGTGTTAACCATAGCAATCTCAAAATTGAAAACCCCCTAGCATAAATAGCATGTGGTTGACACAAATTGACTTGTCAGATACATACATAAATTAACAGAAAATATACCCGTCTAAAAAAATTAAGCTACTATTTTTTTTAATACACAACCCAAGTAGAACAATTACCAACTAAGACTTTTAATTAAATAAACAAAACAGAATAGGAGCCGATTTGCCTTTGGACCTTTGCATATTAAATAATTACAAAAGCTAAAAACACTATTCTGCTAAAGAAGGGTAAAGGCGTACTTTTACCACCACCAAGGACCTGGTGTACGGGTTTCTCTCTCCCAAAAAGCCGACGGCTTTTTGGCTGGGAAGAGGCAACAGAGGGTATGGATCTCTCTACAACCTCGGGAACGGAAGGTGGCGATGAGTCCACGTCATCAGATTTCTCAGGTGTACTATCCTTCACAATCTCCGGTGGATCCACCGTTACGTTCTCCTGGACCGTCTCCGGCGACAAGCTCGTCTCATCCGCCTTATCAGCCATGACTAGTTTATCCTACTCCGCAGGAGCAGCTTAACACACTTGGGATGCGGGAAGGAGTGCTTTTTGGAGTGGAAGTTCAACAACAAGCGATCGGACGTGAATCCGGATTTATACGGAAAGAGATAAAGCTTGTACGGCTAGATAATGAACAGAGACCGTTGGATGAGAATCCAACTGACGGAGATTAAGTGAATTTTAATATAACGGCATCTCACTCTCGGCAGTCGGCACTATCTGAAGACACATGGCAAGCTCTGGGGCTGCACCGCTGCACCAACTCACTTTCTTTCTTTTTTGGATTGGCTTTTTGATTTTTGCACTTTTTACTTCTCACCCTTACAAGTGCACCGGGTCTGTTCACCCGCTTCACTATTCTCACATAAAAGATTTGAATTTTTTTTCCACATGAACAGTAATTTTTAGTTCAATTTCAATGCCCATGTCTATTTCCAATAGCCCGCCGAACAAGCTCTTATTTTAGAATAATTCTATGTACATTTTTCAGGAGTTTTAAAATCACATATATGTTATTATGTTTATCTTTAAAAAAATTTAAAAACTCACACATTTATTCAATTTATTATAATAATAATTTTAGCTTTCTAAATTTAAAAAACTCATAATTTACTCAATTTATGATTTTTTATTTATTTTACTTTTAATTGATCGGTGATAAATAGTTAATTTTTCCAACTTGTGACACACGCATAAACGTAAGCATAAATGCCATTGCGTATACACAAGTAGAAAAATGAACAATTTGCTCTCTAAAACTAGCCAATTAGAAGATTGAACATTTCTTTTACACATATTATATTTTTAAATTTTAAATATAGGATAAAATTTGACACTTTATAAATTTAAAATTTGTTTTAATATTTTTTTTGATAAATTAGTGAATTTTTGATAATTTAGAAGGTTAAATTTGATATTATAACTTTTTAAAGAGAAAAATATATAATTTTGAGATGTTTAAAGAGTATAATATGAAATCTTTCCATTATTTTGTGAGTTGAATCATATGTCTTATTTTTTTTAAACTCTTATAAAGACTGCAAAGTAATGAAGAGAAATCAAACCCTTGATATTTGATAACCAACTATTTTAGATTTTTTTTTCTAACCAAACGTGCTACCTCTCCTTCACTTTTTTGGAATCCAATATCAATACTCTTGTTTTTAAATCGGTATTGACAAAATTAAATTCCAAGTAATTATTTTAACTAAATTATCGTGAAAGAAAACGTTACAATTTTATAATTTCTATATTTAGGATGTGTGAAACATGTGCAACAATGTAAATTTATTTAACTTAAATATAAACTAAATATTTGAGATCGTTTGACAATAACGACTATGACAATTGAATTCTTTGCTCTCTTTTTTGACATTTAAGCTTAAGATTGGTTTATTGAAAATCAGATTCACTGAATTTGTTGAACTTATCTTTTAATATCTAAATTGACCAGAAGCTCTTCTTATTAGCTTTGTACCCTCACTTTTTATTTTTAAAAAAATAGTCCCCGTATAGAGCGTTCTGATTGTAATTGCAGAAACAACATGGGTCTTTGCAAAACATTCTGTACATCGGCGAACCGTCTAGCGAATGGGAAAATAGTCAAAATACTGAATAAGGTGCGGATCCGATTAGCGGGTTAGGCCGCCTGCATCTATGTGGCGGATTGCAAGAATGGCACGTTGCACCTTGAATTCATGGAGGGAGCTGGTTGCGACACGTGTCTAGAGTCCTGATCAATTTATGAGGGGATACTGAACCAGGATGTCGTTTGCTGGAATCACATTTCTGCGGATTCTTCTAATCTAATCCGTTCGTTTTAATCGGATAGATCAAATAAAATTTTAGTTTGAATCTCAAAACAAAATTAATACTGGTTCCTCCATCTACTCACCAACTGAGAGTAAATCTGGACCGTCCGGTTAGCTCCGCACCGTAAAACTCTGCCGAGGATAGTCATCCGTCGTTTGCTGGGGACCTGTGAGGCTGCGACTCTGTGAGCAGTGAGTGCGTATCCTCTGAGATATCTCAATTTTTGTATGACCGACGTGTCCGGTGCCTATTCGGAGGTAGCGCAGGGGCCCTATTATTTTTTCTTTAAGATTCGTGCAGAACATATTTGAACGGTTGAGATTTTCAAGAAAACACGTAAAGGTTGTGTTATCTCAGAGGATACGATTCGTTTGGAGTGACCTAATAAATGGACACCGCGCTCGTACAGGTGTTTAATTTTGTTGGTCGGAGTCGGCACGTGGCTGTTAGACACCTTTGTTATCTGGAGAGGGGGTGTCCCATGCCCATCGGACTAAACTCAGTTTGATGATAGTTTTTACCGTCCGATTGATTTCAAGATCTGTACGCATCACTTTAATATCCGTGCTATTTGTTTTAATATTATGTGTACAAATTTTAAAATGGATCGGACTATAAAACACTCATCGAACTGAGTTTGGTCTGATGGACACCACCCCCTCCCTTGTTATCCCTTCTTTTTAATTAGAAGGATTGATCCCGTCGGTTCTACAGAACGCGTTTGAACTTTTCTTGAATGCTCTCGGATTTTTTTTTTTTTTTTTTTTTTGAGAGCTTTGAACATCTGAAAATGCCTCGTCTGAGTTCTTATCTTTGCTGCACAAAAGCACGGGTCCCGGTTCCTAAAGTAACTCAAAATTTGAGTTTGGATCCGGACCATTCAATTTATAATTCGGGACCAAATACGGTGTTGCACCCTTGGCACCGATTAAGATTTTTGAGAAATTTTGACGCATGGAACCTGTGTTGCACATGGCACCGAAATTATTTTATATCATATTTAAAAAATAATTAATCAAATAACCACTGTTTTCATATAATTTCGTCAATTGAATTGACGAATCAAAAAGAAAAAATCTGTCATTTTATTTGACGGACTCATTTTTTTTTTTTTTTTTACAAAATTTCATAATGTAAAGGAAGGAAAAAAAAAATAGTTTTTCATTTCATTTGACGGATCCACATTTATTGTTAACAGAGAAAGCAAAATAAAATAAAAAAGTGGGTCCTCCAATTGAATTAGCGGATCCTCTATTTTTGGTCTGCCAATTCAATTGAGAGACATGATATTTTTCTAATTTTTCAAAAACAATAATTATTTGATTTTTTTAATATAGTATAAATAAAATTTCTGGCACTTGGCATGTGCTGAAATTTTTATAAATATACAAAATTAGAAATTAATTTAACAATCTATACATTTTTTTAACAGAATTCGAAAACTATCTATACCGATGAGCAGGTCATCGGTTACAAAGTCCCAAACCGATGAGCAGTTCATCGGTTTCAGTCTAGCACAGTTTTGATGCTATCTTCACACTTTTTGAAACAACGAACGGCTCAGATTAAAACAACGAACGATTTAGATTGAAATACTGTTTGTAATCATTACACCCCATTTTTGAAATTTTGAAACGGATGAGATGTTCATCGGTTTTGAATTAAAATATTTTTTCATTTTTTTTATTTAATTAGAAAAAGTTATAATTTATTTATTTTTTATATTAAAATATTAGAAATATTTTTTTTTTTTTTAAATTAGATAGAATATAATATAATTTGATTTATTAGAAAGACTTTAACAAATAACACGGATCAATATTTTTCAGATCGGATTTTTCATAGTTGTAAGAAAAATTAAAATATCTCTTTGTGTGTTATTAGAAAAAAATAAAAATGCTTTGAATCTGAATTATTGATCCCGGTTCAAAAGTCACTTCTAGATAAATACAGAAAATATTATGGTCTTTCTATTTTTGAAAAAATAATTTTTTTCAAAAGTTTAAAATACCTTTTATTTTTGAGTAATGATTACATATGTATGAAAAGTTTTGTATTTTAAACTTTTGAAAAAATTTATTTTTTCAAAAATAGAAAGACCATAATATTTTCTGTATTTACCTAGAAGTGACTTTTGAACCGGGATCAATAATTCAGATTCAAAGCATTTTTATTTTTTTCTAATAACACACAAAGAAATATTTTAATTTTTCTTACATCTATGAAAAATCCGATCTGAAAAATATTGATCCGTGTTATTTGTTAAAGTCTTTCTAATAAATCAAATTATATTATATTCTATCTAATTTTAAAAAAATATAAAAATATTTCTAATATTTTAATATGAAAAATAAATAAATTATAATATTTTCTAATTAAATAAAAAAAAATGAAAAAATATTTTAATTCAAAACCGATGAACAGTCCATCGGTTTCAAAATTTCAGAAATGGGGTGTAATGATTACAAACAGTATTTCAATCTGAATCGTTCGTTGTTTTAATCTGAGCCGTTCGTTGTTTCAAAAAGTGTGCAGATAGCATCAAAAAACTGTGCTAGACTGAAACCGATGACCTGCTCATCGGTATAGACAATTTTCGAATTCTGTTAAAAAAATATATAGATTGTTAAATTAATTTCTGATTTTGTATATTTATAAAAATTTCGGTGGCATGCGTGTGCGAAATTTCTCGCCAACTATGACTCGAGTCAAGATTTGAGAGAAAAAAAATATTGCATTCCACTTAATGTTGCAATGTCCTCGTTAGTTTAATTTTAAAAGTAGTAAGATAAATGGAGAAAATTAAATAAAAAAACCAGATTATAGATCTACCGTGGATTTTAACCTCCCTAATATTATCAGGAGTTTAATTTAGTTAACAAGCAAACCTTATATAATCTTATTTTACTAAGTGTACTAATGTTTTTAAATATAATTTTAATGCGGTATGCGGAAGGTTACCTCATATGCGATATACGACTGCATGTGCGGATTTTTATGCAGACTTATATATACGGATTTAAAAATATAATCAAATAAAATATAGCATAATAAGCAATTATTAATGAAAGTTTATAGTTAAATAAATGAAAGTTTATAGTGCAAATCAGTGTTGTAAATAACGGTATGCGGTCGTCGGACGGATGGGGTACCGCCAAGCGATTAATCGGTATGCGGCCGATTAATCGGAATTATGCAGACAATTTAACGTTTTTATTAAATTTATGTATATATATCATAATTTATTAAAAATTATTTATTTAACTCATTAAACATATCAAATAAACTTAATTTAAGTTAGTTTTATTATTGTAACATGACACTGTGCTTATTTTTTCGTAACACGTAAGCATTTTGCAGGTGTAAGTAACATATTTATTTAATGAAAAATAAATTTGAGAATTAAGCTATTTCAAATACTAATAACATATTATTTGAAAGAAAGAAAACATTCCAACATAAAATCACTAAATTTAATTTATAATAATAACATAATTTCATAAATAAACATGTTGTAATAATTGAAAAAATTACATCACTAAACTAAGTAAAAAAGAAATATGGTATATAAATAATAGAAAAATTAATCAATTTCAAAATAAGTAAGAAGAAAAAAAAACATATATAAAAAATATTGGATGAATATCCAAGTATAAATAAAACTACAATACATGATTTATAAACCTTATTATCACACACTATTGTAGAAAAAAAAAAAAAATGTGAAAAAAAAATCACTCTAATAAACGGAAAAAAAACGGGAATAAACGGGAATAAACGGCCGATTAATCGTTTTTTCCTGCCAACAGGTACCTGTTAAGCGTATTCGAAACGGTTTGGCCACCGTTTCCGATTAAACGGCCGTTTAATCAGCCGTTTTTCCGTTTTTTACAACACTGGTGCAAATATGCAATTAAAAGTTTATGGTGCATGGAATGATCATTGATAAATGCATGGAATAATGTCATTAATAAATTGATACTGCAAAGCAAAGAAATATTATTTTATTGTTTTCTTTTATGGCCCAATTGGCCCAAGCGCCCAAAAACCCCAGGTTTTAAGTAAACAAGCCACGAGCTTTTTTTATCAGCCCTATAATGGCTATTCCATTGTCACTTTTTCTAATTTTCATTCACTTTCATTCTTCATTTAAATCATCCGAAGTAAAAATAATTTAATAATAATAAAATAGGTTTAGATCAATCTTGAACATATGTTATTTTTCTCAATTTTCATTTTTTTAATATGAAATACCCTTTTTTGAATAAAATATAGAAAGAAAAATATCGAAATATTTCTAGTTTTATTATCAAAACACTCCTTTCATTAACTTCCATTGTCACTTTTACTAATTTCTATTGTCACTTTCATTCTTCATTTTAAAAATATTTGGTTGTGCCGTAAAATTTGTTGTAGAATTTATTTTAAAAATATGTAATCTTATTAAAAAATTTCACCTATTTAAAATTACTAGTTAAGTGCCCACACTTTGCCGTGAGAATTAAAAATTTATTTTGATCACTTTCTTTAAATATATTTAATTTAAAATTTAATTACATGATCATGTATTTTTCAACAATGAGAGCAAATAAAAACCTAAGTGTTTGATCCTGAAAATATGTCAAGATTACATATTTCTAAAAAAATTATGATAAATTTTGTAGCAGAAAGGGTATTGAAATGAAATAGAGGCTGCCAATGGCTCAACAAATGGAGAAGAAATTATTAGACAAATAATATAAGAGAAAATTAAAAATCCAAAAATTCTGATAGGCAAAACATGAAAGATTAGTGAGACAGGACTCCATTTAAACCCCATTTACTCTTGCGCACGGCTTATGAGCATCCAATTTAGACAAGCAAACGAACATAGAACATAATGCAACTGACCCCTTCCCTCATTTGTCTCATTACTCCACTGCTCCAATAAACTATATTTTATTTTTACCGTAATTTTGTAAATTAATTGTTAGTTGAGCCTAAAGCCAATATTTGATATTTGATAAACTTAATATTAAGTATATGATGAGTCTAAAATTAACTCTATTATTTAATAACATTGTTTATTTTAATTGAATTATTTGATTAGTCTAAAATTAATTATACAAAATTAAGATGTCATGTTGCCAATTATGAATACTTTGCTTCCTTATTTTTGGAACTTATTCTTTTTTTTTTCTTCTTTTTTTCAATTTTTCAACTCTGAATTTTTTTTCATTTATAAGGATACAAGATTGTCTAAATTACAAAAGTCAACCAAAAAAGTAAATTATTCGAAAGTGAAATAAATAGAAAAAACAACTTATAAAACATGGATATTGCATTGTAACCAATTTGTGCAATAAAAAATAAAGCAACGCAGCAGTAGAATAATTAAATATTTTTTATTTCAAATGTCATAACAGATATATTTTCATCACTCAGTTTTACCTTGAGACTTGAGTGCCTCTATTTACTTCTCCAGGGCTTTGTTTTGTTTACCTAAATTTCAAAAATCAAATAAATAAATACAACTTTCTATAATATAAACAAAACCAATAGGTAAACCATACAAGATTTCCACATTTTGAATGATATAAACCCTAACAATAGAATTTTTAAAAAGAAACAATGCTTGCTCCTGTAAGACTTGCATCTTCTCTAAGTACTCACACTTCTCATGTGCCTCCATTGGTAAGTTTCAGCATTGCGTTTTTTTTAAAATAAAAATAAAACGATAATAAACCTGCATAATTCAAGGTACTCTCAAGTGGAAGAAAATATTTACCTTGTTGTAAATCTCACGAGTTGTAATCCAGCAAATTATACCATGAAAGAAAAATAGATATAATAAAGAAATTTTTTTTTCTAAAAACTCATATATATTCTTAGTCATATACATATGTTTATATACATAACAGTAACCTAACTTTTCTAAATAAGAAATGATATTTACAAAGATAATAGCAACCCAGAGTAGAGCTTGAGAGGAGGTTCCCTTGATGGAAAGAAATCCTTGGAGGATTTTGATAGGATTCCTGACAGATTTTGATAAGATTCTTTTCAAGGAGGGCCATATAATGTTTCTTTCAAAAAAACATGATGTAGGCCAATTGACTGTTTTTAGTGATTATATGGAGGAATGTACCTAACCAGTCTTTTGGTGCTCTTTAGTCAAACAAAATGTTTTATTTTGTTCGATTTTCAAAAAAACATTCACGAAGCATGTTATAGAACCTACCTGTAGCCTATCTGCCAACTGAATAATTTGAGAAGATAATTTTGAGATTTCTTGTGCTTCATTAATTAGCCGAAATAAGTTTGAGATATCTGACAATAAAATAATAGAAAAGATGTAATTAACAACAATCTCTAATAGCAATGAAGTACTTCTATTTTTTTTTTCTTTTATAGTCTTGATATCTAGATGTACACTGAGTCTCCAAAAAATAGCAGGCACATATCTAGATTATTTGTGGACTTATTGAATAATTCAAACTACAGTAAAGAAGCCAATTGGATAAACAAATGACTAATAGAAAAAAAAAATACAATCCTTGTTGGCAACTTGTGTACCGCAAAGATTAAAAGAGATAATTAAATCAATTTGAAAACCTGATTGTTGATTGCATCAATTTCCTCTTTGAGCTCCTTGGCATGGGTCTTAAGAGAAATCTGTCCCTACTACAAATTGCAAATCAATAATCACAAATATGCAATAAGACTATTTCTTTTAAAAATGATGGAAAAGCAAAGAACACAAATTCAAGTAGTTTTCTGTCAAGCAGTGTTATATGCTAATAGTTATTGTAATTGATACAATGCTTTCAGATTTAAAAGGAGATAAGGTTAGGCATTTAAGATTGCCTGTTCATTTTGATGACTCCGTAGAGTATACCTCGCCACATTCCATATTGGATTCTAGAAAAATGCACCTAATTCATTTAATATGTATAATGCTCGTCTAGATAGTGTTCCTCTGATTTACAAATCCAATACATATCCATTAACTCCACAACAATCTTACCAGTACAGTACATGAGTACCAATAATCTGATTGCGAGACCAGAACATAATTCTTCCAAGGCACAATGCTTTTTATGGTTGAGGAAGGAATTTATCTTGTTTTTACTGGAGATTAGAATAGAAATAAGCTGTTCATGCTTAGATTTATAAGTTTTGTGCAAAATTTTGATAAAGTAATCAAAGAAATGGGTAACCGTATGTAAAGCAAAAACTATATACAATTAGTTACATTCAAAATGGGATTGCAATTTTTCTTTAATGACATCCCACTTGAAGTTACTTAAGTCAGAAATAAGATGAAACACACAACTCACCCGCTATTTAGGTATTTCTGCATGTCTCTTCTTGCACGCTTGCAGGTCCCGAGCTTTCTCTTGGCAACCTCAAGAGCACACTTGTCCTTTCCCACCTTGAGCAGTTCAATGATGCGCTTCTCATAAGGGGCAGAACCAGTGACCACCCTTTTATCAGGTTCCTCACAACGTGCACCCTCTTGCTTGTTTGCTAAAATACATGAAAAATAAAACAATTTTTTTTTATCATAATATAGTGGATAAGCACTTAACAATTTTCTCTTAAACAAACTATATATATATTTAATAAAGGGTAAAATGTGTATTTTATAAATTTAGAATGAGTTTTAAAATAAAATGCAATAAATTGGGTAAATTTGTGAGTTTTTAATTTAGAAGGGTAAATATGATATTATGAATTTTAGGAGGGGATACGTAATTTCTTGGTTTTCAACGTACTTTTATTAGGAGTAAGGATATCAAATGCATTCTTGTTAGTTACTAATGCTTTCTTGATCAACAATTCTAAATCAATATATCCTAATTCTGTTAAATTGAATTTTTATTTGATAGTCATACTGATCAAAGGGTAATATGCATTAGACACCATGGCATTGCATCTCTCATCTAAAATATTTGTATTACCAGCTCACCTGAATATTATGTCAAGCCTTTCGCCAGTGAAGAAGTTAATATTGAAGCCTCTATTCTACGGTTCTTTCTTGGTTGCTGCTTCAACGTAAGAGAAGAATTGAGTGAATTTGTGCTTGTCATTACTCAATTTACTGAATCTAAATTGTGAACAGAAATAAAAGCTTTAATCTAAATAAGCAGAGCATATATTTATATGTTTCTTCAAACTTGATTCATATTTTTTAAAAGCAAAATTGAGTGATATCCTCATTATCAACATTAAACTAAAAAAAAAATGCATAGATCATTGAGATCTTCTTTCTAATGGTTGGAATTTAAATTTTTGTATACAATTCAGGCAAATCCAAATCCCTTCTCTCAATTATGCACACAAATTTAAATTTAGATCATTGACCTCTCTAGTTCGGATCTTGACAGTAGAACTGCCGATCGATATAAAGCGACTCTCATAGAGAGAAAAAAAATGTAAAAACACATCAGGAGCTAAGAGCGAAAATACTAACCGTCCATCTCGACGATGGGGTTGACGCCATGGCGGCTTCCTTGGAGCCGGGCAGTAAGAAGGAGAAATGTCTGGTTTTGGAGGCGATTAACTACGGCCACCACGTGGCAACTGGAGAGGAGCAACTGGGGCACCATGTGGCTTCCAATGTACCCCGCCTTTTCAAGGTTTCTTCCTCACGCCAGATCATACGCACCTGTCGTGTCGCCCTCTCTCTCCCACGCGAGCGATGACTTCCTGCATGCGAGGGTAGGCCGTACCCGCTCAAACTTGCATCCCTCCCTTCAGGTCTCTTTATCTGTCCCTCTAGGGTTTCGTTGAAATATCCATCTCTCTGTCAATCTCTCTCTTTATTCTCTTTCTTCTCTCTCAGTTTCTCAAAGGGTTTTCTTTTGCAATCTCTCTCTGTCTAACTCGTAATCTCTCTCTTTCTCCTCTCTTGCAGCAACATAGGAAAAACAAAGAAAAAAAGCGTGGGGAAGAAGAAAAGAGAAAAAGGAGGACCTTGGGAAGAGAAAAAGTGGAGAAAGAAAAAGACAGTACCAATTTCTATGTGCTCTTTCATGTGGTGGGTACATATTTAATTAATTTTAGATTTCTATACGTTTGACTGCATCAAATAGATACATAAAATTATTTTTTTAAATTAAAGGCTGAGATTGAAATATGTTTTGATGAGTGGCTCAGATTTACTAAATGAACGGTTCAGATTACATTTGGGTAGATAAGCATTTGGAGACCAAATTTTTTAATGTGATATTTAGAGGAGTACTGATTATTACAATTAAATAAAATGGATTAAAAATAACAAAAGTACATAACAACACTTATTAATTGCTTTTCGTACAATACAACTATTTTTTTATAATTAATTTTGTTTGATAAATGCTATCGGTTAGCATGGTACTGACATAGTGACAAATAAATCATTTAGATTCGGTTTGGTGGGATCAAAAATTCGTAATTCGAAAATAATTCGAGTATAATTCAAGAATGATTCGATCCTACAAAGAAAGAAAAAAACCAAAAAAAAAAAAAAGATTTTGTTTTTTTTTCACGAATAATTCGTAAAAAAACGTTTTATTTGTATTTTATTCGCGAATAATTCGTAAAATATATTTTTCGTGTTTTATTCGTTATTTGGTTCAGAAATATAAAAAATGTTTTATTCATAAATTATTTGCGAATAAAATACAAATGTAGTAAAATTTTAAGTCAAGAGTGGGTTGGAATCGAATCAGTTTGTATCTGAATATATACGGATATCCGCTCTATTTTGATCTTTACAACCGTATCTGTATTGAAAAGAAGTTAACTATATATAATAAATACCTGGATCTATCCGGAATCATCCGAATCCGAATTAAAAGGCATACGGATTATTTCGGAGCGGATTATCCGGTTGGAGAGAAAAGTTATAGTTCGAGCCTGACGGTTGGAGAGAAAGCTGACACATTTATTTTCTATTTGTTTTTTCCTCCATGTCAGACGTCATGATGTGAGATTCCCTGAGACGTTCTGAATTTTTTTATTTTTGTGGAGCTGAGACGTTCTGAATAACGAATGAGAAAAGTGATAAGAAAATAGATTATCCGTTGTTCGGAATGGCTCAGGGAATCCCACATCTGACGTCATCGTGTTTTCAATTTAAAATAAGTCAAATTGTTTTCGTTGCGGAATTTTATAAACAGTAATTTAACAATTTTTGTGTAATTAATTTTTCTGTGTACGAATTTCAAAATAATTTAACAATTAGATGTAAAAAATAAAATTGCAGGATAATAGAATCGCAGCAGATTCGGATCCCTTCTATTGGCTTCCATTTGTCACTTCCACTAATTTTCTTTGGCTTCCATTTGTTTTTCTTCGGCTTCCTTGCTCTTTTGGCTTCTTTTGTCACTTTGACCAATTTTCTTTGGTTTCCATTTGCTTTTCTTCGGCTTCCTTGCTCTTTTGTTTTTGCTCTTTTGTTTTTTTTATAATTAGTGATTAAAATTACTGCTAATAAATATATTGATAAGATAAAGTTACAAAATTTTAAATTCTATCCCCTCATGTAATATAAAAATAAATATTTATATTCATACTCAATTTTAAAATTTATTTTCAATCTCGCATCACGACCGGATTCACTTCTTCGATCGCCGCCGCGCTCTGACAATATCGGATCTAGTCAATGCGCTCCAATCAAGATGAAAACTCGACACTCCGAGCTCCGACATTACCGCATACTCGGTTCCAATCGGCTCCGCTCGGCACTAATTACTTCCCTCTCGATCCACGATCGGATTCGCTTCTTCGATCACCGCCGCGCTCCGATGACAACTGGATCTACTCACCACCGCGCTCCGACCAAGATGAGACTCTACGCTTTAAGCTTCGACGATACCGTATTTCGGTTCCAGTCGGCTCCAGTTCCTTTCCTCTCTCTTATTCTCCTCTTTACTCGAGAATATCGAGAGAGAAAAAAGATGTTGTGTCGAGAATCAGATCTAAAAAAAAAGATTGAATGGAAGAGAATAGAGAGATAGAAGAGGAGGGGAACTGAGAGCTGGGGCGGCCCAAGCTTCTCTTCTTCTGTTTTTTCGCTCTTTCTTACCCAGCGAAGATGTCAGCAACCCTTCCTTGCTTTTTTGGCTTGAAGCCCAAAGAAAGAAAGAAAAAAAGAAGCAAAATCCATTTGCCATTTGCTTTTCTTTGACTTCCATTTGTCACTTTCACTAACTTGCGTTGTGGCTTTCATTCTTCTTCATTTATATCATCAGAAGTATGTTCTTTGACTTCCATTTGTCACTTTCACTAACTTGCGTTGTGGCTTTCATTCTTCTTCATTTATATCATCAGAAGTATGTTCTTTGACTTCCATTTGTCACTTTCACTAACTTGCGTTGTGGCTTTCATTCTTCTTCATTTATATCATCAGAAGTATGTTCTTTGACTTCCATTTGTCACTTTCACTAACTTGCGTTGTGGCAAAACGCATACTTCAGAGAGAGAGGTGTAAACTAACACCAAGTATGAGGTGTAAACTAAATGATAAACTGGATGTGAACCAACACCAACACCAACACCAACACCACACTGTCTATAAGTATCACATCCAGTTTATCAGCATGGTGTAAACTAACACCAAGTTTCGCGAGTTGTGAAAGTGAGAGAGAGAGAGAGAGAGAGGAGGAGGAGGAGGAGGAAGAGGAGGAAGAGATGGAAGCACCTGGAGAAGTAAACCACTATGCTATACTTCGTCAGGCAGTGAGATACCACCTCCCTGATGCACTCCGGCATCTCGGTCTTTTCTTCATGCTTGTAGCCACCTCTTTCATCATTAGGGACTTCAGCCAATCCTCTGTCAGCACCGAAAATGCCTTCACAATCTTTTCTACATTCATCCTCGGCCTTTGGATGGTAATGCTTTCCGTCATACTTCCCATGTTTCCATTAGAGGCAGTGCGCATAGTTCTTCTAGCAATGGAGAACATCTTTGGTCTTCGGGTTGATATTCACTTCTAGTAGTATTAATGCTTCTGATGTGTTTGCTATCTTTTTTTCTTTTCCTTTCTTTTCCTTAATTTTGCATTTGTTGTAATTTGAGGTGCCCTATAAGAAGAGTGCTTGTTCTCAGTAATTTAGCTCGGATGCCCTGTTTTTGTGTGAGATGCTCTGTTTTGTTCCGTTCATGTTGGGATAATTAGTTAGTTAAAAAATTCCAATTTGGACAAAGGATGGATTTGCTTTGTCTTTGTGTGAGATGCTCTGTTTTGTTTCGTTATCTTGCTGTGGTGGGATAGTTTGTTTATAACAGTTTAAATTTCTCAATTTTGATAAAGGATGGATTTGCTAACAAAGCGCAGGGGTTGTGAAGAGTCTAATAATAGCATTCCATTCTAAGGTTGTTTTTGTGGGAGATGCTCTGTTTATCTTTACATATTTTAGGCCATCCCATCCCATTGTATTGAAGGTTGTTTTTGTGTGAGATGCTCTGTTTATTTTATAAGAGCATTATATTTCTTTGATATAGGTTGTCAAAGTTCCGTTTACATTATGACACCAACAACTAATCTAAAGTAGTAATATTAATATTGATGATTAAAACACACATGACATATAAATTAATTATGAACTATTAGAATTGTTTTTTTTTATATAGTTAAGATGTTGAAAAGAAACAAGAAATTGATTGCAATTTTTGGCCCTAATTTTTTTTTTTTACAAAATAAGTACTTGTATTAATTTCAATATTTATTATTTCTCATGTTTTTTTTTTGTAAGAATTGAGCAGAAGTGTCTTCATAAAAAATAAGAACATTCACCATCTATGTTAAATAGGCGATTTAACATTTGAAATTAATTAAACAATCATGTCGTACAAATAATGTTCCAAGAACATAATTTCTAATTTAATAATCTATATTAAATTATCAATCATGGATCAAAATTACACATAATTTCTACTTTTTTTTATTCAAGTGCCTTTCTCTTTCTATGCATCAGTTGGTGTTGATTAAGCAAATTTCTCAATCTCTCGTAAGTAGGACCCGCCAGCACATGGTCTATTGGAGTCTTCCCTTCCTGATTAGTGTTCAATTTAGGACAGGACTGAGCAAAATTTCCAAACAGGATAACATAGATTAATTCTAATTAAAAGAAATCAAGCTTGTACATTGTCCTTAATGCTACATTCAGCATTATGGGAAAGTAACATGCTAACAGTGGTGCAGTCTGAAGGGATTGCATGCCAAATTGCCAGATGCAATGGCGTCATGCCATTCTGCAATATGTAAAATAGCACAAAAAAAAAGGGAAGGCATAAACCAATAGTCAAACCTTGAAAGTTACACTTAAAGGTTCATCTTTTTTTTTTTTTTTGATTGATCCAAAAAAAAAAAAATATGAACCTTTAAGTGTAACTTTCACCCAGCTGTAAATGAAATACTGTCTTAGAATTGAACAAGAGCACCAAGCCCCAGAAAGCTTGGGGTGTTTTAAATCCTATACCAATTCATGATGCGCTAAGTACATGCATAAGTAAGTCATTTAACTTGAAATTAGTAGGGTCAAGTAAATTTACATCAGCTTTGGCTTCAAGAGCTGCTCCATGTTGAAGAAGCAATTTGGCAGATTCACAAGAACTATTTTTTATTGCCACGTGAAGAGGTGTTTCTCCATACTGTCAAAGAAACTGTCATGCTTAATGTATTTGATAATTTAAAAATATAATATAAAATATTTTGGCACAGCCTGTCTCAAGTCAGGATAGAGGAGGATTTGCAATAAAGCATGGCGAGCCAGCAGTAAAAAAAAAACAGTCTTTTTATAAAAACGATTCCAATCATATTGACTATCTATTTCACCTTATGACTATGATTGGTGACTGTGATTGGTTTTTATTTTTAGCCTACCTAGAGATATTGGGGTGATTTAAGTGACTTACAGTGTTCCTCGCCTCCAGTTCTGCCGTTTCAGGACCCGTCCAGTCAAGCAGATACTTCAAAACATCAACATCATTTTTGGCTGAAGCCACGTGCAGCGGTGTTTCACGCATCTGAACAGGGAAAACAAGAAGAAAGAACACATTCTATCAAAATTTCCTAATATCACAACTTAATTGATTAAATAAAATAAAAGAACAAATGTTTGGACTTTCTTCTTCCAATCTGCTGCGATCCTAGATCGCAACAGCTTATCAAACGAACTCAATCAGAGAACACTGAGACGGAAAGGAAGGATAATTGGGTGGAAATTAAGAATAGGAGGAACGGAACTTGATACAAGAACAATTGGACGGAATTTTTTTTTTTTTATCCCCCGTAATTCGTTTTAAATTAAAAACCACCCGGTGCTGTTTTTGTACTAAAATACCACCCCGCACAAGCATTTCGCGCACTTGTCTCTGAGGATCCGCACAACCCTCGTGCGCACCCCCCCCCTCCCCCCATTGGTTGGTCCACGGAAGAGTTCGCGCACCGGGTCCGTTCAGGAATTTCGTACACCGATCGGATCCACAAAACCCTGGTGCGCACCCCCCCTGTTGGTGCTATAAAATCCCTTGTGCACCCGATTTTACCTCACCCCCTCCTGTGCCTCAGCCCCACAATACAGGTAAATTTTTATTTATTTATTTTAAATTGTAGTTTAGTATTTAGATAGTTTAGATAATGTAGTTGTAAAATAATTGTAGTTTAGTTTGTAGATTAGTTTAGATAATGTAGTTGTAAAATAATTGTAGTTTAGTTTAATTTAGATAGTTTAGATAATTTAGTTTATTTAGTTTGTAGATTAAGTTTAGATAATGTAGTTGTAAAATAATTGTAGTTTAATTTAATTTAGATAGTTTAGATAATTTAATTTATTTAGTTTGAAGATTAATTTAGATATGTAATTTAGTTGTAATTTAATTGTAGTTCTGCGAATTTAATCGGACGATGACCCATTAATTTAGTTTGTAGATTAGTTTATCGATTGTGTTAAGATTTGACATAAAATATATACTTCATTTTAGTATGGCATCAACGAGCGGCACAACACCATTGGATGAGCCTAATTGGGATCAGGAGTTGATCTCTACCATATTTTCGCACTTTACGGATGAGTACATTAGCCCCATCTGTTGGTTCCCACGCAAGGGCCACAAGATCTCACTACCATATGTAAATTTACATTTGAGAAATAATTTAAATTTTATTTTTATTTTTATTTGGAGAAATATCTCGATTATTTTTTTTTATTTGCATTTGAAATTTATTTTAGGATCATGACATGACGAAGGTAAGAAATAACCATATGACTCTAAAATTTGACGTGCGCTATGCATCGGTGTTACAGAGGATGGGGTTGTGGCATGTGTCACAACTCGCCCCTGTTATCGCAGATGCCGCACTTACATCTGCACTGGTAGAGGGGTAGCGGTCGGAGACACACACATTTCACCTGCCCATTGGAGAGATTACGGTCTCTCTCTAGGACGTGAGTTGTCTTTGGGGCCTGCCTATTACTGGAGATGCTATGACCGGTGTGGAGTATGGAGACTTTGATCAGCTCGTGACCAATCTGCTGGGTGCTGGATTGATGAAGCGGAGGAAGACAAAGAATGGCATGATTAGCTCCAAGAACGACATCTGTATAGTCGCTTTGCGGCAGCGCTCCAGGTAATTTTAAATTTAATTGATTGCATGCATGTAACTTTTTAAATTATTTGATTGCGACATTTACATTGTATACAAGTAATTTTACAGTGGAGAACTAGCCGAACATGCTGATCCCGCTGAGGCAGCTCGGTGGACCCGGGGTTACATTATGGAGATGTTCGCATGCTGGATGTTCCCAGATTCATCTGGGGGCACTGTTCCTGCCTCTCTCTATTACAGTTTCTAGTGGACTTGGAGAAGCCGCCAAACATGAATTGGGTGCAGCAGTCTTGGCATGTCTATACCGCGATTTATGCAATGCGTGTCAAGTATTGAAAATAATTTTTTCTGGTTAGTATTTAAACAATTTGATCTATGTTTGTATTAAAAAAACTGCAACTTGCAACAAAACAGGTGACCAAGAAGAGATTGTACGGTACAATTGGTCTTCTCCATCATTGGTCATGGACGAGGTTTCCATTCGGCCGTCCATCGCCACTAGTGAAGGATTGGGCTCCAGATTAGGGTAAGCCCGACGGGCAAACATGTCCTGCGTATGCGATGAGATGGTTCTCGGAAAAGTCTTTCTATCGTACTCCACATGGACGACCTTAGAAGTTGCAAAAAAAAAATTAACATGGACGACCTTAAAAATTTAACAATTCATAAATGATTTTCTTTAAATTAATTAAAAATGAAACACATCTCAGAAGTTGCAAAAAAGAGCTGTCAGCTTCTTCAAACCCCGATGTGTCATGAAATTGTTCGAACGGGTGTTGGTGTGCACCATCCGATACCCGCCACTGTCGTCTACCAAGCACAGGAAAATTTGTATCCACATCACTACAATCAGTTGCTCCACCGCCGTCATTGGCATCCCAATTTTCCTCTGCCTCTCACTCTTCGGGATCTTCATATGTATTTTCAGCATAATAATGAGGTTCCGGGATTGGAGATCTATTCCGGTTAGTTTGGGCCCGACTAGAGCTAGTGGATGCCCAAGGACGTCCCCGGTCAGATTGGGAGCGACTAGGTCCAGCCCCTACAGATGAGGACCGACCAGTACTTCCCCAAAATTAGGCCCGGACAGGACCCGTCACAAATTGCTCACGAACCCGACCTTGGGTCATTTGCGGTATAGGTCTGGTGTTCTGTCTGGGGTTATTTCTAGTGTTCTGATTTGGATTACGTCTGGGGTTCTGTCTGGGGTTCTGTTTGGGGTTGGCTTCAACATATAACTCCAAGAACTTGAAATGAGTGGTCAAATTTATTGTTATTTGGGTATACAACCCCCCAGCTATTATCGTCTTGTACTGGGAGCTGTTGGAACCAGGTTTGGTTGCCTTGACCAATATTGCCGGTACACTTCTCTAGTTATACCTCTAAAATCTAAATCTGGCATGATATTGAACATTTTCGAAGGTTGGATACTGTAATAAGCACCATTTGGCCCATGTAAAACTTCACCACCAAAATAACAAGCAATTCCAATCATAATCGGTTGAATTGAACAAATGTAATAATTAATAAATTTACTATTCATTTAAAAATAATATATAAAAAATAATTTCAAAATTAACATAAAATAATAATTTAAAAATTAAGGGACTAAAGAGAAAAATCCTCACAATTAATTCCCGAGCTCTCTGCTACCTTCGTTGGTGTTGTGGAATGAAAACAGTACTAAAAACCGTCTCTTTATACAATTTTTAACGTGGTGCGCCAGGGGAATGTGCGAAACTGTGGGTGCACAACACCATTGTGCGGATCCGACTTGGGTGCGCAACACCATTGTGCGGACCCGCAGGTACGCGAAACTGTTGTGCGGACCGTCCGGTGCACGAAACTCTTGTGCGAACCCAATCAAGCAGGTGCGCGAAATGGTTGTGCGGGGGTGGTATTTTTGTACAAAATCAACGTAGGGTGGTTTTTAATTTAATACGAATTTTTGGAGTGGTAATTTTTTTTTTTTCCGACAATTGGAAATTCAACAAAATTGATTATTTATTTTCATGATAATGAAACCACAGTTACATTGCGATTCTGTTACACTGGAGTTCTCTAATTTGACCCCCCTAACTTTCTTAAATCACCCTACGCGAGAACCGACTCAAATACACTAAAGTCTCGCCTTCACAGTGTGCTCTATCACTGACTGAATTGTGGGGCCCTTCTGTCGGCACTTCTTCTAAAAGCTATACAGATTCTCCTCGTGCCCATATGTTACTTCTGCCCGCATTGCCAATCTTCTTCTGCTCTTCTGTATTTGAATTTTTTCAGATAACTCCCAAATTGGGATTCTCTCGTTGCACGATGGCCGGAGAAAGTCCAGACGCAAATTCTTTTCTTCCCTCTCCCTTCTCTTTATTTCTCTTTCTGATCAGATTCTTTCTTCCCCCTCTCTCAAGAGTGGATGCAGAATTTTGATTAAAATAGTAAGAAATTATCGAATGAGGTTTAAATAAATAATTAAATCTAAACTCAATTAAATAATCGGATCTAAATTTAATTAGAATTCAAAAATCTAAATTCAATTTAAAATTTGAAATCATAATTTGTAATTTCATAAGCTCCAAAATAAAAAAAAAATGAAAAGCCTAAATTATTAGAGGTAAGATATTTTCGCTTTACTTCGGAGTCAGAAGATTCTGCGTTTGTTCCCTTTTTTTTTTTTTTTTTTTTATCTCTATATTTTTTGTCTCGAGTCCGAAGGGGCGAGTTTTGGGGGTGCCTATCCTCTGAGATATCTCAATTTTTGCGTGACCGACGTGTCCGGTGCCTATTCGGGGAACCGTAGGGGACCAGTATTATTTGAGCTTTGAGATTCGTGCAGAATGTATTTGAACGATTGAGATATTCCAAAAAGTCATGCAAAGTTTGAGATATCTCAGAGGATGCGAATTCGAGTTTTGGTATCCAGAAGGTGAATCTGAGGGGACAAACTTGGGTCCGATGACCATCGAACTCAAACTGGTTCATTTACCGTCCGATTTCTTTAAGATCTGTGCATATTATTTTAATATTCGTGTGAAATAGCTTTAATATCAGTGTGCACGGATTTTTAAGTGGATCGGACAGTAATGAAACCATCGGACCCAAGTTTGTCCCGAATCTGAGAGAGAGAATGAGCTACAGCCTACGGTCTGCAAGATATAATTTACAATTTAATATGGACTATCTTTTTTAATTGAATTATCTATACAGATTGAGCTATTCAGGACAGCATCAATTTTTAGAATATAACAAATACCCAAAACTCAATTTTTATAAATTAATTTTAAATAAATACATTCATCTTTCATATTTTTTGGTCATTTAATATAATTAAAACAACAAACAAAGATGACGATAATTACACAAATCAAGCCCTAATCTCACCGTAACATTTCTTTTTATTATCTTATATAATTATCTTCTCCAACTAGTTGTAGTTCTGTGTAAATAATTAAGTTTACCTAAAAGTTAATGGTTAATAAACACGAATTCTTGAGATGGTATCAGAAATGCCTAAGAACTATATTGTACCAGAAACGGTACCAGAGAACAAATTTCAAGAACGCATTTGAGTTTTTTTTTTTTTTTTGCAAGTTAAAACGTCCGTAGGTTTTCCATTCATCACCATAACTATTACTGGTTACAAATTCAGATAGTTAGAATGTAATTAATCAAATAAAGTTCAAATAGAGTTACTCGGACCGTGCGAAGTACTATTCTTAAGCGTATTCCATTTCTAGCGTGTAAGACTTGGAATCGCCACCAAGATAATCTGGAAATGTCTTAACTTAGGGCGCGATCATAAAAGCAACTGATGATAACTCTACAATGTCCAGCAGATGATCAATTGGATTATTAATTAGAAGATAAAAGAGGAAATCAATCACATCAGGATTTTTTATTTCAATTTTCTAGATGGAGACATAGGGGGTTTAACAGAGATTTCTTTCTCAGATACAAAAAGAGAATTGGGTAAGAAGATAAGTTATCATTTCTCAGAAGAGAATCAGAGAATTAATTCATCATTAATAAATGACAAGGAGCATATATAATCAAACTTGTAATTGAAACGGCTAAAAGAATGAAAGGGTGCATTAATTAGCAAAGGATGCAACGGTACGTGTTAAAAAACATGAACTGTTTGCTGTTCATTAACAGCCCATTAACAATTGAATTAAATATAGAGTTTTTTCAGTTTAGACCTCAAATTAACAAATATTACAATTGGAGATATTAAGCAAATATACTACAATGGAAATTTTGAGTTTTTCAAATTTAGTTTCAACAATCTCATATAAACATATACATTTTAAATATCCAATAAAAAAAGTGGTTGAAGCTTCAACTTAATAGGGTCCGGATCCCCTAAACTAACTCAATTTTTGGGTTTTGGATTGGGACCATCCGATTCGAATCCGTTGCTCGAGATTCGAATCCGTTTTCCGAATGTGTGCGCTCCATTTCGGAATGAATTGTCGCAAATTCGAATCTGGTAGTCCCGATTTAAAATCCAAAAATTAAATTAATTCACTGGATCTGAATTCAACCTAATCTAAGATAAGATGCAAAGAACCGTGCTTTTGTTTTAGATGAATTACTGACTTCTTTAGCAAAACTGCTCAGTTTGCCTAGTTAATATATGATATTATGATTTTGTCTGGTTCGTTTGCTCTCACAGTATTTTTGTTTTTACTGTTCAGATCTTGTAAGTGCTCTTAGCCTTTGAACATTTGAAATTTGGCCTTATATTGGAATGATCTATTATAGTATGATATGTTCTTAATTTAGTGAATCACTTTATTAAGAAAATCCAATTAAGATTCGTTTAATTTGTTCTCTCTCTTTCATTATAAATTCATATCCATTGAGACAAAATTAATAACACAACTCATATTAAGAATTTTTTTTCTCTCTTCTCTAAATTGTAAACCCGAATTAATGGCGCAGTCTATCTCTTAGTGCATTGTTGTTACTGTTGTTCTTTTGCTATTTATGACTCTTCTAACTTCCACAAGTGCTCCACAACGAGGTATGTTTTCTTTCTTCTAGCTTGCTTTCAGATTCAAATCTGCTTCTATTTTTGAGAATAGGATGATCCTCCTCTTCCCCTCTTCTCTCTTTTTCTTCAAAAGCAGTATTAAAAAGGAATTCGCTATCATAAAAAAGTGGGATCCACTGGAATAATATATTGATGATCAGCGACCTAAGTTTTCTATAGAAACACTTGATTCATTGATATAAGTATCTGGTTCACCTGTACAAGTATCTGAATAAAAGAAGTGTGATATTTGGATCCCTCAGCTCTCAATCTAGAGAATCTCTTTTATTTATTTTTTCAAGTAAAGTGTTTTGTTAGCTCACCCACGTCAATTCAGAGCGAATCACATGTCAATTATGTTTCTGTCAAGTGCCACTTATATTGTTAATCATATCCAAATTATTTTGTTAAGTGTGAATGTTTTAATTATGAATTTGAATTTGCCAAAGTTGAACACTATTGCCATCGTTTTTAGAGTACAGATGTTTTCTAGTTAATGTCCGAGCTGGAGGTAAAATATAGAGTTATAATATTAATGTCATGTGATATTAATTGATTTTTTTTTTTTGAAAGGAGAGGTAGTACAGTTGGTTAGAAGAGAAGTTTTAAGATTGTTGGTTACTCAAAGGTCGAGAGTTCAATTTTCCCTCACGACTTCGCAGCTTCTGTGAAGATTAAAAAAAAAAAACATTAATTGATTTTTAAAGGATAGAGTTTAAACGACAAATTCAAACCGTTCAAACAGACTTACTTCGCGAGCAATGGGTTTATATGCAAAAATTATAAAATTTTAAATTATTTTAGTATCAAGTCAAGCAGTCAAAAACTAATTTATAATGAATGCATTAAAATATACTTAAAAATCTCACATTTTACCACTTGACTTGATATTAAATAAATTCAAAAAATTATAAATTTTGCATGTAAACACATCACTTATCCAGTAGATCGGTTTGAACAGTTTGGATTCATCGTTTAAAGCCTATATGGTAGGTTTTCGAATTAATGCCATTTAGGTTGAAATGACACTGATATCGTACTAGCTGGACTCGTAAATATATTTCAGTAATAATTGTTACTAGCACCATTATTTTTTTATTAAACTGAGGTTAGGTGCATTATAAAAAGATATTTAGTTAACCAATTAATTTTGCTTGAAACTTGCAGTTTTACGATCCGAGGAAGCAACACCTTCGGTGGATTTTCCTAAGGTAAGCATTTTCATTTTGAGAAAAAAAATACATTTCTTGATTTTATATCCTAATTAAACCATTTCGTGCGAGTCACGAATCTTTAGTCGATTAATTTGAGATCTCGTTACTAACAAACTTCTAATTAGTTTTGGTTTTTTAGGTCCAGTCTTTATTATAGGATCCTATTTAATCTGTATTCTTTTAACATATATATTTATGATTTTCTCTTTTAAAGATGAGGAGGGTTCAAATGCACTATCTTTTTTGTGCTTCAATATGCTCCACATTCTTTATTTCTGTTTTCAAAGTCCAAATAGTCGGTCTGAACGCTCAACATAATCTTCATAATAAAATATGCTTGGAGACCAAATTTTATATTTTTTAGATTTTTTTTTACTATTTTTTAGATAGGTATAAAATCACTGTTTTAAGGAGATTCTGAACCATTCGATAATAGTAAAAAAATATAAAAAATATAAAATTTGATCTCCAAGCATATTTTATTATGAAGATCATGTTGAGCGGCTTGAATCGACTGTTCGGATTTTGAAAACAAATATAAAAAATGTGGAGCATATTGGAGCACAAAATGATGGTATATTTTAACCCAAAAAGATTTTACATAATTACGTATGTTCCTGGATTTTGCTTATTCATTATTATATAATCTCCAGCAGTTTCTCATTGTACATTGTATGCTTTGTATATATAGTATAATATCTCTGAGTCTTCTCATAGAGAGATTTTAAGAAGTTCACTAATAAATATTAAAATATATACATAAATAGTTAATTAATAACGATAAAAATGGGGAATTTTTATCTTATGCAATATCATGTTGTAGTTATACCTCAATCTTGTTATTTCTGCTTAGATTAAACTTAGTTAATGGAACATAACTTGTATTTATTGTATACTCATTCTGCATCAGATTTAAATTTGATATTAATAATTAACAATCTGGTTTAGGTAAAGACAAGCAGGGAAGCAAAACCAGAAAGGATGGTTCCGACCGGCCCAAATCCTCTCCACCATGGAATTCCCAAGGCCCCACCAGTCTTCTCAACTAAGAAATTTGGGCCCAAATATGATACCAACAAAAATCTAGAAGCCCAAATTCCTTGAGCTTATATACCCCTAAATGTAGTTAATTTAAGAAGAGGATCCACTTACACCGTTTTTAGTGATACCGGATTATACCGTATATTTTTAAAGTTTTCAAAATTGAAATAGTCGATTCAAACAGTTCAACATTATCTCCATATTAAAATGTGCTTGGAGGCCAAATTTTACTATTTATTAAGTATTTTACAAAATTGTTGTTTTCGGACCATTAAATTTTTGTACTCATTTTAATAAATAGTAAAATAATTCAAAAAAAATGTAAAATTTAATTTGCAAGCACATTTCTATAATTTTGGATCGACTATTTAGACTTACAAAAAATATAAGGTGTAACCGGTGTCACAAAAAACAGTTTAATTGAATTCCTTCTCACTTAAGAAAATATATATCTTTAGTTATGTTTTCTCACCACATTAGTTCTTTTGTTGTTCCCTGAGCACAGTAGTGATTAATATGGATTGATGTTTGTCTGCTGTAGATGTTGTGCCTATTTTATAATGGCTGCAAATATTGCCTTGACATGATATAAATTGTTTAGTTTCTTAGAATTTCGCTGCCAAGTTTTTTCTTTTTTTGTATTAAAACAATAGTGATTTTAGTATTTAGATAAATATGTTAATGTTACTAATCCGTTTTGTATGTACTCTTTAAAAAAAATGATTTTACCAATGATCGCTTTAGACTTTAAAGTCCACAAGTTTTTTTTTTGGAAAAACTCAAAATATGAAAGTTAATTAGCTTTCTGAATATATATCTAATTTACTCAAATTGTAGTTATTATGAGAAAGTTACGATTAAAATACTAACAATTGCCCGTTGCTTACTAACAATCGTGTTTGGATAGTATATCGGAGGTGAACAATTTAATCTTGCATGATTGTAATTAATAGAATTATTTTTTCTTCCAATTTGAAGTGTAAGGATGAAAACAATTTTTTTATAAATATTTTCAGAGAAAATAATATAAATGCACAACTTATATCTTATCAATATAATTATTATCTAATTTTTTTTATCACAAACCTATAACAGCCAATTCCTTTCTTTACTCTTCATCTAAACAATGTTAATAATAAATGTATTTAATAAATATATCTTGACTTTTACATTCAGATTTTGGGAAAATTCAACATATGAAAGTTGTAAGTCTCTAACTCATCTTTCTAGATATATCTAATTTACTCCATGAACAAGTTATAATTAAAATACTATCAGCGTACGCCATTATTTTTCTTAATCTTGTAATTAATTACTTCCTGGTTTTTAAAATTTGTATATTTCTAAATATTTTAAATATGATGCCTTAGGATTATGTAAAATCATATAATATAAATTCGTGATTCTTCAAGTTAGCTAGTAATTATTTATTTATTAACACAGAGTTCTTATGAAAAAAATATAAAATAGTTATAATAACTGATACTAACATATTCTTCTTTGTTTCAATACGCACTTTTTAATATTTTCTTGTTTGTGATATTTAATTTTTTTTATTATCATTTATATTGAAATACTATTTTTATATACCTAATCGTATATTAAATGCTCTTAAATTTTTCATAATAATTCATGTTAATAATGTTAAATAATAAAAAAAGTCATAACGCGACGAAATGTTGACACTTCGTTACTGTTAAGACTTTTTCAGGGAACAAACGAAAGTTTATCCGATAAAGATTTTACGCTCTCCGAAAATAAGCCACGGTAGATTTAGAGTGGGAAAAATAGTGCGGTGGAGCCAATTTCGTCACGAACGATATGGTATATGTGATTGTTCTGTGTTAAGACTCACGTGTTTCGTATCTTGATCAATTGCGTGCCGTGACTATTCACGTGTTTTAACTATTTTTTTTTGAAAATTTAGCACAGTATGGCACGTCACGCGAAATATCCGGTCACAGCACGACACGTCACGTGGACACGCGAGTCACGTGTAATTAGGACAGTTAGGTCTTGATTAAATGGTGAATCTTAAATTAACTGATTTAAATTATGAAAAAAAAATGTTAAACATGAGAACGTTTGGACATGGCACGCGAATGGCGTGACTGACGTGTTGTGAATATCCCTTGACATTTTGATTACGGCAGAACAGGCACGACATGGTACGTGTAACTGTTCATTTAGTTACGGTATAAGATCAAAATCAAAGCGTGTTAGTCACGGCACGGCCCGTTTTCCCATCCTAAGTAGATATTTCATTCATTAAACATAAGCAACGATTTTGTTTTAGCATAACTTTACGGTCCTAGTAAGCCCGGCCCGGCCCAGTCAGCCTGCTGTGCTCTTTGCTTTAGTAGGTACCCCAAAAGGTTGCTCCGGAAAAATAGGAGGGAAAATGGTGGCCACACTTGCTCTATCTTCTTCTCTCCTCTCCAATCCGATCAAAGGTTACCATCTTTTCTTCTCTTACACTAACTGGTATTGAGATCTTTGCGGACAACAGCTAACTTATTTTGAATTATCTGATTCTGACATCAATTTTCCAGGAAGTGAATTCATACGCATCAAATTATTTTCTTTTTATTTTTCATAAATGTGACTTGTATAAGTCCATCGCTTCAAAGATATGTTAAGAATTTTATACTATTCAAATTGCATTAGCTATGAAACAGGAAGTAAAGTACCCCTAGATCAAGTAAGATCACTTACATAATTTCTTTGCAGGAGAATTTCATCATAGAACATTGGTTGGCTTGAGTTCGCAATGGAGACCAAATCAAATTGCCGATGCTTTTAGCAATCGGAAGAGTTCTCGCAAAAGGCTTCCATATGGTGCTGTTGCATCTCTGGTCCACATAAGAACTTTTCTCTAGTTTGAAGTTATTTTTGTTTGGTTTTTCCTCCTTTTTGGGATATCAAGTTTGCTTTCAATTACAGTTTTAGTTATTTATGTTAACAACTTAGGTGATATAATCTTGATTTTTCTTATAGCAGTGACATAAAAATTTGCTAAGGTCCATGTTTAAAATAAACTTTGACATTTGCTGGAATAAATTAGTGTCTTCTTTCTTTAATGTAAGTTACGATGATTTAGTAACAATTTATTATTTTTCTTTGATATTCAGCTTGGAAGAAAGCCAAAATCTGTCAAAAGGGAAGTTGTGATCCCTGAACCAGACTATCGGTTACCTATTGCTATATTTGGTAAGATTTTTTAATTTAGAACTTGAAAAAAATACAAAAAGTCCTTTTTAAAGAACATCTTCATCTCTTTTTATTTGCAGGATTTCTGAAATGAGAAATATATTGTCTTGTGCCAGGTATAGGTGCTGGATTTGCATATGCTGACAATTTATTGGTGGCTGTTCCTATAGGTCTTTTAGGACTGCTTCTGTTCTTCCAGGTTGGCTTTGTATAATAAAGTACCATCTCTAGTCTGATCAGATTAGTACTGTTGTAGTAATTCCTTTGTAAATTTATTTCATGTGGATAACAAGGTGATGTTAATCAGTTGGAAAAAATGATACTAAGCTTATACGGTATTTCTTTGATTTTCAGACAACTAGAGTGAGATTTGTCTTTGATGATGAAGCATTGGTATTACCTTTCTACTATCTAATGAAAGACATTCGTATAAATAAAATTATGTTTTCTTGTGATTAGGAATTAATCAACTTGTGTGCTTAACCAATTTAGGAGGTAAAAGTTGGCGACCAGTTGGAGGAATCTGATGAAAATGTATTTGTTGGTGGGAAGAATCGTTGGAAGTAAGCATGCAAAATTTCACCTTATGTTTTTGTTATAATTTTACATTTTACTTTTAAAGTTAAATTTTATGGTAATTTCAATAGATACTCTACATTTGTGAATTGGGAGCTATGGTGGCCACAGTTTCCAATTCTGGTGTATTTCAAGGAGACACAGACCAAGCCCGAAGGACAAATTCACTTCTTTCCAGTTATATTTGTGAGTTTCTTGAATATCTTTTCAAAAGATAAAAACTCAAAAATCAAATATTACTAAAGATTCCTAAACCATTGCACACAGTATATATAGTACTGTTATAATGGTAACAGATTGGATTGGGTCAGGCTAGGTCAGATTTTTTGCCAGCTCTGGGAAACAACAAAAACATGCATGCTAAATCTGGGATAGTTAATAACTTTTTAGTGTTTTCTAACCACCAAAATAATCAACCAAATACCTTGAGAACAAATGAGCAATGAAAAGTACAAAGATAAGCAGATTGATGCCTGATCCACTGAGATGGTGGCTAGTTAAAATGCTTTCAGTTTTCAGTGAGTCTATGGTACTATGCATATCATGGGTTGATCCATAATACGGATCAATATTTCTGTTTTCAAAATCTTAATAGTCGATCCAAATTGTTCAACATGATCTCCATATGAATATTTATTTGCAAACCGAATTTATATTTTTAGAATTTGTTTACTATTTTTTTTAAAATAGATAGAAAATCACTTGATTTGAAAATTCTGGACCATCCAAGAACAGTGATTTTATACCTATTTTAAAAAATAGTAAAAAAATTCTAAAAAATATAAAACTTGGTCTATAAGTACATATTCATATAAAAATTATTTTGAACAGTTTGGATCGACCGTTAGAATTTTAAAAATAAAAATATTGATCCGTATTACGGACTAAATCGTGATATGCTTAGTACCATAGACTCACTCTTCTGTTTTAGTTCCTTTTGCGGGAGCTTATTTGGGTTTTTTTTTTTTTTTTTTTTTTTTTCTGTTGTACAGAATGGAAGGCAACTATATGATGTAATGGTAGAAAGAGCGGGCCCTTCAAAGACGAGTTCTCCAAAATAACTTTGTCAATATTTAGCTTATCTTTTATTTTTCTCTAATCTTAAAGCATCAGGGTTTTGAGTCAAAGATGCTTGAGTAATGCAAATGTCTTTGTGTAACTATAATCAATTTATATATGGAAGCAATAATTAAGAGGGAACCTTGACAAAATTGTACTGGTCATGCACCATACAGTGCTATTGTGTTAATGTCCGAAGAGGCTTGTAGTTGTAGCCTCCAAATCTAATGTTAAAGAATTCTATACGAGCTATGAGAGCTGTTCACTTTAAGTGTTTACTTTTGCATATCTTTAACAATAATTTTGTAGCGTTTAATACGTATTCATCGAAGATGCGTGTATGACTATTTTAAACATTTAGTATTTCTAACAAAAAATTATCCTAGTCAATACTTAACTAGCTTTTTAAAATTTATGAGTGCTCCTTTTTCTTTGCTTTCTTTCTTCTGATTTCACTCTCTGTTTGGTTTTCTTAAACTTCTTTATTCTCTTTCAGGTTCTAATTTTCAATGAGTCAAAAGTCAAAACTATTGAGTTTTTTTTTTTTCAAAGTTTTTATTACAGGTTTCAGTTCGAAACCTTAACTTGTAACTGATACTAGCAATTTACAATACAAGAACTAGATCCTTATTTTTCCTCAAGAAATTTACGATTGCTCCTGTAAGATTTGGCTAACGATAGTATGGAGGTCAAATGGTAGGTTATCATTGTACTTTTGTACGACCGCTAGGTACGAAAAATTAAATGTACAAGTGTTAAAGAGAACTATATGAGCGTTAAAAAAAACACTTTTGTTAAAAGTTAACTCACTTAATATTAGAAACACACAGCTATACATGTGTTTCCAACATATATATATGGGAAAAACAACTAATTCATTATTAAATATAACTTATCAAATGTTTACAGAAATAAGATACATATTAAAAGAAACTGACTTCTAAACATATTCATAAATGTATATAAAAATGGACATTTAAAGGGTTGAATTTAGTTTCCTTTCTATATCTAATAATCACGCAATTGAAACAAACAAGGTCCGACATATTATTGGTAGAAGGTCCAAAGAGGGGTTCTACACTATATTTCTTTGCATCAGAATAATTTGAGGATGAAGAAAAAAAGAAGAATAATCTGAGGAAGATAGAAAAGTCCATAAAAATTATGAAAATTTGATATTTGGCTCCTAGTAAAGTTATTTCTACAAGAGAATCTCAAGGGTAATGACATCCAACCTAACCCATCAAAAATTGATCCGTTATGTTAACGGGTCAGCTTTAGGTACAGGATCCTCTGGACATGATGCAGGTTGGTTCAGATTTACAAGTCAACTTGCAGAAATCAGTGCAGCTTCTGAGAACTTCCGTGGGTAACAAGGATTGAACATATAACATAAATGCTACATACTGCCCAAAAAATAGACCATGGATAATACACTGTTAAGAAAGTATTAACATAAACTGCATTAAGACCTCTTACAGTCGACAGCATTCAAATTCACAAGAAGCTCTAATGAATATATTCTTGCAACCTGAAAGTAACAACATTTTTCACAAGTAGGAATTGTAGCCACCTCCAAGGGGTATTCTTGGTCTAAAATCAGCCTCCACATTTATGCATGGATAGCATCTGAAGCCAACACTCTGAAACAATCAAAGAGCTAGTGAGTAAGAACACTTGGCACATATATAGGTTTAATTTAGTTCCAAGTCTGCAGAGCAATATATAGAAAATCAAATAACTTACCGGCACACTTAGTATAAGATCTTGATTATTAACAACCACTGGTAGAGCTCTTCTTGCTGAAGCCGGGATGAATCTCAGAGCTTCAAGAGCTTTTGCGGCAGAAATTACCATGTAATCACTAAATTCAACCTCTGATTTGTTAAAAGTACCAGAATCAACACCCTTTTCAATATATTGACTTCTACAAACTCGCGCAAGAAACAGCCAATCAGCATCCACCATGTGGCGGATTGTGACTTTCCTCTCACCGGTAGCCTGGCAGAAATGACAGTGATGGTCTACATTTTTGTTTGAAGTACTATAGTTTAATCCATAAGTAACCAAAAATCTACTCATGAAGTGACATGCATGTCCAGGTTCTAAATGTACGCTCAAAGCACCTTCAGAAGTTCTTTCATGCAACTCATCTTTACTAGTCTTTGCTTCTTTTGAGCTAGAGAACCTATTTTGCTCCTCTTGTTGCAACAAAGAGAGCTCCTTTAAAGTAAAATCATTAATTAAGTTGAGCTTCTTTGCTTCGTTTAGAATATCCACAGGTGATTTTGCATTTACAAAAGGTACACTGGATTCTTCATGAACCAGTAAATTAGAACGTAAATTTAGCTCACTAATTATGTCCCTAGTTTCAGTACGTAATCTGCTATCTTCAAAATGAAAATCTGACAAACAGTTGTACAAAGTGGATGCATTCTTTGATGAATCAAGTGAGTCAACAGAAAAGGAGACAACAATTTTTCTTCCTTTTGATCCTGGAGCAGGTGACAGGTTGCAACCAGCCACTGTAAGAGAACTCTGCACCATAATTAATAACTAAGTAAAAAATATTACTCATTCAACAGGTATAAAAATAATCAATTAATTTACCTTACATGGCATGCCACGAGCATAGTCCATGAGTAAGCGAGAGGACCTACCGCGAACTGGCCGATGCTTTTGGGATATGAACTGTAAACTCAAAATTTAGTACTGCTAATTGCAATGTTGATAACAAAAGCAATACTCAGTCAACATTTGGGAATGCAACTGCATAGAAAGGAGTTCAATTGACCTGTATGACAGCGGTCATGTATTGAGAGAGGCTGAGGTCATCAATCTCTGTAGGATTGAGCTTCTCTAAATCAATGGTAGCATAGCCGAACTGAAAAAAAAGATAACATCTAGCACAATTATTCTCAAACAAATTTATGCACCAAAAAAAATTATACAACAAATAGAAAAGAAATCCAAAGAATTACGCGTGTCAGGACACACCAGCCAATTCAGTAGTAATGAGATTTTTGGTTCTCATAACTTTTTTTGCATTTTGCTTGCCAATTTTGTTCTTTAGTTTCTATTATGCTGGAAATATCTTAGTTGAGCAAAATATAAAAAAGGGCAATTAAGAGAACCTAATGGTACTTGTTTTGGGCTGATATCAAGCTTTTACTAAACTGTATAGAACTAGAGAAAAAACCTCACTGATTGTCAGAGACTGACTTATCAGCTCTCGGCAAACTTTATCAACACAAGATCGTGTTAGCCGGCATGCAGATATAAGACTCTGCACTTCTGACCAAAATGAACCTGAGATATGGAACACAACATTTTAGAGAAGAAACTAATAAATAATATAAAACCACAAAACATAAGACTAAACTTACATGATGACAAGCTTGTCAGTGATGAGCGAATTCGATTTCGTGCAAACAACATGCTTTTATTTGTCGGATCCTCAACCCATTCTAGATTGCTTCCTTGACAAATCTTAAGATAATGCACTACTCGTTAAACTATGAATCGCTGCCTTGGTAAGTCAGGATATTGAAATGTCCAAAAAGCAAAAAAAAAAAAAAAATGTCGTTGAGCTTGCTTACTTTATAGATGTCATGCTTTGAAAATTCAAGCATTGGTCTAACAAGTAGTACTCCTTGGTTTGGAGAGATCTGTTGTGGAAATAATTGTGAAACAAAGGCCATTCCTGCAAGACCCATAACTCCACTATTGCGAGACAGCCTCAGAACCAAGAGCTCAGCCTGCATGAATAGTTTTCAAGCACTTACAGAAAAATAAATTAAAAGAAATATCGGATATCTACCTAGAAACCATTCATCGTACCACTTACAAATACACCATGTTGTAAATGTAAAAGTTATGGAACACAGGAAGCGGAGATATAGCAGAAAGAAAACCTGGTCATCAGCATGATGAGCAATAAGCAAGATGCTGAATTGTTGCTTCATGCAAAGGTCTACAAAATGTTGGTACCTGCTTGAATTAAAAAAACAAGATAAAAATATTATTGTAATAAATTGGTCTTGAATGTGCAAGATATTTTGACAATAAATTAAACTTTTTGGTGTTAATTTATATTCATACTGTTTAAAAATAAAATGCAAAGAGATAAGCTACTTCATTGCTTAAGAAGAAATTACCTCATTTCACGAGCAGCCTCTTGCAAATGGCCTTGCTTAGGCCGTCCATCAGGCCAATCACAACAAACAATCTCACATCTAACAGCTAAAGAACAAATAAAGTAACCAAATGTTAAAATTAAAACCCAACAATGGCAACACAAATGCACCTAACCACACAATTTGATTTCTTACCCATTTTATGAACCCTATCTCGCACCAGATTTGCCTCATCAGAGCTCTCAGGCCGCAACCTGTGGTCCACCACAATCCCTAAAAGACCATCTACAAATCCTGACACGTTATTCTTCTTTACCGAACCATCAGATTTCCATCCAGCGCTTAAGGCACACAACGCCATGCTGTCGGGTCCACCAGAGACTCCCACAGCTTCCAAAGGAAATAGCAACAGATTTCTGAACAAATGCAAGTTTATTTGAGTAAAGGAGATAGAAGAGGAAAACACTGATGTAGTACCGATTCGGTGATGGGGCTTGATGCCAGCCATGGCCATTCGACGAGCGAAGGTCTCCTTGTAGGCTGAAATATCGGTAGCTGACATGGCACATCGGTAGATTATACGGCGGAGAGGGAGACATGGACTTGCGCGAGTGCTGAGAAGCATGGATGCATATCCCATCCCTCTGCTCAGCTCGCAGTAGACAGTAGTAGTAGTAGAGTACGGTCGGGCTCTCGGGGAGACGGGAGAGACTAATCTCATTTGAAGATAATCTGGGCCGGAAATAGTGGGCCACGTGGTATTATATTTTGGTCCATATCAATAGGAAAGGGCCACTCTTACAAGCAGAGACATAATGGGCTACGTGGTATTATTTTTGTTATGAGTACGACAATGGGCCGAATAGATTCTCAGCTCCTGAATCTAAAATTGGATTCCTGACCATTTGACCATTGGGATGTAGCTGTCAACAGAGGATTGGAATCCCCCGCTCGTCAAATTGACAAACACGATCTGCCTTTTCAAATCAAATCATTAATTTGTATTGAGATTCGTGCATAAAAAATTCAATAATTTAATTTGAAAAAACAGAATTCTGTTCGCCAATTGACAAGCAGCAGACTCGGATCCGTCAATAGAACCAATTGGAATTGGATTCAGTTTAGACAATCAATAAGATAGGTATTTTAAAGATTATATATGTAAATTTTAGGAATAATTATTGTCGTACTCATAAAAAAAAACTTCTAAATATTCAAACAGCCATCAAAAATTAAAAATTGCTTGCTTGTCTACTAAAAATAAATATCTTTTCTCATTTTCTTTTCCTTTAATCCAATTTTAAGGTTTTATTTGATTAACTAGAATTACCTAATTTTTAAATTTTAAACTGCTTACAAAGTTTTTTTTTTTTTTTTTTTTATCAATACAAATACAATAGCTAAGCTTGCATATTAGCATTGATTGATTATAATGGAAAATAATATTGATTGTAGTTAGACAAGAATGTGTTCGTTTGAAGAGAACTATAAATTAGTTATTTTATCTTGAAATAAAAATTATAACAAGCTTAAATAAAATTTTAACTAGATTTAAGAAAGGATAAATGGAAAATATTATTAGTATTAATATAAAAATAAATAATTTTTAATTTTTGAGGGAGAAATTAAATATTTAATTTTGATGTGTATGACAATAATTATTCTAATTTAAATGAGAATTTTATTTTAATATTTTGATGAAAAAATAATTAATGTAGAATAATTTAATGGGTATTACCAACAATTTTCCCTAAATTTTATGAGTTATCATATACATTATTTTAATCTATAAACGAATTTATTTACACAAATTAAAATTAAATTATCCAATTATGAATATCCATTGAAAAAATGAGAACTCGACTTCGTAATTCTGAGTTAAACCTCCACTTATATATATTTTTTATACATAAAATTGTATTTAAATATTTTAACAAAACATGTATACTATATTTGGTTTTCATAAATGGAGGCATTTTAGTATATAAGCAGTTATTATAATAGAACAAAAAAATTTCTCGGTGAAATTATGTTTCATAAAAATCAAATTCAGTATACTTGATTAATCAATATTTAAATTTAATGCTATTTTGAAAAAAAATTCTATCCTTCTTTTCCCTGTTTAGGCAAGCTGCGCGTGGAGGCATCTCAAGAGAGAAATGTCGTCTCTCCAGTTTCTCTCTTCAACCTCCCGAAACCCTAAGCCCAAGCTCACTAAACACCCTTCTCCTTCTCCTTCTCCCTCTCTGACCTTCTGCTCATCCCTCTTTCCCTCCAAAACCTCCAATTCCATCTCCTCGCGGACCCATTTGAGACTTCGCTCTCCCAAAGCTCATTTCTCCAATCAAGAGCCGACTTTGAGCCAAACCCATTTAACATTTCACGGGAGAAATGCCAATTTCTCTGGTTTGGGTCTCACCTGTAGAAAAAGGAGCAGCACCCGGTGCAGCCAAGGCAACGAGGTGACTGATGCGCCACGATTGGTGGAGAGGGAGAGTGGTGGAGGTGGTGACGGAGGAGGAGGAAATGACGGAGGAGGAGATGAGGAAGAAGAGGAGAAAAAGGAGGGTCTTTTGCCGGAGTGGTTTAAATTTACTACTGATGATGCCAAGACTGTGATTGCTGCTCTGGCCATTTCTCTGGCTTTTCGAACTTTTGTGGCTGAACCCCGGTTTATTCCATCTCTTTCCATGTATCCTACTTTTGATGTCGGTGACCGAATTGTTGCTGAGAAAGTATATGCTTTCATTCAAGGAAACTTAATTTTCTTTTTGCATACTGTGTTAAAATTGAAGTTTGGTATATATTGACGTGATGTTATCATAACTTTCAGGTCACTTATTACTTCAGAAAACCAACTGTAAATGATATCGTTATATTCAAAAGCCCTCCAGTATTACAGGTGCTTTACCTCGTCTGATATTTCAATGATATTTGCCAATTTTTGCCATCTCCTTTTTTTTTACCTTAAGGTTTCTGGGTTATTTCTGTTTCAGGAAGTGGGATATACTGATGATGATGTGTTTATCAAAAGAATCGTTGCAAAGGAGGGAGATGTTGTAGAGGTAATTGCTTCTTCTTGTTTAAAACCATAGAGAAGAAGGAATACTGAGAGCATAATCAGTTATTACTTAACTACTCGGTAATACTGTAATAAATTTTTTTTGAGTATTTTGTCATATCAATCTAAATTTGTCATAAGAATTACTGTCCACTTTATTGTTCTTCAGGTTCACAAAGGAAAACTAATCGTGAATGGGGAGGCTCGAAATGAGAAGTTTATTCTGGAACCACCATCTTATGACATGAATCCAGTGGTAAGAATTCTATAGAAATACAAGCTTGCTTTGGTACATTGTTGTTGTTAGTGAATTCTTTTCACCTGGTTAAATTTGAGATCAATTGGGATTTATATGAAATTGGATTTGGACATTTTTATTGAAGTGGTACCTGTATGTAGTTGTAGCGCACACCATGGCACACAGCCTTCTATGAGTTTTCAGTATTTATTTATTTTGACATAATTGTGTTAAAGGTGATCTCTTCTGTTGACAATTTCAGCAAGTACCAGATAAATCAGTATTTGTGATGGGGGACAACCGCAATAACAGTTATGATTCTCATGTTTGGTAATAGTCTGCTACCTCTTGCATCTTATTTTCGTTTTTAGTTTACAATATGTTTTTCTGATTCAAGTTTCTAATTCTCAGGGGCCCTCTTCCGTCGAAGAATATTTTGGGGCGGTCAATTTTCAGATACTGGCCTCCAAATAGAATTGGTAGTACCATCATTAGTGAGGAAACCCCAAAGCCCGAAGAGATGTTACCAGTATCTAACCTAAATGATACACCTAGCTCAAAACTGAAAGAGAATTTATCGATTCCGGAGGCAAAGGAGAATGAAGAGAACCTACAATCAAAGGAAAATGTGCCTGTCTCAGAAACAAAAGAGAATGCACCGGTTGCACAATCAGTGGAGAATTCACCGGTATCAAATGGAAACAGTGTCTCAGAAACAAAAGAAAATGTGCTGGTTGCACAACCGAAGGGGAATTCACTGGTTGAGGTGAAAGTAGAATAGTGATACAAGGTCTGGTCCCATTTTAGGACCTTATATTTTGTTTTTTGTCCGTTTCCTGACAGTTCAAAATTCTTGGCATCGAAAGTCTTTTGGAAGCATTAGGTTGCAGTAGTGGTTTTTTGTAAACCAGTGCTCGATGCCTGTAGGAGAAAATTGTGACTTCTACAATTCTTTCGATTTATAGTTTCTTATGCTGATTCTTGAATTGGTTAACTGCCCTATTTTTAAGAAAACTGCTCGCAACTATGCCTATTGCCTGGTCTGGAAGGTTTTGTAAAGCTATGTCTAACTTCAAATTGCATGTGGGGGATGAGTGTGTGAATGTGTACAGTCAGTCCTGGTCTTTGTGGCTATGCAAACTGCTGCATGTTGTTGCACATAGGGATGGATTTAAGGTTTAGTCATGGCTAAGCCACCCCTATGATTTCAAAATTTTAATTATTCATATAAAAATTTAATTTAGTTTTATATTTTTTTAAATTTTTATATACTCTCATTCCTCAATAAATAATAAATGTTTAGTTGTAGTTTAGTGGTTAGAGTTATATTTTGTAGTTGAGAGGTCTTGATTTCAAATTTCACTCATCACAATTGTGTATTTTAATTTTCAGCCATCTATTTTAAAATTTTCTAGTTTGGCCTCTGATACACAGTTCTTGCTGCATGTATGCAAAACGAAATAGCTTTGTGAATCATTTTGAACCAGAATCATTTTAAAAATAAGATAATGATTATGGCTAGGCTTTTACTATTTTTAATCCGTTTTATTGTAATTTACTTTGGAAACTGAAGGTTGGTCAGGATCATAAAGATATTGTCAGAGGTCAGGGTCATAAAGATATTGTCAGAATGGCATAATTGAACTTCATTATTATTTAATTATTTAAAGTAGATAGAATTATATAAAAAAAATACTCTTCTGTTGGATTCTCCAGACTAAGGTGAAATAGTGAAAGCCGAAAAAGCAATGGCAAAACTTGAATTTCATTTGCTGTATTATAGCTAGATGGACTTGTACACAAAAAGTGTGTTGGTGTGAGAAGCTACAAAAGATCAATACTTCAAATCCAATTATTCTAAAATACACTTCTATTGATAAATGAATTAACATCTATTTAGGTTTCATAAGATAAAGTTGCGGGGGGTGAAAAAACAGTAATAAGAGACAAAACATAGATATTAGTCAGCTTAATTTGACCTCAGCTTCTGTTAAATTAAGTTCCCTCTTTAAATTACTGAAAGAACTTGAGGCATTGACATTCCACCTGAGACAACAATCTCTACACAGGAAAAAAAAAATACCTTAAAGCTTGTTACAAACTCAGATAAAGAACCATCAAAGTTGCGAATTAATTATAACCAAAATTAAGGCATGGCTTACCGATTCCTTCACGAACTGACAAGTTGGGTCTGATTACATCTTTAGAGCTGACGAGGAATATGTCACCAACAAAGAGATGGTTTGTTGGTATGAATATACAGCATAGCTCTTCCTCAATAGAATAGCTCTGATAACATGATCAATCAAGTTATTTTAAATAAATGCATATATAATAAGAGTTTTCAGGTATGATTTGTATAGATACGAACCTGCAGAACAAGAGTAGATGTAATAAATCCAATTGCATATTCGCCTAATCTAGGATGCCTTATGATAACTACTTCCTTGAAAGCTTTGGTATTCTGATCTACACTTTGAATAATAATAATAAAGAAAAAGTCATTAAAGCAACTAAACCAAGGATTAGTGGTGAACCATAAAACATGTCATGCTGTATAATATTGGTAAATGAATAAAGCCTGGATCAATGTACAAAAAACACAAACAATTAGAGAACAAGAACATTATTACAGCAAACATACCAAAAGAAATAAAAACAATTATGGAAAGATAAGGTTCAAAGCAAGATAGGTATCTAACCAGTACTTGTTGAAATTGTGCAAAACCAAATATAAAGGGAGACTCATTACCAGGTGAAATTGCAGTGCTAATTTGCTTAGATGCATTGTAGATATGGCGAATAAAGGGCATGCGCTTGATAAACCACTCTCCAAGCCGGAGAATTGATGCTCCCAACCAAGAAGACATGAAAACTCCAACCAAGAATATAAATGCTATTGAGGTTACAAAACCAAGACCTGAGAAAAATATAATTAATCTTAATCAAAATCAACAACAGAAAATTAATGTGGAATGTTAAAACTGCGGCTACGAGATAAAAGCAGGGGCGGACCCAGCATAGACCCGGGGGGGGCAATCGCCCCCGGATTTTGAGTTTTAGTGGAGATTTATCGGTTCCGACTGGCTTTGCCCCTCCCCGGAAATTTTTTTGCCCCTCTGAATGTTTAATTGGTAATTCGGGTTAAATTTATAGTTAAAATTAAAATAAATTTCTTGAAATATGATTGGTAATTATAATTTTAAGTCAAAATATCATAAATTACAAGTTAGAGCATTATAAAGTATAAGTTAAAGTATTATTTTTTTTATCAAATATCTAATTAGTTAATGGGTTTAAATCCGATTAGCTATTTAAACCCGATTCGATATTTTTTTGCCCCCGCCCCCCCGACGAAAATCCTGGATTCCGCCCCTGGATAAAAGGGTTAAGCATAACTACCAAAAATGTTGATCCCGGTATGGACATAGATAGGAGAGAAGAAATCAACAAATTGGATCAACCACCAGGTGGTGTAGAAGGTTACTGCAATTGGGAGGAGAATTACACTGCAAAACAAAAGGGCTGATCAGAAAGAAAGAAAAGGATAATTCATGTTCAATTGTAAACTATTTTTAGGAAAAAAAAAGAATAGACTGACCATCCTGTCATAAACTTTTTTGAAGCCCAGCTACGAAGAACTTTGTAGAAAGCCTACAGAAATGGATTTTTTAGTAAACATCACTCCAAATTTTGCACCAACTTATAACCAAATACAATAGATTACAAACTCATAAGCGCAGTATTTGAGTGTTCATAAGTTAAGACAAAGGTGGATTAGAGCTATAGAGAAGTACGATTTTCTCTAAAAAAGCTACCTTTTCAAAATAAAAAAGGAGTATGATATTCTCTAATTAAAAGAATCGAAAGGAAAAAAGAAATCTGATTGAATTTCAATTTTGACCTCTCGGCCTGAGCGGAGGTGAGATGAGCGCTTTGAATCGGAGTAATGGGAAGAAGGCGTCGATGGCACCTCATCATCTTTCTTGCTGCCAATTGGCATCGCCATGGATTCAACCTCACAGCATCTCTAAGGCTCCCCTCATCTAATTTACTTATCGCTTGTTATTTATCACCTTCGCGCCTTCCATGATTCCATTTTGAGTAGTAATTTATTCAATCATTCTCTTTCTTGTTTCGGCGCTATCTGTTCGAAGGATTAATTAATGCCTTCGTTGAGTAAACGGAGCACAGCTTGCTGAGCTGCTGTTTTTATTTCGCTAGTAGCTATTAAACAAATTTTGGGCAAAGAAAAAGAAGAAACATTTGGGGTTATTTTACGAATAAAGAAAAACGCAGCACGGTCTCCACAGCAGAACATATATCCTCTGCATTAACTCAAAATGGAATCTTTTGAGTTAATGCATCTCGACCGTCTGATTTTAACACATAATCTTAATAATGGTGCGGATCTAGTCCACGCGGATCTCAAAGTATATTAGATGATCCAGATGTATTAAATCAAAGATTACTTTTGTTTTTCATGCAGAGGAAACGACTTCCTCCACAGCAGAGGTAAGTCGTAGTAAACGGGTCCGGATCCCTAAGCGTAATCCAAATTTTGATTTTGCATCCGAACCGTACGATCAGAATTCTTGTCAATCCGCCCGACTAATGTAGAATACGCATCCTCTGAGATATCTCATATTTTGCGCAACTTTTTGGAAAATCTCAACCGTTCCAATAAATTCTGCGCGAATCCTAAAGCTCAAATAATACCGCCCCCTGGGTTACCCCCGAATAGGCACCGGACACGTCGCTCACGCAAAATATAAGATATCTCAGAGGATACGCACTCACTAATTTAGGTATCCAAACCCCTTCCGTTTTCATGCCAAAACAGATCAGACGGTCCAGATCCAAACTCAAAATTTTGACTACTTTAGGGTATCCGAATTCAGTTGGGCAAGACCATCTGAACTGAAACCCCAGTATACATACAGAGTTCACAGTTTTACTCTATAAAACTTCGTAATTTTTTTTAGTTTTGTGGCAGCCATGGATCTGATTGTAGGGTGTCCAGATAAGCTTATTCTTCAGTAACCCAGTTAAGAAATATGGCTCTCCTAAATATATTTTGTCAGTTCAATTAACCAGGCCTAATTTGGATCACTTAATAATTTGACATGGAGTTTTTAGGATGAATGTACATGCAATTACACTAACAAAATATACACGGTCATTGTTAGTTTGATTGAAACAACCACAAAAATAACTTACAAACATATGGTGTAAAAACATCTTGATATCCATGGAAATTTTTATTCAAGTGGTAATATTGTAAGTGTAATCACTGGCGGATCCAAAGAGGGTCAGGATTAGGTACTTGTTTCTATCTTTGGATTCAAATTTTTTTTTAGATTCAATGGTATTTTATACTTGTGTCTACTCCTGGATGGATATAATATCTACTTCTAAACTAATTCATGGTCCAGTAGAAGAATATTGTGGAGAAAAAAAAGTCTACCAGACTAATTTGCATAAAAGAAAAAAAAAGAAAAGAAAGACACAGTCCGATTCGCTACTTCACTTAGAAAAATCGTTGATTTGTTACTAAAAAAAGAAGTCCGCTATTAAGGATATAAATATGTACCGTACCATGACTAGTCACGCAGTAACTTGAATCACTTGTCGTGTTAGTAAAAGAACAAAAAAAAAGAAAAAAGAAAGACAATCCGATTCGCTACTTAGAAAAATCATTGATTTGTTAGTAAAAAAAGAGGCCCACTACTAAGGATATAAATATGTACCATGCCATGACTAGTCACGCCGTAACTTGAATCATGTGTCGTGTTATATAATCAAATTTGAAAGGATGGTCATGGTACGTAAATGGTTACAACACATTAATCATGCCGTGGCAAGTCACGTTTAACTATATATTTCTCCGACTATGACGTATCCTCTACATTATCTCAAAAGAAAATCTTTCGAATACGGTCGGATAACATCCGACTCGTTTGCACCCCTACATTGTCTACGCACCGATCAAAGGCAGCACGCAAGCAATGCTGCATGGCCCCTAAATGATGCGCAGGGAGATTTCTAGTTATGTTTTTTTAAATAGATTTGAAGATGAATAAATGAAATGAAAATATATTCTCCTTCATACAAATTAGTAGTTTTCGAGTTAGGGTATGTTTGGATGCACAAAAATAGCTACTGTTCTCAGAATAGCATTGCTATTCGGAACAAGATGCATCCAAACGAGAAATAGAGCTATTCGGAATAGTTACTGTTCTTAAAATAGCATTACTATTCGCTATTCTTACAAAAACATGAAATAACATTTGTTGCTTTCAATATTAATACTAATATAATATTAAAACTAACATTATATTACATTTAATATTTAAATTAATATTCTATTGTATTATATTTAATCTAATATTTTATTTAATACTAATATAATATTTAAAATAATATTATATTACATTTTAATATTTAAATTAATATTATATTATATTATATTTAATCTAATATTTTATTTAATACTAATCTAATATTTAAAATAATATTATAATATATTTAATAATTAAATTAATATTACATTGTATTATATTTAAACTAGTATTGTATTCAATACCAATCTAATTTTTAAAATAATATTATATTACATTTAATATTTAAACTAATATTATATTATATTTAATCTAATATTTTATTTAATACTAATCTAATATTTAAAATAATATTATTATATATTTAATAATTAAATTAATATTAAATTGTATTATATTTAAACTAGTATTTTATTCAATACCAATCTAATTTTTAAAATAATATTATATTACATTTAATATTTAAACTAATATTATATTATATTTAATCTAATATTTTATTTAATACTAATCTAATTTTTAAATTAATATTATATTACATTAATATTTAAACTAATATTATATTATATTTAATATTTAAAATAATATTATATTACATTTAATATTTAAACCAATATTATATTATATTTAAACAAATATTTTATTAATACTAATCTAATATTTAAAATAATATTATATTATATTTAATATTTAAAATAATATTATATTACATTAATCTAATATTTTATTTAATACTAATCTAATATTTAAAATAATATTATATTATATTTAATATAATATTTTATTTAATACTAATCTAATTTTTAAAATAATATTATATTACATTTAATATTTAAACTAATATTATATTATATTTAATATTTAAACTAATATTATATTATATTTAATATAAATTTTTATTTAATACTAATCTAATATTTAAAATAATATTATATTACATTTAATATTTGAATTAATATTATATTGTATTATATTTAATCTTACACATAAATTATTAAACAGTAGTTATTCTCTTCAAACTCTATTTCAAATATGCAATTCAAACAACTTTTTCACTGTTCTGAATAGCACTGTTCTTAAACAGTAGCTATTCTTATTTATTATTTTAAACAGTAGCAATTTTAGAGTTCATCCAAACGTGGAATAGCGTGTTGAACAAATTTTCTTTTCTGACGAAATGCCGGTAGGCTTTGAACGAAACAAATTACTCATATAAAAACATAAAAATGCATTGCATATATGCGCACCAATATTCAGATCTAGAGGAGACATTACCTAATTTGCCACCTCTGATTAGTTTGCGTTCCGGTCAAGATTGAATTTTTTTACAAAAACTATGTCAACTTCTAATTTTTATTTTTATAAATGCTAACTAAAAATAATTCGGTTATTTGTCTCAATGGAACAAGAATGGACAGTATCCGCGAGAGATACTGTCGGTATATATATATATATATATATATATATATATATATATATATATATTTCCGTCGCTAATAAAAAAAAATATTTTTCTATCGGTGATAATCACTTTTTATTCTCGTATATACTGTAACAGTCGAATTTAGTAAATTCATTGCCTTGACATTTATTAGGGCGTTTTTTCAAGTTTCCGTTTTGATGACCCTGCCATAAATTAAATTGCAGCGCATTAATAGAGATAACTCTAGCATCAATAATTAATTGCCTGCATGCGTCCAGACATCTAATTCACAAAATGAATTGCTCGAAGAATTATGACAACAATCTTCATAACTTCATAAAACTTAAATTGACGTAAAATGGTAACATACATATGGATATTGTGAACTTACAAAATCCATAAATAGTTTCGAAAAGCATCAGTTGCAAACAATATTGAAACCTTCATCCTTTATTTTACCATATATATAAATATCATACTATCTTCCTTCATTCTGTAGCAAAATACTACAACCTTTCAAACAAGAACCTTGGTGCAAAATCAAATCCAACACTCCAGCAATAAGTACCAAGAAGCTATGGCACGATCAGCAATGGCTGCATTCATTCTTCTTCTTGTTCTCATAGCTACAGCAACTACTTCAACTGCTACCATGGCATCCGCCTCAGCACCTGCACCGGCTCCCTCTGCAGCATTGCAAGAAGATCTATTGTTCTTGATATTTCCCCAGGGAGGTGACATTTCACCATGTTTAAAAGCTATCATGAAGGTGGAGGGATGCGCCATAAGCTTTCTTACTTCAGTGTTGAACAACCGTTTGGATGTCAGTAAGCAGTGTTGTCATGCTATTGTAAGCGCCGGTGACGCGTGTCTCCCTATTTTGAACTCTTTCTTACGTCCTCATCTCCAGTCTTTCTGCGGTGTTGCACCAAACCCGGCTCCTCCGCTGAAGTAAACTCGAGAAGATCGGAAAGGAGCTATAGATACACTAGAAGAAGTTGGAAATGTTAATTTGTTCATTTTCCATTTTCCCTTATAACACCGATACAATTTGAATCTTTGAGAGTATATATATATGTAATAAAGTTGGACCTCTAAATATATTGATGTGTTTAGGCGTTTAGCTTTGAAGTTATCATTTTAACAAATAAAGATTGCATTGTATGCTAGTGGTATTCTTTTAAAAGGGCCTGTGCTCCATTGCTAATATCTTTTAGGAGTATGCTTTTCCGGTTCAATCAGTCCAATGCAGAATATTTACATTGGACTTGGTATGAATCCTGCTCACCCATTTTAGATCGGACGGATCAGATCAGAAGAGCGACCTTGCTTTTCAAAGCAAGAAAAATAGACAGACTTGAATTAACAACCAGTACTAGTCTGCATCTCAAATTACAAATGAGAGTAGGTCCGAAGGACCTACTTTGGTTTGATGGGTTCAATCACCGTTCAATCTGTTTTAAAGATTCGTGTCCAATGTTTTAATTTTCATGCATGTCGCTTTATTTTTGTGCGCACATATTTTTAAATTGATCGGATGGTTATAAAATTCATTAACCTAAAAGTAGTCCTCCGTTCTCCTCAAATTATATCCTTCGTAATCCTCTGAGATATCTCAATTTTTGCGTGACCTACGTGTCCGGTGCCTATTCGGGGGAACGTAGGGGGCAGTATTATTTTAGCTTTAGGATTCATGCAAAACGTATTTGAACGATGGAGATAATCCAAAAGGTCATGCAAAGTTTGAGATATCTCAGAGGATGCGAATTCGGAAATCCAATCCCACCCTATCCATTAAAATATTCTGTATAAAAGTAACAAGTATCATACCACAAGTCTATTTGTACGAAGGTTTGTAGCTTTTTTCAATGTGCACAATAAAATGCAGCTTGTAGATTATTATTAAAATAGAAGTTTTAAGAATGATCGAGGCAATTGAAAGTAAAATGATAAATTAATGAAACTTGAACGTTAAAGAAAACTCAAATAAAATGGAACAAGATTAAGCAATTTTTCACAAAGTTAGCTAAACCAGGATTAAACTTGTTAAAAGTTAAACGGTGAAATCAATGCAGCAATTCATTTTTTTTTTTTTTTATAAATCATAAATAGAAAAATCAAATTTAGGATTTCAGTATGAGTGCTTTAATATTTATAAAAACTATAAAGAACGAGTTAGCAAGTCGTTCTTCACATTTTTTTTTGGCAATGGAACGAGTTGCCAACTCATTTTTGGTCAATTTCTCAAATTTTCTGTGTGGTCTCTGTGTTGCCACAGAACGGACTTCCAACTCGTTCCCAGTGAAAAAAAAAATCAGAGAATAGGCTCCCAAGTCATTCCCTGCGAAAAAAAAATATGCACAGAAATTGAAACATATATGCACGGATTTTAATAAGTAAGCATGAATCTTAATACAGATTTGATGGTCACCACTAAATTTATCAAAGCCCAAAGCCCAATTAATTGATGGACGGGAATGTTTAACAATTAATTGATCTGGACCGTTCTTTTTAACTTGGCACGAATCTCTCTCTTTTTTTTTTTAAATCTTCGCAGAAGCTGCGAAGTCGTGAGGGGGAATCGAACTCTCGACCTTTGGGTACAACAATCCCAGAACTTTTTTCTAGCCAATTGTGCTACCTCCCCACAAATCTCAAAGCCCAAAAATACTTCGGAATCACTGAGAACGAGTTGGGAGCCCATTCTGGATATTTTTCGGATTTTCTGTGACGATTGCTTTGGTGTTCAATAAAATTGATCAAGAACGAGTTGGCATGCAGCTCGTCGTGAGGGAAACAAAAATGTGGAAAACGAGTTGCCAACCCGTTCTTTATGGATTTTCTATATATCAAACCACTCATGTTGGAACTCTAAATTTGATTTTTTCATTTATGGTTTGTAATTTTTTTTCCAGCAATTCACCCTTTTTATCCCTTTCTGTATAGTACCATGTTACGGTACCAACGGCAGGTACCATGTACTAAACTATTACTGCAATATGCTACTGATGCTAAGGAAAGAGGGGGAATATGTAGACAAATAGAACTAGGAAAATAAAATATTTATTAAAACAATTAAAAAGGTAACCAAAACGCAACTTAAAGAAGCTCCCTGTATGAAGTGGTACCAGTCCTGCACCTGGTTGTGGAATAGAACCGGATGCAATATCATGTTCAGAACTACAACAATATTCCATTCAACTATGTTTATGCCATACAAAATCAATCCCAATTGCATTGACACAATAATCTTATTAACTGGATCAAAATCAGATAGTTTTGATGACCCTGCCATAAAATTGCAGCGCATTAATAGATAACTCAAGCATCAATAATTAATTGCCTGCGTAGACATGTAATTCATGACAAAATGAATTGCTTGAAAAATAACAACAATCTTCATAACTTCACAAAACTCAAATTGACGTAACATAGTAACATATAACATTGATTGTGGACTTAAAAAATCCATAAATAGTTGCCAAAACTCCAAAAGCATCAATTGCAAAAAATGAAACCCTCATCCTTTATTTTACCCTATAAATATCCTACCATCTTCTTCCATTCTATAGCAAAATACTACAACCTTTCAAACAAGAACCTTAGTGCAAAATCAAATCCAACAGTCCAGCAATAACCAAGAAGCGATGGCACGATCAGCAATGACTGCGTTCATTCTTCTTCTTGTTCTCATAGCTACAGCAACTACTTCAACTGCTACCATGGCATCCGCCTCAGCACCGGCACCGGCTCCCTCTGCAGAATTGCAAGAAGATCCAATGTTCTTGATATTTCCTCAGGGAGGTGACATTGCACCATGTTTAAAAGCTATCATGAAGGTGGAGGGATGCGCCATAAGCCTTCTTACTTCAGTGTTAAACAACCGTTTGGATGTCAGTAAGCAGTGTTGTCATGCTATTGTAAGCGCCGGTGATGCGTGTCTCCCTATTTTGAACTCTTTCTTACGTCCTCATCTCCAGTCTTTCTGCGGTGTTGCACCGAACCCGGCACCTCCGCTCAATTAAACTCGAGAAGATTGGAAAGGAACAAATGAACAATAGATACACTAGAGGAAGTTAGAAATGAGATTAATTAGCAAAGTTGAATGACTTAATTATTTGGCTTCCTATAGGATCGATTTGTTCATTTTCCATTTTCCCTTAATAACACCCATACAATTTGAATCTTTGAGAGACTATATATGTAATAAAGTTGGACCTCTAAATATATATTGATGTGTTTAGCTTTGAAGTTATCATTTTAACAAATAAGGATTGCATTGTATGCTAGTGGTATTCTTTTAAAAGGGCCTGTGCTCCATTGCTTTCTTAATTTAAGAGTATGCTTTTTGCTCATTGTAATCTAGTTTTATATTTTAATTTGTTAAAGTTGTACAGAGTTTAGGCGTGACAATGACACAAGAAATAAAAGCATTGGAATCTTATTTTTATAATTTATGACTTGAGATTTATCTAAATTTGTCCGTTCTACAAGAGAAATATGTTGAGTCATTTCTAGATGCATATACTAACTTTTTTTTTTTTATAAAATACTTATTATTTGTCTTTAACAGTATATTAGTTGTTTTTAACTTGTAATAAAAAATAATAATTCAAATGATGTGTTTTTTTTTAATATTGAATTAGTTACTTTTAATAAAAATATTGCTCTTGTAAGCATTTAGCTCTGTCTTTGTAATAGCACTAAAAATTTAAAGAAGAACTAGCCAAGTGTTATTATAAGAATAATATTTTTTGTTAAAATATCTCGTTCGATATTCTTAAAAGACATAGTGACCCCTCATATTTTCCATGATTATATGTTAAAAAGTGATTAGTTTTGTGTTAAAACTATTAGTTACTTAAGTGTTTAAAAGTACTTTGTAAAAAAAAGTGTTTAAAAGTACAACATATCTTAAAACAAGATTCAGCCAAACCCAGCGAGTTAGCTCATCAGCTCGCGAGCTAGCTCGGATGCTTTAGGTCCAGCTTGCCCGACTGTAGCTCAGTCCAAAATTAACAAGCTGAGCTAGGATCTAGCTCGGACTGCATTGCATAAACAAAAATCGGTAAGCTTTCTAATTTCTTTCTGAGTGAGAATATTGTATTGGTGTAGTTATTGAACCGTTCAACGTGATATTCAAATGAACATGTACTTGTAAACCAAATTTTATATTTGTTTTAGAGTTTTTTTTTACTATTTTTTAAGACACGTACAGAATCACCTAATCTAAACATTCTGGATCATTCAAAATTAGTGATTTTTTACGTCCCTATCTAAAATAATAGTAAAAATATTCTAAAAAATTGAACTCTTTTTCTGGTGTCATTTTAACATATTCCACTATTGTGAGAAAGCAGATAGAACTGTAGGAGTCAGACTGGTATGTGCTAAGATACCAGTAGAATACTGGCATTGTACCAGTAGCTTTGCATAACATTTTGTTAAACATGACACGAGGTTCACACTGCAAAAGTATTGTATCTTTTCCTTGCCAGCTAAGATTAAGTATAAAACGTAGTTGTATTTTGTTCTTTTTCTCTACGAAAATCCTTTTGATAAACTGAAATTGAAATTAAGATTAATAGAATAAACACTAAAACAAAAATCCAATTGTTCTTGAGGAAGCAAGGTATAAACAACTATGTATCTGATTTCATTCAATTCTAGAACATGACAATAAATAATGAGCAAAAAAATTAATTATTAAGAGAAAAGACAACATTTCTGTATTTCCTGAATTGCTAATTTTGCAATTCATGCTTACGTTCACATAATCATTCATCTAATTCTGATGAATGTTATCTTCCTCTCATGCACATAATATTACAGTAGCTCATATTTATCTGCCGCTATTATTATCACAGCATAGCCGTGTAATTGTTATAACAAAGGTCTTTAATGAAAACTTACAACAAATTTGAAACTTACAAGATATATAAGGAATATAAGTATGTGGATGGTACAATTTCAATAAAGCATGCAAAAGTCTCATGCCCAAGTTCTTATTTATATCTATAGGAGAAATGCTTGTAAAATTTACAGTATTATCTCGGCAGATCCATGGATGACAACATGTGATCTTCAAAGCTATATTGTTTTGTGCATTCTACAATTTCTGAACCTGATAGATTCCCTACAACAAGCAACTGCTGAATTTCTTCACTCCCTCTTTGACTCTGTTGGTTTCGCATCCTCCTTAGAGCCTCTAATTCTAAAGCAACTTCTTTCATCCCCGGTCGTTCTTCTCCTTTCGAGTTCAAACATTGCCTGGTAAGACATGCTAATGCGTAGAGTTCTTCTGCTCCAGCCTCACCTGCAATTGGTGGATCAATTACTTGAAGCAAGCACCCGTCATCAAAAGCAACTGTGAAGTACATTGCTAAATTGTGAAATTCCTCTGGCCGAGCAAAAGAGATGGGTTTATCTCCTGTTATCAGCTCAGCAAGAACGACACCGAAACTATACACATCACTTTTTTCTGTTAGTTGGCTTGTTAGGAAATATTCTGGATCCAAATAACCAATAGTTCCTTGGACGAGAGTAGTGACATGGGTTTTATCAAAGGGAACAGACCTTGATGCTCCAAAGTCTAATACTTTTGCTGTGAAATTTTTATCGAGGAGTATGTTGGAGGACTTGATGTCTCTATGGATTATTGGAAACAATGCTGCTGAATGCAAATAAGCAAGAGCTCCAGCAGCTTCAGCCGATATTCTCAAGCGGCAATCCCATGCTAAATGATATCCTGAATTTTGGCCATGAATAAGGTGTAAGAGTGTTCCATTACATATGAACTCGTATATAGGGCTGTTCTTTGGGTCCGGTTTAATCGGTTTTGGACCGAACCGAATCAGATCGGTTCAAACGGTTCGGTTTTTTCGGTTTAATGGTTCGGTTCGGTTTGATTTTTAAAACCGAATTATAATTTCGGTTCGGTTCGGTTTGAAATTTTCAAAACCGAAATAACCGAACCGACCGAACTTTTATATATTATGAATTTGGTTCGGACCGCCCTAGTTTATTTCTTAATATTCCGGTTTATTTTCTTAATCAATTGCTTTAAATACTTCGGTTTATTTCTTAATATCCCGATTTATTTCTTAATACTCCAATTTATTTCTTAATATACTTTGGTTTATTACAAAACAATTGCTTTAGATTAAAAAATTAATATATTTCGGTTTGAACCGAACAAACCGAACAAACCGAAATAAAACTTTGGTTCGGTTCGGTTCGGTTGCAATACTAATTCGGTTCGGTTCGGTTCTATTTTTGAAACCGAATTAAAACTTTGGTTTGCCTAATTCGGTTCGGTTTGAACCGAACCGAACCGATGAACACCCCTACTCGTATACCAATAAGGGAACTTGAGTCTCCAAGCAACACCCTAGGAGCTTCACAACATTTCTATGGTTAATCTGTGAAAGAATTATAATCTCGTTAATGAATTGCTCAATTTGATTCTCATCTTCTATTTTAGATTTCTTAATTGCAACCACTTTTAGGTTCGATAAAGTGCCCATGTATACGGTATCATATCTTCCATGACCAAGAATATTGTTTTCGCTGTAGTTTTCAGTAGCCTTCTCAAGTTCTTCCTCAGTGAAAATTTTCATTTCTGAGTTGATACCTTGTGAAGCTATCCTTTGTTGCAACAAATACCCTCCATTCTGTTTGAAAAACTGGGATCTCATCTTAACTATCTTTCTTTTCTGCAAACCCCAATAAGAGCATAAACTCGACATGACCAGTATAAACAGAAGCCCCAGGCCTGCACCTGCATTGCAACAAAAAATCAGTTAATTATCATTTGTTGACCTCCATTAACTCAACTTCTTCTTTTAGATGAGGCACTGTGTAGAATGTTCCTCTTGTAACGCTTTTCTAGAAATTGACATTGACCAGGACAAGCCTTATATGGATATTTTGTTCAGTTAGAGAATAGTTTTCTTGACAATGTTATTAAAATTTAAAAGCTCACCATTACAGGAGGTATGCTATGCTCCTTGATTTTAATTTTAATAACTCTTCACTATGCTTGAAGTATGTTATTCTAGATTTATGCCATAGAACTATATAAGCAATCATGTGGTTGAACTTAGATGAATCCCTTTGAGTTACTTTTTTAGTAACAACGTACTGATACTGATATGTGTTAGCTGAAACTTTTGAAAATTAATCCGGGTTTCTGTACAACTTATCTGACTGTATAAAATACTTTTATGAAAATCATTACATGGTTTAATGACTTTAATCATAAACAAGCATCTGAACTTGTTTGTATTTCAGGGAACACTAATAAATTATTAATCCTCCTCCTGGTATCACTAGTAAACTATGATGGTAAGACTAATAAGAGTTGGCAAAAAGACAAGAGGAAGCTAATGATTTTGAGCAGGGGAGTTACGGGAGACTGAGAGGTACCCAAGTTTTTTTTTTTTTTTTTCTTTCTGTTTTAGTTGTTATATCTACAAATATTAACTGCAATATTGCAGGACAATAATGTATTTCCTTTTCCCCTGATATATGAGATAACTATAGTACCAGCAACAATTGTAATTGAAGGAATTCTAATTATTGCTCATAAAGTAATATTAGGATTCAAAAAGAAAAAAAATTACCTAAAGCAACATCAAGCGGGAACATCCTCTTGCATCCACTTCCCCCCTTTTTACCATCCCCAGTCATGCCTTTTGGGCAAGAACATGTATAATTTCCCGGTAAATTGATACAATTGCCTACACATGGATAATCTGATTCAAGGCATTCATCGATATCTGAAAAGCAAAGAAAAAACCATTTAGTCAGGAATCATTATATGTAGTTTCAAGCAATGTAATTTGCTGGGGCTGGAAAATTATTTATTATACCGGTGCAACCATCTTTGACATAGGGATTTCCTTTGTATCCTTGACTACAGTTGCACAAATATCCGGTCATCAAGGGTGAGTCGTAGCAGTAACTATTATTCTTGCATGCCAAGGAACCAATGTTGTCCCTAGAAGCTTTACATAACTATTATTCTCAAGCGTGTAATCATGACAGTGCAGAGGCAATTCTTCATACAGTATGCTTTCCACCACCATTTTAATAGTAGTGCAATGTTAACAACGGCCAAGTCCGGGATACCCAAGCCTCCCCAATTGAGGGAAAACTTGAAGAGTAGAACTAGGGTGTTCTTAAGTTCACCATGCTCTTTTGTAAACTCAACTCTAAAATCTATCGGATTGACATCAAACGACGAATTCAAACCATTAAAATCCTTCTACCTTATGAGTGATGCATCTAAATGCAAAATTTTTAAAATTTTTAAATAATTTTGTATATAGTCAAGTGGTCTAAAGGCGTCGAAAAAATGAGGGCATTAAAATTAATTTATAAAACTTCTAATTTTGACCACTTGACTTTATACTAGATTAATTTGAAAATTTAAAATTTTCACATGTAGACGCATCACTCGTAAGATAGAAGAATTTCAACTGTTTAGATTCGTCATTTGAAGTCAATTTGTCACACCCCTGATCCGGAGGTGCGACAGCCTACGGCGTACTATTTTCCATAACAATTTACATAACATAAGGCACGGATCTTTTGTATGCATTGCCAATAGCATCTATTATTTTTTCACATTTCAATTTCATTTACAATAATTATATGACATTTTACGAGCAAGACTAGCATGTGACGTGCTCACCGAGCCTCCTCAGTGAGCAGACTTCTTGAGCCGTCCGATTAATTTCAGATTCATGCTATCATGATTTGATATGTGCACTAAGCATGGACGGAAATTTTAATAATTTCTTCGTTAGACGCGCGCTTAGATGGTGAATAATTGGGGAAAAAAATAACGCCTCCGCTCTATTGGCGGTACCTTTTTCATCTTGCTTCGAACTATTTCTTCTCTATCACCGCCTCTCTTGATTAGCGCCGCTTGCTCACGCTCTCTTTCTCTCTCTCCCTCCCAATCCCTCTTTATATATCTCAACAATTGTTGAAATGGGAAATCCTAGATGCGGTTAAGTCAGATTTGTTGAAATGCGATTACTCACAGTGTGGTTTTCGTTGAAAGCAATATGTAACTTTCCAAATATTTTGAATGTTTGCTGAAAATTTATCTCTAATTGTGTATTAGAGTTAAATTAAAAAAAAATTCTGCCTAACAATGAAGCGGCAACCACCTCCAGTCATTTTTTTTTTTTTTTCACTTTTTCAAATAAATCCACCCTCCTATCATTACAAGGTATCAAAAGAAGTTATCACATTTTCTATTCTTATGGGCCTGAGTGTTTATTACAATCCTATTCTACCATACCATAATTGAAAGTACCATGCAATTTGAATAAAAATGGAAAACTGGAAATCACTACTCTACCAGCTAAAATTTAGAACCTAAGAGATAACAACAGATAAAAAAACTGTACCACATAATTGGAAGTAGTTGCAATTGATATTGTCTTCGATCTCTAGTGCTGACAATTGGGTCCACAAAGGTAACCCCTCTTCAGCTAAACCTATTCTCCTTGCCCAATTTGCTAAGGGGTTGCTTATAAAATCTTGGACTGGTATCATGGACAGGTACAACACTTGTGTTTCCTGTTTATGGAAATTGAGGTAAGAACTAAAACTTATGACTAAAATTGAAAGTACTCGAATATGAAATATGACTAATCGATAGTATAAATGAAATAACAACAAGCATGAAATAAATTGAAAGTATACAGAAATTGAACTGCATATATCAAAAGCAATAGATTTAAATGAAATAGCTAAAATTACCAAAAACAATGCTGATTCATAACGTAAAACATTCAGTCTAAACTAATATAAAAATTATCTTCACTCTCAAATCAGTCATACTTAACTAAGCTAAGTGCATACTGGTACAAAAGTGCTATAGTCATTTTCATCATCTGTTAGACCCTTGCTTGTTGTTTCATTGCTAATTCTCTGCACTGAGAAATAAGATAATTATAATCAATAAACAAGCATGAACAATATTGTATCCCACAATTGGACCTCAAATTATTGAAAAACTGATTTCTAAAAGTTGAAAACTAAAAAACTGAGGTTATGCGGAAAAGTATTGTTCAGACTCGCAATGAGCACTAGTTCATATAACAACCTTGCTAATTGAAGTACAACTAGATAAAATTAAGCAAAATTGTCTTAATTAGAGAGCGAGAGAGAGAAAGAGCATACCAAAAATTGAGAGGAGCCTTGAAATGGCTCGAAACCAGTAGCCGGGAGAGACGGAAAGAGCGACAGGAGAAGCACTAGCGTCAGGTCGAGGGCAAGGCCGACAGTAAAAGCGAGGGCAGTTGAGGCGAGTATGAGGCAGACAAAGCTGTGGCTTACGCGGGAAGAGGAGAGCGTGAGGGGTGGGGAAAAAGAAAATCGCACAAAAGGAGGAGGAGAAGTGGGGGGCAAAGAAAATCGCAAACTCTAGGAGAGTCGAAATTGGCAACTGCTCCGACAAGAGGAGGGAGAGGGCGAACAATGGAGAGGAGAGGATAAGGGAACGCAGAAGACGGAGAAATTTTGAACCTTCCGTTTGTGTGCACGTCCTTCTCAGCGCACATCATCAAATTATGATAGCATGAATCGGAAATCGATCAGACGGCTGAAAAAGTCTACTCACCGAGGAGGTTCGATGAGCACGTCACATGTTAACCTTGCTCATATTTTACAGTGGATAATGCTAAAGATATCTTCTATGCATCCTGTCAGATATAATAAATCCCATATCTTTAGGTGGCCCTGCTATCAGTTATTATCCCAAAAGCATTTCTCAGTCTTCATCTAACAAACCTATGAATCCCACAAGGGAAAACGGATGAGAAATAATAAATTATTCCTCAGTGCTATTTGCCACTCGGTTATTTGATTCAAAGGAAATCCATATTCAGAATGAAATCTCCGCACGAGAAACTAACAGTTCATTTTATAATGACGAATGCAAATGCTCAATAACAGTATCCCATTGAACAACAAAAAGTACATAAATAAATCAGAACTATAAAGATCTTATCAGAGTAAATGGTTTGGATCAAAATATTTTAAACCATAAAGTCTGGTAACGTTTAGTTTCTTACCTTTATATTTCTAGTCTGGTAATACTGACAGATACCATAACAAGTATCTGTCGTGTTAGGGCTTATATTGGTCTATCCATCCTGACAATTTGTTAATGGAAATAATATAAAATCAATATCTCAATACCGCCAGTATTAGAAAGAAAATCGATGATAAGACAGTTCTAACTATCTTGACAATCGATTAGCAGAAACAATACGAAATCAATATCAGTACTGTCATTATCGGAAAGAAAATCATTGATAAGACAGTTACCACAGTTTATTAGTTTTACAGACACAATTCATATTTATTAAATATCCCCTACCCAACCGGTACTGGGTTCAGTTGGAGCCATTTACCATATATGCATAAGGATCCTGAAGTAAAGTCTAGTAGCTAGCTAGACTTTACGATATATTAATCATTTTTCTCCACTATACAGTGGTTCAAGAATTACAGTATTTAATATTCAATTAATTTAATCACTTTACGTTAGCACCTGATATCGTAGGGTAATCAAGCAATCACTAGCAATGTGTTCTTCTTGAACCAGTCTCCTCAATCACTTTCTCAATTAAACCTAATGCCAACGTTTAACTTCCAAGAAGAAACAAAGATTGAAACACCAATCCAATTACAATGTTTTTGAAGATAAATTCCTATCTGTTGCCTCACGGAAAGAGCAAAGAAAAATATAAATGAAAATGGAAAGTTTTAAGAGAGAGAGATAGAGTACCATTAATTAAGGGGTATTAAGGTGGGGTGTCAACCAGTGAAGGCCGCGTGGCCTTTAACCAGTACAAAATGTCATCACTATATAAAATTTATAAAATTTTATTTCGATAATTTCTTCAAATTTTTTTCTTACAATTTGTTGAAATGAAAATATTTTTATTCCGAAGTTATCGAACACGTATCATCTGTATTAACTCAAAAAGAAATCTTTTGAGTTAATGCATCTCAGCCGTCTGATTTTAAACGAAACCAATCTAGTTATCTGATTTTTACACATGGGCCTTTTAATATTAGTACAGATTTAGTCTACACGGATCTTAAAACTGATCAAATAGTTTATATGCATTAACTCAAAAGATGCAGAGGATATGAATTCAAAGTTATCTACAACATCTCCTGATCTCCTGCTCTAGTACCATGAACACTTATCCTCTCCATTAACTCAAAAGAGTATTTTTTGAGTTAATGTATATTGGCCGTTTGATTATAAACAAAACTAATCTGACCGTCTAATTTTAACACATAAATTTTTTAGGGAAAATTTCCAGTGTACCTATCTAAAATTCTGAAATAGCCAATTTTCCCATCAAAATATCATAATATCCAATTTCCCCATGAAAATTTAAAATACTTTATTCTATCCCCTTTTATTTATTTTTCTTTTTATTTAATTATTTTAAATTTTAAGTGGACCATTATACCCCTCTGATTGCAAATGGATATGTCCATTAAAGTTTCAACTGGATTGAAGAAGAAAAGGAAAGGCGCATCGTCTTCTTAATCTGGCGCAATCTTTCATTTCTTCCTAGAAAATCTGATTTTGAGAATTTTGTTGAAATCGGTTAAATGAGATTACGTTGAGCCTGAAATTTCTAATTTGGAGGTTAGTTCTTCTATTACCAGTAATTCAAATAATCCGGTGACATTTCTCATTGATTCCTTCTTTTTATTGATTTACGTGTGAAATGAAAAAAATAAGAAAAATTCTCATTTAAGTGATGCTGACAGAAGGGCGACTATGGTCGATGCTTTGCTAAATTGAAGTGTCTCAATTACTATGTTGATTCAAAAGAATTTGCTATTGGTTGTAAGTTGTTTTGTAATTGTTTGTAGTATGCGGAGATCATGATGGAGGATAAGAACTCCTCAACAATTGTATTTTTTTTTTCTGATATTCAATATAAATGCATATTTGGCAGCATCCGTCAGAAATTCTAAAAAAAAAAAAAGTGATGCTTAAACGAATAACTGATGATTTGGCTTCATAGATTTCATACAATTGCCCTAATTTATGCTCTTTTGTAAAAAATTTAAGCAAAGGGAAAGCTGGATCAAAGAAAAAGGCATGTCCATCTAGTATCTTCAAGCTACTTCACGAAAAAAATATTTAGCTTTCTACTTTGTCCAATTCATTGTGTTTTAATTAGAAGTTCTATGACATTGTGAACAGTATCAATATCTTTTGTTATGTATTTATTGACAGATTTTTTATTTGTTTTTTTTGAACTTTTGTATCTGATTGCTGGTAACTTGTACAGTCCGAACCAAAAAAAAAATCCAGTTAATGGTAATGTTCTGATGACAAGGACGAAATTGTAAAATATTATCTTGCCACATCAACGGAGCTTTCACATGAATGCCTAATTACTGGAGTAGTCTTTAGTGTCTTTAGTGTTATGAATTGTTAAGTTCAATGATAGTCTTTAGTGTCTTTAGCAGGATTTAATTAGGTACATTATTTGTATGCATACCTAAATAGCCTCGACAGAGTGCATAACACACAAAAATATACACAAAAAGAAATACATGAAACAAAATCACATAGGCATGGATTTGCTTCAACGAGATGAAGGATGCCAATTGATTTAGCATGAGTTGGCACCTTATCCATTGATTATCACATTACAACTCATTAGACTTAGAAATTGATCAGATCTCAAAATTTAATTTCGACAAATGTTTGGTCAGACCTTTGATTAGTTCAAACGAAATAAAATAACAAAACTTGGAGAATAAAGATGGCGCCAACAAATTCAATCTCAACTGCTTTAGCTATGAATTTTCTCGATTTTGCTGAGAGAGACACACATGAGGGAGAACTAGGGTTATACAAATTTCTCGTGCAATCTCCAGTAAAATCTCGGCTTTGTTGAGAGAGTGACACACATGAGGGCAGGGAAAACTGGGACCGAGAGAGATGGACCTATTACATTGCTTCGACGTTCAATGCGTTAGATGGGAAGAAGGAAGAAATGAAGAAATATTTGGTTTGAAAAAGGAGAAGGGAGGAAGAAAAAAAAAAAAATGGACACCTCAAGTTAAAATTCAGGGGTATAATGGTCCATTTAAAATTTAAAATAATTAAAAGAGAATAAAAGAAAGAATTTTAGATTTTTATGGAGAAATTAGATATTTTGATGGAAAAATGAGCTATTTCAAAAATTTTGATGAGTACACCGGTAGTTTTTCCAATTTTTTAAATATTAGTGCGAATTTAGTCCGTACAAATTTTAAAACATATCAGATATCTACCTACATTAACTCAAAAAATTCCTCATAAGTTAATGCAAGGATGCGAATTCCTAGTGCCATGGTGTTGCCATCATAGAGTGCCACGTACCATTATTCTAGTGGACCCACAATATTCCAGGCTTTGCCTTTTGTCTTTACCTCGGTCTTCACTAACCATCACTCCGCTACTGCTGAGTCCGTATCCTCTGAGATATCTCAATTTTTACGTGACCGACGTGTTCGGTGCCTATTCGGGGAAGCGTAGGGGGCCAAGTTTTATTTGAGCTTTGAGATTCGTGTAGAACGTATTTGAACCATAAAGATATTCCAAAAAGTCACGCAAAGTTTGAGATATCTCAGAGGATACGCTACTGCTCCCATCAAAATAGACTTCCATGCCGCTCTACTTTCCCTTTGAAGTCGAATCCACAGCTTCAATTCTGTTATAATTCTATCTCGAACTACTGAGGCTGGGGTCCACAAGCATACATAAAAAAGAAAGGTCGTATATTGTTGGCTCCCGCCTGTCAGGCCGTTAGAGATCTGTGACGGTTCGTTTTATACAAATTAAAACAGAGGATCCGGTTACATTTGCTTTTCATCTCCGAAAGAGATCAGCACAAGGTACAAAGCAAAGACATAGACGCATTTAGATAGAAGAGAAATAGAAAGATAAGATTCAATAAAGAAAAGAATCAGATAAAAAATGTTGGAAGGGAAAGCGAGGATCCAAGACACCGACATGCCATTGAAGATGCAATCTCAGGCAACGTCGTGCGCCTCCGTCGCGCTCGACCTCTTCGACGTCACCGATTGCAAGAACATCGCCGAGCACATCAAGGGGGTCTGTATTTTGTTAACAATTCTCTGCTTTGGCTTTCCGATTTACTCAATTTCTTTTATTTTGTTTACTTTTTTAGTGCTATTGTAGGAATTTGACAAGAGGTATGGGCCCGGGTGGCAGTGTGTGGTGGGGTCCAATTTCGGGTGCTTCTTCACGCACAAGCAGGGGACTTTCATCTACTTCTCACTTGAGAAGCTCTGTTTTCTTATTTTCAAAGCTTCCGTTTTCCCATAGGCTAAACTAAAGGGAAATATACACTAGTATCATGAAGGTTTTTGTTGTTGAGGTGCTTTTGAAGCTTTTTATTTTATTTTTGTGTATGTGTGTGTGTATAGATGATCGATGGTGTTGGTGTATTAGACGGCGAGCAGAAGATTTGCCTTTTGTGTGATTTGGTTGTACAAATGGAAAATCCGAAATAATAAGGTGAGGTGAGGTTATCCTCTTGTAAATTGCGAAATATGATGTTTGAATTTTTTTTTTTTTACAGTTTAATATTAGAGAAAATTGTGAAAATGCCACTTCAAAATTTTCAAATTGTAAAATATAAATAAAAATTAGTTATTTGCCACTCCAAAATATTCAAATTTGAAAAATACCATCACAAAACTATAAATCTAAAAAATACTAATTAATTCTTAATTTTGCCACTAATATACAATTTTTATACTTTTTTTTTTATTAAAAATTAACTGAAAAAATATAATTTTGAGATACGTAGCGGAGGGATATAATGAGGGATCTGAAGGGTATATAGGGAAATACAGAAATACGTATCTCAAAACTATATTTTTCAATTAATTTTTAATAAAAAAAGTATAAAAATTATGTATTAGTGGCAAAATTAAGAATTAACTAAGTTTAGAGTGGCATTTTTCAGATTTATAGTTTTGTGATGGTATTTTTCAAATTTGAAGGTTTTGGAGTAGCAAATAACCAATTTTCCCTTAAATTTTTGTATCTATCTTATGAATAGTATAAAATAAAAAAATAAAAAAAATAAAAAAAATAATTTGTAAGTATATTTTAATATATTCATCGTATTAAAGGGTTCGAACTTTAAAAATATAAGGTGTAATTTAATTTCACCAAAAAATAGTAAGTTGATCACTTGTAAAAAATAATAAAGTCCGTTTTTTATCTATCAAACAGTTTGGATAATCTATGATTAAATTTAAGTTAATTAAATTTTTATTAAAAAGATACAAATATTCTATAAATTTTGATTATTAGACAATATACTATTTAAGTTAATCAATTTCGTCTCTACTCTGTCCTCTATGATTTTTCTTTAATCTCAATTTTATGTTGATTTCCGAATAATTTTTGGAGAAGAAGAGATCCTAACTCGAAAAACAATGAAATAAATAGTAAATGGAGTTGATTGGTTCGGATTTGTGAGCCCCAGTAAAATTAGATGAGACCATGAGAGAAAGGAGTGCACTGTGCACAATAACTGTGAATATGTGATCCGGCCACCTCGTTTTTATTATTTATTCTTTTGATATTTCTTCTTTATTGGTTCTCAAATTCTTAATGTCTCCATTTCATTTTATCTACTAAGTTTGCTAGATGTTTTATATTTTTTTTTCTTTTTCCATTTTATTTATTTATTATTTATTATATAAATAAACACCAAATTAATATTTATTAATATTTATATTTTATATTTAGAGGTTAAGAAATGGTTACACTGATGCTATTATTGAACTTCTTATTTATATGCTATGCTTAGATTCGGAAAAAAAATTGTCATGTTGATTATTTTTATTTAGTACCTGATTAGATAATAAATTTAAATTCGATTAACTACCATAATCTGTATAGTTATTTTCTTGTTCTACTTTGATGGAGATTCTGAATCTGCCTCTAATAACAGGCAGATTTATTTCCCAACATGCTTATACTTTTTTTCTCTCTCCATCTCATGTTTAATTGCAGGATTGGAGGGATACCTATAGCGGCTTAGTAAGAGTCTCCACTGCTATGTCCAAAGTACAGTGCTTTACTTCCTATTTACCTCTTTCAAGAGGGCGACATGTCAAGCTCCAATAAAGTTCTTCGCTCTGTAAAAGAAAAATGTACAAATAACTAAAGAATGTAGGTTTTCAGTGATAAATTGGAGGGTTATTCTCCAAACTGTCTTATTAGAGAAAAAAATTAGTTACGACATTATCAGACATGTCAAGTAACATCACAGTATATTACGTCACGTGTGTCGCCGTGTGACGTGACTGTCATTCATCATCTTAGTCACATCACGTCACGTCACATAAATTGACTTAGTCATGTTACGTCACGTTATTTGACCAATACGTGATCAATATTTTCAATATTATTCTTAATTATAATTTATTTTGTAATAATTTCTTATTTTTTAGTATATTTTGTTATTATTTTTTTTAACTAACTTAAACATGAAAATAATAATTAAACATGATATGAATAGTCACATTACGTGTGGTATTTTACTATTTTAGTCATGTCATGTTATGTAAAACTATATTTTAATTACGTCAAGATTAAATCACAACGTGATAATCACATATGTTACGTTTTTCCTTCTCATAGTACCAGAGAACATATGATTTCTAAACGTTTGATTAATCGAGTCATGTTCCTTTAAAAAAAAATTCGAGAATGTAGCTCAAAAATACAGTCATAAACACCATCTATAAATAAGAGTTCCCATATCACGCTACAGTACTTTCGAATATTCTTAAAATTCTACTTGTATATAAAATTAGTTTCATGGTTTTGAAACCAATATTCCATTTTGGGGAAGAACATTCTATATTATTGGAATATTCCGAACTGAGCTTAACCATCATATTAGTTTTTACATCGGTCAAAACGAAAATAGTTCAAAATTAGAAAACACTTTTTTATGACCAGTAGTTACTAGTTAGAAATGCTCACAAGAGTTTCTATTGCACGGACTCCGTAGTTCCCTTCATTGCAAGTATGCAACCATAATAAGCGACCACACGTGCCCCCACACACTTGTGTCACGTGCACTCAAATTTTATCAATATTGTCCGAAATTTTTATCAATATTCAGAATGAATAAATAATTTACAAATTTACATCTTGGTGCGTTGGATTTCGAAAAGTGATCAAACTGGATATTAAATTTCTGGTTTTAGACACTCTGAAACCAGAGAATAAATTTTTAGTTTGCAAAACCGGAAATTAAATTCTCGGTTATAAGTTTTTTTTAATTAAACAAGAAATGTTTATAATTTGTTTATTTTTTTATTGAAATATTAGAAATATTTTATATATTTCTTTGAAAATAGATGGAATATTATATAATCTCCGGTTTGGATACTTTTCGAAATCCAGCGCTGGTGTAAATTTGTAAATTATTTATTATTTTTGAATATTAATAAAAAAAAATCGGCAATATTGTTATGAACTCTATAGAGAAAAACGAATTTCTCAAAATGGGGGATAATGCGAAAAGTTCTGGATAGAAATTGGGCCCAACTAACTCCGATCGTAAGCCCAAAAAAGAAGGTATGATTCGCGCAGATTTCCCGGGCTTCTTGCCTCTTTGACCCCTTCAAAACCAAGTAAAGTGCTTATCACCTCCCATTCATTCCTTCTCTATCTCTTTAACCCCTGACCTCCCCAATTAAACCTTTTTACGCTGTTTCCTTTATATATAATTTTAGTCTACTTGCCATCCACCAAAGCCTCTCTCTTTTCTCTCTCTATATCTTTCTCCTTTCATGCAACCACGTTACAACTCTTTAAACAAATAATAACAAAGCACAGACATCCCCCCAATTCCTTGCCCTCTCTGTCTGTTTGATCTCTTGCCTCTTTACACCAAACCAACTAACAGAACCACTTTCTTTGCATTGAAAGAAATACATTGTAAAAGGTTAAAAGCTTCTCCCTTCCATTAGACTCTCTGTCTCTCTCTCTCTTTCCCACCCTTTGCCTCTAACCTTCCATACTTGTAAATTCCCAATTCTGGATTGTAAATCAATCCCTAATTAGAAAGGAATGATTTGGGTTGCACCCAATTTCAGCACTACATCTTTTAAAAGGTTATATGTTTGATGGTTCGATTCGGTCGTGGAAATAGCCTGGAGAGGTTTATTAGAAGGGTTAGAAGCTTTGACAGGTCCTCATCATCCAGTGAATTTGAGATGTATGAAATGGAGGGTCGTCAGTCGCCGGGACCACAATATGACGGTTCTGGCAACTCAAGTTGGTCGATTAACAAGTCTGAAAGAGCCCCGAGGTCTCGGTTTGCCTCCAATGCAAGCCAACAAGATGGAGCGCCATCGGGTAACTTTCAATAAAAAAAAAAAATCAGATATTCATATAGTCAAAATGATATCCAATTTGTTAAACCAGGCCAACATTTAATCTAGTAGATAATGATTTTGCTAATTTGAGCTTGGCTTCAATGTCTTCAAGTTATTGAATTATGTGAATTTCCAAACGGTGTTAATTTATTCTTGTCAATTCAGACTTACAGCTAATGAAAGAGAAGTTTGCGAAACTGCTTCTTGGAGAAGACATGTCGGGTTCCGGTAAAGGTGTTTCCTCTGCCCTTGCTTTGTCTAATGCTATCACAAATCTTTCAGGTAAGCTATTGGTGTTTCAGATCTATCCAAATTCTAAGAATTTGCAACAATCCATAAAATGCATTGGTTTTGTCTTTATTGTGTAGCTTCCGTGTTTGGTGAGCACCGCAAACTCGAGCCACTCCCCCCAGAGAAAAGGGCGAGGTGGAGAAAAGAAGTTGACTGGCTTCTAGCTGTAACCGACCACATAGTTGAATTTGTTCCAACTGAACAAGTGAAAGATGGCCAAAGCATGGAGGTAAGATCAAATTTCTTGTTGGTCCTTTAATTTCTTTTACATAATATAAATTCAGTTTTTGATACATTTTAATAACCACTATCTTTTCTATTTTTGTCTCTTTTAGGTTATGTCTACTCAGCAGAGGAGAGATCTCCACATGAACATCCCCGCGTTGCGTAAGCTTGATGCAATGCTACTCGTAAGAGAATATCCCGCATTTCAAATTTGGAATCTCACTTCTAGACAGGCTATTTTCTCAGCTAATAATTTTGTTTCCACATACTTGCAGAGTTACCTTGAAAATTTCAAGGACCAGCAAGAGTTCTGGTATGCATCCGGCAACGACTCTATCAAAGGGATGGAAGCTAGGAAAGATGACAAATGGTGGATGCCAACGGTTAAAGTACCACCGAGCGGGCTTTCCATTGTATCTAGAAAATGGCTTGAGTACCAAAGAGAATCAGTAAACCAAGTGCTAAAAGCTGCTATGGCTATTAATGCAATGGTTCTTGCAGAGATGGAGATCCCTGAGGCCTATATGGAAGCACTCCCTAAGGTACCATCTCCTGAGTATGGTCTTATGTTCATATACTTCTTATTCTAATTTTCACAAACTTATTGCTCGTCTACATTCAAACATACAAGTTTACAAGATCCCTGTTAGGATGAACACCTAATATTTAGTTAATGCCAAATATAAAGAAGATTAGATGATCCGCTTTTCAGTAATTATTTTTCTCCTTTTTGACTACAAAATATAGAATGGAAGAGTGAGTCTTGGGGATGCAATATATAAGAACATAACTGATGAGTACTTCGACCCAGTTAAGTTCCTCGAGTTATTGGACCTATCGACTGAACATAAGGTAGTCGACCTGAAGAACAGGATCGAAGCATCATGCATAATTTGGAAGAGGAAAATGACCAACAAGGACATGAGGTCCTCTTGGGGGTCCATGGGATCGATTGTGAGCTTGGAGAAAAGGGAGCAATTTGAGGAGAGAGCTGAGACCATTCTCCATCTCCTCAAGCAGCAATACCCTGGTGCACCCCAGTCACACCTTGATATTAGCAAGATACAATATAACAAGGTAAGCATCTATTAGATGTATTTGTGCAGTATGGAACTTTCCATAATCCATAACTATAGGCATATAGTCTGAGAATTTATGGTCCTGATAATTGGCCTGAAAATTGTATATCCAAGCCAAATGGCTTAATTAGATCAAGAAAGTATGTACTCTATAGAATTAGATCAAAAGATGCCTATTAGTTAGAAGTTGGTCTAATATGGTTGTTAGTTGGTGCAGTAAATTTCCTGCAAAACCATTTCCAAAGGAGAGGAGATAAAGAAAAAAGAAACATGTTATAGACAGTGCTTCTTTCTTCCCTTGCTGAATTCGTGAGACATCGTTCACCTTACAATCATGCAGCTATGCTTGTTTAATTTAAGGATGTAAACTAATGCTTGTTAATTAATTGTTTTAGGATGTTGGGTACGCTATACTTGAGAGCTACGCTCGAGTTCTAGAAAGTCTAGCCTTCAGTGTGATGTCACGAATTGAAGATGTACTACACGCTGATAACGTCGCCAGAAATCCATCTCTGAAGGACTCGAACAGGAAGAACAATTCAGATACAACTACCGGGGCAATAAAACTAGACCCGAGGGTAGAGTTGGAGAAATTGAAAGGTGCACCTACTTCCATGACTCTGTGGGACTTCATGGGATGGCAACCTGATGAACTCGAAATGAAATTGAAGGATGCTGATAACTTCGATGACAGTTTGATTAAGAAGCCTCATGTTGTTACAGCACCAAAGAAATTCTCTTACACAGAGAAGGTCGAGACGGGATTGAGGAGCCCCACGGCCCGCCATTAAAAAATGAACAAAGACAGGGCATGAAATGAGTAGGAGGCAAAGACTACGGGCTCGCATGTAAATAGACGAGAGGCGTGTTAGAATCACAGTAGAAAATGGCAGTCTCGCAGCTTGACTTGGTTGGTGTAATCCTGCCTTTAGAGAAACCAGTTATTTTCTGTTATTTTATTTTGTCCTCTTTCTGTGTATTTGAGTGATTTCATTGTTTTCTAATTTATATTTAAGTTTATTTTGTCAAGAAGAGGAGTTTTGAATACTCAACTAGTTACTGATTGTGAAGAGGGGAACTCTTGCTGTATCTTTGACAGCCACAAGGGTGTCTTAATTTGTTTGATTTTTTGTTTTAAATATATTTTGTACTAATGATTATGTCTACAATTCTCTGTGTGATATTAATATTATTTTTCAGATGCTAGGAAAATTTAGCCACATTTGATCAAGTTAAGTTCAATATATCGTAAATTCATAATTTTTTTTTATTAATCTTATGTATGCTTTAGCAGATCTATGTCCAATCAACCAATGTATATATCAAACTCAAAGCTATGATTTAGAACAAACCTTCACATTATGATTGATTAGTATTATTACTCTGTTCTTGCTATGACTTATATGACTCTGCTCAGCAAAACAGAGCAGTAACTCGTAGTTACAATTAAGCGCCATTTCATTTTGTGTCAAGTGGAACTAAAAAAAAATAAGAATGTCATAACAACTCTTTAAGCAATAAAATAACGCAAGAAGCAAATTAAGTGCTATACCAGATAGCAATTTATGGTACTCAACGATCCTTTGACATGGCCTCCACTACTTTGTATGGATTGTTTATTCCTGAAATTCAATTAATTAAGTACTTCTTAAAGAAAAAGAGAGAAAAACTTGTTTTCTTTAATAAAGTGGTTGACATGGGTACCTTAATGCATATTATTATCATATTAATATATGAGTGAGTCTATGTTACTATGCATATCACGATTTAAGTTCGTAATACAGATTAATATTTTCGATTTCAAAATTCTAACAGTTGATCCAAACCATTCAAAATGATTTTCATATGAATATGTACTTACATACCAAATTTTTATATTTTTTTTTTAGAATTTTTTTACTATTATTTTAATATAGGTAGAAAATCACTGTTTTTGGATGGTCCAGAATTTTCAGATCAAGTGATTTTCTATCTATTTTAAAAAATAGTAAAAATTCTAAAAACATATAAAAATTAGTCTACAAGTAGATATTTATATGGAGGTCATGTTGAATGGTTCAAATCGACTATTAAGATTTTGAAAACGAAAAAATTGATCCGCATTATGAATCAATCCGTGATATGCACAGTACCATAGACTCACTCTTAATATATATATTATAAGTTGAGGGGAACGAAAAAAATAATAGTATCCGCATACTTAACAAACCAAATTTTAATTTTATTTTACATGGACAACTCGATCAGCCTAAACAACTGGAATATATGCTACGCACGTAGGGATTCTGAAAAGAATTAATTAAAAGTTCCTATTAAAATAAAGCTAGGAAGCTGGCACACCTTTTGCCATAGCTTTATAACAACCAATTAAATGCATATATGTTTTAAGACATTAATTATATTTGCAGTTCAATTCATTACATAAGTATTGTGATCTCAGAATGCAAAGATATGAAAAAAAGAATAATTTTATGTTATTATCACAAACAAATGTCAACTTTTGCCGTCAGCGAATCATATTATTAATTAAATTGCTCAATGCAATTTATAATTATTATTGACTTATAACAAATAATTAGCATTTGAAACAGCCACATGTTGACACTTCTATTAATATAAGCACAGCTATAAAATATTATATATGTAGTTTTTAATTTATTTTAATCATGTCAATAATATTACCATTATTATTTTAAATATAGGATAGATAAAAAAAAAACAATTTCTCGAAATTATTTAAAACTAATTTAAATAATAAAAAACGCTGAAATTTGATCATATTACTATATCGATGGGCCATGTAGATAGAAAAAATTTCTATGAATAAATTAAAGTTTATTAATCATTAAATGTCGTTCCTGATGAGGATCAGGAACTGCTTCAAAATTAGTGTCTTAATTGTTAATCCTGCCTCTGTTTAAAGAATAGTAATTAAAAAGCACAAATTCAACTAAGATAATAAAATAAACAAAATATAAAGTCAACTTTTACGCTTGCACTTAATGTCATGTTTGGTTCATATAATATCTTTTATTTTTTAGACTTGAAGGCCTTTTATTACTTCTACATCAAAATATTTTTAATATCTTTAATTTTATTTTTATATATAATTCTAGACTTGAAGACTTTTTATTACTATATTATCTATCAAAATATTTTTATTACCTTTAATTAACAGGACGGAGCCACAGTGTGACAGGAAGAGGCAGTCATGATATAGAAAAGCTGCATAAGAACCTTATCTTTACTATGAGATAGGAGTAGGTCCGATCGGACCTACTTTTAGGTTCAATTAGCTCTAACACCGTAAGATTAGCATTAAAATCTGTGCGTATGGAAATTGAAACAGGCATTCACGGATTTTAATTAGTTTGCACTAATTTTGATGCATATCGGATGGTCATTACACCCATCGAACCAAAGTAGGTCCGATGGGCATCGGACCTACTCTGAATTGCTTTACTATGCCTCTTTTAAAAACAAATTACAAAAGTATATTTGCAGACTTGTAGTTCAAAATAATTGTAAGACTTTCTTACCTTAAATTTATGTTACATGATAAACTTTTACCTCCCCTCTGAATGTTAATATTTTTTTTTTTGTTAAAAATCATTTAATCAAATCAACTATATAATTAATTATTCCGGAGAACTATATTTGCAAAAATATAAGACTAAAGAGCCATCTCGTCATTTTCTATTTTCAAAAAATGTAAATACCTAATTAATTTCCTAATGCTAAATTCATGTGCTTATGTTTACCAGAACCAGTAGCATCGCTTCACCATGCAAGAATTTCTCTGATGTGCAATAGCAGCTTCAATATGTCCAAATTGCAAGCTCAAGGACCAGTTTCATGTTGTACCGATTTTAATTGTATACCAGTTTTATATTAGAATGTACCAATTTTATTAGCTTTGTCTTTCAGCTTTTATTTCAGGGGTACTGGTAGAGATATGTACCAGTTTCCAAATTCAGCTTTGTATTAGCTCTTTCATTTCACTGGTACGTTTGAAGCTATTGTATGAGACTTGTAAAGTTCAATGGATTATACCTACGGGTTTCTAATAAAAAAAAAAAAGCGGTCGGGTTTCGTGTTCACAACTTTCCAAACTGCCAGAAAGACATGAATTAATCATAAAATAATAACACACAATCCAAACTGCAGACCTAAGCCCATTAGAGAACCCAAGCAAGTAAATTTCTCTACTGGTTAGTTACATGTATAATAAGCTAGCTATAAATCATGTTAGAAAATAACCTTAGCCACTCATTTACATAGGAAAGGAAAAAAAAAATATTAAGAAACAATCAAAGGAGGCCATTTACGCTGAAACTAAGCTGAATTTACTCTATGAACACAGCTCACGCTCTGAGCTCGTCAGGAAGGTCAAAAATGGGGTCACCATGCTCTAAATAATCATCAGGGCTCTCGTCTTCATCGTCAGATGAAAGAAGTGATGAGCCCATCCACTGCTTGAAACCGACATTGATGCGTCTCTGCATGTCAGGTGTCATTTCGTTTATCTCTTCCAGCATTTCCAGTCCTAGTATAAGAAACACACAAAATAGCAAAACTAAATAAATTTCTTTTATCACAATTGTTAATATTGAAACATTTCATTTTTTTTAATCGCATCCATATGTGACCAGTTATGGAATAATACCTGACATTTTAAATATTTGGAACTGATCACCAATCACCAACATTTCCTAGATATCATTAACACCTAGCTGTTAAAAACCAAGGGCTTATAATTAACACCTGACACTTTTAATCTTTGACAATTTTTCTCAATTCAGGATCAAATATTGATGTTTCACCCACACTTCCTAGCTAGCAACAAACTCCTCTATTTCAAGACCAAATCTCATTTTTAATGATTGCAAAATTGCTTCCTACCAATTTGTTCAAACTTATAAGCTAAAACCTCAATCTGGTTGCCTTGATTTTTGTTCAATTTGAACTTTGGGAAAACAAATTACAAAAATGATCATATTATGGATTAAGACAACCAGCAAAATTACTTAAATTTATGGTCTCCATCATACTATCTAACAGCGTAGTGTTGTATATATACAATAAAAATTTGGCTGCAATTTGCATAAAATACAACAACTCCAATTTTGGTTGTAATTTCATACAAAATGGTGTGTTAAGAAATATAACACTCCCAAAAATAATAAAATCTATACCACTACAAGCCTGACTTTTACAGCAACTAGTTGGTGAATAGTTGATACCTAGATTATGGCCAGCATAGTTTCCCTCGTCAAGCACAAGTGCAGCCTTCCTTTTAAGGAAACATGCAGTTCCACCATAAAGGATCACCAGACTCCATGATGCAATCTCATAACACCAGAACAAAGCTATGGAGCAGCTGCTACCCAGGGTTAGTAGGCTCGAACCGAGAAATAATGCCATGAGGCCGAACACTATGGCAAATATGCTGTTAATAATTGTTAGGCACCGGACCCCACCTGATTGTTGTACCCAGTGTTAGTTAAGTAGAAGGGCACAAAAGCTCATTTATTATTGGATTTGGAAGGAACACATGTATTGTTTTAATTTGCAGAGAGTTTGTAACTGACCAAAAATACAGGACCTGCTTTTCTGGTCTGAACCATCCGATCTTAAATAAGTGTGCTGGATCAACCTGATAACGTCATTTAGGTTGGGTTGGACCGTAAAATACAGGTCCTATGATCCCATTCAGGAATAACAATGAAACAAAGGCAGTGGGAGGTTCACATGTTAGTCTGACCACATGGAGTCTGGACACATATTTGCATGTAAGATGACATTACTTTGGTGGGCAAATAACTATAAATCCATTGCATAGCTGATGCTAGCAGTTTGTAGGTATACTAGACATATATTAGCTTAATATCAATTCTGTTCCTCTTTTTCCTCCTTTTCTTCCAACTGCTGTTCAAATTCCAAGTTACTACCATTTTGAACATAAGATATATTTTCTTGCTAAAGGAATATAAAAAGTCTGGACACGATTATAGATCTGCTGGTCAGGCTAAGTACTAGTCAGTACCAGTTGTTGTCAAAAATTAGATCCCTTCTGGCCTTGCAAAGGACAGTGCAAGGCTGCATGCACCAACATCATTGATGCAACTGAGAATATTAGGATCTTCAAATAGAGAGGGGAGAGAGTGCCTTTAAGGCGTTACTCAATTTTCTATTGCTCAAATCTGAATACAGTAGATTTTTCATAGCATATGAATATACTCCAAGCACCCAACAAACAAAAATGATTTGTAATAGGTCATTTCTAAGATCTAAGAGAAAGTTTACCTCTTCTAGAAGCACAGCAACCATTCTCAACTACTTGGAGAAGGAAGTGCCTTCTTGGGGCAGTGTAAGTTACTGCCATTCCTAGAGTGAAAAAAAAAAAAAAACTGAAGATTAGAAAAGAAGTGATTGATCTCACAAAAAAAAAAAAAAAAAATTTAGTAAGCAAGCAAATACATTAAAAAGCACTATTGCATGTCCTACTATGTAATGTGATTATAAGTTCCTTACTTCAAGGAAAATAGTGAAAAAGGAACTTTTTCAAAAGGTAATTAGCAGATCAATGGAGCAAATATTTCCAAAACATTATAATGCAGGGATTTTACTTAAATTTGGTGATCTTCTAGAACTTAGTATGAAGTTTCACTCACGAATTGCCATAACTAAGACAAGAATTGTAGTACGATTCAGTATGGTTGTAATCTGCCTGATACTGAGCCTAACTGACATAATGAATGCCCCAATACAGAAGGCTGCACTGAACTGAGTAATCCAACCATGTTTTATCAAAAATTAAAGAGGTACGACCTAACCAACAAAGAATTGGTATCATTTGCCCGAAAACAATAGATTATGTCTTATAGTTCTGTACCAACAGGTACCAAACCTGATCAAACTAACTGCAAACTAGAAAATGTCAGTGTTAACTATCCATTTCAGTTTACAGAAGTGCAAAACTGGCACGTACCTAACAGTCTAGATAAAATCACATATTGCCTAGGTAATGCACTAGTACAAAATCAGGTACCACCTTACCAGTATAGTACCAAACTACTAATTGGTAACAGACAAGATCTTTACAAAAGCCTAATCCCAGTAGAGAGAGCACCACCAACCTGCCATTAAATACAAGACCGAGGCAAAGAAGACAATTGCCGAGGGAAGGAACACAACCATCCAATAAAAATCGGCAGCATCCTCCTCCGTTATATAAAAGGTGCCACCTTGGCTCCTGTACAGCTCAGGTTGTCCGGTCGAGTTCACGGGCAGCGCCTCTTCAAGCTGTCTCCTTGCCCGACAGAACGGTCGCTTTCTCGGCTCTGAAGGGAACACGATGTGCAAGCTTATGACCGCCGGGATGAGAATGGAGAGAAACAGGAGGAGAGAAATGGAGAGGATGAGAGGCTTTTTGAGCCGGGACCATGTGCGATGATTCTCCTCGCCGAAGGTTTCATGTCGTTGCTGAGGTACGAAGGCTTGGCGGAGCGCGTTACTGATCAGCGCCATTTTGGCAAGTAATTGACAGTTGATTGGGGCCTTTTGTTTAGTTTGGGATTAGCAAGTGTAGGAGTTAGCAAGGGAACTTAGCGTGAGAGAGAGGAATCGAGGAAACAGGGGTTCATCGAATTCGCATCCTCTGAGATATCTCATATTTTGTATGACTTTCTGAAAAATTTTAACCGTTAAAATACGTACAACACGAATCTCGAAGCTCAAATTATACAGCCCCTGCGCTATCCCCGAATAGGAACCGGACATGTCGATCACGCAAAACATGAGATATCTCAGAGGATACGCACCCTGGATAAAGGAACTAGGAGTCGTAGCTCCGTAGGAATGAAAGCGGATCGTATAATATATCCGTGATCCGATCCTTATTGGATACGAATAGTTCTATCTAATGGATCACCCCATATCCAATATTTAGATAGTTGTAGTTACGCATAAAAATATTATTTTTAAACTTTAGACATTTGAATAATTATTTCATTCGTATTTTCTTAAAATATAAATTAATAATATATGTATTTTTTTAAACAACAATTTGTCATTAAAAACAATCACATTATTTATAATTATGATTGGATATGTGATATAAGTGTTAGCTTACTTGTAACATTTTTATAATTATTTATATATGTTGGTACAGAAAAGTTACTTTATAATACATTTAATGTATTTTCTTTTGACGGACATACCTTTAACCCATTTAATGTATTTTCAGCATTTGTTTCGTTTCATTAGAAAATTTATGTTTTATTTCATTGAAATCGATATTTTTTTTTTCTAAAAAAGTAAAATTTTGCTTATATAAAATAAATAAAACATCAATTTCTTGAAGATAAATATTCTGCTTATCTGAGGAGAATCGATTTCATGAAAATCGATGGTTTATCTTTGTCAGCGATGATCTATTTATTTTATTTAAGCAGAATACTTATCATCAGAAAATCAATGTTGTACTTCACCATAATAAAATCTGTGAAATAAAACAAAGATTTTCTGGTGGTAAGTATTCTACTTAAATAAATAAAAAGTAAACATTGATATTAAATAAATAAAATATTGTTTTTTTTTGTATGAAATGTTTGTGTTTCATTCTAGTAAAGCGCATATTTAGTATGTGTTCATTCTTGTGTGAAGCTCAGATTCAGCTTGTCCTAACTTTATTTATACCATTTTAAAAAAATTAAACCAAATTATCATTAATGCTGCAGATTGAATTGGTGGCCCTAACAATTTTGAAATTCTCCAAATTTGTAATTTTTTAGGTTTTTTTTTGTTATGGTATAAATAAAAATTTCAGTCCAGCTTGTGTTGTGTCTCCGTAGAAGCCAAGTTTTTTCTCCCACCTGTGTGCTTTTAGAATTTTAATTTTATAAAATTCTACAAATAAAAAAAATCAGTATTTGCATCGTCCAAAACACTCTCTTTTTCTTTAAGATGGTATAAGCTAAGCTTATATCATATGATTTTTCATGCAAAGAATATTTAAATATAACAAATTATATATATACATATTAGATGTTTTGGATCAATTTGAGTCGTTTAGCTACAGTGTTTTTTTGTCAAAAAAATATTGCAATAGTAGCAGTTAGAACCAAAATAAAAAAAATAGTGTAGCTAAATCTTATGAATCATAAGTTACGGTTTTTTTTTTTACAGTCATTAGCAATCAGATTAACTAAACATTATAGTTCATAACGTCCAACTACAATACTTTGGACGTTATAAATCATAACATTCTTCTTATTTTTTTTAATTTAATGAAAACATATCTCATTATCAATATTTTTTTTTTCTTTCCTATTAATAAAAAAAGAGTTAATTTTCTATCTTTAGTTTCCTATTTACCCCTGTACTCTTTGTTATATTTAATATATCTCTCAACTCTTTTCATTCTTTTCTATTTACTAATAGAGTAAATTATTCACATTTAAATATTATTAAGAAATATTATTTCCTATTATACCCTTGCTCTTACCGGCAGCTTGAATATATCTTTAACCCCTCCATTAAACATTTGCGATTTATTGTCCGTGCAAAGCTCAAATTGAATGTTGCTCAACCCACTCCGGCTCCAATTATAGGAACTAGCCATGAAGAGAGCGGGGTTGGCTTAATAGAATGCCAGGGGTTCTTTTGCAAATACAACCCTAGAAATTTTTGTGCCAGCTTCCAGTGCTACAAGTCCACAAATGCTAGATATAACAAAAGAATACATTCTAAAAATTGGATATATGTAAGGAGGTCAAAGAGTAAAATATAAAGCAACAAAAAGATCACTTTGAATGTTTCATCAAATCCCAATAACTCAATGGAGTAGTTCTTTTCTATTGAAGCCGTAGGCAATTTCATAGATAGATAGAACAAACAATTTTTGTCTGATACATGCCAGTAAACTTTTGAATTCCTAAAACTAAAACAGAAAAGACATTCTAAACAAAAATTGAAATTCAGAGCATCTAAATTGCCAAGTGTGCATAACCATCATGTATCCCAAACACCATCTAGGTCTGTTACTGGATTGTGAAGTGTTCAAGATTTAAATTTGTTTGCGTTCTGAGTATATCTCTTAAAGTTGCAATAGGCATTCCAGTGAAAGTTGTTGAATTTCTTCTTGTCCAGTTTTGGATCGTAGTGGTAGTGGTAGTATGAGTATTAATGTGTTGGATCGCAATGGTAGTACGAGAAATTTGGGGGAATTGATGTTTCAGTTTTGGAGGTGAGAAATCAGTATTGGATAGAATTTTAGGGGGGCTTGATGTTTCCGTTCAAAGGTTTATGCAAGGTTGGAGAATGGAGTTAATGGGGTCCTACTATCAAGGCACATGGAGTTAGCAACGGTCTCAGGGGCATTTGATCGAGCACCTTGTGCGCATGGTTTTTGGAGGTCGTTACCTGGTTGGTTCTTCTACAACTGCAGATAGATGCTTCTTCACTTTGCAATCCGCATCCCCAGTTCAACAAAGAAATGGAGGTACAAATTTGTTTGATTAAACTACTAGGTTTCATAGTCGCTACTTTCATCTACCTAGAACGATACTATTGCCTCCTTTCACGGCCAAGTAAAATACATAGTAAGGGTATAATGGGAAATAATATATATTAATAATATTTAAATGTGAGTAATTAATTTTATGGATAAATATAAAAGAAGAAGAAGAGTCAAGGGATATATTAAATATAATAAAGAGCGTAGGGATAAATAGAAAACTAAAGAAGTTTTGAAGGATATTCAGAAAATTAACCCATAAAAAAAATGGGCAGTTCGTACCCCACTGAGACACTGACCCCTGTTCTACTACGGGTTAATTAACTTCTCTTTCCTCGGAAAACTTTAAAAAAGTGCCAAGTAGTTCCAACTAAATTTAAAACTAGTTTCCTTAAACAAATAAAGTTTGTTGCTTCATTGGAAAATCCAGTAGCAGCAACCACTGCGCAATTACTAATTCCACTTCTTCGTTTTCCCCTCTCTTCGTTTACTAAAGAAAAGGAAAAGGATAATTCTTTCTCGTAGAATATAATTGACGATGGCCTCAATCCATGGCTTCGCAGGGCAATCCATGGTTGGAGCACGATCAACAGCTACGTTCAGATCTCAAAGATCACTTTTTCGTGTCGGAACTAAAAGAATTGCCGAAATGCCTCTGCGCAAGTTTGGATCTCTTAAAAGTTCTAATCGGATGGCTAAGTGTTTAGTTTGGTCACTATTTGGTATGTAGAATCTAGTAATTGCAAAGTAACCCAATAATCATATTTTATTCTATCTAATTTTTCTTCCTTTTTTTATATATATATTTTTTGACCTTACAGGACCTCCACAGGCTTGTAATACCTCTGTTGATCATCTTCCTCTTTTATCCATGTCTGAGGTGCTCAATCTGGCTCAATTAATATACTATTGATTTTTTATATCCATGAATTTATTTGAACAGTGATCAATGTATATACTATTGCTTACATGTGGCTTTTCAACTTAAAAATATATATAGTTGTAGTAATCCTCTATTAATCTGTAATTATTTCTGATAAGTACTTACTTTTTTAAGAAGTACTTTAATTTTAATCTATGCTGACTGATTTACATCTAAAGGTCACAGAAAGACTTGCAGCCTTCCATGAAAGTGGGGCCCGCAATCAAGAATACACGGCCATGTACTCAAGCATAGTCGGTGGAGTGACTACAAATCCTACTGCAATGGTGATACCTATGGATGATCATATGGTTCATAGAGGCCATGGCATTTTTGACACTGCTGCTATTATGGATGGGTAATGATTATTAACAGTACTTCCATGAATATACTAAAAAAAACTAGGAGGGGGTTATTGGTTCAGGGATTAAACTTAGGGTTAAAGACTTAAGCGTCAACATTTGTCATTTGGTTATGAAATAAAGAAAATGAGATTTGGCTAAAAGGTGTTAGTTTCTTGCAATTGAGATGTCCAAATTCTTAACTTGTGCAATCATTGTTTTTTCGGAATTCACATCCCCTCAGGTTATTGACCGAGTACAATTGAAACAGACGGTCCAGTATCGTTCTTTTAACTTGGCACGAATCTCAAAGCACACATAATACTGCCCCCCGTGCCATCCCGAATAGGCATCGGCTGAGTAAATCTGGGCCATCCGTTTCAATTGTGTTGAGTCTGATACTTGGGAAGATACGAATCCTGTTTTTCTGGCAAGCATTATAATCTCTTAGCTATTTAATTATGATAATTTCCTGGATGCTTGTTTCAGACTCTTATGTTTCATCATTACAGCCACCTCTATGAATTAGACCAACATCTAGATCGGTTTCTTAGTTCTGCATCAATGGCCAAGATTTGCCCACCCTTTGACCGGTCAACTATGAGGAGCATTATAATCCAAACTGTAAGTTTGTCTAAATGCAAACAGGGTTCACTTAGATACTGGCTGTCTGCTGGGCCTGGTGACTTTCAACTCACTTCCGCGAGCTGTATGAGCCCGGCTTTCTACGTAGTTGTGATCCAGCTCCAGTCCCTTCCTTCCCCTTCTGGTTGTAAAGTCATAACATCTACTATCCCCATGAAACCACGACAATTTTCAATAATGAAGAGCACTAACTACCTCCCGAATGTGCTTTCCAAAATGGAGGCTGAGGAAAAAGGCGCTTATGTCGGGATTTGGTTGGATGAAGAGGGATTTATAGCAGAGGGACCCAATATGAATGTCGCATTTGTGACCAAACAGAAGGAGTTGGTGATGCCGAGTTTTGACAAGATTCTTAGCGGGTGCACAGCGAAACGGGTCTTGGCACTGGCAGATAGGCTTGTGGCAGATGGGAGGCTTACAGGGGTGAGAGTAGGGAATGTGACTGTGGAAGAAGGGAAAAAGGCTGAGGAAATGATGCTTATTGGAAGTGGTGTAATTGTGAAACCAGTTTTGCAATGGGATGATAAATTTATTGGTGACGGTAGGCATTTTGATTTTCAAACTTGACTATTTTCTTTAATATTGAAAGCAAATTTCAGAGGGTTACTGGTATTTATACAAGCTACTGGTAAGGGTTAGTGGAATGGTAAATTCAAAAATGCAAAAGGATATTTGCTTTTTTAATTAATAGCCCGAGAAAGAAATAACTTGCTACCAAAATGCTTACCATTGACAGTCCAGCAATGACCATCATGTACCAGTACTACTGACAAACGGAACTGAGATGTTATAGAATTTTATAATGATTTTCTATGAATTCTTTATCACAAAGCAGGCAAAGAGGGGCCAATAGCTCGAGCACTTTACAATCTTATTGTTGACGATATGAAATCAGGTCCGTCTACAGTCCGAGTACCTGTTTCTTACTGAAGCCGTCAGATTCGAATCTACGATATTTTTCATAAATAAATATCCAAATTTTTCTGGGGATACAACCTGGTGTGCAACATAAGAAGTGCTTTATATATTGTTCAGTTTTATGATCTCGGTTTAATTATTGAACATGTGTGACTTAATATATGCCTCCATTTGTATTATACCCAACTAATTATTAGGTTCATATACTCTGCATATTGCCAATGCCAGATTCCATTAACCTTGTTTATATACCGGGTGCCTGGTGCGGTGGTGTTACTGTGTCTATGTATGTTACTATAATTTTTTTTCTTCTTTTGGTCTTTATGGATTTGTTGTGTCAGTGTATCAAAATTGTGACGTGCAGCTGCTGTCAATATATATACCACCTAACTTCGATTATTTATGTGGTAGTAGCTTCCAAATTTCCTTTGTGTGTTATCCACTTGAAAAATAGGCAAATTTAAAATTGCAATGTGAGATGCTAGATTTGAATTTTTTTTTTTTTTTTGAGTGAAGACACAACAGCCCCAGCCGCACTCGATGCAACAGCATCAGCTGTACCCAACTCAACAGCACCAGCCATACCTGACCCAACAGCCTCAGAAAAAACAGGTTAACCAGGGTGGGTTTGTAAGGATGATGTCTCAGCAAATTGCAATTGGCCAAGGCCGCTCTTTACAACCCATGGAAATACCTACAGATTCTCCTTATTCACAAGCGCAAAATGCATCACTTACAAATCAACAACCAATGTATGCCGCCCAAATGGATCCTTATTACAATCAGAACATGTATACATATGGGGCCTTGAACCAAGAAAATATTAGTATATACAACAGCCAGATGCCTACTTCTGTGGTACAACAACCAAACAAATTTCAAAATCTTTGGAGTCGAGGCGCTTTCTAACCATGTTAATGTGGTAGTGTTCACAACACTTCGACCATTCATTCACCTCTTTATCCTTAATAGTTCCCCAAGTTAGTTAATTTGATCCTACTTTCTAATATCATAAGATCGAGCACCGGTTTCTTTGTTTGCCCTTTATTGTGTAATTATGTAATAGGAGAGAAAAATGGAAATGCATTAAGGAAGAAAGAGAGGAAACAAATGCCAGGTTGCTTCAACTGCAGAACATTCTCTTCCATCATTATCCTTGCCTCTTTTCTGTGTTACCTTAGAAAATTGAGATATATGTATGTCGAACTTTTTTTTTGTTTATTTATTTATTCTAGCATATGTGTTTTAATTTCTCTTGTACAAATGAATGTACTTGCATTCCATGCTACAATGTTTTTTTATTGTATATAGTAATCAATATATATAAAGAATGATTGAAGGTGATTTTGTCTGATGTCAGTTTTAGATAACCCTTAATTTGGTGTCAAACATGACAATCTTTTGCACATTACTTCAATTGATGGTCATTGCATCCTATTGCCAGATAAGATGATATAAAAAGTGTCCAAATAGATATATTATCTTTTGTATGAGGATATTTTGTTTCCCATTTTTTTTAAATCTTGTTGTTTCCCATTTTTAAATAGATTTTATATGTTGGTAGTATTTACTTTTGGTAAGAAATGCAAAATTCATATTGTATATTTTTTCCGTACATATTTGTTATTTTTTTCTTGGAAATGTTGACATAATGGTTAAATATTTGGAACTTCAAACATCAAATTATATGCAATCAAGAAAATCAAGGATAGATTTTTTTTTTATCACAACAATTAACCATACACAATTCACCAATGATATGACTTACAAAAGAAATAATCAACTGGCTACATAAACAGAAAAACTTATTAATGTGTTTTTGGAGGAATATGATATTGTAGAACATTGTAAATTGTTTGAATCAGAGTTAACAAAATAACTAATGTGGCTGCAACAAGAGAAATTAGTGCCCATGGGCTATGGAAATGGGTATGCCTCAGACTGGCGAACCATTTATTGCGGCTCTTCATGCAGTACTCATTGAGCTGGTACCGGATTTCTATGAACTTGCTCATTGGATCAGGAGAGGCTTCTTTGGCTAAGGTATTGAAAAGCCTTGCAATTGCCTTGTGGCTTCCTAGTTCATTCCTTATGATTCCTTTCTCCTACCAGAAAAGTTCTGTTAGGTTCAAAACTTCAAATAAAAGGCTGTACATGAAACTTTAAATGATTTGCATTGGTTTTTGTTAAACAATGTTTTTTTCAAAACCCAATTCCTTCAAAAATGCCAATACAACAAACAAGTGAGATATGATTTAGATTAATTATTAATACTAAACTAGACTTAATTAATTCTACAAAATTACGAGGTGAATATCATAAATTTGACAATATACCTGCAGTAGTTTGACATCATATGCAGTGTCAATGAGTTCATCCATGAAAACAACAAAAGAGGTGATCTCTTTTCCTGCACCGACATGCATATGCTCGTAAACAACCATATTCAGAAGCAGATGCTCGGTGGCATCATGGATAGGCAGGACAGGAAGGCTGAGCTTTCCGCTCTTACAGTCAAAATCAATCCCCATCAGGCTCTTCTCTTTGCTCCGTACAAAATGAATACCACATTCGTGGAGAGCTGTTGCTGGTCTGAGATCATCCCGTGGATTTGTCCGAGGACTTCCTTTGACAGGAAGCACACAATTCGGTATCGATGACATCTTGTTGATTATCTTTCGCATCCTGCTGTTGCTGCGGGTGAAGCAACCCCTGCTTTGAATGAGACTCATTCGATACACTTCCAGTGGGTGGCGGCCTAGCATTTGCAATCCATCCTCTAAGTTATCCCCACAAAATTTGAGCACCAGATTGTTTATGTATTGGTCATCCTGTACAGTAAAAAAGGACAAACATAGAATAATAAAAAGACAGTCTATTTCACAATTTATATCTGGAGAAATTAGATACAATTATATATTCACACATTTGCAAATAAATATAACTCCTCCAATTCACAGCAAAACTACAAAAACTGTCATGATAATGAATTAATTAATTTCATGATAAACTGCAAAAATGCCTAAAAACTAATTAATTGGTTAATTTTATTGACTCGTAATTTGCATTTTTAACGGTATTACTTTTGTATACGGGGTACTCCAACAGTTAAATGATCAAAATGGTTAGAAGGGATATTGTTCTCTGTACCGTGGGGCCGCGACTCTCAGTTTCAAGGAGCAGCTTGAGTACCAATAATGGCAGCTGATTCTCTAGCAGAAGCATGTCCCTCTTTATGTAAGGGATCCTTGAGTGTACTTTCTGTAAGCCGAAAACTGGATCATTACTGGCATAACCATTTTCACCTTCTTTTAGACGGAGCACCTCAATCATGAAGCATCCATCGAGAAGAATCATTTTCAAAAATTTATCTGGGTTTTCTTTCCATTCTTGGTCAAGGCCCTAGCATTCAAACAAAAAAAACTAAGCTCTAGTTAAGCTTAAAAAATGGCAATTTAGAATATATACAATGAAGAAGTTCATCATAAACTTGCAAGTAATGCAGAAAGAAAATAATATAGCTGAGGAAAAATACCATTGTTTTTTTAATGAAGAAAAATATCTCATTATTCAGTGTTATTTTTTCTTAGTTTTCTTGAAATAGACTGCAGCTTCATATTCTTAACAGTTTAAAATATAACATAGTGATTCAGGACATTGCAAAAGTTTTTTTTTTTTTTTTTTGTGCATTTAATTAGCTCAATGGAAAATGACTAACAAAATAAGAAGATCAAAACATATATACATTGTATGATTCTAGCAGCTGATCCAAAACACTCCTCAATTTATCAGCAAAGAGCCCCAATGGCTTGGCTGACCTGTTAAGGAAATGGCAGAGTGCAAGGTGCTTATGCTTCTCAAGCAGTACTAAATCCTTCGAGCCATGGTGAAACGGCCCAAAGGACACCATATGCGGCTTGAAGGCTGTCACCTTCTCACACTTGATGAAATTCGGCACGCGATAAATTGACGTCTTCTCCCATTTTACCTCTTCTTTAGTGACATCAACATCTGCGGCAGCTTTGTCGACATCTATGGCCCACTCGGTGAATTTATTGTGAGATGGAACCATTTTCAATGTCAGGCACATCTTGATAGGGTTTAAATCTATATATCACATTTATGATTTATATATACAATAACAATGTAATAATTAATACTTGTTTGCTTCCTACTCAAGCAAGGATATGGCAAACTTGACGTTACTGTAAAGTACAATGGTCTAACTTTTGTCACTTTATTATGGCAGTTTGGTTCCTTCTACATGTTGAATTTAGGGAACCAAATTGTCTGCCCTTCTAGGACAGAATTTTCTTGCCCTGAGTCGCTAACATGTGGATCCGCAGCAAAACTAAAATCAATATTTAAATATTTAAATCTATTTGGAATCACGTGTCAACCGCACTAGAAGCATGTGATCTCTTTCCTGAATTTAGGATGCAAATGGCTAGTACGTACATAGTTCAAACATGCAAAAAAAAAAAATTTGAAGCTAAAGTAGGCAAAAAAAAGTTCATTAGATGAAGAAAAATAGTTTATAAGAGATTGGCAAAGAATGTATATTAATTACACAGAAGGAATAAATTTAAGTTGCATATAAAAATTTATAAATTAAGTGCCACTTCTCTTAATTAACATTATTGGTCACATGATATATAGTTCTTACATATTAGACATTAATGGAACGTTGCTCGCTTTATGGAGCCATCTGAATTCAACATTATGCGGAATATAATTAAGTTCATTATTTGGACAGTAGACAGTTACTAATAAGTCACCATTCGTGGTGTAGACAGTAGACTAATACTTTGTCATCTATATTTTCATTGTCACTCAACATTTTCATTGTAATGTGATGACATTAGCCGGATTCATATAGAATCCGGTTAATGTCATAATATTAGAATTTCAGGCTAAGTTATAATGAGTCAGTTTTTGTAATTTCAAAGTCCGAACAATCGATTCAAACTGTTCAATATGATCTCCATAATAAAATGTACACTTGGGGACCAAATTTCATTTTTTTTTTGAACTTTTTTACTACTTTTTTAGATAGGTTCAAAATCACTGTTTTGGATGGTCTAGAATTATCTGAAAACAGTGATTTTGTACCTATCTAAAAAAATAGTAAAAAGTTTCTAAAAATCACTTTTTCGGTCTTTAAAATTATAAAAACTGACTCATTATAACTTAATCATTATAACTTAAGCTGAAATTATAATATTATGACATTAACCGGACTCTATATATATATCACTGAGACAAGTCATTTATAAAGAAAATTAATAACTAGTCCTGTATTACTCCATTAGAAACTGGGATGCTAACCCTAAACAACTCTCTGGAACCATTGTATCAGCACAGTGCAGTTCGAAATGATAACATGTCCATATGAGCATTTTGATATAACAATGCATACAGCACAAACAGGCAAATAAATGTATGGGTGAATTTCATGCATAATTTAAAAAAATTCGAAATTATATATTTTTCCCCTAAAATTCATAATATCATTTACTTTTCTAAATTTTATAAACTCACACATTTACCCAAAAATTCATAAAATTATGTTTACTTTTTTAAATTTTAAAAACTCACAAATTTATCCAGTTTATTACGTTTTATATTAAAACTCATTTTAAATTTATAAAGTTCTCATTTTGTCTTTATTTAAAAATAAAAGTATATAGTATGTGTACAAAAAAATGTTCAGACTTCTAATTGGTGGGTTTATGATGGCAAATAATTATTTATCTATTTGTGACGCATAGGGCTGCAAACGAATCGAATCGAATCGAACTTACTCTAGTTTGAGTTTGATTGAATTAATTTCAAACTAGGTTTGGTTTGAATAATTTTGAATCGATTTTTTTACGAACTCAATTTCGAATCTTTTACGAACTTTTTAACGACAAGGAAGAGTGATCGTAGTTGCTAAGAGCGAGAGGTGAAAGTCATATAGAGTTTTAGAACTGAGAGCGAAAGTTACGACTTACAAGTTATGACTTATGGCTGGACGGCTTTATGTTTTAATTTTTAAGTCATCAGCGAACATAAGTTATTAGTGGAAATTAACGGTTCATGTTACTTTAAGATTCGAACTAGAATAGTTTGCGAACCTATTTCAAACGAATCAGGTCTAGTTTGAGTTTGGTTTGAATTAATTTCGAACTATTTCGAATCGAATTTTTTACAAACTTTTTCGAATCAAACTCAAATCAAATCACGAATTTTTTGTGCAACCCTAGTGACGCATACACAGTGGTACTTAATTAGGCATAAGCTTGTATATACCAAACAATAAAATAAACCATTTTCCCTCAAAACCAGCCAATTAAAAAACTGAAAATTTCAACTAAACATTCCACATATATTTTTACAAAGGGTAAAATAGGTATTTTATAAATTTAAAAAGAGTTTTAATAGAAAGGCAATAAATTGGGTGAATTTGTCAATTTTTGAAATTTAGAAAGAGTATATATGATATTAAGAATTTTAGGAAAATACATAATTTTGAGTTTTTGAAGAGTATGTATATGTGAAATTTCTCCTAAATATGTTTATTAATTAAGTCTTAGGATTGGAAGTGTTAGATCACAAGTTTGAAATTCCTAATCTTTATTAAAAAAAAAAAAAAAATCAGACTTCACTGTTAAGCATAAATTTAGTATACAAATGCATGTTTTCAAGAGAAAAGAAAAAGAAAAGGGCAAAATCGCAAGTACTTGATTCCTAGACTCAAAAAGGAATTCTTCCTTTCTTCTTGAACAGTGCTTCCTGTTTATCTGTCTTTATTCAAGTAGAAAGTGTCTCTGTAGTTCAAAAAAAAAAAAAAGTGTCTCTGTCCATTAAATAGCAGCAGCCAGTAGCTTTGCTGCTTTAAAAGGCTGAAGACAATCGAATTCTAGGGGCGGACCCAAGTTGAATCAGGCCCCAGGAGAGTAGTTGCCCCTTCCGATTTTGCGTTTTAGTACAAGTTGAGACGTTTCGATCGACTCTGCTTATTCTAGAAAAATTTTTTGTCCCCTACTAGATGTTTAATTTGTTGTTCGAGTTAAATTTAGAGTTAAAATTAAAATAATTTTTTTCAATTATGATTAATAATTAGAATTATATATTAAAATATCAGAAATTACAAGTCAGAGTATTGAAAAGTATAGATTAAAACATTATTTTTTATTAAATACTTAATTAATTAATGGATTTGAACCCGATTAGCTATTTAAATCCGATTCGATATTTTTTTGCCCCCCCCCCCCCCACGAAAATTCTAGATCCGCCCCTGTCGAATTCAGACCTGGTGAAGTAACTAAATTTTTGGATTTTAAATTGGAACTGTTCAATTTGAATCTGTGATAATTTAACTGGATTTGGAGCGCGCACATTCGGAGGGGACAAAAAAAAATAAAGCAGCATCTGCTCAGCATGTGCAAAAGCAAGTCAATAAATAGCCGGAAAACAAATAAAATATTAATCAAAGAGGATTGAACTGTCCATTTTCATGCTTTCAGCCAATGTTATAAAATACAATTTTGTTCATGCATGCGGAAGGTCATTGCATACTTATATGCAGTATGCGGATTTTAAACTACATATTAATTTATTTCCACTCAAAATATGCAATATATTTTTATTAAAAATAACTTGTGTCACATGTCAGAGGAAAAAATTACATCAAATTCCAGCATATTAAAATTATTTAGTGAATTGGATATGAACATATCAAAATTGAGTCTGAGCAGAGACATTAATTCTAAAATAACTCACTAAATTAACTAGATGCAAACAATTAATTAATTGACACTTACTGATAGAATCGCATAATGACAAATGCAAATAATTACATGATTAAAAATCAATATGCCTCTTTAAACTGAAAACATATGATTTTCATGTTAAATTGCATATATAAAACTGCATGAAAAATTTCATGCGAAATCAATCTGCATAAGCATATACGACTGCATAAACCGCATTTTACAGTACTGCTTTCAGCCTTCCCCATTACAACACAACACGGTTACGCATATGACCTCTAATTTATTAATTTCAAAATTTTGTTCATTTTGGGCTTCTAAGTTCTATCTAGAGCTTGATTGGATTTTGCTTGGATTTAAAACAAGACCATGGATTGGGCCTTCAAGTATTTAAGCTTTCTAGAAAACCAATCATTGTAGCCCAAAACGGGTGGTGATTTCAACACCATGTTTTATATTATTAACACAATATTTTTAAATATTTTAATATTTTAATTGAATGAACAATTTTGTCTCCTCATAATGTCACGCACCTGCTATTTTTTTTTCTAATGTAATTATATGCTATGATCATTTATTACTTGATTGATTGTCAGAACTGTCAGATCTTCTCTTCTTATATTCTAAACCTTTCAAAAGAGGGAAAAAAAATCTAAATAACCACGAAGGTTAAACTAACTATTGGGATTACAAACAAAATAAAATTGTTTCATTTTATAAACCAATCTATTATCTTGCTCTTTATTTTTTTTTTATGTAAGTTCAATTAATAATATGGTAATATGTATTTTATTGATCCAGAATATCACAATTATATTGCTGGAATTTTTTTTAATTATTCTTCTAGTTATGTGCTTTTAAATCTATATGTGTATTTAAATAGAATTGAAAGAAACATTATAATTTCTATTTTGCAATAATTTGAATTAAATAGATGAAGAAGATAATATGATCGATTGGATGCGATTGAAGTTCAGTAATTCATGAAGAATCGGGACAATTGCTTCCGGAAAGAAAAAGGAAATAAAATGGTCACATACAAAACATGAAATAGCTGTATAATTAATTTATTGTTTAATTTTTTAATTTTGTTGTAAGACCCTGTCATATATGGTAACATATCTCCAATTTTGATTTTCACAAAAAAAACAAACATAAAAGGAATTCATAGTGGACCGTAATATAGGAGAACAAATTTGTTCTAGAAGGAAATAATGCATGAAGGAGAAAGTTATCTAAACAATTAAAATATTTAAAGGTGTTGTGTCAATAAAAAATTAGTGTTGTTAATATCACCACCCAAAACCTGAACAGTAACCAGTAATTGGTGGCGCCAAAACTGATTCCGGATCATTTGTGACAATTATAAGCATTTCAATTCCCTCAGAAAATAGGTGTAACATATAAATCAAACCAGCCTTGTATTTTACATAATAACAAGGTTTTGAATAACATTAGTATTATTATTTTCAGTACCTTCCTGAATTATTTCTGAATTTGACAAATTATACAACAACACGATATTTATTTAATGTTATTCATAATTTTTACAAACTCTTTTATTTGGCGTGTACAAATAATATTAATATTATGGTATTATCATATTTTACGAATTATTCTCAAATTATATGTATTAATTGAATCTCGAATTTTAGATTTCGACAAATTGTTTTCGAATCCCGAATTTATAATTTTGTTGTATTTTAGCTGTGGATCTAAGATTACATAGTTTATCTATTTGCCACAAAAGATCCTGACAACCGAAATTCGGTTGTTTATTTATTTTTATTTTTTTGAAGGTGTCTATTTTTTTTTCATTGCTTCCGTAGTTTATTCCGCCGAAGTGTCTTGAGAATAAATTTTTTATCAATAGAAATTAAGAAAAAAAAAAGAGAGAGACAAAAAAAGTACATTATATTTTTTATTGGTAAAAAAATTAGTATAATTTCTACCAATTTTGAAAATAAAAAAAATTAGATTGGTAAGAATTCTAGCCGATCCAAACTCATTTTTTTCTTTTTTTTTAATCTGATATATAGATGGAAGAGAATTACTATATTATATTTTTAGTAAAATATAGAAATGTTTTTTTCAAAAATAAATAGAATGCTTATATTATATCTAAATTTTAAGATACTTTATTTATTTTTATAAAATATTTTTATATCTTACTAGAAAAAAAAAAACTGGTTTAGATAGTAAAAATTATATCTATCTTTCAACCGATTAAAAAAATCATGTATTTTCTCTACCTTTCCTTTAATTTCTACGAATAAAAAATTTCCGTCCAGAGATAAAAGACAAGCCGCCATCGTAGGCACATAGACCAAAAACAAATTATGTAATCTATGTGGCAGGTATCCGCCACAATTTTGTGTGGACCTTTTCCTGTTGCTTATTCATTCCTCGGTTCATCTGACTTGTTACACGGAGTCTACTTCTATATCATTTCAAGAAATCTGGATTAGACCAAATACATTAGCCGATGAGCGCGAGTTTCTTTTTTTCTTTATTTGAGTCAAAAGAATAGAATAGTTCGTCGTTTTTTTTAGCAAATTCCGTTGAAGACAAAGAAACGTTGTTTTAATATAGATTTTGTGTAAACAAAGACGCTAAAACCCCGAGAATTTTCTTATCGACACACCTTTTAAAAGCTAGAAAGAAAAATCAACTCCTCTTGAGTCTTGAGCTTCGTTTCGTTTCGTTTCTCCTCTTTCAATAGTTTATCTTTTTCTTTTTGCGTCTTCTCCAATTGAGTCGGGTTTGCTTTAAATCAAACATGGGGAAGGATTTGGTGGATCGAGCCACGAGTGACACGTTGATTGGCCCCGATTGGGCACTTAACCTTGAGATTTGTGATATTCTCAATCAGGATGCGCGGTAAGTTCAATCTTGCTTTTAATTTCGTTTTTACTTCCTATTATTCGTTTACTTTGTATCTGTTTTGCTTTGCTGCTGGTTGAATCTAACTTCTCAGTAATGAAATGGGGGCGTCGTGCCTTCTCTTCAAAAAAAAAAAATCTTTGTATCGGTTTGGCGCGGTCAACATGGAATTGGATACACCAAAAATTGTTCTCTCTCTCTCTCTTTTATTCTCTTTCGGATTTAGGAGTTAAGCTATGGAATGGATGGGGTATCGATTACTCAAATAGTGCCCTGTAATTAATAAATGATTGCTTATGTTTCTACTTTGATATTGTGATTCAGTCATTAAGAGGGTTTGTAATTCTCTGCCAAAAGAACTTATGGGCCAGTTAATATATATACCCAATATATTATGTTACGCACAAGCTAAAATTAGATAAGGACCTTGATCCTTGAGGAGGTATTTCTGTGAATTGTGTATTAATAGTTTGTCGAAATATTTTTTTGAAAAATACAAGCAAAAGTGAAGAAAGATAGTTTGACAAACTTCTAATGACCCGTTGTTATATATTTTTGTTATTTTTATTTCTAATAGAAAAGCAAAAGATGCTATAAAAAAACTCAAAAAGCGAATCAGTCATAGAAATCCAAAGGTTCAGATTCTCGCACTCTCAGTAAGTCTTACACATTTAGTAATTTTCAGGAAATTTCTTATCTTTAATTATTTTGCATCATATTTATTCTACTTTTGCAATTTATGTCAATTTATTGTATCTGGTAATTGTTATCATAATTCAGTTACTAGAGTCAATGATGAAAAATTGTGGTGAAGTAGTCCATGCTTATGTGGCTGAGAAAGATGTTTTGAAAGAGATGGGGAAGGTTGTCAAGAAAAAGGCAAGTTTTTTCTTATTAGATATGAGTTGTACTTCTTATATTTTTTTTATTTTGTGCAATAAAGTTGAAATATAATCTGTTTTCCTTCTCTAGCCTGATGGCCGTGTCAAACAAAAAATTCTCTCATTGATCGACACCTGGCAAGAAGCTTTTGGAGGCCCACGTGGAAAATTTCCTCAATATTATGCAGCATACCAGGCCTTGCTGGTAATTTTCTGATTGATGCTAAATTGAAGACTCTTGGAACATTGTTTTGAATTATTGTAGATTAAAATCTCACCTTAAGTTTCTACAATTAGATAGATGGTCCAAATAATAAAACTATAAGCCTGGCATGCTGGGTTGCAGACTTCCTGGTGACTCACTGGTATTGTATCAGTATAATATTACTTTAAGGAGATCATTGAGCATTTACTAAAAAATGTCAAGAAAATAATGATATATTCGGACCAACTAGATGTCACCCTGATCATAGCTGTGCCATTAACACTGATATTGAATAAATATTTACTGATGTATTGGAATAATTTTGTGCCCTTACAAACAACCAAACACCATTTTCACCCTTGCAAAAGAACAAGTTTTCATATGAAGAAAATGATAACATCACATTGACCCTTTCTCTTAATTCTATTAAAATGCCCAAAAATGACCCCCTTCCTTTTGTCCTCAATTTTTGGAGATATTTAGATCGAGTAAGGAAGGAGTGTAGTTTGGGCATTTTTCAGATCAAAATATGAAAGGGATAATTATGGAGCATATATTTTCTTATGTAATGTTTCTTGTACTTGAATACTTGATATATGAGTTATATGTTAATTTGCAGAGGGGGTTAGAATATTTTTTGCTGGGTATGCATCAAGTTACTCCTGAAGCACTTTGACTTTTGTGATGAATTTAGAGGGCATAGCAAAACTGGAAAAAAAAAATTTGTTTTACCTGTATATATATTTTTTATTTCTTTTATCAGCATGCAGGTTTCCTGTTTCCTGAAAGAACAGAGGGCTCAGAAGCAATTTTCACACCTGCACAGACACAGCCTTTACAAAACTACCCTGCATCTATGCGTGCAGAGCACCACGACAGAGAATCCCAGGCTTCTGCCAAACCAAACGAGCCCCTTATGAGGTTAGTAATAGTAAGCATCATGAACTGCGTGCCAATTATAGTAGTTGGATTCTAGTGTATTATTACTGGCATCCTGTTTGTATTATGGTGCTGATAGAAAAGACAACTGTTTCCTCAGAAATCACTACTGCATTAACCAAAATCATACTCACAGAAAATTTTGTTACCAAACTTATTTGACTGATACTGATATATTGGTCAATGACTGGTAGAGTATTAATATCTACCAAGTGATCTTTGTTGGGGTGATATTAGTTCATGAATGTTATTTTGTCTGAATAGTAAAATTTTGTTCATGTTCCTAGGGGTAAGTTCGATTTTTTTTTCTTTTTAAACTTCTTTCAGTGTACCGGAGATTAACAATGTGCTTGGCATTGTCGATTTTCTCATTGAGATGTTAAATGCTTTAGAGCCAGGAAAGAAAGGGGTAAGCAACAACTTAATTCAGCTTCTTTTATGTGTTTGCATAGCTCAAAGAATCACAAGGATGTTAGGGTAGAATTGTCTTTTTCCTTTTAACTTTGCTGAGTCAGTTTTTGTTTTTTGTTATAGATTGAGGCACTTAGTCAGGAAGTAATAGTCGACCTTGTGGAACAATGCCGTACTAGCAAGGCGCGAGTTGTAAAACTTGTGGATTCCACCACGTAATTCGCATTTTTGTTCCATTTGTAAAAGATTTATTGTTTGTTATAAAAAGTTTATTAATTTTTTTTTTGGAATGTTTATGATAGGGATGAATACATTCTTTCAAAGGCACTTGCATTAAATGACAACTTGCAGAAAGTGTTGGCACTACATGATGCTGTTGCAGCTGGATTGACAGTTAGAGACAGACCTTCTCCTCCACCTATACAAGATAATGACTCTGCTAGACAAGAAAAATTTAACAGGTTAGATAGTAGAAGTAAAGCCTGTGAAAAGACAACTCAGGCTTATATAATTGCATAAAAATGATTTTTTGTATGGGCAAAGTCAGCACTCAATCCAATTATTTAATTATATGGGAAACTTTTGTGTGTGCCCCTAGAGAAATTCTGTCTGTCATTTTTCCATACTTTTGTCGCACAAACTTCCTATGTTTTAGTGAGGTATGCATTATGTAACTTGCTTTGCAGTGGCACATTAAAATTTGACTCATGTTTTCTACAAATATTCTGATAATGTGCATAATTTTATGTGATGTAAATACTAACAGTTCTGGGGCTAGCACAAGCAAAGATGAAAAAACACCACCTCAGGTGTTGGCACTGCCAGCCCCACCTCCCAAATCTACTGCCACCGCACCACCTCTAGTGAAGGCTGAACCTCTTATTGACCTTTTGAGTGGCGATGATTTTTACAAACCCGAATCAGACCAAAATTCAATGGCCCTTGTACCATATGATCCAAATATCACCGCCTCAGACCAAAATGTGTTGGCTCTAGCTGATATGTTTGACGAATTGCACTCCGGAAATCACAATAGCAACCAACAGAACAACAATTATAGACCAACTTTTCAAGCTAATAGAAATCCACAGAGGATGCCATCACGACAGCCTACTTTTCGTGCCAATAGAAATGTGCCAGCTCAGCACATGCCGCAGGTGCGCCCTCGGCATGTGGAGCCAACTTTTCATGCAAATGGCGGTGACTCTAACTCAATGGCAATGACGATTTATGATCCAATGTCCCAAACAAATAATACAAGCAACCAATGGAATGGTATGATTAGTATTACCTATTTCTTATGAAGTTTGAGAATTGCATTTGTGGGAAGAATGGAAAAACTTATGGTTACCAAATTAATAATTGTCAAAATTTGTGTGCTTCCATTTTTTTTTGTCTTCTCACCAAGTCAGCCATCATTGTAACATTTTATTGGTTCTCCTTTTCTTTTATTCAAATTATTTAGTAGGCTTTTAGTAGGTTCAAAACATACATTTTTCTTTGTGCTGGTAGAAAATACCTTTTTGACTGAGTATACATTTTTTTTTATGTTAACAGGTTCAATCAATCAGAACGGATCTCAACCTCCTGCACCTTGGGAAGCTGTTAGCAACAACCCATTTCAAGATAACCAAATGAGTCTCCAAACAACCTACCCAACCCAACAGCTGCAGTCATACCCGACCCAACAGCTGCAGCCTTACCCGAACCAACAACCCCAACCGATGCAAGTTGCACAACCTGGGTATGTAACTGTTGTACCTCAGCCAGTAATAATTGGCCAAGTCAGCAATGTACAACCCATGGGAACAGCTGCATATTCTCCCTATTCGCAAATCCAAATGATGCCTATTGCAAATCAACAAACTATGTATGCTGGTCAGATGCCACAGATGTATGTTCAAAATACATATGCATATGGATATGGTACTTTATACGGGACTTCAGTGCAAGAAAATATTGGCTTGTACAATCAGACGCCAAGTATGAAGGTCCAGCAATCAAGCATTCAATCCCAGCCGAAAGACAACACATTTGGTGATCTTGTTAATATGAGCAAATATAAGCAGAGCAATAGCATGAATAAAAAAATCGGGTCCTTGTAATATATGCGAGTGACAATAATGTTTGGTTATCTTATTAAATCTTTGCATTTTCATGGGGTATGTAATGACGCTTTTTACACATGTAATGTATGTATGCATTTTGGTTAGCCTTGAGTTTTCAAAGGCATAAATTAGTTTACTGTTGTATATACCACTCATATAGGGAAACCGAGAAGTTCTTTAACAAAGTTTCTCAGGTCAAATTTTATTTGCTTTTAGTGACTCTGTTCATCTCGTGCTAATCATTCATTATCATGTTGAATTCTTTTTTCCATGCCTTTATTTGTTCATGTTAGGTCATTTGATCAGTGGGATCCAAATTAAGATCAGGATTCATATACCTTTGCTTTGAATTCGATCATCTGGATCATCTGTGATTTCATCATACCTCTATTCAAATTAAACCAATCTTAAAAACAAAATGACGCGCTTAGTTATTCAATCAAACATCAGACACAAGAAAAGTGAACACAAATACCTAAAATTGAACGATAACTTTGAGTTTCTCCATTATACTGTGATGAGCTTTAATTTTTGTACCTCCATCATACCTCTATTTTTTAAATATTAATAATTTAAAATTTAAAAAATAATAACTTAAAATTTTGTAATTTCATCACACCTCTATTTTGATCTATATTATTATATCTACATGCACATAAAAAAAAATTATATGAATAAGTAAAAAAATTCAACATCCAAAATTTATCTATATCAATGTATTTTTACAAACTCTTGATACTGATGAAAACATAGTCAAAATATCATAATCTTTTAATGTGAATAGAAAAAATAATATAGGACTAATTTAATAGTTTTATTTTGATATTTGAATTCAAAATTTCAAGCTATTAACATTTAAAATATGAAGGTGTGAGGGAGACAAAAAAAAATGGAGGCATTTGAACCCTCCTCTTCTACTGTTAACAGGAAAGACCAGATCAGTTTTGGTTTCCAATACAATAGCCCTCGTAATACTAATGAAGGGTAACAAAAATATGTGAAGAGCATACCTTTAGAATTGCATAGTCCAATTGCAAGTGCAGAATTTAGAACCAATGGTTCATTCAGGGGTAATTTGTAATTCTTACAGCAAGCCTAGAACTGTGTAAAAGAGAACTACTCTCATTGTGTTGGTAGCACATTCAGGCTTACAACAAGAAATTAAAAAAAATGAAAACATAGTCTCGAAATTCAGACAACTTTTATCATCTCCAAGAACTCTGAGGTGAGTACGTTAACTAAAAGCAAAGAACAAGAAAACATGAAGTTTAGCGGAAAAAAGAATAATAAACATTTAGACAGGCTACTCCATGCTGTCATAAAGGCGTCGAGTTGCCTGCACAGAAAAAAAGTTTGATTGGAATCAGCATCTGGATATATCTAATTATTTTCTACAAAAGTAAAACAGATTAATAATCTAAACTTTGCCCAAATTATGGTAGAATTAAAAACCCTATATTAACCCCCCATTAAATCGCCAGCTCCACATCAAAAATTAAATTAAGTATGCTGTTATTTTAATTTTCAGCTGTGTTAGATTTTCTAAGCAATAAAAAAGGAATCTCTATTTGTAACTTAGGGTATAATATTGTTGAGGGCATTACAAAACAATCACTTCCATATGGTATTTTAACAACTTATAATTTGGTTTTCTAAGCAAGAAAAAATATTATTTGAGGGAAGATTCAAGAGTTCTACGTATATTCCAAAACCATGTTTTCAACAAAGACCAGCTTCAGGATTCAGAGACAATTTCAAACATTTTCATGGGAGGACAAATATATAACAACTTAAACACTAGGCAATATATACACACACCAGTACCTTTGATCCAGTGCCATTGGGATTCTCTGATACCGTTCCAGAGAGTGAATTGACCCATATTCATACCATTGGCATGGTGATATTAATGTTGCCATGGTAATATCGATGTAATATTCATTGTGTTCCTTTGGTCAGAACTTAGTTTGAGGCACACAAGCGTCAATTAAATTCTAAATCTAGAAATGCACCAAGATTATGAATCCAAAATAGTTGCCATCTGGAAACAAGTCTGATGTTTAAGTGTTAGCCTATCTACAATTAACATGGTAATTCAGCTATCCAAATTTTCTAACAAAAGTACTAGAGACATAAATATATTCACCAACACCGTACCTTGTGGAATCAAACCCCAGCTCTGTGATTCTGCTGAAAGGATTGATTTAAGACGACATGAGGCAATTGCACTGTGAAGAGGTAACGATGATAACAAGCCCGCCGAAATTAGTGGTAATCTACAATTCGGATATGTTATAAGTTCAAAGTGGTAAGATTAAAAGGAACAAATCAAAAAAGAAAAAAAATAATACATTTCATAAGCACAGAAAAGGAGATATTTGTTTGTGTAGGTTCCTCAACGAATGGTGGTGGGGAGGGACGGAGGGAAGCGAACCTGTGAATGCTGGAAGTGCGACGAACTTGACGAACAACAGGAGGCATCTCAAGACCAGTTGAAATCTTGGAGATGGAATCGCGTAGAGAGACGGAAGCCTTGCGAACTAAAGCTCGGGATCGGAGCAGGAGAAGCGGAGCCGTCATTTTTTAGCTGTCGATTTCTAAACGGAGGAGGAAAGAGGGGTTGAGGCCTCGAGGGTTTTGGCGTCGGGATCAGAAACCCGATCGGGGGGGTTTGGGCGAGAGCAGCTTGGGATGCCCATCGGACTCGGTTCAAACCGAGTTCGATGGATTCCATAACCGTCCGATCGGTTTTAAGATCCGTGTGCATCGCTTTAATATCCGTGCGTATTCGTTTTAATATTAGTGTGCACGGATCTTAAAACGGATGGGCTGTTATGAAAACCATCGGACCCAAACTGTTCTAGGTTTGGGCCGTTTGGTTCGGACCTGTTCGGGTTAGAGATCTGGGTTAGCAATGTTGACTTTTAACCCGATCCGATTCCGTCTGGCCTACTAGATTTTGACCCGATTTATTCATTGTGTTTTGTTGAATTTAGTTTGAAATTTTATTAAGCACTAATTAAGATTAAATTGCATAAAGATATATTATTATGTTATTTATGTGTTGGTATTATTTAATATGTTATTTAGAAATGTTATTTTTTATTTTGTCTAATTTTTATTTTATAAAAATATATTATTTTATATGAATTTTTTTTTTTATAATATATTTTTGTTGCGACACAGACCAATACTAGTAATTAAATAGTCTAAATTAAAAGGAACCGGATCAGACCATAACACGTTTGGATTAGGCCGAATTGGAAAAATATTAAAATAATATTTAATCCGATCCAATTCGAATCGAGACTGATTGTATTATTCGTTGGCATATCCATAAAAACATAGGCAATTTGCATTAATTAAAAACATAGTCTAGTATATGAGAGCTATTCAAGTAAAGAAGGGACAGTAAAGTAAGTCTTCCAAAATCCAAATTAGAGAACTTTTAGACATTTTTCAAGGCCCAAAAAAATTGAAGAATTTTATATGTAGACACAATCATTTTTAAGTTTTGCATATTTGTAGTTATGTTATATTTCACCAATAAAATTATTACTACTACAATTCAACAACTTAAAATGTAATTTTGAAAATTATGACTTTCATTATTTTTATAGATTAATAACGAATTGTTGTTGTCATTAAATTATAAATTTCAAATATTTAAATATAACACAGGAAAAGAGAAGGGGAGAGTATGATATATATTAAGTTCATGGGACCCAAAAAAACATTTTATTTCAAAAATTACATAACAACATACTAACTAATTTTCAAGCCGGTCCCAAGTTCAGAGAAAAAACAATAAAAATTAGCAACATGTTATTTGGATAAGTTTGTCATTACTAATACATTTTTTTTCTGTTATATTACTACATGTAACGATTTTTCCGAGTAATGCAAAAAAAAAAAAAAAAAAACAGGCGGGAAAATTAATGTGAAAAATTATAACTACAAAATAGTAACTTGGATTTATTACCTAGCTTTTAGATCATTTGAACAATTTTTTCTATTTAATCAATGGTAACATACAGAATTTTCAGAATTATATCACAGCACAAAAAAAAATCCGCGACAAGAAAATATTGTGAAAAAAATTATAACTACCAAAAAAATAACCTGAATCAAAAGACAAGAGCCACATATATATTAACCGTTGATTAAATTAGAGTATACTATTCAGATCGATTCAATCCCGGACGTCACAATCTGATGGGGATTTTTTTAATCAATTTAAGGAGGACTTGGAAAAGTAAGCCCAGACAGTGACAAGAGAACTTTTGATTTGTCAAATGTTTGAACACATAAAGCAGCACAAGAATGCTTTACCAATTAATACATTTTCATTTTTCTCTTCACAAATCACAAGTGTTACTAATTAAGGAGCGCCTCTCTGAAATCAAAATATAAATTTTCTTGGAGGTGAGATCCATGCTTTTTCTTCATCTTTTGTTTCCTTTTTCTTTTCCTTGAGAAAGGATCGATAGTAGATGAATCTTTATGTGATCCTTTCCACGCTGAAGTAGTAAAATTGGTTATACACTTATACTTATAGATGTTCTCATCTCTTTGAAGAGCTATATTTATTTAATTCAAACAGTACCTTGAGCAACCACTAACCAGGGGGAGCAGCTTGGGTCCGATGCCCATCGGACTCAAATTGAGTTCGATAGGTTCTATAACCGTCCGATTCGCTTTAAGATCTGTACATGTCACTTTAATATTCGTGTGTGTTCGCTTTAATATCCGTGCACATGTATCCTATAGTGGATCAGACGGTTATGGAATCCAACTGACTCAGTTGGACATCGGTCCCAAGCTGCTCCCTTAACCAGGAGGTTAGATAATCCATATTTGTCAGACTACATAGCAGTTCAGTACCTTTTCACACTATCTGGTTTGGATCTGATCTCGACCATGCGATTTGCACATGGGATTTAAAAATGACAGTTCAAATCTACTTAGAACCATTCAATGAATTAATTACGTATTGCTGGAGAGGAATCTCTCTTGTGACTGGTGAGGAATCAACTCAAAAGTTTGAGTAGCATCTTTCGATTAGATTCAGGTAGCATAATTCGGACTGCATTTTCAAATCTAAGATCAATTATATAAGTCATGCAATTTTGTATTTGGTAACGTTGTTACTGTTGTCTTATCTGCCACAACAAAGTTGATTTCGAATTATTGGTGAGGATTTTTGAATCAAATGTGCAAAATGACAGATATGGGTACGTATTAAAAATACATAAGAAATATATGATAGGAGATGCATCAATGGGGTACACTTAACAGCCCTGTGTGAACTTTTCAGTTTTTTACCCAATTCTCATTTTCCTACTGCATTCTTGTTCCTTCCAATAAATACCAAAATTTTGCTTTTCTTAGAAACATTTGCAACGTCTCTATTGTCTCTTAGAAAAATAGATATACATGTAATCTGTAAATTGTAAATATGAGAATTACATTAATATAGTAATTAATTAATTCTATTAGATGTCAGTATGGGTTACAGGTCTTTTGGATTTTGAATCTGTAAGATGGGTTTTTATTAGCTAGCCAGCTGTTTAATCTAAGGCTTACTTTAACAAACTCTTTAATTTGGACAACATACCTTCAGCTTTGAAACATCCCTTTTGATATGTTTTCTATATACATTTAATGCTTCTTTGAGTTTGCTTTGGACAATAATTTGATTATTTTTATTTGTAGGTCAGCTATTTATCAGGTTGATCAACATTCCAAAAACTCGAATGTTGGGAGGGACGTAACCAAACAAATTTACCAAAACTGCATTTCTGACAACGACCCAAATGGAAAATTTGCATCCAGACCATGAAAATTGGGAAAATTTATATTTTAACCTGGGATACATAAGCCAGATACTTTTCGAAGAAAACAAAAATGACACTACTGATGAATGTTTTGAAGGGGGAGCTCTTCAGGCCATTGAGAATTCCTTCTGTGATGTTCTTGAAGGGAATCATCCATCTCTACAACTTAACGGACAACATTCCAACCAGTTAAAAGCCTACACATTAGGCTTGAATCAAGTTTCGGGTTCCATCCATGATAAAGTGCAAATTGAGAGCGCAACTGCTTTGGAGTATAAGAGAGGGATGGAGGAAGGATTGAAGTTCCTTCCTAGTTCTAGTAACAATAAAGTGGAGGTTGATTCGGAAGCTATGAGGCTTTGGTATCCTTTTCAACTTAACAATGAGACCGGTTTAATTAAAAGGAAGTTACAAGAAAAGACAGGTAAAAGGAAAACAAATAGTATCGTGTTGTCCTTGATCGAGGACCAAAAGTGTAAAATTCCTATGCTTTATTTTAGAAATCTCATCAGAGATGAGATGTTTGACAAAGTGTTGCTTTGGCATGGACAAAATTATGATTGCGTAAGTGCTAAGAAAATTGATAAGGTGATAAATGAGGAATCTGTCCATCTTAGAGCTCTCCTTCTACAATGTTCAGAAGCAATAGCTATGAATGAGTATCAGAGAGCGAAAGGACTTGTTAAAGAGATAAGAAAGCATTCTTCGCCTGATGGCGATGGTGCAAAAAGGATGGCCCACATATTTGTCATTGGGCTCGATGCTCGCTTAGCTGGAACTGGTAACGAGCTCTATAATCAACTAGCACTTTCATGCTCTCCTACTAGAGACATTTTAAATGCACATTCTCTACTTCAATCAGCAAGCCCTTTCATAAGGAGTTCTTTCTATTTTGCCAACAGAGCAATAGGTGATGCAGTTGACAAGGCACAAAAAATGCATATCATTGATTTTGGCATTGACTTTGGCTTTCAGTGGCCATGCCTGATGCAAGGTCTTTCACAGATGAAAGGAGACACCCTAAAGCTTCGAATCACAGCTATCGATATTCCCCGACCAGGCTTTAGCGCTACCCAACAAATTGAAGAAACGGGACAAAGGTTGAAAGATTATGCAAGGAGCTTCAACATTCCCTTTCAGTATAATGGTATTTTAGTTGCTAAATGGGATTCCATTTGCATCGAGGATCTCAGAATTGAGAGTGATGAAGTGCTTGTAGTTAACAGCCTGTACAGGTTTGAGAATTTAGGTAGTGAAACTGATACCACAGAATGCTCGAGAAATAATGTTCTTGATATTATTAGAAAGATGAGGCCACATATTTTCATTCATGGAATTATAAACGGGTCATTTAGTGATTCCCTTTTCGTCACTCGCTTTAGACAGGCGCTGCTTCACTACTCAGCAATGTTTGATTTTCTCGACAATGTTGTTCCAAAGGTAAACAAGCAGAGGCAGTTTGTAGAAAGGGTATTGTGGGCCCATGAAGCTATTAATGTGATAGCATGCGAGGGTTCCAAACGGATTGAAAGACCAGAGACGTACAAGAAATGGCATCAAATGAATTTGGCAGCAGGGTTTGAACAATTGCCATTAAATCCTGCAATGGTTAAGAGAATCAAGGATAGAGTGAGTGAGGTTTTCAACAAGGATTTCTTTGTTGAAGATGATCAACAATGGCTTCTACTAGGATGGAAGGGGAAGATAATACATGCTCTTTCAACTTGGCAGCCTAAACAAACTTAATGTAACATTTGTGTATTACATATACTAGTAAGTGCCGGCCATGCGTTGCCGTGGAAAATAAAAGTATGTCTTGATCACTTTTTTTAAATGTAATTAATTTAAAAATTGATTGCATAATCATATATTAGTCAATTATACGAACAGTTTACTGATGAAGCTGTTATTGTTGCAACTTCTTTTCTTTTTGAAAATTAACTTGATGAAGCTGTTATTGTTGCAACTTCTTTTCTTTTTGAAAATTAACTTAATCAATTTGATCATGTATGTTTATAACAAATTTTGTTGATTTGACCCATTTCAGTGCTTGTGAGAGATGGCTAAAGGAAAAGCAAGAGATAAATCAATTATATTTTTTGGAAAAAGTGTAAACTATATTATTTGTTATTAAGTTTGATTTACAGCTTCATTTCTAACTTTAATTCAGGATTTCTATTAATTTAGAGTTTTAGTTTGTCTCATAGATTTTTTGGACTAATATGCTTTTCTAGTATCCTGATGTGTAATGGTTTCAAAAATGAGAATGAGATATACATTATTTGTCATGATCACTTGCAGTTATTTTGAATGTTGAATGACTCGATACTGATTGTTTTTATCACTTAATTACTTGTTGTATGTTTGGGTAAATGGTTTGTGAAAATCCATACCACGCTCATTGCTTCTAAATTAAATGGATGTTAGATATGTATATGTACAGTTGCAATTATTTGCTTCTCAGACCAACTAATTAGAAAACTAAATTTTTCTCTTACATATGCTCTCCATATTTTTCACTTTTTATATAGAAGGTAAAATTAAAACTTTATAAATTTAAAATGATTTTTAACGGAAGAGGAAATAAATTGGATAAAATTTGTGACCCCTTCCTATAACTGTACCAACAATTAGATAATTAATTAGTTTCTCTGGATCACACAATTAGATCACGGTTGAAGGTATTAAAAATACATAATCATATAAATTCTATTAGCATGTCCCTTAATTTTTGAATAATTATTTTTTTCATTGGTATTTTTTTATAAAAATATGTTTTTTCTCTTATAATATGTCCCTATTGCAACGCACGGGTATGATACTAGTAAACAAATTATTAACAATCATAATTTGGTACATTTGGTACATGGGGATCTCATTGAACATTATCACTATTTATGAAAGCTAAAATAAGATATGAGGCGAATCAACATTAGAAAAAAGGGGGAAATTTTACAAATTTAATATAACAGCGGATTATCATCACAGAAAATCAATCTGTAATGCATATAGTATAATCTTGCAATAATTTGAAATATTATGTCACAAAACCAGGCACGTAACATAATTATTACAAGAAAATTCTTTTAATTTTTCTGAATTTCTTTTGATTTGTTACTACAAAGCAAGTAATTGACCTTCAAAATACAAAGCAAATAATCAACTGAATGCGAGTTTAGTTAGCTGTTTCATCGAAAGTGCTCAGGAAACCACCCAAAAATCCTGCACCGTTGCAATCTCCACATAAGATCTCCCTCTTTCCCCTGCAAAGCACAAAAATATACTTGATTAAATTCAAAATAATCAAACAATTAAGGATCAACCCCTTTTCGAGTTGGATATAGGTACTCTTCTCCAAAGAAAAGCAATTTATACCATAAAAAGTAGCAAATTTATTCTCATCCATGCTTCTAACAGAGTATACCCAATTTGGACTGTTCACAGCAGTAACAATAGTGATTTAAATATAAGGCGCTGGAGTGTTAAATTTGGCAGAATATCCTCAATTAAGCCCCAATTGGCCCCAAATTTCCAATTAAGCTCCTCAACATTTTGAGCATTTAGCCTTCAATCAATTCAACAATTGTTCTTAATTAACCTCACGGATGCCTCAATCAGCATTCACTTCAACTGAGTTCCACCTGACCTTCCCCTCAGTAGCACAACTCAACAGAAAATGAACCCAACTAGAAAGACAACAATCAAACTAGAAGAAAATACAACACTAATATTTGGTTACTGGAAATTAATAGGACAAATACTTGTGTGTTCTGGAATGGGAATAAATATGATACCTGCAAAGCCAACATAAACCGCCTGCCTTAAACCGGCCATTGAAGTGGTCTTCTGTATTGACCCCAGTTCCCTCGCATTGACTGCATAACTTCACACCTATATTACCATTTTCAAATAAGAGGCATACGTTATTATGCATTAATATGGTGAGAAATGCTCTTTATGCTAAATAGGGTTGCAACCGAATCACATCAGCTTCTTAGTAAGGGTCTAAGTGGAATCCAATTATCTCGACTAACCCGACCAAACTGATCAATCCCACCCGAAAAAATTCAAGAATTTAGATTTTTTATTGGTTAGGTACATGTTAGGTTTGATTAATCCAATAAACAAAATTTAGATACAGGTTTCATAAAAGAATTTGAGTAAGCATTATTTTCCTTAGAAAATATTATCTATATTTAACTAAAATAGTAACATTAAACGTAAAAATAACGTGTTATTTTATTATTTTAAATTTTTAAATTAAAAATTGCTTCATTTATTGTTGGTTGGAATTTGTTATATTCTTTATCTGTATCATGACCTCTATTTCCTTACATCTTGAAAAGAGAGAAATTGGTATTTGAGGTGTATACATAGAAACAAATGGGGTTTTCATTGTATACTTCATTTACAGAGCTCTGTAAGCTCAACTCTACTATGAATTTATGAATTCAAAAGGCTAATACGTAAGCCATCAAATATGGCCTAATTCAAATACTACAACCAGAGCATTGATAAGTATAAACAGTAAATATTATTTTTTAACGAGCTCTTATTGTTACTTATGTTTTATTATAATAGACGAAACCCAACTCAATTATAATGAATCGGATCAAAGATCAAGATGAAACCTAACTATATTGTACAAGATTTCATACTACAATAAATGGGATTTTAAACAGAGAGTTATATTAATGTACTTTTAGAAGCTAAGAGCCTAATTGCAACATAATAGCAATAAGACAAAAATTATAAACTATCGCAGTGCGCTACCTACATAATAGCCAAATAATTAAGTTCAAACAATAAATTGCGAGATAACTACTGCATATATATAGTTTACTCACCATTTCCTTCACAATTTTGACAAAGTATGGAGGATTTCTTCGTAGTTGGACTACTCTCCTGGCTCGGGCTACTTTCCTTACTTTCAGCAGCCTATTTTATCAACAAACAAACAAAATGCATGTCGCGAACTCAAACAAAATAGAATTTAAACCATAATTAGAGCAAAAGTGAAGAGAAAGGCTGATCAACCTTGGCCTTGAGGGACTTGAAATTGAGATTCCGACTGGAGAGTGAAAAGAATCTTGGTGCGTGGGAAGAGAGAAGAGATGAAGCAGCTGCTTGCTTGGGGATGGGACACGCGGAGGTGAAGCTTAGAGCATTCACCATGGCTAAGAGAGTAGGGTTCCGCAAGTGAGATAAGATGAAGCAGGAGGTGGTGTATTTGAAAGGTTTGGGTGTGAGATAAGATATTTTGGATCCGCATCTGCTGCGATTCTCCGCTCATAAACAGTCACCTACGATTCCTGCTTTTCCAAATCCAACTGTTGAATTGTTTTGAGATTCGTGCAAAGAAAAATCATCTGTTTTGAGATACGTACACAAAATTATTGGACGGTCAAATCTGAAAAGACAAGAATTTTAGAGTTACTGTTCACACTTTTAGAATCGCAGCACATGTGAATCCAGATATTTTAGAATACTAGAAGAATTTTATTGATGCCCTCGTAAAATCTCAAAATATTTCTTCAGAGGTCTATTAAATAAAAAGAAAGATTAAATTCTTCGGGATCTATTGATTCGTAGATTCATCCCAATTTGGTGTCTGTGGACGATCAACTACGTACCTGAGTTATATTACTAAGATAAATTTAAAATTTTCAGTGACTCCTAACATAAAAAAATTAGTCACATTATTGATGAATTTAGTGACCTAAAAATATTCAAAAACTATCTGGAATTTTTCGGAGTCACTGATTACAGGCTAAGAAAATCCCTTGCAAATGTACCGACACCTAGTTATTATTTCAAACTTTTGCACGGCACACATGAAAGTTTATCTGATATAAAGATTACAGGCTAAGAATCTGCCTTTGTCTAGATGTAAAAAGTAAAAACACATTTTCCTGATATGAAAGATTGTAAATGTGAATTTAAATAAAAAAAAAATTTGCTGTAATAATATATGTCTAAAAATATATTTAATGACTTGATCTTCAATATTCTTATTCACAAAAATAAAATATAAAATTATACTCTACGATAATATATATTTTATTTAAATATAAGGGACCGATCTTTTTTTAGCATATTAATGACATGCAAACGAATCAGCTGAAATTCTCATTCGTGAACAGTGTTTATAAAATTTCTACTTTTCTGAATATAGCCATCGAGCTATTTCGAGTTTTGTACACATAAAAATCAACTGTTGCAAGATGCATGCATAGAAAAAGTTGAATGGCTGGATTCGGAATTTCAAAAATTTCAGAAACACTGTTCACGAATAAGGGATTTCAGCGATTTCAATTCTAATGACATAGTTCTAATAAGCCCTGTCCAATCAATGTTCTTTGTTTGAAGCATAGTAACAACTAACAAGACTCGTGATATATTCGTGTTTTATTCGTTTTTCTATGTTTCCGAACCGAACTCCAAATAAAACGCAAAAAAAAACGTATAATACGTTTTATTCGCGAATAAAATGCGAGTCATGAATTATTCGCGATAAAAACGCAAAAAAAAGTCTGATTTAATATTCAAATTTTGGGCCGGCCCGTTGAGTGAAATGATTTCAAACGAAAGCGCCTCTGAGCCGCTGTCCACTCATTTTAAATCTTCCAGATCCCCTCCAATTAGTGGAGTACCCACACTTTTTCTTATTTTTTTTCTTTTTTTTTTGCTTCGTTATTGTACCGAATTATTCTCGAATTATACCCGAATTATATCCGAATCACGAATTTTTAATCCTGCCGAACTAAATCCGGACTATTAATTTGTTACTATGGTTTGAACTTTGAAGTACCTAAAAAGATTCCTCCGAAAAAAATAGGAGAGAAGATGATGGCCACACTTGCTATATCTTCTTCTCCTCTCCAATTCCATCAAAGCTACTATCCTTCTTGTTCCTTTCTAACACTAACAGGTATTGAGATCTTTGCGGACAACATCTAAACTTACTTTGAAGTATCTGATTATGACAACAATTTACCAGGAATTGAATTTATACACATCAATGTATTTACTTTTTATTTTAAATAATGGGAGTTGTATAAGTCCATTTTTTTATTAATAGAAAAATATAAAAATATTATTGATATGTTTTATGAAATTTTGAAATATAGGAAGAACATTATGGTTTATAACGTCCAGGGCACTGTAACTGGACGTATAAACCATGACGTACAATTAATTTGATTGCTAATGATCGTAAAAAAAAAAATGTTGACAGTGTTTTTTCCCTTCAATTCTAAGTTTCTAATTGTTGTTGTTATGAGATTTCTTTTAACGAAAAAATATTGTAACTCGACGTTATAAATCATAACATCCCGCTACAGTTTTTCTTTTTTAACGATCATTAACAATCATATTAAGGACGTTATAGTTTATAACGTCCAGCTATAATGTCCTGGACATTATAAACCATAATGTTCTTTCTAAATTTTATAAAACCTTTCTCCATTATCAATATTTTTCTTTATATTTTTGCTATTAATAAAAAAATCGGTGTATAAGTCCAGCGCTTCAAAGAGATTATATTTTAATAATTTACACTATTCAAATTTAATTAGCTATGGAACAAGGAGTAAAGTACCCTAGATCCAGTAAAAAAAACTTGAAAAAATTGTTTTGCAGGAGAATTTCTTCATAGGACATTGATTGGCTTGAGTTCGCAACGAGAACAATCAAATTGCCAATTTTTCTTCTTTTTGGACATCATGTTAACTTTGCTTTTCAATTACAGTTTTAGTTGAGCCAAACTGATGCATGTTATGCTAAATTAAGAGAGTTTGATTAGTATAACTCTAAAATTTATCGGATTAACTTCAAACGATAAATTCAAATTGTTAAAATCGGTTTGCGTCTACATGTAAAATTTTGAAATCTTCATATTCAGTACAAAATCAAACTTAAAAAAATTGATGAAAAATTAACGCATTAAAATAATTTATAAAACTTCATTTTTTTAACCGCTTGACTTTATATTAAATAAATTTTAAAATTTTGCATACACACGCATCACTCGCAAGATAGATCATTCATTATTTGAAGTCAATCTGATAAATTTTGGAGTTATGTTCACCAAACCATTGTGCTTTCATTTTAGCTATATACTTGAAATATAGAACATTCTAGTTTTACTCAATATTTAGATATATACTTGAAATATTATTAATTACATCTATCTAGAGGAGCGTTCAAATACATTTATCGTGCCTTTATTTTTTGTGTCTTCATTTTTAAAACTACAATATCTTAAAATTTAAAACTTAAATGTCAATATAAAATCGTTAAATATGGTCTATATTATTTTTTTTCTATGGAAACATAGAAGATCATGAGATCTCTATTTTTGTTTTATTTGGTATCAAAAGGTTGTAAAAAAATACTGATTAGATAAATTCTAGATATTGATTTTTCAACTTATTAATTTATATAAAACTAAAATCAAAAGTAATAATTTTTTATGTGCACATAGAGAAAATAATATATATCACATCAAACTATTTTATTTTGACATATAAATTTTTAAAAAAATATTATTAAAATATTAAAAAATAAAGATATTTTAACTTCTTTGTAAAATAATGTTCATTCGCAAATTAAGAGCTCATAAACATAAGTTTTGATGATCTTGTACATTATAAAATCTGGGCATGAAAAGTGTAAAAGTGTAAACCTTACTGTCTTTCGCAAAATGAAAAATATAATTTGATTGTAAGTTAATGTAAAAACAATTTGGTCTTCGAAAATCGGCACCTGAAATTTTCTTGGAAAGCAATTGATACGAATCCAAATGGAATTATTTTGAACCGCAAACACGAAACAAAATGCATCCGACCCTAAAATTAGTGGGCCCCACCTAATGCCTCGTCATTTGTCGAAAGCGACACGTGACACTTCCTGCAGAGCTTCTCCGGAACACGTATCCTCTGCATTAACTCAAAAGAGAATCTTTTGAGTTAATGCATCTAGGCCGTCTGATATTAAACGGAGCCAATCCGGCTATCTAATTTTAACGTAGGGACCTTTAATATTAGTGCGGATTTAGCATGCACGGATCTTGAAGCAAATCGGATGGTCCAGATTCAAAAGATTTCCTTTTGAGTTAATGCCGAGGATACGAATTCAGGGGAACCCATTTTTACAGAGCAGTTTTTAGTGCGTACAGAGTTCGAATTTTTGATGGACCAAAATACCCCTACATCAAAGGCAGAATATTTACTCTGTAAAATTCGAACGCTGATGATCAGGGAGTATTTTGGTCCATCAAAAATTCGAACTCTGTACGCACTAAAAACTGCTCTGTAAAAATGGGTTCCCGAATTCAGGTTGTCCGATTAGCGTTTCCCAAAAATAACACTTTCTGCCTTGGTTAGATACAGAGGTCGCATGATTTTAATTCATTCCTCCCAAAAATTCAGATTTATCATTTATGTCGTGAGAAATTCCATACATGAGATGAGAGCTTTCCTGTTTCTTGCGCTAGTTCTCTGTACGAATTTCTGCTACAGGTAGGTAGATCCGTAGATACTTCTACTGTTTTACTGTACTTCAATCTTACAGCACATTGCAGTTGTTCGATTCCTTTAGGGAACTTGTTCATAAGTAGACGATTGTGTAGTTCTATTTTCTTTCCAGGAATTACTAAAAAAAAAATTCTTATTTAGGAAAAAAAATACCGCTGCTTGTTTTTTTTTTTTTTTTTTTGGTCTTATATCTTAGATGGGGTATTATTAATTGACATGAGAAATTCGATTTAAGTAGATCTTGATTAATATAATGGTTTCTATCATATTTTAGTAATTGCAATTTAGTGAGAAGTGTAATTGTATATATCCACTTGTTCAGCTTGTGCTTCAATGAGGTAGTAAACTTATAACAATTGATATATGTCAATTTAAGGGGATGCTGTAAGGAAGGAGAAGAGCAGACCCTTGCCAGATTTCCTCCAAGGGGATGGAATTCTTATGATTCCTTTTCATGGATTATTGACGAAGAAGCATTTTTGCAAAATGCTGAGATTTTGGCACAAAAGCTTTTGCCATATGGATATGAGGTTAATAATTAAATAAATTGGGTTTTCTTATTGTTATTGCTTTATCGGATGTATTTGGAAACTAATCAGTGTATTTTGTTACACGAAATGTGGTTATCTGGCTACTTAAAAAGTCAAGGTTCTCTGATACAAGCAATCTGCACATTTACATTTCCTTTCTAAGTCACTGGCTGATGAGCCTGTCAGGTTTTAATTGTTATAAAATCCTTGTAGGACTATGATTCAGTGGCTTGTAACAGGAAGAGGATTAGGATTTTTATCTAGCCCAACATAAGTAAATTGCCACATGGTTTCAAGAAATTACGAAAAAGGCACCTCTTCTTGCCATAAAAATAGGGGGGTTTAACTTATAATGAAAATGTGACAGTTTTTAGCAAACGTGCTTGTTTGTCTAATGCACTTTGGCTAAAAAAACATAACAAAAAAGTTGTGCATGTGGTTCAGAAAAGGGGAGTTCTGTCTTTTTTAGAAAAGAACAAAGAAAAAGATTATATCAGTACTGGCACCTAGCTGTTTATACCTTAATTTGAAGTTTTAATCCTTTCTTACTTTGTACAATTGTAGTATGTAGTGGTTGACTTCCTCTGGTACCGGAAGAATGTAGATGGTGCGTATGTAGATTCCTATGGCTATGACAGTATTGACAAGTGGGGCCGGCCAATTCCTGACCCTGACAGATGGCCTTCATCTAGAAATGGCAAGGGTTTTGCTGAGGTGGCAAAGAAGGTTCATGGAATGGGTTTGAAATTCGGCATCCATTTAATGAGAGGAATAAGCACAAAAGCAGTTGATGCTAATGCACCTATTTTGGATGTCCACACGGTATTTATTTTCAGCATTTCAGATGATCTATCCTTTACTTGTCCAGTTGTGAAATATAAGAACTGCGTATTCAAACCTCTTAAGGGGAAAAATTAGAAAGATTTTGTTACTAAATGAATAAACCAAGTTACAGCAATTCTTTTATGATCTTTATCTATTGCTTGGTGCCTCCATACTCAACATCTCAAAATTAAAATGTAGTTAAACAAAAGATGGCTGCCCCTAATATTTTTGTATCAACTCCACCAAGCCTCTTATGAACTAGTTCATATAAACTAACTCTCTTCTGGTAAGAAAAATGGAACCTAATGGTGATAGTCTAAACCCTGAATTGTCAATACTCAATACTCTGTTGTATTCCATGAACTAAAAGTAGTGTATGAAGTTTCAAAGTATCTCATCTTGTGTTGCTCATTATTGTTAGGAATGTTGTGCATTATCTGCAATATGAAAAGATCTGAATGTTATTTTCTATAAGTGCAATTATGTGTGTCCTTTTGTTATTAGTACCAATGGTCATTCTGGTTACTTCACCATTCCCCTATACGGGAGAAACTGTCAACATGTCTGAGTGAAACGACTTATATGTCATATATTTCTTTAAACTATTGATTTTTTTTTTTTTGTTTGAAGGGAGGTGTGTACAATGAGGGTGCCAGAAACTGGACGGCCAGAGACATAGGTCTCACACATAGAACATGTGGATGGATGCAACATGGTTTTATGAGTGTTAACACTGATTTAAAAGCTGGAAAAGCCTTTCTAAGATCCCTTTATCACCTGTACACCGAATGGGGTGTTGATTTTGGTACAGTTAACTCTTTAAGATGATCTTACTTTTATTCAAATTACATGAATTATGAATAAGAGCTAAATTTATCCAAACACTCCTAATGACTGAGGTCAATGTTTAGTCAACTAAAATGACTAAGGTACACCAAGGTAGATCTTTTAGCTCTATGAAAATGGTTCATTATTAGTTCATGCTAACTTGGAAATCGTAAGTTGAGTCGACTCAGTTCGATATAATCCTGGCTTGCAATAAAAAAAACAGTAGGTAAGGGCAAATTTGTCGAACTTGATGGCCTGAATTTAATGGGGTTTTGTATCAATCTAGAAAAGGTTAATTGTTACTTCAAAAATTATAGAAGTTTGGATAAATTTTGCAATAAAAGATACAAAAACATACTGCTAGTGAGAGTAGAACTAGAGTGTTCTTAAGCTCATCAAGCTCCTTAGTGAGTTTAACTCCAAAATCTATCGAATTGGCTTCAAACGGTGAATCCGAACCACTGAAACTGATCTACTTCATGAGGGATTTACATGCAAAATTTATAAAATTTTGAATTAATTTAGTTTAAAGTCAAGCAGTAAAAAATTGATGAAAAATGAATGCATTAGATTTATATTATAGATCCTTTTTTTTAAACGCTTGACTTTATACTTTATAATGAATCAATTAAAAACATTATAAATTTTTGCATGTAAACGCATCACTCATGAAGTAGATCAATTTCAACGGTTCAGATTCGTCATTGAATTCAATTTGATAGGTTTTGGAGTTAAGCTCACCAAGTCCCATGGTATCTAGCAATTCTCACTAGCAGTTCTGCTGCTAGTGATCCTATTATTAAACATAACCAAAAGAGATATTGAATAATATTGGTGTCTACCTTCTATATATCTTTATCAGTGAAGCTTGATTGTGTCTTTGGGGATGACTATGATCCAAAGGAAATAATCACTGTTTCTCAGGTACTGCAATATCTTGCAATATCTAGCAATTCTGCAGATAGTTATTTTACATTTTAGCTTTGGCCATACTTGCTGAAAGGGGTAATTCGCTTGTTCTCTTTAAAGAATTTAGAATGTTATCACTTGGATCTTTCTCATTTACTTTAAAGGGTACCCAATATTCCCCTCCTTCCCGACAGTGTACATAAGGGAGGACTGAAGGGTAATTTGGGTAAAATTCAAGGAGGGGAAGTTGCATACTTTGCACTTTCCATGTTTTAGATGTGCATATTGGATGTTTCTGTGGATTTTGAACAGTATTGGGTTCTTTCAAAGGGAATATGTTAATTGCATGTAATTCTTCCGGAGAACTCTGCTTTGAATTTTGATGAATCTCTAGAATCAACAGAAACTATGACAATGATTCTATCCAGGTGCTTGAGGAGCTTGATCGGCCAGTGATCTTGTCGATTTCTCCTGGGACCCATGTGACACCATCAATGTCGGAGACCATTGACAAGTATGTCAACATGTATAGGGTAACAGCTGATGATTGGGACACATGGTCTGATGTGGCATCTCATTTTAACATATCAAGGTTATCAAGCTTAGTTCTATTTTATATGCCTTGTTTAATTATACGATGCTAAACCCTACTGCAGGGAGGAAGTTTTTATCACAAGTCACAGCTGAAGTTTCCATATGCTGCTTCTGTCACGGCATTTAAAAAAAAAAAGTTTCCATATGCCACCAGAATTTCAATCTTGGTTTTGTCCCTCTTCACAAAAAAAAATAAAAAATAAGCTTAATCTCTTGTCCACCATTTTGCTATTTTGGATTCAGAGACTTTGCCTCTGTCGGAAAAATTGGAGCTGAAGGGTTTAGGGGAAGGTCATGGCCAGACTTAGACATGCTACCCCTTGGTTGGCTAATTGATCCAGGTATTTCTGGTACAGTAATAACTGTAGTTTGGTATTACAGTTTATTTTCAAACTATAAACAATGTTAAGTAAACAGAAAGATATGTGATATTTTATAATTAATTCGAACAGGTGTACAGCAAGGCCGTCATAGGAAATGTTATCTAACTCTTGATGAACAGAAAACCCAGGTTGGTGACCTTGCTTTGTTGTCCCTTTTAATTGGTTAAAAAAATTAAAAAACTTTTAGTATGGATGCCTTGAGTTATTTGCAAATAATGAACTGTGGATAGAACGCTCAAGTCTAGCAAATAATGACTACAGTGCCTCTTATTATTAACATCAAATTAACCAAACTCTTGGTCAATACTTCATAAAACTTAACCAAACATATGAATCAACTGAGCTTGCTCTTAGTCATTTATAGCTTATGGGTTATGAAAAGAAAACTAACTGCTGTCAGGAGAAAATTATCAAAAATTTAGTAGGAAAGAAAACTTACTGCAGTTAGGAGAAAAAATTATCAAAAATTTAATGATGGTTGGTAGAGATTGCGAACATCTTAAAATGTGTTGTTTATTAGCATTTATTGGAATTATTGAGTGTTAGTAGCAAATACTGTAAACTATTTAGTGTTATTGCAAGGGGGAAAATCAATGTCCCTTTTTATCAGATTCTGCTTTTTTTTTAGGCCAGCAAGCAAAATGCCCACTAACTACTTGTATTAAGGAATTAAAAAAATTACAAAGTAGTTAAATAGTACAATCTCATTATCAGCTTCAGCTTTTATTTGAGAATATATTGGTTAGCATGATGGAGCAATTTAATCTCACCAAGCGACTCCTTTGGTTGACATAATTGACTCGTGTATTACCATGCTGATAATTTTTTGCTTGTTTTATGTCTTTGTTTTTGTGAAATTGTGCAGATGACACTCTGGTCAATGGCCAAGTCTCCTTTGATGTTTGGAGGTGATTTAAGAAACTTAGATGGAACTACACTAAGCCTGATCAGCAACCCTATCTTACTGGAGATCAATTCTTATAGTTCAAACAACTCAGAGGTAAGTCTTTAAATTATTTCTGCTTTTAATTATTTTATTGAATTTGGCCTAATTTTTTTAACTGTTTTATCAGTTTCCCCATGTCTACACAACTAAGAAGCACCTCAGAAAGAAAGACCATATTTTTTTCAAGTTCAAGGAGATGTACCAACAAAAGCCTGAAAAGAAATTTTTGGATCTGACAAGTTGTAACAACGAAAAAGCAAAATGTTGGAATGCCACCTTGCAAACAGGGAATCCTGATCAGATTTGTTGGGACTTGAAAATGAGACAAAGTGATAACTTCTCATATTGCCTTCTCAAAAGGAACGTGCTTTTCTCAAGGTAGACAGTTGGCTCATGGCCACATGTTCAAAATGTTTTAGTTAAAAACAAGCACATTTTTTAATGAAAATTTTACGATTTTTGCTTGGTGGAGACACTTATTCCAAGTAATACCTTTCAAACCATAAATTTGTGAGAAACAAATTATCATTCTGAATGTTCCACCATTGTTGATGTATCATTAATCGCAAAATCGCAAAAGATAACTTTAACTTTTAATTATGGGTGTTTTATCATCATCTCGTGATTAACCACATTTTTCAAAAAGGACCTCTAGATTTTCCTTGTTGCAATATATTTTTTTAAATACAGAAAATATGGCTTTGTGCGAGGTCTTTATTATTTATGGTTTTATGTAAAATTCTCCATGAAAAATAGTGTATAAAAAAAATTATTTTTTTCTTTGTCAGTGATAAGGATGTTATATATGATCAAGAACAAAGAGAAATTTTCCGTCTTGTAGCTTCTCAGAGAGATGATAATTGTTTGGATGCATCTCCAGGAAGAAAAAGGATTGCATCAGACATACAAGACATTAGATTAACCAGTTGCAAATGGCATAGTAGCCAGGTATATACACTAGTACCTAGTAGGTTGCTAATTGCTATTTGTTGAAATTGTTCTTTTGTGTTGCCTAAAATTGCAGATGTGGAGTTTAAATGATGATGGAACCCTTGTAAACAGCTACTCAAACATGTGTGCAAAAGTGAATTCTAACAAAGGTAAGTTAATTGATGATTCTGTAATTTGAGTTGGTTGCAAAGAACAGAATCTTCTGTCTCAAATTTGGCACTGTTGGTTCTAACTTTTATGCACTAGAATTTTAATATGTAAATTATGCTGCAATAGTGGATCCTATATTTCTGTCTTTGTTTAATTTTAAGTGTCGATGTTGAGTGAGAGGCTCTTTTTTAGCAGTATGAGCATGTCCATATGGTGTTGCTTGATTTTTTTCTAAAAACTACAGAATCTGACTTTATCTTCTGGTGCAGTGAGTACCACCAGTGGAGGGATTAAGTCTTGGATAGCCACAGGTAGAAAAGGTCAGTGTTGAACTTTTTTTTTTACATTTTCTCAAATTTATCTTCTTTATGGTTCTACAAGACTACAACCTTGTGTTTTTTTTTTAACTGCTTCATGATTAGTCCAGGAAAGATATTAACTGGCAGTATGAATCTAAATCTAAAAAGATATAGCAACTGCAGTAGCTTTATTTAATTACATATTAATTGTCACCTGCTTACTGATGCCAAGTAAAAGCTGCTGGAAACTTGTCTGGATGGGTGGTAACAAAATAGATATAAGTGTTACCTGAGTCATAGTTAAAGCCTAATACTAATGAAAAAATAACCGAGATACAGTTTATAGCATCTTCTTGGACCTAATGCAACTTGCGACTCAGCTTTGTGCCATTAAGTACCAATCTGCAGTGCTAGCTACTTTTTGTCAGTGCCATGCTGAACACCAACATTTTGAGTGCCAATTTATTCATTGTTTTCAATATACCAATAAGTATGTGTATGTCAATGTCTTAGTGACAATTAAGATTCTTATGGGGTAACTAAAAAGCATTTCTCTTTATTTGGTCCACACTTGATAAGAACAAAAAGAAGCCGATTTGAAAAATTATTCCTAGTGAATTTTCCCCATCTAAAGGATCTGGATTTCTTCCTGAGGTGCAAAGTTTTATTGCCTGAAATAAATAAATCTATTGCTGCTTATGTCAGTGGTAAAATTAATTCTTTGATCAGAAGTATTTTGTTGGTGCATTTCTGAAAGACAAATGAATTGTTGCAGGGGAAATCTATCTTGCATTTTTCAACCTTAATCCCACAGCAACGCACATAACTGCTAAAGTGTCAGATTTGCAAGACTTCATAGGCAGTAGCTTCTTCAGGCGAGGCTCCTGCAACTGCACAGAAGTTTGGAGCGGGAAGAACATACGGCCTCTTAAAACAACTATTTATGCCTTTGTTAATTCCCATGGTTGCGTTCTTTTTGTTCTGAATTGCTGATGAGTTGCTTGTTTGAATGTACAATGCTATCTGAAGATAAATAAATCGAAAAACAAATATTGGAACAACTATGGTGCAAATTTCTCATTTTGATCAGAAGTATGCGATCTGCCTTGCCTATTATGAAAGTACAATATCATAGTTACGCCACGTCTCCATTTTATTGAATTAGTTGGGAAAAATACTATGAAGTTAAGAGGCCGTAGGTTCCGTTCAATAACGAATCCCAAGTGAAAGGAGGAAAAAGAATGACGCTACAGAAATGTACATATTAACACGAAATCCAAGATTAAAAAGAATGCGCTCTTACTACATATATTCGTGTGCCATAGAGAGTGGCAGTATTACCGAATAGAAAAATCATCTAACTGGTAAAGAAATTTGACCAGTCATCTAACTGGACTTGCATCCAAGGCGTAATTATCCAACAACAGTTGAAATGGTAAAGAAACAGCACACACTAGACAACCATCAACGGAAGTGGAAGCAAACAATTTGAAAATCTACATCCAGAGAAATTACTCCAGCTCCAAAACATCTGCAAAGCAACAACCCTAAAATCCCCCGACATAACTCTTATCAAGTACAATAACAAATTACCAACAAATAATATAATTATCTCAGTTTAACTGAGACTAAATTTTTGCCTCTAGTAAGCATTACCATTCCTACCACGGCCGACAACTCTCCCATCACCCCTGCTCCGCCTATTAAAGGAATCACCACGACTCCTTTTAAAGCCCGTGCCAAAATCCCGACGACCCCTAGTGCTCCCAACAAACTTGAATTTCCTATCTCCAATGGGTGACCGGCTTCTCTCTCGCAGATCCCTAGTAAACCTACTGCGCATGGGTGAAACTGACCTTCTACCCCGTCTTGTGTCCAGTAAAAATTCATCTCTGACACCTCTCTCTCTCCTAGGAAACTCTTCATTCCCTTGCCAACCCAACCCACCACCTCTTTCCCTACATTCTTCTAGTAAATCAGCACGGACTAATCTCTCCCCGCGTGGGTTAAAAGGGCCCGCATCCATGGTCCAATCACGTGGAGGAGAACGAGGAAACCTCACGGGTTCTCTATGTAAGACCCGTTCAGGTGGAGGGCCAAGTATCCTGACTGGTGGGGATCTGTGGTGAGGTGGAGGAGAGGGGAAGTAGCCCCGTCGTGGGCTTAGGCTACGATTCTGTAGCTGATTTGCGTGCCGGTGCTTGTTGCAGATGTTACAGTGGGTTCGTCTAGCAAAATTGAGGTTCCCACAACTGAAATAAGGAAAAATTGTAAGCATAAAGAAAAGAAAAAAATTCATGCATACCCCCATAAGCCTCAAAATATCCTTCTGGAGTGCTGACACCATATAAATTTCCTTCTGAATATCAATGAAAACCAAGAAATGCCATGAACATAGGGGTGAAAACGGAGTGGATATGAAGCAGATAGTGGTAAAACCATATCCATATCCCTTTTTAATTTTCCGGATACGGATACAGATCGGATCGGATATTTATTAAAATAATATAAAAAATATTAAAAAAATACTAAAGTTCATAATATTTTATCTAATTATAATGGTGAATAACAATATTTTTTTCATAAAATATATTAAAATATGAGGAGGGATCAAGTTACACCTTTTTTTTTGACACATTTTGACACCTACCATTTTCAAAGTCCAAATAGTCGATCCAAACCATTCAACATGATTAATATACTAAAATGTGCCTGGAGATCAAATTTTACATTTTTTTGAATTTTTTTACTATTTATTAAGATGGTTACAAAATCGTTGTTTTCGGACCATTGAAAAACAGCAATTTTGTAACCATCTTAATAAATAGTAAAAAAATTCAAAAAAATGTAAAATTTGATCTCCAAGCACATTTTAGTATATCAATCATGTTGAACGGTTTGGATCTACTATTTAGATTTTGAAATCGCAAAATTAAACTATAAAAAAAACAATGTCATGATGTGTCAAAAAAAAGGGTGTAATTGGATCCCTCCTCTTAAAATATATGACATATATTAGCTTTTGGGACTAAAAGCTTGGTTGTGGTTGTTGTTGTTGACATATATTAGCTATTTGGATACGGATAATTGAAACGTAAAAACATTTCAATATCCATATCCACATGGATATTCAGATATCCACATCTAATTTTTCAAAAACGGATCGAATACGAAACGGATATTATCCATACCGTTTTCACCCCTACATGAACACCATGTAAAACATGAAAGTATCACCAAACTCTTTGACCACCAATTTTTCCACAAAAAGAAAAGGAAAGGACAAAAGAAACTACCCCTCCACTCTCCTTGCCACACCAAAAGAAATTTAATGATGAGTCAACGGATAGTTGAATAAAATGGGGCACAGAGGTGTAGTGAATATTCCTTACTGCACAGGGATTACATGACAACTCTTGTTTTCCCACGACTATTGATAATTTAGAGAGACTTTAGATTGCCCCTAACTGAAGGTTAGAACTCTCTGGAAATTTTAATAATACCTAAGAGAAATATCTCCTGGAAAACATGTTACCTCGCGTTCTGACAGATCCAATCGCCTTCCCTGGGAGACAAGTTGGGGTCATTTCTAAGCTCATAGTGAGGAGCGGGTCCCCGTGAAGACTGGCCCTGTCCTCTGCCGCCAGCACCTTTCTCTCGACCATTCAGCGACAGATTATCCCGGTCCCGCAACCTCCCATCTTCCCTCCCACCTCGAAATCCATGCCCATTCCGTGAGGGGCCAACAGGCCCGTCAAACTCAATGTCAAACCGTGCCTCGTCAGATCTGTGCCTGTGTGGGGGCGAGATTGGACCAGCATGCATGGGATATCCTAAGGAAACAAAATCAGTGAAAACTTGGAGATAACAGTAGGCACATTGACAAAGAAAATAGAACTCCACCTGGCAAAGATTTTTTTTCCTTTCATGAGTCTTAATAAGGATAATGTACAGTAGAACCATTAAGCAAATTCCAAAAGCATGAACGTCGTGATTGTGAAATCAACTGTCTTACCTCATTATGTCAGACATAATTTAAAACAGATTCAGTTTTTAATTGGGTGTCCAAAATAGCATTTTTTTTCTGAATTTCCAGTCCTCTGAAGAAGCAATCATGCTGCCAGAAGGACTCGAAGCCAGTACCAAACTACCAGTAGTTACATGAATAAAAAAACAACCAGGTTTGCAATTACCAGATTTTGTTAGGGAACTAGCAACACAGTTTGTTAATAACCAAAAGTAAGCGGCGCTTGTTCACAGCGACCTTTAATAGACTTGGGTAGCTTTATTGAACAAAATCACTATGCTTTGGATGTATATGAAGAGGCACATCTAAATGAAAGAAAGAAAAGATAGTTCGCAGTTTCATGGAGTCATGCCATTCACCATCACCAGTTCAGAGGAGCTTTATGGATTCTGTTAGCTTCAACTATTGGAATGGCTAGACATCGCCAAGGTTCCAAAACCGAATGATTAAGCCAGAAACAATCTAAATTTCCCTTGATGTTGCAGTTGTAATGCATCAAGCCCCTCCAGAATTCACCCAACTAAGTTTGAGGATCTCCTTGAATTTAAGAAACACATAGATTCCCTTTGTAATTCAAGGAATGTTTTTCAGTCTCCAAGAATCTTGAAGCGTGCAGTAAAGCCCGAAACACCCACTTTACCTTAAGGACAGTTAAATAAGTTAAACTGCTGACCAATTTGTAAGCAATATCCAATTTCTCAACAATGCATAGAAGGCCATGCTGTTTCCCAAGCAAGGCTATTCCGTTTGAAGCTCTTTTGAAAGATATATATTAACCACACAACACCAAACTACATTTTCATTTAAGAGCATAATTTATATAGATCCCATAAGCTTGACAGAGGATTTACCGTTAATATCCAAAATCCCTTACCTAAAACCTAACGCAAAAGCATATGCATGATTAAGCACCTAATATAACATCTCCCAGAAATTCCTCATCCGGACTTACTTTATTGACCTGTACCCTTGTGTTGTCCCAAGTAGCCACTACAATCCCACAAAAAGTTCCTCAAGTCTCAAAGTCAATTGCGAAAATTCCCCTCCACTAAGAGAGACCCTTAACCAAGTCAATCAACTTGGAAGACATTATATCATTAAGTCAAATTCATTCTTCATTTGGCATCTATAGGAGCTCTTATGCCTGAGTGCAACAATGAAGATATTAAAAAAAAGGATAGAAATCCAACAAAGAATGTAATTTTGTCCAATGTAGCTATGATTTAACAGAAATAAATATTTGCATTATAATTCACAGCATATTAATTCTTAAGTCAATGTTTGCAATAATTTATTTATTATTTAAAGGAATTACGTACCTTTCATTCTTTTATTTGCTTGAAAATAGACTGCATTTATTTTTTCAATTTCGCTCATTATTTTCTAGTTTAACTTCACCCGCAGTATCAACTTTGCATTGTAGAAACAATGATGGATCAACCTAACAGTTGCTATTTTATTGGATACCCTTTAAGTTTGTAATATACTACTGACATACATTAAACATTAAGATTGTAGTAGATTTTTTTCAGATATTCTAAACATAATATCCTAAAACGAAACTTTGTACCCTATTGACACCACAGAATACTACCCAACACTATATTGTAAAATAAAAGATGTCACGTCAGCATATTTGTACAAAAGAATAAGGTAATGCACTGTTGATTTTTCATAAAAGTCTAAAGCGCCAACTGACATGAATTATTTTTTAATTATAACTATAATCATACACACGCGATTTGATTCTTTTGAATATAAATGCCCTACGGAAGTTTTAGTCTGCCTCTGGCCATCTATGCATTATTCAACCATCCACTGCACCAATGCAGCAAGAACTATATCCAAAGGACTTGCAGCATATAATCCTGATATTAATTACTACGTTCATACCAATCTATTAAGCATTTAGTGATAAATGTAAAAACTAAAAAGTGAAATGGACCAAATGAGCAAGAGACATGAGAGGTACGAGCATGAATTATATTGAAAGAATGGATATAATTATTTACTTATATTGTCTCTGATTTCATAGGCTCTGCTGTTGGATTCAGATTAAATAGTCTTCTTAAATTGTGATATACCCGTGCAAGAAATAACAAGCTGACTTTGAAGCATTATTTGTGCAAGGTATATTATCAAACTTCTCCAGTTCTTGATCTTCTTGAAATCTGTTCTAAGAACTTTACGTAATTGCGGATTTTTAAACAAACCTATGTACCGTGTAAACAACTAAACTAAACATGTTGGTTTTCTGAAAGGACCAGATGTTTAGCCCTTCGCCTTATATTGTGATTACTCAAACACAAAACTCACAAACCAACAACAACAAATTAACAATCTAGCACAAAGATTTAGGAATAAAACAAAATGCAGGGTTTTTATAAAACACATACCTCGATCACCACATCCACGACCATAGGGATGTGCATCCACCATCAAAGGGGACCTGTGCCGTCTGAACTCTGCCAGAGGTGGGGACCCACGCCGCCTCACTTCTGCTAGAGGAGGGGACCCCCGGCGCCGAAATTCTGTCATGCGAGGTGGGGACCCACGGCACCTAAATCCTTCCAGAGGCATTCCTCTGTGAGGGGGACTGCGCCTCAGTTCTCTAAAACCATGGTTACCATGCCATGCACTTTCTGTCAGAGGGGAAGAATTGTGCCCCCTCCGGCCAAATTCTGTTAGAGGAGGGGATCTACGCCGCCTCCGGTTGAATTCTGTCGGAAAAGGCGATCTAGACCTGCGTCGATTCAATTCTCTGGGAGGAGAAGAGCCGCGCCGCCGGAAATCCGGCGATCGTCGGGATCCTGCTGGAGGAGACCCGGGGCGTCGGTCAGACGGCAATGATCCGCTCCTGCGACCATCGGCAGGCAGCGGTTCTGACATGAGGCGGTTGGGGGAGTTGGTAGTGGTGGTGGAGAGAGGCTCCTTTGGATCGGCAGCGGGCTCAGAATCGCGCGCCGCCATGCTGCTCGGACCAGCGCCGTTCGTCGGAGAGACCTGGGACGGCGGCTGAGGCGGTGGCTGGTCTTCAAGAGCCGGCGGAGGCGGCGTTGGGGTTTCCTCGTCGGTCGTATCTCTCTCGCGAGTTCTCATCGAGAGGTTTTAAAGTCGCGTTAACTTCTCTGTCCGAGGCAAGGGAGGTGAGAAAAAATTGGGAAACAAATCAACAATAGAATGAAAAAGATCCCTAAACTGGGGAACTTCCTAAATTTGGAGTCTGCGACTGCAATTGTCTGATTTGGGATTATATGAGATCTTCTATGTCTAACTCTAAGGGGACATTTTTTTCAGTGTATGGATCTGCGGCTCAAGGTCTACAAGAGCCGATTTTTTTATTAATATGAAAATAAAATAAAAAAATATCGACAATAGAAAATGATTATGATAAAATTGTTTATAACATCCAGTAAATATCTACAATAGAAAATGATTATGATAAAATTCAAAATCTAAAAAAACCGTTATTGTTTGGACGTTATGAACCATAACGTCCAGATAATTCATATTAATGAACTCCTAACTAAAGTGCAAAAGAAAGAATGTTACAAAGAGTAACGTCCATAAAATGTTGATTATCGCTGATTAGCATTCAATTAATTTTGATTATCTTGATGTTAGTATCATTTTTTTAAATTTCAAATTTCATTAGTATTATTTTCTATTATCGATATTTTTTTATTTTATTTTCCTATCAATAAAAAAATCGGCTACAAGAGGCCCTAGCTCCTAGTAAATAATATGTCAGAAAATAATTTTAATATAGTAGGTCAGAAATTTATAATTATGATATAATACACATAATTCAAAATTATTTTTATTTTTTATATTTTTAGATAAAAATATATTATCATATTTAATATCTATATTTTCTTATTTTACTAGGTTCCTAAGTTTTTCAATAATATATTTGATGAATAAAATATGTGTTTGTTGAAGTTTAAATCAACTGAAAAAAAAAATATGGTTAACCTTGATGTATACAATCAGATTGAATGTAATTTTCTTTCTCTAACGTATAATATATTTTTTAGTAAAGGTTGGAGACTAAAGTCATCAAACTATTGTAATATTCACAAGAAATTTCTTCATTTGAATTTTGAACATGCAATCTCCTACACGAAAAGCATTATCCTTGCCACTAGACCAAAGGCCGGTTCTCCTAACGTTTAATATATGAATCCTTGAACATCTATTTAGCTTGTCTAAAACCTTGTATAAAAAGTGGATATATTATGACCTATAATTTTGTCTTCCTGTGAAAATCTGATGAGAAGAAATTGTAATTTTTTAGGTGAGAGCTATCACCTTCTCACGTTATAGAAGTTCAAACATATTAACTAAAACTAAAACTCAAGAACTATATTATTAAAAAAAACAAATCACGGATGATGAGCGGTTTATACGTATAATTTATGTATTAAATAAACAGTTCATAAATTGATCATATTTTGGAATTTAATACTTCATACATTATTAGCAAATCTTATAAAAATGTGAGGGACACTGACAACAAGTATTCAAGTTTGCATATAGCAATCAACCTAGTTCACTCATGGTGACAAACGAATAGTTCGGGTTCGGTTCAACAGGGTCAATAATTTGTGATTCTGGTATAATTCAGGAATGATTCGGTACAAACAAGGAAGAAAAAAAAAACCCAAATTTATTTTTTAAAAATAAAAAAATTGCATTTTTTTTTGCATTTTTCACAAATAATTCGTTATTCGCGAATAAAACGTATTATACATTTTTTGTGTTTTATTCAAAGTTTAGTTCGAAAACAGTAAAAAAAACAAATAAAACACATTTAATTCGCAAATAACTCGCGTATATTGTCACCGTGAGTTCACTAGCTTTATTTCAGCCACACAGATAGGCAATGAAAAAATGCCCCAATTAATCTAAATTCAGTTCAGTTCGCGGCCCAAAAGCCCAAAGCCCAAAATAGGAAGACAAACTGAATTTGCTACAGAGGGACTCGTGCAGATCAATGACCTTGTTGAGGAGATGCCTGGTCCAGCTTGCGCGGGCCCACTTCTGAACCAACTCAGTAGATACAAGTAACATAAATAATTAGCACACCTTGCATTTCGTTTGGCAGTATTATTATGTGAAGTAAAAATAAAACAAAAGAGAAAATATTATAATGAGAGGAAAATTCCATATGTTGGGTCTTTTTTTTTCTTTTAATCCAATCCATCTTTAATTATTAACGTATACATGCTATTTGCTTTATTTGTTCATCTTAGATGTTGAAACTGTGTGATCTTACAATCTTACATGCAATGAAGTTGTAGAGGAACAAAGAAAAATAACAAGAATAAGACAATTAAGAACAATTTCGATATTTTCGAACTTAATCTTGAAAAATTGATGATTTGAATGCATATAGTACTAGATTTATGAGTTTCGGATTCTCTGTACAAAAAAATATATATGTGATACATAGTTATTGTACTTAAATATAGCATATTGAAAATCTAAAATTTTTTTTTTACTGATGATTAGCGTCACATTTCTCTATCAAACAAAATTTTAATATAATCTATAAAAGAGTTTGAATACAAACATACAAATAATAATAAAAAATGAACATATTATTCATGTGTATTTTTTTATTTTTCATTGTAAACTATTTCTATAAAATTGTTTTATTTTGAGGTGCAATAATTATTTTTAGTTCTTCTTGAGTTATATTTTTTTTATCTCATTATAATATATTTTATTGCTTCTTTTGTACTTTGTATTTATTGATCTGAACAAATAATATCCGCGGAAGAGTATTCTCCGAAGTACTCTACTGCATAAAATAACTTCCAGCAGATATTAACCTATTTTAATACATATTTAAATTAAAACGGACAATACTACAATACTAGATGTGTCAATGGCACCCTTTTATATTAACCAATCAATATTGTATACGAAAAGACAGATAAAAATAATGATTTTTTTGTAATTTATTGAGTACGGATAAAAATAATGATTTCTCTTTATCTTAGCCGTTATCCAATACGATAATTTTTAAAAAATAAAATTCACACACACACACACACACATATATTTGTATGAAAATACTGCATGATACAATAAAAATTTTGTATTTTACTAAATTTTCATAATACAAATTGGTTGCATTAATTATTATTTTTTTTTTTTTCAAAAATATTTTATTGAAATCACAGATCGAGATGTTAGTGACACTTTTTTATCTGTTTACCTAATATGTATTATATTCTAAAAAATGAATAAGAATAAATATTTTTTTCGTTATCATAACAGATACGAGTATGAAAATCCCTCCACCCGATCCGTACAGTACCTGTTAACACTCCATACTAGGGTATGTTTGGATGGGAGCTAAAATAGTTAGAATAGCAAATTTGAGAATAGTAAATGAGAATAGGAAAATAATAGTGATTTTCATATTAGTGTGAAAATGGTGCTATTCAGATTAATAAAAATTGTTGTTTGGATTGTCTATTTCGAGTAGTGAATAGCTATAACCGGTAAATAATAGTGTTAACAATATGGTAATTAAGAGTGTAGATAGACAAATGAGGTCTCAAATAAATTGTCATGACATGAAGATAACATAAGTGGTGTCAATTTCATCATTTCGGAACTGTGTTAGCAGAAATTTGAGAAGAAAACATTTTTTATTCTCTTTTCACACTTTTAAATAGTAGTTATTCCAATAATTATAAGAAATAGAGAATAACAGTTATTTTAACTATTCTGAATAGCAAAAATATTATCTAGATGCATATTATTATTCCAAATAGTTTTTATTTTTGAATAGCTCTCTATTTTATCTATTCTCATTTCATCTAAACACACCCGACGACATACAGATCTCATTCCAAACGATAAAGTACCGCACTACATCTAAACTCTAATATCGGCACCGCATTTCCGCATCTGAAGACTGAACTCTAAATATCTGCACCAACTATCTGCACCAACTGAGGACTTTGGCAAAACCAGCGCTGAGCTGTTAAAACGACAAATCCACGATTTGTCCTCGTCCGAACTAATAACTTGCCGGTGATTCAAAGAGAGCAACGTGTTTGCTTGAAGATTACGGAGCACCAACTCTCGTCATTTGTACTATGCACATGGAGCACGAATAAACCATACCACGTTATTATCAGGATAAAGCTCTATATATAATGTTTTCATGCTATATGCGATATGCGAAAATTCACTGTACATATATATGTCTCTATATATAATGTTTTCATGCTATATGCGATATGCGAAAATTCACTTATGTGAATTTGAATATGCAGATTTTAATATGAATTTACACATATGAATTTTAGTATGGATTTATATATATGAACTTACATGTAATTAACAATATTAGAATTATGATCAATGTTATGACAAAGTTCAATATATATTTTATATGATAAAATCAAATGATAGTTCATAATGATATATTATATTTAAATAAAAAATCATTATATTCTTTTTTTTTTTCATTTTGATATATCAATATTTTTAAAATAAGGGGGAATTTCATATATCCCCCTCAAAAACTTCAATATTACGTATTTTCCCCTCAAAAGTTTATAATATCATATTTTCCCCTCAAATTTGTAAAAACTCACATATTTGTTCAATTCATTAACTTTTTCATTACTTTTAAATCCATCATCCATATAAATTTATAATTCCCATTTTACCCTTGTTGGAATTAAAAGAAACTTCTAGCTTCTACAGTCTTCCTCTTTCAAATTAAATTCACAGCTCCCATTACGAACTCCATTTGAACAAAGACTTTGAGAGAATGTTGGTCCCGGTGGTCCTACCCATGTCATATGTCAACTACATAAACTATGTGTCTCATTATCATCATTATCATACTAAGGTACAAATGGACTTCCAGTAGTTCTCAAAATAGTTCAAACCTAAAGGACTCAATTCGAATAGAAGTTTAAATCCGGAAACCTATTTAACATGTTTCAGGGACCGGCTCGAAAAGACTGAGCTTCTTTGGATATGTACCGGCTCAAAGAGTTAGTACCAGACTACACAAAGCCAGTACTAGACCAACCTTCTTTGGATGTGTACCGGCTCACTAAATGACCTTACCCAAAATTAAGATTCGTTAGACTTCTCCAAAGCACATTTGTTATCTTCAAATTTAAACTGTGATCGCGTGCTCGTTTGTTCATTTTGAATTTTATTATGTCTGACTGGACTGGTACTTGTTCTTTGGTACCAGTGAGACTCGTATCAATTTATTTTTCTCTCAAAACATCTGCTCCTTTTAGTTCGGACTGATTCTTCCAGTATTTATTTAGATGCGTTTATTATTATGTATAAAAGTACCCAAAAAATAACAAGTTTTATCATAAGGTCAGAACACTTATTAAACTCTTTTCTTATGCTACATTTCAGCTTATCCAGACCCAAATGTATCAAAATGATAGGATAAATCAAACTTAAAAAAAAAATAGTATAAAAGACTTAAAAAATATGGTCTTGTCATTACTCAAGTTTTTGAATTGATGCTTTCCATCTCTGTGATCAAAGTTCTATAATTTACATAACACAAATTGAGCTTTTAACAAAATAAGGATCGATACTGGTAATATCATGTAAGCATCAATTGGTAAGCAATGCATGCTTTCAGTATCTATACTTTTAATATCTCAAAATAAAAAAAAAATTGCTAAATTTTTTTCTACTTACCCCAGCAAGGAATAGGTTAGCGATTGAATACATAAAGTGAACAGTTCATAGTCAAAGTAATAACACCTTTCTAATATCAATTTGAGAAAGGTGAACGAACGTTAATTTCCTAGAAATAATAGATGTTCTAAAGTTAATGACTATTGAAGTAAAGACGGAAGCATTTGCTGTAACGACAAAGAGAGAATGGAAAAGAAAAGATGGAAGGGTATAATGGTCTTTAGCGTGTTAAATATATTATTTAATCACTTATAAAAATATTTAATATATTGTAAAATTATTATTGGGTAAATTTGTGAGTTTTTACAATTTTGAGGGGGAAATATGATATTATAAATTTTTGAGAGGGAATACGTAATATTGAAGTTTTTGAGGGGGATACATGAAATTCTCCCTTAAATAACAATTTTAATGCTATTTTTTTCCGTTAAAAAATTGTTGAGTTGCTATTTAACAATACTGCAGTTAAATGACCTTTGTGTAGTTATTGATTAGCGTCTCCACTAGAAATAGAAAGGTTCAAATTCTTTGTATTTGAGAGCCCGTCAGACTATGACATTTAATAATAAATAATAAAATTAAAAAAAGAATCTTACATCTAAGTTCCCGTCAACTGTATGACACTTAATAATAAAATAAAGAAAATAATTTTAAAGAGCGTCTGGTTATAACAAAGAAACTTTAGTCTCACATTAACGAAACAAGAAATAAGTTTCTATCTGGAGTTTATAAAAGAAGATGGGACTATTGAAAAATTAAATTGATTGGACTCTTTCTGAATAAATATATTGAAATTTGGTTTCCTATATGAATATCTGATACGTATTTCGTTTGATCCAATTTGAATAATTTTTTTAACTTAACAAATATTTTGTAAATTGTGCATATCCAATGTAAAATTCAGATCCACTATAAAATTCACATATTAATCTATATAATTGAATCTTATGCAGTCACATAAACTGCATTTTAAAACACTTGCCTACGTTACAACATCACAGCATCAATGCGGAAAAATATCATCATTCATTCATATGGCCTTGCACCGCGTGTAAACTGATATATTTGGTAGTACCGCACTGAGATTTAATGGCATAGAGCCGATCTTAGTCTATAGATTTGGGCCCAGGAGTCAAAGACGCAACAACCCTTATCGTTTGATTCCCAGATTTAGGAATACCACATTTAATGAGGAGATCAGCTAATTAATTATGAGAAAAATGCACGAGAGCTATGTTTAGTAGATCATACTTTACTAGTAATACATATAAAAATTTAAACTTTAATTTATTCAAATTAATATAGTATAAAGTCATGCGGTATAAATAAGAAGATTTATAAATTAATTTTAATACATTTATTTTTTGAATTTTTTTGTCATTTAACTTTATACTAAATTAATTTGAAAATTAAATTTTTTTGTACATAGATGCATCACTCGTAAGGTAGACGGGTTTCTACAGATCGAATTCATTATTTGAAGTCCATCCGATAGATTTTAAAATAGAGTTCACAAAGAGAGTTGGTGAACTTAGGAACACCATAGTTCTACTCTTATTAGACTATATTTAAAACATATTACATATGCCGTTTGATATCCGTTCTTATATTAAGTACATAGATGTCCTGATCCGTCAACAATGAAAATTCAAAATGAATATTAGCCCTTTGATTGAATCTCTTATTTGTATATGCATTTATTAAGCTCGTCAATTTTTTTAATAAGCTTAGTTTTAGAACTTATCATATTAGTTTCAAACAATCAACAGAACCACTGAAACTAATTTGTTTTATGATTAATACGTTTATATGCAAAATTTATAAATTTTTTAATTAATTCAGTATAAAATCCAATTGTCAAAAAAATAAAATAAAAAGTGAACGTATAAATTTAATTTATAAGTCTTACATTTTAATTGTTTGATTTCATATTAAGGCTCTGTTTCGCAAACTACTATACACGTTGGGAAAAAAAATTATCCAGACTTCGCGAAAATTTTCTCATGCGCACAGTATTTTGGCCATTCAAAATTTTTTATTTCTGTTTCCGTTCCCATTAGACGGCCGAACAGGCACTAAATTAATTATAGATTTATTTGTCGTGTAGTAGATCAGTTCAACAATTTAAACTCGTATTTTAAAATATTTGATAAATTTTAAAATGAAATTCATTAGAAAATTTGAGTAGAAATACCTAGTTCGTACTAAAAATGAAAAATACAAAGAGTGAGCCTATGGTACTATGCATAGCACGGATGGGTCCGTACTACGGTTCAATATTTTTGTTTTCAAAATTCTAACGGTCGATCTGAATCGTTCAACATGTTTTCCATATGAATATGTATTTGCTGACCAAATTTTATATTTTTTAGATTTTTTTTACTATTTTTTTTAGATAGGCAGAAAATCACTTGATCTGAAAATTCTTGACTATCCAAAAACAGTGATTTTCTGCCTATCTAAAAAAATAGTAAAAAAATTCTAAAAAATATAAAATTTAGTCAGCAAGTACATATTCATATAGAAAACATGTTGAACTGTTCGAATTAACCGTTATAATTTTGAAAACGAAGATATTGAACCGTAGTATGGACCCATCATTGCTATGCATAGTACCACAGGCTCACTCAAATACAAATACGCTGATGTTTCTCCAGATCATTCGGAATTCCATTAAAAAGGGGAAAAAGAATAATTCGGAATTTATTTCCAGAAGATTCTCCGTGGTCCCGGTCCAAGAGTATCGATGGAAAGAGACCACCGACCGAATTCAGCGTACTGAGCAGTTTTTTTTTTTTTTATTGGACTATGCAAATCGATATATTAAACTCTCCGACACCGCCGGGCTGCGCAGTTTTCGTGACGTAACAGTCATCTTATATATTTTATATATAATTTATAAATAATTAAATATTTTTGTTGGAGAGTCCAGTGTATTTCAAATTTTTTATCTCTATTTTCAAAATTTGAATAGTCGATTTGAATTACTCAGCATAATATTTACAATAAAATATGTTGGCAGGGCTGAACATGTTTCACGACGTAATAGTCATCAACAATTACTTTATATATATTTTATAAATAATTAAATTATATATTTTTGTTGGAGAGTCCAGTATCTTTCAAATCTTTTATATCTGTTTTCAAAATCCGAATAGTCAATATGAATTGCTTAACATGATATTTACAATAAAATATGCTGACAGGGATGGACAGGTTTCGCGACGTAATAGTCATCAACAATTACTTCATATATATTTTATATATAATTAAATTTAGAGAATGGCTAATATACAATCGATTGTTCCTGAGCTCCCGTGCAACCAAGTTGTTTTCCAATTTTCAAAGTCCATACGGTCGATCTAAACCGTTAGATGTGATCTCTATATTAAAATGTGCTTGGAGACCAAATTTTACATTTTTGGATTTTTTTTTTTACTATTTATTAAGTCACTTTGAAAATTGCTGATCCAACGGTGGCTTCTGTTTTTACTGGACCATTAGATCAGCGATTTTCAAAGTGGCTTAATAAATGGTAAAAAAATTTCAAAAAATGTAAAATTTGTTCTCCAAGTATATTTTAATATAAAGATCACATCTAACGGTTTAGATCGACCGTTTGGACTTTGAAAATTGAAAAACGACTTAGTTGCACGGGAGCTCAGGAACAATCGATTGTATATTAGCCATTCTCTTAAATTTATATTTTTTTAGGAGGTACAAATGTATTATGATTTTGTCCTCCAATATACTCCAAATTATTTACCTTTGTTTTCAAAATCCGAACAGTCGATCCGAACTGCTCAACATGATCTTCGCAATAAAATATGCTTAGAGACTAAATTTTATATTTTTAGAAACTTTTTACTAATTATATATATAGAGTGATGTTACGGTGCATTGCAAATTAAAAGACCTCTTTTAATTCGTATTTCAGACCATTGGATCTGCTTTAAAAAACGTGTAGACTGCATCTCAGATCTAAATGATTTGTCGCTGAAACTCTCGTCTATTAACTGGAGACATTTAGTCCCTCTCCTCAGCGCAATATTTCTCTTTCCAAAAACCCTTCTCCTCCGCCTCCCTGGAAGGAAAAAGAAATCGTCCACCACCTCCGGCACAACCTTGCCCTCGCCTTTCCGATCCCGTCCCTCTCCGATCTCCTCTCTAGCGACTCTCGTATCTCTCCGTTGTATCCTCCCTGACCCTCTATCTCGCTTACTCCGTTTCCGCCGGCAGCCCTCTTTTTTGTACCAACTGTTTGGAGAAGCCAAGTAGGTCTTTCCCTCTCTTCTCTCAAATCAAAGCTAACATTGTTAACAGAAATAAAATTCTAATTTTCTTATTTTTGGTTTCATATCAATGTATATTACTGGTACTAAACCTGTCTATCACCGTACAGGGTGGTATATGTTGTCCAACAACATTTTTAATTTTTAATTTATTTCCTAAATGGTTAAGGAAATCAGGCCTAATTTATCCTTAATTTTCCAATTGATAACCCTGGATTTCCCAGGCACCATGATAGGTACTTGAGCAACATTATAAATTCGTAGATCTGGACCTGTAATTGTTCTTCCATATTTATTTATTTATTTACAAGTGAAACCAATTAGGATACTGACATGGTTTTTTTTTTAATAGTTCTTCCACAATAATTCAAGAAACAACACAATAATAAATCCATACTAGATCTGGACCTGTAATTGTCTGCTATAAACTAGTTTCTAATAATCTGGGCAATATTTATTTATTTATTTATTTTTGCTCCTTTGATTTAGCCTTCTTTATTGTGGAAATCGGAGCATGGCGCTTGATGTAAAATTTTAAGTGGAACTGTGGAAAAGGACTTGTTATGTTGTTAAAAATGAAGTTGATGATGAAAAATCTGACTGATGTGTTATGTTATTAATATGTTTTTGTAACATCCACAGTTTAATTTTGGAATTTTTATTATCTAGTTGGTTCTATTTTGTTATGTTGTTATTAATCTAATTTTTCTAGTTTTGTCATGCACTTGTTATGCTGTTTTGTAAGGCTTTGTTGTTGTTAATTGTTGAGGAGATTGAAATATGAACATTGGCCTATTGTGGTTTATTGTTGTAATTATTTGATGTTGTTAATTTTTTTTAATTGGGTTTATTGCTTATTTTTCAATCTGTGTATTGTTTGATGTTTTGTTTTTAGACAATGTATGAATATTTTCAATATTTAAATTTTCAGTTACTAGTGAATTGCTTTCTAGTAAAATGCATAAGCCATTTCTATTACAACTGTACTAGTAACTGGTGGAAGAGCTAGTACATGAGCCATTTCTATTACAACTCTCTCTATAATCTATTCATAAGCATCACAGCATAACCTTTTGGCTTATACATAAGCCATTTTTGTTACAACTCTTCTGAATATAAAAACAAATAAAACATCACATCGAGCAGCGTCATCTTCACAAGCAAGAAAAGTATTAGTTGGCCAAGGTCAAGCATATTTAATTTTCTGTTTCTATGCAGTAAAAAATTCCATTTGCACCAATTTGATTGATTCCTTTGCAAACTTATATCATCATCACCTTCATCAATTTTTCTAAATAATTAATTTTGCACAAAAACGATACAAAAGACTTTAGAGCTGTTGTGTGTCCCTTTGCAAGCCTTCATACGATCCTTCTTTATCACTGGCTTCTATGAATTACCAATTTGTGCATACCTAGCTATCACTCCATTTATCTACAAAAGAAATGACCTAATAAGCATAAACATGTCCTTAATTAGTGCTAGCAGTGTCATACAAATATGGTTGTAAACAACAAGGATAAAAGCATACAATCGAATCTGAAACAGAATAAGAGAGGAAAAGATTAACTAATTGGTTTAGTATCCAAATAGCCTCTTGTTTAATTAGTAACAAAATTACACTTTTATGCTTGTTGTTTATTAAGATTATAAATATAAATAAAACCACAATACTAACAACTAAAGTTGGACCAGCACAATACAAGTACAGTACAAACTGATAACTAAGATACTAGTTACATACTGGCACAATAGCCGAAAGGTACTGGTAACTATCATTATTTCCAAAGTCAGCATCACAAATTTGAAATTTACAATTCAGCCCCTCAAATTTCTGAAAATTATTAAATTCTAATAAGCTCTAAAATTTATCTCCAATTTGATGAAGCCACTAAAGAGAGAGTGAGAGAGAATACGTGGGAGTGAGGCAACATACCAAGCAATAAAGCGATCTGGGTGGGGTCAAGGCGGAGGCTAGGGAGGAGAAAGAGGGCGCTGGAGAGTTGGCTGGATGCGCTGGGGTCGGTGTGGAGAGGACGGGCTTGGGGTCGGGGTCGCTATTGCCGGAGAGCCGCCGGACTGAGTGGTGCCAACAGAGGAGAGGAGGGCGATTTGTTTAGCTCTGGATGGGCGATGGGTAGAATACGTCGTGAGAGAGATGGGTGGGTTGGGTCTGGGGGTTTAATGAAATGGACGGATCCTGTTAATGGAGACGAGATAACTCAAAATTTCAGCGACAAAATTCAAATCTGATTGGATTGATCCGCACGAATTTGAAAGTAGATCCAATGGTCTGAAATACGAATTAAAAGAGATCTTTTAATTTGCAATGCATGGTAGCATCACTCTCTCTCTCTCTCTATATATACACACACACAAAATTAATGTTTTAAGGAGATTTCAGACTATTCGTAGAAGTGATATTGTACCTATCTAAAAATATTTTAAAAATATAAAATTTGGTCATCATGAATATTTTATTGTAAATATCATATTGAACAGTTTAGATCAACTATTCGAATTATAAAAACAGAAATAAAAAATATGCAACACACAAAATCATAATGTATTTGAATCCTCCTTTTTTTTTAATGTATTTATTAATTTATTCCCTGCTCTAGTCCTCTTTCATCCTCGTTTGACTATATTTGCAACACCTGCATCCTAGGATCGTGCCTCAACGCAAGTCAAGCATGTGATTCTATTAGAAAATTTTCTATTTATCAAGATTACAAAACAAAACAGCTCATCGCATTAATCAAATTTATCCCGGTGAAATTAAGAAATCAAGTTACCGATCTCAAGCAATTGATTATTGAATTATCAAAATATGTCGGGCCTATAAGTATATTTTGCATTCCAAAAAGTTTTGCATTTTGACCGGTAGGAATTGCATTAATCAAATTTATCCCGGTAAAATTAAGAAATCAAGTTACCGATCTCAAGCAATTGATTATTGCATTATCAAAATATTATGGGCCTTAACTATATTTTGCATTCCAAAAAGTTTTGCCTCTTGACTGGTAGGAATTGCCTAGTCGGTGGTTAGTTGCAACATTTTTATTAAGCATGTGATTGCTCACTTTTGGCACCTCTTAAAAGTCTGTTCAGCGGATCATTAAGAATGAGCATGAAAACAGAAATTAAATTACTGTTTACGTGAGAAAAAAAATTCAGTTCACACTCACAAAAATAGTGAAGCGCTGAACAAGACCTAAATGTTTTAGGTCAAGACTTAAAAAGAAAAATATGTATTTGAAATATTTGCAAGTGTGTTATGTAGTGAAACTTAAGTATGTATTGAATAATAATAATTAATTGATAATTAAAGTTAAATGTATTTATATTTGATAAAAATTGCGTAATAATTTTATTTACATTGAAATAAATAATTGTACATTGATATCACAGATGGGTCGACACAATAATATTGAGTCGACGTATCACGTATATTAAAACAACAGTTAGTTAACCACCTTGTTGATCACTAATACGCCTAAAATATCTACTCGCGTGACAAACATTGTTGAAATAGCTTGATATCATGAAATCCAAACATTATTAAAATTAATAATTTTCAAAACATCGTCATCTTTCGGACTGTGTGTTTTGATATGTCACCCGTCCTTTAACCTGTCTGGCATATTATCATTATCAATAATATTAATGATGCTCATTTATTAAACTTTTTTGTGATTGTTATTAAATCTTTGTGCTATTTGCAATAAAGGTTAATATACTGTTGATCCGATGTCTGAATATCCGTGTGGATATGAATACGACTATGGTTTTAAATTTTAAATTATCCGTATTTAAATAGTAAATATATATTATGGAAAAAATTATGTTATTCACTAATAAAAAACGGATATATATATCTGTATCTGTTTAATATCCGATCCCTATTCGTATCCGAAAAATCAAAGCGAATACGGATATGATTTTACCATTATCCGATCCGTTTGCACCCCAGCAACATGTAAGTAGGGGTGTCAACTAGCTGGCTCGATCTGAGCTACAACCAAGTGAGCTCGACCTAGAGTATCCGAGTTAAAACCTCAGCTTGAAATCGTGACTAGCCAGCTCGCAAGCTGACGAGCTGGTTCGCTGGGTTTGGCTGAATCTTATTTTAAAAAGAAAATCAATTCTACAAACTTTTTGGACCGAGTTAGACAGTATAAAATGCACACAAATTCATACAGATTCACAAATTGATGTCTAACTGAGCCAGCTCGCGAGCTGGCAAACAAACTAGATCTCAGCTTAAACTTGTTAATTCGAAACCGAAGCTAGTAACGAGCGAGTTAGGTGCAAGTCGCCATAAGCTACAGCCTTTTTTGTCAACCCTACTCGTAAATCGTAATCATAAGTAATCGTAAATTCAAATCTGCGGGTTTCTTTGTAAAATATCGGAATTCTAGGGTCATAAAAAACATTTCACTTCTATCTCTTGTTGCTAAAATTAATGAAAGAACAGAAAAGCCTAGAAAGGAGATTTGGAGAAAGAAAGCATTTTGCGACTAGTTTAATAACAATAAAGTAGCGGCAAACTCGCGGCTCTGCCTCGAACCAAAGCAGCTCTCTCTCACTCAAATAGAACAAGGCGTGCAATCGCATCACCTAGTTCGCCCCTTTTATCGGACGAATAGAGATCTGACGAACTCTCTCTTTGTCCTCCTTCGTATGGTTCCTTCAAGGTACAGTCCAAATTAACGCTTTATTTCAGTGTTTTGTCCATTTTACCAAGTGGAGAAAGCGAATTTGAAGTGGTATATTGGAATTTTCTTTATGTAGGTGGTTTCATATGCATGCAAGTGGAGATGCGTTGGAAGCTTAATTCCTCGGTATACAAGAGGATGTCGTCGAAGGAATTAACTAACGGGCTTGATCAGGACATTGAAAACTCAGGTTTTGATTTGTTTTCTTCAGCTTAATAGTTTTTGCTTCTTTGATGTCTATCTAATAATACTATTTTAGATTTGTGAAGGTTGTCTCTGGCTTTTAGGTTACGAAATATATATTATTTTGATCGTTTGTTAATCATTGGCAATGATCTGGTAATCGGAGCTTGATTTGTGTTCAATGTTGTCGTTTGATTTTTCAATACTTTGGATGTCGGTTTGGTTTTATGCATGCAATGTATTCCTTTGTTTTATTAACGAACTTGCTTTCAAACAGCCAAATGGTATTTCTCAACATGCAACTTTTATATTGCGATCTAATTTATTTATTTCGTAGAGAGCTTTTAAATTGTCTTGCAACTGTTTCTGATATTTCTTTAATCCAGATTGTTTATGTAATAGAGATTCTCTCAATTGTTCCTGATTTCTTGTCACATGCCGCATTGTGCTTCGATCTGATCATGCTATTTTCCTTTTTGATGACAAGATACTCTCTGATCTGACTTCTGCCAATGATCTGAACCCTATAATATTGTTTCTTGTTTGGATTATTGCTAAAATATACACAAATTTAAGGTTCTCTAATAACAATAATTTTTTTTTGAGAAAACTCTAATAACAATATAATGTGTTTACATGCACACCACATATGGTTGTGTTCTGGATTGTCGGTTATTTTAAAAAAGTTTTTCCCCTCAAAATCTCCCTTTTTTGTGCAGTGAAAAGTGCTTTATTACCAGAAAATGGAAATCCTCCATGGAAGCTTTCTCTGCCACATATATGTGTGGCCACACTCGTCTCATTCTTGTTTGGATACCATGTGAGGTATGCTTGACTGTACTGAACATTGAATTTATGAAGTTACTGAAACAAAAATAAAAGAAACAGAAATTGAATATGAAAGAATGCTTTGAGCTTACTGTATTGATTTTTCCTTGTATGTTTTATGTTGCAGTGTTGTTAACGAGCCACTGGAGAGTATCTCACTAGATCTTGGCTTTGCAGGAAACACGCTTGCTGAAGGTATTTTCAATTCAAATTTGAGAAGTATAAACCATTTCATGCAACTTTAGTACTATAAACACGTATAGTAGTATTGAAATCTAAGTTGTTTAGTTGTAGGGAAGTTGCAGGTTTTATTGGAACTACATGTATATTTATTTCCTTAAACAAATGTGTTTACATAGCACTGATCTTGGATTTTGATTTATCCTGCTTCATTTCAAAAAGAGCCTTTTTTTTTTTAAATATGCGAACACGTGTGCAACTTTGCATCTGCAAAGAAGCTCCAATTCACTCAGTTATGTTGTTGCGAAATTAATAACATTTGTGGAGTCATGGCAATAACAATAAACAAATCAGTACAAGTTTTCAAGAAACGCCCTCACTAGGTTCTAATTGGGAGTGTATGCTTGGTATATACATCAATAAATCTGTGCAGGGCTTGTGGTGAGTACATGCTTAGGGGGAGCTTTTGTGGGGTGTCTTTTCAGTGGTTCTATAGCAGATGGGATTGGCAGGCGGAGATCTTTCCAATTGAGTGCTTTGCCAATGATTATTGGAGCTGCTTTAAGGTTAATTTAACCACTTATTTTGTATTTGTTCCTTTTTTTTATTACGAAACATATTCTGTTATTCATGGACTGTCAACTGGTTTGTACTGGTACAACCGTGACACATGTATAGGTTCCCATTCACATGGCCTCATTTGATAGATATACCAGCCATTACAAGAATAAAGCACAAAAGATAAAAGTTCATTATTAGCTACAAAAACAGTGGGATGCTAGTCGGTTTATACCAGTATAATACAAGGTTAATGCACATTTATTTCATTTTAATGTTCTTTCTTATCCTTAATCCAAAGTTTAATCAATTGTTCCTATTTGCACTTTCTCTCCTTCCTTTGCAGTGCTTCATCCAATAGACTAGAGGGAATGCTTTTGGGTAGATTCTTAGTTGGAACTGGAATGGGATTAGGTCCACCAATAGCTTCTCTGTATGTCACTGAGGTATGCAACTTGAAAATGTATGTTGTGTATTTATATTATTATTCCTGGATCACACAAAGACTTAGATATACTATTCTTGTATACAGATATCTCCATCATATGTTAGGGGTACCTATGGTAGCTTTATTCAGATAGCTACTTGCCTTGGTATAATAGTGGCTTTGTTTATTGGGATCCCCGTCAAGAATGTGACCGGATGGTAAGTTCTATATGAGGTTTATGGTAAATTTTTTTGTTTTGTGCTTTTGGCATGTTCTGTACCTGTTATCTTTCTTTTTTTCTTTTAAAGAAAAAAACAACAAATACCAACACATATATCTAATCCTGAAACTATCTAAACATCACTTTTCTCATTTGTGCAACTTATAATGCATCTAACACCTGATATTTCCGGGCAATTCACATACATGACCAAGTGATAAAAAGTGGCCTCCAACATGATGGTGTTTACTTAATCTAAATATTTTATTGAAGTTCAGTCTACGCTTAGGAAATCAGAGCCGGGCAAAGTTAGGGCAAGGTGTTCAATATCCAACTGAATATATTGTTTCCACCACACTAAACATTGTGGTCCGTGTTATTTGATAATAGATAGAAAATTGCCGGCCTTTGTTTCAAATTGGAAAAGCTGAATGTTATGTTAATGGTGCCAATTGTACAAGTATTCTATGTTTTGTATTTCAGGTGGAGAGTTTGCTTTTGGGTTGCAACTGCACCAGCAGCATTACTTGCAATTTGTATGGAGTTCTGCGCTGAAAGTCCCCATTGGCTTTATAAGGTTCTTTTTTTTCTTTGGACTTGTAACTTGAACCCAATAATGTGACCCGATCTGCAGAAAACAGAAAGATTTCTTGTGTTTGCATTTGATATCCAAATGTTTGACTTATCGATGGAAAATTTGTATATCATAATAGGTTAAAATTTTTGCCTTTCTTCCTACGAGTCCTGTTTTTTTCTCTCTTGTTTGAACAAATCTTATTCTGGTTTTTATAAGCAAGTTCTATAGTAATTTTGTTCTTTTCTAGACATACTTTTGGTAATTTTCTGTTGGGCTAACCAATTCTTTGATGTTTTGAGGTATTGAGGTGACAATTTTATGAGCCAGAGATGTTAGGTCTTATTTTAAAAAATTGACAATATTTTATGAAAGTTCTATAATGCATTAACAATTATGAAATGCTAATTTGCCCTTTTCTTTTCAATACAGAGAGGTAGAATTGGCGAGGCAGAAGCTGAGTTTGAACGGCTTTTAGGAGCTACTCATGTTAAAGCAGCCATGGCCGAGTTGACAAGGTCAGACAGGGGTGACGATGGTGATTCTGTAAAATACTCAGAATTGTTATACGGTCGTCATTTCAAAGGTATCAGACCTTAAGACTTCAATATCATGCATACCCTACAAAATGAGAATTGTCTTGCATGCAAACCCCACCTCATGCTACAAACTTCAGTTTGTCAGACTCACCATCCCTTTATTCAACCTGCTCCATTTATAGCTTTACTAGATTTCCAAAAATTCTCTCATTCCAATGAAATAGGTTTTCTCTCTTCCAAAACCTAACAAACAGTGAAACAAAGAGAGGATCTGTACCATTATTGCACCACTAGCTTTATCCATTAACCCTTCAAAGATATTTTAGTCATCTCAGTGCAAATCCCTGCACAACTGAACAGTTCAATCCCACATAGTTATAGCACATTCATTTGCCAATCCTAGTTTTTGTAAAATTAATAATGATAGTAAATAGATTAGCAGAAAAAAAAAGAGAAAAATAAAAATAAAAAAAAGCTTGTTCAAATTCGGTCCTTGTTGTTGCCCAACTTAGTCTTTATGTGTTTGACCATGGTCCAGCTTTGAACAAATTTAGATAATTTATGGACAAAAGTCATGTGTGGTTGTCATAAAAATTCTTTTCCCTCCTTTTCTTTTGCTGAAGTTTGTACATTACAAGTGGCTTTTTTGGTGCAGTTGTTTTTATTGGAACAATGCTATTTGCTTTACAACAGCTGTCAGGAATAAACGCTGTTTTCTATTTCTCCTCAACTGTGTTCAAAAGTGCTGGCGTGCCTTCTAACCTAGCCAACATGTGTGTTGGCTTTTCAAACTTGTCTGGTGAGATTTAGCTTTGTTGTGGAACTGTACTTATATTTTACTACTGTATGTACTTGAATAAATTACAATTGTTGGGAAATCTTCCAGGTTCTGTTGTTGCTATGCTTTTGATGGACAAACTTGGGAGAAGATACCTGTTACTAGGCAGTTTTATTGGCATGGTAAGCTTTATAAATTATTGAATTAGAGTAATTTCTCGGCAACTATGTTTATTTACTGACAATCTTAGACATGTGATATTTAAAACACATATGCCAGCATGTCGATGTAATAGTTAGGGAAATTATTTCAGCCTGCAATTATAGGCCAAAATTGCCGAAGCAGATTTAGTTGATAAGGTTTTACATTTTTTTACAAGGCATACCATGTAATTTGCACTCAGAACTTTGACTTGTCTGGAGTTCTTGCTAGTGCTTTATTTGGAAAAATGGAATTTAACCAATTTATTTTAATTCTCGTAAGAAAATAATGCAAAATATATACAGTGGCGGACCTAAGTGAAATGAATGGAGGTCAATTGACCGCCATTTTTAAAATTTTTTTTTCTATTTATATATGGTTTTTTATATAATTTAGACTAAAATTTAATAGAATTGTAAAATTGACCTTCATTGTGTGTTTGACCCCCATAGTTCGAAGGTCTAGCTCTGCCCCTGGATATATATGATAAGTTTTGTCCTGATACAGGCTGTAGCAATGGGTGTTCAAGCTGGTGCAGCAAGCCTCCATAATCTCATATCTGGAACTGTGTCTCTCTCTGTTGGCGGCATGCTTTTGTAAGACCTAACAAAGCTTCACTTTTCCTTTTTCAATAAGCAGAACGCTATTAAGTTATAATGATTTCTGTAACGGAGTTAACTGATTAATTACAATTTTCAGGTTTGTCTTGTCATTTTCTCTAGGAGCAGGCCCTGTTCCAGGCCTTCTCTTACCTGAAATCTTTCCTAACAAAATTCGCGCAAAGGCCATGGCTCTGTGCATGTCAGTGCATTGGGTATGTACATGATTTCTTTTATCTGATATTCCTAACAAAATAAGGAGAAGATATATTAATTATATTATGGTGAATATTAGAAATGAAAGCTTGAGCTAAGCTAATATTGTAGAACCTATTGCTTTTTTATGTTGTTCAGAGTTAAAAGTGTTTCACGAGGATAACAGGGAAAAAAGGAGGCCACAGTTAGCGCCAAACCAACTAGAATAAGTGAATAACATCAAAATATGAAAGTAACAGAAATTTTGTCGAAAACTAAATATGAAGTAACATTATTTGTAGGTTATTAGTTCTAGTATAAAAAAATTAGCCAATTGATGTTCGTTATCATTACTTAATTGGTTGAGGTTATGAGTTTTCTTCTTGTAAAATTTGCAAATTCTGTCACCTGTTAGCTATTGCTAAGAAATTTGAAATTTTAAAACTTTCAGGTGGTAAATTTCTTTGTTGGTTTGTTGTTTTTACGGCTTCTAGAACAACTGGGTGCACAGTTGCTGTATTCTATTTTTGCAACATTTTGTGTCATAGCTGCAATTTTCGTGAGGAAGAATGTGGTCGAGACAAAGGGAAAGACTCTTCAAGAAATAGAAGTTGCACTTCTGCAAACTTAGCCATACTGCAAAAGCTAGGTATACTTGGATTTGAAGTTAAAAAGCTGTTTACAGAGTTCAGCTAATATAGTTAGTTCTTTAGAAAGAGGATTGAATAATAAAATTGTGGTGCAAATTTAATTCTTATTGAATTTATTATTCATGAAATTATAAATCATCAATGGACCCTAGGAAAATTCACCCTGACACTGCCTTTCCTATTTCTTCAGTAATCTGAACTACCCACCTGTACTCATTCATGTGAGGTAGAGCACTGAAGGCTAGATTGTACATGCCTTTAAAGCAAATTATATTATCAGACATATGTTGTATATTTTGTGTGGCAACTGGTAAGTCATTGATATTTCACTAGGTACACCGTACACATGGAAGTGGCTTCTGTTTTTTTTACTTGGACATGTGACTAATAATACTAGTGAATTAACGTTTTCACACTTTCTATTTCTGCAGGTAGTGCAGGTAGGGTAGTACAGAATTTGAATATCTGAAATAGAGCTCAGTTTGGTGGGGTTGAGGTGTTCAGTGTATCTGACAATATAGTGTATTAATGTATATCTGTATAAATTCACGGTGTTAGTATATCCGGTTTTTTCATAAGTTAATGCTGTCTTCAAGTACTTGCTGATCTTAAGCAACATATACCTTTTTTTTTTTTCCCCTTGATCTCAAGCAACATATACCTTTTTTTCCTTGGTTTGTTGGTCTAGTGTTGACACTGATGTTCATTGCTACTGCTCGTGCTTTATAAGCCAAAATTGGTATCATCCATGGTTTGCTCTAATATATAAAATAATGAATTATAATAATAAAAGAGGAGAGCGGAGCACAAAAACCAGTACGGAGAGGAAGGGGAAAGAAGAGAAAAGAAAGAGCGCCAGCACAGGTTATCTCGCTACAGTGAAATTTACATCCCAAATCGAAGAGTACAAATTTTGGAATGTATAGGGCGTTCTCCTGTATTTCCTTGCGTTTCTTTCTTTTCCTCTCTGATTACTTTATTCTGGAGCAGATAAACGGAGCAGATAAACGGCGTGGGCAGACTGTCAATTTCCCTTCCATTCCTGTAATGGAGTTCTCCTCTCTTCTAGAGCACGTCCTTGGAGGTAGTTGATGCACAGATGGATGAGCTATGTCATTATCCACCAGTCATTAAACTGATAAAAAGACATGGTTTATTTTCTGAAATTTTTAAATATACCATTTGAAAAAAAAATGATAGACAGAAAAATCATGTGGAATTCTACATTTACCACGAACATGACTTTTAAGTTGCGTGTGGACGTAATTGGAAATTGCGTCCGTTAAATCATATTAATATGGAATTCACCGCAAGTAATAGAATTTTTATTGATTTTTAAAAATAGAAGGAACAACTTCTAGTTGAATGTACTAGAAGGAACATCAAACAAAATAGATAAACACACTAGAAAAATATAGAAAATACAGAATTTGAAGATCAAGAAATAGTTTAATTTTAGGGATACATTTGTACTTGAATCATTTTCAAACTGTTCTTGTGCACTAGGAACTCCAGAAACTAGAAAAATTGAAGTTTCTGTACAGTCAGAATACAAACATCACTAGCTTGTGGCTCCTTACTACACCAAACGAAGATGCAGTGATATTTCCAACAGTATTAGTGAGATTTCAGCTTCGAATTGGACCCAAAAATTGCTAACAACAATTTCAAACAATAAAATACCAAAGGTTTCTCCAAAATTTGAGCTAGGTATCAATTAATCGAGTCATAATTTTTTGCAAGTAGAGGGATAGTTTTTCTTTTTGAAAGTTAGTGATTGATGTTTTATATTATCAAAGAAAAGAGTAAACAAGATATTGATGAACAAAATTTCCGAAAATTTGTCAAATTCATCATTCCTCACATCATAAAAGTCATTTTTCTTATTTCGATGTCCGCACCCATAAATAAAACCAGCAGAGGTTCTCCTTTCGCAAGAAAAGGTAATTTTAACTTTAGGCGGTTGTTACCCAGAGATCCAATATATATTCAAGTAAGATTAGCCTGATTATACTAACCAAATATGAAGAAATCTATTCAGGTGTAGAAAAAATACCAGACATTTAGGTTTTTTTGCAGATAAAATTCATAAAAGAGTACTGTTGGAAAGTAGAAATCTAACCCTGGATTATATAAACGACATCTCTATCACTTTTAGAATCTTCTGCATGAAATGATCAAAGAATGCTAGGAATGCGAAAATCAAAACAGGTGAAGTTCTAAGCATGCACAGTTGATTTATATTCTTGTAACAAATTAGCCTTTATTACCACACATTTAAAAAGAAGAATTCTTCTACGACTCCAGTGAAGAAATAATGAGAAACTAATAAAAGCAACTTTAGCATTCCTATCATGAAAAACTTATACAAAACCCTTTCTCTGTTTTGGTAACACCCATCAAATTGCTACCAAACTCATCAATATCATCTGGACCAGACCCATCATCTCTAAACTCGTCCCATTCACCATCATAAATCTTTTCAGCTTCATCCCTGGCTGGTACTGTCAACTGATCTATCGCAACTGGTAAGGGCTCTTCGATGAAATACCTATCTTTTAACAGCTCAATTGCAGGAACTCGATTTGCTGGGTTATAACAAAGAAGCCGTTTAACAATGTTTACCTCTCCAATTGGCCGATTGGGCATGCATGCCTCCAACCCAGTTGGATTCTCAATCTTACTATAACAAATCTTATTAAAATCCGGTAGATTGCTGCACCCAGAAAAATTCTCGTCATTAAAATCCCCAAGTACAGTAATTATTTTTGCAATCTGGTCAATATCAGACACACCACGAAACAATGGCACCAAGCTAACCATCTCTGCAAAAATGCACCCAAGTGCCCAAAGGTCAACCTCAGCGCCATAAGAACACGAACCATATAGTAATTCAGGTGCACGGTACCACCTTGTACCGACACATGAGGTGAGGGCACCGGCAGGTTCTTCTTCTGTATAAGATCCGAGCTGTTCATCTTTACTGTCTCCTGTGCAAGAGGTGTCAAGACAAGATGTCTTATCTTCAAATTTTGATTTTTCCCTGATAAACTCAAGTTCTTTTAGATAATCGGCTTCAGTTAATTGATTTGATGCTTTATCCTTTTCTGAATTTGCCTCTTTCAGGGTTGCTTCTTCAAAGCTTAGATCCTGAAGTACCCTTGACTGGAAAACAAATACACATGTAAAATAGATTAGAAACATGACGATGCCAATTTCAATCGTGAGCAGGACTATGCTAATGCTTCTTTACTGAGAACTTGTATATACAATCAGTTGTCTTGAAGCAGGGACTGACAGTACAGTCTGAATCATTAGTCCTGTAGTGATAAAAAGATATAACTTATCTTTTTTCACAATTTAAAAAACAAAGAAGTTACTGAATCAAGGATTTCACCTGGCCAAAATCTGCAACTTTAAGTACCCCTCCAGCTGATATGAGAAGATTGGACGGCTTCAGGTCTCGGTGCATAAACCCAGCCTGGTGACATGCATTCACCCCAGAAAGTACCTGATACACGAGGAGGTCAATTCAACTGAACAAAAAGTAACAACTGACAATAATTTATCACCCGTTAGTTAATGAGAGATTTTGGCCAAGTTCCGACCTTGGTCACTGATCCAACTTGTAACACCGAGTAAATTACAACAATTGCACAAACAACTCAAGAAACAGATCAATACCTGAAGCATCCAGCTCTTAGCCTCACCGGGGGTGATCGCACTGCCCCTTCTCTTCACACTGGAAATTACTGCCTCGATATCAGAAGGCAAGAACTCGAGCACCACTACCGCATCATCTTCGAAATCGTCATCATAGAAGTACTCCAACATTTCGATCACATTAGGCGAGCCATGGAGAGATCTCAGAGCCTCGATCTCGCGAATCGCGCTCTGCTGGTCGTGGATCTCCTTCAAGGCGACGGTGAGGCTGTCGGAGAGTCGGCGGCCTCGATACACGTCGGCGTAGGACCCGGAGCCGACGCGGCCGAGGATCTCGTACCGGGTCGTGATCTCCGGCCGCCCGTGGATGCTCCAGCTTCGGGTCCGGTTAGACATCGGGTCTGAGTATTGGGTTGGTTTGACCCGTTTCGGAAAATGTTTGACGATTTTCAACTGGTCTGAAGACTCCAACTTCCTAAGTTCCTAGCGTTAAGGAAGGAAAATATCCTCTCAGGTACTGTAGAGGATTATCCTCACTTTGCGGTTTGAGATTTACTCTCATCTGATTTGAGATTCGGGCCTGCAGAGCTTTGATATTGATGTCTAGTTAAAATAACCGTCCGGATCCACTAATTGCAAGAGATTTCCTTTTCAGGTACCTGGGAGGCTGTGAATCGTTAAGGAAGGGGTTGGAAATTTAAAATTAGGTAAGGCCCATAAAGGCCCATTAATACTAGCCTGTATTTTAGTATATTAAAATCCTGGTTAACTCTTCAACCATTCCAAATCAAGGCCCATTAATACCTCTTGTTCAGCTTGGAATGGTCTAGTTGATACAAGCGAGAGCCCGTCCCATTCGCCTCTACAGCTATCATGGAAGCTCTTTCTAACGATCTCGGCGGTTTTTCCTCTTGTGGATTGAGATTTTAGTCTTATATTGGTTACGGTTTTCTCGAATTTCTGGAATTTAGTTTGCTTTCGACGCTTCAGACACACTGGTCAAGAGAAAACGAACTATTAATTCGTCTTGATAGGTTTTTCTTATGGCAACTGACGACGAATCGAAGAAGGCACAGATAGTAGAAGCTCGGGCCAGGAACATAAGCCACAATGTAAGGTGCACTGAGTGTGGCAGCCAATCAATTGAAGATTCCAACGCTGATGTAGCAGTTTTGCTCCGGAAGGTAAACATTTCTGAAATATGTGTTATGAAGACTTGAACTCAAATATTTTTCATTTTGGCATGATGCAGTGCAGTTACCATATGCCTGGACCTGCTAGGGTTATGTCTGCTAGTATCTACTGCATGCATTTTTTTTCATTTGTGTGTGGGGGTGTGTGGGGGTTGAGCATAGGGGATTTCATGGGTAGCATTAGCTAGGGAACATCAAAATTATCTTGTGTGCATGTGCAAAACATGAGAGGTGGGTAGTATGGATACTTTGAAGAAATGAACAGAGGCATGGACAATTTGGGTATTTGCTGAAGATATTGGGAGGAGGTTACATCTGAAAATTCCCATTTTTTTTGGTAATGTGTATGCTATACTTTTGTTTACAGAGACAAATATGATATTTTTGAAGTTCTGTCTGCATAACTTCACTTTCTCATTGAATGTTTGGTTGAATGGAAAGTTAATTGAGTTTGAGCATTACTAAAACTTAGTTATGTATTGATGTCTTATAGTTGATCCGCGATGAAATCAAATCTGGCAAAACTGACAAGGACATATACAAAAAACTGGAAGAGGAGTTTGGTGAGACAGTGCTATACGCTCCAAAATTTGACCTTCAAACTGCCGCTCTTTGGCTTTCACCGGTCAGTTCATAATCCATGAACTTCTTTACAAAAATTAGTAACATCTCTTTTCTTATATGGTTCTTTGGTACGATCCTGAAGTGTGATGATTTATGAATAAAACAGCTGATTTATCCACTGAATTGTTGCTAACTAGTACCAGTACATCGCAAGATGATTGCCTTTTTTATTTGTATTCTTATTGTGTATTTAATTTTTGTTTTTTCTTTGGCAATTATGGAAAAAGTGAGGAACACTTTAAGACACTATGATGTGATACCTTATTGTTTTACTTTAGAAGTAATTGAATTTATGGTACCATGTAGTAAATTAACTTGAGGATTTTTACACTGGATGATAATAAGGAGTTTTAGCAAATTGTGCTTTTATGTTTGCAGATGGTACCTAATATGGAGAAGTAATATTCTGAGTAGTTACTTCTTTTGTAGAATTATCTATAATCTCACAAATTCCCCTCTCTTGTTATTGTTTCCGAAAACAATTGTTTCTTTCAGTTTTTTCTCATCAAATACTGATTAGCATTACAGTGGTTTAGGGAATTATCCGTGGAATAAGGGGGGAAAAAGGGGGAAATTCAAGTAGAAAATAATTTTGCCCCCAGCATGAATTGAAATGGGCTATAGTCATGTTGGGTCTATTGACCTGGGGGCACGGTCGCCAAGTATCCTCCCAGGTATTGTAGACAATTCCCCTCACTTTATGGTTTGAGATTAAATCTCAGCCGCTTTGGGATCCGGGCTAGCGCAGGGGGCAGTATTATTGGGCTTTGAGATTCATGCCCAAGTTAAAAAGAACAGTCTGGATCCACCAATTGTAAAAGATTTCCTTTTCAGGTAATGGAGTGGATGTGAATTCGGGGCAAGGCATTACTTATATGATCTTTTCTGGCAAATGGCACAAGTCATGGGCTTGTTTTCTAAATACTAAAAAATTGCAGATGATTTTACAAATACCATTAATGCATATGTTGACAAATTATGACAATACTAAATAATTCAGACATGTTTTCAAAATCCCATAGATTAATTTGATTTAATTTTAAAATGGAGCTTATTATTGTCAGGTAATTCTAGCTGGTGCTGGTGCTGGGGTGTGGGCATATCAAAGGCACCGTCAAAAAACAAATGTGCACATAATGGCATTAAACCTAGTACGAGGGGTTCCTTTAACCCCGAAGGAGAAAGAAACCATGCTTGACCTTCTCACGCCACCACCTCCGCCGAGGAGATGGCCATGGGAGAGAAGATAGCAAACTTATTAGGAACAAAGTTTACGCTTGCATTGGGCTTTCAATTTAACAAGGGGCTTTTGTAGCTTCTTTTCCAGCTTTGGTGAGATTGATGCAATTATATAGCGGTTTTGTTTGTGCTTCTTGTGTCATTGTTTCATGCATATCAATCCTTATAAGATGTGTGCGTCTTTTATAGTTCTGTTGGGCTAAGAATTTGCCATCCTTTATTTTATGTTTCCTTTTTTTTTTTTTTTTTTAGTGCTGTCAATTTTGTAGTTGTAGCATTATAACCTGGCATTATTGATGCCGACTCGTCAACTAGTTTTATGCGGAGAGAGAGAGAGTTCAAAACATTGAGTTGTAGAACATTGTTTGCTGTTTAATAATACCCTTGGCCAGAGAGAGTTCTAATGATACAATTACAGGGTACCATGAGTTGATATCAGGGGGGAGTCAGAATTCCAAGCAATGGGAATTAAATATATAAAATTTAATGATATCAGTTTACATTATTCATAAATCATAGCATTAGCATTTTACTCTAAATTATATTATAGAAAATCATATATAAAAACATTTTTTTTTAATTAATGGAGATCAATTGACCCCATATGTTGTATGTCAGTTGGTATCCTTATAGCATTGTTTTTCAAAAGAGAGTTTTTCAATAGCAATTGACAAATTCACTGCCAAGTATTTCAAAAGAGAGAGTGTGTATATTCAATGGCAATTGACAACTGTTGTAACCTTAAAATTTACAGTAACGGTGGTGATAACAATATGATCTTCTGTCAGGGAGTAAACAATCAAGCTCACATCTTATGTACCCTTTAAAAGGCAAAATAATTAAGCACCTAACATTAGCATCTCCTCATGATCCCTTTATGGGTAACTTGTTCTATCCTCTACCTTGCTCAGATCTCATCGTACCATTTCCACATCACCTGAAAAGACATAATTATATGTTTCTTATTTTTCCCTATGGAATTTCTCAAAGGTACTTCAAAACACCAAAGTTGAACAAAAAAAAAACAATTTTGCATCAGCGGAAAAAGGTGTATACAGTCCCGCAGAGCTCTAGTTATCATATACTAAAAAAACAATGATTCTCTCTTTTAGAAGTATTAAATAGCTGCTGCGGTTTCCCAGTAAATTTTCGGTAGACTTAAATATCTAGTTAGTTAAAATAAATTTAAATACAAAGCACAATAAAAACACACATCACAGCAACATTTTGGTTCATTAATCAGTTACTTACTAAGATCATGTGGCAGTGCAAGTCCATTCTTGCAAGGTTGGTGTGGCAACTCCAACATTTTTCATATCTCTAATATTTGCTGGAATATACAAAAAGATTTTTGAAATATAATTACATGCATTTGGATAAAAGCATAGTACCATCAAGAAAAAACATATTACTTAAAATGGAGACTTAAGAGTATCGGCATCAACTTGTATCATAAACTCACGGATATCAACTGGTCACGTTTCTCACAGACAACAGATTTAACAGAAAGATTCAGGTCTGGCTTGTGTTGACAGTAAAATATCCATTCTTTTAATTTAATCAGAATTTATAGATAATGTCAATTATCTTTTGATTTGAAAAACACTGGGAAGAAATGCATCTGGGGAAACTATTTACAGATTCATTTTGTTAACTAGTATTGTTCATAAGCACACAGTTATCTTTGTCATTGATTATTAGGAATATCTTATCTCTTCATTGCCTTCTAGATATATGGCAAGAACTAGTTTTCCTTTTATTATCTTTCACTCTGCATTTATCCGTCCAATTAAATTAGGTAGTTTTAAAGAGAAGGAAAAAGATCAAAAGTGGAAACTGATCAGGTCTGCTCTGAGATTCTCCATCCCTTCAATTTCCATTGCCTTTTTCTCTTTACCCCTTGACTCTTTCACAGATGCCTTTTCCTCACCTGTCAACTCTTGTTACTCTCTCCCTTCTCAGCATCTTCTCACCACCACCTCATCTTTTTAACTTTTTTTAATTGCAATTACCATGGAGGTGTCCTCCCTGGCAATTACAATCAGTGCACAGTTATAGTGTTACCAGATTAGCACCTAATTGCAAAGTCATGGAATAATATGTTTTGTCAAAACAGTTCAAAGAAACCCACACAAGTCGACGAATACTTAATCGAGTTTAATTAAGACATTTTTTTTGAAGCCTCGCCTCCACAATTCTCCACAATTTAACTAGTCAAAAGCAAAAGGGAAACAAGGATACACCAAAAAGGACTTAAATTTTCAGAGGGAATATTCAAGGTTGCTCCTTTCCCCTACTGATATGCTTTCAACTTCCGAAGAAGCCACGCTAAACCTTCCGGCGGCACAGAAGGTACTGATATAGAACTGGATGTATAAGTAGAATTTCAAGTTCGGAAGGCACTCACGGAGCTCTGTAACCATCAAGCAATGTCAGTAAGAAAGAACTAGGACCCGCTAGAACAATCCCTTGTCCGTCCTTCCAATTTTATTTTCTTTTTCTTTTTCTTTAAACATCAGGCCATAAATTAGAGTTGTAATGAAGATTTGAGATGTAATAGCATCTGATGCCACTAGAGACAGTAGCATTAGATCCCTTCTCCTTAATTAGTAAAGTCTAATGGTCTTATTGGATTGGTATATTAGGACATCGACCTGATGGGTCAATTCAAGTAAACTTTAATGATGGTATTGAGATGAAAAATTACAAATTAATGACAGGTAAAAAAGAAAGACAGGAACTCACAGGAATGAATCTCAGGCGTAGCCGCGGCTGTTGCATCAACAATGACAGTTACATGTTCGTAGTCAAATGCAACTGCATCAAACACGGTTTGCCTAATGCAATTCGGAGTCTGAACCCCTATTTAATATAAAACAAAATTGTGATAATTATAGAAGAGTGATAACATTTTTTTCAGTTGTCAACAATACGATGCATAAGAAATTTAACATTTCTCTTACTCCATGAAAGGGAGATGTCTTAAGTCCTTTTTTTTTTTTAAAAAAAAGAACAGTTTGCTTGATCCCCAGTGTTATATGAAAATTAGCCCAAAAAAATTGTGTATCAAGTTGCGAACATGACAAATGTTAGATGTTTTGGCACATGTGGCAACAATATTAGGTCTGCCAGTATACGCATGGAACCAAAATACAAATATAGCTTGCTTACTTACCAACAATAACAAGCCGCTTGATTCTAGAGGCCTTAAGAAGTGCATCGAGATTTGTATTAAAGAAGGCACTGAAACGTGTCTTAACCAACTTATAGTCGCCTTCTCTAATTTTGAGCCCCTCTACTAGCTCGGCACCTTTAGCCCCTTTCATGGTGGGGCCCTTGCCATTAGAATAATGGTGCCTCCGAAATAGCTCAACATCTCTTCCCAAGGGGTCATGCTCTCTTACAACCTGTTATTTTTAGTTTCACACAGCTGATGCTTATTTATTTTTGATTGGAAACTTGGGGATTAATCTACTCAAACTGAGTTAAATGCTGGCATTGGTGTTGATTTTGCAATTTACAATAAATGAAGTTTAACTGAGTTAAACCATAATTTAAGTTGAAGAATTCAGGATTAATTGGACCAAACTGATCCCTAATTATGAAAAAAAAAATGAGGGTTCGAAACTTGGAGCCTACTTGAAGGCTCTCTACTTCAAGATTCTATGAATTGGTACATTTTAACAAAACTGAATCAAATGAATAAACTGACCCAAATTACTAAAATGCCCCTCTCCCGTGCCAGTGACACGACCTTGGCCACTGATGGCACGATAGCCTTCGCCCCAGCCACCAACATCGGGCTTCCCATTTCTGGCAACACAAAATCATTCTGAAAAAAAAAAAAAAAATTGAAAACACCATTTCAATAACCAAAAGGAAACAGAATAACAAAAAAAATAGAAGAAGAAGGAATTTGAGAGAGTCGCGCCTGCATATCTATGACGAGCAAAGCGGTTTCTTCCCATTTGCATGGTGTGGATTCCATCGGCGCGGGATCGACTCTCCTCGGCTCCGAATTTCTGATGAATATTTTCTTTTTCAAGTACTGGAAGAAGGAGCGTTTGTCAAAGGAAAGCAAGAGGATGAGGAGAGCAGTGACTATCGCTAGGTGTGCTGTCATAAAAGTTGAAATTATATTTTATCTTATGGTACAGAAATCTACAACCTTTTGCTTGATTCTTTTTTGGGACTAAAAAAACTAGGGATATAATATTCCCCAGGCCAAGAGGGACCGGACAAAATGTGGAGATTTTGGATCTTTGATCCGTGAAAATGGCGATTCTTTTTAATCAATGAAAATGCTGTGTAATCATTCATAGCTATAAATTAGCATAATCGTGTATGCTTCTCTTGTTCAGAGGATCATGTGCGCATGTTTTCCTTGAGACCTTAGTTATTACTTGTTTATTGGTAACCTTTTGAGTTTTGATAGGAAATAAATCTGCTGTGATTCCAATGGAATAACAGGGGTACTGTTATTCCAATTCCAATCATTCGAATTTGTTGGGATTCGTGTATGATTTTTTTTTCATGTTCTGTTATTTCAATTTCAATAATTCAACTTTGTTGAGATTCGTGTGTGAAATAGTTTATTCATTGAGATTCACGCACGAAAAACTTTGAATGGTTGAGACTGGAATGACAAGATCCTGTTATTTCATTGGAATCACAATAGATTTATTTCCCTTTTGATAACTTAAAATATTATATTTTCTTATTAAAATTAAGATCCTGCAAATTTTATGGTCATTAAGATACTTACGTACCATAAATTGTTCTCGTGCATAAAATAAAAAGAGAGAAAAAAAGACCTATAGATACGAAATAACAAACGCACAGATTGAACTCGTTTTAAGCTTGTCTGCAATGAAAATGTGTTATATATCTGCATGTGTAAAATTAAATTAGGGGGGATTTATGCATATCCTTCAAAAACTTCAAAATCACATACTGCCCCTCTAAAACTCTTAATATCATATTTATCCTTCTAAATTTCAAAAACTCACATCTTTACCCAATTTATTGCCCTTTTTATATTAATACTCATTTACAATGTATAAATTACTCATTTTACTTTTTACTAGAAAAATAAAAAATATGTACCTTAAACAAGGAAAACATTCAGCTTTCTAGTTGTCCAGTTATAAGGTCAAATTGCATTTTTTTTTTATCCGTGACACACAAAAGCATATTCTAAATGACATGTGTATGTGTCACAAGTAGATAAATAACTTATTTATTCTAAAAAATAAGATAAGAACTTTATAAATTTAAAATGAGTCTTAATAGAAAATACAATAAAATGATAAAATGGATAAAATTGAGTAAATTGTGAGTTTTTAAACTTAAAAGATTAATATATTATTATAAATTTTAGAAGGAAATATACATAACTTTTGAATTTTTTTAGGATATACATGAAATTCTTCCTAAAGTAAATGAGTTACTTCTCGGTGAGAATCCAAACGTGTGTTAAACACTTAAACCTATTGTTTCTATCAAGAGTGCATGTTTAATTTTTGTAAGAGACTAAAAAAAAAAAGAAATGCTAGAATTAACGGACACTTAAAAAAACAATTAATAACAAAAAACCAATTTTTTTAATGCAATATTGGGGGCGCAAATTGCATAAAATTGTATACAGATTTTTTTTTTATTCATGGTTCAAAAATAAAAAAAAATTAAATTCATCGTTTCCTTTTTACAAATATTCAAAATTAACAAAGTCACAATGATTTATTGAGGCTCATGGCCGTAATGATTTATTGCAACGCAAAGGCTAAAGTACAACCCAATACAATTAAGCTCATTACTTGTGAGCCGTAAGAATTAATTACGGTCCTACTAGTTTTGAACATTTTGCAAAAATAATACTATAGATTTATTTTAATGCTCTGAATAAAATAATGGGAAAATTAAGGTTGACCTCATAAACCCATGTCATACTGCTCTACCGATATCTAAAATAACTCAAAATTTGAATTTATCTTGAGATCATTCTATCAGAATCTACACAAATATTAAAAGAACTTAAATTCTATCACGAAAATAATTCATCCGAATTCTGATCTAATTTAGGCCCCGTTCGGTTGCTTGAGTTTTCGTGAGTAAAAACAAAATATGAGTATTTGTCTCCATACGCGTTTGGCAGCTTGATATTTTTCCAATTAAGTTCCCAAGAGGTTTTTTTTCCTCCTCCAACAACACTATGAGAAAAAATAAAGTGAATGAAAGTTCATTTTTTTTTCCCAATTGGCAGAACTTATCACAATCAATAAAATTAGTTACTTCTTAGCATAATTAAGCTATTTTTATCATAATTATTAATATAAAAATGAATTTAGCTAGTAGTTTAAAAATTTAGATACATTGTGGCTTGTCCATAGTACGTAAAAAAATTAAATATATATTATTTTAAAATTAATAATATGTTATTTTTTTATTTTTATAAATATTTTCTTAATTTATTTGTATTCATTTTCTTATTTTATTTAATTATAAAAATATTTATATTTTGTAAAATAGTAATTAATAAGTTATATTATGTTATATATTAATCTATTTTGTTTAATTATATTATTAATAAAAAATATTCTATAATATTAATCATTTTAGAAAGAAAATAAGATTTTTCACAACTAATATCACAATACAACCAAACATCCATTTCAGCACACTCTCATAATTAATTTCTTACATACTCATAATCATGGATTCCACTTTTTCAAAAGTGAATTTCTTATCTCGTCAAATCTCATCTCGTATAATTCCGTGATAAACAAACATGTACTCCTTTTTCGGCCAGGGGCTGATTCAACTCTTTAAAGAATAGGTGACAAAAATAATGGAGGAGATGCCGACGGGCTTCTTGCTAAAAATAATAATAATGATAATGGGAGAAAACAACTATAATTCTAAAAACGATCTCCAATTATTGTTAGGTTGGTAGAAAGGGACAAGTGTACTAGTAAAATGGTCAAACAAGGCGGACCTAAAAAATGAGAGTTAATTGTTTTTTTTTTTAACAAAATTTAGTACTAAAAATATACTTCATTTATATAAATTATAGCAAATGCTTAAGTACAAGAAATAAACCTCTATATTTTTTTGTAAATTTTTATACTATTGACCCCTATTCTTTGAAAAAAAGAAAACATTGTGTATAATTTAAAAAATTTCTAGTATTTTAGAAATTTTTAATTTAAAAAAATAAAAAATCACATGTGATACTTATTATTTTTTATTATCTCTCTCACTCACTATTCTTATTAAAATTTTTTTTTTTTTTGAACCCCCATTCTATGAATTCGTGCCTTCACTCCTGCATGTTAGGACTGATTTAGAGTCTACATTTTTAGAAAAAGTTTGCTCTAAAATAAGTGCTTATATGCACTAAAAAACCCGCTCTTTATGAATCCAAGGATCTTTATTTTAAAAATTATGAATACAAGGATCTTCTATTATTACTTTTCATTAAGAAAGCAATAAATTTATTAAAACATAATATTTTTTTGCAATCCAATAAAGTCTGATTGGTTTGTTGGCACAGCATAGTATGATCGATAAACATTATAAAAGATATGTAAAATATTGGATTGTTACCTTCTACCATGATTGCTTGTTGCTTGATCTTCTAGTTGAAAGGCACATAGCCAGAAGGAATTTATTATTAGATGAGAAAAATATAAAGGAAAATTATTATTGAGTTCTGAAAAAAAAAGGTGATGGAGTTGGTTTGAATTTGATACTTGATAGAACTATATATGGATGGAGCTTAAAAGGAAATTTACTGTTCTTACCAAAATAATTGGAGAGAAATTTTGGGTAAAAATATTGACATAATTAATCTAGCTTTACACAAACGCACAATAAGACAAAGAATCGTTAGACAGAGCGCTTTCCATGAATGAATCGTTATGAAATATAGCTACTATTTACAATGGAGATCTAATTTATTACACATTTTTTTTTCTTCTTCCAGATTTTGGTAAAAAAAAAATTCTCTTCCATTTATAATTTGCTATCATTTTTTTAAAGTAAATATTAGAGGTCAACCATCTAACAATTTACTATTCATAAAAAAATTTATCTGAATTTCGAATCTACGATCTCCCACACGGAAAATATAGCACTTCAAATCTTCTATCATATTAAGTAAGAAACGATTTATCATCCACATAGTAATTAATGATTACTGAAAAAAAAAATGAAGCCAACAAAGCAATGTTATCAGAACCGAACCGGACATCGAACCGCTAAAGGTTCAGTTCAATGGTTCACTGGTTGGATCGGTGGTTCAACCGGTTCAATTGCTGGTTTTTTAAAATATATATAACTTATTATCTGAAAGCCAAACTGGTTATATACAATGACATATATATGGTTCAATAAAATAGACAATTCTAACAAATTTTAACAAATAGTACATGTCAAAAATCATAGAAAAAATAGAAAATCAACAACATAATAGAAATCCGGCATCTGATTATTTAATATACTTGGCAGTTGATACATAATATGTTGCAAGTAGCCTCATAACACAAAATAAAATATTTAATACTTCTAGTAGCTAAGACAATTAACTAGTAACAAAATTAAAATGCTAAAACTTATAAATCTAAAGTTAAGTAAAATGTCCCTCGGTAACTTAAATATCATGGTTATGATAAAAACAAGATGCCAGTATCTATGCAGGTACAGTACCACAATACCACATCTTTGGGTTTTTCCATTGAATTATGCCAAATTTTAGCATTAAGTTCATAAATAATCCAAAACAATAAAAACAAGATAAGATTTCTGGCCGCATTGAGAAATGTGTCAACAAGGAGAAACAAAAGGTTGAGCGAGTGCATTCCGTCAGTCACCTGAAAAATATTGCATGTATACCCTTCTAAAGAAAAAACCACAAGTTTTGGTTTGAGCATTTCATCGAACACCTTTAATGCGTTCATCTATTCAATACAATCTATTCAAGCTTTTCAAGTGCGTGTTTTGCAAATTCGAATTTAATGATTAAAGGAGATTACTTACAGTATTTGATGCAGGTTCGTTAGTGATTTCGTTTCAAGCCTACACTTCCGAATGGGTTTGAGCATATGAGCAATAGACAACAATATATATAAGAAGATTAAAGAAGAAGACCAAATTGAAAGAGAAAGGAGAGCATTTTTTCATTTCCTTCCATCTCAGTGTGGGAAGAAATAGCAAGAATGAGAGAATTCTAAATTTGAGAAGATACGCGAAATCAAATTACAGCAAGAGCAGGATCTGTGAAATATGACTTAGAACCGGGATTTTACATGGTTTTGTCCAGCGAATTTTCAAAACGAACCGGTCGATATTATCGTTTTTTTCCGATACAGATGCTGAAGCGGTAATAGAGAAGAACCGAACCGGACAGTGACCGGTTCCGGTTTTTTTTCGGTCGAACCGACCGGTCCGGTTCGGTTCTGATAACACTGCAACAAAGAATTAGAAGGACATGCGAAGATCTAACAATGTTAGAGATCAATTATATATATTATTTTCAAATACAACAAGGTAAAAGAAAGAAATATATCTTTTTTTTTTTCTAATATCGTGCGATTTAAGAATACTCTAGTTTCAGTGTTATCAGAACTGGACTGGACCGATTGGTTTGAAACAAATCGGACCCGGTCACTGTCCGGTTCGGTTTTTATATAGAATCTTTTATGTAAAAGACCGGCCAAAATAGATTAAACCGGTCGGTTTTACTAAAAACCGATGACCCAAAACGTAAAAAAAAGAAGTGTTCAAAACAGGTTCCTTCGCGTTTTTGAGTTCGTACATTTCTCCTCTCCCTTCAATAATTTTTTTTTTAGAGTAAAATTGGAGGTCAAGGCACCCAAATATTTAATAACCTTGTTATTATAACAAAGAAATCAAATTGATAGAACACTTGAAAGGTTAATATTGAGTTGATTTTATTGAATAGATCAATGCATTTAAGCTGTTTGATGAAATGCTCAAATCAAAATTGGATCTTTTTGCAGAAGGCTTTAAACTGCAAAAAAAAAAAAAAAAAGTTTTCTGGGTTACTGTTAAGTGGTATCAGAAGCATATACCGGTACCTAGAGGTTTGCAATATTGCACTGGATGTAAATGATTAAAAGCCACATCTATCCCCACAATAAACATTCTTACAATCTCCACTAATTTAATCACAAAAAAAATACAATCTGGACAAATTAGATTAACAGGATACTAACTCTCGTGATCCAATTCAACAGCCTTATAATTCGCACCCAATGATGAAAGCAATTTTTTAACTTGATTGCAGTGTGGACATAATGATTTGCTGAAATTGCAAAAACATTTAAATTAAAAACAATTAGAATTACTGTGCAGAACAGAAATATTATAATTTGAATCATGAGGCATACATTAGGAGGAGCCGAATCAGCTAGAGTTCTGGAAATATAGCTAATGCTAAATTTTTTGGTACTTGTTTAATTGGAAATATAGATAGTGTTCTGGAAACCTTAGTTGAGTTTATCTTTCTACAATTTGGCATAATAATACTAGCAATTCTTAGGATACAAACATGATTACTTGCTTCTTTTAAGTACCTAATTTTTTCTCTTCAAAGAAAATAAAATCATTTAGAGAAGTATAGTAATTACAAATGAAGCTGAATTTGAATCTCTAACCATTAACAGAAGTGATTTCGGATCTATACTTACTCATTTGTTGCTCGAGCCTCCCAAGGCGGTGAGTGGGTCGTGGTCATGAGGGGAACAGGGAGGGGAAGAGCGGTGGTGGTGGCGAATTTGATTGACAGGAGGCGGAGGCGGTAGGATTGAAGTTCCGAGCGACAAAAAGTACTAATTTAAACACAGAAACTAGGAAGTAATTGTATTTTTAACAGCATTATTTCCATAGTAATTGCTTACAACAGCACATATTTCTAATTTTTGGTCACGATTTTAGATTAGGCTGCAAGATAGCATCACAGCTTCTTACTCTGATTCTGTCATTTACAACATCCAGCATCAGAACCCTATTGAAAACTTAGTTAACAGAGTGAAAGTGCCAATTAAATTCTGTCCTCTATAGTTTAGATAGGCATGTAATATGGTAGAGTTAGAATATTATAATTGGTCATTTATGAGTGATTTGGAAAATTAAATTCAGTTTTACCAGCATCTACATCTGTGACAAAAGGAAACTCAAATTGCTCCCATTTCAACAAAACCAATGTACGGCTTTTTGTGAAACAACCCAAATTCAAGTTTCATATATTTACCAGCAATATGCCCGATCAAAACCAATGTACCAAAAAGAAATAGTGAATTGAAAATGCACAAAATAGTTACAGATTATTTTTTTTCTGTACTTTAGAAAGGGCATACATTTTTGTTTTGATGTAAAAAAAAAAGACAGATACCTTGATCAGTTGAGAGATGGATGAGAAGAGAATTGTTATTTCCATAAAACCAAGTGACAATATTACGACAGAAGAGGGTTCATTGGTGGCCATGGCCGCCTCTGCATCCATTTCACAAGCACGTGGTACAGAGATAGCCGCACAGTTCACCACCACATCAGGCTGAAAATGACCATTATGCAAATTTTGCATTTTCTTTTTTTTGTACATCTTCATTCATAATTTTTATAGAGAACTCTTGATATGAGAAACCCATAATACAACAGGAACTCCTTTCAGCACAGTATTCAGATCTCTAAGCAAATACTTTTAGCTCATAAAAGAAATTTAAATTAGGTCAACCAAGGCGTTTGAGGAAATGCCAGACCTGGCCAAAGGAGGCAGAGACAGCATTGAAGCCTTCTCTAGTTCGGACATCGACTTGGAAGGATTTGATGGAAGGGAGTGCGTCCAGTAGCTCCTGCGGAGGGAGGGGAACAGGGATGCCATCGCTGCAGAGGCAGTGGTGAATTTAATTGATCGGAGGTGGAGGCGGAAACTTGTTTCAGCAGCGACAGTAAAATTGTTAATGTTAAAAATAGAAGGAAAAGTTAGTGGGGGTTTGTATGGTCTGCTACAATAAAATTGTTATTGAAAATTCACACAAGTACACAACCCCATTTGAGTCTTGCTCCTAGGAGGCTTCTTAATTCAATCTTAAATTTACAGAAAGCAAACAAAAGGAACACATAAATAACGAGAAAAACATACAACTGATATAACAAACAACAGTTCACATAACTTCAAACTCAAATGGGTTTAAAATTAAATAAAACACCGCCATGCAATAGCAAAAATAGCACCCTTATCCACTTGAGTTTTTTAATGTGCATATAATCTAAATATAATTGCAAAGGTATTACTAAACACAATCCTAATCATCCCATCCCGTAGGCTTGATCTGGGACAAATCACTCCAGAAAACCCTCTCCTCTGATTCCAAGGCTCCAGCCGGTTCACCTTTCTGAACCGGGTTAACCAGATCTCCGTCAATGTTCCAAGTATGCTTGTACCAATCTGGATCATCCACCCGGGGAGGAACTTGGTTGATCGGATCAGCATCGTTTGAAGTATAATTGTCCACTTGGGGGGGAACTGGGTTGACCGGATCTGGGTCGATGTTCCAAGTAGGCTTGTACCGATCTGGATTGTCCTGTTGGGAGCACTGCCCAGTCTGGTAGCTTCCCAGGGGTTGGTATGAGGGAGCATCCACATTCCAAGTATGCTTGGAACAGTCTGAGTTATGACCTTGGTTCTTCTGATGCTGAGCTGCACGAGGGTTAGGGAACACTTTTGGCAGGTTTGATTGGTGCTCTTCCTCCACAGTCAATTGAGTTTGACTGGGGTACTGCTCAATTGGGTCTTGCATGGCATCCGGGTTGCTAGCGAATTGTTCATCTTCGTGGTACACATGTGATTCGGGTTCAGGAAGTGGACATCCCTGGTAAGACCCGTTTTCAGAACAATATCTCAGGAGCCTATCCCAGTACCGATCCTGCAATGACATGTAGTCAGTGCATGTTATGATTTTTCTCAGAATGAACCATAAGTAAAGGGAAAAAAAAGGTTTACAGGTGTTTAGGTAAGGCTAGTTACAGTGAATGCAGAAGGGTTAGGTTTAAGTCCAATATTACTAAAGTTTGAATGATGTAATTATCCTTTCAGTAATGAAGCGGGCCGTCTTGGCCCTTTTTTAAAAAAGTTACAGTAAATGCATGAACTGGGGTAATAATTTTTTGATGCAACTTCTTTTTTCTCTAACAAATAGAAAGATGGGGGTAGACAAGCAAAAGTGAATTGATCGAATCTCAGATGATAGTTTACTTAGGATTCTATACAAGTTACTGTAAGAAAAAGTTGAATAATGAAATCAGGTTATGAAGTTTGTGTGTATGTGAGGGAGCAAGGAGTGGGGGATTGCGTCTTTCCTAAATTCAACATTCTTGTAGTGAAATGAGCTCTTTTTCCAGAGAGGGTTGGGGGAAGGGAAGGAGCAGCGTTGCCTCTTCCATAAATTCAACATTATTATAGTGAAATGAGTTTTGTTCCAGGGTGGGGGAGGGGGTTGCAGGGGAGTGTTGCTGAAATCTGCAAAGGTCTGTTCCCCTATGCAATAACAAACATGTGGGTACAGCCCTACAAACGGGGAATTTGATTAAAAAAGAAAAGAAACAACTGACAAAGAAAAGATGAAAAAGTAGACTACCTTACTGATGACATGTGGATTTCCAACAATAACTAGTAATGACCTAGCACGAGTAATGGCAACATTGAACCGCCTGTGGTTACTAAGGAATCCCAACTGGTGGGCCCTGTCAAACTCATTGTGCTTCACTGTTGACCTCACTGTAGAAATGATAATGATCTCCCGCTCCTGCCCTTGAAACTGTTCCACACTCCCAACCTTCACATCTTCCATCTCGAGTATCTCAAGTGCATTCCTCAGTTTTTGTACCTGTTGCCGGTATGGAGTGATAATACCTATATCAGCTGAGGTGATGTCATCAGATTTCATGATTTTCCTAATAATCTCCATAACCTTGCTGGCCTCGGTCCGATTGAACCATGAGGGGTTGTTCCCTTCTCGCTCATCGCACCCTTGTATCCCGACAAATAGCACCGGAAACTCTTTGTAAGGCAGGCCAATGCTATTATAAACACTCTCCATTACACTGTTACTGTCTTTACAAGGCACCAGTTGTCCCTCATAGAACAACTTTGAAGGGAGCTCTAAAATTGCCGGGTGGCAACGGTAGTTGCGAACTAATCTGCTCACATAATTCTCATTTCCTTGTGCATAATGGTCGTGATAAAACAGTCTCTCCAGGTAAGACACACCCAGACCATGGTTCTCAGCACCTTTCGAGAACACAACTGGTCCAAGTTGCTTAGGATCACCTGCTAGCACAATCACTGTTCTTTGATCTGACAGACTTGTTATCGGCACCATTGTCTCGGGTTCAGATGCCTGGCCTGCTTCATCCAAGAAAATATGAGAGAAGTGTCCTCTTGGTAAACCCTCAGCTTGTAGTGTGGCGGAGCTCATGTAAGTCGAGACAACGATGCGGTATTGCATTAAGGCTTTCACTGGAGGGCACCTGAAAACCATCTCTTCAAAGAAACAAAATTGCATGTATTCTTGGCTCATATCATCATACGGCCTGCTGGAGGCATTTAGGCGAAAAACATCTCTCTCACGAATTAGGGTTCCACCTGATTCGAGCAGTTTTACCAGAACATGATCAGAAGCACTGTTAGATGAAGAGCACACGATGATGCGTGCTTTTTTATTGCTAGTGTACAGTTGAAGTATCGCCTCCACCAATGTCACCGTCTTACCTGTGATTAATTGTACAATTGGGTCAGTTTGGGAAAACATAAAGCAAAGAGATGAAACAAATTCACATTCTCAAAGAATCAAGTTATTACCAGTTCCAGGAGGCCCATGAATCACATATGGTGGAGGGCCTTTGCATCCAAGTATCATAGCCACTGAGTCGTACTGCTCTTGGTTGAGAGTAGTGCTGAATGGGGTAAAAGAGGGTTTTTTTATCAACCTTCGAGAGTTGGCTTGATCAGGGAAGAGAAGCTGCTGCCCTAGACCTTCCCTCAATTTGTCAACGGAGTTGATAGCTTTGTATAACCGTCGCATGTTTAATCTATTGTAGGTAAAGCTCACGTTGTACCGGTCAGCATCTCGGTGCCTCAAGTGCACCGACTTGTCAAACTTCAAAAAGATTTCATCGGCCGTGACCCTATGGATGAAGCCCTACATTAAAGAACCAAAATCCAAAATTTGTGATTCATTATCATAATTTGTACTTTAGCAAAAAAACTACTACATTTCGTAATATTGTTTCCCAAAAATTAGTTTATAAGATAGTTGATTTTTTTTTTTTTTTTGATAAGAGATAAAGAAAGAGGGAAAAACACAAACTTGGTAAGAAATAGAGGCAGTGGAAGGGTACGCAGAGACGGGCTTGGCAAAAATGTAGTCTCCAGTGACAAGAGAAGGTCGTCTCTCGGCCAATCCTGGTACCACCAATGAGAGATAGTGTCCTCGTCTTTTCAACTCCACCCCCTCCATGTCATATGCTCTCATCTCCTCCTATAAACAGGTGAATAGCTGTTAATAAAGTATCTTAAACAAAGTCCATACTAAAAAACATACCACATTTGCTGCCGCACTGTCAGTAACACATTTACGTCCAACCCTGAGATTTAAAGTGCTCCTATTTGAGGTGACATACAACATAATTTCTTTCCCTAATAAATCATGTAGAACAAGTAAACTAGGATTTTTATTTAATTAATTAGTAAATTAATCAAAATAGGTAATTTGAACTTACTTCCAGATGTATTTCCTCCCATATAATCAATGTACTGAAAAACTGTGTATAGTTCTCAGCACACAGTTCCTGGATAAGAACTTCAGGCACCTGTCTGCTCTCTATTATCTCCCTAATCAGCTGTGGAATCTCATACTTTGGCAGCTGGTATTTAAACCCCCTTGAGTGCTGACTAGGGACCCGGCTACCTGGCACAAACCCGGTGTGATCCACCGGTGGCTTCCTTTGGCCTCTCAACCTGGAGTACGGCTTGTCTGTGAACAGAGCTTGAGAAACACGATCCTCAGCCAAGAGAAAGGCAACTCGTTCTATTTTATCGTCGCCGATATCGAAATGCACAATTGATGTGTGCAATCCGATTTCTTGGGGCTTGCAAGAAAGCCAGACTGTCAAGGTCTGGCCCGGCTGAAGGGTCCGGTCATCCAGACGTGTGCACCCCACGTAGGCCCGCTTGGCCACCTCGTCAGTGTCATCAGATGGCGGTCTCATCAATGAAAGCATGTAGCTCTCCTCTGGATTTGAGGAGTAGATGCTTATGCCCCAGACATCGAGGGGTTCGTCCGTGGTGTTTCTTACTGTGATCTTGTCGGCCAAGGTTTCACCGACAAGAACCGACTGTGGCTTTCCACCAGTGAATGGGAAGGGGATTGTGATGATGACAGGTAAGCCTTCCTCTAATGGGTCGAAATCGTGAAGCGATTTGTCATCCTCGAAGTCAAGAAATGCAACTTCAGGTTTGTCGCTGATTTCCGACCGTTCGTCATCATCGAACCAACGTGACGAACTCATACCGCTCTATCTGCATTTTGACAATTTAAAATATATTAGTGGTTTATAAGAATTTAGTACCAACTGTTGTGTAATAATTATAATTGAATAAATAGGGATAATTTTTTACATATCCTTTATAACTTATGTGGTTTCTTATTTACTCTTAAAGAGTTGAATTTATCTTATTTACCCCTCAACTCTTACAACCTCTTATTTATTCATTATGTAATTAGTGTCAAGTTAATTCTGATATTTCAATTAAATAATAAGTCATAAAAGGGCAAAATTGAATCATGAACGCCTCCAGGCCCCAGTAAAGCTAGCCCAAACTTGGTGTAATAGATAAGAATCTTAATAATTGCAGCTAATGCGCCTACGGGCTTCAGTTCAATCAATGATTCTATCTCATGTATCTTCTTATATTTCATATGGTATCAGTGTCCCTGATCCACTTACCAAAATACTGATTCTTGTACCAGCAAGAACAATTTCTCCCAAAAGATGACACCACACAATTCTGAAACCTCCCAAATCACTCCCTCTCCTTCGATCTCTACTGATCCTGTGACTCACATCACAATCCTAATTATGGTTTAACTTCGATCAACAACTTTGACTCTAGGTAGTTGTTGTGTCTGATAGATATTAACAATGAGATGAGTCTCGCTATAGCCTAGAGCGAATGAATCTTGGGATTTTGCCCCATAGGATTATTTTAGGCGATTGTTGCATTAGTTTTGGTTGAGAAAGACTAAGAGAGCAAAAAAAACAAAACAAAAAAACAAGAAGAAGGTTGGTTGGGCTTGAGGACAAAGGGTCTGATCGGAACACACACTAGATAGAGTTCAATTGATTTCAATTCAATAGAATTCAATAGATATGAATTTCAATTGAACTTTGTTGATCAGAATAAAAATGGAAAAGAATTGAATCCCTTAACTGACTATTCAATAGTCTTACATTGTGTACCTCAGTTGTGCGAGTAAGGTGGGAAGGGACAGGAGGGTATCAAGCCTCAAACTTTTACAATATTAGCCACAGTCAACCAATTAGCCACAGGTAACATTGGCTGAAATTTCAACCATGAATTAAAACCTGAAGAAACCAATACATAAGCTACCAATTTTATATATAGATATATATCTCCCAACCTGATTGTGATACAAACCTTATACTACGAAATCCATCAAATTGGCATTAAAAATGAATCTAGAAATCTTAGTGATCTCCTACTTTGACTTGAGATAACAAGGTTTATAGTTCAAGCATGATTTTTGTAGACATGGTGGTGTGAGAGAAGCAGAGACGATTTCTTTTGAGACGAGAAATCATCTCTCGTCGCTATGCGTGTTCCGATCAGCAGATTTGAAAGTTCGTCAATTCTATTTCTAATTTTGTACGGGGAAAGTTGATTCCGATCAGACCCGAAGAGGTAAAAGCAGACAGAGAAATTGGTGAGGGTATAATGGATATCATAAATTGAATGACTTCTTTTTTTGTTTTCTTTTTTGCACAATAAATGACTTCTTAATGTGGGTAATTGAATAGATGGGTAAATAAAAACAGTAAAAAGAGTTAAAGTGTATATTAAATATAATAGAAAGTAGAAGGGTAAATAAGAAATTAGATAAGTCTTTAAGGGTAAATGAAAAATTAACCCGAATAAATACGGCAGCATGGATGGACATAAGTTAGGAAAGAAGAATGCAGACGGTGACTAATAAACTTGTCTCTTGGAGATTTAAGTTCAACTATATGACAAATTGTTAACACAATTCATAATGAATGATATCATTTATACTCTCTTTAGAATTCTGTTCTTGTATTTCGTTTTATATCGATTTTTTTTTTCGGGTAGGGCCACAATTTTAGAATAGATAAAATCAGGAATAGAATTTGACCTGACAAGTATAATCCCAATTTTATAGATTATTAGAAACAGAAAATCAAACATGAAAAATGTAGGAGAATAATATATTTCACATATATAAGATCAAGAAATCATTGTAAAAGTAAGAATGATAGCCCCATTTCCTATCGATTTCCCAACGAGAAAGCAAAAGAATCCAGTTTAACACATAAACTACAGGTACCTATGTCCGACTACTATCACTAGCTCGCAATGTCGAAAGAGAGAAGCTTTAATCCATCACCCAACAAGAACAATTCAACTAAAAACCTAGAGATTACAAATGTGATCGTACCTCACCGAAACCTCGCGAAGCAAAAAAGTTGGTGCGTCCAAATTTTGGTTCAGCGCAATGGAGGAAGCTAGGAGCCGGGGGAGGTTGAAATAACACCGAGGCCTGCGGCTTACGTCGTGTCCGGAGAGAGAGAGAGAGAGACAGAGAGGGAGGGAGAGAGGAAGGGGTGTGGTGAGAGAGAGAAGAGAGATGGCGCCTACTGCTAGAGGGAGGAAGGGAGAGGGTTTATGGTGGTTTGTGGGATTCCATGTGGGCCTAAGGAGATAGGAGTAGGTCCGATGGGCATCGGAGCTACTTTCAGGTCCAATTAGCTCTACCACCGTACGATTGGATTAAATCTGTGCGCACGGATATTGAAACATAACTACACTAATTTTGATGTAGTTTACACGAATCTAATAAAGATCTAATGGTTATTATACCCATCGAACCAAAGTAGGTCCGATGGACATTGAATCCACTCTGAATTCGTGCCGAAGTTAAAAGGAATTTGCATCCTCTGAGATATCTCAAACTTTGCGTGACTTTTTGGAATATCTCAATCGTTCAAATAGGTTCTGCACGAATCTCAAAGAAAAATAATACTGGCCCCCTACGTCCCCCCGAATAGGCACCGGACACGTCGGTCACGCAAAAATTGAGATATCTCAGAGGATACGAACCCAAGTTAAAGCGAATTGGAATGTCTCCATTTTCTCCCTTTCAAATAAAAACTCACATCAGTCGATTAGATAATAACAATAAATTTCTTTTGTAATTTATTTATTTTATAATATACAGAGTATTTACGCTAGACTATAAATGTCCAAATTCAATGAAAACACGATCATACAATTTGTTCCTTGGTTGTATTCTAATGCAATATTAATTTTCTAATAAAATGCATGACCCAAATAAGTAAATGCGTATGATCTTCTGATAGGTACTCATACTTAAAAGACATGAAAAAATTTTAGATCATCAAAAGAATAATTTATTATATTTAATGAAATATTAAAAGACTTGCTAATGAATTTTGGACGATGTTTCGATGCAATAAAAAAACTTTTGACAATATATATTGTTTTTGAATGGACATTATAATATGGTTAGAAAGTTTAATCTTCAAAATTAGGACAAAAATATATATTATTCATTGAAACCTCCATTTTTTAACGAATGGAGTGGATATAAGACTCCTTGTGGTGTGGATCCCACTAAATGTTCACGCAAAATGTTCACGGAAAGTATAATATGAAGTTTCGAACCGCGTGATTTTGATTCTATGAATAGATTGAGTTTTTATGGACGGCCAAGATGAAAAATTTAATAAAAATTTATCCGTGATATAAATTTTGTCCATTATTTCTGAAATGGACGTACAATTTATTTTTTTATAAAAAAGTTCTGGTATCTATTTATGGAGTGAATAATAACAAGATATAGTACCCTTGTAACCGTGGGTTGTAAGGAACATGATGCGTTTTTTTTTTTCCACCCACAGGTTTTAATGCTCACACTAATAGTGTGATTCTTGTATATTTGAATTTGATTCATTGTATTTAGAAAAAATAATTTTGTCTTGCGGCTTTTCGTATCTTAGGGTTTAAAATCAAGAAAATCCCCGCGGAGTCATCCTCACATCATTTCTGTGGATTCTAAAAAAGAAAATCGCTCCCCACTAACTAACTAATTTGACTGTTGACTAATTAAGAGCAATAAATGCTAACCACATGTTTGTATTGTGTCTCTTTCTTAAGAAAAATTGATATTTATTTAAGAGATGTTTCAACTAAAGAATAAGATTATTCTAAAAATTAGTGTTTAATTCTGTAATTAAAATTATATTTTATATGAACATTCAATTTGAATTTTTTTTATAAATGATTTAAATTAAAGACTTACATTTCTAAAGTTAAATACTGATGTGTATAAAGTTAAATATTAACATATATGATGCTAAATAGAATCCATACAACTTATTTATAATTTTAGAGATTAATACTTTTGACTTTAAAGATAAATACTAACTTTCATAATGTTAAATACTAATGTTCCTAAAGTTAAATGCTACCATTCCTAAAGTTAAATACTGAGGTGTATAAAGTTAAATATTAATATTCCTAAAGTTAAATGCTAATATTCATAAAGTTAAATACTAAGATATAGGATGCTAAATAGAATCCATACAACTTATTTATAATTTTAGATATTAATACTTTTGACTTTAAAGATAAATACTAACGTTCATAACGTTAAATACTAACATTTCTAAAGTTAAATACTGATGTGCGGGGACACAGGGACGATATCAAATTATTTTGTCATTTTTTGCGGAGACAAAGATTGTGCTGCTGTTGGACACGAACGGTTAATACTCCAATGAATAGAGTTAAATTCTTGTTCGATGCACTATTAATACACTAAGCAAACTGAAATCTCCAGTTTCTGAGGAGACTTCAGCTGTGGTTGAAGTAATAAATGCATGCATTTCTCTCGGCTTATTAGACCAAGCTCATGATTTATGGGAGAGGGAGGTGTCTGATGCCCATCGGACCAGAGTCTGTTCGATGGGATGTTTCTACCGTCCGATTCACTTCAAGATCTGTGCGCATTACTAATATCCGTCCTGTTTGTTTTAATATTCGTGCGCACAGATCTTGAAGTAGATCGGACGGTATAAACCACCCATTGAACACTGTTCTGATCCGATGGGCATCGGACACCCTCCTCTCCCATGATTTATTAGATGAAATGAGATACTCTGGAATTAGGGTCCATTCCTCTGTTTATTACAACCTGATAACGGCATATTCCAGGGATAACCGGTAAGAGTGCATAAAAGCCTTGCTAAAGGAGGCCCAGCGGCCCAGCAAGCTGGCGTTCAGCTGGACCTGAGTTGTTATGAGGCCATGATGCAATTTCAAGCAGCGGGAAACAACTCAAACGCCACTCGATGTAATTTTAAGGGAATGAAAGATTCAAATAAATCAGAAAAACCAAATCAGCTTCAAAACATTGAACTCAATGGCATTATCAACCCACCTGATGAGGCCAGTTTAGCTGCTAAACTAATGGAAGAGATTAAGCATAACCATGGCACGAATTATAAATTGCATGACTGGAACAGCATGATACACTTCTTTTGCAAGAAGCGACTGATGCATGATGCACAAAAGGCACTAAACAAGATTGCGGTTCGCAGGCTACACACCAAATGCACAAACTTTTCATTCACTTGTTACCGCATATTTGGCCATGGGTGGGAAGTACACAGAAGTCACTGAACTATGGGGAGAGATGAAAGTTCTTGACGGCTCGAATTTGTTGAGATTCGATTGGGAGTTACTGGATTTGTTTTTGCATTGCTTTGTGCATGGTGGGTTCGTTTTGAGGGCCACGGAGGTAATAGAGATGATGGAGAGAGGAGATATGTTTATACCATGCAACTTTGTATAAAGGGAAGGCACGGAAGGTTCAAACTGACGCGCAACTGAGGAGGAGAGAGGCTGCTCTGGCTTTTATAAGATGGATTGGATTGACTTGATGAAGTTATGTAATTTATGGAACTTGAGTTTGTTTTTAAGATCTTGAATTAGTTAATGTGACTAGTCTTTTTGGTATTAAAAAAGTAAAATGTACTTAAATTAGATTACAAATGTAGCAATATGCATTGATTCTTCAATTAATAGCATGTGTTCTTTAGTTTACAGATGATATGTACAACAGGGTTATCTTAAAAATAAGAATATCATAACAGTAGTCTGTCTTCAAAAATACAACTTTTTCATTGAGTGGATTTATCCTCATCTCTTGCACAACAAATATTTCCCACTATCAAGATTAAATTTCAGTTAGATTAAAAATCTACTGTACCAATTGATACCATACTGCACCAGAAAGACCCAGGCATAAGTTTGAACCAGCTTTGGAATAGATTCCTCATGCAATATATAATATAATAATCTAATCAAAACTAGAAACAAATATAGAAGAAATATTCACTTACTAAAACAGTGGCCAATACTAGCTGACTCCTGCATTACTAGCACAAAGTCGTCGATACCTTCAGACGATCCCCTTCCTTTAAACTTCTCTTTAAGACTTAACTATTTTGTAAAATTTTCCCCATTTTTGTATTTAAGAGCAGAGGTCAATATTGTTAGATTCCGGTGGCAAATGTTGCGGCGGAATAAGTAAATTAGGGTTTGCTATAAATTTATAGATCATACATCGATCCGCATATTACATGGAATTAGACAAGGTTTTCGTACGCCGACACTATTATATAAAACAAAAAATTTACACACTTCTAGTGAAAAAAAAATTCACATTAATTGGTTGAAGAACGTTACTTTTGAAGGTACAGAAAACAAAATAAAAAACAAAGCAACTGTGTACTGTGTACTGTTACTGTATACTGTTGCAAGATCAGGTCTTCCAGAAGTTGCACATCTCAGAGAGAAACGGGTAGCAAGTGTTGAACTCTTTATCTGGACAAATACATAAAAAAAACATCCAATTAAGACATACCAATTATATTCTCAGTAACCTAGAACAGGTCCTTGCTGATCATACGATAATTGTACATGATTTTACATCAAACTTCTGCACTAACTAAAAGTTCAATTATCTTGCTATAGTAGAAACTCAAAGAATACTTCAATTGTGTGGTAAATAGTTCTGATCTGAGGCATGCTTCACAAATCAAGAAGATGGATTTGTATCAGAACTCTTAAAATTCAAACAATAGCCGAATGATTCTGAGTCTTTGGAACCATATGAATAACACAGAAACTACATGAAAGAAAGATTGGAGCATACTAAAATTTTGGGCTGGATTGTGTAGGCCTTAATATATTGCTGGGTTTATAGATAAAATATTCCTCTTTAGAATTAAATAAATGAGCCCATTTCTGGGCTGGATTGGCCCTTTTTTTTTTTTTACTATATGTTTCAAAACAAGATAGAATTAAATAAATGAGTCCATTATAGATATATTTAAAAATAAATAAATAAGCCAATCTCTAGACGCCAGAAATATTAGTAACACTTTGAGCACTAGTATATTTATGTATAACAAGTGGGGTCCAATGTATTTCATTTGTTTATTTTTTTTCAGATTAATTTTGTAAATTTAGTTTTTTTTTTACATTATATAGATATTATTTTCTAAAAAAAATAGAGATGTGTTTTTAAAAATTCGTGATCATTATAGTATTTTTTTTTTTTGTTTTTGATATATTTATTTTATTGAATATGATGTCTGACCCCATTCAAAATATTTCTGGCTCCGCCTTTAAATAGATGCATGCAGTTCATAACTTTGTCAAAAACGACTGCTAGTATTGCTAGCTGTTGACATATATTTTTAAATTTTACTATAATTAACTCAGTTACTAATTCAATTTCTAGAAAACTTATTAAAAAAAGGATAAAAAACAGTATAAAATTCTGGACCATCGGATCAGCGATTTTCAAAGTGACTTAATAAATAGTAAAAAAATTCCAAAAAAAATGTAAAATTTGGTCTCCGAGCACATTTCAATATGGAGAACATGTTGAGCGGTTCGGATCGGCTATTTAAACTTTGAAAATGAAGATATAGTGCCAATGATAAAAAGTTTTTATCTCCATGAAGCACCATAGCTCAGCTCTCTCTCTCTCTCTCTCTCTCTCTCTATATATATATATATATATAGTATGGCTAATATGCTTTCGGTAGCATATGGGCCGAAGTGCTTACGGTCCAAATTTGAAATTTCAAAATCCAAAAAGTCGATATGAACCGTTAGATGTGTTCTCTATATTACAATGTGCTTGGAGACCAAATTTTACATTTTTTGGAATTTTTTTACTATTTATTAAGCCACTTTGAAAATCGCTAATCCAACGGTTTCATTGTTGGGTTAAGCCACCGTTGGATCAGCATTTTCAAAGTGGCTTAATAAATAGTAAAAAGTTCAAAAATGTAAATTTGGTGAGACCATTTTTGTTGTTTGGATTTTAAATTTCAATTTCGTATTTTCATATCTCAAGCATATTAGCATACTCTATATATATATATATATATATGAATTTATAAATAAGATTACGGGATATGCGATTTTTTTCCATAACCAAAAATAAATAAAAATAATATTAATAACCTATTTTAAAAAAAAATTTACCCGTACCAAATCGCCCAAAGTGGGGCTTTTTGCAGCCCCCGTGGGGCGGTTTGTTTTTTTTTTTTTTTTGTATTTTGTGTATAAATGATTATTTCTCTAGTCCATAATCCACTCTTTTCTTCCTCCCGCTCTCAACGTCGGCATTTTAGGCGTTTCGGCGTGCTCAATAGTGCCGAGATATTTTTTTAAAATTAATTTTTAGAAACATGTCGGAAATTTGAAATAAACAAAAATATTAGAAATTGTTTCATCGTCCTCCAAATTTGAAACCTTATTATTTTATATGTGTTTATGATGTTTTTTTTTAGGTGAAACGATGAGCAAAAACACACCAAATCAATCGTCCAGTGGTGGAAAACTAAAAATTTTGGTAAGATGGTGATGAGCAAAAACACACCGGTCAATGCGATGATGATTTTGAGGAAAACCTTTACAAAAACCAAACCGTTACTTACAAGAAAAATTGGTAAGCGGTCTCTTGTTACTACGACTCGTATTGGCGATATCAAAGAAGAAAAATCTTTGGTAAGTTGTCTCTTCGTCTGCGTGCCGACTCGATGATTTTGTTCCTTGTACCTTCGCACGTAATATTATTTAGTAATTCTAATGTATCGTGTGTAATAATTATCGGGTTTTGTAATCGGATCGAATAGTTAAAATTCATCTAAGGAAAATGGTTCCAACATAAGTTAATTGAATAAGTTACAAATATAAATACAATATTTGTTGAATTAACTCTTCTGCGTTCAACGGACCAGTCTACTTTTTAGAATTTTGGAAGTGGATGACGCGCACACTGCTTGTAGAGCCACTCCCGGGTCGCCTACTTCAGGTCTCGTCACCACTCTAACATTTTATTTCTTGGCTTCGTTTATCATGCATTTATTGAACATTGTATATATTTAAATTTAATTTCAATCATTTTTAAGTTTGTATGATCATCTCCTTTTGTAGTCGAATGGTGAGCCTCATGTCCCACTCGCCGACCTTGCATCCTGTCCATTTCCATTACGCGCCGCTTTTGTTTCCTCCTCCCCTTCCTGATCCATTTCTTATCAGGAACCACCGTAGGCCCAAAGGTAGTATGGCCACTGGTATGGTTGGGATAGCTGTGAAATGATGCTCCCCAGGTGTTCAGAAGGCAATCGGTACGGTAATAGTTGTCAACAAAGACGTCTTCAAGGAAATTCTGTTTCGACAAACCGCCATAACATGAGAACATGGAATGCGAACTAACTGGGAGCCTTGGCACTCGCACGTTACTTGATTGTTCGCGCCTAAAATGACTTTGTACTTGCATGCGCGTTCATGAGTTTGTATAATGTCATTTTGTCCCACCACCGGTGGAATGATCTCACTTGGAACCTGCACTTCATATTCCGTACCTGTGCTGCCATATGCTACAACGTGCAAGCAGAGCCTCACCATACCGGCCGGATATGAAGCATGCATTGATGCTGATCACAGGTCTAACATATTGAAATGCTTCAATACATGGACCGAAAACCCATGCTATTCCCTTGAATTGTACCTCACCGGGTGTACCGGTTGGTACATGCCACTGTTGGAACCTGGTTCCCGGATTTGTACCTGTTATGGCTATGAGCAATGGTGCGAGGAGATTGTACGACCCCTTCCAGGTTCCGAAGCATCTGCATACTGCAAGTTCCCGACCCCTCCACAACCTATTGTAATGTGGGACTACATGTTCATAGGCCCGTCTCACCGCACGAGCGACCTCCTTAATGCTCATCGCAGGGTCTTCCTTAATGTCTGTCATAATTACATCGGCAATAATTGCTGCCGTCAGCGCACTATAATCTGATCTTCTTGACGCACTCTTGCAAGTGTGTGGTCCTTCGACCTTCTTAATTATCCATGCCTCTCCCTTGCCTTTAGGCGCGGCAGACATTTTCCATTTGCACTTTGTATCTTTGCAAATTACAACATACCGGTTCCTCTTCCGCCTGGCCACTGTAAACTCCCAATTACCCTTCAAATGGAACTGCTTAACTTTGCTCGACAGTTCTTCTATGTTGGTGTAAAGCTGGCCCGAGCTAATCTCTTCATTGTATACAACGCGTGTCCCAAAAAAAGAAATGTCTGCTTCTTCAAAAGAAGTAGTGTCATTGAATGTTCTTACCGGGTGCTTGTCTCCTCGTCTCCTTATCGGAAATCTGTCTTCAATTGGAGGAGGCATAATCTCCTCATCGTCGCCCTCTGATAATCTGTCTGAACCCCAATCCCCATCCCAATCATCACCAGTATCTATTTCCTTTGTCGGTATCTCATCAATACCATCAAAATCAATGCCTCTATCATTTCGATCGACTGTGGACTGTCTTCTAGGTTCGGGGGCTGTAGTTAGATAATGGATCGCAGTGCGATTGGTATCCAACCCGACCAACACATGACCGTCTTCTAGTTTCGGCCAGGGGTGCAACACTATACTCGGGTACTTGCAAATACCTATCTCGACTCATAGGCTCACGAGGAGGTGAGGTCACATCCCTGGTTGTGATCATAATCCAGGTTGTTTCGGGTAGAAGGTCCGGCCCAAGTATCCGGGGTTGTTTCGGGTAGAAGGTTTTATCCGAGGCACCAACCGGTTGAATCGAAACTTTTTTGCAAAGTAGGTCCATTACCGGGATTAAATTGGACTCAAAAAATCCGTACATAGCTTTCCATATATCCTGCTCTGCTATAGGATATTTTGCATAGTAAGGTTTGGCACAGGACGGTTGGTTGTTAATTTGGGTACTGATTTGTACGGTAAATTGGGCACGGTCCCAACCGGTTTGTTGCATTATTACTTCCTTTACTTCATAAATTGAAGTATTGGCATTCACCTGGAAGCCGTAAGTCGCATCTTTCGAGTATTGGCATCCGAACTCTCCTTTCGTGATTTTTCCACCCATGTACAATGCAATGAACATTTTTGAGCTTTTTCTGACATTACAAAAGAAATTCGTCATTCAATATTAGTTTTTTGTTTATTTATGAAATTTTTAACATTTAAAAAAAAAATTTAAAAACCTCGGTCACTGTTGAGCGCACTGTTGATCGCAATTGCCTCAGAATCGCCTAAAAAATCGCCTCGTAGCACTGTTTGAGAGCAGAAGTCAGTTTGGAAGAAGAGTGAGTGGATTATTGTGACTTCGGAGAGAGAAAATAATCATTTTATACACAAAATACAAAAAAAATAATAATAACAGACCGCCCTGTTCGCACAAAAGTGTACTACAAAGTTTCAGTACAGCAAGCTGTACCTTTTAAACCTCGATTCTACTTTTGATTCAAATTGCAAGTGTACAGTCCTATCGTTAGTAATATCGGGTATCGATCCACAGGACGGTTCAATAACTTAACTAGATTTTTACCTAATTATCTTAAGACTAGAAGTGTTCGAAAGGTTGAGTTGGTTGTTCATGGTTCAATAACAATTAATAGAACTGAAAGTAAATTAAACTGGACTTTTAAAACTAATTTGAAACAAGCGTTTCTTGGGTTTCTGATTTCATCTGCAACTCTGCCTCTCACCTGACACGACCCGTGTAGTCTCGTCCACAACCTGTCACACGGCCCGTGTAGTCTCCTACACGGTCCGTGTCGGACTCGAGTGAAACTGCAGTTGTCTGGTTTCTGTGCTGATTGATTCTATATAGGATGAACTGACCATACCTAATGTTCCTAAACCTCAACTCTCGTTTGTTGGCTTAATAAACTCGATAATGGAAAATACAAATTCAATCCTCTTAGGGTTCTAACCTAAACTCTCGTTCGTTGGTTTGATTGACCTAAGTTACTTATTTGGTTTACTAAAGGTATTCAACATCTCTCGATTAGTGAAAAGTTCACCTCTCGGTTACTAATTAATCTTCCCTCTCGGTTCATCGATTTACCTCAAATACTTGGTCCGGTTGAAAGATCAAATTGGATGCAGTACCTTGTTAGACGTGGCCAAGCCTAATGGTAAGAACCAAATAATGATCGAACAACGCAGAAAAGCAATAAAGATCATACGCAAACAAGCAAACACAAAACATCGCACATAATCAAACAACTAGCAAGTAAACAAAGTATTCGACTACATCATAGCCCAAGAAACTAAGAAATCTACTCAAACATAGTTCTCAAAACAGAAAAACAAATAAAAGATAAACAATTCATGACAAAATCAAAAATACGAAGAAGATTCGTTGGAATTCTCTCGATTTCCTCCTCTCTACTTCGTCTCCAAGTCAGTTGTTGTAAAACTTTCCTAGGGTTCGTTTCTGTCAGATTGGATGCCTCTCTGGTCCAAGGAATCGTCCTTTTATTGCCCATAACCGTCCTCCTTTAATTAGGCATTAATCAACAAAATTAGATTAACTGCCCGATTTGTCTGACACGGTCCGTGTGAGATGTTGTACGGACCGTGTGCCTGTGTCTCTTGTCCGGGTCGTGCAGCGCTCGTGTGAGGGGTCGAGTAGGGTCTGACACGGTCCGTGTGAGATGTTGCACGGCCCGTGTGGAATGTCAAGATTGCCAGATTTTGCCCTTTTTTCGCCCGTTTTCTACAATAAACAAACAAAAGCGCAGCAGTACCATATTCTATAGATAATCAATGTAATAAACACGATTTTATAGTTTTGGACACAGGTTTTGGTACAATATTTGGTCGGAAATGTAGCTAAAATAACGGGATATCACGACCCACGGGGGGGCAGTTTGGTCTGAGGGTAGACCGCCCCACGAGGGGGCGGTTTGGTCGGCACAGTAGACCGCCCCACGTTTGGGCGGTTTGGTTATGGATAAATTTTTTTTTTTAAAAATTGGTTATTAATATTATTTTTATTTATTTTTTGGTTATGGAAAAAAATGCCGGCAGGATATAATTTTTTTATTAATTTGTAGGCCCTTAAAAGTTACTGTATTTTGTTATGATGTTGCTGATTTATTCAAATTTTCATTGGAAAAAAATATGTTTGTATTTTTTTCTTAAAAAGTTGTCATTCATTTTGAATACTTCAATGCATGGATAAAAATATTTTCTTTATTTTGAATTTCTTTAAAAGTTTGGACATTGGAGTGGATGTATAAGCACAACTATACAGGGAGCAATTGCTTTACTGGTATATAAAGCTATCTCCTGTTAACGACCTAACTTGAAAGATTCCAGTAGGTTGATAGTTTTCATGAGAAGTTTTAAGACGGAAGCAAACCGCTATTAGATTTTGCATACACCAAATACTTGAATGCTATTCATTTATGAGAAGCCCTACTCCAAAATATTCATTATATAATAGACGTTTGGATGAATCAAGGAATATAGCAAGAATAGAGCTAACCTCAATATTGAGAATAGTAGCTAACCCAACATATTTTGTTGGGTTAGTAGAATAGTGAAAAATCTACAAAAGACAAACAAAGAATAGTCCATATTTGCTAATTCCAACACACTTTAACGAATAATAGTAGTTCGGAATAGTGCTAATCCGGATTAGTGACTATTCTTCACCCATCCAAACATTCTAATCCGGATTAGTAAATATTCTTCACTAATTAGTGACTATTTATAATAGAACTAAAGCCCGGCTGGCTTAAAAAAGGTTACAGGGAAGAAGCTCTCCATATCAATAGGTGCTCCAAGAGCTCGATTCAGCAGCACATTAGAGACAGTTTTGCCCTTCCACCCTGTAAACCATGGCCCACCACCGACTTCTAGTGCTGCCATGCCGCTGGTTACATCAAGTATCACCTACATGAAAAACATTTTGATTTCAAAACATTTCAATATGTTGCTACTTCTTTTGATCTTAAAGGGCATGATACTGGTAGGCTCATACCTTTCCTTTGCTACCATCATTCTTCTTTTCCCACAATTGGAGCCTCAGATCTCCATAGCAAGTGTCCTTGCATGCCGGCACCAGGCCAGATTCCATTGTTGGGGCCCGTAGAGGAGTTCCTGGTTCCTTAGTGGTTGCTTCTATTTCGACCTGACAAACATACACAATTTAAGTAATCTTAGAAATTGGTTAGAAGGAAAACTAAATTAGTACGACAATGAAATACCAGATGAGTTTCATTCTCTCCAGTCATTTTCCAGTAACCCCAAGGTGTAATATCCCAGGTAACTGCGCCCGTCCAAGGTACAAATTCATAGAACCTGCCCGCATGATGGACACCAATCTGCACAAAGAACAATTTAATTTTGTAATCAAAACAAACAAATAGAAGGCCAGAAAGCTCAATTATCTTTCTATATACAATAAGTAAGAAGCAAATTAAACTATATAAATTGCATACCAACGAGGGGCTTTCATATTCCTCGGACAAACCTGACAGCTTCCTCAGCCCTCCTGCTGCTGTCAAGGCAACGTCGCTGGATGTACCTTCAAACACATTGCATTGGATCTGCCAAAACAAAAAAATTCTACTCTGCTTTTTAAGAAAAAAAAAAAAGTATGCTTTGGCCTACAAAGAACCGGAGAAAAGAATAATAGCAATTATAATAGTAATGTTACTGCCATAAAATTAGTAAAGTTTTAACTCAAAATGATGATCATCAACAAAGTAAATACTGCCATTGCCATTATTTAACTTTTATTTGTTGTTTCTTGTCTTTGACTGTTCTTGTTTCTTAATTACTTACTTTCAAAACTCCTATTATAAATGACAGGAAAATACTATTTTTATATTCAATTATTAATTGAATAAACCCACCCAATACCATTTCCTTGGAAAGCCTCCTCCCCAGTTCTTCTCTGAATAAGAAGGCGCATTTTCAAACTCAAACCTTTCTCCATCCCATTCTATCCATCCTGAGGATGGGTAATTGGGAGAAAAAAAAACATATTAATTCAAATTCAAGCTGAAACAAAACTTTTGGTATCAGGAATGAGACATGATCACCTGTTGACAAACCACCAGCCATGCATATTTGCCAGTGTGGCTCAAACACAGGAAAGGCCGCAAGCCATCCTGCAGTCGACTTTTGCTTAGCCGTCGCATCACCCCATCCATACACTGGTTTTGTGCTATACTCCCATCGTGCTGTTTTCACTGTCTCAACATAATTTGACCTATCAAGCCAAACAATGTAGAAAATGTCACATTTACCCAAATCACACTGAATAACTCTTAAATGCGAAGTAAGAACCAGCATTCATCATAATAGCCGTATACTCGCAAAAAAGACCCGCTGGAATGCTATTATTTATGGGAAGTTTAATCTTGATGTGCGATTCATAACAACCATTTTTTTCCTTCCCTCTCTTTCTAATTTATCTTTCTTCCCAAAATACCATTTTTAGCTCTAAAACCAATTTTAATAAATTGATAATTTTGCCCCTGATCAACTATTTTCTCTTTCCAAAGCTCAAAATGAACTAAATTGAGTCAAGTGTACAGTATATTTTAATCCAAATTTATTAACAATTTTGAGATTCATATAATTGGCTTAGCACTGACAGTTTTTGCTAACCTCATTTGGGTTACTTGTTGTTATATTTTGGACCAGGCCAAAAATTCTTGATACAACGGAAATGCAAGAGATGCGGGCACCAATGCAAATCCAATCAAACATTCAGCTCAAAATTTGCAAAAAAGAACCGCAAGAAACACCAAACATAAAGTGCAATTTTCTTTTTACAGTTTTAAACAATATTAACGAGGGAAAAAAGATGAGCCAGTAAGAAAATTTCCTATAGATTTGCATTTGGTTAAATATGTAATGAACTAGTCGTAAAATAGTCTCCAAGCATTTCCATGGATGCAGCAAATTTTCACTTTATAATAACTCTGGTAAAGAAATCTTCTGTCAACACATGCTATGTTGGTATTAGGTAAACAAAACAGTTCTGTCAATGCCTTGATTTTACTTAACATCTTTTCCTACATAATAAATCATTGATGGGTGATTTGCATACCTTCCATCATCACATATAAAACCCTGATTAAATAGTGGGGTGACTTGGAAGCCTTCTAAAACTCTTTTATTGAACTCCTACAATCACAATAACATAGGAACATATATATGAAGCAGAGATATCAGTGGTACTTGTGAAAATTAATAGATGAATACCAACCTGAGGAGTGACCTCATCGGTAGGTGGAGTTGAGTTCCCATTTGGTAGGAAAGTATTTCCAAGCATCAACTCATGCCTACCTATGCAATTGAGAAGAAATAATAAATATTACTGTCAGGAAAATTTTACTAAATACCATAAACCTGGCAAACTATATACTTGATAGGAAAAGGAAAGAAACCTTCGATCAAGAAGTAAATCAAGAGTGTTATTACATATGATAGGGTCCATTGATGATGGAATTATTTGTCAATGTTGAAATCAATTCAAAAAACATAAAAATCAGAAGTAATTATGTAAGTTCATTGCTGGACATATTGATAGCCTATCTATAAAATTCCATGCAATTTGAGTGTCATTTAAAAATGCATCCAGGTCATTTAATTCAGAACATCGAAAAATTCAATCATATGACGAACAGTAAAACATGCACCTGATCTCATCATTTTACCCAATACATCGGAGCGAAAATGTTGGATTTCTTATTCAAACTTATTTTATAGTTGTCAAAATTGCCGAGTAAAATAATTGCAAATGGATCCCGACCCTTATTAATGCACATATAATTGTGTGATTTTCAACTCCATATACTGATGGAAAAACAATTGGACATAATACTAGAATGCAATAAACAAAAGAATGAAGCAATAAGGATCTTACTTCCCCAAAAGTTTTTAGACTTGTCAGAGAATTGGCAAATGTACTTGTCATCTGCACCCAGAATCTGCACACCAACTCCAGTAAACCGATTTCCATAAATTGATCTATCAAGCATGCTCATGCCATTTGGAAAGGCAGGGTTCTCAACTGAGTACATGAAACAAAAGCTCTGTCGGCATTGCGGGATTGATACCTTGAAATACCATCCCTCAAAGAAAGGTCGAGCAGTCCCATCAAAATGATACCTGAGAAATGAAATTCTCTACCTAAATATAGCCAATTGGCGAAAGGTTTCTCAAAAATTGAAGAAATCTTATTCCTTATCGACTGGGGTATTTAACTCAAACACCTCGCGGGCATGCAGTGGGGCCAAAGAGAGCTGAAGAATAACATACCCACTATGCGGAGTACGAAGCTCCCGGTCTTTCGGCGTAGGCTTATAGACCGGGTTCACAGAGGAAACTGGAACGACCTCACTTCCGGCGACTGAACTGGTAGCCGCAATCCGAGATGTGGTACTCGTTGGAGTGACCCGAGATGAGGTCGATCCTGACCCAAACCCGACACGGGCTCTAAGTGGTTCCCAAAATGGAGTCGTACGGGGCAGAGCGACGGAGTACTCCATGGCGGTTAAAGCAAAATTGCTGTTACATGAAAGAATTCAACTGTTGTTTAGGGAAACAAGAGAGAGAGAGGGAGTAGGAACAGTGATGAGGAGCGAGGATAGAAACACGTCGAAGCACAGAAATTATATCACCTAAGGTAACAGAAATTTTGAGATTAGATGTAGACCGTCCGATCTGCTTCAGCACGAATATTAATAAAGATCGGATTGGCCTGGATTCTGATCTGGCAGTCCATATATAAAACTAAGTATATTGTTACCTTAGAGGATATGGATCTAAACTGAAATATCCTGTTCCAAGCAATGACGCAGCCACGTGGAAACAGTTTTCGCGGTACAAGTGGACAACCTTTGTTTTGCATCTTTCTAGAAACCACTGAAATTAAACCAAACCGGGAACTAAGTCGACCAAACCAGGACAATCACATGTGACGATAGGGGAAAGAGACAGAAAGAGAGAAGGGGAGGAAGATGAAAAGAAGAGAAAAAGAAAAAAAACACATCATCATCATCATTGACATGCAACAACTACAACAACACATACCTTATTAGTTATATTACATTCTATGACGAGCAAAGCGAATTCATAGCATTCTTAATCAAATCCAGAGAGTCGAGACAGATCGAAGAGCGGTAACCAGATTCGTTAAACGGAAACACGTGTTCAATTAGAGTGAGGAAGATGGATCGGCGTGGATCAGCGCGCAATGACTAGATTTGTTGGATGGAGCTTATGAGGAGGGGAGCAGAGCTTATGAGGAAAATGTTCGCTTGCGGTTTTTTTTATATGGCTTTCACTATCTTGTTAATTTAATTAGTTAGAATATATTATTTATATTTAAATTTTTTTTTAAAAATTGCTGAATTTGATAAAATTCAACTAACATAAAATTTGATATCAATGATTTTCCTTTCAATTATTGATCACGAATTAAAAATATTATAATTAACTATAATAAATCATATAAAAAATAGACGAAATCCAACCATCCGATCTGCTTGTACCCTACTTACAAGGGTATTTTACTATTTTTTTGTCTTGTTGTGTCATGTGTGCGTATCCTCTGAGATATCTCAATTTTTGCGTGACCGACGTGTCCGGTGCCTATTCGGGCGTAGGGGGGCAGTATTATTTTATCTTTGAGATTCGTGCAGAACATATTTGAACTATTGATATATTCCAAACAATCACGCAAAGTTTGAGATATCTCAGAGGATGCGGAATTCTACATTTGCTGGGGTCCGTTTAAATTAGTATTTGGATACCCTGTTTCACTTGGCCCATATGGCGAATACTTTTGGGCTCAAATTAACAAAAAGTAAGGCCCATAAATGATAAATACACGCAGGATGGGGACTGATTCTCAGAGTTCTGGTCGTTTTCTTGGGTTTATCTCTGAAAATAATTGTTTAACTAAAAGAAGCTAAACGAGATCAACTCTTTTGTTGGTTTGCTACCAAATTATATATCTTAAGAGATTGTGATTGAATGAGATATAAAAATAGGAAGCCTATGATCGAGAACTAATAATTGTTCATTTTCCAGCCTATGAAGACTATGATGACTTGTTTAAAAGTCTAATTAAAGAGAAATAAATTAAAATAATACATACATGATTGTCTTCTTTGTCGGTGGCATTGATAGGGGCTTGTTGTTCATATATAAATATTATATACACACTTTGGATCCGACTCTGCTGCTTTTTTATAACAAAAGCAGGTTCTGTTTTTCTGATCCCAACTATTCAAATTCGTTGAGATTTGTACATGAAAAAGTTTCTTTATCGAAATACGTGAATGAAATTTTTTGAATAATTGGGACTGGAAAAGCAGGACCCAGCTTTTGTTATAAAGAAAACAACAGAGACGGATCCACACACTTTATGCTTCAAAGTTTGCTTGACTATAGATCAAAAGTTTAATAGTGTTTATCGCATCACAGCGGAACGACTAAAAGAATGATATTATGTCTATATTGTGCCGCTATATATATATAGCGCTGATAGCATTATAGTTTTTATTGTCCGAGAATATTATAGTGCGTTATTTAAAACCCTACTATTAATAGTTAAATTTTAAGTTATTTATGCAATTTTAAATCCGTTTCATTCATCTTTTAAATGTGATCTGTGCTATCTAAATTAACTTAGACAACACTATCTAAATAGAGAACCATGTGTATATATAACTTCTAATTTTGTGAAAATGTTTGTGGATGAGACATTGATGTTTAGTTTAAAATTCTTGTAAAGGAAAGAATAAAAAGAGTAGAGCAGAAAAAGACAAAAAAGAGGGTGCTCCTTGAGAGGAAAGCGTCAAGGGAAAGCAAATATTAAAATATCAGAAATAAAAAAGGGCTTGTAGGGAAGAACAAACTACTTTTGATAAAAATATTTACATGCTGTACGGACCTCAATTAATCTCAAGATATTTTTTTAAGGGAAAAGTTTAGGTACCAATAATTCTCATATGATAAATGATAATTAAATCAAAATGCAATCTAATAGACTGCATATGTAGATTTAGTGACTTATACTAGAAATGCTATTTGTCCGTTATTCTATTTTAATTATTTGATATTATTATTACGTTTTTTTTTATTAATTTGCTAAATTAATTTATCTATTTTTTTAGGGGTGGGGTTTTGTCCAAACGGCTTCGGACAAAGTCTCATCCAAAGCCATAACTAAACCGTCCAATCTGCATCAAAATTTGCATGAATCTCATTACAGATCGAATGTTTAAATTTGATTTTGGATGAAGCTTTGTTCTCAAAGTTGTTTGGACAAAACCCAATTCCATTTTTTGTAATTGGTCTAAAAGCAGACCAGCTTGGAAATCTGTAGCACTTAGTTGGTCTATTTGAAAGAATATGAGTTGTACTCTTATGCAAAAGGAGTAATGAATTAATATTAAAAATTCAAACTATGAAGAGAATGGTAGGAAGCAGATACGCCCAAATATTAGCTGAGTTGATTACTAGGCTGAGACAGTGATCAGATAGATTATTAATAAGGGGAATAAATCTACTGTTTTGGAATAACAGAAATCTATTATTCTGATCTCAACCGTTCAAATTTTCTATTTGCAAATATCAAGAAAGAAAATTTTTCATACGCAAATCTCAACAAATATCAACAGTTTGGAATCAAAATAACAGCAAATTTACCTTTGGTAATAACAGAGAGGAGGTTGAAACTCCCCTAGCTAGCTAATTTTATGTTAACGTGGGAACATAAGAGTCCGACTACGGTGAGACGTGGAGTAAAATACGTTTGTACTTCACGCTATATCTTCATTTCCAAAATTCAAATAGCTGATTCGAACCGCTCAACATATTCTCTATACTGAAATGTGATTGGAGACCAAATTTTACATTTTTCGAGTTTTTTTACTGTTTATTAAGCCACTTTGAAAATCGCTGATTAAAAAAAACTAGTAAAAATTTATGGGCCATCGGATCAACGAATTTCAAAATGGCTTAATAAATAGTAAAAAACTTTAAAAAAATATAAAATTTGGTCTCCAAACACATTTCAATATGGAGATCATGTTGAGCGATTCAGATTAGTTGTTTAAATTTTCAAAATAAAAATATAATATTATAAAATAAATATTTATTTTACTTCATGAAACATCATACACTAGCTCGAGACCATAATACCTTTGTATATATATGTTTGCTCGGAAACTTGAAATGTACTTTATTTACATTATTGAATTCAATATATAGTGGATAGCACAGAGGAATTTTTTTTTTTTTTAGAAATTATAACAAATTTATTTAATGTAGCAGCCAAATTATTGAAAAAGTTTGAAATATAGCCTCCACCGGATTGGGGATCCGGTGGAGCTATTTTGGGCTCTCTTACACCGGATTGGCAATCCGGTGGAGCAAAAATATGCTCTGCCACACCGCTGCACCCGTGACTGCACAGAAAAATGCCACACCGCTACATTAGGCTGTCAAAATAAATTAAACCATTATAACCCCTTCAAATATTTCATATAATTTTTATTTCAAACAAATAATTAGTAAATTTAACAAAAATTACCATATCATGAACTGTCCACGCTCTGTGATACTGTGGTGGTAATTTCAATAACTCCGGATAATTCGGATTATCCATTCACCCTGTTAGAAAATTTAACTATATGTAAGTCCGACCTAAATTAATTACATACCATACCATTGAACTATATATTTTTTAAAATTTCGATTTTAACCATACACAAATTTATACTATATTATACCAAATAATCATAAACTTCACATTTATCTAATTTTACACAAATTATACTACATAACACTAAAATACAAAAATTTATACTACATTATACTAAACTACACAAATTATACTAAATTATACTAAATTATACTACATAACACAAATTACACAAATTTATACTAAATTATACTAAATTAAACTAATTATACTACATAACAAAAATTTCACTAAATTACACTCTATTACACAAATTAAACTAATTATACTACATAACACAAATTATATTAAATTATACAAATTAATACTACAATTACACAAAATTGAAGCCAATTGCTAATTCAACACTAAATTACACAAAAAAAAGACTAAGACTAAACAAACTCAATTAAATGAGTTATTTTATTTAATTCGGCCAAAATTAAAAATTATAAAAAAATTGAATTTTTACCCTGTTAAAATCGTAGATCTAAAGAATTTCTAACTCTCTTAGACGATCCGAGACTTTTGAATCATTTAATTGGATAATTGATTGAGTAATTTGAAAGGTTAAAAAAAAAAAGGGAGAGTTGCTCCACGGGTGTGGCATTTTTCTGTGCAGTCACGGGTGTTGCGGTGTGGCAGAGCATATTTTTGCTCCACCGGATTGCCAATCCGGTGTAAGAAAGTCCAAAATATATTATATTTCAAATTTTTTCAATAATTTGACTGCTATATTAAATAAATTTGTTATAATTTCTAAATAAAATAAAAAATCAGCACAGAGGTTTACGATATATTCTATGCACATGCTGACATGCATGTCCGATATAGTGATATGCTGTATGTCATAATGTCAATCCGACAGTTAGCGTTAGGTACTAGCTAGCTAGCTAGCTGTGATTCAAAAAAACTAATTATAGTATTATATCCTTGCGACCTGCAGGTATATAATATTGTTTTACAGATTAAATACAATTACCTTTGTTAGTTGTTAGTTGTTAGCTTTCTAATCAAAATGAAATTAATTAACACATTAATTAACAAAGGGTTTAATAGGGATTCCAATTAAATATTAAGCCCTATATATACTAACGTAGTCTTTTGTTGAAAAAAAAAAAATTAACATATTGGCTACTGATATGCGAAAATATAAATATGTTGCCAAGGTTTATGCAGTCGTTCTGCTGCCCGAAATTTTTAATTGTACCATATTAAAAAAAAAAAAAAATCAAAACACTACTATTTCTGTGAATTTTAAAATCTATTAAGTTCGTCAAATAAAATAGCTAACAAAAATGAATATGTCTATCATTTAATTTGGCTGGCGGATATTATTTATTTTTATTTTTTTACTAAAAAACGTGTTTTTAATATAAAAATTATATTTTAATATAAGTAATTATGACATTTTTGTCTTTATTCATTTAAATATTACTGTTTTTACCTTTGATCATGCTGCCTCCGTTGTTTTTTTATTTTTTTATTAGCTGTTAGTAGAAGAAGAAAAAAAAAAGATTCTCCGCAGTTTTAATTAGCTAAGATCCGTCAAATTAAATAACAGATCTCTCTTTTTATCTGTCATTTTATTGCTAAGATCCGTCAAATTAAATAACAGATCTCTCTTTTTATCTGTCATTTTATTTAGTGGATATGGCAGATTTCAAAATTCACAGGAAAAAAAAGTGATATTTTAGTCTATTATTTTTTTAAATATGGTATAAATAAAAATTTCGGGTCTGGTGCAGTCTAGCTGGTCATATCAATTTACATTTTAATTAGAAGGCAATTAGTTACCTTCAGATTGTAATTTCATATATAGGTTGTTAATTAGTTCATATTTTTCCATAATTCATTTAACTAATCTATTAGATAGTATTATTATATTGTTGCAAATTATATTAAGGGCATGTTTTGTGTCCATTCCAATTAATTATCCTAATGCATGTTAAACTTGTTGAAAGAAAAAACTTAATTATATATATACTAAAGGCAACTTAATTACTATAAGAGGCTGGTAAGAAAATCCTAAGGTGTTAAACTGTTAACCACTTAATTATTTGGATTATTCCTACCTGCTTATGATTTGGATTATTCCTCTTTTTAATAATTTTTCTCTTACTTGTAATTACACTATTGAAGATTAAAAACGTTTGTAATTTGTTTAGTGGAATTAATCATGCACACCAAAAACTGTGTTTCTTGAGTTTTGTATGCTTTACCTTAATTAATTTCTCTTGAATTAAACTCATGCAAACATGCATGGGACAAGCGAAATAATTATAGTTATTTCTAACTCCTCGTTTCTCAAATATCTCAAATTATTTTTTTATCAACTTTCTAGAAAAAATATTGTAAGTGTAGAAATATTTTCAATAGTTAAGTGTGCACTATGTATATAATAATAATCAATTGTGCATGTTAACTAAAGGTAGTTTAAACAATGAGTAGTATGGATCGAAGTTCAAACTACTAAATGTGCATTTTACAATATATAGTACTGAGTCTATGATACTATGCATATCACGGTTGATTAGTAATACGGGCCAATATTTCTATTTTTAAATTCTTAATGGTCAATTCGAACCGTTCAACATGATCCTCATATGAATATCTACTTGCAAACTGAAGTTTATATTTTTTAGAATTTTTTTACTATTTTTTGAGATAGATAGAAAATCATTTAATCTGAAATTTTTGGACCATCCAAAAACAATGATTTTCTACCTATCTAAAAAAATAGTGAAAACATTCTAAAAAATATATAAACTTCAGTTTGCAAGTAGATATTTATATGAGGATCATGTTGAACAGTTCGGATTGACCATTAAGAATTTAAAAATAGAAATATTGGCCCGTATTACTAATCAATCGTGATATGCATAGTACCATAGACTCACTCTATAGTAGTCTATTATGAATTTTAAAATTGTTGAGTGTAGATTTTGCAATAGTCAAGTGTGCATTTAAAAAAAAAAAAATAGAGTCCGGAAGTTTAAAGCAGTAATTAACAAGTGTTGCGTTTTGACTTTGTCAAAATATATGATAGCCATCAACTATCATGTTTAACTGAAATAACTAAATGTGAATTTTTTCAATAGCGAAATACGTATTTTGTGAAAGGAGGGGAGTGTGTCTGACGTCCGTCGGACTCAAATTTGATTTTGCTTCCTTCTGATTCGTTTTATAATATGTATGCGTCGCTTCAATATTTATGTGTGTCTGTTTTAATATTTGTGCGAATTTTAATTGCATGCACATATCATAAAACCAATCGGACAAAGCGGAACCAATCCAACTCAAATATGAGTCCGTTGGGCATCGGATGCACTTCCGCAAATGAGTGTATATTTTATAGTGTGTGTAAAACTACATTGAAAGTATTTGAAGTATTAGACTATGCTCTACAAACACAGCACAAGGAGGAAGAAGAAGGAAGAGTCCGAACGCAACAGTGAAACCTACATTCTAAATTAGAAGTTACAAATTTTGAAATTTTGTACAGCATCTTCATCTCACCACAGTACTGTGTTTATCTTCTTCCCTTTCCGATTACCTTTGTCTGAATTGGATAAACAGTGTGGACAGACTGCATTTTTCTTCTCTTTCCCTTCGTTTCCGTTCCTTTCTTTTAATGACCGCGTCTCTCCCCTCTCAGGAGCACACCCATAGAGTAAACAATTGGACTGTTTCTGTGGTCGGACAAAAGTGAATATCGATCATTGCTTAGTTGATCAAGAGGAGAATTTGGCGCATGTGCAAGAAAGAGATTTAACCTGCAGATGTCTTATGAATATGTCTCAATTATTGAATTATATAAAACAAAGGTACAAAACGGTGTTTGACAATTGACAGTGATGACCTTGATGCTTATATGAATAAGTCTATAGATTCATCATTGGTAATTGTAGTTGAGGTCTTTTGATTCATGATGACCACTAGGATATAGAGTTGAAAAAATAGCACGGCGGAGCCGGCTCCGTTACGGAATTGGGACGGCATGTGGGACTGTTCTGTGCCGTGACTCGCGTGTTTTGTTCCATGATCATTCGCATGCCGTGACCATCTTTTGAATATTTGGCACAGCACGTGGTCACGCGAGTCACGCGTAAACAGGACCGTTAGGTCTTGATGAAATGCTGAATCTTGAACAAACTAACTTAAATTATAAAAAGTAGTTAAACGTGACTAGTTATGTTTGGACACAGCATGTGAATGGTCACTGCACGCGACTCACAACATGATTCGCGTGCCGTGACAACCCCTTGACATTTTGGTCACCGCACGGCATGAGACAGCACGTGTGACTGTTTACTTAGTCACGTCACATGACATGACACAAGACCAAAATCATGACGTCGCAGGAACTAGTGCAATTAATTGTCTCTTAAAAAGACAAGAAATTAAATGAAGCATATAAGCTTCATATTATTGAGGTCAATTTTAGCATTGCAGTTTATACTATATATCAGTATATTGTTAGATCATTGGAAGAAATTACATAACAGATAATTAAGAAAGGCGCCAAACTAGAGACAGGTTTAAGAAATAACGGTATTAATGGAATAAACGCAGCAGATACATAAGCTTGGAACCAAGGCAGGTATAATTAATTTAATCAACTTGCTAGGAGCTATAATTAATGACCTGTATTGGAAGGTTCTTTTGTTTAATGGAATGGTAGCTAATTAGAGCCGTTAAGAATAAAGAGAAGAATAAGAAAATCAAATTGCAAGTATAATATGTCTCATGCTGGCTGAGAATTAAATGCTATAATTGAAAACTTAAAAGAAAGTTACTAATTAACGCCAGCATTTCTTTTGAAATCTTCGCAGAGGCTACGAAGTCGTGAGGGGGAATCGAACTCTCGACCTTTGGATACAACAGTCCTAGGATTTTTTCCTAGCCAACTGTGCTACCTCCCCTTTCTCTAACGCCAGCAGTTCTTATATATATATAGCTTGTATATCAAGTCATCAACTCTTTAAAAATTAAAAGAAACCCGAATTTAAAAAAAATCGATTTTTTTTTTCAAAATTTAGTAATGAAACTTGAAAAACAAGTAGAATGCGTCTTGAAATTTCATTCCTAATCTTGTTTCTCTGATATGAATCAGGAATAAAAGTTTTCTCAATAAGAGAAGGATCCACATACACTATTTTTTGGTGACACCGAATTACATTTTACATTTTTAAAGTTCAAACAGTTGATTCAAATCGTTCAACATGCATGATAGATATATTAATTAAAATGTTCTTGGAGGTCAAATTTTTTTTTTACTATTTATCAAGATGAGTACAAAAAATCAATAATATGAAAACAACAATTTTGTAAAATATTTAATAAAATAATAAAATAAATTCAAAAAGAAAAAAGTAAAATTTGATCTCCAAGCAAATATTGTTTCTTTCTATAGTTCGTTTATGATATTGAGAACTTACAAAATACCAAAGAAAAGAAGTATAGATTATATATATATAGTTGGGTTATGGCGAGTTGCAAAGTAAAATGCTTGTTTTACTTCACGCTCATATTTTCTACTTTGAAAAGTTCAAAAAGTCAATCCGAACAGTTCAACATGATATACATTTTGAAACGTGCTAGGAGACCAAATTTTACATTTTTTTTGAAAATTTATTACTATTTGTTTAGAATTTTTTAAATTATTATTTTTTTATGGTCCATAATCCATCCAAAAACATCAATTTTCTACTAATTTAAAAAAAATAAAAAAAATCTCAAAAAAATATAAAATTTGATTTCCAAGCACATTTCAATATGGAGATCATGTTGAGCGTTTGGATCTGTTATTTAGACTTTAAAAACAAAGATATAAGTGTGAAGTAAAATAAGAATTTTATTTCGCAATTCACTGTAGCTCATTTCTCTCTCTCTATATATATACATGGATCCTTCAAAACCTCTATTTTAGACACTTTTGTGAACACTTGTTGAGTAAAAATAAGGGTCGATCATGGTGGGCATTTGATAAAATTAAGAAGACATTGATTTAACTAGTTCCCCATGAATAAAGAGCACGGTAGGTGAAGCACAGGTCTCCTCAATATTTTTGTGGCCCCAAAAGGTAGTCCTAATGTTAAACAAATCATTTCAGTTCGCTTGGCTGCCTTCAATTTAACAAGACATTTGATTTTATATGCTTTCCCAAAAGAAGTTAAAATTTGGAACCATATCCAATCATAGCCTCCATAGACAGAGCTAGGGTTCATTAGCTGCCCATCTCTTAGAATAGACACCTCCTTATAGATCATATTTCTCATCCTCTGTTTTTACTTGTTTCCGGTTGCATTTCCTTAATTAGTTTGTTGACTGTATCATGTAAAGTACAAAACTATATATATATCACAGGCATGCATGCATGATGGCTTCAGTTCTAAGCAAAGCTTTGAGATCTTTAATTAATTAGTTTGATTAATATATAATTTATGCACAGACTAAAGAGGTCAACATTAGAGGATTAATTATTTATTTAGAAATAAAATATTCTTTTTTGCTGAAAACAGAATAAATTAATAGGGAAGGTTTTTTGAAAAACCGGTAGCATTTCTACAGTGTAATTATATAAGTAGTTTTCTGGGTTTTTTTTTTCTTGCACTGCATTTTTTCAAACATTACCTATTTTTCCAAAACATATATACCCGACTCCTTTGCTTAATTTCCAGAAAAAAAAATATTATTTTATTTTTAAATAATAAAATCACATTAGAGTGGAGCAATAATACTGTAGAATGCAAAAATTGGAAAAATCTCACAATAACAATATCTTATTATTTAAGTTTTTTTTTTCTTTTGCACTATATATCTCTTCTAATTAATTTTACTTATATACGTCTATGTAAATGATATCATCCTCCTTATATATATTTAGACTTTATCATAGATACTCATAATACTCTTTGACAATTTGACTCATTTGAATTAAATTTAATATTCAACAAATACAACATTTTCTCTTGTAGAATTATCATATACGTGGGAATTAAAGGTATATATATGCATAACATACATTCACTACATTAAAAAAAAAAGAGTCAAACTCTGCAACCAAAAATGTAGGTTAACATCATATATACACTACACAATAAAATTAAATGAAATTTAACTCCTGCCTCATGCTAAAAAATTAGAACAAAAGAGCCCAAAAAAAAAAGAACTGTACTACTTGGACATCTTGAGTCTACATATAATATACTTGTGGAACAAAATAAAAAATTTCAAATGATTGTAGGAATGAAAAACAAGCAGGGGAGGTAGGGATCACTCTTTATATAGCCCGGATACAAGGCCTCAATCAGCTTATCAGCTTTCCTCCTCACTATTTTAATGTTAAAGCAAAAGAACAAAACTAAAGGTGGAGAAGAGGAAAGGCAACCAATGAAAGTTAAGAAGTAAAGGTGGAGAGGAAAGAAGAAATTACACAACAAAACAGAAAAAAAAAAGGAGCTCCATATATTCCTCTAGAAAAAAGAAAAGAAAAGAAGAAGATAATTTTCCTCTCCATAACGTAATCTCCTTTAAGAGCAAAAGAAGTCAGAAGAATCAAGAAAAGGTTGACTTGGAATAGCAACAGAGAGAGAGTGCAACAGAAAAATCAAAGAGAGAGGAAACCAAATTATGAACTAGCTAGCTATCAAGAGAGAAAAAAAAATATGAATAGAGAAGTGGGAGAGAGATCTGTGGTGCAAGAGATGATAGGTGAAGGCCATGACTGGTGGAGCTTAAGCAATAATAATAACTCACCTTTTTTGCCTAGTGTTTCTTCCTCTATACCTACTTCTTTTTGTTCTTCTAATTCGATGTATACTCAACCTTCTAATATACATCAGTGGAGTTCAGATCAACCAGAATCTTTGAGCCAATTGCTATTGTAATCTCTCTCTCTCTCTCTCTCTCTCTGAAACCTATCCCTCTCTTGTGCATATTTTTGAATGATTCCAAGTAACTTAATTTACTGTTTTCAGGTTTTTACTATACTGTCAATTTTGTGGGTTATTTTAATTAGAAAAGGAAATTGATTTTCAAGTTTCAACTTATCTGATAAGTACAGTACTGGAATTAAATTTAGATTTGATGAATCCTATGGTCTTATTAACTAGAACAATGCATGAAAGTTTTATCTCAGAGTTTGTATAGATCTGACATCTTGAATCCATAGTCAGTTGGTGCATGGTTTTCTTCTTCTCTCTCTGCTAAGATTTTTAGCTATTTTTTGCCATGAAATGCAATACCATTTTTTTACAGTTTTTTTTCTTACAAAACTGCTTCATTCATTTTTAAAGTTTGTCTTAAATATTTGTATACAACCAGATATATATAATTAATTTCTGAACCATCTTTCATTTTCTTTTGGGCGATTATGAAACAATGCAGGGGTGGATTGGTAGGCGAGGAAGATAGGTACATGTACTCTCAATTTCAATCTAAAAAATTGGGAAACAATTGGGCAGAGCAATTGGTGTATCCAACTACAAATGTACAAGAGATGGTTAGTGTGAAACAAGAGAACCATGAAGCCAGTGCCAACGAAGAGATTCATGCGAACCAAATTTTACAGCCATCCTCCTCGCCTATGTCGTGTGTTACTTCAAACCTAGGCAATAACGTCGCAGCGGAATTCTCACACAAGTCAGAAAGAAAGCATGAACCTCAGAACTCATCTGAGGTAATTACATAGGAATATTTTATATACAAAATGTTAAAAATGTTAATTTTCATGATTTGATGGTCATGCGCGCCCATGTTTTATATGAATTTTTTTCATTTTAATTTCGTTGTTATTGTTTTCGATGATTCACAAATTAATAAGGAAAAACATTTTTTTACTGCCAGAATGTCATGTTTTTTTTTTTCTTCTAGTGACAAGTAAATTCACCACAGGATATTTTTATTGTTTCAAATCTTAGAGTGCATATTTTTCAAGTAATACGTAGAAACATTAATACAATTAATGTTGAAACTCCTCATTTTGTATAATAATAATAATAAGACTATAACTACTACTAAGTACTAATAAGGTGAATGCAGAAATTATCATGAAAGAAACTACTACTGAATTTCAAATTCTGCACTTAATTAGGTTCATGTAGAGAAAATAGAAGTTCTTTTAATTAGGGTTTTAGTTCATCCATGGTTATCAATTGAATGGCAAATTAATTAAAGACATGATAATCATTACCCCCTCATGGGTGTTCTTGTTTTCATATATATATTTTTTTTGTTGAAGTGCTATAGCTCAGGAAATGGTGCAGCGTTGAAGAAAGCTAGAATTCAAGGCTCCTGTTCACCTCAGTCTACAATCAAGGTATATTCCTTTATATAATTATCTAGGCTTTCATCTCTCTCCTAAAATCGCAAGTAGATCCGCACGCATGCGCACGAGCACTACAAGCTTTGTGAGGTTTGTATCTTTTTTCTTTGAAATCAGTAGAGAGAGTTTCAAAGAAAATGAAAAATGTCACTTCCAATTATTTCCTTCGTTTAGATGTGCAATTATTTCTAATTAGTTTGCCATTCATGTCCCCGTGCATGTGTGCTAAAATGTATATTTTGTTGGCGACTAGAAAATATAATATCTCGTGCAGAAACTTTCATTTTATTAACTAGTAAGGTAACTTTTTACCACTTATCAACAACTTAATTAATTAGACAAGAAATTTGAGGGGCACATTGGACCCTTTTTTTTAATGGCCCGTTCGGCAAATATATGGAATAGTGAAAAAAAATGAAAAAGAGAAAAGACTTCTATTTCATACAATTTCAATTATGTCCAACACGTTTGAAAGAGTATAATTGAGCTAATTCTCACATGTGAAAAAATCACTCTTTTTCAATTTCATATCTACAATGGAATAGTGGGATGGAATAAAGAGAAAGATATGATTGCATGTTTCTATTTCAATTTCTCTTTTTCACTTTTTCTTTATTTCATTCAATCACACTCACATTCAGCTACTATTTCGTCACAATTCCTGACTACTTCTCTATTTCATCACAATTCATTTGTTCTGAACAGGCTCAATCTTAGTCACATTAGAATCTTAGTTCCTTTGGTCATCATAATGAGGAGAGAGGAATATATTTAACACTTAACTGAAAGTCTAAACTTTTTGCTCTTCTCATTCTTTTTATTTTTAGGTGAGAAAGGAGAAGCTAGGGGATAGAATAACTGCATTGCATCAGCTTGTTTCCCCATTTGGAAAGGTACGTAGGCATTACATATAATTATAAATTATGTATCACATATGTATTTACCATCTCTTTACCGAAGGAAGTATATATACATGTTTCAATGTATACATATATATACCATTTATCTCTGAACACTGTCATATATTAGAATTGTCTCACCTAAGGTAACATACTATTTCTGTTTAATTTGATCTGGACCATTTAATCAGAATCTGCACGACTATTAAAGTGACCCCGTGCGTTTGCCCGAATTCCAATCATACGGCAGTGATCCAAACAGAAATATCCTTTTACCTCAGAGGATATGGATGCCATTATATTATGGCATTCAGTGATTGAACTGCCTGTGTTTTTAATTATAGTACTGCACCAGAGATGGATGAACAATTGAACATGGATATTAATTAGATATATAGGTAGATCGAACCCTTTAAAATAATATATATAAAACCACATATGTGATGTGTCTTTTGCTTTTCATTTTGATGCCTCTCTTTTTCAGACTGACACTGCGTCTGTACTGCTAGAAGCTATTGGCTACATCAGATTCCTTCACGGTCAAATTGAGGTTCCATTCGCTCTCTCTCTCTCTCTCTCTCTCTCTTTCTTAATTTCTCTATCTAAATCTCTGTATCATGTGAAACAAAAAGAAGTAGTGCGTGTAAGAGCACGCAGTTAAAGCTGTGACCCTGTTTGATTCGCTTTTTAGTCTTTGGTTCCTTTCCAGAGTTAACTTTACAGTTTTCACCCCCATGACTAGTTTGCTTTATTCAAAAAGAAATTAAAAAAAAAAAAGAAACAAGAAGCTTTTTTAAGTTTTTAACCCGGCCCATCTGGCTATCTCTGCTCTTAACTCTCTTTCTCTCTCTAGAATGGATCAGAACTCATTACTCATCTTGACTAAATTTGTTTTCTTGAATACTTTACCTCTAGGCTCTGAGCTTACCTTACCTCAGCAGTGGAAGTGGGCCCCACAACTCCAGGCACCATGTAAGTCATGTATCTCTAACTTCATCTCTACTTTCACAATTTCCGAGGCTAATTAATTATACATTATGTAACTTCTCTGGCAAGAATCCAAACTCAAAGGTTTGGAATTGTTTTGGTAATTTTCCATGTCGGTTCTCATTTCTTACTGTTATTTTAATCATATATATGTAGAGACTAGGACCATGTTAGGTCACATTATTTTGGCACTTAGTGAAGAGGCTGATATATATAGCTAGTATTTGGGGCAGTACGTACTTGGATAAAACAGTACTACTATTTCAAATACTCCTCTTTGTCTTTTACTGCTACTAGAATAATTTTTGGCGGTTAAGAGTGTGGATTAATTGGTTGTCTTACTTACGTCTGTATTTTCCAGTACATATATATATATATATATATTTCTTTCTTTGTATTTTTGCTTTTGTGCATTTTCCTGTTCACTGTTTCAATTATCAAGCAGCTGAGATCGACCATGCATGCATTCAAATTTTATTCATGCAAGTATGATGTAAGTATGATGTGATATGTACATTAATTGTCATAGTAGATGGAAAATTATGATACAACTATATATGCACAAAATAACAGAACATTCTGTAGTTGAGTATATTTCATCAGGAAATAAGGCCAATGCATGCTACTGTGTTATACTTAACCAGCTATAGCTAGCTAGCTTGCATCAAATACTAAACCAGCTGCAGTGAATATATATCATCTAACAGTTATATATATCTGAACGAATTAGAAGGCTCTTACTTTCTCATTTTACAATATTTACAACCTTTTCAAAAAAAATTTTGAGATAACAATGAGGGTAACCTTTTCAAATTAAAAAAAATGATAATTTTCAGTGATAATATGTGTTAATTACTCAGCTTATTTTTTTTTAATGTATGCGCAAGTAAATTAATCATGCATATTTACTTGCACCATTTATATGTGATTCATCTCAACAGTTAGAAAAGAATAAGAAACATGCCTAGCTTTTGTTGGATGTTCCCCAGCCGTGGGGGAGATCGATCGATGCATGTTTGAAACCGATTAGATGGTTTTGGCCGAATATAACTATTGTTGGTGCCATAGATATATAAAGCTAATTACTATTATGCTTAATTTGCTTCTTTTTTTTTTTTTTGGAAAAATATTTTCAGGGTCAAGGAGAGAAAAATTGTGTATTTCCAGATGACCCCGGCCAGGTATTGAGAAATGTTAATGGCCTTCTTAATTATCTTCAAAAGGCAGTATTGCATAATTAAAATAACAATTAAACGACAAATTAAGTTTAGTGATAACATATATTAATGTTGCTTTGATTTATGATGTAGCTTTTAAATGACAACTCCATGAGAAACACATCTGACCAGGTATGTTTTTTTTTTTTTTTTTCAAATATTTAATCAGTTCATTAATTTATTCTATCAGGATAGATGTAAATAATATATAATAAGCTACTGCACATTAGTTCATGATTGGTGCACAAAATTTACTTTGTTAGTTTGTCTACTAAGCCACTCTAGCAAAGTAATAATTAATTTATTCGACTTCGCAGCCTCTGCAAAGCTTTAAAAAAAAGTAATAATTTATTAATGATCCATGAAATAACAATGCTTGTGAGACCTACTTGTATACACTGTCATGCTACAAGAACGGGACAATATCTGCGAGAGTAAAAGGCGACTATCCGCTATGGTATACCGACAGAAGTATCCACAACTACCCTCGCAAATACTAGCTATCACATTCTATATATATATATATATATATATATATTGCATTTTGTTTAATTATGTGCAATGACTTACATCTTGTACATATATCAAATTTTAGAGCATCAAAGAGGTAACAAAGAAGGATTTGAGGACTAGAGGGCTATGCCTCGTACCAGTTTCCTTCCCCTTAGATTTTGCAACTGATCATAGCATTGCTGACTACTGGGCTCCGGCTTTTCTTGGCGGTTTTGGCCGGTAGGGTTGCTTCGTGTCGATCTACTAATCAACATAACATCAAGAGCACTCACTCTGCTTAAATTTCTCAAGGCTGATTGCTCTTGATGCTATGTACTGGTTGAAGTTTCTATGTTTCAGTGCAAATGTGGGAGAGAGAAGGCGATCGTGGCAAGCAAGACAAGATATAAACTAAATATCCAGATCTCTTTTTATCAAGGAAGTGCTATATTTGGTTTATTTTAGCACCTCTGAATAATCTAGATGTATTATTAGATATGTTTTGGATCAGTCATAGATTCATACATGTATGTATGTCCTTTGTATGTTTACGGAGCTGAACTGAGGCATTTTAGTTAGCCATTCGGTATATATATTGATAGTATTCTGCAATACATTCAACTTATTTTCTAGCTAGGTGGTTGCATCATTGCATGACATGATTTGCATTCCTCTGTTGATATATGTTCTTCATGTTCCGAGGAAAAATGCCACATATATATGTTCTCCGTCCATTCGTTCTAAGCAAGGAAAAATGCCATTATTATATGAGCATTATTGCCCCATCAAATTAAGTAATTGAAGGGGTTTGTTTTCAATGTTGAAAAGGCAGCAACTTTTTATCCCCAAAAATGTTAGTTGTACATAATTTTGCTGGTTATTCATGTTTTAATTTGTCAAGGGAAGTAAAGTTGAAGTGATATAGATACTAAATCACTCAAAAGAATTAATATTTAGTAATAAAGTAGCAGTGAAGTAGATAATATATTATTGAATAACAAAAATTCAAATTTTAAGAATAAAAAAAATATTTTAAGTTTTAAGTATTTATGAAGTTGAATTTACATTATTGCATCTTAAAGAAAATTAAAATGATTTCATTTGATGTCTTAAAATATTTTGAAGTTCATAAATTATCACTAAATCGCTTGTCAAATAGTGTTCACCTATTTTTCAATACAATGCAGAGTGTGGCCCGCTTGATATTTGGCTTGTTCATTGTAAGAAAACAAATTCACTATATTCGGAATCCAACTTATGTTGATCAATAAAATTGACACTGTTTTGGCTATTTTATGTGGTCCTCAATCAACCAGATTTTTATTTACAAAAAATTATTAAAAATAATATAGAAAAATTAATCGATTTTTGAAAATCATAGAAAGAACCGAATCATTGATTATTTAAAGAAACCGAATCAATAAAGATAGGGAGGTACTCCAACTGTATGATCTGTGCTACCAACAACATATTTCGGTTAATGAGGTGTTGTACGTCTTCTCATGGGCAAGTATTACAATTTCGTAGATCTCTAACAGGAATACTAGCGAGAGAATGGGCTGAAATATTGCATTTAATTAGTAGCACTATTTTTACTCATGCCTATGACAAAATCTCTTGGAGATGGGATCCTTCTAATACGTATACAGTTAAATCATTATATGATCTTTTATCATGTACCGGAGTCCGAAAAACAACACATGAATTATGGTGGAAATTACCAATTCCACCCAAAATTAGGGCAATTATGTGGCTGGTAGCTAACAAAAAAATCATTACCATAAAAGCATTAAGGAAAAGAGGTTGGATCGGATCTCCTCAATGTCACTTTTGTTCAGCTGAAAAGAATGTAAATCATTTATTTGTCACTTGCAGGTTTGCCAAACGCATCTGGGTTTGGATGGGGTAGTTTCAGGATATTTTTCACGCATGGGGTTCTTTTCAAGATGTCTTAAATTATATTCTTTCTTTACGTAGCAACCAAAACACTGCAGCGTTAATTGTTTTAAGTGTAGTGTGCTGGTCTCTTTGGAGACATCGAAATGATGTTTGTTTTACAGGGGCTGAACTAAAAACTAATAGATCTTTAATTTTTCTAACCATTTCTTTGTTGCAATATTGGGCAGGAAAAGTGAAGGCTGAAGTGGTGGAAGAGATGAAGAACTAGATGTATTTGAATGTGGAGGAGATTCCCCTACGTGAAGGGGGGGGGGACTCGGCTCAGGTGCAAAGAATGGAGGATGATATTTTTTCGGAGTAATGGTGCAGGAGATTATAGGAGGGGAGATGGTAGAAGGTGCTTTTGGTTCTCCTGCTTTCGCATAGTTCACTAATAAATAGTGTTTATATGATTAGTGTGCCCTTCGTGGCAATTTGGTTGTAATTTTTTTTTTTCTAGATGTTGTGTATGCATACTGATTCCAGGTGCTTATGGATCAGTTGTGTGATACTGTTTTGAGGTTTGTTAGTAGGCCAGAGTTATTGTAATTAAAGCTCATATTGCTAATGAAATGGACTTTATGCCTTTTTTTCAAAAAAAATAAAAATAAAGGTAGGGAGGATTTTTCTGTGATATGATAATATGTGCAATGAGGTATGTGGTACATTGATAGAATTGAATTATTGATTCTATTTTATTAAAAGTGTCAGAAACAATCAAATCAATAAATCAAATAATTTGATTTCTTCAATAACATCAAAATATCACTATCCATCCATTCTTCTATATTAATTTTAATTAATTTCTATCCGTCAATCACTCTTCACACGAGAAAAAGAAAAGAAAAGAAAGCGAAATATTTTGTTTTGTTGCAAGTGGAAAAGAAGAGGACTTACTAGATGGTACCTGTCGTGCCACCGTTGTGCCTATCAGAAGGGACCCTTGGGCCCATAAATGCGCACGCGAAATATACAAGACAACGATCTATACGGAAACAGAACCGCATCGCACGTTCTCTTGCTTGCTTCACATTTTTTTTTTTACAACTGCTGATTATTCTCCAATCTCCAAGGAGCAGTTTTTACAGCGGAGCGGATTCAAAATTTTTTTTTTTTTTTAAATCTTCGCAGAAGCTACGAACCGGATTCACAATTTTTATAGAAGAGATAAAAAATAACGAATCAGATTTAAACAGTTAATCGGGTATTAGATAAAAAATAATCACAATGTTTAAATCTCACAGCAGAGCGGATTCACAATTCAGCCCTCATATGTGGCTTAGTGATGGTAGTTTAAATCTCACATATTTTGTTATTTTGCTTAAGTCTTTTTGTGGCATCCAGAAACAGGATTCTCAGAGATATCAGTTTGTTATGAGATATCACTATTAAAATAGTTTCCTGTAAGTTAAACTTTGTTTCTGCAATGAAACAGGATTAGGCCTTTTTATCAAAAAAAGATGAAAAATAATGTTCTAATTTTTATTTTCAATAATCTGACTTTTAATTTTCAATATGACTTATAATTCTAATTATCAATTATAATTCAAAAAAAATATTATAATTTTAACTCTAAATTTAACATTAATTACAAATCAAAAGTCCAAAGAGAGACAAAGTCGGTCCGAAACTATAAATTTATATAAAATTTCAAAATCTAGAGAGAGACAGCGCGCTGACTCCCTGGACTAGGCTGGATCCGCCCCCTGTTTACAACACTCCGAGGTAGCTAGGTTATTGTATTCTTCCGGTCCAGCATATTATGAATCTGCAGTATTAACGTATTATTTGAATTAATTTAGGAACCGTCCGATCAAAACTCGAGTCAATTCAATTCACACATGTAACGCAGGGATCTTTTTAATATTAGTTTGAATTTAAATGGAACCGTTTAGATTTAACTCGGAATTTTAGTTGAGTCAGGGGATACGAATTCACATATTATACGATATACAACAAGAGCTGAGGCTACCATAATATATATATTATAAATCTAACCAATGCTATAAATTTATATCTTTATTTTCAAGCCAGAAAGTCAATCCGAATTGTTAAATATAATTTATATATATATAATTTAAATATGTAGAAACTATGGTTTTCAAATGGTCCAAAATTTTTAAATCAAGTGATCTTTCATCTATCTTAAAAAGATGAATTTGATATTTAAGTATATTTTCATATGAGGTCATATTTAACGGTTTAAATTCATAACATTGATAAATCCTCATATGTATATTAGGAAGAGGGAAACCTCCCTATCTTAGTAAAAGAAACCTCTCTCTGGCTCTCAGCGAAAGAAACACCTCTCTCTCTCAGCACAAATACCCCTCCCCTACCCCTATGATAAAGTAGTATCTAGGTCTACATAAAATATTCGTAGTTCGTGATTCGATTCGAGTTTGATTCAAAAAAAATCGTAAAAAATTCGATTCAAAATAGTTCAAAATTAATTCAAACCAAACTCAAACTAGACAAAGTTCGTTCGAAATAGGTTCGCAAACTATTCTAGTTCGAATCTCAAAGTAACGTGAACCGTTGATTTCCACTGATGACTTATGTTCGTTGATGACTTAAAAATTAAAACATAAGACCGTTTAATCATAAGTCATAACTCGTAAGTCTTTACCCTTGTTCTCAGTTTTGAAATCTTAAAACGACTTTCACCTCTCGCTCTCAACGACTACAATCACTTTTTCTTGTCGTAAAAAAGTTCGTAAAAAATTCGAAATTGAGTTCATAAAAAATTTGATTCGAAATTAATTCAAACCAAATTCAAACTGGAGTAAGTTCGATTCGGTTTGATTCGTTTGCAGCCCTAGTAGTATCTAACCCTCTCTTCTCCACTCGCGGCATGTAACGAGCAGTCAATACCTCTACATCACATTAGTCTCTCCCTTTCTTCCCTTCCCATGTTAAGAAACTGAAATTGGTAATTAAAACGAAAAGGAAAAGAATTTTGGTGAATTTTGTGCAACTGTTCTTCAAACATAAACTGAATTTAAATATGATATATATACACAACGAATATGAAGGACCACGAGAATTCATCACCAGTAGTTCCAGTACCCAACATAATAACACTACAAATTCAAATTAGACATAACATTAAATAATTAAAACTAATATAATTCAGGAAGCAAAAGACTAGAAGAAAATTTTCAATTATACCTTGGCAGCAGAACCCAAGTAATAATGAACATCATAACAGATACCGAAAAGTGTACGTAGTCTCAGTGATATGCAAGGGCGAAGGGACATGAAGCAAATGGAGGGTCAATTAACAACCATACTTTTTCAAAAATTAATGATTACTATATGATTTTGTTATACATTTTATAGTAAAAGGTTATAGATACCATAAATTGACCCCCTTTTTTTTCAAAGAAAAATTAGACTATTTTACAATTTCTACAGCTTGAGTTCTTATAGCATTTACTCTTGTATATTTTTTATCCCCATTGCTTCAATACCTACCTCCGCCTCGGGTGATATGCCCTGGTCTTGATGATGCGACAATTTGGTAATTCAGCGACAGCTTCTCGCAAGCACTTGACAACCCAACAAAATATTTTATCCTTCTTATAGAATTTAACCTCGACAGTTTCAAGCTGTTCACATTTGAACCGTGCAACTTTTATTTGTTTACTCCGTAACTGTCAAACAAAAGATAGAAATTAGAATAAAGAAAGAGCATAACACTTGTTGTTTGCAAATACAAAACAAAAGATATGAACTTAAAAAGTAAAGTAAAGAATTGCAATCTGAGTTTTTCTTATGAGCTATGATTTTTCATTGAGAGAAATAGCAAGATATTACCATTCAATTTAACAACTGCAAACTACTCTTTTCAGTTGTTTCCCAATTCGTTAACCTTCATCTGAAGCTTCTTTCCAAATTGATACTAACCTCCCACTCATTTATTGGTTATAGTAACACAGACAATGATCATATAATACCATACAAAAATATAGGCTGCCTTTGTGCCGTAATAAAGGTTTAGAACATATAACCTGATTTTTGGATTGCAGCCAATTTAAAACTACTTAAGAGAGAATTAGCATTTAGTCTAGTGACAAAGGCAATACTCTCTGTGTGGGTCGTGCACGTTCAAAACCTGGACTAGGGATATTAAAAACAGTTAGGTGACTTGAACACCCCCCCTAACTATACTCCAAAAAGGGAAAAAAAATCTTGGTATTAAAGATATTGAGAATATTGAAGATATTGACTAAGATACAATATCTCAGTAATTCCAGCAAGGATCTCTAAACTTGGAATGTACAGCTGTGTGCAGCCTTACATGAAATATGTGTATAATCTAGCTAGTGTAATTAGAAAATAGCAACAACTATATTGTAATTTAGGAAAGATAACAACGGCTAATTTATAATTAGCCTATATATCATGTACAATGCTTGTAAGAAAAACACAGAACATACTCAATAAAAGATTATTGTTCATCACTTCTATTTCTCTTCTAAAATCAATATGGTATTAGAGCAGGACTAAAATCCTGACTCAATTCCGCAAATCAACAACCAGACTGCAGCTAACGAGAACTGCAGCATCATCAAAAACTAAAATCGGTTCAGATCTGAACAGAAATCAGAAAAATCAGCAACAAGCAAGCAGAGGGCCAGAGTAGGACAAAATCTTGTAAATCAAGCAGCAAGCAACAAGCAACAAGCAACAAGCAACTAGCAAACAGAGAGTCTAGAGCTAACAGAGCCAAAAGAAATCCAGATTCAATAAGATTCTCTTTCTTCTCAGTTTTTTTTAAAACTAGCAAAATTTGAACCTTATCTGTTATTACCAGAAAAATCTGAACTGTTAACGGTACTAGTAGCCCATTTTCATAAAAAAAAAAAATAGTACCTGAAAACATTGTTACCAAACCGAAACAATCTAGCAATTATGACTAACCAACCTGAGATCCTTCTTATTGCAAGAAAATTGATCGATTACATAGTTGGAAATCAAACCTATGCAACAAAATCTGAAAACCCTAACTTTGGAAATCAAACTCTTCAAAACCACAAAGAGAGGGGCAAAAATCACAAGGCTCAAGCGGTGCCTCAAAATGAAACTGACCTCTCTAAAGAGGAGGCTGAGTCTTTCTCTCAAGTTTTGGGTTCAATGGAGAAGTCCAGTGGCATCACCTCAAGCGGATCAAGTAAGGTTGGGGTCGGATCTGAAGCGGCTCAATCAATTGACGATACCTCTGGATTCTCTGTGGCTCAAACAGAGCAGCTGATCCAGCTGTTAACCCAAGTAAATAGTTTGCTACAGCAGCGAACTTCAGGTTTTGTACATTCTAAATCTACTTTTAATTCTAAAAAAATTGACAATAATTTGAAATTTGCAAATATGTGTCACAACACAAGTAAATGGATTATCAATTCGGGTGCAACAGATCATATGACATGGGATCCAACCAAATTAGAAATTATTACACAAAATAAAGACCCTCAACATGTGATTGTTGCAAATGGAAATAAAGTCCAAATTCAAGGTGTTGGTACAACCAAATTTCTTACAAAAAATGTGAATGATATTCTGTATTTACCAGACTTTAACTCAAATTTATTATCGGTTAGTAAAATAACCCAAGAGTTGAATTGTAATGTCATATTCTCACCAAATAAAGTAACCCTTCAGGATCGAGAATCCGGAAATACGATTGGCGAGGGATGTTTGAAAAATGGCCTTTATTACCTTGAAGAATATAACAATAAATGTCTTGCGTCAAATTTAGTAGATCGTGACAAGTTGTTGCATTGGAGATTTGGTCATCCATCTGATCAAATTTTAAATAAACTTTTTTGCTCTAAATTAGATTCAAAAAATTGTGATATTTGCAAACTTTCAAAACAAACTAGATTACCATTTTCTTTATCTACTAATATGTCAGAAAAATGCTTTGATTTAATTCATTTTGATGTTTGGGGTCCGGCCCCGGTTGATTTGTATAATCATTTTAAATATTTTGTCACGTTTATCGATGATTTTTCTCGTACAACATGGGTTTATCTTTTAAAAGGGAAATATGACGTTTTTTCATACTTTCAAGAATTTTATAATTTTGTTGAAAATCAATATAATGCAAAAATTAAGATTTTTAGATCTGATAATGGGACAGAATACGTGAACAAAAATTTTACAGAATTTTTTAAACAAAAAGGAATTCTACACCAAACCACATGTATCAATACCCCCGAACAAAACGGAGTTTCTGAAAGAAAAAATAAACATTTACTAGAAGTCACTAGATCTCTTCTTTTTCAAACCAACGTTCCAAAATTATATTGGTCTGATGCTGTATTGACTGCAACTTATCTCATAAATAAACTACCAAGTGTAAGACTTAAAAATATGAGTCCCTTAGAAATTCTTAAGTGTAGAAAAATAGATCTTGATCACATACGAGTTTTTGGGTGTACATGTTTCGTACACATAAAAAAAACACGACAAGTTAGATAAAAATGTCATTAAAACTATATTCTTAGGTTACTCCTCTCAAAAAAAGGGGTATAAATGTTATGATCCCAAAAATCATAAACTTTATATTTCACGAGATGTCTCATTTTTTGAAAATGAACCATATTATCAAACAAATGAAAATGGGGATGCACAAGGTCCACCAGTCATATTACCTCCAAATAATTTTATTTTTCCTGAAGAAATTAATCAAGCACAGGTGGAGCATGCAGTCGAAGAACAAGACGCGAAACAAGTACAATTTCTTCAGGGGGAGATAATGAGACAATTGAAGAACAAACTCAAGAAGAAATTCAAGAAGAACCAACTCAAGAAGAAATTGCCTTGAGAAGATCTACAAGACAAACTCGACCTTCAATAAAATTAAGGGATTATATATCTCAACAGGTAATGTATCACATCCAAAATTTTATTTCATATGATATGGTATCTCCTGAATACCGGACCTACTTGGGTAACATCACAAACCAAATTGAACTAACCACATTTGGTGAAGCTAATCAAAGTCCAATTTGGAAGAAGGCTATGAAAGAAGAACTTCAAGCCTTAGAAAAAAATAACACATGGGATATAATTCATTTACCAAAAGACAAAAAACCCGTAGGTTGTAAATGTGTATACAAAATCAAATATAATTGTGATGGTACCATTGAACGGTACAAAGCTAGGTTAGTGGCAAAAGGGTTTACCTAAACTTATGGTATCGACTACCAAGAGACTTTTGCACCAGTAGCAAAGATGAATACAGTTAGAATTCTACTATCAATAGCCACCAATTTGGGATGGAATTTATCCCAAATGGATGTCAACAATGCATTCCTTCAAGGAAACTTGGAAGAAGAAGTCTATATGACTCTTCCTCCAGGGCACAAAAATGAGTCAGATTCATCACTGGTGTGTAAATTAAAGAAGGCGATCTATGGCCTCAAGCAATCTCCAAGAGCATGGTATGCCAAACTAAGTTTTTCTCTTTTAAAAATTAACTTTGTCAAAAGTACAGCAGATTCTTCTATGTTCATAAAACACTCACAAAACATCACTACTATTATTCTAGTTTATGTAGATGATATTATTATCACTGGAAATAACAATGAGAAAATTACAAAGGTAAAACAATATTTAAAAAAGGAATTTGATATCAAAGACCTTGTACAACTTTCATATTTTTTTGTAATAGAAATAGCTCACTCAAGTAAAGGATTATTTTTATCTCAAAGAAAATATGTACTTGACCTGTTAAAAGAAACTGGTAAACTAGGAGCTAAGCCAGCTAATACCCCAATGGAAACAAACACTAAACTGGGATTAGAAGATGGTGAATTACTATCTGACATATGACAATATCAAAGGCTGGTGGGAAAACTAATATATCTTGCAGTTACCAGACCTGATATTTCATTGCAGTTAGTATGGTAAGTCAATTTATGCATGCTCCGCGTACCAGTCACTTGAGTGCAATTGATAGAATACTTAGATACCTCAAATGCACTCAAGGTCAAGGGATTTGGATGAGAAAAAATAATTCTAATGAAGTGGTTGGTTTCTCTAATGCAGATTAGGCCGGTAGCTGTGACAGAAAATCAACCACGGGATTTTGTACCTTTGTAGGAGGCAACTTGGTCACATGGAAGAGCAAGAAGCAGAATGTGGTGGCAAGATCAAGTGCGGAAGCAGAATATCGAGCCACGGCATCCACTGCGAGTGAGCTCATCTAGATCAAGCAACTACTTAGCGACATGAAAATGGAGCACACAGGAGCAATGAAAATGTACTGTGACAATCAAGCTGCACGACACATTGCATCCAACCCGTGTTCCATGAAAGAACAAAACACATAGAAGTCGACTGTTACTTTGTCAGAGAAAAAGTACAGTCAGGAGAAATAAAAACCCCATTTGTTAGAAGCAAAGAGCAACTGGCATATGTTTTTACTAAAGCACTCGACAAAGCCAATCATCTAAACATACTTGGCAAGTTGGACTCAATTAATTTATTCGAACCCAACTTGAGAGGGAGTGTTGAAGATATTGAGAATATTGAAGATATTGACTAAGATACAATATATCAGTAATTCCAGCAAGGATCTCTAAACTTGGAATGTACAGTTGTGTGCAGCCTTACATGAAATATGTGTATAATCTAGATAGTGTAATTAGAACATAGCAACAGCTATATTGCAATTTAGGAAAGATAGCAACGGCTAATTTGTAATTAGCCTATATATCATGTACAATGCTTGTAAGAAAAACACAGAACATGCTCAATAAAAGATTATTGTTTATCACTTCTATTTCTCTTCTAAAATCAATACTTGGAAAAGAGTATCAGCTAAAAAAGTACATAAAAAGGAGAATCATTTAAATACCTCATCGCTGCAAAAGCTGAGACCTAAAGAAAGCTTCATTAAATTAGGACAATGCTCCAACAATGAAGAAAGTAGATTGAACTGAAGACAATTCAAACAAAGGTCACTCAAAGAAAGGCAAGTCAATTTTGAAAAGGATCTGCAATTTGCTATTTCAGCTTTCAGAAAGTCCTACAAAAAGTGAAGAAAATAAATTTCCATCAGAAAATAAAAAATACAGACCAATAGAAAATTTTGAAAAAAAAAATACCTCAAATGTGAAAGAAAATAAGTGTTTACCTCTGGCAAACAGCTGCCACCTAGATAGCTTCCTAGTTCAAGACGATGAACATTGCTGACGCCACAAAGAATGTTGCTCTTGGTCACATCAGTAGTATAATACTCACAAGTACAAATATCAAATTCAATGCATGCTTCCTGTAGAGATGGCATGTTCAATATAATCCCCTTTTCCTGGCAGTAACACATTCTAAAGTGAAATGACAAAAGATTGGGGCAGTTAATTATCATTGCACTTAACTCGCTCGATCCCTCATAACAATGTGTCATGAATTTCAAATGTTTCAGACTATGAGAAGTAATTTTAAAAAACTCAACCATGCCACCTTCCACTTGCAAATCTTCAAGCACCGGGCAACCGCAGAGAAGCTTACTCATGAAATCCTGATCAAATTCTGTAGTATACTCATTCATGAAACTCTGATCACGTACTGAAGAAAAAATGAGATGGAGCTGTTTGAGGGAAGGGAGGTTTATAACCTCAGGGGTATCGATACACCCTTCGTTGTTAAGGGTGGCATACTCTAGTGACTGGCAAGTGAAAACTTCTGAAGGCAAAAATATGTGTTTGATAGTGAGAACTCGAAGATTACACTTGATGGCATACCGAATCCAAGGTCTGATGGACGTGCACAACATGTCCACCAGCACAACAAAGTACCAAACACAATCAAGAGCCAAAGCATGTAATTGGGATGTAGCTTCACGGAGAAATAGGATCGTACTAACAAAATCTGTGAACCTCATCTCCCTGTTAAGGGAAGAATGGTTCACCTGATTGTTCCTGAGTTCCTGAAAACCAAAGTTGAGAACGGGCATAGTGGTCCAGAGAGTCTTCCATCTCTTTGAGAGCACACACAGCTGAACAGCCTCCCAAGCAGACATGAATGACATTATGTGATGCAACAGTGGATCAGGCAAGCTGCTCAACATGTCTCTGTTACCCTGAGATCTTGAGTTCTCTGACTCAGGTCTAGCCATGGTTAAAGATTCTCAGAGGAATTTTGTCAAACAGGTGTTGTGCATCAATCCTGTGCCCAAGAACAAGCAAATCAAGCAAGCCGACTAGCTAGGAACAAACACATAGTATACCTTTTCCGTAACTCAATTGCATTATATAGTAGTGGGATTCTAATTACAAGTTTTAAAGAAAATATTGCATCTATGCGCTTTTAGCTGCGCTCCCTGTGTTATATTTTATCATTATGTTTCACAACACAAAAATAATATAATGGGAAAGTTTCATAAGAGAACCAAGCAAAATCTCAGTGGTAGTCTATGTCCCTATGAACCATTAGAAAGTATATCACATACCCATCCTCAATTTCATTCCTAAAACCAAATTGCCCCAATTAGGCTTCAGTGTTTCTACATAATAAAAAGAAAGAAAGAAGAAGCCAACTCTTGCTTCCCTAAATAAAACCAAATATGTTGTTCTGCAGTCTTCTCCAAGAAAAGCAAGACATCTCAACTATTTAAATGCTTTCAACAGCACATATAATTGCTCTATTACAATCTGAATAGTTGAAAATATTTAAATGGTTAAATGACTCAGAAAAACAACATATTGAATACAAAATATTTGAAGTGGTATACAAAATATTGTATTTTGAATACAAACAAATAAGAAAAAAAAAATTCAAAAACTAACAAATATAATTAATTTTGCTAATGCTTATTCCACATAGTTGTTTATTTTTTATTCCACAGAGTTGTTTATTGTATTTTGAATACAAACAAATAACAAAAATGTCTTTTCAAAAACTAACAAATGTAACTAATTTTGCTAATGCTTATTCCACATAGTTGTTTATTTTTTATTTCACCTTTTTTTTCTAAACCATTCTCTTGTTCTCCATCCTCCGAAACAAACACCTTACAACTACCCGAGCATGTTTCGCACGACACAAATTTCATAGCCCGCATCCTCCCAAGTGTCTTCCATCTGCGAAAACCTGTAGCAACTTACCGGTGAATCTCTCTCCTAGTTGACTATATTTGGTAAAGAAGCAAAATGACAATTACAGAGAAGAATATGCTAATGACCAATGGACCCCACAAAACTGAATCCACACATGCTAGCAATGCTGAGCCTTCTTCATCCTGAAAAAAGAGAGAACAATCTTTTAAAATTGTAATTAGTTGTACCAAAGCAAATTCTCACTAAATCAAAATTTCCAGATAAATTTATTTTCTGGTAACTTCTAAGCATGTAGGACTGGGAGGGAATCTACAGATGTCTCCAATATTTTTGAAAATAACCTAGAAAAGAAACCTCAAACAAATTTTTACTATAATGTATCTATAAATCAAAGGTTCCAAAATAACACTGTATTAAAACTGATATCACTATAAAATGCTTGGATGTGTTAAGTTATAACCCCAATTTTTCATATTCTAAGTAAGCAATTGAGGTTTAATAAACCAATGCTGACAGAATCAAGGCAACAGCTAATTGTGCCGAAATAGTAGCCCATAACAGACTCCAAGTCAACAGCTATGAGATATTTGGTATGTGCTTCTTCATTTCCAGGGCGATTTTAACACTTATCTTTCGTTGTTTCTTGCAATTTTCATTTCCAGGGCGACAGGCATGTGCTTCATGCAATAAAACATTTGAGTTGAGATATTTGGTACTACGTGACTGGTGGTAGGCGACTGAAACTTCAAATCGACCTCAAATCGACAACAATCGACCTCAGACAAGGAGACAGAGAGCTTACCGAAACACCATTTCCAGCAAGACAGACTGACGGAGAGAGAGACGATCCTCTGGCCACAGGCGTCGACAGAGAGGACAGAGCGCGGCTGAGCAGAGCGGTTGGTCTCTAGCGACGCCGTCGTGGGTGGTGGTCTCCAGCGACACCGATGCTTTCTCCGTTCCTACAGCGTGCGAGAGAGAGAGCGGCGAGAGAGATGAGGTTGTGTCGCTCGAACCTAACTGGACGTATCCAGTGAAGGTTTTAATTCAAACCAGTGACAAAAATAATAGGTGATCTGATCTCACTTGCACGAATCTTGAAACAGATCCAATGAATACAAATGCAAAGTACAATGGACAGTCTGCTTTGCAAAGCACAATAACCTATCTCTCTCTATATATATATATTATATATATATATTATGCAATTGCACATGTTTAATTATTTCTTTAGTTTAGGAGGTAGCATAACACACCGTCATTTTTATTCATGTCCATCAAACCTTACATTTCGCCAACTCTGTTCACGAAACTCAAATTTTGTTAAAAATGTCCAAACTGGCTATTAAATCGCCGGTTTCTAATTTTTATTAGGAACCGGCTCTTAAATAATGGGTTCCTAAAAAATTAGAAACCGGCTATTAAATGGCCGGTTCCTATCTTTTTTTTTTTTTGGAAAAAATTATATAATTTTTTTATTAAAGTTTAAAAAAAAAATTGATATGTTTCGATGAAATTGGATAGAAAAATAAATAATTTAGTTTATTTCAAGTCCTTGAAATCAAACAGGAAGACATAATGCTTGTATAAGAAATTTTTGAAGGACTGAAACAAATAATCCGGATCAATATTTTTCAGATTGCATTTTTTGCGATTGTAAGAAAAATTAAAATATTTCATTGTGTGTTATTAGAAAAAAGAAAACTTTCGTAGAAGTGTCAAATATTTTTCAAAATGATTTAATAACATCATTTAAAAAAAAATATATCATTAATTACTTAAAAAAATTACATTAAAATGATTTGAAAATTTTCTAAAACTTTAAACGGCCATAACTTTTGCTAGAAAAGTCGGATTGACGCGTATGACGTCAATTCGGAAAGGGGAGGAGGAGACGGTGGCGACCGTCACCCCGGGATTTACCCCGAGTATCGGAAAAATTAGAATTGCCAAAAAACGTCGTTTAGTACCTCAAAAATTAAGTTTAAGATTTTTAGTGTCTCAACTGAATTTTTTTATGTTGAAAAATACTTTTCAGCACCGAGAAATGCATCAGCAGCAAGTATAATTGCCACAGGAGAAGTCTTATACAAGCATTATGTCTTCCGGTTTGATTTCAAGGACTTGAAATAAACTAAATTATTTATTTTTCTATCCAATTTCAAAGAAACATATCAATTTTTTTTTTAACTTTAATAAAAAAATTATATAATTTTTTCCAAAAAAAAAAAAAAGATAGGAACCGGCCATTTAATAGCCGGTTCCTAATAAAAATTAGAAACCGGCTGTTTAATAGTCGGTTCCTAATTTTTATAGGAACCGGCCATTTAAGAGCCGGTTCCTAATAAAAATTAGAAACCGGCGGTTTAATAGCCGGTTTGGGCATTTTTAACAAAATTTGAGTTTCATGGGCAGAGGTGGCAAAATGTAAGGTTTGATGGGCATGGATAAAAATGACGGCATAACACAGCAAACCTTTTTCATTCTGAGTATAATTCAGATCTCTTCTAAGCCGTAATTAAGTTGAAAATGGAGGATCAAAGGATTTTCCCGGATAAAGATTGTTACCATCCGCTACTACGAAACCCAGGCATAATTTATGGATTACATATTAACTTGACCTATATTACCAATGTGAACCCATAATTGATTTGTTATTTGTTTTTTCTATTAAAAGAAGCTGGTTAATCAGTCTCATTTGTTACTGGCTCTAGTACCATAAATTATGTTAGTTGGAAGGTTTGTACTATAAATTTGGGTTTATACCATAAATTCCTTGAATTCTAGTACCCGATTATCTAATGGATATGAACTCGATATGTTATTTGAACCCAATTCCTGTTACCGAGTGACATAAATCTTGCATCTGCCCTTGGATCTCTCGCCCAGCCTTGATCTACAATTCTGCATCGCATTCATTGGTGCCTCTTACTGTAGAATTGTAGATCAAGACTGGGCGAGAGATCCAAGGGCGGATGCAGGAATTCTGTCACCCCGTGAGAGAAATTGGGTTCAAATAGCTTATCGGGTTCATATCCATTAGATAATCGAGTACTATGATTCAAGAAATTTGTGGTATAAACCCAAATTTATAGTACAAACCTTCCAACTAACATAATTTATGGTACAAATGAACTGGTACCGGAGCCAGTAACAAACTATTCCTCTGTGGTTTTGACCATTACTTTGCTTGATAGACTTCACATTAGGGTAGTGTGAGAGTATAACCTTAACTCTGTGACGAAAGCTTAAAACTGAAATAGGATAATTTGGTATCAAATTGTTTTTCTATGGTTGGACTTTGCTTTATTTCTTTATTGCATAAGCTCTGAACAAGCACGCAGCACCTTTGACTTAAATTAGGGCCTAGGCACAAAAAATGTCACATTCTCTCACGTTTCCAACAAGTGAAATCAAACAAATTAGAAGTTACCGTAATGCTCCAGGGGCAGGGCGTCGCCTAGCAGATAGAACGGAGAAGAGCGAGCGAGAAGACAGCGCAGGGGTGGACTTAGAGAGTCGAGAGTGAGAGAGAGCGATGCGCGCATCAGAGTGCGACTTGGAGTCCGAGACAGAGAGAGATCGTGCTTGAGGCTTCTTCAATCTCCATAGATATTGGAGGAGGCCCAATAATAGACATCAGCATTATAAAATTTATCCAGAAATAGAAAACGAAATATGGAGGAGGCCCAGAAAGTCAAAGGGGTAATATTGGGCTGATGGGATCTCCATAGATACTCAGGTCATCTGCATTTGCAGTGTGCCCAAAGGCCCCAAAACCACTATGCTAATGGGCAGTCCTAATGGAAATCTATCTATATATCTATCTATCTATTTATCTACAGTACACTCTACAGTACAACTAATCGGTGGCTACCACGATTCATCCTCTCTAACTTTTCCCTCAAATTCTAGGCCACTGGAAAGTTCCATCTCTTCAAGTAAAAACGAAAAAAAAAATGGAAAAGAGAAGAATTGAGTTCATATAGAGAAATCGTCCTCTCAATCTCTCCTGTACATTTGCGATATAGAACAACCTCTCTTCTAAATCCCGTCTCTCTTCATCTTTGCTCTCTACATTTGGCGCTGCAGAGAAGTTCTCTCTTTGGCGCGCTACAGAGATGCCCGATCTCTCTCTGTCTCGGATATAGCTCAAATGGTCTTTTATAGCTCAAATGAGACTGATTGGCCATCTTCTTTTAATAGAAAAAACAAATAACAAATCAAATTTGGGTTCACATTGGTAATATAGGTCAAGCTCTTAATTTAATATGTAATCCATAAATTATGCCTGGGTTTCGTAGTAGCGGATGGTAACAATCTTTATCCAGGAAAATCCTTTGATCCTCCATTTTCAACTTTATTACGGCCTAGAAGAGATCTGAATTATACTCAGAATGAAAAAGGTTTGATGTGCTATGCTACCTCCTAAACTAAAGAAATAATTAAAAATGTGCAATTTCATAATATATATATATATATAGAGTGTGACTAATATGCTTTCGGTAGCATTTCAGCCGAAATACATCCAACTCATTTTTCAATTTTCGAAGTCCAAACCGTTAGATGTGTTCTCCATATTTAAATGTGCTTGGTGACCAAATTTTAGATTTTTTTGAATTTTTTTACTATTTATTAAGCCACTTTGAAAATCGCTGATCCAACGGTGGCTTAACCAAACAGTGAAACCGTTGGATCAACGATTTTCAAAGTGGCTTAATAAATAGTAAAAAATTCAAAAAAATGTAAAATTTGGTCTCCAAGCACATTTCAATATGGAAAACACATCTAACGGTTTGGATCGACCATTTGGACTTCAAAAATTGATAAATGAGTTGGATGTATTTCGGCCGAAATGCTACTGAAAGCATATTAGCCACACTCTATATATATATATATATATATATATATATATATATATATATGGGCTAACTTGCTTTGGGAAGTAAAGTGGGTTCTTTATTTCCCGCTCGTATCGACATTTTCAAAGTTCAAATGGCCGATCTGAACCGCTCAACATGTTATCCATATTGAAATGTGCTTGGAGACCAAATTTTACATTTTTTGGAATTTTTTTACTATTTATTAAGCCACTTTGAAAATCGCTGATCCAACGGTTTCACTATTTGAACAGTGAAACCGTTGGATCAGCGATTTTCAAAGTGGCTTAATAAATAGTAAAAAAATTCCAAAAAATGTAAAATTTGGTCTCCAAGCACATTTCAATATGAATATCACATCTAACGGTTCGAATTGGCTATTTGAACTTTGAAAATGTCGATACGAGCGGGAAGTAAAGAACCCGCTTTACTTCCCAAAGCAAGTTAGCCCATCTCTCTCTCTATATATATATATTATGAATGTAGAGTAGAACTAGGGTGCTCCTAAGTTCACCCAACCTCTTGTGAACTTGATTCTAAAATATATCAAATTGACTTTAAACGATGAATCCAAACCATTGAAATCCTTCTACCTAATGATTGATGTGTCTACATGTGAAAATTTTAAAATTTCGAATTAATTTAATATAAAGTCAAGTGGTCAAAAGAGTCCAAAAAATGAATGCATTAAAATTAATTTATAAAACTTAAAATTTTGACCACTTGACTCTATATTAAATTAATTCGAAACCTTAAAATTTTCACATGTAGACGCATCACTCATTAGGTAGAAGGGTTTCAACGGTTTGGATTTATCGTTTAAAGTCGATTTGATATATTTTAGAGTCAAGTTCACAAGAGGTTGGGTGAACTTAGGAGCACCCTAGTTCTACTCATGAATATGCTTGGAGACCAAATTTTACATTTTTTGAAATTTTTTTGCTATTTATTAAGCTGGTTTGAAAACCGTTGTTTTCAATACTCCGGAAATTTAATAAAAACAGCAGTTTTCAAACCAGCTTAATAAATAGCAAAAAAATTTCAAAAAATGTAAAATTTGGTCTCCAAGCACATTTTAATATATATTGAACATCTAACGTTTGGATTTGCTGTTTGAACATCGAGTACTAAGATATGACCCCGGTAGCAACTTAGCCACACTCTATATATATAGAGAGAGAGAGTGTGTCTTCTATGGACATAAGGACCTATTTGTAAAATAAACATATTTTTATTTCCAAAGTTCAAACAGTCGATCCGAACCGTTCATCTTGTTCTCCATATTAATATGTGCTTGGAGACCAAATTTTACATTTTTCTAAATTTTTTTACTATTTATTAAGATGGGTACAAAAGTCAATGATCTGAATTTGATATTTTTTGTACCCATCTTAATAAATAGTAAAAAAATTCAGAAAAATGTAAAATTTGGTCTCCAAGCACATATTAATATGGAGAACAAGATGAATGGCTCGGATCGACTGTTTGAACTTTGAAAATAAAAATATGTTCATTTTACAAATAGGTCCTTATGTCAATAGAAGTCTTTGCCATATCAGAACTCCTATAATTGCACGTTGAAAAATCGGAGATTGAATGGTGTATCTGTCCAGAGATGATCTCAGCCATTCATTCAGCAGATCCAACCATTCTAAACCATTGTATTGAATATAAGATATTATGAATGTATTTTATGTATCAGTTTATGTACAAGTCTGAAATTAGTTATAAAGAGACTCGCCACATAACTGGCCACAGAAATTTTTTCTTATTTTTCCCTCTCTTCCCCACGCGTCTATCGTTTCTTCACGCGTCTTTCCCTCTTCGACCCTCTCTGTCTCCGCCTTTCCTCTCTTCGGATCCGATCTCCGCCTCTCTTCGGATCCTCTTTTCTCTCTTCTGTTTCATCGACCGGTTCAAGTTTGTGCCGCTCCGGACACTCCAATCTAGGGTTCGGTTCTTCAAGATCACCGCGCTCGGTCTTGTCTTCTGCGGATCTATCGTTAGTGGCAACATTTCTCTCGGATATCTACCCGTCGCCTTCAACCGGGCAGTGGGGGCCACCACCCCTTTCTTTCTTGCGTTTTTTGCATACATCATGACGGTCAAGAAAGAGGCCTCGACTCACTACATCACGCTTATTCCGGTCGTCGTCACCGGCGTCATCATTGCTACTTGGGGTCAGTCACTTTTCCTCTATAATTTTTTTTTGGAATTCTTCATAATTAAGTTTCAATTTTCTAAATATCAACCTTTTGTGTTTAGATCTCGCTCGAATGATTTATAATTTTGCATTTTAATAGAAAGTAGGAAATTCGGAATAATTCGCTTTTGCCATAAGTCTTAGATCCGATTACGAGTAATTGATGTTAGATCTATTAGATACTTAAATTGAGCTGCTTTTAAAGAAATAGAACGCAAGCTATGCTAATTCTCGTAGGTTTTAACACTCTCGTGATTATCGTCTCGGTTTTTTTGCATTCATGCTTTCTTTGAAAATGCATATTAATAATAACAACTCTTTGGGATAAAAAAAATGGGCTCATAATTTTCAATTTTGATCCTTACAATGAGGGTCTAAATATAGAATGTATATTTTAGCCCTTCGAGAAGAAGAAAAGTTCAAAGTCCGTGAAATAAGAAACATGATTCGAGATCTCCCCGACAAGCCACCTTAAATTAGCAAACTATACTTCGCACCATCAAAACATGCTTTTTCACTAATCTTCTTCTTCTCCTCTCAACTATCCAATAGTGAAGTTCTTTTTCTTATTAGATGTAGAATACAAATAATATATCGATTACTCGAATTGTTGACACTTGTTTTTCGTATTCCTTTTGACATGTACCGGATGTACAAATATTAGTTTGTCTTTTGAAATGGATTTTTAGCTCAAACATTTGGATAGAGTCCCTGAATCTCATGGTGATGATGGTTCGAATCCATCAAGATCCTTAATAATACATGAATTGAAGCACCTCAAACACTGCAAGTTAATAATTCTTTTATGTCTTCATTTGTTGGTTTCTTCTTTTATGTCTTCATTTGTTGGTCTCATTACTTTTAGGATTTTCCTTTTTTCTGGTAAGAAGTATCTGATCCATACATTTATGATTCGGTGTCATTCATGTATAATTTGAAAATAATTGTCTTTGATTTGATTAATAGTATTTGAAAATATAAAAATTCTTAATTTTATGTACATAACACTAAGTACATTTATAGTTTGCACAATGATTTTTGTGTCACGATTAACCATAAGGAGAGTAGTGAGAAAAAAACATCACACGTGAGATAATTAACAAAACAACTATAACAGTACAAATTTCATAGTAAGATAATTAAATTTAACAAAATATTTGCTGGTACGGTTCAAATATCACATTTAAAGAAAATAATCAAAATAAATTTATAATTTCCACGGCAATGCGTGGCCGGCACTTGCTAGTATATATATATATATATATAGGCTATTATGCTTTGCAAAGCAAACTGCTCCTTGTGCTTTGCATTTTAATCCCTTGGATTTCCTTTAAGATTCGTGCAAGTGAGATCAGATCTCCTCTTCAATATTTCGCTGGCTTTGAATTATGAGATTTAACTGGACATCTCCAATTAGCAAAACAGACAAAGTCGCGGCTCTCCTTTCATCTCTCTCTCTCGCACGCGGAAACGGAGAAGCCCAGAAAAGTCGCGGCGCACCAGAAAATCATTTTTCGGTAAGCTCTCTCTCTCCTTTTCTGTACTTTCTCTGTGTTGAGAAGATCATTTTTTCCCTCTTTCCGTTTACCTCTGTGCTTGCTATATTCAAAACCCTAGATTTTGGGTGGTGCCTTTTCTTGCGATTTTTGCCTTTAGTGCCTTTCTTGGTGCTATTCACGGTGCCTGGTGCCTTTCTTTTAGTCAATAGAAGCTTTCTCTCCTTCATTCTAGGGTTTCTGTTGTTTATCATCAGTAATTTCGTTTTTTTGTCAATCAGGGACGTTTTTTGGTCTCCTTAGAAATCACCAATGGATTACACTTTATATGTATATTCTATTGGATTACACACTTTTGAGTACTTATAATATAGTGAAATTTCTAGCTAAAAATCTATCGGAATATGGTACGATGTTTCATTAAGGCTGTTTAAGAGTCCTAATAGATGAACTTCCATATCAAGAATATTTTTATCTTGTTTTAATCTCAAAAACTATATACAATACATTTAATTTTGCCTTAATTTTTTAATGGAAAAGGAAAATAGCCACATACCTTGAGATTTTGCAAGGCTTTTGGAATTCCAGAAAACCTAATCCATGAATATTGATTCTTCTCCTTTCTTACAAGAACCTAAAAGAAAACAATAACAGTTGAAAATCACAAACACAAACCTGGAATTTCTTATTTTACATATAGAACCCTGCAATTTTTTATTTTATATATCTTCTCTATACATCTTTTAAAGGAAAAATTGGCTTACCGCATACCCTGAAATGGGTAAAGACCGGCACCAAGGTCGTGGTGCTACCCTGCGGCCTCACCTCATATATGTTGAATGATACAATTAAATGATACAATTTATATGTGGAACATATATGTTGTTTCATTTTATAGAAGTCTACATTTAATTAAAAATCGACCCGCCACATATGTTCCTGTGTCTACATTTAATTAAAGAGAATAGGTTTTGTTTGGTTTAAATGATACAATTTATAATTAATTTTTCCTGTGCCTTTTCTCTCTGTGCAGCTTCTTCCAAAGCATCTTTTCCTCTTTTCTATGTCCCACGTGGGTCTTCTCCTTGCCGACTTTTCTCTGCTTGAGATAAAGCAATCGATTAAAGAAGAAATCGATCGATTTGCTTTCCTCCTCTTCCGTTCCACCTCTCCTCCGTTTACTTTCTTTCCAATTTAAAGACGATTTGGGAACGCAACCTCCAAACGACGAAGGTTCACCGCTATTGAGGCCACGGTCTCCCCGAGCTACTTGCTATTCTTTGTCGTGGGTTTCACTCTAATCACGTGCCGCTCTCGATTTCTCTCCTCCCTTCTCTATCGTGTGCGTTGCTATCTCTGAACAATTTCTTTAAAGGCGAGAGTAAGCCTGAATCAGCCAAGGCGAACGGTACTTCTTCTTCCCTTTTATTTCTTCTCACAATATTTCCTTTAATGCTTCATCGTTGTTTGTTTGTTTCCCATTAGGAGAGTTCATCCAACAAATATTTCCTTTATTTAATTTAATTTGTTAGTTTGAGGATCGTTATTATTATTATTTATTTTATTTTTATTTTGGAAGTGGAGAACCAATTTGATTTGGTTCAATTGGCACCCTTTTGTAAAAGGGCTCGTGCTTTGCAAAAAATAGTGGCATGTACCAAAAATTTGAGAACTTTGCCAAGTGTGCCAATACTGTAGGCCACTATTTTTTGCTAAAAATATGTTTTTCAATCATATAACCGAAATAGTAATTCAGCAGAAAAAAGAAAATGAATAATTTGTAGTTATTTCATTTCATTTTATTCATTTCATCATATATAAAAATATGTATCTGCTGAACCACCAACATCTTCAAGGTAATCTTCTATATCTCTTGCTATCTAGATACAAGGAACATCAATCTTAACCAAAATTTTATAACGAAAGTACTATTTTTATTTCCCTAACTGGTTTATTACATGAAAACTGTTTTTTGAGAAAACACAAAAATGCACTAAACTAATATAGTGAATCAATTTTTCTGTACTTGTTAAATTTATTTACTAATAAATAAATCTGCAAGAAAGAACTTAATTTATTGTTAAGTTGTATTTGTGTTTGTTGTATTTGATGCCAATCAACAAGGTTATCTGAGTATGCAAAACTTAAGTGTTTATAGCACCTATTATGGAAGAAACAATAAAGAAAACGATTTATTGTTTATCACGTGACGTAAGATTATAGCATTCTGGTCAATCTAGGTACAATAAGATGAGATTTGCATATGTTCAGTAAACTAAATTAGTTTTGTGTCAATATGTTAAAATTAAGGGACTTACATGAAATATTGTTCAATTCATTTTAATTAGTTCCTAATGTATGATAAAATTCATTAAGCAATAATTGAATGTATTTCTCATTTTTATATGGATATCGATTTGCTTTTAAGAAAGATGGTCAGTATGAAGTTTTTGTTTTTTATAAAATAATTCAACTATGATTTGAGATTCTGAGTTATAACTGGTCATTGGAGAATTTTCTTTTCTTTGATTTATCTAGCAATTGTTGCTGTATTATTTTATTTATTCATCTAATAGTATTGCGAAGGTATGCTGAAATTCTGCCTTAGGGTGGTATTCTACAAAAATAATTGTTGTTTTATTGCAATTTATATGAATTTCCAACACCTCAAATGTTATTTATCTTTTTTTCTTATAGTGAATTTTGTTGTCTTTAAGACAAGCATGTGCATAAATTCTCCATGTATCTTTTGCATTTGTTTCCCTGTAGCCAGGGCAGATTGGATTTGAAGTAACTTTATGTAGTACGATGTCTTTTGCCCCTCAGTTAATTAAGAATATAGTGGTTTAAAAGAATAAAAGAAATGGTGAATTGGAAGCCACACGGTGCCCTTAAAATGCAGGTTTAGTTGCAAGATCCTTCGGAATAATTTTATTTCGTCTTCTCTTTATAGGCCTGACATATTTGGTGTATTAAAGAGCAGTACATATTCGATTCAAGCATTCTTTTGGAGTTTAGTGGCTTGCCAGCGAGTTGGTACAGTCTCTCCGTAATAATTGTATTTTGTGTATTAGTACTGGATTAACTATGGTTAAGCAATAACATTTTGCAATTTATGAGTGGCAGGTATCATAACAACTACTGTTAGGAAGTATAGCTATTTGAAGTGGCAGGTATCATAACACATTTATTTAAGAAGTATAATTATTTGAAGAACATATGCAAAAAAATATAGCAAGTTATTTGACAACTACTGTTAGGATTATTACATCATATCTGGCACGACCCGTTCATCAATCTCTTTGAGCATGAGTTTATGCCTCGAGCTATCCCAGGGTCGTGTCTTTTGGAACAGTAATTTACGAGGATTTTCTTAAATGATCTGAAATAAGTCTATTTTGCCCATTTATTTATGCATAAAGTCAGATTCAAATAGAAACATTAACTAACTAGGTTTTTCTTACATAATTTCTCTGTCAATATGTCTCTCTCGAGATCAGATTATAATGAATCACTTAATTTAATTTGAAATTGGATCTATGATTTCTGTTCAAAGTTTTTCATTTTCTGCTACTTTTTGTTATTTTCTGAAAAAAAAAACTCATAAAATGAGAGTGCGCTATCCAAAATATATGGCACTTTCATGTGTCTAAAAACTAATTCAAATCCAAATTGATTTCCAAAACTTCCTAGAATACCCCTTTCAGACTAATAATACTAAAAAGTTTCTATTGGACGAAACAATAACACCAAGATTTTTACTATTGAACTCTATTGAATTGAAATCAATTGAACTCTAACACACTCATGGTCCCAATCATACTCTTATACTGGATCAGATATGCAAAAAACACTCATGAGGTCTAAAGTAGTGTTGAAAGTTGAGAGGATATGGGTCAGATAATGTCAAGGGTTATTTGTATTTATATTATTTTATATTTGGCAAGCTTGGTTTAAGATAAAAGAAAAGAGTGGTGGGTATATTGCAAGGGAAAATGCAAAAGTTAGAATTGCCCATCTACTGGCAAATAAGGGACGGATGTACCAGTGGGATAGAAATGGAGCTACATTATCAAATTTTGATATAGAAGAATAATTGCAAATCCTACGTGCTGTGTAAAAAAAATCCAAATTCTATACTGTCTTTTAGTTAATTTTTGCTTTGAAACCTAAGTCAGGAAGCATATATATATATTGACAGCCTTTAATTTGAAAATATTGTAACTCTCCCCATTCAAGATCACTAGATAATTGTCAAAGTAGGAAAGGTGGGATTTATGTGGGAACAAAGAGAAAGGAGAAAAAGAAAAGAGGTACAAAGGTTAAAATAGGCAATTTATAAATTTTATATGAGTTGTATTATAAAAATCAGTAAATTACTAAATTGGGTATATTTGTGAGCATTTGAACTTTACAAGGGTAAATATGATATTATGAACTTTAGAGAGGGAAATATGTGATTTCAAGGCTTTCGAGGGGGATACATGAAATTCCCCCTAAAAAAACAGTGCGTTTTCTCTATTAATTATAATAAATATTATTATGCTCATTTGTTATCATGATATATGAATATTATAGTTTTTCTGGATTTTGATTCTGTATTGAATTGTAATAACTAATAAGGCATATGGTTGTCAATAATAGTTGAAATATTTTATTTTGCCCCCTCATGTTTTGGCTTTTTCTGGGTACACTAGGCTAGCCAATGTGTGTTTTAAACAGTGCATTGACATTGTGTGCTTTCTACTTTTCTTCATTTCTTTGTATAATTTTTTCATGTTTTTTTGTAATATTTTAGATGATTCTAAGACTGGAGGTACAGTATTTCTCTAAGGGTACCCTTGTACCAAGATGGCGATGTGCTAACACTATGTTAGAGTTTTTTGCTTTATTAATTATGGTTCATTAATAGTTCTATTATTGGCTTCTTTTTTGTTAGTGCTATTGTTTTTGCTTGTAAGCATGTGAGGCTATTTGTTTTATTTCTCACAAAAGAACTCATTTAATGAAAAATATCAAAACAATATTTCAGTTCCGTTGCAACGCACGGGCACTTGACTAGTATATTTATATACATCGTATTCTTGTATATTGGTTTTGAAACTGAATGCTTGATCAAAATCCATTTCTCTGTTTCTCTGTCTCTATTTGTTTTTCTCTTTGGCTTTCTCACTTTTTGCCTTTTGTCTTTTCCACTTCTCCGCCGCCTCTTCTCCTCCTTCCTCCGACGAATCCCTACCTGAATCCCAATCCAAATCCTCCGTCTCCTACTACTTCAAAGACATCAAGGAGCATATCAGTTCTCTCTTCCCCTTCTTTTCTCCTCCCAGCTCACAGCACCGATGCACAACACCTGATTGACGAAATTCCTCTGAGAATCTTTAGGTCTCAGTGAGGTACTTAATGATTCTCTCTTTTTTTATCTATTTTTTGAACTGATACTCTTTTCCAAGAGTTTTTTTTTCTTTGAGAAAAAAAAATGCAACATGAGTCTGGTTTGGTTTCTGTTTTTTTTTTTTTTTGTTTAGTGTTTGGTTTAGAAAAACAGGTGAAATAAAAAATAAACAACTCTGTGGAATAAGCATTAGCAAAATTAGTTACATTTGTTAGTTTTTGAAAAGACATTTTTGTTATTTGTTTGTATTCAAAATACAATAAACAACTCTGTGGAATAAGCATTAGCAAAATTAATTATAATTGTTAGTTTTTGAAAAAACATTTTTCTTATTTGTTTGTATTCAAAATACAATATTTTGTATACCACTTAAAATATTTTGTATTCAATATGTTGTTTTTCTGAGTCACTTAACCATTTAAATATTTTCAACTATTCAGATTGTAATAGAGCAATTATATGTGCTGTTAAAAACATTTAAATAGTTGGGAGCACCTTTGACATAAATTAGGGCCTAGGCACAACAAATGCCACATTCTCTCACGTTTCCAGCAAGTGAAATCAAACAAAATTAGAAGTTATCTTAATGCTCCAGGGGCAAGGCGTCGCCTAGCAGATAGAACGGAGAAGAGCGAGCGAGACTACAGCGCAGGGGCGGACTTAGAGAGTCGAGAGAGAGAGAGAGAGCGATGCGCTCGTCAAAGTGCGACTTGGAGTCCGAGACAGAGAGATTGGGCTTCTCTGTAGCGCGCCAAAGAGAGGACTTCTCTGGATCGCCAAATGTAGAGAGCAAAGATGAAAAGAGACGAGATTTGGGAGAGTGGTTGTTCTATATCGCAAATGTGCAAATGTACAGGAGAGATTGAAGGACGATTTCTCTAGATGAACTCAATTCTTCTCTTTTACATTTTTTTTTTCGTTTTTACTTAAAGAGATGGAACTTTCCAGTGGCCATAGAATTGGAGGGGAAAGTTAGAGAGGATGAATCGTGGTAGCCACCGATCAGTTGTAATGTAGAGTGTACTGTAGATAGATAGATATATAGATAGATTTCCATTAGAACTGCCCATTAGCATAGTGGGTTTTGGGGCCTTTGGGCACACTGCAAATGCAGATGACCTGAGTATCTATGGAGATCCCATCAGCCCAATATTACCCCTTTGACTTTATTGGACCTCCATATTTCGTTTTCTATTTCTGGATAAATTTTACGATGCTGGTGTGTATTATTGGGCCTCCAATATCTATGGAGATTGAAGAAGCCTCAAGCCCGATCTCTCTCTGTCTCGAACTCCAAGTCGCACTCTGACGCGCGCATTGCTCTCTCTCTCGACTTTCTAAGTCTGCCCCTGCACTGTAGTCTCGCTCGCTCTTCTCCGTTCTATCTGCCAGGCGACGCCCTGCCCTGGAGCATTACAGTAACTTCTAGTTTTGTTTGATTTCACTTGCTGGAAACGTGATAGAATGTGGCATTTTTGTGCCTAGGCCCTAATTTAAGTTAAGGGTGCTCCGTGCTTGTTCAGAGCTTATGCAATAAAGAAATAAATCAAAGCCCAACCGTAGGAAAACAATTTGATACCAAATTATCCTATTTCAGTTTTAAGCTTTCGTCACAGAGTTAAGGTTATACTCTCACACTACCCTAATGTGAAGTTTATCAAGCGAAGTAATGGTTAAAACCACAGAGGAATAGTTTGTTACTGGCTCCGGTAACAGTTCATTTGTACCATAAATTATGTTAGTTGGAAGGTTTGTACTATAAATTTGGGTTTGTACTATAAATTTGGGTTTATACCATAAATTTCTTGAATCCTAGTACCCGATTATCTAATGGATATGAACCCAATAAGCTATTTGAACCCAATTTCGGTGACAGAAATCCTGCATCCGCCCTTGGATCTCTCACCCAGCCTTGATCTACAATTCTACAGTAAGAGGCACCGATGAATGCGATGCGCAGATTTCTTCTCTATGGGCAGAGCCAGAGGCTATATTCAAGGGGGTTCTCGGCTGCCAGCTGGGACCCACTTCATGTTTGTGTGGTTGGGAGCGGCCCTGCAGGATTCTACACTGCTGAGAAGGTACAATTTTGCTTCTTGGATTGTTTACTTCCACTGGTATTATTAAACCATGTTTTACAGTTCTATTTATTTATTTCCCTTCTTGGACTGTAGATGTTAAAGGCTCATGAAAGGGCAGAAGTCGACATCATAGACCGACTGCCAACACCATTTGGGTTGGTGAGATCAGGTGTTGCACCGGATCATCCTGAAACCAAAGTAAGATTTTAGCTGTGTTACTGGAGTGATCATTTAGGATTTGAATGTTTGGCATTTTAAAGAATTAAATCATGTGACAGATTGTGGTAAACCAATTTTCTCGTGTAGCTTCGCATGATCGGTGCTCATTCTTTGGGAATGTATCCCTTGGGAGTAGTGTTTCTCTGTCAGAACTTCGTCAGACCTATGATGTGGTAAGTCCTTATATTAGTTTCTTATATGAGTATTAAGTGTAAAGTGTAAAAAAAGATGATTATTTTGTAATTGAGGTTCAAGCTATAGCACTAGAACCCCATAAATCATTTTAGTACCAGTAACGCCACCACACCGATTAGGTTTGATTCTCGTCACTACTTAATAATCTGCTGCATTGATTTAATTTCTTTTCTTCAGGTTGTACTTGCATATGGATCAGAGAGTGATAGGTCCCTTGGCATACCAGGCGAAGTGAGTTGCCCAACTGAGTTTTAAACTTTCAAATTCATGTTTATGATTCCTCCTCTGTTTATTATTTATATTAGCTTTATGTTTGTATAGGATTTGAAAGGGGTATATTCGGCTAGGGAATTTGTGTGGTGGTACAATGGCCACCCTGATTACCGTGACATGGCTCCAGAATTATGTGATAGTGATACAGCAGTAGTTCTTGGTCAGGTACCCAATAAAATTCTTACAAAATATTATCATGTAATATAATTTATGGAATCATAACTTTTCAGCAAGGAATGATTCCACGACCTTCTATTTTTGCTTGGTTAACCCTGATCATTGTTTTTCACGTGATGTTTAAATTGCAAGGGAAATGTAGCACTTGATGTTGCCAGAATCCTTCTGCGCCCAATAAGTGAGCTTGAAACAACAGATATTGCAGACCATGCTTTAGATTCCCTTCGAAAAAGTACAATAAGGTAGATTTTACTTTCACAGTGTGTTACTTTACTGTGTAGGCTTGACAATGCATAGTCACTTGAGATTTTATAATCCTCTTGCTATAGAAATGTGTACTTGGTTGGAAGAAGAGGTCCGGTACAGGCTGCTTGCACAGCAAAGGAATTGCGTGAAATTCTGGGTAAATTCAGCTCTCTTTTTCTTGAATAAAGACATTCTTCTTATTTGCAGACAGCACGATTAATTTATCTGCAAATAAACCCACTTTAAATGGACAATTATTATTCAGAACCCAAATCTTATTGTGAGAACCATTTACCCTTCCGTTATCTTTTTCCTTGAATGGGTTATTGGGGTTAAGAGTTTTAGAGATCTGGGTCATAAGAAGAGAGGGAAGGAGTGGAAAAGGTTTTGTGGTTTCTAAAAATGGTGAAGAAAAATAAAAAATGAGGAACTAGGGAGGGAGGAATTCAATTTAGAGGAGCATACTGCCTTTCACATGACAACAGTATGAGGTCTGAGTGGGTTGAAGTAGTGTTGTAGTTATAGAGTCAAGGACAAAGTAACCATTGCTTTTGTCTATCACACAATAAGAGGTCATCTTAATTATGGTGTTGTTTGCAAATATCAAAAATCAAATGCTGCTCTGCTAAAACTACCATAGTCTTTTTACCACAACTTCACCGTTTTGCAATTTAGATCAGCTAGAATGATTTATTCTATAGGTCAATGAATTCTGTAGGTATGAAGAACTTGAATGTTCATATAAACGAAGCTGACTTGGCTACATCTCCATTGGATGAGGTTTTATATCTGCTCTTTTTTTCAGATGGTTAAGTTAAATACTTTCAATTACTTTGTAGAAGACTTCTTGAATTAAGTTTGAAATATCACACTATTAGGAAGAAATGAAGAACAATCGGATTCGCAAAAGAGTTTATGAGCTTCTCAAAAAAGCAGCTAAATCCCCACTAGGAGATAATTTCACTGGCGTGCGGAACCTCTACTTTGTTTTTTTCAGAAAACCCATTAAATTTATTTCTGAAGATAATTCAACTGTTGGCAGTGTTCATCTTGAAAAGACGGTTTTAAAAGGTGTATGGATATTTTATCTCTTTCAAGAAGATATATACGTACTTGAATCACTGACCAAATTTCTTTTCCTTGTTAAAACCTCATTGTTTCTCTTATTCTGTTTTTATATTATTAGAGAATGGTTCTTCTGGAAAGCAGGTGGCAGTAGGGACTGGAGAGATTGAAGATATTAAGTGTGGGTAGGTCATTTAGCTAATAATTATCTATAACTAATCATTAGTGGCTGTTCTATAAATCAGATTCTAAATCAATTGCTCAATTCCCTTTTTTTTGTTATAGTCTGGTATTAAAAAGCATTGGTTATAAATCTTTGCCAGTAGATGGGCTGCCTTTTGATAATGATAGAGGTTAGTTGATTAAATTAATGGAATTTTCATTGTACATTGTTATATTTGTATAGAGCAATGGCAGTATTTTCAAAGCAGGTTTAGCATCTCTTATTTTAGAGGTGCTGTTATCACAAGCTAAATGAATCTGCAATGAAAATGACAGCAAGTCGGGAATTTAAATTATAAACACCTGAAAGCTTAAGTTTAATAACTAAAAAATTGTTAAGATTTCTAGGTTAGAGACTAGCAAGCCAGCTGTGACATGTTGCAAAAATAGGAAATAATTGCTGGTTGGTACTTTACCACGTAGTAAATTCACAATAATGAAAACTTTCTCAATTTTCATCAAATATATTGTTGAGGTATTATTTTACTTTGCACAACAGGGGTTGTACCAAATGTGAAAGGAAGAGTGCTAACTAGCACTGATCAGATGGATACAAAAACTGAGCAAGGGTTATATGTGGTGGGTTGGCTTAAAAGGGGACCTACTGGTATTGTTGGTACAAACTTGTATTGTGCCGAAGAAACGGTAAGTTTTTCTTCTTTGTAAATTGCCTGTTGAACTTTAAGTGGCAAAATTCCCAACACACCCTTGTAAACAGCAAAAAAAACAAAAGCAAAAATTCGCCCCTCTGGAAAGAGATGCATTATAAATCAGGTCATCAGGGATATTCAGTTGTGGGTGCTTGAACAGTGTAAATTGAAATCAAATTTGTTTTTGCACTTATCATGGAACCAAATGATCAAACTTTCCTCAAAGTCAAACTCAATCACTTTTTTCTTTGGTCCCACTGAAATATCCTTCTCTCCTATTATGTCAACAAGGCAAATGAACTAATAGAATCCCAGCTCAGGCATAAAAGAAAAGCCTCACTTTTTAACTTCGACATGAGCCAAACTAGTTAGCGCTGTGTGAGATGAATCTCTGCTAAATTAAACTTAATTGGGTCTTAACAATAGACTAGCATCTCTCTTATTTGTGACAAGGATCCCTGATAAAATAAGGTAAAAGCATAGAAGAATTTTTTTTTGTCTAAGAAATATTGTGCACTAATCATTTTGATGTTTGGGACTTCTTAGCTTATTCCAATTTTCATTTTTCCTGGGTGGATAGTTGAAATGGGGCAGAATATAAGAGAGAATAGAAAACTGTGTACAAAATTCTATTTTGTTTTGGTCCGTTAAATTTATAGGTAAAGGTCTCTAGTGACAGTTATTGTTGTAAAGGTTTCAGTGAAAGAACTTGATGGATACAGAAAGTTACCCTTCTCTTTTTGAGAAGCAGAAAAGGCTCTTTTTTAAAACGGGTGCTAAGTGATGTCTTTTCTATCTTTACTTTTAACTGCAATTGGGGAAATGGTAGTTAGGATCTTGCGGACTTGATTTTCATTGGTTGTAGACTTGTAGTCTTTTGGTATTTTATGCGATTCCAGTTTAATCAAGTCTTTTTAGCTTAATGGAAGCATTGACTTGTCTTTTCTAAATGTTTGAGCATTTTGGTTAATGGAGTAGTGTGTTGATTAACTTGGTTGTTGAGTTTTGAGTTCAAAAGGCTAAACTCTACCTCACAGGTTTTATCTGAAGCACAAGAATTATTTATAGCATGTCAAATAAGAAAACAAATTATAAAAATCCTGTACCTCTTTTCTTTAATCAATATTATTGGCAGGTTGCAAGCATCCTAGAGGATGTGAAAAATGGCAAATTGATTCCAGCCTCAAAACCAGGCAGAAAGGGCCTCCAACAAATTTTGGAGGAAAAGGGGGTCAAATTTGTCCCATTTAGTGGCTGGGAGAGAATAGATTTGAAAGAAAAGATGGCAGGCCAATTGAAGAACAAGCCTAGAGAAAAGATAACAAATTGGAATGATCTGCTACAGGTTGCAATCGGATAGTCAAGTTATGTCTTTCTGAAAGAAACTCTCCTTGTTTAATTTCTCCTGCCTTCCTCTGTTTTTGCTTAGCTTTACACGAGGGAAGTGATTTGAATGAATACAAAGTACAAACCATTCTCTTGATGTTCTTTGTGATTTTGATTGGCAAAATATGTTTTTACACTTATGTCTTTTATATTTGCAAATTCTGGCATAAAAGTTTGTAGTCTTCCTGCGATTCTTCTTCAATTTTGCATCCCGGAAAAAATATTATGAGTTCAAAAACAAGAGAGAAAATGTGTATGTATCTATCACTCCATGAAAGCTCCTATTTCAAAATAAGCAAGGAAAGCAGTTCATCAAAAATGGAGGGATTTGAAATCGAATGCATGCGTTGGCAGACCTGACAAAATTCTTTGAAGGCACTCTGTACTTTTAAGGGAATTTTTTTTTAAATTGCACACACCACAAATCCTAGGTAATTGCTCAGCCCCGAGAACAAAATTAACTCGCTTGGCCCCAGAAGAACTTCACTCAAGAAGTAGCAAACCCGAAAGTATCACTACTAATGTATTCCGGCTTCGGGACTAATGATAGGATCATGTATCAAATGCCTCAAAAACTCTTCGCAGGCTAAGCATTAGGCTTAGTATCAAAGGCTTTCCGGGCCCATTCCCAACCTTGAGTTCGGGAGATCCCACGACAGTCCAATAAGGCCCGCTATGATGATCTCCTAGAGTGAGTTTATGCAAGCTCGGGATGGTCCCCACATTTATGCAGACATTACTGTGTCTACATGGCTATTATGCGACAACCTGTCAGGCCACGTAAATGCGATCTTGTCAACACCCTTGAGATACAATTACCGGATGACCTATATAAACCCCAAACTCAACTAAGGAGACGAAACTTGGAACAAAAGAGAGGTATCAAAACACGAAAAAAGTCTGAATACTTCACTACTTATTTACTTCGGAAACCGACAACCCATATTCTCATCCTCGGCCTGTCTTCTTGAGACAGGGCAAGCCCTAACCTAAAATTTCATACATACAATCTACTCTCTGAGATATGATGTATCACAAATCTTAGGTAATGAGGAGTTATCCTGCGAGAGGTGATATGCACCGGAACTTAAGTCGGTTAAACTTAGATCTGACTAATGACAAATGAAAAATCACATATATATCGGGTTAGAAAAAATTGCTGAGTTTATTTATTACGTGCAGTTACAAATATGTTTACTAAATTAATTATTTTAGGTAAACTAGTTGCTTTTAATAATATAACAATAAAAAATGGCAGGATAAATATCTGTTTTTAACATTAAGTTATTCTATAAAAACATTTTTTTTTAACATTTACCCATTTTCTTTTAACATTTATTTGTTTCATTTAACACTTAAATATCATAACTCTCAATATGTCTTTTTATGATGGCATGAAAGTGCAGCGATGATTACTCACGTAACTTCTGTATTATTCTTGGACGTGCATTGAGAATTATAAATACCTGTTAAAATAAACTAAAAAACATTGAAACAAACTAGCTAAGTATTTACAAATGACGATATTTTTCTTAAAAATTAACTCAGTCAACTTATTAAAGAATACGCAATCATATAATCATATTTTTCATGATAATATTTTTAAAGCAAATAATTTCGTATAAACACTAATAAATTAAAGTACTTTTTTTTTTACATAAGTCTTTAGACACACACTCTCTAAATAATCATGCTAGTCAGAATCAATCCTAAGATCTCCAATGCTACACAGTGCTATTGAAATTAAAGTACTTAAATGTACAACATGTCTATTGAAATAACTTCAATGGATTACATTCACACTTCTCTCGTAACTCGGTTAAGGAAACAATCGTAAATTTTAAGAGCAGCAGTTGAGATCTTTAAAACATTGGATTTTATATACACTACATAGCCATTCACGCCGGGAGCAGCTTGGGTCCGATGCCCATCGGACTCAAACTGAGTGCGATTGGTTCCATAACCGTCCGATCCATTTTAAGATCCGTGCAAACAGATATTAAAGAGAATGGATATTAAAGTGATGCGCACGGATCTTAAAAGCGGATCGGACGGTTATGGAACCCACTGACTCAGTTTGAATCTGATGGGCATCGGACCCAAGCTGCTCCCATTCATCCTACCCTATGTAAAAAAAAAAATCTTCATTTGATTGTGGTATACATCGAAATCATGCAAAAAATGAGAAATGAAAAAAAAATATGTAAATCGTCGACAGCAGGATTCGAACCTGCGCAGGCAAGCCCAACAGATTTCGAGTCTGTCTCCTTAACCACTCGGACATATCGACGCTTTTGCCATGTTTGGCTTAATAATATTTATATAACTAATATAAGGGTGATATGTGTAGTGGGTCCCGGTGCAGGGAAGGTGGGGAACAGACATGACCCCACTATCGAGAGTGGACCAGCGATCCCCATCAAAGCGTGAACAACCATTCGTGTATCGACCCCACATCCCGAGCGTGTGCATCTCATGCCACCCCCTCCATTTAAAACAATGACTGGACAATATGCTTGATTCGTGAAATATTTATAAAAAGACTATACCTAATTCCTAATCCATACATTTGCAGTCGCAATGTTTGACTACGGGCCGTTTCTTTTCTGACCTCTACGGACTACGGTCATGCAAATCGGCTAAACGGGTCATTTAATTTGCCGATTTTTTATTAATAGAAAAAATAAAATAAAAATAAGGAAATGATTTTGGTGAACTTCGAAATCTAAGAAGAATATTATGGTTTATAATGTAGAGGACAATGTAGCTGGACGTTATAAACTATAACATCCAATTAATCTGATTGAATAATCGCTGATTAACAAAAAAAAATACTGTAGCTGACCGTTATGGACGATGACGACCAGCTACAGTTTTTTTTTTTAACTTCGGTTCTATAACTGTATGGTTGGAAAAAAAAAAGTGTAGCCGGGCGTTATAGACCGTAACGTTCCGTTATATTTTTTTTATTAATTAGCGATTATCCAATCAGCTTAACTGGACGTTATAAACCATAACGGTCTTCTTAGATTTTGAAATTCACCGGAGTCATTCCCATTATCATTATTTTTTATTTATTTTCTTATTAATAAAAAATTGGATTTTTAATTTAAATTCTTTTATTTTTCTAAAACTATTTAATTCAAACAGCTGTATAAAAATATTACTGCTGGGTGAGATGCATGCCTCTATAATGCTTTTATTTTTTAAATATAAATAACTAAAATGTAGATCTAAATATTAAAATAAAATTATTAGATTTGATCTATATTATTTTCACTGTGCACATATAAAAGATTACGACATCTCGACTTTATTTTTATCGGTATCAAGAGTTTGCAAAAATATATTGATATGAATAAGTTCTGAAAATTGATTTGTCAACTTATAGATTCATATTAAAACAAAATCGGAAAGTGAAAAAAAAAATTATGTGCATGTAGAGAAAACAATATAGATCACATTTAACTATATCATTTTGACATATAAGTTTTACAAATTTTGTTATTAAAAATTTTAAATGTAGAACCCTGTAGGAGAAAAAAAAATAGAGATATTTGAATCCTCGTTAAATTATTCAAATGTCTAATATTCACAAGAAACTTTCTATTTGTATTTCAAACAAGTCTCTTTATTTATTTCTTAAATGATCTTCTTTTAATCTGATTTAAAATTAATTTCTTTTTTTATGCAGATTGATAGTGATAATATAAAAAACAATGGACTTGACGTTTAGACTTTATTGTCCAAAATAACGCTTTATTTCTCAAATTGATGTGAAATTTTTTCTTTCAAAACCAAATCAAATGTGGACGGAGACTATTTAAATTCTTTTATGATACTATTGCTCCCAATCTACAAAGAAATAGATTTGCACAATTCCTAAATGTCTCCTTCCAACTAAATAAAAAACGGGGCTAATGATTTTTTCTGGCAAATTTGCTTATATTGTCATTAATGATTTGGAGTGTAAACTATAAACTACAGTTTGATCATCGATTTTCAAAATAACTTAATAAATAGTAAAAAAAATTCAAAAAAAGTATAAAATTTGATCTCCAAGCACATTTTAATATAGGAATCACATCTAACGATTTGAATCGATCACTTGAACTTTAAAAGTCGAAAAACAACTTGGTTGCACGGGAGCCGTGCTGCAAACGTGTTGATATTAGCCAACCCCTCTATCTGTATATATATAATAGGAAATAACTTTTAATGTATGCTGCAAAAGGTACAGTCATTAAGTCATCTATCAGTTCATATTGCACAATATCTTTAATGCCCAAGATTTTATTTACTTCAAGTTTTACTATCTGTTTATCTTCCAGAATTCCTTTCCAAAAAGAGAAAAATCTATTAAAATATCTTTATGTTTCCCCTGATATTGAAATCTTTGTATCTAATGAGCCAATTGGCTAATAGTGTCTTATTTATTATGTCTGCATCAATTAGAAGCAAGCATGCTCCTTTTACAGAAGTTCAACTGGTACAGGTTAATTGGAATATAGCTTTTGCAATACTTAATTTCTTGTCACTAACAAAGCTTTCATTGCATATGAAGACCATCTGCAAATAAAGCAATTTTCTTTTTTACTGAATTGTCACTATCCTATGAAAATTGTTTTCTTGGTTTTTAATTTTATTCCTAACTTAAGTAGTTAGTCAATAGATAGACAAATACAATCAATACAAGTGTATGGCTGAAATGACTGCATCAAGTAAATGATTATATTCTCTAATGATAATAACTTTGTCATCCTTGCAATTTTGTCTACTTGTTCCATAAGAAATATCATCATCTATTGTTAGAATTATTTTAATGCAGAGGGACTTTTAAATATTTAATTAATAACGGTACAATTTTACAGTGTATGACATTTGCCCAAGATACCCTTTTTTGTTAAGTAGAAGCGTTCAATTTTCTAATACTATTATGATCAGCTTCATGCAGGGACGGAGGCAGAAAATTGATTAATGAGTTCAATTTTTAGGGTAATTTTCAGTAATATGAAACGCTAGAGTTTTCCAAATTATATACAGTATACAATAACTAGTATTTCTTAGAAAAAAAAATAGGGGTCAACAATATAAACTTTTTGCATAAAATATGGGGGTCATTTTGGGGTTCCATAATATTTTATAATAAAATATATATGAAAAATATATATAATTACTATTTTTTGAAAAAGAATGAGAGTCAATTAAATCCATTATATCCATGTATCTCCGCCACTGATCATATGCAAGTGAAGATTGAATATTATCAGATCAACAAAAGTTTCATAGTCCTTTGAAATTAAAAATGACAAAGAATCACCTCGTCCTTTGTAAAAAAATATTCTCTTAAATGATCATTAAAATTTATACAGGTTCTACTTTTCTCTAAAATAGCTTTAATTCATGAGATCCATTTTTTTCCCCTAAAATCTTTTCCTTCTGGATATGTCATATTTATCTTGTGTATATTCAGTGCATTATAATAAAAAAAACATTCACTAAATTAAAATTATCAGCAAAAGTAAATATCAGAAAGATTCATAAAATAAAAAAGGGAATCCATTTGGACCATGTGATTCATATTGATTTAAAAAAAATCTTCTAAAATAAAAAAAATTCTAATTTTTTTTATTATTACAAGGATAATAAATCACTATCTCCTGGTAAGATGGCAAATGCAGAGTTCTATATAAAAGTCCTTAACATGTTTTTTTTTTTAATATTATAGGTTCATATATAGAAGTACCAATTATCTCCATTGGGAAAAAAAATATAATTTTCCTTTTTTTTTGTTGCACTAGATTGAAATAACTTATATATTTAAATTCCTTCCAAATAACTATTTTAATTTTTACTCTTTCCTACTAATAGTATTCTTCTTTGTCATACATTTCGTTCATGAGTTATATACACAGTTGTAAATAGTAAACACACAGAAAACACGCGAGGCTAGAGCAAGCATATCTTGCTAGCTACAACATCATAGTCAAACCAGCTCATTATCCAAACCATAGTTATTACACAGTAAAAAATGACATATCCTTGTTCAAAAATTAGTAATTCGGATATAATTCATGTATGATTCGAGAATGATTCAGTGCAACAAGGAAGAAAAAAAATCGTATTTTTCTTGCGAATAATTCGTGAATAAAATGTATTGTACGTTTTTGCGTTTTAAACGGAGTTCAATTCAGAAACGTTAAAACAACAAATTAAATGCAAATTAAATGCATATATTGTCACTATTCTCATTATCCGAAACAGCAACCGCGCATTCATCTCCACAGTCGATGATCATATAAGATCTAAGTGCCCAATTTTTTTTTTTCCAATATATTATCAAGATTTCAAGACGGAGATGGAATTGACCCGCACCAGTTTTTGCGCAGACAGTGCTACCGACATCGACAGAGACTTAATTTCTTGTTGCCTTCTTTTTTTTTACTCTATATATTGCACCTTAATTAATTTAAGACTTAAGTTGATAGATAATAAATCGGAAATGATATTGGAATTCATGCACCCACAGATTGTGCATCATCTAACAGGTTGGGCTGAGTCTGATGGGTTTCATAACCATCTGATCTGCTTTAGATCTGTGCGTGTCACTTTAATATCCGTACTCACTAATCGGACGGTTATGGAGCCCATCGGATCCACACTGCTCTACACTTGTTATTCTTCTTCCTAAAGGATTGCAAAATTTATTATTTTGTATTAAATAAAAGTTACATTCAAAATTAAGTGTTTGTGAAATAAATACATTATGGGATGCATCTAAATCTTCTATCTTGTCCTTTCATTTTTTATTGTGTAGGTAAGGGTATCGGACAGCATAAGGAACCTTGTCTTTAATTTATAAATATTTAATTTTTAGAATAAGGTTAAAGTGGTTCTATTTTTTTGGATCCGATTCTGCTGCTCGCCGAATAGGAGAGCAGAATCTTGTTTTTTCGAGAGAATTTTTTTTTGAGAGAAATCTTGCTTTTTCAAATCTAACCATTGATATTTTTATGCATGAATCTCAACACAGATAAATTGTTCGATTTGGAAAAGTAGGATTATGCTCTCCTATTTGGCAAGCAGCAAAGGCGGTTCCTAATTTTTTGTCTTTATTATGTTTTTATTTTTATTTTTCTAATAATAAAAAAATTAATTTATATATCAAAACAATATCTATCAACAAAATCATAGATATGATATATATTATTTTTTGTATATATACATAAAAAAATATTACTTTTCTTTTGATTTATATGAATCAGCATGTTGAAAAATTAATGTCTAACATTTATCTACGCTGGAATATTTTTACAAACTCTTGATATTAATAAAAACAAAACCGAAATCTCATTATTTCTTACATGTGTACAGAGAAAATGATAGATAAGAAAAATGATAGATCTTATCTAGTGATTTTATTTTAATATTTAAGTGTTAAATTTAAAGTTATTGTAGAAAATGAACCCATCTCTAATTTTTATGAGTTACGAGTATAAATTTAATTTATATTTAATAGATAAAACTTGACAAGTTTTTGCCTTTTGTTTTGATCTTTCTCTGTAACACTTACGTCAATTTGCAACAAATAAATCTTTAGATGTGGCAAAATAATATTTAAGCATTTGAATTTAATTTGTTACTTTTGGGTTTGATTTGGTTAAAGAACTAAATTAAAGTCTGTTCATTTAGGGCTTGTTCGGCGGGTCATTGGGAATGGGTATGAGTATGGGAATTAAACTAAAAATTACTGTTCACGTGGGAAAAAAATTGAACTAGATTTTTTTTTCCGCGGAAATAGTGGAGCAGCCAAACACGCTCTTAGTGTTCACATTTTGGACTAACAATTTAAGTTTGAGTAAAATTAATATGAATTATTAATTTTGATCTGCTTAACGGACAAATGTTTTCCTTCCAAATATTTTTATTTTGAGCTTGTTACATATTTATGAGATTAATAAGTTGAAACTAGTTGATAAATGATAAATGGATGCATGCATCAAAACTCAGTATTCAACCTTTTCATCTTATACACAATGAAGTAAAAATGAAAAAATGGAATGCTAATGTCCGGCACGTTTAATTATTGATAGTGTATTAAAACATAAAAATGCTCAAGTAAAATACTAGAATGCCATTAATCTCGTTTAATTATTTGGTTAGATTGAGAATAAACTATTTGAAATAGCCTATTCTGTATTTGGTTGAATTAGAATAACTAGAATATATAGAGATTTTTTTTTTTTGTCTTATTAGAATAGACTATTATAATAAGATAAAAGATAGTTATTCTTAATTTGGCTATTCTAGCTATTCTTATATTACAACCAAACATACTCATTAGGGTTTAATGAAGTGGCTCCATAATATCTTTACTTTTAAATTTTCTAATAACAACAATTTTAAAACTTATATGTCCAAATAAAACCATTAGATATGATCTATAATATTTTCTCTACATGCACGTAAGAAAATAATCACATTTGGTTTTTGTTTTCATATGAATCAATAAATTAAAAATCAACGTCTAGAATTTATCTATATTAATGTATTTTGCAAACTCTTAATATCGATAAAAACAGAGTCGAAATGTCGTAATTTTTTATATGTACACAAAAATGATATAAATCAAATAGAACGGTTTTATTTTAATATTTATATTTTATATTTTAAATTATTAATATTTAGAAACGTTATCAATTATTAAATAAATTCTTAAGTTTTTAGAGAGAGAAATAATATATTCAGTGCGGAAGGGCCCCACAGAACGGCCAATCACCCCTAGTTGAGAAAAATAATAATTAATTAGCTCTTCTGTAGGTAGGAAATTCCTACGCCTAAAGTCACTGACATGTGGGTCCAGAACAAAACTATATTCAATATTTAAATATCAAAATCTACTCCGGACCCACGTGTCAGTAACTTAAGAAGAATGAATTTCCTGTCTACATAGGAGCAGGTGATCCAGTTCCAGCAGTTTGCATTAAGAAACGATTAAAAAAGGATTAAATAAGGGCTTAGGTGTCATGAAAGCTACTTTACACCCAACATAAACCTCGATTAAAGCTTAAGAATGTCTCTTGTTGGAGGAACACTTTCCAGATCAAGTGCTAACATTCTTAATTAATAGAGGACCACCGATGATAGCTTTAGGAAATTTATGCAACAGGGTGCAAAAATTGTACAGAATTTCATATAAAATATGGGGTTAAAATGTATAACTTTTTTTTTTTAATAAAATTAGGATCGTGTAACAATTATATAATTAAGTTTTTGAGTTTTTTAGTTTTAAACATAAAATTAAGATACAATTTTTATAACATATATTCATACATATATGTAGTATTGATCTTTGTTTTTAAACTTTAAATAGTTGATATGAATCATTCAGCATGATTTTCGTATGAAAACGTACTTGCAGAGTGAATTTTACATTTTTTTAAATATTTTTACTATTTTTTTAGATAGTTAAAATATCACTACTTGCAAAGTAAATTTCATATATATGCATGATGATAAAATTTGTCTGTATGTCTTGGTTTGTGCTGAATATTTGAGTTATTCTGCAGTTTAAGTTTAATAAATCTGAGAACTAGCATTTGATATAGTAGCAAAGCCAATGCTCTCTGTATGAGAAGTTGTAGGTACGAAACTCAGATGAAGAAATCTCCTGTGAATATTAAACAGAGTTTGGTAACTTGGACATCTAATCTTTACCTTAAAAAAAATTGAATAAATCTTAACAAATTATCAAATATACATAAATTATATAAAATTTAATAACTAAGTTATTTATTTGTCCGGAGTGACAACAACAAATACATAGTTTTTTTTTAAGAATTAATTTTGAAATTATTAAACGATTTCATTTTTTTTGTGAAAAGGCTAATTTCATTTCCATACATACAATTAATTTATCGAACGCAGTAAACTACGTGCGCACAGAAAAACAAACAAAAATATCAAACAAAATAGAGAGAATATTAAATAAAGAAAATATCATTTTCATGAAATGATGAAAATCTATTGCGGTAGAGTAGGCGGATCTCCACCTTTTGTTTTTTTAAATATGGACTAAAGTGAACTTTTTTTATACTCCCATATGGAACCTAATTATTATCGGAATCTTTCGCCTTTTTCTAATAAAACAAATACATGCTGTGTGGCCAAAAGGAATTTTCCAAAATTGTTGTATGAATTTACGTACGCCTGTGGCAAAAATTTAATACGAGAGAGAGCGCAGGCCGTGTGCATGTTCATAGTGATAACTTAAAAATTCCAAAAAGGTCATGCGAGATAAATAATTTGTGATTCGAGTATAATTTGGATATAATTTAAAAATGATTCGTTATAATAAGGAAGTAAACATAAACTCTCGAGAAAATCCACACAATTTTTTTTACCAAAAAAAAATCCCGTTTTTATCGTGAATAATTCGTGATTTGCGTTTTATTCGCGAATAAAATATATTGTACATTTTTTGTGTTTTATTAGAAGTTCAGTTCGAAAATGGTAAATAAATAAATTAATTAAACACGTTTTATTCACGAATAAAACACAAGTATTGTCACTATGCAGCATGCCTGTATGGCTGTGGCGGTAACGATACCAAAAGACACACTATTATGATAACAGAAGATCTGAAAACCGGACATACCATTGCAATTTTTGAACCAGACAATCTTATTATTGATTCTGGAATCTGGATGGTCCAGAACCCCTAAAGTAAATCGAAATTTGAGTTTCGATTCTTACCGTTCGATCAGAATTCGAACCAATCAGACCGGAGGTAAATTTAACAGGGCATGTTTAATATTCTTGCAGAGTCTGATCGGACGGTCTAAATCAAAAACCAAATTTTTGAGTTACTTCAGGGGTTCCGAGGTAGGTTATTAAATCATACATCTCTGTTGTAGTCAGAAAAAGAGACTGTATTCGGTCGAATATTATTCTACTGGCATGCTTTTAGACATTTAATATATGATCTTACCGGTCTTGAATACATGCATACTTTTTTATGGTTGCTTTTGAATTTTTTTTTTATAAATCATAATTAAAATAAATAAATTTACGAAACTAATATGATTATAAGAACTGAACGTCCGCTGTTTTTTTTAAGGACCGAAATGAAATTTCGATTACATTTAAAAACTGTGAAACATTAGTATGAAAAGCTGTGAAATTATATAGGACCGAAATGCTATTTCGGTTCTTATGGTTTTTTGTAAAAAAGAGTAATCATGTTGGTTTCATAAAATATATTTGTTAGTTATGATTTATATATAAAAAAAAAAACTTCGTTTTGAATGGGTGAAAAATAGTCACTAATCCGAATTAGCATTATTCTGAGCTATTATTCTTCATTAGAATGTGTTTGAATTAACAAATATGAACTATTCTTTGTTTTGTCTTTTATGGATTTTCTCACTATTCTACTAATCCAACAAAAATGTTAGATTAGCTACTATTCTCAACAAAAATGTTAATATTTCGGCTTTTACAGTAAAATGTTTACGAGTACTGTAAAATTGATTTTCATTGTGACTTAATTTTTTTTGTATAATTGATTCTTGTTATGCATTTTGCTCTCATAATTTGAAAGTATGATTCCGCTTCTGCTTCGATTAAAGATACTCTTTTGCAGCTGCTAAGTTTTCTAGTATAAATGCAACGGCTATTTTTTTTGTAAAATTAATTTTTTTTTTTGGATAATTATAATATGATCGGAAGAAGATATTTTTTAGGTTTGACGAGTGATAATGAAGCAAACATGATAATTTGTTGGCAATTAAAAGTTTAGGGTTTTGTTTATTACTGGTTTTTTTTTTTTTAGTTTAATCCTGAATTTTTTTTATAAAAGGATGAGTAAAATAAAAAAGAAGACAATTTACATTAAAAAAAAGTTTGCATACGACAAATTTAAATATAAATATTTTTTTAATATCTAAATTATGTCTGGCGAATAACAAAATAATTACGTTAAGAAATTTTACTTGCGACAAGATTTGAAAAATTCGACTTTCTTAGAATCAATTGACAAATTTAATGAAAATTTTGATTTTTTTTATTATCAAGGACTTTATAATTTTCGCAATTCATTTAATATATCATTTAGAAATTTACTTAAATATTTTGTATTTATTAAATAAGGAAGTTGGGCTTTCTCCTGCTCGTAAATTTCCCTAAATTTGATTATAATAATATAATTAATATTTTCACTGATTTGCAAGAAGAGATACGATGTAAACACAATATCAAGTTCATATGTGAAATTATCGTTATCAAATAATATTGAAATAGAAGATATGAGCAATTAAGAAAGTTACCAAAAGCTACAAGTTGGTGGAACCGAATTCTCTGCTCTTGGGTCGCTAATATGTGGATCCACAGCAAAACTAAAATCAATATTTAAATACTTAAACCTGTCTGGACCTACGTGTCATCCGCACTGGAGGCAGGTGATCTCCTTCCCAAGTTGGTAGTCACCTCACCTCAACTAAAGTGAGAAAAATAGCACGGCAGAGCTAATTCCTTCACAAAATGGCACCAACACGTGTGACTGTTCCGTGCCGTAATTATTTGCATGTCATGATCATCTTTTGAAAATTTGACACGGTACAGCACATCTCGCGAAAGATCCGATCACAGCACGGCATGTGGTTATGTGTAATTAGGATCGTTAGGTCTTGATCATATAATGATTATTGAATAAACTAATATAAATTATGAAAAAAATTGTTAAATGTGAGAAACACGACTAATTATGTATGGACACGGCATGCGAATGATCATGGTACGCGAGTCATGTCTACCCTTCGGTATTTTAATTACAACACAACACGGTTGTTCACTTAATCACGGCACAGCATAGTACAAAACCAAAATCACAGAGCACGACACATTTTTTCGGACCAGTATCCTTTGCGGAGTTTTTACCTGCGGAACTGATCAAGACGGCCCAAATTTACTCTCAGCCAGTGGAGGAGACAATATTAATTTTGCTTTAAAATTCGTGCCAAAATCTTATTTAGTTCTTCCGATCAAAACGAACGGACCAGGATAAAAAAACCATATAGCTCCGCAGAGAATGCGAATTCCATTTTTTCCCACTGTAGCCTCAACGGGTCATCATTTCAAAAAAAAAAAAAAAAAAAAAACCCTCAACGGGTCAACTTAGGCCGAAGTTAGAAACTTAGAATCACAGTATCACTTTAGCCGTGGCAAACTGGCAATCCACATATGTTAATTTTTAAAATTGATCCACAATTTCTGAACTCAAAATCATATTTTGTCTCATTGTATGATATTTAAATCTATCTACTTTTTCCTCTCCTTTTCAATTCGGTGTAACTTCTCTGTTTTGTGTTGTACTGGGTGCGTCCAGTTATAACATTTTCTTTTCTTTTCCCTATTCCTTATTTCAGAATAAAACACACAGCAGCAGCAGCTAGGGCTGCAAACGAATCGAACCAAATCGAACTTTTTACAAACTTTTTTATGACAAAATAGAGTAATTATAGTCGCCGAGAGCGAGATGTGAAAATCATCTAGGATTTTAGAATTGAGAGCGAAGGTTACGACTTACGGATTATGACTTATGGCTGGACGGCCCTATGTTTTAACTTTTAAGTTATTAGTGAACATAAGTCATTAGCAGAAATTAACAGTTACTCTGAGATTTGAACTATAATAATTCGCGAACCTATTTCGAACAAACCAGGTACAGTTTGAGTTTGGTTTAAATTAATTTCAAACTATTTTGAATTAAATTTTTTACGAACTTTTTCGAATCAAACTCAAATCAAATTAAGGACTACGAATTTTTTGTGCAGCTCTATCAGCAGCCACTGAGAAAAAATTGCAGGACTATACTCTCAAGTATCTTATTCACGTGCGCTACAACATCAAGCGATCATTGATCAGTGTGGCTGCACAGGTTTAGAATTTGGATGTATGCTATTGCTATCACTTATCAGACTAGACGCATAATTTTATAATTTGTTTACAAATCGGTCATGCGACAGGTTATTTATTTTGCGAAACTGAATAGGCTGATAATGTATCAAATTTTTAGGACGAGAGAGAAAAATCGACACAGTTCAACGCCTTCCCTTCTCTTCTCTTCTCTTCTCTTCTCTTCTCCCTAATCAAACAACACCAAAACCAAAACCAAAACCTCTCTCTCTCTCTCTCACCTTTAGTCCTTTCACTCTCAGCTCTCCATTATTACCTCTCTCTCTCCTCCTGACAAATTCTAAGTTGAAGCACCTGTTAATGCAAGTTCCATACAACCACCTCTAGCTCATGTCACCACCGCTGCTGGAGCACGACTACATGGGGGGAAGTGGGGCTCTCTCAACAGAAGCCTCCTCACCAGATCTGAGGGAAACGGAGCTCCGCTTAGGCCTACCAGGATCCGTGTTGCCCGAGAGGAAGCAGCAACTTACTCTGGAGCTGTTGCCTCCTTCGGCGAAGGGAAAAAGAGGCTTCTCTGAACTAAAGAAGGACGGTGGAGCTTCTGGGGATAAATTAGGGCCTCAAAGGAAAGACGAGAACTGTAGCAAAGGCAAGCTGGAAGAGAAGAAACCTTCTGGTGCTGCTCCAGCTGCTAAGTAAGTTTTCTCAAGATTTTTTTGTGTTATTATTTTATTTTTGCTGGAGATGCTCTGTGTAGTATATGATGGTTGGTTGGAGGTGTGTTGGCGGTTAATGGAAATTATCTGTGTTCTAAGTAAAAGATAAAAATAAAAATTTCTTCTAATTATTTTAAATATCTGTTTAAGCTTGGATCATAGGTTGAGTGCCTTTCAATGGGTTTTATATATTTTTTTCTTGTTATTTTTGGGTTTTATTCATCACTTTACTGGGCGAGCTTAATAGATACTTTACCTTCTAAATCGATTTCGCTCCGTTTTTTGAGCTGCTTTTAGCTTGATTTGGTTCAGTTTAGTGACTTCAAACGTTTGATCTCCTATTTTCTTTCTTTTTTTAAGCTAAAGAATTATTTGTTTGTTAAAAATTACCTGACTAATATTTTTTTATTAACCTCACAGTTAATATTCTCACTAATTTTTAGTTTTTTGTGGTTCAAAATAATTTACTTTTAGGAGCTATTTTTAATAAACAAGAAGATCCTCAGCTGAAGTTAGCATGCCATTCTGAAGTAAATAGCTTAAAATTTTCCTGTTATTATTTCAATTAGTTACTTCTGCAGTGTTAGTGATGTTTAACTGTTCTATCTGATGGAGGAAATTATTTCCCCTTCTAGGTTTTGATTCGAGTAGCCAAAATTTATTCTGTATTTATTAAATTTTCTTTCATTTCAGATTAAGGTTCATTTTCTTACATAATATGCATCTATATAGCTTTTGTAATAGTTGGTGGGGCGGTCCTTCTTAGGGGAATAAATTGATTCTTTTTCTCGGACGAGCAATCCATCTGATAAAATGAGAGTTTGAGTTTGTTGGCTAAATCAATTTTGGAGCTAAGCAGCTTATTTCATAGTTGTTGAAAGCAATTACTTCATTTGATTTCTTTTAATTAATCATACTACCTGTTGTCCCAATAAGTGGTTGTTCTTATTTGTTTTCATGACTATTTATTGATGTATCACAGTTGTACCAGAAAAATAGTAGGGATACCTGCCATGCAACCTGAGATAATTCATAAACCTTCATTATGGTTTTATTTTAATAACCCTTAATGCAAGCCAATTAATTGTTATGCGCATAATTGCAGGACACAGGTTGTTGGATGGCCTCCGATTCGTAGCTACAGAAAGAACACCATGGCAGTAAATCCATCAAAGAACAAAGAGGATGCTGCCGAGGCGAAACAAGGAGGCAGGTGCCTTTATGTAAAGGTGAGCATGGATGGTGCTCCATATCTCCGAAAGGTGGATCTCCAGACCTACAAGAATTACAGGGATCTCTCTACTGCACTGGAGAAGATGTTCAGCGGTTTCACTTCAGGTGAGATGTATCTAATTTTGTCTTTTACTATTTTATTATTTGGAAAAGAGAAATTTTGCAACATTTCCAAGTTTCAATTGATAGATTCTCGCTTAAGTTTGTGACGATATTTATTTCATTAATCCTTTTCTCTACTGTCATAATTATTACTATTATTGCTCAATATAAATAAAGCGTTGTTGGTCATTTACATAGCTTAACTCTTATTCCAACTCATTCTTTATTTTGTATCTTGTGGTAAGATGGTGTTTTATACCTTGAATAATATCAATGTTTTTTGAGATGATCCGTGAACATCAATTTAGATGTAAATCATTCAAAAAGAAGCAGGATTTAATACTACCTAACTACTCTGTATTTAAACCGTACCAACTCTTTTGTAGGCAGCAACTTCAAATTGTTGGATGTATCCTATATTGCCTGGAGTATGTACCTGGCAATAATTAAAGGAATTCAAATTTGTTTCTATTGGAGTTGAGAGCTTGAAAAATTAAAATATTTTGGTCTTTAGATTTGTTGAACTCTTTTTTGATGTCAATATAAACTGATGCAATTTTTTCTTGTGACGTAGCACATGATATGTATAGCACATCCAATCATGTTTTGTCATTTTAAAGGTCATAAATCATTAATCAAAATTATTTTCATTGAGATTTGAGTTGGCAAAAACCCTTTGTTAAAGGATCACCTTAAAAAAAAATTTAAGACAAATAGAAGGGTATTCTTGGTTGTGTATGTACCCTATTATACTGAGGAGTTGACCTGTTTTCTCTTTCACTGTTATTTCAGGCAAGTGTGACTCCAATGAATCCACACATGTGGGGCCCACTGACCTTCTAAATGGATCTGAATTCGTGTTGACCTATGAAGATAAGGATGGAGACTGGATGCTTGTTGGTGATGTCCCGTGGGAGTACGTATTATAGTCCTTTTAAGTTCATAATTAAAAATCAAGCTCTTCAGTTTTGATTATGTACATAACCACATAAACCTAGGAAAATGAAAAATGAAAGGACAAATGAGAACAAAAAGTCATTTTGACCCTAGATGATACAATTGCCACGCAGGATGTTCGCTGGTTCTTGTAGAAGGCTTAGGATCATGAAGGGTTCTGATGCTATTGGACTTGGTAAGATCAAATAGTTTTTTAACTTTTCATTAATGATTATAATTAATCAAACCCCAGTTTTAGGAAGCCCCCCATTTTATACTAGTTGTGCACACTCTACAAAGGTTCTATCGGTGGATAATTTATTCGCACTTAGTCTAATATTAGTTGACCTAAACCTTATCTTTTGATAAACATAAACATGCATTTGAATTCAAACTAAACATTTTTTTTTTTTTTCCCTAGCTCCAAGAGCTGAGAAGGGCAAGAGCCGAAATTAAATGGCATTCTGAATCAAGGCCATTTCTCAAAAATCAAAAGATGAAATTGATCCGAGGAATTATACCTCTGCATTAACTGTCTAGTATTGTTATCTTTGTAGTGTGTCATGTTTTTCCTCCTGTATGCTATTAGGTGTGCAATGTACTTTTGGCTTGCTTACTAGTTTATGTAAATTGCTTGTCTTGACTAGTCTCTGTTTGGAACTTGATCATGTTAAAGTGTTGCTGTTTCATCTTGCTGTGTTTTTTCATTTTTATTTGGTAATTGACCAAACAAAATATTGACCTTTAATAACACCTAATTCTTGTTGCTTCATGTTTCTTTCAATTATTTTTTTTGCTTTTTAGCTCCTTAGATTCCATGCTTTCTCTAACAAACAGTTGTTGGCAAACTTCTGTAGAGGATTTTGCACAATGCACATAATAATGAGATCTCTCAATGAAAGATTTTAATCATTGCTCTCAGACTCTTCTGTCCGTGTAAAGAAGTATAATTATTTTCCAAAATCCTAGACAAAATTATTGTTTGCATGCAGTGTTTCTAATTGTCTCATCTCATGACTCTCTTCTGAAAAGCGTAATCAAGTAAAAATGCTACAATCATGCCCTTTTTTTTTCTTATTAGCATTCTGTAGTTGTACTTTCTATTTTTTTTTTTATTTAAACTGTAGTTGTACTATGGTATTTACAGTGGTCTCTGACACGTGGGCTCTCTTCGCTCCGTGTTAAATGGAATTCATAATCCAATCTTTGGATTTTAAATCGGGACCTTCCGATTCAAATCCGAAACAATCCATTCAGATCTGAAGTGTACGCATTCCAAGAACGAATTCGAATTCCGAGACAATTCTGAGCGACGGATTTAAATCGGATGGTCTTAATTCAAAACTCAAAGATTGGGTTACTTTAGGGAATCCGGACTCTGTTAAATGTGGGGTTGGAGGGGACCTAAGTTTGGGAAAATGATGAAATGCTCCTCTTTCAAAGTTTATAATAATGTTTGTGGAAGGAATAGGAGGCTTCCCTTTTATCATTCAGGTTGGATAAAAAGTCGCGCAGCACCGTCTGTGTAATTATCAATATGCGCAATTTCATGCGTATCCTTCCAAAATTGTAAATTATAATATATACCTATACATAATGGAAAATGTCACGCGTATTTGCAAAAAGGAATAAGATTTGGTGCAAATGGTTTTGAATTGGACACCATCCAAAATCTCTAAAAATCGTACGATTAAAGTCCGAACAGTCGATCCGAACCACTCAACATGATTTTCATATTAAAATGTGCTTATAGACTAAATTTTATATTTTTTTGAAAATTTTTTATTATTTTTTTAGATACATACAAAATCACTGTTGTTAGACCGTTCAGAAACAATGATGTTGTACGTATCTAAAAAAAATAGTAAACAATTTCCAAAAAATATAAAATTTGGTCTCTAAGCACATTTTAATATGAAAATCATGTTGAGCAGCTTGAATCGATTGTTCGGATTTTAATCGTACGATTTTTAGAGGTTTTGGACAGTATCCGGTCCAAAGCCATTTGGATCAAATCTTATCCCATTATTTGCTATTAAAATAATGCTTTTTATTGACAAGATGAGAGAGAGAGAGCAGTTATATAGACTCCTTTTAGAAAAGAGAAGGAGATATTTGTTGTTTTGTCTATTTTGGTTTTTTAATATTTAACAATATTATTGGTTTAAAATTTTTGACAACTCTATTTTGTTTTTTGAACACATGCATAGAAATTATGATTTTTTTAAAGTACTGAAATAAGCAAATTTAACACTATGAATGCATGATTTCTTAATAAAGGGTGAACCCAATACATTCAGAATTTAATCTGAACAAAATTCATTCTAAATGCACATTTTCAGGCCATACGTTCGATCTTCTTAATTATGTACCTTTTTTTTATAATATTAATTATGTTCTGAAGAAAAAATTTCAATGCTTTTCTATTTGTGTAGACGTTGAGCTCAGTATGAATTGGAAACGTGTATATTCATAAAATAAGTATAAAGTTGTTGGATCTTTTATACTATAAATATCACTGCTAAAGATTTAAAATATTTGATAAGCAAAAACAAAAGAGGAGGATTCAAAATGCACTATCATTTTGTGCTCTAATATGCTCTGCATCTTTAATCTCTGTTTTCAAAGTCCAAACAATCGATCCGAAAAGCTCAACATGATCTTCATAATAAAATATGCTTGGAGACCAAATTTTATATTTTTAGAATTTTATTTGCTATTTTTTTCATAGGTACAATATCATTTTATGGGATGGTCCACAAATTTCTTAAAACAGTGATTTTGTACCTATTTAAAAAAATAGTAAAATTTTTTTTAAAAATATAAAATTTGGTCTCAAAAGTATATTTTATTATGAAGATTATGTTGAGCAGTTCAGATCGACTGTTCGAACTTTAAAAACAGAAATAAAAAATGTAAAGCCTATTAAAATACAAAAAAGATAGCGCATTTGAACCCTCCTCCTCAAACAAAATTCATAGATTTGGAGAAAAGGTTGAAGTTTCTAATATTTTGTAGGGGTGTATATGTTATTTCAACACACTGTAGGGTCATACGAGAACTATTCCGTAATCAATGATTATGATAGTATTTTTGTTTTGAATAAACCGTCATCAATTATAGCTGGATGTTCCCTTGGAATCAGGCTTTTACTTGCCTTAGAACTAGGCTTTTTGCCTATAAAATGATGCTGCCTCTGTCTCTCTCTCTCTCTCTCTCCATTGAGTGTGTTTATTTTGTTATTTAACAAGGATCATTGATGGTGGGCATGTGAAGCATTGTCATTGATTCCACAGCGACCTCTATTTTATTCACATTTGTCTTAATAAACTTGAAGCATCTGTGCCTACAAAATCCTGAGGAAATCTTTGGCCACAGTTATGGTTGGGTGAGCTTTGCAAGAAAGACTAGTTCTTTATTTTTGGTGTATTAAACTGGTGATCTAGCTTATCAATTTCTATTTAATTGTTCATAAAAGACTTCTTATTCGGATTTCGATCTCATGGTATTTTATATCAGAGAACAGTTGTCTTGGTCACTTTACCAAGACGTGCGGACCATAAAATCTAAGTTATGAGATCGAAACCCGAAAAGTGTCTTTGTCACTGGGGGGGGAGGTCTTTGTCAGGGGGGCAAAAAAAAAATAGCAAATCGAGTTACGATCTCATGACATTTTATATCAGAGGACAAGTGTCTTTGTCACTATACCAAGATGTGTGGATTTAGGATACCAGATAAAGATACTTTCCGGGTTTCGATCAGAGGACAAGTGTCTTTGTCACTGGGGGGCCTGAAAAAAATTAGCAAATTGGCCGGTTTAAATAGTTAATTGGATACTAGATAAATAACAATGCTCTAGCTTATAATTTTTAATTCTCTGACTTTTATTTTTCGATACTCTAACCTATAATCATAATTACCAATATGAATTCAAAGAATTTATTCTGATTTTAATCTTAAATTTAACCAAAATTACATATCAAAATTTAAGAGGAAGGTAAAAATAATTTCAGAGAGATACAAAGTTGATCCGGACCTATTGATGCTCCACTTGGATCCGTCTCTGGACCAAAGGCTGATTTTTCGCCTAGCTCTTTATATTCTAATTTATTATGATAAATTAAATAGGAACGCTTTTAATCAATATTCTAAATAGTTAGATATAGCTTTTTCGGACCATAAAAGCTAAACTATGAGATAAAAGTGTACTAATACAGCTACGACCGCTATTACCGCTACGCGCTATTGCTACCGCTATGCTACATGGGCTTCTGTACTTTTGTTCCTATTTCTAATGCTACATGATTTGCTATAATAAGTATGCTAAACTGAACTATGTGCTTATATTTCTATTTGTGATTTAGCCTCTCATTATATATCAGAAAATATTAAAATATTAATTCTTTGTTTTGCTTGCTCTTTGTCTAATATTCACTTGTATAATTATTGACGTTCATTTCAGTAAAAGCTAATTTTGATTATTATAATATCTAAAATATTCAAATAGATAAACTAACTTCATTTCACTTGTAAAATTAATTGTTTTTCGTCTATTATAATCTGTAATACTATGAAATATGGACTATTAAATAATGTTATCTTGTAGATGCTTTTTCTTTTCTTTTTATTTGTATGATTGAAAAAAAATATAGAATTAAATTAGTTGTCATTTAGTTTAGTTATTACTCAAATTCTCTAATATTGATCATTTTGATAATTAGTATAAATATAGAATACGAATTTTGAAAAGAAATGAAATGTTATGTATGATAACTTTCGTTATAACTATGCAATTGCCTTTTCTTTTGTTCTCCACTATGCCGCTATAATCGCTATTTAGAATCTTACTTTTAATAAATTAAATTGATAATTATTTTCTAGGTCTTTCTAAAATTTATTTCGAATATATCTGCAAATTTTATTCTCTTTAATTAATGTCAGTTCATTTAGCTAGGCATGAGAAGAAGAATCTAATTTATTCTTTAGATATTAATGAAGACACAGAATATATAATATAGGCTCTATCAACAACACATCATATAGAGTAATACATGGCCTTATTAGGTACATCATGAAATGAGTTAGTTTCACTTAATTATTATTATGGCAACTATCCTTCTTTTATCTTTAAATCAGAAATTATTTTTTACAAACTCTTCCATGGACCATGGATGAACTTAAGAATGCTGTTTATTAATAAATAATAATCCTTATAAACAGATTAACGTTTATTTATTATAAGAAACAAAAATTATTATTATTATTATTATATGTAAAAAAGTTATTTTACTTAATAAGCAAATCATACGTATTTAAATTCACAATTTATATGCAAACTTGGTACAATTATCGTTCAAAACGGTCGAAGTAAAATAGCCAAACTAAATTTTTTCTCGGTTTTCAAAAATAAAACATAACCAAACTAATTAAAGTTATCAAGCGATTAAGAACTGAACCGAACAAACCGAAGTAAACTCACTGTTACTATTATTAACGAAAAGAATACATTGTCATATACCACAGTTGAAGTTCGGTTCAGTCCAATTTAGTTTAATAAAATCATTATAACACAATAAAGTTAGAGCTGAATCAATATAAACTGGTCGGTTCATTTCATTTGAAAAGTATAAACCAAACCGATCCATTTAAACTGAAATTTTCTGATTCAGTTAAAAATTGAACAAACCAAACCGTTTGAACAATCCGAATGCAGTTGTCAATTTATCATGAATGATCATGCAAAGATTGATCTTGTGATATATATGCTTGTGGTTTGAGAACAACTGTTATTGTTTTATTAGTTTTCAAATAAAACCCCGTGATAGGTTTTATGTTAAAAATAAAAAATAATCACAAGTTTGAAAATGAGATAGTGTATTCTGGTAAAATCTGCGGTAGAGAATCGGCATTTTAAAAAAGCACTTTCCAGCAATTTCTTCTTTCAGTAATATGTCTTAGTCTTTCTTTTATGTTCTCTGTGATCCGGTCCTATCAAAGAATTTGTACTTCATCACTTCAATTATTATTTTGCTTACTTTTAACACCTCAGTGCCTCACTAGCAAGGTGATTAAAATAAAGAATTAGAAACTTTTAACTTGCATGTCCTAAACTTTTAATATTTAAATATGTATACTTGAGGATATGTTTCATGTTTGTGAGAAATGCTTCAATTAATCTTGCTCTCATAATGTCATAACTAAAGAATTTTTTTTAATGTATGCATCTTGCCCGCTAAAATTTTATTAATTAAGAAAAATACAAGACAAGAAAACAAAAAGAAAATGAAGTACTAGAGCAAAATTACCACAAAAAATGTATATAATTTTTTAAGAAACTATAATTCTATAGAAGAGACCTTCCGTATTAGAAGGTATTGATAAAATTAATTAAGTACACCTTTTTAAATATGGTAGAAGAGATCACAAAATAAATAAGTTACGAACTTGGACCGGAGCGATGTATGGTGAATGCGGGTCAATTGATTCTCATTAATTTTTATATAATTTTTATATAGTTTAGGATAAAATGCTACTGGTGTTATTAAATTGATTCTGATTCAGTATGAAAAATTTATATGATTGAACCCCATAACTTGAAAGTCTGGCTCCGCCCTAGGACCAATCTCAATTAATAGTGTGGTTGTTAAAGTTTGTAATTTTTTATTTGTCATTCTTTGTGAGGTTTTTATTTCATACCAGATGCAATTGTAAAATTCTAATAACATTTTACTAGATTAGAAGAAATTACTTGATATGCACAACACATGACATCATTGTAAAATCCAACAAAATGGAGATAGGTGACTTGTCACAGAAGATCTCAGTTCACTGCTAGAATTTACATTTCTTGTATGAGTAACTAGATACAATTTCATCTTAAAATGAATTTCACACAAAAAATGATAATTTATGTATGGACGAACAAACTAAATTATACGAGCTAAAAATTTATTACATGAAGAGTTATATGCATGGCTTGTATCTTGCTATTCATGTAAAAAAAATTTGTACACCCATACGTACAGTGGATAAAGTGCATGGATCTTATCTACAACAATGTATCACTATTCACGAAAGTAAAACTGTGTTTTGTTGATAGTATATTTGCAGATACTCCTGGTTGTAAAACTGATACGTTAAAAAATAACAGTTTCTATCGGTGTGCCTTTAAAAATAGTCACTTTTTACCCTCATAAATAGTGATCTATTTTTGTAGTATATACAAGAGTTATTAGCTACCAGCTCAAGTATTAAATTGGCTCATTTGCATGTAAAATTCATGCAATTGACATCTCTTGGAAGTTGCATGGATGTCTTTTTTTGCTCATGCTAGTAATATAAATTCTAATAGTAGTCAGACCCATAACATAATGAAGTTATAAATAGCTCCTTGTTATTGGTTGAGTAAATTTTAAAGAAGTCCATAAAGATGAAGGAAGATAGAATGAATTTGCCTATTCATTTTTTTTTCGAGTACAGTGCAATAAGATACGACCGTCTCATTTTTGTGATTTTTTTATATATAGAATCAAATTTAAATATTTTAACAAAACAAGCATATAACAACTCCATCGATTCACAAGATTTTTAGTATGCAAACTAGAGTAAAAAAAGTTTTTGTCTCCACCGATCTGTTTTTTATAAAGATAAAAATTCAGCATGCTTGTTTCGTTGAAATATTTAAATTTGATGCTATTTGAAAAAAAAATCCATTTCTGTCTCTCTCTCTGTTTTTTTTTACTATATATATACACTTTTTCTTCACCTCCGAATAAAGAAACACTGGAGATGAGAATGAGATAATTCTTTTTGGCAAAAAAAGGGAGCTCAGAGAAGATATAACTTTGTTTTAAACCTTTTCTCACCTTGAGATAATTTTGAAATTTTGACCATTTGCAGGGTGTCAATGGATATGTACATATTAGTCGGGTGGAGATATTTTCATATTTATAATTATATAAAATTGAGTTTATTAATAACTTATTCTGATTAAATATTTGCTTATTCATACGTTACTGTTAATTCTTATCTTGAAGATAAAGAGTAACAAAACAAATCACTGTAATTATCAAATAAATTATTAGAATATATAATTTAGTCCAAAATAAAATAACTAACAAATATGTATATCAAATACATCATGTACCTAATATCACAAAATAATAAAATTATAATTTTGACCCCATTATTTAAAATATATAATTATTAATTAAATAAAATGATAAAATATTATATAAATTAATTTGTCATAAATTACTAATTAAAAACTATCTAAAATATTGGGTAGATCAATTTTATCATAAATTACTAGATAAAAAATGAAATGTCATATAAATCAATATAATATAATAACGATAATAAAATTATATAGTTATATGTATAACTAAAAATAAATAACTTTATATAATTTTAATTTTATTAATTAATATATAGGGTAACGAGTACAAAATAACTCTTACTCATGATATTCATACTCAATAAACCAACGGAAAAAAAAAATCTTATCTATATTCACCATGTCGAATACAGTACGTATAAAGTAAACGGATAAAAGGGTATCATAATCACCCCTAGTTTTCCTCGTGGTCCTATTAAGAGCAAATCCTTACTATTTCAATATTACATTATATAATCTTTAACATTTTATTTGAAGTATAAAATCCCTGTTTCATCTATTATATATATAAGAAGTAATTTAACAACGAAAATATTTTCAAAAGAGCGTCACTTATAAGAAAAAACACATTAAAAAATTGTGAAGAATACAAATTTAATATTTAAATCGATAAAATTTGAAGACTCAGTTTTCATCTTTTTAGAAAGAAAAATAAAATATGAAATTAATTACACAGGATACCAAGTTACACATTTTAATGTCCCATACTGATCCAATAGATTACATATCAGTTAATATAATTCCATATACGCAAGTATATATTGGCTCCATTACCAATAGCTCAGGATGGAAACGGAGCAGATAGTGATAAAACTATATTTATATTTTTTTTTTGGATACGGATTAAATATTAGCCGGATAGATCAGATCAGATATTTATGAAAATAATATTAAAAAATACTAATTCATAATTTTTATTTAATTTTATGATGAATAACAATATTTTTTCATAATATATATTAAAATATACGATATATATCTACTATTCGGATACTAATAATTAAAACGTAAAATCATATCAGTATCCATATCCACACAGATATAAAAATATCGAATATCTATATCTAATTTTTTAAATACGGATCGGATATTAATCATACCGTTTTCAACCATTGTAGCTCCACAATTAAATTATCCTCAGGGTTTTTTTTTTTTTTTTTGAAAAAAGGTCATTAAATTAGAAACTATATATGGCAGTTCTCCGTTGAACACGGCCAAGTTGTGTGCTGATCTGACCTCTTTGGCATGTCTCTGACTTGTTTGTAAATTGGTTAATGTCTCATTATTACCAAACAGTCAGGTACTTTGTCCCCTGTTAATAACTAAAGTCTCCGTTAGTGTCAGTGAAACATTATAATGAAACAAACCTGTTAAATGCTTAATGTGATCATTATTATATGACTAAATCTCATGCAGGCGTAATTTGATGATGTTTCAGTATACTGGTAACTGGTGCAGTTCACCTGGGAATTTGTGACAGGCTGTGCGTGCCACAGGTCATTTAATTCTGATTCTCTGGCACCGGCCGGTATAGTATTAAACGGTGGGGTATGTAACTGACAAGAAATTGTATATGAATTTAGAAAGTACCAAAGCAAGCTGACAACCTCTCATTACGGGAATCAAATCTCCTGCTTTCTTTGGGTAGAAAATTTACGGAATTTTTCTGCTTCCAGTGAAGCTGACATATGAATCTAGACGGGTTTATAAATTTAAATATTGATTTTTTGTTTTGGTGTGGACCCACGTGTCAGTGACTCAGGGGCAAGAAAATCCTGCTCCCTAGAGGGCAGAGAATTAAGTCCCAAAATTTATACCTCTAAAGTCACTGTTACGTAAGTCCGAGATAATTTTTTATATTTAAATATTGGATATAGTTTTGCTCCGGTTCACTTCGAATCCATGATAAAATATATTAAGATATTTTAACAGAGGTGGAGGCAGATATTTTAAGTAATGAAACCAAAAAATATATTAAGATAAAATGTTGTAAGAATTCAAATTGTACAACATTGTACAGTAATCTAGTTTTCTTTGCAAAAAAAAAATGAGTCTATCATATAACATTTTTATAAAATGTATATGGATTAATTTATGGTATTTCTAGCATTTTATCGGAAAATATATAACAAAATTATATGATATTTTTGAAAAAAAAAATATGGGAATGAATTGACGCTCATATGCTCTCTGTCTTCGCCTCTGAATTCGGGCGATATCCAAATTAATACTTGTACCAAATTATTTACTTGTAGCAATTTAAAATAATAAAATTAGGTTTTGCGTGTATCTACATGTCACTTGAACTTGCGTGTCATTCTAATTTTTTTTTACTTATTTCTTTTGAATTTTAAATTTGCGTCTTATTTGTCATTGTTATTGACTGTTTTGTAAAAAATTGCTTGTTACTTTCTGAATTTATTATTTTAAAATGTTACAATAAAAAAAATTCATGGTGATATATAATAATAGCATTCTAATCCTAAATTTTGCACTTTTATCGATCAAGCACTTGTCATTGTCATTTGAAATGTTTCATTAATTCTTTTCTATTCATAATCATAACTAAATTTTATTCAAATGTCTTGAGCTTGTTTTAAGAAGTGCTTGTAACAAAGATCACAGTGCTCATACATTTCATCTGAACTTCACATATATGTTACTAATTATATACTAATACAAATAATACATATATTTCTAACATTGTACTCTCACAAAAATATTTATGCAATTATGCGTCCTTGAGAGCATAGTCACAAGATTTGAGAATAATTTGTTTTCTTTGTAACGCTAACTGAATTATTCGCGAATAATTTGCGAATTTTACGAATTATTTACAGTTTTTTTTCGAATTTTTTCCATAACTTTTTTTTTTTGCTCTTTTGCAGAACTAAGATCTCTGATCCGGATAATTCTGAATTATTTCCGAATTATACTCGAATTATTCCCGAATCACGAAAATTTAACCTCGCCAAACCGAACCCGAATAATTTATTTGTCGCTGAGAGGAGGTAAAAAATATTGGCAAGGTGAGATAAGAGAGACAAAAACCGTGACAAAGTGGGATAAAAAGGTAAAATATGCAGCTAAATTTTAAATAACAGATTAGAAATGCAGAAACTGAAGACAACAACAATAATTTCTCTAATGGTTGATACTTGATACTGTGTTTTGTACTTCGCTTATCTAAAATAGACATCATTTAATTTGACACTTCATGCAATACGTTTTAAATTCAATTTAGCTAACTATCGTTATATTTAATTTTCGAGATATATTCATTACGGTTATATTTGGTTATGAAGTAAGTGGTGAAGTAAACCCTCTACTCTATCTTTAAGGAGTCAAATGAGTAGCAAATTTAAAAGAGTAAGATGGAGTAACATTTGAGTTAATCCGGATTAAGTTACTCCACCTGTGGATTCTGCAGGTAGAGTAACATCATATTATAATTTCTCTCTTTTCATTAGCTTACTCCATCAAACTCCAACTAAACATGATTATTTTAATCCGCCTTAGCTCAGAGTAAGAAATTTAATCCATAGTAATTTTACTCCACGACCAAACATGACCTGCGTGTTGAATTCTTGAGGTTTATGGGAGAATAGAGAAGAAAAAATATGAATTGAAATTTCATTGTATTGATATGTTGTATTCTGTGTTATATGTTCACTCTTTGTGTACATAGTTCCTAACTCTATTTATATTTTACAAGGCTAATTAGCCGTTATTGTAGCGGTCACTGTAGCAACGGTAATATTTCTATGTCTAAACTAACAGTTACCTATGTACCTGTTACAACAGTAACTTTCTATTTATGATAATAAATGTTGAAACTTATTTTTCTATAAAAGGTAGCTCTCTTTATTCCTAAATTAGCCAATGATAATCTTGCCATATATAGCTTTGAGACTAATTAATCATACTCCTAATTATATTTCTCAACATTACGGCTAAATCTCTATTAGTAACCACATAATTATTTTTCTGGTTACTAAGAAATTGTATAGAAGAAACTTAAAAAAAAAATCCTAAATTATATATTATAGTTTATATTTGTGTTAATAAGAAATTGTCCGATGTTGTAATTGTTGAATGAATAAATTTAATTTTTTGTTTTGCAAATATCTAGGTTCTAAAATGTTGTAAGAAAATATCTTGTCGTCTCTAGGTAACTTGAGATGTAACAAATCCAACAAACATAGAAGAAGGTAAAGTTAACTTTCACAACAATTTTGTATCTCTCCTCCGCCCGAAATTTGTATTTATAGGTATTAATAAAATTAATAAACCAAATGACCATTTTTACTGAAAATTAGCAAAAATATCATTTCCGTCAAATAAAATAGCGGACGCAAAAGGATGTGTTCGCCATTTTATTTGGCGGACACTATCCAATGTAATCACCAAATGAAATGGCACCATAGTTTATGAATTTAAGTCAACGATCCCCCTTTAAAAAACTTATGCTTATTTTTTTATATAATAGCAGAGGAAATTAGATAATTCAAGTTAGATGCTCAACAATTAAGTGCGTATTTGAAGACAAATGATGGTGGATACTTTTTGTAGGCAGTTATATTGATAGTGTTGGTTTAATTTGATACAGTGCACAAATAATACAGTCAAAATAAAAACAATAAAAAAAACATATAATTTAGTGTATTGTATTGTATGAAATCAAAACAACTCTGTAAATTTTCAGAAAATAAGAAGAAGAGAGATAAGATTTGAGGCGGAGGTTCAAGAAAGAGGGAGCTTTCCCCACTGACAAGAGGAGTCTTATAATTTTTACACTTTAAACCTTGCCTTTTGACAATTTTTTGTTTTCCATTTTGTCTATTTTTTGTTTTGTTTTTTGTTTTCTTATTATTCAACTAGGTTGAATAACATTAAGTTTTTGTACTGGGTTTCTAATTGAAACCTTTTATGATTAATAAAACAAATAAGGACTAGATTCTTATTTTTCATTAAAAAAAAACAACTATGTAAATTATGAACCCAATGCTCTACGAGGATTTCATTTAATTGCTGTCATTAACTATTTTCTAATAGTCATATATATAGTGCCATCTACAATAACAACTTCACAATACCAACTCCAGTCTGGATCTTCTGTGCAGATCTTCACTTTAACAACTGTACTGGAAATCATAGTGACACAATACGCGATATATTCACGAATTAAGTGCGATTTATTCGTTTTTTTTACCGCTTCCGAACCAAACTCCGAAAAAATGTAAAAAGAAAAACCGTATAATACGCTTTATTCGCGAATAAAACACGAATCATGAATTATTCGCGATAAAAAAAAAAATTTGGGGGGTTGAGATTTTTTTTTGTTTCTTTATTGTGCCGAATCTTTCTCGAATTATACCTGAATCACGAAGTTTTAATCCTGCAGAACCGAAACTGAGCTAGTTTGTCACTAATACTATGCTGGCAATCTGTCTCGTCACAGTATCATTTGCCGCTTGGTAATTACAAGATACCTTTTCTTTTTTTCCTAAAGCCTTATTTTTTAAGTGGTACCAAAACAGTCTCAAATATTTTGTCTCTTTTACCAACTACAAGTTTGGCTGTTAATACTATGCAATGTACAAATATTAACAGATGCAAAAACGCCCCTCCTTTTTATCCATATTAAAAAGTGTAATATTTTGGCAGGACTTATTCCTGCTAATGGCCAAATGGAAATGACAATACAAAATTTGACACCTTAGCGGACAGGTCACCTTGTATTATTTGATCATAGACTAAACAAATTATTATAGAGTAAGAGATTGTGATAAGCAAATTAGGTATGGGATTGCAAACCCGGGATTTCTGGGAGCTGCTCTCATCAATGACCTATACATTTAGGGCGTGTTTGGCTACAATTCCGCGTGTTACTGTTCACGCGGAAAAAAAAAAAATTCAGTTCAACTGAATTTTTTTTTTTTCTCGCCTGAACAGTAACCCGCTGTTTACTATTCACCCGGGCTGCAGCCAAACAGGTCCTTACTATTTTTAATAAACCAAGAACTTTTCACATATATCCACCGAAAAACTGAATATATCACATAACCGCAGCATATACAGAGACGGAACCAGACTTTCAGACTATGGAGGTCAAACATATAAAATTTTACTACTACGAATGAGGGTCAATTTCACACTATCCATAATATTTTATTTTAAAATACATTAAAAATAATATCTAAATACAAAAAATTGAAAATGAATAGGATCAATTGACCCTATTCATATAGACTAGATTCGCTTTTGAGCATATATATAAAAATGATTAAGAACTTGAATATAAACTACAACTCTGCAATGTATAAAAAAATAAAAAATATCAATAACTTGGCCAATATATGTTCTGCTTGTTAGTTAAACAAAAAAAATATTTTAGATACCGGATTTAGATTTTACATGATTTGTCTATACTGAGAAGTTGAAAAGAATTAGAATCTGCAAAAATTTCAAAAAAAAAAAAAAAATCATGAACCGTATGATAATTTTCTCATTTTTTAAGGGCTGGAAACGAAATTTAGAAGTTCTGCTGGGACAGAGCTACATGTTCATAAATTAAAAGTTGATGTAACCACTCAATTCGGATGCAATCTTATTTGATTATTTGTTGGTTCATTTTAGGTTCAATAGACAGTGGAATTGTCTGTATTGCATTTAGTTTTCTCATTGCTTGTCATATTGGCAGAAACTGAGAACAGCATTTTGTATTGTAGCTATTAAATGACAAAAAAAAACTGAGCAATGATTTAAAGGTTTGACTTGCCTATTTCTCACACTAGGGAATCATGTAAGAAATTTTTTTAGAAACCATAAATAGAAAAAAATATATTTTACCAAACTAACTTAATTATTTTGATTTTTACAAAAACCATAACAGCTAAGATGTCATTTCAGTCTGAATTTTTTTCGTACTAAATTGTTATTTCGATCCGAAGTGTTTTCACAATTTTTACACTAACAACTACAATATTTTTTTTTCGAAATATGTGAAAATGGCTCAGACTGAATTGTCATTTCAGTCTAGAAAAAAAAACATTTCAAACCGAAATGACATCTTAGTTCTTATGGTTTTTGTAAAAACCAAAGCAATCAAGTTGGTTTAGTAAATTTTTTTTTTCTTATTTATGGTTTCTAAAAAAAATTCATCATGTAAGGTAACTGATAGGCATAAAATATATACACATTTACAAATGTTCAATCTAGATTTTATCCTAAAAATACTCCAAATATCTTGTATTTTGATATATAAATGTCATATATTACACCTGGAATCAAGTTACTGCCTTTGCTTGCTTTAAATTGCAGAAAATAGCGAAAAAACCCTCACTGCGACCCGCACTGGATACAGTGCGGGCCGCACTCAGCACTTGGTCAAATCTGGGAGGCTCTGCGCAAGGAAGGGAAGCAAACTGAGGGGAATGCGACCCACACTGGAGGTCAGTGCGGGCCGCACTCAACAAGAAGGAAAAATGCGACCCGTACTCAGTTAATGCGACCCGCACTTTATGTTACGCTCGGCCAGGAGAAAAGTCCGAGGGGAATGCGACCCGCACTGACTCCCGGTGCGGGCCGCACTAATAACTTAGTCAAAATATCAGAAAATCCGGAAATAGAAGAAGAGGAGAAAATAACCATAATGCGACCCGCAGTAAAGCCAGTGCGGCCCACACTTTGCTGGTGCAGGAAGTTAAATAAGGAAACTAAGCCCCAGTGCGACCCAAGTTAACCGCAGTGCGGGCCGCATTCATACTAAAAATGCGGTTTCGCTATTTTTGGAATGCCAGATCATGCCCGGTTGGCAATAGTTAGTGGGTCCAATAATAGAGGACGTGTGGGACACTGTTCCCCACGTTTCTAGGGTGTTTTCTAGGCTATAAAGGGAGGCAATTCACCATCTACCATCAATGGATACTCTACCATAGACAATTCCATTTTTTACACATCTCCTTAGAGCAAAAAGTGAGATTTAGAGTTTAGATTTGGAGAAGAAGAGCAGAATTTTCAGAGCAAGGAAGGAAGGCAAGAGATCTCCATAGGAGTAAGGGTTGTAATCATTTCCTTTTCAATTTCTCTTTGTTTTAGCCAACTTGTAATGAATTTCTTTTGTAAGTTTTGCATCTCCATGAGAGGCTAACTCCCTCTCTAGGGGTGTAGGTCAAATGCATGAACTTGTTTAATTCTATTCTATTCGGTTCTTTGTTTTTATGATGATTGTTTGATTTGATTGTTAATTTCGTGATTTATTCTTTGTGAATCCCATAATTTGTGCTTGAATTGTAGTTATCCCGCTTTAGGTCTTTTAGACTCCAAAGTAGCTTAGGATCATATATGATAGTATCAATTATGTCACAAAGTCATTAGGATTTAGGTTAGAGAAACACCATCTTTTAACCTAAGCCGGAACTACAGAAATTAAGGTTAGAGTTTGATATAAAATCTAACGGTTGGAGTTAAACCTTAAGTCGGGACATCTTGAATTGAATTAGAGATTGGTATGAGTTGCCTTCACCGGTTAAATTATTAAGTACCGAGATCTAAGGAAATGATAGACTAACAAGAGCTTTATATCCTAGATGATCAAGGCGATGTACTTTACCGTGAAGTTGTGATCATCTAGGCACGTTATTAATTCACGCAAGTGACCCTTTTTAATATATTTGGTTAGAAACCCCATCGAAATCAAACATGAATTTAAACACACCGAACAGATAGGATTAAACAAGGGATTGTAGACCGAAAACCCCTAGACTCTCCAAACCTTGACAAAACTCTAATTTCGCTTTACTCTTTCTTAGTTTTTATTGTTTAAACCTCCAACTCCTTGGGTATTGAACCCACCAACTTTAGGACTTTAAAAATTAAACTTTAAAACAAACTTTGAAACAAACCAAAATTCTAAAATTATTCTCTAGAGTCGAAACTAGAATCTCCCCTTATTCCTTGGATCGATACCTTTTATGCTACATTGATAGGTTGTGCGCTTGCAATCGACCAATCTTTGAGTATTTACGTTTATAAATTTAAAAGTAAAACGAGTATTAAGTCATAGCAAAAACACTATACCAAATTACTCAACAGTAACAGAATATTTTTGTTTATTCTGAACCGTCCAATTAAAATCGGTACCAAAAAAATACATGACATTTGAACCCAATTCATAGCGAAATACGTGTTATTTGCAGAACTACATATTGATGGTAAGGTGTATTTAGCAATCTTTATGATTTAAAAACTTTTACTTATGTATATTCAAATACAATTAATTATTTTAATGTATTTATAGGTCCAACTTCTCATAAAATACATAAATGTGTGTTTATAGTTTAGTGATTCAAATTTAATTTTGTGATCGTGGAATTTTGAGTTTAAATCTCAAGGCCACGCATTATGTATTTTACATTTCAACTCTCATAATCTAAATTTCCATTTTTGCCCCTATTCGTTAGTAAATGGTTTGTAGGAAGCGAATCTGCTGCGATTCTATCGCAGGACCCTGCGATTCTATCGCAGGACCCTGCGATTCCAATCTCAACTATTCATTTATTAGAATACACGGATTTAAAAAAGTTAATTTTTGTGCACGAATCTCGAAACACACGAACGGTTGGAATTAGAATCGCAGGTCTTGTGATCCTTTAGAATCGCAGCAGATTTATTTTCATGATTTGTAAGGTTTGGTAGAGGCACACACAAATTTCTGTATGAATAGTAAAATAGATTTGAATGTCAACTTCTGCCATGTAGATGAAGACCACAACATTGTTGTGTTAAATTTATTAAAAAAACAAATTAATGATGAATAGTTTGGAATTTTAATAGTGTCTAAAACTGATAAAACATAAATAGTAAAAGGTTCAATATATATATAGAGATGATATAGAGATGTGCTAACTTGTTTTGGGAAGTAAATTGGGTTTTTTTTACTTCCTGCTCATATTTTTATTTTCAAAATTCAAATAGTCGATTCGAACCGGTCAACATGATCTCCATATTGAAATGTACTGGGAGTCCAAATTTTACATTTTTTTAAATTTTTTTACTATTTATTAAGCCATTTTGAAAATTGCTGATCTGGTGGATTAATAAATAGTAAAAAATTTCAAAAATTCGGATTTTCAGATTTTCGGATTTTCAAATTTTCAAAGTGGATTAACAAATAGTAAAAAATTTCAAAAAATATAAAATTTGGTCTCCGAGCACGTTTCAATATGGAGATCATGTTGAGCGGTTCGGATTGACTATTTGAATTTTGAAAATAGAGATATGAGCGGGAAGTAAAACACCATATTTACTTCCCAAAGCAAGTTAGCTCATCTCTCTCTCTCTCTATATATAACAAGGTTTTTATAAATATATTTGGTAATTAGATTTTTCTTGCAATAATAATAAATGAAATATCATCCGCGAGTAAATTCATACGATCAGTGAAAAGTTATCATAATTTACAGTAATAAAAAAATATTATACAATGTCTGTGCTATTTTGGTGAATATGAGAATTTCAATGTCTTTAACTTAGTTTTTATTATTGTTATTATTTTTTAACCTTAAAAACTTAGTTATTTTTTTTGTATATTACTGGAAAAAAATTTGGGACGAAATAGATTTCCATTTACCTTTTTACTGTACCCAAAACAGTTGGAAACTTGGAATTGTATCAATAGTGAATTTTCAGTGGGTTGAGCTGAGACAAATGCGATCATGAATTTTGAAAATCCAATTGCATTCCGTACATAGTCGGCCTTTAGTCTATCTCTTCCTGGGCCTTTTGCCCACCCCATATTAGGCCTAATTTTGCCTAAAGAAATCGCAAGTCTCATGAAAACACCGTCTCCTGCGCTCCTGCCTCTTCCAAAAGAAAACAGATCGCTTTTTCTCTCAGATCGCAACTCTGCGAGAGAAGAGAAGAAGAGGTGCGGGTGTGCGGGGGGCGGCGTCGCGACGGGGCTGGTATCTGATGAGATCAAGGATCAGGCGGGGCTGGAACTGGAATTTTGCTAAAATCGGTAGACACCTAAAATTTTCCTTCAGAGATCATATTTTTACTTTGATTGAGTTTCACAATGGTTCGATCTTTGATAAAATATTTATCGACACAACTGAACTTTTAACATTTAAATTCGTCTGATTCATGACCAATTGAGCTTCAAATTTCAGACTGTCTGAGCTTCTCTCTAGGCCGGTACCAGTCAGTATAACTGAGGGCATGAGTTTCTCAGAAATGAAGCTAGGCATGCATTTTTTTTTATTCCAATTTTATTGCCTTTGCTGAGGAATAGAGTGGCTGATGTTTGGGCTTCTATGGTAGATAATATAGGGTGTTTTATGTCTGTTAATTTTTGTCTCTGTGATGCAACTATTTGCAGTTGAAACAGTGAAAGTAGAAATAAAAAAATATTTTTCATTTCAAGAGAAAACATCCAAAATTTTATGCTGGCAAGTGATATAAATGTATCCAAAATATAAATGTGTTCTTTACTCAGAAGGACAACACGATTAAAGTGGTTAGTTGCTCAAGAATGCGAAAACATTGATTGCGAGAGAGTAAATGTCTTTAGCAGAAATTTACTTTTACCCCTTTTCCTTTTCTGAGTAGAATTACAGACAGGTCCTTAGTCCTTAAGGTATCATCTTGTTGCTTTTTCGGCCCTTTAAATATTAAACAGTTCCCATTAAGGTTTTAACAGGTTTCGGTTAGCCATCATTATTGTTAGTCAAAATAACATGCATGAGTAGAATGTCTTTTTTTTTTTCTTTTTTCCTTTTTAATTGAAAGATGCCAATAGGAATCACAGTGAAAATTAGCAACTTTAAGCACTAAGATGGTAACTTTTGGAACTTAAGTCTACCAAACCATGAACTAAGTGATAGTTTAAGCACCATTATGTAATTTGCTATTTCCTATTTTCCTCAATAAATAACCTGGCACCCTTTCCTTTGGTTTCTTAATATGTCCTCTTCGTTTTACTGATGATGCTGAAACCAAAAGAAAGGAAACAAATAATCTACAATATTTATTGGGATTTTAGTTTCAGGTTAAATGCGCTCAGATCCTTCTGGAAGCGGTGGCCAATGTTGATGCATTAGACAAAAACAAGAGCACTGCTCTTCATTATGCTGCCGGCTATGGCCGCAAGGAGTGTGTTACCCTTCTCTTAGATAATGGAGCAGCTGTGTAAGGTGGCGGAACCGCTATGCCACAACTGGACTTGCAAAAATACATGTCAACCATGCAACAACTCCTAAAGAATCCCCAGTTTGTCACAATGGCTTAACGTCTTGGCACTGCTCTCATGCAGGTAATTCATCATTATTGTGTTTTTTTTAAATTAGTTGACAAGATTGATAGATAAGTAATTATCTTATAGATTTATAAATGCTGGAGATAAAGTGGATTTTTTGTTTATTTTAAAAGATAATTTTGGTTGTAATTTTTTTTTGTCAATTCTTGATGGAAATCATGACTACTCCCCTGCTCGGTGAACTGACGGTGTGGATTTTAAAGAGGTATTTTTTGGTGTGAATCTTAATTCTTAACAGAAGCACAAATCTGGAAAAAAATGGAGGTGATTGAATCATCTACAAACACATGCTGATGCGCAACGCAAAATCTCAACACATCGGGGCCCCCCTTGTGAATTTTTGGGTTAACTTGCACACTACAGTCTACATTCTATGTCAAACCAGTCTTTCAATATATAAGCAAGGTCTTGTTCTCCAATCCATTTTGACTTTGGTCATACCCTTGTTGCATGAGTTGAATAGCTTTCTAAGACCAATAAGGTTGCGATCGCAAATAAACCCCGAGCTAGCATTGTTAGGAGTTGCCACTAATTATGGTGATTTTTGACAAAACTGTAGAACATCCATATTGATCATATGCCTTGGAGTATAATGCTTTTGTTTGTTTAAAGATTTTGAACTAGCAAAAAAAAGTTACTGTGGTTTGTCCAATTCTGATTTTACAGAAAAAAATTAATACGATCTATTTGACGCGATCAAGGGATTTTCAGAAGTTTTGACATGTTTTTGTTTAATAAATTTGCAGATTTTTAGAAAAAAAAAATATTGTGGTTTATTTCATGCTTATTAAAGTGGTAAATTGAAGAATTCTTAAAAAATTTAAGGGCGATCTGATATTTTTCTGTTGGATTGAGTTCTCTCTTAGATGGTTTACCTACCACCTCATGGCGTCATACTTTTTTTCTCTGTCCTACGATTTAGCAAGTAAAAACAATAAAAACTGTATATGACTGTTTAGTGTTTATGTAACTGACTGTATGGTATTGATTAGCAAGTAAAAACTTTACCATATGTACAAATTATATATGGCTGTTTGGTGTGCATTATTCAGTAAAAAATCTACCCCGTGTTTAAAATTATATATCCCATTTTACTTTTTTTCTCTGTCCTATGATTTAGCAAGTAAAAAGTAAAAACAATAAAAACTGTATATAACTGTTTAGTGTTTAGTGTTTGTGTAGACTGTTTGGTATTTGATTAGCAAGTAAAAACTTTACCATACGTACAAATTATATACTATGATTGGGTTTCATTTTTAGCCTACCCCAACTTGTTTAGGACTAAAGGCTTAGTTGTTGTTGTATTGACCGTATTTAATTACTCTAGAATTCCAAGCAAATGTTGATTTGTAAATTAAAAATGAAATGCATAGTGATTTGTTTGGCTTCTATATTGTAGGTTATAAAATTGTATTGTTTATTTTAATCAAATATCATAATAAAAAATAGGTTTTATATAATTGTAATGCTTATGAAATTCGAAAGTTGAAAAAAAATTAGTTTGCTTTTTAGGAAAAATTAACACTATCAAATACTGGTAAAACGCATATTTTACACTGTTGACCATGAAATATCTTGTAAGAAAATAGGTATTAATTTTTTTATCTATTATTGTCCGTTTTGCTATTTATACCATTAGAAAAAAGAACACCAAAATATCTACCACTTCCCTTAAACCAAAAACCGCCAACCAGAACAGCCCCCTTCTGTGCCCATTTCCGCCGACCTCCACCACTATTCTCCACCAACCACCACTATCATTTTTTCCCTCTTTCCAATGAGCTGTCACTTGTCCGGTTGTCCCAGAAATCCAAGACAACCCCGACAAACTGTTAAATAACCAATTGAAGGTCTCTTGCCTTGGACACAACCTAATTGCCCCTTTAAACCTCCAAACTGCCAGGCAACCACAGCTAAATTCCCACAATCACTTCACAAACTCATTCCTCATACAGTCCTCTTCATTTTGACATGTCATATTCCAAATCAAAGCCTTCCAAAATCCTAGAAAACTGATGATTCATCTGCTGTTCAGATCCAAGACCAATTAAGGGCGTTACAATTGCTTATCAAGGTTTTAACAAGCTCACCTACACAAGTTGAAATGACCGAAAGGGATATGATATTTTGGAACATTTTTGTCTGACAATTGACAATGCTTTCATTGATGGACAAGTCTGTACCCATGAACAACCAAATTCAATCAGATCTTAAATTTCTTTATATTCTGTTAATTTAGAACGCTACAATTCTTTGTACAACAACAAAAAAATTATCTTAAGAAGGGTCATATGATGGGAATCAGGATCCAATATACAACAAGGTCTTCAAACCCCGGGCTTTGAGTTCACCCAATTTGGATATATGTTTGCTTACTCCAACTCCTTGGCAAAGTCAATATTGTCAACAAACACCTGCAAATTAAATCCCAAAAATTAATAATAAAGAAAAAATCAAAGAGGTCAAAAATTGAAATTTGGAAAAATAATGCATACTGTTTTCCATCCATCAGGATCCAAACAGGAGGTAATTTTGGTGCTTATGCCAGGTAATGGACCTGGTTCACGAACCACTTTGCCTCCACAAAGTTTTACCACCTCTGCTGTTTTATAGACATCATCTGTTCCTATTGCAATCTGATGTGAAAAAGTGTCCACGTCAATATATTACAATGTATTAATATGTTATGGTACAAGACGACAAGTCGATACTCATACCTGTCCATAGGCATTGCCTTTCTCATATTCTTTTACCCCATAATTGTAGGTTAGTTCGAGAACTGCACTGCTATCTTCAGGTCCATATCCCATCATGGCTACTGTGTACTGAAACAACAATAAACATGTCAAATTGTGGATGCATCGAGGTACAGCCAGAGGGACCTCACCCAATACAATATAAATATGTGAAAGTCACAGCTACCTTGTATTCTGGATTGTCTCTAGTGCGAAGGAGCTCCATCCCATAAGCCTGTTATCATTAAATAACAACAACATTTCACACACAGAAAATGAATAATGAAAAGAAGAAAGGCAAATTGTATCCTGTTCGCAGGTAACACCCGGTATTGTTAGACATTGCTGCTTCAAAAAATTCTTTTTTCTTCTCATCTCTGCCCCTGATAATCAAGGGCTGAATTACCCCCATCTTTTTATATCATTTGAACACAAAAAACACTAAATTGCTCAAATCTTACTAGGATTGCTTACCTGACAAATTCTGCAAAACAAATAAAAAAAAATTCAACAGTACAAGATCTCAATAGAACTACAAAAATTTCACCTTCTTGTAGAACTCTATAGATCGATCAAGATCTCCAACACGAAGCATTACTTGGCACAATGGCTCTGGTGTTGGGTCCCTTTGCAAAATCTCAAATTTATAACCATCAGGGTCTTCAATGAATGCAATAACAGTTTTGCCCCCTTTAACTGGTCCTGGTTCCCTTGTTACCTTCCCACCCTTCGCCCTAATTAGGTCAACTGTCTTTGCAACCTAGTATGATACATTTTAGTTTATTAGCTAAACGATTAAGTGTAAACAAGAGTAAAAAGAAGCTCGAAAGGTAACAAAACTCACATCTTCAACTGCAATGCCAAAATGCCCAAAACCAGCCCCAATGTCATACTTGTCAACACCATAATCTGTCAAATATGACATAATTTATATTCTATAAGAAGCACAAATAATTTGGAGCTTTTCATGTATACAGATGAAGAGAACAAATTCTCAGATCAGCCCTAAGACTCACTTTCACCAAACCCTGGAGCTTTCACCATCTAAGGACAATATTTTCCATTTAATCATATCAGTGTATTTTAAGCAATAAGTCAAAAGGGTTATGACATTTGCAGGTATGTGTTTTATTGAATGATCTTTTTCAACCTAACTATTTGGATTACAAATTATGGTAAACATACTATATGTGAGTTCAACGACAAAATTTGAATCTTCAGGCCCATATCCAAGGAAAGCATTGGTATACTTCTCTTCTGGGATGTCACGCTTCCTCAGCAATTTCATTCCTAAGCATTCTGTATAGAACCTATGCCCCAAAAAAATAAAATGTGAAAAATTATCATTTAATCTTGTAAGTTGGCAGAACTGGGTGGTCCTTACCTGGAGTGATACAGTCCAATTCTATTATATAACTAGAAAAGAGAAATAAGAACTAACTGGTAAAGTGAAATTACAAACAGATATCAACCTTGGCATTTTATTGAGCACCACATGAGAAATCAAGGTAATACACAAGTCTTAATTGTAGAATTACAACAATAATCCTAACCCATTACTACCATTAAATAGTCTCTCCTTATTGGGTTTATTGGGCCCCAAATTCAACATTTGTTAACCAAAATTGTAGAATAGATCTGTCTGATTAGAAGGACAAAATATATTTTTTTTAAAGCCCAGTAGTGGCTACTAGGAGCAGAAGGACAAATCTTAATTGTAGAATCACAACAATAATCCAAACCCATTACCATAAAATAGTCTTCTTATTGGGTTTATTGGGCCCCAAATTCAACATTTGTTAACCAAAATTGTAGAAGAGATCTGTCTGATCAGAAGGACAAACCTTATTGTTTTGTCTAAATCACCGACTCGGTAAACTACGTGTAACAGCCTGCGGTTATCCTTCTTTGCCCACTCCAAAGCCTCCTCTTGGCTTGTTGTGGTGCTTGCTTGTACAGCATCTCCGGTGGCTTGAACAGCAATTCTAATTTTTTGTGTGACTTTCAAATGGCTTAAGCCAAATAACTGACTTTGAGAAGCCACTGACCAAATAAGACAAGACAAAAAGATAACTGAAGCTGTATATTAGCAAATAAAAAAAAGTATGTGACATATACAACTTTTTATCAACTATATTGAAGAATTATTAACCGGATGTTTACCTTTGTTGTAACAAGCATGTAATATGTGTTTCTCATGTACATATTATAACATAAGCTCAAGACTTCATCTTTTTATTTATTAGTTTTTTTTTTAAAGCAACCTCACACTTAGCCTTAGAAATTTGTACGCGTAGAATATACAAACTGTTCTTAGGCTCACTAAATTGCAAATTTGCAATTCTGGTCACTAAGTTAAAATCCTTAATTTTACTCCATAACCATATTGCAATCGTATTCGCTTTCCCAGCTAACTACTGGTACAAATCCTACATCAATACAGGAACTGGACTCTGTTTATTCAACTCTTTTTTTTTTGTGAGACAGTTACAAACAGGTCAGTATAGATCACAGAATTCATGAGATCAAATGAAGAGCTTATTCTGAGACTAAAACAGTGAACGACTAATTGCACATTAGGTACTAATTTTGCTCGGAGAAGAGTTCAAATGCCTCTATTTTTGAAATCATTCCCATTGACTTTGTACTACATTAATTTGAAAATTTATAAATTTGTCGTATAAATGCATCACTCGTGAAGTTAGATTGGTTTTAACAGTTTGTATTGCTTGTTCGAAGTCAATTTGATGTTTGAATTGCAGCTCACTAAGAATTCAGTGAGCTTAAGATTGCGCTCCAGAAAGGGATATGCAAAGAGAGGGGAAGGAGAAATCAATGTGCTTGAGTATTTTGCCAGCCCGTCTTTGACCGGTGTCGCTCACCCGCTCTGGAAAAGGAGAAATCGAAAAGAGACGGAAGGGAAACTCTATTGTAGCAAGAGGAACCAAAGGAAACTCCACATACAAAAACGCTCAGAACTGTTCCTTCCAGAATCAGGGTGTAAATTCACTGAAGCAAAGAGAACCAAGACGTTGTTCACTTCTCTTTTCTTTCCTTTAATGTGATTTCACCTCTTCGTTCTAGAGCACACTCTAAGATTGCACATGTGAGTGCGGATTGTAAAAATATCATAACTATTCCGAAATTATAAATGTTTCAGACTGCGTTAAAGTTTTTCCAAAATATCGAACTTGTGACTATGCTTGTGACTCACATTGGTACCTATCAGTAAGACAGTAACACTGATCCCGACAGGCAAGAGGTGAACTGGTGAAGGTTTCTGAAGTAGAGGTGTGGATCCTACTCTAATATTTTCCCAATTCTTTTTACCCCCAATTTGCAGGGTAACCGATGTAACCTTTACCGAATTTCCTTCCAGTTCAAATTCGCTAGCACGCAAACTCCATTATGGATTATAGCATGCACGAAATTAAATCCAAGAGAAAATCAATATCACAAATTACTTCAAATCTATTATAAAGAATCTCACTCTTAACAGAGGGGAGAAGAAAGGCCTTCTTAGAGAAAGACGCGAAAGGCAATCCGAGTCTTCCATTGGATACAACTGAGGAGGCAGCCATGCGCTCGATTAGTTTAGTTGATCAACTCCTCGGGACCTCGACACCTGATCTGAATTCTGAAGTATCGTCTCCTTCTCTCCTCCCTGTTTAGCGAGAGAGCAAGCCCATTGGTTCCCGCCTTTGTTTATTGATTGCTGAGCTAAACAAGTGGGGTGGAGATCCTCGCTTCTCTATCCTCCCAGTGCCGACGTGTCACACGAGAAGAGCACAGAAACTTTGTGGGCTCGGCCTGGCCCATTATTTCTCTTTGTTTATGGGCATTTATTTGTTTGGGCCCGGTGAGTATTCTAAGAGCCCACTTCTTTGTTCATCCAGCATTTTCGAACAAACTAAATTTTTTGAGGGAAATGTTAATGGATAAAAGAAATTATGGTGATTTGTTGCATAAAAAAAATCTCCTGCATTTATACGTCCAAATTTTTGAAAGAAGTGTGCATGTAATATAAAAGAAGTAAATAAGTAATGCACATTCAGGAAAATTCAAAATAATTATCTGTTCTTCTGAAGGATCTAAATCTGCTGAAATCTTTGAAATCCGAGATTCAACCGTCAAACTGTTCCGAGATGCATGTATATAAAAAGTTGAACGGCTGGGAATCTTGGATTTCAGTAGATTTAAATTCTCTTCTGAAACTAGTAAGCGTACATTGGCATTAACAAAAGTGCACAAACAGTTGACAGTGGTTAACAAATTAATTAGTATGATCTGATTAATGACTAAAGTGTTGTTAGCAAGATGTGTATTTTTTTTATTAACAAATTTTGTTATGAAAACAATTAGGCTAATCTTATTTATTAAAGCAGATTACATTAAATTGTGTTTAGAGAAACTATTATAAATGGAGAAAAAGCTGAACTTCTAAATTTAATGACTAAAATCGAGTAAAAATATTCATTGAATTCTGAGACAACCGAATCCAATTTCATGCCAGTCCGACCCTATATCCCTACTAGCATATTGTCATCCTTATTTGATAAATATTTTCTCTCCCAAGTTAATTATAACTTGAGATACCCAACTTATAATAGGGGTGCAAACGGATCGGATAGTGATAAAATTATATTCGTATTTGATTTTATTTTTCGGATACAAATACTGATCAAATATTAGACGGATATATACAGATACAGATCGAATATCCGTAGATATATGCATAAATATTTTTATAATATATATTAAAACTATATGGTATATATTAACTATTTAGATACGGATAATTAAAATTCAAAACCATATCCATATCTAATTTTTGGATACGGATTCGGATATGGTCGGATATTATCCGATCCGTTCGCACCCCTAACTTATAGACAGAGTTGAATATCCGACCCGTTTGCACCCCTAACTTATAGACAGTTGATAATTTCTTTAGTAGCAGCGTTAAGCACGCCAACCAACTCAGTTGATCTGTCGATATATGGCTTGATGCAATTATTTGGAAACTCGTTTTATGGTCAACGTAGAATTAATTATGGGACCAGATAGTGGTATATTAAGTTAGATGCTTAATGCTAAACAAATATTACAAATCACCCTTACTAAAGAATGTTACAAATCATTCAAAATTTTGATTCAGTCAGGTATGATTGAATGAAATTCGGATCATTTCTCTTAATACGATGTTAAAAAATTTCTTATGCATTTAAGACATGTTAAAAAAGACCGCTTGGCTAAAATTAACTCAGGTACATGAAAAAATAGGAATCCAATCTCCTGCCTCTCCTGCCTCCTGTAGGCAAGAAATTTTTACTCTAAAGTCACTGCTGGATGGATCTGGAGTAGATCTGAGACAAAACTATATTCAATATTTAAATATTAAAATCTACCTGAACCCATCCGACAGTGACTTTAGAGGCAGAAATTTCTTACCCATAGAGAAGCATGTGATCCAGTTTCGAAAAAATACTCACTTGCGTACATGTTAGTATAGACAATAGGAACACCACACTCATAAAGAAAATTTGTAAACCGAGGTCTATAAATATTCACAATTCTTGACCCAAGATTTAGGATTACAAAGGAAAAAAAATTGCATCACAAAACTAAAGTCTAAAATTTGTAAACTAACAAATAAGGAAAACATGGTAATTCATCCATAATGATTTATTTTGATAATATTGACAATGCTTTCTCAAATTATATCATTTTTTTTTGTAACAAAAAATAGATAAAACTTTTCTTATAGTTTGAATCAACTTTTATGCAATTAATGTCATTAATTATGTTTCATCAAAATACTATTACATATGAATATTCACGCGAATATTAATTCAACTCCATGAATTCTAACTTGAGCCAAATTTCTCTAAATTCTAATTGGACAATTCAAATTCAAACTCAAAATTGGAGTTTGGGGACCCGGACTCCCTGGAATGATTGAAGGATCTGAATTCATAGGGCGAGATTGGCAACCGACTCCGCTCCTTTTCTTGAGAAAAGGAGGTCCTCCTATTCTTCCATCCGGATCGTTCAAAATCTATCGTACGGTCTCAATTATTTTATATTTTCAAATCAATTTAATCTATTAAAATGATTCAGATTTAATTGAAACCGTATGATAAATTTTGAACGATCTGGATAGAAGAATAGGAGGGTGCTCCTTTTCTCAAGAAAAAGAGCAGATTTTGATCCGAGATTAGAGGGTATTCGCTTAAGGCCACTTCTGAACTATCCTTTTCTTTTGGGTTAATTTCTTAAGCGACGAGGGCACCCTTTTTTTTTGTTGTTGAAACATCCTGTGAAGTCGTAAGTAGAGTAATTAATATCAATACTAATTAAATAATTTATTTATATAATTCGAACGATCCGGAAAAAAAAAAAGGGGGGGCCCCTTTTTAAAAAAAAAAAAAATTTTTTTAAATAAGGGGGGGGTTTTTTTCATAACTACTGCCTTTCTTTGGGTTAATTTCTTAGCCACGCCGTTTTTTTTTTTTTTTTTTTTTTTATAAAAAAAAAAAAAAAAAAAAAAAAAAAAATAAAAAAAAATTAAATAATTTATTTATATAATTCAAACAATTTTATATTTATTTATATTCATGCATTTGTTTGTTTCACTCTCTGAATCCGCCGCTCAACCTGCCTCCTAGATAGGATTTTTCTGCCTCCGGTGAGACTGGCATGTGGATCCAGACTGATTTATAAATTTAAATATTGATTTTTAGTTTTAGTGTGGATCCACGTGTCAGTGTCATTGACTCAGGAGTAGAAAACTTCTCTGTTAAAACCTACATAAAGAAAATTTCTCTGTTAAAACCTACATAAAGAAAAAATTGAACTAAAAAAATAACAGCAGATTTATTTCTATAAAAGAGAATGCAACCAAAAGGGGCGGCGCTATATCATGTTATCCTCTCATTTTGTCCATCCACAGTTGCAGCCATACCTAACTCTAGCAAGTCCAGACCACAAGTTCCCTTCTATTATCTCAGCCTAGAGAAATGCACGGTATGGGACTGCCAGCTGCAAACAGCAATAATCCAAATACATGTATATTCTCGTGGGCCCGCTAATGGAAAAAGGTATTCTAACAAAGGAGAAGGGGACAAACTTGGTCCTATGCCCATCAGACTCAAACTGAGTTCGATGGATTCCAAAACCGTCCAATTTGCTTTAATATCCATGTGCACGGATTTTTAAGATGATCGGACGGTTTTAAAACTCATAGTACCCAAATTTAAGTCCGATAAGCATCGGACCCAAGTTTATCCCGGAAGGAAGGGGTCCGTATCCTCTGAGGTATCTCAATTTTTGTGTGACGTACGTGTCCGGTGCCTATTCGGAGAAGCGTAGGGGGCAGTTTTATTTGAGCTTTGAGATTCGTGCAGAACGTATTTGAACAATTGAGATATTCCAAAAAGTCACGCAAAGTTTGAGATATCTCAGAGGATTCGAATTCGGAAGGAAGAGGGCCGGTAGTGGAAAAAGGTATTCTAACAAAAAGAATTAATTAAGAATATGAGAGATATGCTTCATCTTCTAACCGTTGGACCACACAGGGAGTCAGAATGGAAAGAAATTATAAAATCTTTATAATTGTTTTTGTATGATCTGATTGATATTCCATAAATGCTTACAATTTTTGTTTTCTTCCAAATTTGAGATATGCTTGATCTATAGTGGGACCTTACAAATCATGATCTAATATTCACATATGATATTATCAAATAATACCGAGTTCTTGAATAACATAATCACAACATTCAGTGCGCTATTAAAATGGTTTATTGGTTTTGTGCTCTAATCATGCTTCACATTTTTATCTTTATTTTAGAAGTCTAAACTGTCGATCTGAACTGCTCAATATGATATTCATATTAAAAATGTAGTTGGAGAACAAATTTTATATATTTTTTAAATATGTACAAAATTATTGTTTTTAAATAATTTTAGACCATCCAAAACAATAATTATGTATCTATCTAAAGAATAGTAAACAAATTTGAAAAAATATATATATAAAATTTGGTCTCCACTCTTCAGGCATATTTTGATATGAAGATCATGTTGAGTGGTTCGGATTGACTGTTCAGACTTTAAGAATGAAGATAATGACGTAGAGTATGATTGAAGCACAAAAACAACAACACATTTTAACCCTACTCTATGTATGTGTGTGTGAATATAGGACCGAACCGGGTCTTAACTTGAATCGGATAGGGCATGGACTTAATTATGATAGTAAGGTCCTGGCCTTCAATCCTATTGACTACATTTCATATAATTATGTATATATAGAGAGTTGGGCTATTGTGCTTCATGACGTAAAGGTCGTGTTTTACTTCATGTTCATATTTTCAAATATGAAATCCAAAAAGTCGATTCGAACTATTCAACATGATTTCCATATTAAAATATGCTTAGAGACCAAATTTTACAAAAATTTTGGTAGTTTTTTACTATTTTTTTTAGAATTCTCTAAAATAATTATTTTTTAGAAAATTGTGAACCATACAAAATTATTGAGTTCAAAAATTCAAAAGAAATAGTATTTTTTTTTCAAAAAAAATATAAAATTTGGTCTCCAAGCACAATTTAACATGGAGATGTGATTGAACGGTTCGAATCAACTGTTTGAACTTTAAAATCACAAATATAAATGTGAAGTAAAATACGTCCTTTATTTCATAAAGTACAATAGTCCAACTCATATATATGTGGGCGCGCGTTCATATTCGAATTAAATTATGAAATACAATTAAAAGCATAAAAAACTTTCAAAACACTATGATATTGACAACTCAATACAATTGAAATAATTCTTTTGTAGTTTGAATTTATTTTCGAACAACCTATAGTCAGATAGTGTATGGCTCGAAAATGTAATATGGTGGACATGATCTAAATTTTAAAAATCCGATGGCAAGGATTCAATGTGTTGCGCCTAAAATTCGAGATGAAGAGACGAATTTAAAGCTTAATTCAAAATCCAGCGCTAGGATGTGCTCTACAAAATAGAGGTGAAATTTTATTAATGGAAAGAGAAAGAAGGTGAACGACACTATTTCATCTCGTTTCTATTTCGATTTGGGAGTGAAGAATTTCGTCAAAACTCAATGTAGCTTTCCTCTCCGCACAGTGTTGCTCCCCTCCATTCCCTCTTTATTTTCACCTCTTCTAAAGCAGGTGAACTGTCCAAAATCCAGCGTTAGGATGTGCTCTACAAAATAGAGGTAAAATTTCATTAATGAAAAGAGAAAAATGGTGAACGACACTTTTTTCACCTTGTTTTTATTCTGATTTGGGAATTGGGAGTGAAGAATTTTGTCAAAACTCAACATAGTCTTCCTCTTTTCTTAGTAAATAAAAACAATAATTTGGTACTATTAACATAGTAAGGCAACAATTCAATACAATTCTTTATCTTTATTTATATTTATATTTATAATTGAGGGAGGTTAGTTAGTGTATTTGTTTAGATTGACAATCTTAAAATATCAAGCTTAAATTTAAAATACAATATTATAGGCATGATTATTCAGAGAAAATGCCAATAAAATATGATGACATTTGCATATATTATACCATACATCAAGCATCTTGAAATTTCAACAATCCTTGATACATCATCAAACAATAATTAAGATGCATAAAATTTAATTGTTAGACATACCGATAAGATAATTTTTCATTTTTAATTGTTAGAAATATGCCAACAATAACATACATAATTTTTCATTTTTATATATTTGCTATTTTTGAAAAATTAATATCAAGATTGTCAAATAATCACTGTCAAGTGATTATGCTAACTTAATTCAACAATTCATTAAATAAGTATGATTTTGCTAACTTAATCCAACAAAATAATAAAAAATGAATAAGACAGTCAAATTAATATGATCTATATTGCTTTTTTAATGAATTTATAACCTCTGACATCCCTCAAAACAAATTAAGCTAAAACTGCCTTTTTTTATATAAAAGAAAAATGAAGTATTTGTTACACTTCTTAATGCATTCAGTTAATTTGATAAAATCATGTCAATTATTCAAATTCATGAAACTATTTTCATTACTAATTGATTTGTACATATACAATAATCTGCCACTCTGTGCGGATAGAAATATTTAATAGTATTTGTATCATTGCAGATACTCTTGTCGTATTAGTAATAATGATATTTTAAAAAATAATAATATTAGTAATAATGATATTTTAAAAAATAATAATTTTTGTCAGTTTATTCTCAGCATTAGAGGCAGATCTACTAATAATGATTCATTTTTTTAATTTTGTAGTTATATATGATTTTGTCATATAATTTAGAATAAAATATCATAAATACTATAAATCTCTCATATTTTTGTGATAATTTTATTTTATTGATCCTCATACAAAATTTCCGAGGTTTAATCTCCACTACTCAGAAGTCTATCTCCATCTCTGCTCGCATAATTTTTTTTTTTTATTCTCACGAATAGTGACAGATTCTTGTAGATTGATCTATAATTTATCTATGTATTACAAAATTAGAAATACATATTACGTGTGTATTTGATAGTTGTGATATAAGTGTTTTGAAATGTTACAGCGTATCAGTAGGGCCCTGCTGTCAAAAAAGCTTGTAGCTCGTGGTTCGCTCGTGACTCACATCTGGCTCGATCGGTAACAGTTCGTTCGATAGTGGACTGAGCTGTTAATGAGCTGGTTCGCTAACAGCTCGGGCCAAAATTAACAAGTTTGAGCTGGGGCCTAGCTCGGCTAAGCATCAATTTATGAATTTGTGTGTATTTTATATGGTCCAGCTCGGTCCAAAAAGGTTTGTAAAATTTATTTTCTTCTTAAAACAAGATCCAACCAAACCCAGTGAGCCAGCTCGTCAGCTCGCGAGCTGGCTCGATCTGGCTCATCACGAATTTGAGCTGAGATTTTAGCTAACGAGCTGGCTCGCTAATAGCTCGGTCCAGAATTAACGAACTGAGCTAAGGCCTAGCTCGACCCGAGCCAGCTCATTTATAGCCCTACGCATCAGAGAGACGTATGTTTTAAGATGGATTAAAGTTAAACTAGACAACATGTAGAGTAAAATTAAAATACTAAATTTCTTAATTTTTTACACCTTTTATTCTTGTCATCTTTAGTACGTTTATCAGTTAAATACAAGATGAGGAGGGATTCATTTACATTTTTTTTTTTAACACCAGATTACATCCTACATTTTTAAAGTTCAAACAGTCGATTTAAACCATTCAACATGATGGATATATTCAAATGTGCTTGCATATCAAATTTAATATATTTTTTAATTTTTTATTATTATTTATTAAAATAGATACAAAAATTCAATAGTCTGAGATAACGTTTTTGTAAAAAATTTATTAAAAAAATAAAAATATATAAAATTTAATATGCAAGCACAATTTAATATATCTATTATATTGAACATTTTGAATCCACTGTTTAGATTTTAAATTTTTGAAAAATATATAATATAATCTGATGTCAAAAAAAATATCAGACAAACATATTCCAATTTCCAAATATTTTCTCGAAAATAAATTGGATCACCACGTCCAAGCGCAGAGGATCCTCATCAACCTGTCCCATCATGACCCAAACTGCATGGGACCACTTGATCAACGGTCGAGATCAACAGGTAAAGATAAAGATCACAAGCGATCCATCTATGGACCGGAACTAGGAAATGTGGGGGTAGATTATACCGCAGGACCAGTCTAAAAAGTAACGAGCAGATCCTTTTCCTATAGTTCGAAAAAGGTAACCTTTTCTTTCCACGGAAGGAGACGTTACTGTTATAGAATATAATTCGTTGCCTGCTGAGTTCAATCCTTCGATTTGAGCTTTTCTCTTTTGTGTACTACAGAGGCTACTTGAAGATTCCGATTTTGTTACTTCGTACGCTTTGGGAAGTTCTTTTTCACAAGTAATAGTTCTGTGAGAAATTCGATAAAGCTCGCGAAGCAATGAGTGTCCTTTGATTGTTCGTCAGTGAGAAAATTTTTATTGTAATTTTTTTTAGTTTGAGAGAATTTTTATTATAAGCTAATTCAACCATAGGAGAGTCTGTTTCAGCCTTTTAGTTGTCTATTATGTTCATTTCCTAGGAGTTTGTCAAGGTGACTTTTTTTTCTTTTTCTTTTGGATTTTCTAAATTCAAGAGAATATTTGGTTCATTTAGTATACCTCCTAGTAAAAAATGTTTGCTAGAATTATTCTCTGTTTCCATTTTTAAACCACGAAATTTCTGACTGAATAGGGAGATATTCTGTGAAGAAGTTTAGCATAGAGATTGGATGCTTCTGTTATTTCGGGTTATGGATAAGAATAGTTGGGACATCCAGCATCCTCGCTCTCTCCAATTATAACATTTGGTTATTGCAAGATTAGCCCAGTGATTGCTGGATTTTACCATTAGAGGTTTATGATTGTTCTTGCAATTCAGTCCTCTGAAATTCACCATATCTTCTCACCTATCAATGGGTTGCATATTTTCCAAGTGCTGCTTTGGTGGTGCACCTCTTTCCTTTAAAAAATCACATCCTAAATCCAAAAAGTTGAAACTCGGCACTGATTCAAGCATCACCTCTGTTTCCTCTGATGAAGCCGGTGAAGAAGAAGATCAATTGCCCCAGCAAAGCCTTGCTAGGGACTCAACTATTGGCATCACTCGACTTTCAAGGATCTCTTCACAATTTCTCCCACCCGAGGGGTCAAGGAAGGTTCAAGTGCCAATAGGGAACTATGACTTGCGGTACTCTTATTTATCTCAGAGAGGTTACTATCCCGAGGCATTAGACAAACCAAACCAAGATAGCTATGCTATACACACTCCATTCGGTGCCAGTCCAGATGATCACTTCTTTGGCGTATTTGATGGTCACGGTGAATACGGTGCAGAATGTTCCCAATTCGTCAAGAGAAAATTGTGTGAAAATTTGCTGAGAAATAGCCGATTTCAAGTCGATGCAGTTGAGGCGCTTAATGCAGCTTTCCTAGCCACTAACTCACAGTTGCATGATGATACCACCATAGATGATTCCATGAGTGGTACGACAGCCATAACAGTACTGGTACGGGGACGCACACTTTATGTGGCAAACGCAGGTGATTCGCGTGCAGTGATTGCTGAGAAGAGAGATGATGATTTGGTGGCAGTTGATTTATCAATCGACCAAACCCCATTTCGTACTGACGAGCTGGTGAGGGTTAAGGAATGTGGGGCCCGTGTCCTGACGCTGGACCAGATAGAGGGATTAAAGAATCCTGACGTACAGTGCTGGGGAACCGAAGAAGGGGACGATGGGGACCCACCAAGATTGTGGGTCCAGCATGGCATGTACCCTGGAACTGCATTTTCAAGGAGTATAGGTGACTCGGTTGCAGAGTCAATTGGGGTCATTGCTGAACCTGAAATTTTTGTTGTTGAATTGAATCCCAGCAATCCATTTTTTGTGGTTGCCAGTGATGGGGTTTTTGAGTTCATCTCCAGTCAGACAGTTGTCGACATGGTATGCAATTTTTTTAATAGTATGCACTGGTTGCTGGGTTATTCATTCCTAAGTTCTGATGGGGTTTTATTGCTGTTTGTCTGAGCTTGTGTTACTAAACTTGTGCTTATTTGAGGCCTAATAGCAAAATTTTGACCGAAGTATTTACTATAAGCCCTAAAACAGGAAATGCTCATGTATTATTGATTTATCAGACTGGGTGTTTATATGTACCAGTTCATGTACTTCATGCCAGGAATTGTTATGACTTCATGGTGTTTGGCAGAAACTTGAATGTACCCATATAAGAAAAAAAAAGGAACTTGAATGTACCAGTACACACTAACAAATTTATTTAAAAAATTTAATTAGTTTATACTTTTAAGAATTTCAGGTTGCCAAGTTCAAGGATCCCCGTGATGCCTGTGCTGCTATAGTTGCTGAGTCATACCGTCTCTGGCTTCAATATGAAACTCGTACGGATGACATCACAATCATTGTTGTTCATATTAACGGCCTATCTGATGTATGCTACAATTTCTGATATGATGTACTTTTTCATTTTCTTCTATCATGAGTTATAGGGTTGTGTTGCCAGTTCCACCTGCTAGTTAACCCTATTTGTAAACTCTACAGTACTCTTAATATTAGAGAAACTACATTTTCAAAAATGTTCAAAGGTCAAAACTAAGGTTAAATGAAACACAAAAGATAACTAATTGTCCCAGTTTTTTAACTGTAACTTCAACAAATAGCTCTAAAATTCTACAACTGATTCACAAAGACGAGATACTAAAATTAAACTCTCTTGCCTTTAATATAGTTTAATATTGTGTTACAAAAAAGGAGGGTTATCAGGGACAAGGGCGATATTCTCAGTACTTCATATATCTGTTCTGTTATATAAATGGCGCAGCCGGGTCTTATTTGAATTACTGAAAAGATATTGGTATACTTGTCACAACTGAAGCAAAATGAACGGTTCAATTAGAAAGTACTTAAAAATGTAATTTTAATTCACATAAATAATTTGCTATAACCCTGAATGATTGCCTTTCTTCAGATTGAACTGATCCAAACTATAGCAAAATCACCATTGAAGTCCATGCCGCAAACAATGGAGGTTACAGGATCTGAATCTCCTATGGTAAATTGGGCATCTAAGAATAACCGTGTCAGGCAGGATATTTCACGCGCTAGGCTGCGAGTTCTAGAAAATTCTCTAGATAAGGGCCAGGTCTGGGTCCCACCTTCTCCATCACACAGGAAAACATGGGAAGAAGAGGTATGTGCCATCTTTGATAACACGTTAATTATAAGTTACAAACCTAGACAAATATCAGGGGGGGGTTATAAACATTATTTTTGGTTAAGAAAATTGTGCCCAATTTTTCTTATTTTCTGTTTGCTGCTATTCACTGAACTGGAGATGGTCTCCCATATTTGATTTCTAAACTTTACATCCAAGCCCTTCTAAGTTTATTATGTCATATACGGGGGGCTAATACATATAAAAAGAAAAATTCAGTTAAAGTTCAATATGGGTTCAGTATACTTGGTAAATTTATTTGAAATCATAGAGGTGGCTTAGCACCTCCTAGCATGTACTAAGATCCGCCCCTGTTTAAACTGACCCTTCAGTTTAGGAGGTTGGGAGATATATACGTAGAAGTTGTCTTGATTGGTTCCAGATCAACGGGCCATGAGCTAACTTTTTTATTACTCTAAATAAAGTTTTGATAAATAAAGCAAAGTTCCAAATATTCAAATGCATTTCTTTGGAGGTTAATAAAAAAAGGAACCAGCGGAGAACCTGTGCAAAATCCGGTCAGGTAGGGTTGGGAGAAATTAGTTTCATGAATAAAGAAATGCTGACTTGACCAGATCCACTATGTCGGCTAATGTTTATTTGGTTTGGCCTTTGTGCTTATGAAGATTAAAATTACAAAAAATGATCCCTAAAGTATCACTAGTTTCTTGATTGGTCCATAAGCTTAAATGTTCCAATTTAATCGTAGAAAACATTGTGACTTATAACTTTTTGATGACGTCACTTTGTATTTAAGAATAGGGAAATATCAAGGATTAATATGGGAATTGCTTAATATTAGGATATCATTTACAGATTTTAGTATTTTACTTTGAGGGATTTTCCATTTTTCTTACCTTAGAGTGTTAATAAATAATGAGTTAATGTGCTTATTGCAAATTGTAGGCACATATTGAGAGGGCATTAGATGGCCATTTCCTATTTAGAAAGCTTACAGATTCACAGCGTCAGGTTTTACTCGATTGCTTGCACCGAATAGAAGTGAATCCTGGTGAAATAGTTGTGCAACAGGTCACTTTATTTCTCTTTTTACTTGTCTTAAAGTAGTGGCCATAAGCAGATATATTAAGCGTGACATTATGAGATCTTTGCCGGTTCTACTCTCTTAGTGTATTATTGAAAATTGCATTTACTTTGTGTATGGTAAATGCAGGGTGGGGAAGGTGATTGCTTCTATGTTGTAGGAAGTGGTGAATTTGAAGTATTTGCAATTCAGGTACTAATTATGTTTTGCATAATGGAACTCTTCAACCGTACAAAGTGATTTCTGTGAATACTTGATACTACATTATTATATGACCATGTTCTTCGAGATGACTGAACAGTGTTCCATCTTTCATTAATTAGAACTTGCTTTATAAACCCCCCCCCACACACACGCGTGCGCGCGCGCGCACAAATTAGATGCAATAAAATATTGGCAGCTCTTTTCACTTGCCTTTTGGGAGGAGGTTATTTGTTTGTTTCTTTTCTTTTTTCTTTTGGGGAGGAGGGGGGTGTTTTGGGGGCCCTTGCAAGTTTCCAATGAATAGATACAATTTGCTGCTGCTACTGGTACACTTCATTTTAAGACAATGCTGTTGCTGGTACACTTCATTTTAAAACAATGCTGAATGAATTATTGTCATGTTAAAATAATTACATGCCTATTAAAACAATGCTGTTGCTGGTACACCTCATTTTAAAACAATGCTGAATGTATTATTTGTTTAATACTATTAGTAGTACTACTATTACTATTTTATGACTATCTACTTCATCTTGTGACTACGATTGGGTTTCATTTCTAGCCTACCCCAACTTGTTTGGGACTAAAGGCTTGGTTGTTGTTGTTGTATTAAAACAGGAGGAAAATGGGAAAGAAATTACTAAGGTTCTACATCAATACACAGCCGAGAAGCTATCTTCCTTTGGTGAACTAGCGCTCATGTAAGTTGTTGCATATTTATAACTAGAATGCATGATGCAATTTACATGTCCAAATAATAGTAAATGTACCTATCATTTCTATACTTTTTATGAATTAGGTACAACAAGCCACTTCAAGCATCTGTGCGAGCTGTGACAAAGGGGACTTTATGGGCACTTAGGAGAGAAGATTTCAGAGGAATTTTGATGTCAGAGTTTTCAAATTTGGCATCTCTGAAACTTCTTAGATCAGTAGAAATTTTCTCCAGGCTTACCATCTTACAACTCAGTCAGATCGCTGACTCTCTCGAGGAAGTTTCTTTCTCAGATGGTGAAGAAATTATCAGCAAGGTAGTTTTCTCTGGTTTCTTTAATCACGAGTGTTTTACCTTCCTATGAACATCATAGTTCACCTGAATTTTGAAAAATTTACATAAGCTTAGAAATAATATTTGGATAATTGGGCTATTTTGGTATTCGAAAGAAAAATGGCAACATGGTCTTTTTCAAGATGCCAATTGGCAATGCACAATAACTTTCACTTCTTTTTTCAGAACAATGTGTGGAACTCTATATGTAACTTTTCGTTTTGACAACATTATTTTACTAGCGGTTAATATCTCTGATCATCCAATGAAATTTCTTTAGGATTTGACACCAAATTAGTAGCTTAACACTTACTTTACCTAGGTTGTAGGTCTGGACTCTTGATTGACGCATCAGTTTTGTTATTTTGCTAGTAGGTTGACACTTCATTAGGTCTAGGTCAGTACTAGGTAGCTTCGTCCAGCTAGCAATCTTTAGGTGACTTAGTAGCATTCAACAGAAAAAAGGATTCTGTATTGATTGTGCTTATTTTTTGGTGCAGAATGACTTCCTCTCCTCATTATACATTGTTCGAAAGGGGCAAGCGAGCCTGAGGTACAATCCAGGTTTAATGAGCCCAGATGCATGTGACATTCTGAATTCAAATCTGAAACGCTGGGACCACAGTCAAGAAAAAAATGGCGAGATCCTAGTTTCAATCCCTGAAGGAGGACATTTTGGTGAATGGGCTCTCCTAGGTGACTGTGTTAATTCTTTAACAGCAGTCTCTATAGGAAGTGTTGTATGTTCGGTCATTAACAAGGAAATATTCGATGAAATAGCTGGGCCTGTATCAAGTTTTCAACAAGAAGAAATCAAGTAAGAGTGAATTCTCTTCTCTCCCCGCAACACCCCCCCCTCTTTGCTCATTGGTTGTAGGGAGGTTAATAACAGAATTGCTAAATAAGTTGCGGATTCAGAACCTTTTTAGCACTTTACCTAATTCAAAGAGGTATACTTCGTCAAGGAATGTTTATGTGAAAAAAGGCTATGTGTGCAAAGTGCTATACTGTTTAAAAAAACAGTTTAATTGAGTCAAAACAGCTACTTTAAGGATTTCTCATTAGTGAAAACAGGTATCTGCAGTTGGGTGCTTTTTTTCCAAACAAAAAAAAGGAAGGTATCGTCCCGAATTTCTTGTTTTTGCTGATACCAGTTCCTTAACATATTTAAATTAACTTTCTTCTGTGCAGGGAGAATGATTCTTTGGTGGGAAATGAGAGTACTGATGTAGATGATGCTGTGCCTTTGGGCAAGAACGTTCAATTCTCTGACTTGGTAGGGGGTCAGTGCCTTCTTCAAATGATTAAAATAAATGAAACTTTTCTTTCTCTTGAAAGATCATCCATTATGTTACATTGTGATACTATGATGCTTTTCAGGAATGGAAAACGTGCTTGTGTGTGACTGATTGCAGTGAAATTGGTGTTGTTGGCATAAAAGGTTCTGGTATGTTTTACAAAACACTGTTTGCAAATTGTGTCAATAATTTACCATATTTGCAATGGAGAAGGGTTTTGATGCCAGAAGTAACCAGAACCTCACTTTTCCATTATTATTTTGTAAAAAAAAAAAAGGTCCTAACGACAAATCTGATCCGTTGTTCTGTTCGTCTTCACAAGGGATGTGTTCACATAAAAGTTCACAAGTTTTTAGGTTCTCATTTATGCAGAATTAAGAGCCCTAATAATGAAACCACCAAAATTTAACGAGCCCTAACGAAAAATTTCAACAGTTTGGATCGTTTGAAGTTTGCATTTTAGAATATTAATGGAAAAGAGAGAATGTGGCAACTGTATTGTGGTACTGGTGGCAGCACCCTAAAATAGTGTGGCACCGGCACCCTGCTCTTTGGGTGGCAATGACCTTACATGCCACACATTTGAAATTACTATGCAACATAATTTGGGTTATCTGCAATCAACCCCAAGTATACCAGACCACAGTTTAGGTCCGATGGGCACCAGAGCCGTGCGCTGCGCTTTAAATTTCGTGTGCACGAATCTTAAAGTGAAAAGTACATCCGATGCCCATCGGACCTACACTTTTCTCGATATACCCAGGCATGAGGGGGCTCAATTACCCCTAACAGTTAATCTTAACTCAATGAAGCCTTTTGATAGCAGTTTTATGTAAACTTGGAACCAATAATTATATTGTTTTTTTGCTTGAAATTCTGTTGAGTAACTTTTCCCAATTTATGGACAGACTATTCACCAAAACATACATATGGCTCTGTAGCAACTAATGATTAGATGTAGATTTCTAAAAATATCCACTGTCAGTAGAGGTATTAATCAAAGTGTTGGATTTTATTTGCAGAAAAAGGTAATTCATTGGTTCTTTTTTGTTTTGTGTGTGGGTGGGGAGTGCCTGTAGGCTAACTCATTGGCTTAATTGCAGAAAACCTATAATCATAGCCTTATCTTATTTTGAGGAATCTGGTCTTATTACTTGTACTCTTAAACCCTCTATTAATTAATGATGATGCTTATTGAATATGCCAGATAAAGTAAGAAGCTTGAAAAGGTTTTCAAGGAAAAAAATAAAGGAGCTTGGAAAAGAGACACAAGTATTGAAAGAGAAAAATTTGATCAAGAATTTAAGTGAAACTTCCTGTACTCCGCAAATATTGTCTACCTGCATCGATCAATTTTATCTGGGAATCCTGCTAGATTGTCACCTAGCTTGTTCTTTGGGCTCGATACTATACACCCCTCTTGATGAGCCATGTGCACGGTTCTATGCAGCCTCAGTTGTTGTCGCTTTGGAGGAACTACATCAGGTTTGATTCTTGTTATATAGCAGTTTTTTTCCCCATGTTATAATGAAAAGGAATTAAGCCAACTCAAAATAGAAAATTTGATGCAATTAGTTATATAGAGATTTGGTTGACATAGCATAGAAGAGTTGGGGCAATTTTGCCATTTCTTGTCTGACTTAACCTTGTTTGGAAAATTGCTATATTCAGTAAATACCCAAACAACTGTTGGATGTTTCTTTGCGAGTATTATAATAAATATTATTATCATTGCAATAGAAGAAAAAATCTTTGTATATTTATTTTGAACAGTAAAATTTATATTTTATTTCTGATGTTTATCTTCTACTAATTATACTGAATTCTCTTGAAACTCAGAGGTCTATTCTTTACCGAGGTATTACACCGGACAATCTAATGCTTGATCGAGCAGGCCGTCTACAAGTAAGCAATTATCAACCGATGTGTACTTGCAAAATAATCCTGAAATAGTTTCTTGTGTAGATGTATTTATCACTCTCATAGTACTTTTCTTGAATTTACAAGCTTGTAGACTTCAGATTTGCAAAGAGGCTGGAAGGTGAGAGGACCTACACAATATGTGGCATTGCTGATTCTCTTTCTCCAGAGATAGTGCTTGGTAGGGGTCATGGGTTTGGTGCCGACTGGTAAGATTTAAAGTTAAAAATGTTTTATCTGAATTTGCAAAAAAAAAAAAAAAAGTAAACTCTGATCCATGGCAGTTGACAATTCCAAAAAAATAAGAGAACTTTGTATTAAACAAGACAGAATGAACATCATATCTTATTTCCCTCATTAAGAATTAGTTAGTGTTATTTCTGCAAATATAGTTTGGGTGGTTTTTGCAAATTAACTTCTAAACACCTTTTCCTCCTCTAAATGTGTTATAATTTGTAAATAACTGGATTTTCATCTAACCACTATCAGGTGGTCCCTAGGAGTGTTGCTTTATTACATGCTACAAGCGGAGATGCCATTTGGTTCATGGAGGCAGAGTGAATTGGATACCCTTGCAAAAATTGCTAAAGGACAATTTGTTCTTCCTTCAACTTTTAGTATTGAAGCTGTTGATCTCATAACCAAGGTTTGTTGTAAATATTTAAATTTTTTGTACTGGCCTATTAAGTAATAACTACTTCCCCAATCTACATCACAAAATATATAATGTTGACTTACTGGTAATGGGCCACATAGGCATAAAAGTCACCAAAAAATTCTTAAAAAAATCATTTTATTGCTTATTTCTACTTTCTAATATGGCACAACATTTACATCTTGATAAAGCTTCTGGGTCAGCAGCAGATGTAGTACAAAACCATAATACCAGCTTGTTTGTCCAAGTAGTTGGCTTCACACCTAACTCAATTTGCAGTGTGATAGATAGATATATATATATATAATTGTTATTAATTAGTTGATTATTCATGATTACTCATTTCTTTAACAACATTTGTTCGATAAACCTGCAGAAGTATTTCTGAATAATAAAATCCGAAGTACTATGTATTCTATTTCAAAGTGGGTAATATTATATGTATAATTTTAACTGACCTCGTTCTGATTCAACACAAAATTCACAAGGGTTAACCTATTCAGCCTGTTGAGGTAATTAAAGGTCACCGAGCATTATGAACGCCTCTTTTAAATAGTTAATATAATTCTACTTGTTTTGTTTCAGCTACTTGAAGTTGATGAAAACACACGACTTGGTAGCCAGGGTGTTGACTCGGTCAAAAGCCATGTATGGTTTGATGGCCTTGATTGGAAAGCCATGGCAAATGCAACTGCTCCAATTCCAGGGGAAATCACTTCTCGCATCGAGAGTTGCATACAAATTCATGGAGAGGAAGTAAAAGCATCTGGCTCTTCCCCTGCTCGAGATTTAGACAATCTTGATTTTCCAGAGTGGATTGAAGACTGGTAATAGAAATGCCGAGTTCAATGCACTGTTTGGTAAGGTAATTGATACTTGCATTTTGGTAAAAGCCAACTTGCTCTCCATTTAATATGGAAAAATTAGTTTATGCAACAAGAGTATATAGTAGGGATAATTCTTCGTGATACACGTGTAATTATTTTATATAAGTTAATTTTTTTCGGGAGGGAAAAAAACATTTGCATTATGAGGATAATTCAGAAGGCTTGTCATAGGGCAAGCTTCTGTGTTTTGTTAAATCTGTGAATTCTTACCTTTGTCATATGGATATAGCAGCATTTTTTTTTTCCTGAAGAAAATGTATATGTGAAATTGTGAATACTTAAGCAAGCTATAATAGTTTACCAATTCTAAATTCAAACTGAGCTATTTATTATGCAAAGTCAATTACTCCTGTTGTATGAATATTTATCTGAATGTATACACCTCCTGAGCTATTTCATGTGTCATCATGCAAAAGTACTATTGGGGAAAATTAGGGACGATTTATTCAAATAAATTTTCTGTTTTTCTTGCTTTGAGGGTTTGTTTTATCAACTTGTTTAAGACTTTGTAAAGTCTATATAATTTGAATTGCTTCAAATCTGTGCAACTTTATCCTCCCACTTTACCAGTGAATTCTCTGTTTATTTTTTGCCTGAACTGGTTTTTTACACTGAAATTCTTTTTCGCACAAGAGAGTGACTGTTGAAACAATCCTGGCAGCCTGGCACTGATTGGGTATTTATGTCATGAGAAGAACTAGGGTGTTCTTAAGCTCACCAAAATATTAGTGATTTTAACTTCAAAATCTATCAAAATGATTTTAGATGACGAATTCAAATTGTTAAAAATGATTTACTTTACGAGTGATTAATTTGCATGTCAAATTTATAAATTTTGGAATTAATTTATATAAAGTCAAGTAGTAAAAAAAAGTTTATAAGTTAAATTTTCATATGTTAATTTTTTTTTTGTATTTTTACTGTTCGATTTTATACTAAATTAATACGAAAATTTATAAATTTGACTTGTAAATGTATCACTCATGAAGTAGATCAGTTTAAATGGTTTGGATTTATTGTTTGAAATCAATTCAATAAAATTTGAAGTTAAGCTTACTAAAGAGCATTGAGCTGAAGAACATTCTAGTTCTACTTGTCTGTGTCTATAATTCTATTGAGATGTTCCAGCTTCCGAGGACAGAGTAGTTATTGCTTCATGCAATACACTAGTAAATTCTAAATAGTAATAGAATCAAAACAATACCATGACTCGGCGCATGTCATATTGATCCCTTCCATTTGTTATTAACGGAATGAATGACTTGTGTATTTTTTTTATGTACAAAAATGTTTAATGTATCTAAGCTGTAATAATTTTTTTAAATAATATTTTTTTTTTTAGCGATCTACGAGATTCTCACATAGTCGAGTGTGTTGTTTTAAAAAAAAAATTAGTTATTCATTTATTTCTAAATGCACTCCATGCAAAAAAAAGTAATAGAAAATTTCCCATTTTAAATTCGGCATTTCTTCAACACTTAATTGTATCTCGTAAAGTTGAAATAAAATGAAAACAACTCTCCATTCTGTATTTTCATTTTCACTCTCGTTTAACACCTACTTGATGTATAAACAAATAAAAATTCAACGGTTGGCATTTATTATTTACAAATCGAGACTGGGCCGTGCCGTGGATCATACCGTTTTTTTATTAGTAGGAAAGACAAAAAAATATCCACAATGTGGCATGTTTTCATCAATTTTTGAAAAATAAGAATAACATTATGGTTTATAACATCTATGGTACTGTAGCTGGACGTTATAAACCATAACATTCAGTTAGTCTGATCGCTAATGATCGTAAAAAAATATATATTGTAGCTAAACGTTGTGAACCATAACATCCAGCTACAGTGTTTTTGGCTTCGGTTCTAACTGCTGCTGTTGTGAGATTTTGTTGACAAAGCTGAACGTTATAAACCATAACGTTCTTTTTATATTTAAATTTTTTATAAAACCTTATCCTATTATTAATATTTTTTTTTGTTTTTTTTTTCTATTATTAAAAAAAGAGGTGGATCATAGGCAAAGTCAAGATGATGGTTTAACAAGCATATTCTTGGGGAATAAGAACAAGAATAACTATTGTGTAATTTGTCATATTCTCTGTCCGGGCCCACCAGATGCTGTTTGCTGCATCTATCAATTTATATACAAACAAAATCCAAGTCAGCAAGGTACCAAGACAACACTAGCAATATGATACAATCCTATCAGTTCGGATTATCTGTTGCAGATATTCTATCACAACTTGTGGAACGAGTCATTGATGAATGGATTTGACGAACTTTTGAAGTTAGAACAGGAATTGTTATAGGAAAATTGTAAAAGAAAATTTAAATTCTTGCTCTGTCATTGTCTACTTACGCATCTCTTCGCTGGCCTTCTGTGAGTCTGTGACCACTCCGTTTGCGGTTCGCATTTAATGTGAAGTGTGTGTATATATTTTTTATAATTAAAAAGGAGTACAACTAGGGTGTTCCGAGGAACATAAATTCTTAATTCTTAATTCTAAAATTTATCGCATAAATTTTGAATGATGAATTCAAACCATTAAAATCTTTCTATTTTACGAGTGATACGTCTACATGTAAAAATTTTAAAGTTTCGAATTAATTCAGTATAAAGTCAAGTGGTCAAAAGTCTTCCAAAAAAATGAATACATTAAAATTAATTTAGAAATCTTCTAATTTAGACCACTTGACTTTATACTAAATTAATTCGAAAATTTAAAATTTTCACATATAGACGCATCACTCGTAAAGTAAAAGAATTTTAACAATTTGGATTCGTCGTTCAAAGTTAATCCGATAAATTTTTAGAGTTAAGAGTATAAAGGAACTTGATATTACCAGAGCACCCTAGTTCTACTCATTAAAAAGTTGATAAAAACAAGTCTTGTGCAATTTTTATTTGGTACCTTGTGAAATTGCGGTAAGAGCCAAATATCTTAATTATCTAATAAGCCAATAAAGAAGAATGTTTGCATAGTGCATATAATTATTGGTATCATATTTTGGAGTAGAACTAGGGTGTTTGTATGAGTAACAAGTTTTTTGTACTCTTAACTCTAAAACATATCATATTAATTTCGAATGACAAATCTAAACTGCTAAAATTCTTCTACTTTACGAGTGATGCGTCTGCATGTAAAAATTTTAAAGTTTCAAATTAATTTAGTATAAAGTAAATTGGTCAAAATTAGAAGGTTTCTAAATTAATTTTAATGCATTTATTTTTTGGAAGCCTTTTGACTACTTGACTTTATACTAAATTAGTTCGAAACTTTAAAATTTTCACATGTAGACACATTACTCGTAAGATAAAAGGATTTCAACTATTTAGACTCATCGTTCGAAATTAATCCGATAAATTTTAGAATTAAGAGTACAAAGGAGCTTGGTACTCCTAGGAGCATCCTAGTTCTACTCCAAGTTCTACTCCATATTTTGATATTACTCTCCAGATGTGATCATAATTGTTTGGAGCTTGATTCATCAATAAATGTACATATTACATCGGCAACAAGTGTTAATTATATGTATTATGTTTGAATATTTATATTTAACATAAATATAATAAGCATTTACAGATAACTAAATGAAATCGACATAAACAGATAACGTGGTTTATATCTATTAATATATGCGATTCAATCAAGTTGTTCTGAATGATAAAATAATTATCAATCGTTAAGAAGAGAGGATATTGAAGGATATGATAATATTTTTTTGGTACAAAGCCATTATTTTATTAAGAAAATTATTTATTAATTATTAATAAAGTTTTTTAAGATTAGTGGCTTTAAATGACTACTAACCATTATATTAATAAAAAAAAAACATATTTACATTGTGTTAAATGATTTCTATATCTACTCTTTTATTCTAATGAAATCATCTGAACTACTCTAATCTTCTAATCATACTGATATGCACACTTAATCACCCTAATGCCTTAATCTCTACCTCACTCTATAAATGGATCCACTACTTCGATCGCTGTTGCGCTCCAACGACGGTCGGATCTACTCAATGTCACGCTTTGATTCAGATTGTGACTCTACACTCCAAACTCCAATAATATCACACTCTCAGCTCTGGTCGTTCTCCTTTCTCTTATTCTCCTGAGCGAAGAGGTAGAATCAAAAGAGAAGAAGGTGCTATGTTGTAGGTCTAAAAAAGTGGAAGGGATTCAAATCCTAGATTCTTTTTAATTGCTAAAATTACACTAAATATTTAATTTGTGTGCGAATTTTGTACCAAATATTTTAAGAAATATAAATCATATATAAGATATTAAAAATGTAATTAAATTAAATTATTTAGTTTATTGATGGCAGGGAATCGATGGCTACTGCGATCGATATATAATACTCATTCAAATAATAATAATAAAAAAGATATACAATACACATAACAAAGTTACAACTAGGGGAGTTCATTGGGTCGGTTTAATCGGTTTTGGACCAAACCGAATTAGATTGGTTCAAACGGTTCAAGTTTTTTCGGTTTAATTGTTCGGTTCGGTTTGAAAATTTTCAAAACCGAAATAACCGAACCGACCGAACTTTTATATATTATGAATTTGGTCCGGACCGCCCGCTTTATTTCTTAATACCCCAATTTATTTCTTAATAAATTACTTTAAATACTTAGATTATTTCTTAATATTCCGGTTTATTTCTTAATACTCCGATTTATTTCTTAATATCCTTTGATTTATTACAAAACAATTGCTTTAAATAAAAAAAATTAATATATTTCGGTTTGAACCGAACAAACCGAAATAAAACTTTGGTTCAGTTCGGTTGCAATGCTAAATTGGTTCAGTTCAGTTATATTTTTGAAACCGAATTATAACTTTGAGTTGGATTCATTAACCGAAACGAACCGATGAACACCCTAGTTACAACGGGTGCGTATCCTCTGAGATATCTCAATTTTTGCGTGACCGACGTGTTCGGTGCCTATTCGGGGAACTGTAGGGGCCAGTATTATTTGAGCTTTGAGATTCGTGCAGAATGTATTTGAACGATTGAGATATTCCAAAAAGTCACTCAAAGTTTGAGATATCTCAGAGGATACGAATTCTGTTACAACGGTTACGTACGTGTCTCCTAGCCTCTTTTATTTTCTCTAAACGTAACGGGACAAAGAGATCGTAGAGCCCCTTCTGAGATTACTGACATTATTTCTCGATAGAGTGAATGTATGTAAACCAAATCATGGGTAGATTCATTGCCACATTTTCTTCCTCCATACATAAAAGTAATGATATGTATATACTATCTTAGTTGGGCTAGAACCGTATGATTCCCGTTTTTTTTTTATTAATAGAAAAACAAAACAAAAATATTAATAATGAGGTAAGATTTCAGGACAATTTGAAATATAGAAAAAACGTTATGATTTATAACATCCAGGGTACTATATCTGGACGTTATAAATCATAATGTCTATTTAAATTTGATTTCTAATGATCGTTAAAAAAAATAATGTAGCTGGATGTTATGAAATCTCACAACAGCAGTTAGAACCGAAGGCAAAAACACGGACGTTATGGTTCACAACCTATGTTTCTTTTCTTGTGCCTGACAATTTGAAATACTTGCATTATTTATTTTATTTATGATAATTATAATTATTTTTCAAACTTCGCTCCGAAAATAAAAATATCTATCTGAGAAATTTTAACATAAGATAACTCATGTAATAATATCTTTCATTATGCAAAATTTAAACAGATATATATGTTTTAAATTAATAAAATTATAAATAATGAAACTAATATGATAAGTTATATTAGAATTTTATAAAAAACAATTGTATACTTTAGTTTGTTACATCTTTTCTTTTAATGAAAAGAGAAGCATATAAAAATATGATATGTCCACTTTTTTCAATTTCACAGCCATTTCTACAACTAAAAAGGGTGTATCATAGGTAGGGTATTTTTGACAGGAAGTGTTGAAATGTCGAACATCTACCGATCCCGCCCAAATCAAGAGATGAATTGAGCAACTCGTGAGTCAAGTAGTAGATAGTGTAGGGATGGAGAATACTTGTTTATTGGCTTAGGAACCCGGCTAGACCTTCGTTCAACCAGTGTCTGTGGCCACAAGAAAACCTGACTAAAAAACTGGAAAGCGTAATTGTTTTTATATATTTATAATTAGGCCAAAAATAAGGAACTCAGAGAAAGAGATTTTTATTTCTATAAAATATTATAAAATAATAGAGAGAAAGAAAAAGAGTACCGAATTATTTTTTATAAATTGTAATTAAAAATAAAGATATTAACAAAAGAGGCTGATTGCATCGAAAATTACAAAAACTATCAGTACCGAAGGTAGGATTCGGTATACCCTTGTCACAAGATGCACACAAGACCACACTCAATTTTAGAAAACAAGAAAGAAAGAAAAAATATGCCAAACCATAAATTCGGTCACTTGAAGCAAGATTCACATCTGCTGTGATTCTAAAAAGGTGAATAGTATTTCTAAAATTTTTTTTTTTTTAAATCTAACCGTTTAATAATTTTGTGCACGTATCTCAAAGCAGCTGATTTTTCTTTGTGCGAATCTCAAAACAATTCAACAGTTGGATTTAAAAAAACAGAGATTGTAGGTTACTGTTCATGAGTTGAAAATCGCAGCAGATTCGGATCCCCTGAGGCATACCGGATCTTATAGTCCGGTACACCCCCATTTAAGAAAAAAGAGGTGTACTGAATTAAGATTGGGTGCGTATCCTCTGAGATATCTCAATTTTTGCATGACCGATGTGTCCGGTGCCTATTCGGGGAACATAGGGGGCGGTATTATTTGAGCTTTGAGATTTGTGCAGAAAGTATTTGAACTATTGAGATATTCCAAAAAATCACGCAAAGTTTGAGATATCTAAGAGGATGCGAATTCATCAAGATTTCGGTACCCATTTTTTTGGATTTTCTGTGTACTGCCTACTGAAGAGGAGTGAAAAGTGAGTACCAAATCCTCCATTTGGTACTGATGGGTTTTGTAAAAAAATCACCCAATCAACCTCTTTTGTTATATTTTTATTTTTAATCATGTTTTATAAAAAATAGTTCAACAGTACATTGGTCTCTGGATGCATAGAAGAATCGATGAAATTTTTCTTGATCCAAACTTTGGATCGGAAAACTTTTACCAATCCAAAGTGTTTTTTTTTTTTTTTTTTTTTTTTCCAGTTGCTTTGGATTCTCCGTAGCAACTATCTTCCAATTCCAAACTTTTTTTTAAGGGCCAGTTCAGCATATATGGGCATATGGCTGAACTGATCCTAAATGATGTAGGCAGAGGATTCAAGACAACTGGAATAAAAACTTTTAGATTGTAAATTTTTCTACCAATTCTTTTATGCATGAAAATTCCAATATACTCTTTTTTTTTTCCTTTATTATTTGATAATATTTTCAAATTTCGGAGGAATCTCATCACTCGACTTGAATAATTGATCATTCAAATTTCGAATATTGAAATTTAAAACACAAATAATGTCACATCTTTAATTTGGAAATAAACCTAATGAAAGTCTCATAAAATATATAGAATTTAGAAAAAGTTTGGCATCGTTTATAATATCTTAGTTATCTTTACAACTTATTACAGGAATTATATCCAACATTTTACATGCCAAATTTTTACCTAGTTGATGACATGTATCCTTGCTTTTGTTCATAATTACAAATTTGAACACATCTCAGTTTTCTTTTCTTTTTTACTGTTATTTTGTAAAATCTTGACAGAAGCTGTCAAGAGATTTATAAGAAAAACATAAATAGTATTTTAGAGCATACAGTCTATCGAGTACGTATCTTTTGAGATATTTTAACTTTTGCGTGACTGTGTCTATCCACAAATAGCACAGGGGCAGTATTATTTGTGCTTTTATTTATTTATTTTTGAATAAAAGACCAGAGCCCATCTTCATTGAACAAAAGGTTAACTTACAGTAACAAGTTCATATTAAAGTCACATAGCTACGATTATTACCCTACTAATCAAAATCATCAGCACATCTGCTGGCAACATATAACCAAAAGTGAACATTAATTATAGGATAGTACTAAGCCACATACACAATGGGATGAGATAAGTTGTACTAGATACAAAAATTGTGAGATGATATTTGGTGATCTTCATTTTAAGTCAAAAGTGACTCCCCTTCATAGATCACCATAGAGTTTTCTTCAATGACAACAATGTTATCATCAGGGTGCCATGTAGCTAAAGGGTATTATTTGTGCTTTGAGATTCGTGCAGAACATATTTGAACGGTTAAGATTTTCCAAAAGAACAGGTACTCAAAATTCGAGATACCTCATGGCAGTGGAGGATTGAAGAACGGAGAATAGAGTCAATTAACATCCATTTTTTTTAAATTTTTGTATGACTTTTTTTTTATGAAATTTAAAGTAAAATGTCTTAATACGGTAAAATTGATCCCCGTAAAAAAATTTGGTATGATTAACCCTCATATATATTTAACTCTTATAATTCGAAAGTCTGGCTCCGCTTCTGTCTCAGAGGATGCGAATTCGAATCTATCCCCACCAAAAAAAAATGAAGTCATCAATAGCTCTATCTCCTTCCTTTACTGTTACTTCATTGTTTTGATGGTGATATATGAAATTTATGCTGGGAATTAATTAATTAATTACCAATTAAGATCCAAAATAGGATATATCTCAAAATCTTGGACCACACCATGTTAGAATTCCCTTCAAATCTCAATCCATTTCCATTATATCTCATCAATAGACAGCCCTTGCATGTGTACACGCAGCCTTCCTATCCGTATACCCTACATTGCCATGTGATCAAAGCTGTCAGTGATCATGTCAACTCGTCCAACCTCACCATGTACTATTATTTGCTCACCAACATTTGTATTAGAAATTAGAAAAGTACATAATATAGATAGACTATTTACACAAATATCTCAGCAAGCCTAAAACTACCTAACTAGTTACAGAGCACACAGTAATTGTAATAGACTACATATATAACAAAGGTAAAAGAACATAGTCTACAGATTTTGATGGAAATGCCGACTCATGTTCTGTGCAAATAACAAAGGTAAAAGAATATAGTCTCTGTCTCTCTACAGATTTTGGTGGAAATGCCGACTCATTTTCTGTGCATTTTGTACTAAACGCTGTACTTCTCCAGTTCTCTGCAATCTTCTCCAGATGTCCTGACTCAGGTATGAGCGGAATCAGACTTTTAAACAATAAGGAACAAACATATGGCATAGTCAGAATTTGAGTCAGAAGTAAGCAAATATTGGATTCATATTTGGGTTCGGATTCAAAACATAATTTCATGGATATTACTTTGTATGAACATAATTAAAATTTAAACAAGCATTCCTTGTAAAAATAGAAGCCTCAAAATTTTAAAATTGTAACTAGTACAGACAAACTTATTTGGATTTTATCACTACACAGTCATATTAAAACACACAATACCATGCATAACTGTATATAACACTTATTAAAATGACAAAGTAAAAACTTTACTTTATTAGAGGGTATAAACAGGGGTAGGCAAAGTAAAACTTTATACTGTTGCTATTAAAATTTTCAAATCCGGGGATGAGCAATTGGTGTACATTGGCTCTGCCACTAGATCAAACACATATGAGGATCAATCATATTTTTTTTTAGATAATGGAGATCAATTTTGCAATACTATACTATTTTACTCTAAATTATATAGAAAAATATATATATATTTATAAAAATTCTGAAAAAAATTGTTCCTTCCTCACTTCACCTCTGGACCGAGGACAACATATCTCTGCTCTCGACACTGTCAAGATGTCTTGAAAGGCAGAGAACTGCAGTCCAATTATGTGAAAATGCCGCCTCAAGCCCTCAATGCCTGCCAAAACCTGACCACTATTATTGAGCTGAAATGTTGAATGAACGAGGTATTATTGTACTTTGAGATTCGTGCAAAAAGGATTTGAATGTTTTAAATTTTTACATATCAACTCCAGGTTTGAGATTTCTAATGGGATGCGAATTCAGCAATGTTTTAAAATTCGGTTTATTCGGCCAAATATTCGTATTCGGTTGGAATCCGCATAGAAAATAAGTATTCGGTATAATATTCGGCTGCATATTCGGCCGAATATTTGGTATTCGGTTCTGCATATTCGGTATTCGGTTCCACATATTCGGTATTTATTCGGTATTCGGTTATGCATATTCGGTCTCTGATATAAAATATTAAATACTTTATTAATTTGCATAGAAATTAATATGAATTCTCATTTTAAAATCCGCATATATAAATCTGAATAAAAATCCGCATATGCGGCTGCATACCGTATATTCGGTATTCAGTGGCCTTCCGAATACCGAATAAGAATCGAATTTCAAAACACTGGAATTCAGTGGGGACTAAGGAGGGAAAGTGCACGGTTGGATAGACATCGAATAAAATTCGGTCTAATATCATATCAGAACCGTCTGATCAGTATCCAAATTCTTACAGACAACCTTAAAATTGATGCGAAGCAATTGCATGCGAATCTTGATGCAGAACCGCCCCCACTCCATTTTCTGAAACATTGCTTTGATGAATTGATTTGACCTTTATTTGAACAAGAAGAAAAACATTTCAGCTTAGTAATGTTAATTTTGAACTAAATTTAGAAGGGCGTTTTTCATAATGCACCACTGAACTATCTTTTTTTTTTTTTTTTTTTAAGTCAAGAAATATTGTCAACTGTGGAGGTTGGAAGAATTTCTTTCATATTGACGTCACGATGCTCGGCAAAAGTTTGATCGCCAAAAATTGAAACAGAAAGGACCCCCTCGAATTAAGATCCAGTGCAATAACTGACATAATAAAATAATAAAATAAGAGTATCTACATCTTGAGAGTTTCTAATTTAATGTGACCAGTTTCTAATTCAATTTCAAAAATGTGAAATTTTTTTTTATTTATAAATTATGCAGAAAAGTTTTTTTCATTAAAAAATATATTTATATACTCCACACTGACTAAATAATTGACTCGAATTATCTTTCTTTTTTAATTTGTTACTGACGTGACTTAATAGAAATTTTAAAATTAATTTCAGAAGTATGAGAGAAATAACTTAATTTTTAAAAAGTAGTTAAGAGTTATTCATAGAAACTAATTTGAGTGGCTGGAATATATATACTCTAAGATCTGAGTCCTCGGCTTTAATGTGGCACAGATCTCAAAACTAACATCTTGTATCTACATTACTACATAGGAATCAAATTCCAATCGCTTGGCAGCATTGTAGTCGGTCAGAAACCGGGAAGGACATTTGCATGTGCATCATCATCAATCACATCAGCAATCTGTGACTCTGTGTGTGTGTGTGTGTGTGTGTGTGTGTGTGTGTGGAAGGGCACGTCAGAAAAATTAATCAAAGTGTTTCAGGTAATAATCATTCATCAACATGTCTTGAATGAAGATCAACAATTAATGGTTTATTTACTCTTCAGATGAGATCTATATGATTGCAATGCATTTGGTTTACCTATTTTCTTTATAGTTCTCATAATAATGTCGATTTTTCTGTTCAAAAACCATAATTTTCGGAACCAAAAAAATTATAAGTAATAAATAGGCTATTCGGTGACTCTCGTTTACCTTCGAGAGGTACCAAATAATATATTCAGTACTGTTTAAATGTAAATGAGAGGTACCTCCCAGTTTCATAATTTTTTAAGAGTGAGTCTATGGTAATATGCATAGAACGGATGGGTTCGTACTACGGTTCAATATTTTCGTTTTTAAAATTCTAACAGTCGATCCGAACCGTTCAACATGATTTCCATATGAATATGTACTTGCTGACCAAATTTTACATTTTTTCGAATTTTTTTACTATTTTTTAGATAGGTAGAAAATCACTGTTTTTGGATGGTCAAGAATTTTCAGATCAAGTTTTTTTCTACCTATCTAAAAAAATAGTAAAAAAATTCGAAAAAATGTAAAATTTGGTCAGCAAGTACATATTCGTATGGAAATCATGTTGAACGGTTCGGATCGACAGTTAAAATTTTGAAAACGAAGATATTGAACCGTAGTACGGACCCATCCGTGCTATGCATAGTACCGTAGGCTCACTCATTTTTTAATAGTTTCTGTCAAGTAAAAGAATAAAATCAGATGGTAACGAATAAGCTATTCGTTGTTTAAATGTAAATGAGAGGTACCGAATAGCTTATTCGGTACTTACGGTTTTTATAAAAAGAAAACAATCAAATTGGTTTCCAAAACTGTCCTTTTTTAATTATGGTTTAAAAAAAAATCAATGAGGAGGGTTCAAATGTCTACATTTTTGTGTCTCCACCATGTCTCCATTTATAAAAACTTTAATAACTCAAAATAAAAAACTTGAAAAGTCAAAATAAAACTGCTAGATATGATCTACATCATTTTATCTATGCATGTGAAAAAAAATTATGATATTACAACTTTGTTGTGTTTCTCATCAAGAGCTTGTAAAAATGTATTGATGTGAATAATTTTTAGACGTTTATTTTTCAACTTATTGATTCAGTATATAGTGAAAATAGTAAAAATCATATAGGTCACATCTATAGTTTTATTTTAATATTTATATTTTATATTTTTAATTATTAACGTTTTAAAAATAGTAAGATAATGAAATAATGGAGACATTTGAATTTTCCTCAAATTCAATAACGTCAAATTCAAAAAATCACATGAAAACTTTATTTTAATAAGCGTGTAGCTCGTGTTCATTGTCATAATTCATACGCCAGTGATTCTCTCCCATCACTTTAGAAAATAAAACAAGTTGCTTCCTTCATATATTAAGCTTATCTACTCATACAACGACCTTAATTAAATATTTATTATTATCTGATATTATTTGATACAGACAATTAAGCCTAACTCTAATAAAAATTAATCAAGACAAGGTTACGTATGGATGGTCGGTGATATTTTAGTCCTGCGGAACGCCTTAGCACCACTTGTACAAGCTTACAAGTTACAACAATGTCAAGCAGTAATCGTGGGCCCCACATCGTGAGGAAAAACTGCTACTGGTCGGCTGTCGGTGGGACCCACGAAAATATTAACAGGGGCCCACCAATCATTTATGAGCTTCGCGACATTTCCATTGAATACATGTCAATTACAGCTGGCATGTTGGTATTGGATAAGGTCCTGTTCCTCATCCTCATCCACTCGGCCACTCCACACATTTCGCAAAACCTTCTCTTTTTTTTTTTTTTTTTTTTTCCGGAATCTGAATTCGGAGTTCAGCTGTTCAGAGGAATTATTTGAAGCGCCAAAATTTTTAATTATACCATATTCAAAAAAAAAAATTATATAGCTGTTTTCACATAATTCAATTTCTACCATGTCCACTGTTTAAATTGGAGGACCAAAAAAAATGGATTCGCCATTTCATTTGACGGATCCATTTTTTATTTTTCTAATAAAATTTATTGTGTGGAGGAAGAAAAAAAAGAGTGATCTGCCAAACTATTTTTTAATTATTTTTTGCTTTCTTTAGATGAATTTGTTAAAAAAAAAGTGGGTCTGCCAAATTAACTAACAGACTTTTTTTTTTTGGTTCGCCAATTCAATTGGTGGACGTGATATTTTTCTAATTAAAAAAAAGTTGTTATTTGGTTTATTTTTTTAATATGGTATAAATAACAGTTTGAAACGCTTTGTGCAGTATTTGAATGCGTATGAAATTCAAAACTAATTAGTTGATTGCAAGAAAATAAAATAGTCGAAATATTTCTAGTACACATTTCATGTAAAATTCGTGGAGTTAATAGAAAGCTGATGGTATATTCAAATAGTTGACATCTTCTTTTTTGCCTGGAGCCATGAACTGTTAGTACCCATCAAATGTCGCAAAATTTAGATGTTAGTTTGCTCGATATTAACAGTATTATTTCTAAATTCTAATTAATATTCTGCACAGAGCAACAAACTTTTCTAATCTTGATCTTATATAAACCGCAGTTTAAATTGTATGATTCTTTTCATACATAAATTACTTGTATATACATAATAAGATCAATGATTTGAAGTTTATTTATTTATTTTTTTAAGTTTGAGAATAAGTCTTTAGCCTAATATTTTTCATATGAGAGGTTGTAGGTTTATAATTCGATAGGAAAATTTCTAATAAATTTTCTAGTTAGAAGGTTTGACTCCATTTTTATTGAGAGAAAAAAAAAACAACACAAGTCATTTAAGCAAGAACATGTAGATCCTAACCCGTAGGAGATAAAAGGTTAAATTAAATACAAATATAATTAAAGCATGATAACTAATTAATGAGCTTCTTGTATCTTTCACAAGATAATAAGAGAGAATACAATCAACTGATGTTGGTTTAGTTTTAAACAAACCAAAGCACTCTGTACTATTTGCAAAATTCATTAGAATCTGCAAGTATAACCTCGCCAGTAAGCGTGTAGTCATCAGAATTGCTTTATATATATAAAAAAAGATGTGGTATATTATATATATTTTATTTGAAGAAATCCGGAAAAAACAGTTGGGTGGATTAACCTCCAACCTTTACTCAAAATTTTATTTCACGTTTATATCTTCAATTTTAAAGTTTAAAACGTCAATCCGAACCGTTCAAGTTGATCTCCATGTTAAATTGTACTTGGAGATCAAATTTTATAATTTTTAGAAATTTTTACTATTTATTTGAAAATGTTTAAAATCACTAATTTTCAGAATATCTTAACCATAAAAAATCAGTACAACACTTTACTTTTCGCGAGGTACCGTAGCCCAATTCTCTCTCCCTGTATATATTAGTTATGCTTTGAGGATTTTTGTTGGACTCAGATTGATTTCTTCGTTGAAGCAACTATTGAGCTCATAAAACAGTGACTTGAGTTCCCCCTGCTTGATTACTAATGGAACTGAATCGAGTTCAAAATTAAAATCAACGGAGATATCAAATTCAAACTATTTTGAATTTACTAGAATCGAGCTTGAGATCCAGATGAGCTCTCAACTATTAGATATTTTTAAATGGGAAATTTTTGGAAATGCCACTCTAAAACTTGAAATTTGTCAAAATGCCACTCAGAAACTAATATTTGTCAAAATGCCATTAAAACTCAATGTCTATTTTAATTTTGCCATTAGTCTCAATTTAAAAATTCCAATCTTTCAAAATGACCAAACTGCCCCTGTCAGAATTTTTTTTTAGAGAACCAACCTATCGAAATAAACCCAAACCACATTAACAATTTAAAAATTCCAATCTTTCAAAATGGCCAAACTGCCCTGTCACATTATTTTAAAAATTTCGATAAGTTGGTTCTATAAAAAAAAAAAAATCTGACAGGGCCAGTTTGGCCATTTTGAAAGATTGGAATTTTTAAATTGTCGATATGGTTTGGGTTTATTTCGATAGGTTGGTTCTATAAAAAAAATAAATAAATCTGACAGGGGCAGTTTGGCCATTTTGAAAGATTGAAATTTAAATTGTTGATGTAGTTTGGGTTTATTTCGATAGGTTGGTTCTCTAAAAAAAAAAAAAATCTGACAGAGACAGTTTAATCATTTTGAAAGATTGTAATTTTTAAATTGAGACTAATGACAAAATTAAAATAAACATTGAGTTTTAATGACATTTTGACAAATATTGATTTCTGAGTGACATTTTGACAAATTTCAAGTTTTAGAGTCACATTTCCAAAAATTTCCCTTTTTAAATTTATTCTCGTACTGTCTTCAGAAAAGGTGACGCGCGATAGTTCAATTTTACGCACCCACATAAATTATTTCACTGTTATTTTCATTTTTCTCACTTGACTTTTATTGGATCCGCATATAGAGATCCAACAAGCAACAATATGATCCAAATCAAGAAATCATGTCATCACACCTATAAATAAGTAGCCATGGCTTCATCTTTTTTTATTATCTTAAGAATCCTTCTCCTTTAAGAATTTATTTCAAGAAATCAAACTCCATAAAAGAAGCCATGGCAGGCATTGCATTTGGCCGCTTTGACGACTCTTTTAGCGCTAGCTCTCTCAAGGCGTACCTTGCCGAGTTCATCTCGACCCTTATTTTTGTTTTCGCCGGTGTCGGATCCGCCATAGCTTACAGTAAGTTATCTTCCTTCTCTCTTCTCTTCTTCAAATTGATAAAAGAAACAAGTGCAGTGCCACCAAATAAAAGAAAATTAAACGCACAAATAAATAGAAGTTAGAAGACATCATTACTTTTCATTTGGGAGCTAATTGGTGCTTTTGCCTCTTCTCTTGTAGCCAAGTTGACTGGAACCTCTGAGCTTGACCCAGCTGGACTGGTTGCAATAGCAATTGCCCATGCCTTGGCTCTTTTTGTGGCAGTAGCCATTGGGGCAAACATTTCTGGTGGCCATGTGAACCCGGCTGTGACCTTCGGCTTGGCAGTTGGAGGCCAAATCACCATCCTCACTGGCATCTTTTACTGGATTGCTCAGCTTGTTGGTGCCGTTGTTGGAGCTTTCCTCGTGGCGTTCGTCACTGGAGCGGTATGATTTCTCTATACAAATAATCATTTTAATCTAGAGAAATAGAGATCCTATGTCTTTCACACCAATTGGTGAATACCAAACAATTGAACTAATTTAATCTTTGCATTGACAGGCTACACCCACCCATGGTCTATCTGCTGGAGTCGGTGCAATTGAAGGCATAATATTTGAAATTATCATCACCTTCGGCCTCGTATACACCGTGTATGCAACTGCTGCTGACCCGAAGAAGGGAGATCTTGGCACCATTGCACCCTTGGCTATTGGGTTCGTTGTTGGTGCCAATATCCTTGCTGCCGGCCCATTCTCTGGTGGGTCCATGAACCCTGCCCGCTCCTTTGGCCCGGCTGTCGCCAGTGGAAACTTCACTGACCTCTGGATCTACATTGTTGGTCCATTGATTGGTGGCGGACTTGCGGGTTTGGTATACACATATGCATTCATCAACTCTAGCCATGCACCAGTGTCCAGCAGCGAGTTCTAAGCTTTCAATTTTAACCATTTCTGTCCAAGTTTGGGACCTTTACGCGGGTTTCGTTTTTGGGCTTTGAATTTGGTTGGAATTCAAATTTGGTGTGGAATTATCTGAACGGATGTGGCAAGTTGATTTTTCAGCTGTACTTTGGCGGGCGTTGAAAGAGCGGCTTTCCTGTTTCCTGTGAAAAACCAGTACCATTGTTCCAAATTTGCTTTGCTTATTTCTATCAAGAGTTCTGTAACAAGTTTTTCTCTCTCATGGGCACATATGTTTTTATACAAATCACTACGTTTAAGTTAATTCAAAATGCCAGCTTGACCTAATAACTTAAAATGATCCAGATCAATGGTATAAAGTCTTCCTAAAAACAAATATGAGTGTACATTTTATCGAAGGTACAAGATGTAATTTAGCTCAGCTACAAGACATGAAAGCCAACTTTATGCTATTCAACAATGTATGCATCCCAGGAAAATTTATATCTATCAATCCCATTGAAGAGAGAACTCTCAAGCAAGAAGATTACAATGTATCCAGCAAAAGAATTAAATTAAAATGAGGAAAAATATAGGGCCTTTGTCAGTGGCAGCAGAGCTAAAAAGTGGATCACTGGGCTTGGGGTTTCTCTTGAGCTTTCTTAGGCTGAAAATGAAATAAAAACAGACCGTGAGACTATATCAGACTACTTATATATAAACTCCAATATGAAGTTACTGACACATCGTGTTCAAATATTTGATTCAGATGAGGGGATAACTAATAATATGATATTAAGTGTGAAAAAAATGATTAAGCATACAATAAAATTGGTCAACAACAAAGTTAACCCAGGTCTGTACAACTGCAGCTGTAGTACTGTGTTCACAACTTAGTATAGCACTTGATCAGTGTCCTATCATCAACCTTTAGGGTTAAACTAGACTCCATCCATGCCAGTACCAGAAACCCATATTTTCTTAGTACAGATCAGCTGAGTAATAATTATGCTCCTTTTACTAAGTTCAAATTTGGCAGATGAATGATATTGCAATGTTGGTGCACTAACACAATTATTTTTTATTGCACAAATGGTAGAACCAATACATCTTGTTACCAGCGTTTTGGGTGATTGCAATTTACATAACTACCAGTAAAGCCCTCCTAGTATAATTCGGTTAAACTTTAAAAAAACCTACATTTTAAAATTTTAGAAAAAAAAAATTGAAACCAATCAGAACCCTGTTATACCAATGCGAGACCTGAGAAGCACAAAATCATGCATGGTGTTAGAAAAAATTGGCCCTTGATTAAATGCTAGAGCACCAATTAGAACCCAAAATCAGTAGACCTTTCTATCATATTGCCGAAAAAAAAGTATGCCAACAAGGTGTTCGACAAAATAGCCCAATCAAAACCGATGAAATGAGCACAAACCTTCGTTCCAGGAAAACTCTGACCGATCTCCTCCACTGGTATAACCACCGGCCAAGGTTCTCCGGCCTCCCGAAACATCTGCTCGGTCTCCAGCAGTTGGCCACGGTCAAGGATCTGCTGTTTAATGACCTGGGCCGGGGTGGCAGAGGCGTCGATTGCCTCCTCGACTCCATTGACGTAGGTGACAACCACACGAGGCGGCAACGCTGCGTCAGGGAGGCGGTGCAGCTCGACGACGCACGCCGGGTTCGACTCCTTGGCCTTGCGCGCGTTGCACTGCGCCAGGAGCTCCACGCACGCGGCCTTGCGCGGGTCCAGCGCGTTGTACTGTATCACCACTTTCGAGAGGAATTTCAGCATTTTGTTGTCACCTCTAGCTCTAGGGTTTTAGTTACTGTGTTTCTCTGTTCTCGGCTCGGTTCGTGGAGAAAGAGAGAGAATAGGGATGGATTTACAGAAGAAACGGGTTATGGTTGTCAAATGTATCGTTGCATATCCATGATCCGGTTTAAACATAGTGAAACTGTTTGACATGTGATAACATGTCATAACTCATAAGCAATACTTATAGGATTTAGTTTGGTGTTCCCGATATCAAATATAAATCCAATAATGCAGTTAAAGGACAACAATTACTCCATATTTTGAACAAATATGATTTTATTAGATTGAATTTCCGAATATTGCCTTACATTTTAGTATTCGTTAAAATTTATCTTGTCCATTTGTATCTTATCTTCATTCATTAAGCATTAGTGTTATTCTTAACTTTTTTTATCCGTTAAAATTAATGTATAACAAACTAATAATAAATAATTATTAAATTAATTAATAATTTATATAATTTAACTTAATATATAACTAATAAATAAATATGCTAAACAAATTATGCACGTAATAATTTACAAAATTATAAATTTTGCATGTAACACACCACTAATAAAGTAGATTGATTTGTACAATTTTGAGTTCAGCCACCGTGACTAGGGTTGTAAATGAGCTGGCTCGAGCCGAGCTGGGCAAAAGATAAGCTTGTTAATTCTGGACCGAGCTGTTAGCGAGTCAGCTCGTTAACAGCTCGCGAGCTAAAATCTCAGCTCAAACTCGTGACGAGCTAGCTCGCTGGGTTTGGTTGAATCTTGTTTTAAGAAGAAAATAAATTTTATAAACATTTTTGGACCGAGCTGAACCGAGCTTGATAGTATAAAATACACACAAATTCATACAAATTCACAAATTGATGCCTAGCCGAGATGGTGAGCCGAGCTGGGCAAAAGCTCAGCTCGTTAATTTTGGCCCGAGCTGTTAGCGAGCCAGCTCGTTAACAGCTCGGTCCACTATCGAACGAGCTGTTACCGATCGAGCCAGATGTGAGTTGCGAGCGAGCCACGAGCTACGAGCTTTTTGGACAGCCCTAACCGTGACATCAGTGATAAATACCACTAACTTCAAAACCTATAAAATCATATTTAAACGATGAATCCAAACCTTTCAAACCGATTTATTTCATGAGTTGTGCATTTACATACAAAGTTCGTAAATTTCTGAATTTGTCTAGTATGGGGTCAAATATGAGATTTTTTTAATTTAATTTTAATGCTTTCATATAATCATATTTCATCATTTTTTTACCATTTGACTTGGTACTAAAATAATTTGAAAATTATAATTTTCTTATGTAAAAGCATCACTCATAAATTATACCAGTTTGAATAGTTTGGATTCATTATTTGAAGCCTATTCGATAAATTTTGAAGTCAGTGGCACACACCACCGATTTCACATTAGCTGGACTCCTCGTAAAATATAAAAATTATAATTAATTTTTAGTAAAAGTTAGAGGTCAAGCTACCCAACTATTTAATATTCATAAAAAATTGCCACGAAGAGTATTGTCTTTGTCACTAGACCAAAAACTGGTTCTAAAAAAAATATAATTATTTCTACTATTAAAAAAATGAGGAGGGTTCCAATGCACCCAAAATTATATGCTCCCATTTGCATCCAATTTTTTTATCTCCTTTATCTTTATTTTCAAAGCCCGAATAGTCGATCCGAACCGCTCAACATGATCTTCATAATAAAATATGCTTGGAGACCAAATTTTATATATTTTTTTTATATTTTTTTACTATTTTTTAAGATAGGTACAAAATCATTATTTTAAGGAGATTCTGGACCATCCCATAAAGTGATTTTGTTCCTATCTTAAAAAGTAGTAAAAAAATTCTAAAAAATATAAAATTTGGTCTCCAAGCATATTTTATTATGAAGGTCATATTGATCGGTTCGGATCGACTGTTCGAACTTTGAAAATAAAAATAAATGATTGGATGTAAATGGGAGCATATAATTTTGGATGCATTGGAACCTCCTCTAAAAAAATATAAATTATTAATTAAATTAAACAATATGAGATATTATATAAATCAATTTACCATACCCTTGGGCCTTGACGGGCCATCCAAAGAATATGGTTCTCTCTCTTTGTTAACGTGATTAGTTTATATTATTTGGTTTTAGCAAATGCTCACTGTTCAATTTGTTTTGAACCCAGCTGAATGTTTGATTTATTTTATTTGGTTTTAACGAATCTCGGATCAACAATGTTCTATCCGAGATGCTGCAACCAGCACTCGAATCACGAAATGTATATATTTAGGAGGGGTCCAAACGATCGGTTCGGTTGAAACCGAGGTAAAATAGTTGAACCAAATTTTATTTTGGTTTTCAAAAGTAGAACTGAACTGATCAAACTTATCAATCGATTAAGAATCTAATCGAAAAAATCAAATTAAATTTCAGTTTGTTCCGTTCAAACCGAAGTAAGACCAAGATCTCGGAAATCATCTCAAGATTGATAAAATACAAAAGATAGTTGATATCATTATTAATGAATAATATGCATTTTATACACAACAACTAAAATTCTATGCAAGAATACACCTCAAAACCGAACCGATTTATTTTCAAAGTCGGATCGTTATAAATTAGTCATCGGTCAGTTCGGTTTAATCAGTTTTAAAAAATCTAAACCGAACCGATCCATTTAAACTGAAATATTTTGCAAATTCAACCGAACCGATTCATTTAAACTGAACAACCGATCTATTGAAACCAAAATCTTTCAGTTCGGTTAAAAACCAAACAATCTGAACTGTTTGAACACCCCTATATATATTTATCCATTTTATTGAGTATTTGAATTTGTTAAGTAGTCACTGATAGAGAAGGAAATACGTGACATGATGTGACCAACTTTTTTTTTTGATTTGACGTTACTAAAATGGTAGTAGATGGTCACATCACGTGTAGTCAAGCCACGACCATACGTGACGTGACGTGACGTAATGTAAATTAGTCATATCAATTTTTTTATATTTTAATTTACATTGTTGAAAATTCAGAAAAAAAATATAAACAAATATGAAAAGTTCTAAAAATTCTAAAACAAAGTTATTTATTATTTTGAGAAAAGACTGTTTAGACATCTAATATTACTTTAAAAATTCAAATTACAAAGATTTTTTAAACTAAACTAGAGAAAAAAAATCAGTATTACATAAAAGTACAAATATCACTGAACTTACATTAAAGGGAAAACATGAATACTTTATATGTTAAAAAAAAATTAAATACTCTACGTTTCATACTGTGACATGACTGTAATTTTTGCTCAAATGTAGTCACGTCACGTAATACACGAATCACATCACATAGTCAACACACGTTGCGTGATAGTCACAGCGTGACTAATTTCCTTCTCTAGCCACTGATATATGAAGTTTGGATTTCCTGAAGTAACTCAAATTTTGAATTTGGATTTGGACAGTCTGATCAGAAAACAATTAGCTGGTTCGGTCGAAATTAAATTTGCTGTGATTCTTAAGAGATTGTAGAATCTTGATTTTCTATATTCAACTCTTAATTTTCTTTAAAATTCGTATATGAAAATCAGTTTTTTTTAGAAATTTGTATATTCCAAAAAAAATAAAAAAAAAATAAAAGTTGGATATGGAAAAGCAGATCTGCGATACCTTTAGAATCGCAGCAGATTCGTTTCCGGTTCGGTCCGGTTCGGTCTAGTGGTGTCAAACGTTTCTTTCATTGCTTAATCACGCATCTTGCAAGAGAAACGTTTTAAATGATTAAATCCCTCCCTGGAGCATACGCTCAAACATCGCTTCAATCAATTCAAAAGATGAAAGAAATAACGAGTGATGCTCCTGCAGAAGAGAACAATCAGCGGGGCCATCCTGGATTTGAACAAGATCCCATGCCGCTACGTAAATCATTGCGCCTACGGCTACGATCCAGTCAATCGGGAGCTTTCATCCTTCCTGTTATACAATCATGGCGGCTAGGCTTCCTATTGAAAGCTCTGGCTGTTAAACTTGTAAAAGGGTTGATTGACTACTTAGCTCCCTGTCTCAGTTAACCCTCTCACACTCCGCCTCCGTCGTTTTCAGCACATTGTTTAGTTCCGCTTCCTCACGCTATTTATTAACGCCTTCTCTCCAGAGCTCTTCTACCGACGTTCTTTTCTCTCTACTCGCATTTCCTTGGTTAGTGTTTCTCGCTCTCTAATTGCCCCTCCCAATGCTGATCGGGTTCTGTTGTGGATTTGTTTTAATTTTGGTTTGCTCCTTATTTCAAAAATGGGCTGAGCACTGATAGTTTGTTGTCCGGAAGGATCAATAATATTTCTGTTACTTGTATGATATGTGTATATATATGATTTCATATATGATTCTCACTTAATGTAAACATTGTTGCCAATTTGATACTTGCAGATGATTTCGGTGGACGAGCCATGCAAACAAAACCTCAAAAACTAAATCACTATAATTCAATCCTATTCATTGAGAACTTTTTTGTTCTGCTCATAGTCTGAGTTGATTCGCCGTCTCTGGTAGTTCACACTTCGCCCGTTCTCTGCTGCCAATTCTCTTTCATTTCTCTCAGAGAACCCAAATAACTCAAACTTTCTTACTGATCATGGCTTCATTCTCTTCCCACTTCCTCTCCACCCAATTTCTAGTCTCGAAACCTCATCTCTGTCAATTTCATCCCACCTCCCCTGCCCTCTACCGTCGATTCCCCCGCCTTGTCATGTCCGCCCAGTCAACAACTGCCACCCAATTTGACATAAAACAATACATGATTGAGAAAGCCACTATGATTAGCCAGGCCCTCGAGTCAGCCATCCCAGCCAAAGCCTTTCCCCAGAGCAATCTCTTGCATAAGGCTATGCATTATTCCCTAATGGCTGGAGGAAAACGGATTCGACCCACCTTATGCCTTGCCGCATGCAAATTAGTTGGAGGCCTTGAGTCATGGGCACTACCGGTCGCCTTGGCCTTAGAGATGATCCACACCATGTCGCTGATCCATGACGATTTGCCATTTATGGACAATGATGATCTTCGGCGTGGCAAGCTGACATGCCACAAAGCCTTCGACGAACCGACAGCGCTTCTTGCTGGTGATGCCATGCTGTCACTAGCATTCGAAACAGCTTCTAACTTGTCATCCTATCCTGTTGATGTGTCGCCTGACCGTATTGTCCATGTAGTTGGTGAGTTGGCCCGGTGCAGTGGTACTGAGGGTGTGGCAGCAGGCCAATTGGTGGATATGAAATCCACAGGTCTTAGTGGACCAGTATCATTAGACAAACTTGAGTACATCCATTTGCACAAGACATCTGCCTTGCTGGAGGCGGCGGTTGTTACTGGGGCAATTATTGGAGGTGGGTCTGATGAACAAATCGATCGGTTGAGGGGGTACGCTAGAAGTATTGGGTTGCTTTTTCAGGTTGTGGATGACATATTGGATCTGACCAAGTCATCAGAGGAACTGGGCAAGACAGCTGGGAAGGATTTGGCTAGTGATAAGACAACTTACCCAAAGCTTATCGGGTTGGATAAATCCCGAGAGTTTGCAGAGGAGTTGTTGGAGCAGGCTAAGGAGCAGCTGAATGGGTTTGACTTGGAATCAGCTGCTCCTTTGGTTTACCTGGCAAATTATATTGCTTACCGGCAGAAATAGATTTCAGGTTGTGTGTAATATGTGTGGTTAATTGGAGTGTCGATTTTATTTTGATTTTTAAGATAGGTTTCCTGATTCTAGAATTAGATTATCACCTTTATTTTGAAATGTTTGTAAGGTCTCTGTAAATACATATGCTAATGCTATATAAGAAATTCTTTAAGCTGTATTGAGTCATTGATGAATAAATAGAAATTAATTTTGGGGAGCCAATTGCAACTGGATAAAATCATAATTTGTGCAAACAAACCCCTTTTGCAATTGACCAGCTGTAGACAGTGATGATGCTTCATCCCAGTCCAATGGGACTACAAAGGACCATTGTGACAAAGCTACAAGCTACACGTTGGCAACTCAGTGCACCATGTATAACAAGGCTGAGATATTGCTACACTTGAGCGGGATAATGGCACCAGCAAGGCATCTGTTGATGGCTAGAAGGATCACATGAAGAAGATCTATGTTCTTTTTGAAATAGGTTTCTTAACATGATTATTTCTGGCATTTTGTGAATCAAACTTTGAAATTCTGAAATTTTCTAGATGTCTAACTAGGAGGCATTATTGAAGTCTTTATTCATGTTAAAAATTTAGCCGAGTGTGTAAATAACAGGTGGTATCTACCATCTGGTACAGAGAAGTAATGTACCTGTTCCGACCTATTAGGTGTTATTTTTTATGCCAACATTATATGGCTGTAAAACCTTGTAATCCTACATTCCTCTAAAACCATGAAGTCTTGGTGCTGTTTCAGGTTTTGGGATCTGGACCCCATAAAATTCAAGCAATACAAGTTGACCAGGAAAGTAACCAAATTTTATCTATCTCATTATTTGCTTAATTCTAAAGGTATCATCCTAATATACACTAATACTGAAAGTTAGGAGTCTATAAAAATTTCGGACTGCAGATCAGTTATTCGAAACATCATTTTCGACTAAATATAATCGTGTTTTGTTCACTTGTCACATCCTGCAGCATCTCTTACTTTGTATATTATTCCAAATCCTATACTTCATATTTGGGACTTCTGCAAAGCAATTTAAACTTTTTTGGAATATCTGCTGTCTGAAGTCTGAACTGTTATTTATGTTTGCATCTATTCTAAAATCAAACATTTGAAGATACTTGCAGATAACAAGAACTTCTAAATTTTTACCTGTGCTAAGTTATCAATTAGTTTCAGAAAATTAAATTTATTTAAAACTCGAGCAAGGAAATTTTTGTTTGTTAAACATTACTGAGTCATAGTCCTGGCTGTTTTTTTTTTGCAAATAAGAAAAACTTTGAATATTTTGGTAAAATTGGTCAATTAGCATATGTTTATTTGTAAAAGAAAGTTATTTTGAATTGCACTTATATATTTACAGATGCTTCCTTAAAAAACCCACTGCTCATCATTTAATGATAATAAGTTTTTTTAAAAATCAAATTAATGATAATAAGTTATTTCTTTTGTGTTGTCTTAATTTATTTTCTGGCTGGCAAACTGTTGTTATTTATTTAGATTTTTTATTTGTTTCTAATCATCCTTTTCCTTCTGTTTAAGAAAAATCTACAAAACGAAAGTGTTTGGGAGTCGGTGTTGCTTGGATTGTTTGTATTATTTCTTTTTATTTTCATGTGATTGTATTGCTTTTGTGGTTGTAGCTGACAATATGGTCCATTTCTGGTTATCTACAAGGTGCTCGATGATTTGTCTGAGCGTTTTTTATGGCAACTGAGTAACATAATTATGGTAATGAAATTTCTCCAATCTTCCTACTAGAGATTTTTCTAGACTTGCTATAATGATCAGTAAAGCACTAAGGCTAAAGCTGGTATTGTGCAATTCCTGGACATCTACAGAAAGTTACCTTAAATATAAGAAATAAAAAAGATTAATTTGGATGAGAAAATTGAACTGCACAATAAAGACACAGTATGTATGGAACGATTATTATGTTAAAAGCTTTGTAGCACACTTGCCGTGAGGCAACTGATGCCATGTCTTCTTTTGTAGTTGTTTGCTCCCTAATCACAAATTTCAGCCAGTGCTTCTGTCAGCTGTATGAAATCCTTTTTATTATGTAGAAAATCCATTCTCTAAAAAAAGCTTCAGCAAATGAGTTAAAATTAGTCGTTCAGTTCGGAAAGAGAATGCAAAAGTAAAAGTATCCATAATTGGAAAATAGTCAGCAAGGATTGTCAATGTAATATGGAAAAGCCAGGCTGTTTCACTTTTCATTGCCTATGAGCTCTTAGAAAAAAAAAACCAAAGAAATGGTTACAGATCTATCCTAGCAAAACCTAAGATTTCTCATGCATACAAACTACATTTCAAAATCAATGTTTCTCAAATAAATAAAGTTTCAGGTAAAAGGAAAAGGCAATCACCATGGCAACATCACCTTCTGGAAAGATCAAGTTCGCAAGGAGAACATCGAGTGGCCGAATTGTCAGCTTGCCACGAGATGAAGGAATTGAATTTGTTCCTGAACTGAACTCATCCTCAGGTGGCCCTTCAGATTATATGAATTACACGGTGCAGATGCCACCTACACCTGACAACCAACCCCAACCAGGCCCCTCGCCATCAGACAGCAATCCTAGAACGCAATATGGTTCAAACAATACGCGGGTGATTAGTAGAAGAGGAGAGGGGGAAACTGATGGCCTGGGCAGGAGCATGTCTGTGATGAAGTCGAGCAACATGTCATTGATTAGAAGCCAAACAGGAGATTTCGACCATAACCGGTGGTTGTTCGAAACATCGGGTACTTATGGCATTGGAAATGCATTCTGGCAGCCACCTGATGGCGGGTACGATGATGAGGACGAAGGTGTGACCAGGTTTGACTTCATGGACAAGCCTTGGAAGCCACTCACGAGAAAAGTCAAGGTCTCTGCTGCAGTCATGAGTCCATATAGGTACGCACAAACCATAGTATTTGGTAAAATTGAAGCCATTAATACGATGACACAACAGCTTATGAGCCATCAAGCTGATGGAAAAACATATTTAGAGTAATGTTCATTTTGAAATGCTTCGCATTTGATTCTTATTAAGAATTTTAACAAATCCAGTGCTACAAATTCCAATAAAGACCTTAACACATTTTTTTTTTTATCATTTTTTGGTGTTTTGATTCTTACATACGATCTTATTAGTGAAAATTATGTAATGCACAGGTTGCTAGTCGTTATTAGGTTGATAGTATTGTTCTTTTTTCTGGGGTGGCGCATAACGAACCCGAATGAAGATGCAATGTGGTTGTGGGGAATGTCAATTGTGTGTGAGGTCTGGTTTGCGTTCTCTTGGTTACTTGACCAGTTGCCTAAGCTCAACCCAATCAATCGTGCTGCTGATCTGTCTGCTCTCCGTGAAAAATTTGAGACACCCGGCCCCTACAATCCACAAGGCCGGTCAGACCTCCCAGGCCTTGACGTATTCATTTCCACTGCTGATCCCGAAAAGGAACCACCTCTTGTAACAGCAAACACCTTACTTTCTATTCTCGCAACAGAGTACCCGGTTGAGAAGCTCGCAATTTACATTTCAGATGATGGGGCTGCCATGTTGACTTATGAGGCCATGGCCGAGGCTGCTGCCTTTGCTGAGGTATGGGTGCCCTTTTGCAGAAAACACTCTATTGAGCCTCGCAACCCCGATTCATACTTTAACCAGAAAGGTGATCCTACCAAGAATAAAAAGCGGCCCGACTTTGTTAAGGACCGACGATGGATCAAGCGTGAGTATGACGAGTTTAAGGTTCGGATCAATGCTCTTCCTGACACTATTCGCCGCCGCTCAGATGGTCTTAATAAGAAGGAGGCTCGTGAGAGACGCAATGCTGGTGGGGAAACTCCAAACAATTCCAATCCACCTGTGAAGGCCATTTGGATGGCAGATTGGACCCACTGGCCAGGCACTTGGGCCAATCCCTCACCTGACCACTCTAAGGGTGACCACTCAGGCATTCTTCAGGTTTAGCTCTAGCTAATTTATCTGGCAATATACTTATAATTGTGGCAAGAAATATTACAGAAAAATTGTCTGAAATATTTTCAATTCACACGAAGCAGAGAATTGGTTGGGATATAAAAATAATTTTTTATTTCTAATATTGGAAAGTATAAATTGGGTGTACTCTCTTAAAGAACTTCTAATTTCAAGTTTCCATCTGATTGTTCAATGAAACAGGTGGTTCTCAGGTGGACTACTATTTTAATGTAAAGAAAGCAAAGTTTGAGAAATTTTCTAAATTAAAATGTTCTTATTTTGTGTACATATAACTTTTTTTTATCAATATATTTGTTAGCGGCAACCTTTGCTACTAACCATAAAAAAAATGTTCTTATTTTTCTTAATATATTAACAAGTAATTTTTTACTTATACAAATAAGAATCTACATACCAACCATTAAGTTGAGATTTATCTAATATGCATACATTGGCTCGTAGGTTTTGATCAAGACACCATCCTTTGAACCTGTTGAGGGCATGTCAGGTGACCATCCATACCTCGATCTTACTGGTGTAGACATCCGACTGCCCATGTTCGTATATGTCTCTCGTGAGAAGCGCAAGGGCTATGACCACAATAAGAAGGCCGGTGCTATGAATGCCCTTGTCCGTGCCTCAGCCATCCTCTCCAATGGGCCATTCATTATTAACTTTGACTGTGATCACTACATCTACAACTCGTATGCCATCCGTGAGGGCATGTGCTATATGATGGATCGTGGTGGCGACCGCGTCTGCTACGTCCAATTTCCCCAGCGGTTTGAAGGAATCGACCCATCTGATCGCTACGCTAATCACAATACAGTTTTCTTTGATGGTACTCTCAAATATTTTACTTCCATTCTTTAGTAGTTACTTGTGCTTAAATGTTTGGAAACTCTAATTACGGTCTTACCCTGTATTCTGTCGTAACTGACAACACTACAATGAATTTAGTGTTTTCATTGGATAATTAGTGTTGAAGTTCCCTGCATATCCACCTTTTGAGCAGGAACTATATATGATTGATTTTAGAATCATCTTTATCTAAATTTAATGGGCCCTTTTATTACAGGTAACATGCGTGCACTTGATGGATTGCAGGGTCCCATGTATGTGGGTACTGGGTGTCTCTTTAGGCGATACGCATTATATGGTTTTAACCCACCGAGAGCACATGAGTACTATGGATTGTATGGTCAGAATAAAAAACCTGCCTCATCATCGCCTGACAATGTCGGAGTGAGCAAAAAGGATATGGAGATGCTAACCCTCAATGAAGCAGAGCTAGATGCACCAAAGAGGTTTGGCAGCTCAAAGAGATTTATTGACTCTATTGCTGTTGCCGAGTTCCAGGGACGCCCACTAGCTGACCATCCCTCAGTGAAAAACGGGCGCCCTCCAGGTGCACTTCTCATGCCGAGACAACCTTTAGATGCAACCACTGTTGCAGAGGCCGTCTCTGTAATTTCATGCTGGTATGTCGTTTTTCTATTGTTTAACCCCTATATTCATTTTACATTTATCATGCATTCAAACACTTGAAATAACTAATTTTGTTGTTTGACACATGCTTGCAAACCTTGTCGTGTTGATATTTGCTCATAATCCTACAACATTAATGTTATTACATCATATGTACCAAATACTACATCCTACTATCAACCTTTAACAAACATACTGCAGGTACGAGGACAAGACGGAGTGGGGAGACCGTGTAGGGTGGATCTACGGTTCTGTGACAGAGGATGTGGTAACAGGCTATCGCATGCATAACCGTGGCTGGCGCTCTGTTTATTGTGTCACTAAGCGTGATGCCTTTCGTGGCACCGCACCGATCAACCTGACTGATCGTTTACACCAGGTGCTCCGTTGGGCCACAGGCTCTGTCGAAATTTTCTACTCCAAAAACAATGCCTTTCTGGCAACCTCAAGACTGAAGTTTCTCCAACGAATTTCATATTTGAATGTTGGAATATATCCCTTCACCTCCATTTTTCTTGTCGTCTATTGCCTCCTACCTGCCCTTTCACTCTTCTCTGGCTTCTTTATTGTCCAATCTCTTAATATTACTTTTCTATGTTACTTGCTCCTGATTACTATCACCCTCATGCTCCTTTCCCTCCTTGAGGTAAAGTGGTCTGGCATTGCCTTAGAAGAATGGTGGCGTAACGAGCAATTTTGGGTCATTGGAGGTACTAGCGCTCACATTGCTGCAGTAGTACAGGTATAAGAGAGAAATTAAAAATAAATAAGATACTATCATTCAATATAATTTAACATGCCAAATATTAAATTATAACTTATTTATCTAAATCATAGGCAACCTTGAATTTTTTTAACATTGTAAAATTTATAGGGTCTATTGAAAGTCGTTGCGGGAATAGAAATATCATTCACCCTGACATCAAAATCAGGTGGGGAGGATGAGGATGACATCTTCGCTGACTTGTATGAGATCAAATGGACAAGTCTTTTTCTACCACCATTAGCCATTATCACCGTCAACATAGTTGCCATAGTGGTAGGGTTCTCTAGAACCGTGTATAGTGAGATACCACAATGGAGCAAATTTTTGGGCGGAGTCTTCTTCAGTTTCTGGGTCCTTGCGCACATGTACCCGTTCTGCAAGGGGCTGATGGGAAGGCGTGGCAGAGTGCCGACAATTGTTTTTGTTTGGGTCGGTCTTCTTGCTATTGTTATCTCCTTGCTTTGGATTACCATTAGCCCGCCCTCAAGTAGCGCAGATTCTTCTAGTAGTGGAAGTATTGAGGTCTAATCCAAAGGTGCATCAGAAGGTTTTGTACAATGCTAATTTAGAAGAGATAAGGTATGGTAACATTTGAGGTTAGAATAGCAATGAGTGAATTTGTTGACACCAAGTTAACAAGGTCATCACTGTCAAATCTTTCAAAAAAAAGGTTAACAAGGTCATGAGAAAGATAAAAAATTAGATGGTTTCATTGTTTCTTTGCTGAGGTATATGATGAAAAAATTATATAGATATTGTAGACTTAGTAAAAGGTAAAAATTTGAGATTGTCAATTCGCTGAGTTATAATGTGATATGGAGAGCCAGGAGCAGGCCTTGGAAAAAATCATCTGTCAGGTTGTTTTTACACTTCATTTTTTTGTCCATTAATTACTACTGTTTTTAATAATTTTCTTTTTGTTAGGCTCATTATATTGGAATATTATCCGATTAATGATTTCTTATGAATATATATTAGAAAATTGGCCATTTGCCAACTAGATGTTCACCTTATTTTTTTTTATCATGGATTCTTATGCTTGTAGGTTTGCAGTTTAATTTTTTTTTTCTCAATTAGGGGTTACTCTAAATGAAGCTTTCATTGAAGATTTTATTAAACGGCAACAGGGACATTAATTTGTTTGATAATTACTCAAAACAATTTGTACTGATGGGAACAAGGATGTGCAAGGCAACACGTTAGCATGCATCTTAACGTTACAATCTTCAAGTTTCATCAATAGTTCCAAATATAATTTTTATTTAATGTCAAGAATAAAATGTTAAGCCATTCAGACCACATATGAAGAGGATAGTGATGCATGAAATCAAGCAAAATATTTACATCCACATCCGAAAATCCAAATTCAAATTTGCACCTATCTCGTGTCCTAAAGCCTTCATTTCCATAAATTAACATGACTTTAAAAAAAATTCTATGATCATAATGTAATAGACCCGTTTCCGTCCTTGCTTGCATCGGGTGGACTGATAGTGATCCAAAGCAATGAGATAGTAATGGCGAGGAGTCCGCACCAAACGTAGATGATGGTCGGTGTCCGTCCCCTTCGTCCCATGAGCCCCTTGGCGAAAGGGTACATGTGCGAAAGAACCCAAAAGCTGAAGAACACTCCACCAAACAACTTTCCCCATTGCGGTATCTCACTGTAAATTGTGCGAGAGCACCCGGCAAAGATTGCAGCAATATTTAAGATGATGATCACGAGCGGTGGAATGAAGAGGCTGGTGTACTTAATGACATAGAGGTCTGCATAAATGTCGTCCTCGTCCTCTGCGGCAGATTTGGAAGTAAGGGTGAATGATATCTCAATGCCGGCGATGACTTTCAGAAGGCCCTGTTTGTAACATTGATGTTTGGTTTGCAATTTAGCCATCCAAACTACAGAATTTCTATAGTCTATTTCCTAATGACCAAAATTAATTTTAAGTTTGTTTTTCATATTAAAAAAGGTCTATTAGACAATGATCAATAAGATTTTGAAAAATATTTCATAAGATGTTTTAGCGCTCTTGTATATATGATCAAACTTTTCTATATATAATTTTTGACTGACCTACTTTTGGCATATATTTGGAGTTAATTTTATCTTTATAAATATCTTCTACTTTATTGATATACTTGTTCCATTTTTTTTATTTGAGTTAGGTGTGCACATATGGTCAAACTGAACCATACATGGTTATTGTTACTAGTTTTCTGATATAGTTCACAAGTTTAAAAATAAAAAAATAAATTAAAAGATTATTGACCAGTGGCAAATTTTTAGGATGGTAGTAAAAATTCTGACACCTGCAATACTGCAACAAGGTGAGCACTGCTGCCACCAATAACCCAAAATTGTTCATTACGCCACAGTTCCTCCAAGGCAATGCCTGACCATTTGACTTCAAGAAGAGAAAGAAGCATGAGTGTAACTGTGATCAGGAGGAGGTAGACAAGGAACATGACATCCAGGCTTTGCACAATAAAATAGCCCGAGAAGAGAGAGAGCGCCGGGAGGGTGCAATAGACAACTAGGAAGATCGATGTGAAAGGATATATGCCGACATTGAGGTAGGCGACACGTTGCAGGAACTTAAGGCGCGTGGAGGCAAGGAAAGCATTGTTTCGGGAAAAAAAAATCTCAACTGACCCAGTAGCCCAGCGAAGTACCTGGTGGAGACGGTCGGTTAAGTTGATAGGAGCAGTTCCACGGAAGGCATCGCGTTTCGGAATGCAGTATACAGAGCGCCAACCACGATTGTGCATACGGTAGCCCGTTACCACGTCTTCTGTTACTGAGCCATAAATCCATCCTATACGATCCCCCCACTCAGTGTTGTCCTCGTACCTGCATTAGAGATGCACACTCCATATCTCATTTATCAAATATATGTGTTTATTCGATAGAAAAGTGATAATTTGAGGGGACAGAAATCAAGGAGATCAATTTTTGTTTTTGTTTTTACTTAATGGCTTGTATCTTTTAGTAATTGATAGTCATTTTCTGTGCCTTTATTCTTGAACTTCATAATTATTAGTTTTTTCGAAATCTGATAAAAGTCATAGTTCGAACTGTATTATGGTAAGTTGGTTGTTGGTACTTACCAACATGAGATGACCGAAACGGCCTCGGCAACTGTTGGAGCATCAAGTGGACTTCTTGGTCTAAGCAATGCCCCCGGTGGTCTTCCATTCTTCACTGACGGATGATCTGCTAGGGGCCTCCCTTGGAACTCTGCCACTCTGATTGACTCAACAAACATCCTTGAGTTACCAAACTTCTTCGGTGCATCAAACTCAGGAGTCTCGGCTAATGGCTGTTCCACATCCACCATAGTAAACCTGAGACTCCCGGTCGAAGAAGTCGAGATAGTCCTCTTGTGTTGGCCATATACACCTGTATACTCATTTGCCCTAGGTGGGTTGAAACCATACAGTGCGTAACGCCTAAAGAGACATCCTGTTCCCACATACATTGGTCCTTGCAACCCATCGAGTGCACGCATATTGCCTGATCAAATAATAAAATTATTCGTAAAAATGTAATCTTAAGTCAACTCTACCTTTGTATAATTAGTTAGTGTCCATGTTGCTTTTTTATTCTTTTTAAATAAGTCATGTTTGGTACTGTTATAATTAATCTTCAAATGACATCTTAAAAATACACTACTATAACTAGGTTCTGAAACAACTGATAGTACAGTGAAGTTTTATTGATTATACCATCAAAGAAGACTGTGTTGTGATTGGCATAGCGATCAGACGGGTCAATCCCTTCAAATCGTTGTGGAAACTGTATGTAACAGATGCGATCACCACCACGGTCCATCATGTAGCACATGCCCTCACGGATCGCAAACGAGTTGTAAATATAGTGATCACAATCAAAATTTATGATGAAAGGCCCATTAGAAAGGATGGCAGAAGCTCGTACGAGGGCATTCATGGCACCGGCCTTCTTGTTATGATCGTAGCCTTTTCGCTTCTCACGTGAGACATAGACAAACATGGGGAGCCGGATATCTACACCGGTGAAGTCAATGTATGGGTGTTCACCAGGTAGACCGTATACAGGGTCAGGTTGTGGGGTCTTAATCATGACCTGTTTGTGCAATGTACAAAAAATTAAAGGTAAACATAATTATTTCTCAAAGTTACATTATGAATATATAATTATCTTGTTGTTGTTGAAATTTACTAACTTATTATCCTTAGAAAATTATATTAGTTTTTTCTGCATACCTGAAGAATTCCAGCATGATCACCCTTGGAATGGTCGGGAGCCGGGACTGACCAAGTGCCAGGCCAATTTGTGCTATCCGCCATCCAAGTTGCCTTAATTAAGGGATTTGAATTATCAATAGAACCAATAGTGTTAACTTTTCTTTCATGAGCTACTTTCTTGTTTAGAGTGTTAGAGCGACGGCGAATTAGATCAGGTAAGCCATTGATCCTGACCTTGAACTGATCGTACTCACGCTTGATCCAACGGCGGTCTTTCACAAAGTCAGGGTTCTTCTTGTTCTTGGTAGGGTCATTGCGGATGGAGAAGTACGCCTCAGGATTGCGTGGTTCAATTGAATGCTTCCGGCAAAAGGGTACCCATACTTCTGCAAAAGCAACAGCCTCTGCCATGGCTTCAAAGGTTAGGACCGCAGCCCCGTCATCAGAGATGTACACTGATAACTTCTCAACTGGGTATTCAGTTGCAAGAATAGAGAGGAGGGTGTTGGCTGTGACAAGAGGAGGTTCTTTTTCTGGGTCAGCAGTGGAAATGAACACGTCCATGCCCGGGAGGTCAGAACGACCATATGGATTTTCAGGGCTAGGTTTCTCGAACTTTTCACAAAGAGCATCTAGATCAGCGGCTCGGTTGATAGGATTGAGCTTGGGCAGCTGGTCAAGTAGCCATGAGAATGCAAACCAAATCTCGCAGACGATCGACATCCCCCATAACCATAATGCATCTTGATTCGGATTTCGAACCCGCCATGTTAGGAACAAGACCAACACCACTAATCGAATCCATACTAACAGTCTAAATCAAAATGACAAAATACAAAAAAAATGAGCAAAGGAAACATTTTCTTTTATTTCACTTTTTTTTCGTTTACCTGTAAGGGCTCAAGATGCCATTGGGGATCTTGATCTTGCGTGTAAGGGGCTTCCATGGCTTATTTAGGAAATCTGCTTGACTCATTTCGGAAGATTTTCCACCATCTGGTTGTTGCCAATATGCATTACCATAACCATATGTACCGTGCGAATCAAAAAGCCATCGGTTGTGATCAAATTCGACCGTCTGGCTCCTAACCAACGTCGACTTGTTGGTTGACCTCATGATTGACAAGCTCCTTTCAGGAATATTTTTCCCTTCTCCCTTGCTTCCTAGCCTCGAGTTCGGCCTATGATCCCCATGTTTTAATTGTGTTGCACCCGGCGCATCTGTTGAATCGGTGGCAAGAGGTTGATTGTCAGGCGTAGGTGGCATGGTGACCATGTAGTCGCCAAAGTCAGAGGCTCCCCCCGAAGAGGTTGATATGTATTCTGACACATGTGCAATGTTAACTTCCTCTTCACGAGGAAGGCTCACGACTCGGCCACTACTGGTACGCATACCAAACTTTACTTGAGGTTTAGGTGACGTTGATGATGCCATTGTTGTCTCTTGGTCCTTCAAGGGTTTCAGTTTTGCATATTTATTCATTGATTTGCCTTTTTTTGTTTCCTCAAGGGTTTAACAATGTTAAGATTTTTGGATAGGAACAGAGAGAGAGAAAGAAAGAAGCGGGTCAGGGGTTATAAGCAGGAAGTAAAGGATTGCTAATTTTGGTAGGAAACAGGTCAAGTATTTCTCAACAGTTCAGTTCGTTAATCGCGCATTTTTGCCACCACATATTCGGAAATTGACTTAGTTGAGATAAAACCAAGTTCTCAGTTATATACTGGATTGGTAATAGAAACGAAATTTTTACAGTGAACAAAACGCACAAAAGAGGAAAAATAGTTGAGCACGGAGCAAACAGCTGGTTTTCTTGAGAAATATGCTGTCAAAGTAAGACTTCACCCGAAAAATGTTCGTTAATCTAGAAAGCCCCATTTTTACATCTCTTTTATTTTTTTATGTACATTTTTTTGTCAAGCAATAATTCAGTGGCTTCTACAATTGTTTAGTTCGGAAAACAATACCAAACATCCATATATAAAATATCTATTTATTATTATGCTATTTCTGCAAGGACACATTTTTCATTCCCCCATACAAAAAAGAAAATAAATTATGGTTTTTTTTTTTTCCAATATTTTCTACTTTGAGCTCTTTTTCAAACACATCGATTCTTACAGCAAATAGGAAAACGGATAAGGAATTACGGACACGAGGAAGTGTAATTACAACTTTTTTTTTTTTTTACTTTCTATAGAGAATCATCATCCGTACTATCAATTCAAGCAAGTATAGTTACAATTTTTAACTTCCTATAGAAACAAATAACAATCACCATCCGTACTATCAATTCATTCATGGAAATATCTGCAGTTATTTTCAGGGAATAACAGGTTCCTGTTATTCCAATCTCAACCACTGATATTTGTCGAAATTCGTGCTTGAAAAAGTTTTGTTGGGATTGACACATGGAAAAATGTGAACGGATGGAATCAAGTGGCACAGCTAACTGTATTTGCATCGATATAACTTTCAAACTTGAAACCGAAAGGCCACCAAGTTCTAAAAAAATTATCCAAAAGTAACTGAAATGCAGTTTGTGTAAATTTTAACTAACAATTTGGTACGGGGAATTAGTAACTACCCTACTGTTTGAAGGCATTCAATATAAAACATCTCGCGATTCTCAAAAAGCTCAGTAATAAAATATTATTTCTCCCGCAAAAAACAAGCACAACAACAAAATCTCTTCTATTCTGACGACCATATAGCAAAAAGAAAAGGTCGAGCACGTGACCAAAAAACTCAGCCAAGGTACTAGACTCAAAACTATAAAATACAACTCCAATGTTTGATAAATTTTAATTAAATATCAATTTGCACCTCTTGGTGAAAACTTGCTAGCCTCAACGAAAAATCACAGAAATATTCTTCAAAAAGGCAGTGTATAACTGACTAATCGGGCTTCTATTGGATGCTACCTCATAACAACAGGAATTGATGCAAAATCTTTCTTCAACATAGATTAAGCATTACCTCCACTGCTCAATCATCGAAGGAAGAAAAATCCTACAATCAATACAACCGAATCAACTATTAAGCAATTAGCATAATAGCACAGTTCATGTTTATATTAAAAAAAAAAAATCATTCCAGACCCTAAGAAGCACGGACATGCTAGAGAATGTCTGATACAGGCTTTGAAGTTCATTTGGCTCAATCAAGACCCGCATCTATTGCACTCTATCAATTTCTGAGCTTCTTGCTTTAATTCAATTAGTCCCCAACACTTTCAATAATAGTTTAGTTGACTGTTAAATAAAATACTTATTAATTACTAGCCCCAAAATCATTAATTATTAGGATTTAAAACTTGATAATTTACAAACCTCACATTAATTATACAAGTCATCATGATAATGTTCATCTGATACCAACTTATTAAAAGAGAACCTAGTTGAACAATTACTTGGTGGACTAATTGAACCAAGAAGAAGCCCAATAATCAAGGGTCTATATCAACCATGTGCAATAATCAAGGGGCTTAATTGAACCAAAAACAAGTTCAGGTATATGACTGAACCAACTGCAATAATTGAGGGGTCATCAGACTGTCCTCAAAAGTAACATGTACAAAGCATGTATGTAATGTTAGGAGATAAAAAGAGTGAAAGATCTTAGTTTGGTCATCTTTTGAATAAAATAAGGGACAAGAAGGTCACATATGAAAGCTTCCAGATTTCAAGAGTAAACCTATGGGCTTGGTACATCCTTTCTCAACATAACCATGATAAAGCCAGAACAAAAAGATAATTGAAGTCCAACATAAATTAGCATGGTATAATAACTAAACTAAAAAAAAAATCCCTCAACTAAACAGTTACAAGAAGTTATCTGACCTGTGATATTTATATATAATTATATATATATTAGTACATCAGTCATCAAGATAGTAGTAGGATCCAGCAGATTTTTGTTCCCTATCCTTAGTTGATTCCAGCTTGTTTATGCGAGGCCTGAAGTTTGTGGGATCCCTCCTAAATGTGATATCCAAATGCTGCACCAGAAACAGAAAATCAGAAACTTAAAGTCAACTAAATTAAACAACCACAAACTAACAAGATAAACGTTATACAAATAGACCGGAGGAGCAAAATCCAACAAAAATGATTGAGAAATGACACTTACCGACAAGAAGCGGTTCATGCCAGAGACGAGAGACTGAGGGCAGTTGGCAATACAATCAACAGAAGGCTTGCCCTCATACACTATAACCTTGTCAGCTAGGTAAGTTGCCATGATGAAGTCGTGCTCCACCACAAAAGCAGTTTTCTTTGCATGAAGGATGAACCTTTTGATCACCTTTGCTGCAACAATACGCTGCTCTGAATCGAGGTACGCACTTGGCTCGTCTATCAAGTAGATATCAGCGGGCTGCAAGAGTTAACATAGGTATTAATCACTGGGTGCATCAAGTATGAAAACACTATGACAAAAGAGAAACAAACTGCAAAACCGAGGAAAATTAGAATAACCATGAGATATGATAATTACACCGCATGCACCCACATAAAGTATGATGCAGCTGTACCCTTCAATATGGAAGGTGGAGAACCAAACTCCGCCTTCCATATAGATTCCAGATTACCCCCCCCCCTTCCCCCCTCCAATTATATTCTTCGCATAAATTAAGAGGAAAAGTCAGTCCTATGTACCCTTCGATTTGTCCTTATTTTGCTTAAAATGCTCATACAATTCCTACCTAATAAATATTAACATAGATGAGAAAAAGGAAGATGATCGACTCAGGCCTTAAGGAAAATTCAAGAGAGCTCATATAATAGTTTTCTTTTTTTGGAATATCAAGTCTTTCTTAGAGGCGCGCACTGATGACTCCAATAATTAACACAAACCTTGCCAAGGCAGAGAGTAAGCGCAACCCTTTGAAGCTCTCCACCAGAGAGATTAACCACTTCCTGATCCATGAGCTGCTCAATTTGTAAAGGCTTCATGACATCCGAGGTGAACTGAGGATGCATGTAGGAATCACGGATTTTCTGATGCAGCAGGTGCCTTACGGTATGCTGAAATTTCGGGCTTATTTTCTGTGGCTTGTATGAAACATTGAATTCAGGTATCTCAATATCTGTTCCTTCTATGCTATCTGGCTTCAGCAATCCAGCCTGTTTAAGTGCATGGGAAACAGAAACATTAAAGACTGCTTAGGAAAAAAGGAAACAAAGATATAAATAATTAGTTAGGCATAAATTTGAAGTCAAGTTCCATGTACGTACTCTACTAAGGACACTACACTTGCAATTTCTAATCTACAGAGCAGCATTGCAAGAGCACAAGGAAAGATATGGAGGCAGCCAAACAGCTAGTGTAAAGTTATTTTGTAAGTAATAATCAAGCAAGTCGATTCTTAACCTAGGTTATTGTTATTACCACACGAAATAAGTATGCAATTGTGCATATATATAAGAAGCAAATCTAGATAATATAAGAAAAAGATGCATCACAAAAGAAAGCATTACCAACATGCGGATGAAGGTGGTCTTTCCAGTACCATTCTCTCCGAGCATTACAATAATCTGAGAATCAGTGAACTCTCCTTCAACTACAGAAAGCTTGAAGTTGCCCTGGGTCTTGCTCATGGATGGGTACTTGTATCGCTGGTACGTTTGGATCTCCTCAGCACTCTCCTGAGGTGTATCGGCCACCTATCAAGATGAAACTCATCAAGCATTAGTACCTCAAGTAAATCACTTTGAATGAGAACATTGCTATAATTGAGATAATCTTTACCTTGAATGTAAGAGATTCATCCCTAAAGCGGAGATTTTCTGTAGGAACAAAACCAGCCAAGAAAATATTGATTCCTTCCCTGACTGAAAAGGGAAGTGTAACCACTCCGTATGCACCAGGCTTGCCATACAAGCAACAAATGAAATCCGACAAGTAATCCAGAACACTCAAGTCATGCTCCACAACAATCACATAGCTTTGAAAGCATACAAGGTAAAACATTAGTCTACAGTAAAACTAAATGCATTAGCAAGGTAACTCATCTTGCTATGTAAAGAAGATTCCATTGAATTCTACCTTGTTTTACTAACACTACTGGGACAGGAATAGTGAGAAAAATATACAATGGACAAAAGGAACTGATAAGCAGATTTATTGTTCCATTTAATTCTATCTTGCTCTACTAACTCTACCAGGACAGGAATCAATATGTAAACTTCCGGATAACTAATGTGGGCAAATTAGAGACTTCAATTCATTATTGGTTTCCATCTCCTCAATGAGGCTCAGGTACACAGTGTAATTTTGTGTTTCTTATTAGAGATTCTTAAGTTTACTTCCCACCGGATTTTTTCCAAAAAAAAAAAAAAAATCAACTTCATTTAAAAAACTTCATGAAATTCCTTTTAATTGACACCGCTTGCCCAAATTTTGACTACTCAACTGGTGACAGAGGACATCTACCTCAATCAAACATAAGTGCAGTTCTGAAATCTAACACCTCTTATTCTTTTTTCAATCTCTTCAGACACAAACCAGTTGCACACATATAAAGTAAAAGAGGATTTTGCATTACCTGTTGGGCCGGAGCAATGAGCGAATCACCTGAGCAGCCTTGAGCCTCTGCCTAACATCAAGATAGCTAGATGGTTCATCGAACATGTATATCTCAGCAGCCTGCATGCACACAACTGCAATGGCAAACCTCTGGAGCTCACCACCAGACAGATCTCCTACGTTGCGATCAAGCACCTGGTTCAGCTCGAGGTCAAAACACAGGTCAGACTTCTTGTCCCTCTCATCTTTCTGGGTAAGCACCTGCTCTACATTTCCTTGTACGGCTTTGGGAATGTTGTCCACATACTGAGGTTTGATAATTGCCTGTAAATAGAAGATATTTTTATGCACAAGAAATCAAGGGGATATGTTGTAATTATCACATTGACTCAAGGATCTCTCGGAATCTTTTAGTTTTTCTATTAATAGCTGAATATATTCACCAAATAAATCATTCTCAATTAACATATATGACACGATGGCTTCAAGTACAGAACAATATGATGATGACAATGAGGAAAATGCAAGTGTGTTTGGCCCTTAGTGGGTATAATTCTGGGTTAAGCATACAATACCTTCAAATTATCTTCCAAAATACGAGTAAAATAGTTTTGAAGTTCAGATCCACGAAAGTATGTCAAGATTTCCTGCCAATCTGGAGGATTCTACAAAATAAATTAAAGGTCTATTAACATATTCTGTCAAAAGATCGCTGAAATATATTCAACAGTAGAAGGATGAGCAAGTTCTTACACTGAATCGCCCCAAGTTAGGTTTCAACTTCCCAGCCAGTACTTTAAGCGCAGTTGATTTTCCTATACCATTGGTACCAACCAAACCCAATACTTGTCCTGGTCTAGGAACCGGCAACCTACAGAATGATTGGCACTATTTATTAGATATGCCATGCACGAAGAATATAATGCTATGTACTGCACTTAATGAGAATTTAAATAAGTAGTGTTTCTAGACCTATGTAGCTTGAAGGTATTTGGGCCATAGCGATGAGTCGTATCTTTATCAAGATCCTTCGGTAAATTAATGATCTGAATAGCCTCAAAGGGGCATTTCTGTAAGAAAACAGAAAGTCAGCAATATAATTCCCAATGAGGTTACTGGCAAAGATATTAAATACAGATAACCCAACAATACCACAATAGAAAAACTTACTTTGACACAAATACCACACCCAATGCACAATTCCTCAGAAATGTAAGCAATTTTTGATGCTGGAGTAACTTCAATACAGAGCTTGCCTGTTATTATGGCAACATATAAATCACATTTTAATATACCACCAGAGAGAAACATAATGCGGATGTCAAATGGTATCATTGAATTTGGACTCCCATGTTAAGAAGGCCAAAAAGAGATCATAAAAAAAATTCTAAACCAAAGGATTTAGACATATTCAAACTAATAATTTTGACAGGCCTATACTCATAAAAGGAATTCGTTAATGCTACCTAGATCTCAGGAAGATGAACGAAAAAATATGCATTGGGGGTGGGAAATATTTTTATTCAGGGCCCTTGATGCCAGTACACTTTGGAAGGGACAAAATTGGAAATTTTCAGGAGCTATTATGAATTTACGGGTAAATTTTGCCAAAATAAATTTAACTGACAAACGAAAAACGCAAAAAGTAATTGCTCCGGTACCAGTCTTGTTGACGGGGCAACTTTTCTTGCATTCTTGGCGGCACTTTTTGGGCTTGCATCGATCCGAGCTGACGATGGCGATACGAGTCAATCGATCCGCCATGGCTCTTCCTCTCTACCCCTTAATTCAAATCGGAAGTAGAACAATCTGGGGCACAAGAGAGAAAAAAGGTGAGGAGAGGAGAGAAACCTTATTTTTCTATTGAGGTGGCGAGGAGAAAAGAAACCCTAGTTACGGCGTAAAGGATAGTTGCACAGAACGAGGGCCGCCGACCTTTTCACAAAGTGCACTTAGGCCCTTCGATTTGGGAGATTCCCGTATCAATCCTCAACAGCAAAACCAACTTTGGAGTTGGACAAGTGCCTAAGTAGTACTTAGTGTTTTAAAATTTGGTCTATTCGGCCGAATATTTATATTCGGTTACAATCCGAATAGAAAATTTATATTCGGTCTGTATATGAAGTTTATAGCAGATTACCGGTTTAGAGTATATTAATAGTGATAAAATACCGGTTTAAAGTATATTAATAGTGTTTTATACCACATATTACTGGTTTAGAATATATTAACAGTGATAAAAATATCAGTTTAGAGTATATGAACAGTGAGTCATACCACATATTACCGTATGGTTGTTTATATATACGAATTTTCATTTAAAATCTGCATATATAAATCCGAATAAAAATCCGCATATGCAATCGCATACCGTATATGCGGTGGCCTTCCGCATACCGAATGAGAACTGATTTTCAAAACACTAGCAGTACTACTTGCGTAAGGACCTGCAAGTTGCGATCCGATGTTTTTATATAGGGGAGATTTCACGTATACCCCTCCAAAACTTCAAAATTAAGTATTTCCCCCTTTTTTAAAATTACATATTTTCTCCTCTAAACTTCAATAACTTACTTATTTAACCATTTTATTATCTTTTACAATAAAACTCATTCTAAATTTATAAAATACCAATTTTACCCTTTATTAAAAGTATAAAACGCCCTATCGAACTCAAATTTGAATCTGAAAGTTTCCTCTACCGTCCGATCCATACGCATCGCAATAAAATATGTGCGTATTCGCTTCAAGATTCGTGCTGATCTAATGCGCACGAATTTGAATCTGTGCATGTTGCTTCAATATCCGTGTGTGTTTGCTTCAAGATTTGTGCTGACCTAGCACACACGAATCTTAAAGCAATTCGGACGGTAGAGGAACCTTTCATATTCAAATTGAACTAAGATGGATGTTTTATGCTTTTTAATAAAAGAGTAAAATGGATATTTTATGAATTTAAAATGTGTTTTAGTATAAAATACAATAAAATAAATAAATATGTGAGTTTTTAAAATTTAGAGGGAGGAATATGTAATTTTAAAATTTAGAGAAGAAAATACGTAATTTCGAAATTTTTGAGGGGTATATATGAAATTCTCCCTTTTATATATATACATACAGAAGAGAGTTTTGTGCTTTAATATGTTTTGTATTTTATATTTTTGTTTTTAAAATTTGAATAGTTAATTCAAACTGTTAAACATATTTAAAATATGCTTGGAGATTAAATTTTATATTTTTTAATTTTTTTTTACTATTTTGTTATAGGTACAATATTACTTTATTGGATGGTCCAGAATCTTGCTTAGCAGTGATTCTGTACTTATCTAAAAAAATAGTAAACAAATTTAAAAATTATAAAATTTAGTCTCCAAGCATATTTATTATGAAGATCATGTTGAGTGGTTTAGATCAACAGTTCGGACTTTGAAAACAAAAATAAAGAATATGGAGCATAAAAAAGATGGTGCATTTGAACCCTTATTAAACAACAAATTTCAAGTAAGAAGGAGAATTTTTATTTATAGAAAATATTATAAATAAGAGAGAAAAATAGAAATAATATATTAGTTTTTTTATAGAATCGGTATAATTGTTTCTGATTCGAATTTTGAACCGATAAAAATTCTATCTCGAGCTCTTTATTTTGCGACTCTCCTTTTTGTGTTTCTTTGCAATATTTAATTTGCACTATTTTTCTTTAATAAATCGCCTTTGAGTGCAATACCGGTCTTTCACACAAGAAATAAAAAAAAAATATCACAGAAGATCCTTCGATCTTTTCAAATTAAAAAAATAATAATTGGTAAAAGTTACCGATTTTTCTATATATCAAAATATCAAAATAGTTCTCTCTTTCTCTCTCTTATTTTATAACATTTTATATAAAATAAAAAATTCTCGGTTAAACATTGGACTTTTAAGTTCTGACCATGGACACTTTCAAAGAAAAAAAATATATATACATGTACATATACATACATATATATAAATTTGGTCCATCTAAAAGCCGTAATATAAACACGAGACTCTTCAAGCCGATTTTTTTTATTAATATCCACCATAAAATAATAAATTACAAAAATATCTATGGTTTTTGAATTAAACTACCAGAAATATTGGCAGTTCAATTCTTTTCTGACTGTCAGGACTCTGGACGGTCCAGCTTTTTTTTTTTTTGTGACAAACAAGTTATTTAATAATATTCTTATTTTATAAACATGCGAAAGGGATAAGAAATTCTAGGTGTAGTTGGTTAGCAAGATGAGTACTACGATCTAGATGAGTAAATTGTTTCTAAATTTTTTAAATTGAGTAATAAAATTGTTTCTCAGATAGATGAGTACTACGATCTAGCACATTCTCACCTAGCATTTTACGACATAAACTTTATTAGTATAGCTCTTTTGAATTAACCCTCAGTTCATAACTGGTAATCATTTTTTAGAATTAAGGGTTTTAAAGTTTCTGAACTCATAAATTTGGGTTTCGACAAATTTTTATTTTCAAATATCCAAGAACAATATCCAAAATTAATTCTCTTGCTAGAAGTGAGGCTCAAATCCGGGAACTTGTGGTTCTCAACTTTGTCATCTACCAGGGCGATTTAGTGGTTTGAGCCTAATGTTTAAGGAATATTGTATTTTCTATTTGAAAAATTGTATCAATATAAGTTGGTCTAAATTAACCGCACGAATACAGAGCTTGCCTGTTATTATGGCAACATGTAAATCACATTTTAATATACCACCAGATAGAATGTGGTCTAAATTCAATGACATCATTTGCCATCTAAAATGTGATTTATATTTTCTATTTTAAAATCTATGAGCGTTGCTTTAATATTTGTGCGCACGGATCTTAAAATGGAATCAGACGGTTTTGGAACCCATCGGATCTAGGATCCAATGGGCAATGGACCCAAGCTGCTCCCATTTTAGATGAGTATATCTGTTTATATTATCGATTTTTTTTAGGGATATGAAACTTGCCCGTATATTTGGTAATGTATCAATAGTATAGGTGGAATATGCAAATTTACCCACATTAGCAGCATATCTAATTTAACTTTATTTATTTTTATTGGTAATTAGTATTTGTTAGAAATCTGACGATGTTGGGTGGCTGGTCTGGCAGGCGGTGGTGAAAATACATATTGTTATGTGTCTTTTACATCTTGTTTGAATGGAGAGTAGAGGAAGAGAGGGAATGGAAAGAAAGGAAAAGTTTCTCTTAAATCGTGTTTGGTTGATAAAATTATGTTGGTGGTGAAGAGTACGAAAGGTTAAATGTTTAATCTTGTATAATTATAATCAATAAAATCTGACGATGTCGGAGTGAATACATATCCTTACGCGTCCTTTACTATCAATGTTGTTTAAATTTACAAAAAATGTGTCTTATGTTATGCGGCTTGTGTTCTATACAAAGCTTCTCGAGTATTACAATATCTTTTAATCTTTTTTTTTTTTTTTTTTTGCTCATTTAAGATTCTGTTGTGATATTATTGATTTAAGTTTCAGCATAGTTGTTATTTCAATTTTTAAAATCATTCATTCCTCCTTTATGGATCGGACAAAATTAAGTGTTTGATTTGAATGAAACCATAATAATTTTTTAATAACAATTTTTGAACTAGTTACAAATTGTTATTGATTGATTATATTTTAGTTTCCTGTGCTGTAATTTCTTTTTGTGATTGGGTCTTTCATTAATTACATTTAAAAATTATGTCCCTTGATTTGATTCAAAGATTATTCTTGTGCTGATCCATTAGTAATAAACCTGGTCCGATGTCCATGTATTGAACAGTTCGCTGAAACGGACCTGTTTTGAACAGGGCCCAGTAATGAACATTACAGAACGGACCGGTCATAAACATGAATTCTTTTATTTCAGGAACAGGGCCCGTTTCATTTAACATCAAAAGTATGAACATGAGCCCGTATTAGCAGGCCTACTTTGATCCAAAACTAGGCCCTCTCAACCGAAAACCCTAGCGTCTTGTTATAAAGTCCCAGAATCCTACGTTGCGCCTCCGTTTCCTCTCCAATCCTTGTACCTCCAACCCCTCTCCTCCCCTCCTCCGGCGGCTGTGCAAGGCAAAATGGTGAAGTTTCTCAAGCCAAACAAGGCGGTGATCGTGCTCAACGGCCGCTACGCCGGTCGCAAGGCTGTGATCGTGCAAGTCTACGAAGGAGGCAACCGCGACCGCCCGTATGGCCACTGCCTCGTCGCTGGTCTTGCCAAATACCCCAAGAAGGTTATCCGAAAGGACTCCGCGAAGAAAACCGCTAAGAAATCGCGCGTCAAGGCGTTCCTCAAGGTCGTCAATTTCACTCACCTCATGCCGACCCGTTACACGCTCGATGTGGATCTGAAGGATGCCGTCACTGGTGATGCGCTCTCAACGCGTGATAAGAAGATCGCCGCATGCAAGGAGACAAAGAAGAGGCTGGAGGAGAGGTTCAAGACTGGTAAGAACAGGTGGTTCTTCACTAAGCTCCGTTTCTAGACGAGTGGTCGATTGTAAGGTCATGTTTATGTTTTTATTTTGTTGGTGTTGTTTTGTGTTGATCAGAGGAATGGATCTGTTTTTTCTGAATCATTTAGATGAATTTTGCTATGGACCTGATTATATGTTACTTTTCATGTTAAGGTGCAGTTTTAATTAATGTTAGAATTGATGAGTTAGATATTAAATCGGTATGTTTTGGTATGGGTGTCCTTTGCTAATGCATGTGTGGTTAATGAATTAGCTTGCAATGGTTCATGATGTTTTCTTTACCTGCTGTAGATGATGGTATAGTAATGATTTTGGATGGTATTAACTTGGTACGTCTTAATGCGTTTCTCTGTTAATTTCTATCATTTACTGGTTACCCAGACATGAGAACAATGAATCTGTATGCTTTGAATAAGCTGAAATCTAAGGTATCTGAGCTCTAAGTCTATGAAAGCATACAACATCAATTGGGTTTAGTTAAAACAAATATGAATTGCTTTCTATATAGAATCAGCTCTACCCAAACTTTTTACCTTCACCCCACCCCGGGAGACCACATATGGTTATATGATAGGTTTTTTCAAGTCATATTTAAGTTTACATCCAAAAATAGAAACTTCTGGTTGAAGTGAATATTGAATGGTCCATAATTATGTATCATGAAATAGATCATGATTGTGCTGCTAGATCATATGTACTTGTAATGTGCATTTTATCCATATGATAAATGCGCTAGAATATGAATATAGGAACTTATTTGAAGAAAACAAAAGATGATCGGTGAGTAGCATGTTAATTGAATGATTTGTAATGTTTTATCGTGAGAGTTTTGTGTCCTGAGCCTAGCAATGTTAAAGATGCAGTCTCATTAAGTGTCGATGATCTACTTCATGTTAGACTGGAGAATGAATGGCCTGTACTGGTACTTGTGTCACTGGTGCCATATCTAAGCTTCGTTTACCTCGTCTTTGTGGATCTTCCAATAAATATTATCTGTCTTGCAAGTATTTTTTTTTTTGAGAAAAATTTGAATATTAGCTGCATGTTTTTTTTTTTTTTTTTTGAGAAAAATTTGGAGATCTATCTATCCTCCAGATTTCATTGATTGACCCCATTGATTAAATAATAACAAGTAACACTCTTCCAACAGTCTAGAATAGCACTACTTCAATTTACTTTGCTGAGAAGTTGAAATGTCATTAGTAATTAAGAACACTCGTGCGAGCCTAGTCTTTCTTAATTTTTAGTTCTGATACATCCTTGTTAATATCAGAAAGTTAAACGTTCAATTGGATATTTCATTAATTTTAGTTAACGCTACCAAATTATTTAACAAAAAATGACTAGGTGGGATTGCTCTGAAGCAAGCAAGTTTAATTAGATATTCCGTCTTATAAGGTAATAAGACAAGCGACAAGCATCTGGATAATCTCTCTTCTTCAGCTCATGTGTCACTTGTTCACATAATCACATCACATAGATAAGATTTGCAAATAATTCCGATTTGAATTCTTCCTAAAGCAATTCACCTATTATTCGGTTTCTCAAAGTTTTTCCGAATTATTTGTCAATTTTACGAATTTTCTCTGAATTTTACAAATTAATTTCTAATTTTAATTTTTTTTCCTCTTTTGTGGTACTAAGATATTTTGTCCGAATTCAATTTATAGTTCTGAATTATATCTAAACTATGACTATGAATCACATGCCGTGCTTCCTTTCTTGGATTTTTTTCCCCTCTTAGCCGAATTTCATTGGGAGCCTAGGCCCATTTTTCTCCTGAAGTTTTTATTAATAAAAAAATTAAAAGAAATATGATTAAAATTTAAAATTCTCGTTTCATAGAAAGGACACTATAAATTATGGTATTTGAGACGGCCGTTATAGTTTATAACATTTTATAGTTTATAACATTCGGAAAATAATTTTTCAAAATAATGTAAAAAATAAAATCCTATACATTCGGACTTCTTACTTGGTCTTTGACTCTCTGGGTGATGGCGATGGTGCTCGTATAGTTAGGGGTGAAAACGGTATGGATAATATTTAATCCGTATTTGAAAATTTAGTTGTGAATATTCGATATCCGAATATCTGTGTGGATAAAGATACTGATATAATTTTATATTTCAATTATCTATATCCGAATAGTAAATATATATCATATATTTTAATATATATATTATGAAAAATTTATGTTATTCATCATTATAATTATAATAAGATAAATATTATGAATTTTAATATTTTTTAATATCTTTTATATTATTTTAATAAATATCCGATCAGATCCGGATTTGTATTTGTATCTGTTTGATATGTCTAATATCCACTCTATATCCATATCCGAAAAATGAAAAAATAGATATGGATATGATTTTAGTGCTATCCGCTCTGTTTTCACCCCTACATCTAGCCCTTTTCTCTCTCTTTTTGTTCAATTATGTGAATAAGGTATCAAGTTTTTGTTTACTGTTGTCTCCTTTCCCTGACTCTCCTCCCTCCTGCTAATCTTTATATTATCCTTCTACATCTACTCTACTAACCTTTCTTCTTCCGTGTTACTGCAGCTATGGCTCCTCATCACATCACAATTTCGTGACTATCAATACTATCTACCTTATTCCTTGTTACTCTACTATCCGGATCAGGTGAATTGATTTTTTTTATTAATAGAAAAATAAAATAAAAAATATCGACAATAAAGAACGATTCTGACAAAATTCGAAATCTAAGAAAACCGTCATTGTTTATAAATCATAACGTCCAGATAATTGACATTAATTAACCACTAACTAACTCAAAAAAAAAAAAAAAAACAGGACATTACACTTTGTAACGTCCAGAAAACTCATTCAATTTGTTAATTCACGCAACAAAAAAAAAAAAAACAAGACATTACAAAGAGTAGCGTCTAGAAAATGTTGATTATCGCTAATTAGGAGTCAATTAATTTTGATTATTTGGACGTTATGGTTTATTATAAACAATAACAGTTTTCTTAGATTTTAAATTTCGTCAAGATCGTTCCCTATTGTCAATATTTTTTATTTTATTTTTCTATTAATAAAAAAATCGGTCAGGTGAAGCTTATTGTATGCAATCAGGTACTGCAAATAATACAGACTCCATTGCTCTTATACCCCCATTCTGCATGTCAGCTTTCTTGCAATTTCAAACTCACATTTTAGCCCTGAACTAAAACTAAACAAGAGAGAAGGAGCATAATATTTTAATTTTCAAGTTCTAGCTTGGCCTTTTTTTTTCAGATAGGAAGTTCAAATTCTTCAGATACCAATGACAACCCCTTCTCATAACAGAAGTCCTTTTGCAAAATATTAGGAATAGAAGGGTTCGATCTGTATTAACAAAATGAAAGAACAACAGTGCTTTGCTTTTAGAATAGTAAATTTCAGGGGCTTAAATGCAATGGCATTTAACACCGGCAATGGCAGTTCAGTCGACGATTGAATGCATCGTTAGGGGTGTTTAACCGGTCGGTTCGGTTCAAACCGAACTAAAATAATAAAACCAAATTTTTTTTCAGTTTTTGAAAATCCAACCGAACCGACCGAACTAAAATAACAAACCGAATTAAAACCGAACCAATTAAACCGATTTAAACTTCGGTTTGTTCGGTTGAACTGAATAGAAGAATTCAATCTCAAAAACTCGAAACTCAATGCACCAATACGAGAATTTCACATAAATAAAAATCAAGATACCATTACACATGTTCAATTTCATACAAACATGTAGATTCAAAACTGAAAATGAACCAAAATAATGCATGAACCGAACCAAACCATTTAAACTGAATTATTTCATAAAATCAACCAAACTGAACCATTTAAATCAAATTTTTTCCAATTCGATTTAAAACCAAATAAACCGAACCATTTGAACACTCCTATGTATCGTGTGCTCTCTAACACCGTCGCGGGTGTTGCTCTAATTGGGACATCCACTTCTTGTGATTTTGTTGGTACTGAATTTTACTGCTCTAATATGATGATAATTTAGTGAATTCAATGAATAATTGCTTTAATTATTCGATTGAATAACTGCTCTAATATCATGATAAATTGGTGAATTTGATTGAGTAATTGCTTTATTAATTATTTCTCATAGTTATAATTTAGTAAAGTTGACTGAATACAATCCCTATTTAGTTATCTAATTAAGAATTTAGAGCCATTATAAGAACCAGCATTTGGTCTAGTGGCAAATACATACGGTCTTTATGTAAGAGGTTATGAATTCAAAACTCAGATAAGAAAAATTCCTTATTATAATAACAAATGTATTAAATAGTTGGTGGCTTGATCTTCGACGTTACTAAAAAAAAAGGAATTTAGAGCCGTTATATATCATACTAAAAAAGGAACAAACAGCCGTTATGTTATATTCCATATTTGGTAAAATATCGGAAGAGGTAGAGGAAAGAGATATATAGGTGTGTTTTTGCTATGAATGTTAACATAAATCAAATTTTCGTTCATTATATATATTTTTGGAATTTTCAATTAATTAGTATATTTTTTGTGGGAAGTTCTTTTCTTTATTAATTGTTTTCTTTGTTAACATTGTATTAATTTATAAATATAACGTAGAAAAAGAGAGCATAAGAATAAATAGGAAGAGAAATATTTCTCGCATCCCTCTATATTACAATAGCTTTAACTGTATACAATATTTTTTTTATATATAGAATTATATTTAAATATTTTAACAAAACAATTATACTAGATTGAGTTTTTATAAAAAAAACAACTCCACTGATAGATTAGTAGAGACAATTTAGTATGCAAGCTGGAATAAAAAAATTTCAGCCACACATATTTTTTTTATAAAAATTAAGTCTAACATGCTTATTTAGTTAAAATATTTAAATTTGATGCTATTAAAAAAAAAAATCGAATATAAAACTCTCCGTATATATATGCACACACATGTATGTATATGTATATATCGCCATATCGGTATGCCATTTCCACATAGTGATGTGATAGAGAGCAGGAGACCAACGGCCAACCAACTTTTGTTTTGCACTTCCCTGAATAGTGAATAGGCGCCGTGCTTCTCTCCTCTCCATTCCCTCCTCTCTTCTCCTAAATTCCAAATTTTCGATTTCCATTTTTGACGTCTCTTCTCTCGAACCAACTTTTCTTTCTCCCTTCCATTTTTCTCGAATGCGAGTATATACATTACAATTTGTTCATGCACGTACGTAGGTAACTGCCTAGCCACTACCAATTAATCGATCGGAGAATACAGGAAAGAGATGAGATTGAGCAGCAATCCCATGCAGGAGCTATAGCCTATAGTTAGCGGGCATGAGATTGTGCAGGTACATGTGTATTAGTTACTAATCAATTACTGAGAGAGATGATGAAAAGGCAGGCGCGGTCGATGGTTCTCGTCCTGATCGTGGCCGCAATCCTGAGCTTAGGTAGATGGCCAGTCGGCCAGTGCCAGGCTGAGGCTGAGACTGACGACAATGATGATTATGAGCGTGCCAAGACGGCATCGAATCCTCTGGTGGCGAGCTTGTTCTACGGCAAGATAAGGAATATGACTCGTAGTTTCTCCCATGACACGGGCCAGAAACTCGACTATTGCATCAAGGATTCGTGAGTTCCTCTCCTTTTTTCTTTATTTCCCTAATTAATTCTTGAATGAATGATGAATTATTTAAGGGTACTCTACCTCTACGGTAATTAATTAATTGATCAACACTCCCCTAATTGATATGGAGACAGGGATAAGGACTGGAACGAGGCCTTCAATTTCTCTTCCGATTTGACATTTGTGACCAGTTGCATGAAGGAAACAAACGGTACTTACCATTCCTTGCTTTTCTCTGCATGCATGTATATGTTACATCTTTGTTGTTCTTCGCACCAGATAAATGTCTCTGTAGCAATTCGTCAAGCACATGATGTGCAAAATACTTTAGCTTCTCTTACTCAACTCAACTCAACTCAACAGGAGATCTGGGGCAGCGCGTCTGCACAGCGGCAGAGATGAAGTTCTATTTCAACAGCTTCTATGAGCAAGAAAACTACCTGAAGCCGAACCTTAACTGCAACCTCACGTCGTGGGTCTCGGGTTGCGAGCCCGGTTGGGGATGCAGCTCTGGGAACCAGAAGATCAATCTGCAGGATTCAAAGACTATTCCCTTACGCACTCTTGATTGTCGTCCCTGCTGTGCTGGCTTTTTCTGCCCCCACGGCCTCACTTGCATGATTCGTAAGTTTTATTAATCTTTATAAAATTAAAATTATACATGCACCAACATCTGCACATACAAGATGTATCTATCTAACTCTTTTTCTTGTAAAATTGTTTGCATGCATGAAGCCTGCCCTCTCGGGTCATACTGCCCCAAGTCGACCCTAAACAAAACCACTGGCATCTGTGACCCGTAAGTGCAACCCTTCCATCTTTTTCATTACTTGCTCTAACTGCAAGTATGAACCGAACAATTAATTATCGTGTTTGAGCCTTGCATATTAAAGCTTCAAAGGGAGAAGGGATATAATCAGCATCTTTATTAGGTAGTTTCGAGGTGATGTCATATCTCGTCTTATAGAGATATATTGAATAGTGTTTCATATTAACTTTGCAGGGGAATACAAGATGTTCTGAAATGTTTTGTAATATCCTCAGCTACAATTTTTTTTTTTTGCAATATATTTGTTTTTCATCTTTTAATTAGTCCTTCAGATGATAGATGGCATGACATATACATACATGTGCATGCATAAATTTATTACAGGTATAACTACCAACTGTCTCCTGGGAGACCTAATCATACATGCGGCTCTGCTGATGCGTGGGCTGATGTGGTCACAACCGGGCACATCTTTTGTCCCGCGGGATATTACTGTCCCAGTACAATTAAGAAGATCTCTTGCAGTAGTGGGTACTTCATTTTTTTCTCTTAATTTTAATTTGTCCCTTCATTTGCTTTTCAACTATGTCCATCTCCTTTCTTGGTGGAATTCTATGCAGTAACACTGATAATAAAATTAAAACAAGTTTAGAGATAAAAAGTAAATGTTGAGGGTCGAAGTTTTTTTGTGATTTTGAGGTGTACCATTCTTTTCTATGCAAGTTAGCATGGTCTGACTGAAAGCATGATGGTCCAAAATTGAATATTATTGCTTGCACAGGAAATCTTTTGTTTCAGGCAAAATTTGAAAGATTTTCCCTTAGGAAATAAGCAAGCGATTAAGTCTATTTTTGGCAAATTTCTTGTGTAATTTGTGAGCCATATTTTCATCTGTAATTGCTGTGATCTTGCAGGTACTACTGCAGAAAAGGCTCGACCAAGCCAACTAGTAAGCCCATTTTTCATTTGATCATTGCCAATAATGTGTACCAATTTTAATTGAGAAAGGAAAAGAAAAGAGATCCGTCTTTCTTCAGCAAACTTCAGACAAAATAACGAGAATAAATTTATCACTATTTAATGTTACAGAGTGCATTTGGAAAAGAAGTTGCAAGGAGAATTCTGAGAATCAAGATATTACCATATTTGGTGTCTTGCTAATTGTAATTCTTCTGGCCTTCTTCTATTATTATAACCTAAATGCTAGTCTACACTTGCATATGTCACAAACAATGTAACACATGTTCCTTATAACCCATGCAGATAATCATGTCAGCATTTTTGCTAGTCATCTACAACTTCTCAGGTCAAATCCTGACACAGCGCGAGCGACGTGAAGCCAAATCCCGTGAGGCCGCTGTGCGCCGTGCTAAAGAGAATGCTCAGTCACGCGAGGCACGCGAGCGCTGGAAGACAGCCAAAGATGTGGCAAAGAAGCATGCTAGCGAACTACCAGGACAGCTGCGCCGCACTTTCTCCCGCACTCTCTCTCAGAGCTTGTCCCGCGCGAAGTCAGTGCGTGACCAGCCCAAGACCACAGGCAGCGGGGCTGGGTCCACCGAGGCAGCTGCATCTCCATCGAAACCACCCACTGCCACTGGCTTGTTCGGCAAGAAAAAGGATTCAAATAGTAATAGTTTGACTAATTTGGTGAAGTCTATTGATCAGGACCCGGATAAGCAACAAGGGCTAGATGTGACCATTGGAGACAAGAATCTTAAAAAGAACATGCCGAAGGGGAAAGCGATGCACTCAAGAACTCAAATCTTTTCGTATGCTTATGGTCAGATTGAAAGGGAGAAAGCGATGCAAGAACAGAACAAGAATTTGACCTTTTCAGGCGTGATTTCGATGGCTTCTGACATGGATATCCGGACCAGACCTTTTATAGAGGTTACATTTAAGGATTTGACATTGATGCTTAAAGGAAGTAAGAAGCGGCTTTTGAGGAGTGTGACAGGTCAGCTTAGGCCTGGTCGGATAGCAGCAGTTATGGGTCCATCAGGGGCTGGAAAGACCACCTTTTTGAATGCTGTAGCAGGGAAAGCTACTGGTTGTGAGACTTCGGGTTTGGTGCTCATTAATGGCAAAATAGAACCGCTTCGTGCTTATAAGAAGATTATAGGGTTCGTGCCCCAAGATGATATCGTCCATGGGAACTTGACAGTTGAAGAAAACCTCTGGTTCAGTGCTAGGTGCAGGTACATTTGTCAAAAGCATCCTAGCAAATTCATTCATGTTTTCGCCATACGGTTCCAACTTCCAACTGAGCAAATTCGTTTGACATATCTGAAATAAACCTCTCTCATCTGGCAGGCTTTCTGCAGACATGTCAAAAGCAGACAAGGTCCTTGTGGTGGAGAGAGTAATCGAGTCATTGGGGCTACAAGCAGTGCGCGACTCATTGGTTGGTACAGTGGAGAAGCGTGGTATATCGGGCGGCCAGAGGAAGAGGGTAAATGTCGGGCTGGAGATGGTGATGGAGCCTTCTCTTCTGATATTGGACGAGCCAACATCAGGCTTGGACAGCTCATCCTCTCAGTTGCTGCTCCGTGCACTCAGACGCGAGGCCATGGAAGGGGTTAACATTTGCATGGTCGTCCACCAACCCAGGTTGGTTTCTTTTTACTGTTCATAATTGTAAAACAGTGTAATTTATATAATTAAGATAAATTATAACCCAGTATGAAACCTCAAATGATTCTGCTCTCTTTTAAAAAAAACGACAAGTTGCTTGCATTTTTCTGGGGTTTATCAGCTAATGATCCTTTCTTTTTTCTTCTCAAATTGTTTACCATTTCTGCCAAATATTTACATGTGACAATGGGCTGAGATGCAAAATTCTTCTCCTTAAAAAAGGGCACACTTAATTAAAACACATATTGATTCCATCACCTTTCCAGCTATGATTTGTTCCAGAAGTTTGACGACCTTATCCTCCTTGCAAAGGGAGGCATGCTGGTTTACCTTGGTGCGGTGAAGAAGGTCGAAGAGTACTTCTCTCATCTTGGGATAGTTGTACCGGACCGCATAAATCCACCCGATTACTTCATTGATATTCTAGAAGGGATCATAAAGCCTAGCGCAAGCACTGGTGTGACTGCCAAGGAGCTCCCACTCCGTTGGATGCTCCACAACGGGTATTCATTATTAACAAGCAGATTTGGTTTGAATGCTTGCTTTTAAGAAAGGGCAGACTGGGCAAATATGGGCAGCTAATTCATTCAGATTTTACTTGAATGGTCTAATTTAAAATGGACCATTCTCTGTCCAGGGCTCTTGAATGATTAACGTACAATTAGAATTGAGCCGAACCTGTCACAATCTTTCATAGTGAGATTCAGTACCTACATGTTGGTGGATTCGAATTGTTGTTTTGATAGAAACTCTTGCTATAACATTGTCTGTATCATATCATGTTGAACAATTAATTTAATTGCCTGCTTCATAAGACTTAAAGCTTGAGGTCAAAGGTGGTAGTGTTATTGTACGGTCTTAATTAACAGGTACGATGTGCCACGTGATATGTTGGAGAGCTCTTCAGAATCAGATTCGATTCGTGGAATTGAGAAGAGCACCTCGGAAGAGGTGTGGGACAACATGAAAGATATGATGGGGCAAAGGAAAGAAGAGTATCAATATCAGTTTGATAAGTCAACAGACTTGTCAAATAGGAGGACATCAGGTCTCCTGCAACAGTATAGATACTTCCTTGGCAGGTAACTTTGATATGTATGGCTTCTCTTTATAGTTGTCTGAGTTTTTTTGTGTACCTCACTTGATAGTTATAGCACCAGTTATCAGTACCAAGTACCAGTCTACAAGATATACGCAACATGAATCAGTTGGTACTGGCACCTCCTAAGTTCAGCTGAATGGAAATGCCTTAATAGTGTTGCCAGATTGATATCGCTACAATTATATTTTTTTTAGATTTATGAATATTTTCATGGTTATGGTTGTTGTTGTCGTTGTTTGTACAGGGTTGGGAAGCAGAGGCTACGAGAAGCAAGAATACAAGGGGTTGATTATCTAATCCTGTGCCTTGCTGGCATATGCTTAGGTACCCTAGCCAAAGTCAGTGATGAAACTTTTGGGGCTCTTGGTTACACGTACACTGTTATTGCTGTTTGTAAGCTCATTTTCAAATCAGCCCTTCCTTCCAATAGAAAAGAAAAAAAAAATATAAAAATAAAAATAACTACCCGTGCTGAATTCAATCATTTTTAATTATCCCATTAACTAATTTCAGCTCTACTTTGCAAAATTGGGGCATTGAGGTCATTTTCGCTGGATAAATTGCACTACTGGAGGGAGAGGGCGTCAGGAATGAGCTCGCTGGCGTACTTCCTCTCGAAGGATACAGTTGATCATTTCAACACCTTAGTCAAGCCTATTGTTTATCTATCTATGTTTTACTTCTTCAATAATCCCCGGTCCTCCATTTTTGCCAATTATTTAATATTGATTGCGCTTGTGTATTGTGTCACTGGGATTGCCTATACCTTTGCTATCTGCTTCCAGCCCGGCTCCGCTCAACTGGTATGTATGCCTTATCCTTCTAAGGCTATATTTACCTTTGCTTGCTATCTGCATTACCAATATTGCATTTCTACCACATTTAATACTTCTATTTTTTTTTTTTTGTCAAGGCTCAAATGTGCCTTGCTTACATGTTAGTTCTACTAATTAAGATCTTTCTAAAAAGTTGCTATCAGTTTTGCAAATATATTCTTTTTCTTTTGGGTCATCAATGTTCTAGTGCATGGTCTTATATTTCTGAATTTTAAATCTATATATATATTATTTTCTGACTAATTTATTTATCGATTTCTGTTGTAGTGGTCTGCTCTAGTTCCTGTTGTGTTAACACTTATAGCAACACAACAAAATGCCTCAAAAGTATTGGCAGATCTATGCTACACAAAATGGGCTTTGGAGGCTTTTGTCATTGCTAATGCTCAGAGGTCAGTACGTAGCCAGTACCTACATTCTCATTTGGTTTCCTTAATGTAATCACTGCAGAACACAGATTCTCTGTGGTGGATTCTCTGAGGAAATTGTGTAGCTAGCTAGTCATTCAATTAATAAGCTGGATGTCCAAAACCTCAAAATTAACCATATGCCATTAGATTATGGGAAATTTCTCTTCACACTCCCCCCTGTCCATTTGATTTCTTCAAATGTTATTGCCTGAACCAGCCATAATCACTCTGTTATCTTCTTTCCATTTTATGTGATGATCAGCGGTGTTATCTTCTTTGACAGTAAACTTGGAATCACACAAGGGGCATGATAATTTTTTTTTTTTTAAAATTCTCTAATTTTTCTGTTCTACACACTTCAGGTACTCCGGGGTGTGGCTGATAACACGGTGTGGCTCGCTTAAGAATAGCGACTACGACATAAATGATTGGATTTTGTGTATAATTGTTTTGGTTGCTTATGGCATAGTTTTTCGATGTATAGCCTTCTTCTCCTTGATCACCTTCCAAAGGAAATAACCACCCCAGGAAAGATATGAACCGATGCAATCTGACTCGTTCTCTCTGTATTAAGCTTGCTTTTGTGCATAAAAACTAACTCGACATAGTTCACGGGTGCTTTTGAAAGATGACCTGAGATTTCAACAGTCGTCAACGAATCTCTTTAACTTGTATTGTTTTCATATTTGACGTAATATATCTTTTATTGTTTTCATATTTGATAGTTAATTAGCAGGGGGCTGACTGTTTGTAAAGAGATTTAAAAGGAGAGAAAGAAAACAGAAACTAATTGTTGGATAGTCAATCGTATATTGTATTCCGAGATATATGTATATCAGTATATGGATCATAAAGTGTAGGGCTACAGACTACAGTAAAAAAATTAATGTGACGATATATCTGCAAGGCAGCATCAAAATCTGCCGGAATCACGTAGTATATAAAATTTATCAGAGATTTTCTTAAACTAGAGTCGTGATTTAGTAAAATATAGAAACAATTATCTGGATTTGGTTTCTAATAAAAGTAGCAATTCATGAAAAGAGCTCACAAATTAAACAAAAGCAGTCTTTCTACGGCTCCAACAGAAGAATTCATTAATTATTTAAGTTAAACAAATACCTTTTGACATAGATCGTATTTTACCTATGTCACCTAATACAATATATATGTTGTACAGGCGAGAGGATAAATTGAATGATCAGTCTCTTTGTTGTTAGATCCGGTTAGAAAATAAAAATGATTATCCATTTTAGAAGAGTGGAAAATTGTCAATTCAATTTTTAAATAAAAACTTGATAATAAGTACAATAAATAAAAGGGGACAAAAGATTATCATTGTTAATGGACATTATATTTTCATATTTAGACAGGAACGGTTGGAAATTTTGAGTCTTGGAATTTAAAATTTGATAATTATATATAAATTAAATTGAAAGAATGAAGTTATCCAAAATTGCGTTGACGGATCTAACGCGACTCTCTGTTCTTACACACACGAATAATCCGAATGAGATGACCTCAAGCTATGGAAATTCCTCTTCATGTGTGTGTGTTATCACTTCTCAGTATTCAGTGGTAGAAGTTGAGTTCAAATTCAATGCAAATCTCTATCGTGTAGAATGAGATCTGCATCGTCCGTTTTAACCTGACAAATTAAAAAAAAAATCTCTATAATTCAAATAGACACCAAAATAATTTTAGCTCAACCAGAAATTATTCTACATTGAAAAAAATACCGCATAAGATACTCACCGGTAGAAGTTGACGCAGTTGGCCTATGGGCATGGCACATGCAAAAACAAGAAAAAGAAGAGAAGTTGAGGCAGCCCTCTTTCCAAAATGGTACCAAATATCTATTTATTTTTATGATAGAAAATTTGTGGGAGAAATAAGAAAGATAATTAGATAATCTATGGTCAAAGCCAAACCGAAAAGGAGCTTTTATTTTAACATTCTTATTCAAGTTTATAATTCGTTGTTGTTATACAAAACACTAAATAGTAACGTTGCAGTTTGTCTAGCATTAATAGAGATGGATTAAGCCGAAAGTTTTATTAATATCCAAAATTAATTAATAATTATAAATCTAAATTAATTAATTTATAAATCTAAATCTTGATTTTAAAATATGTCTAAATCATAGATTAAATTTCCAATTTCAAACAAACATTTCATAAAAACAAATCCGGTTCTAGACAATCCGAAACTGGAGATTAAATTTTCTATTTTAAGAACCGGGGATTAAATTTAACATTTTAAGATAGTAAAAATCACTATTTTTGAGTGATCCATAATTTTCTTATTAAGTGATCTTTTATTCATCTTAAAAATAGTAAAAATATTCTAAAAAATATAAAATTTAATCTGTAGATATTTATATGGAGATCTCGTTCAACGGTTTAAATTGATCATTAAAATTTTTCAATTCTGAAATAAAGATCCGTGCTAATTATGCATAATTTATTTATTAAACTAAAATAATTTTGAACGGGCTCAGCTGTCGTGTGCACATACTTAATCAAAAGACACAAAGCACGGAATATTGTAAAAACTCGCAAATCGAACTCTCCAGTTCTTATTGATCACAATTAAATCATGAAATTCAACAGGGAAAAATAATTTTGTTTCAAATCAGAAATCTCTCTATCATTTCTCAACATATAAACTCAGAATTAACCCAAATCCCCAACCCTACTCTCTGTCATGATCAAAATCATTTTCAGAACCATATTCGCAATCATGATCTTCGAAATCCGAGTCCAATAAATCATCGTCACACTCGTCGCCACTATCCATCTCCTCATCATAGTCATCGTTAATATCAGATTCAGAATCGCCGGAGCTGCTTTGGCGACCGCGTGCGTAACCACGTGTCAAGTCGAGAGTCGGAAGGAAACGGCGAAGCGCTGGTTCAGAAGAGGTGGCCGGACCGGAGATGAACCGGAGGAGGAGCGGCGTCCGGGATCCAGGCGCCACCGCCGTGGTCGAGGGCACAAGGAGGCGCCTCAGTCCGACAGATGCGATCGCAGCCGTCCGTAGCATCGTGAGATCTTGGTTGATGGGAATTTACAAATTTAGTGGCGGCTGCTAGAGTTGTAGGGTTTATGAGGGTTTAAACTGAGTTGCCTTATATATAAAATGGAAGCAGACTCTGGACAAATCGAGGGTGCGTTGAGCCGAAATTTTTATTAATAGAAAATTAATAAATTAATTATTGTGATTAAGGAAGATTTGGAATTAGTTTTGAAAAGGAGAAAACCGTTACAGAAAATTATGGTCAGAGGACGTTACAGAATATCGCAGCCAGATTAGCGCAACTTCAATTAACAGCGAAATAGTTTAACACAGTCCGAGATCTTCAGCAACGGTCAGAAAAATAAAAATAAAATTGGGCTGTTATACTTGATAACGGCCAGGGCCAAGAGGGAAAAGTGGGTGAAAAGTATACCTATTGGTGTGAACAGAAATTAAAACACACTTGCATGGATTTTAATGTACTTAACACAGATTTTGATGCAATCGAATGGTCTTAAATACTTCAATTAAGAGCCAGTGAAAAATCAATGTCAACTTTTTTGAAAAGTGTACGAATATTGGTGTGCACAGAAATTGAAACATACTTGCACAGATTTTGATGTACTTAGCACGAATCTTGATGCAATCTAATGGTCCTAAATGCTTCAAGTGAGGGCTAGCGAAAAGTCAATGTCAACATTTTCTGAAAATTGTACGACTATTGGTGCGCAAAGAAATTAAAACAAACCTCCACGAATTTTAATATATTTAGCATGGATCTTGATGCAATCGAATGGTCCTAAATGCTTCAAGTGGACCAAAGAATTAAATGGCTCATGTTCTGGCCGTTATTCTGTACAACGGCCATGTTTTTTATTGTTTTTTCCTCTTGGCTCTGGCCATTATCAAGTATGACGGTCTAATTTCATTTTTTTTCCTGGCCGTGGATGAAGATCACAGACTGTATTTAACTATTTCGTTGTTAATTAAAGTTGCGCTAATATGGCCGCGATTTTCTGTAATGTCCTCTGGCTGTAATTTTTTGTAACGGTTTTCCTACTTTTCAAATTAACCGCAAACTTTCCTCAATCACAATAATTAATTTATTAATTTCCTATTAATACAAATTTCGGTGCGTTGAGGGATCCGTATCCACTCAAATACCGTAAAACATGTCCCTTACTTTACGGTTTAAGATTAACTCTCAGACGCTTTGGGATTCGAGCTATATCAGGGGCAGTATTATTGGGCTTTGAGATTCATGTAATGTTAAAAGAACAGTCTGAATTTACTACATGTAAAAGATACCCTTGTCAGGTACCTGGGAGGATGTGAATCGTGCGTTGAGTACGTTCTTGCGAGAAGACTCTAGAAATTGGATGTGTGTGGGCCAATGTTGTAAAAAATGCTATTAACAGCCGTTTAAATGGAAACGGTGGCCAAACCGTTACGCACATTGTTAACGGACGCATGTTTGTGGTTTCGAATGTTTAATCGGCCATTTATTCTTTTTTTTTTCATTTATTCTAATGATTTTTTTTTTTTTTACATTTTTTTTTTTTTTTCTATGATAATGTGTGATAATAAAGTTTATAAATCATGTAGTTTTATTTGTGCTTGAATATATATCCAATATTTTTTATATATGTTTTTTTTTTCTTCTTACTTTTAAAATGATTAATTCTTCTATTATTTATATACCATATATTTTTCTTACTTATGTAATTTTTTCAATTAGTACTGCATGTTTATTTATTAATTTAAGTTATTATTATAAATTAAATTTAGTGATTTTATATTGGAATGTTTCATTTCTTTCAAATAATATGTTATTAGTATTTGAAAAAGCTTAATTCTCAAATTTATTTTTTTATTAAATAAATGTGTTACTTACACATGCAAAATGTTTATGTGTTAAGAAGAAATAAGTGTAGTGTCATGTTATAATAATAAAACTAACTGAAATTAAGTTTATTTGATAAATTTAATAAAAACGTTAAATTGTCCGCATAATTCCGATTAATCGGTCGCATACCGATTAATCGCTTGGCGGCACCCCGCCCGTCCGACGACCGCATATTGTTATTTACAACAATGTAATAAATATATAAAAGGGGACAAAAGATTATCATGGACATTATATTTCATATTTAGACAGGAACAGTTGGAAATTTTGAGTCTTGGAATTTAAAATTTGATCATTATATATAAATTAAATTGATAGAATGAAGTTAACCAAAATTGCGTTGACGGATCTAACGCGACTCTCCGTTCATACGCACACGAATAATCCAGACGAGGTGACCTCAAGCTATGGAAATTCCTCTTCATGTGTGTGTGTTATCACTTCTCAGTATTCAGTGGTAGAAGTTGAGTTCAAATTCAATGCAGAACTCTATCGTGTAGAATGAGATCTGCATTGTCCGTTTTAACCTGACAAATTTAAAAAAAAAAAAACTCTATAATTTAAATAGACACCAAAATAATTTTAGCTCAACCAGAAATTATTCTGCATTGAAAAAAATACCGCACAAGATACTCACCGGTAGAAGTTGACGCAGTTGGCCTATGAGTATGGAACATGCAAAAACAAGAAAAAGAAGAAAGTTGAGGCAGCCATCTTTCCAAAATGGTACCAAATATCTATTTATTTTTATGATAGAAAATTTGTGGGAGAAATAAGAAAGATAATTAGATAATCTATGGTCAAAGCCAAACCGAAAAGGAACTTTTATTTTAACATTCTTATTCAAGTTTATAATTCGTTGTTGTTATACAAAACACTAAATAGTAACGTTGCAGTTTGTCTAGCATTAATAGAGATGGATTAAGCCGAAAGTTTTATTAATATCCAAAATTAATTAATAATTATAAATCTAAATTAATTAATTTATAAATCTAAATCTTGATTTTAAAATATGTCTAAATCATAGATTAAATTTCCAATTTCAAACAAACATTTTACAAAAACAAATCCAATTCTAGACAATCCGAAACTGAAGATTAAATTTTCTATTTTAAGAACCGGAGATTAAATTTAATATTTTAAGATGGTAAAAATCACTATTTTTGAGTGATCCATAATTTTCATATCAAGTGACCTTTTACTCATCTTAAAAGTAGTAATAAAAAATATAAAATTTAATCTATAGGAACGGTTTAGATCGATCATTAAAAATTTTGAAACCTGAAATAAATATCCGTGCTAATTATGCATAATTTATTTCTTAAACTAAAATAATTTTGAACGGGCTCAGCTGTTGTGTGCATAGGGGTGTAAACGGAGCGGATAATGCTAATACCATATCCGCATCCGTTTTTCAATAAGTGGATACGGATACGGATACAGATAGTAAACAGATATCAAAATTGAAAACCATATTCGTCTTAAACGGATACGGATACGGAACGTATAATCCACGGATACGAATTCAAATACGAATACGGAGCGAATAATTGTCGGATATTGAGTAATTATACTAAATTTCATAATTTTAAATGACCTAATTTGATTACCTAAATTGACAAAAATTTAATAGACTTTTTAAGTTTGCACAATGATGATTATGCATGACTAATTGTCCATTGGTTCAGAGAACCAATTCATTATCCTAATAGATTATATGATTTTTCTACCAAGATTCTTCGACTTAAATGAATATGTATGTTTTTTTGGGAATTTCGTAAGAGTGAAATGAATTGAAAGCTACTGAAAGATTAAATTTCGGATCCGGATATATACGGATATCTGCTCCGTTTATATCCTCACAGAATTATCCGTATCCATATCCGTATTATTTTTTCATATACTAAAATTATACGTATCCGTATCCGTTTAATTCGGATACGAATAATAAGCAGATTCGGAGTGAATTATCCGCGGATAATCCGTATCCGTTTACACCCCTACGTGTGCACATACTTAATCAAAAGACACAAAGCACGGAATATTGTAAAAACTAGCAAATCGAACTCTCCAATTCTTATTGATCACAATTAAATCATGAAATTCAACAGGTAAAAATAATTTTGTTCCAAATCAGAAATCTCTCTGTCATTTCTCAACATATAAACTCAGAACTAACCCCAAATCCCCAACCCTACTCTCTGTCATGATTAAATTCATTTTCAGAACCATATTCGCAATCATGATCCTCGAAATCTGAGTCCAATAAATCTTCTTCTGTCAAGCTTTCAAAGAAAAAAAATACAATCATCGTCACAGTCGTTGCCACGATCCATCTCCTCATCATAGTTAGAGTTCTACGGAAGGGCCGGGCATAGTGTTCTAAAGCGGGCCGGACCGGGTTCAACCCGCCCGGGTTCACGGCTTGGCCGGGCACGGGTTCGGGGGGTTCACGGGTAGGCGGGTAGACGGGTAGAAATTTTGAAACTCTACCCTTACCCGCCCGTGGACCCTTACCCCCACGGGTTCGCGGACCGGGTTCACGGGTTGGTCCGGACCGGGTTTTTTTTTTTTTTTTTTTTTTTTTTTTCTTTTTTTTTCGGTTTTTTGAAAGAAAATATTTGATAACAAAAATAAATATGTGAAATATTTGGTAACGGTTTTTTTCGTTTTTTTCAAACCGAATTATTTGGAATTATTTGAAATATTTAAAAACAATTTAGATTTTTTTTTAAAATACGAAATATTTGATTTTTAAAACCGAATTATTTGGTAACGGGTAGGCGGGCGGGCGGACCGGGTTGGCGGGCGGACCGGGCAGGGTTGGCGGGTTCACGGGTCACGGGTTCGGCGGGTTTCGGTTTCCAAAACCGGACCCGTGCCGGATTTTGACCCGGCCCCGCCAACCGCCGAACCCGTCCAACCCGTGGCCGGACCGGGCCGGGCGGTACCGAGTCACGGGCGGCGGGCCGGGTCACGAGTCGGGGTTTTTTTATAACACTAGCCGGGCGGGGCCCCCGCGGGCGCGGGCGGTGCGCGGGCACGAGCGTCACGGGCACACGGGCATACGGGCACGGGCATCACGGGCAAAAATTTCAAAAATCACATCCTGTCCGTGTAATGCCCGTGCCCGCCACGGGCTCGGGGGCAGGACGGGCCGGGCACCGCTGGCAGGACGGGCAGGGCCTCGAATTTTTTTTTTTTTTTTTTTTTTCTGGTTTCTTTTCGGTTTTTTTTTTTTCGTATTTTTTTTCTTTTTTTTCTTCTTTTTTTATGTTTTTTTTTAATTTGAATTTGAATTCAATTTTCGGAAAAAAAAAAAAAGGGCACTGGGGGCCTAGGGCACTCGCGGGCAGGGAAAAAAAAAACGGGTCCGGTCCGTTTAACGCCCGTGCCTGTGTGCCTGTGTGCCCACGAGTGCCCGCGTCACGGGCGCGGGTAGGGCACGAGCAGGGCGCGCCTGCGGGGGCATTATTAGAACTCTAATCATAGTCATCGTTAATATCAGATTCAGAATCGCCGGAGCTGCTTTGGCAACCGCGTGCGTAACCACGTGTCAAGTCGAGAGTCGGAAGGAAACGGCGAAGCGCTAGTTCAGAAGAGGTGGCCGGACCGGAGATGAACCGGAGGAAGAGCGGCGTCCGGGATCCAGGCGCCACCGCCGTGGTCGAGGGCACGAGGAGGCGCCTCAGTCCGAGAGATGCGATCGCAGCCGTCCGTAGCATCGTGAGATCTTGGTTGATGGGAATTTACAAATTTAGATCTTGGTTGATGAAAAATATTGATCCGGGTTATTTGTTTAAGTCTTTCTAATAAATCAATTATATGGTATTCTATCTAATTTAAAAAAAATATAATTTTTTTTAATATTTTAATAAAATAAATAAATAAATTATAACATTTCTAATTAAATACAAAAAATAAATGAAAATTATTTTAAATTAAAACCGATGGAAATGTCATTGGTTCAAGAAAATTTTGCGCAGGAGTGTAATGATTACAAACAGTATTTTAATCTGAGTAATTCGTTGTTTCAAAAGTGTGCAGAAAGCATCAAAAACCGTGCTGGACTAAAACTGATGACAATGTCATCGGTTCAAGCTTTCTGAAACCGATGAGCAGGTCATCGGTTTTGGGCTCTGTAACCGATTATTTTGTCATCGATATAGACAGTTTTCGAATTCCGTTCAAAAAAATGTATATATTGTTAAATTAATTTGTGATTTTGTATATTTATAAAAATATCGGGTTTATGAGAGTTTAAACTAGAGAAGGAAATACGTGATGTAACGTGACGTGATCAACATTTTTTTTCACGTGACGTGATCAAAATGGTGGCGGATGGTCACGTCACGCGAATGGTCGCGTTACGTGTAATTACACCGTGACCATTTGTGATGTGACGTAACGTGACGTAAATTAGTCACATCAATTTTTTATATATTTTAATTTAAATTATTGAAAATTTAGAAAAAAAATATAAAAAAATATGAAATTTCTAAAATAAATAAATAATTTTGCAAATATTATTTTTATTTTTGAGAAAAGATTGTTAGACATCTGAAATTACTTTAAAAATTCAAATTACAAACCTTCATTAGTTTAAACTAGAGAAAATAAAAATCAGTAAGACATGAATACTAGTATCACAGAACCTACACTAAAAGAAAAATATGAATACTCTATACATACTAAAAAAATTGGACACTCTATATTTTATACCGTGACGTGACGTGACATGATGTGACTGGTTCGCGTGACGTGTAATTTTCGCTCGAATACGGTCATATCACGCAAATCACGTCACGTAATTAACATACGTAACATGACATGACGTGACTGGTCACGTCGTTATAAATTTTCTTCTCTAGTTTAAACTGAGTTGCATTTATAAAGCAGACTCTGGACAAATCGAGGATGCGTTGAGGGATCCGTATACTCTCAGGTACCGTAAAACATGTCTCTCAATTTACGGTTTAAGATTAATTCTCAGACGCTTTGGGATTCGGGCTAGATAAGGGGAAGATTATTGGGCTTTGAGATTCGTGCAAAGTTAAAAACGAACGGTCTGAACTCACTAATTGTAAAAGATTACTTCGTCAGGTACCTGGGAGGATGTGAATCGTGCGTTGAGTACTTCTTGCGAGAAGACTCTAGAAATTGGATATGTGGGCTAATCCGAATTTCTCAGTTGTTGGGCTAGTGTACAGCGGTAATCAGAGGGAAACACTAGTGGCCCGGGTTTTGATTCAACTAATCTGGTATTAGGAGGAAGGCTGTTCAAATTACAACTTTTATACTGCTGGAAAATGGAACAGATGATAGATAATCAAATGAAATTTACTTTCGTAAACCATTTAGAGAATCAAGCATTTTCAGGTATTTATTTTAATCTATTTAATCAGTGAAATGAATACGATGTTTACTGTCGGCCTACAAACTGCTACTTTCTCAACAGCCTTGCATTCCTGCTGGATTGACACAATAAAATTATACAAGTCTCTCTTAGACCCATACATTTTCACTTTCCAATTTACAGCATTAATTTTGTGTTGCAATGTTCGTCTAACCTCGCTGAGGTAATTGAACATAAATAAATATCTTGAGCTTGAGAAATTATCTTTTTCCAACATAAATACACTGTCCTAGACTTTGAACCTGGGTATATGCAATTGGGTGCCTGTATTTTTTTCTAAAGGTTGCCGGGCGAGTTAATTGCCCGAGCAACGATTGTATTAAAAAATATAGAAGCTTTTACATCATCTCATCAAGAGCTACAATTACAATTTTTATTAAAGTGTAAACAAAATAGCAATAGAAGTTGAGAAAACAGCCACGCAGTCCCTCCCTCTGACACTGTAGCTCAAACCGTTATGCATTGGCATATACCAGTGCTGAATTTGCATGGCTGTTTCATGAATGAGGATCCCCACTGGCTTGGATTGTTGGGAAAAAAGTTTATTTCATGTATGCTGGTACTTAAGAAGCTTGGTACTGATCCAATTTTTATTATTGTCTTACATAATGAATTCAGTCTTTGCTCTCGAGGAAGAGCCCTCCTGCATCTTCTCAGACTTCAACAGACTGACACACTGCAGTTAGTATTCCCCATACCAGCTATAATGGAACAAATCAGATTTAGCTATAAAATTTACCAGCCATTTAATCCTTCAATAATTTTTTATGTTTCCATTTGAATAATCCTTCAATAATGCTTTGATAATTTAAATTCAAGTCGCCATTAGCTCTACTAGCAGCAATCAGAATAGCCGACATTTTTTTAACATTGGACACACACACTAGCAGAGAAGTACATTGGTTACCCATCATGCATTATTCACAGGATGATAAAGAGATGAGTCTTCAGGAAAAATGTTACTGACACTGAGAATTACATGAATACAAGCCAATAATATCAATGAACTACTCTACAAAAGTATCTGTGTACACGCTCTTCATCGAGGCAAACATAAACCTCCTTTATACCCTAATTATCTTCGACGGCAATCACCATTTTAGGTAAAAAAGACAATTTAACGATTTGAAAAAAAAAAAAAAACAATTAACAGGGAAATAATAACAAGCAATAGTGCTGCAAGCTAGAAGTACTCAAAATCAAGATACGATGAATCGCTTGATGTGCTCTTCTCTCCTGGAAGAATTCCCCCACCACCGGTGCCTTCGGATCCCTTCTTCTCCTTACACGCAAACTGGGAGAAGTCTACTGGCATAGGAATATGAGGTGGCATGGCGCTTCTCACCAATGCCCAATTGACCCCTTCAAAGAATGGGTGTTGTTTTATCTCAGTCGCCCCTCTCTTATATGCAATCCGTTTCTGTGGATCCTTGACAAGAAGCCCACGAATTAGGTCCTTGGCAACTGAGCTCACTGATGGGGAATCAGGAAATCTGAGCGGCTGCCCCACAACATTGAACAATGTTGCACGGTTACCTGACCCCTTGAATGGAGTAGTACCATGGAGCAGCTCGTACAAGAATATACCAAAGGTCCACCAGTCAACGGCACTGCCGTGGCCTTCGCCCCTGATAATCTCAGGGGCAAGGTACTCATGTGTACCTACAAATGACATGGACCGAGCATTTGTTGGCTCGGCCATGAACTCCAAATCAGTGCCCTTGACAGGGCTAGACTCCAATTTTTGTTTGCGGCTCTTCTTGGAGAACCTTAGGCGAGGCAAAAATGAGGAGGGTTGCATGCAGCCATGGATTATATTGGTGCTGTCGAGAATGGCTTTGGAGGGGCGGGTGGACTGGGAACGAACAAGTGTTGGGCTGACAGAGCAGCGCAGGGAGAGGTCAAAGTCAGAGAGCATGATGTGGCCCTCTCCTCTGACAAGGACATTCTCAGGCTTCAGGTCCCGGTACACCACGCCTAGCATGTGGAGGTACTCTATTGCAAGGAGCACCTCTGACGCATAGAACCTGTAGAAGAGAATAGTCAGAAAGCAAATAGGAGTTAGATATTCTTCTTCTTTTTTTCTTTCTTCCTGCTACACCAATTATTTGTATAGTTCACTCTTTTCCTTTTTGAAAATTTCACAACTACGATGTAAACTGAGAGTTCCTCGGTATCCACTAGAAAATTCCTTTTACTGGCAGTGAATTTACTTAAAAATATAAATTAAGGATCAAAATAGATAATTGGCAATATTTGTCATTGCAAAATAAGATGCAAGTATCACATTTATTGGGTTAATTAAGTCAAACTAACAGTAATGCAATCCTAAAATGTGGAATATTGGTGCACCTTCAAGATACCCATTCAAACCAAGTAGGAACCAAAAGGCAAAAGAAGTAAAGAACTCAATTTGTTATTGGAAACAAATTAAAATGCTCAACACAAGCAATCAGGAGAACGGATAAACTTACCTTGCAGCTTGTTCAGTAAAATACTTGTTAGGCTGCTTCTGCCGGAGAGAGTGGAGGTTCCCCCCACTGCAGAACTCCATGACGAGGCAGTAAAACTTCTCGGTCTCAAAATGCGAGTACAATGTAGGCAAAAATGGATGATCCAAAAGGCTAAGTATCTCCCTCTCTGTCTGAGCTCTTACGATCTTATTTCTACTTACCAGCGATGCTTTATCCATCACTTTCATGGCAAAAAAAGCACCGGTTCCTCTCAGCTCAACCAAATAGACGCTCCCAATGTCGCCATAACCAAGCCTTTTAAGGAGCCTGAAGTGGCCTAAACTGAGCGGAGCTTCCCTTGAATTGGCCAGCTGGATGGCATCCCAACGGCTGTCGCCACCAGTATGGCGCCTAACTTGCATGCACACGTCGCTGTCTTCGCTGTCGCTTCCTGCACTTTCAAAGCTGCACCTCAGTTCTGAGTCACTCAGTTTAGATCCGCTGGTCTTGGAGTATATAGTTGTGGAGGATGGAGACATAGCCATTCCTGTTTCTGTGACGATCGGTAGTTTCAGGTATTTCTACAGAGATGGATATTGATTTGGGTTTGGACTCAACGCTGTCATGCCTTTCCTGTATCAGAATCAGAACCGGGTAAATCATTGTGAGGTAGAATTACATGATATTTTTCTTATATTTTTCTGTTGCAGAAGAAGAGGGAGAGCACAGCATTCAATCAAACCAAATGAGGTTTCTATCCAAAATCAAGGAAACATAGCCTGAGTAAATCTTAACTCACCTCTTTATGAGACAGAACTAATCCATGCAAGTAGCAGGAATCATAATAAGAAGATAAAAGTGAATATCGGAAGTTCGAAACTAAACAAGTAAACAAAATTATCAAAAGCCAATCTCTTCTCCATGAAGTGACAAGTTTCTCGCGTGCCCAGCTATTATTCATGTTATAATTGATTTTACAAGATCATACATGATATAAGTACAGGAGTTCTACAAAATCACTTAACCAAGTTCAAAGTGCAAAAGAAAAGGAAAAAAAAAGTAAATATGAAGAATTAAGTACCTGCACTTTCAGAAATCCTGTATCAAGAGAGCGGATTAGGCAAGTTCTATCGTAGATATTCCAGGGGCATTTGCCAGACAGCAGCGGAGTTTGAGACCGAAGTAAGAGAAAAAGGGATGCGAGACAACACGCAAATATACGAATTAGTGGAGCCGCACGCATTCCTAAATTCATAGCTAGAGAGACAGGAGTATTATATTACTATTTAATTAAGTGTAGAAAAATGAAGGAAGACGTGGGAGGAAGAATGAGCGACTGATAGAGAGAGGGGACGGCAGAGGTAGAGGTTCTGGAGAGCGTGGCGGGAGGGAAAGCTGACCAGGTCATACCTTAAAGTCGCAAGGGTAAATTGGAAATTTCCAATCGGAATGGGGCCTCTAAGCACAAGGCCTAGAACTAAGAGTCTCTTTTACAGCCCGAGGCCATTTGGCCTGTTTAGTAAAGGAGCCCAATATTAATGTTAACAAATGTTAGATCCGAACCAGACAACCCGAACCGCTGGTAGTTGACTTGACGCCACGTTTCGTAATCTAGGTTCCCTAACAAAAATTATCAAACTGACCTGCTTAGGGGTGTAAACGGAGCTGATAATGCAAATACTGTATCCGCATCCGTTTTTTAAACGAGCAGATACGAATATAGATACGAATAGTAAATGGATATCAAAATTTAAAACTATATCTGTCTTAAACGGATACAGATACGGAACGGATAATCTACGGATACGGATTCAAATACGAATATGAAACGGATAATTGTCAGATATTGAGTAATTTTAAATTACCTAAATTGACAAAAATTTAATAGACTTTTTAAGTTTGAACAGTGACAATTATGCATGACTAATTGCTTATTGGTTTAGAGAACCAATAAATTATCCTAATAGATTATGTGTTTTTTCCTACCAAAATTTTTAGACTTATAATGAATATGTATGTTTTTTGAAAACTTCGCAAGAGTGAAATGAATTGAAAGCTGCTAAAAGATTAAATTTCGAATCCAGATATATACGGATATCCGCTCCGTTTATACCCTCACGGAATTATCCGTATCCAAATTATTTTTTCATATACTAAAACTATCTCGTATCTGTATCCGTAAGTATCCGTATCCGTTTAATCCGAATACAGATAATAAGTGGATTCAGAGCAAATTATCCCCATATAATCTGAATCCGTTTATACCTCTAGACCTGCTGGGTTGAAAATTACAACTTTTCATCCTTATCATTGCGCACACATTCTGAGAATTCGATTCCGAACGATTTGAAGCAACGAATTCGAATCGGACGGTCTTGATCCAAAACTCAAAAATTGGGTTGGACCCATCTCTCAGCATATTCTTCTCGCCCCTCGCTTTTCGCAATTGGAATTCAGATCCTGTTAGTGCAATACCTGATTAAATAAAATTAGATCTGAGTCGTCAGTGTTAATGTGGCACGAATCTCAAAAACGGATCCTATCTAAATAGTCACCAAATTCCAATCGCTCGGCAACAAGTGCCTCAGACCTAATTGTACTCAGTCAGGTACCTGGGAGAATAATTGTCGGTGCTAATATAGATTCGTTTCCCAAACTGCGGAGCGGTCATCTCTTCGTCGCGACACCAATTACGCCCTTCCTTGCGTGTAGGTTAGTAATAATTTCTTATTTGGTTTCGTTTTTTTTTTTATGCTTATATACAATCAGTAACCCGATTTGGTGATTTTTTTTGGTTTAGATCTCCAAATTTGTGCGACCTTTATCAAATTCAGCTAAACACACACCTAATATCTATTAAGAATCCACATTACGGGTGAAATTGGAATGGTTGGGCGCAATTTTTTTATTAGTGTTAATATTTGATAATTTTAAACAGTAGGAAAGGTTCATTGGAATAAGCATGAGAAAAGTTCGTGATTGCATTGACAACTTGGTGCTTTTTCCTTCGTATCTTTCATGAATGCATGCCATTTATGGATTTAAATTATGCGTTATAGATGTTGTGTTTTCTAAAAGAGCATTGATTTGGCCTTTTAGTTCTGGTCTGGCATCACTGGAAGTAACAATTTATGAAGAGATGGTTTCCGAAAGAGATATCTTTTGCATCTGTGGCCCAACATACCTGACTTCTGTTGATTGGTATGCTTCAACATCTCTAATGATATCGTTAGATCAAGTTGCCTTCTTTTATATCAGCACATGAGTTGTTTTTTTCTTTTTTTGTTAAAGTTACATAAATAAGCCAGAAATGCCATCCATTCCCATTTGTCTATAAAGTTTCGAAGTTTCATTTTGTCTTGGACAATTTGATTTGTACCATTTAGCACCTACCCTTGATCTTTCAGTAAAAAATGGGATAGAAAACCCAGTCACTGACATGTTATATTGAGTCATCTGGTGAGATGCTTTTCAGATGGAAATTGTTTTGTCCAGTTTAATGTTTTCTTTTGTGAAGGACAGTCTGAAATGCCTTTCGTCAAATTTTATTAAATAAAAGAAATTCAAGTTACAAGAAGGCATGTGCAGTGACATCCAAATCAAATTAAAAGAACTACAATAGAATGCCTTTCGTCCATCCTGATGTTGGATGGTGCTGCCGGTTAGAAATGTCAGTTAAGACGACTTTAAGGAAAAACTTGCATGCATGGAGTGCTGTCATAAGGAGTAATTTGGTGGTATACCTTTCAATTACAAAATACAGCTTTGCATAAATTATTTATGGTTATCAATTAGAATGAAGGAATTAATTTGGTAAAGAACATATCTTACATAGATATGATTATTTGATAAGTAATAACTCGTTTTTATTGTGTTGTCTCTTGCATGTTAAAGAGGATTTTAAAGTTTCAGTCATATCAGAGTTATTTTACGACACACATAATTTAACTAATATTACCATTGCATTATACCTCGTCCTTATTTACCATTCTCGGGTCCATTTTCTGTCATTTATCTTTCTTTTGTTACAGTGTTGATAAATTTCTAAATTTCGTGTCACTTTTCATTGTTTTAAGGACATGCCAGAATCACCGCAGATCAGTTGCAGCAAGTCTTGTCCAAGCAGTATATGTATTGGAGCGTGACAGGCAGTTAAACCGCCAATTTCCAGATGCTTTTGCGCCTCATTGGTGGGAGTTCTTTCACTTCAACCTAATTCGAAAACTTGTTGATGATGCTGACAATACAATCTTTGGGGCCATTTTCGAACTCAACCCGAATTCCTCCCCCAAGACTGACTCGAACAGTAATGCACCAAGGTTTGTAATAGCCTTTCGAGGCACCATTACTGAAAAGGATTCAATCTCTAGAGATCTAACCCTAGATCTCCACCTGATCCAAAACAGCCTCCACACAACTTCACGGTTTCTCATTGCCATGCAAGCTGTTAAAAATGTGGCATCGGCTTTCCCCAACTCTGTCATCTGGCTAGCAGGTCACTCACTAGGCTCAGCTGTGGCGGTGCTAGTTGCCAGAAACATGGTCAAAACAGGGAAATTACTAGACACATTTTTATTCAACCCACCATTTTGTGCGACTCCAATTGAAGGAATAAGAGACGAGAGGGTAAAGCACGGCATTAGAATTGCTAGTAGTTTAATCACTGCCGGTTTAAACATAGCTTTAAGGCCTAGAGAGGAGAGGCCTATTTTGGAGTATTCTTTCTCGATGTTGGCCTCCTGGGCCCCAAACCTTTTCATCAACCCGAATGACCATCTTTGCTCAGAGTACGTTGGGTATTTCGAGCATAGGAAAAACATGGAGGAATTGGGAGCAGGAAGCATAGAAAGGTTAGCGACACAAAATTCAATTTGGGATATGTTTTTTAAAGCAATAGGGAGAGAATCAGAGCCGTGGCACCTTCTTCCCTCTGCGAATCTGACCACGAATGTGGGCCCAGCCCGAGACTTCAAGTGGGCTCATGGGATACAGCAGTGGTGGCAACCTGACTTGCATTTGTTGTGCAAACAGTATCGTTATACATGACTGGTTAATCTCTTGGTTCTTTGTTAGTAATTTTTTTTTTAAATTTAAGGTTCAAATTGAAATTTGTTTCATTGCATTCACCAGAAGATCTATGAGCTAGTTTGGTGTGGCTACTAGCTAGGTACCCTGTGGTTAATGCTTTTGTGGTAGGTTCGTGCAAATTGTAAAGTTTCCTTCACGACTAAGTACAAATAATGTGTAATTTTTTGAAAGTTCTATTTCAATGGTTTTACTGTTTTCTTTTGACAGGAATCATTGTTATTGTTATTATTAAAAAGGAGGTATTATCCTATCAAGTTTATGTTATTTGTGTTTGTCACCCAACTAAAAATGAACAGCAAGACCGGTAGTCGAATAGAGCTATTATCCAATAATAAAATAATCACACAAAAAAATTTTCTCCAATTCGATAGCAACTGGAGACGATCTTTGTTAGATTCGTGACTGTTGAACAATGAACAGTATACCTGCTACGCAAGTACAAACTTTCTAAGGTGGAAGAAAACAGTAAATGGGCTGACGATAAAATCCATCTATTAATCGTCGAACCGTAGCGCTGCATAAGTCATAACATTATATCTGGCATGGAATGGAATCCCATGCCCCCTCATTTTTAAGATATGAAGTTGATGTTTTTGCCTTTTCTAATGTAACTAATGATACAGATTTAGGTCTAGATATTTTTGGTACGGGTTGTTCACTTGTTTGTCCCATTCCAACTCACTGTCTCGGTACGCAGAAATGGACCCTTATTGTTATTTATAAGGCTGCAAACCAATCAAACTAAATTGAACTTATCCTAATTTAATTTTAATTTGAATTAATTTCAAATCGAATTTTTTACAAACTCAATTTTGAATTTTTTACTAATTTTTTTACAATAAAGAAGAGTGATTGTAGTTGCTGAAAGCGAGAGGTGAAAGTCGTCTAGGGTTTCAAAACTAAGAGCGAGAGTTACGACTTACGAGTTATGACTTATGGCTGGGCGGCCTTATGTTTTTAACTTTTAAGTCATCAACGAACACAAGACATCAGCAGAAATCAACAGTTAATATTACTTTGAGATTCGAACTAGAATAATTTGCGTACCTATTTTGAATGAATCAGGACCAGTTTGAGTTTGAGTTGAATTAATTTTGAACTATTTCGAATAGAATTTTTTATGATTTTTTTTATAAATCAAACTCGAATCGAATCACGAATTACAAATTTTTTGTGCAGCCCTATTTATACTCCTTGTTTCATTTGAATAAAGAGTTCCAGTTTAGGTGTAGGTTTTACCAACAAAAAAAGGGGGTCTTGCACAGGGAAATCAAGAGACAGCTTGCAATTGGGGCCACACTGACATGGGAGGAAATGCAAAGCTGTGGATGTAGAAACCCTAAAACAGTGCATTAAAAGACGCATTTGTTGCACTCATGATTCATGAACCTTGCCCCTTACACTCAGTCAGATCTATGCAAGATGGCTAGCTAGCAGCTCCCAACTTATAGAATTATTCAAAAAATATGTGAAAGGCAAGAAAAAAAAAAACGGCAACAGTTTTGCAATGGTAATAAGAAAAAAAATTATTATAATACCCAATTAATCACTCTTTGATACCAAATAGAGCAAAACAACCATTACACTTGTTATTTAATTCAACTCTCTGCTACCACACAATATGTAAGCAAATGCTCTTTAATTTTGATAAGGTCATAAACGCGTTAGCAATTTCTATTTGAACTCAGTTCCATAGCTTCTTACTATCTATATAAATATAAAAGGCCCAGTTACATTAACTCTTACCAAGTGAAAATCATTACTCCCCATCATCACTTCCCCAAAACAGAGCACATTTCTACTTCGATTCTTTCTTAGCTTTTTTTTTTATTTCACAATTTTAAATCAACAATGGGCTATGCCCGAGTCGACTCAGGCGAGTCCGACCCCACCATTTCGGAGCTTCAGTTTACCCAGCCAAGCTCCCGCAAGCGCCCCGTCCTTTACATTATCTGTCTCTTTGCTCTGTTCCTTGTTGTTGCCTCTGTTACCTCACTATCTGCTATGCTAAGCCTACACCACAAATCTACCAATTCGCCGAAAATTCGGTCCCCGACCAAAGCAATATCTCACATATGCGGCTTGGTCGGGTATCCTTCCCTGTGCAAGAAATCACTTGCCCAATACCCCGGTGCAACTGAGGCATGCGAAGGCGACCTTGTCCACATTACACTTGACATGACAATGCACCGCCTTACGCTGGCATTTTATGGCGCGGCGACAGTAGCGAGTCAAGGTACAGCAATAAATGGCCGTGCCCGAGCAGCCTATGATGATTGTATGGAACTACTTGATCACTCAGTCGACCATCTCTCCAAAGCATTAACAGTTGTGTCCAGTAATAATTCCAACTCAAGAGATGATGTGATGACATGGCTCAGTGCCGCCCTGACAAATCAGGAGACATGCAATGATGGATTGGAAGAGGCTGAAGATCCGAATCTGAACACCCAAATGCAAACTCATTTAAAAGACCTCACTGAATTGGTCAGCAATTGCCTATCCGTGTTTGCGGCATCCAGTAAGAATCAGGATTTTGCTGGTGTGCCCATACAGAACAAGAGGAGAAAATTGTTGGAAAGAAATGAAAAAAATGTGAGCAAATTTCCTCATTGGGTGAAGAGAAGCGACAGTATGCTGCTTCAAACACTGGCCTCGATAATCCAAGCTGATATTGTGGTGTCAAAGGATGGCAATGGCAGTTATAAGAAGATCTCTGAGGCAATAAAGGCGGTTCCAGATTATAACTCTCGCCGGGTTGTAATTTACATTAAGGAGGGGCGGTATGATGAGAATTTGAAGATTGGAAGGAAGAAGACTAACATTATGTTTGTTGGAGACGGGAAGGGGAAGACGGTCATTGCTGGCTGTCGGAGTGTCGGAGACAATTACACCACTTTTCACACTGCTACTGTTGGTATGTTCAGATCCATAGATGCTTTTCATAGATTAATCCATGTAAAAAAAAAAAAAAAATTGATTACAGTAGCTTTCATGGATATTAGAATTGCTGGTTTTTTTTTTTTAAATTAGCTTTAGTGTACAGTTGACAGTAAGAGACCGACAAACTGACAAGTTAATCAGACGGTTTTCATTGGTATAATTGAATCGGGCATGTGTCTAAGTGCATCATTTTCCAATGTAACTCTGAATAAATTATGCCTAATTTTTGACATCTTTAATTCTTAATATATATTTGACTATTCTCGTGCAGCGGCGATAGGAACAGGGTTCATCATGAAGGACTTGACTGTCCAGAACTGGGCCGGGCCAGAGAAGCACCAAGCAGTGGCCCTACGTGTAAGTGCCGATCACGCCGTGGTGTACCGGTGTAACATCATCGGGTATCAAGATACTCTATATGTGCATTCTCAAAGGCAATTCTTTCGTGAATGCGATATCTACGGCACTGTGGATTTCATCTTCGGCAACGCGGCAGTGGTGCTCCAAAACTGCAGCATCTGGGCCCGAAAACCCTTGGACAATCAGAAGAACACCATCACAGCTCAAAACAGGAATTATCCTGACCAAAACACCGGCATATCAATCCATGCTAGCCGGATAGTCGCAGCGGCAGATTTAGAGCCAGTAAAGTCAAATTATTCGACTTACTTGGGTCGCCCATGGAAGATGTACTCGAGGACAGTGTACATGATGTCATACATCGGTGACCATATAAACCCCGTCGGATGGCTCGAGTGGAACGATACTTTCGCACTTGACACCTTGTACTATGCCGAGTACAATAACTCTGGGCCCAGTAGCGCTGTCGACAAGAGAGTCGCTTGGCCGGGATACCGAGTTATCACAGTGCCTCAGGAAGCGGCTAAGTTCACCGTGTCTCAATTTATTTTTGGAACATCTTGGTTGCCTTCAACTGGAGTGGCGTTTTTGTCTGGTCTTTCAACGTAAATGTACAATATTTATTGTTATTCTTTTTATTTTTTTTGTTGGAATGCTGATTTACTTGAATTTTCACAAATAAAATGATACATGTACGATAACTTGTTTACCAGTTTAAGTGAAGAATTAGGCCTTTTTCGTTTTGCAACCGGAAATTAAAATTTAAATGAGCAACAGAGTCAACACCTACTCTTGTGTGACTTCGGCCTTTAGACTTTAAATATCAGGTCCCCAACTTCAGAAAACAGTACTAAGCATGTCCTGGGATTACAAGTTCAACGAAGCATTCATGACAGTTGCTAAGAGCTGAAAAAGGCAACAACAAAGCTGACGCAGTGTATTTACCAGAACATTTATTCCGGGCAGTGGGAACAGATTTCAGACACATTGCTCCTAAAGAATTTCAGGGTATGGGAGTGCAGTTTGAGCTCTCGTGATTTGTCGGTGGGGGAAAGAAAGCACCCCGCCTAGAAGGGCTTTTGGGACCCACAAAAATTGGATTGGAACGGGAAGTGCTATTAATGGGTCCTAGACTGTTATAATTTGGCATTAAATGTGGTTGGTGCCTGTTGGTTGTTACAAATGACAGCACTTACTATAAATGACCATGGCATGATACTCATGAATCATCGCATTTGCCTAAAGGGCTGATAGTTTGTTAAATTAGCAGTAGAAAGAAACATAAACATACATTTATTTTTTATTTTTTTTTGGTGTAAGGCCGTAGACAATATATATTTAAATTTAAGTGTCAGGTTATCAAACCAAGAACCCCGTTAATAATGTTAGTCGAGGATACATTTTAAAAAAGTAGGATTTTCTGAGATCTATAATACAATCCTGCATGCAAATGCACAACATACACCCCAAAATCAACTCAAGAAATAAACAATCAATATACAACGAAGGCAAAAGGGTATGAATGACCAAAGACACCTCAAAATCAACTCAAGAAATGAAACAATCAAATTTAATCTCATCTGCATAATTCTAAAACAAGGACTAGGGCCAGAGTTACATGTATAGCAACAAAGATCATGATTCAAAATACAGTGTTTCATTCTAAAAGAGGGGAAAAAGAAAAGAAAAGAAAAGAAAACTATCTTAAACTATCTTTTTGTTAGTGGCTCAGACTTGTGCTCACGGCCAGCAGTAATTACATAACCAGCACCAACCTGAGAGGTTTTTGAACAACAACGAGAACAAGGTAAAAAAATTTAACCGGCAACAAAAAAAGAATTTGAATGCCTCCATTATGCCTCCATTTTTATCTAGTAAAATAAAATGTAAAACTCGCTAAATAAAACTATCCGATGTGATATATATTATCTTCTCTACACATTATAATATTACGACACTCCGACTTCATTTTAGTGGGAATCAAGAGCATGAATTTTTTTTTTTGCAGAAATTGTCCACATCAGGGGATTTTGCAAACTCTACACGTCTCAGAAAGTAAGGTTAAAATAGCCTAATTTATCATGTGCATGTGGAGATAGTGATCACATCTAATAATTTTATTTTAGTATTTAGTACTACATTCAATGTCATTAAACTTGTTGTCAAATGTACAAAAACAAGGCATCAGCCAAGCACCATAAATGCAGGCATCTGAATCCTCATAAATAAAAGATGAATATTGATTGCATAATAAGTTGAATAAAGAAGCTGTTTACCTGGCAGTCCTTCAGAGAAGCTCGTTCTTGAATCTGCACATTGCTGCTTATAACAGAGCCTTGAATAGTGCAATTATCTTCAATGGTAACGTGATTCATGACAATCGAATTGACAATCTACAACACAGTTTTTCTATTACAAAAATAACAATTTAAAAGGGTACAGTCATGACAGGTATGAGAATATGTCAATTGGTACCTTGACATTTGAACCTATTCTGCAATGACGGCCAATCACAGATCGCTTGACACTGCACTTGTCACCCAAAACTGTACCTTCAGCAATAATGCACTGGCCGCCAGTCTACACAAATTCATACAAGGTAAATAACAGTGAGCATAATTAGAGTTATGTGAGTATTATAAAATGCGGTGATGACTAGAGGTTCATAAAAACAGATTAGCCATTAATTTAGCTAAGAGTGAAATCAGGAAGTGACTCTAACGCAACAGTGCAGGACCAAAATTCATGTTGCAGAAGAACAAAAATAACTGAGTACAACAAAGATGCAAAAAAAAAATGTATGTTGCAGAAGAACAAAAATAACTGAGTACAACAAAGATGCAAAAAAATGTTGTTGCGAAGAACAAAAATAACTGAGTACAACAAAGATGCAAAAAAAAATTTACATTTCGAAGAATTCTAGAAACAAAGGTCAACTATTATTAGAACTTTGAAAATAATATGTCACCGTAGTTTTAGCTCCTTGGACAACAGTTGGATGAACAACATTGTTCTGAGCAGAGAAATTGTAGCCAGTAATACCACTAGCCTCCCCTAGCATCTGTAACCCAAGAAAGATAGAATGACCAGATGCTTCAATCCCAGGATAAACAACGAAAAACAGATAATATATCTGGTAAAGTTCTTTGTCCTGGCCATTGATATTTCTTCATTTCCACCCTTAACCTTATATCTGATACTTTTGTCAATTTCAGGAGAAAAATGGAAACAGTTTTAATGAAACGAGATCAGACTTGCTAGTTGCCATGACCTTTTTTTTTTTTCTGGTTATCTTAGCTTTACTTCAACCAACAACTCAATAGTTGCTAAGTAAGAATACCATACCATAAATAAGTTGTACAGGTAACAAGTTACGGTTAACATCATATGCCATAGGAAGGCCTCGATTGACAATTTCAGTGATGCAGAAAATTAATCAAAAACAAAGTACCCAGCATGATGGTGCCATATCCTCTTAATGTTGTACCATCAAATGAATAGTACTGGTTTGCTACAAGACAAATACCGGTTCATGGTACTAAAATTAAAAAAAAAAATTGAAGCATAAAATTCTCACATCCCGATTTATGTCACCAAATGCCTGAACAGAGTTCAGCCGAGAACAGTACTGAGTTTTGCCAGAGAAGTAAACACAGCACTTGTGTGTCTTTTTAGCTGATCGTGATTTATTCAAATCACAGTCTGAGAGATAAACTTCCTGATAACTGGATGGAGCAATCTCTCTATGTTGAGACAACCATCTTAAATTTTGGTTTGAAGGAACTGCACTATTGATGTTTATATCTTCTGAAGGAAATTCTTTGGTTGCACCGTTGCTGGAATCATCAACTGAATTGTCCTTTTTGGCTGATATTTCTGATCTCTGGGAGAATTTGAGTTAAGAAGTTAAGTGTAGTAAAAGTACCTAGGCATAAAGTACAAATTTAAACTTGGATTCTCTGAATGTGAACTGGTTCTTCAAAACCATGACTACAGTAACGTAATTAGATACAACTAAAAACTTTTAAGCTAATTAAAACAAATCAATACCAAATAGATAATTACCAGCTGAGTCCTAACAAGGTATGGTAACACATCCTCCTTAATGCTATAAAACTTGTCTTCTCTATCCAATACATCCATCAGAACAGTCCTGTCAGTTTAAAAAAATTATGAGGTTAAAAAATATTAGTTGGTAAATAAGGCACCAAAGATGATAAAGATAGCAGTGAAAAAAAAAATCAATTTAGAACTGAAATTTGAAAAAAAAAGAAATATTGAAAACTTTTCTAACCTCTTAAAAGCATACAAATGAGCATCCATGAAATCAGATCGAATTTCAATCTTGACACACAAAAACATATTCATTAGTTAGAGAAAAGGAGATCGAACTATGAAGGGATATTGCAAGATAAAGTGTGTGAACTTCAATTCAAGAAAATATAAACAAATTCATCAAAGAAAATACAACAGAGACGCAATATGTACCAGACCTGACCTACAGAACGAAGAATTCCCTTCTGAATATGAATATCCTTCTCCACCTTAGCACCTATGAAAAACACAAATGATTAACCACATGTATGCACATCTTCAACTATACTGTTGTTGAACACAATGTCATCCCACCTGATACCACATGTAAAAGAAACTGCCTTGTGGGGTCCAGCCCAACTATATTACATCGGCTTGGTTTTTTGGCTTTATCTTTCCCTCCAGAAGAGCCAGAATCAGAAGATCCACTTACAGGAGCTGGACAGAGCAATGCAGTTACAGCTGCACCATGCCTCCTATGAGTTGCAGCAATGGCACCGGGAGATATATCAGAGACGAGATCACCACTTACAATCTTCAAAAAGAAGTTAACACTTAGAAATCTGGCAAGATAACAGCAGGGGCAGAGGTACTAATGTGCTTTAATTTAGACAAAAATATTACAAATACGCTAATGACCCCATACCTTTCGAAAAACAATAGTCAGTAACTTTATGTACATATTGACCCCCATAGTCCAAATCCTGCCTCCACCCCTGGGTAACAGTTCATTTCAGCAATGAAGACCAAATTAAGTATTAAGCAATCCTAATATTACTAAGGTCTATTGTGTGTGTAACCCCAAGATTTTTTTATTATCTACAAAACCAAGCATTAAGGAAGCACCTGATTTACTGCGTACAAGGACCTTTCAATAAGTAATCCAAAATGAGATCACAGAAAAATGCATTTCAATTACCAGAATATCAGTTGAGGTAAGGAAAGGTGCCACAACCCGAATTGCATCAACAGTGCCAACATCACTAGGAGTTTTAGCTACCTGTGAGATATGATTCTAGTCAAATATAACACAGTACTAGATAATTCATTTTTTAACATAATCATACAGGAATATATAAAATTACACACATATAAATTCTACAACAGGTAAACAAGTTGATAAGGATATCGGATTAATTTGGCAATGACAACCAATTTCTGATTAAAAAAATGTATCAAGATAAAACTTCCAACAGCACAATCCTCAAGTTACCTCGATATTGAGACGATCCAAATATGCAACAGATAACCAACTCTCTACAGTAGCGGCAGCTTCATCCCCTTCAACTACCTACAGCTCATTTGAAGGAAATAACAAATTTCATTTTTTAGAGTTGCATAGCCTTCTTGGTAATTAATAATTATGCATATCTGAGTATCCAACAATCAAAGTTCTTAAGCTGCACATGCACTTATCAGTGGTTTTATAGTTGGACCTTGGTCAACATTGGATAATTCCATTTAGAAATTCAACAAGCACTTAGCCAGACTGTAGAGTAACAGCACAACAGTCTCGTACTGGTATAAATAAAATGAACAAGGTAAACAGAAAGGAAAAAAAAAAAACCTTACCACAATGATGTTCTTCAGGTTACTAGCCTCAAGTAGCTCAAGCACATAAGAAAGCAAAGGCTTGTTTGCCACTGGAAGAAGCGATTTTGGCAATTCCTGTAATAATTTATTACATTTTCAAGGAACTGAATTACCACGAGTAAGCTTTCACGAGAACGATCAAATGAGAGGAAGAGAGGGAGAAAGAGACCTCTGAGACGAGCGGAGAAAGCTTGTCGGACATACCGCCGGCGAGGACGACCACCTGGAAATCCATCGGAGGTTCCATTGGATGCGATTAGATGGATCAGGATGACGATTAGCGCTTAGGGTTTTGCGCTTCGGTAAGAATTATTATTTGGTGAGGAGCAAGGACAACTTCTCCACGGTATCTGGTTTCACCGCCACTGCCCACTGGGCCCTGGCTGAATCAAACTTTCGGTAATAAATTAGGGAACTGTACTATAGCCATTTGTGTTCCTTTTCAATAAATAAAATGGTATTAAGAAATATAATTTTTATTTTGATAATTATTTTTTTAATTTAAAATAACCTTAAAAAATACGCACATGTTGATTATAGCTTTTCTTGTCAATCAAACTGTAAGCATCAAGTTTTTTGATAAATGGTATGGCATGCATTGCATTAACCCTATTAGTAATTTTGACCGAAATTTTTATTTGTATCATATTAAAAAAAAACAATTAACCACTTTTTTTTTTTCACATAATTCAATTTCTACTACGTTCACTAATTAAATTAGCGGATCAAAAACGAGGGTTTGCCAATTGATTGGCCCCCTTGTTTTTTTTAATAGAAATTTATCGGGCAAGGAAAAAAAAAGAATGTACTAATTAAATTGACGGACTTTTTTTTTCTTCCACCACATGATGAATTATGTTGAGACAGGATTTGCCAATTCAATTAGCGGATCTCTGTTTTTGGGTCCGTCAATTGAATTTGCGAACATGGTATATATGGAATTCTCTAGAAAAAGTGGCGAAATAATTTTTTTTTAATATGGTATAAATAAAAATTTCGGAAATTTTGATTTACAAAATGCATGTATCATCGTATAAATCATTTTCTCAATGTCAAATACACCTAACTCTCCATTTTCTTTTAATACCGACGATTTACCTTTGCCCATCATTTATTTATAGATTGCAAAGAGAAAATAAAGTTTACCATTATGACATGCCTCGTAGGCAGCCTGCTCATGTGATCAGACTTGGCCCAAAATCGTTGAAGGAACTGGACCCAACTATAACACAAAATTGAAGAAGAAAAAAAGTTTAATAAAGGAACTTTACTTTGGTGATGAGTGATCCATTGTATCAATCATGAGTATAGAAGCAGATGCTTCTATTTTTTTTTCTTTGCTTGAGCAATTGTATAAATTAAGTATATACTCTCCAATGATATAAACCTTTAACTGGACATTCTACTTCTTGCTGACGACTAGATTTCTTTCTTTGTTTTTCTGTTTTTTTTTTCATGATATATATAACTTGTACTGCTAAGATTTTTTATTGCCAGGACAAATAATCAAATATACAGGATTAAGTAATCTATCATAACAGAAGAAAAAAAACCTCACAATAATAACTTTTAAGGATGACATATCATGACAGACTGTAACTTTGTGCTTCGCATTATAGCATAGAACATGCTTGATTATTAGCACACCAGTTTCCTTTCCATGAACTCTACCTGAGCTACTATTGATCTAGGGCAGAACAAACAATTCAGAAATTCCAGCTTATGAAAAATACAAATTCTTATAAAATAAAATAAAAGCAGAAATCCTGGCAACGGCCTCATAGCGGAAAAAAAAACACTCAAAAAGGTTCAAAAAGGTTCCTCATTTAAAGAATAAACAATCAAGATCATTCTGTTGTGGATATCATAATTCATAAAGGCAAGCTTGAAGAATCAAACGAAAAAAAAAATTTCAAGAAAAATTATGCAAGAAACAGGAAGGAAATAAAACCATTCTAAACTGCACTGCTCTTTCTTTATTATTAATTAAGTCAAATAATAAGAAAACATGCTATTCACTATAATAAATAACAAAGGAAACATGCATATATAGACTCTTATTTTTACAGCTAGCAAGGAGGCAGACAAAAAAATAAAAAATATATTTCTGCACATAAATAGCCGAAATTTTTATTAATAGAAAATTAATTAAAAAAATATTGATATTGGGAAGGATTTCTAGGTAATTCGACATATAGGAAAAACGTGATATTCCAAAATGCCTAGGAGATGTCATAGACTATTGTGGCCAGCTTAACAAAATTAGATTAACACATGAACATAATTAAACTCTGGATGTTGTAGAGTATCACAGCCAGGAATCCTACGGGAAAAAAAAAATTCTATCACGACTAGGGATCCAAGCTTGAAGTCCAAAAGTTTGGAAGTTCCAAACCAATATTGGTTTATTTTCTAGATGTTGTCCTTGATAATGGTCAGAATATATATATATATATTAACGTTATTTAGCCAATTAGATTTCGCTAATCAATCGTTGTGGTCTAGACCATCACTTTTTTTTTTAGATATTGAATTCTCATAATTCCTTCATGTGTCAACCTAAATTTATGAAATTGTTGCAATGATAATATACAAATATCAACATTGTGTAACACAAATGTGAAGTTAGAAATTTGAAAGCATAAATTTAAAACATAAATATAGTAAATTGACGTGAAGACAACACTCCCAAGGGAAACGCATGGCACTTTCTAATAACAAGAACTAAATTCTCGCTAGCCTTCTAGACAAATCTTTGTAACAGTAAAAACCAAGATCTACGGCGCAAAAATCAAATTTTAATATGCGATAGAATCATATGAAATAATTATATTGCAAAATAATCGCAGAGAGAACGAACATAAAAATTTTCTTTCCACAAAAAAAAAAGATCAAAGGAGATGACCTAATAAAAAAAAACCTTTGTAACGAATAAGAAACATCAGGGGGAAGGGGGGTAGGAGGAAGAGGGCAGGAAGAAACAACTGTTAACTATTTTGTTACAACTTACAAGCTCCTGTCTATGAACTCCCATATCCTCTCCTCCATATATACACGGTCCATATGACGCCTTGGCATGTGTCGCTCATCTGGAAATATAAGGAGCTCATACTTCTTTCTAGCTGCAATTAATGCATTAACAAGCCGAGCAGTATGCCTGAAGTGCACATTCTCATCAATCATTCCATGAACCAAGAGTAGGCTTCCCTTCAGCTTGTGGACATGGTGCATTATAGACCCGAACTCGTATGCCTCAGGGTTCTCTAATGGCAACCCCATGTACTTCTCAGTATAAAATGAGTCGTATCTGTGTGATGTAACAATTTTTTACAAGTTTGGTCAATGACGACTTAAATGGATAGTTATAGCTTTTTCTCACTGGGAGCCATTATCTTTTTGACAAAAGATAATCTTATTCACCAATAAAGATATATATGTATTACCGAAATTGCATGTTTTCCCTCTAAAATTCATTTTATCATATTTACCCCTCTAAATTTCAAAAATTCACAAATTTTCCCAATGTATTGTCATTTCTAAATATATAAAGTACCCATTTTACCCTTTATTAAAAAAATTTAAATATATAGCTTGTTTAAGATAATATTTGGTCTTCTAATTAGTTCAGTTGTTGTGAGGACAAATGGTTCATTTTCTTACTTGTGATGTACTGACGTGCACACAACAAGTGTATGCCTAAATGCCAATGTGTATGCATCACAAGTAGATAAATAAACCATTTGCTGTCAGAAACTGGTAAGTGCACAACTTTGGTAATAATATATGCAAGCTGTATCATTTCCTAGGTGGTAATTTTGGAGGTCCTAAGGTTAACATCTTTGGTACCTGGGGCTACATTATAATTAAAGCTGGAAAGATAATGATTGATAATTGGCACCCATATGCATATCTGTAGCCATTAAATATTAGTTGGAGGTCTAACAAGCAATAGGAAAAATTTCATACCCATCCCAGGAGGTCACTGGGGCACCTGACACAGCACACCGAAAGGTATCAGGGTATCTGACAAGGCACATGGCTGAGAGATAACCACCATAGCTCCACCCATAGATACCAATGTGGTCAGCCTTAGCAAGACCCTGCTTCACAAGCCACTCTACCCCAGCAAGCTGGTCGTCAGCATCCGTCCGACCAAACTTCTGCTTTAGGTGGGACTCAAACTCAAGGCCCCGCCTCGCAGTGCCCCGGTTATCAAGCTGTTAAGATAAAAGTTATAAGCATGATTGGAGGCTTCGAGACATTGCAAACAAAAATCAGTTCCTTTATACTTGATAAAAAAATATCAAGGGGTAGGATAGAAGTTACAAGCATTTAGAATCTCTGAGCCATTTCAGAACAAAAGGTTCTGTTTACTTAATAAAATATCAAGATGTTGGGGTTAAATTATGACCATGATTTAAATGCTCCAAGCCATTTATGAAAAAGAACAGTTCTACTTACTGATAAAAGAATAATATCCAGGGTGTTTGTACTGTAATTCAAGATTGGTCCATTTTAGAACCTTGGGTGGATCAAAGAAATCCCCTCAAGCAAGGTAGAATACAACACGGATAGGTAAACCTAAACATTAAAAAGAGAGGGCTATATATCTATAGGGAACAAGAAGGTCCAAGTATGAAAAATTAACAGTTTAATTTACTAAACTGCCAACAATTCTGGGTTTGTTTAGGTCTACATTCACTCCAATTGTAAATAAAACTATATTAATGATATACCTTCCAAACTAAAATCCCTTTACTCCGAAGGTACTGAGCTCTCATATCAACTGTATTAACCCACGTGTCGCATACCAACTGTACACTAGGTCCGCCGTAAACATTAACCATTGTCCTGTACGGTGGAGGTCCATACTTCTTCTCATCAGGCAAGTACAGAGCTCCATAAAGCGATGTGCCGTCATTAGCCGATATCTGAGTAATCTCTGGTGCCAAATTCTGAAGCTGCCTCAACCTTGGCACGGTTAGGGGCTGTTCGAACAGAGGCAATATTACCCTCCCATCGTGCAACGAACATAGCAATATTCTTGGTGGTGACTTCAAAGAGTCATGGCTATCAATAAACTGCTGGAACTGGTGATCAAGAGTTACTATGTGCCTCCCGTCACCATATGTTAGCCTCTGTGGTGTCGGCAAAGGAATACTCCAATCAGGGAATAGACTAGTACAATATAGATTAGTGTTTAGTGGCCCATCCATTGTGGCCGTGAAGTAGAGCAGACCACCGCTTTCATTCACACCGACTATTTGCTCAACCATCCATTCTCCCTCAGTGATGGGGCCCATGCAATTCCCATTCCTGTCATGTAGGTACAAATGTTTGTAACCAGTTTTCTCGCTTGCCCATAGAAAAGCACCTGGATAAGGGTTCCCGCCTTTGTTAAGAGGCACAAAACAATCATGCAAACTGACCCACACATCATTTTCTTCTTCCAATAACACTTCCTTTCGTCCTGTCTCAATATCCAATTTCAAGAGTTTGAGTTTTGTGTGTAACCGGTTTAGAACCTGGGCTATGAGGGTGTTACCATGGGTCCAGTTGACTCTCGCAAGATACTCGTACTCTCCATGGACATCGTCTTGTGCGCCACATAAGAGATCCATCCAAATTGTGTCACCACCATAAACAGGGACAACTCCCAGACGAACTCTTACATTAGACTCCCCAGTAAATGGATAGGCATGGTCTTCCTGGGCTTGTTGGCCGACAAAACTCTTGCCTTGATGCATAATTCGAAAAAGAGGGATGTCTGATGAATCAACTTCAGTAAATGCCAAGTATTTACTATTGGGGGACCACCAGAAGCCAATCTTTCGTTCCATCTCTTCCTAAATGGAGGTATTTTAAATAGTTCAGACAGGAAAGGTTGAAATTATAGAGATAGATTTGAGGACGATATTGATAATGTTTTCTCATAGATCACCTGTGCAATGTACTCAGCAAGGCCATGAGTCTGAAAAGATAAAACAGATCAGACCTGTCAGATATCGAAAGAAAGGTAAGATAGGTCACTGCAATTCAAGAAAAAGGTACAAGGTCTTGAGAGTTTAGACGATGACCAACCTTTCCATTTCCCTTTGCACCATAGGTTAATTGTCTAGTCTCACCATCACAGAGATCGAATACATGTAACTCATCATCTCTCACAAATGCTATCAGGTTTCCATCAGGAGACAAATGGGGGTCTATGATGGGTGACTCACCAGAACTGGGTAGCTTCAGTTCTGGTTCTGAGCCACATAGATCTTGAAAGTAGATCTGCTCATGTAAGTAAGACAAATCAAACAAAATTATTTTTTAATTCAAAGTAAGGATAACAAAGCATAATATTCAACAGTGCTTTAAAAATGTCAAGGGTTTATGAAGCACACATCACTGTAAAGAATGTTAGAACCCTCAAATCCCATATTATATTAGCTTGCTATCCAAACACACTTTTGTTAAAGCACACTTTCTATAAGAAAGCAAACCAAGGCTGAGATGAAAAAGCATCCATCCCCTTGGGCCATTTTTGTGCCCCATCACTCCAGAAAGAAAGGTTTGGTTTATTATCTACGTGCCATTTTGTCATCATTTCAGAAATTAATAAAAAAAATATCGTTCTATCAAATCAGTTGGCCAACAACTGCAAAATGATAGGCATGTGAGATTTATGCTCTGTAGTTAATCTCCATTAAATTCAAAAAGAGCGAGATTGAATTGTTTATTTACTTGTAAAATAACAACTAAATTCTATTTTTTCTATTAATTGAATTGAATTTACTGAACAAGCTTCAATTTAAAAACAAACAAAAAAAACAAAAAGGAGACGTAAGGGTCTTAGGCTGTTAAAATCATTTTTGTAAATAAAAAGCTTTGAATTTTAGAACAGTGGTGTCTGTAGTTTCTTGAAAGATTTGTTCTTGTTAATATCGTAAATTAATTTAATTCAGCGGCTAGTGAAATGCTATTAACTTGGACCACCCTATACAAAATTTCTAGCACCATCAATAAAAAGAAACAATTGAATAACAAGAACCCCAACCGTTATTCCTACAAAAAAGAAGCGGCATATTTTTTTCTCTTTAAATTGTAATTGCCCCATTGACAAAATACAAAACATTATTAAGGGCGTGACTGAAGTGGATAACAGGCCATGGGTAGTAGCCTTCTCCATCAAACAAGTCGTGTCAGTGGCATTTCACAGATCAGTGACCAATTGGACAGGGCTGTTTCCCGCACAAAATGTAATTAGGGATTAAAATTTAAGCTTTCAGTCCAAAGCCAACTGTATAGCAGGCACAAGCAAAACAGAAGACAAAAAGGAGCAGGAAACAAACCCCAGAAGGCAATGGGACAATAATACCGCCGCGTGGCCCGAGTGCGGCTCGCCTTGGCCTCCATTCAAACCGCGTGACCCCGAGCCCTCTTTCCCTGGCCCTCTCCCTTCTCAGTTTCTCCTCCACTGACAAGCTCCCTTCATCAAGCCCACCTCCAGGCGGCGCAAATACCATCTCCTGCCGCTTCGAGGCTGGATCAAATGTGAAGACTTTGCGGTACAGTGAGCCCTCGGGACTGAGAAGGAACGCGATCCGACGGTCGTCGGGGCTGAAGCTGATGGAAGAAGGAACCGCGCCATAGCCCAGAAGGGGAAGCCGCGCGGTCTCCTCGTGGTCTAGGAAAAATGGTTGGTCGGGAAGAGTCATTGCCGAGGGGTCGTAGTCGTCGTGGCGAGGTTTCTTGTTCTTGGTCTCCGCCTCGATAGATCCCGGCGACTGCATCTTTAGAGGAGGAGATCGGATCAGAGGGGAATCGAGGGGGCGAGGCTGAGGTCTGAACTCTGAAGACTGAGACTCTGAGAGGTCAGTCTTTTCTTTTTTGCGGAACAGGCAAAAGGTAAAGTCAAGACACAGTCTTGTCTCGTGTACTTTGTCTTTTAAAATTGGATAGGGTGCGACATTTAAATCCTCTCCAATACTGCAGAGAATGGGCCTCATTTTACGGTTTGAGATTAAATCTAAGAAGGTTTGAGATTCGGGGATACCTAGGAGGCAGTATCATTAGGCTTTGATATTCGTGCCAAGTTAAAAAGAATGGTCCAGATTCACTAACTGTAAAAAATTCCCTTGTGCAATATTGGAGAGGATGTGAATTCGAGCGATATTGGGAGAGTGCGTTTCCTCTGAGGTATCTCAATTTTTGCATGACCAACGTGTTCGGTGCGAGATAGGAGTGGGTCCGATGGGCATCGGACCCACTTTTAGGTCCAATTAGCTTTAACACCGGACGACTAGCATTAAGATATGTGCGCATGGAAATTGAAACAAACTTGCACGAATTTTGATGCCGATCGAATGGTCATTACACCAGCGAACCAAAGTAGCCTATTCGGGGATAGCGGAGGTGCCAGTGTTATTTATACTTTGAGATTCGTGCAAAACTATTTAAACAGTTAAGATTTTCCCTAAAGTCGCGCAAAGTCTGAGTTATCTCAGAGGATGCGAATTCATATTGGGATGGGACTAGAACCGGAAGGGAAAGAAAATCTTTCAATTTAACATGTTCTTTTTCGAATATTATTTACCCCTTTAATATTAATAATTACAAAATTAACTACATCTCCATAACGGCCTTAAAATAATAAAATCTGTTCATACAATTAGCCCAATTGTATCGTATCCAATATTATTATTAAGTAAAAATACGAATAAATATTTTTTCAAGTATTTTTGTTTTTATTTTCTTTTAGTTTATATTTTTAGGTCTTAGGGTGCTTTTATGACAAAATAAACACTCAAGATTAGATTAGGATATGTAGCAAGAAATATCGCATTTGAAAAAAAAATCTGGAAGGCTGTAAGAAGCAAGATGTGTCATTATTTTGGAACAATGTTTGAATTTAAAAAACAAAATCGTCTCTGGTGTAACCAATCACGATCCAACAGCAACCTATTATCCAACAAAACATTTGAATTAAAGGATAAATCTTGACTAACTTTGATGGCCACAAGGTCAGGAATCCTGACTCAGGATATTTAAAAAGAAAAGAACAAGACAACAGAAGATTAAAAAAAAAAAAAAAAAATGAGACTTTTCCAACTCTTTAACAAAAAAAAAAAAACTAGTCATAATTTCCAATTTTTCACCATGTTCTTTCAAACTTCGTTGTCATGAAAAGATAAAAGATTCAATGAAAATATTCACAAAAACGTTGAGTACAAAATAAATAAACAAAACACGAGCAGATTACTTGATAAAGGATAAAGGAGGCAATTGAACGACAATAAATGAAATCTTCTATATTTTTTTATTATGTAGTCTTATAGTTCGTATGTTTTCTAATTTTCGTTGATGCTTCCCAGAATTTTTTTTTATATATAGAATTATATTTAAATATTTTAACCAAATAGGTACACTGAATTGGATTTTTATGAAAAACAACTCCTGAATTGGTAGAGACAGTTTAATATGCAAGTTTTTTTCATAAAAATTCAATCCAGTATACATATTTGGTTAAAATATTTAATTATGATTCTATTTTAAAAATAAAAAATCCTCCCCGAGTTTCTGTGACTTAGGTTTTATTTGTAGCAAAGTGAATTTCTAAAAGCATGGTTATTATTTTAGTAGGAATAATTAATCCATGATCATTCTGAGTAACACTATTTGTAAATTTGATAACCGACTTGCCGAAATTTTTATAAATATACAAAACTCAATTTTAATTTAATAATCTATACAAAATTGCGGCGGATTTGAATTTTTAAACAGGTTGTTTCAATGAGCGTGTGTTTGCGTCCCGAGCCGGCAATTGTATTCCGCAAACTTAGGTTGTGGATTGCTATAAATGCGCCAATCTCATCGCTTCTTGCTCTCCGTCTTCGATCGAAGTAAGTTTTATTAATTAAAATTATATTAATTAATCTAATTAATATAGATTAATATTTAATTAATTATTTCAATTATTTTAATTATTTTGAATAATGATTTTAATTAATTTTATTTTCATTGTTCAATTTTGATGTGAGTTATTTTATTTTTTGTTTGTACATTGTTTATTAGTTAATTTTAATTCTAATTAATTTTGTAACGTTAATTTTTTAAATGTTTGTTATCCGATCAAACAAAATCAAATATGATATGTGTGAAAGTCTTTGTTGGAGGAAACATCATGCGAGGAGTCTTCTATAGTACTCGCCCAAATACTTTCGTAACTATTAATCATAACTTCGATTATCTCCAAAATGAAATTTATAAACTGGTTTTTTCTAGTGAAGCAAATATGGAAATTCAAGCCGTTTTTTATTCTACTTGATGGTCGGCGGGACTACCATTGGTACCGATAACAAACCGGTATCGTTCGAAATGATTTTAGGAATTGTTGCGTCATTCCCCCAAAGGATAACCTGTATTAGAATTGGAACCGAATCATTGTTTTATTCTATTTTAATAAATAAAAATCCTCCGAACCTAGAGTTTCTGTGACTTAGGTATTTATTTGGATGAGATGATTCAATTATATAGATGAAAATCTTTCTAAAAGCATGGTTATTATTTTAGTGGAATAATTAATCAATCATATCAAATGAGTCATATTGTAATATTATAACGCGTGTGCATACTGATATCTTATGTAAGACTGATTGAAAATTTAAAAAAAAAATAATGTAGAATATTCTTTGCTTTATTTGGGTTCTGAATCCTGCATTTCTTTGTTTATTATCCAATCGGATTTTCATAAAATCACTTCACATCTAATATTATGGCTGTTTCGTCTTCTAGTAGCGTAATTAATTTAAATAAAAAATATAAATCATATATTTATTTCATATTTTTTTATTTGAATATTTTATGTCATTTCCAATGGAAGATGAAACGTGTTGAATGCTATAAGGTAAATATGATGTAGTAAAAAAAAGATCAATTCTCATTACGAAAAAATATAGCGATATACGTTTGATTTTAATCAATTTATTAAGAAAATCGGTAAATGCTAACCTCTTTCGGCCGAGACACGATGATGAGCGTGGGGTATCAGACAATTGAACCTACCTTGCATTATCGGGTTCTCTCTCTGTCATTAATTTCAAAATCGTACCAAATTATTTTGTCAATTATTTCTTCGAATCGTTTACTAGTTCTAACTAATTCTAAACCATTTCGAAAACAATTTTGGTGATTTTGGTATTTTCTAACTAATTATAAAACTATTCTAAATAATTTTAAAGTTTTTCATAATATCGGGAACCATTCTATAATTTACCTAAATTTATTTTGGTATTTTCTAATTTAACTACAATTATTTTAATATTTTCTATTTTTTCTAAAATTATTTTGCCATTTTCTAATTTACTTTAAATTATTTTGGTATTTTCTAATTATCTAAAATTATTTTAACATTTTCTAATTATCTAATTTTTTTTAGACATTTTCTAAATTTCTAAAAAAATTAGACATTTTCTAAATTTCTAAAAAAATTAGACATTTTCTAATTATCTAATTTTTTTAATACATTTTCTAATTTTCTAAAAAAATTAAGCCATATTCTAATTATCTAAAAAATTAAGATATTTTCTAATTATCTAAAAAAATTATATATTAAACTAATTTTACTAATCTATCTTAAATTTAAACTAATCTAATTTAAATAATTTAAATAAAAAATAAATATTAAAAAAAATTATGATGGAGACGATGAAGAATGGGTGAGAGGTGAAGGAGAAAGGGATGGTGGGTAGGTTTTAGGAACCCCTGTGTTTTTTTGAAGGCACGCTGCTGGTTCGGGATCTGCAGGGTGCGGTTTTGGGATATTGGCGGCACAGGATGGTTGGGTCTAAAAGGCAACTTTTGGTTTGGGTAGTTTAAAATTCCGCCCGATTTTGTATAGATTATTAAATTAAAATATATTTTTGTATATTTATAAAAATTTCGGACCGACTTGTGCAAACTTGTATTAGTCACGATGATCTTAGAAATCCATATATTGCCTCATGCAATGCTGATTATAATTTGGCATTCTGATCCGTGGTCGATTTGGTGGTATATCAATATTGTTCACGTTTCACGTTCTACATTGGAGATAACTTATGGCTGGTTTGTTTTCTTGCATTTCAACTCAGAGATTGTGCATGTGAGGTGTTCGACGAATTGCCATACTGAAGGGTGAAAGATGGATGGTAGAGATCTCACCATCGATAGAGCAAGTGATTTGCCTGATTCACTAATAATACAAATACTCTCCTTGCTGACGACTAAAGACGCTGTATGCACGTGCATATTGTCGAAAAGCTGTCGAAAAGGGGAGCAGCTTGGGTCCGATGCCCATCGGACTCAAATTGAGTTCGATGAGTTCCATAACCGTCCGATCCGCTTTAAGATCCATGTGCATGATATTAAAACTAACGCGTACGGATATTAAAGCAACGTGTACATATTTTAAAGTGGATCGGACAGTTATGTATGGAATCCATCGTACTCAGTTTGAGTCCGATGGACATCGGACCCAAGCTGTTCCCGTTGAAGTTGAAATATTGTTTGTTTCAAAAGAACATTCATGGGTACCATATTGTTTTTCGAAATTGAAATCTTATTAATTAATTTGCTTGTGAAAAAGAAATCATTATTTTCTTATTTGTAGGGATTACTCGACAAAGATATTCCAAACTGCCCTGTGCTGAATAACTTAGGGCCTGTTCCGTCCAAAGAGATGTCATATCAATTGCTTTTGTTGATAATTATTAAAACTATTGTTGCGTTACTTGTTGATAGCAGCCGCTTTGACAAAATCAGATGTATTATCATCTTATCTTGTTGCAGATTTGCACGCAAGTCAAACCTCTTGATCAATTACTCAGAAACAGAGTAGGCTTGTTAATTTCTTCGAAACGGGAATTAATTATGTATGCGCACGGATCAGAATCTGCTCCTTTCTTCAGAAAGAAGCACCTTCCTATTCTCAAATCTGGATCGTTTAAAATTCATCATACGGTCTCGATTAAATCTGAATCATTTTAATAGATTAAATTGATTTAAAAATGAAAAATAATTGAGACCGTACGATAGATTTTGAACGATCCGGATTTGAGAATCGGAGGGTGCTCCAGATAACTATTTTAATGCACAACTATTAAAGCCACGTGCACAGATTTTGAAATATGGGTTCTAGCGACGTGCACAAATTTTCATGTTATTTTAATGCACTGAGTTAATACATTGGAAATGTGGAAGAAACAAATTGTGGCACGTGTAACACCCTATATTGTCGACATGAAGAAGGGATTAATAAATTAATTAGACTATCAGATAATGCCATGTCAACAGTTAAGACCGACACGTGTTACGGTTCTTGCGGAATTTTGGAGTTTTGACGATATTATACATTACATATTTTCTTTATTTCTTTGAAATCTTCTATATTTTTTTTTATTATGTAGTCTTATAGTTCGTATTTATAGTTCGTATGTAGTTAATATTATTAAATTCAAAACTATTAAATCCGAAACAAAATATTGACTTAGTTTAAAATAAAAATTATCATAATAAATATCAAAATGTTAAATTAAATCATGCTAATTATACAACAAAATATTAGTCTATCAATTATTTTCACACAAAAAAATACCAAACCGGCCAAAAAATGACCAGTTGGTACTAGTGTTAACCAAACGGTCCGGTTCAAATTCGGTCGGTTCACAGTTACGTACAGGTCACGGTTCTCACGGTCCAAGGTTCTACACGGTTCGGTTCCGGCGGTTCCAACTTGAAATAATTGGCTCAAAATCTTGCTAGAACCATGGTCCAATTTTCACACAGTCCGGTCCGGTCCTAGGTCCGGTTCGGTCTATGGTTTTTTTTTTTTTTGAACCCCGGTAAGAAATAAATTGTTTATGATTTGAAAACAAAAGACTGAAAAATAAATTGTACAACTAGGTCCGGTTCATTTATCACTATTTACAATCAAAACCAATTCCAAATACAAAAATCATAAATACACTATATAGGAGTTTATTCCCCACCAGTAAGCATATGATTTGAAAACAATTGTTTTATCAATTGTACAACTAAATAATTGTGAAACTTATTTTACAGTATCAAATTAAAAATAAAAGACTGAAATATTATTTCAAAGTTACCCTCCTCCTTTATTTCGGGCTTGGTCGGGTTTAGAACGGTTTAGCATGGATTAGGTCCAGTTCGGTTCGGTTTTGTCACGGTTCCGGTTCGCAAGGTTCACAGTCTAGTAGGGTCCGGTTTAATTCGATTCTAGTCCGAAATATTAGCTAAAAACCTTCTTAGAACCTTAAATTTAATCGATCCGGTCCGGTCCAGTTTTGAACCTCGGTCAGGTTCGGTACGGTTGCGGTCCACAGTTCCCACGGTCCGGTTCTTAAACCCCCAGTTTTTTTCAAAACACTAGTTGGTACGGACAAAAACGGAGCGGATAGTGGTAAAACCATATCCATTTTCCTTTTTTATTTCCAGAGACGGATACCGAGCGGATATCAGATGGATATGGGTGTGAATCAGATCAGATATTTATTAAAATAATATAAGAAAATATTAAAAAATATTAAAGTTCATAATATTTATCTAATTATAACGGTGAATAACATAAAATTTTCATAACATATATTAAAATATATGGTATATATCTATTATTCGAATACGGATAATTGAAATGTAAAACCATATCAGTATCCTTATCCACACGGATATTCGGATATCAGATATCAACATCTAAGTTTTCGAATAAAGATCAGATATTATCCATACCGTTTTCACCCCTACCGGTTGGATTAAAAATTCAAACCCGCCAATGGTTTGGACATTTTTAAAAATATCCAGTAAAAGTGGATGTATTTGATAATTTTATTTAATGTTGGATATAAAAAAAAAATCGGTCGAATAGTTTGCAGCAGCGAACAAAAGTAACCTTTTGGGTAATTAGATCAGCATCTCGCACCCTATTTCGGAATCTAGAAACGGAACAATTTGCAAAAGTTCTAATCTAGAAACTCTCTGTGTTGTTAGATCAAGATCAGACGAATCAGAATAATCTAAATAAAATTAATCCCTTAAATCAGGATAATCAAAATTAGAAGAACTGACGCTGAAATAATGTTGAATATATAACAAATGAGACGGAAAAAGATCTCATTTGAAAATAGGATGCTATACACATTGTTGCACAGCGCATTACACACACACAAACACATAAAAAATGCAACAAAAGTTGTTTGCGTATCGATTGTTAAAAATATATATATATATGCTCCTTGGCCTGGGCAGTGATGGAAGATCTTTCCAGGGTATTTTCTAAATTCTGTTTCACATTAATTCTAGCGGTCATTAGCTGGTGAATTTGAACAAAATTACTTTGTAATTATTAGCCATCTTTTTCTTTTTTTTTTATTTCTAGAGTTCGAAAGTCGAAAAACAGATTAAAATTTCCTGCTTCCTTTATCTGCGTGTTATAGAATTTGAAATAGAAAAATCAACCTTGGTCAGATCATATGATCTAGGTATGCATCAGAATGTGAGATAGTTAAATTACTAAACCTTGAGACAAATGCCCGGTTTATGAACAATTACTTGCTTCAAATTGTTCTCGCACTTTTCATTTTTCAAAGTAAATCCAATTGTTTTGCATTGAATAAAGAAGGGTGCGAAAATCTCTCTACGAGAAAAAATAAATTTCCCGTATATTAGGTAGGCCGTTCGCCTACCCTCTAACAAAGAAAAGAAAATAAATTTCCAGGGCTTGTTCTTTAAGTTTTGGATCCTTGACCAATAATATTATTTTTAGAATCTTTGACCAACAAGCTATATTAATCTTAGTGTAGTTTTAAATCAAATTGTAAGGCTATGCTATGAATCATAGAAACGAAGCTGGTTTGTTCCCAGTTTAGTTACTAGTAGAAGATTACACGGCCAACACAGAATGTGGCTTTTAATTCTGTCTGTACAGGAAAAAAATGAACCTATAAAGCTATGCTACAATTGGAACAAACAATCTTGTTCCCCTGTCTCTGTCACTATGTTGGAGGATTATACTCTCCATCAAAAAAGCAAAAAAGAAAACCTAGCATGTACACAAAATTTGGAATTTGCCACCTCCTGCAATACAGGATTAACGGGGGATAATGTCTATTGCCTAGTATTGTCTAAAAACTGAACCATAAACCAGTGCTAAGTTTTGTGCACAATCATGTCCCGCAAATTCATAGGAAGGCACATGTCAATATGCTTGCCTGACCACACGTCGTCAGCCAGAATCAGGTTCACGGCTTCGGTTGGGTGGAACTCATCCCACCAAACATGGTTTGTTGCATTCTTGCATGCCATTTCTGGAAACAGACACATTACCATTCCACCATATTTGCCGAGACCACAACATGCATCAGTTGTAGACACAAAACCTGTACAAATTGACAACAAAGGAGGATACCAACACATGGAGCTCTCAGCAAAATAAACTAAAAAGAAATACTCAGTCATGTCACTCACTTTGTGATCTTAGTGCCAAATGGATACACCAATACTCAGCCGTACTGAAACACTGACTTCTTTTTTGTTTATGTTGTTTCATTTTAATATTTTGCAGGTAGTTGTCTGTCTATTAATGACATGAGCTTATTTGGAATCAGCTATGTTCAGAACCTTACCATATCTCTCACGGTTTCTAAAAATGTCCATGGACCCCTCAAATGTATCACAAAATGTGAAGGTGGCACCATGAAGCTCGAGATTGAGTTTGTGAACCATGTATGTCATTGCAAAATTCAACTGGACTATCATGTTGTTGATCTGCTCCACACAGTCACCATACACACTGTCATACTCCCACAAGTAGTGCGGGGTGCACCCAATTGGTGGGAGTCCCATTACCACCACTTTCCTCGCATTCAAGTTGTAGAGGTTCTAACAAGAGGGTAAGTTTTCATATGGTAAAAAAGGCAGCAAATGCTAAAATGAATAATACATGTATTTTACAATCTTTTGGTACTAAAGTCTATTTTATATTAGTCTGGTCTGGTTGTGATATGGTACCAGTATGATTTAGTACGATTTTCGATTCTGTACCAATTTGGTTTGGTTTTGGTCTTCAATTGATTTCTATAAATTGATCAATAATCAAACTTCTTATTCTGAGGAAGGAAGCAAAGATGGAACCAGTAATAATGGGTAATGTATTGATTTCAAAACCCGTGGAGGTAAGTCTTTAATGGGCTGGCCAGTGAAAAAATAGCATGGTGCAGTAATTATATAATTAATTTCTCACAGAGATAACAAGAATAATCTGGTTGAAATGAAGCAAGATAAAATAAATGAAATTACAATCTGGTTATCTTGATCAGAAAAGGCGAACTGTCACATCAATGATTAAAGCCATCTAATAGATGTGCCTCTTTCCATCAGACACTTACAACAAGGATGCATCCCGTAATGGAATAACACCCATGACCAAATATTAACAAATCAAAAGCACATAACATATTTAGAATAACTGACATCAAAACTGTTGAGTAAAGAAGAATACCTTGAGTTCATGCTTGATGGTGTCAACAAGAAGCTGGTTAAACTCCCAGGGGAGGAAAAGGGACCGCACATTGGTGGTGTTTCTGAAGTAATAATGTATGAAGTCATTGCTCCCAATCGAAATGTAGAAAATAGATTTTGCAAAAAGGTCAGCGGCTGCTGCCTCTCCAAGACTGAGCTCAAGTTGTTCATACGTATCACGTACCTGCTGCATCTGCTCCGTCAGGGATATATGCATCCCCTGCAAAAATCAGACAGTTACTAAATCAGCAAGTACCAAATAGAATAAACTCAAGGAGAAGAAACATACATGGCTCCTATTCCCATCTAAAATTCCAGAGTACTAATAATTCAGAGATACTTGCAAATGCATGTACTATATGGCATGCATCCAAAATGTTCATGCTAAAAATATCCAAACTTAAAAGTAATCTCCTTGCGTCAGTGAAAATAAATGGGGATCCTTTATAAATTTAAAGAAAAGCACAGTGTAGGTGTTTTGAATGCCTAAATTAACCCTCCATCCTCGAATTATCCCTAGATATTTCATAAGAGAAACTGGAAGGCAATTTTAGGCATGTTTTGAAAAAAGTTTGAGCAAGAAAAGACATTTTAACAACTTTTCTCTCAGAAAATGGATAGGCATTTCGATGAAAAAGACTTCTATGCCTCAAGAATAAAAAGAAGCAACAGTCCCATTTAAGGTTCTTTTCTTGGTGAACATGAAAATGAATGGGTGTTTATTGCTCCTCTTTGAATAAAAGGGAGGACAGTACATGCAGAAAATTTCCATTTACACAAACCTAAGAAATACTCTTATGCAGATTCAGATATGAATGTGTACTAACTAAAGTTTCAACAAAAAAATAGGAAGAAATAAAGAAAATTGAACAATTTGTTGCCTAAGGTGAAGAAAGCAATAATTGATAATTAAAAGCATCCCCATTACACCAGTGAGTAATGTCTAATCATTAAACACGGTTTGACCTCAAGAATCAACATAAGGTCAAAACTAAGATGAAATCAAGTTCTTAACAGTTGCATTCCTGAACTTCATTTGCATCAAAGAAACCATAACTCTAGGCCTTTAGCTTTCCAAATCCAACCAAGGGCCACAGTAAAAATCCACTTCAAATTGGCACCTGTTACCCTCAAGAGTCTATCTTTATCAAGAATAATAACACAAAAAAAAAAAAAACTATATAAAAGTCCATTGATCAAGCACCTTACCAGATCAGACCCACTAGCGAAGAGAACTCCAGCACCAGCTGAGGCGTAATTGACACCACGCACTAACTCATCCACCTTCCCACTCAGTCCAAGATAAGGCCGCACGAATGGCAGCTTCAGACGAAGCGCTGAAAAACAAAAAAGGTTCACAAATTTTTCAGAAGCAGTTACCGAAAACAATAGACAAATGAAAGAAAGATAGACCGACAAACTTACCTAGATAGTCGACCACAACTCGTCCGTTGGAGAAGCGGCCGGTGGGACGTCTGGTGTCGAAATCTCGGCCGTATGGGAGGCGATCGGCGCGAGCGAGTGTGAAGAGGTGGTTGTTCGTGCCACAATCGACAGTCGAGTCGCCGATTACAAAAAGCGCTGGAACGAGAGGTAAAGGAGTAGAGGTGAGCTGGCAGTGTACTTGAAGGGAAAGAGGGGGAAACAGGAGGAAGAAGAAGAATATCATCGGCGCCATTTCTTGGAGTTCGGTTACAGAACTGAGGTGTGGACCCGCTCCTTCAGAGGAACACTTCGTGGTCTGGTCGCTAAAGCGGAATTGGGATCCCCCAGGTACCTGAGATGCAATAAGTAAATCCTGGACTGTTCTTTTAACTTGACACGAATCTCAAAATGAGGATCCGTATGGTTTTCATAGGCACCGTATTAAGTTTAATCCGGATGGAATTAATCTAGACCGTCCGTTTATTTAAATTGTACCTGGGCATACGGACTCGCTGAAGCGAACGGACCCAGTTGAATAATATCACCCAAGATAAAAATTAGTTGATTCCGGACCGATATATACTAGCACGAATTTTAAAGGATAAAAACTTAAATTTTGAGTTACCTTAGAGAACAGAATTCCGGTTTTGCTGGGTCGTTTTCTATTCTTTTCAGTTTTCATTGAAACTCAGGGGCCAAAAAAAATAAAAAACTTAACCTTACCTTTATTTACAAAACTAATTAATGTGAAAAAATCATTGATATTCAATCTGTTTTACACTATATTTTTGTACTTAATAGTAGATTTTATAATAAAGTTAAAAAAAATATATCTCTATTTGCAAAGTTTAAATACTCGATCCGAATCGTTAAATATGATCTCCATATACATTTTTGGAGAGCTGGAACTCAATATCCCGATCCAAATCGTGAAACAGGATCCATATTTCTATTTGCACTTTATATACAACCATTCATTTTAGAAAAATGGTACATTAAATGGGGAAAAAAAAGAAAGAAAAAGAAAAGAAACTACTACACCCAAAAATAAAATCTTATGCTTACAAAAACAGAACAATGATCTCACACTCTTTCTTCAAAGAAAATGATCCACTGTTATCAGTCTTGGAGGCTAAACTCAATGCAAAATTAGCCCTGTAATCTCAAGATCACTGACTTGATTTGACGTCGGGACTTCTTTGAGAAGATGCGCTCGCAGAGTTATTACAATCATCAAGCTACTACAAACTATCATCTTCTATTTCTGATCTCATGACAAAGCTGGGAAATGCCGTCGTGATATCCCTGTCGAATAATTCAATTTGGTTACAATTTGGTTAACGCAATAATTTGAAGAATTACAGCGAGTAATTGCTCCTACATATAAGAAAATTATACTGATAAACATTCTTACTTTAGGTAAGGCAAAGTCATATTTTTTAGCAGAGCAGGATTCTGATTTGCAAACTCTTTCCATTCATCAAGATCGATCCTTCCATCGCCGTTCGAATCAGCTTGTTGAAATGTCTGCCAGATGATTTGGGGGAATTACAATTAAAATATTAAAACCTTGATTTATAAGTTAGATGTTAATTGAAAGAGTATTTTCAGGGAGATCTTCTTTACCTTGTCAACAATTAATTCCACCATATCATCTGATAGTATTATATCTGATTCATTCAAAATAGCCAACACCATCTCTTTCAACTAAAATTAGAGGGAAAAACAGTAGATAATTAATTTTAAATAAGTTTTAGTGTACTGATAAAAGGTCGTTGGATGATGTTTCTAAACTTTTTACAAGGATGAGGAAAAATGACTATGATGTACGTACCTCTTCTCGCTCAATGAACCCGGTATTCCTCAGATCATACAGCCTAAATGCAACTGCAAAATGGTTAGTAATATACACAGCAGCAAAGACAACCTATTACTATAGAGGGAAAAATGGCAAAAAATTAGTAAAAATATGTACTCACAATTAATTTTGTCTGATTTAGGAGTATCAGGATGGAAAACACTCAAGGATCGAACAAATTCGCCGAACTCAATGACACCGTTTCTTTTTAGATCAAACAAGTCAAATATCTGCAAAAAATAAAATAAAAAAGTTAAGCATGTTCTGTTGTTGTTAGGTTTTCAGTGCACATGTTAAGAGCATATTATTTGCACAAAATTTTAAAGTCAAATAAGCATAACTTTATTGTTTCTAACTCATTGAAAGAACCTCTGTTTTTTTTTAGTATTTTTAGTAATTACTTACTCTGTCTGCAAATAAATTCTTTCTGGCACTATTCCTGAAAAGTGCCAGTTGAAACTCTTCCTGAAAAAAAAAAAAAGGAAAATAAGAGGAAAAAAGAAAGCAATGAAAATGATGGAATGAAAAAAACAAAAGAAAAAAAAAATGAAAAAGTATCGTTAATATATCACATACCTTGTGTATAAGTCCGTCCTTGAATATTGAGTGACTTAATTTCTTAAATAACTCGTACAAGGCCTCTACCTCATTCAAAGAAACTGTAAATATATTACAAAATTGGTGAATTATTTTTCTTTTTTCTCAGAAAAATAACACACAAATCAAATAAACCAGATCAGATACTCAAATCCTCACATGATGTCTCTGAAGCAAGAAGTGTTGGATCCTCGTATCCAGGGATGCGACGTTTGAATTGTTTTGATATCATGCAACCCATATCACCAGTGTATTATACAGCTTATTAAAAATGATAAGTATAGCAGCTCCTTAGACCTGAAATTGGATAGAAGGGATTTGAGCAACGCCAGAGGAAGCAACAGAATAACATAAATTGGAAGTAATTAACATAAAATAATCTCAGCTCTCCTATCTATTGTTTGATGAAATCAAGATCAATTTCGATATATCCTATGCAAGAACCTATCTTTTTTTTTCTTCGAAAAAGAAAGAAAGAAAGAGAAATTAAGTTCCATTTGTCCATAATGCTTATTCAAAAAGAAGAAGAAAGGAAAAAAGAAAAATTAATTACCACATCAGGTCAAAGTTAAGAAAAACGAAAAGAGAAAACATAAAAGAGACAACGCACTTGAATTAAAAGAACAAAACCTTTTGAAAATATAAGATAGCCTGTAAATTAATGATGATAGCTAGATTTGGTGCTCCAGCTTCTCCTTCTCTCTTTCTCTTTCTCTGAAGTTACTTTTTCTTTTTTCTTTTTTCTCCCCCCACAAACTTCCAGGTTTTCTTCTTGGCTTAAATAGCACCAAGTAAGAAAAGCATCAACAAAAATAAAATAAAATAACCATGCTGCTGTACTATAATTGCATGACTGGTTATAAAAAATTTGGTTCAACGCAATAATGTTGATAGAAAAGTCCAATCTACGTTAATTAAATTTATTTAAAATTTCAGAAAAAGACACCATATCTGACTTTGTTATTGTTTTGGTTAGTATTAAATATAATAACCCTGGCTTACTAGGTCTAGGAGTAGGAGGCAGTAAAACCAAATGTTGCAGCAACATGTAATCTTAAATCATATTTCTGGTACAATCTGTCGGTGATTAACAAAGATAGCAGGTTTTGACTTGGGGTTTCAGATCCCTAAGCAACCTGTTATCCAGATAAGCGATCTGAGCCGTCCATCTGTTATAGTGAATTAGATTAAATTACATCAAAATTGGACAAACACAAGATTAACTTCTTTTATTTATTTATTTATTTGTTACCTTTGTTGTAGTTAAAGGACGGTACATAGAAATCACTAAAGTCTAAATCATACATCATAAGAGATATCAAAGCAAGAAATGTATTTGTTTATAATAATCTATTAGGAAAAGAAAAACATGATTCACTGCAATAAAATATAAACATTACTTATTTACACGACATCAGAAAAATGAGTATATCAAATAAAAGGTGTATATTGGTGGGGCTATTTTCCGTTTTAAATTTTGTGAAATTATTGATGCATTTTTTTTTACCAGTATCTCTAATTTGCATTAATTGCAAATATATATATTTAACAAAAATAATTGTATTTATGAACAACTTAAATATTTAGTTGCACAGAAGGTTAGCGTATTTTAACATAGTGTATGTAAGTTAATATTGTATGAACGTTCAAATTATATATACATGTCAGCTGTTACAATTAAACTCTCATTCAAGCTATGTGCTTAATTATATGATATAAACACTTTCTACATGATGTATTAAGTTTAAGTAGGTATACAAATACTTTGTTCGGCAAAAGATATAAACAATTTAATAATTATGTATAAATATTTTTCAAAGTTCAAAAATTTTGGATGCAAATACCGGAGTGCAGTTATAAAAATTCACTTGTCACTTTCTTTTGTCGGGCCGTCAAGTGTTATTCCGGTCCTCTTCTTGGGACCGTCATTTGTCGTAGAGCCTGATTACTAGGCTGTTGGTCCCTCTGAACTGAGATTTGACTACTAGACAGTTGGTCCCTCTGAAGTGGGATTTGACTACTAGACAGTTAGTCAATTTGGAGAGAGGTCCGACTTAAGACAAATGAGTTAATCCAATTACAATCCTGGATTAACCTCATAGCAGGGTGGTACGCCGGACTGGGTAACTTCCACATATAGGTCAATAACATCGTACCCACTCCAGGAAAACTCATTGTTTGGTTGTACAGTACCTGCCAAACTCTATCATTCTGAATTGGAAAAAGTTGGAATCAGGTTTGTGCTGAACTAATGGGCATGCTAATTTTGGCATGAATATTAAGGTCATACTGACTGTGATCCAATCTCAAATTCTGACAAATAACAGTCTTAATCCTTAAATAATCAGTATCCGGCATTATCGGGATTCCAGTAACACACCCGAGACTATAAAAAAAAACTCATTGGAGACTTGTAAAACCTCACCACTAGTGTAAATGGATGCTATAAGACTCATTTTGAACCAATTAGATCGCACAAATATAAAATTAAAATTAACTAAATTAATTATTAAACTACTGAAAATATAAATAAAATTGAAAAAAAAAACTTACACATCAGAAGAGAAGGGCTCTTGTCCAAGGAGAGAGAATGGGTGAAGATAAAAAAATAAAATTATGCCTCCGGATATGAATATATAGTAAAATTAGAGTCGCAACAACAAATGACAGCTCCCAAGAAGGGAGCCACAATGGCACTTGGCGGCTCCATTTTTGAAACTGCAACGATAAATGGTGGCCCTAAAAAATTGAGCTGCCAAGTGCTATTGTGACCGTGGTAAATTTTCAAATTCTGTGAAATAAGTGGTTTTCTATTTTTTTTTTTTAGTATGGCAATAATAAAAATTTCGGTTCAAAGTCGGACCAAATTTTTTTACGGTGTCTATATGAGATAATAAAATAAAAAAGGTCAGTTTAATATGCTTTGAGATTAGTGCAAAAAGAATTTGAATGGTTATGATTTTGCATAGACTCAAAAGTTTGAGATATCTCAGAGGATGCGATCGAATTCAGCTACCCCTTGGTGGACACCCTGTAAATGAGGTGTTCTGAGTAAATTTTAATTCAAATTGGTGTAATTATAAATAATTGAGCGGAATCGAGCTGTCGAGTTCGAGCTCTACACAAGCTTTATTAACAAGACTTTCATTTTTTTTTTTTTCATATTATCTTAATTAATGTGAAGAACTAGGTTTTGGTCGAGGATGTTCTTCTTGTCGGAAGTTGCAGAATTAAAACTAAGTTGAAATAAGTATGTATGAAAGATTTAACCTTATCTTTATTTAAAAAAACTAATTAATAGGAAAAATAATTGATATTCAATTTGTTTTACACTATATTTTTGTACTTACTAATAGATTTTTTTGTTTGTTTGAAAAAAGTAGGATCTCCACCGATTTTCTATTAAAACCAGAAAACCATTACAAACAAACATTCAGGTACTGAGAAATACCTTTACTCCAGACCACCTAGACCATAGATAAGCAACTAACAAAACATTAAAAGCAACATCATCTTCTTAACAAAAACTCCTCAAATCTGGAACTACATATTTTCACAGAATTACTAAAACCAAATACACATAACAAGCAAAACACTTGAGCAATAAAGACCCTAAAACTTTTAAACTGCTGCAATGGCAAGTTGAAAAGAGCCGGCCACTTACTAATAGATTTTATAATAAAGTTAAAAATATATATATATATTTCTATTTGCAAAGTTCAAATAGTCCATGTAAAAATGTGCTTGGAGAGCTCAAACTCAATATCTCGATCCAAATCATTATACAGTATCCATATTTCTATTTGCACTTTATATACAAACTAACTATTCATTTTAGGAAAATGATACATTAAATGAGGAAAAAGAAAAAAAAAAACTACTAAATCCAAAAATAGAATCTATGCTTACAAAAACAGAACAATGATCTCACACTCTTTCTTCAAAGAACATGATCCACTGTTATCAGTCTTGGAGGTTAAACTCAATACAAAATTATCCCTGTAATATCAAGATCACTGACTTGATTCGACATCGGGACTTCTTTGAGAGAATTTCCTTTTAACCAAAGATGTGCTCACCATTAGGTACAAAACTTTGTACCTATCATTTATCAATCAAATGTGAGCAAGACCCATATTTTTCTTCAAAAAAAAAAGATGCGCTCGCAAAGTTACTACAAATTATCATCTTCTATTTCGGATCTCATGACAAAGCTGGGAAATGACGTCGTGATATCCCTGTCGAATATTCAATTTGGTTAACGCAATAATTTGAAGAGTTAAAGTGAGTAGTTGCTCTTACATATAAGAAAATTATAGTGAAAAACATTCTTACTTTAGGTAAGGCAAAGTCATATTTTTTAGCAGAGCAGGATTCTGACTTGCAAACTTTTTCCATTCATCAAGATCGATCCTTCCATCGCCTTTCGAATCAGCTTGTTGAAATGTCTGCCAGATGATTTGGGGGGAATTACAATTAAAACCTTGATTTATAAGTTAGATATTAATTATTTTCAGGGAGATCTTCTTCACCTTGTCAACAATTAATTCCACCATATCATCTGGTAGTATTATATCTGATTCATTCAAAATAGCCAACACCATCTCTTTCAACTAAAATTAGAGGGAAAAACAGTAGATAACAAATTCAAGTCGGCAGCCACAACTTTTGATAAGGAAAGAAGAGTTGACCTTTGTTCTTAATTATTAAAAATTTAATTTTGAGTTTTCAAAATAAAGTTCCAACACATAACACATAGAACATGAAAAATAAAAAACTGGAAGTAAAATAAATAATTGTTGAAAATAATGAAGATTAGGATTCAATTAACCTCCGGTCGTTAAGAGTTTACATCATTGGCTACTGTTAGCAATAAAAGAAACAATAAATACCTTCACTTTTATCATTAGGAAGCAGATCAAAGCTTGTACCGATTTCATAACTTGGAGAGATAGGGTATATGAGGTCAGATCTCTTACACCCTTGGAAAAATTCATCACATGCACAATTAAAAGAAGAATCACAGAACTCTCAAGAGTAGAGGAAGATAAATGGAGGCAAAGGGCAAAAGTGAAATGGGAAACAGATGGGGATAGAATTACTCGGTATTTCCATTCCTTGGCCACAAATGCAAAGAGAAGAAGCACAATATAAACAATTGAACTCAATGGGCAGCAGCATGGAGATCAACGCAATAAGGCAACAGCCTTCTTCAAGTATTACTGTGATTTAATGGGTAAAGAATCAATGCAACAACCTAATATCATCTGGGAGAGTCTATATCCTTCAGCACATGACCTAAATGAGCTTGGCCAAACAATTACAGAGGAAGAAATCAAAAGTGCCATCAAGTAGTGGCCGAATGGCAAAAGCCCGGGCCCAGATGGTTATACGGGAGAATTCTATAAGTCCTTCTTGCAAATAATACTACCGAATTTATATGAATGCTTCAATGTGGTGTTCAAAAACCATGAGTCTCTTGGACCACTTAACACTTCCTACATAGTTCTTATTCCCAAGAAGGATGTGCCTTTAACACCAACCGACTACAGGCCTATTAGTTTGTTGCATGGGATACATAAAATCTACTCTAAAATCATGGCAAATTGTCCGAAAGAAAGATTGCACGACCTGGTGGATATTAAGCAAACGGGATTTGTCAAAGGGAGGCAAATTACAGATGGGTTTGTCTATGCACAGCAGGTTTTGCATCACTCTCGCAAAGCAAAGATCCCAATTTCGGTATTTAAAGCGGACATCAAAAAAGCTTTCGATACTCTTAGTTGGGAATTCCTTCTACGAATCTTAGGCAACCTGGGATTTCCGTTAAATTTTGTCAAAACAGTGGAGAAAGGGGTACTACAGGGCTCTTCACAGATTCTAGTAAACGGTTTACTTGGCAAAAGGATAATGCTCAAGCGTGGGGTACGACAAGGAGACCCGTTGTCACCGCTTATGTTTATTATTGCGATGGATTTTCTTGGTAAATGGATGGACAAACTAGTTACTAGTGGAGCAATAAGACTATCTTATGTTGGAATGAAGCCGTGCCTCTTCTATGCATACGATGCGATAATCTTCGTTAAACCGGAAAGACAACATTTCCAAGCAATTAAGGTGATGATCTTGGCTTTCCAACACATATCGGGAATGTCAATAAATTTTAACAAGTCAGAAATACTCTTCTCAAAGGTGCCGGAAGAGCAACAACAGTCACTGGCAGAGGTACTAGGCTGTCAAATTGGCACATTCCCTTTCCTGTATCTGGGACTCCCCTTATCTAATAAGAAATTGCCAAAAAGTGCTTATGTACCCTTGATTGAGAAAATGAATAAAAGATTGGGATGTTGGGTGGCAACACATCTTTCTATTGCAGGAAGACTCGTATTATTGAACGCGGTTCTGTCCTCTTTACCAACTTACTTTATGACGGTGTTCAAGTTACCAAAATGGGTAATAATGGATTTAGATAAGATTCAAAGGAGATTCTTATGGCATGGAGTGACTCAAGAAAAAAAGAAGATGGATTTGGCAGCATGGGAGCTTGTAATCAAACCAAAGGAAGATGGCGGCCTAGGAGTTAAGGATCTCGAAATCTTTAATCAAGCGCTTCTATTGAAATGGCACTGGTATTGGACAAAACCAGAGGATAGACTATGGAAGCACCTCTATAATCTCATTGCTTCCACAGACACAGCAGCTATAGGAGTAGCTTTGAGAGAAAGGGCATTAAGGCAATTTTTCAATGTCTCTGTTACATTCGTACCAGGTAATGGCGCCAGTATTGGATTTTGGAACCGAAACTGGGGAGAAGGCATACTCAAACACAAATTCCCAATCCTTTATACATATGTGGTGGATATAGACATCACCCTTCTTCAAGCAATCACAGATCAAACACAACACACTTGTCTCAGAGAAAATCTGTCAATTGATGCGCAACTGGAACTTACGCAGATGTTACAGATATTGGCAACCTACACGCTGAGAGAGGGGGTACAAGATGAACTCTGCTGGACATGGGAGAGTAAGGGTGATTTCACTGTCCGAAGCGCGTACCGGGCACTGACCAGAGGGCCAACAGTCGGGTCAAGGATTTCACAAATTTGGAAACTCAAAATACCACCAAGAATGAGGGTTTTTGGTTGGTTGATGAGACTAAATAGAATCTTGACATTGGATAATCTAATTAAGCGAGGATGGATTATGCCAAATTGGTGTGTGCTATGCAAAAGGCATGGTGAGTCAGTTAATCACATGTTCAACCGATGCACATTTGCTAGGGCACTATACGAAGAAGTGGCGATCATAATTGACTTCAACACAGGGGTCAATCAGATACTGGTAAATTACACAAAGGCGATAACTGACAAACAACTGAGCACAAAAACAAAGGAAGTACTGCTTATCACCCAATTTGTTCTGTGGAGAGAGAGAGGGGCGAGAATTTTCAGAGACTTGAACAAAGATGTACAACAGCTGGCACAGGAAGTAGTAACTCAGTTGTTGTATATGGAGAGGATGAACTTCAGGAGATAAACAGCACAACAAAGCTCAGGCAGAGACAGAGACAGTTCCTTTTACATTCTTTTTTATATTTTCCACTTTTACCCTTTTCTATTTTGATTTTATCTTCAGTCTTTTAATTTTGCTGCTCAATTGTTTGAGCATTCTATTTGCGTTTTCACATGGTGGTTACCATCCTTTTGTAACTAAACCTTATCTTTAATACAAATGAGGGCATGACCCCCATTTTTATTCAAAAAAATAAAAAGAATAGTATCGTTGTATAGGCTGTATAGGCATCTATTAGAATTGGGAGAGGGGGTGTGTCCGATGCCCATCGGATCAAACTCGGTTTGATAGGTGGTTTCTACCATCCGATCCACTTTAAGATCCCTGCACATCACTTTAATATCCGTGCTGTTTGCTTTAATATCCGTGCACACAGATCTTGAAGTGGATCGGACGGTAGAAACCACCCATCGAACCGAATTTTGTCCGATGGGCATCGGACACGCCCCTCTTCCATTAGAATTAGGAATAGGTGTACATTACTTTTTCTACTTCTTAGATATAAATAGGACTATACTGTAATAGAGAGATGAAGAAAAAAATAAATGCTTTTCTCATTTGTCTGTTTGGACTTTGGACAGAGAGAAATAAAGAGAAATAAAGTTCCATTTGTCTGTTTGGACAAACCAGACTCCATAAATGGATATATACTAATGCTTATTCAAAAAGAAGAAGAAAGGAATTGAAAAATTACCACATCAGGTCAAAATTAAGAAAAACGAAAAGAGAAAACATAAAATAGACAACGCATTTGAATTAAAAGAGCAAAACCTCTTGAAAATATAGATTTTTTTTTTTTTTACAAATTATAACCTAAAAATCAAATAAACCAGCCAATGGGGCAAAAAATCAATAAAAATGGCATACACCGGTTTCCCAAACCGGTGTGGAATTAAAGCCCTCTTCTGCACCGGACCCGAAACCGGTGCAGCAAATTTCTCACCCGGTTGATCCATTTTCCCATCAGGCTGTGGACTCGCCACAGAAAATCCACAAAAAGTCCTGCACCGGATTGGGAATCCGGTGCGGCTTGGGTTGAATTTTTTTCCGGTATTTTTATTAATAACCAAGCAACCCGCCCCCCAGTGGGGCGGTTTACACCTTACTTTTTTTTTTTTAATACGATGATGATAATTATGTTCATAACCCAAAAAAATTGATATGTTTCTTTGAAATTGGATAGAAAAATATATAATTTAGTTTATTTCGAGTCCTTGAAATCGAACCAGAAGACATAATGCTTAATAAGAAAATTCAGTTGAGACACTAAAAATCTTAAACTTAATTTTTGAGGCACTAAATGACGTTTTTTGACGATTCTAATTTGTCGGATACCCGGGGTTACACCCCAGGGTGCCAATCGCCACCGTCTCCTCCTCCCCTTTCCGAATTGGGGTCATACGCGTCAATCTGACTTTCCTAGCCAAAGTTATGGCCGTTTAAAGTTTTAGAAATTTTTCAAATCATTTTAATACAATTTTTTTAAATAATTAATAATATTTTTTTTAATTATGTTATTAATATTAATATGCACGATTTTTAGGAAAACATTTTAAATGATGTTTCTTAAATGATGTTATTAAATCATTTTTAAAAAAATTGACACTTCTACGAAAGTTTTTTTTTTTCTAATAACACACAATATAATGATTTTGGCGAAATGTTATGAGTGAAAATATTTGTGCAGTTTGGTTATTAATATTATATTATTTAATTTTTTGGTTAATGCCGGAATATTTTTTCCCCGAATCGCATCTATGTCTCCTCTCCTTTCCTCCTTTCTTTTTTTCCCCCGCACCGGATTGGAAAACCGGTGTGGCTATTTCTTGTGTAGACCCCGTGTGTAGAAATTTAGTAGGATTCATTCGACCGGATTGGGAATCCGGTGCAGAAGAGAGCTTTAATTCCACACCGGTTTGGGAAACCGGTGTATGCCATTTTTATTGATTTTTTGCCCTTTTGGCTGGTTTATTTGATTTTAAGGTTATAATTTCTAAAAAAAAAAAAAACTCGAAAATATAAGATACCTGTAAATTAATGATGCTAGATTTGGTGCTCCAGGTTTTCTGAAGTTACTTTTCTTTTTTCTTTTTCTTATTCCCCACAAACTTCCAGGTTTTCTTCTTGGCTTAAATAGCACCAAGTAAGAAAAGCATCAATAAAAAAAATAATAACCACCATGCTGCTGCACTATAATTGTATGATTGGTTATAAAAAAAATTGATTCAACGCAATAATGTTGATAGAAATGTCCAATTTGCGTTAAATTCATTTAAAATTTCAGAAAAAGACACCATATGGACCATATCTGACTTTGTTATTATTTTAGATGGTATTAAATATAATAACCCTGGCTTACTAGGTCTAGCTAGGTGGCAGTAAAACCAAATGTTGCAGCAACATGTAATCTTAAATCATATCTCTGGTACAATCTGTCGGTGATTAACAAAGATAGCAGGTTTTGACTTTGGGGTTTCAGATCCCTGAGGTCAGCTTCAGAAGAGGGTATGCAGAGGAAGGGGAAGAAGAAAATATTATGCAGAGGAGGAGATCGCTAGTTTGCCTCTGACTGAGCTTGTGCATCTGCTCCAGAAGAGGAGAATTGAAGAAGGGAGCGAATTGTACGAGGTACTGTGCGGAAGAGAAAAGATGAGAATGCTACGTAAAGTTTTGACGAGAACTGTAACTCTCAAATCAGAGTGTAAATTCACTGTTTGGAGGGTAGCCTCCCCCCTTCGTCTCTCACCTTCCTTCCTTTTAATGAGAATTTTCCTCTCGGTTGTGGAGCACAACCTAAGCAACCTATTATCCAGATAAACGATCTGAGCCGTCCATCTGTTATAGTGAATTATATTAGAATACATCAAAATTGGACAAACACAAAGATTTACTTCTTTATTTATTTATTTGTCACCTTTGTTATTCTAGTAGTTATAGGACGGTACATAAAAATCACTAAAGTCTAAATCATACACCCTATATAAGATAATAATAAAGCAAGAAATGCATTTGTTTATAATAAATTATTAGGAAACAAATGATTTATGCACTACAGTAAAATATAAACATAACACGACATCAGAAAAATGAATATATCAAATAAAAAGTGTATATTGGTGGCAGTTTTCCTTTTAAATCTTGTGACATTATTGATGCATTTTTTTTCCTACATCTCTAATTTTCATTGCATTAATTTTTATATGTAAAAAAATTGTTTGTGGTATAACCGTTTTTTAATATAGTGTATGTATGTTAATATTGTATGAAAGTTCAAATTATAAATACATGTCAGCTGTTACAATTAAACTCTCATTCAGGCTATGTGCTTTAATTATATGATATAAACACTTTCTTCATGATGCATGTAAGTTTAAGTAGGTATACAAATACTTTGTATAGCAAAAGATATAAACATATTAATAATTATGTATAAATATTTTTCAAAGTATACAAAGAAAAATTGGATGCAAATACTGAGTGCAATTATAAAAATGCACTTGTCGCTTTCTTTTGTTTGCCTTTTTTCTTTTTATAGTCAGCAAGAGGAACTGGTAGGGGTGAAAAAAGTATGTATAATATCAATTTAGATATGGGTATTTAATGTCCGAATCTCTATGTGGATAAGGATATTGATATAGTTTTACATTTTAATTATTCGTATTTAAAAAGTAGATATATTCCATATAATTTATATAATATAGATAAATATTATGAATTTTAATATTTTTAAATATTATTTTAATAAATATTTGATCTGACCAGGATCCGTATCTGTATCTGTCTAATATATCTGATATTCATTCTGTATCTGTATTCAGAAAATAAAAAAATATATAAATATGTTTCACCACTAACCGCTCAATATCCGCTCTGTTTTCATCCCTAGAAACTGGTGTTCAACAAATTTCATTAAAAGAAAAATAGGCATTACATACTAAAGCAAAAGGGTATAAATACAATCGCTTTGTGTTTCTCAGCAGTTCTATATTACACTATAATAAATCTTGATATAGTCAGGAACGATTAAAAAAATTGTACTGAAGAAATATTTTATTAATTTACCTGTATTATTAAATTATTTTGCAACTCGAATAGCAGTTGCATTGGTTGAATGCATGTGCAGTATCGATCCATAGATTGATTTATAGATTGATATGCTGTCTTGTCTAGATTCACTGATACATGCAGCATATTTTACCAAACAATTACGAAATTGTTGTTTGTGGTCGTGGCCTCGTGGGACAACTAAATTTTCAAATTTTTAAAAAGGTGTTAAGACTGAAGGCATCATCCAACAGCTGGTTCATATTTCCCAATAGTTCCATCACACTTGGAACATGATTTGACAAGAAAACACACCAAAATTGCCCCCATTTTTTTAAGCAATAGAAGAAATAAAATTAGATATGTTGAAATTTTTCATGAACTCATAAAATATGTCAATGTCACTGGATTAAAAACAGATTCGATATGTTAAAAAATTAATTAATGGATGTAAGCAATATGATTATATGAGTGTGTTAAATAATTGTTGTAAGCGTTTATAAAATAGGATCCGCCTAGCTGTCCTCCGTGAAATGTTCTCTATCTGTACTTCGGATAAAAATCGTTAAAACAGCTAAACGACAAACAAAAACGCGTAAAACCGCCCAAAAAACACGTTAATCGCGCAAAAGAGATGCGGACCACTATTAGTATTCATTTGTAACACAAATGTATTCATTTTAAGACAAAAAAGTATTTAATTAATGTCTGCACATTAAGACAAAAAAACTGGACACATCACTCACCATCTTTTACACGTTTTTAAAAGTGGTTTGTTTTTTCTACGTTCAATTTAACCAATATTTCTAACGATCTATAAAATAATTATATAAATCCCCCATTTCAATCCCTCCTCCGTTACCGTAGCAACATTAAAAGAATGTTATATTATAGTTCCCACTAATTATATGGTCTTCTCTTTTTCAGTCTCTCGCTTCGTGTCAACCTCCATAAATATAAATACTTGAAAGATAAGATATTAATACTTAAAAAGTAAAATTTTAATATTTTGATGCATAACTTGTTATGATCATTCATTTTCTAGTCCTCCAATGGTTTACGTGTCAATTAACCTTCCTCTAATAAAGTAGTGGGAACCCTATATCCCCACATCAACTTTTTCAAATCATCTCCGCATCAACCTTTCTCCTGAATTTTTTATTTATACCATATTTAAAAAATATATCTATATCACCATTTTTTCTGGGAAATTCCATATATACCACGTCCGCCAATTGAATTGGCGGACCCAAAGACAAAAGTCCGCCAATTAAATTAGTGGACCCAGTCTAGGGTCCACTAACAATTAAATATTTGGGTGGACCGGCCCTTTTTTTCTTAAACAAAAATTAAATATTTTTGAATAAGTTATATATTATTATTTTTTTTATTTTGTATATTTTTTATTTTTTTTATATAGTTTTTATATTATGTTTAATTGTTATCTTGTTTTAAATGTCAGTTATTTTGAAAATATCGCTCATTTGTTGGATTAAAATTTTGAATATATCGTTTGTTTGAAATGTCATTTGTCAATGAAGAAATAATGATGTAATGATGTTTGGAAATATCGTTCCTAAACCCCCTTCGCTCGATGATGACCCCATAGCGAGATAGGCATTTTTATTCACAGAGGGTGAGTATGGCCAGACTACGGTTTTTTTATCCTAGAGTCTATCAGACATCTGAGATTGAGGAGATTCATGAGGAGCCAATCCATTAGGAGGATGTCCATACAGAGAATGATGACTCATATATTAGCGAGACGCCACTCTCCAATGAGGTAGGGGATTTAGGAAGAAGCAGCAGAAGACATTGTTTAATCCAGATTTGTTAGTTATCATTTGTACTTTGTTAGTTGTTTTGTCAGATGATATGATATATTTATTTTGCTATTTTGTTATTTATTGACTCCTATCTAATTCTGACATAATCAAATGTGGTAGCAAAATTTGTTTTCTACTTATTTTTTTGGATCAACCTCAATGTGACTGTCACCTTTAATTATGTGAAAATTGAATAGGGATCATTGACCCATATCTATAATATTGAATCAGCCTCAATGAATCCGATGTTTTGATATTTATTGAAAAATAGACATACCACTGACTTTAATAATTGCTATATATATATATATCTTCATTTTGCCAGTATACGGTGTTACACGTGCCATAATTTGTTCCCTGCTCAGCCACTCTGTATGTCATAAGCGCGGTGTTGTTTCTGTTTCTTCCAATGTACACTCTACAAGAAAGTGTATTAAAATAATATGAAGATTTGTGAAAGCAAACATGTTGCATACATAATTCCCGTTTGGAAGAAAACAACAAGCTAGGAGCATATATACTCTGTTTCTGAGTGATTGATCAAGAGGTTGACTTGCGCGCAAATCTACTGCAAGATAAGATAAACTGACTCAACAATATCTGATTTTGTCAAAGCGGTTGTGATCAACAAGTAACGCAACAATAGTTTAATAATTATCAACGAAAGCAATTGATATGACAGCTCTTTGAACGGACACAACCAAGTAGCCGCTTGGATATAATAAATAACAACACATGACTAAGTGTTTAGCTATACATAACAATACAAGCCAAAACTTAAAAATTATTGAAGTGTGATAAAATTAAAAAAAATTAAGCCACTTTTATTTTTTGTTTTAAATAAAAGTCTTATAAAAAATTATCCTCTATCATTTTCTTCAACTCCTCCAATTTCTGTATTATTCTTGGCTGCATCATGTCCCTGGCTTCTCTCTTAACAATGCCATGTCTACTTAAATTGAAAGCATCTACAATTGTCTTTGCTGAGTTGTGCAAGGCCTCTGGTGTACTGCATAAAATATTTGTATACGTTAAATATTTAACTCCAGATAAAAAGGGAAAAATAAAAGGAGAAACAATTTATTTTTTTCTATTTAAAAATAAGCTGAAAGGAAGGGGGAGGGGTCGACAAAGGTAACGCACATCCACAAGTATTCGACTTCATCGGTTTCATACTCGAGAGGAGTAAATACGTCATTCAGTGCAGCAAGCCTTTCTCGTGGGTCCTTTAACATAAGAAGGTGTTTGAGTATTCTTATATCCTTTGGTATCATTTTCTCTATGCTGTCAAGTCCAGACAGGTAAAGATCATACATCACATCCTTTGCCTGTGAGGAAAAAAACAAAGAACATAAAAGAATAACCATTGAACAGATTAAATCCTGGTTATCACCAAAAGTTGCAGTGGGAAATTTCAGTACAACACCAGACAGGTTCTCTATCAGTGTAGCATTACTAATAAGTACAGCTGCTATAGACCCAGAACTATCTGCTTGTGATTTTGGTTGGGATAGTGCTAAATTGACTTCAAACTGCTCAAGTGAGGTGGAAAATTGAGCCTCTAGTGCAATATATATGGAGTCAGGTGGGCCAATACTAATGTATACTCATTGCTACCATGTTGCTTATCATCGAAATTGTTCAAAACCATGTAATTTAATCAAGCCCGTTTCCTTTATTTTTTTTTGTATTTGTTCTTTTTTATAACTAGCCCAGCCCATTCCTGACCCCATCAATGATATCACTATTCATAGACTTACAAAAGATCTGACTGAACAGCAGCCACACCAAGAGCCAACATATATTGAAACATCACCAACATCTTACCCAACCTAAGCAATGCTCAGCTCAAACAGCAGTCAACTACAAATAGGTTTCACCCAACCAAAGCAACGTAAACCTAACTTATCCATAAACTTAAATCTGAGCAACCCAAATCTGAACGTGCCCGTCAAGCGGAAAACGGAGTTTCGGTGCAACTTCAAACCAATCTTGTTGGATAATAACCTTTTGACAAGACAATCCATTACCATACCAGTCAGGTCCAGTACACGAGTATCAGTAAAAAACAGGCACTAGTATAATACAATACAAGCTCAAGCCTTACCTCATCCTTTGTCATAGTGCTCTCTTTGGCTTCTGACCAAGCTTTAGTATGCATCATTGGAAGGAAGGAGTTAAGCTGGTTCTTCATAGCAAGATCGTCTATCTTTTTGGATGTAATATCTCGAGTAGGTGAAGAAAAAACGTCATTCAAGTTCACCTCAGCAGCTACCATACCCTTCATGCTCCCCGGTGCACCGTCATATGATTGCGTTGCAGTCAGGCATGCCTTCCCCAGATTCATCAGAGCTGGAGAGAGTGTACACGTAATTAGTGGATTAGCATAACTAGCAGTGGATTTATACACCAATTTTGACAGATAGAGTATGAACACTCAAATGATTGAAATCCCAACAGTTGCCATCAATGTAAATTCCATACAACAAGTTTCAGTCTTTCTCATCTAATGCTCACAGAAAACAGCTCTTTTTGGGCAGTCACACCCAATATTTTACTGTACTAACAAATAGTACTCAAACTGTCTTTAATTTGCAAATAACGCCCAACAATTTTTAGGTTAGTTGAAAAAAATGACCAATTGTCAAAATAAGATTTAAGTCAACCAAAATTAACAACATTACCCACAAACTTTATATTTAACAAAACAAACCTCATGATAACCAAGATGAAACCCAAAACACAAAATCTTGTTGGCTTCATTTTAATTTAATTTGAGATTAGGGACAAAAAATACGCTACAGAGATCTTCATGGCTCTAACCTAACAATTTAGGTGCCTCACAGTAAACAGCATATCAAAAGGAATGCCAGGACTTGTTGCAAACACAAGAAAGCTTGGTGCATTTTTCAAATATGATAAGTATCAGGATTCAGAAGTCATCAGCAAAACCTAAAAGAAAAAAAAAAAAAAAAAGTATATCAAGGCACATCAAAATGCTTAGGCAATTCATACCATTTCTTTCCTCTGGATTCTCATAATATGAATCAGCCAGAGCCCGAACATGCACAAAAAACTCCTTTGTGAAGTCCTTTCTCCGTCTAGTCACAACTGTCAAAATTTCAGATGGGTCCTTTTTGATAACTTTAATAAGATCATTATGCCTTTTTACATCATCATCAACCTGAAAATAGATAACTGAGCTTACAATTGTCCCAAGTGAAAACATGTCAGAATTAAAAGTGTAACTTACCTCTTTCAATTTTCTGCTAAGTCGAAGGAGCTTATGCTTCATTCCAGGATCAGCCTCAGCATCAGCTCTCTCTTGACATCGCTTGTAGAAGTGAGGCCCGGTATCAGTCCATGTCCTACTGTAAGCCAAAAGCTTCCTCCAGTCTGCTGGATTAGGCTTGTCTACCAGAAAAACCTGATCCAGAAAGAAACATGAATGGAAAAGGAAAAGAAAATGATTTCAAGGGTTAAGAACAAAGGTCTATAAATTTATGTTTTATTCATAATTAAATTAGATTTTACCTCAATAAGTTTGTCACACACTTTAAGTATCTCAAACTCATCTGTTGGTATATATTTATCCTCAAACCTCCTTATCTTGTGCTTTGCTCGTTCCATGAAAACAAGTTTCTTTCTTTGTAGAACCAGATGTTGATCCTTCCAAGCAATCACTGGTAATGGTGGGAACACGTCCAATTACAGCAAGAGATGGAAAATACGGTTGGATAAAATCATGGCATAGCTGACCTAACATAACATTGGAAATTTTACAATATCACAAGTGGATTAATATCCAAGCTTACTTAATGACTTCGCATATGCACTATGCAATAAGCAAGCAAGTACGAACGCAACATCGGAAGGGTTTAAAATGAAACAAATAGAATAAGAAAACAGCATGAAACAGGATTTCACCTCTTAAACGGAGGGAATGGGGAAAAGCTTCTTTCGGTGGAAGAAAACGAAGAGAAGAGCCAAACCGACTTCTCCCACAAGTCGATGGTCGCAAGGCGAGAGAGAACGCTGTCTCCATGGCCAATTTCTCTGAGAAAAATCTCTGAATTCTAATCTAGAGCGAACTGTACTCTGTAGGGTTTAACGACTGGTACACTTGATAAGCCATTAGCGGGGCAACAGAGACCAGGCTAAATATATTGAATCCATCCTCAGTTAACTCAAATTTTAAGCTAAGATCTGAACCGTCCAATTTAAATCTGCACCAATATCGAAGGCTCCGTGCTCTATAGGTGTCCGCTGGATTGGCCTAAATTCTGATCGCACGGCCGAAATAATTAACTCTAACCGTGCGTTAACGCAGAGAATATATGAAATTATTGAAGGCTTTTCACGGGATGGCTGTATTTGGGCCTTTCAGCCCCAAATAGGCCTACTGATTGCTAAAGGCTATCTCACATGTTTTAAAAAAAAATACTGTTGTCACAACTCAAAATAGTTGAAATCGGCATTCGCAAGCGAATTTTGATATATAATGAAAGCCCTTTCGATAAGAGAGGAATTAATGAAAGCTCTCATTAATTTTGGCAAATTTCTCTGCTCTGACAAGACTTTTCATTATAGCACCAACGACTTGGGAGTACGTCTGATACCCATCGGACACTTTGATTGAATGGTTTCAATCACCATCCAATTTGTTTTAAAATTAGTGTGCTATACTTTAAATTTCATGGGTGTCTACTTCGATTTTCATGTGCACCAGGGTCGGTCATGGAGCAGGATAGCTAGGGCAACCGCTCCAGACCTCAAAATCCAAGAGGCCCCAAAAAAAATATATATATATATATAAAAAATATTTTGCATATATTAAAAATAAATAAAATATTATAGCTCAAATTTTGTATATATAAAGAGTCCAAATTTTTTTATAAATAGGTATAATGCTATTGGCATATCAATTAAAAATGAGACCGGTTAATAAACTTCCATAAGTACTTCAACACCATATGTTTCTAAGTCGTTTTTGCGTTTCAAAAGTCCAAATAGTCGATCCAAACCGTTCAACATGATATTTATATTAAAACTTACTTGGAGATCAAAATTTATCTATTTTTGAATTATTTTACTATTTTTTAAGGTAGGTAGAAAATCATTGTTTTTTATGTTCTAGAATCTTTTGAATCAATGGATTTTCTACATATATTAAAAAATGGATAAATTTCGCTGGAGGTCACTAAACTTTATCATTTGTTACGAATTGGTCACTCAAATTTGATTTGTCCATTTCTACTCCTCAACATTGTCACTTGTTCCAATCAAATCACTCTATACTTTTACATCCAAATCTTAACGGAATATTCCTATTCCGTCCAAAATATTATCGGAATATACTCATTCCATCCAAAAATACTAACGGAATGAGCATGTTAGACAAATCAAACTTGAGTTTTTAATCTGTGACAAATGACAAAATTTAGCGATCTTCAGCAAAATTTACACTTAAAAAATAGTAACAAAATTCCAAAAATTGTAAAATTTGGTCTCCAAGTACGTTTTAATATGGATATCATATTGAATAGTTCAGATTGACTGTTTGGACATTGAAATACAAAAATAACTTATAAACATATAGTGTTGAAGTCTTATAGAAACGTGTTAGCTTGTCTTATAAAAAAATTCTATATATAAAGGACCCAAATTTTTCTCCTGCTCCGGGTCCCAAAATGTTCAGGATCGGCCCTGATGTGTACATATTTTAAGATGAATCAGACTGTCATAGAACTTGTTGAACGTAAAAGTAGGTCCGATGGATATCGAACCTATTCCTTTCTCCATTATTTCATGCATGATCATGTCATGGTACATCTTGCTGCCAATCTCAACTCTTTCTTCCTCTACTTCTCCCAGAGTTTGGTCAATGTCCAGCTTGATCTCTCCTTTATTTATGACAGTGACATTAAATATAGCTCCAAGCTGTAAATTTACTTGATAAATGCTCAACAAAAAATAACGGAATACAAACAGAAACATAAAATAGTTAATGCCATTAGTAGTTATGTTCTTGGGCTTTGGCAATTTCTACCTATGTTTGGATCCACAAGAATAGCAACTGTTTTTAGAATAGCATTGCTATTCGGAACAAGATACATCCAAACGAGAAATAAAGCTAATCGGGATAGCTACTGTTTTAGAATAACATTTGTTGCTTTCAATATTAATACTAATCCAATATTTAAACTAATATTATATTACATTTAATATTTAAATTAATATTACATTATATTATTTTTAATCTAATAATATATTATATTTAAGATAATATTTTATTTAATACTAATATAATATTTAAAATAATATTATATTACATTTTAATATTTAAATTAATATTATATTATATTATATTTAAACTAATATTTTATTTAATACTAATCTAATATTTAAAATAATATTATATTACATTTAATAATTAAATTAATATTATATTGTATTATATTTAAACTAATATTTTATTCAATACTAATCTAATATTTAAAATAATATTATATTACATTTAATATTTAAACTAATATTATATTAAATTTAATCTAATATTTTATTTAATACTAATTTAATTTTTAAATTAATATTATATTACATTTAATATTTAAACTAATATTATATTATATTTAATCTAATATTTTATTAATACTAATCTAATATTTAAAATAATATTATATTACATTTAATATTTGAACTAATATTATATTACATTTAATATTTAAACTAATATTATATTATATTTAATATAATATTTTATTAATACTAATTTAATATTTAAAATAATATTATATTACATTTAACATTTAAACTAATATTATATTATATTTAATATAATTTTATATTTAATACTAATCTAATATTTAAAATAATATTATATTACATTTAATATTTGAATTAATATTATATTGTATTATATTTAATCTTATACATAAATTATTAAACAGTAGTTATTTCCTCCAAACTCTATTCCAAATATGCAATCCAAACAATTTTTTCACTGTTCTAAATAGCACTGTTTTTAAACAGTAGCTATTCTAGATATTCTAGAGTTATCACAATTGCAAACAGCTTATTTGTACCATCGGAAAATAATTTTGAAAAAAAAAAGATAATAATTCAAACTAAATTCGTCCCCAACTTTACAACACGGATTCGAGAAAATTCACTTCACAAAATTGAGGAAACTACCACATCAACATCAAAAGTAACTCATATTCATTTCTACTTGTGCTTAGAAATACCAAGGCCCACTTAAAGGATAAAGGCAAGCATTGGTAGTCACTCCCAAAAAAAAAAAAAAAAAAAAAAAAAAGATAAAGGCAAAATTGTCAACACGCAAAAGGATAAATTCTCCAGCACCCTATTCTAGTTGCCTAACCCTACTATTATCAAAAAGATAAAGGCCCAAGATAGAAAATGACCAACTTAAATTTGCCAAAAAAAAAAAAAAAAGGTATAATCTTTACCTTTGGTGGCATAGCGACCAGCCGACCACAAAAGCCTCCCCCCACCATCTCCATCTGGCTTTGTATAATGTAACAGAGATTCTTGGTATCGCGCGAATCTTGAAACCCAGCCATGTCGTTCTTCTTTGGCTACATGGTTTACAACTCTATGCTTTGAACAGGAGCGGATCTCACTGTATTAGAGAAGTGGCTAAGTCACCCACTCATCCCTATAATTTTAAAATTTTAGTTGTGTGTATTAAAATTTAATGAATTTTTTTTTTTTTTAGAACTTTCTATGTAGTTAAGCCCCTTTCAATAATAGTCAAATCTTGTAGTCTGGTGGTTAGACCTCTATTTTATGGGAGAGGAGGGTGTCCGATGCCCATCGGATCAAACTCGGTTCGATGGGTGGTTTATACCGTCCGATTCACTTTAAGATTTGTGCGCACAGATATTAAAGTGATACGCACAGATCTTGAAGTGGATCGGACGGTAGAAACCACCCATTGAACCGAGTTTGGTCTGATGGGCATCGGACACCCTCATGTCCCCTATTTTATAGTTGAGAGATCTTGAGTTCAAATTTCACTTACCACATTATACATTTTAATTTTTAGCACTCTTTATAAAAAATTTCTAGTTCCGCCCCTGCATTGAAATCTCAGAACATATATAGCAACGACGTTACTAAGCACGAGTCCCTATCCCCTCAGGCAAAGGCAGAGGAAAAATAGAAAATGAGATTAATTGACTCTCATTTTTTATTTTTATTTTTTATAATTCTGTAATTTTTTATATAATTTAGAATAAAATGACATGATATTGTAAAATTAATTCTCATTCTCTCTAAATATATTTTATAAAATTAATTTTAATTTTTTGGCATCATTCTCATTCTCATTAAAAATTGATTCTCATTCACGAGAATTTCGAAAAGCAATGCCACTTTTATTTTATTTTTTTAATACTACAGATAAAAGACATCGGACATAAAAAGTTCATGTAAGCACACATTTTTTTGCCACAGTAATGAAATTTATTTTTCTTCTTCATCGCTACATGTGATTCTCCAACAAGAATCGAAAAAGAAATTATTTAGAGTTCCTTATTTGTCTTTACAAATTATAATGAGTGAGTGAGACTACATGCATAGTGCGGATTTGGTTCATATTTTGAATCAATATCTCCGTTTTCAAAGTTAAATAGTTGATCTAAATCATTCAATATAATTTTCATATAAAAATGTATTTGTAAATCAAATTTGTTTGCTATTTTTCTAGATAGGTGGAAAACACTTGATCTAAAAATTGACCATTGTAAAGTACTGATTTTCTACCTATTTAAAAAAATAGTAAAAAATTCTTAAAAAATGGAAATTTTAGTTTTAACGTATATTTTTATATGGAGATTGGTTAAGATCAACTATTTGAATTTTGAAAATGAAGATATTGATTTATAGTATAGAGTATAGACCAATGTGTGTATGCAAAACACCATAACCTCACTCAGTTATAATTTTATTTTATTTTGTTTCAAATGCACCTGATTTATTCTTTTGAGCCCGACTTAAATATACTCGATATATACATTTTTGGTTGAATTTTTAATATACAGTCACTAAAATAATATACGATTCTTACTTATATAGATTAAAATACTTAATATCCCCCCCCCTATTGTTAGTCATTAATAAATATTAATAATTAAAAAAGTTTGGCCTAAAAGTAATGGATGTATGTGAGTTATATAAAATTTCTATTTGTCAAAATGATCTGAAAACAAATAAAAGTCACAAAAGGTCTCCGTTTAAGTCTTCTAGTTAGAGAAAAAAAATGAACACAAAAATTACAGGATTCATGCCTTTTCTGGTGAAAAGAAAACGAAAAAAAAAGAAGAAGATCAGAATCTATCAATTTGCCGTAGTTCTCATTCGTCCATCGTACTATGGAGAAGAGAAGTAGACAGTCTAACAAATGAACTCAGGGGGCCCAATTGTGAGGATAGCCTAACACAGCTTTTCCAGTTTCTTGATAAATTAGATATGAAACAGCTAAAGGGTGCTTCTTTAGAAAACTTTACCTTTGCCAAATGCTGATTTTTTTTTTTCTTTTTTTTTTCTTTTCCTGTGATCTGATATTTCTAAGTTTTTCATTCTTTCTAAGTGATACAAAAAGCATCAGTTTTGCAGCCTTGGAAAGGAACATCCAACCTTCTCTAAAGGCAACATTAAGTTACAACTTACAACCACCTCGACGCAAACCGGTGGCAAGACACTAGACCACGAAAATGGCAAAAGTACAACAAATTTTTACAACAGCAAACCCCAATTCTACCACCACCAAAATATACTAATTGAAGAGATTGGGGATGCAGGCACCAGACTCCTGGCTCTGATGCTCCTTCCAGATGCGGCCAGTTACACGCAACTTCAGCTCCTTGCGTTCCCCACCAGAGAAGAAAAGCGCCATGTTTCTCTGGATTATGAGGCCATCATGGCTATCTCGTACTTTCCTATGACTATCTCGAATGCTTCGAGGGGTGCCTTCCCAGACCATTCGCCGGCCACTGGCCCCAACCTCAATGCTATAGCTGTAGGTCTTTGCCTCATTCTCGTCCCCCATGAAACGGATGAACGCCATGTATACTGGAGCCTGCCCGAGCAAAAAGGCCTCAAAGTGCAGGCAGAAATACTGCCCGAAACAATGGAACACCTACCAGTAGAAAAAAAATTAGATGATTCTGAAAATGTTATTCATGAAAAGATGAACAGGATTTAGTGGCCAAGGCTACATCTAGGCATAGAGAAAGATCCAAAACAAATTATGATGTTTAGTGTCAATTATATAAAAAAAATTAGTATATTGAGAGCTTATGGGTTCAAAACCCAACCTCTTATATCCATTCCACACAAAAAAAAAATACAATCGTCACTAAACATAAGAAGCAGAAATAGAAATAAAAACGGAAGCAACATAAGTAGGCGCAAATATAAAGCTAACAGCAAAAGGAACAAAACAACATACATATATAATTTCAGAACTCAACCAGCACACAACTAATATTTTACTACATAAAAAAAAAAAAACTAATATTTTACTGGTACAGGTATTGATTAACACAGTACCAGTATTATATGATTCTACTATATACACCTAAATTTTGTGACTTAAATGAAATGGCTGAGCGGATAAAACCAAAGAAGCATGCATTGCAAGAGCATACAAAGATCAAACTATGTAACTTATAGGAAAAATTAGGAACCAGTATTTGAGTGATACTCACAGTCAACATCCAGGTAGCATTCTCAACATCTCGTGGGTTGGATTTCACATAACGATGGTTGAACGTGGAACCAGTATGCATATCAACCCTATGGTCATCTCTTAGATGCATGACAAGCTTGGCTATATCCCCGGTCACTGAGCAGTCGGACCCGGCATAAGGGCAGCAAAATGGCCGGTACCTGCACTGGGACTCGTGCTTGGGTTTACTGAAATAAGGAAATATCTCGGGGCACCCGAGAGAGGCATACTTGCATGGCATATCGAGTGACTCTGCCACTTTTTCCAAGGCCAGGCACCTGATGTCACCGAGCTCCTGCCGACAGGTGGGGCACCGGTTGTGCACTCTTGTTTTGCAAGATGAGCACAGTGTGTGGCCGTTCTGGCACTGTAAGATTGAGTCAAAAGATGGTAAATATTTGTTGCAAGTTACAATCATTATGAGTTGAAAAGGGAAAGGGAAAGGGAAAAACATTTCAATATTAGACAATTGTGCCGTTTGGTTATATTTGGGCACAGTAATAGAGTAAAATATTAATTGTCAATCTTTATTTCCCAATGCAATTTGGGGAGGCGTGCAATTAATTCAGAATTTAAGATTCAAATGGAACTCGAATGTCAAAAGTAGTTACTTTAGATGCATCGGGACTAAAATTGATTGTATTTCGCAATAAACGGCAAAAATTCATTAACGAGAAAGAAATTATTCGATCATCAGGTTTCCAATTTCAACTAAATTATTTGGTTTAAAATGATTACATTCTTATTACAATTGTCTCAACTAAAATGAAGGCAATTATACCCAACCTACATCACACTAACCCTACCGTCAAATTTCCACTAAGTAATTCCAATTCAAAACAACAATCCCCCTAATTTGAATCAATTCGACCAAGACTTACTTTTACACAGATTTCCATCGAGCGAAAAAAAAGGGAAGGAAAAGAAGGAAAGGAAAGATAACCTGGTGAATGGGAGGGAACATAGACTGCGTACATACGGGGCACTCCAGCAACTCGTGAACATTTGATGTCTGAAATACACCGGGTCCATGCGCCGTACCACCGCCGGAGCCTGCCGCGGCGCCTGAGATTGTGTTCTTTGTGAAAGCGCGCGAGTGGCGCGACACCTCGTCCTCATCCGACGAGGAGGAGGCTTTTTCTTGGAAATCAAACTCCATCTTTGTACCTCGTCCTTCGAGGAGAAGGTGGAGGCAGCGTGGTGTGTCCCAGAGACGGAGAGAGAGAGAGAGAGAGCCAGCGATGGAGCTTTCTCTTTTTCTTTATCCTTTTTCTTTAAATGCGTTTCTTTTTGCCTCTTTATCTCTGTGCTCTCCCTTTCAATTTAGAATCTCAGATCCTGTGCGGCAGGTACGGGAGGATCATACTGACAGGTGGGCCCCGTAAATCATGCAAATAACACTGAATCCAGTATCCGCTACAGTGGTTCGCAATATGCTGTTTTTCATTTTCAAAAAACTTTCTGGGGTGTTTTAGTCTACGCTTGCAGCCTTGCAGCAGGTCAGGCTCCTCTCTAATTGTATGGAATTCTTTGGAATGTCCAATCCTAATCAAGTCCGTTAATTTGAAATTGGACAGTTCAGATTGCTTTGCCTTGTAATTAATGTTGGGCCCCAGAGCAGGTGTCTGACAGCTTACCCGTCGAGCATTATTTAAACCGTTAGATCTTAAATATGCGGGTAAAATTAATCTGGGACCATGCAACGAGTTCCTGGCAATAGGAGAGGAGCCGAAAGCCTATGCTTGCAGGCCAGAATTCGCATCCTCTGAGATATCTTAAACTTTGCGTGACTTTTTGGAATATCTCAATCGTTCAAATACATTCTGCACGAATCTCAAAGCTCAAATAATACTGGCCCCCTACGATTTCCCGAATAGGCACCGGACCCGTCGGTCACGCAAAAATTGAGATATCTCAGAGGATACGCACCCTGCAGGCCAGGTGGAGAGAATTAGAATTCGCATCCTCTGAGATATCTCAAACTTTGCGTGATTTTTTGAAATATCTCAATCGTTAAAATACATTCTGCACGAATCTCAAAGCTTAAATAATACTGGCCCCTACGGTTCCCCGAATAGACACCGGGCACGGCAGTCACGCAAAAATTATTGATGCGTCACATGCGTGATTTAGTTGCATGTACTCTCCGTTTTGATCAAAACGGAGAGATCTTCCACGCTTTCTACCACCGAGACACACAGTTTTGGTTTAATGGACCAGTTCCCACACTGGAGGAGAAGAGTCGTACAATTTTTGAGTGACACGCGCGGCATCCTGAATTCCCTGATTCTAATTTCAAACCGAACTGATTGTACCCCGTTTAAATTACGAAGCATCTATTTGTACGACCGAGAGCCGGACTCTGACTGGATTAAGAAAATGTTTAAAGGCTTTTTTTCACCTGTTTCGACTGAATGTAAATGCACAATTGCACAAAAGCACACCGACACACTTGTACTTTCAAGTTTCAACGTGACAACGTGTCCCTGCCTGTCCGCGATTCAAAAAAAATATTAACTACCTCTGCAGGGTGCAGAGTAAACCTCCATGCCGCAATGTTTTTTCAGGAATCTTAACAGAAAGTCGCTCCAATGTGATCCGACATTTTTATTAACATCGAACATTAAATGAAAAATAATAAATATACTCTGTTTAACTGGATATTTATAAAAATATTCAGATCAGCAAAAAACCGGCCGGTTCTAGTTAATAATGAAACTGGCCAATAATTACTTGTCTAGAGTAAAACAAAAAAATGAAACTGGCCAATAAATTACTTGTCTAGAGCAAAACAAAAAAAATATATATATATATGTTTACGGCATTATAAATATCCTGTTTCTCTCTCACTCACAACTCGTTCAAACTCGCTAGAGAAGAGAAAGAGCGAAAGAGGACAAGGGAAAGAGGTGATTTCAGACACAAAAAGGGCGATTGCGGAGATAAAAAAATGAGAAAAAAAGAGCGAGAGGAGGGTCAACATGTGATCAAAATAGAAATGAGAAAAAAAATAAAAGAACTGTCAAGTATGTTTTATATTAAATTAATTCGAAAGTTTAAATTTTTTGCATGTAGAGGCATCACTTATAAGATAGACGGATTTCAACATTTAAATTTGTTATTTGAAACTATTCTGATAGATTTTAGAGATGAGTTGACAAAAAAAACTTAAACAAATTAGGAACAACTTAGTCCTACTCACTATGTAAATATTTAAATAGCCCAAGTTTGACGAGTTAAAAGGACATACATTAGAAAATATATATAAATATCTAAAGGACATACATTAGAAAAAATATATAAATATCTATCTATATATATATGTATATATATATATACGTATATATACATGTACGTATATACATATATACACATCTATATAGATATATATACACATCTATATAGATATATACCTACATATATATAGATATATACCTACATATATATATATATATACACATACATATATACATACATACATACATATATATATAACCTACATACATATATATATATAGGAAATTGCTAATATGCTACGCGTAGCATAGAGGGCCTCCGTGCAACGGCTCAAAATTTGAATTTTCAAAATTCTAACGGTCGATCCGAACGTTAGATGTGTTCTACATATTGAAATGTGCTTGGAGACTAAATTTTATATTTTTTGGATTTTTTTTTACTATTTATTAAGTCACTTTGAAAATCGCTGATCCAACGGTTTCACTATTTGGTTAAGCCACCGTTGGATCAGCGATTTTCAAAGTGGCTTAATAAATAGTAAAAAAATTCCAAAAAATGTAAAATTTGGTCTCCAAGCACATTTCAATATGGAGAACACATCTAACTGTTCGGATCGACTGTTAAGATTTTAAAAACTCAAATTTTGAGTCGTTGCACGGAAGTGCTCTATACTACACGTAGCACCGTAGCCCTGTCCTATATATATGTGTGTGTGTGTGCGCGCGCGTTGTCTTTAGTGAGCACTTAGAAAACTTCTTAATTTGAAAATTGGGTTTGGTTAATTGACACAAGCACTAGGGGTGTCAATGGGTACAGTACGGATTGGATGGAGACATTTTCATACTCATATCCATTAAAATTGATCTTACCCATACTCTACTCTTACCTATTATGAATTAACTTTAACTTACCATACCCTTACCCGTTAATATTATCGAGTAACGAAACGGTAGCGGGTGAATAACGGATAATACTAATATAATAATTAATTTTATAATATTTTATAAATAAAAAAAATTCATTATGTTTTACAAATTATATTTTACTCATTATATAAGATAAGTATTTAAATTATTTTTTCACACATTATAATTTTTTATTGTAAAATTTGAAATTTGAAAATAAAATTGAGTCACAACCATTGTGAAAATTGAAGTGGAAATATGAATGTAAGTTAGATTCTTGCAGAACTTACATTACATTCTTACGATTGATTAAAAAGGCAAGAAAATTAAGAGGGAAGGAAAAATATATCAAACATACACTAAGTGTGCACTATAATAGAAAGACGCAGTTTAAGGTACTAAAATAGAAAAGTAAATTTAAGTGCACTAGAAATTGAATTGAGTATATATAATTTTAGATTTTATAATTACCCTATGGGGTAACGGGTACAAAATAGTCATTACCTATACTGTTTATCCATTTTTTAACAAAAAAATAAATTCTTACCCATACCCATATCCAATAAACTAATGAGAAAAAAATATTATCCATACCTGTTTTATCGAATACAATGCGGGTTAGATAAACCATAAACGGCTGAAAATGTACCATTAGCACCCCTAACAGGCACACTGAAATTTTCTTTTAATATTGTAATGCTTTACTGTAGAATCTATTTGGGTACAGAAAGTAGTATCGTTCTCTTTTTTATTGTAATGCTTTACTGTGACCTACTTGGTATCAGTCTGTGTTCGTCTTGAACTCTTGATTATTCATATTTTTTATGCTATTTTTGCAAAAAAAAAAATTAGTTCTATTATTTTAACTCTTCAATTGGGTTTTTGAACATTTCCCAGGCCGAAGCAAACCATTTTGGAGTCTGAAGGAGTATCCGGTAAAGTGAAAAATTCACATGTAACACTACTACAGAATATGGTGATTGTACACGGATAAACCAACTAGAGCTACACGGATTTCCAACAGTGTAGGATATTAGGGTGTAGGAATGTCCCATCTTTTGCAAACGGATATTTATCCGTGTGCAATTATCAACAATCTAAACGGATTTCTAATTAAAAGCCGTGTAGAAATCCAACTAGAGCTACACGGTTTTTTAATAGAAAATCCGTGTAGGAATATCAACATTCCTACACGGATATTTAGTTAAAATCCGTGTAGCTCTCCTAAACATAATATTAAATAAATAAACCGGGTTCAGTAACCTTCCTACACGGATTTTTAAGTAAAAATCCGTGTATAATTGTTTCCTACACGGATTTTTAAATAAAAATCCGTGTAGGAAAGTTGCTGAACTGTTTTTTTTTGTTTAGCTAGCCTCCACTCTTGCTAGCCAATAATATATATTTCAGATTGAATATATAGAGAGCATTTTGTAAAAATAAATACATAACATTTTGCAAAAATAAATAGAGAGCATTTTGTATATACATATAACCTTTTGCAACACATATATATACATAGCTTTTTATACATGCAATCCTTTTGATCCAACATATGACATATACCTCTTAAGATCCTATACAATGTTTGTATAAAAATTATGTCCTCACCACTTAGTAACCATGTGATCAAGGTTTGGGCTCATGTTGCCAAAACTCATGGCTATGATCTACTCTAGCACGAAATTTCATACATACTAAGTTGTATTAGATCCAACATATCAAAAAGGGAGTTTGCATGTGATCCATGACATGATATCTCTTGGTTAAAGGTCTCCAACAATATTGCATCTCCAATGAAAAATGCAAGGATCAATATTTGTGATTTGTGCATACATACATACATCATAGGGAATAAAAATTCTCAATTAAAATTTATACATAAAATTAATTAAATCTGTATGGCTTTTATACAAACCACTAAAAATTAATTTCGTAAGAAAAAAAATTACTGCATCTTAAATGTATTTACGAAGGGAGGGTGGCGAAGATGATAGTAACCAACTAAGACGAAGAGCACAGTAACCAACAAAAACCCTACAAAACCAAAAAGATAAATAAAAGAGAAATAAGTAATAATAATTACACATTACCTAAATAAACAATAATAAGTAACAGAAAATTAGAGAAAAAATATATATATATATACATACGTGGCTAACCTTAGCAAGATAGAGAGGAGAAAATAACAACTTCAAATATCTCAGATCCCAGTTGTGCTATGAGCTGAAATCAGACTAATATTTTAATACAGAGATAGAGAGAGTATTATAGAATCAAAACGGCGTTGGAGGGAAAAGATCTTTTTATATAACCAAAACCCTAAAACTACCTTTCTACACGGATTTTTCACTATAAATCCGTGTAGCTCTCTCTAGTATTTCTACACTGTTATTTAAATAATAATCCGTGTACAATAACCCCTTCCTACACGGATTTTTCAATAAAAATCCGTATAGCTCTCTAGCATTTCTACACTGTTATTTAAACAATAATCCGTCTACAATAACCCCTTCCTACACGGATTATTTTTATTATATTTAACTAAATATCCGTGTAGGAAATGTAAATTTCAAACGACTTTTTTGAAACACTATTTTTTAATGAAATATCCGTGTGGGATTCTTAAAGATATCATTGATCATTGGAAAAATCCTATTTGGTACACGGTTTTACATAAAACCGAGAAAATCCGTATACAACCACAGTGTAGGAAGCGCCATTCTGTAGTAGTGTAATGAGTTTCTAAGTTGAGTCTACTTTATTTATTTTTCTTTTTTTTGTTCTCGTCATATTTGTTGCAAGGGCTGTCAAAAAAACTTGTGGCTCGTTCGTGACTCACATCTGGCTCGATCGGTAACAGCTCGTTCGATAGTGGATCCGAGCTGTTAACGAGCTGGCTCGCTATCAGCTCAGACCATAATTAACAAGTTTGAGCTGGGGCCTAACTCGGCTAGGCATCAATTTGTGAATTTGTATGAATTTGTGTGTATTTTATACTGTCAAGCTTGGTCCAGCTCGGTTCAGTTCGGTCCAGCTCGGTCCAGCTCGGTCCAGCTCGGTCCAAAAAGGTTTGTAATTTTTTTTTTAAAACAAGGTCCAACCAAACCCAGTGAGCCAGCTCGCGAGCTGGCTCGGTCTAGCTCGTCACGAGCTGAGATTTTAGCTCGCGAGCTGTTAACGAGCTGGCTCGCTAACAGCTCAGTCCATAATTAACGAGCTGATCTAAGGCCTAACTTAGTCCGAGCCAGCTCATTTACAGCCCTATTTGTTGCACTATTAGGGTTCTAAATGGCTTGAGGTGATGAAAAAGAAAAGAGCAATTCAAGAAGGGGTAATCAAATTGGCGCAAGAAAAAAAAAATTGCCCAACTTGTTGTAACAAAGGTAATCTTATGTGGGAGAGGGTGGTTTCTGATGCCCATCGGACCAGACCATCCGATCCACTTCAAAATCTGTACGCACATATATTAAAGCAAACAATACGGATATTAAAGTGATATGTACAGATTTTAAAGTGAATCGGACGGTATAAACCACCCATCGAACAAACTCTGGTCTAATGGGCATCGGACACCCCCTCTCCCAATCTTATATATGGTTCAGCCATCTTATTCTACACAGGCCCTAAATTAAAATGTATCTGATAGGATCATGTTACACAGGCCCTAAATTACATCTAGGCTTAAATAACATCTGGGACTCGGACCTTGCGATCAACAGGCTAGCCCAGAATACGAGAAAACAAGCCCAAATAAATACAAGCCGAAATCCATAATTGAGTTCAACATGCCGACATACCGGTATGGCCCAATATGTGCGGGATAACCGCCACACGATTTCCATAATCCCGCACACAATCTTATAACCGCTCCCACGTTCTCCGATGAATCCGCAGAGGGACGGTTAGAGATCAGGGTATAAAAAGCCTCAAATTTTCTGAGAGGGGGATCGAATTTTCTATCAACAAAAACTACACTAAGAGAGATATCGATAGAGAAGAGTACAATATCTCACATCCTCATCCTGATTCCTTCATTGGGTTGGCTTGTATCCCGCAGTGAGCCAAGAACAACGCCATCTCGACTTATCTAGCGAGACAAAGAGAGACCCAGCTTTTAGCATCATCTCGACTTATCGACCGAGATAAGGAGAGATTCAACCCAATCAGCTCACTTACAGCATACGGGCTATCCACTCCAGATAGGCCGTATCAGTATCCAATGATTGTCATTACCTATTGTAGGAAGAAGAACCGGTTATGGGAGCAGTTACTTCAGAGAAAAAGGGTGAGTCTTTTGTTTTTGTTTTTTCATTTTTTTATTACCTCCCCTTGCTTCTCATAACATATTTTCTTTGCATTTAATGTTCTTTTTATTAAATTACAGAGATTTGTGGTACAAAAAGAAAGGCAAAGAGCTTCAAGGACGATGAGTACTATATCACTTCCGTGCCGCCAAATCAAGTATAATTTTCATCTGTGTCCTTCTAAATTTTATTGTCTTTTGAAGAAAAGCATTTTCTTGTGTTCATTTATTTTCATAAAAATATGCTCATCCTGTAGCTTCGTGGAGCAGGACTCTCTATGAAGGGCAATGACGGTTTTGTGTCCAACAGGTAAATTATCTTTCTCACTGGTGTTATTAATTTGTTGTATTGGGCATATGTTGAATGCAGATTCAATGCAGCTGTTCTTGATTTGGTTGCTGATGACAGTTCTGGTATTCAAAAGCAAAGAGCACAATATCACTGGGATAAGGTGCCCATCTATCTGTATTAGTGTGGTTATCACCATATTTTTATTGTAGATTTCATTAATATGCTTTTCTTTCTTCCTTTTTTTTTTATTTACTACAGAAAAGTAAGAAGTATGTCAAGTTGAATAATGGCGAACGTGTGACAGCTTCTGGCAAGGTGTATATGCTCATTATTTTTTGTGCAGTTTACTGATCTTATTAATGGATTGGCCTTACAGTTTGTCCATTGACTGTTCAAAAGAAAAAAATCAATTATTTTTACAAAAGAATGCAAAATGATTTCTCACAGATAATTCTTTTTGGGAATAATTAGTGATTAGAGATATAAAATTAAAGGGGACTATAAACAAATAATTTGCTTTCATCTACTGAAATTTCACAAAGCCAACATATACAATAATTAATCAAAAGAGCAATAAACCAAACACTTGCTTTCTTATTATTAATGAACATTTACAAGATAAATATTTTTTGTAGCTTGAACTACACTGGTGGCAAAGGGGGCTCCTCCGATGACAACTCCCCGGTTTTGACATCAGCACGGCACATGGGACATGTCGAGTGTGATCCAAGCCACTTGTCAATACACATCAGATGAAACACATGCTTGCATACTGGCAGCTGCCTCACCATCTCCCCTTCTTTCACCGTTGCAATACAAACCGCACACTGCAACCAACCAACACCTCCATTGCTGCCATTGAGGTCCTTGAAATCATCACCAACATTTCGTTGGAAAGAAAAACTTGGAATTTCTGCTATATCTGACGGGCTTAAACCTTCCACAGCAGCATGGGCTGCATGGTGCAATTCAATTGTCTCGGTCTCTGGCGGAGCCGAGTGAAAATAGTACCATGTAAACCACATCATGGAAAGCAGAACAACGACGGTGATGACAGAGGCCCACACGTAGCTGAGAAAGAAGAAGACTACGCATATAATTGCAATGGTCGTGAACCACAGCATCACAAGCTTACTACACCGCTCCGATCTGGCATCGCTTCGCCGCCGTGGCCTAAACTCTACCTCGAACATGGTAACCTGTTGTTGTTTACGTTCTAGGTTTGGTGTGATTTGAGTTTAGTGGCTATTCCGAAGCTGTGAAGACAATTTAACATTTGTGTTTCTATATAAAGAAGCCGAATGATTGGCCAATTGGGGGATGTCTGACTTTGAGGGGTAATCTTATGCGGGTCGGTATTTATTTGGTGTAGTTCCTTTTAAGATATTGTCATGTAAATTCCCCAAGGTCAAATACGCTTGTTGATATTAAATTTATGTAGACTAAGCAATCTTTCTAAAATAAAAAATACAAGTTGTGAGCAACTTGCCGTTTCTTAACTATTTAATTGATCAATCACTATTATTCAAAAATTGGTCCAAAATAAGTACTGTTATTCAAAAGATTTGGGAAAATTCAGAAACAATAATTTTGTACTCATATGAAAAGTTGGTAAAAAAAATATTCTAAAAAAATATAAAATTTGGTATATCTTCAAACTTATTTTAATATAGATATCATGCTAGTGGTAAAACAAAAATATATTTAAGGCCTGAATGTGAACAATATAGTTTCTATATATAATATAGCAAATAAATCTATCTAATAACTGTATATATATCTCAACTAAAATGATTAAATAAGAAATTTTAGATTTAGACCAACTAATTAATTAAGATAATTCTGACAACTGCATATCTCAACTAAAATTGTTAAACATACTGTTGATTATATAATTATAAAAATTTCCCATTATTTCATCGATTATTCAAATCATGTTAAAAATCACCACTAAACAACCAAATTGATACACCATAAATATTACTTATATTTCTCAATTTCTGAAATATTTGTTGTTCAATTTATAAATATATAGGACCATAAACTACAATAAATATCCAAACAAGTTATCATTTTTTTTTTTTTTAAGATGAAATGAAACAAAAAGAATACCTGAAAATATATTGTTTAATTCACAACAACAAATATTACAGTCACACAGTATACCCATTAAAATATCACCAAAAGAACTTGATGATTTTTTTTATAAATCTATTTATTTACAACAACAAATTAAAATTTTTATTTTTAATTTCTTGTACATCTACTATATCAATATTATAATCAAGAGAAAAACTTTAACTAGTTTTTTTTATTAGAATAAACTAATATTCTAATATTCGAGTAAAATATATTAAATATATAAACAACAAATGAAGTACACAATGAGAATTTGTGTTCATCTGATAACAACAACAGGTGGTAACACAAGTGTCATTTTTGTTTAAAAAAAATGATCTGGTATGCCTTGTGAATTAGTGTCAGTCTGATTAATATTAGTACTATTCCTGGTTTAGATAATCTGCAATAGAGAAACCCATCTTTGTTTTGTGGAAAAACCTTTCTTTATCATAGATAGCATGGGGAATGCTGTGCTAAGTAAAGAGGAAATATTAATTTGTTGTTGTTGCTTTGGTTAGGTCAAGACAGAGGGTGGTGCAAAAGTCAAGGCTATTAAAATAGGAATTTATAAAAAATGGAAGAAAAACACTCACAGGAAGGTCTCCCTTTCTGGAAAAGATGCAGATGATACCGACACAATTCGTCGTAGCGGTTGCAGCGCACAAGGTGATTTTTATTTCAGAATTCATAAACTATGGTTTATCTGTTAATGTGAACGAATTTCTTGTGGTTGTAATTTTGCTAGTGAGGCCTAGTGTAATGCTTAATTGAGCTTTCAGTATAATGACATAATAGTTATTCTAGCAAAAAATCAAGTAATATATAAAAGAGGACATCACCAGTACTGCATCAGAAAAATCCAGTTTTTCTTTTGATATACTATTTATACAATACCAATCTGAAAATTTTGTTATCTGTAGTCTGGAGTGGATATAGTCCATAACTTTTGTGTTATTGATAAACAATGTTATATTTTGTAGGTGGGAATCAAAGAGGGAACAATAGGTTTGTGAAATCAGGGAGAAGCCGCTGGTCAGTACCAAATGCCAATGTACCTTCTGAAATTAAACACCCAGAACAGGTGCGTCCGTAAGATGCGACAGCAAAAGGCTAGCAGGATTGATCGGTTTAATCAAAAGCATACCAAATGCAATAAATTTCACGAGGGGAAAGGAAAAGGAAAGGGTATGGGAGGATTGATCAGTTATGATGCAACTTTGAGGCTGAGCAATTTTGTAGGAAATTGTTCTCTTCTTGTGTTTGTCGGTTATTCTTTTGACATTTATGAGAGAATTTTTTTTATAACCCATAAATAGAAAAATCAAATTTAGAATTCTAGTATGAATGCTTTGATATTTATAAAAACATAAAGAACGAGTTGGCAATTCGTTCTCTAATAAACGGTTTTTTTAGCCCGGAACAAGTTGCCAATTCGTTCTCTAATAAAATATTATTATTTTTTTTTAGGGTTTACTTATAAAATAAATTAGATATTTTGTTTGATTTTATATATTAACAATAAGATTAATGGAACAATTTGAAGAGATTTTTTTTGTATTTTAACTATTTTATCATTTTATCAAATCAATGGATTGGTTTTCTATATAAAAAAATCAATAAATATTTCGGTGAAGAAAATTAGAAGAAAATGTAAAAACCAACTCCACTATATATAGAGAGAGAGAGAGTAAGGCTACCTTGCTTTGCAAATTAAAGTGGGTATTTTAATTTGCAATCATATCTCTATTTTCAAAGTTCAAATAGTTAATCCGAACTGCTCAACATGATATCCATATTGAAATGTACTTGGAGACCAAATTTTACATTTTTTAGAATTTTTTTACTATTTATTAAGCCACTTTAAAAATTGATGATCCGATAGTCCAGAAATTTTTACTGTTCACCCGGATTTTCAGATTTTCAAAGTGACTTAACAAATAGTAAAAAAATTTCAAAAAAAATTTAAAATTTGGTGAATTTGAACCCAAGTAACAAAAGCATCAGTATAGCTAGCATTGTATTTACCGCATCAGACTATTTTCTTCAATTTGGTGTCATCAGAAAAAAAAAAATAACTGATGCGTATTAGTTTGTCACATTTATCACAATAAATAGATAAATTCTTAAATGTATTAGGGTGATAATTTTTTTGGCAATTTGCATGACAAGTTATGAGATAATGGAGGTAACTAATTTAGGGTTGTTTGGTGGTAAGACTAACTTTGAGTGAATACGATTCAGGTTTGTAAGACTAATAAATAGACTTTTAAGAAAGTTTGTTATGCTATTTTAAAACATGTATCAATGGTAATTTAGAATAATATATTTTCTTCTTCAGATGCTTATTGATATGATAGGATTTGCAATTTTGCACCCACTCAAATGCCTTTTCAGGTGTTATGAAGTGAACATCATCATGCAAATGTGAAGTAAAATTTCTCAATAAAACACTTCAACTTCTTAATACATTTTTTGACCAATCATCTAAAACTAATTCTTTACCGCCTCCTAATAATATCTGCCTCGTAAGTTTTGAATTACCGTAAAACGGATTGTCTCGATAACAAATACAATTATTCAATTATTCTAAAATAGACTAATGTGTGAAGTGATTTGAACAATAATGAAACTTGTAGTTCCGAGAGTACATGGACAGCTCATTCCAAATCTATAACATTGAAAGTTGCTTTAAATAATTCACATTCAGCTATCAAATTCAACTCTGGAAACAAGCAATCTACATACATACACTACTACAAGAATATGGTGATTGTACACGGATAAATCACGAAGAGCTACACGGATTTCCAGCAGTGTAGGATATTAGAGTTTAGGAATGTCCCATCTTTTGCAAACGGATATTTATCCGTGTGCAATTATCAACAATCTACACGGATTTCTAATTAAAAGCCGTGTAGAAATCCAACTAGAGCTATACGGTTTTTTAATAGAAAATCCGTGTAGGAATATCAACATTTCTACACGGATATTTAGTTAAAATCCGTGTAGCTCTCCTAAACAGAATATTAAATAAATAAACCGGGTTCAGTAACCTTACTATACGGATTTTTAAGTAAAAATCCGTGTATAATTGTTTCCTACACGGATTTTTAAATAAAAATCCGTGTAGGAAGGTTGCTGAACCAGTTTTTTTTTTTTTAGCTAGCCTCCACTTTTGCTAGCCATTAATTATATATTTCAGATTGAATATACATAGCATTTTGCAAAAATAAATACATAGCATTTTGCAAAAATAAATACATAGCCATTTGCAACATATATATATACATAGCCTTTTGTACATACAATCCCATGTCATCTAACACATAGCATACACTCCTCAAGATCCAATACAATGTTTGTATAAAAATTATGTCCTTACCACTTAGTAACACATAGCATACACTCCTCATGTTGCCAAAACTCATGGCTATGATCTACTCTAGTACGAAATTTCATACATACTAGGTTGTATTAGATCCAACATATCAAAAAAAGAGTTTGCATGTGATCCATGACATGATGCAACAATATTGCATCTCCAATGAAAAATGCAAGGATCAATATTTGTGCATACATACATACATCATAGGGAATAAAAATTCTCAATTAAAATTTATACATAAAATTAATTGAATTTGTATGGCTTTTATACGAACCACTGAAAATTAATTTCGTAAGAAAAAAATTACTGCATCTTAAATGTATTTACGAAGGAAGGGTGGCGAAGAGGATAATAACCAACCAAGACGAAGAGGACAGTAACCAACCAAAACCCTACAAAACCAAAAAGATAAATAAAAGAGAAATAAGTAATAATAATTACACATTACCTAAATAAACAATAATAAGTAACAGAAAATTAGAGAAAGAAAAAAATATATACATACATACGTGGCTAACCTTAGCAAGATAGAGAGGAGAAAATAACAACTTCAAATATCTCAGATCCCAGTTGTGCTATGAGCTGAAATCAGACCAATATTTTAATACAGAGATAGAGAGAGTATTATAGAATCAAAACGGCGTTGGAGGGAAAGATCTTTTTATATAACCAAAATCCTAAAACTACCTTTCTACACGAATTTTTCACTATAAATCCGTGTAACTCTCTAGCTTTTCTACACTGTTATTTAAATAATAATCCGTGTACAATAACCCCTTCCTACACGGATTTTTTAATAAAAATCCGTGTAGCTCTCTAGCCTTTCTACACTGTTATTTAAACAATAATCCGTCTACAATAACCCCTTCCTACACGGATTTTTTAATAAAAATCCGTGTAGCTCTCTACAATTCCTACACGGATATTTAACTAAATATCCGTGTAGGAAATGTAAATTTCAAATGGCTTTTTTGAAACACTGTTTTTTTTAATGAAATATCCGTGTGGGATTCTTAGAGATATCATTGATCATTGGAAAAATCCTATTTGGTACACGGTTTTACATAAAACCGAGAAAATCCGTGTACAACCACAGTATAGGAAGCGTCATTCTGTAGTAGTGATACAACATAAAATTATACATACATACAGATATCATCATAAACAAGTATATAAAATTGACATAAAACAATTATGTTCTAAAACAATTATGTTCTATAATACTATGTTGTTTTAATTTCTATTAGGATTGTCAAACAATGCGTACTTTTTTTTCTCGAAAAAATTTATTATCTTTTTTTAAGCACTGTTTGAAGTACATATCAAATGTCTTTAGTGAACTAAAACTAAAAAAAATGTGAATTCATTAATTATTTTTCATATTAGACATGCATTTGAAATTAGTTACGAAGATTTGGAGACCTTATCTTTGTTAATTTTGATTTTGATTTTCATTTGACATGTGCTTATCTTTGTTAATTTTGATTTTCTTCTAATTTGTTAATTTGCCTTAGTTACGAAGATTTGGAGACCTTTTCATTCAATTTGAAATTAAGTTAGTACCAATAATTAGTACGACAATCTAATAAAAAAAAGACTTGAATAAACATTTAAAACAACATTTTTAGCAACAGTAAAATGAAGACAAAAATTCAGCGCAAATACTACAAAGAAAGGGAACCTTAGTATTTGAACTGCTTCACTGATAGCCATTTAAAATTTATATATATGAAACAATTTTATATAGAACCAAACAATTTTTCTATGTACAAATATATTTTAAGTAATTTTCTAAGAACCATCTTAGACCGTTAGAATTACATCTCAATCTCTCCATTCTACTTGATCAACATTGCTAGACCAGCTATATTGCATTTAGACCCATGTATGGAAATGACAGAATAATATCAAATCGCAAAATTTAGGAAGTTCGTTTAAAAAATATAGTCATTCAAATGTACAGATTTACGCCCGGCATTTTTTATCATAACCAAAAATTTAAATAATATAATATTAATAACTAATTTTGAGATTTATTTTCATTCATAATCAAACCGCCCCCATGGGGGCGGTTTACATTGAGACTAGACCGCCCCCCGGGGGGGCGGTCTGCTATATAATTTTTTTTTTATAGGATTTGAATGTTTCAATCTAAATAATGAGAAAAGTTTAATTTTTGCAATAAAGTTAGATCGTGAAATAATACATTTTTAGTAACATACTTAAATTAACAAAAAATAAAAATAGATAAACAAATAAATAAATTTCATACAAACAAAATGGTGCCCATTCTTATCCACTTTGATCACTACACGGCCATCTGTCACTAAAAATGAAAGCGTAAATATATTCTCCACAGTTTGTGCAAAAGATTGCCGGTTTAACACTAAATATTCGAGGTTTGTCTGCTTTTGTTTTCTTAAGAAGTAAACATTGTCAACATGTTTTTGTCTGTATCAGTCTTTTTTGAAGGGTCACTCTCTGTCTCGCCAACCTAACAAAGATACTAATCATTAGATCAATATAGCAATTCCTCAACCATCATAAATGATATCCCTTCCCTTCCCATTAATGATATAGAAGGAAGATAAAATAATTTATAAGTTTTGTTATTTTTTAAATGATATCCCTTCCCTCAACCATCATAATATGATTTGTTATTTTTTAATATTGTTTATATTATTTATATTGTTGTATATTTTGTAAAAAATTTTATATTGTTTAAATGATATCCCAAAATCATTAACATTTCGCCAACTCTGCCCACCAAAACCAGATTGTGTCAAAAATGCCCAAACCGGTTATTATACCGCCGGTTCCTATCTCTTTTTTTTTTTTTTGGAAAAAGTTATAATTTTTTTAATTTTTTATTAAAGTTTTAGAAATTTTTGATATGTTTCTTTGAAATTAGATAAAAAATATATAATTTAGTTTATTAGAAGGACTGAAACAAATAATCTGGATCAATATTTTTCAGATCGGATTTTTTGCGGTTGTAAGAAAAATAAAAATATTTCATTGTGTGTTATTAGAAAAAAAGAAAACTTTCGTAGAAGTATCAATTTTTTAAATGATTTAATAACATCATTTAAGAAACATCATTTAAAATGTTTTCCTAAAAATCGTACATAATAATATTAGAGTGATGCTTCTATGGACATAAGAACCAATTTGTAAAATGAACATATTTTTATTTTCAAAGTTCAAACAGTCGATCCGAACTATTCATCTTGTTCTCCATATTAATATGTGCTTGGAGACCAAATTTTACATTTTTCTGAATTTTTTTACTATTTATTAAGATGGGTACAAAATTCAATGGTCTGAATTTGATATTTTTTGTACCCATCTTAATAAATAGTAAAAAAATTCAGAAAAATGTAAAATTTGGAATCCAAGCACATATTAATATGGAGAACAAGATGAACGGTTCGGATCGACTGTTTGAACTTTGAAAACAAAAATATGTTTATTTTACAAATAGCTCCTTATGTCCATAGAAGCATTTGCCATAATATTAATAATATCATTTAAAAAAAATATTATTAATTACTTAAAAAAATTGCATTAAAATGATTTGAAAAATTTCTAAAACTTTAAACGGCCATAACTTTGGCTAGGAAAGTCGGATTGACGCGTATGACCCCAATTCGGAAAGGAGAGGAGGAGACGGTGGCGACCGGCACCTCGAGTTGTAACCGCGGGTATCTGACAAATCAGAATTGTCAAAAAACGTCGTTTAGTGCCTCAAAAATTAAGTTTAAAATTTTTAGTGTCTCAACTGAATTTTATTATGTTGAAAAATACTATTCAGCACCGAGAAATGCATGAGCAGCAAGTGCAATTGCCACAAGAGAAGTCTTATACAAGCATTATGTCTTTCAGTTCGATTTCAAGGACTCGAAATAAACTAAATTATATATTTTTCTATCCAACTTCAAAGAAACATATCAATTTTTTGGTTATGAACATAATTATAATTAATCCATCATCGTATTAAAAAAAAAAGTAAACCCCCCCCAGGGGACGGGTTGGTCAGGGGTTAAACCGCCCCACTGGGGGGCGGGTTGTTTGGGGACTAAACCGCCCCCGGGAGAGTGGTTTGGTTATGAATGAAAATAAATCTCAAAATTTGTTATTAATATTACTTTATTTAATTTTTTGGTTATTAATAAAAATGCCGGGATTTATGCCCGTTTTGCATTGGATTGCGTAGTTGCAATCAAATGTAATTAAAATCTAACCCTACAACTTTTTTTAATCTGATAATTCCGTTTCAACTTTTTCATATATTAAAATTCTCTGTCGGCACTTTCATTTTTTTCATATTTGTCCACAAAATAAGTTAAAATGGGATGGATTTCTTATAAAAATTAAAATGATGGAGATATTCCTCTCTTCTTTGCTCTCTTCGTAATTTGTTATGATTCAAACTTTTCCTTTTTTCCCCATTGTTTCACTTCTTTAATTTTGAGAAATATTTACTCCGCCCACGTATTGAAGACCTTTTTCGTTGCTCTTGGTTCACTACGGACTAATGTTATTTCTACTTCTATACTTAATAGTTAATATATCAACAGCAAATCTATTTAACTTACCAGGGCTATTTCTTTCTCCACAGGGTCCGTTTTAATTGGTTTTAAACCGAACCGAATTAGATTGGATGAAATCAGAAGCGGAACCAGACTTTCAAGTTATGAGTATCAAACATGAATGTTGGTCAATCGGATAAACAAAATTTGCTACAGCAAAATAATCCTTCTGCGACCGGCCAAATCGGTCACAAAAAGGTAAGATGTCGGTCACAGAAGAATAAATCGGTCACAGAAGACATAAATCGGTCGCAGAAGGACCGGTCACAGTTGTTCCATCACTGATGCCCTTCCCGCTTACGTCACCGGTCAAAGATGACCCTTTAGCGACCGATGATATCGGTCACAGAAGGGTATTTAAAACAGTATAAAAAAACAGAAAAAAAATCAGAAAAAAACCATAAATAAAACCAGAAAAAAAAAAAACAAAAAAAAACAATAGAAAAAAAAAATTCAACAGAAAGAAAAAGCAGAAATAAAACAGAAAAAACAGAAAAACAAAATTGAAAAAAACAACGGAAAAAAACAGAAAGAAAAGAAAGAAAAATCAAAAAGACAGAAAAACGAAAAAAGAAAAAACAGAAATAAAATAGAAAAACAAAAAAAAAGAAAAAGAAAAAACAGTAAAAAAAACATAAAAGCAACAAAAACAAAACAACAAAAAAAAAAAGAAAAAAAAAACAGAAACAAAACAAAAAAAACAGAAAAAACGGAAAGATAGTTAGAGAGAGACCAATCGGGAGTGGTGGCCTTTTGCTTGCGAGCGTCGGCAGGGTCGAGTAGTTTCGAGTGGCACGGCGCAGCAGCTCCAATTTGTTTAAACCAAAACGCGCGTGGAGACAGCGAAAAAGAAAGAGATTTGGCAGTCCTTTTTTAGGACATACCCTTCTGCGACCGGTTTAAATCGGTCACAAAAGGGTAAGGCACCGATCACAGAAGGGTTTTGTCACTAAAGATTTTTTTTTTTTTAATTGGTCTTGAGCGACCGATTGGTCATTGATATTGGTCGCAGAAAGGTTATTTTTATGTAGTGTAGATATAAAATAGGGTATGAGTAAAAAATTTTGAAAAAAAATGAGAATCAATTGACCATTTTACCCTATTCACTTGGAGTGGCTCTGCCATCGGATGAAATGGTCGGGTTTTTTTAGCTTATCGGTTTGGTTTGGTTTGGTTTATTTCTTGAAGCCGATTCAATATTTTGGTTCAGTCCGGTTTAAAAAAATTCTAAACCCGATTATACTGAATTGACCGAACTAATTTTTAATAAACTCACTTAAACCAACTCTAGTTCGGTTCATTTCTTAATACCAACGCAATTGAACCCGCTCCATTGAAAACTAGGGCTTCACGTGTTTGTTTTACTTCCAGCCTTCCTCTCTCTCGCTCTTTTTGTTTTGTTTTGAAATCTTGAAAGCCGTACCATTTGCTTTCTCTCTCTCTCTCTCTTAACACTTCGTGACCCATTTTCTCACCTTCAAAATTCAACCCATTAGTTCATTACCCACCTGACCATTTTTTCTTCTTATTTCTCTTTTCTTTCTGTTTTTATTTAATATCCATTTATTCATTATTTCTTTCTATTTGCCTTTACCTTGAGGAGGCCCGATACGGGCAACGTAGCTTATCAGTTCACAATTTATGTCAAAAATATTAGCTATTCCGAATCGTCTGCTTGTCATCTTACCACGGCAGTTACATCCCCATGAAAATATATATCCATCATACCCATTTATTTATTCATAGCATTAAAAAATAAAAAAAATGAAATCGGTGGCATCACTTTAAGAAAATGTTGAAAACTAGCACGACCGTACGGATTCATCCTGTATTCCTGTCCCGATTTTTGTTTTGTTTTTGTAATCTTGAAAGAAGAAGAAGAAATGAAAGAGGCGGTTCCTTAGCAAATGCTCGAAGGAAACGTGCCATTTAAAAGGTTGCTTCTATAGCATTTTTTTTTTTTTTTTGCAAAAGTAGAATTTCATCTGTTTCTTTGTAAAACAATGTTCATACAAAACTGTGCATACCACTCATCACAGCAATCGGTACCAGTCATCATACCAATCAACAAAAAGGCCGGTTTAGCAACAAACAACAAGCACCACTCATCACAGCGCAACAAGAAAAAGACTCAGCAGCCATCATACCAGAACAAGCAACACAAGTCAGATAGCAAGCACAGAACAAGGGCACAAGTCCAGCCAAAGAAATCAAGCAACAGACCAGCACACAAACACCCCTCAACCAACAAATAACAAATAGAGGTGCTTAGTATTTAGCCAACAGAGGCAAAGAGCAGCAAGACAGTAGGCTGGTACCAAGCAAGGGCTCGCCTCACGGCCGTCAAGGGGAAGAAATCAGAACACCTCCAATAAATAGCACCGCCAAGCACCGAGCTCAGCACAGAGAGGCACCAAGGAAAAATCGCAAGCACAATGAACACCTCAAACCCTAGGGTTTTCAGGTCCGAAAATCACTGAGGAAAACCGAAAGAGAGAGGCAGAGAGATTTGTCTCAACACATGAGCGAAGAAAAAAGAGACAGACCAACCAAATCAGAGAGAGAAAGAGGTATATAACCCGATAAAGGGAGAGCCGTGCAAGGGAGCAGCTCAGATCGTCAGAAGTTCTGACAGGCGTGCGACCACAGCCATCGCTCACAGAGGCGATGCGATAGGAGTCGGTATACGGAGCGGAGAAAATCTCGCAAGGAGAGAAGCGGGAACGATCGGTCTTCCTTCTCCAGGAAGTAACGAAAGAGAGAGAGAGAGCAGGTGGGGTGGGGTTCACAAACCAGCGAGAGAAGAGAGAGAGCGATTTGGGGAGGGTTTTGGCGTGGACGGGAGAAGGAGGCAGAGAGAACGGAAAACAGAGAGAGGGGAGCCCTTAACACAAATAAAATGCTCCAAGATCTGTGCAACTTAAAAATCGAAGGGTAAAGATTAATCACAGAATAAAAATAAAATAAAATAATAGAGAATAAAAATAATATCAACAACTAAAATTGGTTTGAGGAGTTAAAATTTTTAATTAACAACATTTTATTTTATTATTCTTATTAAGTTAATTTTTACAAAACTCTAATTCGTTATAATTAAGGTTATTAGTATGATTAATAATTTGTAAAAATTTAGGTTATAACATAATCACCTCTTATCTTATAAAATTCCGTCGGTCGCTGACAAGTTTTCAAAACAAAAAAAAAAACAATATGGCAAAATTGAATAAGCTTGCCAGTTACATTTAATATTATATAATTCAGCAGTAGGTAAAAAAATAATATATCAAATTAATAGAGATGATACGGATCCCAGTGACATTATATCAGAAGTTGAACTCATGAAATCATTGGTCAATTTTAGAGAAGGAAATACGTGACACGCCGTGACGTGACGTGACAAACACGTCGTGATTTGGTCACGTGACGTGATCAACTTTTTTTTTTCACGTGATGTGACTAAAATGATGACAGATGGTCACGTCACGCGTAGTCACGCCGTGACTATACGTGACATGATCACACGTGACGTGACGTGTCATGATATAAATTAGTCGTGTCAATTTTTTTTTTTATATTTTAATTTAAATTGTTGAAAATTTAGAAAAAAAAGATAAAAAATTATAAAATAAGTAAATAATATTGTAAAAATTATTTTTATATGAAATATTACATTTGATATTACTTTAAAAATTCAAATTATAAACATTCATTAGACTAAACTAAAAAAAATAAAAATCAATACTACATAAGTACCAATATCACTGAATTTACACAAATAAACCAAATTTACAGGGTAATGAAGATGTGCTTAATCAACTTCGACCACATTCTGATTTGAAAGAATTGACAATAACATTTTACGAGGGCACTAAAAGGCCTTCTATCTGGTTCAGAATACAAGCCTTTTCAAAGTTGGTATGTTTAACAATTTTTAGTTGTAATTTTGTGAGCTTACCTTGTTTGGAGGAACTGCCACTCCTAAAGTAAATAGATTTTTACTTTTTGTATGCAATAGAGAGGATCATTCAAGAATGCAACTGGTCATCTGCTGTTAATGCCTTTCCATCTTTGAAAAGGCTCTCCTTTTCTAGTATTAGAGCAATAGAAGAATGGTACCTTGCAAAGCAACCCTATAAATGAATGCAGTGTTTGAGAAAACTCGAAGTTCATGATTGCCCAAAGTGGCAAATTTTGCCTCCTATACCTGTTGGTGTCAAGGAATTAAGTTTTACAAATGTGGGATTGAATGCTCTCCCAAATCTTTGGAATAATGAAAGTAGCAAACCTGGGAGGTCGTCATCTCTTGTTGTTATGTCGATATTTTGTTGTAAAAATCTTAGATCATTAACTGAAGGTTTGTTCCAAAATCCTGAACCATTTGTGGCTCTTGAAGAGCTAAACATTAGTAATTGCGAGAAACTGGTGAACCTGCCACCAGGAGGCTTCAATAAATTTATTTTATTGAAAGAAATGAATATTCGTTTTTGTCCAAAGATATCGGTGCAAGAGGAATGCTTTCTCCCTTCCACACTGGAGAAGCTCAGGATTTTCAATTGTGGTCATTTAGACATTTATTTGACAAAAGCTCTGCAAAGCATTCACTCTCTGATTGAATTGGAGTTGAGTGGCTGTGCAAATATTACAAGTCTTCCTCCTAAAGATGTGTTTAGCAGGTGAAAATCACTAAAAAGTCTAATCCTTAGAGATTGCACGGTCTTGGCATCCCTAGATAGCTTACTTGGCCTCTCTTCTATAGGGTGTCTGAAAGTTAGTAATTGTCCAAAGTTATCTCCAGTGATTCCTTTTCCATCAAATCCAACTGATGAGATCAACAAGGGGTTCTCGGTGTGTTCAAGAAAAGCACTCACATTTTTCCTAGGTCTCTTAGGCACCCTTTTCTATTTGGTTTTAAGCATGTTCATGCTGAAACTGAATATATCCGTTTCAACCCAGCCACAACCACCAAGTCCAAGTAGCACAATGGATAGAGGGGAAACCTCTGCTCAGGTTAACCTTCTGCTCTCTGTGGATGAGCTTGTCATAGATGATCCCTTGCTTCTTTTTGTAGAGCCAATAAAGAGTCTCTCTGTCAAAAAAATGTCCATTTTAGATTGCTCAAAATTGCAGTCACTGCCAGAACTTCCACCATCCCTACAAGAGCTATATATTGCAAAGTGTTGTCGTGAGTTGCAGAGGAGGTGCAAGAAATCAGGTCCAGATTGGCCCATGCTTTCTCAGATACTGAAGGTGATTATAGAATGATAATATGCAGGGTACATGGTATGGTCCTTCTCTCTTCTTCCTTCCCTTTTCCATTAATAAATATCTTTAATGTTGAAATACCTACTAATTTTTTGGTACTCAATAAAAATGTAGGGCAGATTTCTGGATGATGCAGAGGTTTTATATGAGCAATGATTTCGCTTGAGGTTTGTTCACTAGTAGGACAGACTAAGTGTTTAATTACTCTGGAATTTGCACGATGCTGGCTTTTCTTTAGCGAATTGAGATTAACAAGAAGTGATTAAAAGAAGCAGAAAAATACAAATTTGAAAAGAAATCATCTTGGAAAAATAAAGGAATGCTATTTCAGTCACCCTCCATCATGTGCATTTTAATTTGTACCACTATGGTAATTTCGGAAAAACAAAAATCCCCACCACTTATCCTTCTTCACTTCCAAGGCTGAAGTATCTGTCCCAATTACTAATTTGGATAGCAGACAGCACAATTATCTTCTACTTTTATTCTCTTAAGATTGTTGGTTGTACAAATGCTTAAGGTTGACTGTAAATAGCAATTGAATTTTCTATCTTTCTTATGTTTGATTATTAAGGTAATATTTGTTTAGCTATTTTAATTAACTATAACTTTAAACTATTGATGCAGCTTGATGCAGCTTGATAAGATTGTCATCTACTGGATTTTCACCTTTTTAACCTTGTAAAATGGAAGAAAAAAAAAGTAGCAAAAGAACTAAAAGCTTAGATCTAGTACGGGAAAAAAGAGAAGAAATTGTAATAGGTCCGCCGAGAAGGAATGAATCATGGAATAGTGTAATTGTTGCTTGGGTCGGCCGACCAAGCCATCTCCTGGAGAGGTGTTCAGGCCCGTGGATTAGTTCCTTCGGGAGATACCACGTAAAAAATTGACTGTTCTCCATCTCTATTTTCTTGATTTACTTTTGTACTTTGAAGATAAACATAGCATTGGCTCATTAGCTACCTGTGTGAGTTGCAGTTTTACCCTTTGTGCTTGTTTCGTCTTATATAAAGCGAGCAATTTAATTGGATGGAATTGATTGGTTGAGATTATATTTATCAATGTATGTTTGGAGACTCAGCAGCAGGTTTTCTCTCTGTTCTATTTCATTATTTAATACAATAGGACCATTATTTCAGAAGGCGATAGCGGCATAAGTGTTGGTCACTCATTTTGCTAAGAAAAGGTAGATTAATGCTTAACTTTTATAATTTGGAAATGTTTTTGGAATTAAGTCAAAAAGTTCTATTCAACTAGAAGTTGAGTCATATATTTATATTTTATTCCTTAAATGACAGTTTATCAAACTATGTTTTGTATGGCAACTTGGCAAGGCCATTAGTAAGCAGTGGCTTCAGATCTCTGAAGAAATTAATTTTGCTAACTCTAATATTTTTTTTTTAATTGATAGATTAACATTGTTTTGGTGTTATATTTACTGTCATAAATTAGGTATCTTAGGCAAATCCAAATGCTTTCTTCGTTTTCTGATATATGCTGCTTCTTAGATAGATGCATTTTGTTATATGTAAAAAACAACTAATGTCCTTTTAAAGTTACACATTTTAGATATCTATAGAAGTCATCAGGGAGAATATGTTATTTAAAAAAAAATCCGAAAGAAAAGGGTTAATTTTTGGTATACACTTCTCTAATTTTCTATCCCTCAACACTTAAAAATATCTAATTTGCCTCTAAACTATTAAAAGTCTTTTCTTTTTACCCATTACATAAGAATTGTGAAATTAACCATAGTTAAATCACTGATTAAAAGAATAAAAGACAAAAATACCCTGAAGTTGATCCGTCTCTATTTTGATGCTGCTCTTGATTTTCCTCTTCGATTACTCTTTGTATGGAACACAGGCTAACTGACACTTCTTGGAATACGAAGCATGATGCTGGTACAGGAATGGTGCTCTTCAACGATAATGGAGTCCTTCAACTAATCTCATGAAGGCACATGACAACCCAAGATCCCTTACAAGTGGAGGCAGCAACCCTATTAGAAGCATTGGAATTTGTAGAGACACACCGACACATCAATGAGGAGGCATGCAGTCTTCTCGGATTGCAAAACATTAGTGGAGGTGGTGACAGAAAACTGACTGGAGGATATGCCCACATGGAGAGCAGAGGAAATGGTGGTGAGATTTGCCCAGACATATCAAAGGGAATGGATTGGATAAAGGTACAACACACTCGTTTGGAGGATATACACATGCCACACCGACTTGCCAACAGGATGAGAATGAGAAGAGACAGCTATTGTGGTTACCCGAGTGACAATGAGAGAAACCATCTATAAACCAGATGAATATGCAGGTGCAATTGGATCATGCATTTTTCGCAATTCAGGGATCATAAATATGCCATGAGCGTGTAAACATTGATGTCAAATAGAACTAGACCAAAGGGCTTTTCACGGTATTGCAAAATACCAGTAAGGAGTAGTTTAGGAAGTAGTTAGCTTATTCAAGCATTATGATACAAATAGGTATAGTGCAGCTAAAGTGTTTTAGTATTTTGTTGTTGAGATCAATTTGATCTGAATTCAAAGGATTTGTTAATATCAATTTGCTGCAAAAGTATTTTGTAATTTTCTTCTTTTATATGCATGTTTTTTTTTTATATTTTTCTGGTAGTTTTCAGAAATGCCCTTATGGTTATTAATTCTAATATGCACACATGAATTGATAAAAGAAACTCATCTTCTGTCTTGCACAGTTGCATTGTAAAAATTATAATAACTGTACAAAAATTATTATTTTCATATGTTTTACCAAAAATACCCCTTGTTGCTCATGTCCTTCATGCCAATAAGCATTGTAATATTTTCTGAATTTCAGGCTTTCAACTTGGTATGCACTCCCATTATACCGAAATTAAATTAATTTCGCGTTTTGTATATTTATAAAAAATTTGGCCTATCCAAAATTTTTATAAATATACAAAATCATAAATCAATTTAACAATCTATACATTTTTTTAGTGAAATTCAAAAACTATCTACACCGATGACTCTGTAATCGGTTATAGAGAATCAAACTGCTGACTAAACAATCGGTCCCAGGATTCCGGAACCGCTTAATGTGTAAACCATCCCAGAACCGATGGTTATGTCATCGGTTTCACGCCCGATGACATTGTAATCGATTTTGCATCTGGTCTCTATATATACCCCCACGACAGCGAATTTCCTCCCCATCCTACCCCATTTCCCTTCTTCCTCCCTGCGCTGAAGAGGTCTCTAGGTACTTTTTTTTTTTTTTTTAATATTTTATTTAATAGTTTATTTAAATTTTTGGTAAAGTAGAAAGTAGTTGTTAAATTTTAGGTAAATTAGAAATACCATTTAAATTTTAGGTAAATCTCTGCCGTGAGCTGGTCATAATCAACACGTGTTGCCGGTGCTTTGCATCCATGAGAGATTTTTTGTTTGTAAATAATTCAAGATTCTGAGATACCCTGAGGTTTCGCACATAACTTAAACTTGCACAATTCATCTTTGCACATCCATACCATACGCCTAGGTTCGCTTCTATCAACCCTACACTCAAATTTTTTTTGGATATGAAACTCGTGAACTGCTACTGATATCACGTCATTTTAGCTACATTTCCGACCGATTTCTTTACCAAAACATGTGTCCAAAACGGTAAAATCATGTTTATTACATCGATTATCTATGGAATGTGGTACTATTGCGCTTTTGTTCATTCATTGTAGAAAACGGGCGAAGAAAGGGTGAAATCAAGCAATCTGAACATGCCACACGGGCCGTGCAACATCTCATACGGACCGTGCAAGACCCCACTCGACCACCTCACACAAGCGCTGCACGACCCGGACAAGAGACACAGGCACACGGGCTGTGCAACATCTCACACGGACCGTGTTAGACAAATATGGCAGTTAATCTGAAAATCCAGAGAAGCGCCTAAATTAAGAAGGACGGTTATGGAGAAATAAAAGGACAACCCCTTGGACCAGAAAGGCATCCAATTCAGACAGGAATGAACCCTAGGAGAGTTTTACAACAACTGACTTGGAGACGAAGTAGAGAGAAGGAAATCGAGAGAATTCCGACGATTCTTCTTCATATTTTCGGGTCTTGTCATGAATTGCTTATTCTACCTTTGTTTTATTGTTTGTAGAACTATGCTTGAGTAGAATTTTTAGTTTCTTGGATTATGATGTAGTCGAATACTTTGTTTACTTGCTAGTTTATTGATTATGTGTGATATCTTGTGTTTGCTTGTTTGAGTATAATTTTTATTGCTTATCTGCATTGTTTGATTGTTATTTGGTTCTTACCATTAGGCTTGGCCGCGTCTAACAAGGTACTGCGTCCAATTTGATCTTTCAACCAAACCAAGTATTTGAGGTAAGTCTATGAACCGAAAGGAAGACTAATTAGCAGCCGAGAGGTGAACTTTTCAGAAATCGAGAGATTTTGAATACCTTTAGTAAACCAAACGAGTACTTAGGTCATTCAGACCAATAAACGACAGTTTAGATTAGAACCCTAAAAGGGTTAAATTGTATTTCCATTATCGAGTTTATTAAGCCAACAAACGAGAGTTGAGGTTTAGAAATATCAGGTATGGTCAGATCATCCTACACAAATCAAATCAGCACAGAAATCAGACAACTGCAGTTTAACTCGAGTCTGACACGGACCGTGCATGAGAGTACACGGGCTGTGTAAGCCGAGAGTCAAAGTTGCAGACGAAATCAGAAACCCAGGAAACGTTTGTTTTTATAAATTTTAAAATCCAGTTTAATTTACTTACAATTTAATCGTTCACTGTTATTGAAACTTTAACAACCATCTCAACTTTTTTTAAACACTGGTCTTAAAATAATCTAAGTAAAAATCTAGATAAGTACTTGAGCCGTCCTGTGGATCGATACCCGGTAATACTAATGATAGGATTGTGCACGTGCAATCCGATTCAAAAGTAGAATCGAGGTTTAAAAAGTATAGCTTGCTGTATTGAAACTTTGTAGTACACTTTTGTGCGAACAGCTACTCTTAGAACCTCTCTCGACTCATACACTTGGCCTTCAGCTATTGGGTTATCAACAATTCTCGTTGTATAATTGAAAAAATTAACATCTGCTTCCCGAAAACCCGAAGTGTCGTTGAAAATGTCTACCGGATGTGTCGTTGAAATTGACAATTCTCGTTGTATAATTATGCTTGGCGGAACTGTGACACAGAATGTGATTGTTCCTGTCTAGTCGGTGGAAGATTATCGTCAGACCCCGCTGACTCATTTGAGATCATCTCATCTCCACTTTCCAAACTGTCATCATCAATTGCATCGACAGGTAAACGGGAATAATCAGGTACCTCCACTGGCCTACGGGTCTGAACAGTCCTAAGTCGAGTACTAGGTTCAGGGTTCTGACTCGTACTTGGCCGGGACCTCAATTCAGGGATCTGTCTGTTTACAGGGGCTTGACTGTTTAGATTCAATTGAGAATTAAAACCGGAATGATTCGGTTCCAATTCTACATACAACTCAAGGATCGGTACTCTTTGGGGGAATGACGCAACAATTCTTAAAATCATTTCGAACGATGCTTGGTTTGTTATCGGTACCAATTGATAGTCCCGCTGGCCATCAATAGACATATTAAATCTGGCTTGGATTTCCATATTTGCTTCACTAATGGTAAACCCAACTAGTTTATAAATTTCATTTTGGAGATAATCAAAGTTATGATTAACAGTTACCAGGAACGAGTATTTGGGTCGGATACTGTAGAAGACTCATTCATCATTGTACTGGATGTTCCCTCCAACAAAAACTTTTACATATATCATATTTCATTTTTGGTTGATCTACATAACAAACATTTAAAAAAAATTAACGTTACAAAATTAATTAAAATTAAAATTAACTAACAATGTACAAACAAAAAATACAATAACTCACATCAATCTAAATTAAACGTTCAAAATGAAATTAATTAAAATTAATCTAAGTTAACTGAAGTTAAATAAAATTAATTAATTTGAATTAAAATAATTAATCAAAATTAAAATATAATTATTTTAATTAATTAAAATAATTAATCGAAATTAATTAAAATAATTAATCGAAATTAATTAAAATAATTAATCGAAATTAATTAAAATAATTAATCGAAATTAATTAAATAATTAATCTAAGTTAATTAATATAACTAATATCAAATTTAAACTAATTATAATTAATATAATTAAATAACTTACATTGATCTGAGTCTGTGGAGCGGAAGAAGTGGGAAGGGAGAGTGACTTCGGGGGGTTTAAATAGCATCCAGAACCGATGACTAGATAATCGGTTTTAGAGCCTGAAACCGATGACATTGACAATGTCATCGGTTCTGGGATGGTTCACAAAGTCATCCTTTTCGGAATCCTGGAACCGATGAGCAGGTAAGCGATTTGATACTCTATAACCGATTATTCTGTCATCGGTGTAGATAGTTTTGAAATTATGTTCAAAATTTGTATAGATTGTTAAATTAATTTTGTATTTTGTATATTTATAATTAAATTAACTCAGTTCTTTAGTATTGCATTTTTTTTTGTGGCCACAAAATCGTTAGCTAATAGCTCAACAATATGTTTTACCCAGAATCTAATTTTATTAGATGTTCACTGCTAATTTAAATTGTAGAACTATTTAACTCCATGAACTAAGTAATGGAATGTGTTTGTTTTAGACGCCCAATGCCCTTGCACCAGCTTTTTTCGAAGAACAAAATTTTTATTGAAAGCAAAAATATTGAAGGAAAAGGCATTTGTCAGTAATGGGCTTCTATGGTTTTATAAGGTACTTCCATATTCTTGCGTTGGCTTCTTTTTTAATCATTGACAGACTTATTCTTTTTTTGGTGCCGCATCATTACCTAAGGTTTAAGTTCACTGCACAAATAACTTTCAATTTGATCTATTTTGACATAGAGAGATGACATTAATTTACACTGACACAAATAGGTTAAACTTTAAACCCCCTTGAAAACAAAAGGGTTTCTCTGCTAAGTCTTGTGCTAAACTGGTTGAGGGGAATGTGTCGTAAACTGGTTTCACAGAATTGGCAACAGATGAGAGAAATGTGCTGTAAATCGCTACAAGACGTATGGACTAAAAATATTTAAATGTGCTAACGAGTGGGACCCAGCCAATAGAGAAGTATAAACTAGCAGAAGAACAAACAGTGAAATATGAGTGCGTTTCTCTCAATTGAATTACATCAGTTCAGTAGTTGTTTTCTCTTTCTTTGCCAGTATAAGAAATATCAAGACAAAAGAGCAAGGATACAATAGGAAAATAAAAATTCTGACAATACTTAACTATATAAAATTATCTTTAAGGATAAATAAGAAATATAAATAAGAGTTGAGAGGTATATTGAATATAATAAAGAGTGTAAGGGTAAATAGAAAATCAAAGAAGTCTTCAAAAATAAATAAGAAATTAACCCTAAATAATAATTTGAAACTTTAGTTACGCTAGAGAAAATTTGAGGAGTCACATGTTGAGGTGTGAAAAAAAACACTACAATTAATGATGTGATATAAAAAAAATGTGCTTACGTGGTGATTTCCATCCACATTATTAGCAAAATTATATGAATGAAATTTACAATTTTGTCAAAATATGATAGGGTACTTAATTAAATTTGAAAGCCGGAGGCTTATTTGAACCCAAGTAACAAAGCATCAGTATAGCTAGCATAGATAAAACCTTAGGTCATGTTTGATTGTGGAGTAAGTGGAGTAAAATCTCTACTTCATTTTTAAAGAGTCAAATGCAGAGTAAATCTAAAAGAATAAGATGGAGTAATATTTGAAATAATCCGAATTAATTAATTCTATCTATAGAGGTAGAATAACTTACTACACTTGTGAGTCTTATAGTTAGAATAACATCATGTTATAATTTTTTCTCTTTTCATTAGCCTATTTTACTAAATTCTAATCAAATTCCAACCAAATATAATTATTTTAATTTGCCTTAGTTCGGTGTAAGAAATTTAATCCGGAGATTTAGATTTCCAACATGTATCATTTCCATTGAGCTGAGTGAGGTTTAGGTGCTGACTACCGAGGGAAGGAAAGAGAGCCATGTGTTATCAGTTTGGCTGTTTTAGTATTATTCAATCAAAAAGAGCGCATCTGTAAAGGATTTTAGCAGAGCATCTGTAAAGAATTATCACTACCAGAATAGGGATAAAGATTTTAGCAGAGCAGTTTGGCTTCATGCAGCCCACCGACTATATGTATCGCAGTTTTAATTTTACAGTCCGTGTGCTGTATGAAGTCAAAATTGCTCTGTTAAAATCTTTACCCACTTATTATAGAATGAATACTAATTTTATGGAAATAGTCGAACAAAAGCCGTTAAAGGCTTTCTTGTTTCAACCTGAAAGTAGGGGATCGGATAATAACGACAAGTAAACAATGCATAGATGAGAAAGAGGAAATTATTAAAATTGAGCATTCCATTATTTGACCACTTTAAGCACTTCAAACAAATTATTTTACACTTTCTGTGAGTGGAGATGAACATCAATTTCCAATTTTTTCAATCCTAAACTCCTAGTCTATCAGAAATTCAGAATCCCCCATCAAAAAACCTCCAGAAAGACGGGAAAGGTCAAAACTGTATATCAACAATCTATGCTTTACATCTCCTTAGAGAAGCAGCTGGTGTTAAAAATAAAATTAATGAAAAAGAAAAGAAAAAAAAATTCCAATACCAAGCTCCTAAAATGGAAGGTTCAAAACTAAGACCCAATTGATCAAATTGAAATAAGAATTCCCCACAAGTAACAGTATATCTAGACTTCGGCACACCTCATGGGCACAAACCCGAGCCGATCCTGCTTCAAGTCGTACAAAATATGAAAATTCTGTTGCTGGTAGTTTCCGAGAATAGACAACGATGACTGAGGTGTGCCGAGCATTGCAAGGCACATGATCTCATCGGGATCAAGCCGAATGAAGTAATTCTCAGTCGGGAAATTCCACACAGCACCGTCAGCAAACTCGATTGCAAAGCTCGGTAGATCGACCTTCTCAACACCGGACATGTTATAACATGGGCTTAACACAGGAAAATCCTCAACCAATGGGTACGACTTGACCCGCTTGACAAAGGCCTCTCGGATAATTGCATATGCCGGTTCTGAGAAATAACTGAGTGTGGTACCAGAGTCGATAATGGTTCCACCAACCCCATCCTGAGAGAGTTCCCAAGTCTGCGCCGGTATCGGCAACTTCTCGCCACCAACAATTATGTTCTTCACCTTCACATAGTAGAAAGTATCGGTTGGTACCTCTTTCCCTGCCTCTTTCCCTTCAGAGACGAATGATGTGTACTTGAGTTCAGGGTGCTTTAGCAAATCTCTGTCTTCACCAAAAATGAGTTTGCTTGACACATTCAAATCACTGTTACGGTCGACGAGGCAATATGAGAAGGTGTGCCCATACAAAGACCTGAGCTGAGAGGCGAAGGAAAGCGGCCCACGACCCAGGCCTAAAAGCCCGGCTGCACCATGGAATAAACCACGGTTCCAATGGCCACAGCCAAAGATTAAATTCTCTACACTGTGAGAGTCACCAGGAGCCGTGAGATTGACCGTGAATGTCTCGAGTGCCAGGTCACCGGTAGTGTTGGACCGGTCCCCATACCAGTAGAAGTATGGGCAGGGCTGGTTGTGGCCACGGCAGGGACGGGCTGGGTCTGGTGCTGCTACCAGGCTGCACCGCTGATCAGCACAGCTGACGTTACGGTATGAGGAGGATTGAGCCGGGTCATAATACGGGCCGCTCTGTTCAAAGCAATCCAGGCACGGTGCACACTGAATCCAGTTGAGATCACTGCCCGTGTCGAGAATTAACGAGAAGTGACGTGGTGGCGTACCTACAAACACATCCATCAGATACTCACCGGAGCCGAGCGGCACTCCTGATTCCAGAGTTGCCATCAGCTGGCCATTGAGCTCAGGTGCTGCAGGTGCAGTTGCTGGTGCAGTTGTGGCTGACATGCTACCGGCCTTGCGGCCAAGGCTGAATCCTGAGGCAAGGCGTGAGGTGGAACCTTGGTTCTTCCTCTCAGTGATTCGCTTGACGAATGATTGAATTCTAAATGTGTCCCGGTGTGCCGACTCCGTCAAGGATTGCAATTTTGTTTTATCAGGAGATGATGATTCTTTCGTGGCTCTGTGATTCAGATGTAACTTTAAAGGTGTGGCTGTGGCAGCCGTGGTTTCCTCCATCTGTTTTTGCTCTGTTTCCTGGTGACCATCACAACTGGAGGAGTCGGGACCGGCGTTGAGCATGAGGTGCGTCGGGAACTCAATGCCTCGTATAAGCGAGCTTAAATTAAAACTCGAAGCTTTAGCTGTATGTGAGCCGAGAAGAGAAACCACCATAACAGTGAAACAAAAGAACATAACTTTCTTTGGCGATGTCATCTTCACACCTAATTCTTCATCAAACTCAAACAATGGCGATGGCGTGAAGTAAGAACTAAGATGGAGATACAAGAAGAAGGGAGGGAGCTGTTATGGAGATGCGTTAGTTGCTCTATATCGAGAAAGGGGTGGAATCGAGGAATAAAGAAAGAGAGGAAGTGGGGGTTTAGGAGATTAAAAATGGGGAATTCAAAAAATTGTTCTTGGTGTCGTCTCGGCTTGTTGCAAGAAAAAACTAATGTGGAATCAAAAAGCGAGGTTTGAATAAGAGAGGAGGGTTGGTATTTGGAATGTTGGAGAGGGAGCCATGGAAAAACGCGGTAATTCCGAGAAGAGGGAGTGGGAGGCGAAGACCAGTTCATGCTTTTCGTTTTTTGTTTTAAATTTCTGTCCCCAAGCGACGAATTTTCCTTGCTAGTTGCAGCTTACCTGGTCGCGGTGGCATTTTACGGAGACGGAGGTAGGTCCGCTGGGAAACAGATCTTCTGTAATTCATATGGAATAACAGGGTCCTGTTATTCAAATTCCAACCGTTCAACGTCGTTGAGATTCGTGCATGTAATATTTTGAATGGTTGAGATTGGAATAACAGGACCCTGTTATTCTGTTGGAATCACAGCAGATTTATTTTCTGGTCGACTGTGGTACTTTTGTGTATATCCTCGAGTTTTTGGGTATTATCAATTTTCATTGGTTCGAATTTTTTGGGGCTGTCTATAAAAAACTGTTTTAAATTTAAACTATTTAAAATATCAGATATTTCTTTGAGGTAATAATTTTTAGATTATTTACTAAAACAAAAAATACTATAAGATATGTACCTATCTCAACACTATTTTTACTAGGGTTGCAAACGGATCGGATACGAATTGAATAGTGGTAAAACCACATTTGTATCCACTTTTATTTTTCAGATACGGATCAGATATTAAACAGATATGTATGGATATGAATCAGATATCAGATATCCGTAGATATATACATATATATTTTTGTAATATATATTAATACTATATGGTATATATTAACCATTCGGATACGAATAATTAAAATTCAAAACCATATCCATATATGTATTCGCACGGATATTCGGATATCCGTATCTAATTTTCAAATACAGTTGGATATTATCCGATCAGTTTGCACCCTAATTTATACCTGCATAAATTGTTGTCATATATTATATGCGTGATTAGAATATATATAGTTAGTCAACAAACAAGAAGGAAGCGGGCGCACAGAAAGAGGGATAAGTACTCGTATAAATTGAAAATTTTCATATTTATTGTTGATAATTTTACTACAATTAATACTATTAGTTTCTTCATAAAATAAAATTACACAACATTTAACTATCCAGATTTCTGACTAACTTGAAATTGAATCTAAGTGATATATAATTTTCCAAACTCTTACGGGCATATGTGTAAAAGGTAACTTCTTTTTTTATAATAAAATCCTTTTTTTTTTTAATAATAAAATCCCTTTTTCCCACAAGCAAAGTGTGTCAACTTAGGTCACTTTCTTGAGGAGGAGCCGAGGAAGGCCTAAGACTATAACTAAACTATATTTTATTATTATTGAGTAACTAAAGTGGTTTTGTTTTTTTAGATTGACACCAGTAACTTTCCCTGTTCAGTTGAGGAATTTTGGATGGTCAACATTACCATTTAAGTATTCATAAATATCCCTGTAATATGTTATACTGACAAGAAATTACCTGATAATTCCTTAAAAAGTTTTAAAAAGTTTCAATTGACCCCTTCAAATTCAGGTTTTGAACATCAGATTCCTGCAACTTGCAGAACTTAATTCATTATAATATGAACGTGTGTTGCAAGGTTCGACATGTGTCATGTAACACCGTACTACATGTCATGGGAGCAATGAACAAGGAACCAAACAGAGCATAATAAAGGTGTTTAAAATTGTTCGACAATAAATGAATTAAATGAAATTTCATGTCATTAAGTTGGTACACAGAGTGACTGTTCAAACACTTCCCTTGAATTTTGATTTTTTATTTTTCAAAAAAATGAAGAAGAATCAAAGTCCTATTCATCTAAATTAGAATTTAGACCAGACTACGACAATTTCCTTGAAATCTCGGTGTTATCTTTTTTTTGTTTTCCTCTAGCATTAAAATTTCTTCTTTTTTAGTTTTTTTCTTTTGACTTAGTCAAAATTCAACAATGTCCAGGAAGCATTTTACATGAGATCAGGGGGGAAGTCAAGTGATACTATTTATTGTGGCAAATTCCTGTGTACTCTCTCCTAGAGAAAATCACTGTCACAAAGCTCCATATAGTTTATTACACTTCATAACATAGTGATAAATCAATAGTTCGGGTTCGGTTCGGTGGAGATAATAATTCGTGATTCGGGTATAATTCGAAAATGATTTGGTACAACAAGGAAGCAAAAAAAATCCCAAAAAAAACCCTCAAAAAAAGGAAAAATAATAATAGAAACAATTTTTTCGCATTTTTTTTTGCGTTTTCCTCGTATAATTCGTGATTCGTGTTTTATTCGTAAATTATTCGGTAAAAGTTCGGTCAAACGTTTTATTTATTGTTCAGTTCGAAAACCCCTAAAAAATATTTTATCCTAGAATAATACATGAGTTTTGTTAGTGTGCTTCATAAGTCATAACCATAGTAACAAGACTTGCGATATATTCTCGTTTTATTTGTTTTTTTTTACATATCCGAACTGAACTCCTAATAAAATGCGTAAAAATGTACAATACATTTTATTCACGAATAAAACGCGAATCGGCGAATTATTTGCGATAAAAACGCCCAAAAAAATTGAAATTTTTTTTTCTGTTTTTGACGAGTTTTTTTTTTTTTTTTTTGCTTCCTTGTTGTACCGAATTATTTCCAAATTATACTCGAATCACGAATTTCTGACCTTGCCGTACTGAACCCGAACTTTTAATTTGTCACTATGGTCAAAACAGCCCCATGTTTAGCACACAAGAAGGCACTATACTCAAAGGCCACAAGTAACGGTCGGCGGTTTTATGTTTGTTTTGAAAATTGATATCTAACTAAATAAGTAAATATAAAAGCATGTCAAGGTGTGGGTCCGGCTGCGACTTTGATCTTTTGATTACTTGTTTGGGACGTCTAATTAAGCTATTCAATGCTGATGTGTCGCACAAGATGGCGCATGCCAACCAAGAAGACTTTTTTTGTTCCTTAATTTAAGAAAAGAAAAATCTAAAACTGTTTTGGCTGCAATAAAACTATTGCCGAACTACTTTAGTTTGACATTCCTTTACATTTTGACTCAAATATTTTAATTATTAGATCAATCACTAATTATTATTAAATTTAGTTGTATGGCTGATTGCATGTGAGGTGTATACTTAATTTAATCTATGAAAATTAATTTTTTTTTTTATATAGTTTTGATGTTGAATAGAATTTATCTCGATTTAAAAATTATATTTTTTGTACGAGGTCCAAAACTAATCCTAATGTAAGCTAATAATGTTTTTTCATTGCTAAAAGTATTAATAAGATTGTATTTACGATGCTAAAATAAAAAAAGCCGAAAAATTGTTTTATATTAGACTTGTCCATCAATGAGCATGATGGAAAGAACTCGTCGGTGGTAAATGGTTAAGTTTTTTATTTTATTTTTATAAGTCAGTGAGCAATGAGTACGGGTCACAAAGACTGGATACGGGCTGGATAGTGGTAAAAGTATATTATATATTTTTTTATTTTCTGTATACGATGCGAAACATATATCACACATATCAAATGAATACAGATACGGATTCAGATAAAATCGTATATTTATTAAAATATATTAAGTTCATAATATTTATATTATAATTATAATGGTAAATAACATAATTTTTTTATAATATATATTAAAACATAATTTTTTTCATAATATATAATTACATTTTATATTTCATAATAATATTAAAAAAATTCATAATTTTTATATTATAATTAAATGTTGAGATTCATTAATAACGAAATAGTTGATAATTTTGATAATATTATTTTAATTAAATATAAAATGTAAAAAACCAACATTAGAAAGTATTTTTAACAATAAAATAATCTATTGTCAATAGATATTTGAAAATTGCTACTGATTAGAGCATCCACATCCCTGAAACTATTAATCTGAGATGGCCATTTCTAATTCAGTTTTATAGATGTGAAAGAGTTTCTTATTTAACAACTATGCAGCAAAGTTTTTTATTAAGAAACTATTTATAAACTCTATACTGATCAAATGGTCGGTTCAAATTATTTATCTTTTTTAAATTATTATTGACGTGGCTTAATAGAAACTCTAAAATTACTTTTAGAAGTGATAATTTATAGACTTTAGAGATCTTAATTTTTAAAAAGTGGTTAACAATTATTTAGAAATTCATTTAAATTGCTGAGATGCATATATTTTTACTAAGAATGGCCACCTCTTTGCGTTCCAACAATCACAAAACCTAAACAAAAATGATGACAATTACAAATAGTAATATTTTTCCACCAAGTTTTGATTGTTTTTCTTTTCAATAAAAAGCAATGAAAGGAGGGTTCGATTTCTTTAATTTATTGTCTTTATCTTGCCTTTTTTTTCTATAAAATCTGTTAAACGTTTAAAATTCGAATAACAAATAAATATTTTAGACGGATCCATCATGCTGATCCCTATTGGGCTCATCCACATTCAGCCCGCTATCGTGAATTTCAGCCCAATAGATATTCCCTTTCAATTATCGTGTTAAACAAAGCCTTAGGTATTCTCAGTGTTGTCTGTTGGACGGTTGAGCTGATTCAATTTTTTTTTTTGTTCTATTTCGTTTTGGCGATCATCTTACGGTTTGATCTATGTTGCAATTGTACCAGCGGATAACATTCATTTGTCATGTTTACAAGCATTGTAAATTGGTTTCATGACTTTGTTACAAGTTAATTAAAATCAATCTCTGACTTCAGATAGATATATTGTTTGCCATTTTACCTCTCTTTCTTATAAGAATTGGTATTGGTTTGTGGTACCAGATGGTACTGATACGTCATCCGTTTAGTCTGCATGTAAGGTGCTCGACGTTTTGTCTGAGTGACAATTATATGGAATCTGGCACCTATCAACCCCCAGGTGTTCTTGCTCACCTAAATCTAAGATGCCAGATGTGACCAACTGTAGCAAAGGTCGCAAGCCATAATTCAACATCAGTTTGGTGAAAATTTCATGCATTTTACAGTTTTGGCAGCTTTCAAGCACTGATTTTCCGGGACACAACAGCATCCATCTATGAACACGATCAAGTTTGCTTCATGCTTGTGACAACACATGCAGACTAACACGTCATGCTAAGGTTTTTAGTACAAATATGAAAACTGAAGATACTTTATGAAGTCTACCATCTTCAACAAGGAATATCGTCGAAGTTATTGAGGTAATTTGTCATTTAACTTCCGGTAAATATTAGTTGTCAGGTGCATGCACCATCCTATTCATTATAGTAAAAAGAACAATAATTATTTTTCAGTGTATTCCAGAACTCTGTAAATTGTAGGTTTCTATAGCAATATATACAGGGCTATCAACTATCAATCCTTTTTCCAAAAAAGAACAATAATAAATCATGCTTCATTTCAAACAATATAAAGCATCATAAAACTAAATGTATAAATAAGAAATATAAAAAAAATCATATCTGACTTCTATACATTGATCCTAGACTGTAACTCCTTGACTCGTTTCATATGTGTTTTTTGGAATTGGCATTGACATCTAACGAGCGAAGTATGTGCAGAACAGAAGTCATGCTTGGTCTTTTTCTGCGATCCTCTTCCAAACAATCTGCTGCTAGTTTGACCATGGCAGCTGCCTGGCAAAAACTGAATTGCCCCCTCAATCTAGAGTCAGCCAAATCTGCGACCCAAGATGGCTCGTCGGACTTCGAATTCTCTTTCAACACTGACACCAAACCATTTAACCCCACTTTTTCCTCTAATACATCGCTATTCAGTACCCAATCTAAAACCCGAACCCCTGTCACTAGCTCGAGTAGAAGCACTCCATAGCTGTAGACATCAACTTTTGAAGTTATGGGAAGACCACATGCCCATTCGGGTGCAATGTACCCTCTGGTCCCTCGAATCTGCGAGATATTTGGATTTTCACCGCCACGGTTTAACAACTTTGATAACCCAAAATCGGTGATTTTGGGCTTGAATTTTTTATCCAACAAGATATTCTCAGGCTTCACATCACAGTGAATAACCCATTCGAGACACTCATGGTGTAAATAAGCAAGCCCTCTTGCCACTCCTAGTGCAATCTTATACCGCTGCCTCCATCCCAGACAAAAATTGGCAGAAAATAGCACCTTGTCCAATGAACCATTCTCGACGTACTCGAATACCAGAATCCGGAACGACTGCTCTGAGCAAAAGCCCCACACTCTTACTAGGTTCTTGTGGTAAATACTTCTAATAATACTCAGTTCAGCTTGAAACTCTTCTTCTCCAAGTGAGGCATCCTCTAACTTCTTCACTGCTACCAGTCTTTGGTCATCCAATACCCCCTTGTAAACTATTCCTGACCCTCCCCTTCCAAGCACATCCCTAAATTTACCAGTAACCTTTTCCAATTCCTTGTAACTATAACTTCGGAATTGATTAGATATAAGCCTGTAACCTTCTTTCATTTTGGATGGCCTTTGCTCTCCTCTAAAGGCAAACCAATAACCAAAAGAAATAAAGAGTACTTCTACCACAAATACTGCTATTATAAATCCATAGAAATAAACCCATAACTCCCTTATGCTATTATTCTGTTGTTGTAAATCAAGCATCACCTGTTGCTCTGTTGTGCCGCAAATGGGACCGGTCAAATGCGAAATTGATCTGTCTTCTCCTTTAACACTCCTAGGAAGTTTCAGATATATTTCACTCCTATTGCCTTGTGGGATTTTACCATTGAAGAAAGAGGCCATCAGATAGCAGTCGCCATTTGGGGTTTCAAATTGAGCAGCCTGACATGACGAGTCACCTGAGCATATGTCTTTGCAATCCTGTACCGAACTAGATTTAGCGACTCTTATGGTTGAACCCCAATAACCAGAGCCAGAAAGAGGCCAAAACCATGCCTGATTCAGGGAAGTATTGTAGAAATTGAACTTGAATGTGTGCTGGCAACCTTTGCTCCAGTTGCTCATGTCTAACATCTGGTAACCAGGGGGGCACGTGCATGTAGGCGTCGGTTTGTATACACAAAGCCCATTCTTTCCGCAAAATCCATGAATGTCACAGGGATTAGTTAAAGCCACCCAGGATACTGACCAGGTACCATCTTCTTCACTGAGACTGTATAGTCTCAGATTGCCATCAGGGTCAAGAGTTAACCTCCTCCAAGTTCCTTTACCCAAGTCCGAAGCTTCAAACCTTAACCCGTCACTTGACAAAAATATACCATTTTCATCAAGAACCCCACATTTTGTGGTGAAGAAAGGGAGTGTCCCGTCATCTAGCATGCCTAGTACACTAAAATTCTTATTGTACCAGTAAATGCTAGATATCTCAGATTGAACATATTTGAGTGACAACAAGTAGCTGTCCTCAAAACTTAATCTGTAGTAGTCCGATGAGAGACCGCGGTATGCAGAGGTGAGTTTTGTACTTGTAGTAATATGTTGATTAGGTAACAATGTGTTGGTAGGAGAACCAAAACTTTGCCAAAGTGAATTATTACTAACATCCAGTATGACAAGGTTTCCATTGTCTAGGAGCTCTACACGGTGAGTACTTGATGAGTGAGTGTTTGTACTCCATATTACTTCACCATCATAGTTCTTCAAGATCAAGTAACCATCTTTGTTAAACAAAACCGATGATTGCAAACCATAAACAGGTAGATCAGAATTCGCGCTCCAAACCACTGTTTTCTGTTCTGATTTGGAGAACCAGATTGAAAATGTAAAGGCTGTAGGACTGATGCTATAGAAACCGCAAGAGAACGTACCACTTGACGACTCGAGGATATCAGATGGGTCTTCAACAGAAAGCAAGTTGCCTGGGAGGAGGTAGTTGCGGGTTGCTATAGAATTTGATGCAAGGAGGAGAAGAAAACAAAGAGAGAGAACTAGTTCCCGTAGAAAGATAGAAAACAAACACCCCTTCATCGTTGTAATGAAAGAAAATAATTGAGGAAAGGATCTGAGCACACGATTAATGAGACCAGAGTTCATTTTTTTTTTATGGTTTTGCTTGTCTTTTTCTAACATCACGTGTCGTAGACAATGTCTGACATTTATAATTGACTTTTTTTTTATTCTAGCAACATAATTGAGTGACCTACCCGCAGCCCGGAATACGGAATTTATTTTATAAACCATAATTAAAATAATAATTTTTTAAAACTAATATGATTTTTTTTTTTAAAATCATAATAGTTGAGATGTCATTTCTGCCCGAATTTTTTTTTTCGGAATCGAAATGGCATTTCGGTCCGATGTAATTTTATGTGGCTGCTAGTATGAAAAACTGTAAAACCACACTAGTCTAAAATGCTATTTCGACTCCCAAAATAAGAAACTTTAGATCGAAATGACATCTCAGTTCTTATAGTTTTTGTAAAAACTAAAGTAATTAAGTTGGTATGATAAAATCTTTTTTTTATGAGGAGAGATCAAATTACAACAAGATTACAACAACGATTTTTTTCATTTTCAAAATTCAAATCGTTCAACATGATTATCTAAATAAAATATGCTTTCAAATCAAATTTTACATTTTTTAAATTATTTACTATTTATTAAGTATTTTACAAAAATTAATTAAATTCAGACGATTGTAATTTTTTACATATCTTAATAAAGTTATTGGAAAGCGGATTGCTATGCAATGGCAACAATAACTCGTCTCGAGCGACATCCTCGTCCCCTTTGATAAAGAGAAAGCAATCGGACGGCTGGTAAGCCCATCGGACGCAAAAGTTAGTCCGTTGACTATACGCACTCTTTTTCCTGGCCTTTTTTTTTTATTATTGAAAATGAAAGCTGTGTTCATTGGGCACGATGCAGTTTGAATAGTTGTTGGTTCTTTGTTTTTGTTTTTTATAAGTTATTTAATTTGTTGTTTCTTCATTTTTGTAGAAGTAGCTAGGTAGGCCGATTCTTGATTTTTTTTTTTTAAATAACATTAAATTTAAATATTTCAACTGAATAAACATATTGAATTTAATTTTTATAAAAAACAGTTTCGAGACCATTTAGTATGCAAGCTGAAGTAAAATATTTTCACATTCACCGATCTGCAGTCTAATATAACTGTTTTGTTGAAATATTTAAATATGATTCTATATATGAAAAACAATCATGATTCTTCGGGGAAAACTAATCTTGATATTAACTATTGAATTAATAGATTAAAGATTTATATTAACAAACTTCATGCATATAAATCTAGTAATTAAATAAAGATCTAACTTATAATTGTTTAACTGATACCTCATGAAAATGCTTTCTGTTGCGTTAGTAATGTAACTTTTAAAATATAATTAGAATTCGTTGGCAAGCTTGTTCAATCACACAAGGAATACATGCTCACAGAAAAAGCATAAAAAATAATTTTTTATTTGATACAATATCAAGAGGCAAAAAGATCAACACATAATTAATTGCAGTGATTAGTTCATCTTTTTTATAATTAATTGTGCAATTTTTAAGCTTATACATTGTTGAATTTTTTTTAAAAACCATAATTAAAAAAATTTAGGGAACCAATATGATTACTTCTGTATTTACAAAAATCTAAAGAACCGAGTTGCCAAATCGGTCTGAATTTTTTTTCCAGGACCGAGTTGGCAACTCGGGCTTGTGTTGTTTTTCAGTTTTTACAAATAAACTGTGTAGTCATCGGTGTAACAAAGGGAGAAACATTTTTTTTCCGCCAGAACAGAGTTGGAAATTCAGTTAGGAGTGTTTTTTTTAGAGTTTGCTTAAATGTCTCTTAAAACGAATATGATAAAACAACGTCTCTATTAAAACATCTCTGTCAAAAAAATTTCACAATTTTTATCATGAAACATTTTTTTTTTCCAGAGATAAGATTAATAATTTGTTTAATGATAAAAAAATTTCACAATTTTTTTTTGCAATTTTTATCATTAAACACATTATGTCTCTTGAAAAAATTTGTTTAATGATAAAATTTGTGAAAAAAATCGTTTAGTGAAGCATAGACAGCATCAACTCACTTTTTTTTTTTTTTAAATAATTCATTTAATGAAAAATTTGACAGAGACATTTTTTTATCATGTTCGTTTTAACTGAGATGTTTAAGCAAACCCTAAAATAACACTCCAGACCGAATTGCTAACTCGGTCCTGGTAGAGAAAAAAAATTTCTCCCTTCGTTATACCGATGACTACACAGTTTATATGTAAAAACTAAAAAATAACACAGGACCGAGTTGCCAACTCGGTCCTAGGAAAAAAATTTCAAACCGAGTTGGCAACTCGGTTCTTATGTTTTTTGTAAAATCATATTGGTTTCCTAATTTTTTTTTAATTATGGTTTTTTTTTTTAAATCTACATTGTTCATGACATAAAACAAGATAAATTATTTTTAAATCTACATTGTTCATGACATAAAACATCAATCAATTTCTTCTTTCAGTCCGATAAATATTAGACCATATTGTGGAATGATATTGGCATTGATTGGTTTGAAATCATACCGAACATATGAGATAATTCAGAGAAATAAACAACATCCTAATCATTGGAATCTCAAAATATGTTCATTCTTTAAAAACGATAGGTGCATAGATGATGCGAGCTTTCAGACCGTTGACCTACCGGCCGTTTGGCAGGAAAGAAGAATTAAAATTTAATACATACGAATTAAGGATGAAGGCTTTAAAAAGGGTAGGTAAGATTAGGGTAAAAATATTGACAGAGCAAAAACTGTTCTGTCAGTATCTTTATTCTAGGATCAAGGTCGAGACAGTTAAGGAGGTTAAAGAGAACAAAATTAATTTTTATTGGTCATGTTTAGTTGTGGAGTAAAATTAGTGAGGATTAAATTACTTATTCTATGTTACTCTTTATATTTTATATCTTATTTGGTAGTTGAATTGGTAGTTGAAGTTATTACTTAAATTAATTTATTTGGTGGAGTAAGATGTTGGAAATTTGCATTTTTTTTTTTTATGATAATGGATCTTACCAATAAAGTAAGTTAATTTATCTAAATAAATGGAGTAAGTTATTCTGAATTATCTATTGATTCTATCTTACTCCTCTTACTTTATTTTTTATTTAGCTTCTTAAGTGTAGAGTGAGGAGTTCATTCTACCTATTTTTCTATTAGCAAAATAGTTGATTGTTAGTAAATCCATTCAAACTTTTAAAATTGTCGATTTTCATGACAAAACATCAGAATAGTTTATTTCGCTAGCTTCTCTATCTCTTGTTCTCCTTTTATTATGTAAATGAAATTGATTGATGTGCCCCTTTCTCTCTAAATTGAAGATTAGTCGTTCATTCTTTTTTAGTAGTGACGTGTTTGTATAGTGTAATAGTATGGAAATTTTCTCAGTTTGTAATAGTGATAACAGTATGGAAATTTTTATCATTTTATGAAGAGTATTGCTGCCGAAATTTTTATAAATATACAAAATCAATAATTAATTTAACAATCTATACATTTTTCGAGCGGAATTTTAAAACTATCCTTACCGATCACATATTAATCGGTTTCAACCCTTGAAACCGATCAAATAATCGGTTTTAAAACCTTGGAACCGCTGACATAAAAACCCAACCCAGAACCGATCATTCTGTCATCGGTTTCAACCCCTGGAACCGATGACAGGATCATCAGTTCTGGGTATGAACCGATAACAAAGCATATTGGTGAGTTTATTTTGTACAAAAACACAAACACGTGGTACATAAATTGTTGATCAGTACGGTCACCATCTAGTACCAAGATGCACACACGTTTTATGTGGTATCTTATATTATAAATTATATGTAGCAAGTATACTTACGCATGTTGTCATTTTTAATTGATCGCTACACAATGGGCGCTCAAAAGTCTATTAATTTGTGAGTATGAAATTCTATAAGCTTAATTTTTAGACTTATCTGTAGCGAGTTATTAAGCACGATTAACTGCATAAATATACTCGCTACACATAATTTATTATGTAATCTACCACATAAACTATTCTCCCTCGTCAATACTGTTGACAATTATGAAATTCTATAAGCTTAATTTTGTATACATGTGTAGCGATCAATTAAAAATGACAATATGCGTAAGTATACTTGCTACATATAATTTATAATATAAGATACCACATAAAATCTGTGTGCAAGTAGGTACTAGATGGTGACCGGACTGAACAACAACAATTTATGTACCACGTGTTTTTGTACAAAATAAACTCATCAATATGCTTTGTTATCGGTTCATACCCAGAACCGCTGATCCTGTCATCGGTTCCAGGGGTTGAAACCGATGACAGAGTGATCGGTTCTGGGTTGGGTTTTTATGTCAGCGGTTCCAGGGTTTTAAAACCGATTATTATGTGATCGGTTCCAGGGGTTGAAACCGATTAATATGTGATCGGTAAGGATAGTTTTAAAATTCCGCTCGGAAAATGTATAGATTATTAAATTAATTATTGATTTTGTATATTTATAAAAATTTCGGGTATTGCTGTATAAAATATATTTAATTTTTTTTTCTTTTGCGTAGATATTTTTCTTAAATTCTCTGTTTGATTTGATGGTGTGTAATTTTTGAAAAACAGTTATATTTCTCAGCTTTTTTGGATGATACGATTCATGTAATTTTTTGGCAACTTCAACTTAGATGACAAACGCATAATTTGTGGAGACAATAAATGGATGCTTTTATTTTGGAAAATATATGGTATTAGAATGTAAAAATTTATCTCAGTTCTCAATATTAGATTTCTTGATTTTAAAATAGCACCATAGAGAAAATTAAAGAAAGATCAATAGCTGGGTTAGAAGGGTCCAAATATGCTACAATCTTTGTCTGTGAACAGTAACCCTGCTATCTCTGTTTTTTCGAATCTAACCATTCAACTGTTTTGAGATACGTGCATAAAACAGTTCTAAAAGAGTTACTTCGAGATTTGTTCTTTAAAAAAATTGAACGGTTCGATTCAAAAAAACAAAAATAACAGGGTTACTATTCACAGGAAGAGGATCGCAACAGATTTGATTCCGGGTTAGAATCGGTTGGATTAATATTGATTCTAATATTAGATATTTTGAATCGATAAATTAGTATCAATTTTTCTACTAATAAAAATCACATATATATTTTTATTTTTCTCTTCTTTTATTATTTTCTTTAAAAAAAAATTCTCCACAATGGATCTCATAAAAACTGTCACTCATACTGAAAAAGAATTAATTCACAGCTTTTATGAGATTTGTTGTAAGCTGTCAACATATTTAATAGATATAAAATAAGTTTGATAATTATTTAAGCTATAAATCGGTTTCAACGCATACAGTATCACATCGAATGCGTACCGAAAAAGAAGATAATAAATCGGTTTCAGTTTTTATGAGATTTGTTGAAACCGATTTATACTTAAAACTTATTTATAATAGAGGGTTCAAATACATTGTATCTCAAATTTTATGTTTTTGTTTTCAAAATCTAAATTATTAAAAATTAGTATTTGGTCTGATAACAAAGGTACATGATTTCTAATGTAGGAGGATATGGATTCATAATCCGGATGATGAAAATCCTATGTTATATACATGAATATTTTATAGTTCGGGAGCTTGACCTCCAACTTTTATTATCTAAAAAAAAATTATATTAAAATATGCTTGGAAATTAAATTTTATATTTTTCTTAGATAGATATAAAATTACTGTTTTTTAGATATTTCAAAAATAATGATTTTGTATCTATTAAAAAATAGTAAAAAAGAATTCAAAAAGTATAAATTTTGGTCTCCAAGCATTTGAACCCTCTTATTTACGAGAGCAATTTGGGTCCGATGCCTATCGGACTCAAACTGAGTTTGATGGGCTCCATAACCGTCTGATCTGCTTTAATATCTATGCGTGTTTGCTTTAAGATCCGTGTGTACGGATATTAAAGCGGATCGGACGGTTATGGAGACCATTGGACCCAAACTGCTCTCCTTATTTACACGTATTGTTTATCCTTTATAAACTAATAAACTTGTTCTTATATTTTTTAATTGAATAATCTAACGAACTTTCTTTTTAACGTATCAGTTTGATTGAATTCGGTACAAATAATATAATCGGAGTAAAAAAAAATATGGGATACAAAATCACACTTATTAAGAAAAAATGAGGATATAAAATCACACTTAAAGAAAAATGTCTTCTGGGAGGCTAACTGCGCGGGTCCGGACTCCGAAGTATATGATTTTCAGATCGTTGTAATTTCGTCTGGCCGGGCCGGGCCGGGCCGTTATCATTTTTTTATTTTCCTTTTTAACCAAACCCGTTGTTTTCATTTGCCTATAATATAGTCTCAGACTCTCAGGAAACTACTGGGTTGATGAATTTAAGATTTATATAGTTCGGTTTCAACTTTCAACGCAATGCATCACACATGACATGAGAGCTGTCAGCTTATTTAATTATCAAACTTTCTCTTTTGACGCCTTACCTTACGCCTACCTTCATTTGTCTTTTGATATTATACAAGTGGTCAGCTGCCAAGAAATGTGCATCATATTAGGACTGTTTGATAATTTAATGTGGCTCGAATTTTAGGTCTTTTGTCTAACCTCTCTGCAAATTTCTGTATGGACAATTGATGAGAGAATGTTCCAAATTTATTGTGCTACTTTTACAAGACAGAGTTATTATAAACTAATTAATATTTGAAGTGTTTGGTGCTCTAATTCAGATATATTTAGATAAATTACCCAAAATCAACTATATGCAAAGAAGAAGAAAAATCACGTTCTGCCAAAGCAATATTTATACGAGGCGATGAATACTGATTTTTTTTATTGAGCATCTATATTTCTGGTATTATGAGAGTTTCTAATATGATGTGCCAATTTTTAATCTAGTTTTAGAGATGTGGGAGGATTTTTTTTATTTATAAGAAACTGTTTATAAATTTCAAACTGGTCAAGTGATTAACTCAAATTATTTCTTTTTTTTAATTTATTGCTGGCGTGATTTAATAGAAACTCTAAATTAATTTTAGAGATGTGAGAATTATAAATGTAGATGCTCAGTGTATATTGAAAAGCTGGTAGGTTAGCTAACTTGGATTTGTTATAATTCTTTATTTTAAAACTGGGTCTTGTTAGAATTGATTAATTGCAAATGGGGTATAATTAGGGGATGTTTATCACAGTTTATGTGCCGATTGTCTTGTACCAGTCAAAATTTAAGAAGGGTCTGAAACATTGCGGTAATCAGTCAATTTAATTAGTCTTAAAAATCACTTTTATGTTCGATTTCGCTAATAAAGTAAAACTTGTCGGCTAAGAAATCTCAGTCTAATCATACATTAATTTGTCGACGTTTAGACTCTGGCAAGTGGCAACGAATACTATGACCGGATCTAATTAAATTAAAAAATAAACAACATTTAAACAGAAAAGGATGTTTCTGTACGGGGTCTTAAGTGTCCTCTATAGGATCAAGGAAAATTATTAAATTATAAGCCATGTTTTATTGACTGCAGTTATGAATCAAGAAACATCTATTTAGACCGATTAATCATTAGTGGTGATCAATCATCACGAATTTTTCTGACTAATCAGCTGATTATTTTCTGATTAATTATTTGACAGTACTCTGTCTGTCCAACGATCGCATGCCGTTATTTACAATACTGGTTATGATAGTTTTGCTAATGAAGCTGTCTTGCTAATCGATTATTTTACTTTTCAGATTTCGTTCTTTTGTCCAGCAGAGAATTTCAATTGTAAGCATAAATTCAAAATAATCGTGTATTTGTTTATAGCACTTTCAAGTTGGGGCAAATTCAAAATATAACATTAAGTTTGACCTTCACATTTTTTCAAAAGAAAAACATTAAAAATATATAACTACTTTTAAAAGTTAAATTCAAGAGAACTAGTCTTTAATCTAGTGGCTAAAATACATGGTCTCTATGTTAGAAGTCATTAGTTCGAAACTCAGATGGGATAAATCATTTGTAATAACAAAGATATTAAATAGCTGGATGACTTGACTTCCAATTTTTACTTTAAAAAAAAAGTTAAATTCAAACACGATCCTAAAATTGCTCATAAGTAACTTTTAGCTACTAGTAAATTGCATGTGCTGTATTGTGCTGGCGAATATTTTTTAATAATAAATATCAACCCCACAATATCTTCATTTAAATAACTAAATAATACAAAAATATTGTATTAGTTTGAGTAAAAGAAAATGATGCTTCTCTACTCAATATCTTAATGTATTAATGTATTGTAGAATCAGCAACAATTTCAACTGAAGTTTTGAGACCCTGAACAATATTTTTCATTCAATTCTAATTTTTTCAATGTCCTGACGCTATGCCTGAGATACGGTGGTGATAGGGCCATGTTACACAGGCCCTAAATTATAATCAGGCTTAAATAACATCTGCGATTCGGACCATGTGACTAGCAAGCCAGCCCAGAACACGACAAAATAAGCCCAAATAAACACACGCCGACATACCGGCCGTGCCCAATACGCGTGGGATAATCGCTACGCGAGGGATAACCGCTACACGAGGGATAATCGCTAAACGACTTCATAACCGCTCCCACATTCTCTAAGAGAACCGCAGAGGGACGGTTAGAAAGGAAAGTATAAAAAGCCTCAGATTTTCTGAGAAGGAGATCGAATTTTGGGCTATCAACCAAGACTATACTAAGAGAGATATCGATAGAGAAGAGTTAGAATATCTTACATCCTCCTTCCAATTTCTTAACAAAGTCGGTTTGTATCTCGCAGCAAGCCGACCCATCGACATCTCGACTTATCGTCTGAGATAAGGAGAGATTCTGTCTAACCCGTTCACTTTCAGCATACGAGCTACCCATCCCAGATAACCCGTATCTATCTGGAGTGGATAGCCCGTATGCTGGAAATGAACTGGTTGGGCTGAATCTCTCCTTATCTCAACCGACAAGTCGAGATAATGCTGGATGTTGGATCTCTCCTTATCTCGGTTGACAAGTCGAGATGCCGATGGGCTGACTTACTGCGGGATGCAAGTCAACCCAATGAAGGACATGGGAGGACGATGTGAGATATTCTACTCTTCCCTATTGATATCTCTCTTAGCGTAGTTTTTGTTGGTAGAAAATTCGATCTCTTTCTCAGAAAATCTGAGACTTTTTATACCTTGATCTCTAACCGTCCCTTCGTGGTTCTGTCGGAGAATGTAGGAGCGGTTATGGAGATCGTGGGAATCGACATCCCGCATATGGTGGTGCAAATCGTCATGTCGACATTAATTGACGACATGCCGAGCTTAGATGTGAACTTCGACATCAACATCGTCATGTAGATGTGAATTTCGACATCGACATCTTCATGTCGATGTCCATTGACGACATGCCGAGCTTAGATGTGAGCTTCGACATCGACATTGTCATGTCGATGTCCATTGACATTCATTTGGGCTTTTCTTTCATATTCCGGACTGGCATGCTAACGTGAGGTCCAAGTCCCAGATTTCATTTAAGCCCAAATGTCAATTAGGGTCTGTGTAACATGGCCCTATCAGGTGGTATCTGTCGTCTCTTCGCGAGCTTTTTGAATTGTGATCAAACGCTTAAATTAGAATTTCCTATAAAACATTATAGTTCTTTAAAGTTTGAAAACAGTGTATCGATATTTCATCACAAAAACATCAATAATGCACCAATGTTTTATACACTGATTAATTTTAGCGCAAGTGCATCGATATTTCATTGCAAAAATATCAATAATGCGTCGAGATATATCCCGTTAATCCCATAAGAGATGAATCGATGTTTCATAACAAAATATCGATAAAGTTCTGATATAAAAAAAAATTAGATCATTCTCTCTCTGAGTGTAAAACAAATACTTAAAAATTCTGAATTGTGATAAAACACTTAAATTAAAGTTTTCTATAAAACATTATAGTTGTTTAAAGTTTGATAACAATGTATTGATATTTCATAACATCAATGACACACTAATGTTTTATACCTTAGTTAATTTCATAACAAAAACATCGACAAAATGCTGATACAAAAAATTTTAGATCATTCCCTCTCTGAGTGTAAAATAAATGCTTAAAAATTCTAAAAAAATAACCATGCATGCTCCAACCATATTTTTATTTCTTTTAGAAGTTTACTCACGGTGACATTGTCACTTTGTCAGCAGTCAGCACTCAGCAGTAAGTACTTTTTTTTTAGATTTTGAAAAATCGAGGACAAAGTTGGAATATTTTTTTTATTAGAATATGAATAAAAATTTCGGTATTATCTAACTGCTCTCGATTTCCAAAGCTATAGATAGTAGTGTAGTAGATCAAGATAGAGACCATTTTAACTTATATTTTTGTTTACTAAGTGGTCCAACAATTTACAATCTAGCTAAGGTCTATGAGTGAGTCTATGGAACTATGTATATGACGAGTTGATTTGTAATATACTTCAATATTTTTATTTTTAAAATTTTAATAGTCAATCTGAACCGTTCAACATGATCTTGCAAATCGAATTATATATTTTTTTTTTTATAAATATTTAATTATTTTTTTAAGATAAGTAGAAAATTATTTGATCTAAAAAATTTGGACCATCCAAAAATAATAATTTTCTATCTAAATTTTTTTAAAAATACAAAATTTAGTCTGCAAGTACATATTCATATGAAAATCATTTTGAACGGTTTAGTTCGACTGTTAGGATTTTTAAAACAAAAATATTAATCCGTATTACGAACTAAATCGTGATATGCATAGTACCGTAGACTCACTCAAGGTCTATCAATGTTTTCTTTCTGAAATTTTTATGCTTTAGTGTTTAAATTCGTCACACTAATTCCTACAAGGCCTATGCAACATAGTCAATTTCGAACACAAACCATTAAATGAATTCTATCGGTATACTATACCAGCAATGATGGAGAGAATCATTACATGTTAAACCAGATGGTCCAGATCCAAGAGCCGACTGATCATGATTCATGAATGACAGAGATGTTGGCACATCAAAGAGATTTTCTGATGTGAGCAGGAATAGATTGAGAATTTTCAATATCAAATCAGATTTTAATAACTAACTGAATTTAAATTCATTAACTAATTAGATATTTAAAATAAAATAATACTTTAACTTATATTTTATAATTATCTGATTTGTAATTTTTGATGTTCTGATTTATAATTCTAATTACCAATTATAATTCAAAAAAATTATTTTAATTTTAACTCTAAATTTAATCCGAATTATCAATTAAACATTTAGAGAGGTAAAAAAATTTCAGAAAAAATAAAACCAATCGGAACTGATAGATCTCTATAAAACTCAAAATTCAAAAGAATCGGCTGCCCCACTTAGTACACTGTGGTCCGGCCCTAGATGCAAGAGGGATTGAATTTAATCCAATCTTATATTAATCTTTAATTAATCCTATTTCGTTATGCGCCTCCGGATTAAATAAATTAGTCAAAGACCTACCATGTCCCTGCGACAATCCCGCGGAGTGCCTATCGGGAAAAAAAAAGAGTCGGCATCCTCTGAGGTATCTCAACTTTTGCGCGACCAGCGTGTCCGGTGCCTATTCGGGGATAGCGCAGGGGCAGTATTATTTGAGCTTTGAGATTCGTGTAGAACGTATTTGAACGGTTGATGTTTTCCAAAATGTCACGCAAACTATAAAATGTCTCAGAGGATGAGAATTCAAAAGGAACTCCTTGCTCCCACTAGGACCATTCAAAATCGGACGGCTGGCGTTATGACCAAACCGGATGTCATGCGATTCAACTGCCCCGGCAATCCGGCAATAACAACAGAGAAAAAATATAGGCAAGGAAGTAATGGCTGGACAAGGTCTACAACTCTAAATTTCTTTGAAGAAAGCGGAAATTTCACTTATACCCCTCAAAAAGTTTCTAAATTACTTATGAGTGAGTTTATGGTACTATGCATATCACGGGTCAATATTTCCGTTTTCAAAATCTTAATGGTTAATCCAAACCGTTCAACATGATTCCCATATGAATATCTATTTGCAGACCGAATTTTATATTTTAAAAAAAAAACACTTGATCTGAAAATTATGGACCATCCAAAAACAGTGATTTTCTACCTAAAATATATAAAATTTGGTCTGCAAATACATATTCATATAAAAATTATTTTGAATGGTTCAGATCGACAAGTAGAAACTTGAAAACGAAAATATTGATCCATATTACAGACTCGCTCATTACTTATTTTCCTCTCTAAAATTCATAAAATCATATTTACTCTTTTTAAAAAACTCACAGATTATGCCTGTTTTATCCTTCATTAACAAAAATAAAAACTAGTAGCATATTTCCGAGAGAAAATGGGTCATTTATATACTTCTGACGCTCACACAGGCATATACCTAAATGTCACCGTTTAAGGGTCAAAACTAGAGAAATGACCAATTTATCCTCAGAAACTGTCAAATTAGAGACTGGCATTTTTTCTAAAACATGCTACATATTTTATATTTTAAAATAAAGGGTAAAATGATACTTCATAAATTTAAAATGATTTTTAATAGAAAAATATTAAAATAGATACATTTTTCAATTTTTTTATTTTAGAATGGTAAACATGCAATTTTTCAAGTTTTCGAGAGGCATTCTCCCAAGAAAGAAAATGTTTTCCTTCTTTGAATTGGAACTGATGTCTTGATTTATCCAAAAAAAAAACTAATTTCTTTATCTTCAGATATACCATAATACTTGTAAATGATAAAATAGATTGTATTATGACAACAATATTGTATAACAATATTGAGGCAAACAACTTTCATATTTTTGTTATTTTTTATAAAATCAATAACTATTTTTTTTTATTTTTTTTTTGAAAATTGGAAAAAAAAATACCACTTTCATATTTATTTTGGTTGATTTTTATTCACATTAGTTAGTCAACATTTTATAACGACGCGCTTATTATGTTTCAATTTCAATTAAAATATAGAGTTAATTTCTCACTTACTCTCAAAGATTCTTTAATTTCTTATTTACCCCTAAATTCTTGAATATATCTAATTTGCCCTTAACTCTTAATTATCCATTGTCAAAATATTTTTTTCCCATTATATTCTTGTGTGGGCCTCTGACCAAAGCACATATGTTCAATAATAAGAAAAAACAATGATTTGCTAATGGTATTTTGAACGCTTCAGGTTTTTCTGGTTTATAGGGGTAAGAGAGTAAGAGTTGATGTTTTCTGACTTGCTGGGATAGTTTTGTAATTTTCTAATCATTTATTAGCAATATTTTGTTAATTTGATGTTTCAGAATTTTACAAGTTATATTTTAGTTGATGGTACATAAACATGATATATTATGGTACCATATCAGTATAGTACTGACCTGTACGAGAACAAATTCAAATTTAGACTCGTTTGTTAAATGACAATCTCTAGGAATTCATAACTTGATCAAAAGTTTGAGTTCTTTTTTAAGGAAAGTTTATATTACACTAAATAGATAAATTGGATATTTTTTTGTCTTCTTTGAGAGTATGTGAGAAATTAATTCTAAAATATACGTTATATTAATAAATAAAATTTAGAGAAAAAACATTATCTTAATAAACCAAGTGTTGAGATTGCGACTTTTACTTAATTATTTAGAAATAGAAAGGAGAGAAGAATGGGTGAGTATCCTCTGAGATATCTCAATGTTTGCGTGACCGACGTGTCTGGTGCCTATTCGGGGGAATGTGTGCTTTGAGATTCGTGCAGAACGTATTTGAACGATTGAGATATTCCAAAAAGTCGCTCAAAGTTTGAGATATCTCAGAGGATGCGAATTCCAGAACAAAGAGCTCTGAGGTCAAAAAGAGTTCCCCTGAGGTTGTTACTTACCACACAAAATGTAACAATCCGTCGACTTGGGGGACCCACACATCATAAACTCTCTACAAGACGCGGTTCTCATCCTCTCTTGTCCACCAAGGTACACAAAAGTCCAGAAAATTGGTAATAAATCTGCTGCTCAGGAACTTGTTTCAACTGTTCAAATATTTTTATGCGCGAATCTCAACAAATAAACTTTTTCATAGCAGATTTCATTGAATATCAACGTTTGAGATTCAGATAACATGCAGGTTGCTGTTATAGTGTTATCTCAATTTTTACGTGACCAACGTGTTCGGTGTCTATTCGGGGATAGCGCAGGGGACCAGTATTATTGTACTTTGAGATTCGTGCAAAACTATTTAAACGGTTATGATTTTCCCAAAAGTCACGCGCAAAGTTTGAGGTATCTCAGAGGGCGCGAATTCTACAGGTGGTGCTATGCGAAGTACTGCAGATCTTAAAATCTGAAAATCATCACGACGTCACCAAATTTTAAACTCATTAGTCAAATACATTTTCGTTTTCTAACCTCTCTTCTCTTGTCACATTCGCGTATTCACCTTCCCTCCGACAGCCAGCGTGGCGCAGCGTCTGCGTTACTGCGTCTGCGTTGCTTAAATTCCAAATCGGCCACCTATCACCCCCAGATAACACTTTGGTTTCTTCACCGAAAGTTCTATCCTTTACGCGGGTGAATTTTAATTTAAACATCATCTTTTGGGAGGTTTGATTTGATGTTGGATCGAGAAAATAGGTAAAAGCAAAAAAAGGAAAGAAGAAAATAGGATGAGTATATTAGAGATATCCATCGTGCATCACATCGCACTGGTTCTAGCTGTTATATGGGCTTTGGTGTCTGTAGGATGGTCTCACCCTTTGGTGTTTTTCTGCGCACTGATCTATCTCTATGCGGTATTAGTTCTTCTCAGTTTATATTTTGATTTGAATTTCTAATTGAGGAAACTGATTGATTTTACTTCTGTTCGTCATGTGTAATTTGTTTCTTCTAGTGCTCAATTAGTTTTATTTTTTTTAAATAGTGATATTTAATCAGTGGCGGACCTAAGTGAAATGAATGGGGGTTAATTGACCCCATTTTTTTAAATTTTTTTATATTTATATATGTTTTTTATATAATTTACACTAAAATTTAATAGAACTGTAAAATTGACTCTCATTTTTTATAAAAAAATTTTATGGATGTCAAAAATTTTATATGATTGACATCCATAGTTCGAAAATCTGGCTCCCCTGTACTTGATACTTCCTATATTCCCATTTCTTTTCGGGAATAGTAGAAAGGTATAAAACAATCTTAAAAAGAAAAAAAGACCATGAGATCCCTTCCCCCAGTCTAAAGATATCCCAACTTTGATCAGAGTATTCTTAAAGTGCTACCATCAATTTAACCAAGATAAAATGACTGCATGCACACCCAGTGGTGTTGACCCAAAAGGCTATTATAGCTTCAGCTATCCATTGTCATCCAATCCAAAGCTATCTCTTCTTCAGGTTCTAGGTTTGTGTCTCCCTCTGCATCCAAAGTTAAGAAAAGATTCCAATATTTCCTTGAATATCCCTTTTGTACCTGACCAAAATTCAAATATATAAAGTGCAGTGACTGTCTAGATACCACAAGAAGGTGGTCTGGCATCCTTAAAAATACATTTATTTTAACCATACTGTTCGTAAAATGATCCCCACAAATATATATTAAAAAAAAATGATTTCTGTCTGATTTAAAAGTGCAACCCCAGCATCCGCAGTTTTTTTAAGTACATGAAAGTTTATGGTACTGGTGTTAGACTTATTAAACCTAACCACAGCCAAATTGCAGTTATGTAAGGGTAAAAAAAAGAAAACTATAATCTATTGTTTCACGTAGGGTGTAAAATGCACATTTGTTCTGCCCTGGTCAACCCCTTTACTGAAGGTTGTGTTGTGTCAAAAATCTATTTGCAAGTTTAATTATAGGAAAATCAGGACTCTGTGAGGTATTTGAGTTTCCAAATTAAAGAAAAAGGAATAGAGGATGCACCACAAAAGCAAATAAATTGATACAAAGAATGGACAGTGAACTCCTTTTTGCCATAGCCCAATTTACCATATATGATGTTGTGGTGAATCTGATATTGTACAGTTCTGTAGCATCTCTTTTTTCCGCCCTCTATTATAAGATGCTAACCTAGCATGGCATTGAGCAGTGGTACACCTGAATTTGAAACCTCAGCTAAAGAAGCTTGTGGTTTGGTTACTATTCAGAAGAGGTTAGGAGTTGCATTGTTATTGGTGTACCCTTATGCCAATTGTCATGCCAGAAGAGAATTCCTTACCATCACCTACTGTAAATTGACATCCCAAATGTATGAAATGTGCTATTTTACATCCCTCCCCCCCCCGACCTGTCCCATAGACAAAGTATATATAATCCTGCCAGTACCCTTTTTCATTATCTTTGAGATATCTATGCATCCATTTACTCAATAAAGCAATAATCATGAATTCCAAATTAAGCACACTCATATTTATGAGCATAAAAAACAGGCCCATAAACTGTAGTCAACATCCAGCTTTGTTGTGTATTCTTGTTCATTAACTGAACAGATATTATATGAGTTATAATTATCCATCGAAGTACTTGATATTTAGCCCCATTGATCCCCCATTAAAATACCACCCAATCTTCCCGTTGATGGTGACCGATTCCATTTAGTGGTACGATTACAAAATTATTGTTTATTTCTCTTCTTTGAACTTTTTCTTTCTTGTAATGATATAATATCAATATGTTCCTTGTATTTTATTTCCTTCAGAATTTTTTCTCAATTAGCATTATTTAAAACGAGAAATTAGATAAGCTATTCAGAGTCTACAAGGTTCGATATCAATTGTACACTAGTGTTCAATGAATGTGCTTCGGAATTTTTTTAAGTTAGTTTTAAATTGATTATCTATTAAATTAGTTGATCTCTAACTATATATTTATATATTTTAGGTTAATGAACGATATTCAGATAGACTGAGGAGGAGATTGCAATATGAAGAAAGGAGAAGTTCAAACCAAAAAAGGGTATGTTCTGTATATATTCATGCTGTATATTTTACTTCCAATTACAAATCATGATTGAAATCAGGATGTTTGTTTGTAACGGCTATGCCGGTAGTGGTTTTTACCAGCATGCACAATTTCTGCAATCATCATACCTAGCTCTCAGATTTGCGTGAGCATTTTACTCTACTCATTATTTATTTGAGACATGCGTTCTTACACAAGAGAGAGAGAGGGGGACAAAAGCTACAGATATACTTGCAAACACCCACACCACAGGCACCACATGGAAGCCTATTCATCTGGACATACACATGTACAACAGTGCATGTGCATGTGTGCATGGCCAATTCTTTTTAGGTATCGGTGTCACTGTGTATGTCTGCATGGCACATTTTGTTGGGTATTGTTGCAAAGTGGCGGATGCCAAAATAATGTATCCGGTAATGTGATGAACTGACGTTGGTAATCTCCAAGTGGAAAATCATTTCCTGGTTTCATTAATGATTTGTACTCTTTAGATTACACTGATGTAAGACATGCAGATTTATTATCAATTTCTCACTAAAACTTTGTTCACAGCTTCTCTCTGATTCAGAAACTGTTAGGTGGCTTAATCATGCCGTTGAGAAAATATGGCCTATATGCATGGAAAGGATCGCTTCTCAGCAGTTTCTCATGCCAATTGTACCTTGGTTTCTAGACAAGTTCAAACCCTGGACAGCAGTTTGTCTCTTTCTCTCTTTCTTGCTCATGTCCTCTCTTTTTTGTGTGGGTTTTAATTAATGTTAATTTTAATTTATTTATAGAAAAAAGCGGTTCTTCAAAATCTTTACCTTGGGAGGAATCCACCTATATTTACAGATATAAGGGTTCTCCGCCATTCGGCAGACGATGATCATCTGGTAACTTTTAAAAAAGCCAGTGCTGTTTTGTTTTCAGCAAGTCAATTTTCAATAATTTGACAATTAGCAAATGGCTGATGATGGAATGTAGGTTCTTGAAATGGGAATGAACTTCCTATCTGGAGACGACATGAATGCTGTACTCTCAGTGCAGCTAACGAAGAGATTAGGATTTGGAATTACAGCAAATCTGCATGTTACCGGAATGCATGTAGAAGGAAAGGTAAATGGTCTTGATTTACTGAGGTGTATTTTTTGTAAGAAATTTTTCAGACTAGTTTGTATCCACATATGAAATAAATAATCTTGACATACTTCTTGAATGATGAAATATTGTGGAATATTATATTTATGCAGATTCTTGTTGGGGTAAAATTTCTCAGGCAGTGGCCATTTCTTGAACGTGTGAGAGTCTGCTTCGTTGAGCCACCTTATTTTCAGATGACAGTAAAACCGATATTTGGCCACGGACTTGACGTAGCTGAACTTCCAGGAATTTCAGGATGGCTGGTAATTCAAACTCTATTCAATAAATGTTAATTAGTGATATTATGATTTTTGGCTCTATCTTACACCTTTTTCTTGCATTTTATGCAGGATAAACTGTTGGATGTTGCATTTAGACAGACACTGGTTGAGGTTTGTTACTCTTCACTGTTTTATTCCAGTTTGAATGAAACACTGGATTCACAGTACGATTAATTATCTTTTCTTTTATTGTTAAGTAAATTTTAATATTTTTGCAGCCCAACATGCTCGTTGTTGACGTGGAAAAGTTTATTAAATCGCCAACAGGTAAAAGAGCAATTCTTTTGGTCTGTTATGACCTCTCTTAGTTGTAACTTCTAGCATTTGGGTTGTCTGAAGCTGTGATCAGTTCAGTTTCTTTGGCTGGGATCAAAATAGTGAGAGCTTAGTATTAGAAAATATACAGACAAAATGCTTTGCTGTTATTATTTCTTTGACCAATAATCATTATTCTGGTATGTGTTCATTCAATTGAATTATTGTTATTTCAAAATATCAGAAGGCTGGTTCACAGTTGATGAGAAACGTCCTGTTGCACTTGTCAAGTTGGAACTTCTGGAAGCAGCTGATATGAAACCTTCTGATCCAAATGGTATATTAGTCTTCATGAAGTTTGTATGTTGTCATTACTAATTTCTTATGAATTCTTGCCAGTGTTAGTACTTCGCAATGCTACAAGTGTATTTGATAGGATTGGATACTTATAATAAATTGGTCATATAGTTTGTGTCTAATTCAATTACCAAAACCTGAACCTGATGCAAAAACAGAAAGTAGAACTGTGACATCATTTTAGCAAGATAGCTATAAACTTCTTTTAACCTACTTGAAAATTTGCTATGGTATTGGTCGTATAACAACGGCATGCTTCTTCTCTTCTCTTTTTACGCCTGAGAAAAGTGGTGACTACCACCTCTTTCCATTTATCACAGAGATGAAGCTATCTGTTTTAACCCATGCCAGTACCTACTAAACCAAACAAGAAATGTCAACAAAATAACATCGACTGAATTTATGCATGAAACAAATTCAAAACCAACCATTAGGATCCATTAATTGACACTTGTGAACAAACATTTAGAATATTTTAACTTTTTATTTGATGATTTATGTTAGGACTCGCGGATCCATATGTGAAAGGCCAGCTTGGTGCGTACAGATTTCAAACAAAGATTCACAAGAAAACTCTAGCTCCAAAGTGGTTGGAGGAGTTTTTGATTCCCATCACGTCCTGGGATGCACAGAATTTTCTATCTCTACAAGTTAGAGATAAAGACCCAATTTTTGATGACTTGCTTGGGTTGGTTTCCATTCTCTATTTATAAATTACCACTTTTGGGATTTTGGTTTCATCTATCTGCATTGCCAGGATATATGGGTATAATCAATAGTGCAGTGTTAGTCGCTTAAATCAACAAATTTTTCCTTTTAACGGGTCTTCTTGTGGACACTACACTTGATATTTTGTCATATGGGAACAGTACCAGATTTTTGAATTATTGGACACTGAATTGTGAGCCATGAAGTCAAGTCGAGCAACAATTATAAAGTTGCCTCTATCTTTTTTAATTAAACAAGCCAAATCTTTTTTTCACCTACTTTGTATAATTTTAAAAAGAACATATAAATATAGCATAGTTAGAAAAGGCGATTGAGATTATATGATAGGTCTTCTAACCTGAAATCTGAAGTGTTGTTGGTGAGTTAGTTGCAGGTGAGAGAGATGTCTTGTCTTATTTATGGTATAATAATGTGAATGATTTGCCCAAAGGCTCTTTGTAAATGTGTGTTCTGATTTATGTACTAAGTCTACTAACACAACAAATTGAGTGCTTTGTGGTTTGGCCATTGATTGGTTTACGGTGGAAAAATTGATTTTTTTTGCCTCATTTTCACTTTGATTGAATTGCAGAGATTGTTCCATCAATATTAGCGAATTAAGGGGTGGACAGAGACACGACAAATGGATATCATTGAAGAATATTAAGATGGGTAGAATTCACATTGCAATTACTGTGAATGAAGATGAGGTATCATTCAATGAATACAAGATATTAGAAGTGTCACTCTTTGTTAGCTTTAGTTTTTAGAACTAAAATAAAATTTTATGGCAGGAGTCGTAGGTTCAAATATCACCAGGCTGTGTTCGATCATGGATTTTATCTGATAGTATTGATGGGTCTATTAGGAATCTGAATGCATTTATCGGATGCCTTAAACCTGTGAAGCAACCAGTAGGTTGGCAGATCTGTCTCATGGAAGATCTTTTTAAGTTACCAATAAGTAGCTTGCCGAAAGCATGAGCTCTTTTTGTTTGCAATATAGAAATTTCATTCAATCCCCTCATCTCTTCAGATTTCTAAAATGCAGTGAGTGCTCTTCATGTATAGCTGCACAAAGTGAAGAGCTGATCTGTTGAACCAACATAGTTTATAATAAACACAGCATAAATTTTGAAAAGTATATCAAAAAGTTATTCTCTGTCCTTAGCGCAAGTAATATGTCAGTACATTTTACTCTAGTTCCCAGTTCATCAATAAAGCTAAAAGAATTTATCTGATATAGTACAAACTTTGTAGAATTTGCAAGTGGGTAGTACCACAGAAGAAGAATCAGGTAGCCCCTCTGAAACCACGAAATCAACTAGCTATACCACAGAAGACATGAAAGCTGGTGATGATAACACTGTAAAGATGAAAGACGAGTTCGAGCCAATCAACATAGAAGGACAAGAGAAGACAGGAATTTGGGTGCATCATCCAGGCAGTGAGGTCTGTCAAACATGGGAGCCCCGTAAAGGGCGGATCCAGACCAGCAATCCAGAGACTCGAAGCCGCAAAGAAATAAACAGGTATATACTTGCGTCTTCGAATACATCTAAAAAACAGCTAAGAAGTACAACATCCAATTTAGGTTAAATTTTGGTTTTCATTTATTTCAGGGAAAGCACAAGATCCTCTCTATCAGAATCACGTCGAAGTAGTAGCAGCGATGACGAATCAACAGAAGTGGGCAAGAATACCAAGCATGGTAAAATTAAGAGAGGACTCGGCAAACTAAGTAACATGTTTCACAAATCCAGCAGCCCAAGAAAGAACCAAAACTCAGAGGGTTGGAGTCAAGAGCTGTTCACGACTCCACGTCCAAACCTTCGCCCAGTTGGAGAGAAGCGAGTATCAGTTAACATCGTGCTTGATCAAGATTTGAAAGGTGGAATCAAAGAAAATGACAACAAGAACAACCCTGATTGTGAAGAGTCTAGAGCGGATGAATCAATTAAGGGTGAAACAGATGGTGCAGGTAAAGGCCATTTGAGACAGAAGGCCAAAGAGCTAGTGAAGAATGCTGGCAAGAATGCTTTGAGAAGATTAAGTGAGAAAAGGTTGGATAAAAATACTGAAGAACAACTATCAGGAGATGATTACGAAGAGGAGGATGCATCGACCAGATACAGTAGTGTCTCAAAAGATATATCAAAGGAGAATTCTCTTGTAGTTGAAAGCTCCCCAATTTCGATGCAAGAGCCGACTTCTTCAAGTGGTGATAAATTGTTGAATAAATCCGAAGTTTTGTAAATTGATGTGTATAGTTAGGTGAGTTAGTGATGATGGAAAAGGTTTTATCCCCTTTATCTGTTCATGTGGAGCCTCACTGACTTGCTTCCCGGGTATAGACCAGATTTTTTTCTCGTGTTTGGAGGGTTCATACTGTATATAGATGCCAAGTCACTGGGCTTGGTTAATATATAGATAGCAGTCAATTTTTTGTTATGCTCAATGTAGTTAATAACATGGTTCATTAGCTGCAACTTTTCGTTAAAGGAAACTTTTTTTTTTGTTTGAGAAAAAGACTATTACTTCCAACCAGGAAAATAATGTAGTATAAACGGAGTAATGGTATGTCACTGTGGTTGCAACTTAAAAGCAGTCAAAACTGTCGTGCCTGGTTTCCTATAAAATATCAACATTGTACTGCGATCACAAAATCATACCTTTCCTACTGTACCGTTAAGACAACTCCAATTCAGATCCAGTGAACCAACCCAAAAATTGGGTTTTAGATCGGGACGGTCTGATTCGATCCGAGATAATCCATCTGGAAATGGAGCGCACACATCCCGAGACGATCTCGAGCGACAGATTTGAATCGGATGGTTTCAATCCAAAACCCAAAAATTGGGTTACTTTTAGGGGATCCAGACCCAGACAACTCTGGGGTTATCAGAGCAAGGCTAGGGTAAATATTTGCACCGTAGCCATAAAAATTATAGTAGTACGGTTGTAGTCGAAAATACTTGTGAAATGGTACCTCACGATAAACTTGTACCACTCTATACTGGCACCACGGTGAAGGTTAATGGGATCCTACTGTTATCCCTACTATAATTAACTGTGAAGATTAGATTTAAGAGGCAACATTCCTTTCACGGTACTATTTTACTATGAGCTCGGTGCTAATTGCCTTTCAATAAAAAAATTGTAGGATTCAGTGATCAGAGACTCGAGTTTCAACAAGACAATTAAAAACACAAAGTACAAAGTGTGCACATGAAGAAACGGTAGTTTTTAAACATGAAACTTGTATCGCAAGTGTGCAAATGGTAAAAGCATGGCAATACTACTAGGAAAGCACAGAAAAGGTAAACGGGTTAAGGAAGCATTGCAAATGCTAACTACGTCAAAATCTTCAATGAATGAAGAAAATGTTAGGTTACATGAAACCTGTCGCAACTCTACAAGCTAGTTCTAGCGCTCAGTTATTATGAGTTTCAACAAATTGACATTAATCTGGCAAGCTAAGATCATATTTAGTTTAGTTCAAACCCAATTTCCAGATCTTCCTCCAAGTAACACTAGAAACTAAAGGGAACCTTCAAATCATGATATCAACACACTTTTCGATTTGACAGTTTTAACGGTAACCTCGGCCTCTTCCCCTGCCACCCCATCCCCTACCTCTGCTACTGCTACCACCACGAGAAATCCCCTCAAATGCTCTGTTCATCAGCTGCTTTTGGCCTCCATCAAATCTACCCTTCTTGACAGTGCTGCTCCCATTGGTTGAAGGTGGAGGTCTCTTGACACTGAAAAACACAAAGGAAGATAAGGTGTTCAAGAACCTATCCGCACAGATCTCAAATTATAGAGAGAGAATATGACAGTATTTACCTTGAACCGGCATTTGAAGCTTGGGACTTCTTTGCAGGTTCCATCCATGAGAGGTCGATTTTGTCATCTCCAATGAATGAAGGGGTTTTCACATGCAAAGGCTGAAAAGAAATCATTCATAATCACCACCCCAAGAATAGTTGATGACTTGGTAACAGCAAACGCCACAAAATTTAATAATAAGGACTCGATATTTAAAGAAGGAACTCATGTAAAAGCCAAAACATGGCACTAATTCCTAACTACCTTTGTCATGGCCAGAATGTTGTTACAGATCCGGAGTTTCATTGTTGTTTTCTGTTGTTCAGCTTTCTGCAAAAAGTTCAAGCATTGCAAAAAATAGTAAGCTTCAAAGCTCGAATTGAAAATAATTTTTACCTACTGGATTTCCATACATTTACTACTAGCCTTCCAATACAGATTCTGCTCTTTGCAATAACATGAGGAAAGTTACTAACTATTATAAACTTGAAGACTCACAATATTAGCCTTTTCTTCATCAGTTTTAGCTGCTGACAGAGCCTTGTTGTACTCAGACATTCCTTGTGTTAGTTTCTTCATGGTTTGTCGAACTGTTTCTTCAGTTGCAGTCAACCTACCTCATTGAAAGCACTTTTTTTATGAGTACAAAAAAGAAGAAGACAGAAACACATTAACAGAACAGGCAACAGTTTTACCTCACAGTAAAATCTTTGTACTGTTCTGAGAAGTCCTCTCCAAGCCTATCTGACGGTTGGCCAGTAACGATCTTGTACCCGCAAATACTATTTGTTGTGTTGGGTGTCTGCAGTTTAAAATCAAATAACTTGATAACATAATAAAAGAAAAAAGCCATACCCCAAAAAACTGTTTGGATCCACCAAAAAAATATTATAATTCAAGACTGTTTGCTAGTAATAAGAGAATAGTGTTAAAGAACCTTATGAGCTAGATGGTGAAATGTGTAGAGCAGGCACTCAACATAATCATAACTCATATCTTCAGCTTTCTTCCCAGGCATGTATTTCTGTTTGTTTAAGAAAAAAGTACTGTTAGAAACTCGGAAATCAGTTTGAAAACAAGCAATCTAAAAGTAACTTTGTGTGCACTGATATAAAATAACTCAACCAGAGAAAAGGAGTATGTATAATATAAAGATTGAAATGAGATGTACCGCAAGTAGTTGAACAATAGAGGGAAGAAGCTGACGTGAATCCTGAGCTGAAGCATATTTCGAGCTTGCAGCGACTGTCCTGAGCAAACCTATTCTCTTCTCTTCAGGTAGCTGTAACAAGAAAAGGACAAGCGGGGCAACAGTTAGTACATGAAATAATTAACTGACGAGGGTGCCTTGTTTCACAGCTTGATATTACATTTGCGTAGTATCTGGTCCATAGTATTAATTATTACAATAGATATAGAGACAGCAGCTCTAATGATGAACTGTGCAAAGACTTGAAATTGGTCAGATAAGGAAAGGTACTATCTATTTTGAACAAAGCCTCGCAAAGCAAGGATGTTACCTTATCAAGCACAGGTATAATATGCTTGTTGCAATAGCTTACAAACTTGCTACTTGAAGCACCTCCCTGAAAAGAAGTAGGTTTGGTTCAAAGCAAGTAAATATATTTTCTTGGGAGAAAGGAAATAAAACAAACAATGGAACATGTCGTATATACCTTGTAGAAAGGAAGAGCCATGTACATGCATGAACTCAATCGGTCAATGTGATCTATATCTGCAACCTAAATAAAGGAGGGCTCTTTTTTAAAATCCAAGTTAATTACATAAAGCAACTCTGCAGAAAGTATCAGAGCTGATTATAAATTGTACACCAAGGTAACATCACTTACGTTGAACTGTGCATCAAGGTCAGCTTGTGCTTCTATAATTTCAATCAGTTCTCGAATATTCTCTGGGGAAGCACCATCACCGAACAATTTAAAGTTCTTCAGAAACTCCATAAATAATTTAAATTCAGCACCCGTTACATCTTGTAAGCTCTGAACACAATGGACACTTGTGAGATAAAACAAATTTCAAGTCAAAAGCTTACCACTTGTTAAGAGTGAGGTACATACCTTCTTCACCAAATCAGTAACAAATCTTTCCATTTCGTCTTGTGGTTTAAGTAGCTCAGCTTTTATCGGGAATACCTAATAGAGATTTACTTGAACTAGTTAATCTATTTCAAAAGAAATATAAGAATAGTCTCTGCAGTTAATATACCTTGTCTTTCAAGAAGCAGATAACCTTTTCACGGACATTCTCCAATCCAAGTTCGATATGATTAAACAGAGCAGTCAAGGAAGCTGTAAATTGTAAATTTAATCAATAGATTTTTAATATATTATGCTAATACAACTCATCCTTAATGCTAAAAACAAAATCTGCTGTCGAAACTGAATAAAAAAGGGCCAAGACTACAAATTAAGCATATATCAACTCTTCTTTCCTTATCAAATTGCAAAAGATTACTAAACTGTCCACTGCAAAATGTATGGCAAGGACTGCATATAAGATAAAGTTCATTATAAAAAAAAAGAATTAAGGGCCAACCACAGTATGCGGAAGTCAAACATATACTGGCAACAGCTTGTATGCTGTTCACAAGTATTTCCAAGACATGCTTTACCACCTATTACTAAGACATTTTCGGTACCCACTTTTTTTTAGTTGCCACTTAATACTTGCTTGCAAAACGCTTGGCATCATGTTGAAACTTAGTGGCAATGGTCTATGGAATCAACAAAAGTTAAAGAGTACTCAGTACTAACCAAATAAAGCATAACCCAACAATTATGATGTTGGGAGATATCTCATGAAGCTTGATTCAATTGTAGCTGTTAGGGGAACAACCTTCAGTATAGCTAATGAAACATTTTTATGACTACAAGAAGAAAAAAAATTAATACCTTTCACGTCTTGTCTTAAGAGGGACATAAGAGCTTTGTGTACTGCATCACGTTCAACATTTTCCTCTAAAAAGCAAAATACATATGTGAAATAAAATTTACTGAATAACAACAAATATGGAGAATGGAAAAATAAAACAAAATACCTACCACTGCCAAGGAGCTGCCCCAGGACATCAACAATTTTGGAAACATACTCCGGCGTATCTTTGCACAGAAGAGGGAGGCCACGGATAGCTTGTACTCTAATCTGTAGCTCATATAAAAAGGGTAACTTATTTTAAGATTACACAAAAAAGGGAAAATAATGAAACATCCTTCCAACTCAGTAAGCTATAACAGGCACTCAAAAAGATAAATATCCTCCCACATAGATAACACACAACTTTCAGGTATCATCTGTAGTGGGCCCACTCGCTAGTAACACACATGAGTAAATGAGACATTGGATCTCATATCAACCAAAAGCTATTTCCTATTTCTTATTTTTTTAGTGTTTTGGCTTGAAATTGTATTTTTCAACATTTTTTTTTGTCTGTGTGTACTATACTGGTTTGGTCAGCTCAATTTCAGATGGCACACTTACTTGAGCTAAGTGTACAACAACTAATCGCCTTAGTTCATTGAATAAAATTTCTAAAAGATGCAACAGCTTTAGAACTAACCGCAAGCTCATCCTCCTCCACAAGATCAAACTGTGCTGACATGGCTTGTGTGGCAAGGCTTGGGAAGTGCTTGAAGTACCTTGGAATCAGCTGGGCTGCCAGCTGTTTTCCTTTGAGACTCTGCCCCTTAACGGCTGCTATTATCCCCTCATAGTCTCCTAGATGCTGCTTCCATTAAGGGAACAAAAAAGTAGTACTTTGTTAAGAACACTAGTATTGAAAAAATGAATAGTTACTCGTGAGAGGCAAGTCAAAGCAAGCACCTCGCCTTTGTTCAAAATTGCTCAAATTTTCCCAGAGAACAAATAATACGCAACTAAATAGAGCTTATAAACAATTGCGGAGTAAGAGAGAGAGAGGAGGTGGGACCTCAGATTTGTCCTTGGCCTCGCTGAGGCGCTCGCCGAACTCGTAGAGCTTTTCGACCTCCGCCGCGTCGGCTGGATCGACGGCCATCACCACTTGACGAAAGTTTTAGGGTTTTGGAAAGCGAAAAAAGAGAGGGAATGAAAAATGCTGGAAGAAACACGAAGAGAGGACCGAGGACCGAGGGCGCTCAGGTTGCTCCTGGCTGGTAAATTACTAGCCGAGCAAGGGGTAAATCTTAATAAGTAAAAAAACCGTGAGATTTTACTAGCAGATACTGAACGGCCTAGATGCCCTGAGATTAAAAAACCGGAGCTTTTATCTGCGGAGTTCGTGCGGTTCTTTTAATATGCTCCGGTCGTTTTGATTGGACGAACCAAATAAGATTATGACACGAATCTCAAAGCAAAATTAATGCTGCCCCATCCATCGTCAGAGCACTCACTAGCTGAGAATAAATCTGAACCGTCCGATCAACTCCGCACCACAAAACTCCACACAGGATACTGGTCCGAACTCCGAAGAGAAGAGGCCAAGAGGGTGATGGAAGTCTTACTTACACCTTGTTTGGATGGAGAGTAGAGAAAGGGAGGGAATGGAAAGAAAATAAAACTTTCTATCGAATCGTGTTTGGTTGACAAAATTATATCGGAGGTGAAGGGTACAGAAAGTGAAAGGTTTAACCTTGTATCATTAAAATTAATAGAATTGGTTTTCCTCCCGATTTGGAGTGTAATAGATTAAAATAAATTTTGTTGTAAATATTGTTAGAAAAAAATAACACAAATGCCAATCTCTATATCTAACATATATAATTCTTATACAAGTTTTTTAAGTTTTTTTGTCACAAACCTACAACATCTACCAAATTTCTCATTAATCTTTTAAATTTTAATTAATCAAACAAGAAATAAGAGGAAATGAAAGTTAAATTTATTTTTCCTCGTTGATCATCCAAACATAAAAAAGTTAAATATGTTCATCTTCCTTTCTATTCAATTCCATTCTTTTTTATTCTTCCCATCTCCTTCCTTCGTCTACTCTCCATCCAAACAAGGTGTTAGTAAAAATTGTAGAAGGTTGGTTTTCTTTTCATCCTATGGTTATGGGTAAAAATGGGCTTTCAAACTTCTCTTTCGGAAAATGAGGCCGCATTGCCGTAGTTTTATAAGGCCGGAGAACTAAGGCTTCTTTGGATATAAGTGCATACCTGAAATTCTTGGGCTGACTTGGCAGTTTCTAAACCAGTTTCATAAATGTAGATGGATTTCATATTTAACAGTTTGTTCAATAGTTTCTAAATATGAAATTGTTTCAGAATTCTGACATGAAAAAATAATCAACTTGTATTCGCTCAATTTTTAATACTGTTTTAATTAAATGCTAATGTGGTAATTAAGAAACTCTAATTTTAATTTCAGGAATATAGAGATTTAAAATTCAGAGAGTCTAAAATTTCTAAAATTATGTTAACAATTATTTAGAAACTCAAAGAGTTTCAGGGATGCAGATGCTCTAACTCATCTTACATTTCTCTATTAAAAAATCATAAAAGATGGTGTGAAACTGTGAATTCCTAATTAAGTTTGTCACGATTCTTAAAAAAGGCAAAAACCACATTAAGGAGTTTCCAATTCCCTCGAGACAAGGATGAACTCGTATTATAGTCTATATCTTTATTTTTATTTTATTTTTAAAGTTCAAAATGTTAATTTGAACTATTAAACATAATTTCTATATAAAAATATATTTAGTTTCTTATTGTTTTAGAACTTCTTATATTTTATTAGATAGGTAGAACATCACTACTTCCAATTGTCCATAATTTTTAGATCAAGTGATTTTGTAAATGTCTAAAAAGTTTGGGAAAAAAATTCTACAAAGAGTAAATTTTGGTCTATAAATATATTTTTGTATGGAGGACATGTCTAACGATTCAGATCGATTGTTTAAACTTTGAAAATAAAAATAGATTTATAGCATGAGTCAATCCATAAAATACAAAATCTGAACTTTGTATACTACCATATGTTCACTCTTTTTATGATACAAGTGGTACATCAAAATACTGTTTTTTACAAAACCACAAAAAAAAAACATAATTTTACCGAACAATGTGGGATAAATAGTGTGTTGTTATTAGTTATTACAATGAATCAAATTCGGCAATAACTAGAAGATGTGTTATAATAAAATATTAACTTGGAAACCTTGTTATTATGATTAGTCATTTATCAAGCATTTATATCTTAATAAAGCACAAATTTTATTTGTATGTTTCGAATTCAGTTGACAACCTATACGATGTACATTTGTTCTAAAATATGAATATAAGTATTTTTTTTTTTCTATTTGACAAATAAGACTTCCAAAAATTGAATATAAAATTGAAAAGTAAAATGAAATCAATGATTTTGTCACTTTATAACTAAGACATAATGACTCATCAAATTCTTGCAAATAAGAAACGATTTCATTGAGATTCTCCTCATTTGACGGTTTTTTCTTCAACATTATATTTCTCGACTATATATTTATTTTATTTTCAGTTTTTTAGTATTAGAATTTATGTTTGTATGACATTATGTACCTACAAAGCTTATATAATTAAATACAACATATTTTTGTTAATAATCAGTTTTAAATCCTTATTTTAATTAGAAGATTGTATCATTAAAAAAAAATTGTTGGCTTTCTCAATGATAAATTCCTGACTCCGTCCTGGATCAGCTTCTATCGAGTAGTACCACGAACCACATATAGCAAGTCATTCGTTCCAACTTCCATGACAAACTAATTGCAGTAGAAAATATGATATTCAAAATTCTAATGGATCCATATACTAAAAGCATGTCTAGGCACTGCAAATGCCGCAAGCAAAATTGAAATAAGCTCTTATTGCATTGCTAGTATGAAATCACATACCTCCTGCACTTTCTCAAAGCTATAGATGCATTGACTCTTTGGGAAAAAAAAAAATCTAATTTGAGTAAAAATTAAACAGCAATACAGAAAGGGAGTGAAAAAAAAAGAAAAGGAACTCCCATGCACAATATTTTCTCAGTAAACTTATTAATATGCATCTATTTCTCTCTAGCCAAAAACATAGCAATTTTAAAAATTTGGCATCTCAAGTGCCTGAAGCACATCCTTGAACTCAAACTCGCGAGTCTGCTTGTTGAACCGCTCGACAAGTTTATACCGGGAATCATTCAGATAGAATGACTGAGCAGTTTCTAGAAGCCACTTGGCCTCTTCATCATTCAATTTGCTAGTAAACACGACATCCCCTCGAACAAGCACGGTGTCTTTTGTATCGGCAAACTCCGTGTAATAGGTCACTGTAAAATAAGGGCTTGCTTGAGTGCCTCTTGCCTTGTAATCTTCAAGTCCCGTAAAGATAATATGTGGTGTCTGCACTGCAACCATGAATGATAAAACAACAATAAAAAAAATTCAATTCCAAGATTTGCTTTTATGCATACTACATCCAATTTTGTCCCCTGTTGATTCACAAATAAGCAAGTACATACAGAAAGACATCAAATCCTATGATCCCTTGACATCCCAGTTATCCTGTCAAATATTGTTCGCATAGTAAAATACTTTTTCTAAACTACAGTGTGGCCTAGCACAGAAGATGCTTTTAAGTTCCAACAAGTAAAAAGAGGGAACATGAGGTGAAAGTAAACATTTGAACCTGAATGCATATCAAATTTGCCAAAAGCTAAATAATATACCTTCATTTCTGTAAAAATCCATGGAAATTACACAATTATACTAAATTGATGAAACAGTAGACAGAAATTTGCTTGCTAAAGGACTGACCTTGCACAAACATGGTGGTATAACCACTTCCTCTCCACAAAGGAATAACAAAATGCCGACTACAGACAAAAGTAAAGCGCTGCATTAATGTAGGCACTAAAAGACAGGAAAAATAATGGCTGAAGAGAAGTACCAAGTAGCTGATCTTTGCTCAAGCAAATGATATTGATTTGCCTTCATATATGCGCCTATGTGGCCTCTTCCCAAATGAAACTGCCATGTAAAACACTCAAGTTAAAAGGATATACCAATCTTTCCAAAGCATTAGGATAGACTGACAATGTTTTAACTTAATGGTCATTAAATTCTAAATTACAAATCCACATGAATGCATTCGAGAAGTGATCCAAAGTTCTAAAGCATATCTATAGTGTGCACATCAAACAAGATGAGACTTGGTGCATATTTTACCGTTCACCGGACCATTTGAAACTTGCAGTGGTTTGTATTAGCCAACCTCCGTTAATTATTAAAGGGTATACAACACGCATGAAATTTGATTAGCCTATATTTTAGTTCTACAGACTTCTTTTTTTTTGTCTTGATTTGAGAAAATCATCAAGATTGTCAAGGAATTGTCCATGGATACCCCACAATAAATATACAAAATTTCTAATTAGTTTAGCAGATCAATTATGGTTGTTAGCTTGGTATTTGAATAGTACCAGTAAATCAGATATTCTAGACCAAACATAATGATTATTAAACACATTTCACGGTTTACACCATAGAAGGCATGCATTTGTGAAAATTTTCATTTATCACACGATCAGTGAGTACTGAGTTAGGGCTTACGTCATCCCAGGCGGAGACGAGGTGCTCCGGAGATAGGTTCTTCGCCCGGTCAAGGTCGAGGATCGATTCCAGCGGCTTAGCATGGAGAGGGGTGAATCCGGTCGCAAATTTCGAGAAACTCCGGAAGAATCCCAAGGACGAACAACTAACGAAATCGGATTGGGACGCATTGCGAGAGGTGCGATTTGAGAAAAGCGCTGGAGGGGAGGGAGGAAGTGGGGGAAGGCGATGATGAAGAAACGATCGGACGGTGGTGGAAGAACAAGCGGCCGGTGCGAGCTGTTCGATTCTTCTCAGCAGCGCTCGCATGGTGGGAGCGCGTAACGGCGGAGCACTGGAGCAAGTAATTTTCGCAGAGGGAGGATGCGGACTCGGGGCGGAATTCGGGCGAAAGTATCCTGTTCTGCGGAACTGATCGGACGGCTCATATTTATTCATATTTATTCTCAGCTGGTGATTAGTCGGATAATGGAGGGACCAGTATTAATTTTGCTTTGAGATTCGTGCCAAAATCTGATTTGGTGTGTCCGATCAAAACAAATGGACCAGATTAGAAGCTCTGCAGAGAGAGAGAGAGAGAGTCCGCAGAGGATACCATTCTGGAATTCAGATCCTCTGGGTTAACTCAAATTTCCTAGTTAAGATCTGCACCGTCCGATTTAGATCAAATATTAAAGGCCCGTGCATTACAGTCCGAATTCTGATCGCATGGTCTAAAAATTAATCCAACTATGCGTTAATGTAGAGGATGCGGAAGTTATTTAACTACACTAAATGTAGCATACTAATATTTATTCAGAATAGATGATAAAATGGAGCAAATTTAGAGTGTGATGTGCTCATAAAAAAGAATTGGTAGACATAATTTTAAAAATTCATCGGATTGATTTTAAATGACGATAAAATGAGCAAATTTAGAGTGTAATGTGCTCATCAAAAAGAGTTGGTAGGCACAATTTCAAAAGTTCATCGGATTGATTTTAAATGACGATGAAATGAGCAAATTTAGAGTGTGATGTGCTCATAAAAAAGAGTTGGTAGGCACAATTTCGAAAGTTGATCAAATTGATTTTAAATGACGAATTCAAACTATTTGAAAATGGATTGAAAAGGAGAAATACATGTTTTTAGGAAAGGTTAATTGGTAGAAATCAAATGTTTTTAACATGAGTGATACATGTGCATGAAACTTTTTAGAAGTTTAAAAATCAAGCGGTTAAAAAAAGAAATCTTTTATAAGTTATATTATATATTTATTTTTTATTATTTTTTTTATCAATTGATCTTGTACTAAATGAATTTGAAATTTTCAAAATTTTACATGTACATGCATCACTTATGAAGTAAATGAATTCGTCATTTGAAACCAATTTGATAGACTTTTGAAGCTGCTCACCAAAGAAAGATGAGCACATTGCACCCTAAATTTGCCCAATAAAATGTGGCACAGCATGTTTTGCACTAAATTAAAAGGATATGTTTTTTGCGCTAAACCAAAAGATACATCAAAATTTATATTATAAGTAAGCTAAATGGATTTGAAAATCACAAATTTTTTATGAGAGAGGTCATGATATTAAAATTGAGATGATGAAAAAATTTTATTACAAAAATTAAATAAAAAATCTTAACAGCACATTGTGCACGTCTCTTAATGTTTTTAATCAATTGCAATCTAATCCCAGGTCATATAATCATAAAAATAGACAGATATCCTCTTTAATTACGATGTGCATGCTTGTAGAATTTTTGTGATATCGAGTAGATACCTCATATATATATTACGTCCACAGATGAGCAAAATGCACTAACAGCAGATTGTGTGTTTCTGTTTCTGTTATTAATTAATTGTGGCTACATTTCGGATCATGTAATCACCAAAATAAAATATTGACACACCTCAGATGATCCGAGCGCGCGACGACATAACGGAATTCTAGTATCTGTCGGATGACCCGTTAACTTATGTCGCAAACAAAAATAAATAAAAGTTAGCTACAAAGTTATTTAACGACACGTTTCCTATAACTAGTTTATTCATAACAACAGTACAAATAGGAATGAATTAACTAACACAATTATATCAGATTAACTATGCATATTTAACCAATTGGATCTAGCTTTACATAACTTAGACAGTTAAATCACAGAAATAGATTCATATTCTTGGACCTAATGTCACTTTAAATATATCCTTGTAATCTGATATTCAGATACTGTGCACCACCCCGTTATTCAATCAGACCCAAATGAAAACACAAATTATAAGTTCAGTGACCAGCTGATGTAGCAAGAATTTCAAAAACTTCCAATCGGTTGACTATTCAGAATCACTGCAATGTAGGATCGGAACTCCAATCAGACAAATTACAAAATTTTCTTTAATTTTCTAACTTTATTTTTCTTTTCTTTTTTTCCCCTTCGGTTTATTTTTTTTTCCTCTCATTTACCTAGTGGTTAAGAGAAATGAGGAGAAGTGAACTTTTTTTTTTTTTTTTTGATAAAAGGCTTTGTTATTTCGTTTTTGATAGTGGTGTTCAAACAGTTCGATTTGTTCGGTTTTAATCAATTTGCAGGCACCATGCAAGTCCTATAATCACAAGAATGGATGTATATACTCCAGATGTTGTGATATGCATGCTCATGAATTTACAGGACGTTGTAAGTATATGTCCAAGATTATAATTAGTTGCCGCCATTTTTTATGTTATTAATCATCAAAACCAATAGATTGGTATCTTGTAAATTCTATCATATATTTGTTTGTGATTTTACTACTAAATAAAAAAGATACATCAAAATATACACCTACAAATCAGCTAAATGCATTTACCAAAGGCGCAACTAGGACTACTATCTCATACCAACGGTGCAAGACTTCTTTTTTTAGTTGTTAAAATTGATTTACTTGAACATTGTTTCTACAAAAATAATCAAGAACTACTTGCAATGACAATATCTTCCTTAAAAGACTACAATTGTAATCCAAATAGAGAATTCCTTTTGGTGTTTAGGGTTTAGACGTTTAACCGCAATCTTTATCTCAGAAAAACATATTTATTTCAATAATGTGGCTTTTGCCAACAACTATGATTGTCAGCAAGGGATCCGACTCTGCTGTTGCTGTTATCCAAATGGGATAACAGGACCTGTTTATCTGTATTGTATTGAGATTTGCTTACGAAAAAAATTCAACGATTAGATTTGAAATAGCAGTCCTGTTAAAATCAGATCTACTACCTCATACTATGATACAGTACCAGAACTTCTCTAATTTTATTGCAAAATAACCCGTGGGCATAAATTATATTTGAAAAGGTAGACAGTAGATGGCATTTTTCTTAAAAGGACAAGAGAATATATATATATATATATATATATATAATCCTAGTTCTAATACACATTTCATCAGATCTGCATGTCATCCTTTTCCATTTTTCCAGCCATTAATGTAGCAGTTAACAAGGCTTGTCTCACAAATGGCATGATCTCCATTTCCCTAAAAGAGCATTTCAGAATTAGATTAATATATAAAAAAATAATTACTCCTATTTTCCATCCTTTTTTCATTTTGTATAAATGGTGGCCAACAAGTTCGATACCATAACTTGTGCCCACAAGGATTGTAATGACAGCCATTTGGGAGATACTTACCATATATGATTAATTAATCATTAAAGTATAATTTTCTAGTTCTATAAGTGTAACTAATGTGTGATAATACTAAGGAAAAACAAAAACTAAAAAATGCAGCACTTTTTTCTTTTTTGTTTCAATGGTACTTACTCTTTAATCTTTCTGAGATTCTGGATAGCGAAAATAAATTTCTCAGATATCTCAGCAAGCGTGCCACCAATCTTTTTAGATGAACTGTAACTGTTGCTATCTTGCTGTGTCAATAAGCAAGCCTTTAAGAAACAAAATTAAGTTGTAAGGATATTGTCTGATCATTTGGTCACAGATTGTAGAAATAGAAAGTCAGGTTTGTTTAAAGACCACCTGAAAGAGATGAGCCAAGAGCATCTGCAAGGTTCCTGAACCAATTTTTTTTCCAATAGCTTTTGAGTGGGCAGTAGTAGAAAAGTTAGTTAAGATATAATCCACTGTTATTTCATTGGGAACATTTGCTCTCCTAGTACGAACTGATGCCTAGATAAACAGGAACACATAAAGACAATGCATTAGATAACTATTTTCATAATATGCAAAACTTGTTGTCAGCATACCTTTATACAGTACTTCGACAAGTATTGCAAAATGATCTCCAGCTTCCATTTAGGCACAGAAAAGGCCTACAGTAAAACAAATATCAGGAGTCGAATTCTAAGCAAGCTTGTTGTTTGGCAACTGAGTAGATCTTATAAAATAAGTTTTGATTACTACTTTTTTAAAAACATTTGCAATGGATAAAAGACATTTATGTGGCTTTTAAATAAGAGCTTAACGCCAGCTATAATCAAATGGATAGAGCAATAACCATTAGAAAAGGGGACAAATCATGAATATTGTAAGTCAACTCATCCAAAATGATCTCTAAGGCAGAACTCCTGTTTTAGAAAGATAAAATATAGATGAATAAACATTTAAGTTTAATCAATTGTGGAAACTTTTCTTTTTTGTGTAAGAAAAAACTCAAGTAGATCAAGCTTACCTAGAACCATCATTTCTTGATGTTGCTCCTTGTGAATCTGCTTCCTTCCTCACAAAATCAAGGTCCATAACCTAATATACAACAAAACACTGATCCTTGAAATGATCCTTGAAATTGAAACATGCACGAATGATTTATACTTCAGCGCATAGAAAAATGAACCTCACCAGCATCAAGAACTTCTTCATAGCACCAAAAGTTCTCCTCCGTATCTCAGCCAAAGCAGCTGCTAATGAAACATTAAACTCATCTGTTGACATTTTACAATCTTCTTCCAAAACTTGGTGGCAGCACCTTCTGAGCATAATTCCCATGCAATTCTTCATTAAATTTTTGTGGTGGATCTTTCTGGACCCCTAAAACAGGTTAAAAAGAATGCTGTATAAAAATGTTATAACAATATTACTAATCCTGTCAATATACCTTCTACAGAGCAGAAGGACATACCAGAAGCATGTTGAGCATAGACTCCCTAAAAAGGATCCAGTTCAGCGACTCTGTTGAAAGTTTAGCAACACATTAGAAGAAGCTTTTTAAGTGGGATTTTGGCAAAAGGTACCCTTTTTTTTTTCAAGAGTATGAAAAAATTTATACACGATCTATAATATTTGCAAATATTATACCAGGACATCAACCCTTAACAACTAGAGCATTGTAAATATTAGGCATTTTCCCCTAAAAAAAGGCAATATCGAGTATTAGGCCAATAATTAGAAGTATAGGATTAATAATTGAGAAGGGTTCAAATGTCTCCATTTTTTGTGCCTTCATCATGCCTCCATTTTAAAAACTTTAATAACTCAAAATTTAAAAGTCAAAATAAAACTGTTAGATATGATCTACATCATTTTATCTATGCACTTGTAAAAACTTATGACATTTCAACTTTGTTTTAGTTGTCATCAAGAGCTTGTAAAAAATATACTAATGTGGATAATTTATAGACGTTGATTTTTCAACTTATTGATTGATATAAAAACAAAATCAAAATGTGATTATTTTGTATGAGCCCATAGAGAAAATAACATAGATCACATCTATCGGTTTTATTTTGACGTTTATGTTTAAATTTTTGAGTTATTTGCATTTTAAAAATGGAGGCGCAAAAAATGGAGGCATTTGAATTCTCCTCTTAATAATTATAAATAAGGACACATGCAAAAATTAACAAAGGGAAGATTGTCCTGGGAAAACAATATTCCAGAGAACAAGAACTATATTATGTCCAAAATAGATACTGTTATGTTTGAAAATACCAACAATCATGGGTGCTTCCACACATAAGCATAACAAATGAGGAGAGGAAGGAGGGTAACAGCAGGGGCGAAGGCAGTTAACAGGTTAGAAGATGCTAGAAACCCAAGAGACAAAAGATGAGATTATACATGAAAAAAAATTGAAGGATCCAGATCGACCCACTGTAGCCAGTACAGTTCATCAGTGTTGCTAGAACAGTGAATTCAAGTCTTGGGTTGTCCAGGTTGAAAGTCCAAAGGAAAAAAATCAATTCAGATCAAAGCCAAAGTACTGTTCATAGAGGGGATTCAACCTTTATATATCTAATAATGAACGTGAATCTAATTGCGTGGACAAAACAACTAATATTGAAAAAGAATATGCACAAGAAAATTGTTCAGTGAGCAGTGGGGTGTGGCCTACTGAGTACAGCATCAGTGGATAAAGAGCCACCCGAATTAAACCTCCGGCCAAGTGGCATGTGGTCCAAGAACTGAGGTGGCCTAATGTAATAGGTTTTCACAATAACCTGACTGTGAGGGCTCAAAGTTCAACTGAGAGCTTATGCATGCCCTTGAGGGGGCCACTGGAGCATCCCACCCCGCAAAGGAATTAATCACACAGGCACAGAATACCCCATAGAAATCGCCATCTGTTAGGTTAGAGGTCGTTGCATTGTTAATGCCTTAATGGTTCTTTACCTTTGCATAAAGTCTGACGAGGTCTGATATCTGTCTCAAGAACTTCAACAACATACTGAAACAATAGCATTTTCTGCAAAGGCTAGATGAAACAGAATTAATTTGGAAAAGGAAGCTAGTCCATAAAAGTTTATGAAAAGGGGCAAAATTATAAGTGAAATAATCAATGTTCTTACCTCAATTCCCACCACAGAATAAACACTGCTGACATCCTGAGCAATGGCCTCCACCAAGCAAGAAAAACCCTTCAGAATGGTAAAAAAGAAAAATTATTACCAGACAGTTAGAGATCATAATTCATTTAAACAAATCATTTTAGAAATATAGTAAAACAAAGAAATGTGTCTCTCATCTGAATAATAAGGACAGATGTAAGTCTCTTTTTCTGAAGAAAAAAATATATAGTTGACTCTGAGGTAACTCTGAATTCACTTCAAAACCTACCCGACATTCATCTTATTTCCCTAGTCTTGTCACTAATTAAAATTAACAATGAAGTCGTATATGATAGGTGCTAAACTTGGAATCAGTAGAGCATAAGTTCAAACGAAAGAGGAACTGTTCCGCTTCCAAAAAAAGGTGTACATGCAATAGTGAGTATTGGATACAGTTCACTAAGCAATAACTGCATCTGTAGATTTTGGTCAATATTACTAGTAAGTCGATGAACTGTCTGTTTTGCTACTCAGTATCAGAGGGCTTATTTCAAAGGAATCCCTCTCATGCTTTTACCATCCCTCATAGATGCTTAATTGCATGTTCAGTATTAAAATTTTCCTAAAGATGGAGACGCTGGCCAGCCTGTAGAAGCTTCTAGACCCATCAAGAGTCCTGTCTCCTAACAGGAGGCAGAGCAGCCTGATGCTGTCAACGCTAATGCCAACCTTCCCAGGAAAATAGAAGCTACTAGAGAGGGAACCGGTCAAAGGGGCTGTTGTCCATCACACACGTGTGTGTGGGGGGGGGGGGATAAGAAATACTCAATTTATAAAAAATCAACTTTTAACTTACTACAGGATCAAGCAGATCACTTGAGCTTTTGTCTTGCCCCTCCACGCGAATGCTGTCAGTGCCAAGAACAAATGGGGACCAAGCCTATGAAACATAAAACAAAGTACAAATTTTCATGAAATGACAGACATTGTTATCCAAAAGACAGTAATTCTAAATTATGCCATAAGTTTAGTCTTTTTACCTCACTGTTTACGAAGATATCTGGAGATTCGGCTGCATTTACCAAATAAGTTCTTGGGAATTTCTGCAGGAAAAAACAAGCATTTAGAGAAATGAATGACCTAAGAAGCAAAAGTAAGAATTTGAAAATAATGTTAAATTAGGCGCTCAATTTGTATTGCTGCTAAAAACACCCCCACTAATTTAAAAGATTTATACTGGACATATTTACATGAACAGCCCAAGTGCCTATGTTTATTATCAGAAAAAAAAAAAAAAAAGCTGACAAAAAATGTATACAAAGTTACATAGTGAAAACATAGGTAAATACATCATTTCTCAAAAGAGAAGGGGCTAACTAGCAACATGCATAACATTGATGCAATATAAAATAGTATATGGGTGGGGAAAATGCACCTTATTCAACTCAGTTAAGAGTTGGAAACTAGCCATCACCAGTTCGAGAGATTTACTGCCTCGAAGCATCTTAAACGTCGCATCATACATATTCCTTGTATATTTAAAAAAAAATGGTAGACAAAAATTAGCATTTTATGAACAAATTTTCTTATACTTCTAAAGAAAGGATCTCTTAAAGAGACCGTATTAATATGATTTGGGTTCCCATACCAAGAAGGAGGTCTGTTAGAATTACAGTCCAGAGAAATCGACCGAACAGCTTCCAAGAAAGCGATTCCTACAATTATTAAAAAACTTAAATTGAAGAAAAAGAAATAGATATAGCGTATTGAAAGAGAGAACAGTAGTTTAGTACGATCGTCGTGGATATCTTGCGAATCCTTGATGCCAGACAAATCGAGAATCGCCATGGTGTTCTCCTCAAAGCCCTGACTGCACATTTTTAAATAATCCATTAATCCGATCTTTATTTTTTCCTTGATTGGGAAATGGAAATGCAAGGATGAGAGGGGATTTAAGAGGAAAGTTTTTTTTTCTTCTTCTTCTTCTTGTTTTTTATTTTTAACCGCAGCGACGGATTGAAACTTTGAAAGTGCGCGTTTTAGGGGACGGCGCCTCGCTTTCCCGCCAAAAAGGAGAAAGGTCGAAGCCTAAAGTGTCATCCGACTGTTTCTTTGTTAAGAAATTGGCCGGAATGAGATTGTATCTTCGGAATCTATTATCTTTTTTTAAGTAAAGGTTTTTGATATTCAAAAATAATTGTTTCAAAAATCTTTCAGGTTTCGAACTCATGATCTTCTATACAGAGCTATTGTTTTTGTCACTAGACCAAAAGTTAATTCTCGAAATCTATTATAAGCAAAGCTAGCGTGTGTCGTGTTCATCAAATTACATGATGAGCATAACTCTATAATTTATCGAATTGATTTTAAATGACGAATCTAAAACTTAAAACTAACATATTTCACGGATGGTGCGTGTAGATACAAAATTTAAAAATGAAGTTTTATATATTATTTTAATGCATTCATTTTTCATCATTTTTTTATCACTTGACTTTCTACTAAATGTATTCGTAAATTTCAAATTTTGCTTGTACATGTTGTTGTAACTTGTAAGCAATCTTATATGATGTTTGACTAATTTACAAAACATATAATCATTGAATTTTGCAGTTTTTATGTTTGAGATGTGTGCAAATTTGATAGTTACTACTAAAGGTCAAAGCAAGTCAACGGTTCGTATCATGACAAGTTAGTGTAACAAGTCGTGTCAAAGAAAGTCAATGTGTATATCATAAGTGAGAACGTGACAAGCTGCATAAGATAATCTGGTGCATGATCTTCTTGAGCTACAAATAATCATTTGATAAATATGAAATGATAGAAGATTCACACGAGCCATTGGCATGTCAGAAATCAATGAAGATGCCGAATCATGAAAATTACGTTAATATCTATTCGTATCCGTCCGATATCCGATTCGTATTCGTATCAGTTTAATATCGAATCCGTATCCGAAAAATTATAGCGGATAAGAATACAGTTTGAGCACTATCCGGTTCGTATCTGACCATTTACACCCCTATATAATACCATAAATCTTACACTTTAGAATCTTTTTGAGAGATTTAGCCTAGTCTATTGTGGCTTGTGCTCAAACTTCAATTATCTTTTCAGTAACGTCAAATATACTTTCCCTAAATTGACCCATTGTGAGATTAGAGTAAAGTCAGTGATTCTCTAGACTTAGAGCCTACGAGCTCACCTATATCTTTGAGCATGTGTGCTCATCTTTCTCTCTTTGAGCTGTTGTGCTATGTGGACTGTAAGAGTGTTGTCTCGTACTAGTCACAACTTGTATTACTTTCTTCATTGGATAATACAAAGGCACGCCTCTTAAGGCTGCGTTGCCCAGGAGACGCACATCCTTCAGTGATCAAACTTCATTACCAATTCCTGTGTCAATTTATCTAACTCTATCTATTCACTCTGTATTATTTGTTTAATTTATAATTTCGTGATTCTACCAAGAGTTTAGAGTAGATAGATAACTTAAACACAGAAACAACATACAAACTTGTTTATCTGACATATAGTTACAAGTTGTAGAGTATAATTTTTAAACAGACCCATTCATCCCCCTTTAGATGTCTTTAGAGACAATAATACACACATCACTCGTTGAAGTAGATTGATATTAACGGTTTATATTCGTCATTTGAACCAATCTAATAGATATTGAAGCTTATGTTCACCAAATCTGTTAGGGAGTATAGCATACTCTAACTTTACTCCTTATATGTATATACGAAATTGATTATGAAAATATATTAAAATGAAATTGGTTGTATAGTAGAAATGGTCATAGAAAATTATAATTAGATAAAAGATATTAGTGAGAATTGTATTTTTCAAAAATTTATTATCAATATAAATTTTGTATTTAATAGTTATTAATAGTTTTATGATTAATTTAATAATCTAAAGTACGATAGTTAACACGTAATAAAATTTAGAAAAAGAAAATAAATAAAATTGTATAAGTATAACAGATTATAAGTTCTCTTTAGTTAGTCGTGTAAATTATATGTCTGATATTAAAATAATGGCAAAAATATTATGATTTTTATAACTAAATCTATGTTTTGTAATTAGAAAATTAAATTAAGTAATTTAAGATTATGATATTTTTTATAAGATTTGAATGAAAGTATAAATAAATCCATTACGTTAAGATGTCCTAATTACCCTTTTTCCTTAACTATTGATAATTGTGGTTCCAACTTGGCAAGTTAAATTGCAATCCGAACGAATATCATGCCAGGTAGATTTGGTGTTGTGACTCTGGTTGGGTTTTATTTTTAGTTAAGATAAGGTCATTGGGCAATTTGGTTATTCTTTAATTGCTATGTAATTCAGTCTGCCAATTTTGTTTTATTTGCAAACAACTCGAAAATGAGCGGCTGTTAATTGCAACTACAAAAAATGTTGTCTTTTATACGCAAATATGGCAAATGCAGAGTGAAGTTTGCAAGGAAACTTCTTTTCGTCTTCTCATGTAATGTGCGATTTGCAGTTATGGGATTCAGAGGAACTACTGAATACACCTCAAGAAAATAATCATGAAGAAAATGAAGCTGTTCAAGCTGATAGTGATGACGACGACGACGACGAGATGGATATCGACATAGCCCCCCTAAATCATCAACTAAAATAAACATGTATATAAGATGAGGAGGATTCAAATGCACCCAAATTTCTATGCTTATATTTGTTTCCAATCATTTATCTCTTTTATTTTCATTTTCAAAGTCCGAATAGTCGATCCAAACCATTCAACATGATCTTCATAATAAAATATGCTTGGAGACCAAATTTTATATTTTTTGAATTTTTTTTACTATTTTTTAAGATAGGTACAAAATTATTGTTTTAAGGAGATTCTGGACCATCCGATAAAGTGATTTTGTACCTATCTTAAAAAATAGTAAAAAAAATTTCAGAAAATATAAAATTTGGTCTCCAAGCATATTTTATTATGAAGGTCATGTTGATCGGTTCGGATCGACTGTTCGGATTTTAAAAATAAAAATAAATGATTGGAAGCAAATGAGAGCATGAAATTTTAGGTGCATTGGAACCCTCCTCATATAAGATACCCCTACCCTCATTTTTTGAAAAGAAAAAAAAAATCAAAAGTGCCCTTGCTGTTCATCTTTCGGGCAAATGAGGAATAAGATGCTGATTTAAGCAAACTCTTTAAAAGTTGGAGAGGAGAGATGTCGTGAAATATTTCATGTTTAGAGGGGTGTATTGGATGTTTTTTTTTTCATACTAAGGGGCATGCATTTTTGCATTTTTGCATTTTTCTATGGGCCTATGTGAAATGATGCTTTTTTTTTTATAATATGGTTAATCTTGGTTTTTAATAGCACTATATATTTGAACAACTCTTTAACTTAAATACAAATTCTCATCTGTTCTCTGAAATAGACAAATTCCCATTTGTTAATCCTTAATTTCAATATTGGGTTGTGAATTCTTGTTCTAAATAGGATCCAAGAGGAAGAAGTCAAGCAAGGGAGAAAGCTCGAAAACTTCATTCTTTGCAGATTTGCAGCAAATGTGATAGTTTTCTATGTTTTAATTAGCATTTCGTGCTGAGTTGAAATTTGTCCTAAATTTTGACTGGTGGCCATGAAGGGTCATTGGCCCTTGCATTTAGCGTATAGAGCTTTCCGAAAATTGTTGAGTAAAGCTTGTTTTTATTGTCCTAGATTTCATATTTAGTTCCTTTTCATTCAATTGTGCAAGGAATGGAAAATTTGCCCGGATATTCCAATTTTGGTGGAAGTTCGCCTCTCAATATAGCACTGCATTGCTCGGTCAATTTCACCATCTCACGCCCCCAAGCTTCGCTTGTTAGATAGGATATCTTTAAGAAACTTGGCATAGGTTGGTATTTGGGTCAAAGCTTCGGTGTATGGAATGGTAATGTGTAATTGCTTGAGAACCTCAATGAATTTGGAGAATTGTTCATTGAGTCGGGTTTCAGCTAGTCTCTGTGGGAATGGTACAGGCGGCCGGTAGGGTGGTGGTTTCTCGGTCACCTTTTTCTTCTTCTGTTTCTTAGCTTCTTTTTGTACGGGCCGTACGGATTCTGTACGGACCGTATGATCAGTTTTCTCAGTCACAACTTCAGTTTGAACAGGCTCAGGCTGCTCAGAAATCACAGGTGGTGGAACTTGTATGGGCCGTACAGGAATTTGTACGGGGCTGTACGGGATTTGTATGGACCGTATGCTCGATCTCTGGCTCAACAGGCATGGCTAGTCCTTGGTATTGTGTCACACTTCACAGTGTCACAACTTTAGCCTCTCCCCTGGGGTTAACCTCTGGTTGGCTTGGTAGCATTCCAGGTTGTGTTTGACTAGGGGTGGGCTTGGCTACCGATTTGAGACTCCATTTTCTTGTTTTGAGTGGCCAAACCCGCAAATTGAGCACTGATTTCTTGCATTTGCTCAAAAATTGATGTGTATTTTGGGTATAGAATTAATTGGTCTATTTCGTACACCTTTTGCTTTAAATTTATAAAACCCTAAATACGCAAAGTAGATTGAATTGCAAGCGCACAATCTATCCTTGTAGTAATTATGGGTATCGATCCAAAGACTAAGGCAGTTATAGTTTTTACTGAATCAATTAATCTCAAATAAGATGCAATAAGTAAATTGGGGGGGGGGGGAGTTGTTGCTAAACTAACGATTGTTGGGTTCAATATCCGAGAAGAGTTTGTTTGTAACAAGTACTAATTAAAATTAAAATAAGAAAATGGGGTTGTGATCAAATTAACAAAGTCTAGGGGCATTTGGTCTACAATCCCTTGGTTAACTCAATGCTTGATTTATTCTCTTGATTCATACTTTGTTTTGATGGGAGTTCCAACTAAGTTGGCCTATTTCTATTTAGGATCAATATTTTTCATGTTTCAAGCCTATCATATTAATGTACCTCGTCTTAGGGCTGTCACTACCTAATAGGGTTATTTAATTGAAGGCTAAATACTCCACTAATTCATATCGATCGCTAAGTATACTCTAAATATCCCGATTACGAAGTACTCGTAAATTGGTTTCCCACAACTTTCCATGTCCAATCTTTAGTTCTCATGATCAGGGGTAGACTCGATTTGGGCCATCTAATCTATCATCCCTAAGGTAATTTGTGTACAGGACTTAGTTTTATCAATGGCTTAAACACCCTTGAAGACAAGAGGGCTGTCACCACCTCCGCAAGGTATGGTTTCAAAAACACAAGTAATGCATAACTTACAAATTTATAAAATAAGAACTAAACATCAATTCAAAGCAATCATTTTTCAAGAAAAATATTCCAAGCAATTAAATTAACACAAGTTCATGATTCGCGACCTAAGCCCCTAGAAGAGGGATTAGACGCTCATGTTTGCAACAACAAAAGCATTCATGATTAACAATTCAATTAACTAAGCAATTAAACTAAGAAAATAACAAGGAAATATAATACACCAATTTCCAAGCTATGCTTCTGTTCTCTCTTGCTAAGCGTCCTTGAACAGTCGTCTGATCCCCTTTCTTTGCCCTTGAACACTTCAGAGATTAATGGAGAAATTAAGTTTTGAATGGAAGATGAATTATGAGCTGTGGTGAGATGCCTCTCCTGGTGTTCCTTGCCTCTTTTATAACTCATTTCGTGACTTGGGAAACAATTGGGCAGGATCTGGAAGAAAATCTGGCGAAGATCGCATCTCAAAATTGGATTCTTACCATTTCTGGGCATTGGTGTGGCCAGTCGTGCGGCCAAAGGTGGAGGCACAAAGTTGCAACGCTGAGGATTTATTTTGTGCGGCCTAGGGAGGCCGCATTATTCCACTGACTCGTCCAAAGTTCTTCTTTATTTTATGTGGCCGGCTGTGCGTGCTAAGGGGGCCGCACCAGTCTTCTTGAGAATACATTACGAGGTTGTGTGGCCAGGGGTGGCCGCATGCATGCCCGCATTTCTGCACTGAGTCTACGCTTTTTCTTTTTGTTGTTTTGTGCGGCCAGGAGGGGCCGCACATATGGCCGCATTTTTGCTCTGAGTTGGGAGTTCTTCGATGGGATTGGTATTGCGACTTCAAAGATAGTTGTACGGCCGCACATAGTGCCCCAGAGACCGTACATGATGTTGAAAAGCTCCAAACTGAAATCAAAATAGAATAGAAGCAGTAACTTGGTTCTTGGGTGTAAATCTAATTAAATTAATCTAAAATGCATGGGAATTGGTTACAAAATCAGAGTAAAACTCGTGTTAAAAGTGTATATAATTTAGACTCATCAAAATCCTCCAAGCTTAAACCTTGCTTGTCCTCAAGCAAAATCCAAACTTGGGTATCGGGCCAATCTCTAATTCTAACCAAATCTAAAATTTGAAACTAAATGCGGAAATTTTTTTATGATCTTGCTATCGTTAAAAACTTCTCAAATCCTTTTGCGAATAAATTGGACTTCCTTGATCAATTCTAATTAACCCCACAATTCAATCAATCAAATTTCATACTTTGAAAATGTCTCAATATTTGTAAAAACTAACCAATTGGTTTTATTGATATTTCATTTATCTTTCAAAAGCATGCCCTCATTTGGTGGTGATTTTCTTTTTGCCACCCCCCCCCCCAAGCTTGAAACAAGCTTGGGCTAGAAAGTCAAGAATTTCGTGTGTTGATATAATGCAAAATTATATTTCATTTTGTTGCTATTATTATAGCACTATTGGCTTTATCCTTATTACAAAATCGGTTAGTTATAAGTAGTGAACCATACCCAACCACTCTAATTCAAAAGTGCTATTGCATGCTCTTAGTTCAACCCTTTCATGACATAACCCTACACTTGTGATGCAAACTTAGTCATTTTATCGGGTAAACTAGTGGAGCAAAGTGTCAAGAACTCATAGCCATAAGTACGTCATGACGCCGTAATATAGGCAAGCGGAGTCCAATTTTTTCTTTTCAAAAATTTTCAATTAAATTTCTTTTCAACAATTTTTGCAAAAATATCATGAATACACACGTCCAAGGGTATTCCTTCATACCTAAGGACATCCTGATCTTTCTATCATTTTTAAATCACAAATTCTTAATTTAAAAGGCAACTTTGGTTTCAAAATGCTTTCTAAATAAAATCCAATTGTTTTATTTTTTCCAAAATTTGAAACATCTCATCCTATGCAATTCATTGATCAAATACGAGTTTATTTTAAATTGTTCAAAGTCATCCAAATCATAAGCAAAAAATTTCAAACAAGTCCTTAATTCAAGCAATCATGAAAATTTGCCTCTAAAAATGCAATTTTGAAAAATAAATATGACCTAAATGCAGATACAATTTTTTTTTATTTCACCCCCCCAAGGTTGAATTGAGCATTGTCCTCAATGCACAAATTCACAAGAAAAAGACCTGGTTTATGAAATAATACTCTATACACCGGACTGACAGTCACGCGGTGCACCATAGACCAGACCTAACCAAACTTGGGTTCAATTTAAAACCCCAGCGCTTCAGCGCTTTTGACCCGTTCGGGTCCCATGCTCCCACCGCTCATGAACCACGCTTGAACTCCTATACGGCTCATGATACTCCGGGCTTATGCCGACCATGTCAAATGAAAATAAAACACGTGGCACACCCGAGTTCTTCTTCTTCGTTTCTTCCTTAATACCGAGCAATCATGAATAGAAGAGGGAAGTTCGTGATACAGAGTACAAATTACTCTAACTCCTTGCAAGAATACTCGTATCTATGCAAGATAGTCATGTACGAATAATCAATTTTACCTCTGAAGCGTTCTCTGAGGAGACCGAGAAGAAGGGATGGTGACTCGGACTCTAGAGCCGACGAATTACAGTGTCAGATGCCCAATTGAGGTTATGTATATGATCCTCACCTCAAGGCGATGCTCTCTGTATGTTTAATTAAAGGAAAATGGGATCAATTTCATGAGAACCGTGAACCCGATGTGAGTAGGTCTGTGATGTTATATCAAATCAAGTTAACCAATAGTAATGGTACCTGGTTAAAACCTAAATGGCAATGTCATGATCATATGCGGTCAATACTTTCCTTAATTTGATGTGTCTCTGAGGTGAATGCCCAATTTGGAAAGCAACACTGAAAGGATGAAGAAAACGGGACTCAGTGAATCCAATGATGGAAATTGGCAACAGAATGGTTCTGATGCCTCGCAAGGCATGTTTAGAAAACACCTAACTCGCACTGTGTCAGTCCCTTGTTGATAAGAAATGGATAGAGGAGCATTGGGCATGATAAGCCGGTTCCACCTCAAGGGCATTATACTCCTCTGCTAACTGGCGCCTCTGCACCTGTTTTAACTTGATGCACAGCTGTCCGAGATGCCAGGCAAACTGCCAAAAGAGAAGAATATTCTCCAGCACCTGAGGAAAAGCATGAACCCCATGAAGCCCATCTCAGCCCTTGATATGATATGAATGGAAGGCTATAGATGCCTTATGCTCTGGATTGCCAGCATAGCACATGATGATTGGTTCAAACCCCTGCAAATGATGAAGGGCTATAATCTGAACCATAGATGAATGATGAATGAAATGAAGGGATGAGATCATGCCAGCATAGGCTCTCTACCCTAGCCTTGAGGCTATATAAAGACCCCCATGCTCAATGCTCAAGAAAAAAAAAATCATATACATCAATACACACCTGATAGGCTGAGTATACACTCTCTGTACACACACAAGCACATAGCATAGTTCAAGTTTGAAGCTTTCTCCTCTTCTTCCCTACTGTCAAAACACAAAGCATAGGTATAGTACGATTTCTGATGCAATGTAGATGCTCAATGAGCTCAGTTTCATGTATATACACCATGGATGAATGCAATGCAAGCTTACTTGGAGCTTGTTTACTTTGAAATGTTTGTTCTTCTTCTTTTCTTCTCTTTTTCTTCTTTTCTTTCTGATCTGATCTGCTGCACCTCTCTTTCTTCTTTTCTTTCTTCTTCTTTCCCCTTTTTTTTTTTTTCTTGCTGTTGAGAGCACATCAACTCAGATCTATGAGTTGAATGTGTTGAATATGTAAATAAAGGCCTTTTGTAGCAATTAATGCTATATTTAGGTTTTAAGTCTATTCAATAATTTGATGAGGCATGGTACAGTTCTTATAATTGATTTTAGAGCCTATGATTCAATAAAAATGCATTCTTTAGCTTTCTTTCTCTTTCTTCTTTCTTTCTGTCTTGATCTCTCTTTTTCTTCTTTTCTGTCAAGCACAGCACAGCACACAAACATATGCAAGCACAACAACACACACACACACACATACATATGAAAATATAAAATCAAGATCTAAAAGTGACAATCTCATGTGATTGGAGTATAATAAGAAATAATTAGAGAAGTTGATGTTTAACTACATCCTTTCATTGATTAGTATCTTGCTATACAAGCTTTTGCATGAGATTCTAATAAAAATGTACATATGGACTTGTCTGATCTGGATTCATGAGAAGGCAGAGGAGAAAGGTGCTAGGAATTGATGTTTAACTACATCTTCCTATGCACTTTGTCTTCTTTTGTTGCTTCCTTTCAAATATGTTGATTTCTAAGGACTTGATTGCATATTAACCATGGCAGAGAGCAAAGGACATAGAACTATGCATGTTCAATGATTAGATGCTTGATGAATGCCTTGACATATGAAATTATGCAAATCCAAGGACTTTCATGCATACTGGTATAGGGAATCATGTCCCCTGTGACCAATCCATGACCAAACGATGTTTGAAGGCATGCTCACAAGTCATTCAGACTCAGCCTCTGCCTGCACCAGCCTTATGTTCAAAGGAATAGCAAATGCATGCTATACTGGTACCATATATGTCCTATATGACATGCTGTCACAGATTAGTCAGTGCAGACTGATCTGTCAACCAAATCAAAAATCTAAAAACACAGATAGGTAAAGGGTTCCAAAACAACCAGTCTAGCCTCAAACTTTGCATTTTTATGATTTTTCCACTATTTTCCATGAATTTTTGAAGTTGGACTTTTGAATTTCCAGTTTCTGCACAGTGCATGCATATAGCATTGTCAGGCCGCATTGGCCATTTCATACTTTTTCAGGGACCTGACAGTGAAATATATATTTTTATCATGTAGAGCATTCCAAAACAACCAAAATAGACTATTTACTTGCATCATTTGGATCTGTACAGCATGAGTTACAAAATCCCAAAGTTAATTCATATATTTTTGACAGCTGTTGACAGTAATACCCCTGCATCTTTATATAATCCAGGAAAATAGAAGTAAAATCTCAAAAATGGTAAAACCTTGCATACATACTCATGATATATGATACTATACAGAATCAATCAAATTCACATGACTCATGGACATAATTTCTGAATAACAAAACAAATTCTCAAATATATATATATATATACATATACATATGAATACAATGGACTTTGACATATTGCTTTGAACCAAATCCTCTTGAAACCAAAACTTGAATTTGGTATTTCATGACCTCTGATATGCTCTTATGCAAGCCTATTTGAACCTTCAAGCTCACACCAGTCAGTACCACTATACCAGTAACCGGTATCAAGTCAGAGAAGGAGAACCAAGACCAAAACATGCCCAAATCCCTTGACCCTAAAGCTCATACCATGCCCTTAATAATACCCAAACAAGACTCTCTGAGCCCCAGGTGGTGATCTAAGCAAGCTCCATATTGAATCGATGCTGTACCGGTACCAAACCGATGACTCATGAACTTAACCCATGCCTATATTTTGAAACCAGCTCAAATTAATGAATGCCTGAGCTCATATGCTCCTATACGATGCTAAATCATTGATCAACTGAAAGAGGATCACAAACAAACTGAAGAGATCAGAGAAAACCTCAATCGGTACCGATATCCTCTTGCTCTTGCCGGAACCGCCGCCTCCAACGATCTCTGACTGCCGACAATGTGTCAGAACGATTCCTGATGTCAAGGCGATTCTAATGGCGCGAGCCTTGAAACATGCCGTGACCGGAGATGGCCGGAGCACCGAAACCCTCATCGGGAATGGAGAGATCCAGTGATCGGGTCTCATCAGACCCGCACGACATTTGATGCAACCATAGCCCTCTGATGAAGGAGCCAAATCCCCTGTTTGAATGAATACAGATCTTGAAACAAACAGATGGCCAAGATGTAAACCCAAATAATGAACAGAACCCTGTTAGATGGGCCCCACATGTCATAAGCCCGACTCAATACGTCTGCACGGATCTTGATGAAACCAAGAGTTGAAACCCAAACCCGATGATACAAACACAAATCTCAAAGCCTAGATGCATTCTGTACACATCTCAGAGCCCAATATGCAAATCTCAAAGCCCAGATATCAATCAAATGGCTCATAAGCCCCTGATATTAAATAAATCGAAACACTTTTGCACATAAGCCCCTCTGATAATACAAAATATGCAGACTAGTCCCTGGATATTTTCAAAGAAGCCCCAGGAAGCATAAAACTCTTCAAACAAGTCCCTGGAAGCCCAAAGTGCACTCCAGACCCTGTCAAAAGCCCAAATCATATTTTCAGATCCTCAGATGTTTACAAATAGGTCCCTGGACACATAAAAATCTTCACAAACAAGCCCTTTTTGGCCATAACTTTCTCATATCAAACCCAAATCAAGTCAAATCAGTTCCAAATGAACCCAAATCAAATTCCTCATGATTCCAAACAAAATCCAAATATATCCAAGCTTCAGCCATAACCTGAAATGACCAAAATACCCTTTTCTTAAATCAAAAAACCATATTTTCATAATAAAATTGCATATTTTCAAAGATACACTATGCATCTCATGTTATATTCAAATGCCAGATACGCATATAGATTTCCTATAATTAAAATATTCCTCTTTGTAAAAATAGTCATAATTTCTCAAATAATGATAAATGCACATGTATACACATGCATATACACATGACTATATAAATGCCTAAAGCAGATGAGAACCCCAAATATATGCTTTAAATGATAATACATGAGTCCTTTTAGCCCCATTACTCAGTTCACAACCAATAGGCACAAATCTTGGAATGAACGAGGTGTTCAGTTAGACCTGATAAGTCTTTCTGATATAATTAATGACGGGGGCTTGCGCTCGTTGGGAGTTAAACGTCTCCACAATCAAATAATAAAACTCTGGTTGGCTGATCATGAATGTAGGTCTGGCTAAGGGTGAACTGGAAGGTATGTGAAAAGATGTTCAGCGATGCCCCGAGTTCGGTGCCCCACTCATGTTTATCTAAGAAATGGAGCATTGAACCCCTGTGGGAGCATTCCCCCACAAATATATCAGCATTGTTAGCTAACCTAACCTTGCGACTTTTTGTGCCCTACAGGTTGTTCAAGTTGTTGAACGCGGCATTGTTGTAGAAGTTGCGATTGTTGTTGTTGCTGCTAGAAGGGTTGTTGTTGAAGGGTGCGGGATTGTTTTGCTTCCACCTCCAAGCTTGTTGCTCATTCTAGTCCTTGGAGTAAGATCGGTTGAATGAAGGTTTCAGAAAATATGATGGCTCATTGTTGAGAGAGTTTACTTGCTCGGGTTCTTCATCCCTTTGCGTGGGTGGGCAATGCTCATACACGTGCCCCTCATCCCCACACATAACACAAGATTGAGGTTGTTGATTGCCAAGTGCCTTGACACTTATCTTGTCGAAAGCCTTCTGCATAGCATCTAACTTGGCGGTGAGAGTAGTGATTTGATCGACTTCAAGTCGGCCACCTCTAGTTGCTCGAGAGCTTTCTCGACTGGACCACTGTTGGTTGGTCGCCATGTTGTCAATCAAGTTCATTGCCTCGGTAGTCTCTCAATCCATAAGAGCTCCACCTGCAACTGCATCAATAGAAGTACGAGTGGTATTAGTTAAACCAGCATAAAAAGACTGAATAAGTAACCAATCGGAAATACCATGATGTGGACAAGAGTATTGCAATTCCCTAAACCTTTCCCAGGCCTTTGCCTAAAACTGGTCAATTGGGTCCTAACATTGGCAGTTCTTTTGTGAGAGAAAAATCTGGTCAAGAACAGTTTGAACAATTCCCTTCAAGTGGTAATTGAATCCCTTAGTAGTGACCCTAACAATTTCTTTGTCTCATCCCTAAGAGTAAAGGGAAACAAAGTAACTAGATAAAAACAAATAATTCGACACAGATCCAAGTAACTAGCAAGTAAAACCAAATATGAAACTACATCTTAACCCTAAAAACAAATAGTTTAGCTACTCATGTTCACAAAACAACACAAATCAATAGCAATAAAAGAGTTCATGGCAAAATAAGAAGAAATCCAAAGAATCGTCGCCAAACTCGTGTTTTTCTCCTCTTCTTCTTCTCCAAGCTATGCCTTGTCTCCCAAGCACCAGAGATGTCTTCTCAGATCTGTATTATCCCCCTTAATGCCCAAAATCGCGAAATAAAAGCCTTCTTTTTTGGCCTCCCCAACTGGCTCTGTTTCCAATTCCAGCCTGGGTTTCTGAAATAGCTTGTACGATCCGTATGGAATTCCATACGGACCGTATGGCCGTGCCTTGAGTTGGAGAATTGTTGCCTCTGGTGTGGAACCTTCTGTGTGGTTGGGCAAATTTTGTACGGGCCGCGTACAAATGTGTACGGGCTGTATGAAAATGTGTAAGATCCAGAATTTCACCCGTTTCCTGTAAAATAAGAAACAAAACATAGCAATACCACATTCTAGTGATATTTAAATGAAAAGTCCACATTTTTAGGCTTTAAGGCATATGTTTTGGTGTAATTCGGGGTCGCAATCTAGGCAAAATAGAGAGATATCAATGTATGTGATGTGTGTATGCCTTACGTAGAAATACGTGGCGGGTTGTCTCGGGATGTGACACAGATCCTTTCTGTGAAAGGGTCCTCACTGTTGGAATACCTGAACTGTGCCAGATTTAGACGACCACAATATCTCATTCATCCAAGTCGTTTGTTAGCGGGTTGGGAAAATGCCTGAGCGTTGTGTTGGTGGTGCTTTCTTTATTGATTATGCTTGTGAGGGAGACGGGGTAGAGAGACTTGCCTAGCCTAATGAAACTACTTCTTAAACTACACTAGTTGATATGCAAAATCAAATCCAGGGATAGACAAGATCCATTAAAGAACCTGGTTCAATTTATTTATGTTTTTTTCAGGTAGGCAACTGCCTACCCTATTCTACTGTAGCTCCGCCCTTGGGGTCGTTTCACAAAAGTTACTTTATCTTTATATATTTTTTAGTTTGAAAATTTATTTTTCTATAAACAAAACATAATACAAGACATACCTCATGATGCACATCCTACGGGCGTGCTTATTAGTGCAATGAGTGCTCTTTCGGTTTTCCATCCAAATGCTAATCCTGCTCTGAGGATGAGTACTTAACATGCATTATTTTAGGCTCTCAAATATTTTTTAAACATTTATTTATTTAATTTTTTTATTTTGGCAGGGTTAGGATCTATACAAGACAAAGCAAATTAGAGACAAACAGATCGTGCGGATACTTGCAAAGGTTTTCCTGGAGTGGAATCTGAACTCCTGACTTTTTGTTGAATGTTGCCATTGATAAACTTTATGAGAAGTTGAGTCTTTAAATATTTGGTTAATTCTGTTAAATTAAATCCTTTGTTAGCACCTTTGCTGCAGCTTATTTGAGATTAGCAGGGAGGCCTTAAATTCTTCCTTCGACCCATCTCTCTTATTCTGAGAATATTTTGTATATGTTAGATTCATTGTAAGTTAACTTGCTTATATCCTTTTGCAAAATCATGCATTTTCTAAGAACACTGGAGAGATAGAAGAAACAATGGATGTTTGTTCTTCAAAGAGCATGAACGGGTCTATTTTACGTTTTAAATTGATGCAGGGGTGATAAGTCATACAAGCCTAATCCCCGGCAAGCTCAACCTATTGATATCCTCTTTATATTACATGCTGAGCATGAAATGAACTGCTTTACTTCTGCCGCAATTTGGTCAAGTATATATGGTATATATAGATTCTTGTTTTATGATACATTTATCAAGCCCAATGGAGGATCAATTTACCCCAATTTTCTATGGGATTCTAATTAAACTTTCATTGATTGATTGCACAGAAAAAGTTCTGAAAGTCAAAGGAAGCTAGAAAATGTGCAAAATATATGCGTGACCTGTACCAACTTGGTACTGAATGAATTAGTACTTGGTAAATACTATATATGAGTAACTGTTTCCTCTTATATAATTTCCTAGGTTTACATGGGCGCATGGCTCAGGCATTATATGCACGTGCAAGAAATAATGCTTACTGATGAATCTGACAAGCTTTGTCAGCTTGCTGTCTCTAATGCCAGCAAGAGGCGGCTTGCCGGGTCACGACAAAGTTATTTGATCTCGAGCTATCTATTCCAAGTTTTCTTTTCATGACTGGGGTACCCAAACTATTTTCAGGGTTTGTAGGTTTGGAATTTTTGTGGTTGGGGGCCTTCACATCGGGATCCGTGATTAACATAAACATGACGAAGTGATGAGATGTTCCATAGAGGTTCAGGTAGGGTTTCTATCTTTGTATCACGAGCATCCAATGTTTGGAGATATTTCATGTTCCCAATTTTTTTTTGGAAGCTCAGATATGTTACAACCCATCAAACCCAGATACCGCAATGTAGATACCGTGCTACGAAACTGACGCTTGACTCGACCTTTTAAGTTTTGAATTAAATTTGATTTGGAGTCGCCACCTGCAATGCTACGGGAAATGTAAAATTTTATTTTTTTATGCCAATGGACAATAGCTAGGTTCATGTCTTGGTTATGAATGTGGAAGGTGTTAGGCACCACACTCGCCCGAAAAAGTTGGTCTTTACTATTCTGGCTTTCAAAAATTAATTTCACTAATAATAAAAGTTACAAATGAGATGAACAATCATAACAAGAAGAAGAAGAAGAAGAAGAAGAAGAAGAGCAAACAACAAAAAGAAAACAACTAAAAGAAATCGAAAATTGGTCGAAAATTTCAAGTCACGCTGATTCTTCATTCTCGCTATCAGGTCATTGTGGTGATCTCTTTAGTGGCTTGGATGGATGGTTCTAGAATTCAGAGAACTCAGCTAGTACAATAGCATAACAATCTTGTCACTCATAATTTTTTTAGGCTCATTCTAAAGGAGTTTTACATGAATGTTTGTGGAAGACATAGTTTTTTCCTTTGCTATTTTTTTTCAGTGGCAGAATTCTCAATGTTTTTGCTCTCTTTTTATGCTTTGTATGCTCTGACCAACTATGGAGATGAAGTGTGGATGTAGGGGGTTGTTTATAGGTGAAACTTGAAGCCCTTTGCTGCTCAAAATCATACTTAAATTGCTGTTAAATGACTTACCCCACTTCTAAACCTGTTTTGAACAGATTTGTCTAGAGTTAGAAAAAGGTCGTCAAAAGGACCAAAATATAATGATTATAAGACAACCACAAAATCCAAACAATATACACATGTACTTAGCAGGTTTTCCATAATTTCAATGACTATTTTATACACTTTAAACATGTTTATCACCAAGAACAAGTGGAAACATAGCAACAGTATTCTTGCAGTCCTCTTTGCTTTAAATCAAAATTTTGCACTATTCTTAGGTCAATTTCAATAGTACAAAAGCTGAAAATTTGCAGGTAGGATGTGACCATACTATATTTTTAATATGCCATAATTTGTTAAGCATATTGATTTTAATTTCAGTTTTAACGCTGCTGAATTTCCTACTTGGAAAACTGTTTTGTTGCTGATTTTTTTGTGCTGATTTTTCCAGCCGCTGGAATTTTTTCTATAGTTGAAATAAAATCATAAAACATTCTTAATATATGTAAATATAAGTGAACAATTTAGGATTCTAAATTTTAGGTCCTCAAATGATGATTTTTTGGTGTTTTGATTTACATTAGCTAGATGTCTAATCCATTATCTAATTATTAGAAGCATATGATCAACAACTTTCTTCTTGTGAAATAATTTTTTTTTGGGCAAATGGATAGCATGTTGACACCCACAAAATTCAGTAGGTGTGTTGGTCTTCAAGGAAGATTAATTTAATTAATATCTACGAACAACATCATGTGAAATAGGCAAAAATTGTGCTGAAATTTCATATGCAACTTGATCTTTTTGACTTGAAATAACATGATAAGCTAGAATCTAGCTAGAAATGAGTAACAACTTCGATTGATAAAAGTTAGAACGTTTTTTCAAAAGTTGTAACGTTTTAATAAATTTCAAAAACTCATAATGACTGTTTTGATTAGTTGATTTCCAGAGGACAAAAGATACCAAGGATTGACAAAAGTTATAGTGTTTTGAAAAAGTTATAACGTTTTCTCAAAAGTTGTAATGTTTTAATAAATTTCAACAACTCAAAATGGTTATTTTGATCAGTTGATTTCTAAAGGACAAAAGTTACCAACGATTGACAAAAGTTGTAACGTTTTAATAAATTTCAACAACTCAAAATGGCTATTTTGATCAGTTGATTTCCAGAGGACAAAAGTTACCAACGATTGACAAAAGTTATAAAGTTTTGAAAAAGTTATAACATTTTCTCCAAAGTTGTAACGTTTTAATAAATTTCAACAACTCAAAATGGTTGTTTTGATCGGTTGATTTCTAGAGAAACCCTAAACCCTAAACAACTCAAAATGGTTGTTTTGGTTGTTTTTATTACTTAACCAAAAAAATTAAGGTACTTTAATTGATCATCAAATAGAGACTCAACAAAAAATTGTACTCTTTCCAAGCAAAACAAACAAACTTCAGTTTTTTTTTATTCTATTACTAAATGCTATGTCATTTATGCTACAAAGAGAAATACTTTTGATCCAATAATCACTTATAAATTATAAGACCGATTGTCAATTTTCCAAAAATTTTAAAATACCTTTGAGCAAGTTCCTCCAAGTACTTGTGTGATGTATCCTCTTTAGTCTCTCCTTCCTTCGGTTCAATAAATCCTTCAGTAATCCATATCTTAGTTATAGACTCTGTAGGAATCTCATAATCCATCGGGTAACATGCTAAGTAAAGATAACAATCTTTAAGGGAGCGAGGTAAATCTTCAATGCAGTAGGAAAAATGTCTTCCAAATCCTTCTTCGCCTGGAGATCACGAGCTACACTGTACCATATTCTCGTGTCTGGTTGTTTGAACGAAAGGAGATGATAAGCCTCAATTATATACATTTTTGACACGGGTTTTACTCTAATTCCTTAACCAATTCTCATGCATTTTAGTTTAAATTAATTAGATTTATACCAAAGAACCAAGTTACTGCTTCTAGTTTATTTTGATTTCAGTTTTGGAGCTTTTCAACCTCGTGTGCGGCCGCACAACTACCCTGGAAGTCCCAATATCGATCCTGCTGAAGAAATTGCAACTCAGAGCATCTGTGTGGCCTGACATGCGGCCTCCCTAGGCCACACGCACAACCCCTCAAGTGACCAAATTTTATCTGGTGCGGCCCCTTAGCACACACACCTGGCCACACAACACAGAATGGAGAATCAGCCAAGTCAGTGGGAATTTACGGCCAAAGGTGCAGCCTCCCTAAGCCGCACAAACCAACAATTGACAGGCGCATGAATTTTGTGCCCCACCCCTGGCCGCACAACTAGCCACACCAATGCTAAAAACAGTAGGAATCCTGTTTTAATGACGTAATCTTCGCCATATTTATTTCCAGATCCCACCTAATTGTTTCCCAAGTCACGAAATTGATTATAAAAAAGACAGGGAACACCAGGAGAGGATCATCAAGCCACCACAGATCACAATTCAATTTTACTCGAACCCTAATTCTCAATTCTCCACAATTTCTAAAGTGCTCAAAGGCGACGAAGCGGATTAGAGGACTGTTTAAGGACGCTTAGCAAGGAAGAACGGAAGCATAGCTTGGGAATTGGCGTATTCTATTTCCCCTGATTATTTTCTTAGTTTAATTGCTTAGTTAATTGAATTCTTTACTATGAATGCTTTTCTTTGTGCAAACATGAGCGGCTAATCCCTCTTCTAGGGGCTTAGGTCGCGATCATGAACTTGTGTTAATTTAATTGCTTGGAATATTTTCTTGTATGATGATTACTTTGAATTGATGTTTAGTTCTTATTATATATATTTATGAGTTATGCATGATTTGTGTTTTTGAAACCACACCTTGCGGAGGTAGTGACAGTCCTCTTGTCTTCAAGGGTGTTTAAGCCATTGATAAAACTGAGTCTTGTACACAAATAACCTTAGGAATAATAGATTATATGGACCAAATCGAGTCTACCCCTGACCATAAGAACTAAAGATTGGACATGGAAAGTTGTGGGAAACCAATTTACGAGTAATTCACAATCGAGATACTTAGAGTATATTTAGTAATCGGTACGAATTAATGGAGTATTTAGCCTTCAATTAAATAATCCTATTAGGTAGTGACAACCCTAAGACGAGGTAAATTAATATGATAGGCTTGAAACATGAAAAATATTGATTTTAAGTAGAAATAGGCCACCTTAGTTGGAACTCCCATCAAAACAAAACATGAATCGAGAGAATAAACTAAGTGTTGAATTAACCAAGGGATTGTGGACCAAATGCCCCTAGACTTCGTTAACTTGATCTCAACCTTATTTTCTTATTTTGATCTTAATTTAGTTTTTGTTACAAACCAACTCCTCTCGGGTATTGAACCCAACAATTGTTAGATTTGCAGCACACCCCCCCCCATTTACTTATTTGCACTTAATTTATGATTAATTAATTTAGTAAAAATTATAATTGTCTTAGTTTTTAGATCGACACCCATAATTACTACAAGGATAGATTGTGCGCTTGCAATTCAATCTACTTTGCGTATTAAGGGTTCTTATAAATTTTAAAGCAATAGTGTACAAAATAGACCATTTAATTATATACCCAAAATACACATTAGGAGACCCCCTATAAGTAGAACAGCCAGAGTCTGAGAGAGTTCTTTACATCTGCCGCAAATATAATTAGGGGCAACCCATAGTTCGTCGACATAGCACCTCTTTACCATGTGGTTCACCTTGTCAGAAGATTCTTTCGGCCAAACCAAAGATTGAAACGCTTTTAGCATGAGGAGGTGTTCTGACATCTCCAAATTCGATGGTATGCACGTTGAACTATCCTCTGTGTCTAAAAGTGACATTTCAAGATTTTTCACATCTTGGAGAGATTTTCTAATTGAATTAATAAGTTCTGCAAACTGTATTCTGTTTATACTATATTTCTCCATCATGTATTCAAAATTTGACACGGTGCCACACAGAGAATCTAGGAACTTCTTCCAATTTTTCCTCATATTATCCCTCTTGTCGGAGCGTTCACCAGAAATGGATAAATCCTCCTTTGTTAAATCTTTAGCACTACAGGATAGGAAAATCATCTCCTGCATTATATCAAACACTTGATCGACATATACCTCCCCCTTTATTATATCCAACGCATTCTCGGCATGTTGCCCCTTGATTAATGTCTCAAGTATGTTTAGTTTTTCTTCCATCACAACCTTAGTGTCTCTATCATCTCAATAATAATTATAATAATAATCGGATGGCATGAAGGCTCTGATGGAGGGATCATTTTTTTTTTTTTTTAATGAAACACAAGGCATCTATCTTGTTGAAAATAAGAAGCGATCAACCATTCATCATCGATCAAATAGAATAGGAAGATGTAGAAAATAAAGGAATTGTACGGTAATTACAACACTGTAGCATTCCAACGGTAATTAAATGAACCGTTGGAACCTTTTAGTATAAATAGGATTTAGGAACTTGTAAAAAGTAAGAGATAGAAAAATATAATCAATAAAAAAGCTTTTATAATTTTTCTCCTCAGAATAATGTCAGTCTCATAAAATTCTGCAGTCCTTAGAAGGTGGAGGAGGTGAAGGAGGAGGAGGAGGAGGAGGAGGAGGACGAGGAGGCGGAGGCGGCGGAGGAGGCGGAGGCGGCGGAGGCGGAGGAGGCGGAGGCGGAGGCGGAGGCGGGCGGAGGCGGAGGGGGCGGAGGGGGAGGGGGAGGAGGCGGAGGAGGGGGCGGGGGGGAGGCGGAGGAGGGAGGAGGCGGAGGAGGGGGCGGAGGCGGAGGAGGGGGAGGAGGGGGCGGAGGGGGCGGCGGAGGAGATGGAGGAGGAGGCGGAGGAGGCGAAGGAGGCCGAGGAGGTAGAGGAGGCCGAGGAGGAGAAATGATGAGGTAGAGGCTCATCCTTCTTCTCCTCCTCCTTCTCAGCCTCGATCTCCTTCTTCTCCTCCTCCTCCTCTTTCTCCTCCTTCTTCTCCTCCTCCTTCTCAGCCTCGACCTCCTTCTCCTCCTCCTTCTCTTCCTGCTCCATCTCGTCGTCAGCTTCCACCTCATTCTTCTTCTCCTTCTCCTTCTCAACCACTGCCTCATCCTTCTCCTCCTTCTCCTCGGCCTTCTCCACCTCCTCCTTCTCCTCCTCTTCCTCCTTCTCCTTCTCCTCCTGCTCCACCTCGTCCTCAGCCTCTACTTTATCCTCCACCACGTTCTCCTCATCCTCCTTCTTCTCAGCCTCTACCTCATCGTTCTCCTCCTCCTTCTCGACCTCCTCCACCTTTTCCTCATCCTCCTCCTCCTTCTCCTTCTCCTTCTCCTCCTGCTCCACCTCCTCCTGCTCCTGCTCCTCTTGCTCCACCTCGTCCTCAGCCTCTAGCTCATTCTTCTCCTCATTCTCCTTCTCAGCCTCTGCCTCCTCCTCCTCCTCCTCGCCTCTCGCCTTCTCGGCCTCCTCCACCTCCTCCTTCTCCTCCTCCTCCTCCTGCTCCACCTCGTCCTCAGCCTTCACCTTATCGTCCTCCTCCTTCTCCTTCTCCTCATTCTCCTTCTCAGCCTCTACCTCATCCTCCTCCTCCTCCTCCTCCTCCTCCTCCTCCTCCACCTCGTCGTCAGCCTCCACCTCATCCTTCTCATCCTCCTTCTCCTTCTCAGTCTCTGCCCCATCATTCTCCTCCTCCTCTTCGGCCTCTGCCTCATCCACTTCCACCTTCTCAACCACCTTGTCATCTTCCTCCACCACCACCTCCTCGTCCCCCTCCTCAATCACCAGCACCTCCACCTCCATCTCCTCTTCAACCACCAGCACCTCCTCCACCTCGTCCTCCTCCTTCACCACTACCATCTCCTCCTTATCAGCTTCCACCTTCTCCATCTCAATCAACTCCTCTGCCTTCTCGTCGTCCATTATTTCTGCCTCCCTCTTATCTCTCTTGTGTTATAATTGTTAAACCAAAACAGTTAATTCCTTGCCTCTCTATCAACCAATCAACTGCAAGCTCTGCTAACTACAACACAATTAAAACAAATAGTTAGAGAGTACGATAAGCTATCCATGACTGAAATCTGACATTATAAAGTGGCGCTTAGATTTATCAAATGCTTCCAACTTGAAGACTATTGAAACATAAAACTCTAGAGCTTAATATACCGTTGTTTTTCAGTGAGAGAGTTTGAAGACAGAGAAGTGAAACCCAGATAAAGAAGAGAGAAGACACTCACCTAATATCGTTGTTGTTTCAGGTTAGGACTAGAGCTGGTTTGAACTGGAGAAAACAGAGGAATGAGAAGGGGATGAAGTTATGGTTGATGGGAGATTATTATCTTGTGTTGGAGATGGACAGAGTGGGAGGTTTACTTTATAATGAATGAATATTTATGATACAAGTAAAGTGCAGTCCTTGTTTAGACCTTATTTTTAATTTTTAATCCTAACCTCTAATTCAAATGCTAACAGATACCATCACACATGGGACTGTTTCCACAAAAAATTTAGTTTAGTTTTATAATTTCGTTATCATTTCACTTTTCACCCAATAAACTAAAACTATATCAACATTGAAATTCGTGCACGTCACTTTAATATCTGTGTACATGGATCTTAAAGCTGGTCAGATGGTTGTGGAGCCCATCGGACCCAAACTGCTCTAATTATTGACACCTTACTCTTAAACCCGGTGATTCATATCATTTTATCTTATTATTGATATCTTACTCTTACTTTAGTCTTATTATTGATACCTTACTCTTAAACCGGGCAATTCATATGCACATAACCCAGATACGCTGCTTGTATTAGACAAAAAGGAAAAGATTAAGAATAAGCATCACTTGAACTTAATTATGAAAAAAAGGAATGAAGAGATAGGTATCATTATTTACTTGTTTTTTTTGTTTTTCCTTTTATTGATGCATCGATACTGGTACGACATATATTGGTATGTGAAGAGCACATGTTCTTTTCTTCCAAGCTTGGCATTTATACAAAAAAAATAAAAAAAAAGATAAAAAAAATAAACTAGCGTATTGGCTCTGTTGCACTATAGTTAGTGTATCTTTGAAAGAGAAATAAAGAGATAGGCCTCTTTCTTTGTTTTTTTTTTCTTTGACAGATATTTGTACGTGAAGAGCACATGTTCTTTTCTTCTAGGCTTGGCACTTAGACAAAAGGAGAAGATAAAGAATAAAGAGAGAGAGAGGATTATTAACTTTTTTTTGTTCATTGATTGATACGCCCATTGGGATGTAGATATTTGTTTGTGAAGAGCACAGGCTCTGGCTCACGAGTGATTCATATTAACCTTAGAAAGAAGAGTGGAAATAAATTAGGGGTCATGTACCCCTAGAAATATTATTTGTGTATTAGTTATTATTATTTGTTATTATTATTGGCTAATACATCTTCCAAGAGTGGGAATAACCTTAGGTTTTGCGCTAGAGAGGGCGGGATCGTCAGAGAGAGAGCGTTCGCTGGGGTTAGGGTAGAGGTAAATGGATGCTCCATTACTGGAGAGGTGTAATTTCTCATTTCAGCAGAAAATTTCGAATCTGATTAGATTCTATCTGCAAGATTTCTAAAGCAGATCCAAAGAAGGAAAACGGGAAGCAAAAGAGAGGCTTTGCTTTGCAAAGCATGGTAGCCTATCTCTCTCTCTCTATAGAGATAGGAGTAGGTTTGCTTTGCAAAGCATGGTAGCCTATCTCTCTCTCTTTATAGAGATAGGAGTAGGTCCAATGGGTATCGGATCTACTTTTAGGTTCAATTAGCTCTAACACCGTACGATTATCATTGAGATTTGTGCGCACAGAAAATGAAAAATACTTGTACGGATTTTAATGAGTTCGCACGAATCTTGATGCAGATCTGATGGTCATTTCACCCATCGAAAAAGATAGATCCGATGGGCATCGGACCTACTCTCAATTCCCCTCTCATATATATACATCGGACCTACTCTCAATTCCTCTCTCTATATATATGTGTGTTTTTCTTTTTTAGATTCTCGTAGAAACCAAACGAATTATGGAAACACGTACACCTAGCAAAGTAAATACTTCAACTTTATGTCTAATAAAGTAATATTGTTGTATTCTTTTTATTATATTTTATTTTTCTCGTTAAATTTGATTGGCAGGCTGCTGAGGAAGTAGAGTTGCAAGGTAGTGAAGTGGGAAGCGGTGAGAAAGCAACTGGAGCTGGTGAAGATGCGCCTCCAGTTGCAGCTTCTACTGACACACCTCCAATTGTTCCAGATACCTCTTCTATTCCTGCTAATCTTCGGGCGGTAAATTTCACATATTTTTTTAGCTTTATTTATGCATCTTACTTTTCATCATTTTGTTATTATGTACTTCTCAAGAATGCAAAAAGTCTGTCAAAAATACCATGCATGATGGTACTTAATTGCAGAAAACCCTGCGATTTCTGGTATTTACAAAAAGCCCCAGTGCCAACTGTGTATAGAAAGAGAATGAAGGATGACTTTTTGCCTTTAACATTGGACTACTCTAGCATTATACCTACTGAAATAGTATTTGATTTTTTCTTTCCCAATTCTTGTTTGATTCTTTTGAATGTTGAGCTGATGTTCAGCTTGTCAAATGTGAAAAAATTTAGTTTAAACAATTTTTTTTTTCAGTTTTAATAGAAAACAAATAGATATTATTGTTATTTTGCAATCGTACAATGAAAACTCTATTATATAAGACAGCTCAAAAAATGAGCAGTTGACCACCGTATATTTTTATCAGACTTTTGACCTGACTCTATACATTACTCGGTATGTGAAATTAAAACTTTGCCTTTTTCTCTCTCTCACTTGCATGGAAATATACTTTGATACAGCTTAAAGTGTACCGTGAGAACAAATGGACTAGATCAAATGTTGCAAACAGTGAGCTCAGCTTCAGGCCGTACCAATACACATATCGAGCAGATGATACAAGATCTCTCGGTAATCTTCCTTTTTGCTGTCTATTTATTTTTTATTTTTTTGTGTAATGGCATCATTTTTAAGTATATTATCTCACTGAATAGTGATATACGTTTGACTTTGTTTCCGTTAGTTTAATCTCAAACCAAAGGTGCCTACAAAAGCTGTATGTGCTGAGCATCTCGAGTTACATAAAGAGATTCTCACACTTCTCAACTTGCAGAAGAAGGTTCACTAATTTACACTAAATATTAATCTTTTTTTAAGTTGTTACTACTTTTAGCCAAAAAAAAATGCTCCTTGGTTTTGAATAATTCATGGAAAAGGAGGAACATCATTTTGGCTCTGCATTTGAAAATATGTGAAGCTTATTTTCATAATATTTATGTGCATGCACATAAGCACGTTTCTAATTTGAAGAAATAAGAAGATATTTCTCAATTGTATGTGCATGGTATATTTTATGGTACCTTAACCGGTATATCATACGATGTACAAATTTATGCCCTTTATTAACTTCAGTGACGTCACTGATGTTCTTTCTTCCCCTTTGGTCTCCACTTATTATTTTTGTAATGATATAGATGCAAAAAGTGACATTAACAATAGGAACAGGAAGCCGTGAGAGGCCACATTCTGAGGCACTGAGCACTCCTAAGGTACACCATTAATAGGTTTTATTTTTTTTTGGTTTCTGGTTTTGTGCTTTATTGGGGTAGAATGAATGGATTGAGAATTTTTAATGTCCCAATTGCAAATTGACTCATTGCCCCAAATAAACTTGTGAATATCAAGTACTGTTCCACGCCCCTAACTTATCCTGTAATGAACTGGATTATAATTTTGTGTAAAGTGGTGTATATTTATCTTCTAATTATGGACAGGAGTCAATTTATAAAATACCAAATAATAATATAATCCTTTTGTGTTTTTAGTTATCTGACGTGGGTCTTCTCAACGACAATACCTCCAACTTTACCAGCGCATCATGTTCAAGAGGTAGGACCTGAATATATATATATATATACAGTAATTTGAATTAAGTTTACTCTTTGAAGCCTCGTTTTTTTTTCTGCTATAGAAAAAAGCATGTGGTGCTATATGCTGATAACTATAGGGTCTTTTGTGAAATTTATGTTTGGTATGTTCCTCTTTCTTACCTCCTTGCTTTACCAGTGCTGGTACGATTTTAAATGGTACAAAAACGAATCTTGGACCATATATTGATACCATAAGACAATGATACGGTGCTCTTTTAAGTGAACAACTCTGTGTTTTATTCTATGTAATTTATCGGTTTTGCAAAAGTATAACATACCAATGGACCAAAAAAGAAAAGTCAAATTATTTCTGGTGCTGATATTTTCCAGCTTTTATTATTATTATTATTATTATTATTATTTTTTTTTTTTTTCCACAAAACAAGATTCTTTCAGCAGCACTGGGTAAGTTTATATTAGGAAAGAAATTGTTGTACAGTGCCTTCCAGTTCCCTTTAATGTCTTGCTTAAACAGGGGGTAGAGGTGGTCCTTCCCCTTACAAGAGCTTCAAAAATATTGCTCCTATCCGACTGCTGATCTGTTGATATTTTAAAAAAATATTTGTTTCAGTTGCTTTACTTTTTTATTTTTCATTGGTTGTTTTGTTTCTTCAAATTTATTTTCTCTTTTAAGCTCAATTCTTTTGAGCATTTTTCCTACTGTAATTTGTGGATACAAACTTTGTAACCTCATTGATCAATTAAATAAGGACATGATCCAAATTTTTAACAGATTGGGAAAACATGATTTTTAGTGTTATGAACAATTTTGCCCCTTTGTATGGTTTATGGTTTATGTGAATTTTATTAAAATTAATTTTGTCACCCTTCAAAGAAACACATTCAATAAAAGTTACTTCTTAAAGAAATATTTTCATAAATCTAACCCAAGTTAAACTTGTATAAAATAATATTATCAATTCTCACTGCAACGCGTAGGTACTTGACTAGTTATATTAAAAATATAATCAAGAATAAAATTAAAATTTTATTACCCGGAGCTGCAAAATGCGGACCTAAGACAACTTTCCGTCCTAAGCGCAGGAATAATCGGTTAAGTTTGTCCCAAGTTATGCCGGTATTCTTCTGCCTACCGGTGCAACTGTGGTAGATGTTGATATAGCTTCTTTCAACAATGGTAGCAAAATAATATTTTACTATAAATAAAATATTTATTTCTGGGAGAATAGAAATTGAACTTTATGAATTATAGAGCTAAGAGTAGTACTACAAAAAACGTCTTCCTACACTGTACCTTATACACGGATTTTCTCAATTTTATAAAAAAAAACGTGTATGAAATATGATTTTTCCAGTGTTCTAGGAATCCTACACGAATATTAACTTAAAAATCAATGTCCGTGTGAAAATTAAGCTTTTATACACGGATATTTCATTAAATATCCGTATAGGAATGGTGGGAGAGCTACACGGATATTTAATGAAATATCCGTGTAGGAAGGGATTCCTACACGGATTGTTTAATTAATATCCGTGTAGCTCGTGTACGAGAGCTACATGGATATTTAGTTAATATCCGTGTAGGAAGACTATTCCTACACGGATATTTATTAAACTTGATCACATGGCTACTAAGTGGTAACGACATAATTTTTATACAAACATTATATTAGATCTTGAGGAGTATATGTTACATGTTAGATCAAAAGGATTGCATGTAGAAAAGGCTATGTATATATATGTGTTGCAAAATGCTATATGTATGTACAAAATACTATCTATTTATTTTTGCAAAAGACTATGTATTTATTTTTACAAAAGGCTATATATATTCAATCTGAATATATATTATTGGCTAGCAAAAGTGGAGGCTAGCCCAAAAAAAAAAACAAAAAAAAAAAATAGAAACAATCCTACACGGATATTTAAATAAAATCCGTGTAGGAAGAGGTAAGAATAAAATATTAGTGATTCATAACTTTCCTACACGGTTTTTTAACTTAATATCCATGTACGAATACTCTTCATACACGGTTTTTTAATAAATATCCGTGTAGCTCTCGTACACGAGCTACACGGATATTTAGTTAATATCCGTGTAGGAAGACTATTCCTACACGGATATTTAGTAAAAAACCGTATAGCTCTCTTGCAGTGTGATGTACTTTGGTAGGTTTTACACACGGATCTTTACGAATAATCCGTGTAAGATTAGTATAATCGTACACGGATAATGATCCGTGTGTAAATGTTGCACTTTCCTACACCCTAGTATTACACACGTTTCCAAATCCGTATAGCTACATCATTTTTTGTCCGTGTACCAACTGTGTTTTTGTAGTAGTGGAGAAAGAGCAAGATTATATAAAATATTGAATGGATTATTGGATTCTTAAATGCCTTGCTCACCAAATATCATGTACTATTTATAGGTCAATATGTACATTCATAACAATTAAAATGATATTCATTTTACCGTTTCTATATTCAATTAAATTAGCTCAAACGGCAAAATGCAATTAATTGTATATCAATATTGTTATGGATGCTTTTGAAACGGATCATATCACTGGTGCAAGCAATAGCCTATAACAATCAAGGATATTTAATAAATGTGTTACTGTTGAGGCCATATATGGACAAAGCTCAAAAATATGTATAAATTTGATTTGATCTTCTGTGTTGAATCATCATCTATATTGAAATTAGGTCAAAATAACTCATTCATAGCTCCATATTTATAAAGTTAAAAAACTTTAATATTAAAATAAGTATTTATTTATAAAAAATTTTGTGTATTCTTACATTGATTTAGTGTATTATAAATTTGAAGATTTATATCTATCTTCTAAATATACAAATCAGTATACTGTATAGCAATTTAGCAAATTTAAAATATTAGTATAGAAGTGGCCTTTGGGCTTCGTTAGTACTTACTATGTAAGTTGAAAAGGTGCTTCAAATCTTGAACAAGGTAACTCTATTCTCTCTGAGGTCCTGTTCGGCTACAGTCCGGAAATGGGAATGGGCACGGAAACGGTTGAATAGTAAACAACGTTTTACTGTTTACGCGGGATGGCAGCCGAACAAGTCCTCAAGAAACGAGACTAATGGGTTTCGATTCTAGTGACAAAACACAAACTATTTGAGCAGCATACGACACTCCCCAATAACAAAAACAGTTTAATATTCAATTCTGCAAATTGAATGATCTTTATTTTCTTATATATAAAAAAAGGCCCTCTTGTACATATAGAAATTTTGCTCTTTTATAAATATGTAATTAATGTTTATATATTTTCTTTGTTGCTTACAAGTCATTGATTTGGGTTTCAAAGAGATCAATTTCAGGCACAATCAAATATTTCCGAGTATTTCTAACTATTCGAAATTATCTCGTCAATTATTCCATGAATTATGTAATAAATGTCAATCCAGAGAAGGTCGAAATGGGATCCATCAAACGTGTAGCAATCAATAATGATGACAAGTATCAATATCCGAAGGTCAAAAGTTTTTGTATGCGTTCATTCCTAACTTTTGATATTGATATAAATGTACTTAGAATTGATACTGATATAAATGTACTTAGAAGTGTTAGGTTCCTAAGAGTGTTGGAATTGAGAAAAATCTATAGTACAAGAAATTGTTTTAGAAAACATGGTTAAGCTACGGTATTTGGGTTTGAGGGGTTGTAACATATCTGAGCTTTCAAAAAATATTGAGAACATAAAAGGTCTCCAAACATTGAATGTTCGTGATACAAAGATAGAAAATCTCAGCAATGTCATATTTATGTTAATAAAAAATTCCAAACCTACAAACCCTAAAATAGTTCGGGTACCCCAGTCATGAAAAGAAAATTTGGAATAGATAGCTCGAGATCAAATAACTTTATCGTGATACAGAAAGGCCCAACACAATCCGAAGCCCAACTTTTCAAATTCTCAAATTTTGCATTTCAGTCCCTATTTTTTAATTATTTACACAGCCTAATTATTTATCAAGTCATCCCTAAATTTTCAAAAATTAACACAGGGGTTTCTGTCAGTTCAAAGGTCGGTACAACATAGAACCATACACAAACAGATACTAGTAGCCTCACTGGGCTAGTACCTACTGGTACTGGTATCGCACATAATAGCACAAAAATGACACAGACAAAGCACAAGTCAGAACCAAAGCACTCCATAAATCAAACAAGGCATTACAACCACCCAGCAAAACGGCACCAAGCCGGTACAAGCAAACATCAATAAGAGATACTAATTATATAATATTATTATAATAATTATTTGATATATTAACAATATAAGATATTAATTAAATAATTATATACTAATAATATATTATTATAATGAATAGAGTTAGATCACAACGTGTAATAAAATTAAACCACCATGTGAGGTGGTTTAATTTAGGTCGGCCTAAAGATCGGCTTATTCCATCTTAATCCGGCTTAATTAATACTCATTTGATGGAATAACGAGAACTAAACTCCTTATTCTACCCTTTAGGCCACAACCAAACATGGAGAATGAGACCGATAATTGAAGTAACTCAAATTTTGAGTTTAAAACCTCACCGTTCGATCAGAATCCGAGTCAATTATGTGCTTTAATATTTGTGACCAAACAAATCAGACGGTTTGGATCCAAATTCAATATTAGAGTTTCCTCAGTTGATACGAATTCTTACACGATGAGACCGATCATTGAAGTATCTCAAATTTTAAGTTTGGATACATATCGTTCGATCAGAATCTGAGCCAAAATGATGCGCTTTAATATTTGTGCTGAAACAAATCAGACGTGTATATCCAAATTCAATATTAGAGTTACCTCAGGTGATATGAATTCTGGACAGGGAGCCTACTGAATTCGCATCCTCTGAGATATCTCAAACTTTGCGTGACTTTTTGGAATATCTCAATCGTTCAAATACATTTTGCACGAATCTCAAAGCTCAAATAATACTGCCCCCTACGTTTCCCCGAATAGGCACCGGACACGTCGGTCACGCAAAAATTGAGATATCTCAGAGGATACGCGTCCGAAGCTACTAGAGCCTAGTCAACAAGCTGATCAGCAGTCAAAACATAAGCAATTTTCTAATTTGTAGCATTTATTAATGTTGAAAAGTCCATTACAGATTGGTACGGATTTTAAAACCATCCATTCTCACTAAAATCTGTCACTGAATTCCGATCAGACGTGATTTTTTCAACCGACTCGGTTTCAGATAAACTTGAAAGAAGACTACTAGCCTAATAATATTTTTCAGAGTCATCATATCATAAATTCTCTCTCGAAATAATTTTCTCAATTGCCAAAAAAATCAAGTAATTCATGAAAATGAGATTGACCATAAAATTTGAGCACCTCGATCCCATCATAATCAGGATGAAGAGAGTTCAGAATATTAACAATATGAATGCTCCTTTGTATTGTCCGCTCAATAAAGCTTTCACTCTTAATATCAAATGATAAGGACAAATATGTGTTGTGTTTTTTTTTAATCAGGGTGGTGCAAGAGAGATTTTGACCAAAAGGGAGCTATATATGATGTCCGGGTCATGTACCAACGGCTCGTAATAAAGACAGGTTCGGACTATGAATATGTTTGGTCTTGGACTTCTAATCCGAGCCAGGACCGAAATTATGAAGAAAGTCCAGATCGAAAATTGCTCAGAGCGGGCTCCCGTGCTGAGATCGGGCGAGATGAGCAGGGATTGGCCAAATGTCGGCCTGACAAGGTCCAGAAATGATACGTCCGAACTAGGCCTCGTCTGGCACTAGCCCAGAAAGGTCCAGTTCGGCCTCAGCTTACACTCAGCATAACTGTTTCCGCCGACAGTAAACACGGTGTTATTACCGTCTGTATGGACAACTAGGCTTATTTAAGGCGCTGAGCTCCATTTATTGCGGGTTGAACTCTGAATACACTTACTGAGGTATGATAGTTTTAGAGTTAAGTACCTCACACAAACCGCATTTATAGCACGACACATTACCCATCAATCTCGGCCCACAGTTCCGAAACGAGATGAGTCCAGTAAAGAAGAGCTCCAGCAGTACGGTCCGCTTTCACCTGGATGGAGTGTATCAATGTCTAAAGGGACATAGTGGGGAGGCAAATAGATAGAGATGAACATGAGAAGAACACACAAGCTTTCAATAATGTAAACCGGCCATTACAATATGCCTCAATATTCTAATATTGACTAATGCCAAAAACCAAATAAAATGCAATACCATAGTTGACTGACTTGGCTCGTACCTAAATGAAAATAAAATTCGATCAAACAAAATAAATACAGTATTTTTTAAATATTTAAATTACAATAAATTTAATTATATTTGAATTTTGTCTTGCATCGATTGTCAGGATATTTATTCTCTTAAAAGATTGCGACATGACATGCTGCCCAGAGTATCAAAAAACAATTGCACGCATATGGCATGCCATGTCGCAATATTTATGCCATGTATATCATGGACAACATTTTCGCAGGCAGCCCACTTCCCTATGACGAACTTATATATTTATTTTTTAAAGTTCAAATGATCTGACATAATTTTCATATCATAATATTTATATGAAAATGTATTTAGAACTCAAATTTTATATTTTTTTAGAATATTAGTTTACTATTTTTTTAAATAGATAGAAAATCACTTGATCTAATAATTTAGGACCATCCATAGTAAAAATATTAAACAAATTATGAAAAATGTAAAATTTGATTTCTAAGTGCATTTTTCATACAGAGATAATAAAGTATTGACTCTTTATACTAAAAATAAAGATATGAATTTATAGCACAAACTAATTCAAAATAGTAAGGACGTTGTTTTTATCAGGCAACGTCAACAGCATAAGAGGGGTGAGTTTGAGACTATAAGGGCCTGTTCGGCTGCCATCCCGCGTGTTACTGTTCACGCGGGAAAAAAAATCAACTGAATTTTTTTTCTCACGTGAACAGTAACCCGCTGTTTACTATTCACCCGTTCATGTGCCCATTCCCGAGCTGCAGCCGAACAGACCCTAATTGTTTAGCTTCTAACTCTTGTACAAGATACTGGTACAGTAGAAGTACATTGCCGACAAGTTTTGTCAATGATCAGTCTCGAGTATCAAGATCAAAATGCCCGAGGAGTTTTGTAGTAAGAGCTTTAGTTTGAACTTTGCTTGAAGTAGATGATAACAATTGAGAAATGAATCTTTTTAATAGTAATAAAGGGTTCGGCTAGTATGATATTAGTGTTATATGACATCAATTTCGAAATTTATTGGATAGACTTTAAATGACAAATTCAAGCTGTTCAAACTGATTTATTATACGTGTGATTAGTTTACATGCAAAATTTATATTTTTTCGAGTTATTTTAGTATCAACTAAAGCGGTCAAAAATATTGAAAAGTGAATGCATTAAAATTAACTTAAAACTCTCACATCTAACCGCTTGACTTGATACTAAATAAATTTCAAAAATTATATATTTTACATGTAAACGCACAATTAATGAAGTAAATCAGTTTGAATTCGTCATTTGAAGTCGATGTGATTAAATTAAAAGTTAGTGATATATAAAGTGAAATAACACTTACACCATACTAGCCAAGGCTAGTAATAAATTGTACACCAATGCCTTTCCATCCCCAAACAAAAAATGCACATCAACTTATTAACGTAGGAAAGAGGCTAATTAATGGGTCCAAAGCCGATGAATCCGACCGTGGGCTATAAGCCCAACATGCTTTTCATTTTTTTTTTATTACTTCATGCCCGTAGGCCATCAAAAAGTTACATTTTCCTAGTTCTTTACCAGAATATATCTATATGAATTTCTTTCTATAGCTATACCCTGATAGGAATTGAAAATTCCTTTTTGCCACCCAAGCTAAGAACAAACACAAACTACATTCTCAAAACCCAAAAGAAAGAACAGTTTCTCAGTTCCACATTAAAAAACGCCTAAGTACTGAATTGCCAAAGTTCACAGTTCAGGAGGGTGTCAACAGGTAAGATACGGATTGGAGGGAGATATTCTCATATCTATATCTGTTATGGTAATAATTTCTTTTTATTCTTGCTTGTTTTTTCGAATACAGTACAGATCAGGTAAATGGATATAAAAGTAGAGAAGGAAATACGTGACACGCCGTGATATGACGTGACAAACACGCCGTGATTTGGTTTTTTTTTCACGTGACGTGACCAAAATAGTGGCGGATGGTCACGTCACGCAAATGGTCACGTCACACATAGTCACGCCGTGACCATACGTGACGTGATGTAAATTAGTCATGTCAATTTTTATTATATTTTAATTTAAATTGTTGAAAATTAAAAAAAAAAAGATATAACAAATTCTAAAATAAGTAAATAATGTTATAAAGATTATTTTTTTAGGAAATGTTGTATTTGACATTACTTTAAAAATTCAAATTACAAACATTCATTAGACTAAACTAAAAAAAATAAAAATCATTACTACATGAATACTAATATCATTGAACTTATACTAAAATAAAAATCTGAATACTCTATACATATAAAAAAAAAAAGTTGGATATTCTATGTTTCATACCGTGACGTGACGTGACGTATATTTTTACTGAAATGTGGTCACGTCACACGAATGATTACGTCACGCGTCACGTGAGTCACGTTACGTAATCGACACATGTGACGTGACGTTCCGTGACGTGACTAGTCACGCCATGACAAATTTCCTTCTCTACATTAAAAAACCACTGACATTTTGATTTGTGTTTTTTATTAAATATTTTTTAAAACAAGAAAAAAAAATAATGAATACAACTAATTTGTATTATGAAAATGAATACAAAACTTTATTGTATCATGTATCATCTTCATACAAATATATATCTATATATATAATTTTATTTTTAAAAATGATCTTATATGAAAACGGATAATATATATAACGAAAAAAAAACACTATCCTTATCCATATCCAATAAGCTAACAAAAAAAAAATCTTACCCTAAATACGGATACAATACGGATCAGATAAATGAATAAAATAGTGCCATTGATACCCCTATATATTACATGTTTTGCTGCTGTGACGGATTATGCATGGATCCATTCGTCTCTTGAAATCGATCCTCCATGCATGTTGATTTGCCTATATATTTTCTCCTGATAATTTGATTTATTTATTTTGAATTAACTGGAGTAAGGAGTTGCTTTCATGATCTTGCCCCATCATTTCTACCGGTCCACTTTCTTGTTTCACACACTTAACCAACCAGCACTCAAATTTTAAAAGGATTATTTGGTGGCTTCTCCTGCTGGACTTGTACTCAAAGCAACAAAAAAAGAAAATGAATTGCGGTGCCTTCCATCATTACCGGTTTAAATAAAGCAAAAAAATATGCACATTCAAGGAGAATGTTGGTACCGAATCCAAAATTTCTCTAACAGATAACCTATAAACGTAACTAATATTACAATTAAAGTTTACAATGTTGCTTGGATACTAAGTGAACTACATTATTTTCTTTTTTATGCACAAAATTGAAAATTAGAACGTATGGACAGGACAGAACTAGAAAATCTTGATAGGGAGCTGAAGTTTAATATGAGAATTGAACTTAAATCTTCATCTTCACTAGCAAAAAGTAAGCTTTACTAACTGAACTACAAATAAACATTTGATATTTTATGAGAAGAACTGGATTATATTAAATGTTTAAAAAATAAAATAAAATTAAATTTCAATATAAATAATTACAATTTAAATAATATGGGTGACTTAGCCATCTTGCCTAATAAGCCTTAGATCCGCTACGCATGATCACTTATTTAGTGTCTTAGAGCATCTCCAACAGAGAAATTGAATAGAAATTCACATCAGCTATAAAGCACAATTTAGAAATTAAGTAAATCTTAATTTGTAAAGCTCTGCAACTATGAAACTAAAGTTTTGAGAAGAGAGACATGGACAAGAAAGAAGTTGTTTATTTATAGCCAATAATTTTGTCCCGTTCTACTAGCGTGTTCAAAAGAAAATATTTTCTTTATAAACGAATTTATTTTATAAGCAATTGACTCACATTGTAACAATTCAAATAAAATTTGTCATATAAAATTAACAACACTGCAAAATAATTATCAATGCAGATGCTCATATAGTAGTAAATCACTAATGGTAGTAGGCTCTGACAAGATTACTGTTGTCATTTGAAAATTCTAAAGTTAACTTTACAAAAGAAAAAAAAAATGATACAATAGCAGTTAAAATAAATAAAAAATATATGCACAAGATGTCATTTATTTAAGGAATTAATGTTGGTCCCGAATCAAAAATTCTCTAACAGAAAGTTAACTTTAAAGAAAAAAAAACAAAATGACACAATAGCAGTTTCTTATTAAAATTAAATTTCTGTTAATTGAAACTGTGGATTTGAACTGAATCTAACCGATATCCAATAGGGACATATTTTAAATCCAAGTCTAAGAAATTGAAGATCACAGCACACAACAAAAAACCCACTATCATTAGCATGTCCTTTTGCTCCATTATTCCTCTCATGAGTGTATCTTGCTTTAAGTTGAGGGAGTAGTTAAGACTCTTTTAAGTGAGATAAATACCACTAGTGTGAGACGAGACGTAGAGAAGTAGGAGAGCAAAATACAAGTTAAAAGGAGGCCAGAAAGGAAACATATATATATAATGAGCGCAGCGAGGTTCATCAAGTGTGTGACGGTCGGCGATGGAGCCGTCGGCAAGACATGCATGTTAATTTCATACACCAGCAACACCTTCCCTACAGTAAATTTTGAATTTTTTTAATCTTTTTCAACCATTTGTTTATGACCATAGATGCAAGGTTGGTAATTTTATGTAATTCAATTTGTTTGTCTTTTGTCGATCGATGTATAGGATTATGTCCCTACTGTGTTTGATAATTTTAGTGCCAATGTGATTGTTGACGGGAGCACGGTGAACCTCGGGCTATGGGATACTGCAGGTATCGACATCAATTTTATCTTTTGTGTTTTTTTCTATCTTCCTTAATTCTTTTAAATTTGAGATGTGTAATTTGAATAGTTGAAATGTCGATGACCCAAATTTGCTCAATTCCTTGAAGCTAATAATTCATTTAGTTCAATAACATCATTAAAACATTCTGGATCAATTCCTTTTTCAGGCCAAGAAGATTATAACAGGTTGAGGCCACTCAGTTATCGAGGAGCCGATGTGTTCTTGCTAGCATTTTCACTCATCAGCAAAGCAAGCTATGAGAACATCTACAAAAAGGTTAAAACTCTAACATAATGACCTGTTTCTCTCCAAGTTATTGTACTATTGTAAATTGCAATGATTTTGATTAAAGTAGTTCTTCACAGTGGATACCAGAGCTGAGGCATTATGCTCCAAATGTGCCAATAGTACTAGTTGGAACTAAGCTTGGTGAGTTAAAAATTTAATGTTTCTTTGATTAATTTTTTATTAAATAAGAAGTATTATCTGATTAATTGCTCTCTCAATAAGTTTATAGTATTGCCATTTAATGGTTTTTGACAGATAATGTGCCATATATATATAATTGACATAGAAATTAGGCATTGTTGTAGTAGAGATTAAGCAATTATTTCCTTAATTTATTTGAATTATATTGTTCTATTATTCCAATTATGCAGATTTACGTGACGACAGGCAATTCTTCATCGACCATCCTGGGTTAACTCCGATAACAGCAATACAGGCATGTTTCTTAATTAATAAAACAAAATACATTCAAGTTTCAGCAATGCAACAGATTATTTTTATTTTTATTTTTTTAAATCTTCATACTCTGTTTAACCATGGAATCCTTTTTGTATGTAGGGTGAAGAGCTGAAGAGGATGATAGGTGCAGCTTCTTATGTAGAGTGTAGCTCCAAAACACAACAGGTATTAAAAAAATACTGTTTAACATCATTATAAGAATCACATGTTACAAACTAATACATACCATTCCGCTTCATTTCCACTGCACAGCACTGAACTGAAATTAGCTTATATTAAAAGGTTGTTTACATAAAAGACAAAAAAGAAAGAATGGACAAGTGACAGGGTAGATATATAGGAAATTGTAATTTTTTAAAGTTCCGGTACAGTGTAATATTACTAGTCTATTGTGTGCAGAAATATGCAATGTTATGCATCAGTATATACAAAAAAGAATTAAGCACTACTAAAATGAAGTTTCTGGTACGTACCAGACTAGCTGTGAACTTGGCTGGTACCATGTTCCAGCTGATGACATATATATATATAGATGCCAGTATGACAAGGAATGGCACAAGACCACTGATAAAATAACAAAAGGCTTTGTAAAATAACAGTAGCCTAACTAAACACTGAATCAAATGCTTGTTCAGTACTTGAGTTACTCGTATACAGACTTCACATAATTACTTAGAAGCATTTGTTTTCACAACAAAAAAGTTCAATGCCGTCAGTATCTACGATTTTTCATTAATTGCTCTTCTTTTTAATCTCAATGAACATACTCTAAGTTGAATTTTGAATCTCTTCCACTTCGCGAATAAACTCATTAATACAAATTATTTTATCTTATAATTTTAACAGAATGTGAAAGCAGTGTTTGATGCTGCAATTAAGGTCGTTTTATGTCCACCAAAGACTAAGAAGAAAAAGAGCAGAAAGCCCAAAGGTTGCTGGTTTTTTTGAGCACTAACATCAGGAGGAACTCATGACTGTTTTTATAAATTTTCTTTTATGAGTGATAAAAATATTCACAAGTTCCTTGTTGTATTGTATCGATCGATCGGCAGTTTGAACTCGACTTTTTGAAAAAAGTCATTTTAATAGCTTATTACTTGAGCTACTAGGTGGGATTTTACAATTTTTTTTTCTCTTTGATGATTTAGTTTATTGAATACCATGTATATTGTTGTATAATTTTTAGCTCAACTATGTACTGTGCTTGTTAAATGTGTCTCATTGTTTGTAAACGCTTGTAGTGTTTTCTCTGTGTCTATCTATGACTTGTCAATTTTAAGGCATATTTATAGCCCTTGTATTGTTTATTGTAAAAGTATGTTTAATTATCACAGCTCTTTTCTATATTTGGTTGATGCACTAGATATATAAATCAAGTTATTGATAATTTAAGATAGTATGAATTTTTGGGCTCGGCCAAGTAAAATAAAATTAGTTAAAAGTTTGCAAAGGATAAGAAATAAAATAAAAATATATCTAAAAGCTACATTTGTATTTGTACCAGGAATAATAATGTAAGGGGTTTTTTAAATGATGCTCTACAATTATTAACTAAAATGACTAAATGTATTACTTGTTTCCTTGTTCTCCCCTTTATCTTTTCTCATAATTTTAATTTATTTCCGTACAATTTAATCATGTTCTTAAATGTCCTCAACAAATTTTCTCTAATTAAATGTTATTAAATCTTCAAAATTTTAATTTATTTCCGTACAATTTAATCATGTTATTAAATGTCCTCAACAAATTTAACTATTACAGATTTTTCTCTAATTAGCCTTGATTAAAATATCGATGCAGGCTAAGCAAATCCAAACTAAACAAAAAAGAAAAAAGAAAAAAAAATTAACAACGACACTAGCACGTTCATTTCATCAGGTCCAATATTGATCGAGTTGGATTAGTACATTTCTTTTGGATTTTCTGTGGCAAGTCCTTCATGATGTCGATACAAAAAGAGATTGTAAAACAATTGCTGATTTGATATTTTGTTTTTTCAAACTTGATGCTCTTGTCTTATTAAAATATAACTTATTAACGAGAAATAAACGTCCCATGTATGAATTTATGAGCATCAAATGCAATCTTAGAATGATATATATATATATATAGGATTTAACTTGATACTAGTTTAAAAGAAATGCATATCGTCAATTTAGAGAAATGAAAACAAAATCAAACCTTTTTATTCTTAAATTTGAGGAATTTTTTTTTTGTAAATACGAGACTTCCTACTCTCAAATTTCATTCCATCTACAGAATATAAAATCACAAAGTAAATAAAAGTAGGTGTTCTGCTTCTTTTTCATTTGTATATTTTTTTTTTCTAACTTATTTTGGAGAGACTTTCAAGATCTAGTTTATGAATCTATATCACTTATATGAAATACGATAAAACTTTTTGTACAAAAAAAAAAAAAACTTCAATCTTAGTTAATTTTCTTACAATATGTTAAAGTAGTCTTAGTAAATAAAATATTTTTTTATAATATTAATAACTGATAATTGATTTTACTTAAATATTTACTTTCCATAATCAATTTTAATAAAAAAAATAGGCATTTGTTAATTTACAGGAAATTGAGTAATTGACAGCAGAGTGGAGACAGAGAAAATCTGGAAGGATTAAGCATTAGTCTTTGCCATTTTCTTACCGTCGTAGTTAATTTTGTTGTAATATGTTAAAGTGGTCTTAGTAAATAAAATATTTTTTTTATAATTATTAATAACTGATAATTGATTTTACTTAAATATTTACTTTTCATAATCAATTTTAATAAAAAAAATAGGCACTTGCTAATTTACGGGAAATTGAGTAGTTAACGATAGAGTAGAGACACTGAAAATTCGAAAATTCCAGTTTGAGGTGTGACATAGTTAATTTGTTGCAATATGTTAAAGTAGTCTTAGTAAATAAAATATTATTTTTTATAATTATTAAGAGGAGGGATCAAGTTACAACAATTTTGAGTTACAACAACGGTTTTTTTTTTTAATTTTCAAAGTCCAAATTGTCGATCCAAACCGTTCAACATGATTATCTAAATAAAATGTACTTTTAGATCAATTTTTTATGTTTTTTGAATTTTTTTACTATTTATTAAGATGGGTACAAAATTCAATGGTCTGAATTTGACTAGTTTTTGTAAAATACTTAATAATTAGTAAAAAAATTCAAAAAAAAAAATTGATCTAGAAGTACATTTTATTTAGATAATCATGTTGAACGGTTTGGATCGACGATTTGGACTTTGAAAATGAAAAAAACTATTATTGTAACTCTATTGTAACTTGATCCCTCCTCAATTATTAATAACTGATAATTGATTTTACTTAAATATTTACTTTCCATAATCAACTTTAATAAAAAAAAATAGACACTTGTTAATTTACAGAAAATTGAGTAATTGAAGGCCTCTAGAGTAGAGTCACAGAAAATCCGGAAGGATTAAGCAGGAGTCTTTCCCATTTTATTACCGTCGTCCACCAGATTGTGTCTCCGCCAGCTATAATTAATAATTAATCATTTAATCCTCTCACTATTTCTCTTTCGCAAATTTCTACCCTTCCCTCCTCTCCTCCATTGCCATATCTTTCTTGCCTTGTTAGATTTGAACTAACAAAGCCAAAACCCTAATTCCTCCTCTCTTCATCTCACCTCTCCAAGGGAGAAACAAAGAAAGAGAGGCATCGAAGAACAGCGGCGTCTGAAATGGGTTACAGAGCCGATGACGATTACGATTACCTCTTCAAGGTGGTGCTCATAGGCGACTCTGGTGTCGGGAAGTCGAATCTGCTCTCTAGGTTCACAAGGAACGAGTTTAGCTTGGAATCGAAGTCGACCATCGGGGTAGAGTTCGCGACGCGTACGATCCGGGTCGATGATAAGGTCGTCAAAGCTCAGATCTGGGATACAGCTGGTCAAGAAAGGTTCAATTGAATGAATTATTTTCTTAAATTTTGTTTTGTAAGACGTATACCCGTGCTTAGATGTGATAGATCTGTGATAAGATCTGTGATAAGATCTGGTGAAATGGATTGCCAAACTTAGAAACTACACCTTTTAGTACATGCATGATTCATTGTTGATCAGTTGTTATTGCTCTTTGGATCTCCTGGATCTTATTTTAATCCGTAATAGTGAGATGTTTGTTTGGTAATATTGGTAAATTTGGATGTTCTAATTTCTAAACTGAGATATCCTTTGGATGGTAATTTTGCAAATGACATTCATTTGTTGATCAAATGTTTGACTGCGAGTCAAGTAGTGAAATTATCGAATTATCCAACCTCACAACTAAGATCTTTTTTCTGGTCATTAGATGGAGGTTTTCTTCATTTCCCTGTAAATGCTTATGTTCTTGGCATTTCTCTGTTTAGCATATAGTTTAATTTTGAAGGGTGGTACAGCTGATTTGTGTTAAGTTTATGTGGGGATTCTAAAATTATGAGCTGTTATGGAAAGGATACCAAAAGCCTCTTCACGATGTTACTTGTGATTTGACTCTATGTTTTAAAGAAAGATCTACAGCGCTTTTGAAAATGGATTGAAAATAATCACACGATAGATCTGTTTTTTCGTGCTTTATGACCTGCTGAATTGCAATTGTGAAATCCTGTATGGATAAAATTAGGAAAAAAAAAAATCTAGAAAGGCACTGTAGAGCAGTTAGGATTAGATGAGAGAATGGCCAGAGTTTTTTTTTCTGTTCTGGATTGGTTGTTTCTGTTGATAACTAACATCCTGAGGTATTTTGCAGTTGAAAAATAGACAAGGCTTTCTTTGTCTTTTTGTCGGTTTGTTATAGAGTATGGTTTTGTGATAGTTTGTTTGGCTTTCACTCTCTTCTGTTTTGGATTCACTATAATTGAAAGCACTATTCAAACTTACCATCATAGGATCATAACAGGATCAAATTTGAATGAATATTTTCTCTCCAGTTCTGCACAGACTGGAAGGGCGTCATAGGATTCATGTTGAAATGTGAAACTTTGTCTTGGTGCTGATGCACCTAGCTATGAAACTGAACATACAAATAAAAAAAAAGTATATGAACATGCAACTTCATCATTTTCAAACCGATGACACGTTTTTCAGTTCATGTTAATTATATGTCCATGATGTCAGCTCGTTTAATATCGATTTCCTTTCCTAACAGATACCGGGCAATCACAAGTGCATACTACAGAGGTGCAGTTGGCGCCCTCGTAGTCTATGACGTTACTCGTCATGTCACCTTCGAGAATGTTGAGAGGTGGTTGAAGGAGCTTCGGGACCACACTGATGCCAACATGGTGATCATGCTTGTCGGCAACAAGGCTGATCTGCGTCACTTACGCGCTGTGTCCACAGAAGATGCACAAGCATTTGCTGAAAAGGAGAACACATTTTTCATGGAGACATCTGCCCTCGAGTCGTTGAATGTGGAGAATGCCTTCACTGAAGTGCTGACACAGATTTACCGAGTTGTCAGTAGGAAGGCCCTTGAGGCTGGTGAAGACCCCGCCTCCTTGCCGAAGGGACAGACTATTAATGTAGGTGGCAAAGATGATGTGTCGGCCGTGAAGAAGGTTGGTTGCTGCTCAGCCTAGAATTCAAATTCTTTTGTTTGTGGGAAATGTTGTTGTCTTTCATTTTCTCATGTAGAGAGAGGTTGTTAAAGTGATATCCCTTTTCATCCAAGGATGAGGTGAGGGTATTCTGGGTTAGTGGTTCTTGTTGTAATTTTCTTTTTTGTGTTTTTGTTTCTTTGATCTTCCCCTCTGCCAGAGTACGAATACTGACTTTCGGTAATGTTAACTGTTATGGTTTATTGGTTTTGAGGATGCTTTATATTTGGATTAACTGGTGCTGTACTTTGAGAAACTGGAATTTTATACAGTAAGCTAGTTGATTAATTACCAAGTTTAGGTCTGTTTTGACGAAAATCTTTTATTTGCATGCTGGTCATCTTACCTGTACCCTTGATAAGGTTACCTACTTTAGGAATTTATATCAATTGAATTTTCGATCTGCTTAAAACAATTTGTGAATTTATTATGTATTGTATAATTGATGGCTGGGTTGCTGAATGCCAAACATCGATTTTTGTTCACAGTTTTTATTAGATAGAAGTAGCTCCTGCTTGTCAAATGCTTTAATCAGTTCAATATTGCTTGAAGATATGGCTAGTCTAGATTTCTTAACCACCTTGGAACCGACAAATACATATTGTTCGTGGATCAGACGACTCGGGAATGGGGATGAGTGAGAATATGATCAATGCAAAAATCCAAAATTAGGAAAGAAAAGTGGGATGTGATAGTTTGATACTAGAACCTTAGCCTGGAAACGCGGTTTGATGGGCTCATTGCTTAAGCCTTGCTAATAGGAGTCGGGCCGTTCCGTGCCTAAAACAAACAAGTCACATTCGTTGCTTCCAATGCGACCCTTTCGGTTTACAAACTCTTTTTTTCTTCTTATTTCTTTTTTGTGGATAAATCGTCAAGCCGATTTAATTTTTACAATTTGTTACGTCTAGATTGATAGACTCGCGTTTTTCTTCTTTTTTTGCTAAGATAAGTCTACGCATCTCTTTCATGAAGAGAGTAGATAAAACCCAAAATGGGATTAGGCCGAGGAGAATAATCAACATAATGGGTATATATGATCCACCTAATTTCTTCGAGAAGCAAACTACCTCATTAGCAACCAATAAGCAACTGAAGTATTTCTTTTTTCTTTTCTTTTCCGCTACTTGTTATTGAATATGCCCATGTGCGGTTGGACCGCTTTATGTCTTTCCCGATTAAGAAACCGGGGGCTCAAACACCTAAACCGCCTATTTTTCCATTGGGTATTTTCATCTTATTTCGGAATGATCCATGTATTATTCGGTCTCTCAAGGAAGAATCAGCGTACCAACTAAACAAAAAAAGATTTATCTTATAATTGCCTTCATTGTATCGATATTCCTTCATCATTGGTTACCAAATTTAGAACTTTGTAGCTCTCAACAAGGCACTCTCGTACTAGCCAAGAGTGATATATACACATTTTATATCCTAAAAAAGCAGCAGCATGAAATGCCTGGCTTGTAGGGGTGCAAACGGATCGGATATTATCCGTCCGTATCCGGATCCGTATCCGAAAATTTGCAGATTCGGATAGTCGGATACGGATATAAGTTATGCGGATACGGATACGGATACGGATACGGATATGGATACGGTTTCAATTTTGAAAGCGGATACGGATGCGAATACGGATAATTATCCGCATCCGTGATTTTTCAATTTGCGGATATCCGCGAAACTTTCTCGGCAGAAATTTATATGCTGCCGGTACTAGCTATTTGCATTATTTTATTCAATTTCTATTTTATTCAATTTCTTTTCCAAGCTTTGACAAATGCTCTAACCCTTTTTGACTTCTTTTATTTTATTTTGTTCAAGCTACCGAGTAACTTCAAAATTTCAAAAACTGTTTAATGATTTGTTGAGGTCCGATTAGGATTACTTCATCTATGCAAATCACACCTCCAGTTTGCTATTATACATTTTTTTTTAAATAGGTAACTACAGGTTTAAAAAAGTAATTGTGAAATTAATATTTACTTGCATTAACCATAAAAAAAACTATGATAAATTTTATTTCTTATGACCTGGTTATTATATGTACAATAATTAATATAAACATAAATCTAGCATTAGTCTAAAACCAAGAAGAAAAATCAATTCAAAGTTTGAATAAAATGAGAGACTGATAATTGTAATTATGTTTATGAATTATTTTTGTTCGAGTTTGTTAAATAATAAATTAATTTTCTTACAATATCCAAATTATGTATCCGAATGATATCCGTATTCGTATTCGTATCCGCTTAATATCCGATCCGTATTCGTTTAATATCCGATCCGTATCCGTATCCGTATCCGTTTAATATCCGATCCGTATCCGTATCCGAAAAATAAAAACGGATACGGATATGGATTTTACTACTATCCGATCCGTTTGCACCCCTACTGGCTTGTATATGCTCATGAGGTATCTAACTTGAAGCATGAGAGTATATCACATGTTAAATGATAGTTTTATCTTCTTCTTTTTTTTAAAAAAATATTCTTTATCAAGAGTACAATGTTGTGATCAAATATGTCACGACACGTGTATTCGTTATGTGCTGAGATTTGCATGTTTTGTGTCGTGATCATTTATGTGACGTGATTATTTTTTAAAAAATGGCATGATACGACACATCGTGCGAAATATTTGGCCATGACACGACATATGGTCACGTGAATCACGTGTAATTACGACAGTTAGATCTTGGTCAAATTGTGAATCTTGACTGAACTAAGCTAAATCATAAAAATAAAATAGTTAAACGTGACTAAATGTTTGTACACGCCATGGGTGATCCGCGCGTGACTAACGTGTTGTGACTGTTCGCGTGCCACGATCATCCTCTCAAATTTGATCACGGCACAACACGTATAAATCTAACTTGGTCACGACACGACACATGATCTAAGTTACGACACAGTACATATTTAGATACATGTAGCATACCTCTTTTTTCTACTGGCGAATCAATGATTCTTCTGAGTGAAGTAGCGAATCAGAGTGCGTCTTTCTTTTACGCAAATCAATCTGGACTGACATTCTTTTCAGCGCAATTATCTTCTACGAGGCTGTAAATTAAATCCAAAAGTAGGTCTTATTTCAATTCATAAATAGACATAAGTAAAATCTATTTTTTTTTCGAATCTAGGGATAGACAAATAAAAAAAAATACATTAATAAGTACATTCATCATAATGCCGTCAATGAAAAATGAAAAGGGGAAATTTCATGTATACCCCTAAAAAACTTTAATATTACGTATGTGCCCCTCCAAACTTCAAAAATATCATATTTACCCTTCTAATTTTAAATACTCACAAAGTTACCCGTTTATTGTCTTTTTTATTAAAACATATAACATAGCTATTTTATCCTTTATTACAAAATAAAAAAAAATATGCAACCTCTTTAAAAAAATGTTGGTCTTCAAATTGGCCAATTTACAAGAGCAAATAGTTCATTTCACTATTTTTAATATATTAAATATATACTTGTGCATACATCATAAGAAGATAAATGAATTATTTACCATCATAAACTAACAAATTACAAGACTGACGTTTTTTTAAACAATCTACATATTTTTTATTTTTTAATAAATGATGAAATGGGTATTTTACTATTTTATAAATTTAAAATGAGTTTTAATTACAAAGATAATAAAATGAGTATATTTGTGAGTTTTTGAAATTTAGAAAGCTATATATTATATCACGAATTTTAGAGGAGAAAATACGTAATTTCAATGTTTTTGAGGGATAAAGTGCCGGTAATAACTGATGTACAAGTGTAACTGTGATTTAACAAAATAGCTTAAGATCAATGCATATCTACATCTTTTTTTTAATGGATCAAAATCATTAACAAATGGATAAGTTTTGGAAAATCTTAGACGTCTATCCCAAATCTGTCCATCCATTGTCCACTTACGGACATTTCCAGTTACTATAATAGCTTACTAAATTTTAAACAAAACTAGCTGAATATCAAGATAACCTAATTGTTGAATGGGCCAATAGATTTGTATAGCAACAAATAATTATGGGTGCGTTTCGATCATTAAAAATAATATGAAGTTAGCATTGTTTCATTTTTCTTCATTATTCTACGTTTGAGCCACTTTAAGAATAAAACTATTTTTGAAGTTGGCACTGTTCTTGCTAACTCATTCAAACGATTAAATAGCGGTAATTCCAAATTAGCATTGTTCTTGCTATTCTCAAACTTGCATCTAAACGCATATACTTATTAACCACATATAATTATATGTTAGTAAAAAAAACATATTAGTAAAAAAAAACAGATTCCGATAAATTTGATAGATTAAGGCGCTATTTTATTTTAGTCACGGTTGTGTAATAACAATATAATGATAATCAAATACGTAAGGCTCGGATAATACAGTAGTCATCTTTTGAGTTTCACAATTTTGTCAATTTTAAACATTGTATTATTAACAAATATACTTGTTCAATTAGCAATTAACTGCTCGTTCTTAACATTATGTTAGATATTGTTATTGTTAATTTACTACTATTAAAAAAGATTTGGCCCAAAAAAAAAAAAAAAGTGTTCAAGGGATTATTAATTACATATTTTACAAGGGATCTGGATCGTTGGAATGAACATGTATCCTAGAGAATCTTTTCAGTTAATACATCTCAGCTGTCTGATTTTAAACAGAGTACATCTAGCTGTTTGATTTTAACACAGGATCCTATAATATTAGTGCGGATCTAGTCCGCACGGATTGGACAACTAAGATGTATTAACTAAAAACATTCCTGCAGAGAATACGAATTCTGTTGGGATGGGGTTTGAAGTTTTTATTGAGTAAAAATAGGGGTTTGAAGTTGAACCGGAAGCTGTGCGATTCATCTTACCATTTGCATGAACAGATTTAAGATCGGTGCGGATCAAGTGCGTATAAATTTAAATACAAATCAAGAAGCTCCAATCAGATATCAATTAAATTTGATCCGAAATTCCGAATGCTCATCAATCTCCTCCACTGGTAAGAAGGGCGAAGAAAGTTCAACTATTACATGTTGTAGATTTATAACTCGAGCAAGATATAATGATATAATGATAATTAAATACGTAAAGTCATCTTTTGAGTTGCAAAATTTTGTCAACGTTAAATGCTATATTAGCTAACCCATTCTTAACATTTAATCAAATGTTATTAATACTTAATCAGTTTAATAAAAAAATTAGAAATGTCTGGAGATGGACAACATACGAACAATATAAAATCCAAGCAATACAAGAAAACATAAATTAATCAAACGAAATAATCCAGTTGAGCTGGATATATGGAAATAAATATGTTGTTATTTCTAATTCTGTTCCTTTATGAAGTCTTTTTCCAAAGAACCGTGTAACAAATGACTGTCAACACAGAAATAAGTTGCTACATATATTACTACAAAGATGTATCCTCATAAGTCAAAGGTAAGATGGATTTCTTTTTGTTTTAGCCTATTTCTTCCTCGTTTCCAACAAATTTGTATCGATTCCCGCGGGGGTCTTTCTTTATAATCTCCCAACTACCCCGTGCTCATCCGTGGACCGTGCCTCACCGTGGTAAAAGCTTCCATTTCGTTTTGCTCTCTTTGACTAGTCAAACCCAAATTCAAAGCAAAAGATGGGTTCTCTCTTCAACTCCGGCGCCGACCGTGCCGCTCGCCGAGCCACAATCCTCGCCAGCCACCTAATCCAACCCGAATTGGCCGCTACATCCCTCCTCTCCGCCTCCAACTGTCTCCACTACAACGCGCCTGAGCTCACCAACCCCGCCTCCTTCAATACGATCCACCTCCGTCAGATCCTGGATGGACACCATGTAGAGACGCGGGATTGGCTGTTCAAGCTGATGGAGGAGAGCCCACTGTTCTGCCCCAAGCGTCGGTGCGAAGGGAAGGTGTTTGTCGCGCCTGATTACAACGCGACGAAGGAGCAACAGAGAGAAATGACTATGAGAAGAATCGAGTTTCTCTTGAATAATGGCGTTTTTGAGGGTTGGCTCACCGACTTTAGCTCAGAGGCCACCTTGAGAAAGTTCGGGCTTCTGGAGAGTCTTGGAGTCTATGATCATTCGCTAGCGATCAAAGTCGGTGTCCACTTCATTCTCTGGTAGATATTTTTTTTTAATAATTTTTTTTTTTTTTTAATCTTGTTAATCGATTTAGCTCTTTTTGGGTACCGTCCCTTTTCACCAACGGGATATTGTTATTTTAACTGGCTCCATTTGAGATTTCCCAGTTACTGAATTGTACCAAAAAGGGCACCAGCTTCTATTTCGTTTGATCGGGAAAAAAAACAAGGTGTTTACTGCTTAATGACTGTATTGTGATTGATAACAGGGGTTCGGCTATACAAGTCTTTGGCACTAAGAATCACCACGAGAGATGGTTGAGTGACACTGAAAAGTACAAAATCCGGGGTTGTTTTGCAATGACTGAATTAGGCCATGGAAGTAATGTAAGCGAATGAAATTTAAATTTATTTAGCTATTTTAGAAGCATTGAATGAAATAATATTAGGCCACTGATTTGTACCAGCTGGTATCTAATGGTACATGACTATGGTTGTGTTTACATGGGTGATATTTCTTCTTATTTTGGATTTTCCGAGTTAACCAAACAGTACCACTTACAATTTATAGTTTACTAATTGCTACAATGTACGTTCTTTAGTTGATCAAAAGATTAGACATTGATTTCTTTTTCAGTCATTGTATAAATGAAATTTGAATTGATTTCTAGGTTCGAGGGATTGAGACAATTGCAACTTATGACTCCAGTACAAGAGAGTTCATCATTAACACTCCTAGTGAATCAGCCCAAAAGTACTGGATAGGCGGTGCTGCTAATGTAAGAAAAATAACTTCAATTAATACTCTTCCCTGTGTTTATTTTACTAGAAGGGTCAAACATTAAAATAAGAATACTTGGGGTGGGCCTTCGAATAAATTCGAAGTACAATTCTTGTTTTGAAAAGTGTACTGCGTTTGTTTTTTTATTATTTTTTCTGAAATTTCCTAAAAGCAACTAATATTTCTTGATGACAGAGATTGACTAGGGAATTGGTATATTACTGAGTTATTCCTTTATAATCTTATCCTTACCAAAGGTCCAATTCTGGTATAATCTACTAGAGGCCTCAATTTACCATATGAAATTAAACCGAAAGGAATATTTGTCAGAATTTGCAGGAAGTAGTACGTACCATGGTTTGTAGTATATTGTACAATAACCAACAGTCACTGGGTATTCTCATAAAAAAACAGTCACTGTGTATTTGAAAAGACAAAATTAACCATTTGTCCTTAATTTAATAATTCAATCACGCAATTGGCTGTTTGAACCTCAAATTTAATAAAATTGACTTGATGTTGTGAATCACATTCCTCTAATAACATTCCTTTGAGGGATCCAATGCCCATTGTCATCTGTGCCACATCGGTGCCGATAAATTAAATCTCAAATAACTATTTTCTAAACTCTTAATTAACAAAACTAATTGATTGGATGTTCTTTTTATATGTCATGCTATAAGCGTACACAAAAAATTACATCATTTCAATTTTATTTGATATGCATCATGAGCTAACAAAATCAACAGACCAAATTTTGGTGTTTTAACCCCCCCTCTTGATGGCTATTGAAATGAAGTTAAAATTTTATAATTTTTTATATGCATGTAATTGAGATGTTTAAAATATATCTAATGGTTTATATTTGTTAAGTTAAGCACAAATAAATAGTTGGCATGTTTGGCATCAATGATCATGGGCATTGGATTCCTTCTCTTCTTTATTTCCCTATAAATCTTCCTTGTTTCTCCGAAAATCCGAACTATAACCTCTTTCTAGGTGCGTTTGGATGGGTGTCACTAATCCGGATTAGCTCTATTCCGAGCTACTATTTTACGTTTGGGTGTGTTTGGATTAGCGAATAGTCCCTATTTTTTGTTTGTCTTTTGTAAGTTCTCACTATTCTACTAATCCTACAAAATGTTGGATTAGCTACTATTCTCAATTTGAGATTAGCTCTATTGTTGCTCTATTCTTGATTCATCCAAAAACTGAAGTTGACTGTTCCTTTAATACATGGTTGTCTTTTGCAACTACTGTAAACAATGGGTCTTTCTGCAAGTATGATGCACAATGGATATTTTTGCAGTATAATTCAAAGGAAAATGACTAAAAAATCAAATATTCAACCTGCGAAACTTTTAATATCACTTTTGTTCTATCTTTTTTGGCAAATGACAGCATGCAACACATACTGTAGTTTTTGCCCAACTGCATATAAATGGAAGGAATGAAGGTGTGCATGCCTTCATAGCACAGATTAGGGACTCCAATGGAAATATATGTCCTAATATTCGCATTGCTGACTGTGGCCATAAGATTGGTTTGAATGGTGTCGACAATGGCCGGATCTGGTTAGTAGGCTATATCTTGATGTATTTGTATAATCTTTTATAAAATCCATCATCAGGCAGATTGGTTTGCTTATCATTATTATAAATAGCTCTAAATGTTTCTTCAGCTAGCAAATATTGCCTGATATTTCATGATGTACTTGCCATAAAGAATGTTAGTTTAGTGTGACGGCAAATAAAATTAGCTTAATATGCCCCTCTTATGTTTTTTTTTTACCCTAAGCCAACATTGAGGTAGTTGAGCATACTTGTGTAACCTAGTCGTTGGTGGAGATAATATTAAAATGGCTGTGGAGGCAGTCCTAGACTCTTTTGCTTGATGGGACCTTGGTTTATTTTTAATACATTATTAATTGTGGTACAAGAAATGTTGGGTCTTGGTTTTAGGGTTCAGTAAAATATTAGGTGCTTGTGAAAGAATCCTCTTTTTTTTTTGTCTAATTTATTGTATTTCGGCCAACTGAGCCTTTCCAATGCACCAAGTTCTTTAATAGAACAAACACAAGTGCCGGTCCCAAGTATTATCTGTTGTATACACTGAAATTGAGGAGCGCAATTAAATTATTATTGTTCTTTAATACCTTCCTAACTGTTTGTTTGCACTAGGTTTGATAACGTACGCGTCCCACGAGAAAACTTATTAAATTCGGTTGCAGATGTGCTTCCTGATGGACAATATGTCAGCTCAATAAAGGACCCTGGTCAGGTAATATATCTTGCCTTAATAACATGTGTTTGGTTATGCAGAATTAGAATATCAAATGGTCGTCTTTGCATGCTCTGTCAGCTTTAGCTTTGGAGGAAATATAAGTTGGGATAACATTCTCTTAGAGCCAAAGATCCCAAAATTGATACCTGTCAGGCCTTATAATGGTTTTCTTCTTTTAATAATCTTATATGTGATTGGTGTGTGAAAAAACTGCCACATGACTGGTATTGAGGATATAGATTTCTAAATGATTTCCTACTGCCTATGCTATTAGACAAAATGATTTGTAACACTTATGCATGTGGTAGTATAATCGATTTGCTGATATTCAAAATCATAACTTCCAGAGGTTTGCCGCATTTTTATCCCCGCTAACAGTTGGCCGTCTCACCATTACTGCCGAGGCTGTTTACATATCAAAGGTAATTTGGATAATTCTTGTTGGTTTTTAATTTTTATTGCATTCTCAGGCTATAATGCAGTAACTCGTGGCTTTATTTATTTGGGACACCCTTCGATTAACTTTTAGGTGGCCTTAGCTATTGCTACAAGATATGCTCTTACTAGAAGAGCTTTTTCAGTTACTCCCAGTGGGCCAGAGGTTCTTTTGCTTGACTATCCAAGTCATCAACGTCGTCTAATTCCACTACTGGCAAAAGTGTAAGTTTGAACCTGAATTATCTTTTATTATTTCTATTAACTGTCTTTCTTTTCTTGAATTAAGGGAAAAACGCACCAAATTTCTGCTCGATTTGGCGCTACTTTCCTATAAAAAAAATTCTGCTCGCTTTGTTAATTTAAATATAGTTATTTTTTTGTCTGAATTTTTAGCAGATAATTACCTAGTCATAATTTAATGCCAGTACGAATATGACACTATAATTATGTTGCTATGAGACATCATTACTCGTATCAATGATGTACATTCAAATACTCACAGTGGCTAAATGTTAAATTTTACTTGTACCTGTACCATCCATCTGATCAATACATTAGTAACAGTGCTAATGCACATATAAATATGGCTCTTGTTAAGTATTAGAATAAATAGTGAACTTTCTTTTTCTAATCCATATTCTTTTTACATGCAGATGTGCTCAGAGTTGTTCTACTAACTTTTTGAAGATGCTCTACATCCAGAGGACTCCTGAGGCTAACAAAGCTATGCACATTTATTCAAGTGCCCTGAAAGCAACAGCAAGCTGGCAGAACATGATAACACTTCAGGTCAAAACTTTAAAACCGATACCATCTCTTTTACTTCTTTTTAAGACTCTTCTAATAAAGACAATGTTCTTTTGTGCCACAGGAGTGTCGTGAGGCATGTGGTGGTCAGGGATTAAAGACAGAAAACCGCATTGGTATTTTGAAAGGAGAATATGATGTGCAATGTACCTTTGAAGGTGACAACAAGGTTCTAATGCAGCAGGTGATTGATAGCCCTAATTGTCAATGTATTATATTTTGTCAATTGTTTTTGTTTTAATGGTTAGGTTTGCTGCAATGCAGGTTAGCAAAGCACTATTAGCAGAGTATTTAGCTGTTCAGAAAAAGAAGAAGCCATTTAAAGGTCTTGGACTAGAGCACATGAATGGACCTTCACCTGTTATTCCAGCTGATCTCACAAGCTCTACACTCAGGAGCTCCAAGTTCCAAGTACGTTATCCTTTTTTCCCCCTTTTAATCTTTTTAAAAAGGCTGATTCTTGAGAAATTACTTTCATTTTTCTTGATAGACTGATCTATTCTGCTTGAGGGAGAGAGACCTGCTCAAGCAGTTTGCAGAGGAAGTTTACTATTACCAAGCTCAGGGAGAAAGCAAAGAGAAGGCATTCTTGCTGGTAAGATATATTATCTTTTTCGACAAATTTCTCTATCCTCAATTTGGGTTACAGAGATGTCATTTTGTTTTGTTGATGGTGTTATTTTATTTTCTCTTGTCCAGAGTTATCAACTTGCCGAGGAGTTGGCTAGAGCATTCACAGAACGCACCACTTTGCAAGTGTTTCTGGAGGCTGAAATGAATGTGCTTCAGGCACCATTGAAGGTGTGTCTGTAGTTTGATTACAGCTGAATAAATAGATTTTTTATTTTTGATCTTTAATTTAGTGATGAACAATGGAAATTTGGGTTTCTTTCTTGAAGAAATATACTAGCCAAACGAAAGGAACTGTTGATACTGAATTTTCTTTTGGTCACCCAATTTTGAGAGAAATGAAGGATACTGCTAGTAATTTTCAGTGTAGCTATTTGCAATAGCTTTAAAATGGTGTTTAATCGATAGCGTATGCAAGTCTTGGCAGCCAACAGAAATAGATATAATGTTGGAATGGAAACAGTTGATCTGAGCAAAAACAAATGAAGTACTCATCTCCAAATTTAAACAAACATCCACTGATTTTATTGAAATTCTTCTCTCTACGTAAGATTGAAATACGCAAATATTCCAGGAAGAGATCGAACTGGTGACTCAAACTCAGTTCCTTGCATGTAGTCCAGAGTTGCCATGCTAGACGAAAAATGAGATAATAGTTAATTTCTTAGCTTTGTATTAACATGTCATGCTTTGCAAATTGCAGGAGGTCATTGGTTTGTTGAGGTCAATGTATGCCATGACGTGCATAGATGAGGTGGCATCATTCTTCCGATATGGCTATCTCTCAGTTGACAATGGTGCTGCTGTAAGAAAGGAAGTTGTGGCATTATGCACTGACCTAAGGCCACACGCACTAGCTATTGTTAGCTCCTTCGGCATTCCTGACTCTTACCTCAGCCCAATTGCCTTTGACTGGATAGAAGCCAACTCTTGGGCTAACCTCAGCAGCGAATGAGGGGCTACTTAAGTCTTTTACTTCTCGTATGTAGCAAATAATGTTGGAATACTTTATCAAAATGCTATTTACTGTAATCTTATCTGCTGTTTGATCCTAGCTTTTCAGTTTGGACTGTTTGGCCTAACATGAATGCATTAAATCATCTAGATGATCTCTTACAAGGGTGATTTTCTGATATCATCAAAAATAATTTGGTGTGTTCGTTTTAGGTGGATGGTGCCAACTGTGACTAAAAGGATCCTAGGGTCTGGGTCCTGAATATCAGCACAAATGGAAGCACCATGTAATAATTCTAAAGGACCTTGTAATAATGTAAATATATCAATTTTTCTTGAAAGCTATATAGAATGAATGAAAATACTTTTTTGCAGTTTTTTTAAGGTTAAACAATGCATTAATAAAAAATAGTTTTTACATTGTAGTCTGGTACCACTGTTGTACTTTGAAAGCTGTATCATTAATTATTATTAATTGCAGTGGTTTGCTTTTTGTACTTTTGATTATATAAACCACAGATGATGTACGCATATTCAGTCAAGTCGCAAGTGTGAAGTCTTAGGCCCGTTCGGTAGTCTGACGGCTCTCTACTGGGACCTCTGGAGTCAGGTTAATTCAGTTTCTGATTTGAATTGATTCAGTGTCTCCATTAGATTCCCGGTTTGGTTTAATTGAGTGTCTTCTCTACTGCACCTACCTCTTACTCAGTAAGGAAGAGTTTGCTACAGTGTAGTATGTCAAAAGGAACTAGACAAATATGCACATAGAGAAAATAATCACTAGATTTTTATAATTACAATCAGATTATAATGATTAAATTTGTTTACAGCTAAATCCTATGGCCTCGTTTAATCTCATGTAACACAACTAACTCGTAACTCTTTGAATTATTACAACGTAGGGCTTAAATCAAAAGGAAAAGAAAAATAAAGTCTTGGGAGAATTTGGCTTTTCCAATACTGGAAAAGTTGAGGACCTTTTCCAAGTAACTCCGTTTGGAATTCATTACAAGGGATACATGTTAAAGTAGCCTGACAGGTCAATTACTAATGAAATGCAACGAATAAAAAAAATAAAGAAAAAGAAAACAGCATTGCAAATTAAAAGAAAAACACACTTGAAGAAAAACCTTCTTATTTGACTAACAAGGAAAATTGGGGATTTAACCTCAAAATTAAGTCTTGTGATAACTATTTACAAGAAGATGTTGCAAAAAATGTAAGAAAAAAGCTATAACGACAAGGCCCTCTGATCAAAATCAGCAGAGGTGAACCAATGACAGTAAGAGGGAGGAGCTGGCAGAACCATCTACCAGAATTATACCCAAACATAATTCAACTGAAGCTAACATGTGCCCGGTACACCTAAATTACCACTAAGTAGCAGGTGTTGCTGACGTCACACTTCCAATTTTGCGATTACCCCGAAGATTGAAGACTCCAGAAAGGCCCCGTGCATTCGCAAGATTCTCGATCTCATCCAGCTTCTGCTTTAACAAGTCTACTTCTCTAGCCAGTTCTTCATCCTTTTGTTTCAGTGCCTTCATTACAGAACAAACAACAATAATAAGCAAAAATATACAACATACATAGACATTGAAACGCACTGTGCTCTGACTTCTGACATTAATCACTGTAAAGAATAGTACCTCAAGTTCCATCTTCCGAAGCTCCTCCTTTCTCGCCTCAGACCTAGCGCTTCTCTGAACCTCAAAGATCAAAGCTGCTCCAGCAACCTACTAAACCAAATATGCCAGTGAGATACTGACTTCCAAAGATGAACATGCCAGAGTGGTTGGTACTGTATACCTAGACATTGTTAAACTTCAATCAGCTTTAGCATGGCATGCTTCAATTATGGTTTTTTAAATCAACCAGAAAGTGCTGGCACCAGTACCAAATAAGGCACATAAAATTCTGGTGCCAATTTGTTCAATTGACCTCACAAATATAAAAATATAAGGTTACCAAATGAAGAATCAAGAAAGAGCTAAATTGATTAGGGTTTAATTACAAACCGAGAAGACAAAGAGCTCTCCAATGAGATCAGAAGCAGCTTGAACAGCCTTCTCCTCATTCAAAGGCCTGATCTCAACATTGGTAGCATGCCCATAGATGCGCCTTTGTAAATTTGTGGATATACGATGATTTGCCTGTATATGCATATGATATTAAAGATGCACTCCTGTAATCATTTGAAGCTAATATTCACGAATGGAAACAATTACTGGACTCGGTAAAATAGAAAGCACTGGTCATATTTAACGATGGGAAATGCACAATTAAGAAACTAAACTCAAACAAAAAGATGTAATGTCCTAGGAATTAATAATAATTAGAATAAATAGGAAATAAAATATGGAGCAGTTAATGGGTGATATTTATGAAAATTAGAATGTTAAATGGGAGCATTAGCTATAAATAGCCAAGTAATCTTCAGAATCAACATGTGAAATGAAATTTGAGTATTGAACTCTCTTCCTCTCTATTCTCTCTCTAGTGCCTCTCCCTTCTTCCCTTCTTCTATTCTCATTTGTATCCACTTAATATCAAAATACCAAAAGATTCCAAAAATTCCCTCCAATTGTCATGTCCTTCCATGACAAAAGAGTATCAGATCCAATGCAATATCACAACAGATCGAATTAAAGAAGAGAAGATAAAAACGAGTAAGTACACTTCATTGACAAAGGGATGAGCATTCATTAAAGCTCGAGCAAAAAGCATTTCTATTACAGAAAAGGGGATAAACCTGAGCGAGGCTTATGATGAGCTCGCGGAACTTGGGATGCTTTCCGGCCTCCTTCTTCAGTCGATTAGCGATTGGTTTACACAGTGTCTTCAACGCAAGCGTACCGAGCTTGAGCACTGGTAGTACTACCATCGCCGCAGGCGTATCTCACCCTTTCCAATGGACGATCATGCGCTCCGCTCAGAGTTAAAGAAAAAAAAAGGTGAGCTTGGGTGAGAAGAAATAAGATGCTGTCGTTTTAGGTTCCTAGGAAAGTCGAATCGAATGGGATTCAGATTTCCGGTCAAGTAGAAAGGGCCATATTGGGCTTATTTAAATGGGCCTTTTTTGTCTTGTGTTTTCGTCTTCCCTTGTTTTAAATGCTAAGGTTCAAAAGAAGCTTAACGAATAAAAGGAGTTTAAATTTCAGTTATTTCACTAAATAGGTTGATTTAAATTAGTCTAAATTTAAATATCTTTCCAGATGCTTTAAATTTGATGGGCCTAAACTAAGAATCTCATGGCTAGATTTTTCACATTAAATGGTCTATTATTTAATTACCACATTATTCCTTATATATTAAAGGAGCTTCAGGTTTTTTATTTGCGTACTTAATACAAATACCAATTGTTAGTGTGGATATTTTCTGGTATGATATGTGTATCATACATAATTTTAAATTGAAAATATTTGATACTGTAAAAACTATTTGATACATTAAGCAATTAATTTTGAAGATAAAATACAAATGCATAAGTCTAAGTTTAAACTATGGCACAACTTAAAGATCTCAATCAAACATAAATAATTTAAATCAGTCTAAGTTAAAATAATCAATTTAGATCTCCTTAATAAGATAGTTATCAACCTGGTTTGATTTGTGTAAAAATATAGAAAAAATAGAAGAAAACATCCCATACAACACATTATTTTCTTCAAGTTGTACCAAAAAATACAATAAATTTAGATTAAAAAAATTATCATATTTTTTGAGGTTCCTTTTTTTCACCCGTCAAAACATGTCTCTATACGACACAATATGATTTCTTGAAGGAGTTCTTAGAAGTTTTACAAACTTTTAAACATATATACGATTTAAGTTGCGTGTCATAATATGATACCGTCACAATTATAACATGGATGTGAGTTCGTTCTCATATAGATATATCATATATTGGTATTACGGTGTTAACCTCACAACTAACATTATTCCGGGACCCAGCAATTAGTTTAATCCACAGCTTTCATTATATATTTTCTGAAATAAATAATGTTCCTACTCAGAAGGGGTGTTAATGGCACTCGTTTATCAGAGTCGTACTGTATCCGATAAGATGGATACGTGTAAGATTGTTTTGTTCGTAAACTTATCGGGTATAGGTACAAATAAAGATTTTTTCATAATCTAAATGGGTAAGAGTACGGGTAGAGCCTATTTAGTACCCGTTACCTGATCGGGTAATTATAAAAAAATTATATATCATATATATATTAATTAGCATTGAAAAAAGTAATTTAATTAGTTTACTTGCGCTTAGCATGATCAAAATTTATTTTTCGATAAAGTATTATACATGTATGAAATGAATGTATATATTTTAATATTTTATTTAATAAAAAATAAAATTAATTATTATATTAGTATTACTCGTTATTTATCTGCTACCGTTTCGTTATCCGAAAACGTAACGAGTAATAAGTATAGGATATAGATAAGATAATTTGTAACAGGTAAGGATAGAATACAAATAAAAAAACTATTTGTAACGAATACGGGTATGAAAATATTTCCATCCGATTCTTACCGTACCCATTGACACCTCCGTACTCAGACAATATCCCCTAGTGATCATCCAGTCATGCCTCTGTGGGTCCCCTCCGTCAGACTTGTAACAGACTCCAATCCGAACAACTGGAACTTCAACTACAAATGCCAGCTATTTATATCTAAAGCCAAAAAAATAATATGCCAGCTACTTTTGGCACTGAATAAAATGGGAGAATGAAAAAAAATATATTTTTATCATTCTTTCATGAAATTAGTGTTATCTTCTTATTTATTCCTTAATTTCGCATTTAATTAAGTATCATTTCATAAATGAGGGAGTTGGAAGGGTCTGATATCCATCAGCTGAAAATTGATTTTATGGGCATTCAACCATATTAAAACTAATAATTAAATACTAAATAATTAATAATTAATTAATCTATTTTATATCGAACATTTATTGATCCAAATAAAACGGTAAAACCTGACAAGGGGAAGTTCAATGATCCATGCATTTTGTAAATATAAATAAATTGCTATGATCCAACCTCAAAAATAATTATTATATGATCCAACCTCAAAAAATAATTAGTATATGAGATTCCAAAATAAAGATAAATCGCTATGATATTTCTCTATATCATGAGCAAATACCGCTAAAATGTGGATTTTTATATTTGTGAGTTAGAACATAAAAGTACAATAAATTAATCATAATAAACTAATAAAGCATGATAAAATTGTAATATTTTAAAGCTTGGACTTTATACTAGGTATCAACATTTTAGTTTAACCTAGATTAATAAATTCGGAATTTAAAAACAATTCGGTAAAGTTTTGTATTTTGAAATAATTCGGCTTTTGATAATGCAAATCATACCAAAACACTGATATTTTAAGAAAGTAAATAAAAAAATTGTGAATTCGACGTCTAATATGATATAATCAAAGTATTATATTAGGAGGTTGGATAGGCTCAAAACGTTTGTTCCTAGCCTCAGGAACAAACGATTCGGTTCTTCAGTTTTCAAAGTCCAAACGGTCAATCCAAATAGACAGATGTTTAATATATATTAAAATGTGCTTGGAGACCAAAATTTACATTTTTTTTTTAATTTTTTTACTATTTATTAAGATGGTTTGAAAATCGTTGTTTTTCAATGATGCATAATTTTAATAAAAATAACGATTTTCAAACCATCTTAATAAATAGTAAATAAATTTTAAAAAATGTAAAATTTGGTCTCCAAGCACATTTTAATATAGATTAAACATCTGTCTGTTTGGACTTTGAAAATTAGAGAACCGAATCGTTTGTTCCTGAAGCTAGGAACAAACGTTTTGAGCTTAGCCAACCTCATTATATTAGTACTGATCATATAATTCACAAATTAATAATTAATACGCCTACCTACATGTTTAAAAAATGTAAAAAAAAAATACTAATATTATATAAATATTGTTAGAAGAACTTGTTATTAATTATTGATCTACCAAAAATGCTCTATCTGTTTCGGCTAATTAAATTGAGATACCAGCAGCAGACCAGCAGTGGGGCTTCGACGAGACCACTTAACCACCTCAGATAAGGACAACAGTTGGAGTAGTAGCCATACAAAGAACCAGACTGCCTACAGCCTAACTAATTTCTTACATATAATTATATATGCACTTGTTAGCCCTCTGCTTTGTCTGGCTCTGCATGGTTAGTAATTAATAGGAATTTAAATCTGCTGAAATTTGAGTCTCTGAAATCTCTGAAATCTGAGATTCCAGCTGTTCAATTTTTTTTGTGCATGCATCTCGAAACAATTGATTTTGTGCACGCATCTCGAAACAGTTTGACTGCTGATTTCAGAAATTTCAGGGATCTTGAATTTTAGCAGATTTAAATCCAATTAATAGCGGTGTTATGTCATGTACTTGTTCTCCACCGACGCCCCAATAAATATGTATGTATGTATATACATATATATGTATATATATACATATATATATGTATATATATACATATATATGTATATATATATATACACACATATATATATATGTATACACACACACATATATGTATATATATATATGCTACTATACTATAGTGGTAATAATTAGTTATATGATGCCTTCATTAATAATTAGCTTTCTGTGTTTATTTCCAAATTATTTTGTGTGTTCTTTTTAACAGCCAATATTTCTTTTTTGGTAATTTAAAATTTGTACTTTAATTTGGGTCTAAAGGTTAAGCTTGAAATATTTTCAATATTTTTCTCTTCCTTATAGAAAGAATGACCAATTTAATACTATTATTGAAAATTACTTTTCTGTTTTTTTTTTTTTAAGAACAACAGCTATTATTCTAAATATACATAATACATTTATCATTATGGTAGGAAGTATATAAAAAACTTGGTTGCATGCTAGAATTATTTTCTTTTTTTAATGATAAGGTGCATTTTAATTATTTGAGTCATGAAAATATGAAAGTGCCAAATATCAAGAAAACAAACTAATTTTATACAACTGGCAAAGAAAAATGGTACAACAATAAGTTTCATAATTTTGGAAAAAAAAAATACACAATTAATCAATTTACAAGCCAACCTCAAAAACTCAAAACAACATTCTCTGAACCAATTTCAAAACCAAAGAATAGACACAGCTCATAGAAGGTTTAAGATGGACATGAACAAAACCCCTGCAATAGAGCCCCACTGTGCACCCTTAAAATGTGCTCCAGATGCGCTCTTCGTGTCCGTATCGGTGTCATCCTCAGAATCAGCAGACGGTGCCAAAGCCGAGGTCCCATTATTCTTGGTGTTGCCTTTAGTAGATGTTGAAGAATGAGATTTTGCGGATTTCGGCCCGAAGAGATCAGGAGGCAACAACACCTTATCGACTGAATACACGGCCAATGGGAAATCCTGGTATAGAGCATTGGTAATTGTTGTCTCATCTACCCCAGTAGAGATGTTTGCCTGAAATTAAGTTATTGAAATCATTCTCTGTTACAGTAAAAAAACATGTTTTTGATAAACAAAACGGAGAATCTTCAGTATATTAATTATTTAATGGTTTTCTGAGAACTGTAGCTTCATATTTATTTTTCTTTGGTGCTAAACTGGCAAGTGTTCCAACCTGAAATACATAATTTTGACTGACACTAAACTACTGGTAAATTGTAATTCATTAGTAAAATTTCTGATTTGAATACAACTAAATTCTTGTAATAAATAACCTGGTTACTGCCGCTGGTTATGTTAACAGTGCACGTTCCATCCTCACTTGTCGCCTGGGTTGGTACCGGGTTGCTTGTAGTCTGGAACGTAACAAAACTGTAGTACTTAGGCAAAATGTGGTACATGACAAGCTCAGACTGCTGCTGGTTGGTGAGTTTGTTGAGTGTACCAGGTTTAAGACTGTTGAAAGCATTGTCAGTCGGTGCCATGACCGTTAGCCCTTCGATCGAATCCTCCAGTTGGTTCACCACCTGAGCACCAACTTGCGTGTCTTTCAAAATGCGCAAAAAGGTCTTGTATTGTTCTCCCTTTTCAAGAATGTGAGTAAAGTTGAGCGGCTCTGCCACTGGACTCGGTGCGTCAGCAACTGCCGGTGCAGTCTTGGCATGACTGAGAAGAGCTGGAGATAGAACAACTACTAGAAATAGGAGGCATGGATGGATTTGAATTGGAGCCATTTGTGTAATTTTTAGTTGTTTTGTGCAAGGAAAGAATGAGAAAAATTTGAGTGAAGAGAGGCATTTGTAGTGAAGTGAGAAAACATAGTGGGGAAATAGTGAGCTGGCTGAAACAAGTTGTAGAGAGATGCCTTTCAACGGCCATTTTTATCTATAAATGCTCTATGCCATATTATGACGAGTCACTTACAGGTGGTACCCATGGTCTTATGTCAATGGGTTCTCAATGTCAATGATTCGCTACACAGTGAAAAATGAGGTACCTATTTCAGAGGATCCGAAACGAATGTAGACAGTAGAGAGACTATGAATCTTCCAGTTTAAATTAGTTGGGTTATCTATCTGTTCACGTCGAGGAGTATGTGTATGAGGACGAAGGAAAAAGCTTATGGTTTTCATGCAGATGTTGATAGGATAACGAATTGTATGATTTTATTTGGTTATAAGAATGCATTATTATGTCAAGCATATTTTTCTTTGAGGAAATTTAACTTTTTGAGTTTTTAATTAATATAGAAAACGGAATGTGGAATAAAATTAAAGTATTGTGATTATAAAGGGGCAAATCAAATTAGTTAAGTCAAGAAATCATGATATGAGTATGCTATTCTAAAATGAGTAGCATTGGGTCTAGGGGTATTTTTGAGCTCACCAAATTCTTTGATGGGTTTAATTCTAAAACATATTGAATTGACTTCAAATAACGAATTCAAACTGTTGAAATCGATCATGTGTTTACATGCAGGACCTATAAAATTTTGAATTCATTTAAAATAAAATCAAGCGGTAAAAAAAATGATTTTAGAGTATATTAGTTTGTCTATAATTTTGCATGTAAACGCTTCACTCATAAAATATATTAGTTTCAAAAATTTGAATTATCGTTTAAAATCAATACAATATATTTTTAAAGTTAAAACTCACCACCAAAAATTTTAGTGAGCTAACACCCTACTTCTACTCCAATGATTGTTTGTTTAGATGCTCCTATATTTTGTATTTTTTTTTATTTTACTAAATTAGTCTAGTTAACCGTAAATTTTCCACTATTATGTTATTAAATCATTTCAACTTTTACACTCTATTGTATTGCTGAAAATAATTTCAGTAAATACTAGAACATATTTCAAAGATTTTTTAGTTTCTTAAAGACCTTTTTATATACTGTTGTGCTACTGAGCTAGCGGTTTTTGTACATCTTTTTTTTAGCATGGCTTAAGTGCTACAGATAGAAGGTATTATGTGCTATTGTCTTAAAAATCTATCGTATAAACTTCAAACTTCAATCTAAATTTGTTATATAATGAACTTGTAGAATTTCAATTTTTATTGTACTATTTTTTATAATTTATGAAAAATGACAAAACAATGATCTAAAATATTGATAATTTTTTTTTTTTTTTAAGTCATTTTTTTTGTCATCTTTCATGAATCATAAAAAATAAAAATAAAATTTTAAAAATTAGTATTCTATAAGTTCATTATATAACAAATTTATTGAACTACTTGGATCGAAATTTGAAGTTTATATGATATTTGAGACAATAGCAAGAAAAACCTGGTACTATATCCAAGTACCTACTCACATCACAACATGCAACAGTCCAATCTCAGTAGCTATAAGTATCAAAATCAAATTAACACTTTGAACACCAAAAAAATTCTAGCCACAATCAGAAACAAAATAAAGCCAGAAAATCCACAAGACTATGTTCAACAATCCATGTAAATTTAGGTTCAAAATAAAAGCAGCAAAAGGAACACGTATGAAACTGCTAATTTAATTACTACAGGCAGTTTTGCCTGTCTATGCATGTGCCTCAAAACAAATTAAAGATACCTCAAAATAATTCATGATTGGCACCCTGGCCCTCTCCCAGATCTTAGAGCACGGTAAACTGACAAACTGTTTTTCTAGAGTTGAAACACAGTACTATCATTCTTGACAGACTCCAATTAAATTTATGCATCACCAGCTATTCATCTCTTCAAAGTAGTTTGTCAACCAAATACTTGCTCCTCTTCAACCAGTAGGATAAATACCTATACATTATATTCAAAGTAAATTAGAGATACCTCTTGTATGATCCAAAAAAACACAATGAAATTTTGTTTTATAGAGCGAGCAATGGAGGAATTACTGCTGAAAGCCAATGGTGATGCCAAAATATCAATCAAACACAGCAATGCCAGACAGGACACGAAGATCACAGAGTGAACATCGAGAGCAAACCAGGTGCATACATAGTAAACAGAAACACAAAATGGAAGCCATAAAAACTACGGAAATCTGATAGCAACAAAACAGAGAAAATCAATGATCTGACCAAAATATTCTCTATCTAGGAAACGGTCTAAATACTCATAAAGTACCTAATCAACCCAAAACAAAGAGCTAGGCACTATAGACAATAATTAAGAGGTCGACGGCGATAATATGCATTAAAAAACTTTCCACAAATGCCCATGAAATTAGAAATATTGAAAATTTTAACAGTGATTACATGGTTAAGAGTAGAGTTACCTCTTGTATGATCCAAAAAAAAAAAAAAAACAATGAGGATCTGTATGCAGTTAAATAACATCAAAGCAATACAAATCATTCTATATCCTTTTCTTCTTCTATCAATGAAACCTTACTGAACCAACAGGTTGATGCAACCATGACCAAAAAGCCTCAGCTCATGCAAGTAACTCTGCAATAATTCGAAGGCCAAAATGCAAAATGCAAAAAAAAAATTAGAAAAATAAATAAAAGAATATTAGACAATAAAATGGGACATCAACAACAGACCATATTGAGTAAAGAACTAACCGGAAAACATGATTTAAGATAGAAAAGAAAGAAATTGTAGCAACACCTGGCTCAATAATCAATCCACTCGAAGAATACTGAAATGAATAACCATTTATATTCAAAAGAAGTTTTATTGTTCACTTTATCTCATTGTATAATTCAATACATGTGATATGTTATTTCACTAAAAAAATTCCTTCGATTTTTGTAACAAATGAAGATTTCAGATAAAAAAAACCTCACAATAGTTCTTGATCTCTTACAAAATTGCCAATATCCACCCAACCCAACTGTGAAATAAATTTAGATGAACATATAACCTGAACCCAGCAAAGGAAACATAACCAAATGAAGAAGCCAACAACTGCAAAAGTAGCACAGAAAGAATAAAAAAATAGGAATGACAACAACCAAATATACTCGCCTCCTTATCTTTGCATACGATATAATTTTTTGGATATAGTACATTAGGGTAAGGCGAAATATTTGGGAACACATTACATAACTAATCTGTAGATTTGTTTATAATTGTGAGCAGAATCATCGTTGACAATTGATAAACAAGCAACATTAAGTACCATACACATCTTACTTTGATTAATATAGTTGTGCTTACATGTATGATAGTCATTTCGCTAACTTCAGATCAGGGTCTTTCCCCGTCTTGAAGTTCCTCAAATGCAAGAATCCTGCAATGATAATATGCACAGATATTATTTAGGCACTCATCCAAAATATTAATGTATATCATTTATCCAAATGCTAACTTTTATCATTGAAACAAAATCAATTAGAACAGCTAGCCAAAAACAAAAATTACCTATAATGCAAGCTACTTTGATTAGTTCATACCAGTCTATCCCAGAAATTAGACAGTGATTTACTAATCAGTTATCTATGTCGACTAAATTCTAAATATGAGCTCCAGTTAGGAAATAGTTTTAGAAGAAAAATGAGTCAGAGGAAAAAAATATATGAGTTTCCAATATAAAATCGATGACACAATAAGATTAAATTACGTAAAGTGGAAAACATGTTTGCTGATAATGGCATGAACAGAAAAGGAACAGGTAAAAGTAGCAATCCTCCCTTACCTGATTTCCACCCGTTCTTTCCACCCAATTTTTTTTTACCTCATTAGCACTTCTTCTTTCCACCCAAGACAGCAATTACATATCAGATAACAATCACGCACAAAACTAGAACATAAACAAATTTGTTGCAAATTCCATACATGACAATTTACAAAAAAAGGGCAGTAACTGATCATATCATAACATTACAAATATTGATACAAATTGTTAACACAATTCATCGTGCCCTTCGACTTGGAGATGCCCCTACGAGATATATCACAAACTCGAAGTTAGTTGTAATATGATTAAATGGGAAGAATAAAAAAAATAAAAATAAAAGTACCTGCTTCATTGCTGTCCCTCATAGAACGTTTTCCTTTATGACCGTGCTTCTTTCCATGCATTTCATCCCTATTTCGTCTCCTACCCAGCTTGATCAACTGTCGATCGGGAATAATAGTTGGACCTGTGTATGGAGGCCAATCACACTGGTTGCCATATGGATGGAAAAGCCCACTCCAAGTACCAGCTAGTACTCTAAGAGAGTACAACGGATGCACAGAATCATTTTCATTGAAATTTTTAAGCCTGCATACTGCAAGAACATGAGCACATGGTATACCAGTCAGATTAGGCGTCAAGCATTCACATTGTGGTTGTGCTTGATCGCGTATGATCACCTTGTATCTGACATCTTGGTAAGTATGTATCAACACCTCTCCTCGTCGGAAGGGGACTTTTTCATCCTTAACAAGAACCTCGTATTCCCCGTTGGTATTACCGAAAGGCGTAGCAACCATAGCCCTTGCTTTCCTCCCTCGTTTGGCTAATAAGTTTTCAACTCTTGCTGACCATAACTTACCCTCACTAATGCACCTCTCAGCATTCTCTTTTCTGTCCACAAACCACTTCACACACTTGTAAAATGTTTCCTCCACTATTGCTGTGACGGGTAATCCCCGACATAACTTGAATGCATTATTCAGCAACTCCTTGCCATTACTTATCATTATACCCCATCGATACCCACCATCCATGCACTGGAAGCATTTTTCAGGTTTAGGATTTTCATGAGGGTCATCCTCCAAGTATTTCCCTACCTTATTAAGGTACTCAACTGCTGCTGGACATGCATCCGTAATCGCTTGCATTCCTTCTTGAAACCTCCTTGGGTTTTTTTTCTTCACCATCAACTTAAACTTGTCTACCACATTCTGGTCTTTGCATGCCTCATACAAATTTTCTGCCACATGTTGTGAACACAAGCGATGAACACACTCACCGCTAGTCTCATTCCAACCAATGTGCGGCTGATTGAAAACCCATTTGATGGTGTTCTGCCTATCGGAGATGACACACAATAATTTACCGGAACCAAATATCTCTGTGCGCAGCCACCTCATAAACCATCCCCAATTTTCGTTATCTTCTTTTTCAACAAGTGCAAATGCTAGTGGAATAACCTGATTCTCCGCATCATACCCACACACTATCAACAATTGACCATCGTATCTACCCGATAAAAAGCTACCATCCACACTGATGACATCTCTAAGATGCGGGATAGCTTCAATGCATGGACCAAATGCCCATGCTACAGCCTTGAATTGACGATGACCCTCCCGAGTGATAGGATCAGATAGAAGCGTGTATTTTGTACCTGGATTTGCAGATTTAATGGCCTCTAACAATGGAATCAACAATGCATATGATGCCTCCCAACTACCAAAAAGCTGTGCAATTGCCAGCTCTCGACCACGCCACAGCTTGTTGTACAAGGGTGTTACATTCGGGTAGGCTTTTTGCATTAACTCCCGAATATTTGTGATGGACAAGGTCAAGTCCTTCTTGAGATCTACCCGTATTACATCTGCAACCATAGTAGCTGTCAACTGAGCATGATTAGTTTGAGCAGCAGAGACACTACAAGTGTGCGGATATTGACATTTTTTAATAACCCATGTTGAACCGACCCCTAAGGCCTTACCGTATAACCTCCACATGCACCTGGTGTCTTTGCACTCCACAATCATTCTACTCTTGTCACTGCGTGTGAACTTCACCTCAATGTTTGCATTGATGTGAAACTCGTTTACGACAGAACTCAAGTGTTCTTTCGATAAAAATGTCTGGTCTTTCGACAATGGAGTGTCACACTGTTTGTCAGTACCAAAGAAGGTGACATCTGCGGTCCGAAATGCAGAAATGTCATTGAATGCACTCACTGGGTGTGTTTCAGAACGGCCTGACAGTGGGAATTGTCTACTCTGCTTTGGAATTACCTTTGTGACATTAGGCACATCTTGGCCAGATTCATCATCATCCATCCAAGCACCACCGTGCTCATCATCCTTCACTCTCTCCACATCCTTTTCACCATCATTGGATTCATCAGGGTGCTCATCATCATCCTTCACTCTCTCCACATCCTTTTCACCATCATTGGATTCATCAGGTTTATTGGTATCATGGTCAATATGCTGGGGCATGCTGGGCTCAGTTGTCACACTGGGCTCAGTTCTCACAGGTGACATCTCAGTGTACAGTTCAACAATACGATAATGTGTTCCGATGGCCTTTGTCATCTCGTAAATCATTCGCCAACCTCTTTCTTCAAAAATTGGGACCAGTTGATAAAATCGGTTACCTGATGTCCCAACATTACAACGGACTTGAATACTCAGTATGTACTCACTCTCACAATAACCAAGGCCTTTGTAAATCTCATTTTTGACACCCTCAAAACTGGTATCATCAGTAGCAGGAAATGTGAGCTTAGGGTTAATGGTGTATTCAACCCCCATTCCACCGTGTCGAGTTTCACCCCCAAAATATATCATAACACAAATCATTTTTTCCTGTTTGAATAATTTCACCAACAAATTAGAAAATGCATTTTCTTTAACTACAATACTCACTCAAGAAAATAAAAAAAACCAACTATTCAGCAAATTAATAATATTCAAAAGATTCAAAAACTATTCAAATCAAGTTTTTTCTTAGCACTAGAACTTGAGGGGAGAGTAATTGAGATGAAAAGAAAAAATGTTAATTCGGTAGAATGTGAGCAGTGGAGGAGACATGAGGGGAATTATTTGGTATGAATATGGAGATCTTGATATGATCTTGATATGATAAATTTTATTTTATTAATTTATGCTACAGAAAATAATTTACACTAGCGAGGGGTTTAGGACTAAAAATAAAGAAAACAGAACTGCTACGAAAAATATGTTAGAACTGGTCCCTGATCAGAACTGGGTTGCTCAATACATATTACTTGTTCCACTAATTAAAATTTTGGAGGGGAGCAAAGGAGAGGGGAAAGTAGGCTTACAGAAGCTTTGGTCGGATACGAAACCTCTTTCCGCCTCTTGCTTGGCGCGCCGTCCTTTCAAAGTTCAAACTCGACAGCTAACAAAAGATTACCTGCTAAATACACAAAAACGAAACAAAAGAATGACTCAGAAAGTAGAAAAATCACAACTAGAGGAAAAAAATAATGATATTAAGGTTTAATTCCGTCGATAAACCCCCTAATTTTTGCCGAGCATGAAGCGGAATGGAAGATCATCACGAAAAAACCAAACAGAAGAGAGGGTTTTTCCGAAAGCAAACCAAAAACAGCACTCAAATGAAAGAGCGAGAAGATAAACCTTTGAGGATAACGATGCACAAAAGCTGCTGTCGGAGGCAATGCAGATCAGCGCATAGATGCTAGCGGCGAGTTCTCGTCGCTCCCACCGCTTAATACAGCAAGCTTTTTTTTTTCTCCTTTTACTTCGGTAGAAACCAGGAGAGAGGAGAATCCGTATCCGCTCAGGGTAGAAGTACAGAATCCATACCGTTCTTTTAACTGACACTAATCTCAAAGCTGATCGCTATATCTACAATATCCCCCGTGAAGAACACGTCCAAGGAAAAACACTAAAAATATAATACGCCAAAAATAAAATACCGTGTTTTCTTAATACTAAACGCCAAAATAAAATACCGTGATTTGACAAAATATTTTTGCGAAACCTGAATATACACATTTTTTTTTTTCCTTCCTTTCATTTATACTAGGGTGCAAACGAATCGAACAAAATTGAATCTGTCTCAGTTTGAATATGATTCGAACAGGAGAGGGAGGGTGTCGGATGCTCATCGGCAGAGACTATTCGATGGGTGGTTTCTACCGTCCGATCTATTTCAAGATCTGTGCGCATCACTTTAATATCCGTGCGCACAGATTTTGAAATGAATCGGACAGTAGAAACCACCCATCGAACAGACTCTGGTCTGATGGGCATCGAACACCCTCCCCTCCCGATTCAAACCGAACTAATTTGATTTGTTTCAGAACGAACTAATTTCAACTCGAATTAATTGCGAAAAAATTTCGAATTGAATTGAAGTCAATCGAATCACAAACTAGAAATTTTTGACAGTCATCGTTAGTTTATACATTAGTTATCTTTACGTGATTTTATTTTACATTTTACCTTTCACGAATTCACACTGATAGATTATGGGCCAGTCTAAAATTTCCTTACTTTTTATGCTACTGGATTGATTAAAACCACGACATCGACCTAGTCAATTGAAACTTATTCCGTTGTTAATTTATTACACTGCTAAAGCATTTTTCTATTATTAAGTTACCATTATATTAATAATTTTGAGCTATGATATAAGTTTGGTTCCTACATTATTAAAAATTGATAGTTGAAATCATTAGTTGCATTATTTGAGATTTGAACCTAAATAGTTTACGAGTCAATTTCGAACGAACTATACTCAGTTTGGATTTGAGTTTGAATAAGATTTGAACCGAATTGATTTGATTTGTTTCAAAACGAACTAATTTCGAATCGAATTAATTACAAACTTTTTCCGAATCGAACTCAAATCAAATCACGAACTACAATTTTTTTGTGCAGCCCTAATTTATTCTCACCTAATTCTATTTTTATATAAAAAAAAGATGCATTACAAATTTAAATTGTTTTCATTGTTGATTAACATTTAGTTATCATGGTAGTCCTTTTTTTTTCAAAATTATGATTCTCTATGAATAATATCATTAATCTTAAAATATTTGAAGAAAAAAAAAAAAGCAAAGCAAAACATATTTTTCTTGCCAATGTTCAAGTGATTATATAGACAACTTTTTATGTTAAATATCAGGGCAATTACTTTTGTATCTTAAAATAAGTGAGTCTATGGTACTATGCATATCACGACTTAGTCCATAATACAGATCAATATTTTTATTTTCAAAATTTTAATAATTAATCCGAACAGTTCAAAATAATTTTGATATGAATATGTACTTACTGACAAAATTTTATATTTTTTAGAATTTTTTTTACTATTTTTTAAGATAGGTAAAAAATCATTGTTTTTTTATGGTCCAGAATTTTTCAGATCAAGTGATTTTCTACCTATCTTAAAAAATAGTAAAAATATTTGAAAAAAATATAATATTCGGTCTGCAAGTAAATATTCGTATAGAGATCATGTTGAATGGTTCGGATCGACCATTAAGATTTTGAAAACTGAAATATTGACCCGTATTATGAATCAACCCGTGATATGCATAGTACCATAGACTCACTCACTCACTCTCTTAAAAATGATGTGAGACAAAGCAGTTAATGTTAGGTGGGTAAAATTAAACAGAAAATTGGATTGGCAGTATTGGTTTAATAGTCCATCTCAAAATAATATCATAAGCTGATCGCGACAAATTCAGACTGAAAATAATCCCTGAAAATATACAATTAATCAACATATTTAGATTGGGAAAATTGGTTATTTGCCACTTCAAAATTTTTAAATTTGAAAAATATCACTCTGAAATTAGAAATCATTCTAATGCCACTCTAAATTTAGTTAACTTTTAATTTTGCCACTAATACACAATTCTTAACTGAAAAATTATGTTTTGGAATATGTATTTTTGTATTTTCAATTATATCCTTTACAGTATTTTCTCCTCCTTCTGTAATCGCGTCTCCTCCTCCTCCTTGGCGCTGTCTTGGTGCCTGTGATGCTTGCTGAAATTTCTGACGGTTGTGAGGCGAGGCGGGAACCCTGGTACCGGCCTAGTGTCCTGCGCCTCTTTGCCTTGTTGCTGAAATTTTCTTTACCGTATATATACTATTATACTTGTATTTTTGATGCTATAATGAAGGTAATGTTGCTAATAAACTTCATACTAGATAGTATTAATTGTGAAATAATAAACTGTGCTTGTTTAATTCGAGCTAATTACCGTCCATTTACGTAGGAAAATAATCATGATTGGCAAGATTGCTACTAAATTTCTAACAAGTTGTCTATATATTATTAACACTAACCTGTTGAAGTGTTAAAAATAACGAGTTCATCTAATTAAATTGAATAGTCAAAACCGTTTGTAAAAGCATATTTTCCAAGAATCGTTAAGAAATTTGACACACGAAGGCGCATTTAGGCTTGGCATTAAGAATTCTAAATATTATTAGTTTCCAATTAAAACCTGGTACTTCTGAATATACACAAAAATAGGACTGAATCATTAATATCATAGTGATAATGTTCGAATTCGAAAACAATTTAATGATGTCTAAAATGAGAAGGGTTCAATTTTTTTTATTTTTGTGTCTCCATGGTAGCTCATTTTTTTTTCTAATTACAAAATATTTTAAACTTATATGTTAATATAAAATTGTTAGATATGATATATATTAATTTCTCTACATGCACATTCGTAATTTATCATTTTTCGGTTTGTTTTTATATGAATCAACAAGTTGAAAAAAACAACGTCCAGAATTTATTCATATAAATATATTTTTGCAAGCTCTTGATATCGCTCAAAACAAATTAATTTGAAATGTCATAAACTTTTATATGTATATAGAGAAAAATATATAAATACAATCTAACATTTTTATTTTGATATTTGACTTTTATGTTTTAAGTTATTAACATATATAAAATAAAATAAAAAAGACTTGATGGAGGTAAAAAAAAAATAGAGGCATTTGAACTCTCATCTAAAATTTATTATTCAGGTACCATAAGAGCATAATTCCAAAATAATTCGTTTCATTATCATAAAATAATATATCATACTATAAATTTATAAGATTTGTAAATAATATGTGTATAAGATAAATTACTCTCGTTAACTGATCACATTATATTGAAGGTAAAAAAATCAAATAATAGATTTATTATTCAGAATTTATAATTCCTATATGGTGCAAACTTGTAAAAGCTATATATCATGATTGAATTAAATAAAAAAGAAACAAGTTTGCTTTATGAATTTAAACCCAACATCCGGTCAAGTAACATTTTTTTCATCCAGAAAGAAAGTAACATTTTTTTTGTCTTAATCTGGTCAAGTAATGACCGGACACATGCTTTGATTGTGTTATCCCTTTATTTTTGGCAAAAAAAAAAAAATTAACGTGCATTTAAATATTTACCAAAAAAAGTTTTTAATATAAATTTTAGTGTTATAATTCAAATTTACAAGATTTAAACACCTTTTTTTATTAAGAAAAAAAATATTTTTCGTTAGTCATAAATTGTGTATATTGTGTGACAACTTCAATCTAAGATAGATTTAAACAACTTTTAGTTTGTATGATAGAATTGTGTGATACAATTTGTGTTTGTCATACTTAAATTGTGTGATATTCATTTAAATGTGATTAAGGCTTTATAAATTGTGTGATATTCATTTCATTTAAATGGTTGTCATACAATTTGTGTGCTTCCGGAAAAATGTGATTAAGGCTTTATAATGTATATATATGTGTGTGTATGTATGTATGTGTTGTCGAACCATAGTATCTCATTAAGTTAATATTGTCCCAGAATTCGAAGCATAATGTTATGCAAAATACTATCACAAGAGATCATATGCCTTGCGTTACAAGGAAACAAAATAATGATAATATTAAATAAGATATTGGAGAGAACAAAATACAATTCGGAAAACTTGATGTTATTTTGAAATTTCTTTCTTGATGTTATTAATATGGATTGTGATTTTCAACATGTAGATAAGTTGTTTAGGTGAATTTGATTTCAGTTTAAGTTTTAAACCAACATCTTTACAAATACTACTTGATACCAGTGTTGTAAATAACGGTATGCGATCGTCGGACGGATAGGGTACCGCCAAGCAATTAATCGGTATGCGGCCGATTAATCGGAATTATGCGGACAATTTAACGTTTTTATTAAATTTATGTATATATATCATAATTTATTAAAAATTATTTATTTAACTCATTAAACTTATCAAATAAACTTAATTTAAGTTAGTTTTATTATTATAACATGACACTATGCTTATTTCTTCGTAACACGTAAGCATTTTGCATGTTTCTTTACAAATTCATTACTTTGACCGCTTGACCTTGTAGCAAATGAATTCGAAACTTCCAAAATTTTGTATGTACATGCATCACTCAAGAAATACATGGATTTCAACGGTTTAGATTCATCATTTGAAGCCGATCCGATGTATTTTTGGAGTTGTGCTTACCAAATTTTCTTGGTGAGCACGTCACATCCTAGATTTACTCAAAAGATATTATTTCAAATATAATGAGATAATGGAGGAAACTAAAGTGAACTTATAATTTAGGGTAATTATAAGATTCCTGGTTAACCTTCTCCCGTTTAGTCTCTGCCCAACTTCACTTCCAACAATAACTTCCATAAATAGTAATCAACTGATTTAACGAATTAGTGGGACCCGACGATCCATATTTCTTTACAAATTTGAATTTATTTATTTCCATTTCGTCGCGCTTCTTCTCTCGGTTTCCACAAATTGGCGATTCTATGGCGATTTTTTACGCTGCTCCCGGTTTCCACAAATTGGCGATTCTATGGCGATTTTTTACGCTGCTCCGTCGATATCTGTATTGATCTTTCAATTTCAAAATCAGCTCCTTCAATCCATCTAGTTCTGCTCCAGCGACACTCCGACAACCTCTAATTCGTTCAATTTATCAGGCGATTGGTCGAGATCTCAATTTAGTTCTTAAATTTGATTATCTGCTTCTATCTCGATCTTAATTCCAGGTAACTTTTTATTTCAATCTCAATTTAGTTCTTACATTTGATCATCTGCTTCAATTTCGTATTTGCGATTTCTATTTGAATCATCTCACAGGTTTATGTGAATCATCTGAGAGCTTTATTTCGTATTTGTGATATCACTACTATATATTTCTGATACCATTCCTGTAATTTTAATGTTTTTTTTTAAAATGATCATATGATATAAGATGAATACTTTATATAGTATGATAGGTGCAGTCAGTTTTAATGTAAAGATGGATGAATACTTTATCTGTTTGATATGAATACTTTGATTGGTAATCAACTGTGGAATTGCTTGGATTACATTAAGTATGAAGAGCTATTATTACAGTTGCAATTAGTTTTCTGATATGGTTGATGAATACTTCTTTTGTGAGGTTGAATGATTTGTTTACTAGCTATGAATATTTACTATTACATATATATCCATACTTTTTACTATTATGATGAATATTTTATGTTTTTTAATTTTACAGGATGTTTTTTTTATATGAATGCAATTTATGAAGATGAAATATGGATGCAAGATACCAATCTAGAAGTTAATGAGATTAATATTTAGAAAAAAAAAATTGAAGAAGTTTATCGTGCTAATGAAGCAGTGGCTGGCAATGCTGGCAATATGGAAAATATTTTGAATTGGATTTAAATATATAACATGTTGATAACTGTTTATAGGAAGTTGGTGAAGTTTAACCAGAAGATGGTAAATTAGACGACAAAGATGATGATGATGAACATCGTGTGAGAGAACATGTTATTGGCGATGAGTTTGACTCGATAGATGACGCTCATTAATACTATCAGTTATATGAAATGCAATCTGGGTTTGATATCTGCAAGAGGTCTAGCCATAAGATTGGTAATGTAACCAACCATTATGTTTTTTCATTCTCCAAGTTCAAGAAGAAGGTAGTGTCAAATAACAATCGCATTCCAACTAGGAGAAAATGTGGTATGGGCACAAGTTGTCCTACCTGTATAAAGCTTAAACATTATAATACTGATGGCAGATAGGTTGTAATAGAAGTTAATGAGCAGCAAAACTACCATATTTTACAATCCGAGTCTGCCTTTCTTATTTTTTATTTTTGATACATTCCTGCTAGATACCAGCAGATATTGAATTTCAATGATGATTCTGAATTGGCAATTTATGTTAATATCAAATTAGTGATTAAGAATCACGGATTTCTGGATTGGTGGTTTCAGAATTTTTTAACGTATAAAGTCACGGGTTTATTTTTTTTTTATTAATGCAATGAATAAAGAAATTGGATTTGAGCATGTATTTATGTGGGAACGGGTTATGTCCGACGGCTATTGAGTTTTGAGATTCATGCAATTTTATTTAATATCCATGTGTGTTTATTTTAAGATTCGCAGCGCACATATTACAAAGCAGAGATCAGACGGTAAAAAAATTCACCAGACACAAACTTCTCGCGTATTTTATAAATATAATCTAAGAAAAGTTGGACACTGTTCTCTTATTCTTCATAGTAATTCATTATCTTGCAAATGAATTAAAATCAAGAGAAATATTTCTATTTCCCTAATTCCCTGCTAAGTTAGGTCTGGTGTTGGTAATAGGTCAAGCCTCAACACAAGCGCCATGAGTCATGAGCCACGATCCAGACTAAATTAGGGGGGTACTCAGAGCCGGGTGCATATCCTCTGAGGTATCTTAATTTTTGCGTGACCGACGTGTCCGGTGCCTATTCGGGGAACAGTAGGGAGGCAATATTATTTGTGCTTTGAGATTCGTGCAGAATGTATTTGAACGATTGAGATATTCCAAAAAGTCACGCAAAGTTTGAGATATCTCAGAGGATGCGAATTCCTCAGAGTCATGAGCCACGATCCAGACTAAATTATTATTAAGACAGTGTGAGTCAGGGCCCACATGTACTCTTTTAAGCCCTAAAAATTCGGACATGCTTATTACCTATTAGCTTTTGTCCTGACATTTTTTTAAAATTCAATAATGCTGGAAATTTTTTATTTTCCTCTAAATTCTATGTATTTAGTTACTCATGAACTATTCATTTGTTATATTAATAGTTTGCATCGCCGTAAAAAAGAATAAAGTCTTTATAATAGAATTGGTTATCTATGTTCCTTTAATTTGTACATTATTCTTTCTTTATAATAGGGTGTTCTTAATTCATCCAAATTTTTTTGTGAACTCAACTCTAAAATTTATCAAATTAACTTTAAATGATAAATTTAAACTGTTGAAATTTGTCTATCTTATGAGTAATGCGTACATGTGAAATTTTGAACTTTGAAATTAATTTAGTATAAAGTCAAGATAGCAGTTTGGGTCCAACGCCCATCGGACTCAAACTGAGTGCGATGGGTTCCATAACCGTCTAATCTGCTTTAAAATCTATGCGCATTGCTCTAATATATGTGTGCATTCGCTTTAATATCTATGCACAGAGATCCTAAAGCAGATCGGACGGTTATGGAACTCATCGGACCCAAACTTCTCTCTAAAGTCAAGAGGTCAAAAATAGAATCTTTATAAATTAGTTTTAATGCATTCATTTTTTTTGAATAATTTTTACTGCTTAACTCTATGCAAAATTAGTTCAAAAATTTAAAATTTTCACATATAGACGCATCACTCGTAAAGTAAACGGATTCCAATAATTCGAATTCGTCACTTAAAGTTATTCCGATAGTTTTTTTAGTTGAATTAAAAAAAACTTAGTGAACTTAAGGAACACCTTAGTTCTACTCAGACATGTTATATATAATATTAGTGTTATATATACAAAAAATTAATATATATGACGTATTGTTTCTTTGTATTGTAAAAAATAGTATCATCGTATCATTATCATATTAATTATATATGACATTTATCTTTATCTGCGTTGCATAACTTGAAAATATGAAAGTCACGCAATCTTGAATTGTCAAACCTTTATAAGGAATTTATTTTGGTTAAACGTTAAAATGCGCATAATGTGACAAATCATGCAAAATTGCTCAAAATGAACAAACAGTTAGCAAGGACTACTGTTGTGTAAAGTGTGAAAATCATATACTTAGCATGTCCAATCTATTTTTATAAACGGAGTTTTATCTCTCTACAAAATATAATGAAGCATTTATAAATTAAGAATCTATAGCTATCTAAAACTAGCTAGCGGTTTTTTATATTGGATTGAGAAACTCTTATATGGCTATTTTAAAAGATATTATTTCAAATATAATGAGATAATGGAGGAAACTAAAAGTGAACTTATCTCCATTCTATATTAAGCACCTTGAAGTTCCTATTCTCAGCAACGTCTGTGATTGATTGATCTAAATTCGGATTGAATTTGAACCCTCCAATTAAATAATTTGGCTTTTTTTTAATTAAATATATATGTTTTATGTGTAGAAGTCGAAATTTAATTAAAATTAGACCCGCCACACATACTGCCACACGCCGCCCTCCTTAGAACACTATGCAATAACCTGTAGGTTAAGCCTCTCCCCGTTTGAGTGCCTCTTGAGGTTAGCTATAACCGATCTTTGCTCCTCTCTCTTCGCGAATTCACCACCTCTTTCCGCCTCTTCACCATTTTTGTCACGCTCGGATCTTCGATTCCAGGAGGTCCCAACACTCACCCTAGAGGCGCGCCTTTCTCTGCTCATCCTAGGTCTCTCTGACGGCGGGTCCCACTTGATCAGGCCGATTGAAGACTCATAAGACAATGGCTTGCTCGAGAGATTTTTCGGATGTTCCCATCCCCGATTTCCTCTCCTCCAATTGGTGCTTCAGTTCTCCTCTCCAGGTCCTCCCTTTGTCTTTCTTTCTAGATTTGCTAAGATGAATTCAAACGCTGATTCTGTTCTTTTCTTTCCTAATAGGCTAGAGTTGCTCAAGAAAAAGCCATTTGAACCCCGACTTAATGTAATTTGATTGCTCACATATTATAAAATATATCATATTCATGGAATTTTAAGAAATTTAATCATAATTTAATCATTAAGTGTTATAATTTCTTCAATTTAGTGCAGAGGAGGCAGTATAGTACTAGCTTGATGCTCTTAAATACCATGATCAGCCTCGTCAAGACTATGGAACTAAGGTCATGTATCGGGTAAGTATTCAGAGTTCTTACTTTGTTTATTCCAATTAAAGGTTAAGTCTCAATTAGGATTATTTTACCAGTACTGGTATCATATACTGTAATTGTTGCTGATACAGACTTAGAACAGTACCAAAATAAAATATTTTGCACATATAGGTAAATTCTTTACTTCATGTTATCTAGCAAAGTTAATTTTTTTTTGTTTGATTTGTTAGTTTGCAGGATTTGATCCTTTTGAATGATCAAGTTCCTCTGGCCGTCATTTTGGTCTTGGTCAGGTAATGAATTTACTTCTTAAGTGTACATTAGTTACAAGTTGTTTCACTGCAGCCCTTACATACCTTAAAATAACATTTGCATCTCTTGCATGTACAAATAATTGAATATCTTTTCATACCTATTAATCCTTTAAAGCATGGTATCTACAATCCACCTTGACCTTTGTTCTATTCCTCTGTCTCATTTGTGTAAAGAGTGAGACAATTTGCTAATTTGTGTAACTTTAAGACTAAAAGGTAGGGTTGTTGATGGTATTTTTGTACTTTCTGGGTGATGTTGAAAGATAATTTCCCCTATTTATGCTTTACTGCTTTTAAAGCAATAAATTATTCTTTTCCATGCTAAAACTTTTAAAATTTTAAACTCCAGTTTGAGAGATTCAGATGAATAATTCACCATTCGACATTCTTCTTTCACACAAGGAAAGAAAGATCTTGAGCAGCTTATGGGTTAAAGAGGTTAGCATTTAGTTTCTTTTGAAATACAACATATATATTTTTTATTTTTAAACTTCTGGAACATGTTAAAATCTATTCAATCGTGAACTTTCATGAGATTTCATCCTCCATTTTATTTAACTTTTAGGTCAAATTTGTTCTGTTCTTAATTTGCTATTTTCATTATCAATATATTTTGCTTTTGATACTTGTAAAGTGCAAACATAAAATATGGCTTCCATGGTTCTTTGTAAAAGCCAAGTTTGATTGGTTTGTTTGGGCAACTGTCTGAAGTAGATGAAATGGAGGTAAGGATGTGCTCCATAAATTTAAGTAGAGGGGGAAGGGAGGGGATGGGGAGGAAGGGACTTGCTCCAGTGAAATAATTTGTTATTTTAACTTCTATTTTATGTAAATGTGACAATTTTGCCCTTACATCAGTAAAAAAAAATAGATTTTCAGTAAAAAAAAAAAAGGAGATTTTCAAATGCATAGAATACATAAAGCATGCAAAATAGTCTTAAAATGAAACTAAGAATCTCCTTATGGGATGCATTCATCAGGTATATGGCGAATACCACCTCCAAATCCACAAGAGCACTTAGAATGTCAAAAAAATATCGTGATTTTCAAAATACACATACCTCACAAATTTTGGTTTTGGAAACACTTTTCATCGTTACTTGATAGACATAAAATATATACACATTTATACATGTTCGATCTAGATCTTATCCTGAAAATACTCTAAATATATTGTATTTTAATATATAAATGTCATATATTACACCTGGAATCAAGTTACTGCCTTTGTTTGCTTTAAATTGCAGAAAATGACGAAAACAGACCAAAATGCGGCCTCCCCAGGTCACACTGCGGGTCACACTGAGCCACTGCGGCCTCCCTAGGTCGCACTGGGTACTTAGCCAAATTCAGCAATTTTCAGGGTAAACTAAGCGTAGTGTGGGTCGCATTGACCCCAGTGCGGGTCGCACTCAGCTTTTCAGCTTCCGACACAGTTTCGTATTTTGGGCATAATTGGTCATACGAACTCTGTTTTGGGCGTATGACCACTTTTCGGAAAGCTAACGAGACGCTCTACACCTTTCATGAAGGAAGAAAATCCAAATTCGAAACTTAAAATCCAGTGCTGTCCGCATTAACCGCAGTGCGGCCCGCATTCAGACAAAAAATACAGTTTCGCTATTTTTAGAAAGTCAGATCATGCCCGGTTGGCAAAGTTAGTGGTTCTAATTATGGAGAACGTGTGGGATACTGTTCCCCACGTTTCTAGGGCATAGAATGGGCTATATAAGGAGGAGAATTCTGCTCATTTAAGGGGAGGGGATCATCAATCCATACTCTACCAATTGAATTCCACATTCCACATCTACTTAGAGCAAAAAGTGAGGTTAAGAGCTTAGACAAAGAGAAGAAGAGCAGAATTTTCAGAGCAAGGAAGACAAGGCAAGAGATCTCCATAGGAGTAAGGGTTGTAATCATTTCTTTTCCAATTTCTCTTTGTTTTAGCCAACTTGTAATGAATTTCTTTTGTAAGTTTTGCATCTCCATGAGAGGCTAATTTCCTCTCTAGGGGTGTAGGCCAAATGCATGAACTTGTTTGATTTTATTCTATTGGTTCTTTGTTTTTATGATGATTGTTTGATTTGATTGTTAATTTCTGTGATTTATTCTTTGTGATCCCCATAATTTGTGCTTGAATTGTAGTTATCCCGCTTTAGGTCTTTTAGACTCCAAAGTAGCTCAGGATCATATAGGATAGTATCAATTATGTCACAAAGCCATTAGGATTTAGGTTAGAGAAACATCAACTTTTAATCTAAACCGGAACTACAGAAATTAAGGTTAGAGTTTTATATAAAATTTCACGGTTGGAGTCAAACCCTAAGTCGGGACATCTTGAACCAAATTAGAGATTGGTATGAGTTGCCTTCACCGGCTAAATTATTAAGTACCGAGATCTAAGGAGGTGATAGACTAACAAAAACTTTATATCCTAGATGATTAAGGCGATGTACTTTACCGTGAAGTTATGATCATCTAGGCACGTTACTAATTCACGCAAGTGACTCTTTTTAACATATTTGGTTAGAAACCCCATCAAAATCAAACATGAATTTAAACAAACCAAATAGATAGGATTAAATAAGAGATTGTAGACCGAAAGCCCCTAGATTCTTCAATCTTTGTCAAAACCCTAATTTCATTTTACTCTTTCTTAGTTTTTGTTTAATCCTTCAACTCCTCGGGTATTGAACCCACCAACCTTAGGATTATTAGTAAACACATTTCAAACCGAATTTTGAAACAACCAATTCTGATTTTAATCATTAAAGTTTTAACCTAAATTCTACATTTCTCTCTGTGGTTCGACACCCTAAGTACTACTTTGATAGGTTGTGCGCTTGCAATCAACCCCTTCATTGAGTATAAAGGATTATAAATTTAAAAGAAACAAGTACACAAATTATAGCCAAAACCCTATACCAAATTACTCAACATTACTGTAAATTTTGTATTGTTTAATTTTTACTGTGAAGTTCGTGTTATTGACATTGATAGATTTAATCTCAAATTTGGGGTTAATTGTAGGCATGGCTGGATCCAGTGAACTTGCCATCAGAGAAATCTCGGATGTGTGGATTCTGTAGAGAGCCTCTGCAGTTTCTTCTTTAGGTAATTTGGAGTTAATATCATCTAAAAGTTTGAACTTCCTGTAGTATTTGTTCCATTTATAGTTGAAATCTTTTCTCTTTAATGAATTTAGATTAATGAAAACCACCACAGAAAGCAGAGTTAAAGAGTTACCTCATAACCTGATTCATCTCCCCATAAAAATGCATGAAGGGAGAGTAGTATGGATTTACTCAAAGAGTGAAAATGAGATAGCAGCCTAGCTTGGTTAATTTAAGTAACCTTGAAATCAAATAGAGTTGTGGGTTCGCATGAAAGAAGCAAGATATTATATATGCTGGTCGTTTGCAGGGAGCATATGATGTGTATTACTACTACTTTTTTTTTGTTATTTTGTGGGTTTGCATGCAATATTTTCGACTTGTTTTATATTTCATTTCCGTGATTAGTACTCTAACATGTGAACTTACAGTGTGAAGCTTTTTAGATGTCAATTACCAAGATTCAATCCCTATTACTCAAGCATAGCATCAAAATTCGACGGCACTGACAAGCCTTTGAGTACTAGAGGTAACATGCTATATATATTTTTTTCCTTACTGGGTATGTTGTACCAGTCAGGCCTTTACTCATTGCTTTGTTGGACTTTTTGACCCATTTTCTCTGGTGGTAAATTGTGTTCCGGCAGCGATTCTTTTACCGCATGTATACCCTTGCAGCATAGGGGCATTCCTGGTATCTATTTGAAAAGCTTTCGAACAAGTCAGAGGCTCAGAGTTGAAAGCAAGGGCATACCGTATACATGTTGGTAAAGGAATCACTGTCTTATTAGTTGTATTATACTTCAAATAGATACCAGGAATGCCCCTATGCTTTTTATCTGAATCGCCGTCTTATTAGTTGTATTATACTTCAACATTCATATTTGTACAAATACTATCCCTGTTGCACAGGATAGGTGGTTTAGTTCACACTAAATAGGAGGGGGGGGGGGTTATTATACTTCAATTGTTAATGGTTGATGTCTCGTTATTTTAGCTACATTTCCGACCGAATATTGTACCAAAACCTGTGTCCAAAACTGTAAAATCGTGTTTATTACATTGATTATCTATAGAATATGGTACTGCTGCGTTTTTGTTTGTTTATTGTAGGAAACGGGCGAAGAAAGAGCGAAATCTGGCAATCTTGACATTCCACACGGGCCGTGCAACATATCACACGGACCGTGTCAGACCCTACTCGACCCCTCACACGAGTGCTGCACGACCCCGGACAAGAGACACAAGCACACGGTCCGTACATAATCTCACACGGACCGTGTCAGACAAATCCGGCAGTTAATCTAAGTTTTCATATTATTGCCTAATTAAATATGGATGGTTATGGAGCAATAAAAGGACGACCCCTTGGGCCAGACAGGTATCCAATTCGGACAGAAACGAACCCTAGGAGAGTTTTACAACAACTGACTTGGAGACGAAGTAGAGAGGAGGAAATCGAGAGAATTCGACGAATCTTCTTCGTATTTTCGGTTTTGTCATGAATTGTTTATCTTTTATTTGTTTTTCTGTTTTGAGAACTATGTTTGAGTAAATTTCTTAGTTTCTTGGGTTACGATGTAGTCGAATACTTTGTTTACTGATAGTTGTTTGATTATGTTTGATATTATGTATTTGCTTGTTTGTGTATGATTTTTATTGCTTATCTGCGTTGATTCGATTGTTATTTGGTTCTTACCATTAGGCTTGGCCACGTCTAACAAGGTACTGCGTCCAATTTGATCTTTCAACCAGACCAAGTATTTGAGGTAAATCAATGAACCGAGAGGGAAGATTAATTAGTAACCGAGAGGTGAACTTTTCAGCAATCGAGAGATGTTGAATACCTTTAGTAAACCAAACAAGTAACTTAGGTCATTCAAACCAACGAACGAGAGTTTAGGTTAGAACCCTAAGAGGATTGAATTTGTATTTCCATTATCGAGTTTATTAAACCAACAAACGAGAGTTGAGGTTTAGGAACATTAGGTATGGTCAGTTCATCCTAGACGGAATCAATCAGCACAGAAACCAGACAACTGTAGTTTCACTCGAGTCCGACATGGACCATGTAGGAGACTACACGGACCGTGTGACAGGGGTCGTGTACGAGAGTACACGGGTTGTGTCAGGTGAGAGGCAGAGTTGCAGATGAAATCAGAAACCCAGGAAACGCCTGTTTTAATTAGTTTTAAAATCCAATTTAGTCAGTTTAGTTTACTTGTATTTTTATATTATTGTCAACCAATATTTCAACTAACTCAACCCCTTTTCAACACTTCTATTTAACGATAAATTAGGTAAAAATCTAGTTAAGTTATTGAACCGTCCTATGGATCAATACCCGATATTACCAGTGATAGGATTGTACACTTGCAGTCCGAATCAAAAGTAGAATCGAGATTTAAAAAGTACAGCTTGCTGTACTGAAACTTTGTAGTACACTTTTGTGCGAACAATGCTTTAATTAATTTTAGATAATAATATTTTTAATTGAGTTGAAGGTTGTGGGATAATCATGCAAAGGACAGAGTACATATGCAAAGATCCAAGCAAGTATATGCATGTTTTGGGATGTTCATCCAACGGAGAAAATGTATCAGATTATTATCAATTATGTTACCATGGGATTATACCGAGATATCCTGGATTAGAGTACTTCATACTCTCGCCTCAATGTAAACCTTCCAATTATAATAAGTAATTGGTTGCTTACAGTGAGACATCCGTTTGCATATATGAAAATAGATCATTAGTTGACATCCATTTACATTTCAATTCTTTTACACCTAGAAAAATCAATCGGACATTTCATCAAAATATGTCATTATTTATGTATGAGAATTTTTCTTCTTATAATGTCCCCGTTGCAACGCACGGGCACGATACTAGTAATTTATTATGTACTTAGAGGCAAACACACTTCAAATGAAATAATTGTAGCACCCCAAGAAGCAAAGACACTTAAATGCAATAAGTGCAGCACCCAAATTTTTTATTGTTTCCTTGTTAGTTATAGTAACAAAAATCAATTATGGTGTTTAGTTATTTTGAAACGGTTTGATATATAACAAACATGTCCATCAGTAGTGAACTTATAATGAGTATATTTTCTTTCTTTTTTCTGTTGTGTTGATACGTGATTGAATAAACTGAATGCTAATGTTTTTTTTCTAATTAATGTTGTCTTAAGTTCATCCTTGTATAGCTTTGCTCAATATTTTTGTATATTAATGTTGTATTAACCTAAAATTCTTATCTCAATTTCTTATTTGGTACTTTTTCTTATTTTGTTGACACTATGAATTTATTATCTCCTTAAACTAAACTTTAGAGTTTTTTATTTTTACCCTTTTTTGTGACAGGCTTATTTGTTAGCTATCTCTATTAGTGTTGCGTTCAATTTGTCAAGTTTGCTTACTATCGTATTTATCACTTTGTACTATGATAGCGAAAAATATTGAAAATATAATGGAGATTGTGAAAACTTAAAAAACATAAATTGTATTGATAAATAGTTACGATACATGATATTTGTTGGGGCTAATCAACTAAAAAAGGACTTACTCAACCCTTAAGAGACTTGCTCATCTAACATGGATTCAATGGAGACTCACTCAACTAAAAGAGACCCAAAAGAGTACTCACTCACCCTAAGGCCTAAGCTTAGCATCACACCAATGGGCTTATTTATAATAAAATGAAACAAAAATGAACTGTTACAAAATCTTGCAATATATGCTTTTGAACCAGCAGAATTTTCTCTCTTTAATTAGCTATGATATTTATGCTTTTAATGAGCCGTTAATTGGCTGCATCATATTCCCTTTTGTTTCTCTCATTAATTGGTTGCATCATATTATTCTTGCTGATTTGATCTATTCTTATGAGTTGCTTGGAATTAATACTGGGGCGTTATTGATAACATTAGATTGTGGTGTTGTAATGTATCTCTATTGATTAATGCGATTATGTATTGGATTTCTTTCTAGTCCAAACTTGGGTTTTCGTTGTTTCTTGTCATTTCCTGTGAATGTGAAATGGTGACTCATAACTATATAAAATAAAAATTTGCTTTTGAATTGAGCAAAAAAAGTTGCTAAGAGCTGGAATTTGGAAACCTCTTGATATGTTTCATTTTCCTCTTGTTTCTTTATTGGATTTAAACTTGAATTACTTGTAATGACCACTCCTCTCTTAATTTGCTTCTTGTTACTAATGTGAGTTGTGACCTTCAACTTGTAGAAAATAAAAAAGTTGTTTAGATGGATTTGATTTCAGTTTTGGACTGTAAACCAAAATCCTATAACAATATTACTTGATATCAGTATAATCTATTCCTTGTATCACTGTTATCAATTAGTATCGGTGAATTATATGCGAGTGAATCTGTGCTACTATGCATATCAAGGGGTCCGTAATTACATATCAATAGTTTTGTTTTCAAAATTCTAATAGTTGATCCGAATTGTTCAACATGATTTCCATATAAATAAGTACTTGCAAACCGAATTATATTTTTTTTACTATTTTTTAAGATTGGTAGAAAATCACTTGATCTGACAATTATGGACCATCTAAAAACAATGATTTTTTATCTATTTTAAAAAATAGAAAAAAAAATATAAAATTCAGTTTGCAAGTATATTTTTATATGAAAATCATGTTGAACGGTTCGGATCAACCGTTAGAATTTTGAAAATAAAAATATTTATCGGTATTATGGACCAAATCGTGCTATGCATAGTATCATAGAGCAAAAAAAGAGTTAGTAACCCTTTTGCATTTGAAGCCCATTGTCGTCTCGTGGGGGCCCGGGTCCAGTTCTGATTGGTTAGGCCCAACTGGTAATAAAATCCAACCTTACTGGCAGGACAAAATTAATGTTCCGTTTTAAGATTTTGTCATTGTCCAATAATAGTATTATAGTTGTGGGCTCCTTTTGTAAGGTAAAATAAGGTATTCCAAAGTTAAATCTTGTTCATGACTAACATAACTGTCCAATGATAGAGGGTCATACGAAGCATTCAATTGCATAAAGGGGGAATTTCATGTATCCCCAAAATTAAGTAATATTAAAGTTTTTGAGAAAGATACATGAAATTCCCCTTTTGCAAAAATACGGTCACGTGATAAATAAAAAGAAATTCAAAACTATGAATACAAGATTTTAAAGACGTGTGTTTTTTTTTGGATAAAAATCACATTTTAATTGTTCAATTATAATACGATTGTAGAATCAATCCTCTTTATATTTATTTATCCAGGTGTAAAAATCCAAGTAATTCATCAATTCCACGAATTATTCATAAATCATATGACATACTTCAAATAAATTATTTGTATGTCTTAATAGTAATACATTATCTTACAAATAAATTTAAAATATATATTAAAACCAAGAGAAATATTTCAATCTCCGACCCTGACAAAATCACATCTCTTTATTTTTACCCAAAACCCTTTCATCCGCTAACAGATCTCCCAGTTTTACCTCCTTAACAAATCCATACTTTTCAGAGATAAACAAACAAAAATTGGCTGAAATCCGAGATCTCAGCCGTTCAACTTTTCATGTGCACGTATTTCAAAACAGCTGGTTTTTCTGCGCACGCATCTCGAAACAGTTCGACGGCTGGATCGGAATTGCAGGGATTTTAGGAACACTGTTCATTCGTTTTGGATTTCAGCATATTCGGATCCATTAGAAAGTCATGCAAATTTTCACACGTACACAACAATGTTGAAAGTTTTATCTCTCCAAAATATATAATGAAGCATTAATGATTAAAAATTTAGAGCTATTTAAAACTTGTCTGGTTATTTAAAATATGTTATTCCAAACATCATGAGATAATCGAGGATATTAAATACTGAACTTATAATTTATCTTTTGAATTATTTTGGCATTAAGCCATGCACCACAAACTTAAATTATCATGTGTCTCAGTAAATTTATTTTTTTAATTAAAACTTTAATTTAAAATTTAGACTTATTTTGTGTGTCAAATTATGGAAGGAAAAATCAGCCAAGTTGGACCGGAATTGGTTGCCGGCGATCTGATTTTGGACCGAGTTCCTCGGTTGGGATTTTTCAGCGAAAAACCAGTTCAAAACCGGGCGAATCAAGCTATTCTTCATGGATTCTTGACGTTTAGTGCTGATTCGCACTGATTCTCACTATTGGGAGCGATTTTTAAGAATAAGCGAAGGCAATTTGATTATGTGATAGCGCCGGCCCATGAAAGAAAGAGGCAAAGTTGAAAGGGTTGATTGGGATTTGGAAGAGATGAAACCGGGGTCCAATCTGCACCTTCAGTTTTCATTAGATCTGATCCAGTGGCTCAGAAAATGGATGGGAGAATAATGGAAAGGAGATGGATTGGGGAATGTGGGTATAACGGAAAGATTTGATGGCTCAGATCTGCACATTCACCATTGTTCTTGACTTCTTGCCGCATTTCATTAGATCTGCACTTTTTATTAAACGGGTATAACGGAAAGGAGAAGGATAGGGGAATGTGGGTCCTACTTGTTTTATTAAATTTTCTTTTTTACAGTTTGCAACCTTAAAATTTTAAGATTTTGTAAATCAATTCCAATAATAATTAAAATAAGATTTTGAGCTATTATCAAATTTTTTTTTTAAATGTGCCTATTCCAAATAAATTCCAACTTTCACCGTTCATTTCTAACTATTTCATACTTTATTTTCAGACAAATATACTTTCAAATAATCTGTGTTTATCGTATTTAATTTTATATTAACTAAATTTTCTTGTTCATTTGTCTAGAAAAAAATTATTTACTCATTAAATGTTACTATTTTATTGAAACAAATATATTCCAAATTTCCATACAAATACAATTTGCTTGTATTATATTGTATTAGTGGATTATTTAATTGTAATCATTTGTCTAAACAAAAATTGTTGACAAATTATTTTTTTTTATCAATTTTTTTCTTAATATTTTAGTATAAAGTGAGTTTCTAGCAAAAAAAAGTCCGAGTTTCCGATCCAATTCGGCCGATTCCGACCGATTCACCTTATTCGGATTCCACGGTCAAAAGACCGATTCTGATTCCAATTTTTTCTTCTATGGTACTGTCAATACAATTTCAGTTTGTTCGTTATATCCTTCACAATCTGTGCATTTCTAAATTTTGACATTAAGTTCATTTCGGGCAAATAAAAATTTGTCAATAAGGAATACAACATTTTGCATCTTTTTTTGTGACAACTTATGTATGAAAAATTAAAGATAAATCAAGCCATAAGCTAAATACACATGTTCAATACATCAAACGGACATCCATACACATATATATCCATGCATGTCATGCAACATATATACTCAACATACTCTTCACATGCTCACTACTTACATCAAGTAGCTCAAAGCTCCAAATCCAACTCCAAAAACAAGGCTCCATCCAGCATTTTGCCCCCTCCTACTAGCATCTGAGGTGGTGCTATCAGCCGATGAAATAGGCGCCGCAGCAGTAGTAGAGATAGGGCTTTTCTTTGTCTTCTTTTTTGCGGGCAAAGGCGCAGGTGCAGCAGCCGGTGGTTTTGGTCCAAATATTGCCTGTGGCAAGAGGACGCTGTCGACAGAGTATACTGCGAGTGGGAAGTCGGAGTAGAGGACGCTGCTTACTGGTGTGTCATTGACTCCTGTTGACACATTTAGCTGTTCCAGAAAACAGAGAACTGTTAATGAAGAAAGGTTTGCATGCCATTTTTTATGTACATGTTTAAGGGGCAAATGGTAGCTAGTGAGAACAAAAGAGGGGTAAGTCTTCTCTAAAAAAATTAAATTTTCAATTTTGTAATTTTTATATACTTCAATCAATATATTTTAGCCACATTTATAAAATAAAATTATATTACACTGAATTTTTCAATCCTTCAACCTCAAATTTTTAGTTCCATATCTTTTTGTGAAGAAATTTTGTATTTAATGGATTAAATGCTGATATTTTGTACAACAATTTCAAATGATTTGCTTGACCGAGTCAACCTTCAGTAAGACCATGTGTGTAGTTCTTAAAAATAATTAAATGCTTCCGTTATATGGAGCTTCAGGCGTATGTTCAAGCTAAATTTGCTTCGCATATGCATATTTCTGAATCAAGGAGACCTGATTTTGAGGCACTCGTTCAAACGAATTTTGCTTTAGGAAAAAAAGGTAAAACAGTAAATTGAAAAGTCCTTGGAAAAATACAAACAAAGGGAGAAAAATAATATTTTTATATAATGTTATTCATTCTCAATTAATGTTCAAGCCCACCTTATATTTTGACAATCTTAATAATAAATTTTAAAAAATATTAAATATGTTATTGGATATAAAGATAGTCCAAAAATCAGGTTTCATGCATTAATCGAAGTATCATTTGATGATGTATTAATACCATTGATTTTGCATCGTTGTAAATTTAACTCACTTAATGTAATATAAAACATACTATCATATTTCATATAAATAATGTGTATAAATAGAATTAAACTTTAACTTTATTTTAAAAAACTATCATAATAAGAATTGTCAAATGATCTCCCTCTTCATTAAATGCCCTCTAAATCCAATATGTTACTCTTTAATTTTCATGAATCTCAATTTGTGGACGCTGATAATTTTCAATGTCCATCTTAATAACATTCGATCCAAAACATGCATTTGTAAGAATATCCTCTATATCAACATTTTTTTCCTACCTTAAAGATTTTTTTTCATAAATCAGATTTAAAAGTAATTTTTTTGAAAATAAGTATTTAGCAAAGGTACGCACACATAGAAAGTAAATTTGACCCCATTTATTTTACAAAAATTTTAAACTTAGATCCCCATACGTACTTTGTTTAAAAAAATTCAGTTATATATATATGTGTGTGTTTATATTAACCTCATATATTAAAATTCTGCCTCCGGCGCGCCAATGCTAATCAATGAAGTGGAAAGATATGTCTGTGATAATGTGATTGGTCATTGGTCAAAAGCATTGGATACCGTTGCCAATTGTGAAAAATAAATGTACCCGGAGTACTTTGGGGCTCAGCTGATACAAGCTCATTCCACACCCGTGAATTCTTTTCAAGAGAGTACGTCCAAATTTGATCGGATCGAATCAGGAGTACGTATCCTCTGAGATATCTCAATTTTTGCATGACCGACGTGTCCGGTGCCTATTCGGGTCAGCTTAGGGAGGCAGTATTATTTGAGCTTTGAGATTCGTGCAGATCGTATTTGAACGATTGAGATATTCCAAAAAGGTCACGCAAAGTTTGAGATATCTCAGAGGATACGCACCCATCGAATCAGGCGCTCAGTATCTAGGCCGGATCTGCTGCAACGCTGTATATATAAGGATCACTGCTATTCTAATTCGATACATCCGATCTAAAATAAACGGGTCAATTTTAAAAGTCGCATACCGTCAGATTAAAATCTAATGGCTTAGAAGAATCCTGTTATCACGGTATCACCAGTCACCACTATATATTCAGCGTATGAAAAGCAGTAAAAGAAATAATAATCCTGTTGGTATATATATGATATATCTATCTACCTGGTTGCTGGTGGTGGTCACATTCATAGTATACACACCATCATTTCCTGACGCCTGTGTGCTAACTGGGTTACTCGCCGACTGGAACGTGGTAAGACTGTAGAACCGAGGTAACACATGGTACAGCACAAGCTCAACCTGCTCCTGTGCGGTGAGGCTGTTCAATGTACCGGCTTTGAGCTGGTTAAACGCATTGTCGGTCGGTGCAAAGATTGTCAGACCGTCGTAGGAACTGTTCAACTGGCTCGCAATCTGTGTACTGACCTGGGTCTCTTTGAGCATCCGCAAGAGTGTCGTGTACTGGCTTCCTTTTTCTAGAATGGTGGTTAGACTTAGCGGCGCTGGTGTCGGGCCCGGCGCAACCGGTGCAGTTTTTGCATGGGTAGTGGAGAAGAGGAATATGGTCAAGATAAGGAAAGAGAAGTATAGGGATGAGGAAGCCATTTGGTTACTCACAGTGTGTAGTGTGTGCTAAGTGTGAGAGGGATTGAGAGCTTGATTGAGGTTTTGTAGATGTGCGAGGGAACAAAGGTGGAGGGGGAGGCGGTGGAATGAGCTGGCTTAATGGGAGACTTGAGATGACTGTGGCCTTTTTAGGTCCATCTCTCTTGAGAGTAGGTCCGATGGGCATCTGACATACTTTGGTTCGACGGGTTCAATAACCGTTAAATATACTTTAAGATTCGTGCACATTCTTCGACTTTCATGTAGGTATGCTTTATTTTTGTGCACGCAGATCATAAGATGAATCGGACGGTTGTAGAGCTCGTTGAATCTAAAAGTAGGTCCGATCGGCATCGGACCCACTCTGTTCTCATCGCTTTACTATAAGATCAATGCAATATGATATTGATACCCAACTTGTCCCAGCCTGTATATTTTATAGCATTGAATTAATTATCTAAAGGGACATTTTATTCCGTCATCAACTACCATTTATTGCTTGGAACTTAAGTAATAATTAATTAGTTCATAATATTTGAGTTAATGTTAATATTTAAGGTTCTATTTTTTTTTCCTTGAAGATGGTATGCTTTACATCTTTCACTTACTTGAAAAGCACTGAAAATGTGAATAATAATTACACATAAGAAGAGAAGAGAAAAAAGAAATTAGAATTTCATTGCGAGTAATTAATTACTTGCACTAATCTTAATACAAGCCAATCTATTGAGAAACGAAATTGATCATTAATTTGCAGTCACAACAATTTAATTCAAAGTGAAGTAATCAAATTAAGGTCTGAATATATGACCAGATTTAGAATTTCAGTTTATCAACATATAAACCACATTACCTCTTTATTTAAAAAATAATTTACTAAGTAAAATTTGACCCAGATCTAGATGCAAATACAAATAACTTGTGGAGGCATAATTTGATCCCTCAAGTAATCCATACATAAGCATAAATGTTTATCAAAACTAAAAATGAGAGGACCAATTTGATGTGAATAAAAAAGGCAATTTCTGGTGGTAAAGTTGGGGCGTCACAACTGTCCCAACAGGCCATGTAAGGTATATATGGATAACTTGTTTTCTACTCATTGTTTACAAGTCCAATCATTGATTATTTATTTGGCATGTCCTCTTCGATCAAATGGATGGCGACGTACAAAAGACTCCGGTTCTGGATCTTGAAAAAGCTTATTATTATTCAATTTCCCTGTAGATCTATGTCACTGGCATCGCTTGGGAGCATATATAATTGAACTGGCATAAAGAAAAATTATAATTATACATATAGTACTAGTTTAGTATTTAAGAACATGAAAATAATTTTGATACAGTTGAAATTTGACTGTTGAGACGGAGTTAAAATTGAGAGAGTCATGAATAATGTAGTTTAGTGCTTTTATTTATAAAGGATATAAAAATTATTGATGCATACAAAATTATGAAGTTTTAATTTATAAGAGAGTTTTAACCTTCTTTCTCTCTCACTACGTGTGTGTGTGTATTATCTCAGTTCGTAGATACACACTCCACACAACTCACTCTCTAAAATTCTGAGTAGAGACATGATCGAACCTTATGCTCTTTCCAACAGAAAAGTTATGCCATAACCACTGTGCTACCACAACGTTGGCTCTCATTAAGTATATCATCCGCCCCTACTTTGCAGTGTGTCTAGCTAGGCTTTCTCATAAAAAAAAATGTTTGAATGCAATTCTTAAAGAATTCGCATCCTCTGAGATATCTCAACTTTGCGTGACTTTAGAGAAAATCTTAACCGTTTAAATAATATTGGTCTCCTGCGCTATCTCCGAATAGGAACCGAAAACATCGGTCACGCACAAATTGAGATATCTCAGAGGATATGCACTCACTCTTAAATGGGTTATGGCCAGAATGATATGATTGCACAATGTCTTTGATCAGGGGCTGAACTTCATCAAATTTGTTGAGTGATCAGTAACTCATTATGCACATGTCATTAACAGGTTATATTACATTGGTAATAAAAAAAAATTAGACTTCTCAATTATAAATATATCATTAAAAAAATTTAAGATTTGCAGCGCTCATCTTCGGATAATTTGTCCTGTCATGGATGTCGTCAATGACAAAGCCTCTTATTGGCTTATTGCCCATTCTATGGAACAATTTACGTTCCAAATTACTGACATGTGGGTCCCACCTGCACCGTTGGTTATGTTTTGCAGTGACTAATTGGATCAGGATCTGTAGATGTAAAAAGTATGAATGGATGCTCTCGTGCTCACTAATTAAATTTAAAAGTAGAGATTTGTGATAATTTTAAACAATTATAAATATAATCGAAATTTGATGTTCCATGTTGTGATATTTATGAGGTATAATATATCATGCCTTAAAAATGATAAAATTTGATGTGCATTTTATCGTTCATCAAGTAATTTGAATTTTTCAATAGTAAAAAAATAATGGTACATAATCATCACCAAATAATATAAATTTTTATGAAATTTAATTTAGAGTTAGATTCGATTGGGGCAATTTAACTAGAGTTACAAGACTTCTATTCGAATTTAGATTAAATTATTGGGGCAAAATTGAACTAAACGAATTCTTGTTAATTGCTCTGATGCTAGCACAAGAATTATATTTAATTTCCTTAGCAATTAATGACACAATTTGGTGTATGTCTGTTAGAAGAGAACAATCAAGAGTTATGCTTTCAATTCGTTGTAAGAAAATACAAATAGTATGTCCTTTTCCACAAGTACTAATTAAAGACAAAAAATGAAATAAAGAAGTACAAAAAGATCCACATGTTATAATAGTATCTTAAAACCAAATCTTTAGGTGAAGCAAAATGTATTTTTCTTCCTTCTCTCTTATATATTTCCATCTTGTGTTTTTATTTACTGTTATGTGTCTGTCATCTGATCTACTATATTTGCATTTGTTTGGTGAAATTAAAATCTCAGGTGCTAGATTTGAATCATTGTATGGTTCCATCATTTTTTTTTTCCTTTTCATTTTGAATGAAATGAAAGCATTGCATAAAAGTCTGATGAAGAACGAGTAATTAAACTCAGTTGAACCATTTTTGCATTAAACCAATCGATAGATGGTACAAGAGTGTCTAGGTTAGCTGGTTCAGGGGCAGAATTTCTGTCAGGATAGGGCACTAATCGAATTCAAATTTTTGTTCTCTTTCATTTTATTTATGAAATAGAGTATCACAGATCTGGAAAAGAAAATACATAGAATTGACCAAAACTCAAAAAGAATCGGTTCAAGAATTGAACTAACTCGGACCAGGAGTAGAAACTACATCGGATCAGAGGTAGGCACACTAAACAATTAATACTGGATCGTTAAAAAATTTAAATCCAGAGATAAACACTTGCCTACCTTAATCTCTTAATTTGTACGTGGATCCGACAGTGGCTGGACTGCTGGAGATGGCAAATAATACAAGATAATTTACATTTGCAAATTGGGAGCAAATGGTAGTTGTGACATGTGCATCCCTACTGGCACGAAGTCGCCATTATCCCATCTGGCGCCGATATTCTCCATTTATTGACAAGCATATTTCAGCCTTCTCCAGCTCCAAATGCATGTGTGCCTTTCCCCCAATCATATTCATACCATCTCCCATTTTATCTTTCTTCCTTCGCTGTAAAATGAGACCCATGCCAGACACTTGGGCTCAACTAAAAAATTTGAAGTCTCAAGAGGCTTTCTATTTTTCTACTGGACTGCGGCAATGTTAAAAGAAGTTCATAATAATCTAGGCCCAATAAGTCCATCATAATATCGGCCCAGACCGGCCCGTATTTTACTATAGCGTAGAGAAATTCTTATCGACCTAATGCGATTCTTTCACTGCGAGCTCTCTCATGGCGTTTACCAGACTTCACTGTAGCAGTAGCACTGTGCTCTTCTCTCGCCTGCGCACCTGCTCTCCTCTCTTAGGATCTCCCCTGGTTTCATTTTCTTCTCTCCCTCTTTCTCGCGTCGCCAATCGACGAACTCCGGTCTCGACATCTGTTGCCACAATGGATCAGAATCCGACGGTGGACATTGAGCCTCCCACGCGGAGGAAATGGAGACCTGTGTGCCTTTACTACACGCAAGGGAAGTGCACGCTGGTATGACATTGCTGTTCTTAAATTTGAACTAAGATGTAGTTGAAATTGAATTTCTCTAGGCTGAGAATTGTTTTATTTTTAGATGGAAGATGGTTCACACCTTGAGAAATTTAATCACAATTTAGAACTAGACCTCGGTGTCAATGAATTGGTGCTAAACAAATTGAGACCTCAGGAGCTGGATTATCTCTTAGTTCTTGATCTGGAAGGGAAAGTTGAAATTCTTGAGTTTCCTGTTGTGATGATTGATACAAGGAATATGAAGTTTGTTGATTCTTTCCACAGGTGATTATACTTTCTGTAGTTCCAGTTTGTGATTACTCTCATGATATTATGCATATACCATAATTCAGTTCGAGAAAACTATAGGATTAGAAAAGCAAAGTATATATAGGCCACAAAATAATTTTGCACTGTTCATTTCTCTTTCATCAGTTTTGCTTGGCACTGGTTTCTCTTCACAGATTTTTTATTCAGGTTTGTCAGGCCAACCATGATGAGCGAGCAAAGAATTGGAGAGTATATAGAAGGAAAATATGGGAAATTTGGAGTTGACCGGTAATAATATACTCATAATTTCCTTCTTGTTTTTCATGATAGAGCTGGTTAAGCCATTTTTCTCATCTAGAAAATCTCTTCTTTTATCCCAAATTTTGTAGAGTATGGCATGATACAGCCATCCCTTTCAAAGACGTGCTCCAAGAGTTTGAACAGTGGCTTGCAAATCATAATTTATGGGAGAAGGTAGAAGGAGGGATTCTTAATAAAGCAGCTTTTGTCACTTGGTTAGTAACACTTTATTGGGGAATAATTTTAGTGTGTTCCTTGGCATTATCTCAAAATCATTTCTTGCAATATTAGGCGTAAATTTATTACATCATATACACATGGTCTCAGGCCATCCCAAATATCATGGGTGCCTTACAAAAATATCTTAGTTGTTTAGTCGCCAAATTTAATTAATTTAACCATATTGAAATCAGTGTATATTTGTTAATAGCTTTAATACAAGCACACACAAAAATTCTATGGGAAAAAATAGGGGAAAGTTGACGAATATACTTTTTACAACTTCCAGAGATAGTTCCTGTTACCTTTATGATACTGATTCCTCTTTCTGACCGCTAACTGTAGCCTAGCACAAGGAGAGCATCTACATTTCTTAATTGGGGTGATTTTGGAAAAATCAAGCAATTTACAACTGTAGATAAAATAGTGCTAGCTGGAACAGCTGTAATGTTTGGTGGATTGTAGGGACATTCATGGTCATACTTTCCAGTAGTATGCATTATGAGTTTAGATTTTGGAAGAGGCGCGGATGAAATTCTGTTTGCTGTTACATATTATTTTATTCAACTTCTTTTAGTTTATATCTAGAATGACTTGTTTATGCTTCTTAGAGCTTTTTTTTTTTTTTTACTATTCAATGACATAGCTTTTGTGCTGAGGAGAAACAAATATTCTAATGACCTATTTCTCTGTTTTTAAATCCAGTGGAAACTGGGATCTGAAGACAAAAGTTCCAGACCAGTGTCGAGTTTCAAAGATAAAGTTACCATCTTATTTCATGGAGTGGATAAATCTCAAAGATATCTTTCTTAACTTCTACAATAGAAGGGTAAGCATGTTTATGTAAAATTATCTCTTACTTCCCAAGCCATGACGATGTCACTGACTCACTGTAACTGAGCTGATCAAAGGGGGGTAGCAATTTAAATGATTGTAGTTAGTGTTTTTCATTAGTCTGTTTGTTTCAAACTGAATAGGAACTAGCCCAGCCAAACTTTTTATTGAGTTTGCATAATATAAACTAAAGAGACCGAATAAACCCATCAAATTGAAAATCCAACCAGATGTACCATACTTTAATTTGGTCAAATTGAATTAGTATGAAATGTCCAACTTATAAGCAATATTATTGAATATTACTTTGCTTATCCATGTATTACTATGTGCAATATTTCAAAATACATAATAAATATCAAACCAAAAACTGAACCATCATAATTTTTAAACCGAACCGAACCTATCGAAGCAAAGAACAGAATTTCTTTCAACCAAAAAAAAGGATTCGGCTCAAACCAATTAACTAATCTGAACACCCCTCTTTGTAGTCTATGCTTATTAAGAATAGTCTAAAAGAACAGTGACTGGGAGTCGATATGCTTAACAAAAAAAATAACCTTTACTAGTGTATTCCTAGTTGTTATCTTTCAAAATTTCAAGAATTATAGTAACTTCAGAAAAATTACATGTTTGTCAAAACCAGTGGAAAAGAAATTAATGTTCACCTCATCCGCTCTCACATTTGTTGAAGGAACATCAAGAGAGCATTCCACAGCCTTCCAGCTTCTTTTGACAAACATATGCAAATTTAAGGGGTATTTGTGGATATTTCCAGATTTTCAAAGGGTTATATTAATTTCTTCCAATTTGTGGGGATATGTTTAATTTTACACTTTCAGGCTAAACAATATGCTGACATTTGCAGAATTTCTAATGAAAATGCTCTCTTATGCTCTAATGCATTATGCACTTGCTTATTAAAATTTAATTGACATTTTTAGGCAACCGGAATGATGACCATGATGAGAGAACTACAGATGCCAACATTCGGCAGTCACCATCTTGGAATTGATGATGCAAAGAACATAGCGAGAGTTCTTCAACATATGCTTTCAGATGGTGCTCTTATGCAAATAACTGCAAGAAGGGGTTCTTCAGCTAGTGGTGATGTAAAGTATACATTCAAAAATCGGATTTGATCAAGTACTTTTGGCACCTTTGGCTGTGCAGTTTGGAGAACGGGAAAAAGAATAACAGTCTAACACGGAATAGTGGATGAGATTATATGGTGGATAGAGAACCATTGAGCAGATATTTGCTTTCGAGATACCTAGAGTTTTGGTAGTGCGTGAAGGAATTCAATATGCCCTTTCTTTATCCTTTTGTTTTTCATATTGACGAAGATATATGAACAGGTTAGGAGCAGAAAAGCTAGAGTTATTGTTCTTCTTAAATGACCATGCTTGTAGGATGCCATTTTTGTCAATTTCTTGATGTAAATCTCTGGAAGGACTGACACATGTTATTTATATAATTTACTGTACCTAAAGTCAATTCGCTTGTAGCAGAATAATATTTCCTGCAAGCAGACGGAGAAAAGGCTCCTCTAGTAAATGCTCTCTTTGCATTGGGTTTTTTCAAAGAAAACAGTATATAACCAGTGTCTTTCTGACATTAACTGTATTTCTTTGTTATGAGGTGGAGCTCTTGTACTATAGTGTTGCCTGAAACAGGTGCCATCTCTATGCCATAGTCCAGTCCAATAAATTGGCTCTATTGCTGTTTATCAAACTCAACTAATAACTTCTTAACACTTGAAATACTTGAAAAGCTAGAGAGTGATGAAATGCAGAATTGCAGATACAACAGTGAGTTGGCCCAGCTGGCTTAGGATTCAAATCCTCTCCAGTACTGCAGAGGATGGGCCTCACTTTACGGTTTGAGATTAAATCTCAACCAGTTGAGATTCAGGGAGACCTAAGGGGCAGTATTATTGGACTTTGAGATTTGTGCCAAATTAAAAAGAATGGTCCGGATTCACTAATTGTAAAAGATTCCCTTGTGCAATATTGGAGGGGACAAACTTGGGTCCGATGCCCATCGGACTCAAACTGAGTTTGATGGGTTCCAAAACCGTCTTTAAAATTTGTGCTTGTCGCTTTAATATCCGTACACATTTTCTTCAATATCTGTGTGCACGGATGTTAAAGAGGATCGGATGGTTTTAGAACCCATCGGACCCAAGTTTGTCCCATATTGGAGAGGATGTGAATTGATTTGAATCCCCTCTCTTGAATGTGAGATCTTATTTTCAACATATGCTCATTCCTCACAGAAACCATCGTAATCTAAGTACAGTAAAGCCCAATATAGTGGGCCTAGTTTTGTCTACCAAAAACCCCACCGTTGATGGCCCATTAAAATCCCTCTGCAGACTGCAGCATTTGGAACCTGATAGGGACGCGTTAGGTATTCCCTGCGCTGGTCCACCAACACCTTACCTCACTGACAGGTGGAGCAGAAACACCCGGCACATGCAATAAACAGGAATTGACTTGGGTCAAAGACAGAGAAAAGGAAACGTTGCTTTCAAGGGCACCTCAAAAAGCGTGCAGCTCACGTGGCCTCTCTCTGTGCGTCTAGTTTACCGGAACTGGGACCAGTGCCTTTTTCCTTCGCTGATCATGCCATTAGCGTTGCTCGGGTTCCTATCCTGTCAGATATCTAAAACACTGCCTTTTTAATCAATCCAAGCAGTTGATCCATTTCCATGTGAAAGCGCGCATCTTGAATCAATCCAACGGTACTGATTCGTCGGATAACGGTCAGGAACTGAGACTGTGGATCTGCGATAGGTTATGGACTCCCTAGTCCCTCCCCTGCCCTGCTGAGCTCTATCCAATCCACTTATCCGTACGGTCAGCGACTGGGTCACTGGGCCGATCGGAAGGAGCATCAAAGGTGTCCGTGCAGGTCAAATGAGAAATCACCACCTGTGAGTCTGTGAGACTGTGACCCGTGACAAAGATTGGGGATTTTTTTCTTCTTTTCGAAAGATCTCAGGGGATCAATGTAGCATTTCTATTTCTTGTTCTACTAGCTGGAGTCTGGACAAAGTGAATGTTTGTTCCTTTATAGCTTTTGTATTGTGGCGTCAGTACAAGTGCGTTCATTTAAACTTCAAAAATTTAGAAACATTTATGCAGAAACTGTATTAGTGTTCAATATTATTAACCGACTATTATGAATATTTATTATCAATCAAGTAGTACCGTATCTAAAAAATATCTCCCCCTATCAGGAAGGCACAAAATATCCTATCATATTACAAATTTTGTTAACAAGTCATTCAACAATTCAATATTTACAAAGAATATTTTAATCTAGATTCGAACCTTCAATCTTTCACACAATAAGCATTGTATTTGTCTCTCTTTTTTTAAATAATATTATCTTATTCTTAGATCAAAAATTAACTCTCATCATACAATTTTAAACCAGTTCGAGGCCTATTAGCTTCACAGCACCATTCTATTTGAAACTTTTATATCAATTGATCTTGTTTTAGGCAACTAAAATTTAAACAATGTAAATATATAATCACCTTCTTATAATTAATATTGATACCGTACCTTTTAGAATAATGATGGCGTTATCTTAGGAAATGAACCGATAAAAATATATATAAAATTTTCATCTTTGATAATTCAGTTTGAACCGTCTATGTCTTAATTAAGCACTTTCATCGAGAGCCTTAAAATATTTTTAAGACACTAAAATCATTACTTAAGCTTCTGTTCAATGCACACCATACTAACCGAAAATCCGTTTTGGTCAATTGGACCAGGGTTGCAATTCAATCAGAGTATCTGACAGTCTGTCAAGCAACGAATGAAGAGTACATTGCATTTTATTTCTTGTTTTATTTACATATACGAAGAAGAGTACTTGTGTTTTTACTACCCTTATCGAACTTAATTAATTACGCGGTAACTTTACCGGAACTCCGGAAGTGAACCCAACCAGTATTGGTCCCGTAACCACACTCTCTCTCTTTTCCCTCTGTTTATTCATTGATCTCCCATCCTACGTAGATGTGCGTGATTTCTTTTTGAGCTCTCTCTGTCGTTATTAGCAAAACCCAAAGTCCGGTCAAAGTCCTAAAAAGGTATAACTTAAATCTCGAACAGTGCCCTCAAAATCTTAATCGCAAAAAAGCATCCCGGTCCTTTAAGTTATAACAAATTAATAATAGTATTTTTTGCATGTGAGCCGCCTTGCGGTTCTTAGTATACATGCTCATGCTTCCTCTCACAGGTTTATGATCTTTTCAATTCTCATGCACCTATTAATTTTCACATAAATATACTAACAGTAAGCATGTGCATGTCCTCACGCATACAGCCTTTTTGGAACTTTCTACCGGCTCCTTTTCCACTGTACCACGCCTCTCCCATGTGAATTGGTCTCCAGCTCATTCTCTCCTGCTTCACCAAAACTAAAACCCCTTCTAATCTAATTCTAATTATAATCGCCTGACTAATTTGCTATTTGTTATCCCACTTGTGGGCGCCTACAATTCTCTGATCATAACAGCAATGAGTCATATATTTCTGTTTTTTTTTTTTTAATATACCAAAGACAAAGAGGGGGAGAGAGAGAGAGAGAATTGTATGACCAGAAAAGGCTCCAACAACCTACCACACCCTACGCAGTACACAGTACACATTGTGGGATTAATTAATACAGGTCTCAATCCTCCGGACAGGCCTGTCTATATGTTGTGTAATATTAATTGAGTATGGCTGCGAGGATGATACCACGGCTTATATTATACTAATTCCAAAATCTATCAAATTGGTTTCAAATAGCAAATTCAAATTGTTCAAACTGATCTATTTCATTAGTTGTACATTTAAATGCAAAATTTATAATTTTTTGAATTTATTTAGTATCAAGTCAAGTAATCAAATGTAAGAATTTTTTAAGTTAATTTGAATACAACCATTTTTTAGTATTTTTTACTGCTTGATTGATACTAAAATAACTCGAAAAAATATAAATTTTACATGCAAACACATCACTTGTACAATAAATTAGTTTGAACGAATTGAATTTGTTATTTAAAATCTATACAATTAGTTTTGAAATTAGTATCATATAACACTGATGTTATACTAACCGGACTCAATATTAATGTTGTAGCGAATCATCAATATATTTGTGGCTTGAAATTCTTCACTTATTTCTTTTTTACATATCAATTCAATTACATTCTTGATTTAATTTTCTTAGGCTTATTACGTGTCAGATACGTGCATCAGTCAAAAGCAATACTGATATAATCAAAATAGGAGAGCAGAACTATGCTATTTCAATCTCAACTGTTAAATTTTTTCATGATCTTCAAATAAGAGAGCAGAACCCTGCTATTTCAATCTCGATCAATTGTTAGTATAATAACAAAGTCCTGTTCTCCTATTTGGAGAGCAGCGGTGTCGGTCAGATCAAAATAATGGTCATACTGATTATAATCAATCTTTTAGAAACTTGTAAAATATATGTTGTAATGGAAAACCCCCAGAAAGGGCTGTCATGGGTTGGAGTACTAAAAGGCATTGATTACTGTACCCCGCCTAAATTAACGCTTCAAACTTCATCATAAAATGCGCTTTTGTTTTTTAGCTTGGACCGCAAGTGTTGCTGGAATTTAACTACTGTTTCCATTAATGGCATGACGGAATTTAAGCGCCAATTTAAAAGTACGAATTTCAGTTATGTCTGAATTACTGAAAATACTGCAGTTCTATTTCTGTTATTTAGTACTTATACTTAATAATGTATGTATGTATCCATTTGAAGACTTTTATTAAAGTGCTCCACCTGGCAAATGGTGCTGTTTTGACCACCAACCGCACATTGTTTGCTTCGCTTGCTTTTCAATTTAAGCCTTTGATTAGATTGTGATATATACAAGCTGGCATGCAGTTCTTAGTTCTTAGTTCTTACCAAAGCCCATACATCATACATTGGTTGGGTTGTCCAAGCAGGTGAGTGGAGCCAGGGGTTAATTAAGGGTTAAGAAATGCAAATAATAGTCCCAAATTCTCTATGGAAAAGGGTTAAGAAATGCATGAAAAAATAAGTAATATCTCACATTTAAGCAGACAACTGAAGGTACCAATAGAGGCAGAATTAGAAAACTATAATAGAGGGTGCTAAAATTTAAAAGTAAAATATATTGTTGGTAGAAATTGAACTCAAGTTCTCCACAACCATAAGATAAACTCTAATCACTAGATCACAAGTAAACATGTGATATTTTATGAGAAAAAGACTATATAATTTTTTTTTAAAATAATAAATTTAATTGATATAACTACAATTTTAAAATCAATAGGGTGGCTTAGCACCCGTACGGATGAATGTAAATCTGCCCCTGAGTACTAGATTATTAATTTAATTGCTTTGGGTGGGCTGCCTTGACTATTGAGCAAAATTTGTTACAATATTTTAGTATTTTAAGGAAATAAATAGACAGAATGTTACTAGACTTGATTTATGGTCATATTGTTTGGAATTTAATAATGAAATATATTAAGAGCGCTAGACCTAAGACCTAATTAATTGTTCATGTAAATATTACAAAAATTATACTGTAAATCTTTCCTTTAAGTTTGTGTAAGCATGTTATCCCTTTCCTTTTAAGTTTGTGAGACATCTCGCCTTATGTTATAATCAGAGGCAGTCAGGCAGATCATAAGTGTAGCTGGGGTGCTAAGCCACTCTAAGTTTTCAATTTTTTATTATCAAGTATGTGAAATTCTTGCTAATTTTTTTTTTTATATATGTATTAGCACCTCCAATAATAATAAAAATTTAAAGATCTTGAACTTAAATTTTAAAAATCAAGATCACAGCAGATTGGGTATTCCTGGCCTCACTTTTTATTTGGACGTTTCAATTTCTATGTTTGCCCGATGAAAAAGGGAACCAAATCCTTCTAATTTAATTTGGAAAGGTCGTGAAAAATAATGTCCGATTCAATCTTGTCTTATATTGTGTTATTGTGTTATATTGTGTTCTATACTCAAATTCTGATTCTGTCCCTGATTATAATTATGAAGAATTCAGTCTACAATAGAACTTCTTTTTAAGTTTTAAGTTTATGAGCAAGTTATAAACTTGTCATAGGCACCGATATTTTATTTCCCAGACAAAATAATTGAAGTTTCTATGTGTAGCTTCAAATAATATACAACTTAATTCTAGTACAAGCTTTTTGTTCCAAAATAATAATACACAACTTAACTCTAGTACAAGCTTTTTGTCCCAAAATAGCATAACTATCTAAATAAAATAAATAAAACACTGTGGACCTGTTCGGCAGAGAAAGAGAACAGGAATGAGTTTGAGATTTAAACTAAGTTTTACTATGCTCATAGAAAAAAAAAAGTTTCAGTTAACGCGCACAATATTTGTGCCAAATAGGGCTTCTGTGTGTTTTTCTTATTGTTAACTATTATTAAAGTTGTGCTATCAACTTTCATATTTTATGTTTTTCTCAATGAAGAGTATTAATCATTATCCTTCTCTTTTAATGGATGTAAAACATTCAGTTTTTTTTTTTCTTTTCGGTTTTCACCGAGGGCAACAAATTAAGTTTATTTTGGGCAAAACGAAAGGTTTATAAGACATAATATCAAAATAAAAGTAAACAATAAAATTTTGCTTAACAAACAATTTTCCTTGAAATGATAATATCTATTTATCGAACTCTTTCTCAATGATATAAATACAAATGAGTGATTTTTAATATCTATTGTAATTGTATATTACACAACGATCCTCGCTAGACTATCACATATCTTCAATTTCAAGGTCTAAATATTCAATATGAACCTTTCAAGTTATCTTTATACAAAACTGTACTTGCAGATCAAATTTTTTATTTTATTTTTTATAATTTTTTACTATTTTGTTAGGTAGGTACAAAATCACTTGATTTAAAGTTTCTAAAACATTCAAAAGATTTATATTAAATCACAAAAGTAGTGATTTTTTATCTATCTAAACAATAGTAAAATAATTGTAAAACATATAAAATTTGATCTTTAGCTAGAGTTCTACAGAAGGGCCGGACAGGGACCCCACGAGCACGGGCGGTGCGCGGGCACGGGTGGATACGAGCACGGGCGTCACGGGCACACGGGCATACGGGCACGGGCATCACGGGCAAAAATTTCAAAAATCACGCCCTGCCCGTGTAATGCCCGTGCCCGCCACGGGCTCGAGGGCAGGACGGGCCGGACACCGCCACGGGTTCGGATTTTTTTTTTCTTTTTTTTTTTTTTTTTTTTTTTTTTTCTTTTTTTTTTTTTTTTTTTTCTTTGAAAACCAATAAATTATAAATCCAAATTCATGCCAATTTAAATTCATTTGACATGGTTGTAACTCGATAATTTTTGTTATAATAAAATATAAATTAAAAATTTCTTAAATCAATCACTTTAAAAATAAATTTAAACTCATTTGACATGCTACAGAAGAAGTTCCTCCATGTGCATACGGTGGTATCGGTTGATGTGCTTGTTGTGGAATAAACATGTTTGGATCATTTGAAGTATAATACGGTGTGGTCATTTGAGGAAGTTGTTGACAATTTAAATCTAACATTTTGGTCCATTCTTTGATAATGTTGTGGATAATTAAGTTGATAATTAGATGGTGGCATTTGGGAGGAACTTGGTTGATAATTGGGTTGATAATTTTGTGGATAATTATGTGGCATATCGGGGCGGACAGGGGCCACAGGGGCCACGGTGCCAAAAAGCTCGGTCGATATTCTTTCGATTTGTTCTTCCACCGATTCGCGATGAGGAGTTGCCATTTTTTAAACCTATTCAAAAAAATAAATCCGAATTTTCAAAATAAATTCTAACATATTCTAAAATAAATCTAATTACTTTACATTTCCAAAAAAACAAATCTAACATATTTTTTTAACCTATTAAAAATAAATCCGAATTTCAAAATAAATTCTAACATATTCTAAAATAAATCTAATTACTTCAAATTTCCAAAAAATAAATCTAACATATTTTTTTGAACCTATTAAAAATAAATCCGAATTTCAAAATAAAATATAACATATTCTAAAATAAATCTAATTACTTCACATTTCCAAAAAACAAATCTAACCTATTTTTTTGAACCTATTAAAAATAAATCAGAATTTCAAAATAAAATATAACATATTCTAAAATACATTTAATTACTTCACATTTCCAAAAAACAAATCTAACCTATTTTTTTGAACCTATTAAAAATAAATCCGAATTTCAAAATAAAATATAAGATATTCTAAAATAAATCTAATTACTTCACATTTCCAAAAAACAAATCTAACCTATTTTTTTGAACCTATTAAAAATAAATCCGAATTTCAAAATAAATTCTAACATATTCTAAAATAAATCTAATTACTTCACATTTCCAAAAAACAAATCTAACCTATTTTTTTGAACCTATTAAAAATAAATCCGAATTTCAAAATAAAATATAACATATTCTAAAATAGATCTAATTACTTCACATTTCCAAAAAACAAATCTAACCTATTTTTTTGAACCTATTAAAAATAAATCCGAATTTCAAAATAAATTCTAACATATTCTAAAATAAATCTAATTACTTCACATTTCCAAAAAACAAATCTAATCTATTTTTTTGAACCTATTAAAAATAAATCCGAATTTCAAAATAAATTCTAACATATTCTAAAATAAATCTAATTACTTCACATTTCCAAAAAACAAATCTAACCTATTTTTTTGAACCTATTAAAAATAAATCCGAATTTCAAAATAAAATATAAGATATTCTAAAATAAATCTAATTACTTCACATTTTCAAAAAACAAATCTAACCTATTTTTTTGAACTTATTAAAAATAAATCCGAATTTCAAAATAAATTCTAACATATTCTAAAATAAATCTAATTACTTCACATTTCCAAAAAATAAATCTAACTACAAATCTAACTATAAATTTAATAAATCTAACTACAAATCTAACTACAAATTTAATAAATCTAACTACAAATCTAACTATTTAACAAATTTAACAAATCTAATTACTTAACATTCAATAAATCTAACATTCAATTTAAATTCTAAATTTCTCTACAAAAATAAATCTAACATTCAATTTAAATTCTAAATTTCTTTACAAAAATAAATCTAACATTCAATATTTCAATCTAACAAAATTTAATCTAGCAAAATTTAATCTAACAAAATGTAATCTAACAAAAATTAATGTTACCTTTTTAATTTTGCTGGAAAATCTTCGAGAATACCTTCGTAATTCCGTTTGCGTATTTGTTAAACAACTATAAATTGGAGAATAATAAAAATATTGAGATTGAGATTGAGAGAATGAGAGATGAAAATATTGAGAGAGATGTGAAAATATTGAGAGGAATGAGTGTATATTTATAGAATTTTGTTTGGAGGGATTAAAATTTGAATTTAAAAAAAAAAAAATTTAAAAATGGAGAGGTGGGGTGGGGTCCCGGCTGGGGGAGGGGGAATTTGAATTTGAATTCAATTTTCGGAAAAAAAAAAAGGGCACGGGCACGGGGGGCCGGGCACTCGCGGGCAAAAAGGAAAAAACGGGTCCGGCCGTTTAACGCCCGTGCCCATGTGCCCGCGCACGCACGGCACGGGCGGGGACGGGCGCGGGCGCGGGCAGGGGCACGGGCGGGGGCACGCCCGCGGGGGCATTATTAGAACTTCAGCTACTTTTTCATATAGAGATCATATTTAAGTTTAATAGTTATAGTTCATTATTTAAAAATTAAAAATATAAATATAAATTCATAGCACAGGTCAATATATAATATGCACATTGCACGCAACCTCATTCAATACATATAACCAGTGTTCTAAATAACGCGTTATAGCATTTTCTGATCTTAAACGCTAAACTATGAGATAAAAGTGCACTATTTCAGTTACGACCGTTATAGTGGTGATAACGATATGTTATTTGTGCTACACGCTACGCACTATAACACACGTTATGCTACATAGGCTTTTATTTAAAGGTAGAAACTGAATTTTGTTTAAGGATCAATTTTTTTCAAAAATTGGATTGCTTTTGATTTTAAATTGAAAAAGATAGATAGTTTATGTCATGATACTTAGTTTTTTTTTTAATATAAAAAGATATATAGTTTATGCCATTATATTTAGGTTATTTTGAATGAAAAAAGGTAGATAGTTTATGATATTATTAGAGATATTTTGAATAACAATTTGAACTTTGTATTGGTTAAATACGAATATTCTAATTCCTTAATCAATTTTGCGTTATTTATTGCAATATAAAACATAATTTTTTAAATAAAAAACATAAGGTCGATAACTAGTAGAAATATAAAACATAAGGATCATTTTAGATAAGGTTGATAACTAGTAGAAATATAAAACATAATTTTTTAAATAAAAAATACTATGTAAGATAACTTTCACTATAGCTACGTTATTCACGATAGTTTTTTATTTAGTTTTTTTGCAATGACGTGATGATCGTTATTTAGAATCTTGCATATAATACCACCACACTCATCTAAACTTTAACAATTTTTTTGAAATTAATTAATGTAGGATTAATTATTTAAAATGGATGACAATAAATAAGAGTATTACTTTCACTAAATATAAAGTAGAAAGGAAAATTGCGTAAATAAAAACACACGGGAGATTTACCAAAAAAGGAATATATGGTTTCTTAATAAGGCAAGGCCGCAAGGGTGATGCGATTGAAGGAGATACTTCCAACTTCTTTTATTAAACAAAAAATGGAAAAGCATTAAATAACGAAGGTAGTACAGAACTTTTTTAAAACGGAAAACCGTAGAGAGCCAACGAAAGCATTTATTAAAGATTCGGACTTGACATCCAGACTCCAAACTTTGCCTGTCCCATCATCTGTGAAATTTTTGCTAACCACCAAACCATTGAACTGAAGGGATAGTCGGGGGGTTATACGTGTAGGTGTGTTATCTCTAGGAATTCACATCCAGTGCATTACCTGCACCTGGACCAGAGATAAATTTCACATAATTCGTGACTCACTCATTAACAACTAATTAACAACTAATTAACAACTCGTTCATTATTAACTTGTTCATTATTACTCATTAATTTAATGAGCCAAAAATGAGCATATCCCAACTCGCTCAAATTGCCATATCTAATCCTACCACATTTAATTACAATTTTTTGAATTAAAATTAAAATTGAATAAATAAAAAAAATCTCTAACCTAAACTTATGTTCCAGACTCAGTAAAAAATTAAAATTGATAAATGACGCTCTAGTGCTTCACTACTCCAACCTAAATTAAAATTGATAAATTTGCTTATGGATATTTTTATGTTAAATTATGTAATGTTTAGTTAGATTGGATTATGATAATTTGTTAAATTATATAAATGAAAATTAGTTTTTGATTTCTTAACTTGCTCATGATTCATGACTCGCTCAGTTGCTCATAACTCACTCATTAATAACCCGCTCATTATCAACTCACTCATTAACAACTCGCTCAATAAGAACTCGCTCATTATCGCTCATTAACTAAATGAGCCGAGCATGAGCATACCCCAACTTGCTCATGCTTGCTCATTAATCAGCCCTAATATGGACCGTTCTTTTTAGCTTGGCACGAATCTCAAAGCCCAATAAAACTGCCTTATATTTTTCCAAATTCTCAAACCGGTTGAGATTTAATCTTAAACTGTAAAGTGAGGTCCATCCTCTACGTTACCTGCGAGGATATTGATCCGTATCGTTAGAGCTCCTTGTTAAATATAGCTCGTGTTATCTAGTACCAACCACAGTGATAATTTAAGCGTATAATTTGTAAATAATTTGTATTTCAGTTGTTTTTTTACATGTTCAAACCGAACTATATTTTCAAATGTAAAATAGCAAATAATTTCTGAAAAATATATACAATTTGATCTCCAAACACATTTTAATATGGATATCAAATTGAACGGTTTGAATTGGTTGTTTGAAAATCAAAACTAACCATTTATATTACAATGTACATGAGAGACTTTTATATTACAATGCATCATGGTCCAACTCTCTCTCTCTATTACTAAAATGTCCAATATATTTTAATATTTTTTGAATATTTTTTTCGAAAATTAAATACGTATTTTTTCAAAGAGAGACGAGGGTCATGCTTCATATATTCATTTATATTCAATAGTTAATTTTTTTTTTCAATGTATTGTTTTTATTACAAACTTTTGAAAACGATCTCACTAAATTGATAATTTTAATTTTAAATTAAAGACTAATAATAACCTAAACGAAGAAAGAAAATAACAGAAATGCGGTTCAGTTCTGATTAGGGCTGTAAATGAGCTGGCTCGGGCCGAACTGGGCCTTAGCTCAGCTTGTTAATTCTGGACCGAGCGAGCTAGACCTAAGACTTCCGAGCTAAAATCTCAGCTCAAACTCGTGACGAGCCAGCCCGAGCTAGCTCGCGAGCTGACGAACTGGGTCACTGGGTTTGGCTAGACCTTGTTTTAATAAGAAAATAAATTTTACAAACCTTTTTGGACCGAGCTAGACCGAACTTGATAGTATAAAATACACACAAATTCATACAAATTCACAAATTGATGCCTAGCCGAGCTAGCTGGCGAGCAAGCTAGGCCTCAGCTGAAACTCATTAATTTTGAACCAAGCTAGTAATGAATTGGCTCGTTAACAGATCGGTCCAGTAACGAACGAGTGAGCCACATGCGAGCCACGAGCTACGAGCATTTTGGCCACCCATAGTTCTGATGAAGAAATTAGAAATTTAGAAGTTCTAATAGGTATACTAACAATTAACCCTAAACACTATGTAATTGTTGAGCAAGTGATTATCATACAGCGTCCCCGCTTCCAGCCAGAAGTGAACCCTGAATCAATTAATTGAAATTGCGACTGTGTTCCTAATCATCTCCAATCAATCGAGCCAGAGCAGCAACACAACCCTCCCCTGAGATATCTCAAAATTTGAAGTGTTTTATAGCGAATCTCAAAGCGCAAGTAACATTTTACCCAGCGTTATCCCCCGAATAGACACCGTACACGTCGGTCACGCAAAATTTGAGATACCGCAGAGAATACGCACTCGACCTGACCACGCATGAACCCGAATCCATTGGATCCGCTCCAGGACAAATTGTGGGCTCGAGCCACTTAACTCTGTCCGCCTTTTGTAATGTTTCCATAACCCCACACTTTAAGCCACCCTCTATTAAGAGACCCTAAACGGCTAAACGGCTAATCTATTTCAATTTTACACTCTACACCCTTATAAATATGTAGCCTTTTTTTTCACCTTTTTCTTTCTCCACATTTTGCATTATGATCCATTCCTAAGTTATTTTTTTTTTCTTGTTGTTTGCTAATTTAAATATGGCAATCTTTAAATATTTCTATATCTTTTACAAAAAAAAATGAGAAAATTTCTATATGCATAAATTTTGACCTGTAAAAATTTGAAAATAACTAAGTTAAATATATTGAATTAAAAATACAGAATGACTGTTCTTACATTGCTATGTTAAGTTTAATTCAATTATCATCACGTATACGTTCATTTTATAATTGTAAAGAAACAATATTTTGTTAGAATTTTAACAATTTTTTAGTTTTGTTGTTATGCTCGATATGTTATTTTTGAAATCAACAAGAAAAATTATTTTGAACTATACAATATTAACTTCGAAGAAAATATATTGAAGAAACAATAAAGAACAATTTGAAAAAATAATGAATTAACACTAAAATTATTTTTATAGAAAGATAATTTTCTTATAAAATTAAATCTGGATTTAAATTTTCATATCCTCTAACAAATTCCTGATGTTGACGATATAAACACTGCAGTTTCAACAGAATATAATAATTATATTCTAAAACACTATGGGTACATATGAAATTGTTCATTCGGAAATCGGAGGTTTTTATATAATTTTGGAAGTTCACGGTGGTATAAACGACAAAACTTCACATAATATTAAACAGTTTCTCTTTCTATCCTCTTTCCAAGGCCTCATCTTGCTCGCTTGTGCTACTCTTTGCACCTCTCTTTTTGTTCCTCCTCTTACTCTTTTGTCATAAAGAACTCAGAAAAATCCCCAAATGAGACGAAAAAAAAGCTCCTCATCCTCCTCTTCAATGGACACTGGAGAGCGCCAGTCCCACTCGCACCGCTCCACCAGTGGAGGCGGAGGTAGTGAACTTTTCATTTGCTTCACATCGCGTCCCTCCGCTTCCTCCAACTCCGCCGCGGCGGCGGCGCCGTCACTCTCCACCTCTTTAAGCCGCCGCCTCAAAACCAGTGGCAGTGTAAAAGGCGCTCAATCCCCCATGTTTACCGCTGTTGTAGGTGGCCGTCGCAACAAAGGCAATGGCTTTGAAACGGCTGAGCCTTCTTCCCCTAAAGTCACGTGCATTGGTCAAGTACGCGTAAAAGGCCACAAGAGGCGAAATAAGGCCAAAGGTGCGATCTTACGGTCGAGATCTAAACGTGTAGTAGGTACTGAGGCGAGCTTTAGGAGGGGAGATGAAATGGGGAGGGAAAAAGAGTGCTTGCCTGGAGGTAGGAATCAGGGCTGGGTTTATCAGATCCCGGTGAGTATCTGTGAAGCATTGAAGGCTGTCGGATCAGAGTTCAATTGTTTACTACCTTGTAGTGGGCGATCGTTCTGTTCCTCATCCAGTGGGAAAGCGACTGGAGAGGAGACGAAAGCAAAGAGGCGTGGCTCCTGTGGAGCTGTCTTTGCTCGGTGGTTGATGCTGCAAGAGAGTGAGGAAGCAAAGAGAGCTCATGAACTGGAGGTGGAAGAGGAGGCCGAGATGGACATTGATATGGAGATGGAGAAAAGGAAGGAAGAGCTTGGATTGGTGGTCAAAGATTGGGAAGATAATAGAATTGAGGAGTTTGAGGTCGAGGTGGCAAAGAAAGAAGAGATCTTAGTTGTTGGAGAACAAGAAGAAGGCAGGATTAGCGTGTGCATACCTCCAAAGAATGCTCTTTTGTTAATGCGGTGCAGATCTGATCCGGTTCGTATGGCAGCACTGGCGAACCGGTTGTGGGGTTCACCTGTCAGAAAGGTTCATGCGCAAGAGGAAGAAGAGAGAGCAGAAGAAGAAGAGGAAGAGGAGGAAGGAGAAGATGAGGATTTAGGCGGGAATGTACAGGGTAACACTGCCACTGTTGGAGGAGAGGAGAAAGAAAGAGAATGTGAGGTTCCTGTGAGTGAAGAAGCTTTGTGTGAAGCTGTTGCAACTGACCCGAAGGAAATGCAATCAGAGGTAAATAATTTCTGTTCTGAAGTGGGAAATAGGGAAGATCCAGCTGAATCAGAGCTATCTTTGGAGAAAATTGGAGATGAGCCATGTATGGATGAATCAGAGAAAAGGAAAGAATGCAGCCATGGTGAAGTACAGAGGGAGGCAAATAAGGCTATTTCAGAAGAGCTGTCACAATGTAATGTAGATCCACTAGAAACAGGAAATGAAACAAATGAAATCGAAATTCAACAAATGGCAGCAAAGGAGCAAACAGAGGAGCAGATCAAGGGAAAGAGGTCTACTAGCTGCTCACCTTCCCAGGCGAAAGAAGAGAAGAAAGGAAGGTATTGCAAAATGCGAAGGCAGTGTAGTGCCAAAGGTGGTTCTTCTTCGAGGGATAAGGAAGGAAGGCGGCACAGCTTTTCTAGTGAGGGAGAGCCGAGGCGGTCTAGCTTTTCGAGCACAAAGGAGTCACGGCGGTCCAGCTTTTCCATTGAAGGTCGTCGATGGAGTTTCTCGGTTGAACAAGAAGACATCATAATAGCAGCACATGGTAAGGTGTCAAAGGGTTCAGATAAGAGAAAAGGCTGCTCTCCTGATACAGAGCTAGAGAAGGAGAATGTAGAGGCTGATAGCAATCAAGAGAAAATCAGCGCAACCAAGGAAAGGGAAGGTGAAACGTTAGTGAACTCAAAAAGCGAGGAAACCGGGAAGAAATGTGAGAAGGAATTGGAGGTGAAGGTAAGTGAGAGAAAGAAGAAAAGCGGCGAATTGCCTGATTGCCTCCTGCTCATGATGTATGAACCGAAGCTGTCCATGGAGGTATCTAGGGAGACATGGGTCCGCCCCACTGATTTTATCAACTGGAAATCGCACTGCCGCCACAATCAGCCGAAGGTAAATATCATCAGTGATACAAAAGAGAAGCCCGGTACTGAGAGTACAGACAACGGAGGTCAGAAAGACGCACAAAAGGATACACAGGTGGTGGAAAGGGCGAATCAGGATCCTCTGCAGCCTTCTGTACCTACTGTGGTGCCGCAACCTGTTGTAAAGACTACTGAACAAAGTGTGAAAATTGAGTTGCCAGTACCGGCTGAGGTGCTTTATGCGCCATTTGTGCTTAAGAGATGTAAATCAGAGCCCATGAGGTCTTCAGCTCGGTTAGTGGCTGATGCATGCTTTTGGAAGGATAGGCATCGACCAATCGGTGCGACCGGTGTTGGGTTTTGAACTGAAGGGTTGTTCTGTAATTTTGATTGATGTAGGAGTAGAGAAGCTTGATTGTGTGAATGCCTTGCTTGCAGGGTGTAATGTGTAATAGTACTTGCTGCTTGAGCTTGTTTTCTTTCTCTGGGCTTGTTGCTGTTCTTAATTTGGAGATAATAATCGTACTTTGGTTTGTCAAAATTATAGTGAAGTACAGAGAGTAGTAGGGATAGATGTAATATGTTTAGTTCTATTTTGTTTTCATGTCTGTTCTCATTTTATTTTTTTTTTACTCTTTTGGGTGTTCCTTCTGAGTTCTGATAATGTGGCTTCTGCAATGTCTTTGTGCCAAATCTTGAACCTACTAGCAATCTGTTTTCAATACTGGCCGTTGGAGTTAAAAAATTTGACCAAAAAAAAAAAATATAGGATTAGAAACTCTATCTGTGTAGTTTCTACATACACAGTCTGTTTCAAATCAGTAAAAAAAAGAGAAGAGTTCATAGTAGGTTTGGTGAGTTAGTGGTAAAAAATCAGTTTTTTATAAAAATGAAACTTTCATGAATTGGATGGTAGTAGTATTAGAATGGATGACCTCCTGAGAAGTCTTTGTGCTGTTAATTTTGATTTGAAAATAAAGACTTTGAAGAAGAAAAAACTTTTTGAGTTTGTAACCGTGTTTATCGATTAACTATATACAAAAATCTAACTATAGTTGTTGTATTACCAATATATTGAAAGTGTAAACAGATTTTGCCAACCGTTGTTTGTTTGTTTGGACAAAATCACGAATTGGATGACATTACTACAATGATATATACAATGTAAAATTAGTACATCAAGCTAGCCGTTTTTTTTTAATATTATCACTCTCTTAGTTGCTCCTTTTTTTGTTTGGATTTGACTGACTTATCCATATCCATAGCCAATGACTAATTAGCGGGAGGAAAGGGGCTCATTTTTTAATGCATTTTTTTCCTTTTGTGTCTGGTACGAACCACAATTGGTGCCAGGTTTGCACGCTTGTAAGGCTATTATGTGACTCTCCACCATCATTTGTCTCAACCTTTTGTTATAGCCACAAGTGCTCGAATTCACATCCTCTGAGATATCTCAAACTTTGTGTGACTTTTTGGAATATCTCAATCGTTCAAATATGTTCTTTACGAATCTCAAAACAAAAATAATACTGCCCCCTACGTTACCCCGAATAGGCACTGGACACATCGGTCATGCAAAAATTGAGTTATCTCAGAGGATACGCACGCCAAGTGCCCTGGGCTCAATTTATTCAAGAATCATTCTCAAAATTTGACCAAAAAAAAAAAGACTCATGAGAAATTTCAAGCTATTTTGAATGAAGATACAAGTAAACTTGCTCTCACATGTCCAAATTGATGCATCATGATACATTTGGATTGTAATAATGCATGGTAATCTTTAGAACCTTTTTTCTTCATGCCATCTGATCTAATTCTAGTTCCTAATAGAAGTTAAGACTTTTTCTGAGAACTTTGGTTTTCTATTTGGAATCAATGCATAGACTACAGTTCTTCAAATAAATAATGCATGAAGTTCAAAACTCTTTGTTTAAACTATTTCTATTTCAAGAAGCAGGAATACCAGGAATACCAAATTTCCTTTCTGAGTGTTGTATGCCTTTTAGTCCTTTTATCCCCGGTCGAGTATACTTGTGTATTGAATTTCACAATTAGGCTCGTGTCTTAAGTACGCTCGTCATTTCAACGAAACTGACATACTTTGAAGTTAAAATGAGAAAAAAAAAAGGACTAAAACATTAGCTTAATTATTGTAGTTCATTGAACTGATACCAAAGGTGATGATATAAAAGATTTTACAAAACTAGATACATAATGCAAGACAATGACACTAAGCTGGTTGGTCTGAGTACATCAAGCATATAATCCTTCAATGTTGATCACAACTACAACTGGTGGGTCTAACAATTTGATCGGTCACCTAATCAATTAATGAATTCAGTACAAGATGATCATGACAAACCATATTATCGGTCCAACCTTAGATTGCGTCATATGTACCTTCATGTTACTTTATTCCAGGAAAGAGTGCTTTTTATTGTTCGGTTGCTACGGTGCTCATCTCATGGGGGCTGGGGCTGCCTTTGCCTGATTGCACTATGATGCCAGTAAGTAGTCCAAAGGAATGTGCATTATTGGATTGCCATTGTGAAAGTTTCAAGAAAATGATGGTAAATTAGAAATTTCATCAAGGAATGTTGTTTGTGTTTGATGCTTAATTTGGAAACCTTTAGGGGTATGGGCTCACATATTTAGGTATTAGAATTTGGGCTAGCTTCAAACGGAAAGTTCAGTCTAGGATGCGTAGTCTTTAGTTTCTTTACCTACATTTGTTAAATTACGAGGGCTTAGGTTAGGCCTTTCGAGTCTCTCAAGCCTAATCATACTGTGTAACATTCAATGTTAATGTTGAAATTGTCTAACTCATATTAAGTAGTTAGGGGCATAGTCACCAGGTACGCGATTTATTCGTGTATAATTCACGTTTAATTCGGTTTTCAGAGTTTGCCGCACCGAACCGACCGAACGTTTGAGTGAATAATTTGCGAATAAAACGCGTATAAAACGCGAGTCACGAATTATTCGCGATAAAAACGTGAAAAAAAAACGCAAAAAAAAACGTCTGACTAATATATATAATTTGGGTCGGCCCACTAATTTCAAAAAAAAGGGTGCTCTGTGGCTCTGACTCCTCTGAGCTGCTGTCCCCTCATTTTATGAGGTCCGGATCCCCTCCAACGGGTGTAGTACCCGTATTTTTTTTTTTTTTTTTTGCCTCGTTATTGTACCGAATTATTCCCGAATTATACCCGAATCACGAATTTTTGACCTCGCCGAACCGAACCCGAATAATTAATTTGTCACTATGGTTAGGGGTATCAATTGCACTCTTTTACCCGTTTATCCATTTACCTGATCTTTACTGTATCCGAAAACATGAATAAGAATAAGAGATTTTTAGTTAGCTTATTGAGTACAGCTAAGAGTAAAGGTATATCTTACCAGTTTTCATATAAAATGATTTTTAAAAATAAAATTATATATATAGATATATATTTGGATGAAGATGATACGTGATATAATAAAGTTTTGTGATTTTTTTAATTTTCTAGTTGTATTTATTATTATTATTTTTTTTCTTGTTTTGAAAAATATTTTATTAAAAGCACAAATTGAAATATCAATGACACTTTTTATCCGTTTACCCGATCTGTAATGTATTCGAAAAAACAGATAAGAGTAAAGATTTTTTTTCATTATCATAACAGATACATGTATGAAAATATATCCACCCAACCCGTATTGTACCCATTGACACCCCTATAAGTAGCTCTTTTTTTAATATTTTTTTTTTTATAGAAAACCCACAGGCAGATGCAGCACATAAAGTAGCTTTATTATAGCCTTGAACCACTAAAGTTGCAATAATTCTCTTCTACTAAGCTCTAACCCGCTTTACATTTTTTTTTTAACCCATGTAGGAAAAAATTAACCAGGAGCTTCTTTACAGAAGACACTGCAAAATTTCTGACAAAAGGTTTTTCTGACAAATTTTGTTGCTCACTGGCATCTATACAAAAGAGCATAAACAATACTCAAATGAACAATGAGATTCAACTATTGTGAAGAGTCCGTACTGTTATCTGAATTCTGCTTCAAGTCACTGTTAGTGGACACTACATTATTTGCTGAGCCTTCTGAGGGAGACACACTGTTCAATTGATCGCCATCTGTCTTTGGAGTGGGTTTATTGGAATTGGTATCACTGTCAAAAATAGAGCCTATGGCAAGCTGAAGAGCGTAGAGCATTAACCCTGCTGAATTTATTCCAAAAACAAATGTCGCCAGATAGCAGATGCCAGTTATAATTGTCCTGCAGAGGAAACAATAAACATAATGTTGTTATCAAGTTGATCTGTAATTCTTATTTAATACCAGTAAGTCTTTTGATCCATCAGAGATGAGGAACTATTTGAATGGAGTACCAATTGTGTTATTTGTGATCCAATTTCTATTTAGGTCTAATATAGTCAGGCCCAATCCTTGAATACTTTTAAGTTCTTCCCAGCATACCAAATAGGCCAACCACTGAAGTTTGTCAGGCCCAATCCTCATACCAGCATCGCTTGGTACCCCAGGCATTGATGTTCCCAGTGATAGATGGCACAGGGTAAATATGGTAAAAGACCAATGACAAATAAATCACTCTACCTTATTGTAATAGTTATCTGACGCACCTGCAAAAAGAGTGAAAGAAAAGTATTATATTTTATTTTGTTAGAAAAGAATGCTAATAAGTAAAGATAAACAACTTGACATATACAAAAACAAAGAAGGAAAACAAAAAAAATGGTAGTAAATGAATCTATTAACATGGAGCCAAACAGCCAATTCAGGAACAGGTACAGAAGCCTGTACCTGTGCTCAGTTGGTACAGTCACCCTTAAAGTCACACCAATAGACAGCACATCAAAATTTATTGTTCTAAAAATGCACTTTTGTTAATTATTTGCTGACATGGTCAAAGAAGGATCCTGCCAGCTATATTTATTATTTTAAAAAAACTTACGCTCAATGTTACAACACCCTTTTATTTTATCTCTGCGAGAAAACATTGACTTTGAGATCATATATTATGGGAGTATTTGCAGAAATAACCTAGAAAACACCAAAATGTCATCCCTACCCTGACAAAAGAGGAATATGTTGTCTGTCCCTTCAAAACATCAAATATACCCTCAGATGTTTTATAAAGAACTTCCTGAGAGATCCTTGTGCACAAAAAGTATGGAGGGCGATTGGGCATTTATAATATAAATGGAGAATTAAGAAGTTTAGATTAGAGGACAATTATTATGTCTTATTATGTGCCTTATAGGGTTATACTTAATGCTTCTGGCTTCCTGCATTCCCTAAAAAATAGTCATGACACCCTTTGTTCTGCAGGATTATTCATATTTTGATTTGATGGGGAGTGTATATTTTAAGTTACCCAATAATTTGTCAAATAAACATAAGCTCAATCGTGCCAAAACTGAGACGATAGAAATAAAGTAAAACAGAGATGTTATTTGAATAATTTGGCAATTAAGCCCCTACCTATTGTTTATGAACTGTTAGTCCTCTAAATTAGAAAGCACAAACTGGCGACCATATACAAATTACATAGGTTACAATTTGATGACTAGAAAAACTTCTTTTCTTAGTCTTACCAGATCCAACAATCAACTATTAAACCAACAGGAAACTTTATTTTTCAAAACATAAAGGAGGCATGGGGAACAAAAGCTAACCGAGAAGTTATCCGAGATAGCTTGGCGACTCAGCGATGCCTCTATAGTGGTGGTGAATTTGTAGAGAATGAGGCAAATAGCTCCAGCAGCAATGCTGCCCAGAAAAGCCTGGACAGGGGATGGCGGCTTCCCTGGGTCAATAGCTGTTGCCCCCATTACCTTCAAATTCTCCAAAGCTATTTGTTTTGGGTCATTTGCTTTGTTTAACCCGCTCGACCTTAGTCTCTGTAACAGTATAAGAATATATGAGAAAGTAAAAAATAGAAGGATTCATATGAATAGATATTAGTACGTGGGCATCTTAAAGTTGTAAGTTATGGGCTTCATTTTTTTTTTCCTGGAAAATGCAATACCTCGTCTTCTAGTATCTTCCTCTTTATTTTATTGTCAGTGTTTTCCTAATGCTCTCTCTTCTAACAAGTTATTATCATCTCACTTTTTTCAAAATAAACAAATAAAAAGTAAACTTTAGAAATGGTCTTAATGTCCAAGACAATTCCATTTGATCTTTATAAATGCTGAGTTTCAATTTTGGTCTTGAAGCATTATGATTTGCATATGTTTTGTCCAACTAGGCTGTAAAAAATGAGACAAGATTTGAAAAATACTAGAAGTCATGACTATTTGTTGATGAACCATGTCTCAGTTTATATACATAAATAAGTTGGTATCAACTTTGTACAAATTACATTTTTCGAAGGACCATATAAAGAGAATTTTATACTTCCATGGACCAAAAAGCAAACATACTTAAAACAACATTTGTGATTCTCAACATTTAATTGACAAACTGGACAAAAAGCAAAAGGATGGCGCAACTAGCATCCGAGAACGATAAATATGAAGATTTGCATGTTATACCGAACCGAACCACCTCCCCCACCCCCATTTCTCCAAACACCAAAGAAAAAATATACAGAAAAAGTGCATGCAAAAGAAAAATAAACAAATATTGGTTGAAGTAATGTACCGATTCTTTTGCTCGCCTGGCCCGGCGGCGCAGTGACCTAAAGAGAAAGACCGAAATGGCGCCGGTAAGAAGCACGCTGGTGGAAACCTGAAGAGGCGTGGGGTTGTCGTTTACGGCGAAAAGAGGAGAGGGAGTCAAGGGGGAAATTTCGACAGGACCTTCTCCCTCCGGCTGAGGGGTAGAGGGGAGTTCAGGGGGGAGCTCAGCGAAGCGAGATTGCGGTAAGGCGGCGGTCGACCGGAAAGAACTGGAGGATTGCAGGCGGCGTAAGAAATGGAGGGAGGAGGAGGAGGAGCGAAGATGGAGGCTGGGATGCGGAAGCGGCAGGGAGAGGTGGGGTAGGAGGTGGTTTGACTGGAGCATGGTGAAGTGAAGTGAAGTGGAGCGGAGAAGAAGGTTGAAAAGCAAATTGTGTGCGCGCTTAGATGCCAGGCGGAAGAGAGGATAATGATTAATGAACATGATTTTTCGTTTAAACCCTCGATCTTTCCGTAAATCAAGGTTCCGTTCCGGTCCACGACTAATAAGGAAATAAATCTGCTGCGATTCCAATCAAACTATTCATTTTTTTGAAATACATGAACCTCAAAGCAGTTGATTTTTATGTACAAATCACTAACAAATAAATGGTTTGATTTGGACAAGCAGGGACCTTGTGATTCTCAAGAATCGTAGCAAATTTGTTTCCAGTTAATAGGTAGGTATTTGAACTGTTGGTACGCTTTAAGGGCCTGTTTGTTTGTCACGGGATTGTGTGGAATGAGATTTGACGGATTCGTTAACTCACTTTTTTATTTGTGGGAACCCATACTTTATAGAAATGCTTATGAAAATATATTGAATGAGTATTCGGTTGTGCAGTGAGAATAATTGTAGGGAATTTTAATTTATTTTAAATATATATATTTTTATTTAAATATCTCAATCAAATAATCAAATAAAGACAAATATTTGTAACAATAATATTTTTGACGTACCTTTTAAGTCCATTTGATGAAAAAAGAAAGAAAGTTTCAGCCTTCCAGATGTAACAAATAATCTTTTTTAATTATAACAATTATAGAAGTTGAGTACTAGCTAGAAAGTTTCGGATGAATTTAAGATTAGTCCCACAGAGAAAAAGAAAAGGCATCGAGGTATATTTATATGAGAAGGGTTCAAATGGCCGAAATTTTTATAAATATACAAAATCTCAAATTAATTTAACAATCTATACATTTTTCATATTAATTTCCAAATCTATCCAAACCGCTGACACTGTGAGCGGTTTCAGAAGCCAAAACCGCTGACATAGTCAGCGGTTTCAGACAGCTATAACCGCTCACACTGTCAGCGGTTTAAGCCAAGCACGATTTTTAATGTTTTCTGCACACTTTTTGAAACAACAAATGACTCAGATTAAAACACTGTTTGTAATCATTACAGAGTTGCGCAGTTTCATCCGAATTGAATTTAATATAATTTTCATTTAATTATTTTATTTAATTAGAAAATATTATAATTTATTTATTTTTTCTATTAAAATATTAAAAATATTTTTATATATTTTTTTAAATTAGATAGAATACCATATAATTTGATTTATTAGAAATACATAAACAAATAATCCGGATCAATATTTTTGAGATCGGATTTTTCATGGCTGTAAGAAAAATTAAAATATTTCTTTGTGTGTTATTAGAAAAAAAATAAAAATGATTTGAATCTGAATTATTGATCCCGGTTCAAAAGTCACTTCTAGGTAAATACAGAAAATATTATGGTCTTTCTATTTTTATTAAATGTTAGATATTTTTGTTAAACTTTTATTTTTTTCAAAAATACAAAGACCATAATATTTTCTGTATTTACCTAGAAGTGACTTTTGAACCGGGATCAATAATTCAGATTCAAATCCTTTTTATTTTTTTCTAATAATACACAAAGAAATATTTTAATTTTTCTTACAGCCGTGAAAAATCCGATCTGAAAAATATTGATCCGTGTTATTTGTTTATGTCTTTCTAATAAATCAAATTATATGGTATTCTATCTAATTTAAAAAAAAATATAAAAATATTTCTAATATTTTAATAGAAAAAATAAATAAATTATAATATTTTCTAATTAAATAAAATAATTAAATGAAAAATTATATTAAATTCAATTCGGATGAAAATGCGCAACTCTGTAATGATTACAAACAGTGTTTTAATCTGAGTCGTTCGTTATTTCAAAAAGTGTGCAGAAAACATCAAAAATCGTGCTTGGCTTAAACCGCTGACAGGGTCAGCGGTTCTAGCTTTCTGAAACTGCTGACAAAGTCAGCGATTTTGGCTTCTGAAATCGCTGACATTGTCAGCGGTTTGGATAGATTTGGAAATTAATATAAAAATGTATAGATTGTTAAATTAATTTAGGATTTTGTATATTTATAAAATTTCGGTTCAAATGCACTCAAATTTCTATACTCATATTTACTTCCAATCATTTATCTTTATTTTCAAAGTCCAAACAGTCGATCCGAACCGCTTAACATGACCTTCATAATAAAATATGCTTGGAGACCAAATTTTATATTTTTTAGAATTTTTTTTACTATTTTTTAAGATTGGTACAAAATCACTTTATCGGATGGTCCGGAATCTCCTTAAAACAATGATTTTGTACCTATCTTAAAAAATAGTAAAAAAATTCTAAAAAAATATAAAATTTGGTCTCCAGGTATATTTTATTATGAAGATCATGTTGAGCGGTCCGAATCGACTATTCAGACTTTAAAAATGAAGATAAATGAAATAAAGGATTGGAAGTAAATATGTACATAGAAATTTGGGTACATTTGAACTCTCCTCTGTTTATATATAAGTTTGAGAGTGAATTGACATTGTTATTTGGGAAAATTATTTTTATGCCACTCCAAAACACGAAAATTAGAAAATTGCTACTCCAAAACAAAAAAATAGTTATTTGTCACTCTAAAACCGTTAAATTTATGAAATTATGACATTTATACATATAATATACATATTTGATTAAATTATTCTGAAAAGTATTGTATAAAACAATGTATTTTGATATTTCCAAAATTACCTTTCAATTGAACGGATAAAAAAAGTTAATCTAATTTTGCACGAATTTTAAAGCGCCAATGGATTTTTAAAACCCCTTCCGCTCTTACATTCCTTTCTCTGCCGCTGGGGGCCGCCTCTTGAATATCTCCCCTTATCCAATTAAGCATCAATACAATCAAACAGTATCCCAACTGTACCAGAATTATATTTGCATTTGAATGAATATCGATTTTGTCTGACTCGATAAATTAAAATTCCTCTTCCTACAATCATCTGTATCAGTAATGGTGCACATATAATTTATTTCTTTGTCAATAACGAAATAAAAATCAACATAATCTTTATATCTGAATTTCAAAGTAAAATCAAGCTAATCACAAGAGACCATTTAATGATCAGTTCAAGCTAGTGATGTGGTACATTGGAAGGGGCATAACGACAGTAAAAAGAAGAAACAAATTGAGGGGAGAGGAGAGGAGATGAAGATGCAAGTTTGGAGAAGTCAGATCATAAATGCCGCTGTGCTGCACCATGCCTTAGGGCTGTCACCATTTTCTCGTGCGGGGCTCGCTACCTGCCCCTGTTTCATCGTTGGCACGGACTTTGACTTCCGGCGCTGAGGCGCGTGGGTCTCCCACCTCCTCTTTGCATTGTTAATTTGTGTAGTTTCTCTCTCCCAGGTGTTATATATAACTCTTCCCTTTCTCTCTCTCTCGTTTTGGATTTTCTTCTGGCTCTCTTTTGTTTCGCTCATGTACTGAGAAGGGGAGAGATTCAAGAGGCGGCCCCCAGTGGCAGAGAAAGGAAAGTAAGAGGGGACGGGGTTTTAAAAATCCCTTGGTGCTTTAAGATTCGTGCAGAATTAGATTAACATTTTTTATCCGTTCAATTGAAGGGTAATTTTGGAAATATCAAAATACGTTGTTTTATATAATATTTTTCAGAATAATTTAATCGAATATGTACATTAGATATATAATTGTGGCAATTTCATAAATTTAGTGATTTTAGAGTGGCAAATAACTAATTTCATGTTTTTGGGTGGTAATTTTCTAATTTTTATGTTTTGGAGTGGCATAAAAATAATTTTCTCTTGTTATTTATTTGTTATTGTGTCAAGAGAGATTAGTGGGCCAGCCTATTTGATGACCAATAGAGTGGTGAAAGAATATTCCATCAACAATGTGAACAAAATAATTCAGTCTGACTTGATAAAAATTTTCCCATCAAATTACATTGATCTAGGAACCATTTGAAAACATAATTGGAAAACTAATGGGAAAAACAATGGCAACCGAACGAGTATTGGAAATTATTTTGGAAATCTCACCAATTACCACTGAATTCTTGACATCTGAACACGACCTAAGCCTTTAAAAGACTGCAATGTTCTGAGAGTTTAACAAAGTAAAAAATCAACGGCTCAGTTGCATAAGATTAAATAAAAAATATATAAGCTATTTAAAGTTAATGTATTCTTTAGCAATATACATTTAGAGTGCGTTTAGATGAGTGAAAAATAGTTAACTCTATTTCTTAATTCATCCAAATGTCTTCCAAATGTCTTCTTAGTAAAATTAAATTTACTCCTGAAAAAAAAGCAAACAAAACAAAACAAGAGAGGATTAGGGGTGTAAACGGAGCGGATAATGCTAATACCATATTCATATCCGTTTTTCAACAAGCGGATACGGATACAGATACAGATAGTAAACGAATATTAAAATTGAAAACCATATCCATCTTAAACGGATACGGATAATCCATGGATACGGATTCGAATACGAATACGGAGTGGATAATTGTCGGATATTGAGTAATTTTACTAAATTTCATAATTTTAAATTACCTAAATTGACAAAAAATTAATAGACTTTTTATGTTTGCACAGTGATAATTATGTATGACTAATTGCTTATTGGTTCAGAGAACTAACCCATTATCCTAATAGATTATATGATTTTTCTACCAAGATTCTTGGACTTAAACGAATATGTATGTTTTTTGAGAATTTCGCAAGGGTAAAATGAATTGAAAGCTGTTGAAAGATTAAATTTCGGATCCGGATATATACAGATATCCATTCCGTTTATATCCTCACGGAATTATCCGTATCCGTATTATTTTTTCATATACTAAAATTATCCGTATCCGTAAGTATCCGTATCCGTTTAATCCGGATACAGATAATAAGCAGATTCGGAGCGGATTATCCGCGGATAATCCGTATCCGTTTACACCCCTAGAGAGGATTCAAATTAATCAATTAAAATACTTGGACTGAATGAGAGACTACATAAGTTTTATTAAAGAGTCAAACTATAATAAAAAGTTTTCGTTGATTTAATATCATTCTTTGTTTTGCATTTTCAAGGAGAGCATTTTTATTATCTATTTTACTTTAAATATGTACGTGAACTCCTGTTGGAAAATCAGTGCCGAATTTTTTATTAATAGAAAATAATTAAATAATTATCGTGATTAAGAAAGGTTTATAGTTTAGTTTGAAAAGTAGAAAAATCGTTACCGAAAATTACGGCCAGAGGATGTCACCTTAAATCCCAGCCATACTAGCGAAAACGGCCAAATGTTAAACACGACCCGTTGAATTTGGCAACAGTCAGAACAGGCCGTTAAATTTGGAAACGGCCAGGCCAGGGGCAAGCCGTTCAATTTGGCAACGCCCAGAGCTAGGCCGTTATTCGCAGCAACGGGCAGAGGCATGAATTAGAATTTTTCATTCCATAACTTCATTGTTTTGCTATTCGGTCTCTGGTCTCTGGTCTTTGGTCTGTCTCATTCCATAACTTCATTGTTTTGCAATTTATATAATAAACTTGTAGACAAAAGAAGTCAACTCTCTTTTTTTTTGTCCTTTGTGATCATTCAATTTCTCCAGAAAGAGAATTTTTCAACAAAAAAGTTCAGCAATTGGTTTTCTATTGCTTTTGTTTTATTATCATCATCATATCATTTTACAAAAGGAGGAAATATGCAGCAAAGAGCTCTATTGTTATTCTAATTGATGTCTTTTTTTCTAATGCATTAATTATTGGAGTTGTGATTAATTAACAAACCAAAAAAAGAAAAAAGTGTTTTAATTAATTATTTTTTGACGAAATATTTTAATTAATTATTTTTTGACGAAATTTTTAATCAATTCCAAAACAATAAGCAAGATGTGAAATAAATATTTCTTTTAAAAAATAAAATAAAAAAGAACAGATAATTGAAATACACGAGATGATGATCATGGTTCCAGGTTTCATTAATTATAACCGAAAGCAACATTATCATGTAATTAAAAACACCCAAAGTAAGATACAATATGAAAGCTTCATTAGTCAATCGTATAATAGTAAATAATACACAATTGACGTTTAACGGTTTACTAATTTTCTCTCTGGCAACCAATGACATATTGACAAATCATCATTTGTGAAAGATACTGAATTCTTTGGTGCTTCTTCTAAGCTCTGCTTTGTAGTCTCAATCAAAGTCAAGCTTAAATGTTCATTTTGCATTGAGATTCATGCAAACATATTTAAAACTTAATAAATTTAAATGACTCTTTGAATCTAAATATCTATACGAATTTTGATACTGATCGGACAGTTTAGATCCAACTTTGGATGAGACTTTGTTCAAAGCCATTTGGACAAAAGACCCCACCACTTATGAGTAAGTTTGATTAATTTTGTCATTCTTTTTGATTCATTTGTTGCATTGCTTGCTACATTAGGTTTGCTCATTGTCAATACATGAAGCTATAAATTTTGCTCATTATGTTTTCTCTCTCCCAGGCCGTTTTCTTATATCTCGGCCTTTTTTTTTTTCCACGGCTCTGGCCATTGTTCTGTACAACGTTTTTTTTTTTATTCTGCCCGTTAGCAAAGATCACGGACGGTATTAACTGTTTTTCCCGATAATTGCGTAAACCAATTGGGCCGTTGTTTAAAACCACGGTTTTCTCACTTTTCAAATTTCACCCAAAAGCTTCCTCAATCATGAAAATTATTTTATTATTTTCCTATTAATAAAAAATTCGAAAATCAGTGAATCATAGAAAATGAAATAGATATTTGTTGTTTTTGTTCTATTTGTGATTTATTCTCTTATCTATTACTACTTAATCGGTACGTGAGCTTAACGGACAAGATTAAAACAAGACCACTTTGCGTCATTTAGCCACTCCATTATTGCTTGTGCTCAGACCATCTATATTATTTCCAGCAACCTCAAATATACTTTACCTAAATTGATTACTGTGAGACTCTGGACTTAAAGCCTTTTAATTTGTTGCTCGTCTACTCCAAGCTGTTGTGCTTGTTTTTATGCCGTAATTGCTCACCTATCTCTTTGAGTATGTAGTGCTTATATGTCTGTTTCTGTGGACCGTTAGAGTGTTGTCTCGCTTATAATTTCTTCTTCTTGGGTAATAGAAAGGAGCGCCCATTTATGTCTCGGTGTCTTGGAGACCTAGGTCCTTTAATTGCCCGAACTCCGTTAATGACTCCAACTCGCGTCACACTCTCTAACTATATCTATTTACTTTAATGTACTTTATTATATTTTAGTTTACAAGTTCTTGATTCCGCCAAAAACTACACATTAACACAGATATACACGTAAATTTAATTTTTATACGTCAATACTTAATCAGTAGAGTTTAATCTTTGAAACAACCTTATATTCACCCTTCTCGAGATGTCATTAGAGACAACAAAAACTACATATACATTAAGAAAAAAAAAACCAAAAGCCCAAAATAGGAAAAGAAAGGAATAGACCCAAAATGTAACCAATATGAATATTCTTGTGCACGACAAGTTCATGGAGAATATTAACTTTCTAGATGTAGAATATTCATATGGTTTTGCATTTTCTTTATCTGTGATAACGATTGCTTATAAGTGAATATCTCATGAAATAATTGTCCCTTGCTATGTTGATTTTTCTTTGATTTACTGCAAGTCTTCTTGATATCACTACCAGAATTCGAGTTTTTAGTATGGGGAGGAAAATGGCTTGTTGTATGGGTTTCCGCATGCAACAAGCCCCGAAAATGCTTTTAGCATGGGCTTCCGCATGCTACAACTACCCATGCGTAAAGCCTCCTTGCTACTGCCCAGTAGTTGCATGGACGCCCATGCTACTACGTTGTTGCATGAGCTAGCCCATGCAACAACTACGCATGCAATAACTTTGAGGGTTGGCTCTGGCTGGCGTATTTGCAAGGATATAAGAGTGGGACCCATTTAGGTATTTGCAAGGATAGCCTGTGAGTATTAGCAAGGATAGACTTGTGGGTCCCAGCTAAGTATTTACAAGGATAAACTTGTGAGTATTTGCAAGGATAGACTTTGAGTATTAGCAAGGATGGAAGAGTGGGCCCTACGTGAGTAATTGCAAGGGTAAATCATGTGGGTTCCACAATTTTATTTGCATGGTTAGTGACCGTGGGCCCCAGGTGAGCAGTTGCAAGGGTAAATCATGTGGGTCCCACATAGTTTGTTGCATGGGTAGTGGATGCGGGACCCACATGATTAATTGCAAGGATTTCAAGGTAATTACTTACTTGGATGTTGCGATGGAAATAAGTGATCAGCAATTTAAAGGGAAATAACCATTTTATAATTCTATAATCCGTACCATTATTGTACCACCCCGGTACCAAGTCAATTCCCACCCATTAAATATGTTGCATTTCAAATAACATAAGCATAAAAAACAACACATTGCAAATGAAGGAGAAACCTTGTAATAATCATTAATCAACATACTGCTATTAAGCATGCATTAATTGTGCCAAAAACAAAATACCAGCACAAACACATTTCCTTACTAAACTTGTGCCTGGAATCCAAAAATGGTTAAACCATTAACAAAATTATACAAAAGAGTATACCCCCAATGCTTTTCACATGTTAGAACTTCAAAATACCCTACTTATGCTAATAGTTACTAGAATGCCGGGACGCTGTGCTAGTTGCCTGGCCCAAACCATGTGTTCATTGAGGCTTCACCACTTGCTGCCTCTTGTCCAGTTTGTGCCATATTTAGTAGTGCTTGGTAGGGACCTCCTTGCTCCCCTTCTCTAATAGCTGTGGCTAGATCCTACATATGCCACGTTGCCAATGAATTGCGGTTAGTTTTGATCATACATTTATGGTAACAACATTTATGGTACCAACTAATAGCAGTGGCCGTATCAGTTTTGCAAGAAGCGTACATCTCTACTACTTTTATTAGAGTAGCATTAACCGCATTTAGTTTTAGCAGGAAAAGTTCTGACCTGCAGGCTAGGCATATTACCCACTACAACCACATCCGGTTTGTCAAAGCTGTGAGCTCCAGCCTACATATAAATTAGTATTAGGCTACACATAATAAAAATTTCACCGGACGCATTTATTGTAAACAAATTAAAATCATATGTATCTACATACCGGAAAAATATTTTGGTTGCTAGCAATCCATGAGAATAGTTGGTTGAAGAGATGGTTATTGTTGGCTTGTGCTCTCTTCCTCTCTTCACGCTCCTCGTCCTGACGACGATCACGTTCTTCTAGCATTGCACGCCATTCTGATTCTGTAAAAGTTCTCTCCCCTAGTGTTGTGACGCCAGAAACCGAAGAGACCGCATGGGATAGCCTTTCTCGCTGACTCTGTATAGAAAAATGTTTGTCGAGCACAGATCCAAACCCACGAACCCTGCCCCGGGTCACACCGCCCACTGCATCGATGAACAGAGTACCCTCGTCCTTGTCAGCATTTACCTCATCAGCCTTTTTTTCAATTACCTCTGCCTATAATTTGCAACAGTTGTAAGCAAAGTATATTGATGTCCTTGAAGAAAAAAAAAAGTTGAGATGAGTTTATTTGCTAAAGGCCATTTATTGGTGTTGAAATGAGTGAAGCATAAGCTCCATTTCACTTATTTATATTTATGGATGTCATTACAAAATATGCAACACTTAACTGCTTAGATTTGTGTATCACCATTTGGGTGTATGATGAACCTAGGACCATGATTGTACAACTAATCCTTGACTGTTGCTCCAAAAATACTTGGATATAACTTGGAGACGATATTTAGGTTTACCAACAGTTTTGGAGAGGACTAACAGTTATTACATTTCCATTTGAGTTCGTTACATGTGATAATTTGGAATGTACTTATTTGTAAAGAACCATGAAATCCGTTTATCAGATACCCACATCTTTATTTATACGAGAAATACTTACATAAACATTTTGTGCTCTCTCGTTGGTGAATTTCAAAGAGTTGGTATCAAAGGGGTTGTCCACTTCTATGGCAGTCCCCTCCGTTGATGGGTTAATGAGGCCATTACCATCATCATTGTCAGTGGTTTGAGAAGTAGCCAGAATGGAAGCCTCTACTTGGGCCACCACCATTGATTTGCTGTTTGGGAGTTTACAATGGGTATGAAGATAGAGCTGCTCCATCGTTGGCTCAGTTCCATTCAACATAGTTGTCTCCACAATGAAAGGAAGAAACAAGAAGGCCAAATTATGAGTTGATAGTTAATTTTGAGTCATGGTAACCTTTTATCACAAAAATCATAAAGCTTACCAGTTTTCCTTGATGCTGGTGCATGCTCGCTGATCCACCGTAGTGTGCCACTGCAAGTCCAGAGGTAGTACGGTTGGACTTGTTTTTTTTGCTCAAACCTTGCCACTCATCTGTAGCAAAGATGTCACAGAGGCCATGCCAGTTTTTGGGGTCAAGACACCAGTGTGGCACCATGCCCTTCCATTTCTCGAAGTTCCAACCAAATGCTTTGAAGCATCTGTTTCTAGCTTTGTTCATCTCCTCACCATACCTTTTCCCAGCTATGGCGTCTAAGACTTCCCGACATTTGTCAGGGTTTTCATTTTCCCGATATGTGAACCTTTCCTGTAGAAAGGGGAAGTAAGTATGCAGTTATTAACACTTTAAAGACCTGGTTAAGCTACTGAAATTAACTTAATGACCTAGGCATATTATTTATCACTGGAAGATTGTTTGTTTATGACTGGCAGCTTATTTATCTACTCCAAATAAGAACAATGTAGTTGAAAGATATTGTAATTGAATAATATGTTAGAAAGAATTCATTTACCTTACTATATATGATATTCAAATGATGGTAGATACTGACATTAACTTAAACCTAGTTGTGTAGCATTCAACTAGCAGGGAAATTTGTTAAGTGTATGACAGTAGCAGTAATAATCTAGCACTTATTTTGTTTTTTGAAACTAGTTGACAGGAGCTGTCAACTTAATCTGGCACTTATTTGAGTGAATTATATGAATAATTAATACTCATAGCACGACCAGAGTGGAGTTTATTGGGGTAAGCACAGATCAGTTCAGGTTCAAACCGGTTCTTAGATAGGGTTGGACCCGTCTCTTGCCTCCGAACCACCCATTCCGGAAAGATAGAAATAATTTCATTAAAGGAGAAACCGAGAGTGATGGGCCACCGAAAATGAAAACGGGAGAGGAGATGCTAGCGGAAGTAAGCTTACTAGATGATATCAAGTGGGGAAGAGGCAACAAATTAGGGCAGATTGAAGGTTACGGTGTCACCCACCATTGGCAAAAGAAGAGCATTTTTTGGAGTTTACCGTATTGGAAAGACAATCTTTTGCCACACAATATTGATTTGATGCATTTGGAGAAGAATTTCGCGGATAATTTGATTAACACCCTTTTATGCATGGGTAGCAAAACAAAGGACAATGAAAAAGTACGGAAAGATATGGCTCTCATTTGCAATCGTCTGAATCAAAACCTAGTCCCAGATCAAAAAAACCCGGGAAAGATGAAAAAACCAAAGGCACCCTTTGCACTTGACCCAGATCAAAAGAAGAAGGTTTTAACATGGTTAAAGGATGTTGTACGGTTCCTCGATGGTTATGCATCGAATTGGAGTAGGTGCGTTAATCTAACCACTGGGACCCTGATTGGTCTTAAGAGTCACGATTTACATGTATTCATGGAGCGATTACTTCCAATTGCATTTCGAGACTTTGTTCCCGATTCGGTTTGGGATGTTTTATGTGAGATTTCGTGCTTTTTTAGAGAGATTTGTGCCAAGGAGCTTGAACCATCCCGTATCGATCACTTGGAAAAGGATGTCATCGTCACGATTTGCAAAATGGAAATGATTTTCCCTCCGGGTTTCTTCAATTCAATGGAGCATCTTGTTGTCCATGTATCAAATGAGGCTAGACTTGGTGGCCCGGTCTCGTCCAGATGGATGTATCCATGTGAAAGGTAGTGCTATCTTTAAAAAAATATTTATTACTAAACCAACAACCCTAACTCACTTTTGGTGGTAATAAGCGTACCAAACAACCCTAACTCATTTTTGTTGGTGAAAGGCGTAACAAAGAACAAAGGATGAGAGTGACCAACAAGTCACAAGTTGAGGGTTCAATCGTCGAGGCAACGGTGGTTAAAGAGATCTCGACCTTTTGCGAACATTACTTTGAAGAAAACCCTAGGAATGGCAAACAAAGAGTCACGGAGTCGAACCCATCCAATGGAGGACTTTCGATATTTGACAGTACGGGCTCTCCGGGTGGAAAGGAAATTAGAAGGATTCTGACCGAGGAGGAATATTTAGTTGCCCACACATATGTCGTCCGGAGATCAGTGCCAAGTACGAAAGGTAACATCTTAATGATTTGAAAACCTCATATTTATTGACAAACCTAACAACAACTAATTTTTTTACATGCTCGAATTTTTAGTGAGTTTGATACATGCATGCGCATGACGGGTACAAGGGAGCAAGATCTAGAAAAGTCTCGTCAGGCTGGGTTAGTGGTCTACAGGCGGGCCGGGCGGGGCCCCCGCGGCGCGGGCGCGGTGACGGGCGCGGGCGGATGCGGGCGCGGGCGTCGCGGGCGCGCGGGCATGCGGGCGCGGGCGCCGCGGGCAAAAATTTCAAAACTCACGCCCCGCCCGCATAATGCCCGCGCCCGCATGCCCGCGCGCGCCGCGACGCCCGCGCCCGCTCGCATCCGCCCGCGCCCGCGGGCATTATTTATTTTTTTTTTTTTTTTTTTTTTTTTTTTTTTTTTTGTTTTTTTTTTTTTTTTTTCGGGGGGGGTGCCATGTGGATTGTGGGGGCCGGGGGAAAAAAATTTGAATTCAAATTCAAATTTTCGAAAAAAAAATGGGCGCGCGCGGCGCGGCGCGCGGCGCGGCGCGGCGGGAAAAAAAAATAAGGTGCCCGCCCCATTTAACGCCCGCGCCCGCGTGCCGCGTGCCGCGAGTGCCGCGCGCGGCGCGGCGCGGCGGGCGGGTGCGGGCGCGGGCGGGCGCGGGCGCGGGGCACGCCCGCGCGGGCATTTTTAGAACACTAGGCTGGGTACGCCGAGTCGGTAAGAAAGAAGGTCCTCTCTGATCATGATTGTGATACATACATCCGACATGCGGGACGCAAGCCATCCAAACAAGTTGCCTGCTACGATGTTTACGATATAAACGGATTCAGATTTCACATAGAAAACTATGGGCAAAACCGGGTGACACAAAGTAGTGGTGTTTGCATTAAAGGAGAGTGGGATCAAAATAGGGTACAACACGACTATTATGGACTTCTCCAAGAAGTCTTTGAGTTAAGTTATGATGGAGGAAACAAAGTTCCTCTCTTTAGATGCAATTGGTTCGACATAACGAATGGGGTCAAGAAGGATGCTAAACATGGAATTGTGGAGGTCAAACACACTTCTCGGCTTAAAGGATTTGAGCCGTTTGTATTGGCATGTCAAGCAATCCAAGTAGTCTACATCTCCTATCCATCCGATAAAGTTGCAAGACGCCCATGGTGGGTAGCAATGAAATCTAGCCCGAAAGCCAAGTTCCGGGTCAATGATGCCTCCGATAATTTGCTAGAATTTTATCAAGAGGAAAGGACGGATAATCCGATCTTGGAATCAAATGATGAGGTGTTCGATTGGGATAATGTGGTCATTCCTCCAAATGAGTTCGACCTAGTAGATGATACTATGGACACTACACCACCATTGCCGAACGAAAATCTGCAAGAGGAAGGTGATGAGGGTTATGACATGGATCAAGAGTACTACATGGAGCAAATCCGAGACGGAGTAGATGCAACTACACTCAATGATTACGATGAATTTGGTTTTTAAACGGGTACAACATATATAGCCTATATATTAATTAGTACCCTTTAAAATTTATTTCATGAGCTAATTTAATCAAATTTTATTCTATAGGTACGTTCGCTGGTTTTTCAATTTAATGATTCAAGGCCGTGGTCTTTTTATCTTCCAATGACATTGTAATATATTTTCTCAATTTGGTGAATTAATTGGTTCTCTAAGTTTTTTTATTTTGTGATTTATGCTTCAAAACTTGATTTGTTATTTTGTGATTCATATTACTGCATTTCTCAGTTTTATTCACTAATGAAAAAAAGAGAGAGAAAACAAAACAGAATAATAACTCTAAACATTAATTCAATGTTTTTAGCATGGACCAACTCATGCAACTAATTAGTCCACGCAATATCCATATTAATAGCATGAGTATGGTGGCCCAGTTATTGCATGGACCTGCAACATAAAATAATGTAAAAAGGAACCACAAAACAATTGCATGCGACACTCCATGCAACAAGTCTGTCATGAATCTCCAGCATATTAGCATGGGTATGGCAGTCGAGTTTTAGCATGGATCTCTAGCCAAAAATAATATAAAAATGATCCACAAAACAATTGCATGCGATAGCCCATGCAACAAAATTGTTAAGAATCTCCAGATTAATAGCATGGGTATGGTGCTGAGTTTTAGCATGGACTTTCAGTATAAAACAATAAAAAAAAGTAAACACAAAACAATTGCATGCGACAGCCCATGCTAATAATATGATTCTTTAATAAAATATACTATCTGAGTTGTTGCAAGGGGGCTGACTCTTCCATAGTTATTAGCATGGGTATTTTGGAGCCTATTGCATGGGTAATAAGAATCTAATTGCATGAGTTACTTGTTGCATGAGACAGTCCATGCAACAAGGTATGCGAAGTCAGAAATCCCAATTCTTTAGCATGGACCCCAAAGACTCATGCTACTATATTTTTTACCCTTGCAATAAGTGAAAATTCTAGTAGTGTATATACATATGCAATCAACAAGTGATCTAAATTTCTGGTGGAAGAAGAAGAAGAGCGCCGTGCTACGAAGTTCAACAATTACTACTATTCATGTCAAATGTACACATGTAATTGACAGTAAAACTTTCTTTTGGACCTACTATGTGAGATTTTAATTTATGACCAGAAAGATGCACATAAGGGAAGAAAAAAAAATAGAAAGCGATGTACCCTGACTACTTTTCTTAATTAAATAATATGACAATATAGTTTTCATCCCCGGTCGACATCATCTTTTAATTTTAGTATTTAAAAAAAATTAGTTTTAAATGACAGATATGATTCTAATTATAATGACTTGACCAAAAGGCAAGTCTCCTATGATCAGCTCTTGGAGATAAGTAGTAGTGAGAGCGAGATAGAGCTAAAAACCAGTAAATGTCCCTTCAATTGCAACATTTAATGCTCTACCCTCTCCCTCAGGTGACAAAAAGGTACCCAATCCACGTCCAATGGGCATGAGACTCAAATCGGTCCGATACCCGCTCATGATTCATGCGGGCTGCTTCAATATTTGTGCAGATCAAGCACACACGAATCACGAAGCGAATTAATTGGACCGTTCCCAGTGGGCATCCGACCGATTCGAGTCCGATGCCCATCGATGTGCCCCACTCCGACAAAAAGAACTTGTTTCTAAATGTAGTATAGACATGCCCTGCCAACCCGTCTCTGATTAAGTTAAGAAGAGTCTCTAGCTTCTTGACAACTAAAGAAGGGCAAGAGTTACATCTTGATCAAACACGATCCAATGGTGAATTTTTTTGAAATTCTTTGATATATCCATGCTGCAGCCATTTTTTTTAATTTGAGACGGTTCAAGTTAGCAAGTTATCAAAGATGAAATTATCAATATGGAAGCATTGTTTTACAATCGCAACATAAATTTCACAAACTTTCTCGAACAAAATATTAATTGTTCTTCTATTACATAACCAAAAATAGACTAAGGAAAAGAATTCCCAACACATAAATAAAAACTGTGTAATAATGAGCTAGAAATTAATCACAGATCAAAACCATTAGCAATCATAATGTTAAATCTAAATCATCAATTTGTGTTAACTCTTTACACAGCGAAACTGTATATATTGTCCCAGACTATCTTTTCTTAATTAAATAAATAAAGAGTGTAATTTTCTTCTATATCTTTTCGGGACCAACTAAAGGTACTCAAAATCATGTGGCTGTGAGCCAAGTAAGACTTGCTGGTTTAAGTCCAGCCCAACCTAATACTGTACGCTGTTGCTTTCTTGTATTTGAAAAGAAAAAAAGAAGGAATTATATTTTTTTTTTATCTCTATAAATCTCATTTACCAAACCTTTGTTAATGCATAGACTTGAACCAAGGGAGAAAGAGAGATCCATGGCTTGTGTGAGAGAATTACTATTGCAACGCTTTCTTTACCCAACACTGATAAGCTTACTCTTGCCAACTTCTTTGGTAGCCTCTGCATTTCCCACATCACTGCCCGGTTGCCTAGACAAATGCGGCAATATCACCATTCCATATCCATTTGGAACCAGTCCCGAATGTCGTCGGGATGGATTCAATATAACGTGCAATTACTCCACCACTCCCCCAAAAGCCTTCTTGAGTTCTGGTAATATTTCGCTAATAGATATCAACGTAACCAGTGGTGAAGCACGTGTCCACAAACGCTTTGGGTATCGCTGCTACAATCAGGTGGACCATATATATGACAGCATTAATTTATCATACATGAATCTCATTGGTCTTCCATATCTCTTCTCCAACAGACGGAACAAATTCACAGTTATTGGCTGCTACACCTTGGCATACATAGCTGCCGTGGGTAACACTAACAATTCTTACATGTCAGGCTGTGCGTCCTTCTGTGGGAGCCAGATCATGAATAGCACAACTAGTGAAGGTGTTTCATGCAATGGATTAGGTTGCTGTCAGACAGCAATACCAACAGGGCTCTCCTATTATGAAGTGCAGTGGGGTTACGCCAACAACTCAGCTTGGCTTTACAACCCATGCATGTATGCTGTTCTGGTGGAGGAAGACTGGTACAAGTTCCGAGTTGAAGATTTGAGTGACCATGATCTCTTTCATCAGAATCAGACAGTGCCAATTGTACTTGATTGGGCTATTAGGGACAATGGCACGTCGTGCCAGGATGGGGCAGAAAAGAACCCTAACCCTGCATGTCGTAGCTATTATAGCAGTTGCTACAACACAAGCAACGGAGAAGGATACCTATGCAAGTGCACGCAAGGTTATGAGGGCAACCCCTACCTCCCTGACGGATGCACAGGTAATGTACTTTTACTGAACTCTGTTTGATATCCTGTTTCACTTTCTGTATAATTAATTTATGTCTAATGACCACATTATATGGCATTCTCATGTTTATTTAAATGATTGATCCCCTTGAAAAAAATTTCTGATGAATGTACATCGGACTAAAAAAAAAATGAGCTTCTTCATTAGTAAGAAGAGCAAGCACAGCAATTTTTGTTATTGTCAGTACGTGATATTATTTATAATTTTATACTTTTATCTGTAAATCATCTAGTAGGAGTTGATTGGCCACACACCCAAATATATATATAATGGACATTTGAATCGTAATCGTACCTAACATTATATGAATCTGTCTTATCAGAATCTGGACCTACTTTCTTCTATATTTCCTTTTGGTTTTGTTAGGTCTGTGTTTTAACTTTTAATTATGAGTTTATGAATAAAATAGGTTGGATGAATTGAGTTTAATGGTGAACTAAATTAATGTCATCTACCAGAAGAAAATAATCCAGTAAAATAGCCCAAGTTGTGATGTAGTTATTGACTGCTACCAAGTATGTTTTCTTGTATAAGGTAATAAATTATCAAACCAACCAGTACGGTATGCCAGATGTGGTCTCGGAAGACTATGCATCAGCATATTAATCTGAAAAATTTGCCAGTGTTAACCTCTTGTTTTGACTGATCTTAACAGACATTGATGAATGTAAATCACTGGATGTGTACCCTTGCATGGGAACTTGCAAAAACACTAACGGAAGCTATGAATGTGCCTGCCCGAAAGGCACAAAAGGAGACGGGAAATCCAAAAATTGCCCCAAGATTCAAGAGAAATTTCCCTATCCTGCTCGTGTGGCTATCTGTAAGTATTATTTTGGGATTCAAAATAATAATAAATGCATCCTTCCAATTTCAAATTTGTGATACTCTTACTTGTCTTGGTTGCTTCAGGAAAAATAGATAATTTATTGTCCAATACAAAGTGTACAGAAACAAATTGTTCTTGATCTTCTTGTAGTGTTATGTTGACTGTCACTAAGTTTGTGTTAATAGAACTCATTTGAAGAATGGCCCGGCAATCAACTTATTTTTACAACCGACATCAAAGGTTAATTGAAAAGAAAAAATAATAATTGTTATTGGTATCCACAGCAAAATAGTTATTCAGAACACAGTACCCTTCTGCACTCCTTTATGACCGTAATTTTGTGCCTGATTTATGCTTTTCATTTTACAAAAGAACTAAGTTGTAGTTACATTTTTTCATCAATAAATACAGATTCTATTCTTGGTGTTGCTATCTTCTCGGGTTTATGTGTCTTTCTAGTTTGGTATCGACAGCATAGAAGGCACATGAAGGAAAAAGATGAGTACAAGAGATACTATCAGATGATGGACAACCACCTCCATGTGTACAGTCAAAAGCAAATAGAAAATGCTACTAATAATTATGGTGAAACTCATATAATAGGAAGGGGAGGCCAAGGGAATGTGTACAAGGGATTAATAGAAAATAATCAGGTCGTGGCAATAAAAAAAGCAAAGGAAGTTGAAGAAACACAAAGAGAAGAATTTGTGAATGAAATCATTCTTCTTTCACAAATAAACCACAAGAATGTAGTTAGATTATTGGGCTGTTGTTTAGAGGTTAAAATTCCTATGTTGGTGTATGAGTTCGTCCCCAACGGGACACTTTTTGATTTGCTTCATACAAAGAGTAGTAGAAGGTCGATTTCCTTGGGTACTCGGCTAAAAATTGCTCTGGATTCGGCAGTGGCTCTTGATTATCTGCACTCTTCTACCTTTCACTCTATCATTCATGGTGATGTTAAGTCGCCTAATATACTACTAGATGCTGACTACACTGCAAAAGTGTCTGATTTTGGAGCTTCAAGTTTTGTACCCCTAAATGAAATTGTCGAGCTTGTCCATTTTTCACATGGGTATCTAGATCCTGAGTGCCTGTACACAGAGATAATAACAAAGAACAGTGATGTATATAGCTTTGGGGTAGTTATGTTGGAGCTCATAACGAGGAAGGAGGCAGTTTATACAGACGAAAATGGGGAAAAGCAGCCCTTAGCTACATCTTTTCTTTCAAAAGCAAAAAAAAATGAGCATCGTGAGATATTTGATGTAGAAATAGCTCATGAGGAGAATGCTATGGAGATTCTTGATGAAATTTCTGAGATTGCTCTGCAGTGTCTGAGCCCAAAAGGAGATGATAGACCAACAATGAGGCAAGTTGTGGAGGAATTACACAAGTTAGTGAGGTCTCATAACACCTTGCCAGGCCGGAAAATTTGTGAAGAAGAGAAGAAGAGCTTGCTCGGTGAAACAAAATTTTCCTCTATATCAGATACATCTGGTTTTAATAGTACCCAATATAGTGTGGTGCTTGAAATCAGCACAGGAGCACCGAGGTGATGTGGATTAACTAAGCCGCTTCAAATTTGGTTTCTTGTCAAGATACCAAATCCTGTAACTATTGTATTTGATTGTTCTTGTGCAATTCTGTTGTTACTACTTACTAATGTTGTTTTCTTGAATGTACTGTGCCAAATAAAATCTCTTGTCGCTCTGTGTCTGTATTGTTTATTGCTGGGAGTCACCTGGGACATTTGTGTATGTAGGAAAGTGATAAATGGAAAGAGAGATATTAGAAATTAAGAAAAATTAAATTACAGATGTTCAAATACCAGTTTGTTAAAAGTTTGATGGAGAAGAATAGATAATCAAGATTTTTTTCCTACCCAATTTAAGTCTTCCCATCATCCAAGCAACTGCATTCAGCCTTTGTCGGATTTGGAGTCTGTTCTGTACTTCTGTTGCGAGTTCTCTCGTTTACTAGTCATTTTTTGGTGTTTTATTCTAAAAATATGAACACATGTAATTCCACGATAATATCGCACTTTCATGAAAACTCAAGTTTAACATGAAGTGCTTTTATAAAATCCGAGTACAGCATAGTGTACTTTAAAATCCCCAAGTGCAGCACAATGCACCAAAAAATATTCAGAACAAAACCAGAACACTAAGCTCCCAAACAGCCTATGTTGGCCAAACAGTTAACCAAAATCAGCATTTCTGCACTGATTACTGTTACAACAATTGTGATATGCGCACTAAACGTTTGTAACGGTACACTATATATGGAAATCACTTTATAGTTTTGTAAACCATTATGAGAGCAAACGAAACCGTACGTGACAGCTGTTAGGAAAAATGATCGTCCAAATGACAAGCTGGCAATCCAAATTGATGACATCTTGGAGATTCATGTCTCAAATGTGCTTGGAGATTTGTGGTGTTATGATCAAAACTTTTCAACGTCAAGTTGACAATTTGCATCAAAGACAGGCTGGCAATCCAAGGCTAAAAGCAACCTAGAGATTCAAAATATCAGGATTATGAATTGCCTGAGAGGTTTCGTAGAATTATTAAAGAGTGATGCTTCTATGGACATAAGGACCTATTTGTAAAATGAACATATTTTTATTTTCAAAGTTCAAACAGTCGATCCGAACCGTTCATCTTGTTCTCCATATTAATATGTGCTTGGAGACCAAATTTTATATTTTTCTGAATTTTTTTACTATTTATTAAGATGGGTACAAAATTCAATGGTCTGAATTTGATATTTTTTGTACCAATCTTAATAAATAGTAAAAAAAAATTCAGAAAAATATAAAATTTGGTATCCAAACATATTAATATGGAGAACAAGATGAACAGTTTGGATCGACTGTTTGAAATTTAAAAATAAAAATATGTTCATTTTACAAATAGATTGTTATGTCCATGGAAGCATTTGCCATTATTAAAACCATTTGACTGTATAAACACCATCGTTACAGCCGTTATATGCATACAACACTAACCGCTATATAACGAAAATAACTGTTCACATAGGGCCATGTGTTGAGTATTGACCTATAAAAAGAAGGGGGAGAAAGGACCAAGACCAATCAAAAAGAGAAAAATGGAGGTAGCCATTAGCAGAGGAAATGGAGAAGAATGAACAGAAAAATGGAGGTGGCCATTAGCAAAGGTGGACATTTATAGTCAGCTTTGGAATGGGAGTAGCGCTCTCAGTTTTGAGCTGGGCTGGGCTAAGAGTAAAAGAGAAAATAGAGATAGGCCGGAAATAGAAGGAAGCTGGGTACTTGGCAATTCGCCTTTCGAATTTCAATATATTCTTGGCCTTTTTTTTTCAAAAAAATAAAAATAAAAATAAAAATATTCTAATAAAACGGATAAAAACCACGAAAATCTTAAAACATATAATATCCAGTATAATTTCTCAGTTTTGATTTCTCATACTTATGTATTGCAACCCGTTTATCAGTTCTTTAGAAATAAACTATCTCCGGTAACATATATCAAATCAAATCAATTTGGCGTTGTAAGCTGGATCCATTTGAATAATCGATTATAATATCTGAAGAAATCAAATTAAGAAGTTCATTTACAAAAAAAGGAGAATGTGCCGCGCAATCATATGAAATCCAGCTTAGGCGACAGTAACAGCGCAGTTTATTAGACCCTTCCAGCTGGCCCCCACGGGACCCACAGAACTGCGTAGTCTACCCGATTCAACCAAGAATCCGACATATTTCTCCTGTGGGTCATGTTTCCAGTGAACCAAATGGAACTATTCTCGTACACCAGATCCAGACAAAAATTGTAAATTGCTACTAGCCCTATTGGCGCGACTCTTTCCGAAATAATCTGATTTCGGATTTCGCCATTAAAGTCTCACTCTCTTTCCTCCCTTTCCTTTTTTACCTTTCCCACTTTACCTTTGTCTCTTTGGACCGAAGAATTGGAATCAAAGGCACCTCCACCAAATCAACGAGCATCTCGCGGCGATGCACATGCTTAGGTTTAGAGGCTCCGCCTCGAAGGAGAGAGATTCCTCTCCAAGAGTCGACCAATCAAGCCCCAGCGCTAGCTCAACGTTGCTTTTCTCTTCTCCTCCTCCTTCATTTGGTCGTAGTTCGAACGGCGGTTTACCTGCGGTTGGGAGGCCTCTCCGGCTGGTCTACTGTGATGGGAGAGGGAAATTTCACCTCGACCCGGAGGCGGTGGGGGCGCTCCAGCTGGTTAAAGGCCCAGTTGGAGTGGTCTCGGTCTGTGGCCGCGCTAGACAAGGGAAGAGCTTTATCCTAAACCAGGTTCCTCTCTCAATTCTTCCCTATAATGTACTTTGTTCTGTTCTGACCCAGTATGTATGCTCAAGCTTTCTTTTGGTTGTACTTTGTCCATTTCTGTCCCAGCTTGCATGCTCAAGCTTTCTTTTAATAACGGAATCAAATTGAAGCTTCTCCGTTATTAACCATAATTGTTGATTAATTGTTGTCCTTGGACAGAATCTTGTAATTATCTTTTAATATTTGTGTTGTGAAAGCAAAGTTTTTTTTTTCCTGTTCTTTTGAGTCATTTTTCTTTCCTTTCCAAGTTGTGAACTTTGTTTGGTATTAGTATATAATTGAAAAATACCAATATGATGGGTTGGTACAGTCAGAGATTGGCATTTTGACTCCCCTTTCCAATTTCAGTTGGATTTTAGAAAAAATAAAAACCAAACAAAGGCTTAATTAGGGGAAGGGTTTTGGCCTTTTGGGTATTGAAGTTAATTCTAGTAATGCTTTATTTAGCAAAAAAAAAGAAACACGCTAAGCCTCAAGGAAAAAAAAGGAAAAACTTGGAGAAAGCAGGGAAGTACTGGTTAGGTGTACTGTGGCACTGGAGTTGTCTAGTAATGTACAGAATGGATCTTTCAAAAATGTAGAAAACTTGGATTGTATCATACCATAGTTTGTTAGCTCAACTTGACCTTACCTTCCCTTTTCAATTTCAACACATCTCTGAATTGAGTCTTTTGTTTTATTAAATCTCCGTGTGTATACATTACTACAATTTTCTTGATGGTAATACTTTTAATATTTGGTTACTCTTGTCAGCTTCTGGGAAGAAGTAGTGGGTTCCAAGTGGCATCTACCCACAAACCTTGCACAAAAGGAATTTGGATGTGGAGTGCACCTATAAAGCGAACAGCTCTTGATGGAACAGAGTATAGCCTTCTATTATTTGACACTGAAGGAATTGATGCATATGATCAGACTGTAAGCCTACTCATCACCTGTGATTTATATTTAGAAGAAAGCCTGTTTTTGGCCCTCGAACTATTGGGGCTTTATTCAATCAAGCGCCCAAATTTATTTTGGTTCAATCAAGCCTGTGAACTAATGTTACTCAGTTCAGAATCTTTCCTTTTATTGAAGGAGATAAAGTGGCACCATGTCAATTTTTTTGGAATGCCAGATCAGCTTACTATCACCTGAGTTCATATATGTGCCACATCATCATCTGCAGGTGGTACATCAGCACTACTAGTGGAAGTAGAGGTACCATTAAAACATGCTGAATAGTTTAGGGGTCAATCGAGCGAAACAAAAAAAAAATGTTCAGGGCCTCAATTGAATCAAGTCCAATAGTTCAAGGCCATAAGTAGACTTTCCTCTTTCGTCTATTTCTGATCTTGTTTATGTCCTTTCTTGATATTCATATTTTTACATATGTTTTGATAGGGAACATATAGCATCCAGCTATTTTCATTGGCAGTCTTGCTATCAAGCTTGTTTATCTACAACCAGGTACAGACATATACATCTGTTCCCTTAACCTTGTGACCATATTCATGAAATTTCACTATTTTTTCTTGGTTTTTTATTTATTTTTCCAGATGGGTGGCATAGATGAAGCTGCCTTGGATCGATTATCACTTGTCACTGAAATGACAAAACATATTCGTGTTAGAGCAACTGGTGGAAAAACTTTTGCATCTGAGTTTGGACAATTTGCTCCTCTTTTCATTTGGTTATTAAGGGTATGCCCCCAGGAATTATAAAATTGCCAGTCCATGCTTCTGAGATGAATTCTTTATTCTAATGTCTCATGAATTGGTTATCAGGACTTCTATCTCGATTTAGCTGAAGAAAACCGGAAAATCACCCCACGTGATTATTTGGAGTTGGCCTTGAGACCCATTCAAGGTGAAGGCAGAGATTTATCTTCTAAGAATGAGGTAATTAGTTTTCTGTTCTTATCAACAATGTTATCTGAAAGGGACATGTATGTTCCCTAATATCTATTTGCTTGAATAACTAACCAGATTCGTGAGTCAATCCGTGCTTTATTTCCTGATAGAGAGTGCTTTACACTAGTTCGGCCACTACACAATGAAAATGATCTGCAGCGCCTTGATCAAATTCCTGTGAGTTAATTTTTCAGATAATAATTCTAGATTGGAAATTCTCAATATATAATTAATTTCTATGTTAACCTCATGGACAGCTTGAAAGATTGAGGCCAGAGTTTCGCTTGGGGTTGGATGAACTAACAAAGTTTGTATTTGAGCGTACGAGGCCTAAGCAAGTGGGATCTACCATCATGACTGGGCCTGTGCTTGCCGGCCTTGCACAATCATTTGTGGATGCCATCAACAATGGAGCTGTACCTACAATATCTTCATCCTGGCAGGTTTGTTTTCTTCTGTACATTTTTTATTAACTAATTATCTATTTTGGAAGTACTACTGTTTTCTTCCTTCTATCAAAATCGAAGCCCATTTTAATGGATGGGTACTCTAGTCTCTGCTAGTATTTTGATTTTAATCTACATTGTTTCAGAGTGTTGAAGAATCCGAATGTAGGAGAGCTTACGATACAGCTACTGAGCTCTACATGTCATCTTTTGACCGCAATAAACCAGCTGAAGAGGTTAACACTGTTTTTACGTACTGGTACCTCTTAAATATTATCAAACACATGGTTCTTATTGATATCATGTATGTATATTGTTTCTCAGGATGCTCTAAGAGAAGCACATCAAGATGCTTTTCAGAAATCTCTTGCCTCATTTAATGCCACTGCTGTTGGTGCTGGTTCTGCACGTATTAATTATGAAAAGCAACTACAAAACTTTTGCAGAAAAGCATTTGAGGTTTCTTTTAACTGTTTATATTTGTGTTTCTGTTTGGGACTAAAGGCTTGGTTGTTTTTGTTTATATTTGTGTTTCTTTTACTCATATTAGTTTAATTATGTTGATCTTTAATTCTCACCTTATCACCATTGATTTGTATTAAGAAATTAAATACTTGTGCAGGACTATAAAAGAAGTGTTTTCCTAGAGGCTGACAAACAGTGCTCAGATAAGATCCAGAGCATGGAAAAGAAACTCAGAGCAGCTTGTCTTGCTCCTGGTGTCAGAGCTGCTAGTGTCATTGAGGTAATTTTTGTCATTAAGAACTTGCATAAATAGAATGGAGGCTTCTTAATTAATTTTTTTGGGCTTTAACTTGAATATCTGGTCTATAAATTAATATAGGTGCTTGAGAGTTTGCTTTTCGAGTACGAGTCATTTTGTCATGGTCCAGGAAAATGGCGAATGTTGGCGATATTTTTACGACAGTGGTTTGTTCTTAGATCTTTATCTTTAGGTTTATAATTAGAGAAAACTTCGGCTTCATTCTCTACATTCTTTAACTTATGTAACAGTTCATCTTTCCTTTCCTTTTTTAAGTTTGGAAGGGCCTATCTTTGACCTTTGTGCAAAGCAAATAAACCAAGCCCAATCAGAAAGAACTGCTCTTGCACTGAAGTGCCGATCAGAAGAAGATAAACTAAAGCTTCTGAGCAACCAATTGGAGGCACAAGAGAAGCATAAAACTGAGTATCTGAAACGGTACGAAGATGCAATAAATGATAAACAAAAGATTTCTGACGACCTCGCCATCCGCTTATCAAACCTCAGAAGCAAGTACACAACACTTGAAGAAAGATGTAGTGCAATTTCAAAAGACCTTGACCTGGCACGGCGGGAGTCAGCTGACTGGAGAGTCAAGTATGAAAATTCAGTGCAAAACCAAAGAACTAAGGATGACAAGCTTCTTAGTCAAATTACTTCACTTGAGTCAAGATATAGTGGTGCTGAAGGAAAATATGAAGCAGCCCATGAACAAGCTACCTCTGCCCAAGAGGAGGCACTGGAATGGAGACGCAAATATGAAGTGGCGGCTGCTCAGGCCAAAAGTGCACTAGAGAGAGTTGCTTTGGTTCAAGACAAGATTAATAATATGGCGCAAGAAAGAGTTGATACCGTCAGAGCAGAGTTTGCCAATTTCCTTGCAGAAAAGGTTGGTCTTTTTTGGAATATTAATGCTTAGTTTGTGCTTTTACATTTTGGATATGTTGCATGGATACGGAATCAAGTATAGTATTTACGGCATTGATACGGTGATACGTAATTTTTGAATAATCTACGAAATGACACTTCTGTTTTATATGTTAATTTTATTATTTATTATATTATGCATAAAATATATTATGTTGATAAATCTAACGAAATGTGTTTTTCTCCTATTAACAGATAAAAAAAGTTCAAAAAAATATATTCATATCTGAATTTTATCTTGTAAAATATTAGTACAGAAATTCAAAAGTAAAGGGGTCTATTAAAAGTATATGTAATTTAACAAAGTTCCGAAGCCTTTTGTGCATTGATACACAATGATACGTGTATTGTTGATGGTCTCTGTAAATTGAACTATTTACAGAAGTGAGATATTCATCTGATATGTATGAGTATTGTACATGTACCAGTATCAATATGTATCTTATATGGATATAATTGCGTACACAATATGGATGAACTGAAAATTGTAACTTTTTTCAGTGAAATGAAACAGGCATCAGCCTTTTTTAAAAAAAAAAAAAAAAAACTGATTGCCTACACAGTATTTGGGTAACGTAGCTTTTTGCATGTTTTCGATTTGTATTAATTATGTTTTATCTTACAAAATTGGGTGTACAAATCTCTGATGGTGCCATATTTATATATCAGGAAGAAGAAATTAAGAACCTGAACATTAAATTGGAGCAAGCTGAAAGCCATGCCAGTGCATTGCTGTCCCAAATGCAGGTAAAATTTATAAAATTAGTTAAAAGTAATTACAATTTCCCTATCATTTCTCAATATTCTGACCAGGTAATATGACTGGTTGTAGGATGCTGAGTCTCAATTGCGGAGTCATGATGATGAAATGAATACATTGAAGAATGAAATCAAGGACTTGATACAAAAACTAGACAGTATAAAGTCTAGTTCTCTGTCATATGAAAAGGAGGCTAGATTACTCGAGCAAGAAAAGAAGTACCTCGAAGAGAAGTACCTACATGAATGCAAGAAAGCTGAAGAGGCAGAGGAGAAGTACAAGGCTGCTGAGAAAGATGCCAAAAGAGCCACTGAATTGGCCAATTTAGTACGCGATGATGTAATCACTGCCCAAAAGGAGAAGAATGAGGCGCAGCACTTGTCACTTGAGAGGTTGACAATGCTCGAACAAGTGCAGAGACAAGTTGCTAGATTGGAGCAAGAGAAATTAATGCTATATGAGGAGTTGCAAAATTTGAGGCAATCTGAAGAGCATGCACTGTCTAGGGTACAGTTACTTGAGAGAAAGTTCGATGAGAGAGAAAACGAGATTGAGGAATTGATGAATGGAAGCAATGAGCAGAGATCGAGTAGCGTTCAGGTTTTTAATAATCTCTTAGCTTCAGAACGGGCTGCTCGAGCGGAAGCCAACAGACGGGCTGAGGCACTGTCATTGCAGTTACAAATTACTCAGGGAAAACTTGATGCACTTCACCAGGAAATGACTACAATTCGTGTAGCTGAGACTGCTCTAGATAGCAAATTTTGTACTACTTCACATGGCAAGAGATCGAGAGGGGATGCTGATATTGGTACTGAATCAGTGCAAGACATAGCAGGGGATAGAGTGAAGGGCAGGAGAAAATCCAAGTTGGCTAATGCTGGCATGAAATTTTCACATACAGAGGATGGAGGTTCGGTTTATGGAGAAGAAGGTAGAAATATTGAAATTGAGGAGGCTGACTCGAACGATTATAGGAAATTTACTGTTTTGAGGCTGAGGCAGGAGCTAAAAAACCATGGGTTTGGTACTCAATTGTTAGAGCTGAAGAATCCCAATAAAGAGGATTTACTTGATCTTTATGAGAAGCATGTGCTCCAGAAGTAGCAGAATTTTTCTTCTTCATTTACTGTTTTACCTTCCAGGTGTAAATTGTGGCTTATAGTTTTTTGAGAGTGCAATTTTTTTATTTTATTTCTTTTGTGCTTTAAGGTTTGGCTGTTGTGGTTTTTTGCTTGCCACTAGTGTTTTTATTATGTCATTCCTAATTGCTTGATCTTGGTTTCTTTTGTGTTATGTTGATACCTTTGCAAATATGAAGCTGTAAGATTTTCATTTAGAATTGTTGACATGTAACTGGAACATTTTAGTGTATAATCTGTAGCATTTTAATTTTTACGATTGCAGAACTTTTTGAGAGATTTCCATATTAGGGACATAGCATCTTCTATGGTGGAAAGGTAATTCAGAGTATATTTAGGACCATTTGATTAAATAATAGTTCGTATGATTTTCATCCTGTGTTGAACTGATGATACTTTTAGTAATGTAAGTTGTGAGATTTTCATCATGCTTGCAGTGAGGCGAGCATTTCACGTCAATTTCATTAGTTTCAGAACTGTTACCTAAAGTGCAAATACTAACCAAATTCAAAACACCTTACACCCATATGCAAAAAGATGATATGATAAAAATCAATTTTCTGTACTGGATTTTAATTAGCTGAACCCTTATTAAATATTCACAAATAAACATAAATCATAAAAGACCGACACATCATGACATGAACACTGAAGAAAACTAATAGAAATGTATTGGAATTCATTTGTCAAATATAAAACAAAGTAGTTCGTCACATGATAGATTACAGTTGGCACAAGTTAGTCTCCACCCTGTAGTATGGAGGAAACACGGACAGGAGAAAATTTTCGTTAACAATTTTTTTTGGTTGGATATTTACTTAAAAAGATAAAGTTAATGGAGGTTAAAAGAGTAATCTTCTGTAATCTTAAAAAGCTTATAAGAAATTCTCCCCAAATTATTATATGAAATAAAAAAACACAACTATTTAAATAAGAGAATTTAACGAACAATAAGATAACCTCTCTCTCTCTCTCTTTTGATAAAAGACAACAAATGTGCCCATTTCATATATGTAACAGAAAGTTTAGTTACAGAGGTTACCGATGTTCAATGCATCTTAACCACAAAAGAGATGCTAATACAAAACAAAATACTTACGCCCTTCGTTTTAGAAACCACCAAAAGACAGTAATAGTAAAGGATATGAGTTTTACGGCTACTACATTTAGGTTAAGATAATTAGATCCTATGAATGGATCCATACAAAAAATTGTTGCCCATTTAACTTCATGCTGCTGGAGAACCAGCCTCCCACTCCAGGCGCTCTAAGTGCTGTCCTGCATCTTCATTTCCTAGAAAAAACACCAGCTGGTGATCATTTGGATCCCAGACACGCAACTGAATAGCATCCAAATCAGCAGGCAAGTAATCGTTTGCAGCAAGTTTGCTTTGATACCATTTTGTTGGGATAAATTTAGCAATACTGTACTGCTTTGTGCCGATATGCTAAAGATTGAAGAGAGAATAATATTTTTCTGAATAGAAACAACGCTTTATTTCATTTCTCTCTTACTCAATTACATATAGTTCTGCAGTATTTATAATAGTACAACATTCCTAAAATAATTACCCACAACTTTCCTAAATTAAGCACCCACTACCTATCTTTCTATTATAAGCAGTCCCCAAAATAGAACTACACAAGAACCTATCATTTTATTACATTCTTGCTAATTATAGAATCCACTAACTCAACAGAACTCTAAATATGGAAACCCACTAATCCCACTACACACATTCATGCTTCTAAGAACAACTACAACAGAATTTTAAATAAGGAAAGTTAATTTTGGATCAACTTTCAACACTCCCCCTTGATACAAAATTGATCATGCCAAATTTGCTTTGAATTCTTCAAACATTCCTCATGCCAACACATTCATCAGAATGTATACCTTCTGTCCTTTAGAAGTCATATTTTTTAGCTCCATTATTCTTGAAGATACCATTTCTTCTTGCCATGCTTGATGCCATTTTTTATTTGCTGCTGCTTCATCAAAGGTTGTGGATCTTTGCTTTTCACTGTCTGTATACCCCACAAAAAAGTAGGTTTCTCTTTCTTTTCTTCTGCATAGCATGCTTGCTCTTCTTCCCTCTGTTTTTTTTGAAACAATCAGCTTGCACACACCCATATCTTTTGCAGCACTGGACATCTTTTATGTCGTGCTGAAATTGAAACTTGCCAAATCTAGAATGGCCACATCCACCTCTGCCTTGAGAGGACTCCCCCTTTTTGTAGAACGCACTTTCATCACTTTTCTCCTCTAATATGGGCTTCATTTCATGGGTCTGCAGTGATCCCATCAGTTCATCAAAGGAATAGGTTGAAAGATCCTTTGGTTCTTCAATCACTACCACCACGTGATCAAATTTTGGTGCTACGCTTCTCAGCACCTTTGCCACCATGGTTTGCTCCAAGATGTTGTCTCAATATGCTTAAATTTGGTTGACAACAGATGTGATTCTTTACAGAAAAATCTGCATTGATTCTTCTATTTTCATATTCATCGTCAAAAATCTCTGTGTAAGCTTTGCTGTTTTATAGCCACAACTTGAGAACTTCCCTGAAATGCCATTTTCAAAGTTGTAGCCTCTTCTTTAGCAATTGATGCTGCTGCAGTTCTTCAAGGTTGCACACCAATCGACTCTGCTGACAATTGTGAATTGACTCTGCCGTCAATTCCTGTCCCACCGAACCATCGGCTCTGATTTGATTGACCACCTCTTGTACTCTTGAAAGAAAAATTTGCACAGATTCTTTCTTGTTCATCTGCAATGTTTCAAAGTCCCTGTGTAGGCCTTGAAGTTTGATTGCCATGACTCGAGTACACCCTTGAAATGCTGTTTTCAGGGTTGTCCATGCCTCCTTTGCACTGGTGGCTGCTGCAATTTTCGAGAAGATGGTGTCATCCACTACTTGTTGGATGAAGAATAGCGCCCTTGCATCTTCCTCTGATTTTCATGCGAATTTGGATCTGGATTAGGAACTCCATTTGCTATCAAGTCCCATAGACCATGTGACTTGAACAAGGTCGTCATCTTGATGCTCCAAAACTGATAATTCTCGCCTTTGAATAACGGAATTGCTGGTTGTGTGAAATTTACCGTGGTGCTGCCGTTTTCTGCCATGAAAACTCCCCAAGGTTAATCGACTTGCTCTGATACCATTTTGTTGGGATAAATTTAGCAATACTGCACTGCTTTGTGCCGGTATGCTAAAGATTGAAGAGAGAATAATATTTTTCTGAATAGAAACAACGCTTTATTTCCTTTCTCTCTTACTCAATTACATATAGTTCTGCAGTATTTATAATAGTACAACATTCCTAAAATAATTACCCACAACTTTCCTAAATTAAGCACCCACTACCTATCTTTCTATTATAAGCAGTCCCCAAAATAGAACTACACAAGAACCTATCATTTTATTACATTCTTGCTAATTATAGAATCCACTAACTCAACAGAACTCTAAATATGGAAACCCACTAATCCCACTACACACATTCATGCTTCTAAGAACAACTACAACAGAATTTTAAATAAGGAAAGTTAATTTTGGATCAACTTTCAACAGGCACATGCTCTTGTTGCCTTCATGTGGTAGGTATGGTTGGCGACTGTTGCTGACCCGCTACACCTTTTCCTTTATTCTTCTCCACCAACTCATACTGTTCTGTGTGGCATTGTCTTCTCCGTTCAACTTGCCCTGGTTCAGATGCGAATTGCTGATATTCCGGCGGCAACTCTTCTGGGTTCTTGCCCTTGCAAATATCTCTAAGTTCTGCCTTACTTATTGTAATAAATTCATGTGCCTTATGATCATACACATTTGAAGAATTCCTTTCTGTTTTGTAGAATGGTCCTTTAATTTTGTCTAGTCGAGGTGGGAAGTCTTCCGGCCTATATAGAACCGATCTCTTCCAAATAATTGGCCTTACCAGAACCGCAAATTCCATCCCCCCTACATGCATGGCAATTGACTCTGGAATTTTTTCTAAGTCATCGGTACCAATTCCCACCATCAATGATTTAAAGCTATTAGGACTCTCTTGTTCTAGTGATCCCAAATACACGCCAAATTGACTCACTGCCTTCACCAAATGTATTTCTCGCCACAGAATAATTGGCACCCCAATTAGTTCCAACATAATTTTAAACCTCGGAACAACGATTGCCGCTTCCTCTAGCGGAGTCCACTGTTGGAAGGATAGTCCTTCATCCCAAGCTTCAGCTGGAGCAGCACGAATGAAGGTTAGAGCATCCACCCTCTGTGGTAGACGAATCAAAAACTTAGATCCCGGCAAAGCACTTACTTGAATTTCTGATTTTTGGACCAAACTTGTCCTCACTGCATAATCTGCTATATGCTCTGCTGATAAATCCCATTGACAGCCCAAATTGTGAACAACAACAGATTTAGATAATGCTTCCAGTTCAAGGAAGTAATCCTCATCTCTCTCTATGTAACAGTGCACTTTTGGCGGTCTTCCCTCCGGCATAAGAGGCGACGGATATGGTCTAGGATCTGCTAGGAGTTCCTCAAATCCTGGCTCATCCTTATTAGCAACAACAGGAACTTTATTGGTGTCCCTGCTGTCCATCTTCTCACAATTCGAACCAATATGACCGAATGCCCAACACTTACCACACCTCCTTTGGTTACGACAGTTTGCAACAGAGTGCCCAGCACGACAACATTTGAAACACCGGCCTCGCCATTCGGGATATTGTGGTGATGGAGGGAATTGAAGTTCAATCGGGCTATGAGGAGAGAATAGTAATAGGTTCCCTTTGGTGTCTCTGGTGAGGTTGGGCGGGTGTTTGGGTTAGAGCGGGGAAAGCTAGTTGGATGCACCGCCTGTGCATAGGTGGGACGCCGGTTGTATGGCACATAGGGCTTCGCCATGTTTGCCTGAGAATTGGAGAACCTCATGTTTGATGGGAAACGCTGCTTGCGTTTAACTTCTTGCCAGTCACCGTTAGGAGTCCTCTTGGTGGGAGCCGTCTTCCTTGCAAAAGCTTGAGTAGGGATCGCCTGGGGGGGAATCGCCTGTGAGATCACCTTCCTTGGAGAGCTCCTCATTTTTTTTCTCAAATGAGACGGAATAAACAACACATTATTCCGTCTCAATACTTCCAATAATTCATAGTTCTTTTTATGTCGTGTTGTTTATCTTTCTGTGTTTGTAGTATCATGTGTTGTCTGCATTTTCTTTCGACATAATTAAGTACTCTGTATCTTAAAGTAGAGTAGTAGACTTTATCTTCTGTAGTTTTTACATTTGTGTTTTACTAAGTATCTTGGGATATATTTGTTGGATTTGGTAGCATCTCATTTGATTTATTATCCTCATTACTGATATCTTGATATTATGTGCACTGTTAGCCTCTGAGTTCCATGTGTCTATCTCAACTCATCAGATTAACATGAAGTTAGATAGTTTGTTCACTTGTTGTTACACTGCCACTCCACCCTTAAATGAAAGCCAACTATTTTTATTTAGAAAAACAAACACTATTTTGTATTTAGTTTTCACTGTGTTCTCATTGGTCCTGAAAGCCTGAAAGGTTGTTATACGGATGCATGTTTGTACTGGGTGCCTTTTTGTTACTTCCTCCAGTGCCATTGCTAGAAGCGGAGGATTTGTATTTGGGCACTAAAATGTAACAAGGTAAAAATAAGAGGAAAGCTTTAGATGCATACTTATCTAGGGTAATGATACTGATTACATTAGCTTGCATTAGTTATATCTATTTCTAGTTTTAATTTGATCAACTATCAGTCGGCTGCTATGAAGTTGGGTGCAATTCAATAAAAAATCAAGCATCCTGATAATGTGAGATCATAACACCCACTCTGTCGCATTTTACAATGGTGATATGTTATGTCAAATTTTTGATCGAAAAGTCTTTTAAAGTCATACAAATTTCCTGCATGATGTGCGTAAAAATAGCATTGTTGGGATCATACAAGTGCTAAAAGTGTCTAAAAGTGTCTAAAAGTGTCCGCTCGCTTCTCTATTATTGCAATATCAAAATTATAAAAGTGTCTTTCATAAACTGATGGAGAATAATAGAAAGGACAATTCTCTAAAGTTAACAAAGTTCATAAGAAACATAATAAATAATAGTCTTGACGACCATGAACAAACGACTGAACGAGCTCGCCAAACTTGTCAAATCCAAGATAATCCAATAATATATATTCTTCATCAGTCTTGCAAATTGTAGCCGATAATTTTGATCTAGAATATACAAAACTGGAAAACCATAAACTTTATTGGAACCAACAGAACGTGTTGGAACTTAAAAAAAAAAAGAACCAAAAGCAAATTAATTATAAATTTGGAACCAACTTTTGCTCAATGGACATAGATCTCGTCCAACCAGTACAAGTTTGTCGCTCCATCATTTGCTTGATTTTTGTACTTATAAAAAAATGTGTAATAGTTAGAGATATAGGTATATTCTTAATTTAAAGTTTGACAAAAGTAGAAATAGAAAAACAAAATAGTATATAAAAATGGTTGTTTATAAAATATTTATTTTATTATAATAAAATTGATAAGATGAAATAATTAAAATAAGGTGAAGGGAATAGAAGGATAAAAGAGGACTCGACTCATAAACAAATTTGTTTAAAATTTTAGAGAGAGGAAAATTTAATTCTATATTTTTTAAGTAAAGGAATTTTTTGCCTTCCATTATTCCATATCAGGAAAATAATAAATAAGGATCGCTTGTATAAACGGGCTCCCAAACTGCCGATTTTTTTTATTGATTGAAAATAAAAATAAAAATATCACAATAAGGTAGCATTTACGTACTTTAAAAATCAAAATATAGATAAAACGTGATCATTTATCCGTTCCACGGGACGGGACAATTTATCCCGTCCCACTAATTCAAATTTATAACTCTGGTAATCTAATTAACTAAGAAGAAGAAAATTGTGGGACGGATTAATCTATCCCAACCCACATTTTAATATTTATAAAACTTATTAACTAAGAATAGATCAAGAAATAAAAACAAAATTGTAGAACGGGATAAATTATCCCATCCCACAAATTTTTATATTTGTCTCTGTTTAGTCAATTAAGTTAGCAGGATTACGGATTTGAATTAGTGAGATGGAATAATTAATTCCAGTTTACCTAAATATTAAAATTTTGCCAAATCAATATTTTATTTATTTATTTTCGATTCATAAAAAAATCGGCCCAAACTGGCCCAATCTATTTCTCTATCTCTTTTAAATTGACTGATCAGTGATCAGGCGTAAGTTGGTCTCCTTTCTTACATCCCGACGTACGCGGCACACGGCCACACGCTCCCTCTCCCATCTCATCTCTCCGTTTCATGCATGCAGTGAGATTGCTGGTGCCGCTCGATCGGCTAACTTTTTTTTTTTCTCAATAAGTACGATTTTTTTTTCCTTTTTCATGAATATGAGCGTTAACTTGTTAACAATTAGTTATTCGTAGATTAAATTGGTATTTCCTTTATTGGTTCTTTTGCTACTTATTAGTTTTAGAAATTCCATTTTCTCGAGAATTCCTAAAATTTTACTCCTGATAGGTTAACTACTATGATCTGGAACCAGTACTGAGTACTGACCTAGATGGCATAACGGTAAAAACCTGATTGCACCTGACATGCATGTTTTGGGGAAAGATAATCACTGTAGAACTTTAAGCGTATATTTAGGTTTTGTTTATATTAACATGTATGGAGCACTGATAGAATTTTGGTCAGATCAAAACTTATTCTATCTGAACTTGCCAAAAGCACGATTGACCAGTCTTACTGTAATATACTTGAGCAGGAAGTAATTAATTATAAGACAGTTTGGATTTGCTTATGTAGAAGACCTGTGTTGATTTGTTTATAGTGAGGCACAATTGTCCAAGAGTATAAAGTCTGAACACTTAAATATGGTGTATATTAGAGAATTAGAATATTCAGTAATTAAGTTTTTTCTTGATTTAACTGGAGAAACAGAGAATAATAAATAATATAATTTCAAAGAAACCCTGGTGTAATTTGCATAAAGAATAGTAACATTCTAAGCCAGTTTTTAGCCAGATGGAAACAGAAAGCAATTATTGAAAATAAATCATGACGCGGGAAAATATAAAGACTAAGGAGATCACAAATTATGTTTGCAATCTTCTCAATATATCGTTGGCTAGTAATCCCTAGCCAACCTTCAAAGAATGTTTGTGATCCTCTATGAACACTGGCTTGTTACATTTTGGATCACAGACATTTTCTAAAAACTAATAGAGTATCGCACAAAATATTTGCGACCTTCTTAGTTTAAAAGAAGAGCTTTAGGTTTTGTTCCGCTTTCTTTCTGTGTTCATAATACTAATGAAAATAACAGTGCTTTTAAAGCTACCTTAATTACTGGTGTGTGTATCTGCACACACACACACACACGAATATCTTCCAAACATGAATACAATTGTTTCTAGTATCTTGTTTTCTACTTGCATGCATACTAGATTACGATCTTTAATTATCATATAACCTAATTGCTTGCTATCTAGAAATACCTTATTGGAAATTAGAATTGCATCTCATATTTTCCCACATTGCTTTGTTGTCATATTGTGACAGGGCATATTTGTAAAACTGCATGATGGAGGCTGAAAGGTACGTTCTCTCTGAAAATGACGACATTATCAGCAGCATGCCAGATCCAATTCTGATCCATATTTTAACCTTCTTGAGGACAAGAGAAGCGGTTCAGACTTGTCAACTATCAAAGAGGTGGGTAGATTTATGGACCTATTTACCATCTCTGAACTTTGATGATGAAGAATTCGGAGGTGATGAGGTGATTTTTGAGCGCTTCGTTAATTCTTTCTTACCCCTTAGAAAGACCTCACTGTTAGACACCTTTCAACTCAAATGGCACAATAATGAAGAAGCAATTATTAATAGTAAATCTGTTATATCATGGATCCTCTATTCTGTTAAATGCAAGCCTCGTGTGCTATCTGTCTATTGTCCTTCATATAATCGCATGGATTTTCCTTACTCGATTTTCTGTTGTACATCACTAGAGGAAGTAAAACTCCACCTAAGTGTTCCTATGATTGGGAAATTTATAGAACCCAGCTCTGTAAATCTCCCTTTGCTTAGAAAGCTAAGTCTTGGTTTAATAGAAGTGATACGTGAATTCATGGAGAAGATTCTACTCGGGTGCCCTTTGCTTGAAGAATTAAAACTGGAGAATTGCTTTCTGTATGCTATGGAGATTTGTTCTCCCTTGCTCAAGCGTCTGACTATTGTATCTTGTGATAGTGTAGCTATGTTTATTTCATGCCCAGGCCTACTAAATCTGGACATAATAAAAATGTATACATGTGAAATTCGTTTTGGAAACTTGCCCTCTCTTGAGAATGCATCTATTGATTTACCTTGCAAGGGTATGCATTGTTGTGAGATTCTAAGTAGCCTTTCAAATGCTACAGAAATGAAGCTATCTGGTGAACATTTCAAGGTATGTTCTTCTTTAATTCTTGTAGTTAGATATTTTATGCAAGTGTTACAAAAAGTCCTGGCCACAATAATGTATTCAGATCTATTTTAATTTAGTCTTATCTAGTTTATTTCATTTCCAATGTTTGTTTTGAAACATTTTTAGACCATATTGGAAAAGGAGCTGCCCAATTGCTCAACATTCAAGAACTTGAGGCTGCTGGTACTTGATGGACATCTGAAGTCTGAACATTTTGATATCATGGCTTGCTTCCGTCGGTGTTCACCAAATTTGGATATGTTCTGTTTTAGTGACATTCAGGTGCGTAATTATTCATGTTTTACTATTTGATAGGCCAATGCTACTTCCATAGTAATTTTGAAATAGTAGGTTCAAATGGATGAATATATCGTACCCGAGCTTTACTAAGTAATTGGCTGATAGTTAGGCAATGATCATTATCAGAAATAGAATTTGAACATGAGGGGGGGTGCAATAATTAACTAACATAATCTGCTTGGTAAAATACAGATAATCATTGAATATTGATTGTTACTCGTCATTTTACAAATTATGTTTTAACAATATTGATTTTGACATATAAAATTCTTTTCTTTTTTTAAAAGAAACCTTTGCTATTACCCTGGGTAATTTACCCAATAAATTGCAAGAGTGAAAATTAATGAAAATAAACCTGCATATTTGTGCAAAATGATTCAACAATTTTAAACTAAATAAATAAAAATAATAAAACTAGAAAACTAAAAAACTAAAAAATCAATAAGAACAGAGATTTCCAATATCTATATTTTTTGTTGTTCTCTCAGCAGTTTGCAAGTCCTTTTTTCATTTTTTTTTTCTTGGTTTGTATAAGAAATTAAGTTGGCCTTGGGAGAGAAGAAAGATGTGAATTTTCTGTTTGATAGTTTAATTTTTCATATACTATTTCCTTATTATTTGTGTTGTTTCATGTATTGCCAAAAATAATAATATTTGCTACATAATTTAAGAGATAAAAACAAATGAAGAAAGATTGACGAAGCCACAAAATTATTGATGTATCCATCAGATAATGTAGGACATAATCAGGGAGGCTAATACGTACTAAACATCTTATAAAAATAATACACACTAAACATAAAAATCTTCTTCTTCTTCTTCAAAGCCTTTATTCCCAAACAAGTTGGGGTAGACTAGAAATGAAACCCAACCGAAATCAACAACACAGGGACTACATATTTAATGCATGATTTTGCCTTGTTCCCTCTTAATTAATAGGCCTCTATATATTGAGGACGATATACGTGTGTGAGCTTACCAAAGCAAACAAGATTCTTTTTAAAGAAAAGGTAACAAAATAGAAGCTATTTTCTGCTTGTCCTTCCTGAAATCATGTAAATTATTATATAGGAGGAACTACACACCGAGAAGGCAATAGCTGCACCACAACATGATGGTGAAGATCAAGACGCAGAAGAAGAATATGTCGATATTATGAATTAATCCATAACCAGCATGCAAGAGCAAATTCTTCAAGTGGTTCAAGACCAGCTTCATGTTCGAGGTGCTGATGTTGCACATTGAATTGATGGTGAGAACTGTGATGAATTGGGTACAAACTGAGAGGGATTGCTCAACAGCGTTTATTTCCTTTTTTTTTTTTTTATCTTTTGATGTTGTGATTGTACTGGGATTATTTATTTTCTTTATATGTTGTGTTGTTTATCTTGCTGAGTTTGTAGTAAGTGTTATCTGCATTTTCATTTGAAATAATTAAGCACTCTCTGCATTTTGCATTGTTTGAAAAAAAAATTAATATCTGGGGATATCTATGTTGGATTTGGTCAGCATCTCATTTGATTTATTAGTGCCTAGCTCAACTCATCAGAAAGTAAGATTTTGATGGTACTCTGTCATTCTTCCACTTAAATGAAAGTTGTCGATTTAAGGTGAGAAATGCATCAAACAAACATGGAATGCATATGGTATGTGAAATGAACAACTCAGACCAACTGCTCCATAATCTAAGGCGCAAGATTTTTTACCATATCTGAAATATATCTTTTATATATTTATTGCTTACAATGACACAAGATAGAAGGAAAGAATCTAGGCTGTATCAGAGGGTAAAAATAGGCAACTAAATATTCAAATTTTTTCTTTCTAAGTTATAGGTAGGATATTTTGCCTATATAGGCTGTGGCTTCCTTCTGTAAAGATTATCTCTCTGTAACACAAAATTCATATGAAAATAAAACATGGGAGGGAAGGGAGTTTCTTGAGAGTGCTGTGTTTATACTTTCTAATAATTTGACATGGTATCAGAGCGAAGTTTCGATTCTCTAGTTTGCTGATGGCTATGCCGAAGGTGAACTAGTGGGTCTAACTTGTATTTCTACCTCCTCTTATTGTTCTCCTTTACTTCGCTGAAAACAGTGAATTTGTGTTGTCCACAGTTTAATTAATCTTGTTGCTATTCCTGCAACTTAAGGTTCCCTGTTGCTGTGTGACTTAAGGTTTCATTTCTCTCTTTCTTCTAGTTTGAATTTATCTGTCCTAGATGGAGGAAAAACAGCCTGAAAATGAGTCTGAGAAGAAGCCTGATCCGACTCTTCTTCTTGAGAATTTGACTGCTACGCTTTCTCTACTGCTGCAACAAAAACCAACGCAAGATGGGGTCATGTCTGCAATGACAGTCAAGCTAGATGGCAATAATTTCAACATATGGTCACAGATGTTGAAGATGAAGTTATCGGGCAAGGGCAAGCTCGGTTATATTGATGGCACTTCTTCTCAACCTTCGGGTAATACGAATCCAAAGTGGAACATGGAAGATCAACTCGTCAAGGATTAAATAATTAACTCTATGGATTCCTCTCTGATAGGTAATTTTCTTACTTTCTCAATTGCAAAAGAGGTTTGGGATGCAGTTCGTACCACTTACTTTGATGGAAATGATTTGACACAATTGCTTGAATTGAAAAGAAAGGTTAATCGGGTCAAACAATCGGGTGGATCTATTGAGGTTTATTACACTCAGTTACAAGGCCTTTGGAAAGAATTAGATTGTCATAGACCTAATCCTATGACTAACCCGGTAGATATTGAAACATATAATAGACTTTTGCAAGAAGACCGAGTATTGACTTTTCTAGATGACTTAGATGATCGCTTAGATCATATCCGGGCTAATGTTCTCCAAGTTCAACCATTCCCAACCATTACCAACCATCTCCAAGTTCACTATCTACAAAACTGCTTTCTGTCGGACAAATTTGTGAAGAGATGAATTGTTGTGTTCTCATGTTTCCTCGTTTTTGCTTGTCTCAGGATATCCGGACGAAGGAGATTATTGGGCGTGGTTCTAAACGAGGAGGATTGTATCATTTGGATGATATGGCTACAGGAAGGACTCATTACTCTACAAGTTTGAAAGCTAACTCGAGAAATCGAGTATGGATGTGGCATAGGCGATTAGGTCATCTTTTTTTTGGGTATCTTAAGAAACTTTATCCTAGTCTTTTTTCTAGTTGTGAAAATGAGGAGTTGAATTGTGAAACTTGTATTAGAGCAAAGAGTCACCGTGTATCTTTTCCTAGAAGTCCGAATAAAAGTACAATTCCATTTGCTTTAATACATTCTGATGTTTGGGGTCCATCTCCAGTAAATTCTTTAAATGGAAATCGTTGGTTTGTACTGTCTGTGGATGACTGTACAAGGATGATATGGTTATATCTCCTCAAAACAAAGGATGAAGTATCAAATATTTTTAAGATTTTCCATAATATGGTGAAAACTCAATTTGATAAAAATATTAGATACTTTAGAAGCAACAATGGTGGAGAATTTGTGAATAAAATTCTAACGAGTTTCTTTCAAAATGAGGGCATCATACATGAAACTTCATGCCCAGGAACTCCACAACAAAATGGAGTAGCAGAACGAAAAAACCGACACGTCCTAGAAACTGCTAGATCCTTACTAATTGAGAGTAATGTTCCACAAAATTTTTGGGAGTATGCAGTTACTACAGCTGTCTATTTAATAAATCGCATGCCATCTGTGGTACTGAATTTTGAAACTCCACTTCAAAAATTGTCATCTTATGTTCATATATCGTCTATTCTCAACCTTCCACCTAGAATTTTTGGGTGTGTGGCTTACATTCATATTCCCAAAGTTCAGAGATCTAAATTAGAACCTTGTGCAGAGCGGTGCGTTTTTTTGGGATATGGTATAAATCAGAAAGGTTATCGTTGCTTTAATCCTATTTCTAAAAAAATAATCGTTACAATGGATGTAACATTTCTTGAGATGGAATATTTTTTCCAAAATCCCTAAGTTACTTCTCAGGGGGAGATTAGTGAAGAGAAGCAACTATGGGATCTGATCTCTGTAGGAGAAGAATCTAACATTTTTGAAATGTATCCTTCGAACCAGATCGACTCTGACCTTAATTTTTCCCTTGACCAAACTAGCCTGGAAGCTAGTAATATGCCCCAACATGACCAAATCAGCCCATCATTTGTATGCCCACAAGATAATTCACTTCCTTCATGTCTTGGTCCATCTGAGAGTGAGCTAGGCCTCAATAATGAGGAGTTTGAATCTGGTTTACAAGAAAAGGTAGTTGAGGCCTCTGGTATTGAACACCAACAGTTGCGCACTTACAAACGGGATCCAAACTTGCGAGTTGTCAACCCGACTTCTGAAATGATACAATCCTTTTCAGAACCACACGACCTAGCTCCTACGGATATCTCTGAGGTAAGAGCTCCTGGCCACCTTGAAAATTTAAATGATAATCATGTTTATAGATTGCCTCCCAGGTCGAACAAAGGACAGCCACCAAAAAGATATGCAACAGAATTTTGTGGAAAAAAAGGGAGCATATCCGATTGGAAATTTTGTCTCAAGTGAGCACTTGTCACAACAGATGAGAGGTTTCACTGCCAATATCTCGGCTGAAGTCATTCCAAATCGAGTTGAAGAAGCATTGAAATATCAGAAATGGGTACAAGCCATGAAGGAGGAGATGGATGCACTTGAACAAAATAAAACCTAGACACTGGTGGAGAGACCTCAAGGAAAGAAGACAGTAGGATGTAAGTGGATTTTTACTATTAAATATGGTTCAACTGGTTTAGTAGAAAGGTATAAAGCTAGGTTAGTTGCTAAAGGGTTTACCCAAACATATGGTATTGATTTTCAAGAAACTTTTTCGCCAGTTGCAAAATTAAATACTGTAAGGGTGTTGTTGTCATTAGCAGCTAACCTAGATTGGCCGTTGCACCAGTTCGATGTAAAAAATTCCTTTCTACATGGTGAATTGGAAGAGGAAATATATATGGATATTCCTCCAGGTTATGAATGTTCGGGTTCTAAGGATGTAGTGTGCAAATTAGATAAGTCATTGTATGGTTTGAAACAATCTCCTAGAGTGTGGTTTGTGAGGTTTTGTAAGGCAATGAAAGCCTATGGTTATATACAAAGTGACTCTGATCATACTTTGTTTTTTAAAAGAACTTGTGAAGAAATAACCATTTTGATTATCTACGTAGATGATATGATAATAACAGGAGATGATCAAGAGGGGATTGAACAGTTGGAAAAGAGATTATCCAAGGAGTTCGAAATGAAAGATCTTGGTGGATTGAAGTACTTTCTTGGAATAGAAGTAGCAAGATCAAAGGAAGGTATTTCTTTGTCACAGAGAAAGTATGTGTTGGATCTATTGGCCGAACCTGGAATGCTAGACAGCAAACCAATTGATACCCCAATTATGCAAAACCACAAGTTAGGAATTTTTCAGACCAAGTACCTACAAATAAAGAGAGATACCAAAGACTTGTAGGTAGATTAATTTATTTGTCTCACACACGACCAGACATAGCTTATGTAGTGAATGTGGTTAGCCAATCTATGCATGCCCCAAGTAAGGACCATATGGATGCTGTTTATCGCATTTTGAGATATCTTAAGGGTGCTCCAGGAAAAGGGATTTATTTCAAGAAAAATGGACATCTTGAGGTTGAAGGGTATACAAATGCAGATTGGGCTGGAAATATAACTGATAGGAAGTCAACATCAGGATACTTTACCTTTGTTGGAGGTAATTTAGTAACCTAGAGGAGCAAAAAGCAGAACGTCGTAGCTCTGTCAAGTGCAGAATCTGAATTCAGAGGGATTCAGATTGATTTACAAGAATTAATTTGGATCAAGAAATTGTTGGAAGAGCTTGGGTTTGAATGAAAGGGGGAGATGAGATTATTTTGTGACAATAAAGCGGCCATTGAAATTTCCTCGAATCCAGTTCAGCATGATTGAACAAAGCATGTAGAAGTAGACAGACACTACATCCGGCAAAACCTAGATGAGAAGGTTATATCATTGCCCTTCGTGAGGTCAGAAGGACAGCTTGCCGACATTTTGACCAAAGGAGTGTCTAGTACTGCATTTTATGATGCATTGAGCAAGTTGGGCATGTTGGATCTTTACATGCCAACTTGAGGGCGAGTGTGAAATGAACAACTCAGGCCAACTGCTCCATAATCTAAGGCGCAAGATTTTTTACCATATCTGAAATATATCTTTTATATATTTATTGCTTACAATGACACAAGATAGAAGGAAAGAATCTAGGCTGTATCAGAGGGTAAAAATAGGCAACTAAATATTCAGATTTTTTCTTTCTAAGTTATAGGTAGGATATTTTGCCTATATAGGCTGTGGCTTCCTTCTGTAAAGATTATCTCTCTGTAACACAAAATTCATATGAAAATAAAACATGGGAGGGAAGGGAGTTTCTTGAGAGTGCTGTGTTGATACTTTCTAATAATTTGACATGGTAGCCTTATGGTGAGATAACCAATCGCATCATCTAGTGTCCTCCTATAGCGAATGTGTCATTTTTTTGTCATTTCTTGCTGTTATAATTCTTTGTTCCAATGGTGGCCCTGCTATTCCACCTCTCCTCAAATGACTCACCTCTTTTCAACTCCAAATACTAGATCTTGTTCCAACCTTTTCCTCTGCCTTTTGTCTGTCATCAAAGTTCAATATTTAGCAGGATGATGCGCTGTTTCTGAGGGCTTTCCAAAAAAAAAATTTCTCTGGAAGACGGGGCATGTTTTTAGTTTCTTAAGAAGGATTCATGTCACAAGTAGTTTTCACTATGTCGTCTTTGGTGCTGAAAGCCGTTTGTTGATGCTGTGATGCATGTTGGTATTGGGTGTCCTTTTATTACTTCCTCCCATGCCATCCATCGCTAGATGTAGAAGTGAAGAAATTGTATTTAGCAGTAAGATATAACAATGTAAAAATAAGAGGGAAGTTGGAGATGCATACTTATGAAGGGAATGACACTGATTACAATCCCTAGCCGTGCATATCTACTTGTCTTTAATTAATTTGGTCAAATATAAGCCGGCTGCTATGAAGTCGGCACCATTCGATAAAATCTCAAGCAGCCTGAACAGCTGAAGACAGAATGTGAAATTACAACCCCGACTTGCAGTTGCAAATGCATGTTCGCCATTATTTTACCAAAGATTAGCAAATTACATTACCAATTCTTTAGTTAATATCTATGCCAAAGATTATCATACTTGCAGTTGCAAATGCATGTTGGCCATTATTTTACCAACCAATAGCAAATTACATTACCAATTCATGAACAATTTTTCTGGTTTATATACAGTATTTTATATGTCAACATCAATTAGGCCTTAACTGATACTGTTTTATTTATGATAACATAATAAGTTAAATAAAAGAACAGAACAAAAAGAAAATTATAAACTTTGGTACCAACTTTCTCTCAACAGACAGAGATCTTGTCCAACCAGTACCAGTCTGGACCTTGTTATTTCTATTGAATTATAATATTCTGGTATTGCAATACTCAGTGTCAATTGTGATTTAAAAATAAGAACACTACCTGCCTTAGAATATTTCTATACAGGTATAAGGCCCAAAGTTGTCTGCTTGTAGCCTTACAAGGAAATTTTTCCAACTTTTTAAGCTGAGTGCTGCTGGGTTTTAAAATTATGTATGTACCCGCGCCTGTCAGTACAAAAATAAAAAGATACCACAGCACATATTTGTGTCATCCCACTGCAATGTCAATGACTTACCAATAATTCCTTAAAATTTTGACTTTTGATTTTACAACTTATTAACTATTAACCAAAATATTTACAAATTTCAGTGAGTACCAAGTGCATAGAAAAAGAGTTTGCACTATACATTTCCATTCATCTATTCTGAGAAAGTAAAATTTGGTCAAACAAATAAAAACTCATTGACTTCAGTAGAGCAGTTAGAATTGAAATGAGTCAATGTGATACATTTGGAATCAGAACTCTCTTGAAAGTGTGGTGAGAACTTCCCATTTCTCTTCTCCAAATTAGATTTGAGCTCAGTAGCAGGCCCTTGTTTTAACATTTTTACAACCCATCTCATGGACGGCCGATTTATTGGAATAAGACTTGTGCACATCAATCCGATCTTGAGCACCTTTTCCATCTCTTCTCTGAACTTATTTTCGAGCTTCGGGTCAAACACATGGTCTAGGCCTTTCTCTGATACTGTTGTAGAGACCCACTTAACCAAATCTTTATCATCAAGCTCATAGCCCACAGGTTTCCTTCCAGTCAACAGCTCGAGAATTACGACACCAAAACTGTAAACATCGCTCTTCTCATTTACTCGGAGTGTATAAGCGTACTCTGCAATTCCATGGCCAGATATATATTCTTAGAGACATTCATCAAATATTCAATAAACATATATAGGAGAGGTAAAGTTCATGTAATACCACATATCAAAACATCACAATCGACCTAAAAAGAGCAATCGAGAAATTGCATTGCATTGGCTCTAAATTGATGTAACATTAAACCTGCCAAGCTACCTAACATTGGAACCCTCCTCTACATGTTTAGGGCAGATTAAAAAAGTTGCCTTTCGAGTTTCACATATTTAGAGGTTTTCAGGGGTGTACATGCAAAATTATATTTTGACCCAACAAAAATCCAGGAGCATCTAATAGAAAAAAAAAAGCAAACTGAAGGAATCACAAACCTGGTGCAATGTAACCGCACGAACCAGCAACGGAAGACATCGGCTCCAAGCGTAACCCAATAGCATGAACAGATTTTGCGACTCCAAAATCAGCTACACACGCACCAAACTCGGCATTCAATAATATGTTGTTTGATTTCACATCCCGGTGAACAATGGGGGGCACACAGTCATGATGCAAGTATGATAGCCCTTCCGCAACATCCAATGCAATTTTATACCTCGTGGACCAGTCCAGGAGCTTTCCATTGCATCCGTGCAGAACATCCCACAAACTGCCATTCTGCATGTACTCATATACCAGCAGTTTACAGTCCTTTCGTGCATAGCAGCACCAGAGCTTGAGAATGTTTTTGTGACGGATCTTGCCCAGAGTCGTCACCTCAGCCTCAAAACTGCCATCTGCATCTGGGTGGGCCCCATGTAGCCTTTTCACCGCTACAGTCTGTCCATTCCTCAATGCTGCCTTGTAGACCTTTCCGAAAGCACCTACACCTATGAGATTATCCTCAAAAAGACAATCTAAAATCTCACACTCACTGAAACCAAGCTTGTGAAATGGTGTCAGGCTCCAGCCGAACTTCTCAATATTAAGCTTCTCATTCTTGAATCTTCTGTATCTCCAACAAAAGAGCCCGATCCCAGAAATTAGCCCGAATGCTGAAAGAATGAAGATAGACCAGAGAAGCCAAATTGTCCCTTTATGATTATGGGAACCAACTTGAGAGCCTGGGCAGAGATGGGGCAAATCATCACATAGCCCAGGATTGCCCAAGAAACTGTCATGGTATGCGTCAGTTGCAAACAAAGGTGGCAGTGGGCCAGTGAGTCGGTTGTCAGACACATTGAATTGGTCAAGGTGGAGATTCTGTAGTTGAGTTGGAACCTCTCCACTTAGAAAATTGCTGGAGAGATCAAGGTAGTTGAGTACAGGAAGGCTGCCAAGCTCAGGTGGGATTCCTCCAGTGAAACTGTTGTGTGCCAAATTAAGATCAGTTAGTCTGAACCATGAGTTGATCCCTCTAAGGAGCTGCCCTGAAAGCGAATTATTACAGAGATCAAGCTGAGCAAGCTCATACAGGTCACTCAGTGATGCTGGCAATGGCCCAGTTAACTGATTGTTAGCAGCTGAAAATTGGTAGAGCTTTGACAGTGTACCGATTTCTGATGGGATGGGCCCGGTGAATTGGTTATCAGAGATGACAAGATTGGAGAGATTGGCTGCACTGGAGATGGCAGGTGACATAGAACCAGAGAGTAAGTTGTCCGATAGCTCGAGCAATGACACATGAGGTAAGCCCCACAGGCCGTCTGGCACCTCACCTGTTAGACGGTTGTTTGCTAGCCTAACACGTGTCAGTGTCCTGCACCTTGCCAGGCCCTTCGGAATTGGACCAGATAATAAATTATTGATCAAAAGCAGCTCTCGCAATACTCCATGGTCACAAATACCAGGTGGGATGCTGCCTGATAGAGAATTTGTCGAGAGATCAAGAAGAGCGAGTGGAGAATTCTTGCCCAGATCAGTGGGAAGAGACCCGTTAAGCCGATTTGAGAACAGAAAAATGTCCACAAGAGATGTTGACCGAGCAATGCTGGCTGGGATGGGCCCGGTTAACTGGTTGTAGTAGAGATGGAGACTCTCCAATTTTGGCACATCAAAGAGGTCATCTGGTAGCGGGCCCTCAAGATGATTATTCGACATGTCAATGCGCTGAAGGTGAGAGAGATTAGAGAAGCCTTGAGGGATTGAGCCTGAAAGCGAGTTCATGTAAAGCTCTAGTTGGACTAAGCTTGAGAGCAATGTCAAGGAATCAGGGATGGGACCACTCAAGGTGTTTGTTGAAATGTCAAGGTTAGTAAGATTGGAGAGCCGACCGATAGATGGCGGAATGGGTCCTATCAGGTGACAACCAGCAAGCCACATAACTTGTAGCGATGTTAAATTTGAGATGGAAGGAGGAATGGGTCCAGGTGTAAAGGGATTGTAAGCAAGATTGAGTTCGCGAAGAGTTGAGATATTGCCGAGGAATGGAGGGATCATACCATAGAGGAGATTGCTTTGTAAGGATAGCACTTCCAACTGTTGAAACCGGCCAAACGAATCAGGAATCCTGCCAGAGAAGTTGTTAAAGGATAGGTCAAGATGGTGAAGAGACGGAAGATTGGCCAGAGCATCAGGTAGGGGTCCCACCAGTATGTTCTCAGACAGGTCGAGGTATTTCAGTGCTAAACAGGGCATGAGAGAAGAAGACAAGAGGGAGCCGTTGATGTAGTTTCCTGCAATGGAGAGAAATTCAAGGTTTGGAACTAGGCATAGGGAGGCCGGGAAGGGGCCGGCGAGGTTGAGACCGGTTAAATTGAGCGAAGTCACGGTTGGAACTGGAGAGGATGGAGAACAGGATACGCCTCTCCAGTTGCACGGGGTTGGGTCCTTCGAGTTCCAGTTGGAGAGAGATCCTTGCGGGTCGTTGAGGCCATGCTTAGCATCCAGCAAATAAAGGCCATCTTGGGTTAGAGAGAATGTCATGTGGATTAGGAGCAAGAGAAGGAGGAGGTGGAGGAGGGAACCTGCGCCTGCTCTCATGGTGGATGAGCAGAGCGGTGATTTGGGTTGGTTTCTTCGATCGAGAGACGAACTAGGTTTGAGTAGAAGAAAGGTTTTTTGTGGTTTGCTCTATATACCGTGAATGACAGGGAGAGTTGATGGAAACAGAGTCAAGAGGAAGGAGGGAAAAGGTGAAACTACAAGGCCATTTTTCTGTTGATCCTCCTGAACGGTTATAACTTTATAATCGCTTTCGGATTTGAAATTTACTGTCATAATAAAATCTGACGGTCCAAGTTACATGATAAGTACTATATCTAGGGACAGGATCGGAATTAATTGGTAAATGGGCTTAATGGCATGCTTGTGCTGATGGCGGTGGTTACGATTTCGTATCCTCTGCATTAACTCAAAAGGAATAAATCTCAACCGTCCGATCTTTTGTGCAAACTAGATGATCATTAATATTGAAAAGTTTCTATAAATCGGATTGACTCCGTTTAAAATCAGACGGTTCAGATTCATTAACTCAAAAGATTATTTTTCGTGTTAATGCAGAGGATACGCCTTCGGTGGTTACCGGTTATAGTAAAACGGCCCACTTCTTCAGTTTTTCATGAATAAGAGGAGAAAAAATTTCCCACTTTTTTTTTTTTTTTTTTTGTGATTTGACAAGACCGTGTGGGGTTCCTTGCTATCTCCTAAGCACCGACTTTTTAATCTCTAGTTTGTAATTTTTTATTTCCTTTTATAGTATCTACATAATTTATTTTTTGAGTTAAAATTTTAATTTCTTAATCATATAACAATAACACTATATTTATTCTAGAAATGTCGGTCAATTTTACACATCAGGCTGTAAAGAATTTACTTGGCAAGATTGGTAAAACCAGCATAAATATGTTTAGCATAAGGAATCTTTTTTTTTTATCTAAAAGGATCAAAATAAAAAAATAGAAATTTGCACAATTTTTATTCACATTTTCATATTAACCATGTGAAGCAATCTTAGACAGAAATTTAAGAAAAAAAATAGCACGGAAAAAAATGTTAGACAAAAATTGGAATGGACATTGTAAATTAGCCAAAATATGATGAAAACTCCTAACATTCTGTTTGGATATCCAATATGTGATGAAAATTACTTAAATTTTATAATTCTGATTTTATGATGGCCAAATAAAAATTATTGGCAACAACATGGAGATTTTATTTCTTCAACTACATAGTATATTCATATGAAAAGTAACTCTGTAGAATAATTACTTGGGGTTACTTTTTGCATTGTAAATTTTTATAAGGGAAAAATATTTAAACATTACCTGGGGTTAACTATAAATAAATGAATAATTGAGCTTACACACAGAACATGCAAAAATTCCACTTTTAGAAGGGTATCACACCCAAGCTGCCGTATATTAGGACCAAAAATTGTCATTATGCTCTGTTTCACTATAATTATTATATATATTTGTAACCATCCAACAACCATTTGTACTGTACGCCTTCTATTCCAGTTGGGTTTGTCGAGAAGTTATGGACAGAGGCAACTAACATTATCTTTTGTTTAATTTTATAATTTATCTGATGCTTCCTTGGAATTAGTAATTGTTCTATAATGAGCTGGAGTATTAGGAATCGTATATAATAATGTTTTCATGAGCAGTATTTGTGACTTGGATGAGGAAGCTGGTCGGTTGGTTGAGGAATTGTTTCTATGGAGCTGTTGAATACTGAAATTAAATTAAACTATTCCGATTTAAATGATAAATCCCTCTCGTCATGTTTTTTTTCTGAACGAATGGATTTAATATATATTGCACCTTCCATGTTTAGGAAATTTGTGCAGATTTCCCAATTAATAAGTTTTGACATTTAATTGTTCTTTGACTTAATTTGCAGTTCTTTGAAATGATGGCTAATTAATAAAAATATCCCTTCTTGTAAAATTAGTATTGACTGTATTGTATACGAAACGATGTAGATATGGTTCCATGACATTTTCTAATATGAATATAACGCTTTCTACTTTTTTTTTTGTTTTTCATAAATAAGACATTTTTCATTTAATTAGAAATTTGGTTATGAGAAATAATAAATAGAAATTCTGGGGTTGCAGAGGTAAAGATGCAGTCCCCTGTCCCCCACTCTGCCACTCACAAAAAAGAAGAAGATAGAAGTGAACACCTGACAGAAAGGGCAAGAAAAGTGCGCCACTGTCAAAATTCAGTTTCAAAGTTCACTGAATCGCTGCATCTGCGTGAGTCTTGCAGTCGCAGTGTGGAAATCGTGGGTTGCCGGGTTGGTAGGGGTGCTAATGGATTCTGATTAGATACGGATCCTGATATAATTTTGAATTTTAATTATTCATATATGAATAGTTAATATATATCATATAGCTTTAATATATATTATATATGAAAATATTTATATATATATTTATAAATATTTGTTATCTAATTCATATCTATATATATTTGTCTAATATCCAATCTGTAAATAAAAACAAATACGGATATGATTTTATCACTATTCGATCCGTGTCGGATTCGTTTGCACCCCTCAGGGTTGGTCTCCTTGGCAATCATACCGATTTTACAGAGGGTTTCAGACGTAACTTAATCATTGATTTCAGATCGGATGAACTAGGTAAATTCTGATCAGATGTATCTTGTGATATATCAGACATCCATCTGAATCCTACCATTTAAAAATCAACGACTCAAATTTGTCTATGACTTTTCAACAAAAAGAAGTTGAATCTAAATCTCCTACTAATTAATGTCAGTATGATTTTTTATCCCAAGCAAAATCAAAAGAATCAACTTCCATTTTGCAAAAGCAAATCACAAACAAATATTAGTATAGAGAATTTTTTTTAACTATGAGATCCGAAAAACAAAAACAAAACCTCAAAAACTCCTAAAACCTAGATCTCCTACTAGTATCAACTCTAAAAAACTTCAACAACATACTCCAATTTCTACTTCATATACAAAAAATACATACACCAACACAGCAATACTAAATTAAAACCTCAGATATTCTAATTCATTTAATAAGATACCTATTTAGAATGTAAAAAGATTTGAGCACTGAAAAATAATGTTGTCTAATATGTTATACGTTTGACGGAATAGTTCAAATTCGTTTAAAAGCTAATACAAAATTCATTTAATAAGACATCTATTCATAATGTAAAAAGATTTGACCACTGAAAAAATAATGTTGTCCAATCTGTTATACTCTTGACAGAATAGTTCAAATTTGTTTAAAAGCTAATCCAAAAGTTCTTGAAATTCAACTCAAAATTCTCTTTAGTGAGTTTGAGCTCTTATTAACTTTAAATATATATTTACATATGCATAAATCCATAAATTTTACACACAATCTCAATGAGATAAAACAACATATTGTAGAATATTATAAGGACTTGTTGGGTTCACCTGGTAATTTTTAGATAATGAATTTTGGGATCCAGCTGATAAACTGACTAGTACTGAATAAGCTGATAATGAATTTTGACTCCATTCGCATGATTCTAGCACGTCTGTAGTACTATCTTTTGGGAGAATATTACTATAAACTCCAATATGTAATTTAACTTTTGTTTCATTAACATGAAACGGAATTTCAACCTTTTTTAAAAAAAAAATTCCATAAATTAACTTGTACCTTATTTGAGAAACAATGATAAAAAAACTTGCCTTATTAATAAAGAGGAGGGATCAACTTACACCGTTTTTTATGACATCGAATTACATCTTATATTTTTAAAGTCCAAATAATCAATCTAAACAATTCAATATGATAGATATATTAAAATGTGCTTGCAGATCAAATTTATGTATTTTTTTTTTGAATTTTTTACTATTTATTAAGGTAGGTACAAAAATTCAATTGTCTGAAAACAACGATTTTGTAAAATACTTAATAAATAGTAAAAAAAATTAAAAAAAAATGTAAAATTTGGTCTCCAAGCACATTTTAATATGAAAATCATGTTGAATGGTTTGGATCGACTATTTGAACTTTGAAAATTTTGAAAATATAGGATATTATCCGGTGTCAAAAAAAATAGTGTAAGTGGATCCCTCTTCTATTAATAAATCTGGATGATTAGAAGAAAAGTTTGGGTTTGATGTCCATCAAAAGAATTTGGGTCAGATTGACATCAGAGCCGTCCGATCTGCTTTAAAATTCGTGTTCAATCCCCACTAAAATTTGTGTACACATTGAAACAGATCGGATGGCTCCGGTGCCCATCAGATCCAAAATGCACCAGAAGAAGATTAGGAGCTGATATAATATCTCGAAAAGCGACAGTTTCGTCATGATCCATACATGAGATAATGCTAGATCGTGATGTGCTCCATTAGGCCATTACTGATTGAGGGGTACTGTGCCTCATGGACAGTAAAACCACGAGGCACATGATCCACGCAAATAATAAAAAAAAAGGAACCTGAGAAAGTTCCCTTTCCCTTTGTGGGCCTTTCTATTATTACATTGGGGCATTATATTAACACTGTAACTGGACCCTACTAGAACCCGACAATCCAATGGGCCTTCAAAGGCACTCGAATTGTTCCGTACAAGCACAACCAGTCAACAACCGACCAGTCGTCCACTCGTCCTTGCAAGTTGGACCTAAATAAAATAGTAGAAGTATTTAACAGGGAAGTGTTGAAGCAAAGAAAGGATTTGAAGTGTGACATATGTTTATCACATTAGTATATTGGATTCGTATTGTAGAGGATCTCTCTCACTTTACGGTTTGAGATTAAATCTTAGCTGGTTTGAGATTCGGGATAACCTAGGGTGTTGTATTATTGGGCTTTGAGATTCGTGCTAAATTAAAAAGAATGGTCCAGATTTACTAATTGTAAAAGATTCTCTTTTCAGGTATCTAAGAGGATGTGAATTGAGCATAATTATGCATAAGGAAATATATATGTGGTTGATTCGCATGTCTAACTTAACCAATGACCAATGGCCATAATTGTACAATGTAATCTTCTTATTTATTTATTTTTGGTCATTATTGCAAAAGAAAGCTATGTTGTACAGCCTATAAAACGGTTATAAAAAAAATATGTTTATTAAATAATTTCTTTAGGATTTGAATTGATCGTATAACAAATTTGATACATTTAGAAAATTGTTTGATCAATTACAAACAAATCAATAAGTGTTGTCTTGTGCGAAGATGATTGATTTTGTGGTAATATGAATGGGTTTTAATTTTCTCATTGTGATTTCGTCAGAATTGTCTTCTGAGAAATTTAACGGGCCAATATATATACAAGATAATTGGTGGTTTTATAAGCTTAATGGACCCAATTGGGCCTAACTGGACCAAACAAGGAAAACTTATGGAATCACCATGTTACCAAATTAGAGGCGACGAAAATAGACGAATAAGTTTTGAGCTCATAATTGAAAATCATAATTATGATACTCTTTATGTACTATGGACAGAAGGTAGGGATGAAAACAATATGGATAATATTCGATCCGTATTCGAAAACTTAGATATTGATATTCGATATTTAAATATCTGTGTGGATAAGAATACTGATATTATTTTACGTTTCAATTATCCGTATTTGAATAGTATATATATACCATATATTTTAATATATATTATAAAAAAATTATGTTATTAACCATTATAATTAGATAAATATTATAAATTTTACTTTTTTTAATATTTTTTAATATTATTTTAATAAATATCCAATCTGATTCGGATCCGTATCTGTATCTGTCTGATATGTCTGATATCCGCTCTGTATCCGTATTCGGAAAATAATATGCATATGGGAGTTCCATTTCCACCCCTAACAGAAAGTCTAATGAAGTTTAAATCGGTTGCTCTTCTTTCAAAAAAAAAAATAGAAACATTTTTTTTTTCATCTCAACCATTTAGAACTTTCAACAGTTTAGATTTGGTTGTTCAATTACAATCTGAATAGAAAGAAAAAATAATAAGAAATTTGAACCATTAAAAAGATGTGAACTGTCGAGATGAAAAAAGAAGAAGCAAGAATCTATTTTTGTGAAAGAAGAACAGCAAAATCCAATTCTAATGAAAATGCTCAAGTCAAGTCGCATCAAAACATATGACATTTGGAAACTTCTGAAATGTTTCTAAGAATAATAAACGAAAAATGATAATAGAGATACTTTTTAAAGTGATTTTTTTTTTCTAAAACAGACCAAAATATATTTTTCTCAAAATTCTTAATAAAATGTCTTTGTGGAGTCCACGAAAATATTTTATTAAGAATTTTGAAAAAAAATATATTTTATTCTATAATTTGAAAAAGTAGGACATTACGTAAAATATTGGATAATAACTTATTTCTAAGCTTAGAATTGATGTTGACACCAGACTACTCGTGTTATTCCAATCATGCTTACAAGTTGCAAATAAAGTCAAATGCGCGGTTAATTAATTAATGACTTAATTTTTTTTTTCCGACCCCAAGACGTGGAAATTCTATCTTACTTATTTTTTTGTTTTTTTGAGGAAATTATCTTATTTACTTGCTTGGTAAACATCATAGTAGTTGAACGAATAAAATATAGTAGTTGAACGAATAAAATAGGACGTTGATCTGATCAACTGATCGTTTGATAAAGAATATTACATTTTTAAATTTTATCATTGATCTTTCCACTCGATTGAATTCATCTTCCTTCTCCTTAGTTTTTTAGTTAATATTTTTTCAAATAAAATATGCAACTGTATTACGATAGTTTAGAAGGCGTACTCAACTTTGTCGTATTATGAGCAAGTTTCTAATAAAACCTCGTGCTTTTCATATTTCATCATACTTCATATATTATATTTTTGTTTTCAAAGTTCAAACTATCGATCCGAACCACTCAATATAATATTCATACAAAATATGTTTGTTGAAATTTATAATTTTTAAAATTTTTTTACTATTCTTTAAAATAAGTACAAGTTCAAAATCACTGTTTTTCTACCTATCTTAAAACAATAAAAAAAATTCCAAAAATTATAAAATTTCATCCCAAGCATATTTTGATATGATATCATTTGAGCGTCTCGGATCGATAGATTGGATTTTTCAAATGAAGATATAAAATATGAGATATGATGAGATGTTGGAACCCTCCTCTAGTATTACATAATATTTTATCATTTATCTTGTGCTCACCAAAGAGTTTACTGAGCATAACTTCAAATGAGATGAATCTAAACCGTTGAAACCGATCTACTTTATGAGTGATGTGAGTACATGCAAATTTTTTAATTTTTTGAATTTATTTAGTATAAAGTCAAGCGGTAACAAATATGACTTGTACAACCAAAAAAAATGAAGTTTTTAAGTTATTTTAATGTATTCATTTTTATCAACTTTTGACCGCTTAATTTTGTACTAAATGAATTAAAATTTTCAAAATTTTGCATATACATACATCACTCGTGAAGTAGATCGGTTTTATTTGTCTTGTTTAAAATCAATCCGATAAATTTTAGAGTTATGCTCACCAAATTCTTTAGTGAAACACGCCCTAACTATGCTCAATATATAATATTCATATGTGCTTTATAGGGTATATATGAAAAATGGGGGGGGGGGGGCTCTATATAGGGTATATATGAAAAACTTGGTACCTTAGCCACTCAGGCAGAACTAGAAAATTTCAATAGGGGTGGCTGAAAATTAATATGCAAAATATGTGGTGAGTGGAATTTGAACTCATGTCCTCTCAACTACAAAATAGAGCTCTAACCACTAGACTACAAGTCAACATTTGTTATTTGTTGAGGGGGGCTGGATTATATAAAATGTTTAAAAAAAAATAAAATTTCATTTAATTTCAATATGCATAATTAAAATTTTAAAATCATAGGGGTGACTTAGCCAACTTTAGTCAGGCTTGAGATCCACCCCTGTAGCCACCAGACCAAAAGCTAATTCTCTTAATAAGATGATTATTAGGATCACACTAATAATTTATGAAAAAAGAAAATGCGTAAGCGCTTGTAGCCCTCTACATGCAAGTTCATTAAGCCAGCTTTCAGTTGCTAACTATTTGGAGACCTCACTAGTGGAAAAAGACACATTCAGTGTCGCCCTATTTGTGTCGGCAAATTGTGTCAGGCGATACAAAAAGAAATCTATATTGGTTATTTAAAAAAACGATACTAAAAACTTTCTGTATCGGTTATATTAAAAGCTATAAGTATTACGCCTCTTTCATAGACATCCCAATTATTTATTGAAACAAAGTTGTGAGCGTATCTTTTTGTTTGGTGGACATGGTGTCACCTATGGGTGAAAATGGTATGGAGAATATTTGATTCGTATTCGAAAATTCAAATGTGAATATCTGATATCTGAATATTTATGTGGACAAGGATACTGATATGATTTTATGTTTCAATTATCTGTATCTAAATAGTAGAGATATACATATTTTAATATATATATTATGAAAAAATTATGTTATTATTATGAAATTTAATATTTTTTTAATATCATTTTAATAAATATTCGATTTGAGCTGGACCCGTATCCTTCTGATATCCACTCCGTATTCATATCCGAAAAATAAAAAAAGAGATATGAATATGATTTTACTACTATCCGCTCCGTTTTCATCCTAGTGCCACCACCTAATTCGAATTATATATCGAAAATCGAAACTAATTAAATGAACTTTTGAAGGATATTTTGTGCTCTCATAAACTTATAAAGTAATTTAATTATTCAAATTAATGAGAAATTGGGAAATATAGATACACTGGAAATTAAAATTAACTGCTGTGGAAACTGTACGTGTGCGATGCCACTTGTTACGTTACGAATTTGTACTTTAAACTTGTTTTGTTTAACCTTAAGAAAATATGACATAGCAACCTCCATTAAAAACATCTTATGAGAGGCCAATTCCTTTGTCATTTAGGAAAAAAAAAATTATGTTTTATTCATTTTTATTGATACTCTAAATAATGTTAAACTTTCAAACTTTTTAGAATTTCAAATATTATAATCTATCCAATTTAATTTATCTCACCTCAATTTTTAATTGAATTATTTTCCTATCATTTGTCTCTTTTTATTTAAGAAATATGTGGTAATTTAATGTGTTTACGATGTAATATGTCATTGTACTAATATTTGAAATATGTCATTGTTTTTTTTTAATATTTCATTGTTAAAATATGTCATTGTATTAATATGTCATTACTTTCAAACTTTCAAAGTAATATTCATTGTTAAAATATGTCATTGTTGAAATATGTCATTACTTTCAAACTTTCAAAGTAATATTTCATTGTTAAAATATGTCATTGTTGAAATATTTCAATGTTAAAAAATGATTTTTTGAAAATGTCATTGTATTAATATTTGAAATATGTCATTACTTTCAAACTTTGTACGTAGTAATTTAATGTGCCTACGACGATGTAATATGTCATCGTTAAAAATCATTTTTTTTAATAATTTTTTGTTAAATTACTCCACTGGAATTGTTTTGTTGACATTGTGTATGTCTTAAATATTTTAAAACAAAATATTTATTTGTACGCGAAATTCCTGAATATAAAATAATTTTCTATTATAATTATTTACTTTAAAGTAATGTTTTCTTCGATATTTTTTTCAGAGCGAAACTTGACTAATTTGAAAAAAAAAATATATTAGAATTGATATCCACCATTTTATTAACGAAGAACAGTATATATGAAAATAAACTAAATACTTAGTTTTGACATTTTATAATAAATTTCATAGATTAAATTGTAATATTTTAATTTGAAATGTCGAAAACTAAAATGACAGTACTAAGCGTAGAACTAGGGTGCTCCTAAGCTCACCAATTCCTTTTGTGAACTCAACTCTAAAACTAATTAAATTGGCTTTAAACGATGAATTCAAACTGTTGAAATCTTTTTACCTTACAAATGATGCATCTACATGTAAAAATTTTAAACTTTCGAATTAATGTAGTAGAGAGTCAATTGGTCAAAATTAGAAGGTTTATAAATTAATTTTAATTCATTTATTTTTTGGACAATTTTTGACGACTTAACTCGATACAAAATGAATTTCAAAATTTAAAATTTTCATATGTAGACGCATCACTCATAAGATATAATGATTTCAACAGTTTGAATTTGACATTTGAAGCCAATCTGATAAATTTTAGAGTTGAGTTCACAACAAAGTTTGAAAAACTTAGAAGCATGCACCCTAGTTCTACTCCAGTACTAAATTAAATCTCTAACATTTTTTTTTAATTATAATATTCGTTAGGTAAAATCAATGTCAACCCAAATTTTTTTTAGTACCCCATAACATCACCCAAAGTATATCTTTCAGAGATATAGTACAACAAACATGTTTTGAACAAGGTAAAGGAAACGGTCGCCCACAATCCCAGTGACCCTCCCTTGCAAGCCAGGCCAAGTACACAATATATACCACCTCCATATAAAACCCCAAAAGAATCCATTACGGGTACCAAGCAAGAAAGAAAAGGATCAAGTCTCCAAAAAATGTCGTCTAATTCAAAAGATTTGGAGTCGAATCAGACTCATGATAACGAGGAGGAGCCCCTTTTGCAAGCCACGACGAGTGCCACCGCACCTACTGATGATGCGGCCGCTCAAGTGTCGGCTGCTCAGGCAACAATGGCTAAGGCTTTCAAAAGCACGGCTGATTTGGCAAAGCATCTCCCTACTGGCACCGTTCTTATATTTCAGATTCTCAGCCCTGTTTGCACCAACCAAGGAAATTGCGACCATGTTAACCGTATCATGGCCGGTCTCCTCGTTGCATTTTGCGGCCTGGCTATTGTTTTTCTCAGCTTCACTGACAGCTTCAAAGATAGCTCTGGCCATGTATGGCTATTGTTTTTCAATTATTTGTCATTCCTTTTCGTTGAAATGCACATTAGTTGAATTTATAAGGACTGTTCTTTTAAGAAATATTATCTAAGGCAACAAATTAATTAGGAAGATTAATTTTGTTTTTTGAATTTACTTGACAGATGAGGTACGTGCTAGCGACACCTAAAGGATTATGGGTCATCGACGGTAGCCCGCCTCCTGAACCCGAAATAGCCAAGACGTACCGTATTAAGTTTCCCGATTTCCTTCATGCTTTCATGGCATTGATGGTGTTTGCTGCAGTGGCGTTGTTTGATAACAACATGGAGTCATGCTTCTACCCTGTACTGTCTTACGATACCCGGCAGATCCTAACTGTCGTGCCTGTTGCCACGGGTCTTGTTGGTAGTGCCCTCTTTGTCGTTTTTCCTTCTTCGCGCCATGGAATTGGCTTCCCTTCTACCTCTTGATTCATGTGTACAAGGCTGTATATTTTTTTTTTTTAAGTAAAGATTAGAAGTCAAGCCACCAAACTATTTAATACATTTGTTATTACAACAAATAATTTATCATATCTGATTTCGAACCTATGATCTCTCACATAGAGAACATGTGTCTTAGCCACTAAATCAAAGACTAGTTCTTGTGTACAAGGCTGTATTGTTTTCCATTTTTTTTTTTAATCTTTTTGGTCTCTCTGTCTTGTTTTAATTAGTCAAAGTAAACAAAAATGTGTATATTGTTTGTTTTAATTTGTGCATAATATTGATGGATGTGGTGTACATCTCTAGTTTTAGATTATTGAATTTATGATTATCTTAATCATTTCCTTTCCCATATATATTAAACGAACAACAGAGAATCAAGCAACTGTATTATACTTTTTAATTACTTATCCAAACTAATTACTTGCCTACTTGGTCTTCTTAAAATAGAAAGAATTATCGTCACCCGATGAATTAATTAGTTGCTTGTAGACTATATATACTTTGTCTTTATGCACTATTGAAAAAAAAGACATGTTAATTTGTTGTTGCTTATTTAGGAGTGCAATGGAACCCTTTGATATATACATTTTGCATCAAAAAAAAAAAAAGCTTTAAATTGTCTTACATTAGTATTAGCTTGCTGTAAGTCTTTTCTTTTAGAGGAAGTAATGCACCTGCTTTAATGCTTCAAAAGCTAGGAATCAAAGAAAGTAAATGCAAAATGGAGAGATTTGATAAATTTTGCCAGTGAAACTAATTCCAAGTGAGATCATAATGGCAATTTTAATGTACATGCACACAAATTAAATAATTCATACCGTTTATAGTAATTAAAATTTGTAAGTTTATGTATAACAAATTGGAACCATTCGATTTGTATTAGTGCGAATATTAAAAGAGATTCAGAGCATTCAGGGGCAGACCTAGACTGTATCGGGAGGCAGCCGCCTCCTATGAATTTTAAGTTTTAGTGGAGATCTATGGATCCCGATAGACTTTGTCCTCTCTAAATTTTATTTTGCCCCCTCTGAATATTTAATTAGTAATTTGGGTTAAACTTTAAATAAATTTCTTGAATTATGATTGGTAATTAGAATTATAAGTCAGAACATCAGAAATTACAAATCAGAGCATTATAAAGTATAAGTTAAAACATTATTTTTTTTATCGAATATCCAATTAGTTAATAGGTTAAAATCTGGTTAACTATTTAAATCCAATTTGATATTTGTTTGCTCCCCTGACGAAAATCCTGAATCCGACCTTGAGAGCATTACAAATTTATAGTCGAAATCTAAATCTAAATATGAGGTAACACAGAGGATACGGTCCATACGGACTCCATATTACATTCTTTGGGGTTGTTCGACAAGTATGGATTAAGCCTTCTTAAGACTTAATCCGCTTCATTTAGCTTCCTTAAGCTTTATTAGCCGCTTAATCTTACCGAACACTAATTTCTTAGTGCGGATTAAGAACATCTCCTTTAGCCTCCTTTTGCCTAGATCTTAATCTCTGCCTGGACCTTAAGACACCTATACCCCTCCTTAAGCGCTTAATTCTTCACCTACATATTAAGACAACTGAACATCAATTCCTTAGTGCTCTTTAAGCTTTTAATTCTTCACTCTTTGTTGCCGAATGACCCGTTTGTGTTAGGGATGTGTACAATCGAACGCAGATGCAGCCTAGCACGTTAGCAAATGGGTTGTGGTTGTTTAGGGCTTAGTCCAGTGGAAATCTGATCCAATAGAAGGGGCTTCCTTGTAGGGGTGTTCATTGGGTCTGGTTTAATTGATTTTAAACCGAACCGAATTAGATTCGACTAAACGGTTCGGTTTTTTTGGTTTAATGGATCGGTTCGGTTTAATTTCTAGAACCGATTTAAAATATTGGTTCAGTTCGATTTGAAAAGTTTCAAAACCATTTATACTGAACCGACCGAACTTAGGTTCAGTTTATTTCTAAATACCCAGACCCAGCCCTAGCCTCCAAGCCCAACGAGAAGAAAATAATTGAACCCCTCCTCCTGTCTTTGGTCCTTCTCGCACAAACACACGCTGACTAGGGCACGCCTCCATCCATCCCTCCTGTCCTGTCGTACCTCGCATAGTCGCACGGCTTCACTCCTTCACCAACCCCTGTCAAATCGCCGAACCTCTCGCACGCACCATGTGCGCTTCTGTCGCCCCCTAGCGCTAGGTACTGTTTCCTCTTCTCTCTTTAAATTAATCTCTTGCACAATAAGATATTTGAAAGTTGAAATAATAATCGGTTTCCTCTTTCCTTCTTTCGCTGATAGTAATTCTGATTTTCTTGAACAATAATTGGTTTCCTTCTCTTTGTAACTTTGTTACCCTTTTGCCTTGCTCTCTCAGTTGCGCTATGATTCAAATTAGGTTTGAAAGTTGAAGCCCTTTGCCTTGCTCTCTCAAAAAATTTTTTGAGAGAAAAGTGAAGATCACGCCTTCAAGTTCCATTAAACTGACACCAGTGATGTCGTGTTTTTGCAAAATTCCATCAATCGACAGTATATAAGAAAATTAAGAAATTTGAAAATTGAGAAGTAAAAACATTGAAGTACAGTAATAATTAAACTTAAATTAGCCTCCCGATAGTGTTTTGTCGCTTTTCCCGACTGCCCTTGTTGTTACAGAGACGGGAATCATGTCAGTTGTTCAAAAACCAACTCGTGTACTCCTCTATTATTTCCTTTGCCAATATTTCCACCGTTGTGATTTCCTCTCTAAAAAATCGTTTGCACCTCTCTCTCCATATGACAAAGCAAATCACCACCTGTATTCTTCTAATTTGATTTTGGTTGCAGTAGATAGTATTATCCCTGTAGTGTGTTGGGTTATGAACGGTCCAAACCCATTGATTAGCTTAAGCTGCAGAAAGAACGTAAAACAAAAATTTTACTTCTAACTTAAGCCAAGGATTAAATGAGGTATGTCAGAATACTTTCCAAGGCGATCCACCTTCGGTATTCCTTGGCATCAAAACCCAATTTAATCCTTTTACGGATCTACTCCATAATTGATTTCTAAAACTTTAATCTACTTACAAATTAAATAGATTAATATAACATATTTATACCTTGATCCAAATTCCAATTGGATTGCGGCAGACCGAGAAGATCGAATCTGAGGAACGTCTTGCCTCGGAGTATCGGACGTCCGATACCTCTATCGATCGTCCACCGGGAACCACCGGAGCGCGGCTTTCTGCGCGCCATATCGACCGACGGGATTCGCAAAAACACTATTCACCGAGAAAAGGACAAAATAAAATACCGCGACTTTCGCAAATATATTATTTCCTAATCCCAGTAAACACTATTCACGGAAGGCGTGAAAACACTATTCACCGAGAAAAGGACAAAATAAATATACCGCGACTTTCGCAAATATATTATTTCCTAATCCCGTAAACACTATTCACGACAACCGTAAAAGCAACCGTAACCGACAAAGAAAGAAAATAGATTTATCGATTCGATCAGACTGATCAGATCAGATATGAGTGAATTGGTGATTTTCTCTCTATCCCTACCCCTCTATTTATAGGCAAATGAGGAGGTTCGTCAATGACCGAAATACCCTCGGTTTTGTGGTATTTACCAAATTGCCATTGAGATATTTATATCAAATATAGATATTTATATTAAATATCTCAAATATAGATATTTATATAAAATGTCTCAAATATAGATATTTATATCAAATATAGATATTTATATCAAATATCTATATAATTGTTCTGAACAATTATATTTCTTACGGTTCGGTTTCGGTACGGTTTTATACAACGTATCGAATACGCTTTATAAATTAACCGTTGTTTTTGCTTGTCATCTTATATGACATTTATAATTTAATTATATCATGTATAATTAATTATAACTATCTTAATATTAATTATAATCAATTTATAATTAATCAGTAAGATTCTCTGATAAGTCTCCTTTGCGGTGTGACCCAATAGGATCTGTGTTATGTTGGTAAATAGAATTAAAACCATTTTAACTTCCATAATCATAGGAGGCATCCGACATCTACACTATGACCATCCAATTACACGATGATGATGCCGTACTATACAATACCACGATCCAGTAAACTATTTTACTCGTGTTAATTCTTATGTCTCACAGTATCAGATCAGTTTCAAGGTAGGTGTGTGTCATCCTTGCAAACTTAATCTTTTCTTGATCTTAAGCAGATTATCAAATATAATTACTCTTGTAATTATACTGCTAGCGAGATAATCTTACTCTATCAAGGGGCCCCAGTGATACCGTAACTCGTATAGAGATACGAGGGACAATAGTACTTTTGGTAAACCATCACTACCTCGGCTAAGCTATGTATACCGAAAAGCTACCGTTATGATCTGCGTTTTACCGATAGCGTTAAGTAACAATCACACATACACATCTCTTAGTAGGAAAGATGAATATCTCATACTTTAGAACTTAACACCGAATGAAAACATTAATAACACGTACACAATTCCATTTAATGTTTCATTCGGGGTCGTCCTAATACCATGTTCCTAGAACTTGTATCAATGTGATTAAAATGACATCTCATGTCTATGGTCTGTAAAACTTGACCATCTTTTAATTCACATTCTAACCTTGTAACGGTAAATTAGTGTTCCTGCTAATTACCTCGGTTAGAGACTCTTAAGAGTATTTATCATCTATATTATGAAGCTCTACAATTTCAAGTCATGAACCCGAAATGATTCATAAATTCAATAATACTCAAGGAACAAAATGACAGTTTATTAATCACTCAATTCATGAACAAAGCTTTATGATAATTTATCGTATTATTGACTTCTAGATTATTACAAACTAACAATCTCCCACTTAAGCTAGGAGCCAATCATCGTAGGCCATACTTACACAACTCTCTATATTCTCAAAGATCTCGTAGATCTCAAGAAAATCTCACAGCCAATTGCCTATGTGTCTCTCAGACCCATAGCAGTATTATGCATCATATGCTTAGCTTGAGAAAGAGGTTTTGTGAGTGGATCAGCTGTGTTGCTGACTATGTCAACTCTAGATATCTTTACGTCACCTCTATTTACGATTTTTCGTATCAGGTGATAACGTTTATTACGAGCTCGGAGTTACTACCGTAGACGAGAAACAAATATTTAGTTCTTCTCAAGTACTTAAGGATATTCTTTGCAGCATTCCAGTGCTCCAAGCCTAGATTAGCCTAATATCTACTCGTCACACTCAAAGCGTACGGGACATTAGGGCGAGTGCACTACATGGCGTACATGATAGAGTCTATAGCCGAAGCGTATGGCACTCTACTCATTATGCTTTGCTCATCAGTTGTCGAAGGACACTGAATCTTGCTAAGCTGTGCACCATGATTCATTGGTAGGAATCTCTTCTTCGAATCCTACATGCTGAACGATTCAGCACTTTTTCAATGTATATGCTTTGACTTAATCCTATAAGTCTCTTTGATCTATCTTGATAGATCTTAAAGCCTAGTATATAGGCAGCCTCGCCTAAGTCCTTCATCGAGAAAACTTTCTTTAATGAAGACTTAGCTTGTTGCAACATAGGAATATCATTTCCTATTAAGAGTATGTCATCTACATACAAGATTAGAAAGGCGATGGCACTCCCACTAGTTTTCTGTACACACATGGTTCTTCTTCGCATCTGACGAAGTCAAACTTTTTGACTTCTTCGTCCAACAGAAGATTCCAACTCAGTGATGCTTGCTTTAATCCATAAATGGATCTAAGAAGCTTGCACACCTTCCCAGCATTCTTTGGATCGTCAAAACCCGAAGGCTGTATCATATACACGTCTTCTTTTAATTTCCATTTAAGAAGTCGGTTTTGACATCCATTTGACATATTTCATAATCATGAAATGCGGCAATTGCTAGGAGTATCCGAATTGACTTAAACATAGCCACGGGCGAAAAAGTTTCATCATAATCAACTCCCAGAATTTGTTTGAAACCTTTCGCTACAAGCCGTGCTTTGTATACAGTCATATTACCATCCATGTCTGTTTTCTTTTAAAAATCCACTTGTTAGCTATGGGTTTCACCCCATCAAGCGGTACAACTAGGTTCCAAACCGTGTTGTCATACATGGACTGTATTTCGGATCTCATGGCCTCCAGCCATTTATCAGAGTCAGGCCTATCCATTGCTTCCGCATAAGTCAGAGGATCTTCAGTATCAAAGACTGAGACCTCGTGCAGTCCCAAGTACCTCTCGGGTGCATGGACTGTCCTTGTTGACCTACGTAGCACTTGACCTTCGGGCTGTTGAACTTGATCCACAACTATCTGCGGATCCAGTTCTACCTCAACTTGCGTTGAAGTACTTGAGCTCGGGACTAGAACCTCCTCCACAGCTACTAGTGGATTTGGCTCTTCCAGATGCTCATCAGCCGAAGTATCAAGCGGTGGGTTCATCTGATCTGATTCAGATATTGTATTGTGTGATGTATCTTGAATTTCTTCAAGTATTACATTACTCCCACTACTTCCTTTTGCGAGAAACTGGTTCTCCAAAAACATACCAACACGAGCAACAACTATTTTGTTCTCGGACTGGTAATAGAAGTAATATCCTTTCGTTTCCTTAGGATACCCTACGAAAAAGCATTTGTCAGATTTGGGATCAAGTTTGCCAGATGTCAGACGTTTGACAAATACTTCGCAACCCCATATTTTAAGATAAGACATATTTGGGGCCTTCCCAAACCATAACTCATACGGAGTCTTTTCAACTGACTTAGATAGAACCATATTTATTGTTTGTGCGGCAATTTTTAGTGCGTGTCTCCAAAATAATTTCGGAAGAGTGGCGTTGCTCATCACGGAACGAACTATGTCCAACGAGTTTGATTCCTTCTCTCGAAACACCATTCCATTATGGTGTCTCCGGAGGCGTGAGTTGTGAGACTATCCCACATTCTTTTAAGTACGTTGTAAACTCAAAACTCAAGTATTTGTCTCCACGATCAGATCGTGAGGCCTTAATACTCTTGTTTAATTGATTTTCTACTTCAGCCTTGAATTCCTTAAACTTTTCAAAGGATTCAGACTTATGTCTCATCAAGTAGACATAACCATATCTACTGTAATCATCAGTAAACGTGATAAAGTAAGAACAACCATTTCTTGCACAAGTACTCATAGGTCCACATACATCAGTATGTACAAGACCTAGTAAGTCACTTGTCCTTTCGCCATTTTTGGAGAAAAACGCTTTGGTCATTTTTCCACGTAAGCAAGATTCGCATGTGTTAAATGATTCAAAATCAAATTTACCAAGAAGTCCATTTTCATGCAACTTCTTGATACGTTTCTTGCTTATATGACTAAGGCGACAATGCCGCATGTAAGTCGTACTCTCATGAGACGTTTTGAATCGTTTGTTAGTTATGTTGAACATGGGTTTTTCCATTTCCTGTATATATAGATCATTCATCATACAAGTGGATCCATAATATACTTCATCTTGATATATAGAACATCTATTGTCCTTTATAAAAAGAGAAACCATTCGTCTTTAAACATGAGACTGAAATGATGTTCTTGGAAATGCTAGGAACAAAATACACATTTTCAAGTTCTATTATAAACTCGGTGGGCAAATACAACTCTATACTTCCAACTATTACGGCTGCATCTAATGCTCCGTTTCCAACTTGGAGTTGTATTTCCTTGTTACGTAGCTTCCTTCTATTCTTTAGTGCCTGCATATTCGAACAGATATGAGCACATGATCTGGTAACTATTACCCAATCATTAATAGATGTAGCAACGTTAACTTCAACAATAAACGTACTTGAGACTGAAGCTTTTGAGACATTCTCAATTTTCAGATCTTCAAGATACTTCAGGCAGTTTCTCTTCCAATGACCTTTGCCATTACAATAATAGCAGTCAGTGTCAGCAGAAACATTTATTATGGGAGTGTTCGCTATCAAGAACCAACTTCCGTTTGCCTTTGTACCTGGGAGCCCTTTTCGCTTTCGTTATTTGTTTCTCGAGTAGGGAGCGTAAAGAGAAAGACGATTCTTTAACCATATTTCTACAACGTTAAAAGTAAAGATTTTAGCTTTGTTCATGTAATGTTTTATTCAAATGATAAAACTCCCACTGCAAATTTGTTCTATTCCCTTTTGCAGTAGGTCCAAGATCCCTATTTTCACTAATGTACAAGCCAGCTGTTACGCATGACTCGGCCATCAGTTATTTTAGGTAAGCAACCTTGCTAATCACACCTTGCTTTGTGATTCTTGGTTTCGTTAAAACATCACGTGTTTTTAACGAAGACTTTGCCCCAAGCACAAAACTTTTTGGAAATCATTGGTAAGTAACCTCACTCTATTTGGTTTGATATGTCGTACATAACCCTTGACAACCAAAGGTAAAAGGCGACGCCTACTGAGTAGAGAACCGTCAACCAATGAACAATAGTGTGAGAAGGATAGAGTAGGAAGGGCATACTACTTAATTCGTATGGGTTTGTGTTAATGCTTAACAGTGCAAGCAGACTTTAAAAGAGGTATGTCAGATAAACAACCGAGGGTGTCCACCTCCAGTCTATCTTTGGCATCATAACCTCTTTCACATGCTTGCGTTTGTTAAGTAGTTAGTTCTTTAAACTAACTGTAAGACATTCTTACGGATATGTGAAAGTCGTCTGCCAGAAAGATTGACGTGAGTTCCTTCACAAATCTTTCTTTGACATCACGTTCTTTCACGGTTCCTTAAAAGCGATAAATCTAATTTATACTTTTTCATGTTTAGGTTTGTTTTTATGCTTAATAGTGTAAGCAGTCTTTAAAAGAGGTATGTCAGATAGACAACCGAGGATGTCCACCTCCAATCTATCTTTGGCATCAGAACCCCTTTCACATGCTTACGTTTGTTAAGCAGTCAGTTCTTTAAACTGACTGTAAGACATTCTTACAGATAAGTGAAAGTCGTCTGCCAGAAAGATTAACGTGAGTTCCTTCACAAATCTATCTTTGACATTACGTTCTTTCACGTTTCCTTGAAAGCGATAAATCTAATTTATACATTTCATATCAAATCAGTAAATCTAATTTTACTTATATACGGGACCAGGTCGGGTACATATTCTATCAGTTCCAAATTCTTTATTTTGCAGCCATGCTCAATTCTCTAAAAAGGGATATGTCAGAAAGAATGGCAATGTGATTTATTCGTGTCCATAGAGACCTCTTTCATATGCTTTTTCAAGCGGTCGTGGAAAGAAAGTCTAGACAGAAAACCGAATATGATCCTCATCACGTTTCTATTCTTAACATCATCTCTTTTATATATTTAGCTTTGTTTAAGCATGCAGTTCTTTATTTCATACCGTTTAAAGCATATAAACAGTTTACATGTTTAAAACACAGATATTCTTTTCGGTCCATAAAGCAATTTGGTAACGTGACAAAGTTCCTTTTGGGCCAGCCATTAGGACACGTAAAAGGAGCTCCCAGGAAAGAGGGGGGTCACGATGTGGACCACTTTAAAAACTCTTTCCTAGACAGAACCATCTCTTTCACGGTGTGGAAATGACAGTTCTTACTAAGGTACTTTATTGCTTCATCACATTCTTCGATGAACTCTATTTATCCGAAGGTTTTTGAAAAGGCGAAAACTTACACTAAATTTTGCCATTTCAAAAGCGCAAAAGTAATTTGGTAACGTGACAAAGTCCCCTTTGGGCCAGTCATCAGGACACGTAAGAAGGAGGGTTAAGTCGAAAAATCGGTTAAGAGTTTTTCTTGACATTTAACCTTATCCTTTTACGGGTGGAGATTAACAGCTCTTACTCAAGTACTTTATTGCTTCATCACATTCTTAGATATACTTAAACGCAGTTGAAAGTTTTTGAAACCGAAAACATAAAGAAAGCAGTAAGAAAGCTTAAATCTAATTTAACTTTCTCAGTCGGTAAAACTGAACCAAGAAAATCTCATTTCTATTCGGTTTTGGACTTAGCATAAAGAAAGCATAAAGAAAGCTTAAATCTAATTTAACTTTCTCAGTCGGTAAAACCGATCCAAGAAAATCTCATTTCTAATCGGTTTTGGACTTAAGCTGCAAATCTAAGAATTAAACTGATATGCGGTATAAGTTATAACTTTTAGAAAATCAATTAGCGGGAGAGCCTTGTGCTCTGATACCACTGTTGGGTTATGAACGGTCCAAACCCATTGATTAGCTTAAGCTGCAGAAAGAACGTAAAACAAAAATTTTACTTCTAACTTAAGCCAAGGATTAAATGAGGTATGTCAGAATACTTTCCAAGGCGATCCACCTTCAGTATTCCTTGGCATCAAAACCCAATTTAATCCTTTTACAGATCTACTCCATAATTGATTTCTAAAACTTTAATCTACTTACAAATTAAATAGATTAATATAACATATTTATACCTTGATCCAAATTCCAATTGGATTGCAGCAGACCGAGAAGATCGAATCTGAGGAACGTCTTGCCTCGGAGTATCAGACGTCTGATACCTCTATCGATCGTCCACCAGGAACCACCAGAGCGCTGGCTTTCTACTGCCAGTAATACTGACCAGCGAGATTCGCAAAAACACTATTCACCGAGAAAAGGACAAAATAAAATACCGCGACTTTCGCAAATATATTATTTCCTAATCCCGTAAACACTATTCACGGAAGGCGTGAAAACACTATTCACCGAGAAAAGGACAAAATAAATATACCGCGACTTTCGCAAATATATTATTTCCTAATCCCGTAAACACTATTCACGACAACCGTAAAAGCAACCGTAACCGACAAAGAAAGAAAATAGATTTATCGATTCGATCGGTGATCGATCGATCGGATATGAGTGAATTGGTGATTTTCTCTCTACCCCTACCCCTCTATTTATAGGCAAATGAGGAGGTTCGTCAATGACCGAAATACCCTCGGTTTTGTGGTATTTACCAAATTGCCATTGAGATATTTATATCAAATATAGATATTTATATTAAATATCTCAAATATAGATATTTATATAAAATGTCTCAAATATAGATATTTATATCAAATATAGATATTTATATCAAATATCTATATAATTGTTCTGAACAATTATATTTCTTACGGTTCGGTTTCGGTACGGTTTTATACAACGTATCGAATACGCTTTATAAATTAACCGTTGTTTTTGCTTGTCATCTTATATGACATTTATAATTTAATTATATCATGTATAATTAATTATAACTATCTTAATATTAATTATAATCAATTTATAATTAATCAGTAAGATTCTCTGATAAGTCTCCTTTGCGGTGTGACCCAATAGGATCTGTGTTATGTTGGTAAATAGAATTAAAACCATTTTAACTTCTATAATCATAGGAGGCATCTGACATCTACACTATGACCATCCAATTACACAGATGATGCTGTACTATACAATACCACGATCCAGTAAACTATTTTACTCGTGTTAATTCTTATGTCTCACAGTATCAGATCAGTTTCAAGGTAGGTGTGTGTCATCCTTGCAAACTTAATCTTTTCTTGATCTTAAGCAGATTATCAAATATAATTACTCTTGTAATTATACTGCTAGCAGATAATCTTACTCTATCAAGGGGCCCAGTGATACCGTAACTCGTATAGAGATACGAGGGACAATAGTACTTTTGGTAAACCATCACTACCTCAGCTAAGCTATGTATACCGAAAAGCTACCGTTATGACTGCGTTTTACCGATAGCGTTAAGTAACAATCACACATACACATCTCTTAGTAGGAAAGATGAATATCTCATACTTTAGAACTTAACACTGAATGAAAACATTAATAACACGTACACAATTCCATTTAATGTTTCATTCGGGGTCTGTCTAATACCATGTTCCTAGAACTTGTATCAATGTGATTAAAATGACATCTCATGTCTATGGTCTGTAAAACTTGACCATCTTTTAATTCACATTCTAACCTTGTAACGGTAAATTAGTGTTCCTGCTAATTACCTCGGTTAGAGACTCTTAAGAGTATTTATCATCTATATTATGAAGCTCTACAATTTCAAGTCATGAACCCGAAATGATTCATAAATTCAATAATACTCAAGGAACAAAATGACAGTTTATTAATCACTCAATTCATGAACAAAGCTTTATGATAATTTATCGTATTATTGACTTCTAGATTATTACAAACTAGCACGTTAGCAAATGGGTTGTGGTTGTTTAGGGCTTAGTCCAGTGGAAATCTGATCCAATAGAAGGGGCTTCCTTGTAGGGGTGTTCATTGGGTCTGGTTTAATTGATTTTAAACCGAACCGAATTAGATTCGACTAAACGGTTCGGTTTTTTTGGTTTAATGGATCGGTTCGGTTTAATTTCTAGAACCGATTTAAAATATTGGTTCAGTTCGATTTGAAAAGTTTCAAAACCGTTTATACCGAACCGACCGAACTTAGGTTCGGTTTATTTCTAAATACCCGGACCCGGCCCCTAGCCTCCAAGCCCAACGAGAAGAAAATAATTGAACCCCTCCTCCCGTCTTTGGTCCTTCTCGCACAAACACACGCTGACTAGGGCACGCCTCCATCCATCCCTCCTGTCCTGTCGTACCTCGCATAGTCGCACGGCTTCACTCCTTCACCAACCCCTGTCAAATCGCCGAACCTCTCGCACGCACCATGTGCGCTTCTGTCGCCCCTAGCGCTAGGTACTGTTTCCTCTTCTCTCTTTAAATTAATCTCTTGCACAATAAGATATTTGAAAGTTGAAATAATAATCGGTTTCCTCTTTCCTTCTTTCGCTGATAGTATTTCTGATTTTCTTGAACAATAATTGGTTTCCTTCTCTTTGTAACTTTGTTACCCTTTTGCCTTGCTCTCTCAGTTGCGCTATGATTCAAATTAGGTTTGAAAGTTGAAGCCCTTTGCCTTGCTCTCTCAAAAAAATTTTTGAGAGAAAAGTGAAGATCACGCCTTCAAGTTCCATTAAACTGACACCAATGATGTCGTGTTTTTGCAAAATTCCATCAATCGACAGTATATAAGAAAATTAAGAAATTTGAAAATTGAGAAGTAAAAACATTGAAGTACAGTAATAATTAAACTTAAATTAGCCTCCCGATAGTGTTTTGTCGCTTTTCCCGACTGCCCTTGTTGTTACAGAGACGGGAATCATGTCAGTTGTTCAAAAACCAACTCGTGTACTCCTCTATTATTTCCTTTGCCAATATTTCCACCGTTGTGATTTCCTCTCTAAAAAATCGTTTGCACCTCTCTCTCCATATGACAAAGCAAATCACCACCTGTATTCTTCTAATTTGATTTTGGTTGCAGTAGATAGTATTATCCCTGTAGTGTGCTTGCATACATTGAGCCATTGCCGGCAGTTGCAGAGTTTGTGCATTTCTTGTGATGAGTTGCCTGATCACCTCCTTGGTGTACCGGCATTCACTATATAAGTGCTGGACCGATTCTGATGCCACATTGCAAAGACTACACCTGTTCGGTATCTCCCAACCTCTTCTGACCAGATTATCTATCGTCAAAATCTTGTTTCTCAACATAAGCCAAATGAAAATCATGACTCTAGGAGGCGCCGTAATATTCCAGGATTTTGCTTGGATGTCCTTGACATCCGGGTATTCCTCCAGTCCTCTGTAGAAGGATTTGACATTGAAAATTCTCCCATTTTCCCATTGCCACAGGATGACATCCTGTTATTGTTGGTCAATATTGATATGCTGCAAATGCTGTAGCAAACTTTGGCTCTGATCTATTGATTCCTGTGTGAGGTATGGCTCTAGGTCTAGATCCCAATCCCCTCCATTGTTTGCCTCACTAACTCGAATATTCTTCTGCAGAGCTTGTAAGTATAAGTCCGGGTACTAGTATTTGAGTGGCATCCCCAACCATGAATCCTGCCAGAAGAGTATTCGTGTTCCCGCTCCCACTACATGCGCTATTGAAACCTCAAAAAAACTGTTTTAATTGAGCCAGTGATTTCCAAAGTGTTGTCTGTTGTGCCATGTCCCACGGCCTGTGTGCGTGTGGTAAGAAGTGAAGCCACCACTACCTCTCTGGTTGAGTGAAATTCCAGACTAATTTGGCCATGAGAGCCTTGTTCATGGTGAGCAGGTTCTTAACTCCCAACCCTCCTCTATTTTTCAGTGTGATTACAATGTCCCAAGCAATGAGGCTCATGTATCGATTCTGCTGCTGTTGATTGTCCTTATGTCCATGCCACAGGAATCTCTGTCTTATTTTATCTATCCTCTTTATGAGCCATTTTGGTAACATGAAAGTAGACATGAAATATATGGACATAGCCGATAGCGTGGCATTAATCAATGTCACTCTTCCTCCTATTGACAACAGACCTGCCTTCCAAGTTGATAATTTGTTTTCCATTTTTGTGAGGAGAGGCTGATAATGATTCTTGTCTAGCCTTTTATTGGACAGCGGCATGCCAAGATATTTTAAAAGGAAAGTGGATGACTTACAGCCCATTATGTGAGATTTGAGGTCAGTTTGATATTGAGTCGCCCTTGTGATTATGAGCTCCGATTTTTGCATGTTTACATGTAGTCCCGATAGGTCTCCAAATAGCTGTAGGATTACCTTTAAAAATCTGAGCTGCTGATTTTCGGGTTGCATTAAGAACAATGTGTCATCCGCGTAGAGAAGGCATTGCTTGGCATCTTGGAAAGGCAGGTAGGAAGAGACCTTGACACACAAGGTGTTGGAACCATACCGACAAGAAATCCATGGCCAAGATGAATAAGTAGGGAGCCATTGGATCTCCTTGTCTAACTCCTCGTTTCAAAATGATATTTTTTCCGGCCACCGAATTCAAGATAACTTTGGTTGATCCCTGCATGTCGAGTTATTTATGATGCGTATCCAATCCTCTGAAAAGCCCTTTGCCATTAGAACTTGCCTTAGAAAAGTCCAAGACAGTATATCAAAAGCCTTGAATACATCTGCCTTGAACAATGCTATCTGTTGTTTCTGTCGAGTAGCGATTGTGACCACTTCTTGCGCATACAAAAAACCCTCATTGATATGTCTTCCTTTTATAAATCCTGTTTGCCCCTCCATCACAAAATCTGCAATTACCAATCGTAGCCTATTCGCCATAATTTTGGAAAATAATTTTTGAACCGAGTTAATTAAACTTATTAGCCTAAAATCTGCCACCTCAATTGCTCCTTTTTTTTTGGAACTAGAACAATATGCGAGTCATTTAAAGGGAACAAGGATGCCTATGGATTGAGGATAATTTGATTGAAGACCTGTAGCAAATCTTGGCACCATAGATTGTTGAAAGGCTTTGTAAAATTCTGCCGTTAGGCCATCTGGCCCCGGCGCCTTATTGTTTTCTAATTTTGTGATGACTTCAATAATTTCCTGCTGAGAGATTGGAGCTGCCATGTGCCGCACTTTTTCTTCCTGACTGATGAACAGTCTTGACATATCAAAATCATTGGTTGCTATGTGATGGGCTCCCATTAACTTAGTAAAATATCGGTGGATAGCCGTTGCTTTGTTCTTATGTTGCGAGTGACTGGTGCCTTCTTCTTGTATGACATTGATTAAATTTCCCCTTTTCTTTTTAGTTGCAAGTAGGTAAAAATATTTAGAATTTTTGTCACCCTTGCCAACCCACGCCCTCTTAGCTCTTTGATGCCATTTTTCTTCATCCTCCTGACATATGTTTGAATACCTTTGAAGTAACAGTTGCATGAGAATAATCTCCACTTGAGTTAGCCTCCTTATCTCTGACTGTTGCGCTAGCTAGTGTAGACAATTCTTGCAAAGGTTCACTTGATGCTTTTGTTCTGCCATATGATTTTTTTTCCACTGAATGATTCTCTTTCTCAAGGAAATTAATTTGTCATGTAGTTGAGTTGATGAGGTTGCTGTTGGAGCCGAATCCCATTGCTGAATGACCAAGTCTTTGAACTCTTGCCTTTTTATCCATGAATTTTCTAATCGAAAAATGTTGGAGCTTGGAAATTTTGTTTCAACTTGGCATACGATTGGGCAATGGTCAGAGGCAGTAGTGGAGATGGCTGTCTGAACCGTGTTTGGAAAAGCTTAAGACCATGCAATGGAGATCATGAACCTATCCAATCTCGCAAAAGTCGGCCTGTCATGGTCATTCGACCAAGTGTAGTTCCTTCCTTGTAGTCTCAAATCCTGCAACTGCAATCCATCCACCACCGATCTAAATCTCGCTGTTTGTGTTCTGTGATTAGAGTTATCTAATCTGTCTTGAGGGTGCAAGGTGACATTGAGGTCCCCACACACAATCCATGGCAGCATAGTCGTTGGTTGCGCGGCCTGCAATTCCCAATAGAAAGCCGGCTTTTCAGGACCTGTTGAAGGGCCGTATATGCCTGTTATCCTGAATATAGTATCATCCAAATTAGAGGCCAGATCTACCGAGAGACAGTAGCTATCAATTTTCTGAGCTAATTTCGTGTAAAATTGAGAATTCCAAGCCAATATAACTCCTCCTGCCGTTCCTTGGGCATTTATCATCAAATAGTTGTCTAATTTAGTTCTAATGGTCTGTTTCACAAATTGAGCATTATCCATGTCCCACTTAGTTTCCTGGAGACATAATATGTGTGGTGTCTCTTCAACAATTGCTTTCTTAACAACCATTCTTTTTTTCCTACAATTCAGTCCTCTTACGTTCCAAGTCAAAAACTTAATTGATTTTGCTTTCATTAATTAAACTAGTGGTACACCACCTTCTACTTTCTTCTTATCCCTAATACCTCCTACAATCCCCTTACACAACACAAATTCTATTACTTTCCTGTTCCTGGCTACCCTCAGAAAGCACTCAAAACATCGGGTTCCACACAGGAACTTGAAACTGGCACAAAATCCACAAAATCCCCTTACCCCTAAACATAAAACCATTCCCTTCTTCATCAGAAATAGTTTGCACCCCTTGTTTCCCAAATATAGAAAATAAAACATAAGAACAACTATCGTAATGCCCCTAAAATACTTCCCTGAGGCATGGCCGGATATCCCAGCCTTCATCTTGATGAGGCTGTCAGACATTAGAAATATGAGGCGGCATAGCCTGCAGGTCTGTGTCAATTGCAGCTGCGTCTTTGAGCATTGCTTCTTCAAGATCCGCTCTGACTTGGTTTGAGACCTCCAGGCCCGACTCGGCAATGATAGACATGGCTAGGTGATGGTCGATCTCCTCTTTCCGAGTCTCAAAATCAATTCAAAGTTTGTCCTTGTCTTGAGTCTTGCCCCTCTTTAGTCCCTTCTCCATGCTCCGATAATATCCTCGCTTAGCGCTCTCCTTTGCCTCCGCCCTTTTACTTCTTCTTACCGGGATTGAATTCTCTTTTCCTGCCTTTAACAGAACTGGGGCTTGCAGTGGCGTTGCTCCCTTGTGCTCTTCTAATTCTTTTTCAGCCCAAGTCAAATATTTCCGTTGTTTGTTGTTTGAGGCCGAATTCCTGCTCAGTTGTTAGGCCGGCCCATACTCTTCGTTATCTGTGGAAACCTGCAAGGAAAAAACTGAGAAAACATCTCCATTTTGGGCCTGTCCCTGGACTTCCCGTGAAAATGGCCCCCTAATGAGTTGCGAGCCCATTGGCAAGTCTGCCTGGAGGTTTGTGTCAGAGAAAATATCTGAGAGCTCTCCTTTGTTGTGAATATCCAAATTATCCGTTGCATAGACGATGTGACCTTCATTCAATGCATAGTCCTTATGTTGTACAGCTCCATTAAATTCTCTTGCATCAGGTGTCTCCTCATCCTGAGCCCTGTCTCCTTTGTCACTGAAAATTCCCTACAAAGTGTCCTTTTCTGCCAACCTTATTTCACGCATGGGAGAATGAGACCGTTGGGGCAGATTGTTCTTGTCCTTTGGAGAAATAACTAGCACTCTCAGACTATTCTCAATTTGAACTATGTGTCTTTCTCCAGCTAAGTTGGCCATAGTCTAATCCTGTGGGATTGATTATGTGCCGTTTGGTATAGCACTCCCCGACCATCTTCTTCCCAAATTTTCTCCAATTGCCCCTTGCCAATTTCTCCATTCTCCACTTCTGTATCTCTCCTCGCAGGCACATGCGAGTTTGATCCTAGAGCTGTAATTATTGACACTTACATCTAAGGTGGTGGTCCCCGATCCTTGTTGACGCTGGTCATTGTTTTGCTGCTGAGGCTGTGGTACTTCTTGGTTTGGAGGTGGGTTTTCTCGATTGTCATTGGGTTCCACTCGGGTTGGGTGGAGTTGGTAAGGCGTGTTTTCATAGAACCGCCATCTAAGCAGCTTGACCCAGACCCGAGTCGATAGCTCGCCTTCATGGTACATGAGATGCTGTGATATTTCTGCTGGGTCTTCGCATGCAAGACGGAGGGTGATGTGGTTGAAATGGCCCGCCGCCCGCCGTAAGGCATGAGTCCTGTGATGTGGCTGAGTTTGGTTGTTGTCTTTCTTATATCTCGCGCTATTCCAAGCCTGCAGGAGCAGGTGGATGAGCCTTATCCAAGCTTCATATGAAGGGGGATTGTAAGTCATATTTAAATCCACTCCCCATTCAAGCACTCTTATAACCACTCCGGCCTGATGCGATGCACTCCTCTAAGGACTAGTTCATCCCTGAGCAATATACCGGGCATATTACCAGGAAAGGAGAGTCTCAGTAGCCGGCAAAGCACTTCATAGTCCCGGCTTTGCCAGCCATGAATTATGGCAAATGTCCGCGCTATATCCCTTGTTAGATCAGGCGTCGGAGCCCCCTGCAGCATTATTATCATACTAGTTCGATCGAGGTGTTCATTTTCGGGCCTAAGTGCTCCTCTGGAAGATGTGAACACGTGGGACTCTTCAGGCCGCTCATTAAGGAAAGGTTCTTCCCCTTCAAAATCTAATTCTGCCATCTCTGGCACTGTCTTGGTTGTGTTTTGGGGTTGTTTTCCTTGTTTTAAAACTTGCACAAAAGAGAGGTGTTTTGTGACAAATTGATTTGATTTTGCTGGTCCCCTTTGGTCTCTCTTTATACTGTTTCCTCCTCTGTTTAACTGTCTGCAACTACCCCACTGATGTCCCAGAGATTTGCATTTAAAACAACAAATCAGATCTCTGCATTGAAATCTTTTATGGCCTTTGGCTAAACATCTCAAACATCTGCCTTCTTTTATTGCTATGTTATAAGTGTTTTGTACTTCTGCCGTTGCAAAACCTGGTTGTCTCGGAGTATTTACCTTTCCAAAGCCCCCATTTATTGCTACCTTGCTTGGCCAGTCGTTCTACCATTGATGATGGAGCTGTGCTGTTGTCTTGTCCTACATTTTCTGTAAACCACCATACGCCATTCACCCCCCTGTTGTACTTCTTGGTTTAAAGCGAGGGCTTGTGGGTTATCTGTTTGAGGAGGCCCCTCCCCTGACAGTCCTTTTGGTGGTTGAGAAACATGTTCTTCATTAACTCCGATTGGTGTGGGTTTTTGTTTTGTGTCCTCAGTCGCCTTCTTGATCGCCTTGCGCTCTTCAGTTTTTCGCTCCATGAATGTTACTTTACAGTAATCCTCTCTCAAATTAGTTTTCTGATTTCTATCTTTGTTGGAATTCTGTATAGTGAGATGAATTATGTGCTTATGTTTGGTTCTTAAACATGTATGATGTATATATATTATTTTTGAACTGTTTGTATGCTTTGCTGTATAATTAAAAAAAAAAAAGATAGCTTTTGGTATTGTAAGCTATTAGTTGATGCATGTTTTATAAGTAAAATTTATAATTTCTTAATCTTGCAATTCCCTTTTATTTATATGAAATGGGACTGGATTTAGTAGTTGATACCCAGTTTGTTATTTGATTGGCTTGGTTCAGGTGAAATGTTTATAGAATCATAGTCATACACTGAATTGCTTCACATTTGCCTTAAAAAAAATTTTATATACTTTGGTTGAACCGAACAAACCGAATAAACCAAAATAAAACTTTGGTTCGGTTCGGTTCGGTTCGGTTCGGTTCGGTTGATAGTCTAAAACAATTCGGTTGGGTTCTATTTTTAAAACCGAAATAAAACTTTGGTTTGCCTAATTTATTTCGGTTTCAACCGGACCAAACCGAACCGATGAACACCCCTACTTCCTTGTGTACAGTACAGCACATTAGTAAACGGGTCGGTTTGGTTGTATATGCATAGTAGATATGAAGTTTGATCCAATAGAGTAAAGTCAACGATCTTTGTCGACAACACGTCACCAACAAAAGATCCGGTGTGTTACTCAGTAGCTTTCGTGTACATAATGAGAACTGCTAATATCCTTAAATTTGTGCTACCAGAAAAGAAGGAAAAGGAGGAGTAAAGAAAATCCAAAATAATTAATTTTGAGTAACAAATAGTAACAAATTTATGCTGAATACCCTATTCTTCAACTTTAAGCCAAGTTTGTTACTAAAAAAAACTTTAAGCCAAGTTTGTAGAATAAAAGAACTAAGGGGGAGAGCCAGCCAAACTGGGGCCCACTTTCTGCCTCGGATTTTATTTCGGATCACTTTGTTTAAACTAAAGACAAATCAAATGAAATTAACCCATCAGAAATATAAATTTATATCGCCGCACGCTGCAGCATAAAGAGACAACCGCAGAAAATCTCAACCAAACGAAAATTTGCACCTAGTTCTGAACTGGTTGAGATTCCTCTGAGATATCTCAAATTTTGCGTTACCGACGTGTACGGTTTCTATTCGTAGATAGCGCGGGGGCCAGTATCTTTTGTGCTTTAGATTCGTGCAGCACGTATTTAAATGATTCAGATTTTCTAAAATAACACTCAAAGTTTGAGATATATCAGAGAATTCGTATATTTGGTTGATGTTTGACTGTTTAACTTAAACAGTCAAACATTAACCAATTATGATGCATAAATTCTTTGCTGGCGGAAATAATTAATGATAAGTGTGCCTAGTTTGCTTCAGCTCAATTTGACATGCAATACTTTCAAGTTGTTGCATAATTTTTATAAAAGATTGAACATATATTACATCAAGGCGTGATAAAATTAATTTGTTGCATTGGGTTTGATCTTGACCGGACCGAGTTAAGGAAGATAAACTTAGATTATACTTTTTTCATAACCTTTAAGATCCCGAATGATCTCAGACTCTGTTATGCAAATTATAAGTTGCGTTTATTTTACTATTAAGTTTTGAAATTAAAATATTTCATCATTAAATTGATTTTGACTTGTGTTATTCTTTTGGATCAGGTCACCACAAGTCAAGATTTGGATAGTCGGATCATAGTGACAAATAATTTTGGAAAGATTCAACAGGATAAAAAATTTGTAATTTGGATATAATTAGGTGGGAAGAAAAAAAAACTTAAAATTTTTTTTTTAATTTTTTTCGCGCTTTTTTCACGTTTTTATCGTGAATAATTCGTAATTTGCGTTTTATTCGCGAATAAAACATATTTTACGGTTTTTTGCATTTTATTCGGAGTTCAATTCTAAACGGTGAAAAAAAAACGAATTAACTGCGATTTATTCGTGTTTTATTAGGTTCAGATCATTGACATTTCAAACGACTGGTTAGATTTTGGACAGGTCTTTCAAATCTGACAAGTTAGATGCTTGCCACATGTAAGCACGCCCAACTATCTGATCTGTTAAAAGATAGTAAACTAAATTGGCGTGGATTGTTGCATCTTCCTCGAGATATTGAATAGTATCTAAAATCCATGCAAATGGAAAAAGGAAACCACCATTTGACAACTATTAAAAATTATTTTTTTGACAGCCACTGTCAAATAGTTTCAAATGACAACTATTAAGAAAAAAAAGGGTTTGAGGTCCGATTTTTTATTTTCACATTCACTGTTGAACTCAATTCTTTAGTCCTGTTTAAACCTTGCACTAATTAGCAATTTTACTGCTGATATATTTCCAAAAAGGAAAAATAATAATAAAGCAAGAAAGAAAGAGCTCTGCAAGTAAGTTAAAGGGAAATCAATTAATGCGCGATATCTCGGTGACAGTTCCTTGCAAGCAATTCGACAGGCCTAATAATCACCCGTTTCTTAATTCCTATAAAAGCCTCAAAATCACACACGCACTTTTCTTCTCAAAAACAGTTTCCATCAAATGGATACCTCAGCAAGAGATTTGGAGTCCCAGCAAAGACATGATGAGAAGAGGCCTCTCTTGGATCCTACACCTAACAAGGTACCATCTACAAGCAACTACCCAATCATTCCCTTATCTAGCAGCAACAACGGTAACAGCAATAATGGTCTTAACAATGCGATGTCGAATGTTGAGGCAGGCTTCGCAAAGGCTTTCAAGAGCACCGCGGATTTAGCGAAGCACCTCCCAACGGGATGCGTGCTTATATTTCAGATTCTGAGCCCAGTTTTCACAAACCAAGGGGATTGTGACGATGTCAACCGTTCTTTGACCTTGTGGCTCGTGATCATAAGTGCCGTGACAGTGTTTTTTCTCAATTTCACCGACAGCTTCATCGACAGTGGCAACAATGTATGCTATGCTCAACATTCTTTTTTTTCCTTTTATATTGGTTTTTTTGCCAAAGAATTGTTAGTATCTGCTTTTTTTTTTTTTTTTTTTCTGAAAATCTTTATCCTCTAAAGAAAACAATTATTGATTGATCCTTCATATTATTAAGAAAAAGTGTGTCTGCCATCTTGTAATTTGGTTTTTAAAGATGCAAACATAAATTTCTGCAGTTTAAAGATGCTAACAAAAAATTAATTATCCAATTGAGTAAATATTAAAGATTCCCTTAATGAACTAACATAATTAATTTCATTCTGCAGGTGCGGTATGTTGTAGCAACATATAATGGATTATGGGTGATCGATGGAAGTCCGCCCCCTGATCCCGAAATAGCAAAGATGTATCGTGTTAAGTTCATCGACTTCCTTCATGCTGTCATTTCCGTGATGATTTTCACATCAATTGCATTGTTCGACAATAACATCGAGTCCTGCTTTTACCCGGTGATGTCATCTGAAACTAGAGAAATTCTCACCATTGTGCCTCTTGCCACGGGACTCATCGGAAGTTCAATGTTCGTCGTATTTCCATCAACCCGTCATGGAATCGGCTTCCCCGCCTTGAGTAGTTGATTTTGCACACAAGGGGGCCACATTGAATTGATGTGTTGTTTGTTTCATTACAAGTTAGAACTAACAGGCGACTTCAAATTGATGGTTTCAAAGTTTTTTTTTTTTTGTTTGCATATAATTTGATCTGTTTTTTCTCAATATTAAAAGGCATGATAAAAAAAAAAATATGGATGTTATACTATCCTTTGAAAATTTGTTAATTTGTTGTATTGAAGAAAGTGGGGGTCACAACATCAGCATTTCAAAAAATGTACATATTGATACAGCTATTTTAATTTTTCTTATTTAATACTGGTTGCGTTGGGCCAGGATAAACCGCGTATATATGTCTGTACTTTATAAAATTGATTCTGTTTTATATTTTAATAAGACTTATCTTCATGTTAATTAAAGGAATTAATTGTTGTCATGCTAATGGATATGCTTCTATAGAGCTATTGGTTCCCTTATATTTATTTAAAATAATATTTGACCTGACCCCTCTGGAAAGTTCAAAGCCCTAATTAAATTCAGTTAATCATTGTTTGTTAAAAAATTTCAATTAGAGTATTAATTAGGATTAGTTAAAGAATTTGAATCTTGCTATTTTTATTACCCCTTCTGAAATTTCTGAATCTGCCCTGGATATTACATGATAGAGAAAAGAGAGAAATCCAGCAGGATAAATTGCGTCCAAATCTGCTGAAATTCTCACCCTTATTTCAGAATCCTGAAAACCCTCCTCTCTCTATCTTTCTCCTCTCTTTTTTCTCTCTCTTAAAAGATTTGAGGAAAGAGAAATAAGAGAGAGGAGAGGAGCTGGGGATTTCAGCTGATCGCGTAAATTAGCAGCAAAGAAGGGTTCACGCAATATACTCTAAATAGTAAACTTGGTTGCTTTTTTCGGTTACCAATTTTGCTTGGTTGCTTTTTGGTTATCAATTTTGTGTACAGAGAAAATAAGCAACAATTAGGCCCAAAGCCCAATGCCATTTTGGACTTTTAATCTTGTATCCAAAGAACTCCAACGTTGCTATGTTTGATGTGAATAATGCTATAACAGAAAAATTCAAATAAACAGTTTCTATTTGTTGCCCGGGTTTTGGATGATTAAATTTTAGCGTCATACATTGACTTGATGTAGCCATTCTTCCATGCTCTTAAATGACTTTTGGTCCCCAGTTTCTCTGAGGTGGGAATGTCGGATCACTGGAAAACATAATGTTGACATTTTCCAAAATTAAAATTAAAATCTGAAATTTAATATGTTATAAAAAATAATGAAAATTTAATATATGTTTCACCGTATATCAAGTGATTTACAGTTTAAAGTTTAAGTTGTTCAAAAATTAATAACATATCTATCAATTTGATTTTTAATTGTCAATCTTTTTTGAGCTAATTTGAATTATTTTTGTTAAGTTGTTAAATAAGCATTGTTTAAGTAATCCCTCATTTTATTATTTACTTCATTATACCAGGACTAAGCACATTCTATTTATATATACTGAATTGGCTTCATCTTATAGCTGGAGAGTAGAATTATATAGTTAATGTGTCATGGTCACCATGAGCTCTTAATATTGTGGTCACCACAATTTTGCTCTCTCTTTGACTCGTCTAACATTCTCTTACCACAAACAGATACATTTTCAACTTTCAGCCAACCTCCATCAATCATGGAACCAAGAGATGAAGAATCAAGGCAGGAGACACGACAACCCCTGTTACCTCGCAATAATGGAGAAGGCGATGGCACCGTTGGAGCACAATCTGACGCTAGTCTATTGGAAAAAGCTGTGAGGGGGCAACAGGTGCCGCTGTGCTTGCCAAACATCTGCCGACCGGGGCTGCACTCGTGTTTCAGGTAGGTAATGATCTGATTTTAGGCATAAACATTTTTTAATGCTTTTGTCTAATTAATATTTGAATAAATCGAATAGTTTTGAATCCAATAATTTACTTGAACGAGAGTGCACTAATTTGCCATTATGTAGGTGTACCACCTGGTCAAAAATCAACGGCTCAGATTACATCTTGATTTTGTAGAGGGTATTTTTTTTTAATCTTGTCTAAACAGTTTGATTATGATCATATGACTCACATGAATAATGGCACATCTACTGCCATAATTTGATGCTATTGAATGTTTAGCACGGACAGTGGATATATGATTACACAAATTGACATTTAATACACTGGCAATCAAGGAAAAGATAGGGTCATCTTTGAAATTTTGTAATCTGTTTATCCAACTATGTTTGTGATGGTTCTTCGATTCGATGATCTATTTTGGTTGGTCCAGTATGAACTTTTGTTGATTTGGTTGTACTGGTACTGGGTTCTTTTATTGACTGGAACCAGTACGGTAAATGGGTCCATTTGTGTTTTGATTGTTAATTTTTTTTTTCTTGAACTTTATAGTCCAACCAGGTTTCCAGGGACAGAGAGGTAAAGGTAATGACATGTAGCTAGGTAGCCAATTAGGCTACTTATTTCACAAAAAACAATGAAGAGATACACTGAAACAAAAAGATCATGATGCAATTGTTAGTAATTATATGTTATTCTAGTAGCCACTAGCCATATCTATTTTGGAGCACATTGGAAAAAAAATTGAACATAAATCTCTATCTACAACAGGCCCACCTGTTACTGCATGTTGGCTCAAGAATTGAACTGAGCCTTCCAAGAGTTCCTTTCAGTTTGCAAGAGTAAGTATATTGTATCATTGTATGATGGTGTTCTAAAAATTGATAGTGCTTCAGTGACTCTTTTATCCGAGATGTACCTAAGAAAAGGAAACCACTGATAGGGTTCATGTTATAGCCATTTAGAGTGTAAATTGACTCACCCAAAATGCCCCACCCGACCCGGTCAGAGTTCTGGTAAGGATACTTGGACAGGTGTATCTGCAGTGTACATAATTGCCTATGCAACAGAACATAATTGCTTATTCAATAAGAGCATGCACTTAAAAGTAGTATTTCTTCCGGAATATTAAACCTCTGTATCTTTATTAAATTGCCTATGCAACAGAATATGCTCCGAACAAGTAAATAAAAAGTTAGAAATAGATAGGCACAACCCACAATCAATTTACATTTAAAAAGGTATTAAATGCATTTCAATTTGTTCATGGGCTTAATACCAGTAAATCTTGTGAAATAAATAATCTTTGAATTTGCATCAGTTGGACTCTATCCGTTGAAGCAATTAATGTACGATGTATTTGATTTGATTCCTATTCAAACACCAAACTAACACAAGTGCCGGACAGTAAACGTATCCTCTCAGGTACCTGACTCAAACAAATTACAAACGGACGGTCCAGATTAATCCCAACTGAGCCAAAGTCAATCCGGTGCCTATAAAAACTATAGGGGTCTGTTTTGAGATTCGTGCCAAGTTAAAATAACGGTCCTGAACCATCCATTTGTAATTTGCTTGAGTCAGGTACCTGAAGTGATCCGAATTCCAGTAAACGGGGAACTGTCAATACTTTTGTAGTTTTGTTTATTTCCGTAGAAATGAGCAAAATTAAGGTTTGATTAGTGAATTTCTATGGGCTGAGAATTATCATGCGTTTGTCACAACTTTCCCCATCAGTCCATCACCAATTAATTTAGGAGGGTTGGGTCTGTAACCTGTACCCCAAAACCCGGCCCAAAAGAGCCCCGCCTTTTGGGCTTTGTTAGGTGCGTAAGAGGGAAGTAGCACACGCCGAAAACATAATCCATATCCTCTGCATTAATTCAGAATTTGAGTTAAATGCATCTTAGCCGTCCGATCAGGATCTGGACCAATCTGGTTCAAAGTAGAATGTACAGGATCTTTGATATCAGTGTCAATATGAAATGGACGGTCCGGATCTAGTCTGCATTAATCGAAAGGTAATATACGGTCGTATTTTTATATGCTATAAAAATATAAATTAATTAAATATCATCGAACAATTAATTTATACAAACATGCCATACATATATTTTTTTATTTTCTAATGTCATAAAAAATTGAAAATGTACGCCTCATATTTTGAGTTATAGAAAAACAATGCAGTAGTTATTTCAGTTGATACTGTTATTAGGGATTGGATATTATCTAATACATATTCCATATTTATCCGTAAATTTAGATACAAATATCCGATATCCGAATTAGCAAGAGAATATGAATGTCTGCATGATTCTGGAAAGCGAATATGGGTACGAAAACGGATAACAATCCATATTCGCAAGGGCGACGGACCCAGCTTATTCCGGGGGGGGGGCAGCCTGGATTTCAAGTTTTAGTGGAGATTTATTGGTTCCGACTGACTTTGCCCTCCTGGAAATATTTTTGCCCCCCTCTGAATGTTTAATTGGTAATACGGGTTAAATTTATAGTTAAAAATAAAATAAATTTCTTAAAATATGAGACAAATGAGGTTGTCAAGCACAAGAACAAGGTCAAAAGATGTTACGAAGCATATGAATAACGACAGTTGAGGTTGTTAAGCACACAAACAAGGGAAAATGAGGTTCCTAAGCACAAGAACAAATACAAATGAGGTTGATAAGCACAAGATCAAAGGCAAATTATGTTGCAAAGCGCAAAAAAAACGACAAATTAGGTTGTTAAGCACAAGAACATGTATAAATGATGTTGCTAAGCACAAGAACAAAGGCAAAAGAGGTTAAGAAACATATTAATAACGACAATTGAGGTTTTTAAGCAAACGAACAAGTCAAATGAGGTTCCAAAGAACAAGAACAAATGCAAATGATGTTCATAAGCACAAGATCAAGGGAAAATTATGTTGCAAAGTGCAAGAAAATGACAAATGAGGTTGTTAAGCACAAGAACAAGTGTAAATGATGTTGCTATGCACAAGAAGCATCTGAACAACGACAATTGAGGTTGTTAAGCAAACGAACATGGGCAAATGAGGTTCCAAAGCACAAGAACAAATGCAAACGAGATTCATAAACACAAGATCAAGGGCAAAAGAACACGTTAAGCACACAAACAACGCCAATTGATGTTGTTAAGCACACAAACAATAGCAAATGAGGTTCCTAAGCACAATAACAAATGCAAATGAGGTTCATTAGCATAAGATCAAGAGCAAATTATGTTGCAAAGCGCAAGAACAACGACAAATGAGGTAGTTAAGCACAAGAACAAGTGTAAATGATGTTGCTAAGCACAAGAACAAAAGCAAAAGAGGTTAAGAAACATATGAACAAGACAATTGAGGTTGTTATGCACACGAACAAGGGCAAATGAGGTTCATAAGCACAAGATCAAGGGCAAAAGAACTCGTTAAGCACACAAACAACGCCCATTAACATTGTTTAGAACACAAACAAGGGCAATTGAGGTTTCTAAGCACAAGAACAAATGCAAATGAGGTTCATAAGCACAAGATCAAGAGCAAATTATGTTGCAAAACACAAAAACAACGACAAATGAGGTTGTTAAGCACAAGAACAAGTGTAAATGATGTCGCTAAGCACAAGAACAAGGGCAAAAGAGGTTAAGAAGCATATGAACAACCACAATTGAGGTTGTTAAGCAACCGAACAAGGGTAAATGAGGTTCCTAAGCACAAGAACAAATGCAAATGAGGTTTATAAGCACAAGATCAAGGGCTAAAGAGAGGTTGTTAAGCACACAAACAACGCCAATTGAGGTTGTTCAATACACCAACAAAGGCAAATGAGGTTCCTAACCATAAGAACAAATGAACGGCAAAAGAGGTTCGCACACGAACAACTCCAATAGAGGTTGTTAAGCACACAAACATGAGCAACTAAGGTTCCTAAGCACAAGAACATATGCAAATGATGTTCAAAAGAACAAGATCAAGGGCAAATTATGTTGCAAAGTGCAAGGAAAACGACAAATGAGGTTCTTAAGCACAAGAACAAGTGTAAATGACGTTGCTATGCACAAAAACATATGAACAATGACAATTGAGGTTGTTAAGCAAACGAACAAGGATAAATGAGGTTCCTAAGCACAAGAACAAATACAAATGACAGCCATAAACACCATATCAAGGGCAAAAGAACTCGTTAAGCACACAAACAACGTCAATTGACGTTATTAAGCACTCAAACAAGGGCAAATGATGTTCCTAAGGACAAGAACAAATGCAAATGAGGTTCATTAGCATAAGATCAAGAGCAAATTATGTTGCAAAGCGCAAGAACAACGACAAATGAGGTAGTTAAGGACAAGAACAAGTGTAAATGATGTTGCTAAGCACAAGAACAAGAGCAAAAGAGGTTAAGAAGCACATGAACAACGATAATTGAAAATGTTAAGCACCCTAACAAGGGCAAAAGAGGTTCCAAAGTACAAGAACCAATGCAAATGAGATTCATAAGCAAAAGATCAAGAGCAAAAGAGGTTGTTAAGCTCACAAACAAGGGCAATTGAGGTTGTGAAGCACAGAAAGAAAGGCAAATGAGGTTCCTAAGCACAATAACAAATGTAAATGAGGTTCATAAGCACAAGGTCAAGAGTAAATTATGTTGCAAAGCACAAGAATAAGGGCAAAAAAGGTTAAGAAATATATGAACAACCACAATTAGCGTTGTTAAGCAATTGAACAAGGGCAAATGAGGTTCCTAAGCACAAGAACAAATGCAAATGAGGTTTATAAGCACAAGATCAAGAGCAAAAGAGGTTGTTAAGCACATGAACAATGCCAATTGATGTTGTTGAATACACAAACAAGGGCAAATGAGGTTCCTAAACACAAGAACAAATCCAAATGAGGTTCATAAGCACAAGATGAACGGCAAAAGAGGTTCTTAAGCACACGAACAACTCCAATTGAGGTGGTTAAGCACACAAACATGGGCAACTGAGGTTCCTAAGCACAAGAACATATGCAAATGATGTTCAAAAACACAAGATCAAGGGAAAATTGTGTTGCAAAGTGCAAGGAAAACGACAAATGAGGTTCTTAGGCACAAGAACAAGTGTAAATGATGTTGCTATGCACAAAAGCATAGAAACAATGATAATTGAGGTTGTGGAGCAAACGAAAATGTGTAAATGAGGTTCCTAAGCACAAGAACAAATGCAAATGAGGTTCATAAACACAAGATCAAGGCCAAAAGAGCTCGTTAAGCACACAAACAACGCCAATTGACATTGTTAAGCACACAAAAAAGGGCAAATGAGGTTCCTAAGCACAATAACAAATGCAAACGAGGTTGATTAGCACAAGATCAAGAGCAAATTATTTTGCAAAGAGCAAGAACAACGAAAAATGAGGTAGTTAAGCACAAGAACAAATGTAAATGATGTTGCTAAGCATAAGAACAAGAGCAAAAGAGGTTAAGAAGTATATGAACAACGACAACTGAGGTTGTTATGCAAACGAACAAGGGCAAAAGACCTCATTAAGCACAGAAACAAGGGCAAATGAGGTTGTGAAGCACAGAAACAAGGGCAAATGAGGTTCCTAAGCACAAGAACAAATGCAAATGAGGTTCATAAGCACAAGATCAAGAGCAAATTATGTTGCAAAACACAAGAACAACGACAAATGAGGTTGTGAAGCACAAAAACAAGTATAAATGATGTTGCTCAGCACAAGAACAAGGGCAAAAAAGGTTAAGCAGCATATGAACAACGACAATTGATTTTTTTCAGCACACAAACAAGGGCAAATGCGGTTCCTAAAAACAAGTACAAATACAAATGAGGTCCAGAAGCAGAAGATCAACGACAAAAGAGGTTCTTAAGCACAGAACCAACGCCAATTGAGCATGTTAAACACCCAAAAAGGGCAAATAAGGTTCCTAAGAACAAGAACAAATGCGAATGAGGTTCATAAGAACACGGTCCAGGGCATATTATGCTGCAAAACGCAGGAACAATGACAATGAGGTTGTTAAGCACACGAACAAGTATTAATGATGTTGCTAAGCAAGCATATGAACAACGACAATTGAGGTTGTTAAGCACACGAAAAAGGGCAAATGAGGTTCCTAAGCACAAGAACAAATGCAAATGAGGTTCATCAAGACAAGATCAAGGTCAAATTATGTTGCAAAGCGCAAGAACAATGTCGAATGAGGTTGTTAAGCACATGAACAAGGGCAAAGGTGGTTCCTAAGCACAAGAACAAATGCAAATGAGGTTCATAAGCACAAGATCAAGGGAAAAAGAGGTTGTTAAGCACGCAAACAAGGGCAAATGAGGTTGTTAAGCACACAAACAAGGGCAAATGAGGTTCCTAAGCACAAGAACAAATGCAAATGAGGTTCATAAGCACAAGATCAAGAGCAAATTATGTTGCAAAGCACAAGAACAACAACAAATGATGTTGTTAAGAACAAGAACAAGTGTAAATTATGTTGCTAAGCACAAGAACAAGGGAAAAAGAAGTTAAGAAGCATACGAACAACCACAATTGAGGTTGTTAAGCAACCTAACAAGGGCAAATGAGGTTCCTAAGCACAAGAACAAATGCAAATAAGGTTTATAAGCACATGATCAAGAGCAACAGAGATTGTTAAGTACACGAACAACGCCAATTGAGGTTGTTGAATACACAAACAAGGGCATATCATGTTCCTAATCACAAGAACAAATCCAAATGATGTTCATAAGTACAAGATGAACGGCAAAAGAGGTTCTTAAGCACACGAACAACTCCAATTGAGGTTGTTAAGCACACAAACATGGGCAAATGAGGTTCCTAAGTAGAAGAACAAATGCAAATGATGTTCAAAAGCACAAGATCAAGGGCAAATTATGTCGCAAAGTGCAAGAAAAATGACAAATGTGGTTGTTAAGCACAATAACAAGGGCAAAAGATGTTAAGAAGCATATGAACAACGACAATTGAGGTTGTTAAGCAACCGAACAAGGGCAAATGAGGTTTATAAGCACATGATCTTGGGCAAATTATGTTGCAAAGCACAACAAAAATGACAAATAAGATTGTTAAGCACAAGAACAAATGCACATGAGGTTCATAAGCACAAGATCAAGGGCAAAAGGGGTTCTGAATCACACGAACAAATCCAATTGAGATTGTTAAGCACACAAACATAGGCAAATGAGGCTCCTACACAAGAACAAATGCAAATGATGTTCAAAAGCACAAGATCAAGGGAAAATTATGTTGCGAAGTGCAAGAAAATGACAATTGAGGTTGTTAAGCACAAGAACAAGTGTAAATGATGTTGCTATGCACAAGAAGCATCTGAACAACGACAATTGAGGTTGTTAAACAAACGAACATGGGCAAATGAGGTTCCAAAGCACAACAACAAATGCAAACGAGGTTCATAAACACAAGATCAAGGGCAGAAGAACTCGTTAAGCTCACAAACAGCGCCAATTGACGTTGTTAAGAACACAAACAATGGCAATTGGGGTTCCTAAGCACAATAACAAATGCTAATGAGGTTCATTAGCACAAGTTCAAGAGCAAATTATGTTGCAAAGCGCAAGAACAACGACAAATGAGGTAGTTAAGCACAAGAACAAGTGTAAATGATGTTGCTAAGCACAAGAACAAAAGCAAAAAAGGTGAAGAAACATATGAACAACGACAATTGAGGTTGTTATGCACACGAACAAGGGCAAATGAGGTTCATAAGCACAAGATCAAGGGCAAAAGAACTCGTTAAGCACACAAACAACGCCAAATGACGTTGTTAAGCACACAAACAAGGGCAAATGAGGTTCCTAAGTACAAGAACAAATGCAAATAAGGTTCATAAGCACAAGATCAAGAGCAAATTATGTTGCATAATACAAGAACAACGACAAATGAGGTTCTTAAGCACAAGAACAACTGTAAATGATGTCGCTAAGCACAAGAACAAGGGCAAAAGAGGTTAAGAAACATATGAAGAACCACAATTGAGGTTGTTAAGCAACCGAACAAGGGGAAATGAGGTTCCTAAGCACAAGAACAAATGCAAATAAGGTTTATAAGCACAAGATCAAAGGCTAAAGACAGGTTGTTAAGCACACGAACAACGCCAATTGAGGTTGTTCAATACACCAACAAAGACAAACGAGGTTCCAAAGCACAAAAACAAATCCAAATGAGATTCATAAGCAGAAAATGAACGGCAATAGAGGTTCGCACACGAACAACTCCAAGAGCGGTTGTTAAGCACACAAACATGAGCAACTGAGGTTCCTAAGCACAAGAACATATGCAAATGATGTTCAAAAGCACAACATCATGGGCAAATTATGTTGGAAAGTGCAAGGAAAACGACAAATGAGGTTCTTAAGCACAAGAACAAGTGTAAATGATGTTGCTATGCAGAAAAAGCATATGAACAATGACAATTGGGGTTGTTAAGCAAACGAACAGGGGTAAATGAGGTTCCTAAGCACAAGAACAAATGCAAATGACATTGATAAACACCATATCAAGGGCAAAAGAGCTCGTTAAGCACACAAACAACGCCAATTGACGTTATTAAGCACTCAAATAAGGACAAATGAGGTTCCTAAGCACAAGAACAAATGCAAATGAGGTTCATAAGCACAAGATCAAGAGCTAATTATGTTGCAAAGCACAAGAATAAGGGCAAAAAAGGTTAAGAAGCATATGAACAACCGCAATTGACGTTGTTAAGCAACCGAACAAGGGCAAATGAGGTTCCTAAGCAAAGGAACAAATGCAAATGAGGTTTATAAGCACAAGATCAAGAGCAAAAGAGATTGTTAAGCACACGAACAATGCCAAGTGAGGTTCTTGAATACACAAACAAGGGCAAATGAGGTTCCTAAGCACAAGAACAAATCCAAATGAGATTCATAAGCACAAGATGAACGGCAAAAGAGGTTCTTAAGAACAGGAACAACTCCAATCGAGGTTGTTAAGCACACACACATGGGCAACTGAGGTTCCGAAGCACAAGAACATATGCAAATGATGTTCAAAAGCACAAGATCAAGGGTAAATTATGTTGCAAAGTGCAAGGAAAACGACAAATGAGGTTCTTAAGCACTGGAAGAAGTGTAAATGATGTTGCTATACAAAAAAGCATAGGAACAATGACAATTGAGGTTGTTGAGCAAACGAACATGGGTAAATGAGGTTCCTAAGCACGAGAACAAATGCAAATGACATTCATAAACACCATATCAAAGGCAAAAGAGCTCGTTAAGCACACAACCAACGCCAATTGACGTTATTAAGCACACAAACAAGAGCAAATGAGGGTCCTAAGCACAATAACAAATGAAAATGAGGTTCATGAGCACAAGATCAAGAGCAAATTATGTTGCCAAGCGCAAGAACAACCACAAATGAAGTGGTTAACCACAAGAACAAGTGTAAATGATGTTGCTAAGCACAAAAACAAGAGCAAAAGATGTTAAGAAGCATATGAACAACGACAATTGAGGTTGTTAACCACACTAACAAGGGCAAAAGAGGTTCCTAAGTACAAGAACAAGTGGAAATGAGATTCATAAGCACAAGATGAAGGGCAAAAGAGCTTGTTAAGCACACAAACAACACCAATTGACGTTATTAAGCACACGGAAAAGGGATAGATGAGGTTTCTTGGCACAATAACAAATGCAAAACAGGTTCATAAGCACAAGATCAAGAGAAAATTATGTTGCAAAGTGCCAGAACAACAACAAATGAGGTTCTGAAGCAACCGAACAAGGGCAAATAAGGTTCCTAAGCACAAGAACAAATGCAAATGAGGTTTATTTGCACAAGATGAAGGGCAAAAGAGGTTGTTAAACACACGAACAATGTCAATTGAGGTTGTTAAATACAAAAACAATGGGAAATGAGGTTCCTAAGCACAAGAACAAATGCACATGAGGTTTATAAGCACAACATCAAAGGGAAAAGAGGTTCTTCAGCACACGAACAACTCCAATTGAAATTGTTAAAGACACAAACATGGGCAAATGAGGTTCCTAAGCACAAGAACAAATGCAAATGAGATTCATAAGCACAAGATCAAGGGCAAATTATGTTGCAAAGTGCAAGAAAAACGACAAATGAGGTTGTTAAGCACAATAATAAGTTTAAATGATATTGCTATGCACAAGAAGCATATGAACAACGACAATTGAGGATGTTAAGCAAACGAACATGGGTAAATGAGGTTCCAAAGCACAAGCAAAAAATGCAAATGAGGTTCAAAAACACAAGATCAAGGGCAAAAGAGCTCTCCTTAAGTACACAAACAACGCCAATTGACGTTGTTAAGCACACAAACAAAGGCAAATGAGGTTCTTAAGCATAATAACAAATGCAAATGAGGTTCATTAACACAAGATCAAGAGCAAATAATGTTGCGAAGCGCAAGAACAACGACAAATAAGCTAGTTAAGCACAAGAACAAGTGTAAATGATGTTGCTAAGCACAAGAACAAGAGCAAAAGAGGTTAAGAAGCATATGAACAACTACAATTGAGGTTGTTATCCACACGAACAAGGGCAAATGAGATTCTTAAGTACAGGCACGAATGCAAATGAGGTTCATAAGCACAAGATCAAGGGCAAAAGAACTCGTTCAGCACACAAACAACGTCCATTGACGTTGTTTAGCACACAAACAAGGGAAAATGAGATTCATAAGCACAAGAACAAATGCAAATGAGATTCATAAGCACAATATCAAGAGCAAATTATGTTGCAAAACACAAGGACAATGACAAATGACGTTGTTAAGCACAAGAACAAGTGTAAATGATGTCGCTAAGCACAAGAACAAGGGCAAAAGAGGTTAAGAAACATATGAACAACCACAATTGAGGTTGTTAAGCAACCGAACAAGGGCAAATGAGGTTTCTAAGCACAAGAACAAATGCAAATGAGGTTTATAAGCACAAGATCAAGGGCTAAAGAGAGGTTGTTAAGCAGACGAACAACGCCAATAGAGGTTGTTCAATACACCAACAAAGGCAAATGAGGTTCCTAAGCACAAGAACAAATGCAAATGACATTCATAAACACCATATCAAGGGCAAAATAGCTCGTTAAGCACACAAACAACGCCAATTGACGTTGTTAGGCGCTCAAACAAGGCCAAATGAGGTTCCTAAGCTAAAGAACAAATGCAAATGAGGTTTATTAGCAGAAGATCAAGAGCAAATTATGTTGCAAAGCACAAGAACAATGACAAATGACATAGTTTAAGCACAAGAACAAGTGCAAATGATGTTGCTAAGCACAAGAACAAGAGCAAAAGATGTTAAGAAGCATATGAACAACGATAATTGAGATTGTTAAGCACACTAACAAGGGCAAAAGAGGTTCCTAAGTACAAGAACCAATGCTAATGAGATTCAAAAGCACAAGATGGCAAAAGAGGTTAAGCTCACAAACAAGGGCAAATGAGGTTGTGAAGCACAGAAAGAAGGGCAAATGATGTTCCAAAGCACAAGAACAAATGCAAATGAGGTTCATAAGCATAAGATCAAGAGCAAATTATATTGGAACGCACAAGAATAGGGGCAAAAAAGGTTAAGAAACATATGAACAATCACAATTGACGTTGTTAAGTAACCGAACAAGGGCAAATGAGGATCCTAAGCACAAAAACAAATCCAAATGAGGTTTATAAGCACAAGATCAAGAGCAAAAGAGGTTGTTAAGCACACGAACAACGCCAATTGAGGTTCTTGAATACACAAACAAGGGCAAATGAGGTTCCTAAGCACAAGAACAAATCCAAATGAGGTTCATAAGCAAAAGATAAACGGCAAAAGAGTTTCTTAAGCACACAAACATGGGCAACTGAGGTTCCTAAGCACAAGAACATATGCAAATGATGTTCAAAATCACAAGATCAAGGGCAAATTATGTTCTAAAGTGCAAGGACAACGACAAATAAGGTTGTTAAGTACAAGAACAAATGTAAATTATGTTGCTAAGCACAAGAACAAGGGAAAAAGAGGTTAGGAAGCATACGAACAACCACAATTATGGTTGTTAAGCAACCTAACAAGGGAAAATGAGGTTCCTAAGCACAAGAACAAATGCAAATAAGGTTTATAAGCACATGATCAAGAGCAACAGAGGTTGTTAAGCAGTCGAACAACATCAATTGAGGATGTTAAACACTCAAAAAGGGTAAATGAGGTTCCTAAGCACAAGAAGAAATGCGAATGAGGTTCATAAGCACACTATCAAGGGCAAATTATGTTGCAAAGTGCAAGAACAATGTCGAATGAGGTTGTTAAGCACACGAACAAGGGCAAAGATGGTTCCTAAGAACAAGAACAAATGCAAATGATGTTCATAACAACAAGATCATGGGGAAAAGAGGTTGTGACGCACACGAACAATGCTAATTGAGGTTGTTAAGTACACGAACAAGGACAAATGCAAATGAAGTTCATAAACACAAGATCAAGTGCAAATTATGTTGCAAAACGAAAGAACAACGACAAATGAGGTTGTAATGCACAAGAACAAAAGTATATGATGTTGCTCCACACAAAAACAAGGGCAAAAGAGGTTAAGCAGCATATGAACAACGACAATTGATTTTTTTCAGCACACAAACAAGGGCAAATGCGGTTCCTAAGAAGAAGTACAAATACAAATGAGGTTCAGAAGCAGAAGATCAACGGCTAAAGAGGTTCTTAAGCACAGAACCAACGCCAATTGAGCATGTTAAACACCCAAAAAGGGCAAATAAGGTTCCTAAGCACAAGAACAAATGCGAATGAGGTTTATGAGCACACTATCAAGGGCAAATTATTTTGCAAAGCGCAAGAACAATTTCAAATGAGGTTGTTAAGCACACGAACAAGGGCAAAGATGGTTCCTAAGCACCAGAACAAATGAAAATGAGCTTTATAAGCACATGATCAAGGGCCAATTATGTTGGAAAGCACAAGAAAAACGACAATTGAGGTTGTTAAGCACACGGACAAGGGCCAATGAGGTTGTTAAGCACACAAATAAGGGCAAATGAGATTCCCACGCACAAGAACAAATGCAAATGAGGTTCATAAGCACAAGATCAAGAGCAAATTATATTGCGAAGCACAAGAATAACGACAAATGAGGTTGTTAAGCACAAGAACAAGTGTGAATGATGTTGCTAAGTACAAGAACAAGGGCAAAAGATGTTAAGAAGCACATGAACAACCACAATTGAGGTTGTTAAGCAAACGAACAAGGGCAAATGAGGCTCCTAAAAACAAGAACAAATGCAAATGATGTTCATAACAACAAGATGATGGGGAAAAGAGGTTGTGACGCACACGAACAATGCTAATTGAGTTTGTTAAGTACACGAACAAGGGTAAATTAGGTTCTTAAGCACAAGGACAAATGCAAATGAAGTTCATAACACAAGATCAAGTGCAAATTATGTTGCAAAACGAAATAACAACGACAAATGAGGTTGTTAAGCACAAGAACAAAAGTATATAATGTTGCTCAACACACGAACAAGGGCAAAAGAGGTTAAGCAGCATATGAACAACGACAATTGATTTTTTTCAGCACACAAAGAAGGGCAAATGCGGTTCCTAGGAACGAGTACAAATACAAATGAGGTTTAGAAGCAGAAGATCAACGGCAAAAGAGGTTCTTAAGTTCAGAACCAACGCCAATTGAGCATGTTAAACACCCAAAAAGGGCAAATAAGGTTCCTAAGGACAAGAACAAATGTGAATGAGGTTCATAAACACACAGTCCAGGGCATATTATGCTGCAAAACGCAGGAACAATGACAATGAGGTTGTTAAGCACACGAACAAGTGTTAATGATGTTGCTAAGCACATGAACAAGGGAAAAAAGAGATTAGCAAGCATATGAACAACGACAATTGAGGTTGTTAAGCACGCGAAAAAGGGCAAATGAGGTTCCTAAGCACAAGAACAAAGGCAAATGAGGTTCATCAAGACAAGATCAAGGTCAAATTATGTTGCAAAGCGCAAGAACAATGTCGAATGAGATTGTTAAGCACATGAACAAGGGCAAAGGTGGTTCCTAAGCACAAGAACAAATGCAAATGAGGTTCATAAGCACAAGATCAAGGGAAAAAGAGGTTTTTAAGCATGCAAACAAGGGCACATGAGGTTGTTAAGCACACAAACAAGGGCAAATGAGGTTCCTAAGCACAAGAACAAATGCAAATGAGGTTCATAAGCACAAGATCAAGAGCAAATTATGTTGCAAAGCACAAGAACAACAACAAATTATGTTGTTAAGAACAAGAACAAGGGAAAAAGAAGTTAAGAACCATACGAACAACCACAATTGAGGTTGTTAAGCAACCTAACAAGGGCAAATGAGGTTCCTAAGCACAAGAACAAATGCAAATAAGGTTTATAAGCACATGATCAAGAGCAACAGAGATTGTTAAGTACACGAACAACGCCAATTGAGGTTGTTGAATACACAAACAAGGGCATATCATGTTCCTAATCACAAGAACAAATCCAAATGATGTTCATAAGTACAAGATGAATGGCAAAAGAGGTTCTTAAGCACACGAACAACTCCAATTGAGGTTGCTAAGCACACAAACATGGGCAAATGAGGTTCCTAAGCAGAAGAACAAATGCAAATGATGTTAAAAACACAAGATCAAGGGCAAATTATGTCGCAAAGTGCAAGAAAAATGACAAATGTGGTTGTTAAGCACAAGAACAAGGGCAAAAAGAGGTTAAGAAGCATATGAACAACGACAATTGAGGTTGTTAAGCAACCGAACAAGGGCAAATGAGGTTTATAAGCACATGATCTTGGGCAAATTATGTTGCAAAGCACAACAAAAATGACAAATGAGATTGTTAAGCACAATAACAAATGCACATGAGGTTCATAAGCACTAGATCAAGCGCAAAAGAGGTTCTGAAGCACACGAACAACTCCAATTGAGATTGTTAAGCACACAAACATAGGCAAATGAGGCTCCTACACAAGAACAAATGCAAATGATGTTCAAAAGCACAAGATCAAGGGAAAATTATGTTGCAAAGTGCAAGAAAATGACAATTGAGGTTGTTAAGCACAACAACAAGTGTAAATGATGTTGTTATGCCCAAGAAGAATCTGAACAACGACAATTGAGGTTGTTAAGCAAACGAACATGGGAAAATGAGGTCCCAAATCACAAGAACAAATGCAAACGAGGTTCATAAACACAAGATCAAGGGCAGAAGAACTCGTTAAGCTCACAAACAACGCCAACTGACGTTGTTAAGAACACAAACAATGGCAATTGGGGTTCCTAAGCACAATAACAAATGCAAACGAGGTTGATTAGCACAAGATCAAGAGCAAATTATTTTGCAAAGAGTAAGAACAACGAAAAATGAGGTAGTTAAGCACAAGAACATATGTAAATGATGTTGCTAAGCACAAGAACAAGAGCAAAAGAGGTTAAGAAGCATATGAACAACGACAATTGATGTTGTTATGCACACGAACAAGGGCAAATGAGGTTCCTAAGTACAAGAACGAATGCAAATGAGGTTCATAAGCACAAGATCAAGGGCAAAAGACCTCGTTAAGCACACAAACAACGCCTATTGACGTTGTTAAGCACACAAACAAGGGCAAATGAGGTTCCTAAGTACAAGAACAAATGCAAATGAGGTTCATAAGCACAACATCAAGAGCAAATTATGTTGCAAAACACAAGAACAACGACAAATGAGGTTGTTAAGCACAAGAACAAGTGTAAATGATAACGCTAAGCACAAGAACAAGGGCAAAAGAGGTTAAGAAGCATATGAACAACCACAATTGAGGTTGTTAAGCAACCGAACAAGGGTAAATGAGGTTCCTAAGCACAAGAACAAATGCTAATGAGGTTTATAAGCACAAGATCAAGGGCTAAAGACAGGTTGTTAAGCACACGAACAACGCCAATATTGTTCAATACACCAACAAAGGCAAACGAGGTTGCTAAGCACAGGAACAAATCCAAATGAGGTTCATAAGCACAAAATGAACGGCAAAAGAGGTTCGCACACGAACAACTCCAAGAGAGGTTGTTAAGCACACAAACATGAGCAACTGAGGTTCCTAAGCACAAGAACATATGCAAATGATGTTCAAAAGCACAACATCATGGGCAAATTATGTTGCAAAGTGCAAGGAAAACGACAAATGAGGTTCTTAAGCACAAGAACAAGTGTAAATGATGTTGCTATGCACTAAAAGCATATGAACAATGAGAATTGAGGTTGTTAAGCAAACGAACAGGGGTAAATGAGGTAGTTAAGCACAAGAACAAGTGTAAATGATGTTGCTAAGCACAAGAACAAGAGCAAAAGAGGTTAAGAAGCATATGAACAACGACAATTGAAATTGTTAAGCACCCTAATAAGGGCAAAAGAGGTTCCTAAGTACAAGAACCAATGCAAATGAGAATCATGAGGACAAGATCATGAGCAAAAGAGGTTGTTAAGCACACGAACAATGCCAATTCATGTTGTTGAATACACAAACAAGGGCAAATGATGTTCCTAAGCACAAGAACAATTCCAAATAAGGTTCATAAGCACAAGATGAACGGCAAAAGAGGTTCTTAAGCACACGAACACCTCCAATTGAGGTTGTTAAGCACACAAACATGGGCAACTGAGGTTCCTAAGCACAAGAACATATGCAAATTATGTTCAAAAGCACAAGATCAAGGGCAAATTATGTTGCAAAGTGCATGAAAAACAACAAATGAGGTTCTTAAGCACAAGAACAAGTGTAAATGATGTTGCTATGCACAAAAGAAATAGGAACAACGATAATTGAGGTTGTTCAACTAACGAACATGGGTAAATGAGGTTCGTAAGCACAAGAACAAATGCAAATGACATTCATAAACACCATATCAAGGGCAAAAGAGCTGGTTAAGCACACAAACAACGCCAATTGACGTTATTCAGCACACAAACAAGGTCAAATGAGGTTCCTAAGCACAATAACAAATGCAAATGAGGTTCATAAGCAGAAGATCAAGAGCGAATTATGTTGCAAAGCGGAAGAACAACGACAAATGAGGTGGTTAACCTCAAGAACAAGTGTAAATGATGTTGCTAAGCACAAGAACAAGAGCAAAAGATGTCAAGAAGCATATGAACAACGACTATTGAGGTTGTTAAGCAAACTAACAAGGGCAAAAGATGTTCCTAAGTACAATAACAAATGCAAATGAGATTCTTCAGCACAAGATTAAGGGCAAAAGAGGTTAAGCTCACAAACAAGGGCAATTGAGGTTGTGAAACACAGAAAGAAGGACAAATGAGGTTCCTAAGCACAAGAAAAAAATGCAAATGAGGTTCATAAGCACAAGAATAAGGGCAAAAAAGATTAAGAAGCATATGAGCAACCACAATTGACGTTGTTAAGCAACCGAACAAGGGCAAATGAGGTTCCTAAGCACAAGAACAAATGCAAATGAGGTTTATAAGCACAAGATCAAGAGCAAAAGAGGTTGTTAAGCACACGAACAACGCCAATTGATGTTGTTGAATACACAAACAAGGGCAAATTAGGTTCCTAAGCACAAGAACAAATCCAAATGAGGTTCATAAGCACAAGATGAATGGCAAAAGAGGTTCTTAAGCACATGAACAAGTCCAATTGAGGTTGTTAAGCACACAAACATGGGCAACTAAGGTTCCTAACCACAAGAACATATGCAAATGATGTTCAAAAGCACAAGAACAAGGAGAAATTATGTCGCAAAGTGCAAGGAAAACTACAAATGAGGTTCTTAAGCACAAGAACAAGTGTAAATGATGTTGCTATGCACAAAAAACATAGGAACAATGACAACTGAGGTTGTTGAGCAAAAGAACATGTGTAAATGAGGTTCCTAAGCACAAGAACAAATGCAAATGAGGTTCATTAGCATAAGATCAAGAGCAAATTATGTTGCAAAGCGCAAGAACAATGACAAATGAGATAGTTAAGCACAAGAACAAGTGCAAATGATGTTGCTAAGCATAAGAACAAGAGCAAAAGAGGTTAAGAAGCATATGAACAACGATAATTGAGATTGTTAAGCACACTAACAAGGGCAAAAGAGGTTCCTAAGTACAAGAACAAATGCAAATGAGATTCATAATCACAAGATGGCAAATAAGGTTGTTAAGCTCACAAACAAGGGCAAATGAGGTTGTGAAGCACAGAAAGAAGGGCAAATGAGGCTCCAAAGCACAAGAACAAATGCAAACGAGGTTCATAAGCACAAGATCAAGAGATAATTATGTTGGAAAGCACAAGAATAGGGTCAAAAAAGGTTAAGAAGCATATGAACAATCACAATTGACGTTGTTAAGTAACAGAACAAGGGCAAATGAGGTTCCTCAGCACAAGAACAAATGCAAATGAGGTTTATAAGCACAAGATCAAGGGAAAAAGAGCTCGTTAAGCACACAAACACCGCCAATTAACGTTGTTGAGCACACAAACAAGGGCAAATGAGGTTCCTAAGCACAAGAACAAATGCAAATGAGGTTTATATGCACATGATCAAGGGCAAAAGAGGTTGTTAAGCACACAAACAAGGGCAAATGAGGTTGTTAAGCACAAAAAAAGGGAAAATGAGGTTCCTAAGCACAAGAACAAATGCAAATGAGGTTCATGAGCACAAGATCAAGAGCAAATTATGTTGCAAATCACAAGAGCAACGACAAATGAGGTTGTTAAGCACAAGAACAAGTGTAAATGACGTTGCTAAGCACAAGAACAAGGGCAAAAGAGGTTAAGAAGCATTTGAACAACCATAAATGAGATTGTTAAGCAACCGAACGGGGGTAATAAGGTTCGAAAGCATAAAAACAAATGGAAATGAGGTTCATCAGCACAAGATCAAGGGCAAAATAGCTTGTTAAGAACATAAACAACACAAATTAAGGTTGTGAAATACACAAACAAGGGCAAATGAGGTTCCTAAGCACAAGAACAAATGCAAATGAGGTTCATAAGAACAACATCAAGGGCATAATATGTTGCAAAGCGCAAGAACAACGACTAATGAGGTTGTTAAGCACAAGAACAGGTGTAAATAATGTTGCTAAGGACAAGAACAATGGCAAAAGAGCTCGTTAAGAACACCACCAACGCCAATTGACGTTATTAAGCACACAAACAAGAGCAAATGAGATTCCTGAGCACAATAACAAATGCAAATGAGGTTCATGAGCACAAGATCAAGAGCAAATTATGTTGCCAAGCGCAAGAACAACCACAAATGAGGTGGTCAACCACAAAAACAAGTGTAAATGATGTTGCTAAGTACAAGAACAAGAGCAAAAGATGTTAAGGAGCACATGAACAACGTCAATTGAGGTTGTTAAGCACACTAACAAGGGCAAAAGAGGTTCCTCAGTACAAGAACAAATGCAAATGAGATTCATAAGCACAAGATCAAGGGCAAAAAAGCTTGTTAAGCACACAAACAACACCAATTGACGTTGTTAAGCACATGGAAAAGGGATAGATGAGGTTTCTTGGCACAATAACAAATGCAAAACAGGTTCATAAGCACAAGATCAAGAGAAAATTATGTTGCAAAGCGCCAGAACAACAACAAATGAGGTTCTGAAGCAACTGAACAAGGGCAAATGACGTTCCTAAGCACAAGAACAAATGCAAATGAGGTTTATCTGCACAAGATCAAGGGCAAAAGAGGTTGTTAAACACACGAACAACGTCAATTAAGGTTGTTAAATACAAAAACAATGGGAAATGAGGTTCCTACGCACAAGAACAAATGCACATGAGGTTTATAAGCACAAGATCAAAGACAAAAGAGGTTCTTAAGCACACGAACAACTCCAATTGAGATTGTTAAATACACAAACATGGGCAAATGAGGTTCCTAAGCACAAGAACAAATGCAAATGAGATTCATAAGCACAAGATCAAGGACAAATTATGTTGCAAAGTGCAAGAAAAATGACAAATGAGGTTGTTAAGCACAACAACAAGTGTAAATGATGTTGCTATGCACAAGAAGCATATGAACAACGACAATTGAGGATGTTAAGCAAACAAACATGGGTAAATGAGGTTCCAAAGCACAAAAAAAAAATGCAAATAAGGTTCATAAACACAAGATCAAGGGCAAAAGAGCTCTCGTTAAGTACACAAACAACGCCAATTGACGTTGTTAAGCACACAAACAAAGGTAAATGAGGTTCCTAAGCATAATAACAAATGCAAATGAGGTTCATTAGCACAAGATCAAGAGCAAATTATATTGCAAAACACAAGAACAACGACAAATGAGGTTGTTAAGCACAAGAACAAGTGTAAATGATGTCGCTAAGCACAAGAACAAAGGCAAAAGAGGTTAAGAAGCATGCATATGAACAACCACAATTGAGGTTGTTAAGCAACCGAACAAGGGCAAATGAGGTTCCTAAGCACAAGAACAAATGCAAATGAGGTTTATAAGCACAAGATCAAGGACTAAAGAGAGGTTGTTAAGCAGACGAACAACGCCAATAGTGGTTGTTCAATACACCAACAAAGGCAAATGAGGTTCATAAGCACAAAATGAACGGCAAAAGAGGTTCACACACGAACAACTCCAATAGAGGTTGTTAAGCACACAAACATGAGAAACTGAGGTTCCTAAGCACAAGAACATATGCAAATGACGTTCAAAAGCACAAGATCAAGGGCAAATTATGTTGCAAAGTGTAAGGAAAATGACAAATGAGGTTCCTAAGCACAAGAACAAGTGTAAATGATGTTGCTATGCACAAAAAGCATAGGAACAATGACAATTGAGGTTGTTGAGCAAACGAACATGGGTAAATGAGATTCCTAAGCACAAGAACAAATACAAATGACATTCATAAACACCATATCAAGGCAAAATTGCTCGTTAAGCACACAAACAACGCCAATTGACGTTATTAAGCACTCAAACAAGGCCAAATGAGGTTCCTTAGCACAAGAACAAATGCAAATGAGGTTCATTAGCATAAGATCAAGAGCAAATTATGTTGCAAAGCGCAAGAACAACGACAAATGATGTAGTTTAAGCATAAGAAGAAGTGCAAATGATGTTGCTAAGCACAAGAAAAGAGCAAAAGAGGTTAAGAAGCATATGAACAACGATATTTGACATTGTTAAGCACACTAACAAGGGCAAAAGAGAAGTACAATAACCAATGCAAATGAGATTCATAAGCACAAGATGGCAAAAGAGGTTAAGCTCACAAACAAGGGCAAATGAGGTTGTGAAGCATAGAAAGAAGGGCAAATGAGGTTCCAAAGCAGAAGAACAAATGCAAATGTGGTTTATAAGCACAAGATCAAGAGCAAATTATGTTGGAAAGTACTAGAATAGGGGCAAAAAAGGTTAAGAAGCATATGAACAATCACAATTGACGTTGTTAAGTAACCGAACAAGGGCAAATGGGGTTGCTAACCACAAGAACAAATGCAAATGACATTCATAGACACCATATCAAGGGGAAAAGAGCTCATTAAGCACACAACCAACGCCAATTGACGTTATTAAGCACACAAACAAGGGCAAATGAGGTTCCTAAGCATAAGATCAAGAGCAAATTATGTTGCCAAGCGCAAGAACAACCACAAATGAGGTGGTTAACCAAAAGAACAAGTGTAAATGATGTTGCTAAGAACAAGAACAAGAGCAAAAGATGTTAAGAAGTATATGAACAACGACAATTGAGGTTGTTAAGCACACTAACAAGGGCAAAAGAGGTTCCTAAGTACAAGAACAAATGCAAATAAGATTCATAAGCACAAGATCAAGGGCAAAAGAGCTTGTTAAGCACACAAACAACGCCAATTGACGTTGTTAAGCACACGGACAAGGGATAGATGAGGTTTCTTAGCACAATAACAAATGCAAAACAGGTTCATAAGCACAAGATCAAGAGAAAATTATGTTGCAAAGTGCTAGAACAACAGCAAATGAGGTTCTGAAGCCACGGAACAAGGGCAAATGAGGTTCTTATGCACAAGAACAAATGCGAATGAGGTTTATTTGCACAAGATCAAGGGAAAAAAAGGTTGTTAAACACACGAACAACGTCAATTGAGGTTGTTAAATACAAACACAATGGGAAATGAGGTTCCTAAGCACAAGAACAATTGCACATGAGGTTTATAAGCACAAGATCAAAGGCAAAAGAGGTTCTTAAGCACACGAACAACTCCAATTGAGACTGTTAAATACACAAACATGGGCAAATGAGGTTCCTAAGCGCATGAACAAATGCAAATGAGATTCATAAGCACAAGATCAAGGGCAAATTATGTTGCAAAGTGCAAGAAAATGACAAATGAGGTTGTTAAGCACAACAAGAAGTGTAAATGATGTTGCTATGCACCAGAAGTATATGAACAACAACAATTGAGGATGTTAAGCAAACGAACATGGGTAAATGAGGTTCCAAAGCTAAAGAACAAATGCAAACGAGGTTCATAAACACAAGATCAAGGGCAGAAGAACTCGTTAAGCTCACAAACAACGCCAATTGACGTTGTTAAGAACACAAACAATGGCAATTGGGGTTCCTAAGCACAATAACAAATGCAAATGAGATTCATTAGCACAAGTTCAAGAGCAAATTATGTTGCAAAGCGCAAGAACAACGACAAATGAGGTAGTTAAGCACAAGAACAAGTGTAAATGATATTGCTAAGCACCAGAACAAGAGCAAAAGAGTTTAAGAAGCATATGAACAATGACAATTGAGGTTGTTATGCACACGAACAAGGGCAAATGAGGTTCCTAAGTACAAGAACGAATGCAAATGAGGTTCATAAGCACAAGATCAAGGGCAAAACAACTCGTTAAGCACACAAACAACGCCCATTGACGTTGTTTAGCATACAAACAAGGGCAAATGAGGTTCCTAAGCACAAGAACAAATGCAAATGAGGTTCATAAGCACAATATCTAGAGCAAATTATGCTGCAAAACACAAGAACAACGACAAATGAGGTTGTTCAGCACAGGAACAACAGTGAATGATGTTGGTAAGCACAAGAACAAGGGAAAAAGAGGTTAAGAAGCATATGAACAACCACAATTGAGGTTGTTCAGCAACCGAACAAGGGCAAATGAGGTTCCTAAGCACAAGAACAAATGCAAATGTGGTTTATAAGCACAAGATCAAGGGCTAAAGAGATGTTGTTAAGCACACGAACAATGTCTATAGAGGTTGTGTAATACACCAACAAAGGCAAATGAGGTTCCTTAGCACAAGAACAAATCCAAATGAGGTTCATAAGCACAAAATGAACGGCAAAAGAGGTTCGCACACGAACAACTCCAATAGAGGTTGTTAAGCACACAAACATGAGCACCTGAGGTTCCTAAGCACAAGAACATATGCAAATGATGTTCAAAGGCACAAGATCAAGGGCAAATTATGTTGCAAAGTGCAAGGAAAACGACAAATGAAGTTCTTAAGCACAAGAACAAGTGTAAATGCTGTTGCTATGCACAAAAAGCATAGGAACAATGACAATTGAGGTTGTTGAGCAAACGAACATGGGTAAATGAGATTCCTAAGCATAAGAACACATGCAAATGACGTTCATAAACACCATATCATGGGCAAAATAGCTCGTTAAGTACACAAACAACGCCAATTGACGTTATTAAGCACTCAAACAAGGGCAAATGAGGTTCCTAAGCACAAGAACAAATGCAAATGAGGTTCATTAGCATAAGATCAAGAGCAAATTATGTTGCAAAGCGCAAGAACAACGACAAATGAGGTAGTTAAGCACAAGAACAAGTGCAAATGATGTTGCTAAGCACAAGAACAAGAGCAAAAGTGGTTAAGAAGCATATGAACAACGATAATTGAGATTGTTAAGCACACTAACAAGGGCAAAAGAGGTTCCCAAGGACAAGAACCAATGCAAATGAGATTCATAAGCACAAGATGGCAAAAGAGGTTGTTAACCTCACAAACAAGGGCAAATGAGGTTACGAAGCTACGAAAGAAGGGCAAATGAGGTTCCAGAGCACAAGAACAAATGCAAATGAGGTTCATAAGCACAAGATCAAGAGCAAATTATGTTGGAAAGCACAAGAATAGGGGCAAAAATGGTTAAGAAGCATATGAACAATCACAATTAACGTTGTTAAGTAGCCGAACAAGGGCAAATGAGGTTCTTAACCACAAGAACAAATGCAAATGAGGTTTATAAGCACAAGATCAACAGCAAAAGAGGTTGTTAAGCACACGAACAACGCCAATTGAGGTTGTTGAATACACAACCAAGGACAAATGAGGTTCTTAAGCACAAGAACAAATCCAAATGAGGTTCATAAGCACAAGATGAACGGTAAAAAGAAGTTCTTAAGCACACAAACATGGGCAACTGAGGTTCGTAAGCACAAGAACATATGCAAATGATGTTCAAAATCACAAGATCAAGTGCAAATTATGTTGCAAAGTGCAAGGACAACGACAGATGAGGTTGTTAAGCACAAGAACAAGTGTAAATTAGGTTGCTAAGCTCAAGAACAAGGGAAAAAGAGGTTAAGAAGCATACGAACAACCACAATTGTGGTTGTTAAGCAACCTAACAAGGGCAAATGAGGTTCCTAAGCACAAGAACAAATGCAAATATGGTTTATAAGCACATGATCAAGAGCAACAGAGGTTGTTAAGCAGACGAACAACGTCAATTGAGGATGTTAAACACTCAAAAATGGCAAATGAGGTTCCTAAGCACAAGAACAAATGCGAATGAGGTTTATAAGCACACTATCAAGGGCAAATTATGTTGCAAAGCGCAAGAACAATGTCGAATGAGGTTGTTAAGCACACGACCAAGGGCAAAGATGGTTCCTAAGCACAAGAACAAATGAAAATGAGCTTTATAAGCACATCATGAAGGGCAAATTATGTTCCAAGCACAAGAACAACGACAATTGAGGTTGTTAAGCACACGGACAAGGGCCAATGAGGTTGTTAAGCACACAAACAAGGGAAAATAATCCTACGCACAAGAACAAATGCAAATGAGGTTCATAAGCACAAGATCAAGAGCAAATTATATTGCGAAGCACAAGAATAACGACAAATGAGGTTGTTAAGCGCAAGAACAAGTGTGAATGATGTTGCTAAGTACAAGAACAAGGGAAAAAGATGTTAAGAAGCATATGAACAACCACAATTGAGGTTGTTAAGCAACCGAACAAGGGCAAATGAGTTTCCTAAGCACAAGAACAAATGGAAATGAGGTTCATAAGCACAAGATCAAGAGCAAATAAAGTTGCAAAGGGCAAAAACAACGGCACATGAGGTTGTTAATCACAATAACAAGTGTAAATGATGTTGCTAACCAAAAGAACAAGGGAAAAAGAGGTTAAGAAGCACATGAACAACCACAATTGAGGTTGTTAAGCAAACGAACAAGGGCAAATGAGGCTCCTAAGAACAAGAACAAATGCAAATGATGTTCATGACAACAAAATCATGGGGAAAAAAGGTTGTGACGCACACGAACAATGCTAATTGAGGTCGTTAAGTACACGAACAAGGGCAAATGAGATTCTTAAGCACAAGGACAAATGCAAATGAAATTCATAAACACAAGATCAAGTGCAATTTATGTTGCAAAACGAAAAAAACAACGACAAATGAGGTTGTTAAGCACAAGAACAAAAGTATATGATGTTGCTCAACACAAGAACAAGGGCAAAAGAGGTTAAGCAGCATATGAACAATGACAATTGATTTTTTTCAGCACACAAACAAGGGCAAATGCGGTTCCTAAGAACAAGTACAAAAACAAATGAGGTTCAGAAGCAGAAGATCAACGGCAAAAGAGGTTCTTAAGCACAGAACCAATGCCAATTGAGCATGTTAAACACCCAAAATGGGCAAATAAGGTTCCTAAGCACAAGAACAAATGCGAATGAGGTTCATAAGCACACTATCAAGGGCAAATTATGTTGCTAAGCGCATGAACAATGTCGAATGAGGTTGTTAAGCACACGAACATCGGCAAAGGAGGTTCCTAAGCACAAGAACAAATGAAAATGAGCTTTATAAGCACATGATCAAGGGCAAATTATGTTGCAAAGCAGAAGAACAATGACAATTGAGGTTGTTAAGCACACGGACAAGGGCAAACGAGGTTGTTAAGCACACAAACAAGGGCAAATGAGGTTCCTAAGCACAAGAACAAATGGAAATGAGGTTCATAAGCACAAGATCAGGAGCAAATTATATTGCCAAGCGCAAGAACAACGACAAATGAGGTTGTTAAGCACAATAACAAGTGTGAATGATGTTGCTAAGCACAAGAACAAAGGCAAAAAGATTAAGAAGCATATGAACAACGACAATCGAGGTTTTTAAGTAACCGAACAAGGGCATATGAGGTTCCTAAGCACAAGAACAAATGCCAATGAGGTTTATAAGCATAAGATCAAGGGCAAATTATGTTGTAAAGCGCAAGAAAAACAACAAATGAGGTTGTTAAGCACAAGAACAGGTGTAAATGATGTTGCTAAGCACAAGAACGAGGACAAAAGAAGTTAAGAAGCGTATGAACAATGACAATTGTGGTTGTTAAGCAAATGAACAAGGGCAAATGAGGTTCCAAAGAACAAGAACAAATGCAAATGATGTTAATGAGAACAAGATCATGGGGAAAAGAGGTTGTTACGCACACGAACAATGCTAATTGAGGTTGTTAAGTATACGAACAAGGGCAAATGTGGTTCTTAAGCACAAGGACAAATGTAAATGAGGTTCATAAGCACAAGATCAAGTGCAAATTATGTTGCAAAACGAAAGAACAATGACAAATGAGGTTGTTAAGCACAAGAACAAAAGTATATGATGTGGCCCAACACAAGAACAAGGGCAAAAGAGGTTAAGAAGTATATGAACAATGACAATTGATTTTTTTAAGCACACAAACAAGGGCAAATGCGGTTCCTAAGAACAAGTACAAATACAAATGAGGTTCAGAAGCAGACTATCAAGGGAAAAAGAGGTTCTTAAGCACACAACCAACGCCAATTGAGGATGTTAAACACCCAAAAATGGCAAATAAGGTTCCGAAGCACAAGAACAAATGCGAATGAGGTTCATAAGCACACGGTCCTGGGCAAATTATGTTGCAAAACGCAGGAACAATGACAATGAGGTTGTTAAGCTCAAGAAGAAGTGTTAATGATATTGCTAAGCACATGAACAAGGGAAAAAGAGGTTAGCAAGCATATAAACAAAGACAATTAAGGTTGTTAAGCACACGAAAAAGGGCAAATGAGGTTCCTAAGCACAAGAACAAATGCAAATGAGGTTCATCGGGACAAGATCAAGGTCAAATTATGTTGCAATGCGCAAGAACAATGTCGAATGAGGTTGTTAAGCACATGAACAAGGGTAAAGGTGGTTCCTAAGCACAAGAACAAATGCAAATGAGGGTTCAGGCATACAGGTTTTAAGCACAAGATCAAGGGCAAACAGGTTGTTAAGCACACAAAGAAGGGCAAATGAGGTTCCTAAGAACAAGAACAAATGCAAATGAGGTTTATAAGCACAACATCAAGGGCAAAAGAGGTTGTTAAGCACGCAAATGAGGTTGTTAAGCACACAAACAAGGGCAAATGAGGTTCCTAAGCACAAGAACAAATGCCAATGAGATTCATAAGCACAAGATCAAGAGCAAATTATGTTGCAAAGCACAAGAACAACGATAAATGATGTTGTTACGCACAAGAACAAGTGTAAATGATGTTGCTAAGCACAAGAACAAGGGAAAAAGAAGTTAAGAACCATACGAACAACCACAATTGATGTTGTTAAGCAACCTAACAAGGGCAAATGAGGTTCCTAAGCACAAGAAGAAATGCAAATAAGGTTTATAAGCACATTATCAAGAGCAACAGAGGTTGTTAAGTACACGAAGAACGCCAATTGAGCTTGTTGAATTCACAAACAAGGGCAAATCATGTTCCTACCCACAAGAACAAATCCAAATGATGTTCATAGTACAATATCAAGGGCAAAAGAGGTTGTTACGCACACAAAAAATGCTAATTGAGGTTGTTAAGTACACAAACAAGGGCAAATGAAGTTCCTAAGCACAAGGACAAATGCATATGAGGTTCATAAGCACAAAATCAAGGCCAAATTATGTTGCAAAACAAAAGAACAACGACAAATGAGGTTGTTAAGCACAAGAACGAATGTATATGATGTTGCTAAGCACAAGAACAAGGGCAAAAGAGGTTAAACAGCATATGAACAACTACAATTGAGTTTGTTAAGCTCACAAACAAGGGCAAATGCGGGTCATAAGAACATGAACAAATAGAATAAGGTTCATAAGCACATGATCAAGGGCAAAAAAGGTTGTTAAGCAGACGAATAACGTCAATTGAGGATGTTAACCACTCAAAAAGGGCAAATGAGGTTCCTAAGCACAAGAACAAAAATGCAAATGAGGTTCATAAGCACACTATCAAGGGCAAATTATGTTGCAAAGCGCAAGAACAATGTCGAATGAGGTTGTTATGCACACGAATAAGGGCAAAGGTGGTTCCTAAGCACAAGAACAAATGAAAATGAGCTTTATAAGCACATGATCAAGGGCAAATTATTTTCCAAAGCACAAGAACAACGACAATTGAGGTTGTTAAGCACACGGACAAGGGCAAATGAGGTTCCTACGCACAAGAACAAATGCAAATGAGGTTCATAAGCACAAGATCAAGAGCAAATTATATTGTGAAGCACAAGAATAACGACAAATGAGGTTGTTAAGCACAAGAACAAGGGCAAAAGAGGTTAAGAAGCATATGAACAACCACAATTGAGGTTGTTAAGCAACCGAACAAGGAGAAATGAGGTTCCTAAACACAAGAACAAATGCAAATGAAGTTTATAAGCACCAAATCAAGAGCAAAAGAGGTTGTTAAGTACACAAACAACGCCAATTGAGGTTATGGAATACACAAACAAGGGCAAATGAGGTTGCTCAGCACAAGAACAAATCCAAATGAGGTTCATAAGCACAAAATGAACGGCAAAAGAGGTTCGCACACGAACAACTCCAATAGAGGTTGTTAAGCACACAAACATGAGCACCTGAGGTTCCTAAGCACAAGAACATATGCAAATGATGTTCAAAGGCACAAGATCAAGGGCAAATTATGTTGCAAAGTGCAAGGAAAACGACAAATGAAGTTCTTAAGCACAAGAACAAGTGTAAATGCTGTTGCTATGCACAAAAAGCATAGGAACAATGACAATTGAGGTTGTTGAGCAAACGAACATGGGTAAATGAGATTCCTAAGCACAAGAACAAATGCAAATGACATTCATAAACACCATATCATGGGCAAAATAGCTCGTTAAGTACACAAACAACGCCAATTGACGTTATTAAGCACTCAAACAAGGGCAAATGAGGTTCCTAAGCACAAGAACAAATGCAAATGAGGTTCATTAGCATAAGATCAAGAGCAAATTATGTTGCAAAGCGCAAGAACAACGACAAATGAGGTAGTTAAGCACAAGAACAAGTGCAAATGATGTTGCTAAGCACAAGAACAAGAGCAAAAGTGGTTAAGAAGCATATGAACAACGATAATTGAGATTGTTAAGCACACTAACAAGGGCAAAAGAGGTTCCCAAGGACAAGAACCAATGCAAATGAGATTCATAAGCACAAGATGGCAAAAGAGGTTGTTAACCTCACAAACAAGGGCAAATGAGGTTCTGAAGCACAGAAAGAAGGGCAAATGAGGTTCCAGAGCACAAGAACAAATGCAAATGAGGTTCATAAGCACAAGATCAAGAGCAAATTATGTTGGAAAGCACAAGAACAGGGGCAAAAATGGTTAAGAAGCATATGAACAATCACAATTAACGTTGTTAAGTAGCCGAACAAGGGCAAATGAGGTTCTTAACCACAAGAACAAATGCAAATGAGGTTTATAAGCACAAGATCAACAGCAAAAGAGGTTGTTAAGCACACGAACAACGCCAATTGAGGTTGTTGAATACACAACCAAGGACAAATGAGGTTCTTAAGCACAAGAACAAATCCAAATGAGGTTCATAAGCACAAGATGAACGGTAAAAGAAGTTCTTAAGCACACAAACATGGGCAACTGAGGTTCGTAAGCACAAGAACATATGCAAATGATGTTCAAAATCACAAGATCAAGTGCAAATTATGTTGCAAAGTGCAAGGACAACGACAAATGAGGTTGTTAAGCACAAGAACAAGTGTAAATTAGGTTGCTAAGCTCAAGAACAAGGGAAAAAGAGGTTAAGAAGCATACGAACAACCACAATTGTGGTTGTTAAGCAACCTAACAAGGGCAAATGAGGTTCCTAAGCACAAGAACAAATGCAAATATGGTTTATAAGCACATGATCAAGAGCAACAGAGGTTGTTAAGCAGACGAACAACGTCAATTGAGGATGTTAAACACTCAAAAATGGCAAATGAGGTTCCTAAGCACAAGAACAAATGCGAATGAGGTTTATAAGCACACTATCAAGGGCAAATTATGTTGCAAAGCGCAAGAACAATGTCGAATGAGGTTGTTAAGCACACGACCAAGGGCAAAGATGGTTCCTAAGCACAAGAACAAATGAAAATGAGCTTTATAAGCACATCATGAAGGGCAAATTATGTTCCAAGCACAAGAACAACGACAATTGAGGTTGTTAAGCACACGGACAAGGGCCAATGAGGTTGTTAAGCACACAAACAAGGGAAAATAATCCTACGCACAAGAACAAATGCAAATGAGGTTCATAAGCACAAGATCAAGAGCAAATTATATTGCAAAGCACAAGAATAACGACAAATGAGGTTGTTAAGCGCAAGAGCAAGTGTGAATGATGTTGCTAAGTACAAGAACAAGGGCAAAAGATGTTAAGAAGCATATGAACAACCACAATTGAGGTTGTTAAGCAACCGAACAAGGGCAAATGAGGTTCCTAAGCACAAGAACAAATGGAAATGAGGTTCATAAGCACAAGATCAAGAGCAAATAAAGTTGCAAAGGGCAAAAACAACGGCACATGAGGTTGTTAATCACAATAACAAGTGTAAATGAGGTTCATAAGCACAAGATCAAGTGCAAATTATGTTGCAAAACGAAAGAACAATGACAAATGAGGTTGTTAAGCACAAGAACAAAAGTATATGATGTGGCCCAACACAAGAACAAGGGCAAAAGAGGTTAAGCAGTATATGAACAATGACAATTGATTTTTTTAAGCACACAAACAAGGGCAAATGCGGTTCCTAAGAACAAGTACAAATACAAATGAGGTTCAGAAGCAGACTATCAAGGGAAAAAGAGGTTCTTAAGCACACAACCAACGCCAATTGAGGATGTTAAACACCCAAAAATGGCAAATAAGGTTCCGAAGCACAAGAACAAATGCGAATGAGGTTCATAAGCACACGGTCCTGGGCAAATTATGTTGCAAAACGCAGGAACAATGACAATGAGGTTGTTAAGCTCAAGAAGAAGTGTTAATGATATTGCTAAGCACATGAACAAGGGAAAAAGAGGTTAGCAAGCATATGAACAAAGACAATTGAGGTTGTTAAGCACACGAAAAAGGGCAAATGAGGTTCCTAAGCACAAGAACAAATGCAAATGAGGTTCATCGGGACAAGATCAAGGTCAAATTATGTTGCAATGCGCAAGAACAATGTCGAATGAGGTTGTTAAGCACATGAACAAGGGTAAAGGTGGTTCCTAAGCACAAGAACAAATGCAAATGAGGTTCATAAGCACAAGATCAAGGGCAAACAGGTTGTTAAGCACACAAACAAGGGCAAATGAGGTTGTTAAGCACACAAAGAAGGGCAAATGAGGTTCCTAAGAACAAGAACAAATGCAAATGAGGTTTATAAGCACAACATCAAGGGCAAAAGAGGTTGTTAAGCACGCAAATGAGGTTGTTAAGCACACAAACAAGGGCAAATGAGGTTCCTAAGCACAAGAACAAATGCCAATGAGATTCATAAGCACAAGATCAAGAGCAAATTATGTTGCAAAGCACAAGAACAACGATAAATGATGTTGTTAAGCACAAGAACAAGTGTAAATGATGTTGCTAAGCACAAGAACAAGGGAAAAAGAAGTTAAGAACCATACGAACAACCACAATTGATGTTGTTAAGCAACCTAACAAAGGCAAATGAGGTTCCTAAGCACAAGAAGAAATGCAAATAAGGTTTATAAGCACATTATCAAGAGCAACAGAGGTTGTTAAGTACACGAAGAACGCCAATTGAGCTTGTTGAATTCACAAACAAGGGCAAATCATGTTCCTACCCACAAGAACAAATCCAAATGATGTTCATAGTACAATATCAAGGGCAAAAGAGGTTGTTACGCACACAAAAAATGCTAATTGAGGTTGTTAAGTACACAAACAAGGGCAAATGAAGTTCCTAAGCACAAGGACAAATGCATATGAGGTTCATAAGCACAAAATCAAGGCCAAATTATGTTGCAAAACAAAAGAACAACGACAAATGAGGTTGTTAAGCACAAGAACGAATGTATATGATGTTGCTAAGCACAAGAACAAGGGCAAAAGAGGTTAAGCAGCATATGAACAACTACAATTGAGTTTGTTAAGCTCACAAACAAGGGCAAATGCGGGTCATAAGAACATGAACAAATAGAATAAGGTTCATAAGCACATGATCAAGGGCAAAAAAGGTTGTTAAGCAGACGAATAACGTCAATTGAGGATGTTAACCACTCAAAAAGGGCAAATGAGGTTCCTAAGCACAAGAACAAAAATGCAAATGAGGTTCATAAGCACACTATCAAGGGCAAATTATGTTGCAAAGCGCAAGAACAATGTCGAATGAGGTTGTTATGCACACGAATAAGGGCAAAGGTGGTTCCTAAGCACAAGAACAAATGAAAATGAGCTTTATAAGCACATGATCAAGGGCAAATTATTTTCCAAAGCACAAGAACAACGACAATTGAGGTTGTTAAGCACACGGACAAGGGCAAATGAGGTTCCTACGCACAAGAACAAATGCAAATGAGGTTCATAAGCACAAGATCAAGAGCAAATTATATTGTGAAGCACAAGAATAACGACAAATGAGGTTGTTAAGCACAAGAACAAGGGCAAAAGAGGTTAAGAAGCATATGAACAACCACAATTGAGGTTGTTAAGCAACCGAACAAGGAGAAATGAGGTTCCTAAACACAAGAACAAATGCAAATGAAGTTTATAAGCACCAGATCAAGAGCAAAAGAGGTTGTTAAGTACACGAACAACGCCAATTGAGGTTATTGAATACACAAACAAGGGCAAATGAGGTTGCTCAGCACAAGAACAAATCCAAATGAGGTTCATAAGCATAAGATGAATGGCAAAAGAAGTTGAAGCACACGAATAACTCCAATTGAGGTTGTCAAGCACACAAACATGGGCAAATGAGGTTCCTAAGCAGAAGAACAAATGCAAATGATGTTCAAAACCAAAATATCAAGGGCAAATTATGTTCCAATGTGCAAAAAAAATGACAAATGAGGTTATTAAGCAAAAGAACAAGTGTAAACGATGTTGCTTTGCACAAGAACAAGGGGAAAAGAGGTTAAGAAGCATATGAACAATGACAATTGACGTTGTTAAGCAAACGAACATGGGTAAATGAGGTTCCTAAGCACAAGAACGAATGCAAATGAGGTTCATAAGTGCAAGATCAAGGTCAAAAGAGCTCGTTAAGCACACAAACACCGCCAATTAACGTTGTTAAGTACACAAACAAGGGCAATTGAGTTTCCTAAGCACAAGAACCAATGCAAATGAGGTTGTTAAGCACAAGAACAAGTGTAAATCACGTTGCTAAGTACAAGAACAAGGGCAAAAGAGGTTAATCAGCATAGGAACAACCACAATTGAGGTTGTTAAGCAACCGAACAAAGGCAAATGAGGTCCTAAGCTCAAGAACAAATGCAAATGAGGTTTATAAGGACAAAATTAAGAGCAAAAGAGGTTGTTAAGCACCCGAACAACTCAAATTGAGATTGTTAAGCACACAAACATGGGCAAATGAGGATCCTATGCAGAAGAACCAAAGCAAATGATGTTCAAAAGCACAATATCAAGGGCAAATTATGTTGCAAAGTGCAAGAAAAATCACAAATGATGTTGTTAAGCACAAGAACAAGTGTAAATGATGTTGCTAAGCACAGGACCAAGGGCAAAAGAGGTTAAGAAGCATATGAACAACGACAATTGAGGTTGTTTAGCAAACGAACATGGGTAAATGAGGTTCCTAAGCACAAGAACAAATGCAAATGTGGTTGATAAGCACAAGATCAAGCGAAAAGGAGCTCGTTAAGCACACAAACAACGCCAATTGACATTGTCAAACACACAAAAAAGGGCAAATGAGATTCATAAGTACAAGAACAAATGAAATGAGGTTCAAAAGCACAAGATCAAGGGCAAATTATGTTGCAAAACGCAAGAACAACGACAAATGAGGTAATTAAGCACAATAATAAGGGCAAACGAGGTTAAGAAGCATGTGAACAGCGACAATTGAGTTTGTTAAGCAACCGAATAAGGGCAAATGAGGTTTCCTAAGCACAAGAACAAATGCAAATGAGGTTGATAAGCACAAGGGCACGAGCAAATAATGTTGCAAAGCGCAAGAACAACGACAAATGAGGTTGTTAATCACTAGAATATGTGTAAATGATGTGGCTAAGCACAAGAACAAGGGCAAAAGAAGTTCCTAAGCACAAGAACAAATGCAAATGAGGTTCATCAGCACAAGATCAAGATCAAATAATGTTGCAAAGCGCAAGAACAACGACAAATGAGGTTGTTAAGCACAATAACAAGTGTAAATGATGTTGCTAAGCAAAAGAACAAGGGCAAAAGAGGTTAAGAAGCATATGAACAACGACAATTGAGGTTGTTAAGAAACCGAACAAGGGCAAATGAGGTTACTAAGGTTCATAAGCACAAGATCAAGGGCAAATTATGTTGCCAAGCGCAAGAACAACGACAAATGAGGTTCTTAAGCACAAGAACAGGTATAAATGATGTCGCCAAGCACAAGAACGAGGGCAAAAGAGGTTAATTGAGGTTGTTAAGCAAACGAACTAGGACAAATGAGGTTCCTAAGAACAAGAACAAATGCAAATGATGTTCATAAGTACAAGATCTAAAGACAAAAGAGGTTGTTACGCAAACGAACAATGTTAATTGAGGTTGTTAAGTACACAACAAGGGCAAATGAGGTTCCTAAGCACACGGACAAATTCAAATGAGGTTCATAAGCACAAGATCAAGGGCAAATTATGTTGCAAAACGAAAGAACAACGACAAATGAGGTTGTTAAGCACAAGAACAAGGGCCAAAGAAGTTAAGCAGCATATGAACAACAAAAATTGAGTTTGTTAAGCACACAAACAAGAGCAAATGCGGTTCTTAAGAACAACAACAAATACAAATGAGGTTCATCAGCACAACATCAAGGGCAAAAAAGGTTCTTAAGCACACGAACAACGCCAATTGAGGATGTTAAACATCCAAAACTGGCAAATAATGTTCCTAAGCACAAGAACAAATGCGAATGAGGTTCATCAGGACAAGATCAAGGGCAAATTATGTTGCAAAGCGCAAGAACAATGTCGAATGAGGTTGTTAAGCACACGAACAAGGGCAAAGGTGCTTCCTAAGCACAAGAACAAATGCAAATGTGGTTCATAAGCACAAGATCAAGGGCAAAACAGGTTGTTAAGCACACAAACAAGGGCAAATGAGGTTGTTAAGCACACAAACAAGGGCAGATGAGGTTCCTAAGAACAAGAACAAATGCAAATGATGTTTATAAGCACAACATCCAGGGCAAAAGAGGTTGTTAAGCACGCAAACAAGGGCAAATGAGGTTGTTTAGCACACAAACAAGGGCAAATGAGGTTCCTAAGCACAAGAACAAAGGCAAATGAGGTTGATAAGCACAACATCAAGAGGAAATTATGTTGCAACGTACAAGAACAACGACAAATGATGTTGTTAAGCACTATAACAAGTGTAAATTATGTTGCTAAACACAAGAACAAGGGCAAAAGAGGTTAAGAAACATATGAACAACCATAATTGAGGTTGTTAAGCAACCGAACAAGGGCAAATGAGGTTCTTATGCACAAGAACAAATCCAAATAAGATTTATAAGAACAAGATCAAGAGCAACAGAGGTTGTTAAGTACACAAACAACGCCAATTGAGGTTGTGGAATACACAAACATGGGCAAATCATGTTCCTAACCACAAAAACAAATCCAAATGATGTTCATAAGTAAAACATCAAGGGCAAAAGAGGTTGTTACGCACACCAGCAATGGCAATTGAGGTTGTTAAGTACACAAACAAGGGCAAATGAGGTTCCTAAGCACAAGGACAAATGCAAATGAGGTTCATAAGCACAAGATCAAGGGCAAATTATGTTGCAAAACGAAAGAACAACGACAAATGAGGTTGTTAAGCATAAGAACGAGTGTATATGATGTTGCTAAGGACAAGAACAAGGGCAAAAGAGGTTAAGTTCACAAACAAGGGCAAATGCAGTTCCTAAGAACAAGAACTAATATAAATGAGATTCATAAGCACAAGATGAGGTTGTTAAACACACGAACAACGCCAACTGTCAAGGGCAAATTTTAAACACACGAACAACGCCAACTGAGGATGTTAAACACTCAAAAAGGGCAAATGAGGATCCTAAGCACAAGAACAAATGCGAATGAGGTTCATCAGCAAACTATCAAGGGCAAATTTTGTTGCAAAGCGCAAGAACAATGTCGAATGAGGTTGTTAAGCACACCAACAAGGGCAAAGGTGGTTCCTATGCACAAGAACAAATGAAAATGAGCTTTATAAGCACATGATCAAGGGCAAATTATGTTGCAAAGCGTAAGAACAATGACAATTGAGGTTGTTAAGCACACGGACAAGGGAAAATGAGGTTCCTAAGGACAAGAACAAATGCAAATGAGGTTCATAAGCACAAGATCAAGGGCAAAAGAGGTTGTCAAGCACACAAACAACGCCAATTGAGGTTGTGGAATACACAAACAAGGGCAAATGAGGTTGCTACGCACAAGAACAAATTCAAATGAGGTTCATAAGCACAAGATCAAGAGTAAATTATATTGCGAAGCACAAGAATAACGACAAATGAGGTTGTTAAGCACAAGAACAAGTGTGAATGATGTTGCTAAGCACAAGAACAACGGCAAAAGAGGTTAAGAAGCATATGAACAACCATAATTGAGGTTGTTAAGCAACCGAACAAGGGCAAATGAGGTTCCTAAGCACAAGAACAAATGCAAATGAAGTTTATAAGCACAAGATCAAGAGCAAAAGAGGTTGTTAAGTACACGAACAACGCCAATTGAGGTTGTTGAATACACAAACAAGGGCAAATGAGGTTGCTAAGCATAAGAACAAATCCAAATAAGGTTCATAAGCACAAGATGAAGGGAAAGGAGGTTCAAGCACACGAATAACTCCAATTAAGCAGAAGAACAAATGCAAATGATGTTCAAAAGCAAAATATCAAGGGCAAATTATATTGTAAAGTGCAAAAACAACGACAAATGAGGTTGTTAAGCAAAAGAACAAGTGTAAATGATGTTGCTTTGCACTAGAAAAATGGCAAAAGAGGTTAAGAAGCATAAGAACAATGACAATTGACGTTGTTAAGCAAACGAACATGGGTAAATGAGATTCCTAAGCACAAGAACGAATGCAAATGAGGTTGATAAGCACAAGATCAAGGGAAAAAGAGCTCGTTAAGCACACAAACACCGCCAATTAACGTTGTTGAGCACACAAACAAGGGCAAATGAGGTTCCTAAGCACAAGAACAAATGCAAATGAGATTTATATGCACATGATCAAGGGCAAAAGAGGTTGTTAAGCACACAAACAAGGGCAAATGAGGTTGTTAAGCACAAAAAAAAGAGAAAATGAGGTTCCTAAGCACAAGAACAAATGCAAATGAGGTTCATAAGCACAAGATCAAGAGCAAATTATGTTGCAAAGCACAAGAGCAACGACAAATGAGGTTGTTAAGCACAAGAACAAGTGTAAATGACGTTGCTAAGCACAAGAACAAGGGCAAAAGAGGTTAAGAAGCATTTGAACAACCATAAATGAGATTGTTAAGCAACCGAACGGGGGTAATAAGGTTCGAAAGCATAAAAACAAATGGAAATGAGGTTCATCAGCACAAGATCAAGGGCAAAATAGCTTGTTAAAAACATAAACAACACAAATTAAGGTTGTGAAATACACAAACAAGGGCAAATGAGGTTCCTAAGCACAAGAACAAATGCAAATGAGGTTCATAAGAACAACATCAAGGGCATAATATGTTGCAAAGCGCAAGAACAACGACTAATGAGGTTGTTAAGCACAAGAACAGGTGTAAATAATGTTGCTAAGGACAAGAACAATGGCAAAAGAGGTTAAAAATCATATGAACAACGACAATTGAGGTTGTTATGCACACAAACAAGGGCAAATGAGGTTCCTAAGTACAAGAATGAATGCAAATAAGGTTCATAAGCACAAGATCAATGGCAAAAGAGGTTGTTAAGCACAGAAACAATGGCAAATGAGATTGTGAAGCACTGAAATAAGGGCAAATGAGGTTGCTAAGCACAAGAACAAATGCAAATGATGTTCATCAGTACAAGATCAAAGGCAAAAGAGGTTGTTACGCACACGAACAATGCCAATTGAGGTTGTTAAGTACACAAATAAGGGTAAATGAGGTTCCTAGGCATAATAACAAATGTAAATCAGGTTCATAAGCACAAGATCAAGGGAAAATTATGTTGCAAAACGAAAGAACAATGCCAAATGAGGTTGTTAAGCACAAGAACAAGTGTATATGATGTTGCTAAGCACAAGAACAAGAGAAAAAAAAGGTTAAGCAGCATACGAACAACGACAATTGAGTTTGTTAAGCATACAAACAAGGGGAAATGCGATTGCTAAGAACAAGAACAAATGCAAATGAGGTCCATAAGCACAAGATCAAGGGCAAAAGAGGTTGTTAAGCACAGAAACAAGGGCAAATGAGATTGTGAAGCACAGAAACAAGGGCAAATTAGGTTGCTAAGTACAAGAACAAATGTAAAATGATGTTCATAAGTACAAGATCAAAGGCAAAAGAGGTTGTTACGCATACAAACAATGCCAATTGAGGTTGTTAAGTACACAAACAAGGGCAAAAGAGGTTCCTAGGCATAATAACAAATGTAAATCAGGTTCATAAGCAAGATCAAGGGAAAATTATGTTGCAAAACGAAAGAACAATGCCAAATGAGGTTGTTAAGCATAAGAACAAGTCTATATGTGATGTTGCTAAGCACAAGAACAAGAGAAAAAAAAGGTTAAGGAGCATACGAAAAACGACAATTGAGTTTGTTAAGCATACAAACAAGGGGAAATGCGATTGCTAAGAACAAGAACAAATGCAAATGAGGTCCATAAGCACAAGATCAAGGGCAAAAGAGGTTGTTAAGCACAGAAACAAGGGCAAATGAGATTGTGAAGCACAGAAACAAGGGCAAATTAGGTTGCTAAGTACAAGAACAAATGTAAAATGATGTTCATAAGTACAAGATCAAAGGCAAAAGAGGTTGTTACGCAACACAAACAATGCCAATTGAGGTTGTTAAGTACACAAACAAGGGCAAAAGAGGTTCCTAGGCATAATAACAAATGTAAATCAGGTTCATAAGCACAAGATCAAGGGAAAATTATGTTGCAAAACGAAAGAACAATGCCAAATGAGGTTGTTAAGCACAAGAACAAGTGTATATGATGTTGCTAAGCACAGGAACAAGGGCAAAAATGGATAAGCAGCATATGAACAACAACAATTGAGTTTCTTAAGCATACAAACAAGGGGAAATGCGATTGCTAAGAACAAGGACAAATGCAAATGAGGTCCATAAGCACAAGATCAAGGGCAAAAGAGGTTGTTAAGCACAGAAACAAGGGCAAATGAGATTGTGAAGCACAGAAACAAGGGCAAATTAGGTTGCTAAGCACAAGAACAAATGCAAATGAGGTTCATAAGAACAAGATCAAGGGCATAATATGTTGCAAAGCGCAAGAACAACGACTAATGAGGTTGTTAAGCACAAGAACAGGTGTAAATAATGTTGCTAAGGACAAGAACAATGGCAAAAGAGGTTAAAAATCATATGAACAACGACAATTGAGGTTGTTATGCACACAAACAAGGGCAAATGAGGTTCTTAAGTACAAGAATGAATGCAAATAAGATTCATAAGCACAAGATCAATGACAAAAGAGGTTGTTAAGCACAGAAACAAGGGCAAATGAGATTGTGAAGCAGAGAAATAAGGGCAAATGAGGTTGCTAAGCACAAGAACAAATGCAAATGATGTTCATCAGTACAAGATCAAAGGCAAAAGAGGTTGTTACGCACACGAGCAATGCCAATTGAGGTTGTTAAGTACACAAATAAGGGTAAATGAGGTTCCTAGGCATAATAACAAATGTAAATCAGGTTCATAAGCACAAGATCAAGGGAAAATTATGTTGCAAAACGAAAGAACAATGCCAAATGAGGTTGTTAAGCACAAGAACAAGTGTATATGATGTTGCTAAGCACAAGAACAAGAGAAAAAAAAGGTTAAGCAGCATACGAACAACGACAATTGAGTTTGTTAAGCATACAAACAAGGGGAAATGCGATTGCTAAGAACAAGAACAAATGCAAATGGGTCCATAAGCCAAAATCAAGGGCAAAAGAGGTTGTTAAGCACAGAAACAATGGCAAATGAGATTGTGAAGCACAGAAACAAGGGCAAATTAGGTTGCTCCAGTACAAGAACAAATGTAAAATGATGTTCATAAGTACAAGATCAAAGGCAAAAGAGGTTGTTACGCACACAAACAATGCCAATTGAGGTTGTTAAGTACACAAACAAGGGCAAAAGAGGTTCCTAGGCATAATAACAAATGTAAATCAGGTTCATAAGCACAAGATCAAGGGAAAATTATGTTGCAAAACGAAAGAACAATGCCAAATGAGGTTGTTAAGCACAAGAACAAGTGTATATGATGTTGCTAAGCACAGGAATAAGGGCAAAAATGGATAAGCAGCATATGAACAATGACAATTGAGTTTCTTAAGCATACAAACAAGGGGAAATGTGATTGCTAAGAACAAGGGCAAATGCAAATGAGGTCCATAAGCACAAGATCAAGGGCAAAACAGGTTGTTAAAAGCACACGAACAACGTCAATTGAGGATGTTAAACACACAAAAAAGGGCAAATGAGGCTCCTAAGCACAAGAACAAATGCGAATGAGGTTCTGAAGCACACGATCAAGGGCAAATTATGTTGCAAAGCGCAAGAACAACGACAATGAGGTTGTTAAGCATAAGAACAAGTGTTAATGATATTGATAAGCACAAGAACAAGGAAAAAAGAGATTAACAAACATATGAACAACGACAATTGAGGTTGTTAAGCACACGAAAAAGGGCAAATGAGGTTCCTAAGCAGAAGAACCAATGCAAATAAGGTTCATAAGCAGAAGATCAAGGGCAAATTATGTTGCAAAGCGCAAGAATAAAGTCGAATGAGGTTGTTAAGCACACGAACAAGGGAAAATTTGGTTCCTAAGTACAAGAACAAATGCTAATGAGGTTTATAAGCACATGATCAAGGGCAAATTATGTTGGAAAGCGCAAGAAAAACGACAAAGGAGGTTGTTAAGCACAAGAACAAGTGTAAATGATGTTGCTAAGGACAAGAACAAGAGCAAAAGAGGTTAAGAATCATATGAAAAACGACAATTGAGGTACTTAACCACACGAAGAAGGACAAATAAGGTTCCTAAGCACAAGAACAAATGCAAATGAGGTTCATAAGCACAAGATCAAGAGCAAATTATGTTGCAAAGCGCAAGAACAACGAAAAATGAGGTTGTTATGCACAATAACAAGTGTTGATGTTGCTAAGCAAAAGAACAAGGGCAAAAGAAGTTAAGAAGCATATGAACAATTACAATTAAGGTTGTCTAGCAATCGAACAAGGGCAAATGAGGTTCCGAAGAACAAGAACAAATCCAAATGAGGTTTATAAGCACAAGATCAAGGGCAAAAGAGGTTGTTAAGCACACAAACAATGAGAAATGAGTTTGTTAAGCACACAAACAAGGATAAATGAGGTTCCTAAGCACAACAACAAATGCAAATGAGGTTCATAAGCAAAAAATGAAGGGTAAAAGAGGTTCTGATGCACACGAACAACTCCAATTGAGGTTGTTAAGCACACAAACAAGGGCAAATGAGGTTCCTAAGCACAACAACAAATGCAAATGATGTTCAAAAGCACAAGATCAATGGCTAATTATGTTGCAAAGTGGAAGAAAAACGACAAATGAGGTTGTTAAGCACAAGACAAGTGTAAATGATGTTGCTATGCACAATAACATGGTCAAAAGAGGTTAAGAAGCATATGAACAACGACAATTGAGGTTGTTATGCACACGAACAAGGGCAAATAAGGTTCCTAAGCACAAGAATAAATGCACATGAGGTTCATCGGCACAAGATCAAGGGCAAAAGAGACCGTTAAGCACACAAACAAGGGAAATAAGGTTCCTAAGCACAATAACAGATGGAAATGAGGTTCATAAGCACAAGATCAAGAGCAAATTATGTTGCAAAGAGCAAGAAAAACGACAAATGAGGTTGTTAAGCACAAGAACAAGTGTAAATGATGTTGCTAAGCACAAGAACAAGGGCAAAAGAGGTTAAGAAGCATATGAACAATGACAATTGTGGTTGTTAAGCAACCAAACAAGGGCAAATAAGGTTCCTAAGCATAAGAGCAAATGAAATGAGGTTTATAAGCACAAGATTAAGGGCAAAAGAGGTTGTTAAGCACACAAACAACGTCAATAGAGGTTGTTAAATACACAAACAAGGGCGAGGTTCCTAAGCACAAGAACAAATGCACAAGAGGTTCATAAGCACAAGATCAAGGGCAAAAGAGGTTCGCACACGAACAACTCCAATTGAGGTTGTTAAGTACACAAACATGGGCAGATGAGGTTCCTAAGCACAACAACAAATGCAAATGATGTTCAGAAGTACAAGATCAAGGGTAAATTTTGTTGCAAACTGCAAGAAAAACAGCAAATGAGGTTGTTAAGCACAAGAACAAGTGTAAATAATGTTTCTAAGCACAAGAACAAGGGCAAATGAGGTTCATAAGAACAAGATCAAGGGCAAAAGAGCTCGTTAAGCACACAAACAACACCAATTGACGTTGTTAAGCACACAAATTAAGGCAAATGAGGTTCCTAAGGACAAGAACAAATGAAAAGGAGGTTCATAAGCACATAGTCAAGGGCATATTATGTTTCAAAGGGCAAGAATAACGACAAATGAGGTTGTTAAGCACAAGAACAAGTGTTAATGATGTTGCGAAGCAAAAGAATATGGGAAAAAAAGGTTAAGAAGTATATGAACAACGACAATTGAGGTTGTTAAGCACACCAAAAAGGGCAAATGTGCTTCCTAAGCACAAGAACAAATGCAACTGCGGTTCATAAGCACAAGATCAAGGGCAAATTATGTTGCAAAGCGCAAGAACACCGTCGAATGAGGTTGTTAAGCACACCAACAAGGGCAAAGGTGGTTCCTAAGCACAAGAACAAATGCAAAAGAGGTTTATAAGCACATGATCTTGGGCAAATTATGTTGCAAAGCACAAGAAAAATAACAAATGAGGTTGTTAAGCACAAGAACAAGAGTAAATGATGTTCCTAAGCACAAGAACAAGAGAAAAAGAGTTTAAAAAGCATATGAACAACGACTATTGAGGTTGTTAACCACACGAACAAGGGCAAATGAGGTTCCTAATCACAAGGACAAATGCAAATGAGGTTCATAAGCACAAGATCAAGTGCAAATTATGTTGCAAAGCGCAAGAACAACGAGAAATGAGGTTGTTAAGCACAAAAACAAGTGTAAATGATGTTGCTAAGCTCAAAAGCAAGGACAAAAGAGGTTAAGAAGCATATGAACAACGACAATTGAGGTTGTTAAGCAAACATACAAGGGCAAATGAGGTTCGTAAGAACAAGAACAAATGCAAATGAGGTTCATAAGTACAAGATCAAGGGCAAGCGAGATTGTTACGCACATGAACAACGCCAATTGAGGTACCCAAACAAGGGCAAATGAGGTTCCTAAGTAGAAGAATAAAGCAAATGAGGTTCATAAGCACAAGATCAAGGGCAAAAGAGGTTGTTAAGCACACAAACTGGGGCAAATGAGGTTGTTAAGCACACAAACAAGGGCAAATGAGGTTTCTAAGCACAAGAACAAAAGCAAATGAGTTTCATAAGCACAAGATCAATAGCAAATTATGTTCCACAGCGTAAGAACAATGACAAATGAGGTTGTTAAGGACAAGAACTGGTGTAAATGATGTTGCTAAGCACAAGAACAAGGGCAAAAGAGGTTAAGAAGCATATGAACAACGACAATTGAGGTTTCAATCAAGGGCAAATGCGGCTCCTAAGAACAAGCACAAGCACAAATGCAAATGATGTTCATAAACGCAAGATCAAGGGCAAAAGAGGTTGTTAAGCACACGAACAACGCCAATTGAGGATGTTAAACACACAAAAAGGGCAAATGAAAATGAGATTCATAAGTACAAGATTAAGGGCAAATTATTTTGGAAAGCGGAAGAACAACGACAAATGTCGTTGTTAAGCACAAGAACAAGTGTTAATGATGTTGCGAAGCACAAGAATAATGGTAAAAGAGGTTAAGAAGCATATCAACAATGACAATTGAGGTTGTTAAGCACACGAAAAAGGGCAAATGAGGTTTCTTAGCACAAGAACAAATGTAAATGAGGTTCATAAGCAGTAGATCAAGGGCAATTTAAATTGCAAAGCGCAAGAACAATGTCGAATGAGGTTGTTAAGCACACGAATATGAACAAAGATGGTTCTTAAGCACAAGAACAAATGCAAATGAGGTTTATAAGCACATGATCAAGGGAAATTATGTTGCAAAACGCAAGAAAAACGACTAATGAGATTGTTAAGCACAAGGACAAGTGTAAATGATGTTGCTAAGCACAAGAACAAGAGCAAAACAGGTTAAGAAGCATATGAACAATGACAATTGATGTTGTTAAGCACACGAACAAGAGCAAATGAGGTTTCTAAGCACAAGAACAAATGAAAATGAGGTTCATAAGCACAACATCAAGGACAAATTATGTTGCAAAGCGCAAGAACAACGACAAATGAGGTTGTCAAGCACAACAATAAATGTTAATGATGTTGCGAAGCATAAGAACAAGGGCAAAAAAAGGTTAAAAAACATATGAACAACAACAATGGAGGTTGTTAAGTAAACGAACAAGGGCAAATAAGGTTCGTAAGCATAAGAACAAATGCAAATTAGGATCATAAGTACAAGATTAAGGGCAAAAGAGCCTGTTAAGAACAGAAATAACACCAATTAAGGTTGTTAAGTTCACAAACAAGGGCAAATGAGGTTCCTAAGCACAAGAACAAATTCAAATGAGATTCATAAGCACAAGATCAAGGGAAAATTATGTTGCAAAGCGCAAGAATAACGACAAATGAGGTTGTTAAGCACAAGAACAGGTGTAAATGATGTTGCTAAGCACAGGAACAATGGAAAAAGAGGTTAAGAAGCATATTAACAACGACAATTGAGGTTGTTAAGCACAAGAACAAGGGTAAATGACGTTCCTAAACACAAGAACAAATGCAAATAAGGTTCATAAGCACAAGATCAAGGAAAAAAAAAGGTTCTTAAGTACACGAACAATGCCAATTGAGCTTGTTAAGCACACAAACAAGGACAAATGGGGTTCCTAAGCGCTAGAACAAATACAAATGAGGTTCATAAGCACATGATCAAGGGTAAATTATGATGCAAAATGCAAGAACAATGACAAAATTCGGTTGTTAAGTGCTAGAACAAGTGTAAATGATATCGCTAAGCACAAGAACAAGGGCAAAAGTGGTTAAGAAGCATATGAAAAACGACAATTGAGGTTGTTAAGCATACAGACAAGGGCAAATGAGGTTCCTAAGCACAAAAGCAAATACAAATGAGGTTCATAAGCACAGGATCAAGGGCAAAAGAGGTTCTTAAGCACACGAACAATGTCAATTGAAGTTGTTAAGCTCAAAAACAAGGGCAAATGAGGTTCCTAAGCACAATAAAAAATGCAAATGAGGTTCATAAGAACAAGATCAAGGGCATATTATGTTGCAAAGCGCAAGAACAACGACTAATGAGGTTGTTAAGCACAAGAACAAGTGTAAATGATGTTGCTAAGCACAAGAACAAGAGCAGAAAATGTTAAGAAGCATATGAACAATGACAATTAATGTTGTTAAGCACACGAAAAAGGGCAAATGAGGTTCCTAAGCACAAGAACAAATGAAAATGAGGTTCATAAGCACAACATCAAGGACAAATTATGTTGCAAAGCACAAGAACAACGACAAATGAGGTTGTCAATAATAAATGTAAATGATGTTGCGAAGCATAAGAACAAAGGCAAAAAAGGTTAGGAAACATATGAACAACAACAATTGAGGTTGTTAAGTAAACGAACAAGGGCAAATAAGGTTCGTAAGCAGAAGAACAAAAGCAAATGAGGATCATAAGTACAAGATTAAGGGCAAAAGAGCTTGTTAAGAACATAAACAACACTAATTAAGGTTGTTAAGTTCACAAAGAAGGGCAAATGAGGTTCCTAAGCACAAGAACAAATGCAAATGAGGTTCATAAGCACAAGATCAAGGGCAAATTATGTTGCAAAGCGCAATAACAACGACAAATGAGGTTGTTAAGCACAAGAACAGGTGTAATTGATGTTGCTAAGCACAGGAACAATGGAAAAAAAGGTTAAGAAGTATATGAACAACGACAATTGAGGTTGTTAAGCACAAGAACAAGGGCAAATGACGTTCCTAAACACAAGAACAAATGCAAATAAGGTTCATAAGCACAAGATCAAGGAAAAAAGAGGTTCTTAAGTACACGAACAATGCGAATTGAGCTTGTTAAGCACACAAACAAGGGTAAATGGGGTTCCTAAGCGCAGGAACAAATACAAATGTGGTTCATAAGCACATGATCAAGGGTAAATTATGTTGCAAAGTGCAAGAACAATGCCAAAATTCGATTGTTAAGTACTAGAACAAGTGTAAATGATGTCGCTAAGCACAAGAACAAGGGCAAAAGTGGTTAAGAAGCATATGAAAAACGACAATTGAGGTTGTTAAGCATACAGACAATGGCAAATGAGGTTCCTAAGCACAAAAACAAATACAAATGAGGTTCATAAGCACAAGATCAAGGGCAAAAGAGGTTCTTAAGCACACGAACAGTGTCAATTGAAGTTGTTAAGCTCAAAAACAAGGGCAAATGAGGTTCCTAAGCACAATAACAAATGCAAATGAGGTTAATAAGCACAAGATCAAAGGCAAAAGAGGTTGTTAAGCACACGAACAACTCCAATTGAGGTTGTTAGGTACACATACAAGGGTAAATGAGGTTCCTAAGTACAAGAACAAATGCAAATGAGATTCATAAGCACAAAAACAACAAGATTTGAGGTTGCTAGGCTTAAGAATACTGACAAATGAGGTTGTTAAGCACAATAACTAATGCAAAATGATGTTGCTTAGCACAAAATGAGATTGGTAAGCACATGAAATAATACCAATGATGTTGATAATTACATGAACAATGAAAAAATAGATTGATAAGCACAAATTTAAGTCCAAATGATGATGTTAAGAACAAGAACAACTGCAAATGGAGTTGCTAAGCACAGGAACAAGGGCAAATGAGCTTTCTTTGCACAAAAACATTGGGAAATGCGCTTGCTAAGCACATAAACAAGAGCAAAAGTAGTTGATAAGTACAATAACAATAATAAATGAGATTGCTAAGCATAAAAACAATAACAAATGAGGTTGTTAAGTACAATTACTAATGTAAATGATGTTGCTAATCACAAGAACATTGGCAAATTACGTTGCTAAGTACGGAAACAAGGGCAAATGAGGCTGCTAAGCAATGCACTAATGCAATTGATGTTGATAATCGCAAGAACAATGACAAATGAGATTAATAAGCACTGGAACAAGGTCAAATGGGGTTTCTCAATACAAAAACACATGATCAAGGGAAATTGATTTGCGGTTACTAAGCATGAGAACAAGAACAAATGAGCTTTCTTTGTATACGTGCATCACCCGACGATACCTCATCACTCCGGCTTTGCCCAAAGAAAGAAACGACCATGAGTATTGTACTGTAACCGATGGCCATGATAGGCACTAACCTGGAGTCTGCAATGAGCAATTGCAAAAGCACAGGTGGTAAATGAATTTCGCGATTTCAAGAAAGAACAATACCGACGATTGGATCCAAATATGAGATCGAGCACTTGAGACACGGATTTGAAGACCAACATATATCCAACGAGGTAAAGATAATCTCATGGATATTTGATGATGCTAATTTGCTATAAATAATATATTATTTTGGGTTTTTGATGGTTACTTGTAAATGGTTGTAATACTAATATACATATGTACTCTTACCACTCATGGGGGAACCTTACTTCATTAACGTCAGTCATGTGGATATTTTAAATTTGATTATGGATTTGGTTTTACATTCTGGTAACTCGGTGGACTTTTGTAAATCATTACAAAAGGACAATAGCAGCTAGGTTAACTAGGATTATTACGTAGTTTTGAAATGGAAGGGCTACATCTGCAAATTTATTAAAAATAAAATAATAAAATAGTGATCCGTCCTTCATCATTTATGAGATGGCATATGAAATTTGGTGCAAATTGAGAATCATTGGATTATCAATAAAAAAAACCAATCAAATTAAGCCGGTATATCTTCAAATTAGTCTATGGATGGTCAATCAATTTCCAAATCGTGTTAAGTTTGATAAACTGCTAGAACACATCTTGACGGCCTAGTGATGAAGGTCACAGTTGTTTTTTTATTAAGTAAAAGTTGAAGGTCAAGTCACCTAATTATTTAATACCTTTATTACTACAACAAATAATTTTTTTTATCTGAGTTTCGAACCATGATCATCACAGTTGTTACAATTACAAATCCCTTTTCTACATACTACAATAAACGATATTTGTTACACATCCCTTTGTGTCTAGGGAGAGGGGGGTGCCCGATGCCCATTGGACCAAACTCGGTTCGATTGGTGGTTTCTACCGTCCGATCCACTTCAAGATCTGTGTGCACAGATATTAAAGTGATACGCACAGATCTTTAAGTGGATCGGACGATAAAAATCACCCATCGAACCGAGTTTGGTCCAATGGGCATCGGACACCCCCCTCTCCCTTGTGTCTAACCTAATTTAAAATATTCTAATAGCATAACTTGTTTTTACCATCTCATGTCTCTTGAAAATTAATATTCACCTAGGACCATGAATTAATATTCTAGGTAACTGTTGGACCAAATGAAAATTCCGTTGCTGATTTAAAACATGTCTAATAATTCTCTGGTTACTAATCGGATTCATGAAAGAAAAATTTAGAGCCTAATTTATCCCTGTGCAATAGTTCAAGGTAATTATGCAAGGCAATTGTACTAATTCGTACTAGACAATGGAGAAAATATTTGGTAAGGTAATTATATGCAAGGCAATTTTCTTCCTTAATTTTTTACTTTGCAAATCTTGAAGATCCATATTGGTGCCATATCAGGGGAAAAGTCCTTGCCAAATTGCAGATGTGTGCATTCACAATATCAATTAGAAACCCAAATATAAAATTTTGCCACAAATAGATTCAATTAAAGAGTAAAAAATATGCAGTTCCATAGTACTGGTACAACCCTTGTGTCAATTAAAGTGTTTTCCAGATGCTTATTTACTACAAGGACAATATCTTTGTTATAACCTGTAATTTTAAATTTGACTAATTATGAATTTCAACCAATTAAAGGAGAATTTAAATCACTAATTAACGAATGAGAATAATAATAGTAATAGTATTGATATTTAAAATTTAATGAGTTCGTAAATAAAGTATAAATTAAAAGCGACGAACATTCGAAACACCGTATAAATTCTAAACATAATACTAACGAAAGTTATTGAGTTAGATACACTTCTATTTGCCTAAAACATAACCTATATATACATTAATTTCCTTGTTTCTAAAATTGAAGAAAATCTGAACCATTGAACCATTCAATATAAAGATCCTGCACGGATCTTGAAGCAACCATATTCTAAAACCCTCCCCACCCTCTCTTTTCCTTCTTCTCCCGTGACTCCCAGAGAGCCCTTTTGGCTCTCCCTCCTCTCTCTCGCTGATCCAGGAGCCCACACCCACATCACCCCCTCTCCCTTTCTCCTTCTGGAGACGAAAAACGACGGGGTTTTTCCCGCTCATATCTCTGCCGCGATCGTCCTTCTGACCTACCTACCTGTCGCTTCACCCACGCGCTCGAAATTGAGAGCGACGACTTTGTCTTTTTTTTTTTTGAGTTGAAGGCCCTTAGGCTTTAATTGAATTGAAAATTGTTCAGTACAACGGTAAAAATAAGCTAGGAAAATTAAAATCTTATCTCTTCTACCTAACAGGAGAAAAAATAATACAACTATGAATTTAACTACTTTTATCTCTAAACAATTGCATAACCAAATTAAAAGTTTTGTCTCTTCTCAGTTCCTGCCAGCGTTAGTTTGTTGAGAACTATATTCCCTGATAAGCTGCATTATAAAATTTCATTGCTACTCCCCACGAGAATCATTGTTGCAGTTGGAAATCCTCCTGGTTGAGTACTGCACGGATGGAGAAATTCGACTCTGAGACTGCTCCCATTGTACCAGCAAAGCTTGTTCCTGTTCTTCTAGCCCAGTTGGCTAAATTGTGTGGCTCCTGTCTCACCTTTCTGGAAACCTTCTGAATTGTAAGTACCTCCTTATGCTGTAGGAATAGTCTACCACCTTCAGCCACCGTTTGAGCTGCTCTCCAACTTGGTAAGTCCTCCACAGTGTTACTTCGAATTGCATTGATGAGGGTCTGACAGTCCGACAAAATTGTGAACCGTGTCTGTGGATTGCCCGTGTACCGGTCCGGTACCAATTGTAGAGCCTGTAGCATTGCCAATGCCTCCGCGTGAAGCGGATCAGTTGCCCTTATCGCCCCGAACCTTATAGCATACAATTCCCCTTTCGCATCGTATCCTGTCACCCCCCATCCCGCTCGATTTGACCCTTCCCAAGATGCATCGACCATTATCACCTCGGTACCGACTGGTACCACCACCTTCTCTGGCCCCTTCATATAAGTTGGTAATTCGTTTCCCACCAGCATTGAATCTCCCACTTCACTGTGTCTCACCTTGGCCAGCACGGATGCCGGTGTTGGTTTTTTGTCAGTGAAAATTGCTTCATTTCTTGCTCTCCATAAGTACCATGCTATTGTTGCCAATTTGCTGACCTGATTCTTGTTGAGCCTTTGTATGATTTCCATTAGCGCTGCTGGAAAGGACAGTGGCAATTGATATACTCTTATGCTCAACTCCGACGCCCACCACGTCGCTCGGGCTAGTTGGCAAAAGAAAAGGGTGTGCATGAGATATTCATTTTCCAAACCGCATCTAGGACATTTGGGGTTGATAGCATGAATCCTTTGGTGCAGTTTTGCTAAGGTAGGTAATCCATCATGGATAGCCCGCCACAGGAAAAACTGAATTCTAGGAATGATCATTTTGTTACTCCATATTTCCTTCCAAGCTGCCATCTGTATTGAGGTATACTGGATAGCAATTTGAATTTGATTGCATAATTTCTGATATCCCTCCTTTGTGGTATATGACCCTCTAGCACTGCACTGCCATATCAACCTATCCCCAATTAGTGAGTCTGCCACTGGTTTTTGAGCTGTGGCTTCAATTCGGATCAGAGCTGTTTCTCCCATCAAAGCCCTTATTTTCTCCTTGTCCCACTGCCCCCCTTCCTCTTGCAGAAGCTCCGCAACCCGGCTGTCTCTCTGGATATTGGAGGTTACCACCCGGGGGGTCCATCCATCATACCAAGGTTGGTTTAACGCCTTTATCTTCGTACCATCACCGACATGCCACATCAAGTCCTCTTGAAAGAAACATTTTAATTTCTGCATCTCTCTTCCCAGTGGACTATAACCCCCTGTGTTTGCATTTGCCCATATCCCCTTCTTAGGGTAATACTTTGCTTGGAAAATTTTAACCCACAGCTTGTCTTGGTCGCTTGCTAATTGCCACACCAATTTGAGGAGTAATGCATCATTAAAAAGTTTTAAATCTCGCACCCCTAGCCCTCCTTCTTCTTTCGGCCTGCACACTTTATCCCAACCAATTAGAGATACGTACCTTGTCTTATCGAGCTTACCCCAGAGGAATTTTCGAATGATTGCTGTGACCGCTTTGACCGTTCTTGTTGGTATTCTTGCCACCGACATGTAATACACCGGCAAGGAAATTAGCACTGCTTTGATCAAAGTTAGTCTACCGGCGTGAGAAAGTAGGTTTGCCTTCCACCCCGATAATTTTTCCTGCACCTTTTCTAGCAGTTGCTTGTGTGACAAATCTCGGCCTCCCCCTGCCTGTGTCACCAGAATACCCAAATATCTCTCTTGGTCTTGTGCAATCTTTGCCTCAAATTCAGTCATGACTGTTTGCCTTACATCTAGTTCACATTTTTCACTGAACCAAAGTGTTAATTTTTGGGGGTTCACCATTAAACCCGAGTGATCTGCAAAGTGGTTGAGGATGCCTTTAATTTGCCTAACTTCCCCTATTGTTGCATTTCCAAAAATCATCAAGTCATCCGCATACATCAAATGAGTGATTCTTGGTGCCGAATGTGCAAGTTTAATTCCCTGTATTCTCTCTTCCCGTAATGAATTTTTGAATTTTGTTGTTAGAAATTCCATTACAAGAATAAATAGGTATGGGGAGAGCGGGCACCCTTGCCTTAGTCCTCTCGACGGTTTTAGAAAGCCGTCCCCTTGTCCATTGACTAAAATGGTAACTCTACTCATTTCCATGCACTGTCGAATAAGGGTAATTAAATCATTTGGCATTCCTATAGCCTTCATGGCTGCTATCACAAATCGCCAATTAACGGTATCGAAAGCTTTTGTGATATCGGCTTTTAGTGCAAAGGATGCGGCCTTGTAACTTGATGCTTGGAATGAGTGTAACACCTCCTTGATGAGGATAGTGTTATCGGCAATGTGTCGACCTTTTAGAAAGGCCGTTTGGCTATTTGAAATAATTCGCATCATATGCGGTTGGAGCCTATTAGCAATTATTTTCATTAGAAGCCGGTACATCATATTTCCGATGGTGATAGGCCGGTAGTCGTTCGGCCTTTGTGCTTGTTCCATCTTCGGAATCAATACTATTTGGCTTCGTAGCCAATCCTGTGGTGGTTTGCCTTCTTCAAAAGTCTGTACCATGGCTTTTGTGATACCCTCTTTAAAAGTGCTCCAATGTGACTGTAGTAACCGTGCCGTTATCCCATCGGGACCCGGTGCCTTATCGGGCCCCATTTGGAATAAGGCCTCTTTCACTTCGGTTTCTGTTGGTGGTTTGGAAAGTGGCTGCTGGGCCGAAATTGGGATGGATTTCAAATCAGTTTCATTTATTTGCTGAAAAAAGAGGCTTATCTCTTCTTCACTCTTCTGTTCTTGAGGTTGTCTGTATAAATCTTTAAAGAAATTCACAAACTCTAATCTGATCCCCGCCTCTGTTGTTACCAATTCCCCAGTTTCTGTCTCAACATGTGTAATTTGGTTTCTCCTTCTCCTGTTTGTGGCTACCACATGATAAAAAGCCGTATTGCGGTCTCCTTCCGCATTCCACTGCAAGCGAGATCTCTGTCTCCAATAGTCAGACAAATCAACTTCCGCTTGATAGTACTCTTCCAAAAGGCGATTTTCCTCTGCCCTATCCTGCAAACTCGGGTGTATGGTCTGAACTGCCAATAGTCGGCTCTGTATTTCACTCAATCGAACTTGTGGGCTTTGCACTGTTTTGGTCCAGCTGCTTATGCGATTCCTTAGTAATTCGGCTCTGACAGGCCAAGGCAAATCACTTGTGTCATTCCACTTCTTTTCACAGACCTCTCTGAATTCTGGATGGTTAAACCACCATTTCTCAACTTTAAATTTTGTTTGTTTAAGCGGTTTACCATGAGCTCTTAAGAGGATTGGGGCGTGGTCGCTATGGACCCGCGGAAGATGGTTGACATAGGCATTTGGAAAATGTTAAGTCCATGATGCGGTTGCAACAACTCTGTTGAGTCTCTCAAATATCTCCTTTGAGGTGTCTTGCCCATTTGTCCAAGTGTATGATGGCCCCTTAAAGCCAAGATCGATCAATCCTGTGTCAAAAAGGAACTCCTTGAAATTCTTGTTATTTGCATTTGTATTTGGATCCCCTCCGTATTTCTCTTGCATGTTCGCTATTGCATTAAAATCACCCATCACATAAACTTCTTTCTCCCTATCTACAATCTGTTTGACTGTTTCCCAAATTACTCTATTCCCCGTGTGGACCGCGTCCCCATAAACACACACTAAGGACCAGCCCTGATTTTGACTCGTTGCACTCTTGCATGAATTACATTCCTAGACTTGTATATCACTTACACATCCACACTCTGATCCCACAAAAGCCACAACCCCCGGACCGACCTCGAGCCTAGGCACAAACTCAAAATTTGGGAGAGGTTGGTTTTGTAAGAATAACTCGGACTTCGTTGAGAGCATTTTGTTTCTACAACAAAGGCAATGTTAACCCGTGTTGCACGGCGCGTTCGACTCAGGAATTCTCTCTTTCGTGGCCCTCCGATACCACGGCAATTCCAACAAATGAGATTCATATGTGTGGTGGAGGCGAGTCCCTTCTCGCCTCCACTACTTTCTTCTTCTTAGCTCGGGAAGATTCAGACTCTCCCCTTGCTGTCTGTCTCAGCTTATAGTGAGAAATGTTCCTTGACAAATCATCATGCTCTATAATCTAGAGACCTTCACTTCTTTCATTGCGTTTCCTTCCTGTTTGAATCATGAGTGGTGTTTCGGCCTGGGCTTGGAAAACCATATGCTGAATGTTTAGGTTAAGATCTGGCCCAGTTTGGAATTCCTCAGTTTGGTATGGTTCGGTTTGGATTGGGTCTGGGCCATGTGTGTTTAAGGTAAGGAAAGTGTGTGTGTTTGGATCTGGGTTGTTTCTGTTGTGTGTAGTTGAGTTTTCAGGCCTAAAGGGGGGTATGGGGATTTCAGGCCTGCTTTGGTTCTCTTCTCCCTGTTGGGTCTGTTCATCCTGAGAGCTGCCTTGGCCTGTTTGAGATGGTTCTGGCTGGGTAATAAGAGGAAGTTTACTGGGGTCATTCAACCACGGCCCAACTTTTGGTTTAGTCAGCCTTCTCATTTCTGGGTTATCGCAGTATCTAACATCCACTGTCAGACGCTCCATTCTCTGTTTATCCGGACAATTTTCATGTTCATGTCCAATATGGGTACAGAAGAGACACACTTTTGGTATCCTTTCATAAGAGAGATATACCGGGAAAGCTCCTATTTCCGGGTGTGTTACACTCAGCTTATCTAGCAATTTGTTGTCTACTGAAATCATAACTTTTACCTTATAGAAGTGTGTATGTCCCGAGAAGGCCTCCGTTACCTCTGACATGGGTGCCCCAAGTTTCTCCGTCAGTTGAATAACTCCTTCATGAGACAGTGTTTCTGGTGGGATGTGGTGAAACTGGACTCCCACCTCCATACTGGATACCGTGCGATTAGCTAGGTCGGAAGGCCCATGCACTCTTCTTGCTATCACCGCGTCAGACCGGTATAACCATATTCCTCTACTCATCACATGGTGCATATCTCTTCTATTTTGGAATTGCACTAAGAACACATTTTTTGCTATAGGTGCTATTTTTGTGTCCGGATGTGCAGCCCAGATACGTCTCATGTTTGTCAGAAAGCTATTCTCAATGATTTGTCGTTCTGTGACCACTCGGACCATGGCAGTCAAGGTCCAATCTCGGCTATTGATTCCATCTTGCTTAATTATTACTCGGTTTTCATCTTCCTACCCCGAACTCAAGGCCGCAAACCATGCAATAAATTCATCATCTGTGGTTTCCATGTGTCTAGTCTCTGTTTTGTTTTGAGGCTGTTTGTTTGGGTGTATGTAGGTTAAGAATTTGTTTGAAGAAGGAATTGGTTTTATGTTGTTTGTAATAGGTAGGCTGGAGGCTTCTATGGTTACATTGAGGCTCTGGGAAATATTGTTGGGTTCATTAATGGACTCTGAAGGTTTGTGGGCCTGTATATTGTTTTTGTAGTTATTGGATTTGCAGTTATTTCCTTTTTCTTCCAAAACAGTCTGCATCTTGCTTGAGGCGTGCTCCTTCCCTTCCTCTTTTAGGTTGTAGCATGCTTGCTTTTCTTTATTGTTGGCATGTTTTGATTGGGCTATTTGGCTATTTATCAGGTCAGTAAGAGACAGTTGAGGTGTAATGGTAACCTGTCCAATGTTAATTGTAACGGATACCTGATGAATAATTGAGAAATCTCCAACTGAGACTGCCACTTTTTGCTCTGCGCCCGAGTAAGTACTCCAGTTTCCCTTTGCGCCCCCCCACTTGTCTGCATTGTCCAGTTTCTCTTTTGTTTCTGCTATGCATTTTGCTCCTGCTCTTGTTTCTGGTGAGCCATATCCAGCGGGCATCTCCCTTTTTGGTCCATCATGAAGCTGCAGGTGCTCATCGGTGGCCGACGGGGAGGAACCGGAGTCTGACCCAGCTGTCTGTCCCTGGATGTATTCCAACCACAATTTATGGGCTTGTAACAGTGAATTCCTGACCCTTGTGTCGTTATTTTCATTTTCCCCGGTATCTCCACTTCCCTGATCAGCTCCATCACCCTGTTTTGCCCCAGGTGGTACCCAATCAGTGTGGTACCATTGCTTGATCTGAAAGTAGCATTCCTTCCATCTCCCATCGAAAGGCAGGACCGAGGAAAAAGGGATGCGATAGGGGTCTACACACTGAAACCAGGCATGGATAACTGATCTATTAGTGCCCCTTAAGTCTGCCTCTTCCACATAGCACATCTCCCCAAATTCAGCGATTACCTTATCAACGTACTCCGCTTGCCAGAATTCTCGCGGGAAATTCCTGATCTTAAGATGGACCATGTATGGTTTCCTATGTTGGTAAGATATTTCGTCCCTCATCCAGGAGCTAAAGTACCATCCATCAGTTAGGCCCCAGTTCGAGCCACTTTCTATTACATTGTTTTTTGTCAGTGTATGAGGGAGTTCAATCATGTATGCATTAGTGGATATCCTCCAATGTGGGTAATCTTCTTTGCTCCCACCATACATGTCAGTTAGAAATTTAAGAACTGTTGTTATGGAGCCCATTCCATTTCTATTGTGACACCCACCTGCGAGTACTACAATCGTTCTTTCTAATTCTTCTCTCTTCACTTCATAGTTATTATCTGCTTTGAGATAGACACAACCTCTCTCCACTTGCTGTGCACAATATGGGAATGTTCTTGACATATTGGTTTGTTTGATTTTGAGTTGTGCTTGTTGTATTTGGTGGAAATAAGATAATGCGTGTTGGTAGGTGAAAGTTGTGTGTGAGTAAAGTCTTAGGTAGTTGGTAAAAAGTTGAGGAGAGGAGGCCTTATCTACTGAGAGTAAAAGCTTACAGTTGAGAAATGGAGAGGTAAAGAGGAACTTGATAATAAATGTATTTCTAGTTGGTAGAAATAGTGGTAACCATTAATGTTGTATGCAGGAGTGTGGCTTTGCTCAATCGCCCTCTATCGCCTTCTCCATCTCCATGCGACGACTTTGTCGCTCGAATCTGTCAGAACGGTACGCCTGACCCCTTTAAGGGTTGCTCTCTCTCTCTTGCGTGGTGACTCTTTTTCCTTCTCTCCTGACTTGAATTTGAAATCCCTCTCTCTCTCTCCTTTCCCTCTTTTCTATTTTGCCTCTGTGACATTTTTCGCCGGAGCTTTGAGCTTGGCCGGTTGTGCTTTGTGCTTGTTCCTTGTTTGATTCTGGTAGTGAAGGTGCCCTATTCTGGGTGCTGCTGATTTTTTTTCCATTGACGGCCGTTCTTGCTACCTTCCTTGTGGTTTCGCTTTTGTCGGGTAAATTCCTTGAGCACCCCCCTCTCTTTTATTTGATGCCGGATGTGTGTATGCTGTGTTGCTTGTTGGTTTTTATTGGCACCGATTTGGTACGGTTTTTGCTTTGTTAACTGGTACTTGATACCAGTGGTACTGCTGTTGGCTTGGGTGCTTGCGTTTTGTTTCTAACCTTGCCTCTGTGAAGGTGGTGCTGCCTTGGTTGATTTATGGGGGTTGAACCTGATCTGTGCTTGGTTTGTGCTGTGTGTTTTTATGGTTATGCGACGCTAGTACCAGTGGTACTGGCCCAGTGTGCCGACCTTTGCCCCTGTTACTATTTGCTGATACCGAATTTTTGTGGTGCTTGTCTGGTTTGTATGTTTACCAAAACTTGAACTTGAACTTGACAGGGACCAATATGTAAATACATTTCTTTTTAGGGTTTTTGTGTGAAATTATAATCCTTAAACTAATAAAAATAAATTGAGGGGTTTGGGTGCAAAACATTAACGATATAATTTTGGTAAAATGTGGGGGTCTAACTAGAAACTTGATTTATATATGGTAAAGTGAGGGGATTCGGCCTTGGCCGAAAGTTTTGCATTTATATTTTGGGCTTAGCCCAAACTCAAGAAAAATAGCATAAAATCTAAATTAAATAACTATATATATGAGTTGGTTTTAAATTGGGTAATTTTATTGTGTGGGCTTAGGCCCAATCCGAAAATAGTATAATTTATATATATATAGTTTTTAAAAATTCAAATGGGCTTAAGTTAAAACATTTAGGGAGGAAAACTTTATACATGCAATACAAATCATAGGATAGAGCACCATTTAATTTCGTCACGAATCCGATCAAGATACGAATAGGGAAGGTAAAAGTAGAACGCGCATTTAGGAGTAATGGTTAATTAAATTAATCAAGTAAAAATGGGATAATAACTAATTAGGGTCTTGAAGCCTCCTTTCGGTAGGCTCGACTCGAAGTTGTAAAAATCGTTAAAAATGGACTTTGGGGTTTTAAAAATACAACCACACAACGTTTTAAAAACTTCTTTCAAAAAAAAAATTATTAAAATTTAAAAAGGGTACAACTTAAAATCGGAAAAATACGGAAACTTTAAGATCGGGAGATGATTAGACTAGCCTTGGTACATTGCCTCATAACATAACTTGAGCAAATACAAAGACCAAAATGGGAACTGTATGATCCCGAAATACATTTAATTAAAAATAATTAAAGTTAGAATTTAATTTTTAATTAAATAAATTAAATACTGTTTAGAATAAAACTTCATATTTAAATAAATAATGTTAATTGGAATAACTTAAATCAATTTCGTTGCTAATTAATAAGGACAATTAATTAGCAACAGGATACAATCTTTTCACGCATTCTTGAAATTTGAGACGACCAACTTATGATATGGTTTAAATAGTAATAAAATAACAACCTCGCAAATTTTAAATTACTAAATTAGATAAGTGACTCTAATAACGAATGAAAAATTTAGAATAGATAGACATAAGAAAATCCTCGCGTAGAACCTCGTAAACCGCAGTTAATTAGTTACGAATATCTCGACGTCCTGAATTATTATCAACAACCCACCTCACGACGAGTTGTTGAAAGTAACGAAAAAAAAAATAAGGGAAAGGGTACGTAATCTAGCTGAAATTTTAATTAGTTTAAATTATAAATTACAGATCCGCATATTCCATACGAGCACGATCCGTGGACTGAGCCGACTGACGCACCGGTTGGAGCATACGCGGACCCTACCACCTTCGCTGAGGGTTAGTCGTTGCGTCTTCAGCCTACAGGTGTGGGATATCTGAATTATTTCTTTTGTGGGCGTACTCTTACCAAGTCGTTCCACTTGACTTGACATCCGCATTTTATTTTTAAGTAGATGCATTGAAACTGTAGAGCATGTTTATTCTTTCTGCATTGTAGGTAGAATTGCATAATCCCCGATAAATAAAGAATTTATTGTTTATTAGGAGTAAGGTAAGGAAATAATATTATATATATTATTATTAGAATATTAGGTTATTAGATTGCCTTCTTCTCGCAGAAGTCAATATATTATTGCATATTTATACGCATGCATTGGTGAGAGCTGAGTAGAGACTGAATGACTGCGCTCCGGCTTGTGGAATGGGACACGAGTTGGCCTCGCAGCCATTGAGCCGGGGTGTCACTTGACTTTCCGAATGGTGTTCTAGGACTTATATTATATGTATAAACTTGATTATGTATTCATTCGATCATTTTACCATAACGTGTGGGCCGGACTCGAGCCCTGAGGCACGAACGATTCTGGAGTGATCTCCACCTACATTAGGAGCTACATTGCCTAGAACGGAATTCCACCCTTGTGGAATTGTGTGTGTGGGTACATAAGGCCGGACGCGAGCCTTGATGTACGGGCTGGACTCGAGCCCCAAATCCTATTGATCTGGCCAGACGGTAGAGTTCTCACCTGCTCATGAGGGATGGGATTAACAATTTTTACGACTTGCATTGTATGATTTCTCTTATTTTATATGTTTGGTTATGGATCGTTTTAGAGAAAGGAGCACACACCGAATTGAGATATGTCAATCGGCTAGCGTGCTAATCATATGAGGCAATGCTCGGTGTCAATAGGCAACGTGTATCATTGGACTCTTTGATCGCAGTCCATAGACATATCTTGAGGATCTTTGATCCGATTAGCACAGCACGGGCTGACTATTGTTCGTACTATTATTATATAAATTCTACACTCAGTATTCCGATACTGATTTCTCCGATTTGACTATCAATAGTTCTGCTTGGCATACTAGAGTAATTGCATCATGATAAAGACTAAAAATATTTTGATTTCTATTAGATACTGAGATAGGGACACACAATTGCATATTAAATTGTAAAAGCATAACAATATTTTAATATTAAGTTAAAGTGCTTTGATTATAGAGGACCCCTGGAGATATAGTTCTGGGTCACATACTGGGTGATTTATCACTCACCCACAAGTTGTTTTGTGGGTTTTAGGTACAGATTCTGGCAATCCATAGCAGGAGTTGTCAGCAACTGTCCCCGAAGGCCACTCCGTTGATGATTAGGGTTAGCTCCTAGTTGATCTGCGATTCCGTGTTTGTCGCTTGGTATACGGGATTGACAGATCGTTTACTATCTTTTGGCTAGATTTTGTTGTAGTATGTGACATGGATTGTTATATTATATATATATGTTGTTTACTGATATGTGACTGATGTGACTTGTTTACTGATATGCTTATTTATTATCGTTCTTAGTCTTGTGTGTTTAATTGTTAATAAACACGAGGCGGGGTTGATCACACCTAAATTCAGAAATTCTAGTTTGGGGTGTGACAATCTTAACATGTAACAAATTTTCCAAAGCTGTTTTGAAGCAGCTTATGATCAATTATGAATTATTAATCATAGTACATAGCAAATTTTGAGGGTGGAGGCGGAGGGATACAATCTTCTAATTTACCACTTACCAAATGTTCTGACTGGTTCCTCTCATGAACTTTCTTGATGTACGCAGAAGCACGGATATTGATGGGCTCGTTTAATCCATCTGAGTCGACCACATAAGAACAGTTGTCAGCATTTGTATGCTGTGCAAAATTTTCTGGCCTTCGCCGTGCAGCCAATGATGGTTGTCCAAGTGCCATTCTGGAAACCACCAAGGATGACATCCTGATTAGGTTCACTACTACCTTGGCAGATTTTTCACAAAAGGATGAATTGGTCTTTTGTTTTGCAGCTTTGGAAGGAGCCATTGGGGTTAAGATGAATGGATGTTTGCAGAATTAATGTCACATATATAGCCAAATTTTCAACAAGTTCATTTGGTTCCATGTGACATGCATTAGGAAAATTAGCCAAGCTAGGGACTGCTAGGAGTATTTTTCAATACAAAACCTAACTGTAATTGAACACAATAGTTCTTTTTGCAGTGCCTTAGGACATTGAGTACCAAATCCAGAAAGCATATTATTTCTCTCAATATTAATTCTTTTTGCAAGTGGGATACCATTTTTTTTCTCTTTCAAGTTTCCATAGATTTGTTTAAAAAAGAGTGAGGCTATGGTAATATGCATACCACAGATCAAACTGTGCTATGGATCCATACCATATCTCTATTTTTACCGATCCGTCAAATATAATCCTCATATCAAAATATACTTGTAGATCAAATTTTATATTTTTCTTACTATTTTTTGGTTAGATCACTAGTGGAAAATGTGACATCAGTATCAGCACATCAGGGTCGGATATGGAAATCAGGCGATACTGATTGTCATCTGAATCGGGTAAAATAATAAGCCGTTACTAAAAATAATAATTAGTAACGGTTGTTTATAGACGACCGTTATTGATTGGGTCAGACAAATTAAGGACGGTCATTTATAAACAGCCGTCGTTACTGATTGTTACTTTTAGTAACGATCGTTTATAAACAACCATTCTTGATACTATTAGTAACGGTTGTTTATAAACGATCGTCCCTGATTCTCATTTTTAAGAACGGTTGTTTATATAACCGTTACTGATTGGTTAACTAAATATCCGATTTAAAGGTAATTTCATAATACCGCGAAACATTTTGACCTAAGTCCTGCTCCTCAATTTCATTGCCGCTCATTATTTTAGCCCCTCTCAAATTTGCACCGCTCACACTCTCTCTCTCGCGTGCTCACTCCGATTAGGGTTCGATCTGTCTCTCTCTCGTGCTCGCGCGTTGCACCTCCCTCTCATTGTGCCCTTTCTCTCACGACACCAGGCGCATCGCACCTCGCCTCCTCCCTCTTGCGACATGACCATCGCACCTCGCCCCTTCTCTCGCACGACCTGAGCCTTAATCCCTTCACCCATTTATTCAGGTAGTCTCGCACTTCGCCCCTCCTGCCTTATTGCTTCAAAAGCCCTAAACCCTAGTTTCTCCCTTCGTCCCTGATTGGTGGTAATTAACGGTTATTATCTGCCAATCTTGGTGTAGTAACAGGTACATTAATTTCTATCAAATTTCATATAATATTTAATTTGTTTAATAAATCTGTCTTCAATTTAATCAAACTGAAATTTTGATACAATGCCTGTACCTGTTCAAACAATGCAGGGAAGCATCTGGCAGAACTATGTAAGATGGAATATCTAAAATTCATCAAATTAATTCTCTGGATCCTGCTCCTGCGGCAGCTTCAGCAGCAGGTATTGAAGAAGTATTGTTTTGGACTTTTTTTTTTTTCTGATTTCTATACTGTGCTCTTATGAACCTTATGTTAATCTTTTTTTTTGCAACTTGTTCTTATTTCTGTACTGTTTTTTGGAATAGTACTGCTACGAGGGTCATACAAAGAGAGCATTTGTGTAATTTACCATGTTTCTTAATGTTTTAATTTTTTTTCTTTCTGGAAAGGTGTTGGAATTTAAAGCAATTCAATTTATCCAAATGGAGGGTTATGATTGATACTTCATACTTCTAACTTGAAGTGAAATTTAAAGCAATTCATTTTATCCTAAACTAAAGTTTATTTACTTCGTAGGTATATGGAATGCGCATATGGTTATTGGGGTTTGATACAAGGACTACTTTATTGGAGTTGATTAGTACCTTGGTACGTTATTCATTCATGGTGACATCATTTAATTTTTCGGTATCACCAGCTGGTAAAGTTCCAATCGAACAAGTTCAGCCACCAAATAGTAATTCTAGGTGGCTGCAGGGACTGGACCAAAACTAATATTGATCAAAATTAATATTAATAGATGACAGACCGGACCAAAACTAATACAAAAAATTGTTGTTTACTTAATCATTGTTAAATTTAGTACTTGTTCATAAATGAGGTATGTATATCATGTTGAGATTGTATACCAGTTTAATTTAAAAATTACTGGTAACATAATTTAGTTTAGTAATTATTAATATGTATGCCTAGGTAATGCCAGCACAGGGTTCATTTCTTTTTATCTGATAAACAAGTTGCTCGCCATAAATAATACACAAGTAATTATTAATATGTATGCCTAAGTATGTTTCAAGCATGATTAGGAAGGTATACTCCCCTCTATCATAACTTATACTAAATTTTGTGATTGTTTTGTTATCTGAGCTCACCATTTTTATCTTTTAATTTACTGTATTAATTTATTGTATTCATTGTGAGGTGGTACTCTTCTAAGGCTACAGATCAAAGGGTGTCCTTGGGCTAACACAGAGAGCTTGCATGAAGGTTTTGCTGGACCACAGTGCTGATGTACTAGTTCCTCTTGTTCAATTTTCTCTTTTGCTCAAATAATATGCAGGGTTATATATATAGATTGGTTGTTTGATTAAGGTATAATTTTACTATTTGTGGAATTAGTTAATGTAATTTGTATTATGAAAATGTGGTATTATTATTGTGTTATTTAGTAAAATTTGAATGTAAATGTGGAATTAATATGTAAAATTTCTATTGATATTTGAATTAGTGATACTCTGTGCAGTGTGTTAATACCTACATTTTGCATATAAATAAAAATAAAATAAAAATTCAGCTACAGTAACGGTCATTTATTAAATAGCTGTCCTTGAAAGTACTTTCAGTAACGGTCGTTAATAAACGACCGTCTTTGAAAGTACTTTCAGTAATGGTTGTTAATAAATGACCGTCCTTGAAAGTACTTTCTATAACGGTCGTTTATTAACGACCGTTCTTAATAGTCATATTTAGTATTGGTTATTTATATGACCGTCCCTGATTGTTGAATCTGTAACGGCTCTTTAACCATTACTTGATTATTAGTACTATTAGTATCGCCCCTTAGTCCGTCCCTGATGCCTGATTTTCCACTAGTGGGTTCAAAGTCGCTATTTTTGGATGGCTGGAATTTTCAAATCAAGTGATTTTCAACCTATCTAAAAAAATTCTAAAAATATAATATTTGGTCTGCAAGTATATTTTCATATGAAGATCAAGTTGAACGGTTCAGATCGATTGTTTGAACTTTAAAATCGGAGATATGAGTCCATAGTGGGCCCTTGTGTAATATGCATCTTACCATAGCCCACTAAAAATAAATAAACAAAGGAAGTAAGGTTTGAATAATTATTGAAAGAATGCTTGTAATGCATGACCTCAAACTTAATTGATTCTGGAAGATCAATTTGTTAAATAAGCTCTCAGTTTTGGAGAAATATTTATCGGAGCTATAGTGCCTCATAATTCTTCTTTGGCCACCATTTTATATCTATTAAGATTCCAGCTCTGCATATTGTTAAGAAAAATGATGTTTCTAAAGAGTAAAGAAGAACATACTGGTGTTTTGAGATATTTCAGAAATTTTTTGGAAGTTTCATATTCCCTGTTCCATTATGCATGTGCTTCTAAGACTCATCAGTCATCTGTCTAGAAAAAAAAAAAAATTCTTTTACTGGGTCTTCTTCTTTTCTTTGCTTCATCTCTAGGTATTATTAGAAAACCAAAGAATAGTATGTAGGACATATTCTCTTTTATGTTTGTTGGATTAAAATTGGTCTAGATGAGTTAAGCATGGATCAATCATACATGTTTATTATTTTCTAAACAAAGCCTATTTAATTAGGATGCGCATATTTTCTTAGATCATATAAAGAGGAGAGCACTACAGCAGAATAAAATATAAATAATGAAAAATAAGTTCCAGATTCTCCATGTGTGAAAAGGATGTAAAGAGAAACATTGCACAGCGCATAAGAACTGATTCAGGGAGAAAAGACATCCATAATTTGTTGATTAAGTACATATAGTTCATCAGCTTGATCTTAATTTGGCTTTCTTTCTTCTTATCGTTTTATTTTCCATTTGGATAGTTTATTGGATAACTTGTATCCCACAAATATGTCTTCTTCTTATTTTTACCTATATAGCAGAGGTAAGACTGTAAGAGATTGTGGGTAGTTTATTTTTTTTACCTCTCGAAAATATCACCTTATATTTGGATATTTTTTTTTTTACCTATATCCCACATTATTACTCAAGTAGAACAGTCACTAACATCTCAAACAGGTTGTAATTATTTCACAAGTACATATATAAGCATATATATGAAGGGAATTCCAAATACAGTAGGCAATATATAATGTAACTATCAGAAATGCAAATGAACTCAAAACATCTATTCTCGTGCACTATAGAAGGAATTGTACATCTTCCTGATATACTCCTCAGCTCTCTCGTCAACACCGCCTTCTACATTGATCAAATAAACAGTAGTCGGATTCTGGCTCCTCGCTTCAGTGAACCGCATAGATGTTTTGGTTGTCTGAATTTGAGGTGCTTTTTTCGCCGGTGCAATTTTGGTGGCTCTATCAAATTTGGGAACATAGTTTCTCCATGTTTCCTTGGCAGAGCTCATGATGTTTGGTTGTTAAAAGAATTGTTTTGCGGATGCAAACGTTGGTTGGTTATGTGATCGGAGTTGATGGGGAACGATATATAGCAAGGGTTTCTATTTATACCCTATGATTGATTATTTTATTTTATTTTTTACTTAAATGATTGATCAATTGCTTAATTGGGTTGGAGGAACTTTTGTGGGGTCTAGAATGTGGTGGGGCTGTTGATGAGACCTTTTGTTGTTTTATCTTAACATTTGTGTTTCACATTATGGCATCGCTATCGCTACAACTGTAATTACCTCGAAATTTCATTATTGATTTGGACTTTCGGATAGGTTATGTTTGTAACAATTCAAATTAGTTTATGATTTATTCATTATTTAAAAATCAGAATTCATGTATAAAACAAATTTCAAGATTAATATAGTGTAGACGCACAACATATATATCTTTGCCGATCTAGTCATTCCAGTAGTTATCCTCTTCTGTTTCTTATTCGTGTCAGATATACACACCAGCGACAGCAGTTGCGTCTCTGTTAATATCTACACAAAAATGTTGACAAACTACTGTAATTCAGTATGCTAATACCGGATTGACAGCCCCTTATTGTCTCTCTGTCTCTATCTCTCTCATTTTTCTAAAATAAAGTGAACAGAGTAGCTAACTGAAAACTGAACTGATGTAGTATATTTATGACAGTATGCGCCAGTTTGTTTGAGCCTTTTTTTATTGGCACCAATTTGTTTGAGCATTTTAAGAAGATCTTATCCTGATAGAATAGATCAGATCATATTAGAGCAGAAATTCAGACTCAACCCAATATAACTTGATACATATTACAATTATAATTAACTATTAATATGACCTAAAAGATTTTGGCTGTTAGTACATTTTTAATAATTGATGTATTGTTTCTATTGGTTTTTTAATTTATTTATTTTGCATGCAAGGAGAAATTATTTTTTTAGCACTACGCATGCGGGGTTGTTTAAATCCGTTTGGAATGTATATATATTTGTTAATTAATTACCTAATTTTCAAAATTTATTTATTCTTCACGAATTGGTCAAAATTGGGGTGCAAAGGTTCTTTCTTCCTTTTTACATTTAAAGCATTCAAATTAGGATTTCCTCAAAATTTCCTATAAGTTGCTCGTAGCTTTTTTTTTTTTTTTTGGTTCTTTTAAGTTAAAAGTTAGGCCGGAATAATTCCTAGTGGAGTTGCTATGTTTCGAAACAGAAGAGTACCGGTTAATACTGATACACGCTCAGAAATAATAAGATAATTAAATGATGACAAAGAAAATTATATTAGAAGGACATAATACAAATTAATTATTTTAACTATTTTTTTTAATAAAAATGGGATTAACCCTTCGAACTCTTAATATTTTTTTAATTAGTTATACGAGTATTAGTTACCGAAATTTATATTTGGATAACTCTATTATGTAATGCTTGACCCTTATGATCGGTAAGGATGTGCTTCTGAGTTGTAGTAGAGAAGAGGGGGGAGAAATAGGAGTCCAATCCTCTTAGGTAATTCAAATTTTGAGTTTGGATCCAAGCCGTCCTATTAAAATTTGGATCAATCTAGTGCAAGGTGCAATACACGGGTCACTTTAATGTATATTTTTTCCAAAACAAATTCACAAATTGAGTTATCTTAAGGGAATGTTTGGTTGTCACAGAATTATGTGGATGTGACTTTTATGAGTACAGGACCAACAAGTTGATTTGCTAGAACTCATACTCATGGGAAAGATTGTGAAAATGTACTTAAATACATGTTCGGCTGTATCGTGAGAATAGCTGTAGAAAATTCTATTTTTCTTTCTACAATGCTTGATAGTAATATCATTATTCTTATTAATAATTTTTTAATATAATTAAATAAACGAATTAAACAAGAACACAACAATAATTATTAATATTACTCATGATGAGGTTTTTGCTCATAAACTTGTTATCCAATTAATTACAGATGAATTAATTAAAAATAAATTAGTAAATTGATTATTGATGCTTAATTTGCTTAAAAATACAAATATGCATCTTTTTTTAATTTTATTATACTGAAAATCATTGTTGTTTATCAAATAATTTGAATTTATTATTATATAACAACAAATATTATAAATTAACTTACAATTTTAAAATAGATTAATTTAGTTGTAACTTGTAACCAAAATTTAAAAATTAAAATTGAGACGAGTCAACACTAAGTATACGCTTAAAAAAAAGTAGAAGAAGGAGCACTAATTAATATAGCTGCACAAGCATCGTTTGGTGTAGCGGGTCATATTGTGTGCCGGGTTATCTTGGTGGTTCCCTTTACTATCGAGCATAGTGACAAATCAATTATTCGGGTTCGGTTCGGTAAGGTCAAAAATTCGTAATTCGGGAATAATTCAGGTATAATTTAGGAATGATTCGGTATTATTCGGATCAGAGATCTCAGTTCTGTAAGGGAGCAAAAATAAAAAAAATAACCAAAAAATAAAATTCTGGAAAAAATTCGGAAAAAATTCGTCAAATTCGGAAATAATTCATAAAATTAGCAAATTATTCGGTCAAAGTTCTGTTAACCGAATAATTCGTTGTTGGTTCGGCATCACAAAAAAAAGAATAATTCGCAAATAATTCGGGTATTATTCACGAATCTTGTCACTATGCTATCGAGTACACCATATCATGGGATCTTTTTTCTGGGATGAATTTTATGCATCTGTTGTCAACAATCGATGTAGTCGGTTAAGAAGCGGGTCGGCGGTTCCTCTATTTGACTTATAGGTCATTCTGTTTTCACTAAGTAATTGATTATGGAAGGCAATAGCAGAATTAGAAAATTTGAATAAGAGAGACTAAATTATAAAATATATAATGTGGAATGTAAAAATGAAGCTACAAAATTTGAATAGAGAAGGCTAAATTATAAATACAATAAATATGAAATGTAAAAAATAATGTGATCACTAGAAATTGAATCTAAGACCTTTCAAATATTAACTGAAATGATAACTACTAGACTACTGATACATTTGTCATTTTACGAGAGAGGCTTATACCATAAATTGGTTTTATAAGCTCAAATGAGGAATTTCTGAGAAATAAAGGCAGTTGAGACTGACAATCTAACACGTTAGTAATCTTATAGCAGATTATTTGATAGCCACTATCAAGCTCTTTCTCAAAAAAAAAAAAAAAAAAAAAAATCCTATAACAGATATAGAAATCATTGACGTCCATCTTTTTACTCTTTTATTTTAATTATAGTTGTACCTTTATTAGCTAAAATCAAGAGTGAAGCCAGCCTCTCCAACTATAAATATTAAACACACAATTAAAATCAAACATATAAATTTTTCATACTAAGAATTATAATCAATCTTACAATACTTATAACATTTTACTCTAAATTATATATAAATATAATTTTTACTTATAAATATATAGATATATTCAATATGAATGAATCCATTCCCGACTAAAATTATATGTTAGTCATGATAAATATACTATGAATTTATGTAACTCTATACAAATAAATCATTTCATTTAATATATAATCTATATTCAATTCAATTAAAAAATAAGCAAATTAATAGTGATGAGCATAAATTATGTGTACTTTTGTCCAAGTTAACTTCACCAATTTCTATGCATTTAGGTTAATTTAGTTTAGTTTAGTTTAATTTAGTTTATAATTATACCAAGAATCAAGTTACTGTCCAAGTCTATTTTAAATTTCAGGAAATAGAGCAAATTATAGATCTTCTCGCAAGCTTTCCGAAAAGTGGTAGAACACTAAAAACAGAGTTATGGATAATGAGTTATGCCTATTTGAAGTTTGGTTCACAGCTGAAACAGAGGCAGCACACGGACCGTACATACTCCACACGGATCGTACAGAAAGCAGACAGAGTACCAAAGAACGAATATAGAAATTCCAGCTTTCGACATCTTTTCGTATTTTGGCCATATCTTGGTCATACGAACTCCGTTTTAGGCAAATAAAAGCTTGCTGGAAAGAGGACAACGAGATCTATAATTTTAGGAAGGTTATAAATCATAATTTATAATGTGCAAGTCGCAGGAACCTTTTTAGAAAAGTGGTAGAACACTAAAAACAGAGTTACGGATAATGAGTTATGCCCATTTGAAGTTTGGTTCACAGCTGAAACAGAGGCAGCACACGGTGTTGGGTTACGGATGGTCCAAACCCATTGATTAGCTTAAGTTGCGGAAAGAACGTAAAACAAAAATTTTACTTCTAACTTAAGCCAAGGATTAAATGAGGTATGTCAGAATACTTTCCAAGGCGATCCACCTTCAGTATTCCTTGGCATCAAAACCCAATTTAATCCTTTTACAGATCTACTTCATAATTGATTTCTAAAACTTTAATCTACTTACAAATTAAATAGATTAATATAACATATTTATATCTTGATCCAAATTCCAATTGGATTGCAGCAGACCGAAAAGATCAAATCTGAGGAACGTCTTGCCTCGGAGTATCAGACGTCTGATACCTCTATCGGTTGTCCACCAGGAACCACCAGAGCGCTGGCTTTCTACTGCCAGTAATACTGACCAGCGGGATTCGCAAAAACACTATTCACCGAGAAAAGGACAAAATAAAATACCGCGACTTTCGCAAATATATTATTTCCTAATCCCGTAAACACTATTCACGGAAGGCGTGAAAACACTATTCACCGAGAAAAGGACAAAATAAATATACCGCGACTTTCGCAAATATATTATTTCCTAATCCCGTAAACACTATTCACGGAAGGCGTGAAAACACTATTCACCGAGAAAAGGACAAAATAAATATACCGCGACTTTCGCAAATATATTATTTCCTAATCCCGTAAACACTATTCACGGAAGGCGTGAAAACACTATTCACCGAGAAAATGACAAAATAAATATACCGCGACTTTCGCAAATATATTATTTCCTAATCCCGTAAACACTATTCACGACAACCGTAAAAACAACTGTAACCGACAAAGAGAGAAAATAGATTTATCGATTCGATCATACTGATCAGATCAGATATGAGTGAATTGGTGATTTTCTCTTGACCTCTACCCCTCTATTTATAGGCAAATGAGGAGGTTCGTCAATGACCGAAATACCCTCGGTTTTGTGGTATTTACCAAATTGCCATTCAGATATTTATATCAAATATAGATATTTATATTAAATATCTCAAATATAGATATTTATATAAAATATCTCAAATATAGATATTTATATAAAATATCTCAAATATAGATATTTATATCAAATATAGATATTTATATCAAATATCTATATAATTGTTCTGAAAAATTATATTTTTTACGGTTTGGTTTCGGTACGGTTTTATACAACGTATCGAATACGCTTATAAATTAACCGTTGTTTTTGCTTGTCATCTTATATGACATTTATAATTTAATTATATCATGTATAATTAATTATAACTATCTTAATATTAATTATAATCAATTTATAATTAATCAGTAAGATTCTCTGATAAGTCTCCTTTGCGGTGTGACCCAATAGGATCTGTGTTATGTTGGTAAATAGAATTAAAACCATTTTAACTTCTATCATCATAGGAGGCATCTGACATCTACACTATGACCATCCAATTACACAGATGATACTGTACTATATAATACCACGATCCAGTAAACTATTTTACTCGTGTTAATTCTTATGTCTCACAGTATCAGATCAGTTTCAAGGTAGGTGTGTGTCATCCTTGCAAACTTAATCTTTTCTTGATCTTGAGCAGATTATCAAATATAATTACTTTTGTAATTATACTGCTAGCAGATAATCTTACTCTATCAAGGGGCCCAATGATATCGTAACTCGTATAGAGATACGAGGGACAATAGTACTTTTGGTAAACCATCACTACCTCAGGTAAGCTATGTATACCGAAAAGCTACCATTATGACTGCGTTTTACCGACAGCGTTAAGTAACAATCACACATACACATCTCTTAGTATGAAAGATGAATACCTCATACTTTAGAACTTAACACTGAATGAAAACATTAATGACACATACACAATCCATTTAATGTTTCATTCGGGTTCGTCAAATACCATGTTCCTAGAACATGTATCTATGTGATTAAAATGACATCTCATGTCAATGGTCTGTAAAACTTGACCATCTTTTAATCCACATTCTAACCTTGTAACGGTAAATTAGTGTTCCTGCTAATTACCTCGGATAGAGACTTTTAAGAGTATATATATCATTTAATATTATGGAGTTTCACAATTCCAACTATTGACTCTAGTTCATATAAAGGAATGATCCATAAATTCAATAATACTCAAGGTAACAAAATGACAGTATATTAATCACTCAATTCATGAACAAAGCTTTGTGATAATTTATCGTATTATTGACTTCTAGATTATTACAAACTAACACACGGACCGTACAGACTCCACACGGACCGTACAGGAAGCAGACAGAGTACCAGAGAACGAATATAAAAATTCTAGCTTTCGACATCTTTCGTATTTTGGCCATATCTTGGTCATACGAACTCCATTTTAGGCAAATAAAAGCTTGCTGGAAAGAGGACAACGAGATCTATAATTTTATGAAGGTTATAAATCATAATTTATAATGTGCAAGTCGCAGGAACATTTTTAGAAAAGTGGTAGAACACTAAAAACAGAGTTACGGATAATGAGTTATGCCCAAACAGCTGAAACAGAGGCAGCACACGGACCGTACAGAAAGCAGACAGAGTACCAGAGAACGAATATAGAAATTCCAGCTTTCGACATCTTTTCGTATTTTGGCCATATCTTGGTCATACGAATTCCGTTTTAGGCAAATAAAAGCTTGCTGGAAAGAGGACAACGAGATCTACAATTTTAGGAAGGTTATAAATCATAATTTGTAATGTAGAAGTCGCAGGAACCTTTTTAGAAAAGAATCAACAGAAATTTATTGTCATATCTCATGCGATCTTGATTGATTCACCTTCCATCCGTGGTTGCTTGCTCCCCAAGTCACAAAATAGCTATAAATGAGAGGAAGGCAGCAGCAGGAAGGGGGATCTTCCCTTTGGGGGGCATCTCCCCTTTGGGGAGGCCATCTCTAGGATACCACCATTCTTCTCCACTTTGTTTCAAGGGCTTGGAAAGAAGAGGCTTAGCTTGGAGCTTGTTTTCTTAGAGTTTTATCATTTCTTTCTTCTTTCTATTTGTTTTATTTTCTCTTTGACCATGTTAGTTTAGATTCTTTTGTTTCTAAGGTTAAGATGTAGTTTCGTGTTTGGTTTTACTTGTATGCTACTTGAATTTTGTGTTGAATACTTAGTTTTCATCTTGTTGTATAGTATTTTAATTGCTTGGTTTTTACTTGCTTGAATTTGATTAGTCATCCCGTTAGATGAATGCGCACATCTAATTGTTAGGAGCCAAGTCTATGATATTCAATCCAACTGAACTAAGTATATGAGGTAGGTCTTCGGATCAAGGAGTACTGAAAGGGAAACTTTCCTCGAGGCGAAAGTCCTTGGATACCTTTAGTAAACCAACAAGTGACTTAGATAACTTAGTTCAAAATTACGAAAGTTGAGGGTTAACGCATCTAAGAGGGGAGTAGTTGAGTCCGGTAAATCGGGTTCTAAGCCAAAATTGCGACAATTGAGGTAAGGAACTTAGATCTGGTCGATAGAAACCCTAGACAAAAGCACCAACACAGAAACAGTAGCTGCAGTATTCACTCGGGGGCTTATACGGACCGTATAGGATTCTATACGGACCGTATACCCTGGAGCCAAACAGATACGAAGTCTGAAACCCTGTAAACCATTTTTATAATATTGAAAACAACTTTAAATCTTTCTTTTCACTGTTTTAATCATTATTTCAATCAAGTAGGAATTTAAAACAAACCCCAATTCAACTTTTCTCACTTCTAGAATTTTTAGTAAATTTAAGTAGAGTCCGGTTATTTTATTACCGTCCCTGTGGATACGATACCCGACTATATCAACGGTAGGACTGTGCACTTGCAGTCTTGACCAGAGGTAGACTCGAGTTAAAAGGTACAACTTGCTGTACTGAAACTTAGGAGTGCACTTCTGTGTGCTAACAAATAGATAAAAGTGGTGAAAAATGGATGGACAAGAAAGACGGTTCATTATGAGAAGTCCACTAACAAACTCCGTTTGAAAATATGACAAAAAGAAATAGGAATCAATACTAATGTTTATGGAAACACATGCAATCAAGTCAAGGTCAATAAAGGAGATGCCAAACTTTCAAATTGTGATAGTCAAACATGAATATGATCAAATACAATAAAATTTTGTACTGCGAATGAGAGTCAATTTTACACATTTATATTTTACTCTTAACTATATAAAAAATTAGACATAAATATAAAAATTATGAAAATAAATAAAAGTCAATTAAACTTTGTTTCTTGGGGTCCGGATCCCCTAAAGTAACTCAATTTTTGGATTTTGGATCGAGACCATCCAATTCGAATCCATCACTCGGAATCGTCTTGGGAGTCGAATTCGTCTATCGGGATGTGTATGCTTCACTTCTGAATGGATGATCTCGAATTCAAATTGGACGGTCCCGATCCAAAACTCAATTTTTGAGTTACTTTACTGGATCTGAATTATGTTTCTTGAGGGTGCCTCCGCAAGGATTCGGATCCCATAAAGTAACTCAATTTTTTTGTTTTTGATCAAGACTGCCTGGTTTGAATCTGTCGTTTGGAATTATTTTGAAATTCGAATTTGTTCTCGAAATGTGTGCACTTCGGATCCGGATGAATTGTCTCGGATTCGAATCAGACGATCCTGATTTAAAACCCAATTTTTTATTTTTTTTATATTAAAGCCCTCGTAGGCACACAACCACACGTACCAACTCCTACATACGGAATTCAAATATAGATTTTTCCGTAGGAGAATATATATCATAGCCAGCTGAACTGTTCAGTATTGGATCAGTGAACTTGCAACTTGCCAGTGGAATCGTAGTATAGGAACTTGCAGTGCAAAGTCACGAGTACAGATGTTAGATGAACGCATCGTTCCACAAATCTTGTCGGTGGAATCGTAATACCAAAGTTTACCTTTTTGACTTCCGTGTTATTTTTAGCACTTTATTTTTTTTTTGGTGATTTAACTACCCGTCGGCTTCGTTTTGGTGATAATGCTTTACTTTGGAGTCGGTGGTGGGGAACAAAATATATGACGATGAATAATTACGACTATAAATATGACCTCAGCACCTGCAATTTCGCTGGAAATACTGAAGTCAAGTCAAAATTTTATTTACCTAAAAAAGAAACCGGGAATACTACAAAAAGTTCATAAAATTCTCAAATAATTAGAAAATTTATTTAATTCGTACGAGAAAGATGCAGAAAATAAATAACACAGATTATTTGCTTTTATGCAAGTCTTGTTATTATGCATTTATGCTCATCCAACACAATTGACAAATGTAAAGCAGGTCTATGTGGCCTGAAACTTTTAAATGATAATTTATTTTTGCTATAGGCACCCAATATATTAAAAATAAATTCTGTCAATTTATCAGACTACTAAGGACCTTAATTATCAAAAATAATGTTCGTAGAAACAAAAATAATTTTCCTGCTATCTCTATTACTTAACGGAAATAATTTTCCTGCTATGGCAGGATTCCAAAGGAGAATTATGAATGTTGTTAAAAACAAAAATAAGGGCCTGTTCGGTCCTTTACTGTGTGAGTGGAAAAAAAATCACTCAGACTTTGCGAAAATCAGCCCACGTGCATAGTATTTTGGCTATTTAAAAATTTTCATTCCTGTTCTCATTTCCATTCCCTTTAGATAGCCGAACAGGCCTTAAATGAATTGTTGAATTCTCCTTTGGGAATTTGGAAAAAAAAAACTAATATTTTAAAATTGAAACAGAATTGTGGAATTCAAACTATTAATATTATTCATATTTCATAAGAGATGCTTGCAAATAAAAATTTATGAATTTTTTTGGTATTTATTGATACAACATACATGTACATCTATTTGTTGTAGGAAGGTCTAATTGTTATCTTCTTTTTTCCAAAATAAAAAGTTATATTTGACTTGTGCATATATAATCTATGTAAATTGAAATGAAATAAAAGAATTCTGATTAATTATGTTTTGTTCCTATTTTTAATTTCAATTTTTAATTAATATAATTAAAAAAAGTTGAAATATTAATCACCAATTGAAAATTTTGAGAGATGATCGTTAAAATTAAATTTTCAGAGAGATAATTGTACGAAAAATATGTGAATGTTAAGTTAATGTGATCAATTGATTTCATTCATTTAAATAAAAATTATAATTATATATGATTTTTTATGTAGTTTAGAATAAAATATTATGAGTACCATTAGAATTGACATTCATATGCACCTTGAAAATTTTATTGCATTGACATTCATATTTGAGAGGTGATCGTTAAAATTAAATATTCGAAGAGATAATCGTATTAAAAGTTTGATAATATCATGTATACCATGTTATTGGTTTAGAATTAGGATGTTCTTAAGTTTATCAAGTCTTTTTGTGAACTCAACTCTAAAATATATTGAATAAATTTCAAACGACAAATCTAAAACGTTGAAATCCTTCTATCCTATGAGTGATGCGTCTACATATGAAAATTTTAAAGTTTCAAATTAATTTAGTATAAATTTAAGTGGTTAAAATTAGAAGGTTTATAAATTAATTTTAATGCATTAATTTTTTGGATGCATTTTGATCACTTGACTGTACACATCACTCGTAAGGTAGAAGAATTTCAACAATTTAGATTCGTTGTCTGAAAGTAATCCGATAGATTTTAGAGTTGAATTCACAAAAAAGTTTGCTGAACTTAGAAACACTCTGGACTCTAGTTCTACTCCACCTTTAGACCCTTCTTGAATATGTGGCTCTTACTCTCTTGTTTCTCTTCTAAATTTAAATAAATGAAAGCCCGAGTTTTTTTCATTTTGGCAAATTAACCAAGCTAGGGACTTCTAGGAGTATTTTTCAATACAAAACCTAACAGTAATTGATCACACCTGTCTTTTTTTTTTTTTTTTTGCATTGCCTTAGGACATTGAGTACCAAATCCAGAAAGCATATTTTTCTCTCAATATTAATTGTTCTTGTTGTATCTCTGCAGTGTTTGAAATGATATTTTTTTGTGGCTCTTTTCGGCCCATCCTATGGGTAGACAGAACATTGTCACTTAATGTAGATTCTTTTTGCAAGTGGGATACCTTTTCTTTTATCTCTATCATTTTTTTGTAGTTTTGTTTAAAAAAGAGTGAAGCTATGGTAATATGCATATCACATATCAAACTGTGCTATAGATTCATATCATATTTCTATTTTTAAAGTTCAAACAATGGATCAATCCGTGAAACATAATCTTCATATCAAAATACGCTTGTAGATCAAAATTTATATTTTTCATATTTTTCTTACTATTTTTTAGATAGGTAAAAAGTTGTTGTTTTTGGATGGCCAGAATTTTCAACCTATTTAAAAAAAGAGTGATGCTTCGGTGCATACAAGGACCTATTTGTAAAATAAACATATTTTTATTTTCAAAGTTCAAACAGTCGATCCGAACCGTTCATCTTGTTCTCCATATTAATATGTGCTTAGAGACCAAATTTTACATTTTTCTGAATTTTTTTACTATTTATTAAGATGGGTACAAAATTCAATGGTCTGAATTTGATATTTTTTGTACCCATCTTAATAAATAGTAAAAAAATTCAGAAAAATATAAAATTTGGTATCCAAGCACATATTAATATGGAGAACAAGATGAACGGTTCGGATCGACTGTTTGAACTTTGAAAATAAAAATATGTTTATTTTACAAATAGGTCCTTGTATGCACCAAAGAATTTGCCTTAAAAAAATTGTAAAAAAATTCCAAAAATATAATATTTCGTGTGCAAGTACATTTCCATATAAAGATCATATTGAACGGCTCAGATCAATTGTTTGAAATTTATAATCGGAGATATGAGTCCATAACGGCCCTTGTGTAATATGCATATTACAATAGCCTACTAAAAAATTAATAAACAAAGGAAGTAAGGTTTGAATAATTATTGAAAGAATCCTTGTAAATTGTAATGCATGACCTCAAACTTGGTTCTCGAAGAACAATTTGTTAAGTAAGCTCTCGTTTTGGAGAAATATTTATTGCAACTATAGTGCTTCATAATTCTTCTTTGGTCACCATTTTATTTCTATTAAGAATCCAGCTCTGCATATATTCTTAAGAAAAAGGTTGTTCTAAAGAGTAAAGAAGAACATACTGGGTGCACTACTACAGAATATCATGATTGTACACGGATAAATCACGAAGAGCTACACGGATTTTCAATAGTGTAGGATGTTAGGGTGTATGAAAGAGCTATCTTTTGCAAACGGATATTTATCCGTGTGCAATTATCATAAAACTGACACGGATAAACCATAATAGCCGTGTACAAATCTAACTCAAGCTACACGGAGTTTTAATTAACAAACCGTGTAGGAATATCCATTCCTATACGGATTTCTAAATAAAAAACCGTGAAGGAATCAACATTCCTACACAGTGTTTTCATTATAAATCCGTGTAGCTCCAGTAGGATTTGTGCACGGCCATTTTGGTTTATCCGTGTACAAATCCGACTAGAGCTACACGGATTTTTAATTAACAAACCGTGTAGGTATATCCATTCCTACACAGATTTCTAAATAAGAAAACCGTGAAGGAATCAACATTCCTACACGGTTTCTTAATTAAAAATCCGTGTAGCTCCAGTTAGATTTGTACGCGGCTATTCTGGTTTATCCGTGTACAAATCCAAATGATTTTTAATTAGCAAACAGTGTAGGAATGTACGTTTATTTATTTAAAAATTTCTTCAGGAGACCTACACGGATTTTCAATTAAAAATCCGTGTAGGATTTTATTATTATTATTATTATTATTTTTTTGGTTTTTGGCTAGCCTCCACTTTTGCTAGCCATTAAAATATGCAGCTTTTAAAAAAAAAAAAAACAGATTCCCAAAATGTAATTTATAAATTGCACTAATTAAACTATTTATACACTAATTAATTTATACAAATCCATATTGTTCATTACAAAATTCTGCATGAAAAAACCTTGCCCACATATCTCTAACTTTATCGATTTCCTCCCTGGAGTAAGGGTCCTCTGTCCATTGAAACTACAATTATAAATTGGTGATTAGTAACTAGAAAATGTAGATGCAAGATTTATTATTGATATTAAAAAATGAAAAATTAATATGAATTACATACCTCTTTTGGAAATGTGAACTATATTCTTTCGATCCAGTTTAACATGCAAAGCATCGTGTAATAACCGCACTCCCATGTCTCCTTCTGTCGCGGGCACTGAAAATTTACATTGATCGGCCTATATATGTTAGAATGACAATAATTTTTTGAACATGACACAAAATAACCCCCCAAGTACGTGTACATACCACATACTCGTAGGAGCAATAAGGAGAAATACTGTCGAATTTTTCTCAAATATTAATTAAACCAGCTAACATGTGTTCACATCCTAAATGAGACACAATATTCAAAGAGCAGTCCCAAACAGGGGACTATCCAAAATTAATCCCTATTGGATTAATTTTGAACGGGCATGGACCTACAAGCATATTAATAGGTCGGTTATTGGACAACAATACACTAATTATTTTACAACCATGCATGCATTAATGAAACCCTAAACCCTAAATAAGCAATAAAAAGTAATTAACAGAAAATTATTGAAAGAAAAGAGAAGTATTACTAACATTAACAAGAAAAAGAGGAGCAAATCACAACTAAAAATCAGCAATCTCAGATGCCTGTTGCGCAAAAATCAGATTCCAGCCAATCTAGAGGAGAGAGAGTGATCAAAACGGCGCTGGAAGAGAAGTTTTAAGTCAGCTGAACCCTAGATGACCTTTTCTACACGGATAATTAGCGATAAATCCGTTTAGCTCTCCTAACATATATACACGGCTATTTAAATAAAAAACCGTGTGAGAATTATCCTTCATACACGGATATTTAATTAAATATCCGTGTAGCTCTATAATATTCATACACGGTTACGAATATGAAGGGTTTAGGGTTTACTTAGGGTAGTCCAAACATCGCACGGGAGTTCAAACGCTCTCTTCTCCCTTAATTCTATTTAATCACCGCTGATTTTAGTGAAAAATCGCACTACACAGTACAAATCAGAAGAAAAAAAAACGAAATGGAGAGTCCTCCTAGCGTTAACCAGAATTTGCCCACAGTGCAAAATCCTTCATTTGAAAATCCTCCATCTGAAAATCCTACTCCATCTAAAAATTCCGCAAAAAATCCTACGGCCGAAGACCCCCAAGATGATCCCAACTGGGCTCCCATAATTCCTCCACCGCTTCTTTTTCCCGCTGGTTACCCTCCTCTCGTTGGTCCATCTGAAACCTTCCAGTTCTCTGATCCACATCCAGACATAGTTGAGTGGAGTTATTTAGCCCCGCCCCCCCGTAATTGAATTAACATCATCCCCTGATAAATCTGATCACTACCAGTTCTCTGATGATGAGCCTTACGGTCCAGAATTTGGGACAATGATGAGGATGTTTGGTTATCTTTGAGAAGAAGCAAGAGAATTTGGGACAATGTAAACAAGGATGGAGGCAAGAGAATCAACTACTTCCCTAAGAAAAAAAGGCGCGGCAATTAGTGGGAAATGTTTTGTATTTTGTTGGTTTTATATTTTGTGTTTTCATGTCAGTTATATATCTCGATAGTTTATTTTTTTTTCTGTGATATCTAGCTAGTTTATTTATTTTTTCTGTGATGTATGGTGTAACACCGAACCAGTTTCTTACAAATGTTATTTTAATGTTTTCTTTTTCTGTGATGTATGGTTTTATATTTAAATTTTTGTTTATATTTATATTTTTCAATAATCTAACTAATGTTATCTTTAAATATAAAAATAATAACAAAATATGAAATTGAAAAAAATAATTTGAAAATTTTGAACTACACAGATATTAACTTTCAAATCATATTTAACATAATAAAATATCAACATATATATTTAGAGAAGTTAGGGTACTTTGATAAATTTTGAGATACAGCATTCCTACACGGATTTTTACTAACTATCCGTGTACAAATTGTATCCTACACGGATATTTAATTGAATATCCGTGTAGGATTCACTTTTGTACACGGATTTCTGCTTCAAAATCCGTGATGAATCTCAGTTAATATTAGGGTTTAGAGTTTATGCTATATTTAAAAGTTATCTTCAAATATAAAAATAATAACAAAATATGAAATTCAAAAAAATAATTTGAAATTTTTTTACTACACAGATATTTACTTTCAAATCATATTGAATATAATAAAATATTTAAATAAAAAACCTTTTTTTTTGTAATTTTTTTTGTTTTTGGCTAGTTTCCATCAAATTATATATAAATCAGAATTTTTTCTTTGCCCAAAAACAGATTCCTCAAAACATAATATAACAATTAAAATTGATAATTACACTAATTAATTTATACAAATCCATATTGTTCTTTACAAAATTCATCTCACTTGGTTGATTTGATTGATTTGCAGGTCCTCGTGTAGCAGTGTGCGGTTGCACTGTGGGTTTAGGAAGTTGCGAGTCTTTTCTCCTACGTACCCACAAATGCAAGCGCACACTGCTACAGAAGGACCTAAACTCATATGTGCCTCGTAGAGAGAGTGATCAAAACGGTGCTGAAAGAGAAACTTTGAATTTCAGCTGAATTGTTCCTCCGTTGATTTTACTCTGAGATGGAGGATTCAGTGTCATTTCCTCCACCTCCAATAGGGAGGAAAGATTTTGAATTCTCCATCTCAGAGTAAAATCAATGGAGGAGAAACTTTGAATCCTATATCTCCTTAATCCGTGTAGAGAGAGTGATCTTTCCTAAACTCATATATGCCTCGTAGAGAGAGTGATCAAAACGGCGCTGGAATAGAAACTTTTTATTTCAGCTGAAACCCTATAGATGACCTTTCTACACTGCTATTTAGCTATTAATCCGTGTAACTCTATCGACATATATACACAACTATTTAAATAAAAATACGTGTACAAATAACTCTCCTAACATGGATATTTAAATAAATATCCGTGTAGCTCTCGCACAATTCCTACACGGATATTTAACTAAATATCCGTGTAGGAAATGTAAACTTCAAACGGCTTTTTTGAAACACTGTTTTTCAATGAAATATCTGTGTGGGATTCTTAGAGATATCATTGATCATTGAAAAAATCCTATTTGGTACACGGTTTTACATAAAACCGAGAACATCTGTGTATAACATAGAAAGCACCATTAGTGGTGTATTGAGAAATTTCAGAAAGAAATTTTGGGAGTTTCATATTCCCTTTTCCATTATGCGCGTGCTTCTGATTCTTAATGTTTCATCTCTAGGTACTATTAGAAAAACAAAAAATAGTAGGACATATTCTCTTTTATGTTTGTTGGATTAAAATTGGTCTAGATGAGTTAAGCATCAATCATAAATGCATGCTTATTGTTTTCCTAAACAAAGCCTATTTAACTATAGGACGCGCACATTTTCCAAGATCACATACAGAGTGGTAAATAATTTTCTATTGAGTACTAAATAATGAAAAATAAGTTCCAGAATATCCATGCGTGAAAAGGATGTAAAGAGAAACATTGCGCAGCGCATAAGAGCTGATTCAGAGAGTAAAAAATCATCCATAATTTGTTGATTAAGTACATATATATAGTTCGTCAGCTTGATCTTAATTAAGCTTTCTTTCTTCTTATCATTTTATTTTCCATTTGGATACTATAGTTTATTGGATAACTTGAATCCCACAAATATGTCAACTTCTTTTTACCTATATAGCAGAGGTAAGAGATTGCGGGTAGTTTTTTTTGTCTTTTTTTTTTTTCCTCTGAAGTATGTCACCTTTTATTTGGATATATTTTTTTTTACCTATATATATCCCACATTATTACTCAAGTAGAACAGTCACTAACCTCTCAAACAGGCTGTAATTATTTCACAAGTACATATGTATATACAGTAGGCAATAATTAATGTAACTAATCAGAAATACAAATGAACTCAAAACATCTAGTCTTCTCGTGCACTAGAGAAGGAATTGTACATCTTCGTGATATACGCCTCAGCTCGCTCGTCAATACCGCCTTCTATATTGATGAAAAAAACAGAAGCCGGATTCTGGCTCCTCGCATCAGCGAACCGCATAGATGCTTTGGTTGTCTGAATTTGTGGTGATTTGTTCCCCGGTGCAATTTGGGTGGCTCTATCAAATTTGGGAACATAGTTTCTCCATGTTACCTTGGCAGCGCTCATGATGCTTGGTTGTTAAAAGAATTGTTGTGGATGCAAAGGTTAGTTGGTTTTGGTTTGATGGGGAAGATAGCAAAGGGTTTCTATTTATACCCTATACTTGATTATTTTATTATATCTTTTACTTAAATGATTGATTAAATTGCTTAACTGGGTTGAACTTTTGTGGGGTCTAGACTCTAGAATGTGGTGCGTCTGTTGATGAGACCTTTTGTTGTTTACCTTAACATCTGTGTTTCGCATATGGTATGGCTGTCGCTCTCAACTGTAATTACCTCGAAATTTCATTATTGATGTATTGTTTCGATTTTTCTAATTTATTTATTTTGAGAAATCATTTTTTTAGCACTACGCGTAGCAGGGTTGTTTAAATCTGTTTGGGATGTATATCTCCATTTTTTTTGTTATATCAACCACGCAGATATTCTAATCCGGCAATAGTTATGATTAAAAAATTAATTTTCAAATTAAATATCAGTCTTTCAATTAAATTATATATCTTCTTTTGATTGAATGCATTGTTTTTACGAGTATAAATCTAAATTTAGTTAGAGATATACTCACCACACGTGCTGCCACACATAATGTCAAGAATTGAGGAAAGAAAATTAGTATTAAATTTTTGTTACCATATCTCTCCCCAGCTTTGATTGATACATGAAGAGATTAATCTTTGATTTTGGCAAATGCATATCTCATTTCCGAATTGCTTAAGTCTTATTCATTTTTGGAAGCGAACAAAAAATTATATTATTGATTTATTTCTTAACAGATTTCAACATTTAATTGAATTGAATTTTAACACAAAGATTGAGGAGCGCATTTTTCTATGTTCATTGCAAGGAATATTATTGTTTCTTTTGTTGTTATTTATTATTTGTCTCTTTATTCAATTTTAATGTTAAATCTTATAATCTTATAATATGTCCCGGTTGTAACACATGAGACACGATTATTTGTTAATTACTTAATTTAAAGCATCCAAATTAATTATTCTTCACGAATTGGTCAAAATCTATTTATTCTTCATGAATTGGTCAAAATTGGGGTGCATGGGTTCTTTCTTCCTTTTTACATTTAAAGCATCCAAATTAATTAGTATTTCCTCAAAAAAATTGGTAAGAAGGCATGTTTCTTAGGAAAAGATCCAATGCACCAGCGATTAGATACCCAGAATTTCCCATAAGTGGCTCGTCCCTTTTTGTTTTTTGTTTTTTTTTTTAAGTTAAAAATTAGGCGGGAATAATTTCTAGCTAGGCGTTTCACGTGTGACTAAATATTATCATATTATAGTGGAGTTGCTATTTTTCGAAACAGAAGAGTACCGTTTAATACTGATATACACTAAGAAATAATAAGATAATTAAATGATGACAAAGAAAATTATACTATAAGGACATAATACAAATTAATTGTTTTAACTATTTTTTTTTAATAAAAATGGGATCAACCCTTCGAACTTTTAATTTTTTTAATTAGTTATACGAGTATTAGTTGCTGAAATTTATATTTAGAAAACTCTATTATGTAATGCACTTGAACCTTATGATCAGCAAGGTAGAATCCACGGGTCTCTTTTTAATGTATATTTTTTCCAAAACAAATCAACTACCAGAAGGTAATATTCGATCAGTTCTTACAGAATTATGCGGATGTGATTTTTATGAGTACAAGACCAACAAGTTGATTTGCGAGAACTCATACCCATGAGTAAGTTGATTATGGAAATATTCTTAAATGTGATGTGGTGGGTGAAAGGCGCTGAGCCACTGAATCAATTTAAAGTTTAACCATAATAAACCGGTCGGTTCGGTTTAAGTTGATTTTGAAAAACCTAAATCCAACTGAACCATTTAAACCAGACTAAATGAAAACTTCAACCGAACCGACCCATTTGAACCAAAAGACTGATTCATTTAAACCGAAATTTTCCGGTTCAGTTAAAAACCAAACAAACAGAACTGTTGGAACACTGGTAGTAATACAATTATTCTAAATAATAATTTTTAATATAATTAAATAAAATAATCAAACAATAAAACAACAATAATTATTAATATTACTCTGATGAGGTTTTTGCTCATAAATTTGTTATCCAATTGCAGATAAATTAATTAAAAATAAATTAGTAAATTCATAATGCTTAATATGCTTGAAAATACAATTATGTTTCTTTTTAATTTTGTTACACTGAAAATTATTGCTGTTTATCGAATATTTTGAATTTATTATTATCTATATTTTGAATTTATTATTATAACTTGCAATTTAAAAATAGATTAATTTAGTTATAACTTGTAACCAAAATTTCAAAATTAAAATTGAGACGAGTCAACACTAAGGTATAGGCTTAGAAGAAAAAATGAAGAAAGAACACTAATTAATATAGCTGCACGAGGTTCGTTTGGTGTAGTGGGTCATATTGCGTGCCGGGTTATCTTGGTGGCCCACTTTCCTATTTGGTGAGACAGACTGAAACAACTTGTATCGACTATCGAGCATAGTGACAATATACGTATTTAATTCGTGTTTTATTTATTGATTTTTTGACATTTTCGAACCGAACTTTGTTTAAGATAAAAAAAAAAATGGGTAATATGTTTTATTCACGATTGAAACGCAAATCATGAATTATTCGCGATTAAAATGCGAATCTTGGTAGTTGGGTGACCATTTTTCTTTACTTCCTTGTTGTACCGAATCATTCACAAATTATATCTGAATCACAAATTTTTAACCCTTTCGAACTAAACCTGAAATATTTGTTTGTTTATGCTATCAAGTACCATATCATATCATGGTCCTTAAGGGCTTTTCCTCGGACAAAAAAAAAAAAAAAAAAGAGCACCATATCAGGGGATCGTTTTTTGTAAATGAATTTGATGCATCGGATACAACAACAATCGATGTGGTCGGTTAAGAAACGGGTCAGCGGCTCCTCTATTTGACTTATAGGCGATTGTATTTTGACTGAACAATTAATTATGGAATGCAGTAGTAGAATTAAAAAATTTAAATAAGAGTGACTAAACTATTAAATACATAATGTGAAATGTAAGAATGAAACTAGAAAATTTAAATAGAGAAGATTAAACTATGAAATACATAATATGTGAAAAATAAAAATAATGTGATTAATTACTAGAAATTGAACCCAAAACTTTCCAAACATCAAATGAAGCTATAATCACTAGACTACAGGCATACATTTGTCATTTTATGAGGAGGATAAAATATTTACAAACTTAATGAAAAATAAAAAATTCAATTAAATTTCAATACACATAATTAAAATTTAAAAATCACACGGATAACTTAGCCACTCTTGACTAAGCCATACATCCCCTCCTAATGAAATGACATGATTTTTTTTTTATTATTGATTGATGAAACAGGCAAGACATTTAAGATGTTCCTCAATTGGAGTTCAAGGATTTTTTTCTTTTTATAATTTAAATGAATGTAAAGTGAATATTGTACCTTTTTTTTAATTTAAGTTTTACTCATCGTTTTATAAACTCATTTTTATTTGTTTCATAAAATTTAGTAGGCAAAGTTTGTCTACCAAAAGAATTAACTATAAAATGTTCAAATGTGGTGCATGCAACAGAGTTTTCAATTACTGCTTTATACCCAGTTCTAGACTAACCTGGCATATACCATAAATTGGCTGTATAAGCTCAAATGAGGAATTTCTGAGAAATAAAGTCAATTCAGACTCACAATCTGACAACTTAGCAATCCTACAACATATTACTTTGACAGCCACTGTCAAGCTCTTTCCAAAATAAAAATATATATATATTACAGACATAGAATTATAGACGTCCATTTTTTTACTCTTTTATTTCAATCATAGTTGTCTCTTTATTAGCTAATTATTAGCTAAAATCAAGAGTGAAGTCAGTCTTTCGAACTATGAAAGTCAAACATACAATGATGATCAATCATATATAATTTTCATACTAAAAAAATAATCAATTTACAGTACTCATAACATTTTACTCTAAATTATATAGAAAGTTATATATAAATTTTACTTGTAAAAATATAGATAATTCATTATGAATGAATCCATTCCCGACTAAAATTATATGTTAGTCATGATAGAAAATACAATGAATTTATTTAATTCTATACAAATAAATAATTTTGTTTAATATTTAACCGTTATATATTCAATTCAATTAATGAATAAGAAAATTACTAGATAAAAGTGGTGAAAAATGGATAGAGAAGAAAGACGGTGCATTATGAGAAGTCCGTTTGAAAATATGATAAAGAGAAATAGAAATCAATACTAATGTTTATGCAAATACATGCAATCAAGTCAAGGTCAATAAATGAGATATCAGACTTCCAGATTATGAGAGTCAAAAACAAATATAATTAAATACATAAAAATTTTATATTGTGAATGTGAATCAATTTAACAGTCCATAGTTATTTACTCCTAACTATATAAAAAATCAAACATAAACTTAAAAATCATGAAAATAAATATTTTTAGAATGATTCCACTTTCGTGTATATCTACAAGAATGAAACAGTATATGCGAGAATATCATCGCAGATATTATTGTCGGTAATGCTGACACGTTCAAAAAAAATATTTTTTCTGTCGACATACCTTCACAGTTAGTTACTTTTTACTTACTTTTTACTGTCACATATATTGTTCCATTCTTGTAATTAATCGGTATTCAAATCTAGAATCTTCCTAGCTAAGAGAATATATATCATAGTCCATAGCCAGCTCAACTACACAGTGTTAGAGCAGTGAACTTGCAACTTGCCGGTGGAATCGTAGTATAGGAATTTGCAGTGCAAAGTCCCGTGTACAGATGCTAGAGGAACGTACGCGTCGTTTCACAAATCCTGTTGGGTACGTGGAATCGTAATACCAACCTTTTTGACTTCTGTGACGATTTTAGCACTTCTTTTCTTTTCTTTTTTTGGTGATTTAACTGCCCGTCGGCTTCGTTTTCGGGATAATGCTTTAATTAATTTGGAGTCGTTGGTGAGGAACGTACAAAATATATGCTATGAATATTTACGACTATAAATATGACGTCAGCACCTGCAATATCGCTAGAAATACTGAAGTGAAGTCAAAATTTTAATTCTGAATTTTATTTTTTATTTTTTTTATGTTGATTAGTAGACACAAAGCAACCCTACCGGCCAAAACCACCAAGAAAAGCCGGAGCCCAGTAGTCAGCAATGCTATGATCAGTTGCAATATCTAAGGGGATTCAAATTAATATGGTGCGATCTCTTAAATTTCAGTTTTTTCAAATCCAACCGTTGAATTGTTTTGAGATTCGTGCACAGAAAAATCATCTGTTTCGAGATACGTTCATAAAAAATATTAAACGGCTGAATTTGAAAATGCAGAGATTTTAGAATACTGTTCACATACAAAAGGTATCGCAGCAGATTTGGATCCATATCTTAGGGGAAGGAATAACTGGTACGAGGCATTGCCCCCTCGTCCTCAAATCCTTCTTTGTTACCTCTTTGATGCTCTAAAATTGGATATATGTACAAGTTGTAAGCCATTGCGCATAAACAAAATGCAATATTTATACCATTCTACAGTATTTGCGAGGATATCGTCGTAGATATTTTTGTCGGTAATACCAACACGTTCAGAAAAAACACTTTTTTAGGTGTACCCTTGCAGATATTGTTCCATTCTTGTAGCATAACAGTATACAAGTAGGTCTCGCTAGTCTTGTTTTTCCATGGATCATTAATAAATTATAGGGAAAATTGGTTATTTGCCACTCCAAAACTTTTAAATTTGAAAAATACCATCACGAAACTATAAATCTGAAAAATACCACTCTAAACTTAGTTAATTCTTAAATTTGCCACAAATACACAATTTTTATACTGTTTTTATTAAAAATTAACTGAAAAATACAGTTTTGAGATATGTATAATGAGAAGTCTGAAGGATATATAGGGAAATACAGAAATACGTATCTTAAAACTATATTTTTTTAGTTAATTTTTAATAAAAAAAGTATAAAATGTGTGTATTTGTGGCAAATTTAAGAATTAACTAAGTTTAGAGTGACATTTTTCACATTTATAGTTTTGTGATGATATTTTTTAGATTTAAAAATTTTGGAATGACAAATAATCAATTTTCTCTAAATTATATATACTTTTTTTTAAAGCTTCCCAGAGACTGCAAAGTTGAATAAATTATTACTTTGCTAGACTGGCTTAGTAGACAAACTAAGAGAGTAAATTTTGTGCACCAATCATGATGTGATTGATCTAATGTAACATCTGTCCTGAGAACGAATGAACTGATTAAATATTTAAAAAAAAACCGTACCTGGTCAGATGTGTTTCTTATGGAGTTGTCGTTTAAAAGCTACATCATAAATCAAAGCAACATTAATATATGTTATCAGTTATTGGACCATTCAAATGCTGCAAAGTTTACAGTTTACACTAAGCTTAATTTGTCGTTTAGTTGTTATTTTAATTATGCAATACTGCCTTTTGAGGATAATTAATTAAGAAAGCCATTAACATTTCTCAATACCTGGCCGGGGTCATCTGGAAATACACAATATTTCTCTCCTTGACCCTGAAAGTACCTTTTCCAAAATAAAAGAAAGAATCAAATTAAGGAGAATAGTAATTAATTAGCATTATATATCTATGGCACCAACAAGTAGTAATATTCGGCCAAAACCATCTAACCGGTTTCAGACATGCATGATTGATCTCCCCCGCGGGAAACATCCAACAAATTAAAGCTAGGCATGTTTCTTATTCTTTTCCAACTGTTGAGATGAATCACATATAAATGGTGCACGTAAATATGCATGATTTACTTGCGCATACATTAAGAAAAATAAGTTAACACATATTATCACCGTAAATTATCATTTTTTAATTTGAAAAGGTTGTAAAAAATTGTAAAATGAGAAAGCAAGATCATTCTGCGTTCAGATATATTCTCTTTTATGTTTGTTGGATTAATATTGGTCTAGATGAGTTAATAAGCATCAACCATATATACATGCATGCTTATTGTTTTTCTCAGATCACATAAAGTGTGGTAAATAATTTTCTATTGAGCACTTACAACAGAATAAAATATAAATAATGAAAAATAAGTTCCAGATTCTCCATGTGTGAAAAGGATGTAAAGAGAAACATTGCACAGCGCCTAAGAGCTGATTCAGAGAGTAAAAATTCATCTATAATTTGTTGATTAAGTACATTTAGTTCATTAGCTTGATCTTAAGCTTTCTTTCTTCTTATCATTTTATTTTCCATTTGGATAGGTTATTGGATAACTTGTATCCTACAAATATTTCAACTTCTTTTTTTTTTACCTATATCCCACATTATAACTCAAGTAGAACAGTCACTAACCTCTCAAACAGGTTGTATTTATTTCATAAGTACATATGTATATACAGTAGGCAGTAATTAATGTAACTAATCAGAAATACAAATGAACTCAAAACATCTAGTCTTCTCGTGCACTAGAGAAGGAATTGTACATCTTCGTGATATACGCCTCAGCTCGCTCGTCAATACCGCCTTCTATATTGATGAAAAAAACAGAAGCCGGATTCTGGCTCCTCGCATCAGCGAACTGCATAGATGCTTTGGTTGTCTGAATTTGTGGTGATTTTTTCGCCGGTGCAATTTGGGTGGCTCTATCAAATTTGGGAACATAGTTTCTCGATGTTACCTTGGCAGCGCTCATGATGCTTGGTTGTTAAAAGAATTGTTTTGGTTATGTGGGTTGATGGGGAACGATAGCAAAGGGTTTCTATATATTTATACCCTATGATTGCTTAATGGGGTTGGAGGAACTTTTGTGGGGTCTAGAATGTGGTGGGGGGCTGTTGATGAGACATTTTGGTGTTTTATCTTAACATTTGTGTTTCGCAGTATGGTATCGCTGTCGCTCTCAGTTTAATTACTTCGAAATTTCATTATTGATGTATTGTTTCTATTGGTTTTTCTAATTTATTTATTTTAAATATAAGGAGAAATTATTTTTTTAGCACTAAGCGTACAGGGCCTGGTTGTTTAAATCTGTTTGGGATGTATATATCCATTCTTTCTTATATTAAGCACGTAGATGTCTTGATCTGCCAACGACTATGATTTTAATTTTCAGATTGAATATCAGCCATTCAATCAAATTATATATCTCCTTTTGATTAAATGCATTATTTTTACGTATAGACGTCTAAATTTAGTTAGAGATATACTCGACACGTATTGCCACATGTGATGTCAAGAATTGAGGAAATAAAATTAGCATTAAATTTTTGTCTCCAGGTTTGATTGGCGCATAAAGATATTAATTTTCGATTTTAACAGATAGCATATCTCATTTCTGAATTGCTCACCTCTTCTTCATTTTTGGAAGAAAAAAAAACATATTATTGATTTATTTCCTGACAGATTTCAACAATTAATTTAATTGAATTTTAACGCAAAGATTGAGGATGACATTTTTCTATTTTCACTGTAAAGATTGTTGTTGAATTAAAACAGTCATTTGTTGTTATTTCTTTTATTGTTATTTATTATTTGTCTTTCTGTTCAATCTTAATGTTAAATCTTATAATATGTTTCTGTTGCAACGTATGGGCACAATTATTTGTTAATTACTTAATTTTCAAAATCTATTTATTCTTCACGAATTGGTCAAAATTGGGCTGCAAGGTTCTTTCTTTATTTTTTACATTTAACCAAATTAGGATTTCCTCAAAAAATTTGGTAAGAATGCATTAGAGGTGTCAATGGCACCCATTCACCCGTTTAACCGACCCGTACCGTATCCGATAAGACGGGTACGGGTAAGATTTTTTTTCGTAAACTTATCGGGTACGGGTATGGGTAAATATTTTTTTCGTTATTTAAACGGGTAAGGGTACAGATAAAGCCTATTTCGTACCCGTTACCCGATCGGATAATTATAAAAGAAATATTATATATATTATATATATTAATAGACATTGAAAAAAGTATTTTAATTGGTTTACTTGTGCTTAGCATGATAAGAGTATTTTCGTTATCCGACAACCATAACGGGTAAGGGTAGGGTACGGGTAAAATAATTTATAGCGGGTACGAATAGGGTACGGGTAAGTACATTTTGTAACGGGTATGGATATGAAAATACTTCCACCCGACCCTTACCGTACCCGTTGATACCCCTACAAGACATGTTTCCTAGGAAAATATCCAGAATACACTAGCGTTTAGATACCCAGAATTTCCTATAAGTTGCTCCTACCTTTTTTGTTTTTTTTGTTTTTTTTTAAGTTAAAAATTAGGCGGGAATAATTCCTAGCTAGGTGTTTCACGTGTGTGACAAAATATTATTATATTAGTGGAGTTGCTATGTTTCGAAACAGAACAGTACCGGTTATCATTAGTAATATTAAGATAATTAAATGATGACAAAGAAAATTATATTATAAGGACATAGTACAAATTAATTATTTTAACTATTTTTTTTTCATAAAAATGGGATTAACCCTTGGAACTTTTAATATTTTTTTAATTAGTTATACGAGTATTAGTTGTTGAAATTTATATTTGGAAAACTCTATTATGTAATGCTTGAACCTTCTGATCAGTAAGGATGTGCTTCTGAGTTGTAGTAGAGAAGGTGAATGACGAGAAGAGGAGGGGGGAGAAATAGGACTATATATAGGAGTCCAATCCTCTTAGGTAATTCAAATTTTGAGTTTGGATTCAGACTGTCTTATCAAAATTCGGATCAATTTAATTAGTGCAAGGTGGAATACACGGGTCACTTTCATGTATATTTTTTTCAAAACAAATTCAAAAATTGAGTTACCTTAATGGAATGTTCGGTTGTCACAGAATTATGCGGATGTAATTTTTATGAGTATGGGACCAACAAATTGATTTGCGAGAACTCATTATACCCATGAGTAAGTTCTGGAAGGATTATGGAAATGTGCTTAAATACATGTTCAGTTGTATCGTTTGAATAGCTGTAGAAAATTATATTTTCTTTCTACAATGCTTGATAGTAATGCAATTAATCTTATTAATAATTTTTAATACAATTGAATAAAATAATTAAACAATAACACACAACAATAATTATTAATATTACTCATGATCAGGTTTTTCCGTTTTTGCTCATAAACTTGTTATCCAATTACAGATAAATTAATTAAAAATAAATTAGTAAATTGATTATTGATGCTTAATTTGCTTGAAAATACAAATATGCATCTTTTTACTTTTGTTATACTGAAAATTATTGTTGTTTATCAGATATTTTGAATTTATTATTATATAACAACAAATAACATAAATTAACTTGCAATTTAAAATTAGCTTAATTTAGTTGTAACTTGTAACCAAAATTTAAAAATTACAATTGAGACGAGTCAACACTAATAAGTATGTGGGTGTTCGGCAGCTAGGATTAATAGACAGAGGCTTAAAAATTTAAGCTTCACTAGGGAACTCATGTTCGGGGATATAGATCGCTTAAGAATGTTGGATTAAATGAGTAAAAAAATATTATTTATTATGAAACTAACCATAATGACCAAACTACCCTCAATATATTTTTTAACGTCTAGTAGTGATATATAGATCGGATACTGCTTCTATATTAATCAAACTGAACTCATTTTTTATTTGATGCTGAGGACGAATACAAGTATGATTCATTTGATGCATATATAACAATAATTCACTTCAATTCGATCCAATATTTGATACTGCTTTTATCCTCGTCTTTTCTTTAACTCGTTCTATACAAGCAACAAAATATATTTTACTCCTACATTCTTTCTTCACATATTGGATCTCCAGAATTAAAAAAAAAATGTACAAACATATACTTAAAAATTAAAATCGCAAGCAACATACAAGTATACAAGAAACCACTGGTATCGGTACCAAAATCAGGATAGAACAAAAACACCCAAGCTGTTTTTTTACCAGTACCAGGATTCATTCTTTCTTTCACCTAAACTATATTTTACCAAATTTACAACATACTCATCAAAGAACAAAACTTTAATAACTGATACATAATTCAGTAATTCACAAGAAGAAACCACCTAGATTCACATAGCTGGTACATAATTCAGTAATTCCAAAATGTAACACAGTTTTAATATTGTAAGCAAACATAGAATCATTCAAATCAATCATTAACAGTATATACTAACACAACATAATAAAGTAAAAACATAATCACTAGGTTTGATTTTAGATGTTCAACACAGTTACATATAATTAGCGTTGGACGCTTAGTACATCATAATTGAAAAAAAAAAACCATAATCACCAAGTATGTTGTGATCCAAGTTCAAAATATAATCTACTATACCAAAAATATGACATAAACTATAATAAATTAGTCATATGAACAAAAGTCAATATGTCCTTAACCTATTTAACAAAAGTAGTCCAAATCTATCGAGTATATTTGGACTGGTTAGGAATTGAGAGGTAGTTGACCTGACCGAAATAATCCAACTGCGCGGTCCACAATCGTCATCAACCGTTCATTATCAACTTCTTTCATAAAACAACCTCTTATCCAAGAATTGGCCAAACTCATCTCCAGATCCACGTGAATTGCTGTTGGTAATGCCAAGGATTCTAGCTTGTTCAAAACCTGATCATGTACCTGATTTGCTTGGCCCATTTGAGCAATCAGCTCAGTTCTTTCCTTCTGCTGGCAAAGGAATCTCTCAGCAAATTCATCCATGCGATTAACATTTTGTTTCAGTTTGGTACGACGTGAGGATTGATCACCCGAGTTGTTACCTCTCTTACGATTTTGCAAAAAAGGAATATGAATTGGCTCATAAACTGGTACATTTGGTATGGGATCGATTGGCTCTGAAATCGGCACATTTGGCGAAGGATTGACTGACTCATAAATGGGCTCAAGAACTACCTCAGCACCATCTGCCGCCACCTGAAATTCAGGAATGCTGGAATCATCAATTCGTTGTTGAGTCATGGCAATGTCATCATTAGAGCTAGAAATTTCACCGAATGTGCGGGGAATTGAACGATTTGGTGCGGTGGTTATATTTGCTGAACCTGAGGCTATGCTCTTTCCATAAAGAGTCTCTACTCGATTGTACCATGGAAAAATCTTGTTAAAGTACTTCTTATATCGGTTAGGGTCCTTTTGCACAAAACATTACAAATATATTATAGTTTAAAAGAATCAGTAATTTGCATTGGTATAGTTTAATGACATATTTATCTATAGCAAATTTGATTCTGATGAGGCATTAAACAAAAAATCCAGAAAAATACTAACACTGTGTAAAATCCGCACCCATTTTCTTTGATTAAAAACTTAACAAACTGTGAAATGCTCAAATACCTCCTTAAGATCTATCCAAGCATCTTCGGGCACATCTGGCATGTGTGTATCCTCGTTCCAAGTACATCCACTACGATTCGCCATGTACTGAAAAAAACTGAAATCATATTTCAAGTTTTTCCAGCGTAGCTTCAAACTCAATGAAGCACGATTTTGTGTGCTATTCTTAATGAACTCATTATACACGTAACTCCATTCGTGATCGTTGTACCCACCATCATTATTTGGATCTTGTCGTCTACTTTGAACCTCATCTAACAAATTCAAGAGCATGTTGGTCTCCCAATCAGACCAATTTGCATCTCCCTCCCTACTTTTAGTGTTCGCATCCTTTTTCTTAACTCGGCCTTTACCCTTCTTACCTCTAATTTCACAAGTTTCTTCCACAAGTATATCCATAATTGACCTACAACAAATTAGAGATATGAAAAATGAGCTCATGTACTCGTTATTTTTGGATATCGTAGAACTTGTAAAGATGACAGCATCAATGTTAGAAGTGCTCTTGTAAAATTGGTCAAATAACTTGCTTATCAGTAAAAAAAATTACATTGAATTCCTATCTACTCACTAAATTACTATTTCTCCCTAAATGAGATAAATTTAAACAACAATCACAAATACAAACTAACTATACTAAATAATAGAAGGGAAAATGAAATATCAACTTGGGTACAAAATTGTCCACTATCAGACAAACTTTAGCATCTTAAATCAGAGAAAAAAATGAAGTCTAGAAAAGCAAAAACCAAGTTCGTACTATCAGGTCTAAGCAAAAAACAAAAACTAAAAATCAAAAATCAAAATATGCGAAATTGTCCCTGTCAGGTCTAAGTAAGAATGTAGTCTAATAAAGCAAAAACGTCAAAGAAAAAATGGCATTCAAGTATTAAACAGCTCGTTGAGAAGAGGAACGAAAGCAATATGAGAGATTGAGGCAACAAAACCTATCAAGTTGAATCTTGATTGATAGAGCGTCTTGATGTGAAGTCTCCTATGACATCAAATCAATGGATTCGCCGCCGACAAGCTTGCGACGGACGCCGGGAGATGAAAATTTTTGTTTTCGCGCATCTAGGGAAGCGTGAGAAGGAGAGAAAGGGAGAGAACGAAAAAAATATAAACAAATGGAAAGGGCTTAAGCTGGAGGGTAAAAAAGTAAGAAAAATGACTAAAATGGGCTCTAAGGAGCTACTGTACCATAAGGAGGGGAGAGGATCAGCTTAGTATTTGATCCTAAAGAAGCTTAAGAAAAATACTTTAAGTCCATATAAGGAAGAGCTGTTCGGCCCGCTTAAGTCTCTAAGGAGCTATAAGGAGCCTAAAACCTGGTTGCCGAACAGGTACTATAGGCTTAAAAAAACGTAGAAGAAAGAACACTAATTAATATAGCTGCATGAGCATCGTTTGGTGTAGCGGGTCATATTGTGTGTCGGGTTATCTTGGTGGCCCCCTTTCTTATTTGGTGAGACTAGGACTTTAAATGAGCTGGCTCGGGCCGAGCTGGGCCTTAGCTCAGCTCGTTAATTCTGGACCGAGTTGTTAGTGAGCCAGCTCGTTAACAGCTCGCGAGCTAAAATCTCAGCTCAAACTCGTGACGAGCCAGCTCGCGAGCTACGAGCTGGTTCACTGGGTTTGGTTGGACCTTGTTTTAAGAAAAAAAATTTTACAAATCTTTTTTGACCGAGCTGAACCAAGTTTGATAGTATAAAATACACACAAATTCATACAAATTCACAAATTGATGCCTAGCCGAGCTGACGAGGGAGCTAGGCCTTAGCTCAGCTCGTTAATTTTGGCCCGAGCTGTTAGCGATGGCTCGCTAACAGCTCGGTCCACTATCGAACGAGCTGTTACCGATCAAGCCAGATGTGAGTTACGAGCGAGCCACGAGCTACGAGGTTAATTTTTTGACAGCCCTAGGTGAGACACTGACTGAAATGACTTGTGTCGACTATCAAGTACAACATATCTTGGGATCTTTTTTCGTGGATGAATCATGAATTTGATGCATCGGATACAACAACAATCGATGTAGTCGGTTAAGAAGCAGGTCGGTGCTGTGTTTCCACTGAGCAATTGATTATGGAATGCAGTAGCAAGAATTAGAAAATTTGAATAAGAGAAGCTAAATTATAAAATATATAATGTGGAATGTAGAAGTAAAATTACTAAATTTGAATAGAGAAGGCTAAATTGTAAATACATAATATGTGAAAATAAAAAATAATGTTGATCACTAGAAATGAGTTCAAGACCATCCAAACATCAAGTGAAATTATAGCCACTAAACTATAGGCATATATTTGTCATTTTATGTGGGAGGCTAAAATATTTACAAACTTAAAAAATAAAAATTAAATTAAATTTCAATATACATAATTAAAATTTAAAAATCATAGAATGACTTAGCCACTATTGACTACATCATACATCCACCCCTTAGTGAAATGACATGATCTTTTTATTATTATTGATTGATTGATGAAACAAGCAAGACAATTAAGACATTCCTCAAATGAAATTCAAGGATTTTTTTTTTATAATTTAAATGAATGGAAAGTGAATATTCTTCTTGTTTTTTTTTTTTTTAGAATATCAGTTTTACTCGATCTTCGTCTTATAAACTCCTTTTTATTTGTTTCATAAAATTTAGTAGGCAAAGTTTGTCAATTGAAAGAATTAATTAACTCTAAAATGTTCAAATTAAATGTGGTGCATGCAACAGAGTTTTCAATTAATGTTTTAGACCTAGTTCTAGGCTAGCCTAGCTTATACGATAAATTGGCTTTATAAGCACAAATGAGAAATTTCTAAGAAATAAAGGCAGTTCTGACTAACAATCTAACATGTTAGCAATCCTATATCATGTAGATTACTTTGATAGCCACTATCAATTGTTCATTTTCAAAAGATAGATTACTTTGATAGCCACTATCAAGTTCTTTCTCAAAAAAAAGAGAGAAAGCAATCCTATAACAGATATAGAAATCATAGACGTCCATCATTTTACTCTTTTATTTTAATCATAGTTGTATCTTTATTAGCTAAAATCAAGAGTGAAGCCAGCCTCTCCAATTATGAAGGTCAAATAGAACTAGAAATTAATAATAATTAATCTTACTGTACTCATAACATTTTACTCTAAATTATATATAAATATAATTTTTACTTGTAAATATATAGATAAATTCAATATGAATGAATCCATTCCTGACTAAAATTATATGTTAGTCATGATAAATATACTATGAATTTATGTAATTCTATACAAATAAATAATTTCGTTTAATATATAACTGTTATATATTCAATTCAATTAACAAATAAGCAAATTAATAGACAAAAGTGGTGAAAAATGGATGGACAAGAAAGACGGTGCATTATGAGAATTCCACTAACAAATTATGTTTGAAAATATGATAAAGAGAAATAGGAATCAATACTAATGTCTATGCAAATACATACAATCAAGTCAAGGTCAATAAATGAGATGCCAGACTTCACATTTTGGGAGTCAATCGTGAATAAGATCAAATATATAAAAAATTTATACTGTGAATGAAAATCAATTTTACACAGTACATAGTATTTTACTCTTAACTATACGAAAAATTAGGCATAAATATAAACATCATGCAAAAAAAAGGTCAATTAATCTTCGTTTCTTGACGGTGACTCTGCCACTGTAATACCTAAACGGAGCGAATATCCGGACCCATCCGGAACTCACAAGTGTTATTTGGACCTACTAGTATAAAATAAATTATTTTTCCTTCAAGAGAATTCGAACCCAACACATGGGGAGTGAGGGTCTAAGCAACCAAGCTACAAACCACTACACACACTATCTTTTGTTACAATTTTTTATTTTGTTTATATATTATATCAATGGTATCTTATATCTTTTATATTTCCAATATCAATCTCTTCATCAACTTACAATTATTCATTTTTTTATATTTATTTTTTATTAATTATTATTTATATCATAAAGTTCATATAACTCAATTATCTCACAATTATTCATTTTGTATGTGTATTTGAATCCGTATTCGTAGCTTATTCCTTTCAAATCTATATCCGTTTAAAGAGAATTTGATTTCATTTTAACATTCATTTACTATTTATATCCGTATTCATATCTTTTCTTTAAAATGTGAACATAGATAATGACTTACCACCATGGCTGTATATCCGCTCCGTTTTCATCCCTACTACAACATACAGAATTCAAATCTAGATTCTTCCGTAGAAAATATATATCATTGCCAGCTGAACTGCGCTGTACAGTACAGGACAAGTGAACTTGCAACTTGCCGATGGAATCGTAGCGTAGGAACTTGCAGTGCAAATTAAGTCACGTGTACAGATGCTAGAGAAACACGTCGTTGCACATATATCTTGTTGGTGGAACCGATATACCAAATTTTTATTTTTTGACTTCGGTGTCGGTTTTAGCACCCTTTTTTTTTGGTGATTTAACTGCTCGTCGGCTTCGTTTTTGATAATGCTTTGCTTTGCTTTGGAGTCGTTGGTGGGGCAACAGAATATGACGTCACTATTCTTTAAAATCATCGAATAATTTAGACGTGTAAAATTTACTATAAAGATGAGGACAGCACCTGCAATTTCGCTGGAAATACTGAAGTCAAGTCAAAATTTTATTCTTTAAATTTTAATTCTGAATTTTTTTTAGAAACATGATAAGATTACTTAAAAAATAAACTGGGAATAATATATAAAGTTTGTAAAAATTTCAAATAATTTGAGAATAATTAGAAATTTTATTTAATTCGTACTAGAAAGATGCAGAAAATAAATACCACAAATTATTTGTTTTTGTGCAAGTCTTGTTATTATGCTCATCCAACACAAATGACAAATGTAAATCAGGTATATGTGCCCTGAAATTTTTTAATGATAATTTATTTTTGTTATCGGCACCCAATTAAAAATAAATTCTGTCAATTTATCAGACTACTAATTAAGGACCTTAATTATCAAAAGTAAAGTTCATAGAAACAAAAATAATTTTCCTGCTATCTCTATTACTTAACGGAATTAATTTTCCTGTTATATATATTCCATTGAATATTAAAGGCCGGATTCAAAAGGAGAATTATGAACGTTAAAAACAAAAATAAATTAATTGTTGAATTCTCCTCTGGGAATTTGAAAAAAAAAATAGTATTTTAAAATTTGAAACAGAATTGTCGAATTCAAACTATTAATATTATTCATATTTCATAAGAGATGCATGCAAATAAAAAACTTATGAATGTTTTTGTTATTTATTGATACATCATGCATGGACATCGATCTATTTATTGCAGGAAGGTAATTGTCACTTTTTTTTCCCAAAATAAAAAGTTATTCTTAACAAACTTGTGCATAATCTATGTAAATTGACATGAAATAATAAATTCTGATTAATTATGTTTTGTTCCTATTTTTAATTTCATTTTTTTTAATTTATATAATTAACTAGTTTGAAATAATAAATTATCATTTTTTATGTAGTTTAGAGTAAAATGTTATGAGTACCGTAAAATTCACGGTCATATGCACCTTGAAAATTTTATAGGATTGACATTCACATTTGAGAGGTGATCGTTAAAATTAAATATTTGGAGAGATAATCATACTAAAAGTTTGATAATGCATGACATGTATACCATGGTACTGGTTTAATACATCTTTAGATCCTTCTTGAACATGTGTATTTTATTCTCCTGTTTCTCTTCTAAATTCAAATACATGAAAGCCCGAATATTATTCATTTAACAACAATATAAATTAGAATTAAATATCTAGGAAAATGTTAAAAGACTTAAGATATAGGAAATATTACACCGGCACTTATTAATGTACTTTTTGTCCCCAAAAAATATTATTTAAAAAAAAAATTTGCACATGTCAGAAAACGTGGAGTTCGGGTAAGAATAATATTATTTTTTGGTTGTCCAATATCTCAACTTTTCCTTGAAATTTTTTGTAAAAATATAATTATAATTTATTCTTTTCTTAAATAAAAAGGTTCGGTCTGAAAGCAAGTGGGATGGTATTTTCACTACTAGCTAGTCTTCTTTAATTCTTTTCCTACGGACTATGAATATCTAAAGGTAAGTCTAGTGTTCAGATTGCAATTTCCGGATGGTTCGGAAGAAAAGAGCAAAAAATAATAATAAAATAAAATAAACAGATAGATAGATATTATAGAATGGGACCCAGAACATGTTTCATATGTTTCTTAGATCAGACAAAATTATAAAATTTAATTTATTTTTTTTTCATCTCCAAGTAGTAAAATCTGAGTCTATAGTACTATTGCATATTACGGATTTATTACGGATCGATATTTTTGTTTTTAAAATTCTAGCGGTTGAAAAAAAATTATTCAACATGATTTTTATATGAATATATACTTATACACTGAACTTTATATTTTTTAGAAAAAAATACTATCTTTTAAGATAGGTAGAAAATCACTTGATCTGAAAATTCTAGACCATTCAAAAACAGTGATTTTCTATCTATCTTTGAAAATAGTAAAAAAATTCTAAAAAAAATATTAAATTTGGTCTACAAGTACATATTCATATGAAAATCATGTTGAATGGTTCAAATCGACTGTTAGAATTTATAAAATGAAAATATTGAGAAAAAATCATTTAAGCAAGTTTTTTTTTTTTTTTTTTTTAAAAAGAATTGAGGTCACATGACCCTCCTTCCCAACAATTAAATTAATATCCCATGACTGTGGTGGTATGATTGACATTTAACAATATATTTTCTTTCGAGAAATAAAACTTAATAAAAAAAAAAGATCTATTTATTTTTAACTAATTAATTATTTCCTTCATATTATATACATGCAAATCAAAATTGTTTGGAAATCCCATCTTTTCTGCTTGTACGTAGTACCAGATGACATCCAGCAACTCCTCTTGTGCTTTCATAATACTATAATGAAATACAGAGCACTTTTTTTTAATCATAATTAACAATAAACTAGAAACTTAAGGTTAAAACAAGAAGTTTAGGATGGTGTCGTATTTTTTTGTATTTTTTTTACATGATCAGTGATGTTGATTTTGAAATCAAAAATAGTGATAATTATCAAAAACTGAGAACTTTTCTAGTGTGATGGTATTGCCTCTCCATTTTATAAAATGTTTGACACATATATTTGGCTTAATTTCAGACCAAAATCTCGCTGTCATTTTTATCCATGCCCATCAAACCTTACATTTCGCCAACTCTGCCCACCAAACTCAAATTTTATTAAAAATGCCCAAACCGGCGGCTTAATAGCCGGTTTCTAATTTTTATTAGAAACCGGCGGCTATACCGGCAGTTTCTAATAAAAATTAGTTTTTTTTTTTTTTGGTGAAATCTGGACAGTTGTTATATGATTTTTGAGTAATTTGTAAGTATCAAATTCGTTCTGAATATTTGAAATATAATTTTGATATTATAGGTTATGAATCGTTTGAAATTCTCGTTTTTAAGACGACGAATTAACAAAATTAGTTGATTGATTTATTTCAACTAAATTTATTATGACTTTAACGAGAAAAACAAGATGTAAATGACAAACATAACAGATCCAAATGACAAACGATAGGTGTAATAAACAGATCGAAACATAACAAATGTCAAACAGATCCAAACATAAATAAATAAACAGATCGGAATGTAAATCCTATGGAACAATAAAAGTAAAAAACTATCATCATCTAAACGGAGAAGGGGAGTATCGGTCGGCCGGATGTCCTCTGTTAGCCCTTTCGGGCAGTCCAGCCCAGGCCGCATCACGTGTAGCAACAGCAGCGGCATCAGCCTCTCTCCTGATACGTGATGCGGTCTCCCACGGATCATCATCCCCCAGAGTAGTAGCTGGCGGGGGTGTAGAGAAGAAAGTCTCTACCAGCCCAGCCGCATAGTCAGAAGGGGCCTGTGACCCGCTGGCCTCACCATCGTGTGTCATCGCCGTAGATGGTGATAGGCTCTCAATCTCATCGAGACTGATAGTCAGCCCATAATCCTCTATGTGGTCGAAAGATGAAGACTGTGGTGGCTGTGGTGGTGGCGGCGGCGGCATGCTAGCCGGACCCTGTAAACCAAACCAAACAATTGTATAAATTTTTCTACTAATAATTACTCGACTTATAACAAATACGACTTACCGGTGGCTGCACTGGACGTCCCTCAGAGTTGTAGTAGGCTGCCCAGCCGGAATTAGACAACACCCATTGATAGTAGTCCCAATCCGTGTCCATGCGGGGTGGAGATGGCATATCCTGAGTGCAGACTAGCGGCGCATCTGGCTCGTCTGGCTCTACCGCCCACCAATCAATGTTCTCTCTGGCGTCGCGCAACATGTTGATCGTACGCCCACTCTGTCCGGCATCATCGATAAGTGGGCCATGCTCCTGCAACTTGTTCTATCCAACTTTCCGCCAGCCCTTGATCCCGAGCAACTTGATAGCATGCGCAACGGCTTTAATCGACACCAATACCTGAAAAAACAAACATAAATTAGTCAACATATTTATATAATAAGCGTTTAATGAACAAGTAATATAAATGTGTTGGATTAATTACCAAGCGAGCCTAGCGACGTCCGGTAGGCTGGTGACCTGATAGATTCTCATGCAGTGTCTGGCATAGATAGGCACCGTAATCGCCCATCAGATATACTGACGCCCCGCCAATCCTCTGGTACCAAGTCGTGTACCTCAGCAGATGAGATCCTGGGGTCTGAGTGATCTCATCAGGCATCTGGTATATCTGAGGCTCCGCCGGAAACTCAGACTGCCCGTAATAATTTGCCAAATGTAACCGCCAGTTTCTGTCCATAGAGCCGGCGTGCGACATCCTGTAAATTAAATTTTAGTTGCAATTGGTCTACTGGGATATGAAACGGTCGATGTAATAATTAATTACCTGTACAGTCTCCTGATTTCCTCCCTGGGTAATGCCGGATCCTCTGGGATCAATGGCTCCTCTCCGTACTGCCGAAGTACCCGATCTGGATAGTGGTGCTCCACTATCCAAAAGCAGACTAGCGGGCCTCAGAACCACCAGCTGTCACGGTGCTCAAAACAACGAAGAGGCAACTGCTGATCCTCATATAGAGGTGCGTATGGTGTCCACTCCACCTCCGACTCGTCCAAGCTCTGCAGCTGTAAACGCACCATCCTGATACCTATGGTGCGTCCATGCCCCTCATCCCGATAGTGGTGGACACCATGCCAGCGGTGGCCGTAGACTGGCCACCGCTCCGGATTATCGTCCTGATGTCCCCAATTTGGCTCTTGGCTCATTGGGGATAGGACGGCCCACCCGTAGCCGTGACCAAGACCAATGCTGCAACAAAAGAACCGGCCCATACATCTGCTTGGCCTTCACCTGTATTTCTGAGGTTATTAGTCGTAATTTCATTTGACTGATTGATGAATTAATGAAATGTCAAACAACATAATTACTAACCTGAGAAGCTGTGCAGAGGCTATGATACAAATGTGCTAACACGGCTCCACCCCAGTTGTAGGCTGGCGGGCTATCAAAGTCCGTCAGAAGTCGCAAATACATCAAGGGGATGCCATCGCCGCTGGCATCAGGAAACATAACAGTACCGAAGAGGTCCATCACGTAACCTCGTGTGTATCTGCAAAAACAAAGTAGATGGTTAGTATTATAATTACATAAAGTAATTAACAGATCAAAAGTAAAATATTATTATTATTATTACCTCCGAATCTCTATATCAGTAGAGGCGTCCGTCAGACCGGCACTGAAGTGTCGCCGCAACTCTGTTCTCTGCATGTGATAACTGGACTTCCCCTTATCGGCACGTAGCTTTCTCGGATCTGCCCCCAAATACTGCTCGATGTCATGTACGAAGTCTCTACTGTCAGATACTTCGCCTACGGGAATGCCCCTGATCGGCAAACCCCAGAGGGCACTCACGTCCTGCAACGTGACAGTCATCTCCCCGAAAGGCATATGGAACGTGTGGGTCTCGGGACGCCATCGCTCCACTAATCCTGCGATGAGAGATGCATTGATTGAGGTAGTCGTGTCCCGCAGGATGGACACAATCTGATATAGTCCCAGCCGGATGAGATGTGGGTCCATCTGTGAGAAGTACTGCATCCGAGGGACAGAAAAATTGATGTCCATCAGAAACTCGTCCTGTGTTGAAAAATAGCAAAATAATGTATTACATAATGTATACAACAAAATTGAAATTTCGTCGGAGGTAGACAAAAAGTAGCCTACCTCACGGGAAGCCAGGGATACCCGGTGCTCGCGGTGGGGTATCCATAAGAGAGGGCTGAAGTGCTCAGTACTGGTGGGGTCAATCGGCGGCTCAACCTGTGGTGCACGTCTAGGCCGTCCTCTACCTCTACCTCCAACCATTCTAATTTCATCAAGTATGGTTAGTTAAATTATACTATACTCAACTATACAAAATTATGTTTAGTTATAACAAACCATAATTTATATCCTAATTCTACCCTAATATATAACTATACTAAACTATACAAAATTACCTAATTTATAAAAAAATTTGGAACATTTCTAAATAATTGGTAGCAATTTATAACAATTTCTAATAAATTATAACAATTTCAAACAAACGGTAGCAATTTATAAAAATTGATACCAATTTCTTTCTAATTTATAAAAAAAAATTGGAACATTTCTAATGAATTGGTAGCAATTTATAACAATTCGGTAGCAATTTATAACAATTGGTAGTAATTTATAACAATTTCTAACAAATGCTTGCAATTTATAAGAATTGGTAGCAATTTCTAATAAATCTCTAATCAATTTTAACAATTTCTAACAAAAGTACTAACTTACAACTATTTGGCCTACTTACAAATATAAAATAAAATATAGGGACTTACTTGCAAAAATAGGAAGAGCAGGAGAAATCTGGGAGAAAGAGAGAATATGAGGAGAGATAGTGTCAAATTTGACGAAATGAATTGTGAGGAAATTTCGGAAGAGTGCACTCTTATAAATAACCTATTTATTTGAAGCGACCGGTGGTTTAATAGCCGGTTCCTAATTTTTATTAGAAACCGGCTGTATAGTAGCCGGTTTCTAATAAAAATTAGGAACCGGCAGTATAGTAGCCGGTTTGGGCATTTTTAATAAAATTTGAGTTTGGTGGACAAGAGTTGGCGAAATGTAAGGTTTGGTGGGCATGGATAAAAAAGACGGAAAATCTCGCACCTGCAATTTTTGCCTCGCAAAACTAAAATAAATAAATAGCAAACATTGCTTTGAAAACATATAAATCTCAATTTGGATCGAAAAATAAAGAAGAAAAATACTTTCTTTATTTTTCTTTCGCGTTTGGCAACTATATGTACATGCTATATTGCTAGGGGTGAAAACAATATGGATAATATTTGATTCGTATTCAATTTGTATTCGAAAACTTAGATGTGGATATTCGATGTTCAAATATGAGTGTAAATAAGAATACTGACATGGTTTTACGTTTCAATTATTCGTAGGAGATATATACTATATATTTTAATATATATTATGAAAATTTTATGTTATTCATCATTATAATTAGATAAATATTATGAACTTTAATATTTTTTTAATATTTTATATTATTTTAATAAATATCCGTATCCGTATTCGTCTAATATCCGCTCCAAATTCGTAAAAAAAAATTCATAAATATAATTTTATCACTATCAGCTCAGTTTTCACTCCTAATTAACAGTATTGCTGCGTATGTGGTCCGTGCTATAATAAGATGTACACATGAAAAATCTGATAATAAGAAGTACAGTATTGCTGCGTATATATGTGGTCCGTGCTATAATAAGAAGTACAAATGAAAAATATAATAAGGGCTTCAAAATCCCACTAAGATATAAACAAATCCATTCTTTCTCCAGATTATTTGAAGGACCTTTATTTCTAATCAAGCATAATCTAAGAGGCACATACAAGGAATGGAACAGAGAAGAATTAGTTATATCACACAGTACACTCCCACACTTATATCACACACTTATATCACATATTTGATTAGCAAATTTACTGTTTAATTAAGTATCAATCTTCTAAAAGATAATTATTGACGGTACCCATAATAAGCAACCGACTTTCCGACAGGCGGCGGAGGGATACAGTTCACCATGTGATCCTTGGCCGATAGATCAGAAAGGTTCTTCGTGCGAACCTTCTTTATGTATTTCTCGGCCCATGCATCGACACCTTTGCCTTTCTCAGGCTCCTTGACATAGGAAGGTCCTTCCGCCTCGGTGTATAACATATTTTTCGGTCCCCCAACCGAACCTGGGACCGGGCTATGAGCAGGAGCTCTTCGCCTGATGCCAGAGTTGGCTTGCGGTGACCCGATAGCCATCTGAGCTAACACAAAGGATGATGCTTTTAAAAGATTTGCAGCTACGATGGTTGATTTCTTAAATATGGATCCGTTTCTGCGGTTGGAGCTAGACATGTCGGCTGGTATATACTGTGTTAATGGAAATTATGGAATTATGGAAATTGTTAGAATGGTTTAGGAATTTATACTGGTAACTGGTAACGTGGCTTAATGCTGTCCATAGTTTGATGTGTGCGTGTTACTCTACTACTCTAGCAATGACTAGGAGCATATATATATATATGAGGAGCGATTTAATGTTCCTTAATATTGATGATAGATATGATCAATGTTAATTTTTTAATTTGTGTTTAAACTTTAAATTAATAAATATAAATTGTTATAATTTTTGTAAATTATCTCGAATTTATCGAATTTAATTTTTATACTCAGAGAAAGAAGTGCAATATATGATTGTGTAATAATTAAGAAAAACATTCAAGCTATAAGAACCAACAGTTAAGAAAATTAGATAAAATGGATTTTATCTTTCTTTAATTTTATCGTTTTATTTTATGTTTTAGATTTAAACCATATATTGTTTTTGCATTTGTTGCGTAAAAAATTAGGCTCTTATTCTATGGTGCATGGATGTAGTTAATACTTTTCATTGTTTATTTATTTATTAAAAGAAAGATTAGGGATATATATATATATATACCGTCAAATTCCAATTTCATTACAAATAACACAAGTAGTGTCATGTGTTATATAGGCCTATAAGAAAATAAAAAAGTAAATAATAGCAAATATATTACAAAGGAATCTAACAGATGTTTTTCTGATAAGAGAATCTAACAGATGTTAACTGTCAATGAGCAGTTATCTCGTCGCTTCTTAATTGCTGTGTGTTTTTCCTGTTGTTTCTAGAATCAACATAATTAGAGTAGAACTAGTATTAACAGGTTGCATTTATGTAATGCATGTTGTATATATGTAGCTTAGTTTGCATTGTTAGAATTCGGTCTGGATTACTAATGTACAATTAGTAAGTATATATTTTCAATGTTCTCTTCCGCGACGAGTGGATCTTAGTATATTGAAAAGTTGGCTAATTCATTCTTATGATTTTAAAATTTTAGTTATATGTACAAATTAAAACAACCATGCATGCATCAATTAATCAAACCCTAAACCCTAAATGTGCAATTAATAATTAGAAAATAACAGAAAATTAAAGAAAAAAAGAAGAATAAGTACTAACTTGAGCAAGAGAGAGAGGAGAAAATCACCAGAAAATCAACAATCTCAGATCCCAGTGCACCACAAATCAGATGGTTTCGATAGATGCACATATTATTTCGTATTGCTTTTGAAATTTTATACGAACTGTCGCAGGCCGTATGGTTTTGAGGCTGGCTTGAAATGGAAAGAAGAATGGGTGTAAGATGTTCGGACTCTTAATTTCTAACATCTTGTGTTGTGTGAATTTGTGAACTCCTCCTTCGGCTTAGATTTGGGTCTTTTATAAATAAGTCTCTCAATGTCACGTATTGTCGACTCAAGATCGGACAGTATGCCTGACAGATCATACGAAAATAGTTATAGATATCACTCAGTTGAGGTCATCTCGAATTTGAACCCTTTTCATGTCATGGTGCCTTGCCGAGAAAAGCCTTAACAGGTCTTGTCTCGGGCTTCTCGGACCCATCCCGTGGGATCCAGTTCACAGGGAGACTTGTTGAATCGACCAGTTCCCGGACTGATCTAGGAGCTCTTTCTCAGGACCTATGGCACATAGGTCCTATCAGAATTTGTTTTATTTTCTATATAAAACGTAAAATAAAATAACGGAGAATTTGTGTTATTTATAATTAACATTTGAAATAAAACTTGAATATGCATGAGCTACCATAGAAATCCTATATAGTTTAGTAGCGTATGTACTTATTACCTTTTGACCAAGGGTAGATCTAGAATTTTTGTCAGGGGCAAAAAAATATTGAATGAGGTTTAAATAGCTAATCGAGTTCAAATTCATTAACTAATTAACTACTTAATAAAAAAATAATACTTTAATTTATACTTTTCAATGCTTTGGCTTGTAATTTTTGATATTTTAATCTATAATTCTAATTATTAATCATAATTGAAGAATTTTTTTTATTAATTCTAAATTTAACCCAAACTACAAATTAAACGTCCAGCGGGAACAAAAATTTTCTAGGGAGGGACAAAGTCAATCGAAACATCACGACTTTCATTAAAATGCAAAATCCAAAGACGAAAGTTGCCCCCCCCCCACACACACACACACACACACACACCAAATGCACTTGAATCCGCCCCTGCTTCTGACTGCATCCAGTTAATTATGAAAGCAACACCAATTATTATGTGAATGTCATAATTTAATTAATTGCTTTATTCAGTTGGGAGTACTTAACCATCATTTTGCTCCTTACGAGCTAGTACCTATATATTTTTTAGCCTGATTCCATGTATACTTAATTAATTAGCATGTCTTTTCCTTGTGCACATTAAGAAAAGTAATAAGCTCCCGATGTCAAAAAGGTGCACTTGCATTCGATCCTTTGACGGAGTAAACACAGAGAAAATTCACATCATTTTCTAACAGCAATTGGCTTTCAAAAAGCAGGAGATCAAAGGCAATAATAGATGCATTCTAAAGTAATATCTGATAATATCTACATTAATTTACAACAATGTAGACAACAATATATTAAAACACTTGATATATGATCTATAATAATCTATGACAATGTAGACAGCTTTATAAATTGCTCTATATTAATCTAACTTAGAAAAACCCTCATATTGCTTTCTTAGTCCACTTTATGATTTGTGCGGCTCGTTGATATTTACGAATTGGATTTCAAGAAAATCGTCTGTGGGAATCATAAAGCAGATCGAACGGCTCATATTGAGCATCGGACCGCCCCGACGCCCCGGTTCCATTTATTTATTGTCACCAAAGATTTGTTTTTTTTTTCAAATATGCTTCGCTTATTATATTTAAAAAATAAATTGTAAAATTATACTTATATTCAAAATAATTATACATTTATGTTTCATTTTTTAAATGTTACCTTATTTTATTCTACTACCTAACCCTGTCCTTGTTATTGTACATTTTCTATTTACACCATAATTCTAAAAACAAGGAAAATGTTTGGTAATACAAGTTTGCAAACTACATATAATAAGCGGCAAAAGGAGCCGGAGAAGTTATGGACTCCTCAAAAGGTGGCTGTCTATATCAAGATAATTATTCTTGTTCTAATTAATAATAGCTTTAATTTTTCATTGAGTCGATGCATAATCTATCTAGATTTTTGTTGGTCGTTTAGCAACGTATCATAATTAGGTCTAGGTGGTATTGATTCTTGCATAGATCTCAGAATTAATTTGTTGCATATGCTCCTGGGCGTCATTAGCTTACTAAGAAAAATCATGTGGATAGCTGTCGGCCTCTCATTGACATTAACACTACTGATATATAGCTTGTGTGTGACAAAAGTAATATATTGATACCGTACGCTACTATGCTCAAAGCATCAAACTTAATTATCTACCACACCCAGTTTAGCAGTATCCATTATTTCCGTTTGGAACGTGCTAATCGACCTAAAATATTCATTAGACAGAATCACCTTTTGGTGAAGTTCTAAGAAAAAATAACACATATATATTTCCCCTAGATTTCCTTTGTTAATTAAATATGTCAATGCTGTATCACCAGAAAAACTACCAAACACTACCCAGCGGGCCAGCAGGAGCTGTGAATCCTCTGCAACGTGACAACTTTTTGCACCGTCTAATCAGAAGCAGCAAATTCATAATTTTTGTCCAGAGGCAAACAAATATTTAATTAGATTTAAATAGTTAATTAAATTTAAATTTATAAACTAATTAGATACTCAATAAAAAAATAATGCTTTCACTTGTACTTTTCAATACTATGAGACTTGTAATTTTTGATGTTCTAACTTATAATTAATTCTAATAACCAATCATAATTCATGAATTTATTTTAATTTTAACTCTAAATTTAATCTGAATTACAAATCAAACATCTAAAAGAAGACAATTTTTTTTTAAGAAGAGGCAAAGTCGATGGGGAGCGATATATCTCCACTAAAACTCAAAATCCCCTCCGGGTCCATGTGGGTCCGCCCCTGCATCTAACCCTTAAGAATGCATTTAGAATTTTTAAGTTATCTCACGAGAAAATTAAATAAATTATGTTGGCGTAGTCTTTGGAACTTCGCGTAAATAAAAGAGTTACAAATATGTTTTCATATTATTCAGTAAATTACCCGATTAAATCATCATTATTTTTTTAAACATGCATGTATATATATTATCATATTAAATGCTATCGGATTTTGTTTGCAGCTATTGAGCTGTATAAGTTCTTTTAAACAAATGAAAGAAGAGTATATTTTATTTGAATTTATTTACTTATACAAATTTAATTTGAAATATATTGTTTACTAAGATGTTATTTACAAAAGATATTTAATTATATAATCTTGACAATAGATATAAATGTCTTCGGTGAATGATATAATCTTATATAATATAAAGATGAAAAATCACACAAAGCCCCAACAGTCTTGCATGAAACAGCTAGGATTTGATGGAAATAAATCTGCCCTGTTATTCCAATTCCAACCATTCAATTTTCTAAAAAAAAAAAAAAAGATCCAACCATTCAAACTTTTTCATGAGCAAATCTCAACAAAGTTTGCATTCACAAATCTCAACAAAAACTAACAGTTGGAACTGGTTGGAATCGGAATAACAGGTTCCTTGTTATTCCAAAAGAATTACAGCAAATTTATTTCCAGATTTGATTTGCCGCAGTCAACAATCAAACAGATCAATCGTTGCAATCTGGAGCTGCTCTGAAGGCTGAAGCCCTCCAAACTCCAAGGAAAGTAAATTGTTGTCACAATCGGGAAGAGTGGTGCTCATAAAATCATTTCTAAACTCTCTACGAATTTATTTCATGGCCACTTCTCGCATCCCGAACAAGGTAATTCAGAAATTAGAGGGCATCATTAGGAGGTTTTTCTGAGGGAAAGTTGACAGACACAGGTATTTGGCATATGTGGCTTGGGATACCTTATGTTTACCAAAAAAAAATGAGGACTGGGGTTTCAAGAGTCTTAAGGCAATTAATGAAGCAATGCTCCTCAAATTTTTGTGAAAATTGGCATCACAAAACATGTCACAGTGGGCCCTTCTGCTACGAGCGAAGTACCTACCAAGAAGTGCACTCTAGACATCCAGGCGTACCTATAGCTGTACTCATTTTTGGAGAAGCTTAATGGGTTAGAGAGAGGTGCTGTTACAGATGATCAAATGGGCAATCGGGGATGGTGAAACATGCAATGCAGTAGGGGAATAATGGTGTGACGCTAGTCTCAATCCCAGAGCAGCACCAGGGCCACGAAGCACTGTGAAGATAGTGGAATTGGTAGAAGAAGTTTCGGGGCAGTGGGATGTAGAGAAGCTGATTGCCGCATTTGGTCATTTGTGTTAGTATTTGATAAATATTTCGGTGAAGGAAAGAGAGACACAATTCTCAAAACTCTTTTATTATTCAAACTATCTTTTATACTTCTCTCTTCTACCTTCTTACAACAGAATACAACTCTATTTATACTTCTAAAACTCTTGAAATTCGTATACAACATAAATGTAAAAACAGAATTCTAAACAGCAGCAGTTAATTCTGACTCTTGGTTACTAAAACAGCCATAAATAATTATTGGCAACTCCAAATGACTTGAAACTTGAACCATCAAAAACTAGACTCCAAGACACATCAAATAGACTCCTCATTTGTCAAGAATAATCTAAAATTGCCCTTTCAAATTCCATTATTAATCAGCTTAAAAATTTGTCCACTGTGCAGTCACGAATTTAAAGACAAATTAAATTTATTCATCAACAATGTGGGGTGCCTACAAATCATATCTACTGTGGCACCACCAAGGAGAGAAGGTGGATCTGACAAGCTAGTCTTCATGCCTTCGTCAAATGGTGAGTTTGCTGTTAACAAGGCTTACTCGGTTATCACTGGTACTAATCGGGTTCTAGAGAGGGATTGGGCGAAGTTCTGGGGTTTAATTTGGGATAAGGGTGCATTCTCCCGCGTGTCAGACTTTTCTTGTGGAAAACTGGAAATTTATGCAAAAGAGCCCTCCCTTTCTGCAATTCTAAGTTCACGAATTGGTGGCTGTGACCCAACCTGTGCAGGATCCACATCTGCTGCGATTATTCGCTAATCAACAGTGCCCTGCGATCTCTGTTTTTCCAAATTCAATCGTTCAATTGTTTCGAGATTTGTGCAAGGAAAAATCAGATGCTTTGAGATACGTGCACAAAATTATTGGACGGTCAGATTTGAAAATGCATGAATTTTAGAGTTACTGTTCACCCTTTTAGGATCGCAGCAGATGTGAATCCAACATGTGGGAGTGAAAGAGAAGCCATGCCGCATCTACTTTTCAATTGTGCCTTTTCTAGATTTGCAAGCCCGCTAGCGGCAAGATCCGATAAGATGTGGAAGGAATTACAGGAAAATCCACAAGCACTAATTGAAAGCATGTCGAATGACCAATGGATGCAGTTTGCAAATATAGCATGGGCAATTTGGCAGTGTTGCAATGATAGAGCCTATGGAGGCAAGCAACAGGGAGTGGAAACCTTTTTTAAATACCTCGCTCTGGTATCGGTGGAAACTCAGATAGCTAAGACAGTGAGAAGGCCGCACCAAGCCACCAGTGATGCAAATGCCCAGGATGGGCATGCTTTCACATGCTTTTCGGATGGCTCGTGGGGTCAAAATTGGGAGGGTGGCATAGGGGTAATGTTCAAAGAAGAGGGGGCGCTGGTACGGTACCTATCTAAATCGGTACAGGCATGCTGCTCTTTGCAAATTGAAGCAAAGGCATTGCGAGAAGGAATTACACAGGCACTTCAAATGGGGCTAGTCCATTGTACCCTGAGGCGAGGCCTCCAGTTCTACTGTGACAGAGGCGATTTCAGTACTAGGCCATTGAAATCTTTTTTAAGTAGGAAGTCCAAGAAAGCCCAACTTCCCAACTTGAAATTTTTTTTAGGGGGAATTTCATGTATATCCCTCAAAAGTTTCAATATTACGTACTTATCCCTCCAAAATTACATATTTATCCTTAAAAATTGTAGAAACTCACATATTTGTCCAATCTAACTCTATTATATATCAAATATCTCCAAAAATAATTAAAAAATATTTTTTAAGCATTAAAATTTATTTTATGATATTAATTAATATTGTAATGACCACTATACCCTTTCTTCCTCACTCCCTTTATTGTACTAACTTTTAAAAACTTTGTTTTTTTATTAATCGAAATTAAATAAAAAAATCGTTAAAAATGAAAGGTTTGCGGAAAATTCAAAAATGAGTAAAACGGGTTAGTTTAACCCGTCCTAGTGAATTACAAACGGGCCGGGCAGGACGGGCCGGGTCACGGGTGGGCACGGGCACGGGCGTCACGGGCACACGGGCACCACGGGCGGGCATCATGGGCAAAAAAAAAAAAAAATCCGCCCCGCCAGTGTAATGCCCGTGCCCGTCACGGGCGCGGGCGGGACGGGCGGGCACCGGGGCGGGACAAGCAGGGCTTTTTTTTTTTTTTTTTTTTTTTTTTTTTTTTTTTTTTTTTTTTTTTTTTTTTTTTTTTTTTTTTTCTGTTTTTTTTTATAAATTCAAATTATAAATAATTATAAATCGAAATTCATACCAATAAATTATAAATCCAAATTCATACAAATTTAAATTCATTTGACATGATTGTAACTCGATAATTTTTATTACAATAAAATATAAATTAAAAATTTCTTAAATCAATTAATTTAAATAATTAAGTTCTTATTTTAAAACAATAAATTAAAAAATAAACGACATTTTTTAGCACTAAACGACGTTTTTTGGCACTAAAAACCTTAAACTTAATTTTTTAGGCACTAAACGACGTTTTTTGGCGATTCTGATTTTCCGGCTACCCGGGATTTACCCCGGGCGACGGTCGCCATCGTCTCCTCCTCCCCTTTCCGAATTGACGTCATACGCGTCAATCCGACTTTCCTAGCAAAAGTTATGGCCGTTTAAAGTTTTAAAAAAATATATCTCATTTTTGAATTTTTTTTTTTTTTTTTAAAAAAATGGGAAGGGGGGTCCGGGCGGGGGCGGGGCAGGGGGGGCCCGGGGAGGGGGGGGGCCGGAGGCCGGAGGGGAAATTTGAAATTCAAAATTCAAAAAAATTTCCGAAAAAAAAAAAAAAAAAAAAAAAAAAAAGCACGGGCACGGGCGGGGCACGGGCACACGGGCGCACGGGCACGGCGGGCGGGGCAGTCACGGGCGAGGAAAAAAAAATTCAAGTCCGCCCGTTTAACGCCCGTGCCGTGTGCCGTGTGCCCGTGGGTGCCGTGTGCCCGTGTGCCCGGGTGCCGTGGCACGGCACGCGGCGGCAGGCACGCCCGGGGGCAAAATTCATACTCTAACCCGTCCCACTTAATCCACCCATCTTACAGCAAAATGAAGACATACTGTAATAATTGGTATTGTACGGGTCAGTACTGGCACTAGTATGGTTCAGTGCTGGTATTGGTACGGTACAATTCGTACTGGTACCGGTACGATTTAATACTGCTTTCTAATACACTAGCCTTAGAAATGAAAATAGAAGAAGGGTAAAATGGGAATTCATAGAAAATTAATGTTAAATATAATGGATTGGACAAATATGTGAGTTTCTATAATTTTTAAGAATAAATATGTAATTATTGATTTTGGAGGGATAAATACGTAATATTGAAACTTTTGAGGGATATACATGAAATTCCCCCTTTTTTTTTAAGTACCGCAGCCTGCTGGACGCGGAGAAGACTAAAGAGAGACGCGGCGCGGAGGGGAGACGCAGTCACGCACAGAGCGGAGAAGAAAGGGGAGGCGCGGAGAAAAAAGGGGAGACGCCACTGTGCTCCGCCAGTCCGCCTGTACCAGCCCTGGACTGCTGCCTGGTACCAGTCTGATTTCTGAAATTTCGGTAAATTGAGATCTTTAGGTTTCTGAAATTAAGTTTGAAGTCTGATTTCTGGTACCAGTCTGTACCAGCCTGCTGCCTGCTGTTGGTTCTAACATGTGTTATTGGTTCTTGATTTCTGAAATTAAGTTTGAAGCCTGTACCAGCCTGATTTCTGGTACCAGCCTGTACCGCTATTTTTCTTGATTAATTGTATTGCTATTGGTTCTAACATGTGCTCTGACCTGTGCTCTGAGCCTCTGAGCCTCTGACCTGTGCTTGATTAATTCATTTTGCTTGTACCAGTTTCTGAAATTAATTCATTTTGCTTGATTAATTAATTAGGTATTGTGTAAATATTTTTAATGGTTGGACTAAGCTAATAACTTGAATTGCATGAATAGCTAATAACTTTTATTGTTTGAATTGTATAATTGAGGACTAATCTCATTTTTTTTCTTTAAATTGGTTAATAGAGAATGAAGAAATACTACAAGACGGAATCTAAATTTCGAATTGATTCATCTTAACAAGGATCACAACAAGTAGGGTCTAGCTTTGGCTTAGTTGAAATCTTTAATATATTTCTTGCTATTTTTTTTAATTGTGTATTGAATTCGAATCCGAATCCGTATCCGAATTCGTACCCGTTAATTTAATCAAACCCGAATCCGATTTTTGCCTACCCTAGATCAAATCCTAGTCTCGCCACTGATTGTACCTTTTTTATTGATTGCAAAGAGCTGCAGGAGATTGTCAACCAATCACAGTCGCCCCTTCATCTTGATTGCAGAGCATGTGAAGAAATACATGAAATTTGGTTGCTATTGAACACAAATCAAGAATACCAATGCAACTTTGCGGGAAGAGATTATAATGGCCTAGCAGACTATCTGGCAAGAAAAGGAAGAACAGAGATATGGGACACTGGAGCATCCTCTTTCCCTTTATTTCCAGATTTCAGGCAATGAGCTTTTTAGGCTATATTGGGGTAATGTGTAATCTGTTTAAAGATCTTATGACTAGAGGAAAGTGTAATAGGCCTACGGGCGTTTTCATGATAAAAAAAATATATATATATATTCTGATGCCATAAAATTATTTTTTTAATGCTACAAGAAAAACGAAATCGGAACACGCACATAACATGTTTTTCTTCGTCCCCTCAACTGTTCCAGTCCTTTCAACACTCCAGATTTGAGATGTAGTGTATTTAGAGGAAAGTTTAGATTAGTGAGAATAGTAAGCTAACTCAAATTCGATATAGTGAACTAATCCAACATTTAATTTGAGAAAGTGAACTAATCCAACTTTTAGTTTGATTAGTAGAATAGCATGCTAATTCATAAAAGGCAAATAAAGAATAATTTATTTTCACTAATTCAAATACATCCAAATATAAAATAGTAGTTCGGAATAGTCACTAACCAGGTTAGTACTATTCTTTGCCTCATCCAAATGAGAAGCATCAAATCAGATTTCAAAAGAAAAACATCAAATCTGAACTAACTAAAACATTTGATCAGTTGAGATGAAGAAAAATGGGTTCATGCTTTTCTAGAAGAACAGCATATTCAGATCCTTGAGATTCATTCTAGCATAAAATATTGAAAGATACCTAGCTATGGCTTCCCATGCGCCTAGGACCCAAGGAGAACAAAAAATTCATCTCAACACAGGCAGGGCGGATGCAGGATTTTCATCAGGGTAGGGTAAGAAATTATCGAACCGGATTTAAATAGCTAATCGAATTTAAATCCATTAAATAATCAGATACTAATAATAAAAAATAGTATTCTTTAAATTAAAACTTAAATATAACATACTATAGAAAATGTTAATATAAAAAATACGATAAAACAAACCATTTAATAATCAAATCATCAAACTACCAATTAAAACATGACCAAAAAAAAACAACAAAATAGTATTATTTTATATTATCTTTTTACATATTAAAAACAAACCAAAAAATATTTTTCTAAAAAACAAACAAAAAATTAAATACTAGATAATTAAATCAATGAAGAGAGTTTTCATTTACGGATCTTCATGGTTTAAACTTTGCATAATTATTTCATCATAGACATGTTTAAACAAATTATTTTCAATAAAAATAACTAACACATCATTCATCCATTGATCACCCATAGTACTTTATAAATTTGTTTTCACATGTTTACCCTTATAAAAATGAGAGAAGAAAATAAAAAAGTGAAAAAAAAAATAATGAAGAAGAACGAAATAAGAAAATAAAATGAAAATGGAGGCATCTATTAATGCACAAAATGAAGGAAAATGGAAATAATGATAGAAATGGACGACTCCATTGTACAGATAAAATAGAGAGGAGAAAAAAATAGATTGTTTTTCTCATGTGTCTCATTAAATCTTACAAGTGGTTCCATCTACCTATTTTTTTTTTATTTTAGACTTAGTCCACAAAATTCATACACAAATTCTCTTATATGGTCTACATGAACCCAATCCAAATTAAATGAATAGTATTTCTTCCTCAACAAACAAGAAACTCATTTGGGAGAGTTCTTAAGAAGGTCACCAGTAGAGGGTGTGAGTAGAAAAATGCATTTTGATATTAATTTCTTTGCAGCCTCTAGAAAAGAAATGATAAAAACAAACTTATTATAAATTCAGAGTAGGACAAAAGCTCAGAATTCAGTTTCTATAAATTAGTTTTGAATTTTTAGGGTAGGGCAGTTGCCCTACCTTGCAATGAATTAGATCCGCCCCTGAACACAGGTGCACAGATATTGATGCAAAGCTCACTGTCTGGACTCTGGTCTACACTGAAATCAAATACTTGGCATATTAGGCTAGAAGTTGACACTCCATTTATGCCTCATAAAGGAATCCAGGGAGAAAAGCAAATAAAAGAACTTACAATTTTAATTCAAAGTTTCAAACTCTTACGACAGCGGATTACCAATTAGCAAAGCATACTATTCTACATAATATTCTCTTGCAAGAACAAACAATTCTCACAAAATGCTCAAGAGATGCATATAAAGACCCTGCTGATCTCGATTCTATTATCTGAAAAATAAAAATTAAATCCCAATTTAACTTAAAACAAGCATATCCAGCCTAAAACTTCTCTCTCTCTCTCTCTACCACTGAGCAGAAACCTTACTATAAATATGCACAACGTACAACAGCCATACTATTCATCCAATTCACCAGCTTGCTCTTTTAGCTCAACCCCCTCCTAAGAACACACTGCTCAGCTGTCGGTCGGGAGGGGAGCTTAATGTTAAACTTAATTCTCAAATTACCTTTTTTGGAAGGCTCCTTTGGTATGGGCATTCCCTCTTTAGGAACCACCTCCTCATAACCTGAATGACTTACAGAGTTGATAGAAATGGAGAGATGTCGGCTATCTAGTGTGGTCACCTGCGCATTGTAGCCAGTCAGGGCCTCGGCCAGAGAGATCTTCTGTGTCATGATGAGGTCGTTGCCTTCGCGTGTGAAGACGTCATGCGGCTTCTCGTCAACAACGAACACGATATCAGCGGCAATGATGCCAGGAGCCTCGTTGCCTTTCTCAGGAAAGGTTATTTTGGTGCCCTTTTTCCAGCCCGGCTTTATATTAATTGTGAGGATCTCCTCCACTGACGCCCTTCTCCTGATAAAGATCGGAAGTCAAGTCAGAAATACAGGAAAAAGAAAAAACTAAATCTATAGGGCACAAGTGGAACGAATTTTAGTTCCGAAGCATTAGTAATGAGTTAATTACAATGGCATAAAGAGAATGAAAAAATAGATGTTCTTCAGAACACCTAAAAATGGTAATAAATAACAATAGTTTAATGGGGGATAACTTGAAGTTGCAAAATTACTACAATATATGCATCCCCAGAACACAGTTTCTAGTATTTAACAATTATGCCCCCACAATGAATTTAAGTATTTAACCACGCCTTATATGCTTGTCAACTCATGATCCACTCAAAATTAGGGCGACGAGTCAACTATCAAATTTATGAAATTGCATTTAAAATATACCACATAATCTCCACATAAACTTCGATTACTTTTCCAATAAGAAGTATTGGTTTACTTATCTACCCTGCAAACAAACCACATATTTAGAATGTACCAGCGGACACACCTTGCATAACAAACAATAAACAGAGAGGTTGATCAGTCAAGTATAGATCAAGGTCTGACCCAACCTGGCTTTAATTAATAATTTTCAGTATAACAAGATATAAACACCACAATCGGCCATTATTAACCACAAATTTAGAAAAAAAAAAATCTAAGCATGCCAACTCAGACCAATCAATTTCACCCATTTTGGCATCCTGAGCAAGTCGAAGCCCAACTCCAACCATAGCTGCTAGCGCGTGTCAATTTTTCTGAACCTGCACATAAATGGAATCTAGACAAAGGTATCATCCCAAACCCATTCACAGCCCTCTAAAAACACCCTAAAACAAAATAAAATATAATGAAAAAGGAAATAACACCTTCAACACCGAAAATTTCTAGAAACAAATAGCCCAAATTAATAGGCGCTTTCTATATTTATATATTATACAAACGCAATCTTCAGTATCAGACAATGCACAGCATGCTAACTCTTTAATGCCCATGCATAATCTACAGTCGTAATTATGACGACACTTCCTGTACTTGACCAAAACACGCATGATCGTATTAAAGCAAGCATGCAAGGTGAAGACAGTTTATAACGAGAAATATGGTCACCAAGCATGCAAGTTTCCAACAGCCAATACATCAAAGTGATTCCCACTTGGGAAACACCCAGCAATTTTTGACTTTATGTAAACCTTGACCCCTTACCACTAAAATCAGACATCTTTTCCTTCAGTAATCCAAAATTGGGAAATTTTAAGACAGGAATTCGAATCAAAGAAATTTCTGAACTAGGAAAATCGCACTCAGACTGTGATCCAGAAGAGAACTAGGTCTCCAGACTTTGTTTGCGAACACCTAAAATCCTCTTTCCTATGATTCCTTTGTTAAGAGAAAGAGGAAAACAAAAAAATTGAAGAGGGAAGAGTTTAACATGCACTGGCTGCAAAATGATAGAATAAGGAAAGCAGACAAGAGATTAAAACAGAGCATTGGGAGCAAATATGAGTGGGAAAAGACAACCGAGGAATCAAAACCGAAAGGAATAATAATGTTTTAGATTTTACTGCAAGAACCATATACATAAAGTATAACATCATACACATTTGAGATTGAATAACCAGTAAAGCTCACGTCACATTCAACTCAACAAGCGCATGCATGAGTTTGCACAGGCACTTTTAGTTTCCAAATAATCCACTTCTCAATTTTATAACTCCTTTGTCATCTGAAATTTTAATAGAAACTTAAGCACATATACTGTCAACCTAGCCCTTTTGTGGATCGCAGACTCTGATTGCGGGATTCCCATTTTTCATATCACTGTCTCCTAAATTTTGCACTTTGATTCATTAAATAAACAAAGTATCAAAATCAGCAACAGCAACAGTACAAAGAAAATGATTTCAATTAACAGTGAACAACACCGGCATAGTGGTTCAGCGTGGTTAACATCAAATATTGTGTCTTACGTCACGAGAAAGAAAAATCGGAATCGGTCACTCAACCGTGTAATCGGAATCGGGAGAATCGATCGGAATCAGTCGAATCGGATCGGAAACTCGGATATTTTTGGCAAAAGTTTGTTTTTCACTAAAATAATATAAAAAAGGTAAAACAATATTTTTAATAAAATTATGTTAAGACAAATAAATAATTAACATGAGACATTATTGCTGAAATTATTTTTTCTCTTAATGTTCAATAGTTAAAATTAATGCCAAATCAACTTTAATCAAAATGACAAATTCCACAGCATGAATTGTCTCCATTTCTTTTAATAAAAATTAACGAGACAGTAAGTTTGTCTCCATTTCGTCTGAGTTGGCTAGCGCCCTCTTCAAATATAGCGTGGATTGTCTCCATTTCTTCTGCACTGATTTCTCTGATACTGCGATGTGGGTCACGTATTAATAATTTGGCCCCACCTATGTTGCATGGATATAGATACGGGTATCATATCGGATACGATACGGATACAGCAATATGGCAATTTAAAAAAATTTAGAATACGATACGTCTATTATATATATTATTTTTTATTATTTTAATTATGATATTTGAATTAATCATAATCATAACTTAAACTAATTTTGTACAAAAAGAATTAAAAGTTTAACCCAAGTATAGATTAAATATTATAGCTACTAACATATAACACAAAGTACTGCCTAGTGCAGTAGTTAAGTGTTTCGGCTCAAAACGAAGAAGGTGTGGGTTTGATTCACGAGAGTAGCTACCGAAATTCATTTCCAAAAGGAATTTGGAGCAAGGGGAACAAAATTAATAAAATATGTTGTGGGCCAATCCAAGGGTGTATCGGCGGCCCAGGAACAAAAATAAGTAAATTCCAGACAGCAGTGTAAATAATTAACGTGTCCCGCCGTATCCCATACAGATTTCTGTATCAGACAGTAATAATCCCGTATCAAAGACCGTATCTAGAGTCAACAGATACGCCACATCAGTCGATACGCCAGCTGGCGTATCCGATACATATCGAGGCCGTATCGGTATCAGATACATGTTCGATACAAGTACGAGATCCTATATGGAGTGTCCGGATAATATAGGGGTGCGCATCCTTTGAAAAATTTGTGCATCCTATACGTGTTCGATACAAGTACGAGAATCGTTTGAACCAGTTTTTCACTGAAAAATTGCCCACCGTGGAACTCGGTCCAAAATCAAATCACCGACGGCCAATTCTGGTCGGGATCAGCCGATTTTTCCTTCGTAAGTTACATGGTACAATCTAATTGAAAATTCAATGCTGTTTATATCTATAAATTATTTAAATGAAGGAAAGAATGTCATTGTGTACACAATGAACTGATCAAAATATTGCCACTTTCCAAAGATATTTTTCTTACCCATTTGAATCCAGTATCTCCCTTGAGATCTTCATCTTCTTAGTGGCTCCTTTATAAAGGTCTTCTAAGCTGCATAGCAACCTGTACTCAATTGGGGCTGCCTTCTGGTGACGCTGGCTGGAAGAACCAAATAATTCAGCAAATACGTTGTCAGCACTTGGGGCTGCCTTCTGGTGACGCGGGCTGAAAGAACCAAAGAATTCAGCAAATACGTTATCAGCACTTGGGGCTGCCTTCTGATGACGCTGGCTGGAAGAACCAAAGAATTCAGCAAATGTGTCGTTAGCACTTCTGTTGTCCATGGTTTGATGTGTGCTTGTTACTCTACTAACTCTAACAATGACTAGGAGCATATATATACGTATAGAGGTCTATACGTCTGATTTTAAACAGAACCAATTTAGTGGTCTGATTTTAACACAGGGGCCCTTCAATATTAATACGGATCTAGTAGGCACGGTTATTAAAGCGGATCGGATGGTCCAAATGCATTAACTCAAAAGATTTCTTTTTGAGTTAATGCAGAGGATATGAATTTCTTGCCGTGTGCGTGCGACTCGATTAAGTCTAAAATTAGAATTTATCTAATTAATTTTGTTATTTTAATTCAAGATTAAAAAATACATAATTACTCTTTGGCAATATATATATATATATATATATATATATATATATATATATATATATAGGACCGGGTAGGTGCTGCGTAGCTAGAGCCCCTGTTCAATTTGTTTTCAAATTTATGGTCGATCCACCGTTAGATGTGTTCTCATATTGAAATGGCTGAGCATTTTAATTTTTGTTTTTACTATTTATTAAGCTTTTGAAATGTGATCCAACGGTTTCCTGTTTGGTTAAGCCACCGTTGGATCAGGTTTTCAAAGTGGTTAATAAATCAAAAAATATAAAATTTGGTTCAAGTATTTTCAATATTTGAAAACACAAATTTTATATATATATATATATATATATATATATATATATATATATATATATTTTTGTAATATGTGACCATTGGATCGTTTCCTCTTCGTCCCAGTTACCTACGTTTTATCTGATTCAAGAGTTTACTCAGTTTGGTTCTCTTTTGGAACTGGATCTCAATCGATCCTTTGACGGAGTAAACACAAACAAAATTCACATCATTTTCTAACAGCAATTGTCTTTCAAAAAGCAGGATATCAAAAGCAATAGATGCATTCTAAAGTAATATCTGATATGATCTACATTAATTTACAACAATGTAGACAACAATATATTATAATACTTGATATATGATCTACAATTAATATATTGGAAAGCTTACTTAGACTTCATAAATTACTCTATAATTCTAACATAGAAAAATCCTCATATTACTTTCTTAGTCCACTTTATGATTTGTGCGGCCCATTGATATTTACGAAGCGGATTTCAAGAAAATCGTCGGTGCAAATCATAAAGCAGATCGAATGGCTCATATCAAGCATCGGATCTAATTTGGTTCGGTGTCCATCGGACCAACCCGATGCCCCCAGTTCCATGTATTTATTGTATAGTAACAAGAACCACATAGACTCAAGAGGTGGCTGTCTATATCAAGAAGATGGCTGTCTATATCAAGAAGGTGATTCTTATTCTTAATATAGCTTAAGGTGGCTGTCTATATCAATAGGGGGAGAGGGGGTTGTCCGATGCCCATCCGATCAAACTCAGTTTGATGGGTGATTTATACCGTCCGATCCACTTTAAAATCTGTATGCATTACTTCAATATCCGTACACACAGATTTTGAAGTAGTTCGGACAATAGAAAGCACCCATCAAACCGAATTTGGTCCGATGGGCATCGGACACCACCCTCTCCCATCAAGAGGTGGCTGTCTATATCAAGAAAATGATTCTTTTTCTTAATATAGCTTTAATTTTTAATTGAGTCAATGCATAATCTGTCTAGATTTTTGTTGGCTTTTTTGCAACGTATCATAATTAGGTCTAGGTGGTATTGATTCTTCGGATAGATCTCAGAATTAATTTGTTACCGAAATTTTTATTAATCGAAATTAAATAAAAAAAAATATCGGTAAAGAGGAGAGATTTCAAAAAAATTCGAAATATAAGTATAATAGGTTAAATAATTCCGTCCCATAGGACAGGTTAAATTATCCCGTGTCACTTAATCACTTGGTCTACAAACTAAACGAACTAAACAGCAAAAAAAAATGTCTATAGCAGGTTAAACCATTCCGTCCGGCACCAAAAAAAAACATACAGACTTTTTTTCATGTGAGTGCTTTGCCTTCTTTCTTTCTTTCTTTCTTTATTTTTTGGGTGCCGGACGGGTTGATTTAACTCATCCCGGACTTAATTTTTTTTATTTATTTTTACTGTTTAGTTTGTTTAGTTAGTAGACCGGGTAGTTAAGTGGAATAGGATAATTTAACCTGTCCCGTATCTACTCATTTTCTAAAATATTTCGCAAACTTTGTAGATACTCATTTTCTAAAATATTTCGCAAACTTTGTCTTAACGATATTTTTTTCCGATTAATAAAAAAAAAATCGGGCATATGCTCCTGGACGTCATTAGCTTACAAAGAAAAATCATGTGGCTAGCTGTCAGATTCTCATTAAAATTAACACTACTGATTGCTGGTGTATCACAAAAGTAATTGTTACTAATGATACCATACGCTACTATGCTCAAAGCATCAAACTTATCTACCACGGAATTAAATCTGCTGCGATTCTGTGGAATCGCAAGTCTCTGCTTTTTCATATTCAATCATTAATTTGTTTTGAGAATCATGCATTAAAATTAACTGACATTGAGATTCGTGCTGTAAAAAAAATGAATAGTTAGATATGGAAAAGCAAGGACCCTGCGATTCCACAGAATCGCAGCAGATTTGTTTCCATCTACCACACCCAGTTCAGCATTATCCAATCAGCAAGAACTGCATTCGCCTCATCTCCCTTTTTTCATAAAACTCTCTTCTTTATCATCACGGATCTCTAACAATTCGAACAACTGGCCTTTCACCCTCACCCCATCTGTAGTCCCGTCAATGGGGCCCCCATAATGGACAAACTCCACAAACAGGTCACATCCTCTAATGTAATTTGTAATTGATTTAAATAAAAAAATATAAATAATATATTTATTTTACCAGTCATCTTTTTATTTGAATTATTTAGATAAATATCCGTCATCTATTTATTTGAATTATTGAGATAAATACCTGTCATCTCTTCAAATGAAAGATGAAACGTGTGAGTTTCTGGACGCCACCGCTCGACAAGTCCATGTATAAGCACCGCATCAATATTGATAGGAGGCATGACTGCAATCTGGTATAATCTCAATCGAACCAGATACGTATTTCACGTGGTATTGGCAATGCATCCGAAAATTATTAACGTTTAAAACCTCTGAACTATATTTGGAATTTCTCTAACTTATTTGTAATTTCTAACCATCCGAAAACTTATTTGGAATTTCTCTAACTTGTTCTACACCATTCTGGTATCTTGGTTATATTTTAAACCGTTTTGGTATTTTCTAATTTGTTTATTCTAAATCATTTTGGTATTTTCTAACTAATTCTAAACCATTAATAAATAATTTTGGAATTTTCTAGCTAATTCTCAATCATTTGGTATTTTCTAAAGCCTTCTAAACAATTTGGGAATTTTCTAACTTATTCTAAATTAGTTTGGAATTTTCTAAATTTTTCTAAATAATTATGCAATTTTGATAATATTATGAACCATTTTCTAATTTTCTAATTAAATCTCAACCATTTTTGGATTTTTCTAAAATATCCTAAACAATTTTGGTATTGTTCTAAAACCATTTTGGATTTTTCTAAATTTTCCTAACATCATTTTGGAATTTTCAAAATTACCTAAAATCATTTTGAAATTTCCTAAATTAAACTAAACCATTTTGAAATTTTCTAAATTATTATAAAAATATTCTAAATTATTTGACAATATTCTAAACCAATATTATTATCTAAATAAAATATTAAATTAAAAAAACCTGGATTGAGCAAGCCGGAGAAAGGTGGGGGGGGGGTCTGTGGGACCGATAGTTTCTCTGTCGGTTTCAAGGGGTAGAATCGATAACTTGTTGATCGGTTCCTATAACTACTAATTTTGTGATTGGTTCTGCAGGGTTCTAAACCGATAGCTTCTTGATAGGTTTTAAAGATAGAAACTGATGGTTAATTGATCGGTTTGGACAGATTTAAAATTCTACTAAAAATTTGGGTAGATTCTTAAATTTTTTTTTTTTGGATATTAATAAAAATTTCGGTGATTGTTGACTGCGGCAAATCAAATCCGGAAATAAATTTGCTATAATAACTTTGGAATAACAAGGAACCTGTTATTCCGATTCCAATGTTGGTTTTTGTTGAGATTTGTGAATGCAAATTTTGTTAAAATTTGCTCATGAAAAAGTTTGAACGGTTAAAATTGAAATAACAGGCATCTGTTATTCCCAAAGAATAACGGAAGATTTTTTTCCATCAAATCCAAGCTGTTCATACAAAACTGTAGGTGCTATCTGTGATTTTTCATCTATATTATATAAGATTGCATCATTCACCCAAGACATTATATCTATTATCATTATGATATAATTTAAAATATCTCTTGTAAATAACATCTTATTAAACAGTATATTTTAAATTAAATTTGTATAAGTAAATAAATTTAAATAAAATATACTCTTCTTTCATTTGTTGAAAAGAACTTATACAGCTGCAAACAAAATCGATAGCATTTAATATGATAATATATATACATGTTTAAAAAAATAATGGTAAATTAATCGGATAATTTATTGAATAATATACCAAAGATTACGCCAACATAATTTATTTTAATTTCCTCGTGACATAAACTTTAAAATTCTAAATGCATTCTTGAGCTAGAACTAATTGGTTCGGTACTGGTTAGAACCGATTGCATTTTCATCGGTCATAGAAGCTAGAACTAATAATTAAATTGTTGGTTTAGGCAGGTTTAAAATTCTATCAAAAAATTGTTAGATTGTTAAATTAATTATTATTTTGGATATTAATAAAAATTTCGGCAACAATCAAACATAATCGTTGCAATCTGGAGCTGCTCTGAAGGCTGAAGCCCTCCAAACTCCAAGGACAGCTATTTCGGCCTATACGAAGATTCTGATGCCATAAAAAAAAAAAATTTAATGCTACAGGAAAAAAGAAGTCGGAACACGCACATAACTTGTTTTTCATCGTCCCCTCAACTGTTCAAATGCTTTCAACACTCCATATTTGCGGTGTGTAGTGTATTTTGATGAAAGTTTAAATTAATAAGAATAGTGAACTAACTTAAATTTGAGATAGTGAACTAATTTAACTTTTAGTTTGATTAGTATAATAGCATGCAAGCCTATAAAAAAAACATACAAAAAATAATCTCTTTTTACCAACCCAAACACATCTAAACATCAAATAGTAGTTCAGAATAGTTGCCAACCAAATTAGTACTATTATTTGCTTCATCCAAACGAGAAGCATCAAATCAGATTTCAAAAGAGAAACATCAAATCTGAACTAATGAAAACATTTGATCAGTCGAGATGAAGAAAACTGGGTTCATGCTTTTCTAGAAGAAGAACAGCTGATTCAGATCCTTGAGATTCATTCTAGGCTCTAGCATAAGATATTGAAAGATACCTATGGCTTCTCATGCACTGGAACTTTTCTAGGACCCGAGGACAAAAAATTCAACTCAACACAGGTGCACAGCTCTTGATGCAAAGCTCGTTGTCCGGTCTACACTGAAAATTTGCCAGGCAGCAGATAATTGGATCCCCCGGAGTCGGTGGAGTAAAAAAGTTACCATACCAAGCCTCAAATACTTTGAATTTTAGGCTAGAAGTTGACACTCCATTATGCCTCATGAAGGAATTCAGGGAGAAAAGCAAATAAAAGAACTTGACATTTTTAACTAGCAAAGCATGCTATTCCACATAATATTTTCTTGCCAGAACAAACAATTCTCACAAAATGCTCAAAAGATGCATATAAAGACCCTGTTGATCTCGATTCTATTATCTGAAAAATAAAAATTAAATCCCAATTTAACTTAAACAGGCATATCCAGCCTAAACCCCTCTCTCTCTCTCTCTCTCTCTCTCTCTCTCTCTCTCTACCACTGAGCAGAAACCTAACTATAAATATGCACAACAACAGCCATTCTATTCAACCAATTCACTAGCTTGCTCCTTCAGCTCAACCCCCTCCTAAGAACCCAACAGCTTCTTCATCCCTGCCCTCTGCTCAGCTGTCAATCGGGAGGGGAACTTAATGTTAAACTTAATTCTCAAATTACCTTTTTTGGAAGGCTCCTTTGGTATTGGCATTCCCTCTTTAGGAACCACCTCCTCATAACCTGGATGAATTACTGAGTTGATAGAAATGGAGAGACGTCGGCCATCTAGTGTGGTGATCTGAGCATTGTAGCCAGTCAGGGCCTCGGCCAGAGAGATCTTCTGTGTCATGATGAGGTCGTTGCCTTCGCGCGTGAAGACCTCATGTTGCTTCTCGTCAACAATGAACACGATATCAGCAGCAATGATGCCTGGAGCCTCATTGCCTTTCTCAGGAAATGTTATTTTGGTGCCTTTTTTCCAGCCCGGCTTTATATTAATTGTGAGGATCTCCTCCACTGACGCCGTTCTCCTGGTAAAGATCGGAAGTCAAGTTACAAATACAGGAAAAAGAAAAAACTAAATCTATAGGGCACAAGTAGAAGGAATTTTAGTTCTGAAGCATTAATAATGAGTTAATTACAATGGCATAAAGAGAACGAAAAATTAGATGTTCTTCAGAATACCTAAAAATGGTAATAAATAACAATAGTTTAATGGGGGTATGACTTTAAGTTGCAAAATTACCACAATCCATCCCCAGAACACAGTTTCCAGTATTTAACAATTATGCCCCCACAATGAATTTAACCACGCCTCAAATGCTTGTCAACTCATGATCCACTCAAAATTAGGGTGACGAGCTTTTCTGATCTATTGCAACTATCAAATTTATGAAAATTGCATTTAAAATATACCACATAATCTCCACATAAACTTTGATTACTTTTCCAATAAGAAATATTGGTTTACTTATCTACCAAGCAAACAAACCACATATTTAGAATGTACCAGGCACACCTTGCGTAACAAACAATAAACTGAGGGGTTGATCAGTCAAGTATAGATCAAGGTCTGACCCAACCTGGCTTTAATTCACGCTTAATAATAATTTTCAGTTTAACAAGATATTAAACACCACAATCGGCCATTATTAACCGAAAAGATTAAACAAAAAATCTAAGCATGCAACCCAGACCAATCAATTTCACCCATTTTGGTATCCTGAGCAAGTCGAAGACCAACCATAGCTGCTAGCGCGTGTCAATTTTTCTGGACCTGCACCTAGCATGTATAACTCTGAATAAATGGAATCTAGTAAAAGGTAATATCCCAAACCCATTCATGGCACTCCAAAAACACCCTAAAACAAAATAAAATATAATAAAAAAGGAAATAACACCTTCAACACCTAAAATTTTAGAAACAAATAGCCCAAATTAATAGGTGCTATCAATATTTATATATTATACAAACCCAATCTTTAGTATCAGACAATGCACAACATGCTAACTCTTTAATGCCCGTGCATTAACTACAGTCGTAATTATGACAACACTTCCTGTACTTGACCAAAACATGCATGATCGTATTAAAGCAAGCATGCAAGGTGACAAACAGTTTATAATGAGAAATATGGTCACCAAGCATGCAAGTTTCCAACAGCCAATACATCAAAGTGCTTCCCACTTGGGAAACACCCAGCAATTTTTTACATTATGTAAACGTTGACCCCTTACCACTAAAATCAGACATCTTTTCATTCAGTAATCCAAAATTAGAAATTTTAAGAGAAATTCAAATCAAAGAAATTTCTGAACTAGGAAAATCGCACTCAAAGACTGCGATCCAGAAGAGAACTAGGTCCGCAGACTTTGTTTGCGAACATCTAAAATCTCTTTGCTAGGATTCATTTGTTAAGAGAGAGAATTTTTTTTTTTTTTTTGGAAGAGGGAAGAGTTTAACATGCACTGGCTGCAAAATGATAGAATAAGGAAAGCAGACAAAAAGATTAAACAGTGCATTGGGAGCAAATATGAATGGGAAAAGACAACCGAGGAAACGAAACTGAAAGGAATAAGCGCAGCACAAAATTATAATGCTTTCAATTTTACTGCAAGAACCATATACATAAAGTATAACATCATAAACATTTGAGATTGGATAACCAGTAATGTTCACGTCACATTCAACTCAACAAGCGCATGTATGAGTTTGCAGAGGCACTTTTAGTTTCCAAATAATCCACTTCTCAATTTTCTAACTCTTTTGTCATCTGAAATTTTAATAGAAACTTAGACGCAAATACTGTCAACCTAGCCCTTTTGTGGATCGCAGACTCTGTTTGCAGGATTCCCATTTTTCAATTATTTTTTATTTCATATCACTGTCTCCTAAATTTTGTACTTTGATTTACTAAATAAACAAAGTATCAAAATCAGCAACAGCAACAGTACAAAGAAAATGATTTTAATTAACAGTGAACAACACTGGCATAGAGGTTCAATGGTCAACATCAAATATTGTGTCTTACGTGGTACAATCTAATTGAAAATTCAATGCTGTTTATATCTATAAATTATTTAAATTAAGGAAAGAATGGCATTGTTTACACAATGAACTGATCAAAATATTACCACTTGCCAAAGATGTTTTTCTTACCCATTTGAATCCAGTATCTCCCTTGAGATCTTCATCTTCTTAGTGGCCCCTTTATAAAGGTCTTCTAAGCTGCATAGCAACCTGTTCTCAATTGGGGCTGCCTTCTGGGGACGCGGAGGATTAGCTGATCCTTCACCACCAGTGTAAGAGGGTTGACTAAATATATCATTAGGAAACATCCCAAATCGGGGTCCTCCACCCTGTCCCCCACCCATTCCCATGCCAAACGGGCTGGAAAAACCAAAGAATTCAGCGAATATGTCGTCAGCACTTCTAGGGTTAAACCGGAATGAGGCAGGTCCATCCCCATTGAAGAATGGAGGATGCCCACCAGAAGACCCTGATGGTCCTGCTGAGCTAGGAGGTGGTACTCCCTTGAGCCCATCCTCACCATATTGGTCATAAACCGCACGCTTCTGCGGATCACTTAAAACCTACAAAATAAATTTTGCATAGTTTGAGATAAATCTAAATTTATTTATTTTTCTTGAGTAGATTAGTGATTTGCATTAAGAATCATTTGTATTGGTAGAAGCAGTAGAATTCAACTTCTTCATTCTATTACCAATCCATAACGGCATTAAACTAATAAAACTAATACGAAAAAAAGCTTCTTTTGCATGTGATCACAAAATCAAAATTAGCAAATTACCACCGTCAACCAAGCACCGATCCAGAATAGCTGTACATGTCCATCTTCACCAAACAAATAACGAGGTAGCTGAAAAAACTTAGAAATTCTAAACACAGAAAAAAAAAAAAAAAAAAAAAAAAAAAGCACGACACATACATCGTAGGCCTCGGCGATCTGCTTGAACTTGGCCTCGGCCTCTTTCTTGTTAGAGGGATTCTTATCGGGATGCCACTTCATGGCGAGCTTGCGATAGGCCTTTTTGAGGTCGTCATCAGACGCACTGCGGTCGACTTGGAGCACCTTGTAGTAATCCACCCCCATCTCCTTCCTCGGCTGCTTCTGCGGCTCGGGGCGCCCGCCTGTCGCGCGCTTGCGCTTTCGCTCGCCTTCTCTAATCTTGGCGGTGGCGTTGGGGACCTGCTCGTAACTTTTGTTATCGTACGAGGGGCTTTTCAGGAGCGGTCGGGTTGTGGCTCTGATTGGTGGGGTGTTGTGTTGTCAGGCAGGATGGCAAATGAAAGAGAGAGAAAGAGGAGTAAAGCTATTTCAAAGGGGAAATATGAAGAAAAGGAGAGAATCCAACGGTGGTGATTGAAGCTACAGAAGGTTCTCGAACCAGGTGCCGTGCTGGAGTTAGAATAGGGTTTTATCTTTTAAGCTATTCATTGTATTTTTCTGCTAATTTATGGGGAAATTAATTATTACTGTTACTACTGCTGCGTGGCATTCGTGCCCTTTTTTTATTTTCTTTTTCGACACAAGCATATCTCTTAAATATATTCTAATGCACCGATTTTTTTATTAATAAAAATATCCCAGATGGAGAACAGATAGAAAACAGTTTGATGAAATTTTGATATACACATAAGTAGGACGGGATAATTTATTTCATTCCACAAATTCACATACTACAATACTGAAATAACAATCTGACTTCGAGTGTGCGAAAATTCAAAAAATTTCTTATTTGTGGGATGGAATAAATTGTCATGTCCCATGAGACAAGACTACCTATATATCAAAATTCTGTCAAAATGTTATCCATCTACGATATTTTTTTTTATTAATAAAAAAATCGGTTCTAATGCATTCCATTGTATAATTCTGAATTATTTTATTTGACAACATTTTATACATGTTAACGTTGACAAAGGCTCAACATGTGTTTAATTTTAAACTGCTTATAAAAATACAGGAGAATCATTGGTGCAATTAATACTCGAATCTTTTGAGTTTTTATTTAACGTGGAAAAGGTCTTCCCTCGATTTGAAACCACGAAAATGAACTTTAAATTTTCGAGGAAATATATTTGAGGTATTTGCACTGAGTCTACGGTAATTTGCAGCTTATATAGCTGGTACTTGGTACTGTGGATTTTATATCTGCATATTTAAAGTTTAAATAACCAATATCAACCACTCAAATTTAAAAAAATATATATATATTTCTGAATTTTTTTTGTTACTATTTTTAGATAAGTAGAAAATTACTTGATTTAAAAAATTCTTGATCATTCAAAACTTATGTTGTTCTGATACATTATCTTATAGCCCGATACTCATATCGTGTTGAAAATTGTTGTATCGCCGCATCTCATATCATATCTGATACGGTATCCATACCCGTATTCATGCAACACAGTTCAAAACTAATGATTTTTATCTATCTAGAAGATAATAAAAAAAATTGAAAAAAATGTAAAAATTTGATTTCTATTTCATCATATTTGACGGTTCGGATGGATGGTTTCAATTGTGATAATAAAAACATGCTAATATGGATCCATAGTTTATCCGTAATATGCGAATTATTGAAAATTGGGCTCACAGATAGCCGGAGAAAATTGAGGAAATTGGGCTCACTGATAAATCATCCAGCTCTCAAGTGCGTTTCCTGTCATTGGGCCTTAGTTGGGCTCATAATTAAATATTGGGCCCAAAATAAGATACTTGCCGACAGGTCAAATTCACTGACGCCGCGCATCATTTGTCCGGTGCATTTCCTATAATTGGGCTTTAGTTGGGCTGATAATTAAATATTGGGCCCAAAATAAGAGACTTGCCGACAGGTCAAATTCACTGATGCCGCGCATCATTTGTCCGGTGCATGATCCAAATCAAATTTCTGATCATGTTTTTTGACAGACAGGAAAATGCCACTTCAAGTTGCTGTTTTTCAATAAACTATGTAATTGCGAAGTTTTGTTTCATATTATCAGATTCACTATTTTTTTTGTTCCCTGACAAAAATGCTCCCTGTAACTTCTTAGCATATATACAGAATATTAACTATTGATTCTTAATTAAAGAGCAGAAAATAATTTTTCAAGATAGCATAAAATCAAATATATTTTACAAACATTATTTGATCTCTACTTTCGTTAATCTCCTAATATATAAATTGACGAAAATATTCTTCTGAAAAAAATATATTGAAAATTTTCAAGTCCGTCAATGTATATATAAAAAAGTACAGAAAAAATTGTGAAGTCTTCAATTCATTTATTTTGAATGAACTTTTCTCGACAATGTACTCTCTATAATTTATCAGTTATCACGCACTATGTTTAATAAAATTTCAAAAACTGCCCAAACAGCAGAATAAATTCACAGTTTTAGGCCGATTTTTTGTGAAATTATTTCACGGTTCTAGGCCTCCCAAAACAGCAGAATAATTCTCCGGTTTCCCAAAACTGAAAAATAATTTCGCAGTTTGGAGATTTCGGCTATAAAAGCTCTTTCCGCAGTCCCCCTCCTCTCACACCTCTCCCTCCCTCTCTCTCTCTCTCTCCCTCTGTCTGACAGTCTAATCGATCGACACTTTGGTTTAGGTACTTCTAATTTTTTGTAATTGAATATTTTATTAAATTAATCAATTTAGAAAATAATAAATTAGTTTAGGACATTCCAAAATGGTTTAGAATATTGTCCAAGTAATTTAGAAATTTTCAAAATGGTTTAGAATAATTTAAAAAATTCCATAATGGTTTAGAAAGTTGTCTGAATAATTTAGAAAATTTCAAAATAGTTTAGAATGATTTAGAAAATTCCAAAATAATTTAGAATAATGTCAAAAATTCCAAAATGGTTTAGAATAATTTAAAAAATTCTAAAATAGTTTAGGATAATTTAGGAAATTTCAAAATGGTTTAGGGTATTTTAGAGGATGGGAATTTGTGTTGGGCAAGTGGGCAACCCTTCAGAGTGTGAGGAATAAAAATTAATTCTTATAAGGAATAATAATATAAGAATGAAGACTTTAATGTATATTATAAATATGGGAAGATTTAAATATCTTCTTTATATATTCTATTTCGTCTAATATTATTATCTTTTCTTCAAAAGAGTACACACATTCATTTTAGTGTAAATAATATAAATTATCAAAGGTGAATATTTAATACATAATGAAATGATAATTAATGGTTATTACAATAAATAAATATGATGATAAATAATAATAGTTCATACAATTACAAAGTACAATATTATTAATAAATATATATTTCTCATAACAATTCTTTATTGGAATTAATGTTCATAAGCTGACTCAAGGATCCATGGAATTCAACATTAATTGCATTTATACCCGTTAGTATGGGAGAGGCATTCCGGTGCACACTCAAATTCAAAATGTAAGGTTGAAGAGATAATAATTGGAAAGGAAAAAAAAACAAAGAAATTTAAGAATTGGGTCGACCTAAGGTAAATTCTCAGTTGGAAAAGGGGGAAATAACTTTTTTTTTTGTTGGTTTAAAGTTCATAGGTAATTTTATTTATTTAAAGAGTTACAAAGTGGTTGTTACATAAGATGATGAGACAATAAGTGTCTTAAAAAATATACATTCTGTAAACAAATTAAAAAAACACAAAAATATGTGCATCATGTGGATAAATTTGGTCATCTTTGCTTGATGAAAATGATAGGAGCTTACCGATTGTTTTCTCTATGCTCAAAGTTTGTCATGCTGACATACTTCATTATAAAAGACACTGAATCAAATCAGACTAGGAACAAAATCAACCAGATCAAGACAATCACCACTCAGAAGTCTTAATGGAGGCACTGAATCAAACTTGACCAGAAACTGAATCAATTGGATAGGGATAGTCACCACTCACCACTCAAAGGTCTCAATGGAGAACCACTAGTGTGAGAGCCAGAAAGAAGGAAAGGAGAAGAGGAGGAAAAATAGAGCACACAATAAATACCAACACAAACCAAAATATACAACAACATATAAACTATATGTAATTATACAATAACATATAAAGTAACTATATGTACAGCTCCTTCCACTCACGTTTCCATTGTCAAAGCGGGAAAGAAGAGTTCGAGAGAAGAGAAGAAAAAGCGAATTGTTTATTGAATAAAAGCCCAAAGAGGCTGAAGGAAAACATGATGACCAAATCCACTAGGCGGAAGTACCGAGAAATAGTGGCAAGATTCGCTAGACGGAAGCACCTGCTTGAATGAGACGGAGCAATGAGCAGTGGTCAAATTTATTAGACGGAAGTAGCAAAAAGCGGTATCCAGATGCACCTGGCAGAAGTACCACACGCTTCCATCACCAGTCGATGGAGAGGAGAGAGCTGACTGTTTGAAACGACCTGGAAGCCCTTGGCCTTTTCTTTTCTTTTCTTTTTTCACCTGGAGCTTCGCCATAGTTTTCTCCGCTTAGAAATACCCAGGAAGACTTTTCAAGAAAGAACTTTCTTTGTATTTTACTCGGAGGGGGCAAGCGCTTGGACGAGACTCGGAGGTAGTAACAAAGTATGTGGATCAATTGATCTCATTTATTTTATTTTATTTTTATATGTAAATTTTGATATATTTTAAAACAAAATGCTTTGATTATTGATCTCTATTTACATTTGACCCAGAAGCGAAGCTAGACTTTCAGACTATGGGGGTCCAACATGAATGGGGTCAAGTATATACAATTTTTTTATTACGAATGGGGGTCAATATCATACTATCCATAGTATTTTCCTTTAAAATATATTAAAATAAGATATAAATATATTAAAATAACGTGAATTCGCCCCTGGTTTGACCCTGATAGTTTAAAGGTTTGACTTTGTTTCTGAACGAGCTAAAAAAATAGAGTAATTACATAATAGAAGGAGAAGAGGCGAATTATAAACAATTGGTTGAGGGGCCTCCACAGATTAATAAGAGAGCTCAGAGTCCTTGACAAGTGATAGGCAAATAGGATGTCAATGAAGAGAGTTTCTCACTTCGAACGTGAATGCAAAGTGGCCTAAGCTCTACAAGTATATACGATTGTTCCTGAGCTCCCGTGCAACCAAGACGTTTTTCAATTTTTAAAGTCCAAATGTTCGATCTAAACCGTTAGATGTGATCTCTATATTAAAATGTGCTTGGAGACCAAATTTTATATTTTTTGGATTTTTTTTTTGCTATTTATTAAGCCACTTTGAAATTCGCTGATCCAACGGTGACTTCTGTTTTTACTGTTTTGTTAAGCCACCGTTAGATCAGCGATTTTCAAAGTGGCTTAATAAATAGTAAAAAAATTAAAAAAAAATGTAAAATTTGGTCTACAAGTACATTGCAATATAGAGATCACATCTAATGGTTTAGATCGACCGTTTGGACTTTGAAAATCGGAAAACGACTTGGTTGCACGGGAGCTCAGGAACAATCGTATATACTTGTAGAGGTTGTAATATACAATCGATTGTTCCTGAGCTCCCATGCAACCAAGTCATTTTTCAATTTTCAAAGTCCAAACGGTCGATCTAAATTATTAGATGTGATCTCTATATTGCAATGTACTTGTAGACCAAATTTTACATTTTTTTTAATATTTTTACTATTTATTAGACCACTTTGAAAATCACTAATCCAATGGTGGCTTAACAAAATAGTAAAAACAGAAACCACCGTTGGATCAGCGATTTTCAAAGTGGCCTAATAAATAGTAAAAAAATTCAAAAAAATGTAAAATTTGGTCTCCAAGTACATTTTAATATAGATATCGCATCTAATAATTTAGATCGACCGTTTGAATTTTAAAAATCGGAAAATAACTTAGTTGCACGAGAGCTCAGAAACAATCAATTGTATATTAGCTAATCTCTCTATATATATATATGGCATGTGTCTATTTTTTTTAAGTATGATTTAAATTGGGATTGAATGAGTACCCCGCCCACAGTACAATATCCAACTTGGATCTATTAATGAACAAGGGACAAATGGGTAACAATAATTCAAACAGCTTTATCCTGATTCCTGATGATATTTCTCTCTCATCCCTCTCTATCATTAATTTGTCTAAGTCTAAACGACTTAAATTTGGGTCCAATGCCCATCGAACTTAAATTTACATTTGATGGGTTCCATAACCGTCCAATCTGTTTTAAAATTCGTGCACATGAATATTAATAAAAATTGCACGGATATTAAAGCACTACGTACAGATTTTAAAACTCATCGGATGGTTGTGGAACCCATCAAATTCAGTTCGAGTCCGATCGGACCCAAACTCATCTCTGTCTAAACTTATTAATTTGTGGTGCATTCTATCAATGAAAACAGCCACGTTGGCGCGACTCTTGAGGTGAAAATGACCAACTTGGCGTGATTAGGACATTATATTCAAGCACTTGTGGTTCAAATTAAATGTAAGAATATATATTCTATATTTATTATGCCATTCGTGTAAATCTTTTAAAATATCAAGCATGTATAACCTAACAGATAATAATTGCAACAATATTACTGCAAGTTTTTACTACGTACCATTAACCTCAATTTTTTTTTTTTTTCAATTTTGTGTAGTAAGTTTTCCAAAATATTTGTGTAGCTAGTACGTAATTAACAATATCTTGAGTTGTATTTATGTAAAAAAAAACACTATTGTTAAATGTTAATTTGGTTTTACTTTTTTTTTTAAATCTATTTTTATTTTATTTTTAATGTAACTTTTTTTTTTTACTTTTAGTGCATACTTTTACTTCTTAGTTTAGCTATATAAACCATAGTCACAAATGAATAGTTCGGATTCGATTCGACGGGATAAAAAGTTCGTAATTCGGATATAATTCGAAAATTATTCGGTATAATAACAAAACAAAACAAAAACCAACAAAAATTTCGCGTTTTTCTCGCGAATAATTTTTTTTATATTTTATTCACGAATAAAATATATTATACGCTCTTTTCTGTTTTATTCGGAGTTCACTTCAAAAACATTAAAAAAAACGAAAAAAAACATAAATTATCCACAAATTTATTGCGTATATTGTAATTACTGTAACATAAACATCTCAAAAGTTCATTATTTAACTTCTTTGCCTAAATGTCTGACACATACGACTTCTGTGTTTATCCTTATTGGCGCAGTCGAATATATTTGAAAATTATTGTTTCTGACTGTAGACCCATGTGAAGAGAGAAAACATTGAGCTGACTTGTGCAGTATTGGAAGTATTAATATAAAAATCACACATATCAACAGAACAAAATAACATTTAATACCAATTTCCATTTTGTATTAAAAAAAAAAGGAAAAAAGGTCTACCATGCAAAAAGAAGAAAATAACATTTCGAATATAAATCCAAGAAAAGACAATTTTAGTGTCGGCGTCATCACTGAAAGCCTCTCCCTCTCTCTTTTCCCCACTTCTCTTGGATCCTTTGTGCATTTAGTTGAGGCTTCCTGATAAGGAAACGGATCATCTGCTTTTCTATAGGCATGAAATTTCTGTCTTGAAAGTCGATGTTGGGTGAGTCCGGAGTAAATTTTGACATTTAAATATTGAATATAGTTTTATCTTGGGCCCACATTAGACTCATCCGACAATAACTTTAGAGACAAAAATTTTCATGTCTATAGGAGACTAGAGATTTAATTCCTTTCTAATAAAGTGTTCAAGTCAGTAACTTGGCGAGTTAAGAAATAAATGTCAAGTGTAACCAGCCACTTAATTTGCAGTTTATAAAAAGATATGTTAAGGTTATTTTGATATATTAAAATTAGCGGATAGATACTTTAATTAATTATATTGTTGACGAATGATAAATCATCTTGTTTTAATTATTAAAAAATAGTACTATTTTTTGAAATATATAACTTTAATTTAATTGTGTGATATGACTTTCTAGTTTATAATTTTTGTTGTACTGTGGTCTCTAAGCATCATTACACTTTACATAATAAAAATTATAATTTCATAGTTGCTGAAAAAGAAGATGAATTTGGATCACCTCATGCATACCTGACTCAAGCAAATTACAAACGGACGATTCATATTAGTTCTTATAGTTTCGATAAGTATCGAATTGACTAGGGCTCGGCTGACATTAATCTAGGCTATCCATTTGTAATTTGCTTGAGTCAGGTATCTAGGAGGATACAGATTCAAAGAAGATTGCTTGAGTCAGGTATTTGCAGACTCTTGTCTTTGGGTCCACCAATTGAATTGGCAGATGTGGTATATATAGAATTACTCAGCAAAAATGATGAAATAGTTTATTTTTTTTAATATGGTATAAATAAAAATTTCGGTAAATTAAGATCGGATTAGATCTGTGATGCATTTTGTTATGAACTTGTGACTCTGCAAGATTAGACAAATAAATAAATATGCAGTATATTCATAAAGAAAATAAAAACTATATGCAGTATGAAAAACTGCACAAAACCAAAGCTACATCTCTCCCTTATCAGAGGCCGAACAGACATGCTGCAGCTCATATACAGAGCTAGCTGCCGTCATATCTGACTCCCCTTTTGTATCTTACATAGAACATGCTCTCGCTCTCCCGCTTCTCTCTCCGTCTGTCTGTCTCATTCTGTGCGCCCACAGTTATATAAAACCCTAAAAATTACTCATCGACAGGACCTCCCAATTATACTAGGCTAGAGAGAGAGAGCACAACAGCACTTGAAGACAAACGCACATAAAACACACTTCAAAATAAATCTGTCTAAAGTTGTGGTGTACATGCATCATGCATGCTTCCTCTCGTTCTCTCTCTCTCTAGCTAGCTAGTTCTCCAAAATTTTAACCGAACTAATCCATCCAATTCCACTGCTCCCCCACTGTCCTTCTTTTTCTTCTCTTCATAACCAAAATAGAATCTCAAGTATCAAAGAAGGAAGAAAGGAGTGCAATGCTTGCTGTTTCTTCAATGATGTGTACAACCGATGAAGCACGACAAGTCAAGGCGCAACCTAGTTGCTTCATGGATGATTTTGATTTCACCATAGAAGCACTTAGCAAGGATCGATGGTTAAGTGTTACTTGATTTAGGTGCAATTTTTGTAGGATGGAAGCACTGAATTGAAAGGCATCCATACAGCTGGAACACGATCGATTTATTTATGAAGATCTTGCTCTGCAGTATACATTTCAAAATATTTATGATAATGATGGACCGGTATGCAATAATGTAGAGGAGATCCTTGCAGCAACAGATTCACAGTAGCAGCCTTGCAAGCTAGCGAGCATCCGTGCGAGCCAAATGAGTAGTCGTGCACTCGTGTGAGCCAGTTGAGTAATCGAGAGAGCTAGACGAGCAGGTGTGTGAGCCAACTGAGCAGCATTGTGAGCCAACAGACCAGTCTGCTATGAGTGAAGTTTTGCAAAGGAGTTGGGTCTGCACGAAGAGGTGTGCAGTAGCAAAATGACAATTGTAGGTCTATCTACTTTGTACATATGTATGGAAAAAAGAGAACATTATTGTAACTGGTTTGTTAACTTATTTAGGGGTCTGGTTTCCAATTATGTGAAATTAGTAAAATTATTAGATTATTAGAAAGAATGTGAGATGTTGATCCTCAGGAACCCTGATTTTGATAACTTCACCAGGGACGGGTGTACACCAGGTAGATAGACCTCTGTCTTTGATTAGTAGATATATTCTCCTTTCATTAACTTTGGATTCCTCGTACCTGTGTGTCAACAAAGAAGAAATCTACTGTAATTAATATCATTGGTACCAAACATCTCAATATATATATATATTCTGGGTTTACTAAGTTACATTGAATTATAATTTACCTTTATTTCAGATTTGAAACATCCATGAAGAGATACAACTGTATTGCCAACATGCCTAAAGACAGTACCAATTAAGCTTGACATACTGTTGCGATGGGTACCTAAAAGTAGAGAAGGAAATACGTGACACGTCGTGACGTGACGTGATGTGACAAACACGCCGTGATTTGGTCACGTGAACATCACGTCACGTGATCAACTTTTTTTTTTCACGTGACGTGACCAAAATGGTGGTGGATGGTCACGTCACGCGTAGTCACGCCGTGACCATACGTGACGTGACGTAAATTAGTCATGTAATTTTTTTTTTATATTTTAATTTAAATTGTTAAAAATTAAAAAAAAAGATATAAAAAATTCTAAAATAAGTAAATAATGTTGTAAAGATTATTTTTTTAGAAAATGTTGCATCTGATATTACTTTAAAAATTCAAATTACAAACATTCATTAGACTAAACTAAAAAAATAAAAATCAGTACTACATGAGTACCAATATCACTGAACTTACACTAAAATAAAAATCTGAATACTCTATACATATAAAAAAAGTTGGATACTCTATGTTTCATACCGTGACGTGACGTAATGTGATCACGTGACGTGACGTGACGTGACATGACTGATTCGCGTGATGTGACGTGACGTATATTTTCACTAGAATGTGGTCACGTCACACGAATGATCACGTCACGCGTCACGCGTCACACGAGTCACGTCACGTAATCGATACACGTGATGTGATGTGACGCAACTAGTCACGTCATGACAAATTTCCTTCTCTACTTAAAAGTGCCTTGGGTGCCGCAGCTCCCAGCTCACAAACTGCTTAATTTGATCCAAATTAATAGGATGGAAATGTTAAGTATTTTATAAAAAGCTAGTCAAATTTAGACCATTGAATTTTGTATCTATCTTAATAAATAGTAAAAAAAATTCAAAAAAAATAAAATTTGATTGGAAAGCACATTTTATTTAGATAATCATGTTGAACGGTTTGGATCAACGATTTGAACTTTGAAAATAAAAAAAAATTGTTGTTGTAACTTTATTGTAACTTGATCCCTCCTCTCTCTTTATATATTTTTTTGTCTTTTTATGTATGATTTAAATTGGGACTGTTTGAGTATTTTTGTCTTTTTATGTATGATTTAAATTGGGACTGTTTGAGTACCCCACAGTACATGCAATATCCAATTTGGATCTATTAATGAACGAGGGACAAATGGGTCGTAACAATAATTCAAACAGCTTTTATCCTGATGGTATTTCTCTAGCTCTCATCCCTCTCTAACATTTGTCTAAACTTATTAATTTGTGGTGCATTGATCTATCAGTGAAAACGGCCACGTTGGCGCGACTCTTGAGGTGAAAATGACCTACCTGGCGTGATTAGGACATTATATTCAAGCACTTGTGGTTCAAATTAAATGTAAAAATATATATTCTATATTTATTATGCCATTCGTGTAAAGCTTTTAAAATATCAAGCATGTCTAACTTGACAGATAATAATTGCAACAATATTACTGCAAGTTTTTACTACGTAGTACGTACCATTAACTTCAATTTTTTTTTTCAATTTTGTGTAGTAAGTTTTCCAAAATATTTGTGCAGCTAGTACGTAATTTTCAATATCTTGAGTTGTAATTTAAAGAAAAAAAACTTTGTCAAATGCTAATTTGGTTTAACTTTTTTTAAATCTTTTTTATTTTATTTTCAATGTAATTATTTTTTTTTACTTTTAGTGGATACTTTTACTTCATAGTTTAGCTATATAAACCATAATAACAAACAAATAGTTCGGATTCAATTCGGTGGAGTTAAAAGTACGTGATTCGGATATAATTCGGAAATAATTTGGTACAACAAGGAAGCCAAAATAAAAATCCAAAAAAACCCTAAAAAAATAATTTGTTTTCCGTTTTTCTCGCGAATAATTAATTCGTGATTCGTATTTTATTCGCGAATAAAACGTATTATACGTTTTTGTGTGTTTTATTCAGAGTTCAATTCAGAAAAATCAACAAAAATAAAACACAAATTATTCTCAGATTTATCGCATATATTGTATATCATAAACATCTCAATAGTTCATTACTTCATTATTTAACCTCTTTGCGTAAACATCTGACACGTCCGACTTCTGTGTTTATCCTTATTAGCGCGGTCGAATATATTTGAAAATTATTGTTTCTGGCTGTAGACCCATGTGAAAAAAGAAAACATTGGGCTGACTTGTGCACTGGAAGTATTAATATAAAAATCACACATATCAACAGAACAAAATAACATTTAAATACAAATTTCCATTTTGTATTAAAAAAAAAAAAGGGGGAAAAAAGGTCCACCATGCAAAACGAAGAAAATAACACTTCGAAAGGACAATTTTAGTGTCTGCGTCATCACTGACAGCCTCTCCCTCTCTCTCTTTTCCCCACTTCTCTTTTCTCTTGGATCTTTTGTGCATTTAATTCAGAACCGGGTCACCTCTTTCTGTCTGAGCAGAAAATTTCTATCTCTAAAGTTACTACCGGATAGAATCAGAATAGATTTTAACATTTAAATATTAGATATAATTTTGTCTCATACTATCCACCCTACATATGTAGTGACTTTAGAGGCAGAAAATTCAGTTCAATTTAGTTCAGACTGTCTCTGATAAAGTGTTGAAGTCAATAATTTGATGAGTTAATTAAAAAATAAATACCAAGTGTACCAGCCACTTAATTTGCAGTTTATAATAATATATGTTAGGGTTCTTTTGATCTATTAAAATTAGCCGATAGATACTTTAATTATATTGTTCAGGAATGATAAATTATCTTGCTTTAACATAAAAAAAAAATTAGCACTATTTTTTTAAATATATATTATAATTTTAATTTAATCGTGTGATATGACTTTCTATTTTATAATTTTTATTGTACTGTGGTCTCTAAACATCATTACACTTTACAGAATAAAAATTATAATTTCACAGTTGCTGGATGCCTACGGGCTTTTCCTCAAAAAAAAAAAAAAAACAGTTGCTGGAAAAGAAGATGAATTTGGATCACCCCAAGTACCTGACTCAAGCAAATGACAACCAGACAGTGCAGATTAGTTCTTATAGTTTCAATAGGCATCGAATTGACTATGGCCGGCTGGGATTAATCTAGGCCGTCCATTTGTAATTTGCTTGAGTCAGGTACCTAAAAGGATACAGATTCAAAGAAGATTGCCATACAATTATAAAACTCTCAAAAACTCTATCCAATTTGGTCGTTTTCAATTCTAAGCAAACAAATAATAATTTGAATTCAGTCTAACACCTGTATCTTGCACTTCTGGATTTGATTCAAATTAGATCATGCATGCTAGGTTTGAATTTTTTTTATCATTATAATATTTTGATATCAGGTGATGGAAAGTCGGGCTTCAGTCAATAAGTTTTTTTTTTTTTTTTGTGAAAAATAGGCAAAAAGCCCTTCCATTATATTACTTCAGTCATATAGTCTTGAAACAAAAGAGAGAGATCGAAAATAGCAAAATTAAAATGCATCAACTGTGCCAGCAAATAACCAAGCAAACAACCTAGGTTTCATGGGAACACCCCAAATTATTACAACAAAACAAAGCAAAACTAGCGAATAGTCTAACAAGGAGATCTAAAAGAGAATTTTTAAAGCACATCCTGATGGAGGTTCAAACACTGAACCCTAATGCACAAGTAACAGTGGTACCAGAGTCATATTGGTATCACCATCCATCGTCAATAAGGTTTTGATTATTTCAGATAACAAATCAATCGAATTTGAGTCTAATTTGTGTGCCAAAGTTATTGTTAGGTGATTCATGTAATCATGTTATGGTTAGATCGAAATTTATCAATTATTGAAGTAAAATGACAAATTTAGTTTGGGTTAATATTAATTTTTGGCCAAGATGTTGCTTATAATCGTGTTATTGTCAATCACATGCATTGAACTTTTTAAGAAAATATCAAGTTATTAATAGTCTTGAGGTCAGATTGACTTTTTTGGGTTCAAAAGTCAAGTCAGATTTCATATATATCATTTGAAATTGAACATCATAAAGGTCGGATCGATCATCTTAAATTAAGGTCCGATTAGATAAGGATCAGATTAACTACTTGACTACTTCAATTTTTCTAGTTTGGATCAGAATAAAATCAAACAATTAATTAGTTTTTTACCTTAGATCACAACTTACTTTCACTAAGTTTAAATCTGTGATTCATTTTGTTATGAACTTGTGATTCTGCAAGATTAGACAAATAAATAAATATGCAGTATATATACATCCTAAAGAAAATAAAAACTATATGAAGTATAACATAGGAAAAACTTCAGAAAACCAAAGCTACATCTCTCCCTCTTATCAGAGGCCGAACAGACATGCTGCAGCTCATATACAGAGCTAGCTGCTGTCATATCTGACCCCTTTTGTACTATCTTCCATATATAGAACATGCTCTCGCTCTCCCCTTCTCTCTCTGTCTGTTTCAGTCTGTGCGCCCACAGTTATATAAAACCCTAAAAATTACTCATCCACAAGACCTTCCAATTATACTAGGCTAGAGAGAGAGAGAGCACAGCAGCACTTGAAGACAAACGCTCATAAAACACACTTCAAAATAAATCTGTCTAAAGTTGTGGTGTACATGCCTGCTTCCTCTCGTTTTCTGTCTCTAGCTCTAGCTAGCTAGTACTCTTCCACTGTTCCCCCACTGTCCTTCTTTATTCTCTTCATAACAAAAATAGAATCTCAAGTAACAAAAGAGAGGGCTAGGAAGAAAGAAGGAAGAAAGGAGTGCAATGCTTGCTGTTTCTTCAATGCCGTGCACAACCGATGAAGCACGACAAGTCGAGGCGCAACCTAGTTGCTTCATGGATGATTTTGATTTCACCATAGATGGCGATTTGCTTGACGACATAGATTTTAGTGATATTTTTCAAAAGTTTGATGATGAATCTCTGCCTGACCTCGAGGTTGATCCATCTGACATCTTGGCTGAGTTCTCTGTCGATCGAGAAGAAACAACACCGGTGGATTGTTATGAGGAGACGATTTTGGTAACAAATGAGGAGAGTTGCAATAAGGCAGATGAGAATGTAGATTTAATAGATATTGTGAAGGATGATGATGTGACATGTCATGCTGGAGATGACAAGTCATCATCGTCTTCATCCGCGGAGGCTGAGAGCAACCAGAAGTCTGGAGGAGCAGCAAAGAGCTCACAAGGAAAGAAGAAAGCTAAGGTAATGGTTGTGGTTCTGGTGCAGCTTTAGATTTAAATTATTTATTGATATTTATTGTTTGACCTCTCTTGGTTTTTGTATTTTTGTATTTCTGTATGTTCTTCTGCAATTCTGCAGCACTAGCTATATGATTCAGTTTTGAACCTCTATTTCATTATTAAAGAAATAAAAAAGAAAGAAACAATGTTTCAACTTTCAAGCACGCCCTTTCTAAAGCGCTAATAATTGAGACAAGAATCTGCTGCGATTTCAATCTCAACTGTTCATTTATTAGAATATACGAATCTCAAAATAAGTTAATTCGTGTGCACAAATTTCGAAACACATGAACCGTTGGGATTGGAATCGCAGCAGATTTATTTTCCTAATAATTGATAAGTAAAAAGCCCTAATGGAACAAGAAGCACTCCAGTTTGATGACCTTTTGAAATTTGAATCTTTCTCTTAATTATTCTTCTATTTTGTTTCGGTTTTAACATGATAGTTTCTTATATAGTATACTTTCATTTTAGCAATAACCTTTGTTTTTTTCTGAGTGGCATGTTTCACATAGCATTAGACTCGTCAGGAATAACTGGATAAATAGGAACTATATATCACTTCACATCTGTACTGATTACTGAGTATTGAATACAGTAAAAAACAATATGGGGACAAGTTCTTCATCTGTATGACATGCTTAACCCAATAGGCTAGCACTGATGTTAGATATACTTTTCCTTCTTTGGATTGTTCCTGTTGTACATCATCATTAAAAATCAATCATGTATATGTCATTTGTTTCAAGTAATTGAACAGCAGTCTTTTGGTCTTCTCTTTCTGTGTAATAGAAATATATATTAAATTAATTAAGGCTTCTGTTCTTGGTTGTGCAATGACTGTTTCAGGTGGATTGGACACCAGAGCTGCATCGTAGATTTGTTCAGGCTGTAGAACAGCTCGGAGTCGACAAGGCGGTTCCTTCAAGGATACTAGAGATCATGGGGATCAACTCACTAACTCGACATAACATTGCTAGCCACTTACAGGTTTGTTTAATTCTAAATTGAGATTTCTTATTTTTCCCTTAGTTATAGGCTCTGAAAATTGAAATAGCAAGCAGAATCAATAAGTAGAATCAGAATCGGATGAATCGGCGATTGAATCGGAATCGATAGGACAGAATAAAGGATACAAAACTTATCCAATTTTTAACTCATCGATTAAAAATTCATTAAACCTCTAATCTCTTCAATTGCTTGGAAGGGAGCTGAAAGTAAACCCTATAGTAAAAAATAATTGTAGCAAAATTTTGAGTACAAATTAATAGATGGTCGATCGATTGGCAGTTTTACATACTAGCAGACATAGAATTAATATTTTTCTTACAATGCAACCGTATGGGTAGCAATGGAGAGATATGTAACTATCGGCTATCAGCCTAAGATAATAAAAAAGGAAGAGATATGAACACTGGGGGAAAGAATTAAAATTATGTGGAGACACTTTGGTTCTTTGGAGACATCTGACACTTTTCTTTTTACTGTTTAACTTTTAGTTTGTTTAGCTTGTTTCTTCCTTGCATGGAAGCCCCACCTATATATAAGGCTATAACACTTCCAATATTTCAATTTAAAACTGTTCAACAAACATGTCTAAACTCTAAACTGCCTTTCTAATTAATACACACATAGTTGGTTCGTTTAACCAATTTGATGACAATATATGTTCTATTTGCATTTTCTTTTCTTTAGTAAAATTTATCTGAATTCCTAACAGATACGATTCTATAACTTGCAGAAATATCGGTCTCATAGGAAGCATCTACTAGCGAGAGAAGCAGAAGCGGCGAATTGGAGCCAGAGGAGGCAAATATACGCAGCAGCCGGATGCGGTGCTAAGAGGGTCATGAACACATGGTTCCCACCGACCGTGGGTTTCCCGCCTCCCCCTATGCAACCTTATCGTCCTTTGCATGTTTGGGGCCACCCGAGTGTGGATCCTCCAATGGTGCCTATGTGGCCGGGTCCACAATCGCCCACTCCGACTTGGCCTCCTCATCCACCTATCCCGCAAGCTGCAAATCCTCCCTTTTGGCCCCACTATCCTAGGGTATCTCTTTCTCTCTCTCTCTCTCACACACACACACACATTCATGTTCAAGAACACGTGCACACACACACACATAGGGCAAGCAGATATGTGCAAGCCTAACTTTATTTTACTCATTCTTCATTAGTTCAATTAAAAATAATTTAGTTTTGTGCAAAATTTTGTTTTATGGACTTATTTGTTGGACATAAACTTAGCATTCTATGTAATGGCCTCATGGCTTTTCTATATGTACCAACCTTCGATCATTTCTTCTTTTCCCCAGGGCCAACCACATGCAGTTACGCAAGGATCTCCATGTATTGCTGTCCCAGTGGCAACACCGGTATGTGCCAGTAACAATTGATTATTCCATTTTGTATAAATGAAACTTTAGAGTGAGAAATTTTCTAATAGCTTAAATCATAATGCAGAGGTTTCCTGCTCCAATGGTTCCAAGTGTTATGGCCCATCCATTTTACAGACCAACTCCTCCTCCGGCATCAGCTAATAAAAGCACAAGTTCGCAAGTTCCTGATAATGCACATCCTGTAAGCTCACTTATTCCTATTCAAATTTAGTTTTATTGAGGTTGCAGGTGTGAATCTTCAGTATTAACTAAGGCCTCAAATTTGTTATTGGCTTAGATAGATTCTGAAGGGTAAAATCTATATCTTGCCGACAGAAGGCAACTTTGATTGCATTATCAAAATATAATAACAATGAGTCGGCTAGTATGATATCAGTGTCATTTCAACTTATATAACATCAATTTCAAAATCTACCGAATCGACTTCAAATAATGAATCTAAACCAATCTACTTCATTGGTTGTACGTTTACGTGCTAATTTTATAATTTTCCGAATTTATTTAGTATCAAGTCAAACAGTCAAATGTGTGAGTTCTTAAGTTGATTTTAATGCATTTATTTTTCAACATTCTTGACCATTTTATTTGATACTAAAATAATTTAAAAATATAAAAAAATTGTATGTAAATACATCACTCATAAAATAAATAGATTTAAACGTTTTAAATTAGTCATTTGAAGTCTATTCTAATTAATTTTGAAGTTTGTGTCATATGACACCGATGTCATACTATCAATCTACATGTTATTCTCAAACTAGTTTGATCTTTTGGACGCAGTCATTATTATTGTTTCTTGCTGTTATTGTTGGTGGTGGTGGTGTCAAACTGTCAATGTTTAAATAGACAGTATTTGAATCTATTTTGTATTTTTAATTTGTGCAGTCAAAGGATAGTATAGACGCAGTCATTGGGGATGTTTTAGACAAACCATGGTTGCCACTTCCTCTCGGCTTGAAGGCGCCTTCTACAGAGAGCGTTATGGTCGAGCTACAACGGCAAGGCGTATCGAAAGTACCACCAACGAACTGCTAATTTTGCAATGGTCATGATGATGGCTCCATTGCTTTGTATATTAATTATTCCAAGGAAAATTTGTCGAATTCTCACACTGAGTTGTATGTACCTTTTTATTGCTTTTTTTCCTAGTATTGTTGTTATAGAGAGAACATGCACCCAGCTGATTGACCTGTTATTCGGCTACATTCCCTTCCTTTTTCATGGAATATACTATATATATGCATATATACTTAATATTGAGATGCATGTTACATATGGCTAAGTTGAATTATTTTTCAGCATAAAATGTTCCTGCACAGAGGATAAATAGGACATATAAGAGGAAAATTTATATTGTATTTCCTTTATTTCGGGCGTCTGAAACATTTTTCTAATTAGTAAAATGATGTATTTTCTATGGGAAAATATATTATTGGTTGACAAATAAATACCACTCAAAAATTATGAAATTACATATATATCACTTCAATTTTTATAATTACATATTTACCATGCTAAATTTTAATAACTCATATATTTACCCAATATAATTTAAATATATATCAAATATACACAAAATTCAAATTAATTATGTTTAACATTCTAAAAGCTACAATTAATTAATGATTAGTTAAAACTGGATCCATTCTCCACATTCCGATTGGACTGTTGTCTTCTCCTGCTCTTTCCCACACTCATTGCAAGCTCTTTATAAAATCTTTTGTTATCTCTCACATAACTCGCTACCTTGTTATAGTCAGCTTCTGACAATATTAGTGCTGACGTACGGTTACTATAGCTATTTGCGTGGGGTGGTAGGAGAAAGCATGGAGAAGACTAACATCGTAATTAGGCTCAAAAATGATATGGAGGCAGCGGACATATTAGGGTGGTTGGAGAAGCACATCTTAATGTTGTTATCTATTGTTAGAGTGGATACAGAGATAATTTGTCAAGTTTTAATTAATCATAAACTAATTGAAGTTTATAATTTTAAACATAATTAGTTTGTGTTTTGAGTATATTAAATATATACTTAAGTCATATTGGGTAATTAAATATGTGAGTTATTAGAATTTTGAATGATAAATAAATAATTATAGATTTTAAAGTAGTAAATACGTAATTTCATAGATTTTGAATTGTATATATGAAACTCGATCCTCCTAAAATTTAAATTAGATTGATCTTGGAAGGCTTGCTTTCTTACCAAGCCCACATCTACTTTAAAGGCAAAGGATGTTGCAATACTATTATACTAAGCATTTTATTACCGCATAACGGGCTTGCATAGCACTAGAACTAGGGTGTTTTTGAGTTCACCATCTCTGCGAGCTTAATCAAAAAAATTATTGGATTGATTTTTAAGGACGCATTCAAATCGTTATATTTGATTTACTTCACGAGTGATGCATTTATATGTCACTTTTATAAGTTTTTGAACTAATTAGTATAAAGTCACGTGGACAAAATATTATGAAAAATGAATGCATTAAAATTAACTTATAAATTATTATTTTTTCTTTCTACTAAATTAGTTTGAAAATTTATAAATTTGATATGTAAATGTATTATTCATAAAGTGGACCAGTTTCAATAGTTTGAATGCATCGTTTGAAACCAATCCAATAGAGTTTTGAGTTAAACTCATAAAGAAACTTGGTTAACTTAAAATCACACTAGTTCTACTCAAAAGTTTAGAAGTTCAAAAGCTTTTATAGGAACCAAGAGAAAAATAAAAAACGGTATACATTTGCATGTCGCACGATCTTAATTAGAAGAAGAAAAATACTAATAAGAGGAGGAATCGTATCCCCTGCAGAGTTAAAAGGTGCGGAGTTTTGCTGTTCTTTTAATATGGTCCGTTCGTTTTGATCGGACAGACCAAATCAGATCTAAAATTCATTAGGAATTTTGTTTTATTTTTTCAATTCGGACAAGATTTGATCTGGTCCGTCCGATCAAAACGAACGGACCAGATTTAAAGAATCACAGAACTCCGTACCTTTTAACTCTGCAGAGGATACGATTCCAATAAGAGGAGGGAGGGAGAGAAAAGATACAGTTAGAAGAAAGATTTAAAAAAATTGGTAGAATTTTGATAGAAATAAGAGATAATTGTTGGAACTAAGCTCAAAGTTTAATTAAAGAGAAAAGAAAAAAAAATCAACCAACAAATTTTCAAAGATACAATAAAGCTAGCAGCATATTGCACATATATGCTGAATAAGAACATTACAATGACTCTTCCGTACAAATTGTTTCAATTATAAAATTGCATAAGCGCATCAATGCTATATTTCTTGTATTAATTACACAGAAAAAAATATATACATTAAAATTAAGGAAAAATTGTGAAAATGCCACTCCAAAGCCTTCAAATTGTGAAAATGCTACTTCAAACTTTGAAATTGTCAAAATGCCACTTCAAACTTCATTAATTTGTAAAAATGTCACTCCAAATAATTAATGACTAAAATGCCCTTCTTTCTCCTGCCTTCTCTTCTTCTCTTGTTTCGAATGGCGGCTGAGCGCGGCGGAGGGGGTCGTAGAGGAGGGTTTGATGGTGCTGGTGCTTGTCGTCGTCAGAGGAGTTGCAAAGAATGCGAAGGCGGACAAGAAAAATCATGAACGGACGAGAGTATTTTAGTCATTAATTATTTTGAGTGACATTTTTACAAATTAATGAAGTTTGGAGTGGCATTTTGACAATTTCAAAATTTGAAGTGGCATTTTCACAATTTGAAGGTTTTAGAGTGGCATTTTCACAATTTTCCCAAAAATTAAAAGGTGACCACATCTTTTATCATTACGACATAAAAACTCCAGTCTTTAAATACATATTACGTTCGACATAAACTAAGTAATGATTTTCTCTTTATTTTTCTAAGTAGTAGAAAATTATTACTTTCGAATGGTCTATAATTTAAATCAAAATATTTTCTACATATTTAAAAAGACAATAAAAATATTTTAGAAATATAAATTTTATCTTCACACAGAAAGACATATTTAATTATTTAAAATTGACCGTTTGAACTTTAAAATTAAAATACGGATATATAGTACTGTTATATTGATAATATGCATATCCATATCCTCTCTAAACTTCTATTAAAATATAAACCCAATTATATTAGTCAAAAATTCAATTGTCTCTCGGTAAAACTAGAGGTGTTTATCGGTCCGGTTTAATTGGTTTTAAATCGAACCGAGAGAAATCGGTTTAAATGGTTTAACTTTTTTGTTAAATAAATTGGTTCGGTTCATTTTTTAAAACCGATTTAATAGTTTGGTTCGCTTTACAAATTTTAATACTGTTTAGACCGGACAGATCGTATTTAAACCCATTCCATCTAATTCAAACATTTAAAAAGAATAAAAAAAATTATGACATAATGTATATTACTTTAGTTCAGATTAAAATTAATTAAACTGAACCAAATAAAATTTTTAAATCCATTTTTAAAAAGTTTTGAAAAAATTTACAAATAAATTTTTTATTTTTATTTCAATTCAACTAAACAAATAAAAAATTTAATTCAGTTGTTCAGTTCGAGTACTATTCGGTTCTCGTTCAATTTAGTTCGGTTTAATTTTTGAAATATCGAATAAAACCATGATTAATTTAATTCGGTTTAGACTTTGGAACAAACTTAGAGTGGACAAAACGTGCCGTACCGTGATTAACACTCTGTGATTTTGGTCTCGTGCCGTGACCAAGTGAACAGTCACACGTGTCGTGACGTGTTATGACGTGTCGTAACTAAAATGTGAAGGGGTGGTCACGGCACGCGAGCCACGCCGTGACTCCCGTGCCGTGACTATTCGTGCCGTGTCCAAACGTAACTGGTCACGTTTCTCATATTTAACTATTTTTTCATAATTTAGTTTAGTTTATTCAAGATTCATCATTAGATCAAGACTTAACGATCCTAATTACACGTGACTCGCGTGACCACGTGCCGTGCCGTAACCAGATCTTTCGCGTGACATGCCATGCCGTGCCAAATTTTCAAAAGATGATCACAGCACGGGACACACGAGTCACGGCACGCGAACAATTACACGTGCCGTGCCGTGCTGTTCTGTAACGGAACCAGCTCCGCCGTGCCATTTTTTTTCACTCTAACCGAACTGTGTGAACCCCAGGTAAAAGAATTCGCATCCTCTGAGATATCGCAAACTTTACGTGACTTTTTGAAATCGTTCAAATACGTTCTACACGAATCTCAAAGCACAAATAATACTGCCCCCTATGTTTTCCCGAATAGATCGGTTCAAACGGTTCAGTTTTTTCGGTTTAATAGTTCGATTCGGTTTGCTTTTTAAAACCGAATTAAAACTTCGGTTCGGTTCGGTTCGGTTTGAAATTTTCAAAACCGAAATACCGAACCAACCGAACTTTTATATATTATGAATTTGGTCCGGACCGCCCCGGTTTATTTCTTAATTAATTGCTTTAAATACTTCGGTTTATTTCTTAATATCCCGATTTATTTCTTAATACTCCAATTTATTTCTTAATATACTTCGGTTTATTACAAAACAATTGCTTTAAATAAAAAAAAATGATATATTTCGGTTTGAACCGAACAAACCGAAATAAAACTTTGGTTCGGTGCGGTTTGGTTGCAATGCTATTTTTGAAACCGAATTATAACTTTGGTTTGCTTACTTCGGTTCGGTTCGGTTCGAACCGAACCGATGAACACCCCACCCAGGTAAAACTGCTAAAGAACCTGCGCCTTCGCTAGAAGACCAATCGCGCTCAGACATGGCACCTTCTCTGGCGATAATAAACGGAGTACCTCTGCTGCTCCTCTCCATACTACTACCGCTCCGCTTTCTCCAGCTTTCTCTCCGCTTCTTCATTTCCCACCGCTCCAGCTCCGACCACCGCCTCGTACATCCGCCGATGCGGTCTCTTCTCGTACTTGTTTCCGCTGCCGCCTTAGTCGTCTCGATCTATGCCTTCTCTGATCCGGTCGCCTTCCCTGATAGGGGTGCGGAGGAAGTGTCAAAGGTGGAGGAGATGAGGCACGAGATGGAGATGGAAATACAAGCTCTCAAGGATCATGTGTTTCAATTAGGTAATTTGTTGACTTGTCGTATGATTATTAATCTTCAGAAATTAGGGAAACTTACACTGGTAATGATTCGGTGGTGGATATTTAGAATCTAGTCTGGTGGAAAGCACAAAGAAGCTGGATGTCAAGACCGAGATACTGGAGGAAAATAGCAAGCTTATAGAGGCAATGGAGCGTGATATCCAACACCTGATTAACGAGCAAGAGAATATTAAGGTGTGCATTTTGGTCTTTGGATATATTTGAAGTTGTTAAAATTGGACTGTCTATTTTACTCTTGTTTGACTTGAAACTGGTCAGATGAGTTGCAATTGGGGTTTATTTGTAATAGGTTTAGTTATTGTTAACACCCCAGCCTTAACAAAGATTCAGGAGATCAGTGGAGAATACATAAAACACTGACTTATCAAATTAACATTGACTTAAATTGGTTTGGTTGTTGATTTATATAAATTTTAACATCAAAGGGCAGTAATAAATAAAATAAAACTAAAGAAACTTTAGTTTTGTATACATGTTAATCCAATAATTGGATAAGGCAGTTCCTATATGTTCGAAAATGACTTCAATTCGAACTAACACATGCAGGACTACTTGACCCTTGAGAGAAGTTTGTGATGTTATGATGCAGATATATCTGAAGTGTTGAGGACAAATGTTTTATTTTCTCTTTTCATTTTGTGGTTCTGTCATGTAAATATTATAATTCAGACATTGCATTTGAGGTTATAACTAAGCTCTTTAGTATCTAAATAAAGGCTGAATGGTGAATTATTGACATATCTATTTGCGAGATTTCATGTATATTATTATTCATACATTATGTTTAAGGTTATAAGCAAGCTCTTTAGTATCTAAACAAAGGTTTAATGGTGAATGATCATCTCTACTTGCAAGGATTTTTATCATTTCTTGAAATGGCCAATATTAATACAGGTATTGTGATTGCCACAAGCTTATATTATTCTGCTTCGAGCTTGAATTACAATTGTTGTTTAACTTCTGTTTTTCTTGTCAGAGTTCCTTGAGCATCAGATACCACCAGGATGGTAACAATAATATGGAACAAGAGGTTTCTCTCTTAACATGAACATAATATCATTATACATTGTTATGTAAATTTTATATGGTATATTATAAGAGGAGGGATCAAGTTACACCTTTTTTTTTGACACATTTTGACACCTACCATTTTCAAAGTCCAAATAGTCGATCCAAACCGTTCAACATGATTAATATACTAAAATGTGCTTGGAGATCAAATTTTACGTTTTTTTGAATTTTTTTACTATTTATTAAGATGGTTACAAAATCGTTGTTTTCGGACCATTGAAAAACAGTGATTTTGTAACCATCTTAATAAATAGTAAAAAAATTCAAAAAAATGTAAAATTTGATCTCCAAGCACATTTTAGTATATCAATCATGTTGAACGGTTTGGATCGACTATTTGGATTTTGAAATCGCAAAATTAAACTATAAAAAAAACAATGTCATGATGTGTCAAAAAAAAGGATGTAATTGGATCCCTCCTCATATTATAGTATGTGAACATAAAAATGACTTCAAATTGGAATGGTCCAGGTGGAACTTCTGAAGGAACAGTCTGCGAAGGTGAATTCCAATATTTACCATTTAGAATTGTCAGCAAAAGACACAGAGAAAAAGCTGGAAATCCTAAATTCAGAAATTATAAAGGTAGCTTGTCTTTGCTTCTCTTGTTCTATGTATGTTGGGAACTGTCATTTATTACTTCATAGATGAAACATGTTTTTCAATTTAATTGCTTTGTGCACAATAATTTGCTTGATATAATATTGATTCAGATTCAAATCAAGTTTATCTTAAAATTCGTAGTAATTTGTTATATTCTCTTTTGGTGTGCTCTTTCTATATAGATAATTTCACATTTGGAGTAATTTCATAAGTATAAGATTTAACTATTAAGTCTCAATCAAAAGTTCTAACTGAGGTGGTTTCATCAATATTCTACCTGTTTTCTAACATTATGATGGTACTAACCAAGAAATACTGGTACAAATTGGGGAGCATAATATGAACTAGGTGAGTATCAGTATTAATTGGGGAGCATAATATGCACTAGGTGAGTATCGGTACAAATTGGGGAGCATAATATGAACTAGGTGAGTATCAGTATTAATTGGGGAGGGTAATATGAACTAGGTGAGTATCAGTATTAATTGGGGAGGGTAATATGAACTAGGTGAGTATCAGTATTAATTGGGGAGCATAATATGCACTAGGTGAGTATCAGTATTAATTGGGGAGCATAATATGCACTAGGTGAGTATCAGTATTAATTGGGGAGCATAATATGATCTAGGTGAGTATCAGTATTAGTAGGGACCATCCATCAAAATCTCTGATTTTAGTAGCGACAAAACAAGATACTGATTAGCTCAACCAACAATTTTATACATTTCTTTGTACTTCATCAGATTCAGAGTATAATCTCAGAGCAATGGATTCAGATCAGACAGTTAGAGCAGGCATTTCAGCAGACAAAGGTATAACATGATTTTATTTGATATTATACTTTACAATGGGAAGTTCAATAATTTATCAACTTGATCGCAATTCATTAATTTACTGACTTAACCTCTTGTAGATTATGGCATCACGTGTTAGAAGAAAAACTTTGCAGAGCGTCTCGTTTGGAAAAATTGCATACCTGAAGGTGACTGGCATTTGGTGTCTATTTTTTTTCTTGGCTTTTGTTTGCTAAAGGCTGAAATTTATTGGTAGAGAATGTGTGAATTTTCCAATGTTTATTTTGGTTGGCATTTGTTCTCCTTCTAATATCCATATAAAATGAATTAGGTTGTACAGTTCATTGAAGTAATCCGTCTCCAGTTGATTCATGATATTACTGTGCTTGAATCATTCTTATTGGGACCCTTAGGTTCTTACCTCTCTGATGCTTCTGACCACTTATTGAGGTTCAGTCAAGTGACACAAAAGCGTTTTCATGAGGTGAGATATTTTTTGTAGTTTTATCATGTTGAGGTATTTCATTTTTCATGGCTTATTTAGTCCAATGATTCCTTGCCTAGCTAATTTCTTTTTGTAATATTTGTATGTCAGGTTTTGCAGTTAATTAGACGAATCCGTCTGAGGCATGTTTCAGATGTGACTGTGCAGGATTCATTTTTCTTGGGTTGTTCTATATCAAGGCCTTGTTTGCCCCATGTTTATAACCATTTCCGGACAATTAAATCAGTAGCTCAGAAATTCCACCACGAGGTACCTACAACTTATTTAATTATAATATTTCACAGAAATATGACTAATATTATGCTCACATTTGAATTTCCTAATTGATAGGTCAATGAGTTGGTCAGTCGCATAATTGATTTAATCTAGTACCCTGGATGCTGTATATACATTTCTTCAGTAGGGCCCTACTCGTTGACAATAGTGACAATTTTGTAAGCATATGTATGTACCAGTTATATAGTTTACTATTTTCTGGTTAGAGTTAGTTGCGTACACATTGTGGATGACATTGCTTGGATTTAGGCGTTGCAGTGATGGTTATCAAGTTACTTTTCCATGACTAGATGCAAGTCTATAAATCTTATTTTCATATTTAATCCCATTCGTAATTTGTTCGTGCATATCTGTTAGAATTTTTGTTGTTGTTGTTTTGATTACAAGCGGAAAAGAAAGGAGAACAAACAAAATCCGAGATCTCCTGAAATCCAAGATCCAGCCATCAAACTATACCGAGATGCTTGCGCAGAAAAATCAGTTGTTTCGAGATGTGTGCACAGAAAAATTTGAACGGTTGAGATCTCGGATTTCAGCAGATTTAAATTCAAACAAACATGATGTTTATGTATCTGCTTCACTGTTGTATAGCCTCCATGGACGCATCATTAACTTAAACAATATACATTAGTTTCTTCATCTTACATTATAAATATTGATTTGCGTAAGAAAAACAAATGATACAAAGTAGTTGGATTTTATCATCACGTAAGAAAAACTAATGACACAAGATCATTTGGGCTTAAATAGCTAGGCCCAGAGCAATACTCTGTTTAATCTTGACCTCAGCCCGGCTGATTGACCTGGCAAAACTTGCTGGATAGTCAATTCAATCTAGCTCCTTGGATGCTTTATAAACCTTTTTGCAGTAGGAATGTACTCATTTGCAACAGCGACAATTTTTACAGCCTCTCTCACGAGTTCTTACACATCTATGTACGGCAGTGATGGTTATCCAGTTAGTTTACAAAAAAAAAAAAAAATTTAACGGTATATAAGCAGTCACTGCCATTATAACAAACTTTATTTTAAAAGGCATACAATCCCCAACCCCCCCCCCTTACCCTCTTGATGACTTGACCTCTACCTGGCTGAGTGGGAACCGGATTACCTGCTCTCGTGTGAGTAAGAAATTTCTGCTTCTAAAGTCTGTGCTTGGTCGGTCCGAGTAGGTTTTAATATTTAAATATTAAATATAGTTTTGTTCCTAGTCCGCCACAGACTCACTTGACATTGATTTTAGAAGTAGAAATTGAATTTCTTATCCACAGAGAGGAAGAGATTCGATTCCGACTATAGTGACAAGATTCGCGAATAATTCCATAATTATTCACGAATTATTCGGTTTTTTGGTGATGTTGAACCGAATGCCGAATTATTCGGTTGACCGAACTTTGACCAAATAATTCCCGAATAATTCACGAATTTTATGATTTATTCCCGAATTTTATGAATTTTTTTCCGAATTTTCCCTAGAATTTTATTTTCTAGTTATTTTTTTTGTTTTTGCTCTCTTATAGAACTGAGATCTTTGATCCGAATAATATCGAATAATTTCTGAATTATACCTGAATTATTTCCGAATCACGAATTTTTAACCTCGCCGAACCAAACCCGAATAATTGATTTGTTACTATGGTTCCGACTGAGTGACCTCCAAGATATGCTGCACGTGTTGCAGATTGCATCAACAAAATTACCCAACACACATATGACATATATGCCTGCTTGTACAAAACAAAAGGGGACCCCACCTTGAGATGATCTGTCTTACCCCTTTTTCCTTTGTTTACCATTCAAGGAAACAATTAAAATTTCCAGATGTATTTCAGACTATAAGATATGGATTCATGGTCCTACTAAGAAGACTTGAAGATGGTATTTGTTCTTAAAAGAATGTGAGGGACTGGGGAAAAGGATAATCGTTACTATAAACGAGCTTGATGCGCTTTACTTCATAGAGGAGATTATGAAAATTCCCCACTTAGGAGAGGTTTGGATTTCAAAAGCAAAAAGAACACCTATACCTAGCTGGGTATTGCTTTCTTTATTGCATTAAAAAGATAATAGAATAATTTCTCTAATTATAAGGAACCATGTTTGATCGTCTACTTTCCGGTAAGAAAGAAAAAAAGGAAAGATAATAGACACCCTGTTAAATTTTGCCTAGCCTAAAACAATTGCATTCCAAAAGTAGCTCTAATATTAAATGAACAATGATAAATTAAGAACTCTTCACTATTTTATCAATTTTCTTCTCGTTTTTACTGTGTGCCTGTGTGGGTTCATGTACGTTAAATTGATTATGCGATAATATTTGAAATATCATATTTTTTTAGGGTAAGTTTGATCGTGCATGGATTAGTGCAAGAATAGATATTTTTTAGTTAGTGGTTGAGAATAGTGCTAACTCGAGTGGTTTGAAACTTCGGACTATTCGGGTTAGTAAAAATATCGTTTGAATTGTATATTTGGAACAACAATGGAGGGAATAAATAAAATAACGATTAAACTAATCTAATATTTAAACTAATATTACATTACAATTAATATTTAAATTAATATTATATTATATTTAATATTTAAACTAAGGAGGGCTCAAATGCCCCATTGCTTCGTGCCCCAATCGTACCCCAATATTATTATCTTCAATTTTAAAATTCAAACGGATGATCCGAACCGCTCAACATGATATTCATGTTAAAATATGATTGGAGACCAAATTTTATATATTTTTTTTAATTTATTTACTATTTTTTAAGATATATATAAAATTACTGTTTTTTCAGGAAATTGGAGACCATCTAAAAACAATGATTTTGTATCTATCGTAAAAAATAGTAAAAATTTCCAAAAAAAAATATAAAATTTGGTCTCCAATCATATTTTAATGTAGATATCATGTTAAACCCTTCGAATAATTTGTTTGAACTTTAAATCGAAGATAAAGATGTTGAAGTATGATTGGGGCATTTGAATTTCCTCTTTAAACTAATATTATATTACATTTAAACTATATACTAATCAAATGAAATATGTTATTATATTTATTTAATACTAATCTAATATTTAAACTAATATTATATTAAATTTAAATATTGAAACTAATATTATATTAAATTTAAATATTGAAACTAATATTATATTAAATTTTAAAATTGAAACTAATATTATACTAAATTTAATTAATCTAATATTTTTAATACTAATGTAATATTTAAACTAATATTATATTACATTTAATTTAAATTACACAATATGATATTTAATCTAACATTTTATTTAATATTAATCTAATTTGATATTATATTTATTTAATAATAATTAAATATTTTATTTCATACTAATTTAATATTTTATTTAAAAATATTTTATATTTAAACTAACTCTAACTGAGAGGATTCAAATATTTTATTAATATCACCAACTCCGCTAGCTCTATTTTTGCTAACCCACTATTTTCATGGGTTAGTAGAGTAGAGCTATTATTGAGCTAACTCAATTTGATAATTTGCGTTTCAATTACCAAGGTTTAAGTATAGTGGAGTCAATCCAAAAATAGCTCTATTTTTGGATGATCCAAACGCACCCTTAGTAAAGAAAGGACTTAACTTCTTTTTTTTTTAGAGAAATATTAATTGTTTGATTTCGAATCTATAAATTTCTACACGGAAATCATCGTAGCCATTATTCATAATATATTTGAAACATCAAATATGATAGATGTCTCAATATTCTCCATGCCAAAAAAATTCTCTTTCGTGGAACCCTGTAGCTTTTAATTCCTCTGTGCCACAAAAGATCTCACCTATCGTACACGAACGTCATTATATTAATAAAAGTTTCTATTGTTGGAAATTCCCTCTCATTAAATTTTCTTTAAGGTTATCCCTGCATTCAAGCAAAGATAAGAATATGTCTGACTAATAATTAAGAATTTATAAACATACTATAATTATTTTTGTTAGTACTTGATTAGTACTAGTGGTTTAGGGTTTAGTTAAAGAATATACAAAGATGAGTCGTTTTCTTCATTTATGATGTGGATGGATAGATGAAAAAGATGTATTAAACAAATATGAAGTACAAGAATGGGCCATTTTTCTTAATATATTTGTTATGGGAATGGTTAGTTGCTTAGATGCAAAGATTTATTAAACAAATATAAAGTCCAAAGCTAACAACATACAAGGATGGGTCATGCATTTTCTTGATTTGTGGTTAGATGAAAAGATTTATTAAAAAATTACAGTTAGTAATATAAAAGATGCATTAGTTATTTTCTTAATTTGTTATGTGGATGGTTAGTGGCAAATATTGGCAGGAATGTTTAAGTTATAGAACATTATTTGTTTAATATATATGTTTATATATATATATATTAGGCAGTGTTGTAAAATGCGGTTCATGTGGTCGCATATGCGTATGCAGTCCAATTCTGCACAAAAATTTTCATGTGGTTTTGCATATGCGGCTGCATATTGGGCTGCATATGTTCGCATATTGGTCTGCATATGTGCGATTGGATCGCATATGTCCGCATAAAGTGCCGCATGCAGCCGCATATCGCATATGCGGTATGCAGTGACCTTCCGCATATATGAACAAAACCGCATTTGACAATATTAATATTAGGTGGTGTTGGCGCACAAATTTCTATTTAAATTTACACAAGCAACTAAAAAAAGAATTCATTTCAGGGCCAGAGTTGCAATCTGCCGACAACTCCAAATGCCTCACTCTTTAATTTGCTACTTTAAACACTTTTCTACATGTAGCAAGGTACTTTCTAGTCCTAACCAAAAGAGCGTCGGTAGCACAGAGAGGCCTGCCAAATCAGGGGAAGATTTTAACAGAGCAATTTTTAATTGATGCAGTGCTAGGGGTGTAAACGGATTCAGATTATTTGTGGATAATATACTCCGAATCCGTTTATAATCCGAATCCGGATTAAATAGATATGGATACGGATATTTTTAGTTTATAAAAAAATAATCCGGATACGGATACAGATAATTCCATGAGGATATAAAAGGAGAGGATATCCGTATATATCCGGATCTGAAATTTAATCTTTCAGCAGTTTTCAATTCATTTCACCCTTATGGAGTTATCAAAAAACATATATATTCATTTAAGTTCAAGAATTTTGGTAGGAAAAATCATACAATCTATTAGGGTAATGGATTGGTTTTCTGAACCAATAAGCAATTGGTCATGCATAATCGCCACTGTGCAAACTTAAGAAGTCCATCAATTTTATTGTCAATTTAAGTAATCAAATTAGGTAATTTAAAATTATGAAATTTAGTAGCATTACTCAATATCCGAGCTCCATATTCGTATTCGAATCTGTATCCGTAGATTAAAGTCCAAACAATCAATCCAAGCCATTCAACATGATCTCTATATTAAAATGTGTTTTGACATCAAATTTTACATGTTTTTTAAATTTTTTTACTATTTATATTAAGTATTTTACAAAACTGTGGTCCAGAATTGTCTAAAAACAACAGTTTTGTAAAATACTTAATAAATAGTAAGAAAATTCAAAAAAAAATGTAAAATTTGATGTCAAAGCACATTTTAATATAGAGATTATGTTGAACGGTTTGGATCGACTGTTTGGATTTTGAAAATCACAAAACCGAATATTATAACATGTTATAACTTTCAAATGTTGTATGTGGATCCCTCCTCAAATAGTGTTGTGTATGACTCATGTAATTCATAAATTAAAAACTGCTTTGTCAAAATTTGTATCCCAAATCAGAGAGAAAAATATTATTAACAAGAAAAAAAAAAATGTCCCAACTGTCATGTAAGTGTACAATATTTTTAAAAGTGGAACTAAGTGAAAAAATTATTATAATTGTGTAAATGAAAAATAAACATAAAAGCCAGATCTAAAAACTAGTCTTTGATCCAGTAACAAATACATATGGTCTCTGATGTGAGAGACAATGAGTTCAAAATTTGAAAAAAAAAATCTTTTATTATAATAAGTTAATATCAAAGTATTAAATAATTGAATGACTTGATCTCAAAAAAAAAAAAAAAAACATAAAAACACATCTGATTTAGATCAGGTCCTACTCTATGCGATTTGATCCTTTTAAAAAATCATAGAATCCAATCTGAACCAAATAACTTGTAATCTAAGATGATCAAAAGTTATATAACTCGACTCGATTCTTTTAGAAAAGTCAAACTAAATCGAATTCGATATTTTCAATCCGATCCAAGGCATAAAACTCGATCTAATTTGAACCAGATGAACTTGTCTAATCTGAGATGAATCAAAAGCTAGATAACAGAAACCTGACTCAACCTGATCTGAATCAAAGACGATTGAAGAACTGCTAGAGGAGATTGAGATCCAGTAGAATTGGATGAATAGATTAGATATATCTTAATAAGCCAGGCTCATATATCTTTTGATTTTGCTGGCTTTTTCTGTTTTGCTTTATCAGAGTCACTTTCTACTCTGTTTTTTTTTTCTTTTCTTGTTTTTTTAATTTTTTTTTTATTTTGCTTGATCGTTTGTAAATATTTGAAACAACATGCTCGATTCGATCAATATTTGAAACAACAGTGACCTAAAATATTCTCACTCAATAATCAATCCAATTTAAATTCAAATTTGATCCTACTTATTATTTAATCTGATCTAAAATTCCCAAAATAATTGAAGTCAGAAAATAATCAATTTCACCCTGCATGAAACTAATTTACAAAAAAATTATGAAAAACAGATAGAGGTAATTAACCTGAAAATAATCAACGGTCCGATTGAATACTGTCTATTCTACAATTAAGTAGAGTACTTGAGAAGATATGAAATATTTAGGTTACCAGATGAATTTTGGCTCTTGTCTAGTCATGATACAAAATTAATTTACTGGTTTATGTGTTAAGTCTTAATTAGCTGACACTACCAAGTTTTCAAAAAAAAATGTCTGAATTTGCTGGTCCTGATAAGATGAGAATTAATAAAACTAAAATCAAACAAAATTACCAATTAATTAGGTTTTAACAGATATTATGATAGTGCTAGTAAAATGTCAATGACCTAAATCTATTTAGAAATATCCAATGAATTTTTCATAACTAGATTGAACTCCTCCGTAGATATTATATCTTATTTCTAAATTGCAAGTAATTAATTAAAAAAATATTGTATCTCGATTTTTTATTTTTTTTACTTCTGATCATAAATGATATATACACAATTAAGTATTAACGCATTAATTTTTATGGTAATTTTGTAAAAGATCATCATGAGGTTGAACAATAATATATCTAATTAATTCTAATTGATAAATTTAAGTGCAACTATATTTATTTTCATGAAGCACATCATACATGTATAAAAAAGATGCCCTTAAGCAACCTCATGTTATGATCTTTAATAAATAAAATGAAAATGTGTTGGAAATTCCTGTAAATTTATAAAGCTAAAGCATCTTTATCTAATAAATTAAAATAAAACGAAAAAGATTAAAAGAAGAATCTGACCGTACGTACCTCAATTCTAGTATAAATTAACCCCTCAACTAATAACCACATGAACCTATACCATTTCCCTGCAAATCTATCCAACCCTAGATTTAAGATAAAATAGTAGAAACACAACAGCACCAACTTCTAGCTTAACCAACCAAGACAAAGGCGATGAGAACTTCGACGGATGTAACGGCGAACGAAAAGAAACCGTACCCAAAACTGGAGCCAGCACGACTGCTTGACATGAGCGAGTTGAGAAAGTGGTCTCTTTACCGTGCCGTCATAGCGGAGTTCATTGCAACCCTCCTCTTCCTTTACATCTCCATTGCCACTGTTATTGGCTACAAGAACCAGAGTCAGGCTGAGGCGTGCACTGGTGTCGGCTTTGAGGGCGTTGCCTGGGCTTTCGGTGGATCCATCTTTGTTCTTGTCTATTGCATTGGTGGCATGTCAGGTCCTTTACTAAACTTTTGATGTTGCAAATAGTGTGTGTATATATATAGAGTGATGCTGCAATGCTTTGAGAATTAAAGATGATGTTTTAATTTCTGCTCATATCACATACATAATGTGTGTGTGTACACACATATGTGTTAGTTTTGTTTTACTCATCACATTATTTTTATTTATAAATCTATGTAGGAGGCCACATTAACCCAGCCATAACATTTGGGTTTCTGATTGGAAGAAAGATTACTCTTGTTCGTGCTTTGCTGTATATCATAGCGCAGTGTCTTGGTGCAATGTGTGGAGCTGGTATAGTGAAAGGGATCATGAAGCACCCTTTCAACTCACTGGGAGGTGGGGCCAACTCTGTCGCTCATGGTTACTCCCGGGGGGCGGCGCTTGGTGCAGAAATCATGGGCACGTTTGTTCTCGTTTATACCGTTTTCTCTGCCACCGATCCGAAACGCACCGCTCGTGACTCCTTCGTCCCTGTATGTTTAATTATATTTTACATCTTACTGCATCTGCAATTAATTAAATTGATACTTTCTAATGCAACCAAGATGAGTTTTGCACTAGCCATTAATAGCTACATGGATATACGAGTCTCAGTATTAATCTATTAGATCGATGCTTTATATATAGTATGAGACTGATATACGAGTACACCAGATCAATACTTCTCGCATATTTCTCTGAACAAGGTACTCCTTTTTTTTTCTAAATTTTATGTGTTTTAATTTGTGGTTAGGTTTTGCTTCCTTTGCCAATTGGCTTTGCTGTGTTCGTAGTGCACCTTGCAACCATCCCGATAACGGGGACGGGTATAAACCCAGCCCGGAGTCTTGGAACCGCAGTTCTTTACAACAATAAGAAAATCTGGCGTGAACATGTAAGCACTTGATGATTTTTTAATTTTCTAGTAGAAATTTTGTACTGACATTTATTATTTTTCAAATGACTAATTATCAATCATCTATATATTAATCCATCTGAATAATTTTGTACACAAGTAGAAATCTCATGATATTAAAACATTTCTACAATATTTCTTGCAAACTAAGTTTGTTTGTCATTAATTAGTAAATCCCATGCTTTAACTTCACAAACAATTTTTCCATCACTGACTCTACTCTTCAGTGTTACTACTTACTAGCTAATTTTATGAGCAACATAAGATATGATATTTTAAGATAATTAATATCCCTTTCTTTTCCTTTCTTCCAAGCCTTTGGGCTATTACGTACGGTATAAAAATTGTTATAATTTGGTGTGACAGTGGATTTTTTGGGTGGGCCCACTTGTTGGAGCATTGATAGCAGCACTGTACCACAAATTAGTGCTTAGAGGGGAAGCTGTAAAATCATTGAGTTCCTTCAGGAGTGCTGGTATTAATCCATGAAAATGAAATCTATATAGAGAGAGTAGAGACACTACTTGTGCTCTCTAGTGTGTTCGTGTTTTTTTTTTTTCACCCCCTTCAGGTTTCTATTTAATTTGATTTATAAGAGGCATGCGTTGATGGTTTGGTTTGGATTCGGGATTGATGTAACGAGGTTTTGTGTGAATTTTAATTTAAGGTTTGTGTAATATAAGCTGAATATTTGTTAATAAGATCTGATGCTTTTGTTTATTTTTCTTCTAATAAATTTAGATAGGTCTCATATATATTGCAATGAATTGTGAGGAGGGATCCGATTACACTTTTTTTTTGACACATTTTGACACCTATCATTTTTAAAGTCCAAATAGTTGATCCAAACCGTTCAACATGATTGGTATATTAAAATGTGCTTGGAGAGCAAATTTTATATTTTTTTGAATTTTTTTACTATTTATTAAGATGGTTACAAAATTGTTGTTTTCGGACCATTGAAAAACAGCGATTTTGTAACCATCTTAATAAATAGTAAAAAAATTCAAAAAAATGTAAAATTTGATCTCCAAGCACATTTTAATATACCAATCATGCTAAACGGTTCGGATCGACGATTTGGATTTTAAAATCGCAAAATTGACTTATAAAAAAAACAATATCAAGATGTGTCAAAAAAAAAGAGTGTAATTGAATCCCTCCTCATGAATTATATATATTGACATTTGACAACAAACTCATTTAACAATAGTGATGACTTATCAAATAAGTACTAAAACCAAAATTAAATGTAACTTATTTATAGTTTAGATAAGTTATATGTCAATTTTCTTCAATTTAAAAATTAATTGATCATCTATATATTGAGCAGTTTAAAAATTAACACTTCTTTATAATCGCATTTAATACATGAACCAGACAATTTTACATCATTTTTTTTTGTTTTATAAATATAACCTACTTAAACAATAAAAGTATATCTAATTTTTTGTTTAATAACCGTCTCATTGATTATTTTTCGTTGTCAAATATGAAATATCCCTTCCCATATATATTATCTTTAATTTTCTTTTTTCTTTTTTGAAAATATCGGCAGCAGCTGCCAATTATAGGATTAAATTATCTTTAATTTTCACTGTATGAGAGATCGAGTGAAGGAATTAGAAGTGACGTATCATGATTAACAGATTAAGTACTGCATGTCAGTACAGTACTGACAGGCTGAATATTAAATTAATAATATTGTATAGACAATACAAAGATGTGCAATAACTTTGAAGAACAAAAGGGGACAACTGCATGTGCGAAACTATCGTCTAATTTAGAGAGTGTAAAATAGTAACTTTAATTTAAATTAATGTTAATGATGGAATTTACTTTTTTCAAGCTCAGCATTATTATTATTATTTTGAAACTCTTGACAGTGACATGTTGGATTACAATGTAAAAAGCAAAAACCAATAACAGCATATTACAACAATTTTATAATAGAAATTTTAAATTATGAAAAAGAAAGAGAGCTTACTTAGCTTGGGTAGAAAAATGAGATATTGTATAGTTTTGATGGGCAAATAAGAATAATGAAAGTTGAAAGAATAAAATGGAGTACCATCTGGGCGTCAAGAGTGTGTGGGCATTATGGGAATAAAAAAAATAGAAGAGTTTTCTCTAAACAAAGGAGAGAGGAGTGTGTGCTGGTTTTCCAAACGACACTAGAGATCCAACATTGGATGGCGGCTAGTTAGTGACATAGGCGGTACTTTTCATTCTGGCATTGTAAATAATTTTATTACTGTCATTTACCTTTTCATGTAAATAAACTTTTCTTTTATTATAAAATTGTTGACGGTACCTTACTGCTAATCATAAATAAATAAAAAATAATGAAAGTTTTGGTGGATATGTAAATAATTATTCCTGATTGAACCGTTGAGGTGCGTTTATTGATTTGCAATCTGTTCAATATATAAAGCAGTAAAACAAGACACTTCTCCATTTCCTGATACACAAAGTAATCAGATTCTGATATAGCTGCGACCGCTTTTAGTATAAATTAAAGATATTCAAATATTTGTTTTCTATAAAATTATCGAAATAGAAAACAAATATAAATCTTTTTGAAATTAAAGCTACTATTTGTTTTCACTTTAGCTTCGTGCATGTGCACATATCGGATGCAGTAATCTATTAGCACCAAGACGAAGGAAAGAATGCTCTCTTTTGTCTCTCTAGAATCAGAGAATGAAGATGGATGAAACAAAAAGAATAAAGATAAAAGAAAAATAGGACCAGTGGGCTCATACGATCGTTATAAGTTCATGAAAACGGAACGAATATTATTGTAATTACTAGGCTGCTTTGTGGCTTCATTGTAATGGAAGAGAAAAAAAAAATAGTTTAAATTAAAGAAGACAATTACAATATAGTAAATAAAAGTTGTAAAAAAAAATAGACACAACTAAATATTATTTTCAAAATGTTCGTCTTTTCTTTAAAAGTAAATCAAGATTTATTTTGAATATATTTTAAGAACATATCTATAATCTGTTGATACATCTTTTTTGGATTGAAAAATATAAAAAAAAAAAAAAAAATCCTATAGCTAATGACTAATGAAGACTGATTTTACGTTTGTCCAATACTAATATTTATTTTCAGAGTAAATTTGGAAACATTATCAGTCTTAAACAAATCCTTTTGCTTTTTTTTATTTTTGCATTTTTTATTCAATGTTATTTAAATATAAATTTTCTTTTGGGACTTCCCAAAATTTTTGGAAATGCCCCAATGTGCAAACTTAGAAGATATTACAAAAAAAAGCCGAAAATTGCAAAGTTCAAGCAAACAACTGAATGCAACAATTCACAACGAATTGATAAACAGAATACTTCTGAAATGCATTAGAACATAATCTAGTATGAATGACAACAGACTAGGCTTTCCATATGGAAATGCAAGGGACAGTTCAAAATTCACTACATGTTGCTCGAGGTGATTTAAACGGATCCAATCCTCCTAGGTACCATAGACGATTCCCCTCACTTCATAGTTTGAGATTAAATCTCACCCGAATTTGGGATTCGGATCCACTAATTGTAAAAGATTTCCTTTTCAGGTAATGGAGAGGATGCGAATTTGATTTAAACAGGACCCTCATGAAATGTAACAAAGAAAGTTATGCATCTATCCAGAAAATATTAACAACAGAAATGCATACACCCAGCATTTAATAGTTCAGACATACATCCAATTAACAATCAAGAGAAGATGCATCACTGTGTTATTTTATTTTATTTTGTTTAGTTGATCTATTTCTTTTCGTGCCTCTGGCAGAAAGACTTGAGCCTTTCCAGACCAAGTTCAAGAGAAGATGGCTCAACCGCAAAAGTAATGCGTAACCAATTTTTCATCTCGAGGGCACTTCCTGAAATAGAACATTTGAACATGAACTAAATTTCAAACAACATAATTAGTACTGAGATGAGGCAGTGAAATCGAAATCAACGTGTATTTTACCTGGACAAAGTACCACCGACTCTTCTTTGGCCAACTTCAGGCAGAAATCCACATCATCATTTATGCCATTCAAAAGTGACAATTCCAGTTTCACCTAAATTTAATGCATCACTATGAGATCTAGTTCCAACACTAAATTTTTATGTGTAACTAATGTAATAGGATGATGGTGAGCACAGATATTCTAATATAATTTTCGTCTTACCATAACAAACATTGATGCCTCTGGTTTTCTAGGGCAGGTAATGCAGCTGATCTCCTTTATCTTGTCATAGCATATCTCAGATGTCGCTCTTAACAAGTTAACAATTCTTTCAAAGTAACCAGTTTTTGTTCTTTCGATAATTTGAGGAACTGCTGCCTGTCCAATAGACCTTTCAGTCTCCAGGTAATGTCAACTATATCCACATCAATGACAAAGTAAAGATTGCTATTGCATATACCTGAATAAATGTTGCGGGATCTGCTGAAACCTCAAGGAAGTTTGTGATCGAATCAATTACCTGTTACAGAAGAGACAGCACAAAGCTCAACTAGTGCTTTTTGAGTTCCTAATCTTCCCAACTTAAAGGCATGAAAGGAGAAAAATAGTAAACTCAAATATCACCTTGGTTTCCTTCAAGATGGCTTTAGGGTCGGTCATGACAACCCACCCGAGGCGCCACCCTGGAACAATCCATCCTTTCGAGAGAGAGCCCAAAGTGAGGATTGGGACAACGTGACCAAAAACACCCATTGGCACAAAAGGTGTGCCCCCAAATGTTGAACGGCTGTAAACTTCATCGGCAATGAGCATTATTCCTAGTTTACTTGCAGTCTCTGCAATCTGCATACAATTTCCAGGATTGACTTAAAGGAGATTATACTGAGGACTTGGTTAATACTGCACAAGGCATGTTTAATTATTTATGTTTAGAATATGTTCAATGCCTCCTAACAGTAGTTATTCTATACAAAATTACAAGGCAGATCAGCAAATGAAATATCAAAAGTATCTGTTTCAATTTGTATTAAGGGGTAAACTAGTTGTGGTCTTAAGAGTGCAGTGACTACTACTTGCAAAACTGGTAAAAGTACTGTATTTTTTTTTTTTTTAAATGTTGGTAGAAGTATAATTGCAACAGTGTTCTGCATGTGCAAACGAAGGTAAAAGTACTGTATACAGTGCAAAACAAACAAGCAAACAGAGCAACAAATATTTGCACCGAGATTTAACGAACAAAAGGAGCACAGACAAACCAACCTTCTGCATGTGTTCAAAGGAAAGCACACTTCCACAAGGATTACTGGGGTTAATAACCACCATTGCAACAGTGTTCTCATCAGAAAGTTGCTCGACTTGGTCAAGATCAATTTGCCATCCCCTTTCAGGAACCAAATCAAAATGCCTGATTTCCATGTTGCTATACACACAATGTGTCTCATACATTGGGTAGCCGGGCCTGGGGAGCAAGATGTTGGCCCCGGAGTGCGCAAGAGACGCTACAACTAGTTCAATTGCCTGGTTGCAACCAGCAGTGATGAAAACATCATCAGGTGAGAGCTCGTATGGAAGGTTCTCTGAGAGATGCTCTGCAATAGCCCTGATTTTTTAAAACTGTAAGTTGAAGATAAATCACAAAATTGGCCAGAGTGCTAAAAGTCTTCAGAGCACTATTTATTTGTGGCATTATTAGTATTTATTAGACTAGTCACACAATGGAGTTGTTTAATGATGATTATACTGGAGGTGCACTCAAGGAAATCAAAGGAATAACATTATCAGTAATAGAATCGGTAGAATGGAATAAAATCAAAATAGGATTTACAGAATGCTTATTCAATTGATTATAAACCATTGTAATTCTCTGTACAATTCAACGAATTAAGAAATCACAAATTACTTTTTTTCTAAGATTAGTGGCTTTAAATGCCTACTAACAATTCAATTAATTAAAAACGTATTTACAACAAGTCAAATAACCCTTATTCCTAAATCTACTATTTTATTTTCATGAGTTCATCTAAACTACTATAATATTATATTCCTACTTAACTACACTCTTAATCACTCTATTCACAAATTACCTTCACATTATGTCTTCTCTATTCTATTTCCTATTAGTATTTTTTAGCAAAGTTAATTATAATATTTGTATTTTTGTAAATAATAAAGTGTTTAATTAAAAAGAGAGGAGAGAGCTCTCACCGCCTGGCGGAGAGCAATCCAACAGTAGGCGGATAGTGATTATGCTGAGCTGATCTGAGCGACTCTACAATGGCATCCTCAGCTGAGGTGCTAATGCGGAAGCTAGGAAACACCGACGGATCGCCAAGGCCGAGCGAGACCAACGGCCGTGGGCCCCGCTCATCCACGCTGCCAGTGATCCTGTGGATTATGCCACGGATGGTCCGACCACCCGCCGCCACTAGCAGATCGTTCGGACCAAAATGCCACCTGTTCACTGCCTCCGTCGGGGCTTTCTTGGTCGTACCGTTCTCCATTTAGGTTGAAACTAGGTTGTCTTAAGTTGTTTGTCGGAGGAGGAGGAGACTTCAGTGCAGTCTTTGTGGTTAGAGCTTTTTTGGGTGAAAGGTGGCGACTTACACCTGATGGTGAGGAGAGGAACGAAGAGAAAGAATGGAAATAAAAAGAAAACTTTCCTGAAACTTTTATTGATAGGAAAATGAAAAAATTAAAAATACTGTAAGAAAATTTAAAAAATGAGAAGACAGCAACATGCCATGACGTCTAGCAGGGACGTCACTCATGACACATCTCAACTCCACTAAAAAAGGAAAAAAATATATAATTTATTTAGAACGTCATGAGCTATTTTAATCTGAAAAAAGACAACAAAAGGTGGCCGCCATTACTCTTCCCACCAAAACACAAAAAAAAAAACAGAAAAATATTTCTAACTGGGTATGGCTAGGACTGTTCAAAAAGCTTGTAGCTTGTAGCTCGTGACTTACATCTAGCTCGATCGATAACAGCTCGTTCGATAGTGGACCGAGTTGTTAATGAGCTGGCTCGCTAACAGCTCGGGCCAAAATTAACGAGCTGAGCTAAGGCCTTAGCTCGCTCGCCAGCTCACGATCTAGCTCGGCTAGACATCAATTTGTGAATTTGTATGAATTTGTGTGTATTTTATATTGTCAAGCTTGGTCCAGCTCGGTTCAGCTCGGCCCAGCTCGGTCCAAAAAGGTTTGTAAATTTTATTTTCTTCTTAAAACAAGGTCCAACCAAACCTAGTGAGCCAACTCGTGGCTCATGAGCTGGCTCGTCACGAGTTTGAGCTGAGATTTTAGGTCGCGAGCTGTTAACGAGCTGGCTCGCTAACAGCTCGGTCCAAAATTAACGAGTTGAGCTAAGGCCCAGCTCGGCCCGAGCCAACTCATTTACAACCCTAGACCCTAGGTATGGCACACCAGAATCACATCACCTGCGGAGCTCCGCAGGTGCAGTTCTTTTAATCTGATTCGTTCATTTTGATCGGACGGACCAAATAAAATTTTGGCACGAATTTTAAAGCAAAATTAATACTGTACCCTCCATTATCTGAGCACTCACCAGCTGAGAGTAAATCTGGGCCGTCCGATCAACTCAATAGAGAAAAAACTCCGCAGAAAATACTGGTCCATGGCACACCCAGATTTATGGCATGTATATTTTGCCTCTCTTTATTTCGTATCTCATATCTTTGGTTGGGAACTTGGGATGAGTCATGGCTGCCCATAGTTGTTTTTTTTTGTTTTTTTCTCAGTTTTGAGTGTATTTTTTTTTTCATTTTATTCTAGCTTTGAGATTACGATGGCATCCAGCAAGGACGCCACAACTCATTCCTACCTTTCTATTTTCGAATTTTCCCCAAAGCATTTATATATTTTTTTTCCTATGAATAAAAATTTCAAATTGGTTAGTTGATAAAATTGTATAGAAGATTAATGATAAATAAAGTGAAAGGTTTAATTTTGTATTATTATAATAAAATGTAATTGGTGTATTTTTTTTTCGATTTGAGATGTGACGGATGTAAAAAAATTGTTGCAAATAATTTTAGAAAAATTAACTCAAATATCCAATTTTATATTTTACCTATATAATTCTCATACATGTTTTTTGTTGCAAAACTACAACAGTCATCAATCGTTAACTTTTTAAATTTTAATCAATCAAACAAGAAATAAGATAGAAAGAAAAGTTAAATTTATTTTCCTCATTTATCATCCAAACACAAAGAAATTAATTAAGTTAATTTTCATTTATATTCCGTTCCATTCCATTCCTTTTTATTTTTCACCTCCCCTTCCTATCTTTGCTCTCCATCCAAACAAGGTGTTAAAACGAAATTGATTCTTTGATCTGCGCTATAAAATAGAAATTCAATATTTTAGTTTGAAAGTTTAACGGTTGATCAAAATTGTTCAATATGGTCTCTATTCCGTATGAATACGTACTTATAAATTAAGTTTTATATTTTTTTTTAAATTTATTTACTATTTTTTTATTGATCTGTACCATGGACGAATCCGCAGTATGCATAGTACCCTCACTCAATATTTCCAATTCATATATTCATCCAGACAGTCCAGATATGTTGAAAAACATCCTTCAAGCACAAAAAATAAAAAATAATAGAGAGGATTTACTTCAAACAAAAAAATATATAAAATCCTTTAAATCTGCAATAACAATGCAAATGCGGGAAATCAACTTCTGCATCTTTTGCAATTCTTACGTTGACAATTTAAAGTTCTAGTTTTAGAACTTCCACATTATAGTGACGTTAGTCGCTAACTCAAAATTGGAAGCAGTCGCTAATCCAATAAATCAATAAAATAACATAATAACGACCAAATCTAAATTAACTAATTCAAGAATTTAGAAGTTCCGCATGATCAGCATCATATCAGATGAGTTTTTCGATTCATATTTTTTTTTTAATTATTTTTTTATAATGAATGGAGAAATTTATAATTTGAACATACTAGAAGAAACATCAAACAAAATAGATAAAATATCTTATAATTTTGATGTACTAGAAGTACTACGAAATATTTTTCGAACCGATTTTTTTTGCAGCTATAAAAAAAAAAAATTAAACTCTTTCTTGATATGTTCTTGAAAAAAATATATATTTTAGATCTCAGTTATTCATCTCGGTTCATAAAAATTATTATGTCCTTCTTATTTACTCAAATTATAAGTTGCTCCTTCTAGTTTTGAAAATTAATAAAAAAAAATCTAAATTTTGACAGATGTCAAATAAAATAAAAATTAAAAATAGATGGAGTAACTTAGAATTCAAATATACTAGAAAGACCACGATAATATGTTGTTTTTGAACTGGAATTAATAACTGAGATCCAAAATATTTTTATTTTTTCAGTAATATATCAAAAAAAAAAATTATAGCTGCAAAAATCATGTCCGAAAAATATTTCGTAGTACTTCTAGTACATCTAAATTATAAGATACTTTATGTATTTTATTTATTTTATTTGATATTTTAAATTATAAGTTGCTTCTTCTATTTTGAAAATTAATAAAAAAAAATCCATTAAAACTGCCCAAATATATTTATGGACGCAACTCAAGTTGCATCCAAAGTTGTGTCCGTGGTGAATTTGAAGATCTGTGGAATCCGTGATTTATTAATTTTTTATTTTAAATGATATATTTAAAAATTTCGGTCTGAAACCATCCAAACGCATCAATTATTTTCTTTGTTTAATAAACCATTCATTATTGAAAGGCTTATGATTTAGGAGTTGTCGTCTACCTTCAACCACTTCCGCGATACGATTGGATCTTGTCATTTTTAACTCAACCTTCAACCACTTCCGCTCCGATTGGATGATGAGCTTATGTGACTGGAGATAGGAGTAGGTCCGATGGGCATCGGACCATCGGACCTTCTTTTCGGTTCAATTAGCTCTAATACTGTACAATTATCATTAAGATTTATGCGCACTGAAACTGAAAAATACTTATACCGATTTTAATGAGTTCGCACAACTCTTGATACAGATCTGATAGTCATTTCATCTATCGAAAAAAGTAGGTCCTATGGGCATCGGACCTACTCTCGGTTCATGTGACTGTTATATTTCATTTGGACCGGTTTGGAGCAATTATATTTTATTTGGACCAGCCATTAATTAATAGTAAAGTCATATTATTCGGCAAGTATGGATTAAGCGGTGCAATCGGATTGGATACGGATTGGATAGTGGTAAAATCATATCCGTATCCGCTCTTATTTTTTGAATACGGATACGGATTGAATATTAGGTGGATACATGAGGATACAGATCGGATATCGGATATCCGTAAATATATACATAAATATTTTCATAATATACATTAAACTATATATTAAACTATATAGTGTATATCTACTATTCGGATGCGGATAGTTAAAATTCAAAACTATATCCGCATTCATATCCGCACAGATATTCGGATATCGGATATCCATATAAAATTTTCGGATACAGATCCAGATACGGTCGGATATTATCCGATCCGTTTGCACCCCTACCTCAATCAGATTGATCCAAATTAATTATGATTCCAATGAGACGGACTTGATCTAAACGGAATTGTTCAGCAACACAGAATTAAGCTTCATTAAGATTTATTCCATTTTTTTTTTAGTTTTCTTAGCCGCTTAATCCTGCCACTAGTTCCTTAGCATAGCACCTGATCTTTTAGTCTCATTTGCTCGGATCTTAACTCCTCCTCAGACCTTAAGGTACCTCTACCCCTTCTTTTAGCTTCTTTAGTTTTCACCTATGAATAAAACAATCGAATATCAATTCCTTAGTACTCCTTAATCTCTTAATCTCTTGATCCCAACAGTTCCAATAGAAATATTCTGTTACATCTTAGGATATGGATTCAAACTGAAGTGGAGGGACTACCTAAAACCTGGTACAAGTCAATCTATATGGAGCCGTTCGGCAACTAAGAATTAACCGTGAAGGATTAAGAGCTTAAGAAGCACTAAGGAACCGATGTTCGGTTGTCTTAATTCGTAGGTGAATGATTAAGCATTTCAAGAGGGGTATATGTGCCTTAAGGTCCAGGCAGAGAATTAAGATCCGGATAAAAGAAGCCTAAAAAATGTGTTCTTAATCCGCGCTAAGAAATTGATATTCAGCAGGATTAAGCGGCTAAAAAAATTAAAAGAAGTGGATTAAGTATTTAGCCCAAAAACAAATATAAAAGTTTGTTGAGGATATCAAAACAAGACATTACTACCCAAGGCCAACAATGTAGTCAAACATCGATATACGGCGATATTACTTCAAAATAGTAGTCGATACATTTTTTAGTAGTAAGAGTATTTGCGTGATGAAGAAGTATCACTCTGTTGTACAATATTGGGAGTACCTGTCAGGAAGTGGGCCGTAGATGTGCATGTCAGGATCCTTCCCATTCCAATGCTCAAGCAAAATAGGTCGCACTCTCCCATGAACATTTCCTGCGAAAAAGGCCAGGATGGACAGCTGGGAGACAGGCCGGCCCGGCCCAATGTACCTGAGAGGCCTTCTGGGGTTGCGTATTGTTGTCAAACATAAATCTTTTGTTACCTTAGTTGATACGAATTCCTTGATTTTACCTTGTAGAATGTGTTTACAATTTTATTTAGAAATTAAAATATTGATTTGTCACAAAACATACTACTGATAGATTTTATGTATTGTTCATCGTTAGTCATGTAAATGTGTAATAAAAGATAGACCGAATTATCTATTTGATCGCTCTCTTTCTAACTGAATTAATTGTTCGATCCTTAATTATTTCTAAAGGAAAAAAAAAACAACAATCATTATGTTTTCAAACAAATAGGTTTTTTAATTTCCAAAAATAACTGATGTGTTTTTGAAAAAAGCTTCATCTACTTCAAAGAAAAATAGCTGATCAGTAATCACTAATCAGGTTACCTCTTTCGTCCTGAAAAAATTTATTAAAGTGAAACATTATGAAATATTCTAAATTTGATGTCACAGATTTAATATTTCTTTTTTTTAGAAAAAACGCTACATATAAAATGTCGGAAATATTTCTTTACGAGTCCTTTGGATGACGGAAAGACCGAATATCTAGCATGTCATATGCATATAATTTAGTTTTATTTATATTATGGCATTTTTCTTTGAGAAAATATATTTTTTAAAATCAAATACAGGACACATGCATGAAATTGGTCAAAAAGTTAAATTTTGTGTTTTCTTGTAAAAAGTATATTGTCCTTTTTTAAATGTTACACTTAAATATTTGTTAATTAACGAGACTTCCAATTTTAGAAATTGGGAAATAATACTTTCTTTGTTATAGATAGAGTGGTAAAAACATGTCGTGATGTGCCATGTCATGCGGTAACTAACACGTTGTGACTTTAGTCTTGTATTGTATCGTGACTAAAATGTCTAAAGTAGTCATGGTGTGCCAAACGTGTCGTGTAAAAACATGTTTAACTATTTTGTTCATAATTTAGGTTAGTTTATTCAAGATTCATCATTTGATTAAGATTTAACGGTCCTAATTACACGTGAATCGCTTGACACGTGTTGTGCCGTGCTGTGATTAGACCTTTCGTGTGACGTACCGTGTCGTGCCAAATTTTTTAAAAGATGACCACGGCACGCGACACGCGAGTCACGACACGTAACAGCCACACATGTCGTGCCGTTCCGTGATGGAGCCGACTCCGCCGTGCCATTTTTCCCACTCTAATTATACAGCAAGAAATTAAAACAATAATAATCAAAATCGCAATAAATTGTTCTACAAATTAAACAATTTTCGGTTAAATTTAAGTCTAGTTATTATTGCATGAAAATGTTCACTCATAAGATTTGTACTCGTTTTTTGCTCATTTTTTTAAGGTAGTTTCAAATATTTGTCAACAGTTTTGATATTAAGACTCAAAATCAGTTTTTTTTTTCTTGAAAAAAGATCCTCTTTTTCTTCCATCATCTAGATCATTCAAAATTTATCATATGGCGTCAATTACTTTTCATTTTCTATTAAAATAATTCATATTTAATTAAAGTTGTACAATGAGAACTAACTTTTGATCTAATTGCTAAGACACGTGGTCTCTATATGAGATGTCATTGGTTCGAAACCCAAATGGGAGAAATCCTTTGTTATAATAACAATGGCATTAAATAGTTGAGTGGTTTGACTTCCAATTTTTACTCAAAAAAAATTAAAGTCATATGATAGATTTGAACAATTCAGATGGAAAAACAGGAGGGTGCTCCTTTTCTCAAGAAAATGAGCATATTTTGGTCTTGATAATAATAGAATGTTGTTGGAATTTAGTCCTCGAATTCTACCACGTCCAAATTTTTATACACAGTTCTCAGGTATAATCAGGATATACTCAGCGCTCCGTTTTCTTTTTTCCAATCTTGCTATATGAATTTGCTTGCTCCATGTGATCAACTCTATAGCCCATAGGCACGCACACCACACCCCAGTTCTGCTCCCATGCAGAATCGAACCCATGTCCTTCCGTAGGAGGACTATGTCTTTACCAGCTGCCCCATGCAGCGGTGACTCTGTTTCAACTCTTGTTGAAAGGGAAATTGCTCTCAACAATTGAAACATACAAACCTTCACTACTAATGGAGAGAGAAGTGATATATCATATGCCTGTACTGACATTTTAAGTTCGGCTTTGATAGAATGGATCGTTTGAAACTTTCACAATATCTGCACAGGTGAAGATGATGTTTACATCATACATCATCTTGAAACTATTGTCCGCAGACCAACATCATCTTTATTCATCTCAATAGAGAATAGTAGGTTTTAGCGAAATATACAAGTTACATAATATGATGATGGTGTGCTTTTTCTGGTAAATAACAGTTGCTCAATCAGTAGTAATAAAGAGCAACGCTGTTGCTCATACAATGAGAACACACACTGGTAACTAGAAAGCATAAATGTAAGTCAAACCCAGTTGGAGGGAAATTTTCTCTGGAGTTGCATAGGTTGCAACTGGTCTTATTCAGCCATCGCTTCATGGTTTTCATCTTCTTTAATTTCAATTCCTTCATTATGCCTATCTTCTCCTTTGTGTTGTTGATGATGATAACGAATTATCACTATGGACACAAATGCTGCACAAGAGCAACAATATAAGACGGATATATAAGATGCTTCACTCAGCATAGTTCCCATTTATTCCATACAAGGGAATGATAAATTTTAGCAATTCTTTAAAAAATACGAGCATATAAGATCAACAAATTAAAGGGTTCCTTTCACATTATTAATGGAGAGAGATTTTTCCCAATCAAACAGAATATCTTGTACCTGCTATGATGCGAGTCTTGATGCTAAATAAATTCCAAAACATAGTGGCCACTGATGCCGCGACAAATTTCTTGCGATGACAATTTCTCCAAGCTTCTACAACTCGATGAGTTACACTCTCAACTGGATAATCAAAACCATTAAAAAAAGTTGTCCAACATGTTCACTATCATTAATTATCAACTGGAGAATCAAAACCATTAATTTACCTCCTCTATTTATCTTTTCTGAGTAGCTATGATAGAGCTTGGGTAAGGTAAAGCTGAAGAAAAATCCTGCAAAGTTCGATGTTATTAAATAAATAAATAGTGCAAAAATATCTAAATTGGATTACTACTTTCAGTTTAAATTTACCAGCAGCAGAAAGCCCCCAAAGTGTTATCAAGTGACCATACTTTGCACCGAATAGGAGAATAGGTAGCACCTGGAAAATAAAGAAAAATAACAATACAAACCATTAAACACGACTGTCCATACATCTCGGCAAAAAGGAAAACAGGCACATTATTTTTAAGTTTACCTTAATAGTTGTTGATGGGTCGCCAGAGAAAAGCAATTTAACCATTGAAATGGCCTCATTAGCAATTGGTAGCATAACCCTTGATACACTAAGGATGTCTTCTTCTGTGAATTGAAATCTTGTAGCAGGCTTCAACTCTGGCCTGTTAAATGTGATTTTAAATTAAAATTGGCACTAAACTAAATTTAGAAAATAAACAAGCTGTTGACTTAATGTACCTTTGTGGGATGGAATCTCTTAAGAAAGCCAATGCCAATATGAAGATACCCAAATGGCAAAAAGTTGAGATCAAACTGCATAAATTGCTAAATAGTTAAAAAGACTAGTTCAGTTGAATGGTAAGGAACAACTTTCAAGCTGTTATTTTGCATACCTGAAGTTAAAATCTTTTGAAAATGAGGTAGATAGGAAGAAGATTGAGCCAAGGCCAAACCAAAGTGTGGATTTTGCAACATCCTTCCACATTATAAGCTCATAAAGACAGTCACATAGACCGACATTAGAATTGTCTCCTTCATTACAAGCAGCAGGGTCTTTAAGTGCATATAGAATAAAGAAGACATGAAAGGGTTAGCAAGCTAAGTCCAAATCCAGAAAATTGAAAAATAAAGGGATTCAACTTAGATTTTAGCAACAAATTTAACTGGGGCTAGTTATATCTCATTCAGTACTACTATAACTCTGTAGGAATTGAATTTTTCCAAATGCTAACTTGAAGGATGATCAATTGGTGAACAAAACAGTCCAAGATTGTTTTTTTTTTCCAAGAATCTCTTGGTAAGAACAAAAAATATTTACCAAGACTTCTAGTCACTTCAACAAACACTTTTTGGGCATGCTTGCACAACCCCTAAAAAATAAGCTAGGCCCAGATTAAATCAGAGGACATGAAAAAGTGTGTTTGGTAATTTCCTCGAACAAATTATATGCAATCTAAGATTCTCAAATTAACTACTCACCTTTTTGCGTATCCTTAGCAGGAGGAACAAAGGGGACTATGCTCAGATCTTCTCTGGGCTCTCCAACCTGAGCTGCTTTCTTAGTCTTACACTGCCGCTTCCTCCTCCCTTTAACCGCACCTTCTTCCTCTCCATTTCCCAACTCCTTTTCCTTCTCTCTCTCCTCTCTCACCACAACAACCTCCTTGTCCAATCGTCTCCTCGCTCTTCGACCAGCCCTAGGAGACGCCACGCAGCCTCCAGGGAACCCACTCGCCGCAGCCACCACCATGGCTGCAGCCCGGCCTCTCCTTTTCTTCCTGGGGGTGAGATTAACCATTGGCTCATGCGCTTCTTCGTGAATCATACCACGCGATGATTTTGGCCTTCTCTTTGGGGACGAGGAGAGGAGTTCGTGGAGAGGGATTGAGGCGGAGAGGTAATTTGTAAGGTGGAGAGGGGAGGGTGAGATCGAGGGTTTCTTGCGTGAAGGAGGTGTGGAGACTGGGATCGGGCTGGAGGGAGGTGGTGATAGTGGCGGCGCCACCTGATAAGGGGGCGGTGGAAGTTTAGGAGACTCCATTAGAGAAACAAAGAAGGTCGAGAGGATTTTAATCGAGTTTTGAATTAAAGTAGGGGAATCTGGGATTTAAGAGAGAAAGGAATTATAGCCGTTGGGAACTGGGATCAGAGAAAATGATTATCACAGGGAGGAGAACCGTATCCTCTGCTGCAAATTTAATTTGCAGCAGAGTGCTGCAAATTTAATCTGGTCCGTTAGTGTTTTTATCGGACGGACGAAATAAGATTTTAGTACGAATTTTAAAGCAAAACTAATACTGCCCCTCCATCATCCAAGCACTCACTGGCTGAGATTAAATCTGAGCCGTCCGAAAGTGCAGCACTCTGCTGCAAATTAAATCACAGGGGTAGTTCAGCAATTACGAGGAGATTTGAATTTGCGGGGAGCCTGGGCCCAGAGAAAGTATTTTGGACCGTTATCAATTGTACCAATCCGAATTGTTTTGGGCCTTGGGGAATATTTGAACATAGGAAAAGTAAATGTTGTTTTGGTCGGGTTGAAATTTTAAAATATTAAACCCGATTCACTATGGACAGTTGTCATTGAATTGTTGAGAAGAAAAGGAAGGTTCCAGCAAGGGTCGAAATTCTGAAACCAAACTGGTTCATTCTTTTGGAATCATAACATCAAGAATATTTTGTATGGGATTTTGTCGGATATTTTCAATTAAAACGTCATCATTTTGCGATATTTTTTTTATTAATAAAAAATCGGTATTTCATCATGTGTAATATGCAAAAAGAAAAAAATCAATATTATTATGATCTATATTATTTATTTATTTAATTTAAAAAAATCACTACAAAAATAAGAAAATAATATAGCATAAAATATTTTGTATGGACGATGTCAGTCCCTTAATTATATTTAAATTTTAGTTTTGCCCGGACTATAATTAATGCTGCAATTTGTCAATTTTCTGAGTTTCAACACTCATGCACAATATTTTTTACTTTTATACTAATAATCAGAATTCCCTCCACAAGGGTTTAGTTCATTTTGCCCAATAGCTCGCTCATAAAATTGGAAATATTGCCAAAATGGTTCAAGACATGAAAAATGCCAGTTTAAACATATACCAATTTGAATAGCCGTTGCAATAATGAATAATGAAGAAAAGCATTAAGCAGCAAACGCAGCAGTTAAGGCTGCTTGTTTACCTATGTTGAACTTTATCAGAAAAATCTCAACCAGTACGCAGACAAGCTTTACATATTCCAAATTTTGGGATTCAAATCTGCTGCGATCATTCGCAGTGTGAACAATACCCTAAAATCTCTGTTTTTTCAAATCCAACTGTTGAATTGTTTTGACATTCGTGCATAGAAAAATCATTGTTTCGAGATACGTGCACAGAAAATATTAAACGGTTAGATTTGGAAAAACATGAATTTTAGGGTACTGCTCACATATGAAGAATCTCAACAGATTTGGATCCCAAAATTTGAAGAATTTTGGAATCAACATGTCAAATTGAACACATGAAAAATTCAACCTTATATATTCATACAAGAATTAATCTGAACTATAATTAAATGAAATCCCAAATGTTCTCAATAGTGGATCAACTTAGTACCAATGACAACTTTACTTGATGACACATGCACAATATTTTTTTTTTTTGTTTTTTATTTTTTTTTTAGAACAACACGGCATAGTACTTTTGATCACTACTTTTCTAGTTGATCAAAACATAATACGTTACAGACACATAAAATCTCAAATGACAACAACATACTCCACTGTAATGTTTGTGCAAATCACAAACAAACAGCTAGAGAATCAAATATTCTGTTGATCACTACCTTCTTTGTCAGACTGTTTCTCATGTCTCTGACAGAAGGATTTGAGTCTCTCTAGCCCAACATCAAGAGTTGCTGGTTCTACTGCGAAAGTAATTCGCAACCAGTATTTCATGTCCAGTGCACTTCCTGCAACAGAACAATGTACACAAATTAAGGGAAATTCAGGTGATGCAAAAGGATTGAAATCCAATTTATGTAAGTTACCTGGACATATTATGACAGATTCCTCTTTTGCCAATTTACAACAGAAATCAACATCATCACTTATATCCTCCAAACATGATAAATCCAGTTTAACCTACAAGTTTATGAATTTAGGTTATTGCATTCAATTTGGACAAAAAGAAAGGAGCGTAAGATTGATTATTTTGTTCTTACCAGAACAAACATACAGCCCTCTGGTTTGTGGGGACAAGTAATGCATTTGATATCCTTCATCTTGTTGAAGCATGTCTCTGCATCTTCTCTTAACAAATGAATTATCTTGCTGAAGAAACCATCCTTTGTTTTTTCAAAAATTTGAGGTACTGCTCCCTGATAAATTAATCAACAAAGTCAGTACAACTAAATTCTGAGATTTTGAAAGAATCTTGGAATTTTCCATTCTTAAATATTGCACATATGTAAAGCCATCTCAAGAAATATTAATGTGAGTAAAAACCACATTTTCACAGCACCTGAATGAAAGTAGCAGGATCTGATGTAATGGCCAAATAATTTTTAATTGAATCAACAACCTACAAAATTTTAGAAGAACTAATACAAGTCAATATTTGTTCAGAATAACAGGAATACTAATTAGCAAGAAACTTTCCCGGAGAAAATAAAGAAAATTAATGAATTAATGTCCAAAATAATATATATAATATACAGAAGTAAGTATATAAAAAGACACAGTATAATAACAAAAATAACACACTTTTGTTCTTTTCAAGATGCCATTCGGGTCAGTTGTGACGATCCAACCAAGCCGCCAACCTGGTACGACCCACCTTTTCGATATGGATCCCAAGGTGATAACTGGTACAATGTCTCCAAAAACCCCCATGGGAACAAAAGGATTGTTCCCGAAGATCAAATGGCCGTAAACTTCGTCAGTTATCACCATTATCCCTAGTTTTCTTGCAGTTTTTGCAATCTGTAATCAATCACATCACATAAAAAGACCTAAACTTGTTAAAAAAGATTGCGCAGAAATTGAGTTGTTCGCGCAGCTCCTGTCTTAACAGAATTACAAAAAAAAAAATCATAAATTATCTAAATTATCATGTAGATTTCTATGTACTGCGCCCTTTATCTGCATTAACAGGAAAGTATAAAACTAAACCTTTTCCAAATGCTGGTATGTGTACACATTTCCGCAAGGATTATTAGGATTGATAATAACAATAGCGACGGTATTGGCATCAGTAAGTTGTGCAACTTGATCAAGGTCAACCTCCCAATTTTTCTCGGGTATCAGATTGAATCGCCTAATTTCCACATCATGGACGACACAGCGTGCCTCGTAAAGGGGAAAACCTGGCCTCGGGATCAAGATGTTAGCACCAGGTCTGGCCAGAGCTGTTATGACGACTTCTGCTGCTTGTTGACAACCTGATGTGAGAAAAACATCGTCCGGAGATAGCTTGTATGGCAGATCCTTTGAGAGATACTCTGCAACTGCCCTGTGTTTTTTTAACAGAATAAATTCTACTAATTTGATAAAATTATTTTCAGGGTCTTACACATGTTATTCAGCCCGTAGCAAAAGATGAATTACAAAATATTATTTGTTTGTTATAATTAAGATATGTTAAAATAGCAAAGGTTTCTCCATGTCAAACTAAAAAGTAATTTGTGTTGCACATGTGCATTTAAGTTTTGATGCCAGTAACTTGCAGTTGCATGCACAGTTCATGCCTTCCAATTCTGACACCTTCCTGCCTCAAAGAAATTTCAAATTTATGAAATCTCTGTTTCCTTGTGTGTCTGGTTCGTGCATGTGCGCTCTAAAAGAATTTGAATTACGATAGAACCGAAACAGAGCAAATATTATTCACTGTCTGAATAAATATATATATTCAATAAGCAAACCGGAAAAAATTGACCGGCTTGATTTACTATCATGCACTGAGCACCATCTTGACAAAAAAAAGGAACTAAAAAAGGAAGATAAATAACAACATACCGCCTCGCTGGAAGAACACCGACAAAAGGCGAATAATGATTATGCTTGGCTGATCTGACAGCTTCTACAATTGCATCTTCAGCAATCGGTGTTGTGCGGAAGCAGGGAAACAGCGAGGGGTCGCCGTTACCAAAAGATACCATCGGCTTCGGGCCCGCCTCCTCCACACAAGAAATGACCTTGCTGAGGGTCCCACGGATGCTCAGACTGCCAGCCATTGCCAAGGCCTCATTTGGACCAAACTGCCATTTCTTGACCCCGTTTTCTGCCACCATTTTTGCACCAACTGTTGGATTGTCACCCTTAATGAAAGTCGCCCTATAAAGAAAACAATTTTAAGAAGAAACAAGATTTAACCTCCTGAGTGATGAAATAGTACATATTCTGTCACCTATTTATAGGCCAAACTTCTAGGGGTGTAAACGGAGCGGATAATGCTAATACCGTATCCGTATCCGTTTTTTAACGAGCGGATACGAATACGGATACGGATAATAAACGGATATCAAAATTTAAAACCATATCCGTTATACGGAACGGATAATCCACGGATACAGATTCAAATACGAATATGGAGCGGATAATTGTCAGATATTGAGAAATTTTACTAAATTTCATAACTTTAAATTACCTAATTTGATTACCTAAATTGACAAAAAAATTAATTAACTTTTTAAATTTGCACAATGACAATTATGCATTACTAATTACTTATTGGTTCAGAGAACTAATCCATTATCCTAATAGATTATATGATTTTCCTATCAAAATTCTTCGACTCAAACGAATATGCATGTTTTTTTGAAACTTCGCAAGGGTGAAATGAATTGAAAGCTGCTGAAAGATTAAATTTCGGATCCGGATATATACAGATATCCGCTCCGTTTATATCCTCACGGAATTATCCGTATCTGTATCCAGATTATTTTTTCATATACTAAAAATACCTGTATCCGTATCCACAAGTATCCGTATCCGTTTAATCCTGATACAAATAATAAGCGGATTCGGAGCGGATTATCCGCGAATAATCCGAATCCGTTTACACCCCAACAAACTTCACAATACAAACATAAATTTTTGAAATGGTCATTCCGGTATAATTAATATGAGCAATCAAATTCAAGTGGCATTTCTATTAATGTTTTGGCCAGCACTGTTTTGGCCAGCACTGCTGGCAAGATTCATGCCTCCTGAATATTCCCATGGCATTACCCCATCCATTCCAATGTGTCGTTTTTTTCGTCTAGAACAAAATATTCAAAATCGAAATAAAACATTGGTCATATTCAATTGAAAATAGTTGTTCGTAACTGTTAACAAATATATATATTTTTTTTTCATATTAAGGTCAAAAAAAGTCAGAATCCATTTAAAAATAGTTGTTTATAGGTGTCTTGGATTTTCATACTTAAACACATTGTTGGGTACCGCATGTGGGATGAAATTTTATGTGGAATTAAAAATACTTGTTTAGTAGTGCCGGATTAAGAAAATATGTTAACTTTTTTACTATTTATTTATTAATATGGATACAAAAATTTAATGGTCTGAAAACAACTATTTTGTAAAATACTTAAATAATAGTAAAACAATTCAAAAAAATATAAAATTTGTTATCCAAGCACATTTTAATATGGAGATTATGTTGAATGGTTTGGATCGACTGTTTGGACTTTGAAAACTTTGAAAATGTAGAGTGTAATTCAGTATCGCTAAAAAATGGTATAAATGGATCCCTCCTTGTATAACTAGTAGATCGAACCAGTGCATGATAAATTTAGATAAACATAACAATAAATCTTCTAAAGTGAATGATGGCGCTCTTAAATTGAATAAGAGTATGGTTGAAATGTCTAATGTATTTCATGTTTCAATTGTGGCTCACATTTTTATTTTTATTTTCAAATTTTAAACTGTAGATTCAAATTGTTTAACATGATATCTATGTTAAAATATACTTTAAAACCAAATTTTATATTTCTTTGAATTTTTTTACTATTTATTTATAGATAGATGCAAAATTATGTATTATTCAGAAATAATGATTTTTTACTTGACTAAAAATCTAGTAGAAAATTGTCAAAAAAGCATAAAATTTGGTCTAGAAATAAATGTTGTTATGAAGATGATTGACTGTTTAAGCTTTAAAAACAAAATAAAAATATGAAGCACAATTTAGATACAAAAACATACATGAGGAAACCCAACACATTGAACAATAAGTATATATAAATTGATTAGGTCTTCGTTGTTAATTTTCTTTTTCAGTTCTTTATCGTTCGCTATTAAGTAATCCAATTCAATACTGATGAAATCATATTCAAAATAAAGCATATAAGCTTAAGTTTAAAGCCTATAAACTAAACATTAACGCTCAAACTGAATTAATCCGGTTTTATTTTAATTATTAAACTATGAGGCTTAATTAATGAACTCGAAGTGTAGGATCTTAACTCTCCTTTTTTTTAAATTTAAAAAAAAAAACAGAGAAAAAGAAAAGAGTGAGGCTATGACATTATGCATAGTACATAATGGTCCGTACTATAGATTTATATCTCCATTTTCAAGATCCAAACAATCAATCTTGAACGTATAATATGATCACCATATAAAAATGTACATCTTCATCAAATTTTATTTTATTTTTTTTAATTACTATTTATTTAGATAGGTAGAAAATCACTTGAAGTTCTACACCATTCAAAAGTAGTGATTTTCTATCTATCTAAAAAAAAATTAAACAAATTTTTAAAAAATATAAAATTCAATATGAAAATATATTTTCATGTAGAGATCACGTTGAATGGTTCAGATTAACTATTTTGATTTTGAAAAAAAAAATATATTGATCTGTAGTACGAACAATTCTGCACTATGCATAGTACCATAGCAATCGCATCCTCTGCATTAACTCAAAAGAGAATCTTTTGAATTAATGCATCTAGACTATTCGATCCGCTTTCAGATCCGCACTAATATCAAAGAGCTCATGTGTTAAATCAGACGATCGGATTGACTCTATTTCAAATTAAACGGTCGAGATGTATTATCTCAAAAGATTTCTTTTTGAGTGAGTTAATGCAGGGATTCACATCTGCTGCGATCCTAAAAAGGTGAATAGTAACTCTAAAATTCCTGTTTTTTCAAATCTTACTGTCCAATAATTTCGTGCACGTATCTCAAAGCAGCTGATTTTTCCTTGCACAAATCTCGAAACAATTGAACGGTTGGATATGGAAAAGCAGAGATCGCAGGCACTGTTCATTAGCGAAGAATCGCAGCAGATGCGGATCCGTTAATGCAGAGGATACGTGTTCAGTCGGGAGGGGGGTTATTATGTCGACAGACAAGCAAATATGGACGACTATATGTCGACACTGGTTTGGAAAGCGAGGTGGTTTTGGTCAAAATAAATTCGTCAAATTTTTCTTTACCCCTTGTTTTCAGTACTACCCCTCAAAAAAATATATGGCTCAATTTACTGAAAAGAAAAGGACTACATACTTGGGGCGGTTTTCATTCTTAGTCAAACCGATGAGACAAATGACATGTCAATACACACTGACTTGAGTGTTCATAGTGTCATGTCAACATTTTACTGATATTAATATGTCATGATGTTATATATAATTTTCCCCCAAATTTCGTTTTAATTATATTATCAGAGAAAAACTAGTAAAAGTAGAGTATTTCTAAGTTTACCAAGTTTTTCGTAAACTCAACTCTAAAATTCATCGGATTGACTTCAAACAATGAATTCAAATTGTCAAAATCCTTCTACCTTACGAGTGATGTGTCTACATGCGAAAATTTTAAACTTTCGAATTAATTTAGTATAGAGTCAATTGGTCAATATTAGAAGATTTATAATTTAATTTTAATGCACTTATTGTTTGGATACCTTTTGACCACTTGACACTATGTCAAATTAATTTTTGCATGTAGACGCATCACTCGTAAGATAGAAAGATTCCAACTATTTGAATTTGTCATTTAAAGACCAATCCGATAGATTTTAGAGTTGACTTTACAAAAAAATCTGGTGAACTTTGGAACACCCTAGTTTTACTCTTCTATTTTTCCATGAAATGTGATGAAAAATAGTAAATCCCTATATCTCACTTTCATGATAAATGGGAAAAAAAAAGGCCTAGTTAATGCCATCACACAGTCGATCCAACTGGAACTAAAAAAGGTATAGTTAATGCCTTCACACAGATATTACCCAACTACCGCATTGTTTATCTTCATAGTTAACTAAATTGACGATATAGTCTCTTAGCATCAGGATAATTTTTATAGTCATATGACCAGTACTACAATATTGATTAAACAAGCAATAGTATGGGAGTAGAGAAATGGAAATTTGTCACAGCGTGACTCGTGTGTCGCATAATGTGATCATTCGCGTAACGTAACCACATTCAAGCGAAAATTACACATCACGTCATGCGAACCAGTCACGTCACGATATAAAATATAGAGTATTCCACTTTTTTTGTATGTATTCAGATTTTTCTTTTAGTGTAGGTTTAACGCTCAAAAAATAATTTTATTACTTTAAAATATAAAATTTGTAAAATAATCTATACTTTACAGATATTATAATAAAATAAAAAAATTAACAAAAATTTCACAGTTTGCAAAATAACTTAAAAATTACATCAGTTCTTATTTAATAATATCTAATAAAATATTAAAAACATCTAAAATGCTTGAAATTTAAACTGCTCCTTTTGAATTAATATTTAAAGTGAACTTTGTCTTCAAATTATAGCCTATATATATAATTTTGACTGCCATTTGAATTAACATTTAAGTGAACCGTGTCTTGAAATTAAAGCCTATATATATAATTTTGACTTCCATTTGAATTAACATTTAAGTGAACCGTGTCTTGAAATTAAAGCCTATATATATATATATATATATATATATATATATATATATATAATTTTGACTGTCTTTTGAATTAACATTTAAGTGAACCGTGTCTTCAAATTAACGCAACTGAGGATCGTTTTAGTAGTGGGTATTTTACATGGTAATCATAATTTAAAGTTGATAGATTTTATTATATATAATAAAGTGTAATACTTATTTGTAAATTTATTGTGATTCAATTTATCATTCCCAATTCATTGCCTAGTTCCTACTTTGGATGCTGTCTTCCTCATCCAACCAAAAAATAAATAAAGAATCTGATATTAAGATGATTCGAACTTTTGGGCCGTTCACCAAACCCACCGCTCAAAAGGTTTACAAATTGGGCATATTTGAACTCGTAAAGTTTCATGAGAGTTCAAATGTATTTTTGTTGTGCTCCACATTCGTTATATTTGTTCTTGAACTTCTAGCAGTCGATCTGAACCGTTGAACATAATATTTATCATAAAATATACTTGAAAGACCAAATTTTATATTTTTTTAGAAATTTTTATTTTTTTTAGATAGATACAAAATTATTGTTTTAAGGAGATTTTAGAGCATTCGATAAAGTGATGTTGTACCTATGAAAAAAATAGTAAAAAACTTCTAAGATAATATAAAATTTGGTCTCCAAATATATTTTATTATTAAAATTATGCTAAGAGGTTCAGATCAACTATTCAAACTTTGAAAACAAAGATAAAAAAAATATGGAGCATATTGCAACTCATTTGAATCATCCTCAAGTTCCATACTTGGTAATAAGCGCCCGTACGTAGATCAATTCGTTAGCACCAAATTAATGCTGAAAGGTTTTTCTAACTAATTAATGTACTATAAATGTTGAGTGAGGGTATGGTTCGTAATATATTATGGATCAACCGTACAAGTACTATAGATCTCTATCTTATTTTCAAAGTGTAAACGGTGAATCCGAACAGGTAAACATGATCACCATACGAACTTGTATTTAGAGAAATTTTCATTTTTCAGAATTTTTTTACCATTTTTTAATGGATAGAAATTTTTTAAAATCATACACATGAACCAACAGTGAATTGGATGCAACATTTGTTATAGGTGGACATGGTACGACACAAACAAACCCAACAATTGCCGACTTTATTATTTTAAATAGTTTTATCGGTCATGGTGTTTTAACCGTCAAGCGACAGCAACAAAAACATCCAACTGAGTATTGGATGCAAAGTATAAATAAAGCAATGACGAACTATTTGATCATCATCAGTCATCACTGCCTTATTTCTTCAACTTTTTCATGCCTCTTGCAGAATGATTCAAGCCTTTCTAGTGCAACTACGAGAGAAGTTGGCTCAACAGCAAATGTGATGCGCAACCAGTTTTTCATCTCCAGGGCACTCCCTGCATGATGAAATCACAAAAATAGAAATAATTAATTACTGTAAACAAATTCATGGACATCTTTTACTAAGAGTGATAGACGCATCAGGCTGTGAGTGTATATCCAGAAAATAGGAATAACAAACAATGGCCAGCCAAATTGTCAACCTGAAATCTATGTGAATTAATTGGCCATCTTATTTAGATGGAAATAAATCTGCTGGGATTCTAAAGGATTTCAAGGTCCTTGTCATTCCAATCCCAACCGTTCATGTGCTTTTGACAATGTCAGCGGCTAAGCGCCTCAATAATAGCAGCAAATGTGACGATCACCAGTAGTACAAGTCCATGCAAATTAATTAATGAAAACAAAAGGGATCTAACTACACGGTACTTGATATATAATAAAATTCACACAAAATGCTTACCTGGCAATATTATGACAGACTCTTCTTTTGCCAATTTGGAACAGAAATCCACATCATCACTGATATTCTCCAGATATGACATATTCAGCTTAACCTACAGAAATTGTAAGAATTTTGGAGCAAGTGTACATTCAAATAACCAAGAGACGGAGCAAGTAGGGGTGAAAACAGAGCGGATACGGAGCGAATAATGATAAAACCATATTCATATTTTTTTTTATTTTTTGGATACGGATACAAAGCGAATATCAGACATATCAAACAGATACGAATACGGATTCAGATTCGGATCAGATCGGATCGGATATTTATTAAAATAATATAGAAATATATTAAAAAATATTACAGTTCATAATATTTATCTAATTATAATGATAAATAACATAAATTTTTCATAATATATATTAAAATATATGGTATATATTCAGATATGGATAATTAAAACGTAAAATTATATCAATATTCTTATCCACACGGATATTCAGATATCAGATATCCACATCTAAGTTTTTTAAAACGTATCAGATATTACCCATACCGTTTTCACCCCTAGGAGCAAGTCTGAATTTCCTTTTTCTTTCTTTTTGTGCTCTTACCATAACAAACATAGAGGCCTCTGGCTTGTGAGGACAAGTAATGCACTTGATATCCTTCATCTTGTTGTAGCATATCTCTGCTGTATCTCTTAAAACATGAATTGTATTGTTAAAGAAATCATCCTTTGTATTTTTTATAATTTGAGGTACTGCTCCCTGTATATTAACAAGCATGAAGAAAGAAGTTAAATAATATCCACAGTTCAGTTACTACTTGCTAACATTTGTAAATAAAGAAGTTCCAAGAAAACCTGAATAAAGGTAGCCGGATCCGTTGTGATGTCCAAATAGCTTCTGATGGTATCAACAAACTAACAGAAAAGGGAAATTCAATTTGTCAATATTAATTTGGGAATTAGGATTAAAAAGAGTACAATTCAAAAACTATAAGCATTTATTCATTTCAAAAGAGCAAAAGAAGCACAGGTCATAAAGAGAAAAAAAATTATATGCCTTTGTTTTCCTCAAGATGTGTTTGGTATCAGTTGTGACAATCCAACCAAGGCGCCAACCAGGTACGAGCCACCTTTTCGATATGGATCCCAAAGTGAGAACCGGTACAATATCTCCAAAAACTCCCATGGGTACAAAAGGGTTGCTCCCAAATGTCAAATGATCATACACTTCGTCAGAAATTACCATTATACCCAGTTTCTTTGCAGTTTTGGCTATCTGCAATTACAATCAAAGCCGAGCATACCAATCAGGAAGAGAAATTATGCACACATATTATCAGTTGTTCACATTCCCTAATGATCAGTTCAAAGTAGATAAATTAAATGTGAACCTCCTCCATGTGCTGGTACTTGAGCACACTACCGCAAGGATTATTAGGATTGATAAGAACAATGGCGACAGTATTCTCATCAGCAAGTTTCTCCACTTGGTCAAGATCAACCACCCATCCCTTCTCAGGAATGAGATCAAAATGCCTCATTTCAAGATTGCTGAAGGTACAGCGTGCCTCATACAAGGGGAAACCAGGCCGAGGGAGCAAGATGTTTGCATTAGGTCGGGCCAGAGCTGTTATAACAATCTCTATTGCTTGTGCGCAACCCGCTGTGAGAAAAACATCATCAGAAGATAACTGGTAGGGAAGATCCTTTGAGAGATACTCTGCAATTGCCCTGCATTTTTAATGAGCACTGAATTTTATTAAGGTCTGTAATTAATTAGCCATGCAGATCCTGACCAGAAATCCACCAACAGAAATTTTAACAAAAAATAATAGGACACAATTCTATGAAATAATGTTGCGTGCATTCAACAGTGGCATAAAAAAAAATTCCCAAAAGAGATGCTGTGTAAGTGCTGCATTTTGTCAATTATTGTTTTCCAACAATATTGTCCATTGTTAGTCTAGTTTTAATTATAAACAAGTGAATTTCAGACCTACCAGTGTAACACCTTAATTTATTGTTATCTTGTTCCTTCCATATATATATATATTTTTTTTTTCTTTTTTTTGACTATTTTTTTGTTCACCTTAGCCAACCCCGTTGCACAAAATGTTTATCCAAAAAATATTATAGGGTTGCTGATGTTATTTGACATATTTATGAAAAAAAATATATTCTGTGCATTGAGAAGTTAATGAGCATTTTTTTTCATGAGTTTCATTCATATTCTCTATTACAACAAAATTAGGTGTTCACTTGTTCCATTCCATTCCCATTATTCATTCCCAACCAACTTAATAAGCATTTGTGAGCCAAATGATCCCATCTTGTTTGCAGTCAAGTGAAATGATTTGGTATTATTTCTAAAAGACTACTATTTGGAGTTGCCAAGAGCCCTTTATCAACATCAACATGCCATAGTCAGTTTGCCAGAACAGCAGAGAAACAATTTTAACAAACTAGGATGAACAAAACAGATCAAAACCCTACCCCTAAAATTTCGGAAATAAATCTGCTGCGACTCCAAAGGATCGCAGGGTCCCTGCGATTTCAATCCCAACCGTTCATGTGTTTTGAGATACGTGCAAAAAATTAACTTCTTTTGAGATTCGTGTATTTTAATAAATGAACGATGGAATCATAGAGACCTGCGATCCTTTGGAATCGAAGCAGATTTATTTCCTCAATTAATTCGGTTTGATTTCCATCGAAAAGCTCTTATGGCCACTATGAACCTCATAACAATTCAGGAGATACGGACCAACCAATTGTTCAACCAAATCAAGCGAGCTGCCCATACCAATTACTCAAAAAGATTAATTGAAACAGACTTACAGCCGGGCAGTAAGCACGCCATTGGTAAGCGAGTAGTTGTTGTACTTGGCTGATCGGACAGCCTCTACAATTGCATCCTCAGCAATCGGAGTGGTGCGGAAGCTTGGAAACACCGAGGGGTCGCCATGGCCAAGCGGGATCATCGGCGTCGGACCTGTTTCCTCAACACAAGCGATTACCTTAGTGAGGGTCCCACGGATGCTCCGGCCACCAGCCACCTCCACGGCCTTGTTCGGACCAAACCCCCATCTCTCCTCAGCCTCAGCCTTCGTCGATGGCTTCTTACCGCTCTCCTCCATCAAACAAGAGAAAAGAGGAGGAAATTGCTAACTGAGAAGAATTAGCGGTTCACTGATATTATCACTATTTTGATGAAGAACACGTGGGTAACGGTTCACTGATATCATTGGCGGCATTCAGGGAGTTGTTGAATGTTGTAACAAAAACGATTCTTGATTTGATTTTCTGTATCACGTTGTATATGCGAATCAGTGTTACAAGTTAAAGAAGCAAAATCATCAAATAGTTTAAGAGTGGGACCAGAGAACCAGACAACCAGTACATGCTTTTATGGGTACGTGTGTGAAGACTGATCCGGAAAAGATTATGGGTGGGTTTGCGTGGGTGAAAAACAGGGGCGGATCCAGGATTTTCGCCGGGGGGGGGCAAAAAAATATCGAATCGGGTTTAAATAGCTAATCGGATTTAAATCCATTAACTAATTGGGTATTTGATAAAAAATAATGCTTTAACTTGTACTTCATAATGATCTGACTTGTAATTTATGATATTCTGACATATATTTATAATTACCAATCATATTTTAAGAAATTTATTTTATTTTTAACTATAAATTTAACCCGAATTACCAATTAAACATTCAGAGGGGGGCAAAAAAATTTCCAGAGGGGGGCAAAGCCAGTCCGAACCGATAAATCTCCACTAAAACTCGAAATCCAGGGGGGGCCGCCCCCCCCTCCTGGAACAAGCTGGGTCCGCCCCTGGTGAAAAATAACTACTATTCTGGATTAGCACTATTCCGAGCTACCAATTTACTTTTGTATGTGTTTGGATTAGTGAATAGTACTATTCTTTATTTGTCTTTTGTAGAATTGCTCACTATTTTACTAATTCTACAAAATATTAAAATAGCTACTATTTTCAAATTAAAATAGCTACTAATCTTATACTATTCTTGATTCATCCAAACACACCCTGTAAAAATACGAAACAGTCAAGGATTCACAAAATATTAAATTAAGTCCAATGCTGACAATTGAACCGAGGTGGCGAGGTCCGGAGTCTAGATTCTCTGGAGTAACTCAAATTTTGAGAATAGAATTACACCATCGGATCAAAATTGAGACTATTACTAAGGTAAAATTAGTGTTTTTAAATGCGATTTGCATTCGATATGCGATTGTAGACATAGATTTTAAAACAGAATGCAGATTTATATATGCGAATTTTTCCATTAAATATTTAATATGTATATTATATAAAATATTAAAAAAAATCAGTGTTTTAGTCAATTTAACAAAACTTATTTAATATAAAACATTAAAATTGCACAGAGAAGAACAATATTAATGTTCTATTTTAATTGCTCCTTGATAAATTCTTATACAGCCCATATAAAATAGAAAGTGAAAAGTGTGCGATCCATATAAAAAATAGAGAGTGTCTTCTATAGACATAAGGACCTATTTGTAAAATGAACATATATTTATTTTTAAAGTTCAAACAGTCGATCTGAACCGTTCATCTTGTTCTTCATATTAATATGTTCTTGGAGACCAAATTTTACATCTTTCTAATTTTTTTTTACTATTTATTAAGATGGGTACAAAAAATATCAAATTCAGACCATTGAATTTTGTACCCATCTTAATAAATAGTAAAAAAATTCAGAAAAATGTAAAATTTGGTCTCCAAGCACATATTAATATGGAGAACAAGATGAACGGTTCGGGTCGACTATTTGAACTTTGAAAATAAAAATATGTTCATTTTACAAATAGGTCTTTATGTCCATAGAAATCTTTGCCTAAAAAATATAAAGTGAAAAGTGCTGTAGCGCTATTCACCAAGCGCTAGTTGCTACCTCAATCTGGTTTGTATTCCCACATTAGTCCCATAATTTCAAACTATAATAATCAAAGCGCTAAAGAAGCTATAAAAGAAGCTGGGAGGTTTTAGATTTCTCACCTGAACATATATGAAACTCACATAATGGGTTCGGAAGCTGAACAGGTCTGTGGACTCAACTGATGGATCCAGTAATAGATTTTAAATATTTTTGAACCTGTTTTTAACCTAGACTGCATAGGCATTTTCTATGCACTGTATCATTGAATATTAGTGTCAAAACAGATCTGACGATCCACATCTAAATCCATAATTTGAGTTACTTCTAGGGATATGAATTCGGCGAGGTTCAAGAAGGGAACATAAAATTATCAGAACATGAGTTCGGATCCTAGAGTAACTCAAACCGTCCGATCAGATCCGTGCTAATTCGGATCCGAAGTGGAAGGCACATGGTCACTTGAATATTCATACTGAAATCTTGGAGCACCTGGTGTATGAATTCACTAACAACTATATATTAACTTAATAATTTAACAACGCTTAGAAAATAATGTTATAAGAAGTTGCCTCCTAACCCATCACGTGACACCACCTACTGTAATTGAGTCTGTAGTACCGTACTCGATTTAATAAACTGAGATTAACTTTTGAGCTAAAACAAATAAAATTTGATGCTTATTAACACATAGAGAGTCCACTTTTTAGATTCGTGCCGCAGCTAAAGAACGATCTAAGTTTAATAATTTTATGTGACTATGTATAGTACTGATACAGAAATGATCCGAATTATTTATTAATTATTACTTTCTTCTCCCTCTCCTCCCCACCTCCTCAGAAAGACATATCCACTCTTCCCCACCTCCTCAGAAAGACATATCCACTCTCTAAAGAGAAAGTGAAATACAAAAGAGAGAAAAAAAATAATGTTAGAGTTTTTAGAGAGAATTTCATGTATCTCCTCAAAAACTTTAATATTATGTGTTTTCTCCTTAAAATCTGTAATAACGTATTTATCTTTCAAATTATGGAAACTCGCATATTCTAAAAATAATAAAATAATAAAATTTAACAATTAAAATTTTCTAAAAAAATATCAAATAATAAAACATGACCATTATATATCGGTTGTTCCAAATCAGAATCGACCGATTTGAAACAGAATCGGCCAGTGTTGTAAATAACAGTATGCAGTCGTCGGACGGACGGGGTGCCGCCAAGCGATTAATCGGTATGCGGCCGATTAATCGGAATTATGCGGACAATTTAACGTTTTTATTAAATTTATGTATATATATCATAATTTATTTAACTCATTAAACTTATCAAATAAACTTAATTTAAGTTAGTTTTATTATTATAACATGACAATATGCTTATTTCTTCTTAACACATAAGCATTTTGCATGTGTAAGTAACACATTTATTAAATGAAAAATAAATTTGAGAATTAAGCTTTTTCAAATACTAATAACATATTATTTGAAAGAAAGAAAACATTCCAACATAAAATCACTAAATTTAATTTATGATAATAACTTAATTTCATAAATAAACATGTCGTATTAATTTAAAAAATTACATCAGTAAGTAAACAAAAATTATATGGTATATAAATAATAGAATAATTAATCAATTTCAAAGTAAATAAGAAGAAAAATATATATATATATATATAAAATATTGGATGTATATCCAAGCACAAATAAAACTACAATACATGATTTATAAACCTTATTATCACACACTATCATAGAAAAAAAATACAATGTGAAAAATAAATTTTCACTGGAATAAACGGAAAAAAAAAACGGGAATAAACGGCCGATTAAACGTTCGAAACCGCAAACATGGGTCCGTTAACAATGTGTGTAATGGTTTTGCCACCGTTTCCGTTCAAACGGCCGTTAACAGCGTTTTTTACAACACTGGGCAGTACTGATCTGATTTCTGGCTGAGTTACGCGCTATCCATTTTTCGTCGAATTTCAACCGAAATGGTCCAATACCAGCCAAATTTTGGTATGTATTATGGATGTATATCTCCATTTTCAAAATGCAAAAGGTTGATATGTTCCATTAAACATGATCTCCATAGAAAAATGTGTTTCGGTGCCAAATTTTATAATTTTTATAATTTTTTTACTATATTTTTCTAAATAGGTACAAAATCACTTGATCTAAAGATTCTAAACTATTCGGAACTAGTGATTTTTAACCTATATACAAAAATAGTAAAAACATTCTAAAAATGATAAAATTTAGTCTCCAAGTACAATTTTATATGGAAATCATGATCAACGGTTGGAATCGACTATTTAGACTTTGAAAATGTAGATATTGATCTGTAGTACAGATCATGGTGAGCTATGATCGCCGACCACCGCATGACCATCTGTGTTGAATATAAACTGAAGTGTGGAAGCCTACCTTAATTTATGACTATCTTGTGCGAGAGAGCGCCATCAATTCGGTTCTTTCAAAATAGCAAGGCTCTTTAGAGAGTCTCATTTGTTATATCTGTAGTGCCGAACGGCATTTAGAGAGAGGTAAAAAAGGAGTCTCAAAGATTCTTAGACACTTTTTTTTGTTAAACCCTCTAAATTAACAAGACAAACAGGTGTGTACAAATAAAATAAAGAGAGTAGAGTTTAGATAAAGTTGACACCCAAGATGATAACGGAGTTCGGCTTAAATACCTACATCTTCAGAATAGTGCTACCTCGTCAGCGCCCCTTTCCTATTATCCAAAAAAAAAAATATACAACTCGTGACATGTGAGCCCAAACTGTGGTAGACGTAGAACTTACGGTCTAACTTGTATACAGGTTGAGCCTAGAAGCTCAAGCTGGAGAGTCTCTTGAAATCGTCACAAATATATTTGAGTGGAAACACTCAAACTAGAATTGTGGATTAAAATTAGCATTCTAGTGTAAAATGGAGTAGGTGAGATGCTAAATCTTTTCCAAAAGCTTCATAATTAAATGTAAAATTTAATCATCTGGTGTAACTTTAAACCACAATGCTAAATTAAATCCACAATTTTTTATCAAAATATTGTATGGTAGAGCCACGTTTTCTTCAAAAGATTTAGCATCTCACCCACTCCTTCGCCCTCTTCCTTCGAGAAATTATCCGAAATGCCATGTGATCTCTCTTCAAATCAGATTAGCAGATAGGGGAACGATTCTTCTCGACCAGAGCAAAATCCCACATGGTTTGTTCATCAGTAGAGTTGTACACTTGTACTATGGGAAAGGCCCATATATATTCTAACAAATATAACCCTGTTTAAAAAAATGAATTCGGATCGTACTTTTATTTAATGGGCCCGTATGTGTGATTGGTCCATTTCTTGCATTAGTGTGTGCTGGTTTTGGCAATCCCCCAAAGCGATTATCAGTTAAAGATGGCTTTTGAGGGAAGACAGTTTGCTTGGTACCGGACACCTCAAAGGTAGCATTTACATCCTCTTGACTTTTGTGGTGTTTGAGGAGAAATTGTTATTTTTTGGGTCATTTTTTATTCGTTTCACGTTAAATTGGTTTGGTGATGACGATTGTTGTCCTAAGGCAGGCATTAACCCTTGTTTTACGGCTGTTTCTATACGAGAACCGGATTGAATTAAGGCTGTGAAATCAGGATGTCCCTGAATAGCTAAGTAACCTGATATGGTAGACAAGGAGGATTTAATTATCATGTTTATGGATTCCTCGTTCGTTGGTTTGGGTTTGACTCTAGCGGCCATTGCGCGCCATCTACTAACATAGCTAACAAATGGTTCATCTCTATTTTGTTTGAGGGATTCAAGATCTTCGCGTCGAGGTTCCATGTCAAGATTATACGAGTATTGGTCGACAAAGAGATTTGACAAGTGATCAAAAGATGCGATACTAGATAAATCGAGAGAAGTGAACCATTTCAAAGCTGGACCAGTTAAACTTTTTTGAAAGTAGCGAATAAGCAATTGGTCATTGGATTTCAGCGAAACCATATCCCCACAATAAGCTCTGAGATGCGACATTGGACAACCCTCCCCACTATATTTATCAAATTCGGGTAGTTTAAAATTTTCTGGTAATATTACATCAGGAAACAGACATAGGTCTTGGAATGAAACACTTCTACTACCTCCTACTCGTATTTTGGTTAATTCCGCCTCTACTTTATCAATGCGAGATTTTAACGGGTCAAATTCAAGAGTGATGGGCGATTGTTTGGATCTTGGAGTGCTTGTGGACCTATTTTGATCATGATTAGGAAAGATTTGAGTTTCAAGACATTGCGTGGGGTGTTCATGTCCATGGTTCGTAGGGATTTGAGGACCATTCGAACTCATAAAATTAGGGCTCATTTGCGGCAAATTAGCAAATTGGGTCAATATTGCGTTCATTGTTTTAATGGTTTCGGTTAACAAGTCTTTCAACGAATGTTCTTCATTTAGGTTGGTTTCTTGAGGTTGAGGTGGAACAATTTCGGGACTTTCGTTGAGGTTTGTGTTGTGAGACATTTTGGCTCGAGACCTAGTAAGGATAGGACTCCTTGTAAGTTTTGGTGTAGACCTTTTTGGCTTACGTACGTTCTTAGAAATTAAATCCAGTTGAGAATAATGTTACCGATACGATGATATTTTACTTCCTCTTCTTGTGTAGAGAATGATTGTCGCTCGATTGCTCCAAATCCTTGCCTAGCTCTTCCTACACCGCAAACGTGAACTTGTACTCCTTCCTTGTTGCTTTTTTTTGTTGTTGCAGCAAACCTAAAAATAAAAGAGAAAGAAATCAAAAATTAAAATAAAGTACTCAATAAAGAAAGCTAGAAATCTTCAAGTTAAGAGTCCCCAGCGGAGTCGCCAGCTGTAGCTGCCGTGCTACGAAACTGACGCTTGACTCAACCTTTTAAGTCTTGAATTAAATTCGATTTGAAGTCGCCACCCGCAATGCTACCAGAAATATAAAACCTTATTTATTGATGCCCAAGGATAATAGCAAGGTTCGTGTCTCGGTTATGAATGTGGAAGGTGTTAGGCACCACACTCACCCGTAAAAGTCGGTCTCTACTAATTCTAGCTTTCAAAAATAAACTTCACTAATAATAAAAGTTACAGATGAGGTGAACAACCATAACAACAAGAAGAAGAAGCATAGCAAATAACAAAAAATAAACAACTAAAAAAAATGGAAATTGGTCGAAAATTTCAAGTCACGCTGATTCTTCATTCTTGCTAACGGATCATCGTGATGATCACTTCAGTGGCCTGGATAGATGGTTTCGGCATTTAGAGAACTTGGTTAATGTAATAGCATAATAATCTAGTCACTCATAATTTTTTTAAACTCATTCTAGTGGTTTTTCATGGAAATATTTGTGGAAAACACATTTTTTCCTTTGCTGATTTTTTTCCGTAGCAAAATTCTAAACGTTTTTACTCTCTTTTATGCTTTGTATGCTCTAACCAACCATGGGGATGAAGTGAGGATGTAGGGGGCTATTTATAGGTGAAGTTTGAAGTCATTTGCTGCTCCAAAACATGCTTAAACTACTGTTAATTGTGCTGCCCCACTGCTAATCCTGTTTTGAACAAATTTGACCATAATTAGAAAAAGGCTGTCAAAGAACTGAAATATAATGATTATAATGCAGCCTCAAAATCCAAACAATGTGTACAGGTACTTAGCATGTTTTTCTTAATTTTAATAACCATTTTATGCACTTTAATCATGCTTAATACAAAGAACAAGTGAAAACATGGCAGCAGGATTCCTGCTGTCCACTTTGCTTCAAATCAGAATTTTGCACTATTCTTGGGCCAATTTCAATAGTGCAAAAGCTGGAAATTTGCAGCTAGGATGTGACTACATTATATATTTTTATTATGCATAAATGGGCTAATTATATTGCTTTAAATCTCAATTTTTGCAGCATATTTTGCTGCTGGAAAAACTGTTCTGTTGCTGATTTTTTCTGAAAAATCAGAATTTTGCATCATTCTTAGCTCAATTTCAATAGCACAAAAGCTAAAAATTTGCAGCTAGTATGTGACTATATTATATATTTTTATTGTGCATAAATGAGCTGATTATAATGCTTTAAGTCTAATATTTTGTTGCTGCATTTGCTGCTGGAAAAATGGTACGGTTTGCTGATTTTTTCTGCTGGTATTAAAATGCTGCTTAAAATTTTTTATAGTTGAGATAAAATCATAAAAATGTTCCTAACATGTGTATACACATTGGTAGATAATTTATGATATTCTTTCGGGTATTGTGTGATAAATTTGGATATATTTTAGACGTTTTGATTAGAAATACAAAGTTTGTTTTCACTCAATTTATAATTTGATAAGAGAACTTAACTAGCAGTTTTTTTTCTTCTTTAAAATATTGATTTAGACTTAAGAATAATATATTTCATGCTAAAATTTAGTCTAATCATTTTTCTAAATGTATGCACTTGTGGAGGATCAATAAGTATGATGAACATTGACATTTAAATTGTACAAAAGCAGGAACCTTGCTGAGATGTTTATCAAAACAACTTTTTGTGGCCCCTTAGTGTCATATTTGACTTGATCATGTGACTCTATATTGTTTGGTTGTCTTCATAACTTTCCACCTTGTGTATATTATTTTTCCCTGCTCATTAAGGCTTGTAATTTGATGCATGAAAACTTATGAAATACAACTCCTAATGTTTTGCCACGTCTAGATTATTTAAAAGATGACAAAAGATGCACAAAAATTATTGTTGTTTTCATGTTCCATCTTATTGAGATTTTAAGTTTGAAAAGAAAATATGTTTGATATCAATTTGTGGCTAAATCATTCACTAATGCGAAGAGTCGCATGCACTTTAGTAGTTTTGCTCTAAAAAATAATTTTGATATGACCAAATCATGCTCATTTCTCTTGAAAAAATATATATATTTTTGTTTGAACTGAAGAGTGAGATTTTGTAATTATTTTGATGAAATAATTATTCTTTCTAAGATGTGGAAATATTTTGACACTGACTTGGGATGACATGATATGTGAGAATCCTATCGTCATTTTTCTTTGTTGTACAACAGGCTTTTAATTAATTATGAGATGTCAAACACATTTTAGAATTATAATTGTGCTGATTTGATTGTCTTGATACATATTTTTTCCTTTTTGTCAACTAAATCTTACATCACATTTTTATGTGACAAATTTCAGAGCCATGAGAATGTGTAATAGATTTAAGTCTCTTAAAAAAATAACAAATTTATTTGTGGTGATGTATGAATGCATAGGTGATGTGCAAATAGAAGGCTTCTTTGTTCAGAGTTGTTGTAGTATAATTGGCCCATCCACTTTTCCCTTTTGAGCATGTATATATATATTCTTTGCAAAGAATATTAATTCAATATATATCCTGAAGCAATATCATGTGGAATTGGTATAAACTCTAATGATAGCATGTTGGTTTTTTGACTTGAAAATATATGTGAAGCTAGAATCTAGCTGCAAAGTGGGTGACAAGTTGTCTCTTGGCTTGATTATGTCACTTGCACTTGAAATTTGCATACATATCTTATTTTGTCATATAGCCATTAAATTTGTCTATGAATTCCTTTTTTGTTGAGTCTTTTTAATATAGTGCCATCATATATGATGGTCACGAAATGTAATAATTTTTTTTTACCTTTGTAATATATTTACTAAGTCTAGCTTACTAAAATAGGTGACTCACGCGTACCCTCTGCACTTTAAAAGATATATGCTTAATACTAATATGTTGTAAGGCAAGGCATGAACTTTTATGAGTTTTCATATTTTTAAAATTATTTAATCGTTCGCATTTTTTCCTGGAAATGATTTTATAAAAAAGATATGATTATTTTCTAAAAAAAATCCTGACATGGCTTTGAAAGTGAATCGATCATCGTTAGTTTCATTCGATCAATAAATATGCACGACGCTTTATAGTAAATATCACTTGTTGAGATTATTAAACATAAGGCTTAACTTGATTGATCTTTATCTCTATATATTTTCCTTGATTTTGAGAAAGAAGTACATTTATATTATTCATATACGTGTGTACATATTTATTTAGTACTAAATGTGTTGTCACTATTTACTTAAATCCAATGACTAAAGTTCATTTTTATCTCAAGTTTAAAATGCATCATGCTACATGTATAGCTTATTGAAGCGTGGATTGTATGTTCGTATCTTCATCTTAACGTTAAATGATGTGATACTTACTTTATAAAATAAATAAATAGGAACTGGGTAAACATCCTAGAACTAATAATTTGATGTGCTGGATGTTTACTTGGGCCTGAACAATGCATTTCTTAATTCATATCAAGATAGATTAACTAATTCATATCATAACTTCGAGATTTTATCTTAATTTTGCGATATAATATCTTTGGAATATATTTTTCTCACCATATTCCTAGATTTTATATAGATTTTACAAGGTAGAACATTTGAAAAATATATTTTCCTCACCTTAATCTCGTGAGATGGTGTATGCTACTGGAATTTAAAAGCCGTGGATAAATAAATAACCAATGTTGCCAATAAGACAACGAAAATAAGTAATCCCGCAAATAGAATGCGTGGGTAATTATCATTATAATGGATAGACTTATATTTAAAATTATATTTTATAACATTTTTGTGCCGAACAACGTTCAACTTGTAGGGTACATATATAACTTGAAACTAGGCAATAAATAATAGTGAGCAAAAATTGATACCAAAGCGTACCTTTTCTTGCAGATACTTGGAAATTATATTCTTGATTCATCCTAGAGCTCATAACTTGTGTTTGGTGCGAGCATATTATTTATTTTCAAGATTACATAATTTTGGGTGTCTACAGTAATGAGCTGAACTTACAGTTCATTATTATCGTTCCAGCTAGAATTAACTCGTTCATTAACTTAATAAGCTGAGCACGAGTTGGAGATAACTCACTCAAACTCGATTCATTTAAAACCCAAATATGTTCTGTCCAAATGTCTATCCACAGAATAATATTCAATATTTTTATTTCTTCACGCTCAGGAGTAACTTTATTCAGTATTTGATATTACATGCCATAGTGCCCACCATCTGAAAAGTTTGATGAAGAATTTCACATGCTGGACATGACATATTAGCACAATCTTCAAACCGATATTTTTTTACGTTAATATACGGCTCATTCTGATTGGACATAAAGGGTATCAAATTAGATTAATATACCCAATCACTCATAAATATAAATTAAAATCGAACTATGAGTTACCTAGCCAATTTTCTTTTTCAGGAGATACCAATATAGAAATCAAGAAGTTGGTATATATACACATGAGAAATAAAAATAAAAGTGAAAAATGGCAATGTCAACATTTGGCGCGGAAAGAAAAAAAAACATATTTTGTGTGAATAAAAATCAGTAGCTAGGTTGCTTCTTTACGTGACCAGAGTACAATTTCATGATTTTTGTGTGAATAAATATCAGGTTGCATTTTCTTAAATACAAATTAACCTTGCTCTTTATCATATACACATGATGTCTAATTCATGATTTAACATACTATAAAACGCCACAGATCTTTTTATATAATAATATTAACTCATTTTTTTTTTAAAAGATAAAATAATGAGAAGGAAAGATGTAGTTCGGAATGCTATAAATGTCTAAAAACAATGTTGCAATTTCTTTTTTGGAAATTAAAGCAAACTAAATTGTATACTAAACTAGGCTGCTAATGCAGAAGAATGCAATGTTGTCAAAAAATACTAATATAGAAAGTCTACTGACCCAAATGAAAAAAGTTTTAAGAGAATAAAGACTGAAGTGGGTGTTCTTTTGATCGGTATTTTTGTGAGCAGATTTTGACCATGTCTGATTTGTTTTTATTATGATAAATATGAGTTGATTGATGTTAGTTCCTGGATATTGTTTTGACTTGTATTTTTGTGAGAAGATATGCAGATTTCTGGTATTGAACACATCAGATTTGTTTTGATTAGAAGAAATACAATGCGATTGATATTAGTCCCATAAAGAACAAATTTTGTTGCATTAGAAATGTTTACAGAAAAGTTGATTTTTAGTCATTTATTTGCCTCGCGCCCCATTATTCCCTTTACAAAAGGGGGTGCTATAATGAGGGCATATATTATGATTTTGAGACCTAAGAGGTTTATTTTCTTTAAATGCCAATTTTATCGTTCTATTTTTTCTCTCCAATCAATTAATAAGACTAATTAATAAACGAACCAATAAAGAAAAGAACTCATAAAGAAAAAATAAGAGCACCTTCCGTAAGTAAAATCACACCCAAAATTTTCTTCGGAGTAAAAAATGACATCCAAATAAACCAAAATCTCTCTTGGTTAGCTAAAAACCTAGCTTTTTTAAAATCTCACAAGAAATTGATCCTATATGCTTTCTCCTGGGCCCTCTAATATATATGTACTAATATATATGTAGTGTACGTAGGCTCTAGCAACTAATCGTCATATGAAGTTAAAAGGCACCTAATTGTCGTAAAAATAATGATTATTTTATTCTATAATTACTTTTTTTGTTTATAAAGGGTACAATGTTATAATATGAATGAATCATAGAGAAACTATAAGATATTGGTAGACTCTTACTCTAAAGGGCAGTTTAGAAAATTCTGTGAAAAATTATGAATCCCAAAACGCTCTGAATCTATGCTTGAAATTTATACTGTACGTGGAGCATATATAGACGTATGTATTTTTCATTATAATAATTATTTTTGAAACAATTGAGTAAGAGGAAGCAGCTTGGGTCCGACGCCCATCGAACACAAATTGGGTTCGATGAGCTCCATAACCGTCCAATTCACTTTAACATCTGTGCGTGTCACTTTAATATTTGTGCGCTTTGTTTTAATATCCATGCACAGCGATCTTAAATTAGATCGGACGGTTATAAAACTCATCGGATCCAATTTAAGTCCGATGGACATCGGACCCAAGCTGCTCCCTGAGTAAGAAGCTAGAATAATGATACGTACATTTAGAGTGCCAGGCTTATTGCTTGTACTTTTATTTGGATTACTAATCGTGCATCTGCTTAGCCTTATGATATCTTTTGTCATTATGGCAGTGAATTCATCGTAATCAATTGGCTCTTTCTGTTCAAAACAAAGTGAATGAAAACTGTTATAAACAAATAAATGAAGAATTATACATAACATACAAAAAATAGTAAAAATATTTTAAAAAATATAAAATTCGATATGCAAGTACATATTCATATGAAAATTACGTTGAACGGTTCAAATCAACCGATAGGATTTTGAAAATAAAAATATTGATCTGTATTACGGACCAAATCGTGATATGCATAGTACCATAGACTCACTCCAAATAATTATCTTGATGAATGCATAGTAGGTCCGATACCCATCGGACCTACTTTAGTTCGATGGGTGTAATGATCATTCGATTTGTATCAAGATTCGTGCAAACTAATTAAAATCTTTACATATTTATTTCAATTTCCGTGCACACTGGTCTTCACGCTAATCGTTCCACGTTAGTGATAATTGAACCTAAAAATAGGTCCGACGTCCATCGGACGAGAGAGGGGGGTGTCCGATACCCATCGAATCAGAACAGTATTCGATGGATGTCCGATATCGTCCGATCTACTTCAAGATCTGTGCGCACGTATATTAAAGCAAACAGCACGGATATTAAAGTGATACGCACAGATCTTGAAGTAAATCGGACGGTATCGGACACTCATCGAACAGACTCTAGTCCGATGGGCATCGGACACCCTCCTCTCCCCCATCGGACCTACTGCTATCTCTATCTCGAGAGACATTTCAAACTTTTGAATGTGAGTAATTAAACTGATAATTTTGTTCGATCAAGACAACCAAAAATATAATTAAAATCCTCAAAGAATGAACTAAAGAGCAGTCATTCACAGCAACTAGAAATCTAGAACCAACAAAGCTCGAGGAAGACAGAGAGAGAGGTGGTGGTACAGTACGGTACCGGTCTCGGTATCAAAGAGGAGGGAGACAAAATGGCTCTAGCTAGGGATGATATCATGACATGTTATCTATTCTGCGACTCAGAAAAGACCGGTCATGTGGCAATTGGCATAGATATATCATATCCATGTCAAATCAACCACCATGTCATCAGCACTGCCGATCTTATTTATTTGTATACCTCTGCTCGATCATCATCTCATCAAAATTAAATAAACTCAAACCCCAATTCAAATTCAAATTTATCATTAAATTCAGATTTTCTGAGACACCTTTTACAGCTAGCGCGGATAATGTGACAAGTCGTTAAAAAGAAGAATATCTCTCTCTCTCTGTAAGCAGTAAGCTACTGTACTGTATCTGTACGGTGGCACAAAATTACAGCTAATCTGCTCGTCATTTTTGGAAGAGTTTGTTTATTAGAGATTAGAATAGAGTTGTAGCTGGAAAATACTGTTGTTATCCTCGGAAAGTACTATAATTGCATGCACGGTCCCCCACAGTTTTACTGATTTCTGAAATTATTTCTTTGTAATGTTCCATCAACGAAGAGATGAAATGGGAAAAAGAACCAGTGACTTTGAACAGTATTGTCAAAAGAACAATCCACAGGACCTGTTAGTTAACAGGAAGAATCTGTATCACTATTTTAAAAAATATTAAATAATAAAAGTATTGGAATGTGAATTTATAAACAGTGAGATAAAAATGGACATTGTTTTTGTGCTCTAATAATGCTCTATTTCTTTTTTATTTCAAAGTATATTGATATTCATATTAAAAAGTGTGCTTGGAAATCAAATTTTATAGCTTTTGAAAATTACAACCTCACTGTTTAAATAATATTTTTGTACCTATTTAAAAATAAATAAATAAAGTTTTAAAAAATATAGAATACGGTGTTCAAGCACATTTTAATACGAAAATTATATTGAACAGTTCAGATCGACTGTACATACTTTAAAAATAAAAATAAAAATTGTGAGCATGATTGAAGCACAAAACAAATGATGCATTTTAACCTGCTCCAATAATATGTTAATTATTCAAATCTCAAATTGCCAGGCCAAGCTGGAAATGGTTCCGAATCCTCCTAAGAGAATCTCAACTGTAAAATTCGAACTAATGGTATATAAATAGATTAATAATTAAATTTCATACAATTTAAGTATTGTGTGACAAAGTATCGAGGACTGTCAATTTCAAATCTTTTGACATTTTATATCATTTGATGTCTACGAAATATATAAAAAAATCTCATTATATTTTGTATAATCATGATAGAATGTTGGATATTGATTTTAAACTTTGTGTTTTAAGATTGTCAAAATAAAAATTGCCAAGAGATCCCTTCTAATCAAAACCGATAATTTTATCGTGATGAATACAAGATGAGGTATTTAGCTAATTTAAATATTAAAATATTATTATTTCTGCAATTTAAATCCAACCGTTGAATTTTTTTCGAGAACGCATCTCGAAACAACTAGTTTTTCCTTGTACACATTTCGAAACAGTTCAAGGATTCAGATTGTAGGAATTTCAGGATTACTGTTCATTGGTCTCAGATTTCAGCAGATTTGGATCCTGTTGATGATGGTGGTAATAATAATAATAATAATAATGGAAGCGCAGTAATACTAACAATATTAAGAATAATAAAAAGAATAAAACTAAGAATAACAAGAAGTGCTAACATATATGGCACCACAACAACAACATATGATCATGTAATAGCTGTTATAATGATCAAATTGATGTCCACATATTTTCATTCAAAAAATCGGAAAACTACGATGAACAAAGGACAAATTTTGTCCTTTTGAAATAATTGACAAGCAAACAATATTAAAATAAAATGCTTATCCTTATTTTCTCATATCTTTCTTTACTTTCCAATAAATAAAACATGACCTGAAACTAATTTAGGTTAAAAAAAAAATTAAGTCGCCATAAGAATGCAAATCATGAAACTATATTTCCAGAGACAACGACCTTATATACACGAGAAGACTGATAAATTCATTATTCGTATCGTGAAAATTATTGTTCAAGTAAAAAAGAAAAAGAAAAAAAAACGTATTCCCAGTTATTTAGATATCAGATGTATTAAAAATTTAACTCAATTTGAGATTTGATTGATTATTTCGTCATAAAACCATTAAAACTTCAATTTAAAAATTAGTGGATTGCTTGCTTGAAGCCTTGAAACTGAACATCTTTAAAATCAATTCAAATTTGATAGGCTTATTATTTTTAAAGACCAAAATTCATATAATCACAACATTTTTGTTTTATAATTTGATCAGTACTTTCACGTATTGAATATGCATAAAAGGAAATAAAAATATATATATACGTAAAAGCTGGCTGTGAGACATAACTACTCTAAATTCAATTGAAGTACTATATTGGTATCTCTGAAATTTTCCGAAATTTTTATTAATATTCAAAGACATTCCCAAATTTAACAATCTGCACATTTTTTTCGGATTATTTTTTATTCTGCCCAATCTGGAGAATAATTCTCCGGATCTGGGCTTACTTTATGGAGAATAATTTTTCGAATTCAAAAGTTATGAGTTATTGGAAAAACATATAAATATTTTGGATATGAGCTATTTATCCCGGTTCAAAAGCCACTTCCGAGTAAATAAAGGTAATATTGTGGTCCTTCTAGTATATTTAAATTCTAAGATATTATATCTATTTTGAAACAAAATTAATAAGAAATCATTTCGTCTAACTTTTGTCAGATCAAATTTTTATCTTTTTAAAAATAGAAGAACTGCAATATTTTATGTATTTATCTAGAATTGACTTTTGAACCGGGATTAATAACTCAGATTCATTTCATTTTTATTTTATCAATAACACACAAATAAATATTACAGCCGCAAAAAAATCCGGTCTGAAAAATATTAATCCAGATTATTTGTCGCAGTCTTTCTAATAAATCAAATTGTATAGTATTTCATCTATTTTGAAAGAAATATATAAAATATTTCTAATATTTTAATACCAAAAATAAATAAATCATAATATTTTCTATTTTAATTAAAAAAACACAAATCCAGAGAATTATTCTTCAGAAATCCAAATTCGGAAAAAATATTCTCCGGATTCCCGTGAACTGAGGATTTCCTGGATCAGGAGAAATTTCTTTTAGAAGAAAGGCCTGAATCTAGAGAAGTATTCTTTAAATTGGACAGATTTCGAATTTTCTCAAATTTGAGTGCAGAATTATAATTTTTTTAATATTAATAAAAATATCGGTCAGTATCTGTCTACTATACTAATTAAAATAATGTACCATCGGATGCGTATCACAAATGAGACATGATAAATCTACACATAGTACTTTTATCTGCATAATTATTTCTGTAATTGTGATTTGGGAATCACCAGTTTCAGAAATCAGAGATAGGTGCTGTAGCAGGTTGATGTATCATCACTTCTACTGAGCAGCGAGTACCAAAAATGTGTAATGTGAACAGACATCTCCCTGCACAGGATATTTGGATGGCTGTGATATAGTAGCAAAGATTTCTCAGATATAATATCTTAACAAAAATTAATTGAATCCCTTTTTTCCTTTTTGATAATACTCCCATCTGCAATCAACGAATCCAACCAAATCAAACTTACTTTAGTTTGAATTTGATTTGAAATAATTTCGAACTAAATTTTGTTTGAATTAATTTCGAATCGAATTTTTTGCAAACTTAATTTTGAATCTTTTACGAACCTTTTTATAACAAGAAAGAGTGATCGTAGTCGCTGAGAGTGAGAGTGAAAGTCGTCTAAGGTTTCATAACTGAAAGCGAGCGTTACGACTTATGACTGGACAGTCTAATATTTTAAATTATCGGCAAACATAAGTCATCAGCGGAAATCAACGGTTCACGTTACTTTGAGGTTCAAATTAGAATAGTTCGCAAACCTATTTAAAAAAAACCAGGTCTAGTTTGAGTTTGATTTGAATTAACTTCGAACTATTTTAAATTGAACTTTTTTATAACATTTTCAAATCAAACTCGAATCGAATCACAAACTACGATTTTTTTTGCAGCCTTATTTCCACAAGAACAATTAATCTGATGAAGGAGAATCTAATAGATTTTTTTTTTTGGAGGTACTGAAGTTTAACAAAAATCAGGTTTGGAAATTATACTTTTGTTTTTAAAAAAATACAGTTATATTTTTTATTTTTTGATGGTTTTTTTTTTGAAGGAAACTATGATCGCCACCGGACCGAGACAAGAAATTAAATAGGGGAGGACGGAAGATCAGAGAATTCAGAGTGAAGTCGGCGGTTGATGATGCAACGCGGTGTCACCATCGGAGTTCCCTATCATATCTCGGACTCCGTGCTCTGTTTCTCTACAATTGCTTTGGTACAGGGATTATTCTACCTCTAATTACCTCGTTTAAAGTCCAAAGCAAAATCTACTGCAGAATTATTCTATATTAAATTTGACAATAATTATTTTACACACCTTAATACATAGATGGGCTAGGTACATATATATAAAATAATTTTGTTTATAAACTATAATTAATTTTTTATGAAACTAATATGATTAATTTTTTTTTTAAATCAGAAGAATCAAAATGTCATTTCGGTTCTCTGTTTTTTTTTTAGGATTGAAATGACATTTTGGCCCTGTGTGATTTTCTGTAGCTGCTGGCATGAAAAACTGTAGAAGCACACTAAAAAAAATAGCTGTCCAAAATAGAATTTCAGTTCTTATAGTTTTTGTAAAAAAAAAAAGTAATCATGCTGGTTTCATAAAATTATTATTTTAATTATGGTTTACAAAAGAAAAACCGGTATAAAAGGTGCTTAATTATAATTAGCCACTGAATGTTCAAATAGATAAGTATTTTATATAATTTGTAATCTGCATCAAATTAGAGCTGTTTTCAGATTTTTATTCTGAAAGGAGAAAAGTTTGAATAAATAAATAAATTACAAAAATATTGTATTCAGCCAATTTATAACAACAATAAGTATTTATTTTTTCACGAATAGCTCGAACAAAAGATATGTACAAAATGTTTCGACGATTACTAGTTACAATAAATAAAGAGATATATTTCGGTAAATCACAATAAATATTCGACTAATCCTACATATCTTTATTCAAACATTACAATAAATTAAAATAATAAATCGCACAAAAATTTCTTCGGTTAAATATAAAAATTGTATTATTTTTACAAATTTCTTTCCAATTTACAGAAAAATATTGTGTCCTCTTTAATATTTTTCTTCTGATTTTTATATAATTTAGAAGTCAGTATTTCATGCTAAAAAATACTTTATAAAAGTAAATAGAAAAATTTGACGTTGTTAGTGTGATTTTCTAAAATTGCTAACGGCCTCTTGCGTCTTAGGATTCAAATATGTTTCCCATAACGGTGTTACAGACAATCTATGCTAGATACATATTCTGTGTTTCGAGATTTGCATCATTTATTTTAAAGAAAATATATAAATGAGCCAATACTCTCTTGCTCGTTATTTTAATATTCAGTTCTTTATGCGGAATGTCATTGCATACCGCATATACGGTATACGACCGCATATTCAGATTTATATATACGGATTTTAAAATGAGAATTCATATTAATTTCTATGTAAATTAAGAAAATATCTAATACTTTATATTAGAGGCCAAATATTCGGCTGAATACGTGAAATTGAATATTGGACTGAATACTTATTTTCTATGCAGATTCCAACCGAATACGAATATTCGGCCAAATAAACCGAATTTTAAAACACTGCTATTGCTACATGAATAGAGAGAGAAAAGATTAAATATTTATTGACTATTTGGGAGTAACATGAAGTAATAATACGATACATAGTCGGATCGAAATATTCTTCAAAACATAGTCAGATTTAAATCCCAGACTCCGGCCTTCAAATGTCATATATTTATACTTTGAATTTGAGGTGAAATGCAAATAAACCCAGTTGAATGGCACCTGAAGTTTCCCAAAAAAGTTTATTTTCCCCACGAAGGTCATGGTCGCTATTTTCACCAAATATATTTGATGAATTTATTTGGATGTTGGATGTACAGGTGTCGTTATTTGAACTTCTTGAAACACAGTGGCCCATAAAAGCCCATGTTTATATGGGCAGCATTATATTTTCTGTACTGGATGACGTTTCCTCTCGCTGCTGTTCCAAGCAGTGTATTAAAGGATTTGATCGTTAAATATTTCAGATCCATAAAAAAAAAAAAAAATTATGGATCGAGATCACCGACTCTGATTTATAAAAAAAATTAATTTTCTGCCGCAGAAAATCAACCCATTTATGGATCAAAGTCAGTGATTCCAATCCAAGATTTTTTTTTTTTTTGCAAATTCTCTGCGAAGTTAAAAAAAATAAAAAAAATTCATGAATCGGGATCACTGACTCCGATCTTACTATATTTGTTGTAATCAAGGTACTCTTTCTATTTATATTGATCAGAATTTTATAATTTCCATTGATAAAAAATTTCCATTACGAGAATTGAGAAAGATGTAAGATGTAAAGTGTTTCAATCGAACGAACATATTTGAGAATTGAGAAACCATTCCCATTACGAGAATTCTATTCCTATAATCTCTGTACTGGTAAAAATACTCAGAAATCAGAAAGACTGAAGCAATAAGGCTAGAGACAAAAAATGCAATGATTTCCTTTTGTTTTATTCTTGCATGCGTTACTTTTTTTTTTTTTTACTTGTTCTCTACCCTTATTATTCAGTTTTGGCGAAACCTGGTCCTTCCAGCTGTGATCTGAGCAAATTATTGGCTGAAAAAACCAGAAAATAAAGCTCAATGGCACAATTGTTTGTGGTTCCAGCTGAACTGTTAAATGGATCTTAGGTATTTTTATTTGAGCATTTATTATCAACGGATTGAAAAACCCAAAGGTTTGTGCATGTTGGGAATGTGCATCGATCCTCTTTGTTCTCTGTGTTCAATGAGTTGCGAATCCTGTGTAGCATAACCCATTAAATACTTTAGCACTCCATAGGCAACAAGGGAAATCGTGTCTTTATTAAAAGAAAACAAAATCATAATCTCTTTGTAAAAAAAAAATTATGAACAAGTTAATCGCTCAAAATGGGGAGGCGTTCACAATATTTTGTACATGTTTGGGCGGGTAAAGAAATCACATTGTAGGAAAGAGGCACCTCACGTATTTAAATATATATATATCTACATTATTTAAAAACATAATCATCTGTTCAGACATATATAAATGGAAAGTTTGCTTCCATAATCAATTATAATTTCACTGTTATTCTAGTGCGTTGTTATATTTTCAATGTATATAATTAATTTCTACAAAAACAACATTAGGTTTGTTTACAAGTATTGAGGTTTTGCACCTAAAATATAAATTAACATATGCTATATATCTAGATACCAAATTGGATATGTATGTACGGATCCCTTAAAAACTAAATGGGGTTGCTAAGAAATATGAAATTAAAGTTCCTACTGTACATTTTTAGTTTTCAGTACTGATTAGGGGTTTTTATGGTTTAGGTCATTTTTGGTTGAGGTCTAAATTATGGAATAAAGAGTTTAGTTCTCAGTTCAGCTGTCAAATATGAATAAATTTTCGAGTGATACATTTACATACGAAGATTATAAATTTTCGAATTCATTTAGTACAGAGACAAGCAATTACAAAATGAAGATTTATAAGTTAATTTTAATGCATTAATTTTTTTAACGCTTGACTATATACTAAATGAATGCAAAAATTTATAAATTTCATACGTAAATGTATCACTCATAAAGTATATTGGTTTCTATAGTTTTAATTATAATCGGTTCAAATTTAGTGAATAGATATCTTAGGAGTAACACCACGTATCATTATGCTACAAACAAAAAGCTAGCCTTTTTCTTATAAATTAGTACAGAAATTCTTTAGTCAATTACCGGTTACAAAAATGAACCGGCGGATTATTAATCTGGGTTCAGATCAAAACATTAATTTAGACCAATTTGCAAAATGGATCGGGTTAATTTGACCTGTCATAACCAATGAACAATAATTTTGTGATTTAAATTTTGCAATCGATCCGATCCATTGAAAATTAATTAATAAATCAACCCAACCCATTTGCTTGTTTGGTATGATCAGTATTTCTTGATGATATATACCTGTTACAGATCCATGAATTAAAACAAATTGAATATATTTTTGTCCATGCCTTTTCTTCTTAATTATAGGTGGCGTCGAAAGAATTAAAGGAGTCCATCTGTAATTCTCGTTTTTAAAAAGATGTGAAATGCAATGCGTTAATTATCCATTTGTATTATAGAACTAATTCCAAATTATTGAAAAATAATTTTAATATTATCAAATTAACTATCTTGAAAATATAAAATCCTTCTCATCTGTAGATTTACACGGTTAATTGTGAATATTTTTTCATCCCACAACCTGTAAATTGTGGAAAAAAGTTCTTCGAATTAGAAAGAAAACTGTTATATTAGTAAAATTTAAAATTTTAACTAATATATATACACTGAGATACAGTGTATCTTTAAAACTTGAATTTTGGTCCCTACGCTGACGTAAAATATTTTTTTTCCCTCAACAAATTAAATTACTACATTTTAAAAGGTACATGAAGATTGTAAACACATGAGTGGAGTCATAATTTTTTGAAATGCGAAAATCAAACATAATACATTTATCAATAAATCTCGTGTAATTAACTCGTTTTGTTCCAACATTTATCCGTTCCCGTTAAAAAAGTTTTATTCGATGGCTAAGTAATTACGGAAATTAATTTGATGCGATTCCAAAGGATTGTTTGGTCCATGTGATTTGAATCTCAACCGTTCATATGTTTAGAGATTCGTAAACAAAAATTAATTTATTTTGAAATTTATGTAGTCTAATAAATGAACAGTTGAAATTAGAATCGCAGAAATCTTGCAATCTTTTGGAATCGCAGCAGATTTATTTCCAGTAATTACATACAGAGAAGTGCCGCAGGAGATCATTAGTTCGAGACAAATTTGGTGCCATTGTTTTACGAGAAGAAAGGAGAATAAACGAGAATAAATGCCTTTTAATGTTGTCTATATATATAATATATATTCATTATAAAAGGTGTTGTGCCACTATTCAAGTGGGTTCTACTCTGAGATTTAATTAATAGTAAAGGTCAACGCTAGAGATCGATTTCAGAATTTGTCTGCAAGAAATTGAAGTATTATTTGAGAAGGATCTATTTCCATTTTTATTTTATTTTTATAATACTGGATTACATCCTATATTTTTAAAATTCAAACAATCGATTTAAACTATTCAATATGATATATATATTAAAATATACTTGCATATTAGATTTTACACTTTTTTGAATTTTGTTACTATTTATTAAAATAGATACAAAAATTTAATAATTTGAAAGCAACAATTTTATAAAATACATAATAAATAATAAATAAAATTCAAAAATATAAAATTTGATCTGCAAGTATATTTTAATATATCTACGACTATTTGAGTTTTGAAAATTTTAAAAATGTAGAGTGTAATCTGACGTCACCAAAAAAATATGTAAGTGGTTCTCTCAATATATTATTTTGCAATAGTATTCGAGTCATTATAAATTTTAAAAATTGAAAACACAAATAGACAGAATCTAAATCGTTAAAGTTTCGGATTTCGAGGACTATTGGTTCTCTCCTCTACGGTATTACTAACCTGTGTAATGTGTATGGATCCGAGAGCTTCACTAATATGGATATGCGATTCCAAATTAAATAAAGAAAAATAAAGTTGGTATTTTATTATGAGAATAGAGCAAGAATCTGGACGATTCTTTTTAACCGTTCGATTGAGAAATTCTCATTTATGGCTCATGTTCATGTAGGTGCAATGGGAGTATACTATTTTTTTTTAAATATTCTAGAAATATTCCGGTGCACTGTCTCTACTGGTTATTAGTCTGATTGAGTTGAGAAATAACTACAAAAGATCCAAATATGTGCCTTGCTGTTTATTTTGTTTACCCTTTTTACCGGGGAACTTCCAGCTAAAAACAAGAAGAAGGTGAAAAAGATGGGGCCCCAGAAAAAGAGAAATGCTAGAGAGAGAATGAGAAGAGAAGAGAGAGAAAGAGAGAAGTAGAAGAAGGGGGTGATGTGATGGAATCTGTCGCATGATTAATTTAATCTTGTACTGTTTCTATCTGACAGGTAGAGATATGAAGCAGCTTTTGCACTGATGAGATCACCTCAAATCTTCCTTCTCCCCTGTTTAATTTAATTTACCCCCATGGCCTCTCATCTCCATTTTTTCTTGTTTTTCTACCATTAGTTTTTTTTTTTTTGCAAATATTCTCGATTAAAAAGTAAATTTACAATCATGTCTAGATACTGATCATTTTGGTGCACAACTGTTCTTGTTCTTGACCGTTTGCTGTCTCGTTTTCTAGTCACGACAACTAGCGACATACCAGTCGCAAGTTGGTACATATCAATAGTATACCAAGATGTTTGCATTATTTTAATATATTTTTTAAGCATTTTTCACCGAAATGGTTTAAATTGCTGTTGAAGTAAATATGCCAAGATTTAGAAAATTCATTTAAAAAAACCAGGGCAGAAGGGAGAATTTTTTTATCCATAAAAATTATTAAATTCAGACGTACGAAAATAGAAAAAGTATCTTATTTTGAACAAATATAGAAAAGTTTGACTCATTGAGCCAGATCCAAAATATATAGATCTGATTCAATTATTATACTTTTATGAGATCATCTGTGGATTAGGATTTGATTCTCCTTTAATCGAACGGTTCAGATTCAAACTCAAAAATAAAAGAAAAAAATAAGTATGAATCATTGAGTCTGATCCATAATATTTGAATCGGATTCAATGAACCCGATATTTCTATTTTTCGTACGTCTAAATTTAATAATTTCTAGATTTCAAAAAGTTTCCAGAATGTACAAGTTCATAAGAGAAGTAGTCTAATTTGATTTATATATATGAGGAGGGTTCAAATGCCTCTATTTTTAAAAAGTTTAATATTTCAAAATTTAAAACTTAAACATTAAAATAAAACCGTTGGATATGATCTACATTGTTGTATCTATGCACGTGTAAAAAATTATGACATTACAACTTTGGTTTGGTTGACATCGAATGTTTTGTAAAAATGTACTAACGTGGACAATTTTTAGACGTTGATTTTCCAACTAATTGATTCACGTAAAAAAGAAACTGATATGTGATAAATTTTTATGAGTTTTTGTAAATCACATAGATCATATCTAACGGTTTTATTTTGACTTTTATGTTTTAAATTTTGAAATATTAAAGTTTTAAAAAATAGAGGCATGATGGAGGCACAAAAAATGAAGACATTTGAATCCTCCTCTCTCTCTCTCTTCTCTCTCTATATGTATATATATATATATATATTTTTTTTTTCAAAATAAGCGTAGATAGATTAACACATCGACAGAAAGTACATGCTTCTTTCTTTTTTTCATTCTTATATATTTTACGCTTTACTAATTACGTGTAGATGTTCTTTAGGGCCCACACAATGCCTTCTGAATCCATGAGCCCTACACACAACTCTCTTGCTAGACTAGGATCACTAATTATGAGTTAATCCCAAGACGGAGAATGTAATAATCAAACGCCACTTATTATCATGTAACAATTTAGTAATTAGCAAGGTTTTGTTTTAATTGAGGTAACTCGTAATTATTAACTAATTAGTTAATTGACGTATATTTGAACAATATGAAATACATTAAAATCTTGCAGAAAAATTGACTCATCTAGTTTCTAATTGAGATCAACTAATAAAATACGAGGAAAGATGATTTTGAATTAAATTTATTTGACAAGTTCATGATATGATCGTTGTAAGTAAATCTTAACTTATAATAAAGTACATGAAATCTTAATTAACTGAAAAAATAAGAAATTATCACAATACAATAAGAAAAAGAAAGATTGAAAAAAAAGTAATAAAGCAGAATAAAATAAATGAAACTCAACAAAACTTCGTCATCAATAGTCGATGCAACAACAATGTTTCTCGCTAAATCTAATATTTAGTAATGAATTTTCTAACATAATTTCAACATTTTAATATGTGATCAAAAATTTTTTTTTCATATTAGATTGTCTTCTCGAATTGACTGTTTTGTAACATCAAAATTTAATTAAATTTGTTTCTTTCCTGACCACTTGTCTGCTTGAAACGCAAATTCTGAAAATCCTTATTGTTTTATTACAAGAATTAATTTCAATCATATCAAAATTTAGAAAATTCAAATTCCTGGCTACTATATTTCAAGATCAAATTCTCTATCTCAAAGAAGTAGGATTTTCCTGACCTAATATCACTAACAAATAAGCTCAAAACAAAATTAATTTTGATAATTTAATTTTTAAATCTTTCTGATTTTATTTGTCAGTCACACTAAAGAGCAAATTCTGTCTCTGAAAGAACAGTTGATATGAGTTCCCATATTTCTCACAGTATCATGGTTCAAAACTTCAATTGTAGACCTCGGTAACAATCTGATATTAATGCATCCCTGATCATGTATCATAAGCTCTCCTGGTAGATAGCAGAACAGGACAAAGGGAGACAGGAGAGAAGAATTTTTTTTGGCAATAAAGAGAGGTATAATAAAAGCGGTAATAGGGAGATCAGGAGATGCATGATTTACTGGGCTCATTCTCCAAAGAAATCACCATCACTCTCTCTCCCTCCCTCTCTCTCTCTCTCTCTCTCTATTCTCTTCTTCCTGACAAGCCTGATTCGTCGAATCCCAATTAAACCATCAGGCATCCTCAAGTATAAAACCAACTTTCCCCCTCTTTAAAGAGCAACCACCATTTCTCCATCTCTATCCTTCAGATCTCTGCTCTATCTGCTACCTCTAATAAAACTTAGAGAGAAAACAAAGGGTTGGTAAATTCTCTTTTGTTCTTTACTTGTTTGGGCCATTATTGGCCCCTTCATTTCTGGTATTCTCTCTGCATGGTGCTTCTTCCATTCTTCGTTGTTGGTCGCTTACCTTTAATTAATGCATGCCTCTGTTGCTGTTATCTAGTTAGCAAGATCTCTTTTAACTTTTGTTTCATCTCTCTTGTCTCTTTTGCTTGCCATTTATTCTGTTCTTCTTTTAGCATAGAGTTTTAAAAACTTTGAGAGATTCTCTGCCTGAACTTCTCCTTAGTTACTTGCACAGTTGCACTTACCATGTTCAACAGTAGGAGTCATTAAATTTCATTTAATTTTAAATCTGAGACATCTACCTCTATGGTGGGATCAGAGAGAATGTAGAAACCTTTTTGTTCTTTTATTTATTTATTTTCTATGTAAATCTAAGGTGTTACCAAATTTGATGCAAAAAAAATTTGTGTAGATTGAATGGAGATGTTGGGAAGACAGTTTGAGAGTTGCGATGGGCAGCTTCCCCCGGGGTTCCGTTTCCACCCGACTGATGAGGAACTGATCACTTATTACCTTGTTAAGAAGGTTAGAGATGGTAGATTCACTAGCCGTGCAATTGCTGACATTGACCTCAACAGGTGTGAGCCATGGGAACTTCCTGGTAAGGCTTGTATGATAAATTGCTTTATTTTTACTGTATGTATGACCAATTGCTTCATTAACTAACTCTTATCAGTTTTAATTAGTTTTTTTGGGAGGATAAAGAAGTTTTTGGCATTTCTCTTTTATTAAACTTTGCCTTGAACTAGGTTATTGTTGGTGTAAAATATCCGACTTTTTTGTTGCAACTGAACACTTCACAGTTCAACAAGCTTATTTGCATATTCTTTATTTAAGGAGTTCATGATCATGAATATGTTAAAGTCAACTAGCGTCAAGTTAACGCTATTGGCATGAATTTTTGTTTTGTAGAGAAAGCAGCAATGGGAGAGAAAGAATGGTTCTTTTTCAGTCTGAGAGATCGCAAGTACCCAACCGGGCTGAGAACAAACCGGGCCACTGAAGGTGGGTACTGGAAGGCGACCGGAAAGGATAGAGAGATATACGTTGCAAAAACGGGTGCTCTGGTTGGTATGAAGAAAACCCTTGTTTTCTACAAAGGGAGAGCTCCCAAGGGAGAGAAGAGCAACTGGGTCATGCATGAGTACCGGCTTGAAGGGGTTTGTGCTTACCACTACCTCTCGACTTCATCCAAGGTTGTTGTACATTTATAAGCCCATGTATTTCTTTTCATTTGCCATTACCTTAGTTTGTTTGATCTGTAAACATAGTTTGATGCATCAAGATTCGGTGAAAATTTATCATCTTTAGGTTTCTCATACTAAACCCTAAGGTCTTTTCAGTTTGCATTGATTATGATTTTTTGTTTGAAGTTGTGTACGTTGAGATCTACATGTCTGAAGTTGGATCCATGATTGCTAGTCTGGTGATGCAATTACATAAAAAACCTACAATTTAACAACCTATTGTAGTGAGGCCTGTATGGGAGTGACAAATAAAGAAAAATTGGTTATTTGATGACCTATTAATCTCCTAACTAGTTCTTTGTAGGCATTAATAAATGGATTTGGGAATAGTTGTTAAAATCCCTGCCTGGCGTTAGCTCCTAAAACCCTAGATAATGATTGATTCACCTATTAAATATATAGTGACACTTGTGTCTTCTATCGTTGATGATAATCATCTGTCCGGCTACTTTAATTTAATGTTTTTTCTAATGTCAATAACCGAAGTACAAAATTAGGTTAATTGTGTATCTGTTACTAGGCTGTGCTTTTGTGACTTCTTCGAATTGCTTTGCTTCCTAAGCTGTACTTATAATGGATATAATTCCTTGAGCCATCAAAGTTGCTGCATTTCAACTTTCAAGGACCATCATGAAACATATTTTTTCCATCACCTGATATGGATTTTCTTTGCTGTATGAAACACAGGATGAATGGGTGGTTGCCCGTGTTTTCCAAAAGCCCAGCAACTGTAAGAAGAGCCGCCTCACAATGACCAACGGTGCCACTGCCATCTCATTCTCGGACTCGGCCTCTGGTGCCTCAGCTGCTGTTGCCGGATGCAGCTCGGCCACATCTACTGCCGCTTCGCTCCCTCCAATGATTGAGTACCCGAACTTCAACAACCGTACTGGCAACTGCTCGTACAGTGATGCTGCTCAGAGGGAGCTCGTGCCCTGCTTCTCCACTGCCTCAGGCGAAACCAATGCTGCTTCCTCTGCTGCGGCCTTTGGTCAATATTTTCCATTAGTAATCGAACCTCCACCACTGCCGGTCGGTTTGCAGAATCCATCGAACTATTTCCCGAGCCTGAGGGCTCTGCATGAGAACCTTCAGCTGCCGGTGTTTCACTCCAATGCATATCCTGCATCTGGATCAGGTGTTTGGCCGGTTGATCTTGACCGCAAGTTTGAGATGAACACTGGTAGGGCCAACCTCGGAGCTGCTGCGGGTCCCACTGAGCTTGATTGTGTCTGGAGCTTCTAGACTGATGGTTATTGTAGTGCTCGTGTTTCATTATCTGGCATGCTGTTGCATGTTAATTCTGTTCTTTAATATGTTGTTGTCTGTTGTGATTCTATGAATCTGAAGTGACTTAATTAGTCCTTATTGTTTGGTCCTAAGTTCCTAATTATCAGTTTGTATTGCACTTTATGTACTATGCTTTTGTCGTCGTGTCAACGTTGAACTTGAACACGATATAATATGGGTGCTTTGTAATGTATTCACGTGTTATGTATCATTTTGCTTTGTATGAATATGAACTTTCTCCTGTGATTGTGATATAGTCTTTTGTCTGTTGGCTGATACTGAGATTTGACAGATTCCGTTTCACTTTGATGCTTTAATAATTGCTCAGCTGTTTTATAGAACTTGTAATTTTTTTTATATAAACAGTGAAAAGATATAGAAGACAACAAAATGACAATCTTTTCTCCTTATTCCGTCACTGCATGTTTTATTTTGGTATTGAAATACATGTAAAAAATGACTTTGTTAAACGATGTTAAGGAGAACTATACTACAGATCTGGAATTATATATCTATGCATATGAAAGATGTTGTCCTTCAACTATAGAGAAGAGCCCAAAGGTAAAGAAATAGTAATAACTTTTGTCCAGACTCTGCTGAGTGTTTTCCGGAGCACGTGTGCATGGTACCACCGACCTGAGAAGGCACGGCCTTGATACGCCAGAAACAATGAGTAGTGGGTCCCACTCAGTAGCATAGGGGGGTCAATAGGCAATGCGTATTGCAGAGAAAGAAGTGGGTCCTCCAGTTGGCAGTGGTACGTCCTGTCCGAGGGACGTGGGGGTGGCGAGATTGAGAGAGAGAGAGAAGTAGAAAGAGAGAAAGAAGCCCTACGTTACGTCCTATCAGTAAGTTCAGAAATCTGACCTGAGTTTGGGAAAGGTTGAGAGAGAGAGAGAGGGTTTGGTCGTAAATGTTATCACTCAGTATATATTTACGAAAGGAAGAGGGGGCAGAGGGGCAGGTGGCTGCGGCACTCAACCGCGTTAGAAATTTGGAACACAGTGACGCGTTCCCTGTGTATTTCAAGGAGCAGTTGGTTCTTCTCGGGAAGTGCAAGTGCTCTGTCCCTTTTTAATTAAAGTATATTAAAAGTGTATTAATTAAACTGTCTATCTTTATTGCACGAAGAGAGCTTTTATGAACTTCTTTATGTTAGGTTTCAGTCTCCTCTCGGAGACTGGAAGTTATTCATTTATGCATGATCTGAATTGTTACGGTTTTCTTTTAATTTGCATATCATTTAATCGGAAAAGAATAATTTTAGTGTGCATGCATACTGTAACTGACAACACATTGGGTCTCACATCTTTGTGCAAATTTCAAAGATATTGATTTTGGAATTCCAAATAATCGTTGTTTTACAAATAATTTGTTTTGCTTTCCATTGGACCCAGGCCGGAATGACGTCGGCCTAATTATGAGATGGCGTCCTAATTCTTATAGGACTTGGATGTTATCCAAAGAATTTTGAACAAACTTTATTCAAAATTGATTTAAACAGTGTCCGATATGTATTTAGATGTGCCAACGAATTAAGGGTCTGTTTGACTGCAGACTGGGAATGGAAATGGACATAAGAACGGGTGAATAGTAAACAGTGGGTTATTCTTCATGTGGGAAATTTTTTTTTCCGCGTGAACAGTAACACACGGGATGGTAGCCGAACAGGCGCTAAGACTTTCTAAATTTACACAATCTAGATTCTGATTTTATACTTTTTGCGTGACTTTTAAAGCATATTGATGTTGACATCGCCCAGGTCACCTATCAAGTCACGCAGTAACATGTATCATGTTATCAAATTAAATGTCCCATCTGGAGGATAGTTAAGCCTTTCCAAATCGATATTATGATGGCCCAAGTTAAGATTTAGACCAACAATAGACCAAGCGGTCTGGACCGTTTTCTGGACAGTTTGACACGGTTCAGTGTTTTTGTCATATCGGGCTCATATGAACTCGGATTAAGGTGAAATTTGGCCTGTGCAAAGTTTACCGAATTATCTACAACTATGATGTTTTACGTTTTTCCAGATTCAGAAAGCATCATGGTCAAAATGGCGTGTCAAGATAAGTGGTCTGTTTTGGAATGTGTGTTATTAATTAATTAGGTGTGAGTTTTGAGTGTGTTTTAATTAGAGTCAAAGATTAATTATTTCTATATGTATCTAGCTGTCTTTTGGGGTCTCTAGAAAGATGATTAAGAGTATTTTTGGAGGATAAAAATTAGTTAAAGTTATATTAATGTTTAGGTGACTTTTGAGAATCATTATAATGCTATAAGAGAAGCCATGCTTATTGTGTAAAAGAACTTATGAAATATTAGGAAATTTAAATTTTATCTCCTTTTTTATTTCTTTGAGTTGAGTATTACTCCTCTTGAGTGATGTTTCGTTGAACTAGCTAGTGCCCTTGTGATTTTCTGTAGCTGGATCGTGTCAGATGTAGTTCCTATTTTGAATAAAATTTTGACCAGTTTTTTTTTGACAGAAATCCCATAGAAATTTATAAACACCGGTTTCTTCTCATTTTAAAGAGGAAGAAAACATGTGGGAGCTAATGGGCTAGGTCCAGGGGTCCAAACGTATTAGATAGTATTAAAATCATATCCGGATCCGGATTGGATATTTGACGGACATGGATTGGATATCCATAAATACATACATAAATATTTTTATAATATATATTAAATTGAGGAATGATCCACTTACAATATTTTGAATCTTACACCATGTTACAACATTCGATTTTACGATTTTTAAAGTCCGAACAATTGATTCAAACCGTTCAACTTGATCTGTACATTAAAATGTGCTTTGAGATCAAATTTTTTATTTTTTCATTTCTGTTAATATTTATTAAGTATTTTACAAAACTGCTATGTTTTCCTTAGCTGTCTAAAAACAACAGTTTTGTAAAATAATTAATAAATAGTAACAAAAATTAAAAAAAATGTAAAGTTTGGTCTCAGAGTATATTTTAACATAGAGATTACGTTAAACTGTTTGGATCGACAGTTGACTTTGAAAATCACAAAACTAAATATTGTAAGTTGTAACATGCTGAATTTTTTTGTAACTTTCAAATGTTATAATTAAGTGAATCCCTCTTCTATTAAATTATATGATAATTAAAATTCAAAACTATATCCGTAGATATTCGCATCTAATTTTTAGATGTAGATCCGAATACAGTCCACAATCCGTTTGCACCCGTAGCTAGGTCCGAGCATGGACAAAATAGCTGGGCTGAAATATGAAAGGGTCTCAAAACACGGCACTGACCTTTGCTGCAAGGTGTTGTGTCAACATGTTTCTTAATTTTGAATTTTTGATACGCAGCACTTGCACACATCGTGGTTTACATTGGTTGGGACAGAGCACTTACATGTCATGGACCTTTACACGTGTCGTCTGGACGTCTCCACGTACCATGCCGTTCAAATAATATAATATTAAGAGGAGGAATCCACTATTTTTTTTTGACAGCGAATTACATTATATATTTTTAAAGTTCAAATAGTCGGTCCAAACCGTTCAATATATTTGATATATTAAAATGTACATGCAGATCAAATTTTACTTTTTTTTTTTGAATTTTTTGCTATTTATTAAGATGGGGACAAAAATTCAATGGTTTGAAAACAACAATTTTGTAAAATACTTAATAAATAGTAAAAAAATATAAAATTTGGTCTCTAAGAACATTTTAATATGAAAATCATGTTGAGCGGTTTGGATCGACTGTTTGGACTTTGAAAACTTTAAAAATAGATGGTGTAATTTGGTGTCACCAAAAAATGGTGTAAGTGGATCCCTTCTCTAATGTTAGAACTATAGATTTGAGATGCAAACATTAGAGTGAGTCTATGGTGCTATGCACATCACGAGTTGATTCATAATACAAATTAATATTTCAATTTTTAAAATTATAATAGTCGATCCAAACTGTTCAGTATGATCTCCGTATGAATATCTATGCACAAATTCAATTTTATATTTTGTAGAATTTTTTAACTATTTTTTAAGATAGGTAGAAAATCATTATTTTTTGATGGCTCTATCTTAAAAAATAGTAAAACAATTCTAAAAAATATAAAATTTGATTTGCGAGTAGATATTGATATGAAAATCATTTGAATAGTTCAAATCAACAGTTAAAATTTTGAAAATAAAAATATTAATCCGTATTACGGACTAAATCGTGATATGCACAGTACCATACCATAGTACCACAAGTGACAGAGACTCACTCCAAACATTAATATGTCCATCTGTAGGCCTAATTTGATCCGAATCTAATTAGGCTTCGTTCAATATTGGATTTCAAAAGATTTTAAGTATGGCCTGAACTTTTCTCTGTAAACACGGGCTGATCAATACCAGGCCTATTTCAGTGATCCATTTCTTTGAGCACAGTTTGTTACCCGGTATTTTTTATCATCACCAAAAAAATTAAATAATATAATATTAATAACCAATTTTGAGATTTATTTTCATTCATAACCAAACCGCCCCCATGGAGGGCGGTTTACATTGAGACTAGACCGCCCCCCGGGGGGGCGGTCTGCTATATTTTTTTTTTTCAAAATTATTAAAACAAGAAAATAATGAAAAAGAAAAAAAATGCCGGTAATAAATAACTTTAGTCCCCAAGCAACCCGCCCCCCAGTGGGGCGGTTTAACCTCTGACCAACCCGCCCCCTAGGGGGGCGGTTTACTTTTTTTTTTTTAATATGATAATGGATTAATTATAATTATGTTCATAACCAAAAAAATTGATATGTTTCTTTGAAATTAGATAGAAAAATATACAATTTAGTTTATTTCGAGTCCTTGAAATCGAACCGGAAGACATAATGCTTGTATAAGACTTCTCCTGTGGCAATTGCATTTGCTGCTAATGCATTTCTCGGTGCTGAAAAATATTTTTCAACATAAGAAAATTCAGTTGAGACACTAAAAATCTTAAACTTAATTTTTGAGGCACCAAACGACGTTTTTTGGTAATTCTGATTTGTCAGATATTCGGGGTTACACCCCGCAGTGCCGGTCGTCACCGTCTCCTCCTCCCCTTTCCGAATTGGGATCATACGCGTCAATTCGACTTTCATAGCCAAAGTTATGGCCGTTTAAAGTTTTAGAAAATTTTCAAATCATTTTAATGCAATTTTTTTAAGTAATTAATAATATATTTTTTTAAATGATGTTATTAATATTATTATGCACGATTTTTAGGAAAACATTTTAAATGATGTTTCTTAAATGATGTTATTAAATCATTTTAAAAAGAATTTAACATTTCTACGAAAGTTTTCTTTTTTCTAATAACACACAATGAAATATTTTAATTTTTCTTACAACCGCAAAAAATCCGATCTGAAAAATATTGATCCGGATTATTTGTTTCAGTCCTTCTAATAAACTAAATTATATATTTTTCTATCTAATTTCAAAGAATATATATTTGCGTTTTAATTTTTAGTGAAGGATGGCCGTGTAGAGATCACAGTGGATAAGAATGGGCACCATTTTGTTTGTATGGAATTTATTTATTTGTTTATCTATTTTCATCTTTTGTTAATTTAACTATGTTACTAAAAATGTATTGTTTCATGATCTAACTTTATTACAAAAATTAAACTTTTCTCATTATTTAGATTGAAACATTCAAATCCTACAAAAAAATAAAAAAAAATAACAGACCGCCCCCCGGGGGGCGGTCTAGTCTCAATGTAAATCGCCCCCCATGGGGGCGGGGGCGGTTTGGTTATGAATGAAAATAAATCTCAAAATTGGTTATTAATATTATATTATTTAATTTTTTGGTTATGATAAAAAATGCCGGTTTGTTACGGATGAATTTAACTCAAATTTTGAGTTTAGATCGAAACCGTCCGATATAAATCCGGACGATTAGAAGGGACTTGCGCGTTACAGGCAAGGGCCGGATTGGTCCTGATTCTGATCGGACGGTTTGGAGCTAAACTCAAATGGTGCGTTAGTGCAGAGACTGGGGACCAGTCGCGGAAGAATTTTAACCTCTGAGATACCTTATTCTTTGCATGACCTACGTGTCCGGTTCCTATTCGGGAGAACGTGGGGGCATTTTTATTTTAGCTGTGAGATTCGTGCATATCGTATTTGAACGATTGAGAAATTCGAAAAAGTCACGCAAAGTTTGAGATATCTCAGAGGATGCGAATTCGTCGCGGGAAGGGATACCCACTCCGGAAATAAATCTGCTGCGATTCCAAAGGATTGCAGGGACCCTGAGTTTCCATTATCAACCGTTCATGTGTTTTGAGATTCGAGTACAGAAATTAACTCCTGCGATCCTTTGGAACTACGGGCTACAGCGTTGCTTCCCAGTTTTTTCGTTCTTTTGTTAGCAAGTATAAACCCTGAACCCCATTTCTCAGACAGTTTTTATTAAAACAACCACCCTGCCCCGACCAATGGCTCCCTTCTCCGACTACCTCGTCGGCGGCGTGAACGACCTCCGGTTGAAACCGAGGATCCTCCGCTCGCTAACAAGGGATTTGGACGACACCGGAGACAGGAGTAGCCGCCTCTTTGATGGAGAGGAGCTCGCGAACATCTTGGAGAAGCTTCATCTCCATGGACTTCTATCTGAGGTGTTGCCCGAGGGTTATGCTGGAAAGGATGAGGCTATGCTAAGGGAAGAGTGGCGCTCGGCCGTGGATGCCTGGGTTGAGCGCCTGCTGTTACTTGTTTCTGATAAGATGGTAGTTTAGTTTTAAAGGATTTTTTTTTTTTTTTGGAATTGAAATAGCTGTTAGTGCATGAAAAATTGAAAGTATTCGGTGATTTGCATTTGCTGATTGAATTTTGCTTAATCGAGTTAGATCAATTTAAGTCTATGTTGGAATTGTGTGTATAATTAAAGAAAAATAAATGTTACAAATTTGTTCAGTTATCATTTATAATATCGGATGCTTGTTTTTTTATTTGCCGAGTAGAAGTATTAGATAGCTTGGTTCCAATAGTGATATTTCTGGTGTTGTTAGATATCAACATTTGTTTTGTTTTTTTTTTTTACTCTAAATGGTTTTAGCCACAAAAATGCTGGGCTGGTACATGTTTGCTGGGTGTTACCATTGGAGAGTGCACCTCAGAACGTCTCGTTGCATCCTACTCTGTCTGGTTTGAGAAGCTTTTGCAAAAAATTCAGGTCATTCTTTTCCCTCTCTTGTTTACATTCTTGTTATATGAAAATAAACTAAATTTTTTGTTCTGATCAATCCAGTGCTAATTTGTATAACAGGCATCATCTAACAACCGTTTCGTTTATGAAGCTTCTTATGCTTGCTTGTCAGATCTATTTACAAGGCAAGTCAAATTAACTAGTTCTATTTCTTTCAGTTAAAACCTTGGTACAGCCATAATGCTTCTCAACTGAATGCATTTGTCATATTGCTTATAGGTTGTCTAGTTTCCCTAATGTAAAAAAAGAATCTACAAGTTATTCCGGGAGATTAGTTCAACCAATTCTCCAATTAATGGATGGTGATGGTTCTTTTATGGTATAATTCTATGTTCTTTCGCATTCTCTGTTTGCTTCAAAGTACTTTTACTTTTTTTGTGGTTTTCTTAAGTAGTGGTTTGATTGTTTGTGTTCGTAGGAAGCAGCAATTGATCTGTTATGCACTCTTATCAAGTTTTATCCGTCAGCTATATACAGGTGTTATGATAAGGTAAGGTTACAGCCACTTTTTTTCTGATCTCAATAGTGTACTGATTATGTAAGATTATGATACAGTGCCTGTAGCCCTGTTTGTATGGGCTGTTACAATAATTTGTACCCTTTGAGTTAACTTCTCACTGGCAATGCCTAAATTTCAATTTCTTTTCTTATTTTAACAGGTTGAGTCTGCTCTTGCATCAAAAATTATATCAGGGAATTCCAATATGGAAGCATTAAAGGTAAATTGCAATTGTTGCTTCTGCCTCCTGTTGTCCTTTTTGATGTTCCACCTTTTTGTTCTTTGTTTAAGGAAGGCTTACCAATTTGAAGTCTATAATTGTTTACTGCAATATTTTTTTCTACAAGAACATTCTCAATTGAATATTTTCTCTCTACTGGCATTGATACCAAACTACTACCAGACTAGCTTTAAGAGAGCACATAACAGCACCTATACATTTTAAGGGATAAATCAGATGAAGTTTTGCCATGCCTTTTTTTTATGTATGCTTTGGCATTGTTACCGCATGCAAAAGGGGACAATGGGAGTTGGTCTGTGATTATACAAAAGCTAATGATCAGTATAAACTTACTTTTGAATGATGTTTTCGAGGGCTTAGAAGAAGGTATTTTGTTGTTTAATTACAGGCTCTGTTATGTAAATGGTTTTGTTGCCATCTATATTGAGGGAGCAGCTTGGGTCCGATGCCCATCGGACTCAAACTGGGTCCGATTCGCTTTAAGATCTGTGTGCTCTGCTTTAATATCCGTGTGCATTCGTTTTAATATACGTGTGCACGGATCTTAAATCAAATCGGACGGTGATGGAACCCATCGGACCCAAGCTCGTCCCCTATATTGATTGGCAAAGAGCAGAACTTGGTAGGGTAATGGTACCAAATGCCAATTTACAACACCATTCTGGTTGCTGTTTTCATTTTCCGTATTTAGGCCTTTATTATTACTGATTAGGGCGAACTTGCAATTATTGTCAGGTAACATGAAGAAGATTTAAATTAGTTACCATATTTATTTTCTTTGACAGAAGGTAAAGGATCAGAAATCATGAAGTTGTTGGTTCCAGCTGGAATGGAGGCCCCACCTCTCTGGGATCAGAAAAATAAGCCAGAGGGCAACACACATGCAACAAGAAGACTCCGAGAATCAATATCACCTCTACTTTGCTCTCTTACTTATTCATGCTGCATCATGCTCACTAATCCCTATCCTGTTCAGGTACAAACTTGAGTCTTCTTAACTCATTATATGGATATTGTTTTGTGTTCTTTTTAAGATGGTGAAAATTATCATTGATACCCTTGCAAAAAATTAGATACAGCCTTTATCAATGATGGGTAAGATACTAAGATGTCCTGTATCATCTTCTGATTTTTTTAAAGCATGGTCCATTAAGTCTTGAAATGTTTGCTTCCCTGTGTCCTTCCCAAGAGAAAAGGTAAAGGATGAAGGGATTAGCCCGTCTTTCTTTTAAATAACATACATAAGACGGAATATTTTGTATAATTTGATGTTTATAAGGGCTTCAATGATTTGAAGGTGTGTATGTGGAAGAGCTTCTATGTAGTGACTAATATATCTTAATTTTAACATTTTTTTTTGAAGGTCGTTATACCTGTACAGCCATTGTTAACCTTGATTGGTAGAGTGCTAAACGTGGATGGTACTTTGGTGAGTAAAACAGTTTTGCCTTCTACTACCTCTTTGTATCAAGAGCTTCTTTGCTCTGAGCTTCCCACATTTCATTTGTACATCTTGGATCTCTTGATTGCCACCATCAAAGGATTAAAGAGGTATTAATACCTTCTTTTATTTCTTCAATTTTTTTTTCCTGTAAATGCACAAAATGTATATACTTACCGAGTAACAACTATTGTGGCAGCCAACTTTTACCACATGCGGCTAGTGTAGTGCAACTTGTTACAGATTACTTCAGTAGAGCTACTCATCCTTCTATAAGAGCAAAAGTCTATTATACCCTTGAATTATTGCTGCATTCAATGGGTGTTGGTGCGTTATGTCCTCAATGATTTCCTTTGCATCTCTATTTCTACATAAGCTCATTTTGTGCTCATTTTGTGTATGGCTCGTTACTGTAGGGATGTCACTGTACCTTGCTGAGCATGTGGTCAGTAATGCTTCTATTGATCTGGATGAAGGTTGTGAAAGTATTTGCATATCAAAGTTAGGTAATGAGGCATCATTGAAAGTTAGCCCGAAAAAGAGGAAGAGGGGACGTTCATCTTCACAATCAATTGGTGTTGAGGAAAGCACAAATTCTGTTATTGCTGGGAAGAAATCAACACCGCTTTTTGTCAAGATAGCTGCGCTTATTGCAATGGGAACTCTCTTATCTGCGGTAATTCCTTTTACCTCAAAATTGTATAGAAATTTCTTGGGAAATTCCAAGTGTTATCTAGTAAAGTGACAAATATAATAAAATAGTGTAGCAGGTAAATTACAACCACAAATTTATTTTCATTAATAATTCAACAACAACAACCATGCCTTTAGTCCCAAACAAGTTGGGGTATGCTAGAAATGAAACCCAATCATAATCATAAAGGAGGGTCGTGATAGGCGTGGCGAGCCAACGACAGACCAATGGTCGAAAAACAGCCATTCTCTCATGAAATGAAGCCCATAGATATTTTCATTAATAATTCAAATTAAAAAAAAAACAGTAAAGAATGTGAAATTGTGAATCATTGATGTTACGACACTGTTACCAGGATGTGAATTTTTTAGGTGTCTTATCCCAAAATTTCCCAAACATCTACGTAATATTCCTATTTTTTTTAAATTAGTTTCTTTTTCCTTTTTATTTGTCAATAAAATCAACATTGGACAATTGCACCTTTTCTCCATGTTATGGTAGGGTGGTTCTCTAAAAAGCGAATCATGGAGGCTGGAAGCAGACCGCCTTCTAATAAATCTGGCGACAAAATCACTCGACACATTTACTGGCAAAGCTGGAAAATATTTATGCATAGGGGAATCAGCTACATCCCACGAGGAGTATTGTCTCATGGCATTACAGGCCCTATTATCTTCTCTTCTTTCACCTTCTCATGTTAGACCCCCTTGTTTATCGCAAGGCCTTGAACTTTATCAAAAAGGTACAGTCAATCTTTGCTGCTTTTCATGTTTTTCTTGTTTCTAGCATACATGAATACTTCTCTGTTAGGACCCCCATTTTTTTGAGTAAGGTTTGTTTGGTTTATGCAATACCTTTCAATTTTTATTACAGAAAACTCCTATGAGTTTACTGGCAAAAAGTTGCTGATTTCAGGATCCTCTATTGTAGTTGTTTCCAACTTAAAAAATGAATTTATCTCCCAATTATCTTGAAGATGATTGGTATATTTTTAATGTGTCTACGCAGATCAGCTGAAAGACCCAAGGTACTAACATTTTGTCTGTTTATGTTTGTTCTCCTTTTTGGCAGGAAAACTAGAAATAGGAACTGAAGTGGCTACATTTTGTGAGAAGGCACTTTTAGCATTGGAAGTGCTCATTCATCCCCGTGACATACCTCTGGTGAATTACCCTTTTCCCGTTGCTGCCGCAGTAAGCATAAATGAATTTGATGATGAAGAAATGCACCCTGGATTGTGGGGTGCAAGTGATGATCAGATACAACCCCTTGGAGACGTAAATGGAGATACCCAACCCCAATCGATGGAAGTAGATGCACAAAAATCTCAAGGTGTAGAGCAAGAACGAAGAGAGGACAATAGTGAAGCTGCCACCTTATCTTTTGAGCCTGATAAATTTGAATCTCAGGCAGCGGTTGATCAGCTACCTTCCCGAGACTTTCAAAATACAGGTAGTGATACAAAATATGCTGTTTCACAGGATACAGTCGATGACAGACAGGGTAAAAAGTCGTATTATGATTTGCTGGGAAATAATAGTTTGAAAGGTAAGGAATTGATGAACGATTCTGACTCTGAATTATCTGATTATGGGCCTCCTGTTATGTTTGATCTCGACACTTGAGTCTGATTAAATGTATTGTTCCTTTAATTATGGGCCTCCTGTTATGTTTGATCTCGACACTTGAGTCTGATTAAATGTATTCGTCTGTAACCTGCGAAAATGATTTCCGTTTTCCTAAATGTCAAATTTTTTTTTTTTGGAAGTGTTAATTTTTTTTTTTGTAATTACGTGATGCTACCAACAGTGTAATCCGTAAGTGAAACTCATATGCTAAAATAAAGTACAAATCTGCATTTCGTTGACGCGTGTCATAATTCAAAAGAAAATTAAGAAATAAAACTTCTAACTATAAAACGTGTAACCAGTTCTCTCTCAGTGCATGTTTTAATATCAAATGAAATCATTGAGGGCATGTTTTAATATCAACCGAAGGATTTATATTAGATATAAAAGTGAAACTCACTTGTGTTTTCAACTTTTCATTATATTTACAACAACAACATAACACAATACAACACAAGCGAACATTCAGTCACAAATGGAAATTCCATACAAACCAGCTTATAAAACTTATGTCACTTCTGTATTTTTCTTTCTCATGGCGATTCCTTAGCATGGGGTAGGGAAGGAATTGGAAATAGGCCTTCTGGAATGGGTATCTTGGGGACTGCATGAATTTCTGGTAAAGGTGGAAACTCGATTTTTGGAACTTCTAGCAATGGTGAAAGCTCGTCTTTTGGAACTTCTGGCAATGGTGGAAACTCGGCTTTTGGAACTTCTGACAAAGGTGGAAAGCTCAGTTTTTGAGGTTTCTAGCAAAGGTGGAAGCTCAGCTTTTGGAACTTCCGGTAAAGGTGGAAGCTCGGTTTTTGGCATTTCTGGCAGAGGGGGAAGCTCGGCTTTTGGAGCTTCTTGCAAAGGTGGAAGCTTGACTTTTGGAATTTCTGGCAAAGGTGGAAGCTCAGCTTTTGGAATTTCTGGCAAAGGTGGATGCTCAGCTTTTGGCACCGGTAGTGTCGGTTTAGGTAAAGTCGGTGGATGCTCAACTTTTGGAATTTCTGGCAAAGGTGGATGCTCAACTTTTGGCACCGGTAGTGTCGGTTTAGGTGAAGTTGGTGGATGCTCAACTTTCGGCACCGGTAGTGTCGGTTTAGGTAAAGTTGGTGTTTCTGAATGAACTGGTGTGGCTTCATGAGCCTCTAGGAGACGGCGAGATTCACCTCCAGTTACAAGGAGCAAAGTGATGAAAAATGCTAAGAAATTGGTCTCTAAAGCCATGATGATACTCTGTGTTAGGGTTTCTTTTTGGTTTGTGGTTTGATAGGTGATGGAAAAATAAAGAGAATGAGTTGGGGTTTATATGAGAGTTTTGCTTTGGTAGTTGGCTTGAAACTTGGACTTATTTCTTTTGATGGTTTGAAAAATGCATAATGGCAGATAGCTAGGTTTCGTTGCTTTCAGTGTTAGCTCAACACCTTTTATTTAGTCTCCTGGAGATAATTAAGAAATTAAATACTATACGAGAACTATAAAAATGGTTAACATGGTGTTTGACTCCTGACACCTAACTTTAGGGATGCTTTAATCAATTTGATCGTGGTTAGAGATGTAGCAGCAAGCTAGATGGTTAGAACTTAGAACTACTTTGACCAGTGTCTGAATGGTGTTAGCGAAACTGCACGTAGGCCAGATTTATTAATTAAACAAAATTACAAGCATATCTAGTTTAATAAAATGAAGGTTTATATTTGACCCTACAGCGTAGATATTTTGATATATAACTAATTAAGTCCTTCATTTCTATTAATATATAATTCCCTAAATTTCAATATTAAACAAAAATATCCTACTGTTTCAATATTTTCCATATTAGTACCATACTATTTTTTAAAATTTAGACATACAGTAAGGAATTTTTTTTCCATTATGTGTTTGTAAATTTCTTAGTGTAACCGTACTCATCTTAATAAATAGTAAATAAAATAAAAAAAATGTTAAAATTTGATCTGCAAATACATTTTAATATATCCAACATGTTGAACGGTTTGAATCGATTGTTTAAAATTTAAAAATATAGGGTGTAATTCGGTGTCACAAAAAAATGGTGCAAGTGGATCCCTTCTCATGTATATATATAGAGGAGTGATCCACTTACACCATTTTTTGGTGACACCAAATTACATTCTATATTTTTAAAAAGTCGATCCAAACCGTTCAACATGATGGATATATTAAAATATGCATGCAGATCAAATTTTACATTTTTTTGATTTTTTTTTTACTATTTATTAAGATGGTTACAAAAATTCAATAGTCTGAAAACAACAGTTTTGTAAAATACTTAATAAACAGTGAAAAAATAAAAAAAATGTAAAATTTGGTCTCCAAACATATTTTAATATGAAGATCATGTTGAATGCTTTGGATTGATTGTTTGGACTTTGAAAACTTTGAAAATATAGGGTGTAATTTAGTGTCACCAAAAAGTGATGTAAGTGGACCCTCCTCATATATATATGTATATGTAAGTGTATATATATTATTATTTTAATTATATTATGTATTGTACATTTGTATTATATAAATTAAATATAATAACTCCTGGGTACAATAACCCAGGTATACATTAAAGACCCATCTTACTATGTTTTAACAACAAATTTGATTTAGTGTAGTGGTAAGGCCAATGTAGCTCACGGTGCTGGCTTGGGTTCGAACCTTGCTTGGTGCAAAAAAAAAATTAGCTTTGGGTTCATGCACGGTCCATGGACCCAAAGCTGTGCACAGTGTCGTATAGTGCGTGCCTAGGCGTATCGGTGACCGTATCCTTAGGTTAAGGATACGCCAAATGAGAACGGATCTTTAGGAGTATCGGGGGATTCTTAGGAGGAGAATCGGGGTAACATAGATCACGACAGACATATGATCAAAACTACGACAACAAACATGCCTATTAAATGTATCAAATTTACTAGAAAAATAAACACACAAAATAAAATGAATGTAAGTGGCATCAAATATAAACATGGATCATTATGCATGCTCTTACTTCCTCATCACTTATGACACCAATATCAAATGAGATCATTGACTGCATGTTTTAATATCGATCAAAGGATTTATATTAGACATAAAAATGGAACTCACTTACGTTTTCATTACATTTACAACAACAACATAACACAATGCAACACAAGCAAACATTTACTCACAAATGTAAGAAGAAGAAAACACATACAAATCTAGAATGAAATTCCATAAAAACTAGCTTGTAAAACTTATGTCACTTCACTTCTGTGTTTTTCTCTCTCATGGCGATTCCTTAGTATGGGGTAGGGAAGGAATTGGAGGTAGGCCTTCTGGAATGTGTATTTTGGGGACTATAAGAACTTCTGGCAAAGGTGGAAGCTAAACTTTTGGAACTTCTGGCAATGGTGGAAGCTCAGCTTTTGGCATTTCTGGCAAAGGGGGAAGCTCAGCTTTTGGAATTTCCGGTAAAGGTGGAAGCTCGGCTTTTGGCATTTCTGGCAGAGGGGGAAGCTTGGATTTTGGAACTTCTTGCAAAGGTGGAAGCTTGACTTTTGGAACTTCTGGCAAAGGTGGAAGCTCAGCTTTTGGAATTTTTGGCAAAGGTGGATGCTCAACTTTTGGCACCGGCAGTGTCGGTTTAGGTAAAGTTGGTAGATGCTCAGGTTTTGGAATTTCTGGCAAAGGTGGATGCTCAACTTTCGGCACCGGTAGTGTTGGTTTAGGTAAAGTTGGTGGATGCTCAACTTTTGGAATTTCTGGCAAAGGTGGATGTTCAACTTTCGGCACCGGTAGTGTCGGTTTAGGTAAAGTTGGTGGATGCTCAACTTTTGGAATTTCTGGTAAAGGTGGATGCTCAACTTTCGGCACAGGTAGTGTCGGTTTAGGTAAAGTTGGTGTTTCTGAATGAACTGGTGTGGCTTCATGAGCCTCTAGGAGACGGCGAGATTCACCTCCAGTTACAAGGAGCAAAGTGATGAAAAATGCTAAGAAATTGGTCTCTAAAGCCATGATGATGCTCTGTGTTAGGGTCTCTTTTTGGTTTGTGGTTTGATAGGTGATGGAAAAATGAAGATAATGAGTTGGATTTATATGAGAATTTTGCTTTGGTAGTTGGCTTGTAATCTGGACTTATTTCTTTTGATGGTTTGAAAAATGCATAATGGCAGATAGATTTCGTTGCTGTCAGTGTTAGCTCAACACTTTTTATTTAGTCTCCTGGAGATAATTAAGTAATTAAATACTATACGAGAAATGGTTAACATGGTGTTTGACTCCTGACACCTTTAGAGATGCTTTAACCAATTTGATCGTGGTTAGAGATGTAGCAGCAAGATGGTTAGAAGTTAGAACCACTTTGACCAGTGTCTGAATGGTGTTAGCGAAACTGCCTGTAGGCCAGATTTATTAATTAAACAAAATTACAAGCATATCTCACAGGAATATCCAAATAGAGAGTGTAAATTGTACAAAAGGGTGAGGTACCAAGTTGGATTCGATTCCTGGATTTAAAACAACATAAGAAATCCTTTTGGTCAGTCCTTATCAGATATAAAGGCTCGACTCCAACTTTTCTTAAAAAAATAATTAAATTGTGGTGCATGTATATATATATAATATCGCCACAACGCATTAGTCAACTATGAAGCCATCTTCTTAATTGACCAGCGAACTTCTACAGCTGGCAGTTACTCCCGAATCTTCTTCTGTATCTGTTTTCTTGCTTCCAATGTCCAAGTTTGCTTTGTGTTGATATATGTGTTACTTTATATACGTGTATATATATAATGAATAAGGCTGGCGTTCTACCTGTAGCACAGTGACATGTCGTGCTACCTCTTTAAAAATCTATTGAGTAGAGTTCAAACAACAAATCCAAACCGTTAAAACTGATCTACTTTACAAGTGATGTTTTTACATATAAAATTTACAAATTTTTATATTCATCAGTGTAATGTCAAGCGGTCAAAAAATAATAAAAAATTAATGTATTAAAATTAACTTATAATTCTTATTTTTTGATCGCTTGACTTCATATCAAATGAATTCAAAACATTATAATTTTGGTATGTAAATACTAAATACATAACTTATGTAGTAGATTGGTTTCAACAGTTTGGATTAGCCATTGAAACATATTTAATAAGTTTTTGAAGAAGTAGCACGACATGTCACTATGCTACAGATAGCATGCTAGCCTTATTCATATATAATTGGATTGTCAGTAATTAGTATTTATATAACCTTTTCATGTAACAATGTAGGCATATGATCTGTGGTCTGGCACAACTACTGTGTTCGCACTATTGGGGCCCATATGAATCAGTAAACTACTGCTTCATTAATGGACATGATCAGACGGAGGGTTTTTCTTAGCACTACTTTTCTTGCTATATATAGTTTTAGTTCACCAGAGGCTAAAGCTTTTCTATTTCAATAATTAAATAAATTTAATGGTAGGAAATTTTTACTGGAAGCAATGACAGACAAACACTTACTCCATGAGAATATGAGATAATATACGACTCGGGGGACACCTATATGGACTCACAATAATTAGAGAGCAAGCAAACAGAAAATAAGATATAGTTGATGTATATAAAAGACCAATGCCGCACCACCCTTTGTGTTATAACACCATTTTGTTTCTGTTATATTTATGTAGTTTTGGTACGAATAAGATAGAGATAAATTTTGTTTCTGTTATATATATATATATATAGAGAGAGAGAGAGAAGAGAGAGGAGGGATCCACTTACAATATTTTGGATCTTACAACAAGTTATAACATTTGATTTTACAATTTTCAAAGTCTAAACAGTTGATCCGAATGTTCAACATGATCTCTACATTAAAATGTACATTGAGATAATATTTTACGTTTTTTGAATTTTTTTTTACTATTTATTAAGTATTTTACAAAACTGTTGTTTTTTAGTGGTTTATAATTGTCTAAAAAACTAATATATATATATATATATATATAGAGAGAGAGAGAGAGAGAGAGAGAGAGATGTTGGCTAATATACAATCGATTGTTCCTGAGCTCCTGTGCAACCAAGTCATTTTTCAATTTTCAAAGTCCAAATGGTCGATCCAAACCGTTAGATGTGTTCTTTATATTAAAATATCATTGGAGACCAAATTTTATATTTTGGAATCTTTTTACTATTTATTAAGCCACTTTGAAAATTGCTGATCCAACGGTAGCTTAACCAAACAGTAAAAACAGAAGCCACCGTTCGATCAACGATTTTCAAAGTGGCTTAATAAATAGTAAAAAAATTCCAAAAAATATAAAATTTGGTCTCCAATGACATTTTAATATAGGGAACACATCTAACGGTTTGGATCGATGTTTTGGACTTTAAAAATTGAAAAATGACTTGGTTGCACGGGACCTCAGAAACAACTAATTTGATATTAGCCAACTTCTCTCTCTCTCTATATATAGAGTATAGCTAGGGTGCTCTTAGGAGTACCAAGTCCCTTTGTACTCTTAACTCTAAAACCTATCGGATTAACTTCGAACAACAAATCCAAACCGTTGAAATCCTTCTACCTTACGAGTGATGCGTCTATATGTAAAAATTTTAAAGTTTTAAATTAATTTAGTATAAAGTCAAGTAGTCAAAATTAGAAGATTTCTAAATTAATTTTAATGCATTCATTTTTTGGAAGCCTTTTGACCACTTGAATTTATACTAAATTAATTTGAAACTTAAAAATTTTCACGTGTAGACACATCACTCATAAGGTAGAAGGATTTCAACAGTTTGGATTCGTCGTTTGAAATTAATCCGATAGGTTTTAGAGTTAAGAGTACAAATGGGCTTGGTACTCCTAGGAGTACCCTAGTTCTACTATATATATATATATATATCCTTGTACCGATTGGTACAGTAGATGAACAGGTTTGCTGTAAGTGAGCTTTTCTTATTTTCATAATTGTATGTAAAAAAATAATGTCCTTGTGATGAATTTTTTTTTTTTTTTTTTTTTTTTTGCACTGTATGATTGTTTTAATCCTGGTTAGTGATGTTTTGTTTTGTCCAATACATTATAGTCCCACATCTGTAAAATAGTATGGAGATGCTGTCCCTATAAAGGAAGCGCTACCATTCCCTTCAGACTAATTCAACTAGACAATTTAGTTTGGATAAGGATTAAGGATTGGGTTCGGTTTAATACCCGATATCCTTTCTGAATTAAAAATGTTCGGATCTGAATTCGAACTTTTTTTAATAGAAATAAAATATTTTAAATGGACTGTAAAATTTGCATATTAATCTGCATAGACGGATTCAGGATCGCAAATGCATATGCGGCCGCATAGATCACATTTTATACATCCTACTATGTTTTAACAACAAATTCGATTTAGTGTAGTGGTAAGGCCTATGTGCTGGCTTGGCCGGTTCGAACCTTGCTTGGCACAGAAAATAATTAGCTTTGGGTCCATGCACGGTCCATGGACACGTACCGGGTCCGTGTCCATTACAGGTACGAATCCTTAGAAGTATCGGGGTAACATAGATCACGACAGACATGATAAAAAATACGACAACAAACATGCCCATTAAATGTATCAAATTCACTGGAAAAATAAAAATGGAAGGATTTGTATTGTTAATATAAATTTATAAAATTCACAACAAACAAACATTATCATGACAGGCATGATCAGAAATACGATAACAAACATGCCTATTAAATGTATCAATTTTTAATATCAACCGAAGGATTTATATTAGATATAAAAACGGAACTCACTTATGTTTTCATTACATTTACAATAACAACAAAACACGACACAACACAAGCATACATTTAGTTACAAATGTAACAAGAAAAAAAAACACGTGCAAATCTAGAATGAAATTCCATAAAAACCAGCTTATAAAACTTATGTCATTTCACTTCTGTGTTTTTCTCTCTCATGGCAATTCCTTGGCATGAGGTAGGGAAGGAATTCAAGGTAGGCCTTGTATTTTGGGGACTACAGGAACTTCTGGCAAAGGTGGGAGATCAACTTTTGGAACTTCTGGTAAAGGTTGATGCTCGGCTTTTGGTATTTCTGGCAGAGGGGGAAACTCCGCTTTTGGAACTTCTTGCAAAGGTGGAAGCTTGACTTTTGGAACTTCTGGCAAAGGTGGAAGCTCAGCTTTTGGAATTTCTAGCAAAGGTGGATGCTCAACTTTTGGCACCGGTAGTGCCGGTTTGGGTAAAGTTGGTGGATGCTCAACTTTTGGCACCGGTAGTGTCGGTTTAGGTAAAATTGGTGGGTGCTCAACTTTTGGAATTTCTGGCAAAGGTGGATGCTCAACTTTCGGCACTGGTAGTGTCGGTTTAGGTAAAGTTGGTGTTTCTGAATGAACTGGTGTGGCTTCATGAGCCTCTAGGACACGGCGAGATTCACCTCCAGTTACAAGGAGCAAAGTGATGAAAAATGCTAAGAAATTGGTCTCTAAAGCCATGATGATGCTCTGTTAGGATCTCTTTTTGGTTTGTGGTTTGATAGGTGATGGAAAAATGAAGAGAATGAGTTGGGGTATATATGAGAATTTTGCTTTGGTAGTTGGCTTGAAATCTAGACTTGTTTCTTTTGATGGTTTGAAAAATGCATAGTGGCAGCTAGGTTTCGTTGCTGTCAGCTCAACACCTTTTATTTAGTCCTTGTTAGTAGATGTACAGGTTTGCTGTAAGTGAGCTTTTCTTATTGTTATAATTGTATTTTTTTTTTGTATGTAAAAAAATAATGTGCTTGTGATGAAGCTTTTTTTTTTTTTTTTCCACTGTGTGATTGTTTCAATCCTGGTTAGTGATGTTTTGTTTTGTCAAATACATTATTATAATGTCAAACTGAATATAATCTGTACCAGTAAGATTGGTACCATTCGGTATCAGTACCAACTCAGATATAAATATCCTGTCCAAACCTAGCTGAACTAGTAAGATTGGTACCATTCGACATTAGTACCACTTGATTCTATATAAAATTAATTTAAAATTTTCTCATGTAGACACATCGCTTGTAAGATAGAAGGATTTTAACGGTTTGAATTTGTCATTAGAAATCAATCCGATAAATTTTAGAATTGAATTCACAAAGGGACGTATTGAACTTAGGAACACCATAGTTCTACTCAGAGACGGTGCCGACGGATAAAGAAAATAGCTAGGAGCCTAGGACCAAATAAAGCAGCTTCATCCATCCACTGTAACAGCTAAATTGATCTTTCACACTCCATTCGGAGTATCATGCAGTAGTGTCAATAAGTAAAATAAGGAGCCAAGTACCAACTCAGATTGCAGAACTAATGAATATTTTGTTTCAACACCTCCTCGTAGATAATAATTACAAACTTGCTAGATAGTAAATAATACATTGCACCAAAAGCAAAAATATAAGAAAAACTTTTCCTTCGAAATAGTTATACCAAAACTTTCAGTAAAAGCACACAATACAATAAATACAAAAAATGTAACAAAAATTGTCAGTGTGTAACAATTGCAGCTAGCCTACAATCCGTAACATTTTCATTAGTTGCTAATTCAGTGCAACTTGGCAAATAATTTTGGTTTCAAAAGGTAAATCTGGGTAGTTATTGCAGTTACTGCTAGAGACAATATGATATGTTTCCTTCTTTCACAACAAAATTGATGACATTTAATTAAACTCATATATTATATGCAATTGTTGTGTCGCTGTTTTCGTGTTATAGACCGACCCATGCGGAGTCGTCTCTTTGTCAGCGCATCCAGCAAAATATCCAAGGAGTTTTCAATTGTGTTTGCTTGTTTATCAAATCCTAGCCCCCCAAATTCTTCACGGAGGCCCAACTCAGAGAGGAGCCCTGCAGCTGCTGCTGCAGTGCAGGTACGGTCCCATGCTGGTTGCGGCCTGTAAAAGCATATCGAGCAAAATAGACAAACATGTGATTGGTAAATGAAATGCACAATGTTTACCAATATATTTGTTCTTTTGCACATTTTTTTATGTCTATTATTCACTTGAATAAGCAAACGTGAAAATCCATGATTTTTATCTTCATTCCTTTTTTTTCTAATTGATGATATGAAAGAATGGATTCAAAAAAAAAAATTCAAGACTTTTTTGTTTTTGAAAGAGTTTTTAAAATAGAAAGATGTGAAAGAAAAAATAGAACTCTCATTCAAAATATCTTAAAAGATAGTCTTCTTTGGTTGTCAAACAAAAACAATTTAAGTTAAAAGGTAAAAGGATTGTACCGTAGCTTGTGCATGACAGAGGCACCAAGCGAGGATAGAGAAATGCAAGGCAGATCCTCCTCTCCCCATATGGTTCTCCATCTCTCCTGAATGCCATGTTTAATACCATGACTATGATGAGTAAGTGTTAACAGCACATTAATTGAAAAGAAAAAAAAAACAATCTCCAAAAAGCTTGATTATTCTTTGGGAAAATTAGATCCATGCCACTCCAAAATGTTTAATTTAGAAAAATGCCACCCCAAAGTTTTTGTTTTGCTAAATACCACCTCAAATCACAATTATTAAGATCCATGCCCCAAATACTATATGAATGTATATTTTTTACTTAACAATTTACAGAATATGTATACTGACCAAAATAGCCTTATCTTCGAAACGGAGCAGATCAACTGCTTCTCTTTCGTTCTTTCTAAATAGGACTCCTGAATTGAAACTTGACATATGTTGATCGGCTCTTTCTAATTGGTACACAACTATTCGCTCTTTCTAAATACGTTGATTGGCGGTGGGGTGGGTGGTGATGAAAAGAGAAAGGAGGGAGAGAGAGTGGGAGAAGGAGAAATGGAGAGGGAGAGAGAGAGGAGGGAGAAATGGAGGGGAGTAGGGGTGAGAGAGACGGGAGGGGAGAGGGTCCAGTGGAGGAAGGAGAGGGAAGAGAGGGGGTGGGAGAGAGAGAGGAGAAGTATACGGGTGATCTGGGATGGGCCCAGGAAAGGGATGAGGTGGCGCTCGGTGATTGGGTCGAGTGGCGGGGAAGGGGGTGAGGTGTCGAAAGGGGATTGACGGGAGGAGACGCGGGAAGTGATGAGAGAGACGACAGAGAGGGAAGGATCGAGGGAAGGAGGGAGAAGGCTTCCAAGGGGTATTACAAAGTTGGGTTTGGTCAGAGCTCCCATTCTCTCATGGACATGGCAATGTTCTATTGGTCGATGTCGATACTCGCAGTTTCGTCGGAGAAGAAAAGGAGGGAGAGGAAAGGATATTAGCTTAATAATTGTAATTGGGGCATTTTTGGAATATACGAAAATACTACTCAAAATATATCATTTTCTGTATAATAATTTGTAATTGGGGCATTTTTCTTAATAATTGTGATTTGAGGTGGTATTTAGCAAAACAAAAACTTTGGGGTGGCATTTTTCTAAATTAAACATTTTGGAGTGGCATGGATCTAATTTTCCCTTCTTCTAATCATACCAAGAAAGATGTAGCAGCAATATTTGTTAAAATAGGGTGGTGCACAAGTAACGAGTTTGGTAAAATCATTTTCTCAAGATTGGAAAACTAGCAACAAAGAGAAAGAAACTCATGACCAAAGAGTGTGAGCACACCTTCAGCCTTTTGTACATTGCAGAAGAATTACTCCAAGTACCATCAAGTAAAATGAAGTTTAGAGGCTTGTCTTTATTTTCCTGTGGTTAGAAAAAAATGTCAATTCAATATAATTCACAAAAAAACAATCTGTCTTGTAAAGCAAATTGGCAACTATTTTTTAGATTCAAATATGTCTGTGTGCAACTTAGAACTCCAAAGGAGTCTTTACCTGTGCAAAGGGTCTGTCCAGTTCGATATCCTGAAGTGATTTGGGAGATGAATTTACATTTGGATAGAGAAGCCATATTTTGTCTTTGCCTGAAAAGAAACTGGTTTCACCATAAAATAGGAAGTAATACACACGGGATATGATTCAATTAAAAATCTTGATGGGAATCAAAGTCACGGAAATAAGAAAATTTGGCAGTTATCCCAAAATTCTGCTACACTAGCAACTGAAGTATCTTTCCTTACAATGTTTTCTATGCCATTGTAAGATTCAGTAGTACAGCAGACACAGCTTTATTAGCAATCAGTTTCTTTCTTTTGTTTTCTCTCACTTATGAAATACAGGAAACTAAAATGTAATGACTTTAGCCTCTAAGAAATTCCAAAATAGAACAACTCAACAGCCCCAAGACTTCACTAAGAAAGTGAAAATAATCAAGACAATTCCATGCAAATGCAAATGTAAAACCTGAACTCTTGAATGCATCCCACATGATTTCTTCCTGCTCCGGTATGCCATAAATACACATGGTAGCAGCTTGGATGCCAAATAACTGCCAGAGCAACTTTCCTGTGTTATTCTGGCGCAGAAAATCCTGCAACAAAAAACTATGTTAGATAGTGATCTACTCAGATTTAACAAAAAGGAAACACCAAAATCTACTTGTTTACACCTTAGAATTTTAAATGTTCAGCTTAATGCCTCAGCCTCAGAATTGTTATAGAAACCCTTCAATGATAGCCTAATACTCTAAATTAAGATTGTTTTCTGATAATTCATATAGCAATGAGTACATAAGGAGCCTGATAGAAAAATAAGTGCGGTAATGTGCAGCTTTACTCCAACTGAGTGCTTTATTAAAAAAGTGGCAAATTTTGGGGGGATAATTGAATAAATTGTGGACAAACTCCTGCTCAAGAGATGAACATGTTCTTAAATTAAGTAATTAAATGACCTTTGGATGCATATAGAGCCAAAACCTTATTCCCCTCCACAAATCACAAGGTGCCATCCTTGAGCACATGCAATCTTCTTTGGGAAGCCAACACTACAATTGATTTCACCAATGCTTAGTTGCAGGAATAGAACAAATATACTAGAAGTGACTTGCTTACCCTATATATAATAGCATACCTTCTGACAAAGATACCCCTTGCTTCCTAGTAAACGGCATGCCACTTGTCGTGCAGTAAAAAACTGCAACTTTTGTTCAGGGTCGTCTAATGTTTTATACACTGCTCTCTTTTTCTTATCATCTATAACCCTCAAAGTACCCTACAACAATATAAACAGAGACAGTCGTAATTGTTCAAAGAGGACAAATGGCTCTTGTTGCAATTACCTTATTCAAAAATAAAAACTCTTTTTGACAGTCAGTAAATTTAATGGGATGGGATCCCATAGGCACAGGTTCCTCCATTACAATTTCCGGAACCCATGGTCAAGAAACGCTATAGGAATAGATGGGAAGTGAGTGTTTGGATGCATAATGGAAATTGTCTTCGAGTATTACTATTATACTATTTTCTTCAAGTTTTTTTATGTAATTATGTTAAAAATATAGATAGCAATATATGAAATTTTGGATACATCACAAAATTAAACAAGAGGTAATAAAAGTAAATTGTTATTAAAGATAAATTAATATATTAATAAAAACTTAAAAGTAACAATAAATAATATCAATAAAATTATACCAAAAAACTTTTATAAAACAAAAAAAAAATGCACCAAAAATAGAAGATGACGAAATTTATTAGAAATATTTAAGAGATCATAGTTTTAGTAAACACTAAAAAAATTTTGATCAGTACATTTAATTACCAATGCTATAGTCATGCACTGTGAAATTAAAAGAATAAGATCAGATTTAAGTTATTTTTCCCACGGTTTCTCTGCTATTCTCACCATTCCCTGAGTTGAACCCACTCCAAGAATTAATAGCCGAACACATCATGGGATATAAATTCCAAGGTAATGAAATTTCCATGAAATCCCATGGTTGGAAAGACAAACTGACACATCCTCAGCTGTTTCAGTACATGCAGCTAATACCTAGAATTTTTTGTGGTATTCACAAGTGAAACTGAGCTATAAGCTTATTTGCATCCAGCACCAAGCAATGCTGCATATTTGATATATTTACAAATAAGCACCCAAACTTAGATTAATGTTAGGGTAAAGGTACATTTGCTAGGTATTGACAATTTTGACCGCAAGATACATTCATTATTTTTCAAAGCTATGGTAGAACTGAAATTAAGCCAAGAAATATCAAATAGTGGTGTGCAGATATATAAAAAATTTAAAACTACCTACTTGTGTAAGACATCATTGAGTTAACCAGATCAAATTAACAGAAAAAATAGTCACTTTTTAGCTGGGTTAAACTTGATTATAAGACTTTAAGAAGAAAGCTGGCTGCTGGTTGCAAATACCAGAAAGGTGGTACTACTTGGCATTTGAAAAGGCATCATTAATATTTGGTGAAATTTTTCAACACTCCTACAACAATTAACCCTGTAGAAAATAGGCAATTTTCACGAATAACCTTAATTTTGCTTCCCACGCCGCCAAATTTCATCTTGGCACCGAAGTCTTCCTCTAAATCCTTCATCTCCTTTATAGCCTCCATGACCATATCTGGTAAAGGAGAGCCTGTTCCCCATGCCTGCCACTCGCTTAGACTCACCATTTCCCCTTCTAGTGCTCCAATCCCTCCTTGACCCGTGGCAATCTCTTCCTCTCTCTCCTCCTCCTGTATAGACGACGAGGCCGCCATGGAAGGGGAGGCGGAGCTGAAGGGGGCTAAAGCGTGGTTTGTGCGGCTTTTGGGGAGGTTTACTGATGGCGGTGCACGGATTCGCGGAGCAAGTGCTCGGGCGGGGATCGACAGCATTTTTGTAGTTGCGAATGGATACGGTCCACCAACGATAGTGCGCCGAAGTGCGGCACAGGAAAGCTACATTGTTTGATTCGGATTCTGTACTTCAGTGTTCAGTTGTCCTGTTGTCCAAGGGCTAAAGCACAAAAGGTGATTTAAGTAGTCAATTAGCCATGGTCCTGAGACCCGACATTTTTATTAATTTTTTTTTTTGAAAAATAGGCAGAAATGACCTTCCATTATATAAAGCAAACAATATAGAGTTCAAAGTAAAAAATAGACAGAAAAAAGAAAACTACCCAATAAAACGTAAGGTCTGGATTGATCTCAGCAGTATACCCGACATCCTTAACTAGACACTGAACTCCAAGACTAAGCAAGAAGCAGTATCAAGGTTTCAGTCGTAATTATTAACACATCATCGACCCAAGGCCAAACTCAAGTACATCCAAACCTAAAAACCCAAATAAATAATAGATGTATCATATGCTAGAGTAACAACACCAGCAAAGAACACAAGTAGTCAGCATATCCTCAAATGGCACTAACATCTGCCAACAGTAGCATGGGAACACCCCAATTATTACAGTGAAAACAAGCAACGAAAGCAAAGATGAATAGTAAATAGGGACTGCCAAGCAATACTTATACCAAAGAGTGGTATCAAAAGAACTGGCAAGCCTCAGGTTGCAATTGGGACCAGAGGAATGGTAGTACCATGCGGCATGTCAATAGCTGGCAGAGGGGAAATAGATTGAAGGGGCACCATGTCCATGTCTTCAGGAATCCAAGCACGAGCAAAGTGTATCACATGTTGCTTTTTATTGCCTAACCAATAATCCAACAAAGCACAAATTAGCATAAGCATGTGTCTAATAGAAGGGACAGTTTTATTATCAAAACAAATTGAATTTCTGGTTTTCCAGACACACCAACAAATAGCACTGACAGCCATTAACATTGCCTCCCTTTCTTTGGGAGACAAAGACATAGCTAGCTGCTGAATGTGAGCCAAAGAACTCCAATCTCCATAAAAAAAAAATTGAAATTTACCTATCTAAAACCAAAGATGAGAAATATAAGGACATTTAAGGAAAATATTCCTCCGCATTGTTACAAAAGGGGCAAAGTGTATCCCCGTGTCATCCCTTTGTGACAAACACAGTTTTAGTAAGAATTTTATTTTGAAACAACAGCCACATAAATATTCTTATTTTCAGCGGCACAGGAACATGCCACCACATATCTGCATATTGAATGCGAACTCCTTTAAAAGAGAGAAAGTTGTAAAGAGATGATAGTACGTAGGCTATTTTGAATAGAAAATGTATATATAGTTTATGAATTATAGAATTAGAAATATTTTGAATGATAATTTGGAATTTGTATTGGTTTAATATGAATATTAAAACTTCTTAATCTATTTGATGATTTTGTTACTCTATATGAGATTTTACATAGATAATGTTTATTATTAGTAGAAATATAAAATATAATTTTTAAAAAGAAAAAAACGCTATGTATGAAAGCTTTCGTTATAGCTCCGCTATTAACTATAGTTCTTTTTTTCGTCTCCCCGCTACGCCGCTATAATCACTATTTAGAACCTTGAAAAAAAGACAACATATCATAAGATCATTAAATTTAGTTTATGATGGAAATTAATTTTTTATATGAATTTATCATGCTAACAAAGATGAATATAATAGTAAATTGAAAAAAAAAAAAAAACATAACAGATTTCTCACCGACCTCATACTCTTTATGTTATTTTTCATGAACTCCTGCGAATTATTAGATCATTTTCTTCGTAATTAGAGTAAATAAGTTCCAAACTACAAAATCAGAAATAAAATGTCATCAGGTGTGGCCGATTTGAATTCGCATCCTCTAAGATATCTCAAACTTTGCGTGACTTTTTGGAATGTCTCGATCATTCAAATACGTTTTGCACGAATCTCAAAACTCAAATAATACTGCCCCCCGACGTTCCCTCGAATAGGCACCGGACGCGTCGGTCACGCAAAAATTGAGATGTCTCATATGATACACACCCGGCATATTTGGTGAGCATTTAACTTGGGAAATAAATCTGTTGTTATTTCTTAACCTATTATTCCTATTCCAACCATTTAAAGATTTCCATGCACGAATTTCAAGAGAATTCTTTTTTTCATGCACAAATCTCGACAAAGGTCAACAACTGTGATTGGATAAACAATCATGTTATCCCATTGACATAACAACAGATTTATTTCCTTTAACTTGGAGGAGGGGAGGGGTTTCCACGTACTTTATAGTCACCTCCAAAATTGTGTTTTTTTTAAAGAAAAGTTTAAAATCGAGCTTTCATCTTTAAAATAGAGATTCTAGTCATCTAATTATATTTTAAGATTAAAACGATAGTTTTGTACTTTTAAATATTCATAAAAAATAATTATGTCAGATTTTTTTTTGAGTAAAGGTTGGAGGTCAAACCATCCAACTATTTAATAGTTTTGTTAGTATAACAAAGGATTTCCTTCATCTGAGTTTTGAACTCATGACCTCTCACATAGACCATGTGCCTTAGCCACTAGACCAAATTCTGTCAAATTTTAAACTTATAATCTCCTAAATAAAGAATATTGTCTTTAACAACTAATCAATAACTGATCCTCTGTGAGACTGTGACTTCCAAAATTGTTTGAACCAATCAATCAATTTCAAATAATAACTTTAACAACTATTATTTATCTACTTATGAGTCAAACCTTTTAGGACCCAACTTTTTAATCTTTTCAATTTGTTTTGCATATTAGTGACTGTTTCGGTTAATATTTTATGGAGTGTTTTTGATTTAAAATATAAATCCTCGACGCTACACAAAGCTCTCAATTTTTTTTTATTAAAATGGAGATGTCCGTGGTACAAAAATTACGACAGTAGGTTTTTTAGGTATGATTTCTTACAAAATTAAATGTTTACGGTTCTATTTAGGAATCCGATATTATTCAAATGGAATATCACGATTATGTTATTTTAAATTTAACCGTTGAATTTTTTATGCGGTCAATACAGATAAACAGTTAGATTTACAGTCTTCTGAGATATGAATGTTTACTTCCAAAATTAAATATATAAAATAGATTTTAAGCACAAATTTCAAACAAACAAAAATACTATAAATCAGACCTCATTAATTAATTTAGACTGATATAAATTAAAATAATCAATATAGACGGCTTAAATGCACCTGATCTGTAACAATAATAAAAAAGAAAAGAAAATCAAACTCTTTGAGTCCAGAGTCAATCCCGTGTCGGGAATTCAGATCCAATGAAGTAACTAAAAAAATGGATTTTAGATCGAAACCGTTTGATTCAAATCTGTGGTTATCCATTTAGAAGTAAAGTGCACACATCTTGAGTGACAGATTCAAATTCCGAGACAATCCGAACGACGGATTTAAATCGGACGGTCCCGATCCAAAACCCAAAAATTGGGTTACTTTAGAGGATCCGGACCCCTCTTCTCCTTGCGGTTTTAACAGAAGATCATATACTGTCTCGTTATGCGTTCCGATAATCCGATTTGAGATTAGATAAGGCCTAACGCTAAAATCGCTGCGCTTGCTTAGTCGCTGACAAACCAAACCCCAAAAGTGAAGCTCTAGAAAGACTAAAACCCCAAAGAAATCGCATATAATTCAAAAAATAAAGGTGAAATAATAACAACAATGGAGCGATCCCGTCCCAAGCGAGGTTACAACTACGATCCGGACTCCAGCCCTCCTCCTCCGCCTCGCTCTAGACCCCGCTACAACGACAACCGCCGCCGCCCCAATCACCACCACCGCCGTGGAGGCTCTGACGATCGCCGCCCCCAACATCCCCCTCCACCGCCGCCATTCATACCTCCTGCGGTTGGGACCGACGGCGGTCCACCTCCGGGCGCAGCAGTAACTACATTTTACCGCATTCTCTGTCCTGATTATAAGTGTGAAGAGGTCCGAATTGGTATCTTATTTCCATGAACATCAGTATATAATTATATAAGTGTGAAGAGGTCCGAGTTGGGTAAACAATTAAAAAAGAACCAATCTCCTCTACTAATTGCTGAACATCTTAGGTTTTATATTGTGCTGAATTACATTTTTGGACCGGCTTTGATCTTTGGGACTAATAATCTAGAGGTAATGAAAGAAGTTTGATTGGGCTGCTTTCTTTTAACTAATCAATTAATTTGGCATCTGAAAGATTGGATAAGCACTTAACTAGCCGCCTCCTATATGATTATGTGTTGTAATATACAAGCCTGTTAGACTTTTGTCAGGTTGGGATACTACACAGTATGCAGAATTTACAAATCTGTTACAAATTTACATAGTATGTGCAATGTTTTGTATGCAGTATATCATATGCTATACTGTCTGAAAGCCTGATAAACACTTTATTTTGTCATGTGGACCTGATTACTTTTAAATATTCCATTTGGTTTTGAATTTGGAAGCTTATAGAAGCACTCCTAGCCTTCTCCTCTTTGATTTTAAATTACAAAGCTGTTAGAATTTCTCAGGTGTTATACCAATGCTGTGTATAGTGTACACAATATGAATTTGAGCTTGTCTAGTCAAGTGATCCTGACATCAAATAATGCACCTCCTATTTTGAATTAACCAGCTCCTTGGTGAGCCAATTGGACAAATTCAAGCACAGACCCATGCATGGATCACTGTGCATCGTCCTACACCAGGCGACTCAGAGCGCGTTATTGAGACATCCGATAATGTGCGGCGAGAACCTGATGGACGGCCCCCACAATTCTCTCCTGCCCAGGATGCACTTCTCCTAGTGCACCGGAAGATAGTAGATATGCCAGACTGTGAGGATGTCAGAAATCGAGATCGAGATCGAGATCGAGAGAGGGGTGATGATGAGGATGGATTATCTAAGGTTACATCCCGCATGGTTATTCCTAGGCTACACGTTGGATGCTTGTTGGGGAGGGGAGGTCATATAATAGAGCAAATGAGGAAGGAGACCAAGACTCACATTAGGATTTTGCCGAGGGATCACAACACACCAGGGTGTGTTTCAATGTCTGAAGAGATTCTTCAGGTAAATCCTTAAGAGTAAAAGTAAAAGTAAAATTGGTTTGCTTGGCATGCAAATATTTTAGGTGAGGTTAAAATTAATATTCGGTTTGTCCTATTGGCTTTTCTCAATTTTGTTTTTGACCTTTTACTCTAATATGAATCTTGCTATTCCGGAGGAAACTAATGAACTCAAGAAACATATGTGAGCTTATAAAGTAGGCAAAGAGACAATTCAGCATCTCATTTTTATTTTTTAGATTTAAAAGTTCTTCTATATGTTCATGTTTGGTTTATTTATAGTTTGTTTAACATGATCCAAAATAACACATAACACTGGCCACATCCTTGTCAATGGCTAATTATGACAACTTTGTATTTGTCACCATAGGTAGTTGGAGAGCTGAACCCGGTAAAGCGCGCAATAGCCATCATATCTGACCGATTAAAAGAGAGCTTGCACCGGGATCGCAGTTCCTTTCGCGAGCGAGACCGCCAGTTCCCTTCAGAAAGTGATTATATACCCTCCACGCAACATCTTCCAGCCATAGAGGAGAGATATTTTGATGGACCAGACAGACCTAGGAATGAGTTTGATTCCAATGGTGGTCCTTTTTTGGAGTACAATAATGAGCAAGTCAATTCATATGAGGCTATTGTGTTTCGGATTCTCTGTCCAAGTGAAAAGGTTGACGTTGTCATGGGAGGGCCCCCACATGGGATTTTGGACATGCTTCGCTCTGACGTGGGAGTTGATGTCATGATAAGTGATCCTGTTGCAGGCTGTGATGAGAAGATTGTTGTTGTTACTTCCCAAGAGGTACATTTCCTTGCTTTCATTGTATATTTTGTAAGAGCTTTTGTGGCTGATAAATAGCAGGTAAACTTGCTGACACTTGATCTAGCTTCACTTGCTTAGTGTAAGAATGTTTGGTTTAATGAAACGATCTACTTCACTTCACAACTGTATGTGTTGTAATTTAACTGTGCCTGCTTTGGCTCACAAGCTGTATGTGTTGTTCAGTAATGATCTAGGTTAAGAAAAACTAGGCAAATAATATAAGAAAAATTACCTCATGATTTTGTAATTTAACTTGTCTATACCATATTTCTCTTTCTCAGGGTCCAGATAATGAGCTTTTCCCTGCACAAGAAGCGCTGCTCCACATCCAGACTCATATTGTAGACCTGGGGCCTGACAAGGACAATGTCATAACCACGAGGCTTCTAGTTCCTTCTAAGGAGATTGGTTGTTTTGAGGGGCGTGACGGGTTGCTATCTGAGATAAAGAAATCAAGCAGTGTGAATGTGCAGATCTTGCCGAAAGAAGACCTCCCTATGTGTGCTTTGGACTCTGATGAGCTTATTCAGGTACTTTCAAAGTAGCAAAATTCTAAATTTTCACTACTACTGTATTATTGACATAAAAGAAAGACAAACTACTCAAGAGTATTTTGGGTGTTCAGTTCTTAAGTGGGGTACATTGATGTGAAAGGGGTTCTCTTAGCATAATTGCAAGATTCAGTTATGTATTGGGCTACTTGATAGATGCCAGATTGCTTAAGGGCGTCAAAGGAGAATTATGAATAGAATCTTACAATTGTCTGTAGTACAACTGTATCACACCTCAAATATATGAACTACACTGCAAAGTATTTTGCATGTACCCTATTGAAGCACCGGACCTTCCTATCCAGTTTTCAGAAGTACCTGAAGTGTTCCTCGTTTTAATATAATAATTTTAGTAACCATTTGTGTAAAACAAAATATCACAACATGTTGGTGAATAGGAAGCGAGGGGTGTGTACAATATTCTTTATGTTTTGATGATGGGCGTGTATGGAAACTCTTACATTGGTACTGGTGCCTGGTGGGCACTCACCTCATCTTGTTGGTGGTTATATGGTATTTTGATGATGTGCTAAATTCTTCTGACATGATTATGGTTCAGTATACTAAGATACTAAGAATGGCAATAATTTCTTCTAGATTGTAGGGGAGATAAGAGCTGCCCGAAATGCGCTCGTGCAAATAACTGCAAACTTAAAAAGTTATCTCTTCAGGGATGCTTACGAGCCAAATTATATGCCACAGGCACCATACCCTGGGCCAAATAATGATGTGATTTCTACTTCCATTCGTGAGGTACACCATCGAGGTGAGAATGCTCCAATGGCCGCCTATCCACGGACACCATTACCTGGGGGTCCATGGCATCCCAAGGTAACTTCTCTCTGAATTTTCCTATTTGATTATTGCTGAAAATAGCAATTAGCCACTAGTAATATTGCTGTTCATGTTTGGACTGAATCCTATTTGAGAGCTGAGCGGATTGCATTTGCCCGGTTCATTTCAACTATGTTACCAATATTTTAAATGTGAGAAGAAGTACATCTGAAAAGGGAGGATAATCTTCTTAGGTGCTAGGTTGTAAGGCTTGGTAACAGCAAGTCGCTGTTACTGTTGTTTTGAGCAAAACTAGTATGGTCCAATGATTGCATCAATCTACTTTGCTGCTCTGTGTGTTAGGATGTGGGAGGTAGTGCAAGTGGTTCTTTCGAGCAAGAAGCGAGTAATGGTAGCGATGACTTAGGAAGACAAAATAGCTTAAAGAGGTATGAACTCCTTGTTTTAAGAATTTATGATCTTATATTCTTGTGTGACATAATTAATCTCCATTATTCTTGTATTCCTTCATAGTTATCGGCTAAAACTGATCTGTTATAACCTGCCATTGTTAGAGTTTCTGTACCTATTGTGACGAGAAGCACTCTTGAAGTAGTTATCCCAAAGATTGCTGTTGAAATACTTGTGATGAGATCCAAGAACAAGCTAGCTCAAATCAGTCAGGTTAATATGTTGTATTTATTTCATTTTATACACTATGATGCATGTTTTGAATGAATAAATTTGAGTGAAATGGTTATGCAAACTGTAAACAGATTTCTGGAGCAACTGTCAACCTAGTTGAAGACACACCTGACACAACTGATGGAGTTGTTAAGATATCTGGAAGCCCGGAACAGGCTGACAAAGCCCAGAGCCTACTTCAGGGGTTCATTCTAAGCAGTGCGTCTCTCCCTCTCTTTCTCTCTCTTCAAACCCTTGGCAGCATTTACCTAGAATAATTTCATTTAACAAAAATAAAATTACATCCATCATTCTACTTCTACATCACAACATCAGCCACATCAATTGCATCAACAAGCTACCTTAGCTCCCAACATCAACAGCTATCAACATACAAACAATAAACCACACAACAAACACTTTACAACAATAATAAAACAATGGATTGACAAACCTTTAAACATTTTAGTTACTGCAAACATTTAAAGTTTTAAACCCTCCTTTTCACTGTATTATTTTTTTTTCTTTTCTTTTGAAAACTGCAGTCCAAGATGATATTCCCTGAGCTAAATGTAGTATGTTTTTGGTGTTAAAGAGCGGAAACTGTTTTGTGGTAGCTCCGAGTACAGAAGTTACCTTTTTGTTTCTTTCTTTGGGAAACAGTGGCAATCGTAGTCATAAATTAGGGAAGTGAAGGGGAAGATGAACTTTAAAAAAATGCTCCAATCACTTCTAAAGCCCCATCTAGGTCATTGAGGTCATCGGGTATCTATATGGAAAGCAAGCTTCATTGGCAATGTTACAAATGAAAGAAAATCTTTCCAGTATAATCATCTCAGTAACAATTTGTATGTACAGGAATATTAAATTGTAATTGTTTATTTGTACCATTGTAGAGAAAATTTTGTATCCAGCAGGTCCTCCCCAATATTGACAATCCGTCTTATCCGTTTCAGTTAAAATGAACACAAATCACCACATAAGCGTAATGGACACTGCATGTTGTGTGTGTGTGTGTGTACGTTTCAGTTTTTTTTTTTTTGATATTCAAGAGCCCATAAGCTGTACCAGTACATCAGTGACCTATTATATCAGCACCAGTCACAACTGATCTACTTCCTCTAGCTAATACATTAGTAATGAGAAAAAGAGGAAAACATCAAAACTCTATAACAGCTATGGTAAAAACATAGGGAAACTATAACCTATATAATTCCATCCCTGTAATCTTTTTTTTTTTTTTTTTTTGCAAGATAATCAGTCTAAAACGTTTTGGCTTCTATGATAAAAATATTTTCGGTGCTTTTCAAATATTAAAATACTTCTGTAAAAGCGCGCCAGTCCATACCAGTTGGGTTATTTGCACTAGAGTCTGACAATATTTGTTTTAAAAGTAAGTGCATGCAGTGAAATCTTCCTTTCGAATCCATACCTAAACGAAAAGATTCACAGCATGATGTGTATGGTAGCAACTGGATTTCTTCGTATGATCAATGAAAAAGGGTACACGAGTAAGACTAAGGATCACTTTTCAAAAGCTCTAACTTTTATATCACGGCAATTCATGCATTAGAAGTTCGATTAACGCCAATTCTTACGGTGGATTTATTTGTTACACGTGCCTATCTAGTTTTTAATCAGTTTGTGCCTTGGGAATCACAAATAAAGCTAAATCATATGATCCAACTATTAACATAAAACATGCTCCGAAAGAATTTTTTTTACTAGTATACTTATTCATTTCATCAAATCAAATTAGAGAAAATACCAATTTCAGTTCGGTTACGGAAATAGTGACTTCAATTTTGATTTTAGTATTGGTACATATTGGTGGTAGATAATCTATACTTCGACAACTTAAATTAAAGTTAGAAATATTTTAAAAAGGTAATCTCATGAAATCTTTCCTCAGTTTGTGCCTCAATATATGTAAACAATAAAAAAATGAAATATATCCTCAAATAATTATCAATAATATGCATAGAAAAATAATATGTACAATAGATCTTTATAATAAAGTGAATAAAAAGAATCTGCCATATGTTTGTTTTCATCATTCCATTTTGTATTATCATTGCTGCAAGTTCGGTTAACAGAAAATATTGTACGGTACTTTCAATTTCAAGTTAAGAAACTGCTTTTGCAGCATTTTCATTATATGCGAATAATTGTCGCTTTTTTCTTTATGACAGGAAACGCAATATATCAGAATAAATGCTTCCCACCACAATCTAATCAAGTATTGCGATATTTTGTTGTGATTTCTTTTCTTGGGTTTATCAGATATTTTAAAATTTATAACAACATTTTTTCTATAGTCTATAGTCTATACCTTACCCACTTTACTATCTCCTTTTCATGTGGAGGAACTTGTTCTTTCATAATTTAAGATAAACAAATCAACAACTAGAATCCTATAAAGAAAATTCTTACTCAAATACTGATAAGTCATCTTTTTCCAAATTACTGATAAGTCACCAAATTTTGTTTTATTCATTAAAGTGCTCATTGCACTTTGACAAGTCTTGCATATACTATATATACTCCTCAAAGTTTGGTAATTGAAAGAACACTATTAATAAAATTATGTAGGAGGGGATACTATTTCTCAAAATTATAGGGGTAGAGGCGGGCAAACTTTCAAATTATGAGGTCAAATCTCTGAAGTTTCATATAGGTGTCAACCATATAAAATTTTTATAGAAAAATTAAAAATAAATGAGGATCACTTGACTCTCATTTTTTGTGAGTGGATGTGCCATGCACTGCACTATCATGCATATCAAATTATTACTATTTTTTTAAGAAAAAAAAGGATAATCAAGACTCCAGATTTCATTCAACAGATCATGGAGTTGTGATATTTGTGATTGTGAGCAAGTTACAAGAAAAAACAAGGAAAAAGTGAAAACAACATTGAAGTCTTTTACGCAACATTCATGCTAAGTTGGAAACCAGATTCTACAAGGCATGCAGATTTGGAGGGGCATCTGTCCGGCGCGGGGGGGGGGTTATCTATTAGTTCCGATCGACTGTGGATGTGTAATTTATAATTCAGATTAAATTTAGAGTTAAAATTAATATACATTTTTTGAATTATAATTGGTAATTAAAATTATAAATTCAAGCATCAGAAATTACAAGTTAAAGTATTAGAAAGTATAAGTCAGCATTATTTTTTATTGAGTATCCAATTAGTTAATAAATTTAAATCCGATTTGATATTTTTTTGTCCCCCTAATAAAAATCCTAAATCCGCCCTGCATCTGGCATGCAAATATGAAAATAAATTTTGTTGCTTTGCATATTAATTAGGTGGCAAGTGACCAGTCTAATTTAATTCGTACACATTGACAATACAAAATGGATCCGACTCCCGCTGCTCTCCAAATAGGAGAGCAGGACCCTGCTTTTCCCAATATGACCGTTCATTTGTGTTAAGATTCGTGCATCAACAAAATTTAATGGTCAGATTTGAAAAAGCAGGGTCCTGCTCTCCTATTTGGAACTTGATCTATACAATTTAAGGAATCAAGAGAAAAAATTTCTGCTTTCAACTGATGATAATGTGCATGCAGTTACTTATAAATTGAAACTTTGTAGGAAAATGTGGCAAAATCTGATCTGATATGATCCAAACGACTCATCCGATTCGATCCAAATCTGATCCAAACCAAGTTGTTTAGAAAGTCAAACTGATCTGAACCCAACTTGGCCAGGTTGGACAACTCGAGAGCCGAATAAGAAGTGAAGTTGAACAAGTCGACTTGACTCGACAAATTCTCCGAAGTCAAATTGACCCGACCTGAACATGATAAGACTCATATGATCTCACTTCAAAAGTAACAAATCTAATTACTCAACTCGAATATTTCGCTTGATCCGATTCGAACCAAACCTGATCTGATTTTTTTTTGGAAAATTAAACTGACCCGATCCTAACCCGACCTGCACGAAACTCATACATGATTCAAAATTGAGCGACTCAAAATCTGAAATCCAACCTATCCATGACTGAACAATTTTCGGAAATGGACCGAAATGTGACGCCACCCGAACCCGACCCGACCGATCCGTGTGATTGCCACATCTATTTGTAGGGTATGAAAGATAAAAAATCACAAGTAAAATCATAAATTGCAGGTCCTTTAGTGATCAAGAAGATAGTTTTTAGATTAAGTTCCTATAGAGGTTGAACTTGCTAAAAATACCAAATTTGTTCCGAGACTTTTATTAAAAGCAAAATAAATCATGTATTTTTAAAGAACGGTAAAGTGATCTAACAGTATTACTTTTGCTGTTTGCAGATACGAATATTTTGGTAGGGCCTAGGTGCAGCTAAAAGGAAAAGGAGCTAGGCTTAAGAGGGGTGAAAGATACCGATGACCATTTAATATAGATGAAACATTTCTCTCAAAAAAATATACACAACTGCCAATATTTTTAATAATTTAAATAGCGATCATAACAACTGCTTTTAGTGAAGAGATTTGTTATAGTTACTGCTAACTAAAATTGTATATATAACTAAGCGTTCTTTCTATTAGATGTTTGTTTAGTGTCATAGCGGTAAATTAGCAAGTGTCGTTTTAGTACAAATAACATATTTTTTACCCTCATTAAATGGAATTTAGTAATGTTGTTGTAAGTAATCTATTTCTCTATTTGACTAATTTGTAAAATATAGAAACATTGAATTTTACAGCTTTTTTTGTTAAAGATGTTTGCAAGTTTAATTATTATATAAATCTGATTTTTAAAAAAACTAAAGACAAACATCAAGACATGATTCATGGTAAACACAAGCTAGATGGACTGATTGGATGTTGAATCATGAAGAGCATGAAGATTACTTTACTATTTTAATTTTATAAATTTGTATTTATATCTGAAAGTATGATAATGTAGGTTTGAGGTTGTGACTGTCTGAATCCAATCGTTACGACGATTGATCTGACATTACATAATGGTAGAAATCCGTAACTTCAAAATTCAAATTTATCCAAGCAAGTCCAAAACGGAAATAAAGCACAAGAAAAAAAAGGCAAGCCCTAATTTTGCGGATCTAGAGATCAGTCGTTATGATGGTTGATCAACCATCATGACGCTTGAGGATGAAACACTATATTTGTTTCCTTTTTTTTATGAGATTACTTGATATCTCCTTATAAATATAGGGTTTGATTGTTTTTCTTTACAATCAATACAACAGCCTTTGAGCTGCTACTTTTGGATTTTTTGAGAAGTTTAATCTTGTCAGTTGTTGCTTGTGCTTAAACTTATCAGTGTTGAGATAAGAGTGAAAGTTAGAGAATGTTTGTTGAACTTAGAGTTGTTGTGTTTGTCTACTTGAGCTGTTTATGCTCCCTTTTCTCTGGACCGAGTTGACTACTCGTGTGTTGTGAAGTCTCACCGGTTCCAACTTGTATTTCTTTCTTACTGGGTAATAGAAAGACACACTAACAGTCGGTCGCAATGCTCCGAAGACCTAGGCTTTTAGTTACCGAACATCAGTACCATCTCCTGTGTCAACTCTCTTAACTCTATCTATTTACTTTAATTGCACATTATATTTTAAGTTATTGATTCCGTCAAAAACTGCATACTTACACAAGATATATTTAAACTTGAATATCTAATCGAATAGAGTCTAAATTTAAAAAGCTCTATATTCAGCTCCCTCTAAGTACTGTTAGAGACAACAATTAATATCTCTCTGTTTTAATTTATATTACTAAGTCCATATTTTATTTTTTAAGGGATGGAAATGAAATGGAGAGGAGGTTACATCGGTTACACCTTAAATTGGAGGTAAAAAAAAGTTGAACAAATGAATACAGCAATTTACAAAATATTAGAGCAATTTACCTCCATTTTTCTCCACCAATCTCCATTCAACTTGTATAATTCAACTCAAAACAAGATTAATCTCGACCTTTTCTACTTTTATCTTCCCTTCCTCTCCCTCCTCTAACTAAATTACAGAACAGATCTTTATTGCATTTATTGAGGCTATAACTTTTTTAAAAGCGTAGATGATTAACATACTTATATGTTTTTTTATTTTAATTTATTTAAGTAATGTAATCATATAATTTATCCTTATTATTATTAGACAATGTTGATTTAACTTCTAATTTCCTTATTTTGTGGTAATATAAAATGTTTAACTTGTTACTGCGATGCTACTTAGTATTTTGATTTTTTTTTTTATAAGTTCACGGCCTACAAAAAAAAAAAAAAAAAAAGATTGAATAATTGATATGAACAGCATCCGCTAAATGCCCACTATATACCAAGTAGAACCACATAGTAACTATTCACCGCCTTAAATCCACTATCTAATATTTAGAGTTTTGGTGCCACCAAGGATGCAGGTATTCACATGGCTTACATATTACGGGAAAATCTTTACTGAAAAATCAATAGTTCGGTTTCGGCTCGGCGGAGATTAAAAATTCGTGAATCACGTATAATTAGAATTAAAAATTCGTGATTTGAGGTTGTGACTGTTTTATTTAGCTTTATTTTTTGAAATCTATTCACTTAGCGGGCCGGCCCCAAATTTGAAAATTAAATCATCTTTTTTTTTTCGTGTTTTTATCGCGAATAATTCGTGACTCGCGTTTTATTCGCGAATAAAATGTATTATATGTTTTTTGCGTTTTATTCGGAGTTCGGTTCATAAATATAAAAAAAAAATTGAATAAAACGTCAATATATTGCGAGTCTTGTTACCATGATAATAATCTAACAAAGGGGGGCTGGAACATGCCTAGCATGTGTTACATGTGTTGCAATGCTGAGGAAACAATATTTCATTTATTCTCAGATTGTTCTTTTGCTTTAACACTCTACAACAATTTAGAAAGAGCTTTTGATTTATCATCTCATGACTGGAAAGCAATATTTCAAAAAACTCAAACGCAATACTGGATAATGGACAACAGATTACAGTTAAGGGTTAGAGAGATCATTTTACTTGCAATATTCATAATATGGAGGGAAAGATGTTCAAGAATCTTCAAAGATGAGAAGAAGAATCTAATAGAACCAGTGTTGTAAAATGCGGTTCATGCGGCCGCATATGCGTATGCAGTCCGATTCCGCATAAAATTTTTCATGCAGTCTCAAATATGCAGCTTCGCATATGCGGCCGCATATTGGGTTTGCATATGTCCGCATATTGGTTTGCATATGTGCGATTGGGCTGTATATGCCCGCATATTGATCTGTATATGTGTGAATTTATTGTTTGAATGATTTTAATAGAAATATATTGCATGTTTTGAGTGAAAATAAATTAATATATAGTTTAAAATCCGCATATGTAAGTCCACATGAAATTTTGCATATGTGGCCGCATACCGCATATGCGGTATGCAGTGGCCTTCCGCATGCATGAACAAAACCGCATTTTACAACATTGAATAGAACTGACGAGAGAAGTCAAGAAACAATGATTATTTTTACATTGAAACCGTACTTTTTTTTTCTGAAGAAAATGGCCGATTTAGATATGTTGTTTCTTTCTGTCTAGGCTTTCAGTCTTTTTTTTTCCCTCTTTCTTTAAGCCTTCTGGTTTTGTTTTAAAACTTTCAGACATTCAACTGAGTTGAATGTTAACTTCTCTGTAAAAGCAAGGTTTCCAATTAAAACCTAATTATCAATAAAACAAATAGGGACATGATTCCTATTTTCCATCAAAAAAATATATTTAGAGTTTTAATTGGTAATTTAATGCCAAATGAATCTATATTGTTTAATTTTATCGCGCAACGGTTACATATTTCTAATATATAGAAAAAAGGAGTAGAACTAGAGTGTTCTTAAGCCCACTCCGTGTTTTAATGAGCACAATTTCAAAATTTTAAATTAACTTTGAACAACAAATTTAAACAGTTGAAATTAATCTACTTTAATTCACAACTCACAAGTGATGTGTTTATATGTTAAATTTATAAATTTTCAATAATTTAATATAAAGTCAAGCGGTAAAAATGTATTAAAATTAACTAATATCATTCTTCTTCTTTACCGCTTCACTTTATATTAAATAATTTTAAAAATTTATAAATTTGACATATATACATAAAGTAAATTGATTTCAACGGTTTAAATTTATTGTCGAAGTCAATTCATAAAAAAAAAACTTAAAGCACTCGGAGAACTTAACAATTTTACTCAATGAAAAGAATAGCCCTAAGCTTCAGCCTCGTGTTTAACACTTTAAAGTTAATTACTAGATAAGAACATCATGCATTTTCTTTTTTAGTAAGTAAAGTAGGAGGTTAAGCTACCAAACTATTTAATATTCTTGTTATTACAACAAAATATTTTCTCTATCTAATTTTCGAGCCTATAACCTATCATATAGACATCATGTGCCTTTGTCACTAGCTCAAAGACTAATTCTTAAACACGTACTTAAAGAATATTTTTCTTTTCTTGATGAGACACTTACAGAATATCTTTTAGGACGAAAAAAATCATTACCTTATAAAAAAAGGGACAAGTGTGACTTACAGAAAATGATAGGTCTAATGAAGGATAAATAATAAAATTTAAATCTTAAACAACTTATTCATTTTTTTTTAGAAAATAACTTTTTATTCTTTTAAAGAACCAATCAGTAAGAATGTAGTGCAAAAATACACTTTATTGGGTACTAAATCGGCGGTTCCCTTGACAGAATTTACTGATGCAAGTTTACCAAATTGATTGGAAACCTTTTTAGGTATCATCAATTCAAGGAATATTGAAAAAATTGTCTAGAAGGGCCTTAATTATAACCAAATATTTTTGAGTAAAGTTGGAGGTCAAATCACTCTACACTTTAATAATCTTATTATTACAATTTTTTTTTCTTCGTATGAGTTTCAAATTCATGACATCTCACATAGGGGTATTCAACCAGTTGGTTCAGTTCAAACCGAACTAAAATAACCAAATCAAACTTTTTTTCGGTTTTTGAAAATTCAATCGAACCGACTGAACTAAAATAGCAAATCGAATTAAAACCGAACCGATTAAACCGATTTAAACTCCGGTTTGTTCGGTTGAACCGAATAGAGGAATAAATAAATAGTTTGGTTGAACCGAAAATAAATGGTCTCAAACTATTAATAAATGGTTTGTTCGGTTGAACCGAATAGAGGAATTCAATCTAAAAAAATCAAAACACGTAGATTCAAAACAAAAAAAAAAACCAAAATAATACACGAAATCTCAAATTATTAATAAAATCGGTCGGTTCGGTTTATTCGGTTTTGAGAATTCAAAACCGAACCGAACCATTTAAACCGAAATTTTCCGGTTTGGTTTAAAACTAAATAAACCAAACCATTTGATTACACCCTAATCTTACGTAGAGATTATGTGTCTTTGCTACTACACCGAAGACTAGTTCTTAGTTATAACTAAATATCAATAAAAAAAAAAATTGACAGAATAAAATACACCGTAGTATCAAATTTATTGACTAGCTAGAAGTTTATTTGCAATTATGAGCTTGTGTTAGTTGAATAGAAACACTGAATGCGGCATTACAAAATAGATGTATAGGCCATATTTAGTTGAAGCATAAGTGAAGAATAAAATTATGACTATTGTTCTTTATTTATAGAGCCAAATATGAATAACTTAAACAAACATTATAAAATAGATGTACGTAGGCCATATTTAATTGAAGCACATGTGAGAATAAAATTATGACTCAATTGTTCTTCATTTATGAAGCCAAATACGAATAATCTAAGCAAACATTATAAAATAGATGTGGGTCATATTTAGTTAAAGCATAAGATGTTGTATTTTCTTTTGTGAAAGATCATTTTTCTCACTCTAGCGGTCCATTTCTTGTTAGGACTGTCAGGAATTATGGCGATTCTGGAATATATTTTTTTGAAATTGAGAACTATTTGAAGAGTAATTGAGTAGTAATTGAATAGAAATAGTGTTATATGATTTTATTGTTGAATTTTTATTATTAATTGTTTTATTCAACAAATTGGTCGTTATATTTGGCAATATTTTTAGTACATATTTATTTTTGTTTAGTTTAATGTTTGACGATGTTTTTTTACATGTATATTTGTGATTTTGTAATGTTTGACGATGTTTCATGTTGGTTTTTTGAAACAATTTGAGTTATGTTTTGTTTTATTAAAGATTCATCCAAATAAACTAAAACATAAGAAATACTATAATTCTAACATAAAATATTAAACATAAAGTACCAAACATAATGGCTGTCTTTTATCTTATAGTGGTTGTCTTTTATATTCCACTGGTTGGTATTTCATATTTTTTAAGTTGTATTTCATTCTCTTCTAGTTGTCTTTTTCATCATCTACTAGTTATTTTACATTTTTTACTAGTTGTTTTCATTTTCTTCTCCGTACATATCCGTCTAATATTCGATCCATATCCGTATTCAAAAAATAAAAATAGATAAAAATATGATTTTACCACTCTCTGTATCCGTATCCGATCGGTATCCGTTTGCACCTTTGGCGATTTATTAGGCACCGCCTTTATATCACATATATTTCATTTTAGATAATGACAGAGACATTCGAAACTTTACAACCCAATTACGTTATGTAACACATTTTATTCTTGGAAAAGATATTGTACAACACATATAACGCGATGAGCTGTGCAGAGGCTTTGAGATACATAAAAGTCGCTAAGATAAGAGCATAAAAGTGTCGGATGCAAAATAGGAGCAAATATTTTTGGGCACATGGCAACCCGTCCGATGCAACATGGCGATAAAAGTTTGACAATCGTCGCCATGTTTCCTCCAGTTTTTCTGTGGCATATACTGAATTAGACATTCAATTTTAGATGCTAAATTAGAAAATTTTCAAAGTGAAATTTTAACTATTAAAATACAAAAACACATTTAGCAATTTATAATTTATAAGAAACCGAACTATACTTTTAAAATAATAATATTCTACAAATTTTAATATGCATAAGAGGAGGGATCTTCTTACATCATTTTTTGGTAACACTGAATTAAATCCTACATTTTTAAAGTTCAAACAGTTGATCCAAACCGTTCAACATGTTGGATATATTAAAATGTGCTTGCAGATCAAATTTTACATATGTTGATCTTTTTAACTATTTATTAAGATAGGTACAAAAATTCAATTATCTGAAAGCAACGATTTTGTAAAATACTTAATAAATAGTAAAAAATAAATAAAAAAAACGTAAAATTTGATCTATAAGCACATTTTAATATGGAGATCATGTTGAACGGTTTGGATCACGATTGTTTGGACTTTGAAAATTTTAAAATTAGATGATGTAATTTGATGTCACAAAAAAATAGTGTAAGTAGATCTCTCCTCTATATATAATTAAAATTATAAAATCAAGCGACTTACATTAAGATCCGTCCTGGTTCAATCTGTTGTATTTAGCAAAAAAAAAAAATATTGATATAATGATAATGTAACTATATATGTTAGTTAAGGCCGGGGTTAGTAGGATTCCTGCATTAATTTTAGTAATACAATGGGCTTTCATGCCTTTTATTTAAAAAATAATGTAACTATGTTGTTCATGATATTTATAACAATATTATACTAGCATAGTTACATATTCCATGTGCTAGGTAAACCAAGAAAAAACATTTAATCAATGGTGAAGCTTGAGTTCACAAATGAAGAGTGTAAGCAACGCGAACTAAATAATCATAATATAAAAACATGAAGCATTTTTCTTCCTCAATATTTATCTTATTAAATCATCAAAACCGATCTATTTTATGATCAGTGATGTGTTTATATGCTACAATTTTTTTTAATTTATTTAAAATAGCTTAACCTTTATTTACTTTGAATAGGGGTGACAAAAAAGCTCATAGCTCGTGACTTGATCATGACTCGTATCTGACTCACTCGTTAATTAATAGTTCGTTCCACTACAGCATATAGGGGTATCAGCGACCGGTATTTTTGGTCGCTGATACCCAAGGCGCCGGTCGCTGATACTATATTTGGTCGCCGATGCCAATTTTTGGTCACTGATGTCCCGGTCGCTGAAAGTTCTGTCGCTGATGCTTGTTTGATGACGTCACCGGTCGCTGAATGACGTCATCCCGGTCGCTGATAGGTCATCAGCGACCAAACTCATTTAGTCGCTGAAGGTAACTGGTGACGTCATGTTAAGTTATCAGCGACCAAAAAATTTGGTCACTGATACTTTGTACTGGTCGCTAAAAGTCTTTTTAAAAAAAAATTGTTTCTGATGATTTTATGTTTGTATTTGTTTTATTATTGATATTTCGCCATCGCTGTTTAGAAATTATTATCAGACGTACAATCGCATCGATGAAACCGTATACAATCAATATAAAAAACACATAAATAATCAAATAAAAAACAATCAATATAAATAATGCATAAATCGATCATATATATAATCAACATAAATATGACATGATGCTAAATATAAATATGTCAACCTAACATAAATATCTAAGTACCAAACATCAACCTATGTTCTAAACATAAATATGGGTAAATATGCCAAACAGAAAAAATCTAAGAAGTACCATTTATGCTGAGATCCGACCAATGGTCCTCGCCATCATCCTCGTCCTCATCCTGAGGATCGGACATCGAGGCATGGTCCGAGCTCGAACCTCTCTGTCAGTTGTTTAGATAATTAGAATTTAGGGAATAGCATTTCTAATAGTGATTAACTAAATAGTGATTGCTGCTCTAATGTTTTCTTTAAGCATCTGGAATATAAATGCTAAATTTCCAGAAATTACACAGACACTTTTAAAATAGCATTTCTATATGATTATTTTAATCAATATTTCTGATTTTTAGGACTAAGTAGCACCCCCACAGTTCAAGCAAACAAGCAAGCACACACAAGACAAGCAATTCAATTGAGTCGGAAAATAACATAAACCCGAACTTGCATTTAACAATTCAAGTTCTACGAATTGTCACGACGTAATTAAAAAAAATCAGTCAAGGCACAATGGGGAGCTCGGCTCCTTGTCACACATCGAAAAATCACAGAAATTACAAAAATTAAGTATACATTGGGCCTTACCCGAGTTGTGACGCTCGTCGGTACTAAGGTTACCTTCTCGCACCTCGTCTCGCAACAGCTTTGAGGTCCATGAGTACAGGCCAGTCACCGGAATCAGAAATTGGGACAACACACCAGCAACAAAAAAAACCTCCGTTGGTTATATTTTAGCACCAGCAACAAAAAAAACAAAGAAAAACGGAGAGAGAGAAAGAGACGGAGAGATACCGAGAGAGAGAAAGAGACAGAGAGATTCCGAGAGAGAGTAAGAGAGAAGAGCAGCGGATGGATTTCGTCGTCGGCGGGATCGATTTCACAAGGCGGAGGGCTTCGCGGGTTTGTGTCTAAACCTAATTTCGAAAAACGTGCGTCAGGAAAGAAGAAGAAAGGGTTTGGCAGGGGGTTTTCAGCGACCGGTCCGATGATACTCAGTTTTGCTGTAGTGTTCGTTACTAGACCGAGCTATTAATCAACCAGCTTGTCACTAGCTCAATCTAGAATTAACAAGTTCAAGTTGGGGCCTAGCTTGCTCGCGAGCTAACTCGTCTAGACATCAATTTGTGAATTTGTATGAATTTGTGTGCATTTTATTTTGTCCAGCTCGGTTCAGCTCAGTCCAACTCGGTTCAAAAAATTTGTATAATTTATTTTCTTTTTAAAACAAGGTCCAAACAGACCCAGTTTGCCAGCTCTCGAGTTAGCTCGGTCTAGCTTGTGATGATTTCAAGCTGAGATTTCAGCTCGGACTCCCTATAGTCAACTCGCTCGTGACTCAGACGAGCCAGCTCATAACGAGTTCAAGCTGGACCCAACTCGTGACGAGCCAGCTTATTGCCACCTCTAACTTTGACAACTTGACTATGTACTAAATGAATATGAGAATTTATAAATTTAAAATGTAAATGGATCACTCATAAAATAGATCGGTTTTAATAGTTTAAGTTACTTTTGTTGTTGAAAATTGATTCAATAAATAAAATTTTGAAATTAAACTCATAATTTTTTTTCATAAACTTGAGCACATACAAGCGTCAGTCGAAATTTTGAGACAATATAATCAGATGTTATACTGCAATATTACAAAAAAAAAAAAATTTGGGGAGGGAATAGAGCCTACTGTTGCTAAAAATATGCAGAGAACAACATAATTGCAACCATCTTTTGTTTAAGTCATTTTTTTTTATTATTAATATAAATTGTAGAAATGAAGAAAATAAATTGAAATTGTAAACTATATGAACTAGAAAGTTAAAAATAAAGAATATATATAAATATTATTTTGTGGTTCATCGACAATGTTTGAAATATGTTATGAATCTAGTAATGTAAAATGATGTAAAAATAATCACAGACTGCTTGCATATAAAAAAAATGATTTATACTAAAGTTCTAAATAGCAATTATAGTAGCGTAGCGGAGAGACGAAAAAAAAAACTATAACGAATAGTGGAGCTATAGCGAAAACTTTCCTACATAATGTTATTTTCTTTTTAAAAATTATATTTTATATTTCTACTAATAATAAACATTATCTATGTAAAATCTCATAGAGTAACAAAAACACCAAATTGAATAACAAGTTATAATATTCATATTGAACCAATACAAAGTCCAAATTGTTATTCAAAATATCACTAATTCTATAATTCATAAACTATAGATACATTTTCTATTCAAAATATCTCTAATCCCTAATTCCTGTTTATTAATATAGCCTTTTAATTTAAAGAAAAAAAATCATGTAATTTAATTTTGGTTTGGACTTTAAAGGCCATTTAAATTGAAAAAAAAATAGAAAAATAAGTCCATGTAGTATAGCGAACCGCTGTTCCGCTATGAGCTACGCACTATAGCGGCCATAGCTCAATTAGCGCAGTTTTAGTCCGTAGCTTAGCTTATGAGATCCAAAACCGCTATAGCGGCACTATAGCTTGCTATTTAGAACACTGATTCATACACAATATTTGCAAACTTCTTATATATAATTTTCTCTCAAATTTCATTTTAATTATATTATCAAAGAAAAACGAGTAAAACTAGGGTGTTTTTACAAGTTCACCAAGCATTCAAACACTAAGGACTTGTAAAATTTGATCTGTACAGGCAAAAAATTCCGAAATTTTTATTTATATCATATTTAAAAAAATATTTAACCACTTTTTCTACAAAATTATCAACTTTCTTTGACGCCACAGTTTGTTGTACATCGGTATTTGACCATAACAACAACGATCTTGTCAGCTTGGATACTCAAATCAACATCGTTTCTCATGTGAACCGATATGCAATCGGCAACTATAGCAACCAACAACTATGCATGATCTATTCTTGTCGCATCGGCGTGACATGAATGTTTTATTGGGCATCTAGATACATGCCATGGTGTACCGTAACCAGTGGCAACAACAGATATGCACCATCCTCCTTACTCTTCAACCTAAGTCTTCCCTTGTCATTATGTGTATTTTTAATCCCCTTGTTGCAATGAATGTGAAACATTGCAATTGCATCATTCATTTGCTCTTTTGAAAGATTTGTCCTTCTGATAATTCATCCTCATACTCTGCTATCCTTCCAAAAAAACATAAATTTGCTTTTTAAAACCCTGATGCGTCATTGAAAGCCGAAACCAGGTGCTCGAACCCGCGATCCATTATGCGAAACCTGTGATACATTCTAAACATTTGTCCAAACACATGCCTCGTATTTTTGTGGTCATTGTGATCACTCATACCCTCAGGATCAATGTCATCCAATTTTCATCTGCCTCGCGTAATTTTGGATCCACTGTATCATCATTCTCATCCAGATGACACGACTAGCCCCAAGAACCGGCCCGACTTATAGAAGGCTAGTCAATCTAGGGTGGGACCCAACGGGAGGACTGACTACTAGATGATTGGTACCTCTTGAATTGGGGCCTAACTACTAGACTGTTGGTCAATTTGGAGATATAGCGGCTCGACTTGAGCCAGATGAGTTAATCCGACTCACACTCCGGATTAACCTCATATCTAGGTTTGTACGTCAAACTCAAGTGATTTCCACATATAGGTCAATTACTTTGTAGCCATCTCAAGAAAACTAATTGTTTGGTTTTACATTACCTGTCAGACTTCTAAATTAGAAATTTAGAATGAGAAAGATTTATTTTAAATAAAAGATCGCTATTTACACTCCTATTTGTCATTAATGATATATTTTAAGATTACGCTATTTATAATGATTTTTATATGAATTAAATTTGGTTATGCTTTTCCAATGCCCTGAAGTCCTGAACTCCCTTTCCAAGAAAAAACACACCGGGAATTGCAGCTACACCATAATACCAGTACAGATTTTCCCCAGAAGAACAGGCTCGAAACTAGCAGGGCGTTTTTTTTTTATTTATTTATTTTTTCTTTTGGATAACGAACGGACCCCGCCGTCATGGGTCTAAATTCTAGTCCAAAACTAGGGCTCCGAGAAATTCTTGAACGCAGTGCCCGATCAATATCCAATTAATTTTCATCCTATTCCATTCATCGTTCTTTCTATCCACACCATTAATTTCAGGATAGAGGCAAAAATCCTATTTTTATTCCCTAAATTCTCTCAATAGAGTCCTTATATTCCTTCTATATTCCAAACTGATTGACAACGGCCAGTAATTCTGTCTCGATAGGACTTTTATGATATATATGTTTGTGTCTTAGTAATTTTATATATTGTATATAATTAATATTCTATTTGTATTTTCAAAAAGGTCATATTCTATTCGGTTCACATCATAAATTACACGTAAACTGTACCTCTACAAGTCAAACTAAAAAGTGAAATCCATTATTGATTTCAATTATTATAGTAACGCTTATCATAAACCATTTTGTCTTATATACTAGGTAGTAATTAATTTCTAGAAATATATATATATATATATATATCCTGATTATAATATCTTTTTATTACAAATTGGTATTCATATTGATTTCAATTATTATAGTAACGCTTATCATAAACAATTTTGTCTTATATACTAGTAAACAATAGTAATTAAATATTATCTAGAAAATGTATATATATCCTGATTATAATATGTTTTTATTAGAAATTGGTATTCATATTGATTTCAATTATTATAGTAACGCTTATCATAAACCATTTTGTCTTATATATATACTAGTAAACAGTAGAAATTAATTTTTAGAAAATGTGTGTGTGTGTGTGTGTGTGTGTGTGTATCCTGATTATAATATGTTTCTTATTAGCAATTGGTATTCATATTGATTTCCATTATTATAGTAACGCTTATCATAAATCATTTTGTCTTATATACTAGTAAACAGTAGAAATTAATTTCTAAGAAATGTGTGTGTGTGTGTGTGTGTGTATCCTGATTATAATATGTTTTTATTAGAAATTGGTATTCTTTCTTATCTAATTATCTAATCTAGAAGTTAGCTCTAGTCCCAGCTAGCTAGCAAGTAGCCCTAAGAAAATAGGACGGCATTGCAGCCGCATCTAATCCGTTTAGATACATCCCCAAGCTAAAATATTTTTAAAAAGTAAATTAATAAGAAATAAAATTTTGCAATATAAATAAATAAATGAAAAATAAAAGCCACGTTTGAGTATCCTGGCCTCATCCTCTATATAAAGGAGCTCTTCATGACTTGTTGAAGTCACACACTCTCATCAAATTAAATTCGGACTACTAGATATCTCTCTCTCTATATCTCCGTCTCTGTTCTCTCTCTCTTTCTCTCCTTTGAAGTCATGGTTTCTCCTGATGTAATTCGGACTGCGATTGGTGTGTTAGGTGGGTACTTGCATAAATATTGCATGCATGATAATCTTCTTCTTCATACCATACTGAGTTTTAGTTTTTCTCCATCTTTCCAAAAAGAAAAAAAGAATGAGTTTCATTTGACCCACTAAAATTTCAAAATTCCATGTAAAATTATTATATTTCCTAATTTTTTTTGTTAAACACCCTTATGTAGCGTACTTCTAATTGACTTATACTTTTTTTGTTGGCCAATATTTGTTACATCTCTAACATTTTTTTGTTCACGAATTTTTGTTATTTTGCAGGAAATGCAATTGCACTAGTGCTGTTTTTATCGCCAGTGTAAGCAAATATACTTCTCATATATTCTCTATTTTAATTCCTAATTCCATCCAACTACTTATCACCAAATTAACACAAACCAACCTTCTGTTTGAACAGGCCAACCTTCTGTAGGATATGGAAAAAGAAATCAGTAGAGCAATTCTCTCCAATTCCATATATTGCAACTCTACTCAACTGCATGATGTGGGTGCTGTATGGTCTCCCCATCGTGCACCCGCACAGCATTCTCGTCATTACCATCAACGGCGCTGGCATGCTGATCGAGATCTCCTACATCCTCCTCTTCCTCCTCTACTCCCAAGGCCGGACAAGATTACAAGTGTTCCTCATGTTTGTCGCATCAATCATCTCTGTTGCTGTCATAGCATCGCTCGTCATCATGCTCGCGCACACCCATGAGCGCCGGTCGATGATCGTGGGGATAATTTGCGTGGTGCTGTGTATCATTATGTATGCTGCGCCTCTGTCCGTCATGGTACGTACTTACGTAGTAATTAATAGTGTATAATACTCTATTAAAAGCACACATACTTTATGTCCGTACTGTTTCTTATTATTACTCAGGTGAGTCATCAATTTTGCTTTTAGGATTAATTAATCACATGTAGATTCGGTGATGCCTAAATCTTCAATTAACAATAACATAGAACTTTTTTGTTAAGGCCATTAATTTGCGTTAATTCTAATTAATATATACATGTCGTTGTCTTGAATAATATAATTATATTCGATATATGGTAATCATTTTACCGTAAAATATAAGACCATTTTTATAAGGAAAGTCAGAATTATCATGCAAATCCTACTCAGTCTACCTTTTTCATTTAGAAATTCTCAGAGCGCTTTTGTTGAGGGGTTGTCTAATTAAGATACCCATAGAAGGTTAATTAATTAATTCAATAATTTGTTAGAAAGTAACATGTGCATGAGTAAGTTGGCCAGTTAGTTCAGGTACTTTTCATGTATTGTATTTCTACTTTGCAAAATTAGGAAACATCCTTCATGAAGTACCCAATAAATTAAATTTCTTGGACTTATAAATTAAAATATTAATTAATTTGTGCTACCACTTACCAATATGTTTGGTTTCCCCCTTTGCAGAAAATGGTGATACAAACAAAAAGTGTGGAGTACATGCCTCTCTTTCTCTCTCTAGCAGCCTTCTTTAATGGCGTTTGTTGGACAGCTTATGCACTCATCCGTTTTGACCTATACATCATTGTGAGTTGTCGCACTACATGGCATCTCTTCATCTCTCTCTCTCTCTATATCTTTTTTTTCCTACGTGGCATTTTAATTAGAGAAAGTGATAGTAGCAATTTTTCCAAATTCATCCCCCAAAATATGAACTGTTGCAATTGCACTTTCAAAATAGTCGCTTGTGGACAAATTAAACAAATTAAAAGTAAAACCTTTTTGGCTGAGTCATATTCCCATCACGTCTGTCAAGTGTCACTTGTTTAGTTGTTTATATAAAATAAAATCGTACTTAATAGTTAGTCTTAATTACAGTAAGTCAACAAATGCTCCATTAACAACTTGATTGGACATAAAATAATAAGGAAATTATAAGGGGTACGCTAGCAATTGTTGCTATATATTAATTCTTGGTGGATAGATATATACTACAACTGCCGTTTTAAATGCACATCCACCGTTTGTGTACTTTAATGTTCTTTTGTTCTGTTCTAATTTAACACATTTGTCTCAGTCAACAAAATCAGATGTTCAGATCAGCTAAGTCGGTGGTCACAACTTGTTTCTGTTTCTGTTTCATTTTTAGTTTTTTCTTAATATGACTTCATTTTTTGAACAAATATGGGTCCCAATTTCCTTCGCTGTTTCCCTCTACTTGGCAACATTTCTCATAGAAAAAAAAAATATACAATGTTATGTAAAAATTAAAAAGTAAGAAGAACAGGACAATGTTTTTTTTTTTTTTTTTTTGTAGAAATAACCAAGAAAATTAAAAAAAAGCTCCATATATATAAAATTAATTAATTAATTTGACAGATACCGAATGGTCTTGGAGTGGCGCTAGCATCAGCGCAGCTTTTGCTATACGCAATATACTACAAATCAACGCAGAGGCAGATAGAGGCGCGGAGAAACAAGGAAGAGATGGGTTTAGCAGAGGTTGTAGTGATAAAAGACAGCGCCAACAAGGTGGGTGCAATGGGGGTGAGCAACGGGCGCTGAGTAACAAATCAGGTGCCGTTGACTGGGACAAAGTGGCGCCGAATATGAATAGTAGTTGATTTTAAAAATAGTTGATAGTAACTAATTAATGTATCTGCTGGTGTTGGATATTTCCAAAGGGACTCATCATCCACACCGCAGTATTTTCTTCTTTTTTTGTGCCTTTTTTTCTAGTTTTTTTTTTTTTTTTTTGATAAAAGAGCAAGATCTAGCCCTAGCTTTCATTAATCGTGTTTGGTTACAGTGATGGGGTTTTTGAGAAAAAACCCTGGTAAATGAAAAAATAAAAACAGAAAGCAGTAAGATACACGAGGGATGTAATGCCTAAACCAAAAAAAATAAGAGGGGGGGGTTTGACAGTGGAGATCAAAATATTGAAGTGAAAACAAAAAAGGCAGAAAAGATAAGAAAAATTGAAGTAATGTTCTATGTTCCTATGATTTGCTACTTCTCACTCCACATTGGTTCCTTCTTGTGTGCTTGTTGCTGCAGCACGCCATTGCTGTATTGCTTCTTCAATGAGTTGATGTATGCTTTTCTTTTCATTTCTGAAAGTTCTGTTACACCTTTCTCTCCAGATGATGAAGTTTGTTGTCAGTATGAGCTCTCTGTCATTTTTCGGTGTACCCTTATGCACCATTTCTGTTATGTTATTCTGTCCTGGTACATAACCTCTTCCTTCCCTTAATACCCCTGAGTATACATACCGGCATTGTCTGTGCACATTCGCTGAATAGGTGCTGTGCCGTCTCATCCTGATTCCAACACATGTAACAGATCCCCACTATGTGGTATCCTCTTTTTCTGAGATTTTGAGCAGTGAGTATCTTGTTATGCATTAACAACCATGCAAAATTTTTGAACCGGGGCTGCACCTTATGTTTCCATATCCTGCAAACTCTAGATTCAATCCTTGGTCCATTTTTCATTGCAAAATATGCAGAGCTAACCTTGAAGGTACCTGTTGCATCCCCCTTCCATGCCACTGTATCCGCACCAGTTGGCTGTGCTTGCTGCCCCATTTTTGGGTGGTAAATAGTTAATAAGACGAGAAGCTTGTTAACTAGCTAAAAATGTCGTGTTGAGTTTTCTTTGGTGTTCGCGATTTTATACGCTGCACCGGTTAGCTGTTCCCAATAGACACATGACATGTCTGCTTGTTGTTTTTTTTGGTTTTGTTATGTTTTCGCGCGGTAGAGGATGGTTGTATTACATGTCTCATTTATATTGACTGATACTTTTTTTTGTTCACAAAAAAAAAAAAAAAAACTATTTGTATTACATCGTCTCTAACATTTTTTTGTTCACAAATTTTTGTTATTTTGCAGCAGGAAATGCAATTACACTAGTGCTTTTTTTATCGCCAGTGTAAGCAAATATTTTTTCTTTAAAAAGTGTAAGCAAATGTACTTCTCATATATTCTCTATTTTCCTAATTCCATAGATCCATTATTCTGGTATTCCTTCATAGTTATCGGCTAAAACTGATGTGTTATAACCAGCCATAGTTAGAGTTGCTGTACCTATTGTGACGAGAAGCACTCTTGAAGTAGTTATCCCAAAGATTGCTGTTGAAATACTTACGACGAGATCCAAGAATAAGCTAGCTTAAATCAGTCAGGTTAATATGTTGTACTTATTTCATTTTATACACTACTATATATGATGCACGTTTTGAATGAATAAATTCAAGTGAAATGGTTATGCAAAGTTGCAAACTGTAAACAGATTTCTGGAGCAACTGTCAACGTAGTTGAAGACACACCTGACACAACTGATGGATAGGGGTGTCAATGGGTACGATACGGATAGGGTGGAAGCATTTTCATATCCATATCCACTAAGAATTGACCTTACTCATACCCTACCCTTACCCGTTAAGAATTTGCCTTACCCTACCCTACCCTACCCGTACCCGTTAAAATTAGTGGATAACGAGACGGTAGTGGGTGAATAACGAATAATATTAATATAATAGTTTTATTATTTTTACAAATATACCATCAAAACTCATCATGTCATACATATGCAATCACAATTACTAATATAAAAATCAAAATACAAATATGCAATCAATTATAACTAATAATTTTTTATAAAGAAAAAAAAAAAAAAAAATACAAATATCTCTTCTAACAAATTCAAAATTCAATTAGCTAATTAAATAATAAAACATTCAAATAAAAAAAAGTAATATGTTTAATATAATATTCATCTTACAACAAAATGTATACATTTTTTCATAGATTAACATTGATACAATGAGATAAGAAATATAAAAATGAATAAATTGAATATAATATTTATATATTTATATGTAATTTATTTTATATAATTATCCGTTACCCAATGGGTACGAAATAACTTTTACCCGTACCCATACCCGTTTAACTAACGAAAAAAAAATCTTTACCCATACCCATACCCAATAAGCTAACGAAAAAAAAACCTTACCCATACCCGTCTTATCAAATACGATACGGGTAGGATAAATGGGTAAACGGTTTTCATTGACACCCCTACTGATGGAGCTGTTAAGATATCTGGAAGCCCAGAACAGGCTGACAAAGCCTAGAGCCTACTTCAGGGGTTGATTCTAAGAAGTGCGTCCTCCCCTGTCTCATTCTCTCTCTTCAAACCCTTGGCAGCATTTACCGTCATTTTTTTTCATAACCAAAAAAATAAATAAAATAATATTAATAACCAGATCCCCAAAAAAATTTCATCCATAATCAAACCGCCCCCCGGGGGGCGGTTTAGTCCCAAAGCAATCCACCCCCCAGTGGGGCGGTTTACCCCCCCTCCCAACCTGCCCCCTCAAGGGGGCGGTTTAGTTAATTTTCTCCCTCCCCAAACCCCAACCCTACCCGCCCCGTCATTTTTATCCATGCCCAAAATCATTAACATTTCGCCAACTCTGCCCACCAAAATCAGATTGTGTCAAAAATGTCCAAACCAGCTATTTAATAGCCGGTTCCTAATTTTTATTAGGAACCGGCTATTATACCGCCGGTTCCTATCTTTTTTTTTTCTTTTTTTTGGAAAAAGTTATAATTGTTTTATGTTTTTTTATTAAAGTTTTAGAAATTTTTGATATGTTTCTTTGAAATTAGATAGAAAAATATATAATTTAGTTTATTAGAAGACTGAAACAAATAATCCGGATCAATATTTTTCAGATCGGATTTTTTGCGGTTATAAGAAAAATTAAAATATTTAATTGTGTGTTATTAGAAAAAAGAAAACTTTTGTGGAAGTGTCAAATTTTTTTTAAAATGATTTAATAACATTATTTAAAATGTTTTTCTAAAAATCGTGCATAATAATATTAATAACATCATTTAGAAAAAAAATATCATTAATTACTTAAAATAATTGCATTAAAATGATTTGAAAAATTTATAAAACTTTAAACGGCCATAACTTTGGCTACGAAAGTCGGATTAACGCGTATGACCCCAATTCGGAAAGGGGAGGAGGAGACGGTGGCGGCCGACACCCGGGGATGTAACCCCAGGTATTCGACAAATCAGAATCGCCAAAAAATATCGTTTAGTGCCTCAAAAATTAAGTTTAAGATTTTTAGTGTCTCAACTGAATTTTCTTATGTTCAAAAATACTTTTCAGCACCGACAAATCCGGTCCTCCTCGTTGTCGTCGTCGCTCGTTTTTAATATTTTATATTGTAGACCTAACAGTAGTATTTTTATATTTCCGTTTCTATATTTTATATTGATTAGACGTTATTTGGTGATTTTATTCACTTTGTTTTCGTTTCTATATTTTATATTGATCAGACGTTATTTGATTATTTTGTTCAGTTATGTTTTAAACTATTCACAAATCATAAAATCCATTGTATTAAAAATATAAACAAATATTAACATAATATTACAAAATACATAAATTATAAACATAATTATAATTAATCCATCATCGTATTAAAACAATAAAATAAAATAAGTAAACCGCCCCCCCCCAGGGGGCGGGTTGGTCAGGGGGTAAACCGCCCCACTGGGGGGCGGGTTGCTTGGGGACTAAATCGGCTCCCCGGAGAGCAGTTTGGTTATGAATGAAATTTTTTTGGGAGTCTGGTTATTAATATTATTTTATTTATTTTTTTGGTTATGAAAAAAAATGACAACAGCATTTACCTAGTATAATTTCATTTAACAAAAATAAAATTTCATCTATCATTATACTCAACAAGCTACCTTAGCTCAACATCAACATCTATCAACATACAAACCAGTGTTGTAAAATGCAGTTTATGCGGTCGCATATGTGTATGCAGTCCGGTTCCGCATAAAATTTTCATGCAGTCTCAAATATGCGGTTTCGCATATGCGGCCGCATATTGGGCTGCATATGTCTGCATATTGGTCCGCATATGTGCAATTGAGTTGCATATGTCCGCATATTGGTCCGCATATATGTGCGAATTTATTGTTTGAATGACTTTAATAGGAATATATTGCATGTTTTGAGTAGAAATAAATTAATATATAGTATAATTTCATTTAACAAAAATAAAATTAGGCAATGTTACAAATGAAAGAAAATATTTTCAGTATAATCATCTCAGTAATAATCTGTATGTACAGGAATATTAAATTGTAATTGTTTATTTGTTCCATTGTAGAGAAAATTTTGTATCCAGCAGATCGTCCTCAATATTGACAATCCTTCTTATCCGTTTCAGTAATCACCACATAAGCGAATTGGACATATCATGTTGTGTGTGGTACATTTCATTTTTTTTTATATTCAAAAGCCCATAGGCTGTACCAGTACATCAGGAAAATAAATCTGCTGTGATTCGAATGGAATAACAGGGTTCTCTTATTCCGATCTCAACCATTCAACATCGGTGAGATTCGTGTATGAAAAAGTTTCTTCATTGAGATTCACACACAGAAAATTTTGAATGGTTGAAATGGAAATAACTGACCATTGGAATCACAAGTTCACAACAGATTTATTTCCGTACAGCAGTGATCTATTATATCAGTACCAGTAATGAGAAAAAGAGGAAAACATCAAAACTCTATAACAGCCATGATAAAAACACAGGAAAACTATAACCTATATAATTGCACCCCTCTAATCTTTTTTTTTTTTTTGTGCAAGATAATCAGTCAAAATGTTTTGCAAGATAAATATATATATATATTTTTTTTGCATTGACACTTGGGCATCTCTTTCAGTGCTTTTCAAATATTAAATACTTCTGTAAAAGCGCGTCAGTCCATACTCCATACCAGTTGGGGGTTATTTGCATTAGAGTCTGACAATTTGTTTTAAAAGTACGTGCATGCAGTGAAACCTTCCTTTCGAATCCATACCTAAACGAAAAGATTCACACAGCATGATGTGTGTATGGTAGCAAACGGATTTGTTCGTATGATCAATGAAAAAGGGTACACGAATAAGACTGAAGATCATTTTCCAAAAGCTCAAACTTTTATATCACGGCAATTCATGCATTATAGATCACGCATACTAGATCAAGCTATCGGAAAAAAGTATATTTCGAACCACTCGTTGCATGTTACACGTGTCGATTGAAGTTTTTGTCAATGAAGGTATGCATATAATAAAAAAGAGCGAGGATATGCTCGAAAATCAAATATATTATCAAGTACATATATACACAGAAAATAGTTTCACCTCATTTAAATAGAGGAATCAAATTATGTTCAAAACATTTATTTAAAAACTTTAAAGGTACGCAAAACTATGAGTAATGCTTTACTGATCGTAATAATTTAGAAGTTCGATTGACGCTAATTCTTACAAAATAGCTCCAATTTGAATGCAGCCATATTGCTATAGTACATTTATTTGTTACACGTGCCTATCGAGTTTTTAATCAGTTTGTGTCTTGGGAATTAAAATAATCACAAATAAATCTAAAACATATAATCCAGCTATTAACATAAAACATTCTCCGAATTTAAAGAAAAAAAAAATATTAGTTGACATATTCACTTCATCAAATCAAATTAAACTTAGAAATATTAGTTCCAAAAATTTAGAAAGGTAAATTTTAGTTAGCTGACCTGTTTCACTTCTCTCTATAGTACAAAATTCTGAATCATAAAAATTCATACAGATTTGCCAAACAAGCTTGAAAAGTATGACCAGTAATCTAATGAAATCTTTCCTCAGTTTAATAAAAAAAAAATGAAATATATCCTCAAACTATTATCAATAATATGCATAGAAAAATAATCTGTATGATAGATCTTTATAATAAAGTGAATAAAAAGAATCTGCCATATGTTTTTTTTTATCATTCCATTTGTATTATCATTGCTGCAAGTTCGGTTAACAGAAAATATTGTACGGTACTTTTTTTTTTTTTTTTGCATTGATCACGCCCGTAGGCAAAAAAATTACAACCACATGATTTCTTGTAAAAATCATAACACAGAAACATAAATTAAAACCTAGGCAAAATTGGATACGTGAACCCCATGTATTTCCATGAATAACCTTCCCTAGACCCCAATTTTGCTAAGCCATCAGCTATGCCGTTCTCTTCTCTGCCAATATGTCTGCATACAAAAACCTTGGTTAGCCTTCATGATCTCCCAGATTTTCATGATATCATCAAGAGCCCTCCAGTCAGTATCCACTGGTGGATGAAACTGAGAAACCGTATCAGATAATGATTGACAATCTTTGAGAAAAACACACGAGGTGATGTTACAAGATAAAGCATAACACATCCCATCCTTTAGGGCTAAGGCCTCAGCCTGTAAGGGACAAGATGTCATTACTCCTGCCGATCTGTAAACCACCAGTGGGTCTCCATATGTGAGAACAAACCCCAAACCGCTCCTCCATTCATTGAGCCAGGAACCATCCACATGGCAATAGTGTTGGTCTCGAGCTTGAGATAATTGAGATGGGACAGCACTTCTCTGAGCCGGATTTTTAACCGAGCCTGAGGCCCGACTACCATGAGTCCCTACTGATTTAGTTTTTAATCAGTTTGTGCCTTGGGAATTAAAATAATCACAAATAAAGCTAAATCATATGATCCAACTATTAACATAAAACATGCTCCGAAAGAATTTTTTTTACTAGTATACTTATTCATTTCATCAAATCAAATTAGAGAATCAGTACCAATTTCAGTTCGGTTACGGAAATAGTGACTTCAATTTTGATCTTTAGTATTGGTACATATTGGTGGTAGATAATCTATACTTCGACAACTTAAATTAAAGTTAGAAATATTAGTTCCAAAAATTTAAGAAGGTAATCTCATAAAATCTTTCCTCAGTTTGTGCCTCAATATATGTAAACAATAAAAAAATGGAATATATCCTCAAATAATTATCAATAATATGCATAGAAAAATAATATGTACAATAGATCTTTATAATAAAGTGAATAAAAAGAATATGCCATATGTTTGTTTTGATCATTCCATTTTGTATTATCATTGCTGCAAGTTCGGTTAACAGAAAATATTGTACGGTAATCATAATTTCAAGTTAAGAAACTGCTTTTGCAGCATTTTCATTAAATGCGAATAATTGTCGCTTTTTTCTTTATGACAAGAAACGCAATATATCAGAATAAATGCTTCCCACCACAATCTAATCAAGTATTGCGATATTTTGTTGTGATTTATTTTCTTGGGTTTATCAGATATTTTAAAATTTATAACAACATTTTTTCTATAGTCTATATAGTCTATTGTCTATACCTTACCCACTTTACTATGGATCCGAATCTGCTACGATTCTTCGCCCATAAACTTCCACCAAGCTACAAACATTGATAGTGGCAAGCCGGGCTGCTGAGGAAGCAAAGCTCTGGAGTCGATATTGTGGGAATAATAGGATGTTTCAGGGGTGGTCGGCTCTTCGGAGAGGTTGATTTTTTGATGTAATGTTGTAATAATTTAGGATAAGCTGTCATAAACACATCTCTATTTTATCTTGGTAGCAACTACCAAGTTTAAAAAAAAAAAGATTCTTCGCCCATAAACAGTAACCTACGATCCTTACTTTTCCAAATCCAACTGTTAAATTGTTTCGAAATTCGTGCAAGAAAAAATCATCTACGTTGAGATACGTGCACGAAATTATTGGACGGTCAAATTTGAAAAAACAAGAATTTTAGGAGTACGTACTATTGACCCTTTTAGGATCGCAGGAGATGTGAATCCCTTTACCATCTCCTTTCCATGTGGAAGAACTTGTTCTTTCATAATTTAAGATAAACAAGTCTACAACTAGAATCCTACAAAGAAAATTCTTACTCAAATACTGACAGGTCACCAAATTTTGTTTCATTCATTAAAGTGCTCATTGCACTTTGACAAGTCTTGCATATGACCTACAAGTTTATTACTTCAAAAACTATATATACTTCTCAAAGTTTGGTCATTGGAAGAACACTATTAATAAAATTATGTAGGAGGGGATACTATTTCTCAAAATTATAGGGGCGGAAGAGGGCAAACTTTTAAATTATGACGTAAAATCTCAGTAGTTTTATATGGAGGTCAACAATATCAAATTTTTATGAAAAAATTAAAAATAAATGAGAGTCACTTGATTCTCATTTATTATGAGTGGATCCGCTACTGCATACCAATATGTATTTCCTCAAAAACCGTAATCATAAGTTCATTATTGTGAGCACCTTAAAATATTATTATTATATAGGATTATCACGCATATCAAATTATTATTATTTATTTAGAGAAAATGATGATCAAGACTCCAGATTTCATTCAACAGATCATGGAGTTGTGATTGTGATCAAGTTAAAAGAAAAAAATAAGGAAAAAGTGAAAACAAAACAATATTGAAGTCTTTTATGCAACATTCATGCTAAGTTGGAAACAAGATTCTGTAAGGCATGCAGATTTGGAGGGGCATCTGGTGGGGTGGGGGTGTTGGCTTTATCTATCAGTTCCGATTGACTGTGGATGTGTGATTTATAATTCAGATTAAATTTAGGGTTAAAATTAATATAAATTTTTTGAATTATGATTGGTAATTAAAATTATAAATTCAAGCATCATAAATTACAACTCAGAGCATTAGAAAGTATAAGTCAAAGCATTGTTTTTTAATTATCAAGTACCCAAGTTAATAAATTTAAATCCTATTAGAACCTGATGAGTTGTTTAAATCCGATTTGATATTTTTTTGTCCCCCGACAAAAATTTTGGATCCGCCTTGCATCTGACATGCAAATATGAAAATAATTTTTCTTGCTTTGCATATTAGGTGGCCAGTGACCAGTCTAATTTAATTCGTACACATTTAAAATACAAAATACGCAAAAAAATTGGTCAGCATATTTGTTTTTTGAGGAAATGACAAAATCAGTATGAATATTATCTCGAAAATAGAAGAGCATCAATTTTAATACTAATTTTTTTTATAGTATCATGAAAATTGAAAACTCGTATTTGAAAACCTAAATGTTAATTTCTTCAGAATAGGAGGATAGTACTATAGGAAGAATAATTTTCCACATGAATATATTGCAATGAGCTAACATGTAAAAATATTTTCAAGTTTTCTTGGGGAATCAATCCAACATTTCCGAATTAATATATATAATTAAATAAAGTGAGAACATATTTTGCTACCATGATATATAGAATATGCGGGCTCCACTAAAATATTTACTTTTTAATGCTTCATGTGATGTTTTTTTTTCACTCTTATAAATGTTATCACACATCAATAATTTATAGTCAATAATTGCCCATTATTAATAAAGAACTATTCTTTTCTTCCAAGCATCTTAGTATCGTAAAAGTGTTCCTAAGGCAAAAACAAACACAAGAGGGAAAAAAAAAATCAATGAAAGAATGAAAGAAGGGAGAAATGTCCGTCTGGAACTTTAAATTATGTTTAGGCGTACTTACTATCTCAAGAACTTGATCTTTACAGTTTAAGGAATCAAGAGAAAAAATTCATGTTTAATTCAACTAATAATGTGCATGCTGTTAGTTATAAATTGAAACTTTGTAGAAAAATGTGGCAAAATCTGATCCGATACAATCCAAACCTATCCAAATCAAGTTTTTTAGACAGTCAAACTGATCCGAACCCAACTTGGCCGGGTTGGAGACAACCCGAGAGCCGAATATGAAGCGAAGTTGGACAAGTCAATTCGGCTCGACAAATTCTCCCAAATCAAATTGACCCGATCTTAACAGATATGACTCATATAATGTAACTTCAGAAGTAACAAGTCTAATTACTCAACTAGAATATTTCGCTTGATTCAATCCGAACCAGACTTGACCCGATTTTTTTTAGAAAATTAAACTGACCCAATCCTAACCCGACCTATACGAAACTCATACATGATTCAAAATTGAGCGACTCAAAATCCGAAACCCAACCTATCCATGACTGAACAATTTTTGGAAATGAACCCAAATGTGACACCACCTGAACCTGACCCCGACCCGACCTGATCCGTTTGATTGCCACATCTATTTGTAGGGTATGAAAGATAAAAATCACCAGTAAAATCTTAAATTGCAGGTCCTTTAGTGATCAAGAAGATAATTTTTAGATTAAGTTCCTACAGAGGTCTGAACTTTCTAAAAATACCAAATTTGTTCCGAGACTTTTATTTATAGCAAAATAAATCATGTATCGGTAAAGTGATCTAACAGTATTACTTTTGCAGATGCCGACATTTGAGGTGCAGGAAAAGGAAATGGAGCTAGGCTTAAGAGAATTCGTATCATCTGCATTAATTCAAAAGGGAATCTTTTGAGTTAATATCTGGACCATCCTATCCGCTTTAAGACTATGCGGAAAAGATTCGCACTAATTTTAAAGAGTCTCTGTGTTAAAATCAGACGATTGGATTGACTCCGTTTAAAATTAGACGTTCGAAATGTATTAACTCAAAAGATTCTGTTGAAGAATAAAATGACCTCAGATTGTATTTCATCATAGGTCAAGGGTATAAATGTAAAAGTGTAATAGTACACTGTGAAAAAGTAGAAATAGGTTCCAACGGTCATATTGAGACCAAATGTATAAATAGAAGAGAGAAGGTGTAAAAAACATATCAATAGAAAATATATACTCATTTTTCTCCTCAGCTTTGCATCTCTCAGAAAATAACCTGATATCAAAGCTCTAAGTTCGGTGACCGCAAAACACTCTCAAATCATACCAGTGAACTGGGAATTGCAACCAAAGGCAAAAAATCCGACAACAGAGCAAAATGGCTCAAGAGGGGCAACACGAGGCTACCAACTCCTCAAAGCTCACAAATACTCTGCTTAATGGCAAAAACTATCTGTCATGGGCAAAGGTAGCATCTAGGGCACTTAGCGGTCGAGAGATGCTAGAATACATCACTGGAGAAAATAAAAAACCCGAGCCAACAAATCCTCAACTTCTAACAGAACCCGAATAAAAAGGCAAAGAAAAAATGGAGAACAATCAATGATAAGATCATAACTTGGCTAACAAACTCTATGAAACCTTCAATCTCAGATCTATTTCTTTCCTATGATACTGCCCTTGAATTATGGGAAGCAGTGAAAAACATGTACGGGCAACAGAATAATTATTCACGCATTTATCAGCTCAAACAAGAGATCCAGCAAGAAAAGCAAGGCATGAGAAAGCATATCGAGTACCTGGGATCTCTCAAAAAGAAGAAAGATGAGCTCAGATCATACCGGCCGCCAACCAAAGATTTGGCAACAATTCAAAAGCGAGAAGAGGAAGATGACATATTTGAGTATCTTGCGGGACTAAACCCCAGCTATGAGGCAGTCCGAGCTCAAATCATGAATTCCATCCCTCTTCCATCCTATTCACAAATCCAAAATATGATACAGCAGGAGGAAAGCCGAAGAGAAGCTATGGGCGTTCCACAAGTCGCATACGACGAGGGACACGAAACCCATAGCTTCGCCGTAGCAAAAAAATCCAATTTCCCCAAATTTGGCCAAAACCCTAATTCCCAAATCCATTCGAAATCCAGCGAAATTGAGAATTGTACTTACTGTAAGAAGGAGGGGCATACTCACGAGAGGTGCTGGTTTCTTCACCCTCACTTAAAACCGAAACACTGGAGAGAAAAAAATCAAGCTGCTGGAGGAAGAAAGGAGAGCACCGAAGAGAAGAAAGGAAATAAAGGGGGGTCGCGTGGGTTCACCATAGCGCAGACCAAAGAAAAGGAGAAGGAGTCTGTGTCGCTGGGTCCAATTGAACTGGGCCCAAATTCAAGTTATTTCGCTGGCGGGTCAGGCTCAGGCCGAAACGGGTCAGAGGGTGTAGCAGATCAGTTGCAGTCATTGGTCCAGCAGCTGTCTGTGTTGCTAACCAACCAAAATTCACATTTTTCTGGTATTTCTACACACTCAAATAACTTTAATTTGCTAGATAAAATAATTATTGATAGTGGAGCTACAGACCATATGTTTGGCAACCAAACCTTGCTAAATAATTTAGACATAACCAATGATAACCAATTTGTTTTGGTAGCCAATGGTATGAAGGCGAAAATTAACAGTATAGGTGAAACTATTTTTTGTAATAAAAAAATATATAACTTATTATACTTAGAGACCTTTCCTATAAATTTAATTTCAGTACAAAAACTGACACAAGAATTAAATTGTGATGTGATTTTTTCTTGTAAAACTGTTATATTTCAGGACCGGGAAACCGGGACGAAGATTGGTGAAGGATTTCTTGAAAATGGTCATTATGTTTTGAATTCGGAAAATTATTTTTGTGCTTCCGCTAAATCCACTGACCACAATCTATGGCATAGAAGATTTGGTCATCCTTCTGACAAGATTTTAAATCGCATTTTGGATTGTAGGAATTTAAATTGTAGCAATTGTGAAATTTGTAAATTGGCAAAACAAGCAAAACTTCCTTTCCCTAACTCCGTTAGTAAAAGTGAAGCTATGTTTGAATTGATTCACTCCGATGTATGGGGACCGGCCCCAATTGAATCATATAATGGATTTAAATATTTTGTTAGTTTCATTGATGATTTCTCAAGAACCACTTGGTTATATTTATTCAAATCTAAAGACGAAGTATTTAGCAACTTAAAATAATTTTTTTGTCTCATAGAAAATCAATTTAATGTCAAACTAAAAATATTTAGATCTGATAATGGGACGGAATTTATAAACAAAAATTTTGCAACATTTTTTAAAGAAAAAGGAATTATACATCAAACCACTTGTATAAATACACCCGAGCAAAATGGAGTGTCGGAAAGGAAAAATAGACATTTATTAGAAATGGCAAGAACCTTGATGTTTCAATGTAATGTCCCTAAAATATATTGGTCGGATGCCATACTTTGCGCTACACATTTGATTAATAGATTACCGAGTTCAAGACCAGAATATAGAATTCCATTAGAAATTCTTTATCAACGAAAAATTACCTTTGATCACTTAAAAATATTTGGGTGTACAAGCTTTGTACATATTAAAAGAAATGATAAATTAGATTTTGTATCAACAAAAACAATTTTTTTAGGATATTCATCCCTTAAAAAAGGGTACAAATGCTATGATCCTATTAATAAAAAGGTATTTATTTCTAGACATGTTATATTTTTTGAAAATGATCCATATTTCAAAAAAGGGGGAGAAATTAGAATACCTTGTCAAAATGAAAAAATAAAATCCGTATTTCCTTACATTGCAAATCACGAAGATCAAGACTTTATTCAAAACAATTATCATGAGGATAATAATAGCAACATAAGTGATCATGAAGAAGAACTAGATGAAAACAATGATCAAATAAATGAAACCGAAGTAGAGAATAACTCGGGTCTTAGAAGAACATCTAGAATATCACAACCATCAACTCGGCTTAGAGGTTATGAAATCTATGTGGTTAAATATCCTATACAAAATTATATTTCATATGAAAAAATTTCGCCTTCATACCAAGCGTTCCTCACTTCTGTTGAAAATGACATAGAACCCAAAACTTATCAAGAAGCCATTCAAAGCCCTATTTGGGATAAAGCAATGGAAGAAGAGCTACAAGCTCTCGAAAAAAATAAAACATGGGTAATTGTTCCATTACCAAAAAATAAAAAACCCATTGGTTGCAAATGGGTTTACAAAATTAAATATAATTATGATGGTACCATAGAATGGTATAAGGCAAAGTTAGTAGCCAAAGGTTTCACGCAAACCTACGGAATAGACTACAATGAAACATTTGCACCGGTTGCAAAGATGAATACCGTTAGGGTTTTGTTATCGGTTGCAGTTAACAATGGTTGGAATCTATACCAAATGGACGTTAAAAATGCCTTTCTTCAAGGAACACTTGAAGAAGAGGTATATATGACTCTACCACCCGGTCATAAAATAGAAAATATCTCTAACCTAGTTTGTAGGTTAAATAAATCAATTTATGGATTGAAGCAATCTCCACGGGTATGGTATGACAAACTTAGCTCCTATTTAATTTCTTGTAATTTTAAAATGAGTAATGCCGACCATTCGTTATTTGCTAATTGTGATGGGACCAACACCACCCTAATTTTAGTATATGTAGATGATATCATAGTCACCGGAAATAATTTGGAACACATAAAAAAATTCAAAAAACAATTAAAAGAAAAATTTGATATAAAAGATTTAGGGTATCTAAAATATTTTTTAGGAATAGAAATAACATTCTCAAAGAAAGGACTATTTCTTTCACAAAGGAAATACACACTTGACCTATTAAAGGAAACCGGTAAATTAGGATGCAAACCTATGTCTACCCCAATTGACAATAAATATAAATTAAATGGTGAAGATGGTGAACCATTAGAAAATGTTAGCCAATTCCAAAGACTTGTCGGAAAATTGATTTACCTAACGGTTACCCGTCCGGACATCTCTTTTTCCGTAAGTCAAATTAGCAAGTTTATGCACTCACCAAAGACACCACACTTAGAAGCAATAAATAGAATTTTGAGATATTTGAAAGGAAATCCCAGAAAGGGAATTTGGATGAAAAATAACAAGTCTAACGATATATGTGGCTATTCCGATGCAGATTGGGCCGGAAGCTTTGATAGAAAATCCACTACCGGCTTTTGTACATTTGTAGGCAGGAATTTAGTCACATGGAAAAGCAAAAAACAAAATTTCGTAGCCCAAAAAAGGGGGGAAAAAAAAAAAAAAAAAAAAAAAAAAAAAAAAAAAAAATATAAAAAAAAAAAAAAAAAAAAAAAAAAAAAAGCACAAAAAAAAAAAAAAAAAAAAAAAAATTTAAAAAAAAAAAAAAACCAAAAAAAAAAAAAAAAAAAAAAAAAAAAAAAAAAAAAAAAAAAAAAAAAAAAAAAATTTAAAAAATTAAAAAAAAAAAAAAAAAAAAAAAAAAAAAAAAAAAAAAAAATTTGTCCGAATAGAAAATCAACTAGCGGACATTTTAGTACAATTTGTAGGTTAGCTCAAAACCTTTAAAGATCACATGGAATTGAATAATCGTAGAATAAAATGATCTGAATGAATGAAATAAATCCATAGAAACATTTCATTTGACCATTTACCTTTTCTCCTCAGCATTCCATCTCTCAAAAAAAAAAAAATTTCCTTTTTAAATGATACGTATTCGGCTTAAGAGGGGTAAAAAGCCTCGCTTGCTTCTGTATCGGAATGAATAATCGAGAAAATATGAATGAATGGAATAAATCCATAAACTTTCTTTGACAAACCCCCTCGCATTCCATCTAAAGAGTAGGTTGTTCGACCCCTTAATCACATCAAGTCGTACCAGTACCAGCCCGCGTATAAGAATTAGACCTGCAAGCACTACGAAGGAAGGTGCTGTAAAGCCCCAATCAACACCCGAAGACAATACAAGTGAGTAGAAAGAACTGTGCACGAGGCAGCTTAGTGGAATTGTAGTTGAAGCAATGGCCAAACACATAATGAACTTTTGCAAATTAGAATTCATTTGAGAAGGGAGTCCCCTCTCCTATGATTGATTCTAAATATCGTGCTCTATCCTCAAATTCAATTCTCAAGCGCGTCGTAGTCATCGGAACGATGAAACATTTCTCTCAAAAACATATAGATGAAACAATTCATCTTAGCACAACAGATTATAATCAAAGAGACAATAACTAGTTTGAGAACTAGCTTTTGGTCTAATGACTAAAGCACATGGTCTCTATATGATAAGTCATGAGTTCGAAATTCAGATTGGAGAAATCCTTTGTTGTAATAACAGGGGCATTAAATAATAGATGGCTTGACCTCCAATCGTTATTAAAAAATAAAAGAACTAGTTTTAATTTAGTTACAAAATATAATGTATCTTTTATAAATGTGAATATGTTGGATATATAACTTGATCCAGCCATTCTTCTAAAAAAGAATCAGGGACTTTGATCACTTCTCTTTTTTTCCCCGAAACTTCAAGTACTAAATAAATTATTTTCTGCAAAATATTTAGCTGCCAATATTTGAATTCTCTCTCTCTCTCTCTCTCTATATATATATTGCATGATCGAACTAATCCAACATTAAGTCTGAAGTTGTGTTTTGTTGGGTAATTTTTAATGATTTAAATAGCGATCATAACAACTGCTTTAGTGAAGAGATTTGTTATTGTTACTGCTAACTAAAATTATATAACTAAGCGTTCTTTCTATTAGATGTTTGTTTAGTGTCATAGCGGTTAATTAGTGAGTGTTTTAGTACAAATAACATATTTTTATGCTCATTAAATAGAATTTATTAATGTTGTTGTAAGTAATATGTTGCTCGATTTGACTAATTTGTAAAATATATAAATATTGAATTTAATAGTTTCTTTGTTAGAGATGTTTGCAAAAATATATAAATATTGAATTTTATAGTTTCTTTGTTAGAGATGTTTGCAGGTTAATTACTATATCAATCTGATTGTTAAAGAAGAATAAAGAAAAACATCAAGACATGATTTGTAGTAAATACAAGCTAGATGAACTGATTGGATGTTGAATCATGAAGAGCATGAAGATTACTTTACTATTTTAATTTTATCAATTTGTATTTATATTTGAAAGTATGGTAAAGTAGATTTGAGGTTGTGATTGTCTGAGTCTAGTCGTTACCATGATTGATTTGATGTCGTAATGGTAAAAATTTGAAACTTTAAAATTCAAAATAAAGAACAAGAAAAAAAGGCAAGTCCTAATTCTGCGGACAGAAATATGCCCCAACCATTATGACGGTTGATCAACCATCATGACGATTAAGGGTGAAACACTATATTTGTTTTCTTTTTTATAAGATTATTTTATATCTCTTTTAGGCCCTGTTCGGCTGTAGTCCGAGAATGGGAATGAACACAAGAACGGGTGAATAGTAAACAACGTGTTACTGTCCACGTGGGAATTCAGTTGCGTGAACAGTAACACGCGAGATGGTAGCTAAACAGGCCCTTAAATAGAGGGTTTGCTCGTTTCCCTTTAGACAATGAACACAACAGTCTTGGAGCCGCCACTTTTGAATCCGTTGAAAGGTTTAGCCTTGTCTGTTGTTGCTTATGCTTAAACTTCAATATCCTTTCAATAACTTCAAATCCACTTCACCTAAATTGATCAGTGTTGAGATTAGAGTGAAAGTTAGAGAGTATTTGTTAGACTTAGAGTTGTTGTGCTCCTCTACTTAAGCTATTGTGCTCCATTCTACTTGAGTTGTTTGTGCTTCTTTTTCTTTGGACTAAGTTGAGTACTCGTGTGTCGTGAAGTCTCATTGGTTCCAACTTGTATTTCTTTCTTACTAGATAATAGAAAAGCATGCCAAGAGTCGGTTGCCGTGCTCCGAAGACATAGGCCCTTTAGTTGTCGAACTCCGTTATCATCTCCTGTGTCAACTCTCTTAACTCTATGTATTTACTTTATTTGCATGTTATATTTTAAGTTTCTTGATTCCGCCAATAATTACATACTTGCACACGGGATATATTTAAACTCGAATATCCAAACAAATAGAGTTTAAAATTTAAAAAGCTCCATATTTATCTCCCTCTAGATTCTGTTAGAGACAACAATTAATTAATAACTCTCTGTTTCAATTTATATTACTAAGTCCATATTTTATTTTTAAAGGGATGGAAATGAAATGAAGAGAAGGTTAGATCCGTTAGACCTTAAATTGGAGGTAAAGAAAGGTTGAACAGATTAATACAACAATTTACAAATGATTAGAGCAATTCACCTCCATTTTTCTCCACCTATCTACATTCAACTTGTATAATTCAACTCAAAACAAGATTAATCTTGACCTTTTCTACCTTTATCTTCCCTTCCTCTCCCTCCTCTAACTAAATTCCAGAACAGATTGTTATTGCATTTATTCAGGCTATAACTTTTTAAAAGCGTAGATGATTAACATACTTGTATGATTTTTATTTTACTTTATTTAAGTAATGTAATCATATAATTTATCCTCCTTATTATTAGACAATGTTGATTTATCCGTATCTAATTTTTGAATACGAATTCGGATACGGTCGAATAATATTCAACCTGTTGCACCTCTATCTTAAGCTCACTCTGCGTTTTGATAAGCTTAATTTGAAAATATATTGGAATAATTTCGAATAACAAATTCAAACACTTAAAACTGATCTAATTCACTTCACAAATGATGTGCTTATATGTTAAATTTATACATTTTTAATAATTTAATATAAAATCAATCGGTAAAAAAATGAAAAATAAATATATTCAATTAACTTATATCCTTCTTCTTCTCTTTTACTGTTTGACTTTATATTAAATTATTCTGAAAATTTATAAATTTAACATATATACATTACTCATAAAATAAATTAATTTTAAGGAAAAATTGTGAAAATGCCACTCCAAAACCTTCAAATTGTGAAAATGTCATCCCGAAATTTGAAATTGTCAAAATACCACTACAAACTTCATTAATTTGTAAAAACGCCACTCCAAATAATTAATCACTAAAATACCACTTCTTCTCCTCTTCTTTCTCCTGCCTTCTCTTCTTCTCTGTTCCGAACTGACTAGAGGCGACTGATCGGAGGTGCTGATCAGAGGCCAAGAGGACACGGTCAACACATTAATAATTTCTCCTACCTTCTCTTCTTCTCCTGTTCCGAACTGACCAGAGGCCGCAACACCATCTCCCTGATCAGAGGCGACTGACCAGCGGCACCATCTCCCCGATCTCCTCTTCAGCGACAGCGGCGCAGGCGACTGACCAGCGATGAACTCGTCTCTCAGTCATGCTCCAGTTCATAATATTTTAGTCAAGAGAAGAAAAGAAGGCAGGAGAAAGAAGAGGAGAAGAAGAGAGTATTTTAGTCATTAATTATTTGGAGTGATATTTTTACAAATTAATGAAATTTGGAGTGACATTTTGACAATTTCAAAGTTTGAGATGATATTTTCACAATTTTCCCTAATTTTAATGGTTTAATTTTGTTGTCGAAATCAATCCCGAAAAAAGAAGACACTTGGAGAACTAAACAATTTTACTCACCGAAAAGAATAGTCCTAAGGTTGAATCGAGATCCAATGAACTGACTCAATTTTTTAGTTTTAAATTTGGACCGTCCGATTTGAGATGGAGCATCGAATTCGTGATGAAGCACACATTCTAAGATGAAGCGTGCGAGATGAAACACTGCATTCAAATCGGACAGTCTGGATCTAAAACTAAAAAATTAGATTAGTTTAGGGGATCCGGACCTCTAAGCTTCAGCCTCGTGTTTAACAATTTAAAGTTTATTACAAGAGAAGAACATCACAGAATATTTTTCTTTTCTCGATGAGACGCTTACAGAATATCTTTTAGCACAGAAAAAATTCATTACCTTGTAAAAAAAGGACAAGTGTGACTGACAGAAAATGCTAGCTCTAATAAAGAATGAATAATAAAATTTAAATCTTAAACAACTTGTTCTTTTTTTTTAGAAAGGAACAACTTATTCTTTTAAAGAACCAAACAGTAAGAATGTAGTTTAAAAATAAACTTTGTAACGCATAACTAAATCAACGGTTCCCTTGACAGAATTTACTGATGCAAGTTTACCAAACTAATTGGAAACCTTTTGAGGTCTTGTCAATCCAAGGAATATTGAAATATTATCTAGAAGGGCCTTAGTTGTAACCAAATACTTTTGAGTAAAGTTAGGAGGTCAAATAATCAAATTAATTGTTTAATATTCTTGTTATAACAAAAAAAAAAAATTATATGAGCTTCGAATTCATAATCTCTTACATAGAGATAATGTATCTTTGTAATTAGATCAAAGACTAGTTCTTAGTTATAATCAAATATTAATCACAAAAAAATCTTGACAGAATAAAATACACCGTAGTATCAAATTTATTGACTAAAAGTTTATTTGCAATTTTGAGCTTGAGTTAGTTGAATAGAAGCACTGAATGCGGCATGACAAAATAGATGTAGGCCATATTTAGTTGAAGCATAAGTGAAGAATAAAATTATGACTATTGTATTTTTTTGAGTAAAAATAAGAATCGAAGTTCTTATTTGATTTATTGATAGACGAAAAATAGTTTTAGGTTTCAAGAAGAAACCTAATTAAACTTGTTACAAAAGTGATTCAGAGAGCTGAATCTTGCCGTAAGCTAATAAAAAGTAAAAAACAGAAAAACAAGAGACAGTAAAAATGTAAAACTCTTCTCAGTATATTGAAGGCATTGTTCAACTTCATGTTATCATCAGCCTTCATTTTGTTGGCTGTCTCTTGCATTATTCCAATAATGTCCCTGTCAACTTATCCATCTCTTTTGATCTTGCACTTCCTGGACCAGTTCTTCTACTGTTTTATTATCTCCTCGAAAAATTCTGCAACATCTCTCACGCCAGCAAACAAACAAGGATATTAAAATTAAGTTTTCTGTCTGACCACCTCTACCTTTTTTGACTATCCATTCTTGTGCCATTTTCCTTTGCAATATTGTTTTCCAATCTTTTCCTGGTAGATGCAGAGTACTGAACTTTGCTATAAACTTCTAACGTCAAAGGGCATTCAGAAAACATATGCTTGACAGTTTCACCGTTAGCCCTGCACAAAAAGCACATGCTTGGTAGGTGCCAGCCCCTTTTTGCCAAATTATATGTCGTCAGAATCTTGTTGTAGAAAGCTAGCCAAGCAAAGACCTTCATTCTTGGGGGAACCCTCATCTTCCACACTTTATGAATGTTGACTGACACCCTTGGTTGATCTTTTATCTTCAAATATGTTGTTTTGACTGAAAAGTTTTTCGATTTTTCTTCTTTCCAGAATGCTCTATCTTGTGCCCGTGATAATGGTGCTTGTGACCACACAATTTGTTGTAATCTTCTATACTGTTGCTTGCCTTGTTCAGAGGCTTGTATTATTGAGAAGACTTGAAACAGATCTGACAAAACCCTTGTGGTAAGCACTTGCTAAACTGATATGTCTTTATCTTGAGCCTCCATGAATAGAATTGGCAATTCATTTTTCAAAATACTATGACCCCAGTTATGAAACCAAAATTTTGTCTTTTCTCCATTCCCTATTTCTCTTAACATCAAACTCTCACACAAAATCCTGATTTTACCCAAATTGTGATTGAAGAACTTGCATTCTGGTAGATCACTCTGTCTTGAAAAACTGTGTGTTGCCACAATTATTGATTTCCACAGACTTTGCTCTGGCTTGTGCCAGTACCAATACCACCTTTCTAAAAGAGCATCATTAAATGTCTACATGTCTAATACTTCTAGACCATCAAACTTCTTTGGTTTACAAACCAACTCCCAGTTTGCGAGGTGTATTCCCTTTTTACCCTCCGTGTCACTTCTCCATAGAAAATTCCTTCTAGTTTTATCAATCTCATGCAATACCCAGCATGGTAATCTAAAGACTGACATGAAGTATGTAGGTATGGAAGATAAGACCGCATTAATTAAAATTATTCGTCCAGCAATTGACAATTGAGTTGAAGCCCATCCTTCTAGTCTTTTATTAATTTTCTGCAACAGTGGTAGAAAAGCCGACTTTGGAAGTTTCCAGTCAGACAGTGGAAGCCCCAGATAGATGAAGGGATAATTACCCCTCCTACATCCAAGGATATCCACTAATTCTTGACTGTTATTGATCATCACATCAGGCAGTATCAATTCTGACCTGTTCATGCTCACCACTAATCCTGATATTCTTCTGAACACTGTGAACAGGATCTGTAAGGCTTGTACTTGGTCTTTCTCAGATTTGAGGAAAAAAAGTGAGTCATCAGCATACAATAAGCATGACTTCATGCCTTCATATGGCAACCTCCAAGTTCTATTTGCAACTAATTTATCTAGCCATCTTGGCAAAAAAATCCATTGCAATTATGAATAGCAAAGGAGACAAGGGGTCACCTTGTTTGACCCCTCTTCTCAATTCATTTTTTTTCCCCAGCAGACCTTCTAATATTATCTGAGATGATCCCTTTAGAACATAGTTGCTTATCCGGTCAATCCATTTTTGTGGAAAATTAAGTCCTGCCATGACTTTTCCCAAGAATTCCCAACTAAGTGTGTCAAAAGCTTTATGAATGTCAGCTTTGAAAAGGGCCAATGGGCTTTTGATCTCTTTTGCAGTCTGAATTACATGTTGGGCATACAAGAAGCCTTCAGTTATCTGTCTTCCTTTAATGAAGTCTGTCTGGTTTTCTTGAATGAGCCCAGCTATGCAAGGTTGTAACCTTTTTGCCAGAATTTTGGACAGTATCTTATGAATGCCATGTAAAAGGCTGATAGGTCTGAAATCTTGGGGTTTCCTGGCATCCTCCTTTCTTGGAATCAAAACGATGTATGAAGAATTTAGTTTGTCAAGATCATGTCCTTCCTCCAAGACCTTAGTGATAGTGTTGTTAATGTCTGGAGCCACCACATCTCTAAATTCTTTATAAAATTCTCCTGTCAGTCCATCAGGGCCCGGACTTTTGTTTAATGGCAATTCCTTGATGACTTGCAATACTTCTTCAATGGTAATTGGATCGACCAGATGCTGAAAATCCTGGCCATTATCATACAGATTGTTCCAATTTATGGATGGCATTCCTTGTGAAGTTGTTCCCATCAAACCGGTGTAAAAGTTCCAAAAAATGTCAGCTTTACCCTTCTGTGATCTGATCTCCTGTCCTTCACTTTCCATTACTGGAATTGAATTTGTTCTTTTAGCAGCTGTTGCTAAACTGTGGAAATATTTAGTGTTCCTATCCCCTTTGTTTTCCCATCTCACCTTGGCCCTTTGTCTCCAAATTTCTTCTTCCAAAACCGACAGTTCTACAAAGCGTCTCTTGACCTTGAGATGAATCCATTTTTCTAGATTGGTTACCCTTCTGGTTTCCTCAACTTTCCCTATCCATTCAATGTACTCTCTGCAGACTATTACCTGGCTTTTAATTTGTCCAATTCCTGATGTCTTTTTGTATAGATATGATCTTGTTATTCAATTCATGAGGTGTGTGAGCTTGACCCATTTCTAACCATCTCTGTCTGACATAGTCCTTGAACTTTTGTGAAGAGAGCCATACATTTTCAAAGCGAAAAAATACTGTTTTTCTGAAACCAGTATCAGTTGTGAGTAGTATGGGGTTGTGGTCAGATGAAGTGTTGGCTACAGCTTCCTGAGAGGAATTTGGAAACTTGAGATCCCAATCAGTGGAAATCAGAAATCGGTTTAGTCTTGCCATTGTTGGCTGGTATCTTGCATTAGACCATGTGAAGTTTCTTCCTTTTAAAGGGAAATTGATAAGGTCCAGTTCTATAATCAGTTCAGAAATTTTGGTGGACTCTCTCCAGTTGAAATTATTGAGATTATTTCTATCTTCTTGTAATAGAGTTACATTAAAATCTCCACACAATAGCCATGGCAGTCCATTCTGAGGCATCTCCTCTTTGAGTTCTTAAAAAAAAAAAGCCCTTCTTAAAGTTGGGTTGGAAGGACCATATACAGCAGTCAATTTGAAACAATCACCCTTATACTCTAGTATTACTGATATGGTGAAATTCTTCTTATCACATTGTTGCATCTTGAATCTTGATCTATTCCAGGCAATCAATATACCACCTCTTGTTCCATTTGCATCCAGAAATGCAAATTCCCCTAGCCTCTTACCACATGATTGACTAACTATCACTCTTGTCATTCCACATATTTTGGTCTCTTGAAAACACACAATATCTGGTTTTTCAAGCAATATTGACTGTCTTACTGCTAGCCTCTTATCTCTTTCATTCAATCCTCTCACATTCTAAGATAAACACTTAATTTTTGACATAGCATTCATAATTAGAGGCATACAACTCTATGGAGCCAAATATGAATAACTTAAACAAACAATATAAAATAGATGTACGTAGGCCATACTTAATTGAAGCACATGCGAAATAAAATTATGACTCAATTGTTCTTTATTTATGAAGCCAAATACGAATAATCTACGCAAACATTACAAATTAAATAGATGTGGGCCATATTTAGTTAAAGCAAAAGGGAGAAACAAGATTATGACTCTATTGTTCTTTATTTATGGAGCCAAATACGAATAACTTAAAAAGAAATCAATAAATAACTCTATTACAAAAACATCATTATCATCAAATTACTTCTAGAACAATATTAGATAGGAAAGACCCAAAGGTAACCGGGTCCGGTTATCTCAAATTAACTCAATTTGAGTTTGAATTCGGACTAGAGAAAAATCAGGAATTTGGTCAAAGGTAGGCAAAAAAGAAGAATCTAGAGTGTACGTATGATTGACCATGGTCAAATACGATCTGATACACAGTCATAACTGTTTAATTTGTGTTAAAATAGGCGGTTGTTAGCTATGGCCAGAGAAGGAAATACGTGATGACACGACGTGACGTGACAAACACGTCGTGATTTGATCACGTAATGTAATGCGATGTGATTAACTTTTTTTTTCACGTGATGTGACGTGACGTGATCAAAATAGTGGCGGATGGTCACGTCACGCGTAGTCACGCCGTGACCGTACGTGACATCATCACACGTGACATGACGTGTCGTAACGTAAATTAGTCACATCAATATCTTTTATATTTTAATTTAAATTATTGAAAATTAAAAAAAAATATATAAAAATACGAAAATTTCTAAAATAGATAAATAATGTTGCAAATATTATTTTTTTGTTTTGAGTAAAGATTATTGGGTATCTGACATTAGTTTAAAAATTTAAATTACAAAACTTCATTAGTTTAAATAATCTATACATGAGTACTACATGAGTATCAGTATCACTGAATCTATACTAAAAAAAAATCTGAATACTCTATACATACCAAAAAAGTTGGATACTCTATATTTTATACCGTGGCGTAACGTTACGTGCCTGATTCGCGTGATGTGTAATTTTCGCTCGCAGGCGGTCAGGCATCACGCGAATCACATCACGTAATCGACATACGTAACGTGACGTGACTAGTTACGCCTTAACAAATTTCCTTTTCTACCACTAGCCCTTACTGGGCTGCCCTTGATAAGAATTGTCTGATAAAATTCATTCCAATTCGGTTCAAGTTAGAATTCATGAGGTTTTTTAAAGAAATCAAATATTCTGCCCACATAATCTATCCGTCCATTCATTTCATACTTGTTCCGATCTAAACGGTCATAATTAAAATATGACAGTGTCCTCGCACAATTCAAATACTCTCTATACTTTAATTTTGACGGTTCATATCAAATCGAGTATTGAATGGATGGACAGATAGATCTCATGGGGGCGTTCGGCAACAAATGATTAAGAGCTTAAGGAGCGCTAAGGAACTGATGTTCGGTTGTCTTAATCCGCAGGTGAAGAATTAAGTGCTTAAGGAGGGAGTATAGGTGCTTTAAAGTTCGGGCAGGGGATTAAGATCCGGGCAAAAGGAGGCTAAAGGAGGTGTTTTTAATCCACGCTAAGGAATTGGTGTTCGGCGGGATTAAACGGCTAAGGAAGCTAAGGAAGCTAAAGGAACCGTATTAAGCCTTAAGGAGCCTTAATCCGTGCTTGCCAAACAGCCTCATGGGCATTATTTTCTAGTGGATAGAAGATACGGTTCTCCTTTTAAAATGTATGTGAATTCTATTTGAACGATCTAGATCCAAATTGTTCAACATAATTTTCATATGAATATGTACTTGCTGACTGCATTTTATATTTTTTAGAATTTTTTTACTATTTTTAATGACAGGTAGAAAATCACTGTTTTTGAATGGTCCGAAAATTTCAGATGAAGTAATTTTCTATCTATCTTAAAAAATAGTAAAAGAAATTTAAAAAAATATAAAATTCGGTCTGCAGATACATATTTATATGGGATCATATTGAACGGTTCGGATCGACCGTTAGAATTTTAAAAACAAAAATAGTAATTTGTATTACGGACCAACCCGTAATATGCATAGTATCAATAGACTCATCACTCTTCAATAAACTATATATATTATGTTTTCGAGGGTAACGAGCCAAAAAAAAAAGTAAATAGATGCACTTGAGAAATACTATTACAAGCATTCTTTGCAACAACACAAAAAAAGAATAATACTTATACTAGCATTTAAAATATTTTTTTATTACATACTCTCGATTAAAAAAAAACTATTTAAACGCTTTACATTTTAAGTCAACAGGATACATATAGGACATTTTTCTTTCTCTAATTCATCAATTGCAACTTAATCGAAACTGTATCCAATTCCGGTAAGAAATTAAAATATCAACATCAGAAACTCATAAATTACACAAATAAATAAAAAAAAAATCAAATACCAAAAGAACGCTACTTTTTTTGTTTTGACACACCTTAGAAAGCATAATTTTGGCCTGTCACATAATTGTCATTCTTGATTTCATGTTTTGAATATTTGAGGGAACATAAGATGATCCGATTTTTTTTTATTAATATCCATAATTAAATAAAAAAATAAAAAATATCCGTAGTTTTTAGGTATTCATAAATATACCTAAACTATCAGAATTTATGTCGGTCCATTTCTTGTCAGGACCGCCAGGAATTATGGTGGTTCTGTTTTTTTTTTTTTTTTGAAATTGAGGAGTATTTGAAGAAATTTTGTTTTTCATCTTCATTTAGTTGTCATTCTTGTTGTACTAAGTTAAACTAATTTTGGTACGTTTCTAACATATTTTAACAATTTATAACTATTTTGGACTAAAACTAAATTTAAATAAAAATGAGGGACTTAAATGCAAATACATAGAGAGGAGGAGAATTGCTGGAGAAAGAGTGAAAGTGACGAGAGAGAGTGTGAAATTAGTTAAAATGAAATTTTGAAGAAAACCGAATCCCTACTCACTCTTTTATAATTATAGATATTTTTATAATTTTTTATTTAATTATGGATATTAATAAAAAAAAATCGGTAAGAAGTAAGATGATTTATATTAGACACTGCCAACTCCATGATTATGTAAATTAGATGAACAATTAATGAATCCTGATATTAAAAGAAAAGTCACAGGCCAACACAAACTTTTTTTTTTCATTTGAAAAATTGATAGTCTTTCAAAGAAAAAGAAGAAGAAGTAAAGTGTCATTTCAAACTTGTAATAATATTTAAGGTATTATCTTCCAAAGAAAAAAAAAAAAGTAAATTGCCGTCATTTCAAATTTGTTTTTTTTGGGTTAAAAAACGTAGGTATTTCATTAATCAGGACAGAAACATATTACATTCAACTGTTTGTAGCAGTATATAAGTATACATTAAGCAATCGTACCAGTACTTAAAATATTACAAAAGACTCTCTTCTATAAAGCTAGACAAAAAAGAAAACAAAAAAATAAAACCGTGCTCTAATTAAAGAAAGATATTATCTTCTACAAAGACATTTTTAAAAAGGATACGTAAATATTTCAAATTTGTAATAATATCTAATGTATTATCTTCTACAAAGACATATTTAAAAAGTATACGTAAATATCCAATAGCTACCTCCCAACCACCTGTCGCCACGATATTGATATATACCAATAAACAACTCTAGGCTTCTAGCTAGCAGAGCATAATACCGAATCTGAATTGCTAGGTTAGATCACACGGCCCAAACTTAGTCTAGATAATCCAGTGTCCTAGATCGGACGGTGCTAAGGTGTTCAGTCTAGCCTCCAGTAACAGTACCACGCTTGTGCTCGCACTGCGAACTAACACATTTTGGGCTGCACAAAATATTTCGTAGGCAATTAAACAGAAAAGAGGATCAGCAGCCATCGCCCAGTGGCGAAGTTAAAATCGCCTTTGGCGATTTATTAGGCACCGCCTTTGTATCACATATATTTCATTTAAAGATAATGACAGAGACATTACATACTTTACAACGCAATTAAGTTATGTAACAGATTTTATTCTTGGATATGATAACTGGAAAAGATATTGTACAACACAAAAAACGCGGTCAGAGCTGTGCAGAAGATTGAGATGGTAATAAAAAGTCGCTAAGATAAGAGCATAAAAGTGACGGATGCAAAATAGGATCGAGCAAAGATTTTTGGGCACATGGCAACCCGTCCGATGGTTTTATTACATGGCGAGAAAACTTTGACGACAATCGTCGGCATGTTTCTTCCAGTTTTACATGGCGATAAATGTTTGACATTAATGGTCGGCATGTATATCAGTCTACGGGCTTTAAAGGTAAAAAAAAAAAAAAAAGTCTGACAATCGTCGGCATGTTTTCTCCAGTTTTTCTGTACGTGGCATACACCGAATTAGACATTCAATTTTAGATGCTAAATTAGAAAATTTACAAAGTGAAATTTTAACTATTAAAATACAACACATATTTAGCAATTTACAAGGAACTGAAATGTATTTAAAAAAAATAGTCTATAAATTTTAATATATATAATTAAAATTATAAAATCTAAGCGGCTTACATTAAGATCCGTCTTGGTTCCATCGGAAAATTTTTTTCGGTAGAAATTAACATAAAAAAGAGAGGGAAATAGAAAGAGTGCACTGGTTCTAATATTGATAGTAAAACCGGTATAAGTTCTACCGATTCTAATAGACTAAAGTTTAGAACTGTAAATATTTTACCGTTCCTAACACTCTCCCTGTGGCCACACGATTTAACACAGAGTTATCTTAAGTCTGGGAAATTATAATTTGAACTTTAGAACGGTAAGAATGGTACCGGCCTAAAAATTGAAGCACCTCTTTTAGGAAAAGGGAGAGAAGAAAGAGAGGCAGGGGAAGAGACCCCACGGGAAGAGATGGACCCCAAAAAAATAAAATCAAAGTTAAGAACGGTGGGAATTGTACCGGTCTAATGTGTAATTTAATTTCTCATGTTATTCTGTAATCAAATCGTGTAGCAAATTGTGTAGCCGCAGAGAAAATGGAAAAAATGTTAGGAACGGTAATATTTGTATTGTTCTAAACTTTTAGAACCGGTAGAAATTTTACCAGTCTTACTATCAATATTACAATCAAAGTACTCTTTCTATTTCTCTCTCTCTTTTTTCATCATTTTCTACCCAAATTTTTTTTCCGGTTCAATCTGTTGTATGTAGCACAAAATACTTACTAAAAATATTGATATAATGATAATGTAACTATGTTAGTTATGGGGGTTACTAGGATTCCTGCATTATAGTAATACAATGAGCTTTCATGCCTTTTATTTAAAAAAAAAAATGTAACTATATTGTTCATGATATTTATAACAGAGTAGAACTAGAGTCTTCTAAGTTCACCAAGTTTTTTTGTGAACTCCACTCCAAAATTTATCAGATTAACTTCAAATGACTAATTCAAATTGTTGAAATACTTCGACTTTACGAGTGATGCATATACATATGAAAATTTTAAAGTTTCTAATTAAATTAGTATAAACTCAAGTGGTTAAAATTAGAAGGTTTATAAATTAATTTTAATACATTCATTTTTGTAAGCCTTTTGACCACTTGAGTCTATACAAATTTAATTTCAAATTTTAAAATATTCACATGTAGATATCACTTGTAAGATAAAATGATTTCAACGGCTTTGATTCGTCGTTTGAAGTCAATCCGATAGATTTTAGAATTGAGTTCACAAAAGAGCTTGATAAACTTAGGAGCACCCTAGTTCAACTCTTCATAACAATATTATACTAGTATAGTTACATATTTCATGTGCTAGGTAAACCAAGACAGATTTAATCAATGGAGTTCACAAATGAAGAGTGTAAGCAACGAGAACTATTGAATTATTGAAGCCGATTTATCTATTTTATGATCAGTTATGTGTTTATATGCTACAGATTTAATAATTTTTAATTTATTTAAAATAACTTAACCTTCATTACTTTGTCTTTGACAGCTTGATTATGTACTAAATGAATCTGAGAATTTATAAATTTAAAATGTAAATGAATCACTCATAAAACAAATCGGTTTCATGGTTTAAGTTACTTTGTTGTGGAAAATTGATTCAATAGATTCAATAAATTCTGAAGTGAAACTCATAAATTTTTTTGATAAACTTGAGCACATAGCTTCAGTCGAAATTTTGAGACAATATAATCAGATGTTATACTGCAATATTACAAAAAAAAAAAAAAAAAAAAATTGGGGGAGGAAATAGAACCTTCTGTTGCTAAAAATATGCAGAGAACAACATAATTGCAGCCATCTTTTGTATAAGACATTTTTTTTATTATTAATATAAATTGGAGAAATGAAGAAAATAAATTTGAAATTGTAAACTATATCAACTAGAAAGTTAAAAATAAAGAATATATATATAAATATTCTTTTGTGGTTCATCGACAATGTTTGAAATATGTTATGAATCTAGTAATGTAAAACGATATAAAAAAAAAATTCATAAACAATATTTACAAACTTCATATATATAATTTTCTCACAAATTTCATTTTTATTATATTATCAAAGAAAACCGAGTAAAACAAGGGTGTTTTTACAAGTTCACCAAGCATTTTATGAACTCAACTCTAAAATCTATCGGATTAGTTTCAAATGATAAATCTGAACCGTTAAAACACATCTACCTTATGAGTAATGCGTCTACATGTGAAAATTTTAAATTTTAAAATTAATTTTGTATAGAGTCAAGTGGTAAAAAAATATTAAAAAAATAAATGCATTAAAATTAATTAATAAAACTTTAATTTTGACTGCTTGAATTTATACTAAATTAATTTGAAAGTTTAAAATTTTTGCATGTAGATACATCACTCGTAAATTAGTTGAGTTTCAACAGTTCCGATTCGTCATTTCAAGTCAATTCAATATTTTAGAGTTGAATTCATAAATAATCTCGATGAACTTAAGACCACTCTAGTTCTTACTCAAGAAAAACAGTGAATTACTTATTGCCTCCTAACTCCTGAATAGAGATTGATACCTTCATGTATTATCTTAAATGCTGAGGATTGGTAAAATTTGATCTGTGCAGGAAAAAAATTGTGAAATTTTTATTTATATCATATTTAAAAAAACATATTTAACTAGTTTTTCTACAAAATTATCAACTCCCGTCCATGCCACAGTTTGTTGTACGCTGGTATTTGACTATTATATCTTTCAACAACAGTGATCCTTTGATACTCAAATCAACATCGTTTCTCATGTGAGCCAATATACAACCGATGACCATAGCAGCCAACAATTGTGCATGATCTATTATTGTCACATCGAAGTGATATGAATGTTTTGTTGGGCATCTAGATACACGCCATTGTGTACCGTAACTAGTGGCAACAATAGATATGTATCATCCTCCTTACACTTCAACCTAAGTCTTCCCTTGTCACTGTGTGTATTTTAATCTCCTTGTTGCAATGAATGTGAAACCTTACAATTGCACTCTTAATTTACTCTTTCAAAATGTTTGTCTTTCTGATAATTCATCCTCATACTCTGTTACCCTTCCAAAAAAAAAAAAAAAAAAATCCAAATTTGCTTCCTGAAACCCTGATGTGTCATTGAAAGCCTAAATTAGGTGCTCAAACTCGCAATCCATTATCCGAAACCCGAGATCCATTCTAAACATCTGTCCAAATACATGCCTCATATCTTCCTGGTCACTGTGATCGCTCATACTCTCAGGATCAATATCATCCAATTTTCATCTACATAATTTTGGATCCACTGTATCATCATCCTCATCCGGCCCCAAGAAGCAACCCGACTAGTAAAAGACTGGCCAATATGGGGTGGGGCCCGACTACTAGACGACATTTCCCTCTAAACTGGGGCCTAACGTGAACCCACCCCCAATTTTTGGTTCCTCTAAACCCAAAACTCGAGTTGGTCAATTTTGAGAGGGGCCCAACTTGAGCTATATGAGTTAACCCGACTCCCCCACTGGATTAACCTCATAGCTGTGTTTGTATGCCAAACCATGTGACTTTCTCATATAGATTAATTACCATGTATCCACCTCCAAGAAAACTCATTGTTTGGTTGTACAATACCTGCCAGAATCCATCATTCTGAATTGGAAATAGTTGCAACCAGGTTTGTGTTGAACCAGTGATCATGCTATTTTTGGCCTAAATATTAAGATCATACTGACCATGATCCAATCTCAAATTCTGACAAATAACCTTCTTAATTCTCACATATTCAGTACCCGACATTACTGGGATCACAGTAATAGACCCGATACTACAATAAATCCCATTAGGGCCAGTTAAAACATCACCACAAGTGTAAATAGATATCATAAGAGTAATTTTGAACCAATTATATCACACAAACATAAAATTAAAAATTAACTTAATTAATTATTAACCTGCTGAAAAAATAAATAAAATTGAAAAGAAAAAAAAACTTACAGCTTTGAAGAGAAGAACTCTTGTTAGGAGGGTGAATGTGAGAAATTAAATTATGCGTCTGAATTCTCTTTTATAGGAAAAATAGAATATGTCGATTCAATTGACGGGTCTCTATCTTTGAGTCCGCCAATTTAATTAATGGGACGTGGTAAATATAAAATTTTCCAGAAAAAATAGTTAAATAGTTTATTTTATTTTTAAATATGGTATAAATAAAAATTTCGGCAAAAAAACTATCTGAACTAGGACTAAAAAATATGTATAATGCAATGTAAATATGCATTGAAGTTTTAAATATGTATAATCTAACAGTTTTATTTTGATTTTTAAGTTTTAGATATTGAGTTACTAAAGTTTTTAAAAATAAAGACATGATGTAGAGACAAAAAATAAAAGCATTTGAAGCCTTCTATATATATATAATATCTAAAATATAAATATTTGTAATTCCTTGATATGTACGGAATATGTTTTATCTGTATTCTAATTTGTTTAAATAACAGAAAAAAAATATTTATCTCCACTCATATCTGATAAATTTAAAAAAAAAAATCTTATTGGTACTCTTTTTATCAAATACGGATAGGATCGGACAAAGAGATAAAAAAGGTCCTATTGACACTCCTATTCGTCAGTAATGATATATTTTTAAGATTACGCTATTAATGATTTTTATATGAATTAAATTTGGTTATGCTCTTCCAATGACCTGAACTCCCTTTCCAAGAAAAACCACACCGGGAATTGCAGCTACACCATAACACGAATTCGCATCCTCTGAGATATCTCATATTTTGCATGACATTTTGGAATATCCCAATAGTTCAAATATGTTATGCACGAATCTCAAATCACAAATAATACGGCACCCTACGCTGCCCCGATTAGCTACCAGACACGTCGGTCACGCAAAATATGAGATATCTCAGAGGATACGCACTCCCATAACACCATTACACCAGTACAGATTTGCCCCAGAAGAAAAGGCTCGAAACTACCAGGGCGTTTATTTATTCTTTCTTTCGGCTTTTGGATAACGAACGGACCCAGCCGTAATGGTCTAAATTCTAGTCCAAACTAGGGCTCCGAGATATTCTTGAACGCAGTGCCCGATCAATATCCAATTAATTTTTATCCTATTCCATTCATACTGCTTTCTTTCATACTGCTTTCTGTACACATGAGACAAAAAAAAATTTGTCACGGCGTGACACGTCACATCACTAACGTGTCGGATGTGACTCACGTGATACGTGACATGATTATTCGCGCGACATGACCATATTCTAATTAAAATATATGTCACGTCACGTCACGTCACGTCACGTCACGTGATCACGTTACGTCACGTCACGATATAAAATATAGAGTATCCAACTTTTTTTATATGTATAGAGTATTCATATTTTTATTTTAGTGTAAATTCAGTGATATTGGTACTCATGTAGTACTGATTTTTATTTTCTTTAGTTTAGTCTAATAAATATTTGTAATTTGAATTTTTAAAGTAATATCCGATACAACATTTCTTAAAAAAAAATCTTTATGACATTATTTATTTATTTTAGAAATTTTTATATCTTTTTTCTAAATTTTCAATAATTTAAATTAAAATATAAAAAAAAATTGACATGACTAATTTACATTACGACACGTCACGTCACGTGTGATCACGTCACGTATGGTCACGGCGTGACTACGCGTGATGTGACCATCTGCCACTATTTTGGTCCCGTCACGTCCCGTCACGTCACGTCACGTGAAAAAAAAAATTGATCACGTTACGTCACGTCACGGCGTGTCAAGTATTTTCTTCTCTAATACGGACTATTAATTTCAGGATAGAGACAAAAATCCTTAACTTTTCCTAAATTCTCTCAATAGTCCTAATATTCCTTCTATATTCTAAATTGATGACAATGGCCAGTAAACCAAAAAATATGGTTTCAGAAGTAATTTGACAGGTGTTAAAATTAAATTACACATCTGTCTCGAAAGTACTTTTATGATATATATATATGTTTGTATCTTAGTAATTTTATATGTTGTATCTAATTTATATTCTATTTGGTTCACATCATAAATTACACGTGAACTATAGGTCAAACTAAAAAGCGAAATCCATTATTGATTTGAATTATAGTGACGCTTATCATAAACCATTTTGTCTTATATACTAGTAAACAGTAGTAATTAATTTCTCGAAAATGTATACATATGATGAGTGAAGTTAAAATGTAACATTAGTTTTGTGTCTCATCCATATCTCATGTTTTTATCTTTGTTCTCGAAATTCAAATAGTCAATCCGAACCGCTCAACATGTTCTCCATATTAAAATATGCTTAGAGACCAAATTTCATATTTTTTGGAATTTTTTTACTATTTTTTTAGATAGTTACAAAATTACTGTTTTTGGATGATCTAGATGCAGTGATTTTGTAACTATTTAAAAAAAATAGTAAAAAAATTTCAAAAAATATGAAATTTTGTCTCTAAGCATATTTTAATATGGAGAACATGTTGAGTGATTCGAATCGACTATTTGAATTTCAAAACAAAGATAAAGACATGGAGTATGATTGGAGCACAAAACTAATAGTGCATTTTAACCCGTCATGTATGATTATAATATGTTTTTATTAGAAGTTGGTATTCCTCCTTATCTATCTAATCTAAAAGTTCTCTAGTCCCAAGCTAGCAAGTAGCTCCTGTTACTAGATTGAAGAAAATAGGACGGCTTTGCAACTGCATCTAATCCGTTTATATATAGAACACGTATCCACTGTATTAACTCAAAAAGAATTTTTTGAGTTAATGCATCTCAACCGTCTGATTTTAAACATAATTAATCTGATTATCTAATTTTAACTCAAAGTTTTATAATATTGGTGTGATCTAATTTGCACGGATCGTAAAGCAAATCAGATGGTTGAGATTCATTAACTCAACAAAATTCTCTCCTGAGTTAATGCACCCAAGCTAAATTTTTTTTAAAAATAAATTAATAAAAATACAATTTTGCAATTTAAAAATAAATAAATAAAACATAAAAAAACAACACGTGGGTAAACACAAACGGAGTGAGTAATGAGTTTCCTGGCCTCATCCTCTATATAAAGGGGCTCTTCATTACTTGTTCAAATCACCCTCTCTCAACAAATTAAATTAGGAGCGCTAGAATTAGATACCTCTCTCTTTCTCGATCTCTCAATATCTCCGGCTCTGTTCTGTCTCTCTTTCTCTCCTTTGAAGTCATGGTTTCTCCTGATCTAATTCGGACTGTGATTGGTGTGATAGGTGGGTACTTGCATAAATATTGCATGCATGATAATCATCTTCTTCATACCATACTGAGTTTTAGTTTTTCTCCATCTTTCCAAAAAGAAAAAAAAAATGAGTTTCATTTGACCCACTTAAATTTCAAAATTCCATGTAAAATTATTATATTTCCTATATTTTTTTGGTAAACACCCTTATGTAGCGTAGCGTACTTTTAATTGACTGATATTTTTTTTGCCAATATATGTTACATCTCTAATATTTTTTTGTTCACAAATTTTTGTTATTTTGCAGGAAATGCAATTTCACTAGTGCTGTTTTTATCGCCAGTGTAAGCAAATATACTTCTCATAATTCCATCCAACTACTTATCACCAAATTAACACAACCCAACATTATTGATTGTTTTTTTTTTTTTTTTTTGAACAGGCCAACCTTCTGTAGGATATGGAAAAAGAAATCAGTAGAGCAATTCTCTCCAATTCCATACATTGCAACTCTACTCAACTGCATGATGTGGGTACTGTATGGTCTCCCCATCGTGCACCCGCACAGCATTCTCGTCATTACCATCAACGGCGCCGGCATGCTGATCGAGATCTCCTACATCCTCCTCTTCCTCCTCTACTCCCAAGGCCGGACGAGATTACAAACGTTCCTCATGTTTGTTGCGTCGATCATCTCTGTTGCTGTCATAGCAACGCTCGTCATCATGCTCGCGCACACCCACGAGCGCCGGTCAATGATCGTGGGGATAATCTGCGTGGTGCTGTGTATCATTATGTATGCTTCGCCTCTATCCGTCATGGTACGTACATACTTACGTAGTAATTAATAGTGTATAATACTCTATTAAAAGCACACATGCTTTATGTCCGTACTGTTTCTTATTATTAGTCACGGTGAGTCATCAATTTTGCTTTTAGGATTAATTAATCATATGTAGATTCGATGATGCCTAAATCTTCAAGTAACAATAACATAGAACTTTTTTGTTAATGAAGTTTTGCGTTGATTCTAATTAATATATGCATGTCGTTGTCTTGAATAATATAATTATATTCGATACTGTAATCATTTTACCGTAAAATATAAGACCATGTTAGAAAAAAAGTCAGAATTATATATCGTGCAAATCCTACTCAGACTGACTTTTTTCTTTTAGAAATTCTCAGGCCACTTTTGTTAGGGTGTTGTTTGATTAAGATACCCATAGAAGGTTAATTGATTAATTCAATAATTAATTTGTTAGAAAGTAACATGTGCATGATTAAGTTGGCCAGTTAGTTCAGGCACTTTTCATGTATTGTATCTCTACTTTGCATAATTAGGAAACATCCTTTATGAAGTATATACCCAATAAATTAAATTTCTTGTACTTATAATTAAATTCAAATATTAATTAATTTGTGCTACCACTTACCAATTTGTTTGGTTTCCCCTTTGCAGAAAATGGTGATACAAACAAAAAGTGTGGAGTACATGCCTCTCTTTCTCTCTCTAGCATCCTTCTTTAATGGCGTTTGTTGGACAGCTTATGCACTCATCCGTTTTGACCTATACATCATTGTGAGTTTTTACATATCATCTCTCTTCATCTCTTAATTTCTCTCTCTATATCTTTTTTCTGTCTTCGTGGCATTTTTGGAGAAAGTGATAGTAGCTTGACATGTAGCAACATTACCCATCACTAATTTTTGTCGTGCACTTTTTCCTAATTCACCCCCCCAAAATATGAACTGTTGCAATTGCACTTCCAAAATAGTAGCTTGTGACCAAATTAAAGAAAAGCAAAACCTTTCTGGCTGAGTCATATTCCCATCAAGGTTGTCACGTGTCACTGTTTTAGTTGTTTATATAACATCAAGTCGTACTTAATTAATTATTAGTCTTCAGTAAGTCAGCAAATGCTCCATTAACAACTTGATTTGACAGTAAAATAATTGGGAAATTATAAGGGGTACGCTAGCAATTTTTGCTAGTAATGCTTGGTGGATAGATATATATTACAACGTACTGCCGTTTTAAATGAACATCCACCGTTTGTGTACTTTAATGTTCTTTTGTTCTGTTATAATTTAACACGTTTGTCTCAGTCAACAAAATCAGATGTTCAGATCAGCTAAGTCGGTGTCTCGCTTTCTGTTTCATTTTTAGTTTTTTCTCAATATGACTCGATCCATTTTTTTTTAACAAATATGGGTCCCAATTTCCTTCCCTGTTTCCCTCTACATGGCAACATTTCTCATAGAAAAAAATATATATATATACAATGTTATGTACAAATTAAAAGCAAGAAGAACAGGACAATATTATCTTTTTTTTAAATAACAATGAAAATTTAAAACAGGCTCCATATATATAAAATTAATTAATTAATTTGACAGATACCGAATGGTCTTGGAGTAGCGCTAGCATCAGCGCAGCTTTTGCTATACGCAATATACTACAAATCAACGCAGAGACAGATAGCGGCGCGAAGAAACAAGGAAGAGATGGGTTTAGCGGAGGTTGTAGTGATAAAAGACAACACCAACAAGGGGGGTGCAAATGGGGTGAGCAACGGGCGCTGAGTAACAAATCAGGTGGCATTGACTGGGACAATGTGGCGTTGAATATGAATAGCAGTTGATTTTGAAAATAGTTGATATTAACTAATTAGGATGTTTTTGGCCACTTTACTGTTTCCGTGGAAAAAAAAATTTCAATTTAACTGATTTTTTTTTCACGTAAATAGTAATTTTTATTTCAATTCCCATGCTCATATCCATTCTCAATGACCCGCCGAACAGGTCCTTAATATATTTGCTGGTGTTAGATATTCCCAAAGGGTCTCATTAATATGCGCAGTATTTTTTTTTTTTTTTTGTTGTGCCTTTTTTTTTTTTCTTTTTTTTTTTTTGTGGTAAATAGTTAATAAGACGAGAGGCTTGTTAACGAAAAATGTCGTGTTGAGTTTTTCTATGCTCGAGATTTTATACGCTGCACCAGTTAGCTGTCTCCAATGGACACATGACATGTACGCTTTTTTTTTTTTTTTTTTTTGCTTTTATGCTTTTCTTTTTTGGTTTGTTATGGTCGCATTTATATGAACTATCTATTATACATTAATTTGCTGTGTTGTTCTCGAATTTTATAAATAATAAGCTAGTTTTGAAGTATGCAACAAAACATGGAGGGAAGAAGAAGAGGAAGAATGGTAATGAAGAAGGGAGGAAGAAAAAGGACAACATCAGCACATCATCGTCATCAACCATAACACGTACCTTATTCATATGTATATATAATGTATATATAGTAGACTATGGAAGAGGTGGAGCGAATTCACAACACCCTCCATTCGAATCCAGAGAGTCAAGATGAAGCGAAGAGCGGTGGTTAGATTCATTAGACAGAAGCACATGCTCGATTGAAGTGAGACGAGATAGATCGAAGAGCGGTGGTCAGATCCGTTGGACAGAAACACCTATTCGGATAGAGTAACATAGAGTAACATGTGGTGGCTAGATTGACGAAAGCATCCACTCGAATAGAGTGAGGCGAGATGGACCGGGTGAAAAAGAGGGTGGGGCAAGACGGAGGAATGACTGATTAACTAACTCTCAAAATTTTCTTTTTCAATCACTTGACGGAGGTTTCTATGAAGAACGGACTTCCCTATACTAGATAATGGATATTTTGATCATTACTAGAAAATTCATGATGACTAAAGTGATTTAAAGTTAACGATATTCGAATTAAATAAAGGAAATAAAAATATAAAAGATTATAGTTTTAATAAATAAATTATCAAATTCTTAGTTTTTGATGAAGAAAAATAAAACGCCACGAAGTTCTGGCTGCTCTATTTGATTTGTACTGAAAAATAGTTTAAGCAATTGTCAGTTTGAAAAAAAAAAATTATAAAATAATTCGACGATAGTTATGGTTGGTGAATTTGATTTTGATTTGCCATTATTGAGGCCGTAAATGAATCAAACTGAATTGAATTTAACTCAATTCGAGTTTGAGTTCGAATCAATTTTGAACCGAGCTGGTTTGATCCGAATCTGAGTTTCGAACTGAAAAGAAGAGTTCAAGTTTGATTTGAATTGATTTGAACTAGTTTTGAACCGAACTGGTTCGAAATTGAAGTAGGATTTAGAACTGAAAAGAAGAGTTTTGAATTGAACTTAACCCACTTCGAGTTCAAATTCTAACCAATTTCGAACCGAGCTAATTTAATTCGTTTTAGAATGAACTAGTTTTGAACTTAATTATAAATTATTTTTAATCGAACTCAATCGAACTACGATCTACGAGTTTTTTGTGCAAGAATTTTGGGTCATTCAAGTTTCGAGTCTGGGCCGTTAGCATAAATATATTTTGAAAGCACATGGAGCATAGTAAGTAATTGTTCCAATCAAGAATATTGCAAAAGAAGAAGAACTTTAAATGCCTTTGAGTTGCTAGCAATTTTCTTTTCTTATAATGGGCTTGGCCTCGGCCGGCCTCCCTATTTTCTCTGTATTGAGCATGTTTTGCAGTGTTGCTGGGCCGATTATAATTCCTTTTAAGCAGTTTGTATTTAGTAGTATGGTTTAATAAATGAAAGATTTCAGAAGGGGTAGCGCTATATTCAGGGCAATTTTTGTAATTATGAGAGCTCAGACAATTTTTTATCTCTAAATACCTACGTTACCCTTTCATATCTAATTAATAGAAGAAGTTAATAAAGGAATGCATCTAATTAATGAAGGAAATTAATAAAGGAAAGTATATTCAGGGCAATTTTTGTGCCTTACTTTGTGTACTGTTTTCTTTTTCTTTTTTGAAAAACTGATAGGAGCTATCAGTAAACTTTGTGTACTGTTTTCAAATTAGAAATCTTATAATAGCTAATCACCGAGAGGTGCTGTAAATAATTATCGATTTTTAATACATTGTTGGTAAGCACCTGGCCAACCAAAATGGAGGCACATTTTAAAAACATTTTGATATTTTATTTTATTTTTAATTTACTGTTCAATTACTTTTATTTTTTTTATTTTTTTGTTTAGTGATTTGAGTTATATGGTAAAATTAATAGGGGCTCTATACTAGCAAATGTAACTCAAATATAATCAATTATAAATCAACACAAGACATATGCGAATAGAAACAGTGAGCAATTTGCATTTTATAATTTTAGTGTCTTAATTTTAATTTTTGGTATAAACTCTTTGCATGATTTTTGTCTAAGATAAGTATACTACATACAACTCTAGCATCAGGTCCTCGACATAATGTTGGAGTGTGTCATGGAAAATATTCAAGTCCCATATTCACATATCGGGAGAGACAAATTGAAAACTATAAGATACAAGAAAAATATCAAAGCAAAAAAAAAAAAAACAGAGAAAAAAACAATCAATTATGTAAATTGGAGCAAAAAGAGTTGGGAGGGGTGTAGTTGGGAGGAGAAAGGAGATATGAGATAAAATCATTGTTTTTCCTTTATTAACTTTTTTTTTTTAAAATAACATTCTCATTTAATAAGACATATATTAGAGAGAGAAAGACTTGAAGGGTAAAATACGTATTTAGAAGAAAAAAAATTCTCACAGCTCTCAACATAATAAAAGTTGACCTCAAAATAGCACTCCCCTTTCAGAAGGCAACAGTTTATAGAGAAATTTAATTAATGCGATATGACTCAGTCCCTACGCTTAATGTATGAGTACCGAGTAGTTGGAACATTTACAATACATGACTTGTGAAATATATGTGTGACTAATGTAATTTCCTTATATTTTCAGGTTAAAATTCATCATGCATATGTCAATGTGTCATCGTGAGTTTGGAAAATAAAATGCTAATAACAACTCTATTTTTTTTTTTTTCTGTTCTCTCAAACAATGAATTGGGTGAAGCTAGTAGTTCAACAAAAAATAAGGCACTGGTGGATACCAAATAATAACATAAAATAAAATAAAAACAAGTTAAATTAATAATAGATTGCTAAGAAAATTTTAGTAATTGTCTTGATTTATTTAGCAGATAAAATATAAATGTATCATAATACATTTTTGTCAGATATAAATTATATGATTTCTTTTTTTTTATTTTGGTACTATTATTGATTTTGATAATATTAGAAAAATCTTTAAATTAATATTTTTTTATAGTGATATACAATGATAATGTTTTTTTTTTTTTTTGTCTTGAATTAAGACTGAAAAAAATAAATACGGATAATTCGAATCTAATATGTTGATCCATTCCATTATAATGCTTTGCTATGTCTGAAATTACGCAAATACATGATAAATAATTCTGGGGAAATATCAATGTCAATTGAATAAAACATATGGAAGCTATTAATGTTGAGTGAGTGATGGATTACTTCAGTTGAGTTAAAAATTATTTAGGAGCCTATTTATAATATAGGAGATTTCATTTTAAGATTAGTGCAAAATTAAAACTAAGACTCATAATTTATTCGATGCGGTTGCGTAATGTATTGAATCTGAATGCATTACTGCTTAGGAAATCCACATATAGACAATTAAAATATGAATATTGTGTTACTGGATGTGATATGTAAAATTGTATCAGTCTTTTACTTAATATTTGTTATTGATTAATCATATGATACGTAATTTATCTGTATTATTACAATGTAATGCTTTCGATAAAAACATGTTTGACAAACTAATTAGTTTTGATACCCAAATCATATTCGTGCATTCCTATATTTTTCTTCTTCCTGTATTTGACTTAAATATACAATTTATTTTTCCATCCTAGGCTCTTCATTTAATTTTATCATTTCCAAAAAGAAGTATAAATACAAACATGTCGAGAATTATCAGATCCGTATTGCACTACTAAGACCAATTGTAGGTTTGCAACCAGTTTGGTTAATTTTAGAATTGAGATCCACATGTTGCATTGATGTCTATGCACTCATGCTTAATTAAACTAGACCGGTATGGATATATGTATTGGATTTATTTGGGAATTTGCAGAACTGTTTTTGTGTGAAAGGTGGACTAAAATGCCGAAATTTTTATTAATATTCAAAAAAAGTTTCAAAATTTCAAAATATGCATTCATTTTCAACTTATTTCCAGATCTGGTCAAATCCGACAAATATTTTCCGGATCCAACGGCTCTTTTTGAAAAATAGTTTTCCGGATCCAGAGGGCCTCTTTTCAGAAAATTATTTTCCGGATATGGGGTTCCGAGAAATAATTCTCCGGTTTTAGTTTTTTTTTAATTAAATAGAAAATGTTATGATTTATTTATTTTTTATATTGAAATATTATAAATATTTATATATATTTTTGAAAATAGATGGAACAATATATAATTAAATTTATTAAAACGACTGTGACAAATAACCCGGGTCAATATTTTTATGCTGGATTGTTGGCGGTTGTAAGAAAAATTAAATTTTTTCTTTGTGTATTATTAGAAAAATAAAAATATTTTGGATCTGAGTTATTGATCCCTGTTTAAAAGTTACTTTTAGTTAAATAAAAAAATATCATGGTTCTTCTATTTTTGAGAATTTGATCTAACAAAATGTCAGACGAAATAATTTTATATCAACTTTGATACGGCTTATCTGGAGTGGATAGTCCGTATGCTGGAAATGAACAGGTTGAACTGAATCTCTCCTTATCTGGATTGATAAGTCGAGATTGTTATGGGTCGGCTTACTGCGGGATGCAAACCGATTTTGTTAAGGAATTGGAATGAGGATGTGAGATATTCTACTCTTCCCTATCGATATCTCTCTTAGCGTAGTTTTGGTTGGTAGAAAATTCGATCCCTTTCTTAGAAAATCTGAGGCTTTTTATACTATGATCTCTAACCGTCTCTCTGCGGTTCTGTCGGAGAACGTGGGAGCAGTTATGGAGATCGTGGGCATAGTTATAACAACCGTGGACGTATTTATAGAGATCGTGGGAATCGACATCCTGCATATGGCGGTGTAAGTCGTCATGTGGACATCAATTGACGACATGCCGAACTTAGATGTGAACTTCGGCATGGACATCGTCATGTCGATATCAATTGACGACATGCCGAGCTTAGATGTGAATTTCGGCATGGACATCGTCATGTCGACATCAATTGACGACATGCCGAACTTAGATCGACATTGATGTTTTGTTGGGTTTTCCTTTTATATTCAGGCTGGCCTCTCAATAATAAGGTCCGAGTCCCGATTTTTCTTAAGCCCAAATGTAAATTAGGGCATGTGTAACATGGCCCTATCAAACTTTTTTTTAAATAGATGCAATATCTTATAATTTGATTGTACTAGAGGGATCATGATATTTTTTTTATTTACCCAGAAAGGATTAATAACTCAAATCCAAAATATATTTTTATTTTATTTTTCAATAACACAGAGAAATATTTTAATTTTTTATACAATCGCAAAAAATATGTTCTGAAAAATATTATCCAGATTATTTGTCACTGTTTTTCTAATAAATTCAATTATATAGTATTTAATCTATTTTCAAGAAAATATAAAAATATTTCTAATATCATATTACAAAAAATAAATAAATCACAATATTTTTTATTTAATTAAAAAAACCAAAAACTAAAAAACTGAGAAGTATTTTTCAGAAATAGACGCTGGATCCGGAAAATAATTTTCCGGTTTGGACAGATCTGGAAATAAGTTGAAAATGAATGCATATTTTGAAAATTTGAAAAAAAAAAATTTGGATATTAATAAAAATTTCGGACTAAAATTCTTTGCACAGCAAGGATGGTCCTGTGCTTTGACTTCAAATTTTTTATTTTTACAACACAAGATCATCAATCTGAGCTTTTAATTTGATCTATATATTAAAATCTTAAATCTTGTAGAAAAAAAAAAGTTTATAAAAAAAAATTAGATTTATGCTATTTTTACGGATAAGTACTACTATTTGATCATTTTGATGGTCCAAATCTTAACATCAAAGCATTTTTCCCCCTCCAAAAGAATATAAAATATAATTTTCGACTAAAACGTAATATGCAGATCATATTGGTTGGCTTGGATCTGTAGTTTAAAAGGAAGATGATTATAACCAATTGGACATTTTTGTGAGTCATCTTTGGTTGAATCAGTTTTGAGCAAAATTCTATGGCTAAACAAAGTTTTATGCATGGTTAATACCATATTCCTACAGCTCCATAGCCGAAGCAAATCATTAACAGAATTTGCATCAAAATTAGCTTATTTGTTGTGCATATAACGACAAAAGAGGATATGACGAAATAATAAAATCAAAATTAGCTTCTTTCCTCCGCAGGAAGAGAAGAGGATATGACGAAATATAACAACAAAAGGATAGTTGCAGCAAGAATATGAGCTCTGTTTTTACTTCTAAAAAAGAAAAAGAAAAAGAAAAAGAAAGGAATATGAGGAATGTTGTAAGGGTCGAGGATCGGAGTCTGCTGCTTTTTTTTTAGAAAAGTAAGGTTCTGTTTTCCTATTCTAATTATTTAAATTCGTTGAGATTTGTGTATAGAAAAGTTTTTTTATCGAGATACGCAAATTGAAAATTTTGAATGGTTGAGATCGGAAAAACATGATTCTACTTTTCTCTAAGAAAGACTGCATAGTCATATCCAAGGGTCGATGTTCAATTAATCTATTTGTTAACTATTTTTAAGAGATCAATTAAACCAGAAAAATTGAAGGACGTTTACCAAGTAAACATAATATTTGAGGAGCAATTTGGGACTTATGATTGTTGAAATTAATTATGAATATTATTAAAACTTTCAGGACCTAATTTCTAAAATTATTATTAAAATGGTTTTTTATTAATATTCCACAGTTATATATATATATTACTGCAATTGTTTTTTTTTCTTTTCTGCATTTTAGCAGTTTAATTAAATAAACCCAAGTTGTCAGTTCTGATTCGAACTGATTTCTTGGCAATCTCCTGGCCTTTCAACATATGTGGGTTCTCTAGTCTTGTTACAATCATAAAGGTGAATCTGATTTCTTATTAACAATTAATGATTTCTTATTAGCAAGGGTATCAAAATATCCTATCAGAATAAGTGCTTGTCACCACTACATAATTAAGTAATGCAATTTGATTTATATTTTCTTTTTTCTATAGTGTCACACAAGGATGCCATTGTTTTAATTTATACCTTGGGCAGTTGTAGTGGTATGTAAAATTTATTTTCCAGCTCAGTCCAAAAAAGTTTGTAAAATTTATTTTCTTATTAAAACAAGATCCAGCCAAACCCAGTGAGCCAGTTCATCAGCTCGTGAGCTAGCTCGGGCTGACTCGTCACGAGTTTGAGCTAAGATTTTAGCTCGGAAGTCCTAAGTCCAGCTCGCTCGGTCCATAATTAACGAACTAAGCTAAGATACAGCTCATTTACAGCCCTAGTGGTATGAATTTCCTAATCTCCTTTCTGTGGAGAAAAAGAAACATATGTTTTTTTTTTTTTAATTTCAATACTTAGCGTAAACAAATCGCACAGACCATTCAACTAATATTGCTTAAAATGTTACTTGATCTCAAAAAATGTTTTTCCTTATCAAACAAGTGCTTATTGCCCCTAAAGGAGCTTTTGCAAATGACCTTACCAATTTATGAGTTCCATACGTCTATATACAATTATACATGTACCCTTAAAACTTTGATAAGGTGTTTGATATAACTTGCACAGAAAAGATTATGCCAATTAAGGTTTAAGAGACACTAGATATTGTATAGCAGGGGTCAAAATCATTACAGTTGCATGAATAAATATGAGTCTACATATGCAAATTAAATGATCAACTCTTGCAAAATAAACATTTTGTTAAAATTTCCTTTTTCTTGTTTAAGAGGAAGCGTCCCTAACAAGGACCCATTTTATAAAGAGGATTGATGCTATTATTTAGAAGAAAATCACAAATTTGATTGACAAGTAAATCGATCTATCCGCACACTGACCAAAAGCTTAAGAAACCCAAAAATAAACCATAGAAGTTCCGTCCTAAAAACCAACCTATAGGGAGCAAAACCATAGAAATTTCCTTCAAATAACTTGCATCATACATAGCTTTTAATTTGAATAATGCCCATTTAAGAACACTATGATTGACAACTTTATGTCTTCGTCCAATATGATCAGTATATGAAAAGACTAGTATTAGATATAAATAAATTAAGGACCAATAAGAACTTTGCACAGAGAACAATTTTGTTGGTGCATTAGGAATGGAGAAGCATATATCAAGCATTTACCTTTGCAAAACAGAACAATTTTTTCCATGCACCTTTGCCGACAAATTTACATGCCATGCCAGTACTCATGTCAATAGTTAATCCACCTTATATGAGTCTATCACTAGAAAAATAAAATAATTATAAGTGGGAGAATATGTTGTAATTACTCTAGAAAAATGGTTATGCTTGATGGAATGCTTTATTGTTGGTTGGTTTGGCACTTACATTTGTCATTACTTGAGTGATCTATATGGTCAAAATATGCCACTAAGAATAGAGAAGCATTTACCTTTGCAAATTGAGGAAATAATTGCTAATCGATTCTGCACCAATGTCACCAGAGTCTCTTGTGGAGGGACCAGGAATTAAATTTTGTTAGTGCATTATATGCTTTAACTATGAGCAGGGGTCAGTCAACAGGGTTAATTATAATTAATATTTTTATCTTCCAAATTAACATATTGTGTTTAAAATCTACTAAAAAGGGAAGCAGAGGAAGTCAGAGTAACAGAATCCTTCTGACATTCTCAAATTACTCGTTCAATCCCCATGTCTCATTTACTAGAGGGTAATTCATTGCAAAAATATTATTCTTCGATCCGTATCTTGTGTAAACCATGATCAACGGTTTTGTCCAGTTTACATTGCTTTTTTGCACTTCTAGACTTTTTTAAGTAATTTATGCCTAAAATTGTCATTAAGCAAGGACAAATATACACATTAATAACTTACAGTACTTCATAATAATCTCAAACTTTTCTAAATCTGATTTTGTGAACACTTTTGATAAAGAAATTGCTTCAGGCTCGTCGTTAGTCTGTATTCCTTCCTTCCTTCCTGTCATTTTTCTACCTTGGCCTAACCTTGAATTTTAACAACTTAATTACAAATAACTTAACCTCCTAATTAGTAATATTCTGGAGCAGAATGATGGGGTATTTTTTGCTAATAACTGTAAAAGCTAAAACTGCACGGTCAAAAGAGACGTACATACAAGCAGAAGCATCATTATTCCATTATTTAAGGCCACTCTCAGTTCTTGATACCACACAGTCACCAAACTGGGGGTCTCTCTATCTCTCTCTTCTCTCTATATATATATATCACACACAGTTACTTAGCCATGGTTTCTCCTAATACCCTTCGGACTGCCCTCGGTGCTATAGGTAGGTGTATACATAGAAATTGCATAATCTTTAAATTGGTGCCTGTACAAAAAAGAGTACGCTTCCTAGTGATGCTATTAGCTTTATATTTTATGTACTGTTCTTATTTAATCTTTTGCATCTTGTAAACATATAAATAAGTCACAAGACTGAGTAAATTATCGGTACATTCATTACATTACCAATGTTCTTTTATTAAATTAAAATAACTTTTCAGGAAATATAACTTCAGCATTTCTGGTGTTATCACCAATGTAAGTAGTTCTCCTCATCTCAATTTATTTCACTCCAACAAATTAATACTTTGTCCCCCTCAAAGCCAACTGATATTTTATTTCCTACCAATTTATTTTTCATTTTTCCTGGAACAGGCCAACCTTCTATAGGATTAGGAAGAAAGGATCAGTGGAGCAATTCTCTCCAATTCCTTATGTTGTCACTGTATTCAATTGTATGATGTGGGTGCTGTATGGGGTCCCCATTGTGCACCCACATAGCACTCTCGTCGTAACCACCTCTGGCACAGGCCTAGTTGTTGAGCTCTTCTATGTCCTCGTCTTCCTCTTCTATTCCCAAGGGAGAAAGAGGTTGCTAGTTTTGATCATCCTTGCTGCCTCGATCATAATTGTTGGTATAATTGCATTGCTTGTAATCATGCTTGTGCACACCCATGAGCACCGGTCGATGATCGTGGGGATAATCGGTGGGGCTTTGGGTATCTTAATGTATGCAGCTCCACTGTCTGTCATGGTATGTTTAATCTAAATTTATAACTTGTTAACAATTGTTTTGTACTTCAAATTAAGCGGAACAACCATCACAGCATCAGGCACATGATATTAAATCTTCTAAGTAACACCATTTTATCTATAAGACGAGTAATTTTTTATTACTGGTTTAATTTTATCAAAGTATCATGCATGTCATTATCGGTAATGATTTTGATCATCATTAGTTTGGTGGCAAATATAAAAACATGAGACTAATTAAAGCTAGATTATGATGCAAATCCAATATCATACCACTCCTCCTTTTAAAGAACTAGTTAATGGCCTTTCCTAGGGTTGCTCAAGCTACATATAAATGGATTTTTTTTGTTAACTAGATGTGCATTAGTAAAACCAATGGTTACTTACGTATGATTCATTAATAGAAGCTATTATATTGTAGGATTCTAGTGCTATATGTTTTACATTAATTATTTTGTTTTAAAAAAAATGGTTTCCAGAAAATGGTGATCCAAACAAAAAGCGTGGAATATATGCCCCTCATTCTATCTGTGGCGACCTTCTTTAATAGTGTTTGTTGGGGAGCTTACGGATTCATTCCCTTTGATCCCTACATATGTGTGAGCTCTCTTTGTTTTCTTTAGAACTATAAAGCTACAGTACTGTTAATTTTATTTGTACATTTATTCACTTATGGTCTCATTCTCGCACTCTCTTGACGCAGGGAATATATATAGGAGAGAGAGAAGTGATCGCAATTTTAAATTGGCAGCATTTTTCATTGTTTATTTACTTTCATGTTGAGATGGACTGACTCTGAATTCCTTAATCTACATCAATGGTAGTGTTGGTCATCGATTTGGGCTCTCAATTTTAGTCCCAATTCCTTGCCATTTTATCTGGCAAAAGTTTTCAGAATTTTGGTCTTGTATATCGGAGAAGCTAGCAAACATAGATACTAGTTACGTACTATCTCAAGGCAGTATTTTTACCATAATTGGAGAATGAAAATACATATAAAAAAATGTTCAAACAGGTTTGATGTGGCATCATGCATGATCATCATCATTATTAATATTTTTTCTCATGTGTGATGGTTTGAAATTACTTTGGATAGATACCTAATCTTGTCGGAGTGCTGCTCGCAATAGTGCAGCTGTTACTGTATGGCGTGTACTACAAATCTACACAGATGCAAATAGAAGCACGGCAAAGGAAAGAAGAGATGGCAATGGCCGAGGTTGTAGTGATGGGAGACAGCGGCAACAAGGCTGGCATGACAGTTTAATCAGATTTTTCATGTGACCGTATTATTTGAGAGTATGCTTTGATGTTTGAATCTAATTTTATAGCAAGCATGGTTTATCTGTTATTAGTTCTGTCAAAGAGACTGGTTTATGCTGGCTTGCTTTTTTCATCCTCAAGGATTCTATATTTATTGATTTCATCATTTTTTGGTGACTTTTTTCTTATGTGTTAATTTGTGCTAATTAATTAGTTAGTAAATGAGAGCTTTTAAATGGAGGATCTTTGACGCTTTTGAAAGCATTTTGAATACTATACATCTGATCATCATTTCAATTGGCAGATTGCTGGTCTTGCTAGGTTTCACAACAATTTATTCTGGCATTCCCTATTACTGCAGCATTAAATTTAATAGTAGAAAGAAACCAAGAAACTAAATCAGTCGACTATTTGTTTTGAACTTCTAACAATTTTAATTATGTTCTAAATAACTTCCAAGTCACTCCTTATTAGAAATGCTAGCTTGGCATTAATTACTTTTCTTCTAACATCTGTTGGTTTCCAGGTGGGGTTACAAATTTACAATAGTCTCTCTCTTTTTATTTGTTTATATTTTTTTTTAAATATCATGACAGAAGCTGTCAGGTGTTGTTGCATTAAACATAATGCACAGAAGGCACTCATACAATGTACATCTTACAAAAACATAGTGCATCAAGTTTGCCCTGCTTCTCACACTCATTAAACTACCATTTACCAGTAAATTTAAAGACTGAAAAGACATTTGAAAGTTAACAAAACCTCAACATAGGTTACACTTATTAAAAATCAGGTTGTGTTACAATAGTCATGTGACGAATCTGGTGATTTTAATTATTAACAAACAATAATCAACACATCTAATTGGAATACATGCTCTCACCACTAATTAAATAGTGAATTGTTTTTCAAGTTTCTCGTTTATAAAATTCTCCGTCAATTAACACAAATGCCAATAATATTAAATGAAAGTCAGAACAACATAGTAAACAGAACAATTTCTCCATACATCTATGCCAGAAAATTTACAAAAAGTTATAAAAATGTAAATAAAGCTTCTATCAGGGGCGGACCCAAGTGTACACAGGGGGCAGCTGCCCCCCCCCCCCTCCTCCCTCCTGGATTTTGCGTTTTAGTGGAAGTTGAGACATTTCGATCGACTCTGCTCCTCTCTGAAATTTTTTTTGCTCACCGCTGGACGTTTAATTTGTAGTTCGGGTTAAAATTAAAATAAATTTCTTCAGTTATGATTAATAATTAGAATTATAGATTAAAATATCAGAAATTACAAGTCAGAGCATTGAAAAATATAAATTAAAGTATTATTTTTTATTAAGTACTTAATTAGTTAATTAGTTAATGAATTTGAACCCGATTCGATATTTTTTTGCTCCCCTGACGAAAATCCTGGGTCCGCCCTGACTTCTATGTTTGACTATCACTAAACAATGGACATAATTAAAGTGCGAGCATTTTTTTTCTTTCAATGTAGATTAGAATATGCATCCTCCACTGAAATGGTTTATCTTTTGAAATTAATGTTTTTTTTTTCTTTGAAACAGAATGCTTCTTTTGTTAATTGTTAACAACTAACATTTGCTACACATAAAATTGGGTAAATTTACCCAATTTCGCTCGATATCAATGAACATTGTTATTTATCACAAATTAGTCACTCAACTTTGTTATTTGTTCTAATCAATCCACTATATACTTTTCCATCCAAAATATTAACGGAATATACTCATTCCATCAAAATACTAACATAATGAGCATATTACCGAAATTTTTATTAATATACAAAAATCGATTTTTATTTAACAATCTACGCAAAATTCGGTTGGAATTTGAAATCTGTCCATACCGGCAACAGAGTTGCCGGTTTCAGACCAACTAACCGGCATCCTAATTGCCGGTTTCAAAATCCCAGAACCGGCACCATAATTACCGGTTCCGGAACCGGCAATTCGGCTGTCGGTTTCAATCTCTGGATCCGGCAATTCAGTTGCCGGTTCTGGATTCGCCTATAAGTCCAACCCGTCCCTTTCACTCGCCCAAACCATTCCTAGTTCCCTTCATTAGGTTTGTTTTTTTTTTAATATTTAATTTTTATTTTATATAAATTAGTAAGATTAGTTTAAATTTAAGATAGATTAGTAAAATTAGTTTAATATATAAATTTTTTTAGATAATTAGAAAATGTCTAAATAATTTTAGATAATTAGAAGATGTCAAAATAATTTTAGATAATTAGAAAATATCAAAATAATTTCAGAAAAAATAGAAAATACCAAAATAATTTTAGAAAAAATAGAAAATACCAAAATAATTTTAGTTAAATTAGAAAATACCAAAATAAATTTAGGTAAATTATAGAATGGTTCCTGATATTATGAAAAACTTTAAAATTATTTAGAATGGATTTTAGAATTAGTTAGAAAATACCAGAAAATCACCAAAATAAAAAATATTATCAAATTCCAAAATTGTCTTAGAAACAATACCAAAATTTCGGCCAAAATTGTGTAGAAATTTCCAAAATAGTTGAAAATGCTTAAGAAAATACCCAAATGGTTCAGAATTAGTTAGAAAATACCAAAACGGTTTAGAATATCCCCAGAAATACTAGAACGGTTCAGAAGAAATAATTTAGAAAATAATTTGGTACGATTTTTGAAATTCAGAATGACAGAGAGAGAGACCCAGATAATGCAACGTAGGTTCAGCGAATTGTTGTGGATACCCCACAGTCATCATCGGGTGTGTTTGGCTTCGAAAGAGGTTAGCATTTACTTATTTTTCTTAATAAATCGATTAGAAATCAAATCGTATATTGCTTGATATTTTTTTCGTAATGTAGAATTCTACTAATTTAAACGTGAGAAATTATCGGACAAATTGCGAGTACCACGACCGATACGCCTCGTATCTGCTATCGTTGGGATTGTACCAGGTTGCCAAGTTGCCTGATATCAATATTGACGGATCACTTATACATGCACTTGTCGAGCGGTGGCGTCCAGAAACTCACACGTTTCATCTTCCATTCGGAGAAATGACAGGTATTTAGCGAAATGATTAAAATAAAAAAATGATTGGTAAAATAAATATATTATTTATATTTTTTATTTAAATTAATTGCAGTTACATTAGAAGACGTGAGCTGTTTGTGGGGTTTGCCTATAAAGGGGGCCCCAGTGACCGAGAGGTCGGATGGGGTGTGGGCTAGAAGCAGAATGTTCGAATTATTAGGGATCCGAGATGTTAAAGTCGATCTTTTTATGAAGAAAAGGGGGTCTGATTATTCCGATTGGATAATGGCAAAGAAAATGCTTCGCAAGAGGTTTAAGAAGCTTCCAGATGGGCCGATGAGCGAACGGTGCAGTGGTAAGTATTTTCTACTGATTAGATTGTTTGTTCTTTAAATTTTCAATCATGTGCTTACATAAGATATCACGCAGGTATGTATGCGCATTTATTTTGGAGCTATTGTCATGCACTATGTTCCCTGACAGTAGCGGAGACGGGATACCGCTGTGGTATCTTGATTTGATTGGAGACTTGGAGCAGCCGGTGGGATACAATTGGGGTGGAGCTGTTCTCGCATATCTGTATCGAACCTTATGCCTCGCGACCGACCCCTCGGTTTCTTCCATGCATGTTCTGGTTATGCTTCTTCAGCACTGGTCATGGACCCGATTTCCAGTTCACCGGCCGATGCCAAAATCAAGAAAGTGGACACCTTCATGGGGCCAGCCAACCCTGGAGACATGTCGTCCTTTTTGCCGACAAATGGTGCACGAAACATGCATACGATAACTCTGCACACAATAAAACAGCCGGTCCAAAAATTCCGCGCGGTCAGTTTTAGCGATTGGACGAGGACATGGTGGATTGGGAGCTGTATGCCTGCATTTATGATAAACTTTCGAGAGTAACACAGGCTGGACAGGTACTTCTTTCACATTATTTGTTTACTCGTTTTGAATCATATATACAAATTACTACTGACAATTTTTTAAAAAAATTCAGCCTTACTACTTGTATTGCGGTCCTCTCATATTTTTCTGGTTAGTGGAGTATCATCACCCTGACCGGTGCATGAGGCAGTTCGAAAAATATCAATATATTCCGCTGCCACCTCCCTTGAACAAGAATGTGCACAGCGACTTGCACAAGTATAACTCATCCATTTTTTTTGTTTACTAATGTTAGTTAATTTTTTGTGTTAAGTTGTTATAAACTGAATCATAGGTTGAAAATGGCGTCAAAAAGGAATGTTTCATGGGCCGACAAGCATGCGATCCATGTTGAAAGGGCAGAGACATATGAGCAATACATATACGTAGAAGCCCGACCATTTAACCAGAATGAGCTTCTGGATTATCGCAAGTGGTATCAGATGAATGACATGCCATCTGTTTATATTTTTGAGCAGCATGTGGCGGGACTTGATCGTGGAGTTAGGATCTACAGAGACGAACATGGAAAGAGAGGATACATTCCTAGCGGACCTGCGATTGTCCGACTGGTAATTTCTAACCGACTTATTTGTAATATTGTAATTTTGTGTTAAATGTCATATCTTATATTCTCGTTATGTGTCCAAGTCCTTGCGTGGGATAGGAGAGCTGGCACATGGCGTGAAACAATTCTTCACCAAAGGGTGGCGTAGTCCGGGCAATGAAAACATGAGAAGAGGATGGGGTATTTCCTATGACTGTGATGTCCAAGACCGTGCACAAGCCCTGATGGATCAGGCTGGGGTTCCAGAAAATTGGGAAGATGTCACATCTAACAAGAGCACGGATATTGGCGTGAATCCCTACCCACCGCCTCCTGTATTCGAAGGACCAGATCTAATACAGTCTTGGCTATACGATGGATCTGCATGGAGTAATTACATGGCTCAGGCAGGAGTAGATCATGACGCAGACCCTGAACAGGTACTTGTTACATATGACTTGAAGTAAGTATGTTTATGACTTACAAACGAATATTTACAAAATTACACGAACCTTTTCAGATGTCACAAGAGGTGCAGACGCAGCAGCAGGATGTTAACGCATCAGATTTTATTCAAAATCTGTTTGGTGGACGGCATGGGTCGGCATATGACGCCGGACAAGTATGTTACATGTGTTTAACGTTATTTCAATGATCGTCGCTTACTAATTGAAAGTAAATATGTTTATTTTTCAGGTGACCCAGGAGCATCCGGAGAATTTATATGAGTGGACGTTTCAGCAGCAGACTTTCCAAGCCCAGCAAGTATCACACGAGGAGTTCATCCGGCATCAGCGTGATGTTCCGCCGACCCCCGGTAGGAATTGGGATTTCGGGGATGCAGGGACATCGTCATCCCAACTACCACTGGATACGCAGATTCAGCCGGAGGTGACACAGCATGAGGAATACGGACGTCCCACACAGCAAGTCCGGCGTGAGACATACGAATTACGGCGTGATGTCCGCTCTCCAGACCGCTTCTCGCATTCGCAGTATCCTGGACATTGATTTATCTTCGGAGTCTATCTATCTTTTATTATGTTTGTAGACTTTTATTATGTATGTATTGTTGATATGTTTTCGCTTTTATTATGTTTTTATTTCTATTACGTATGTTTTATTCTGCACATTCAACGTATCAAGTACGCTTCGAAAACACTCAAAACTTAAATATGAAAACAAATTACATATGAAAATAATTATTCAAAAATTAATTATTCTGAATTAAAAATTAATCATGTATAAAAACAAATTAATCATACAAAAACAAATTAATCATTTAATTAATTAAAAATTAATTATTCCGAATTAATTAATTAATAATTAATTAAAATAATCATGTAAAATGAATTAAAAAAATTAAAATAATTAATCATTTAATTAATTAAAAATTAATTATTCCGAATTAATTAATATAATTATTCAAAATGAATTAAAATAATTAAAATAATTAATCATTTAATTAATTTTTATTCCGAATTAATTAATTAATAATTAATTAAAATAATTATTCAAAATGAATTACAAAAATTAATCAATATTAATTAAATATAATCAATCCGTAACCCGGCAATTTGGTTGCTTCGGTTGGAGAAAGCTAAAACCGGCAACCCGGTTCTTGGGTTCTAAGGAGGGGGATTTTGTTGCCGGTTTGAGTTCCTGGATCCGGCAACTGGGTAACCGGTTTTGGCCTGTGAAACCGGCAATTATTTTAGCGGTAAGGATAGATTTAGAAATCCGTTGAACTTTTGTATAGATTGTTAAAAAAAATTGAATTTTGTATATTTATAAAAATTTCGGAGCATATTACATCCAAAATACTAACAAAATGAGCATATTACGTTAGCATTTTGGACGGAAAAACATAAAGTGTCTTGATTGGAAAAAATGACAAAATTGAATGACTAAAAAGAGACAAATCAAACTTTAGTAACCAATTCATGATAAATGACAAAATTTAGTGACTTTCAGCGAAATTTACCTCATAAAATTTATAGTTGGCGGTTGTGCACTAAGCACAAGACATCCCATTTTTTTAACACTCTCAAAATTTGTTATTAAATAAATGACACCCAGCTCTAGATTTCTCAAATTGAATTCTTGCACCAACCAATTTGTATCCGCGAGGTGGAATGGCACACCAGTGGATGCGTGAATTGATATGACGCACTAGATGTGCAGATTGAATTGGCAAACCCCTTAATTCGCAGAACCATTTGACGCACCTATAAAAAAATTGGGATAACAGGACTTTGTCCCTACTCAAACATTCTACGGTATCTCACTTAAGAAAAACCTATCACTATCAGAAATAATATAAAGAGATAAACCATTTATACTCCACGTCACCTCAGGACTTTATCCCTACTCGAACATTTAAATTCTCAATGATTAATACCCCCCCCCCCCAATTCTCAATCATTTAAAGTTTTTCACGCACGAATTTCAAAAAAATTCTTTTTCATATGCAGATCTCAACAAATATCAACAACTGTGATCAAAATAACATGATACTGTTAGAATAACAGCATATTTATTTCCAATTCAATCCGCGCACCCAGTGTCCCACATCAATTCGCGCACCCACTTGTGCACCAATCCACCTCGCGGATTCAGATTAGTGGGTGCGCGAATTCAATTCGCGGGAGTTGCAATTTTTGACAAATCTAGTGCCGGATGTCATTTAGTTAATAACGAATTTTGAGGATGTTACAAAAAAAAATTCGGTAAGACATCATTTTATTTAAAATTTATAGTTGACGGTTGTGCACAAAGCATAAGACATCATTTTTTTTTATTTATAGTTGACAATTGTGCACTAAGCATAAGCATAAGCAAATTTATAGTTGACGATTATGCACTAAGCATAAGCATAAGCATAAGCATAAGCATAAGACACAATTTTCAGGCTTTTTCTTTCAAATAATTATTATTATTCACTTTGTAGTTTGTACCGATGCCGCTTTCCTTTAAAGAGGAAAAAAATCTGTAGTAGCAGAGGCAAAGTTCGTCTCCATTGTCTTACTAGGTAGCCGAGTCTCTTGTTAAGACCCAGGTCGAAAACTGAGGCCCAAATTTCTTTTAACGGACTTTGGATCTTGGATTCTTACCCAAATCCAGTAAAATTGTCAAATTCACTCTAGTAGTTCAAATAGCATTCTAGAATTAGCATTAGTTCTTTTAACGGACTTTGTTGGTGCATTACATGCTTTAGTGAGCAGGGGTAGGTCAACGGGGTTAATAATAATTAATATTTTTATCTTCCAAATTAACTTAACCTCCTAATTAGTAATATTCTGGAGCAGAATATATGATGGGGTATTTTTGGCTAATATATGTAAAAGCTTAAACTTCACGGTCGAAAGAGATGTACATACAAGCAGAAGCATCTTTATCCCATTATTTAAGGCCACTCTCAGTTCCTGATACCACACTGTCACCAAACTGGGAGTCTCTCTATCTCTCTCTTCTCTCTCTATATATATTTACTTAGCCATGGTTTCTCCTAATACTATTCGGACTGCCCTCGGTGCTATAGGTCGGTGTATACATAGAAATTACATAGAAATTGTATACAGAACAGAATACGCTTCCTACTGATGCTATTAGCTTTATATTTTATGTATAGTTCTTATTTAATCTTTAACATCTTGTAAACATATAAATAAGTCACAAGACAGTAATTTATCAGGAAATTCATTACATTACCAATGTTCTTTTATTAAATTATAATAACTTTTCAGGAAATATAACTTCAGCATTTCTGGTGTTATCACCAATGTAAGTAGTTCTCCTCATCTCAATTTATTTCACTCCAACAAATTAATACTCTGTCCCCATCAAGGCCAACTGATATTTTCTTTCCTACCAATTTATTTTTCTTTTTTCCTGGCACAGGCCAACCTTCTATAGGATTAGGAAGAAAGGATCAGTGGAGCAATTCTCTCCAATTCCTTATGTTGCCACTGTATTCAATTGTATGATGTGGGTGCTGTATGGGGTCCCCATTGTGCACCCACACAGCACTCTTGTCGTAACCACTTCTGGCACATGCCTAGCTGTCGAGCTCATCTATGTCCTCGTCTTCCTCTTCTACTCCCAAGGGAGAAAGAGGTTGCTAGTTTTGATCATGCTTGTTGCCTCGATCATAATTGTTGGTATAATTACATTGCTTGTAATCATGCTTGCGCACACCCATGAGCGACGGTCAATGATTGTGGGGATAATTGGTGGGGCTTCGAGTATCTTAATGTATGCCGCTCCACTGTCTGTCATGGTACGCTTACTCCAAATTTATAACTTGTTAACAATTATTTTTTACTTCAATTTACAGGGAACAACCGTCACAGCATCAGGTACTTGATATATATTAGATCTTCTTAATTAACACCATTTCGTCTATAAGAGTATTTTATTTTATTACTGGTTTAATTTTATCAAAGCATCATGAATGTCATTATCAGTAATGATTTTGATCATCATTAGTTTGGTGGAAAATATAAAAAACATGATACTAAAGCTAGATTATGATGCAAATCCAAATCACACCACTCCTTTTAAAGAACTAGTTAATGGCCTTTCCTAAATTTGCTCAAGCTACGTATAAATGGATTTTTTTTTTGTTAAATATATGTGCATTAGTAAAGGCAACGGTTACTTGCTCATGATTCATTAATAGAAGCCGCGCATCTAGTTTATTTAGAAACAAAAGAAGATAGGCTATTATATTGTAGGATTCTAGTGCTATATGTTTTACTTTATTTTGTTTTAAAAAATTTGGTTTTCCAGAAAATGGTGATCCAAACAAAAAGCGTGGAATATATGCCCCTCTTTCTATCTGTGGCATCCTTCTTTAATGGTGCTTGTTGGGGAGCTTACGCATTCATACCCTTTGATCCCTACATATGTGTGAGTTCTCTTTCTTTTCTTTGGAACTATATATAAAACTACAGTACTGTTAATTTTATTTGTACATTTGATCACTTGCAGTCTCATTCTCGCACTCTCTTGACGCAGGCTAGGAAATATATAAATATATATAGAGAGAGAGAGAGTGAGAGAGAGAAAGAGAGAGAAGTGATCACAATTTTAAAATTAGCAGCATTTTTCATTGTTTATTTACTTTGTCATCCTTTTTGCTTAATCCCAGACACTGTTGTACTTTCATGTCGAGACGGACTGACTCTGAATTCCTTAATCTATATCAATGGTAGTGTTGGTCATTGATTTGGTCTCTCAATTTTAGTCCCAATTCCTTACCATTTTATCTGGCAAAAGTTTTCAAAATTTTGGTCTTATATATAGGAGAAGTTAGCAAACATAGATACTAGTTAGTAGTTACGTACCACCTCACTACTATATATGCCACAATGATAACGAGGCAGTTTTTTTAATACCATAATTGGAGAATGGAAATACATATAAAAAAATGTTCAAACAGGCTTGATGTGGCATCATGCATGATCATCATCATTATTAATATCTTTTTCTCATGTGTGATGGTTTGAAATTACTTTGGATAGATACCTAATGCTGTCGGAGCACTGCTTGCAATAGTGCAGCTGTTACTCTATGGCATGTTCTACAAATCTACACAGAGGCAAATAGAAGCACAGCGAAGGAAAGAAGAGATGACAATGGCTGAGGTTGTAGTGATGGGAGACGGCGACCACAAGGCTGGCATGACAGTTTAATCAGATTTTTCATGTGGCCGTATTATTTGAGAGTATATATGCTTTGAATCTAATTTTATAGCCAGCATGGTTTATCTTAGTTATTAGTTCTGTCAAAGGGACTGGTTTGTGCTGGCTTGCTTTTTTCATCCTCAAGGATGTTCTATATTTATTGATTTCATCATGTTTTGGTGACTTTTTCTTATGTGTTGATTTGTGCTAATTAATTAGTTAGTAAATGAGAGCTTTTAAATGATCACCGTTTCGACATAATTCCAGAATTGGAGGATCTTTGATGCTTTTGAAAGCATTTTGAATACTATACATCTGATCATCATTTCAATTGGCAGATTGCTGGTCTTGCCAGGTTTCACAACAATTTATTCTGGCATTCCCTATTACTGCAGTATTAAATTTAACAGTAGAAAGAAACTAATTTTTTTTCTTTGTAGAAAGAAACCAAATCAGTCAACTATTTGTTTTGAACTTCTAATAGTTCTAATTATGTTCTAAATAACTTCCAAGTCACTTCAGATTAGAAATGCTAGCTTGGCGTTAATTCCTTTTCTTCTAACATATGTTGGTTTCCAGGTCGTGTTACAATAGTGTGGTGAATCTGGTGATTGTAATTATTAACAAAAAAAAAAATCATCTGATTGGATACATGCTTTCACCAAAGATAGTGAATTATCTTTAAGTTTCTCTTTTGTAAAATGCTCCCTCAATCAACAAAGATGCCAATGATATTATTAAATGAAAGCCATGCAGAACAATTAAGAAAGTAGTAAACAGAACAATTTTGCATGCATATATGCCAGAAAATTTACAAAAAGTAATAAAAATGTAAATAAAGGTACTATATATGTCATATGACTATCACTAAACAATGGAACATAATTAAAGTGCGAGCATTTTTTTCCTTTCAAGTTAGATTAGAATATGCATCCTCCACTGAAATGGTCTACCTTTTGGAATTAATGCTTTTTTTTAAACAGGATGCTTCTTTTGTTAATTGTTCACAGCTAACATTTGCCATGCATAAAATTGGGTAAATTTCACTCAATGCCAATAAACTTTGTTATTTGTCACAAATTGGCCACTTAAATTTGAATTGTCCCCTTTTAGCCACTTAACTTTGTTATTTGTCTCAATCAAGTCACTATATACCTTTCCATCTAAAATATTAACAGCATATTTCCATTCCGTTCAAAATATTAATGGAATATACTCATTCCGTCCAAAAATACTAACAGAATGAGCATATGACGTCCAAAATACTAATGGAATGAGCATATTACATTAGCACTTTCAGCGTAATTTACTCCCATAAAATTTATAGCTAACGGTTGTGCACTAAGCATAAGACACCATTTTCTTTCAAATAATTATTATTCACTCTGGGTGCGTTTGGATGAATCAAGAATAGTAGCAAGGATAGAGCTATCCTCAATTTTAGAATAGTAGTTATTCCAATATTTTGTAGAAATAGTATAATAGTAGGCTATCCCACAAAAGACAAACAAAGAATAGTGACTATTCGCTAATCCAAATAAACCCAAACGCCGGATAGTAGCTCGGAATAGTTCTAATCCGGAATAGTAGCTACTCTTCACCATAGTCACCAGGTATGCGATTTATTCGTGTATAATTCGCGTTTAATACGGTTTTCAAAGTTTGTCGCACCGAACCGCGTATAAAACGTTGACTGAACATTTGACCGAATAATTCGTGAATAAAACACGTATAAAATGCGAGTCACGAATTATTTGTGATAAAAACGAGAAAAGAACGCAAAAAAAAACGTATGATTTATATATTCCTATTTGGGCCAGCCCGCTAAGTTCAAACAAAAGTTGCTGGGGAGCTCTGAGCCGCTGTCCCCTCATCCGGATCCCCTCCAACTATTGTAGTACCCGCAATTTTTCTTTTTTTTTTTTTTTTTTTTGTTTTTTTTTTTTTGCTTCGTTATTATACCGAATCATTTCCGAATTATACCCGAATTATATCCGAATCACGAATTTTTAACCTCGCCGAACCGAACCCGAATAATTGATTTGTCACTATCCTCTTCACCCATCCAAACGCACCTAGAACTGTAGTTTGTACCGATGCCGCTTTCCTTTAAAGAAAAAAAAATAAAAAATCTGTAGTAGCAGAGACAAAGTTAGTCTCCATTGTCTTACATCCTTCAAAGTAGCCAAGTCTTTTGTTAAGGCCCAGATCGAAAACTGAGGCCCAAATTTCTTTAACGGACTTTGAATCTCGGATTCTTACCCAAATCCAGTGAAATTGTCAAATTCACTCTAGTGGTTGAAATGGTATTCTAGAATTAACCACGAGTCATTCTGGAAAAACGCGACACATATCAATGGCAGCTTGAAAACTACCAAACCCGAATTGGACACCTAATCTCCGCTGGTTTGGAGAGATTCAGATAACTCGGTGGCAAAGTGCTAGCGAGAGCGAGTGATAACTTGTTCTCTTTTCAAGTAGCTAGTCGTCTCGCTCGCGCTCGCAGCCAATAGAGAAGTAACTCCAACCATGGCCACCGCCACCGCCGCCTTGTCCCGCATACTTCCCTTTCCCTCCTCTCAAAGAAGGTATTAGAATTTTTTTCTAGCGCTAGTTGGCTCATTGAGGCTACGAATTTCGTTAATTTTTAATGGACACCTAAGTAAGTAGGGTAATTGGAAGATCTTCTCTGAACTTTATGCGTTTGTGTTCAATATTGGTTTGTTATGTCCAGGAATTATTCCATATTAATAGTCCGTGTTTGTGCAAAGATGGTTTTGTAAGCCCTCAAGCTATTTATGGTTTTATAAGTATGTGAGATTTTTCTTGTACATTAATTAGAAGGTCCGACTTTTATTAAAGTTAGGTGCATTTATCCATGCCTTCATTGTGTTTGTCCAAAAGCCTGAGAGAATAAGTGATGCACAAAAGTTTCATGTTTTTCCAGGCATCAGGGCTTTGCAATCTCTCACAACTCTTGGAAATACGATTACAATATGCTTGTGATGTCCGGCTCTTTTGTGGTGCTTAAAGGGTGTTACAATAAGCGACACTTATCTTACTCAGTAAGCTGCCTAAGTACAACAGTCAAGAATCCAAAAGGGTTAGTGTTTCCAACTTTTGTGTCTTTTAACTAAAGTACATATTTTGTTTGGTTTTATAAGGATAACGAGTGCCATAATTAGTTTTTTTTTGTGCAATATCTGACTGGTAGGTACAATCCCACTATCTGATATTGACTCTCCTTTAACACATTTAGAAGGATTGAGTCCCATGTTTCCTAATTTCTTCTAAATCCTCATGTACCATTGATGCTTATGCCATTGTTAATAATTAGTCAGACCAAGTATACTTGAGGAGTTATCGATTGGAATTGATGGTCAACACGAATCTCAAAGCGACAATGACAGCGAGCTTATCAGCCAGCTTAATGATTTATATACTGAGATTAAGACAAAACTCAAGGACCTAGAAATGGGCGATGTGCTACAGCTCCTTGACGCCAGTTACGAGAAGGTGAAGGAAGAGATTGAAAACGGTTCAAAAGGGGTTGAACAAGCTGCTATTTTAAATGTTTTGGCATTGGGATATTTTGATGTTGGAGACAGAGAGACTGTGCATCAAATTTTAAATATGGTATTTTTTTTGCCTTAATTCTGCTTATGACTATTATTATTATTGTCATCATCATTACTAATTTACTACTACCATAGTGACAAATCAATAATTCGGGTTCGGTTCGGCGGGGTCAAAAATTTGTGATTCGGGTATAATTCAGGAATGATTCAGTACAACAAGGAAGCAAAAAAAATTCCCAAAAAAAAACCCCTCAAAAAAGGGAAAAAAATAAAAAAAAAATCACGTTTTTTTCGTGTTTTTATTGCAAATAATTCGTGATTCACGTTTTATTTGCAAATTATCCAGTAAAAGTTTGGTCAAATGTTTTATTCATTGTTCGGTTCGCAAACCCCTAAAAAACATTTTATTCGCGAATAAAATGTGAGTATTGTTACTGTGACTACTACTGCTACTACTATTATTTATATGATTATTTTTATTACTATCTACCTTGGTTTTGTGACTCTGGTTAGGTTTCATTTCTAGCCTACCCCAACTTGTTTGGGACTAAAGGCTTGGTTGTTGTTGTTGTAATTCCGCTTGGATCTAACCCCAAATTGGATGCATTTATGAGTGCAAGTTATCGAATATGCTGACTACAAATTATTCCCAAATTTGTAAATATTTGCAAGTAAGCACCATCCTGTTAAAATATAAATATAACACTGGTCAAGCCATATGGGATTTTCTCAAAAAAAAAAAAAAAAAAATGGTCAAGCAAGAAAAGTGACTCAAGTCGTCTCTGAGCTTTTCATGTTATTGAATCTGTGTATGGCTATCAATTCATTCATATAAATTAGATTTCTTTTCATCCAATCTCCATTACTAGAAATTTATCAATGGAATTTATTGCCCTTTGATATCTTCCCACCAGTCCATAACCTCATTACATTCATTACACATGTACTTAGTCTTTAATTAAAGAGATGACGTAGAACCGTGGACTTAACGCAGGTTCAACTCTCGAGAATAGCATCTAAAAGATGCTGAGGTGTACCGTGGCCCTTTAAACCAAACAAAATAAAATAAAGAGATGATGAATTTTGCCTTACCTTACACCAGCAATTAAAGAAACCCACCAAAACCCATTTTGCCTTTTCTTTTGTGTCTTCACAGTTCGGATCCTTCCTTTTCTTCCTTCTCTTGACAATGACTTTGATGATATTTGAAGCTCAAATAAAACCTGAATTCAACTAGAAGCTTGAATGCCAGTGCTAGCTGTACCAGTATCAATGCCTGTCCAGCTGTACTAATAGGGTTCTGAGCCATTCCAGAATTTATTGAAAAGGGAGAGCTAAAATTAGCTTTACACCATGTTAATTGCCTCTAAAAAGTGAAGGAGATCTGGCGGTTTTCTATATTTTGTAAATTTTCATTAAAGTTGTTATTTTCATTTTTAACCAAATATTAAGCACATATATTTTGTAAATTTGACTAAGTTGATGGGGAAATATCAAAATGCAGGAGTGGTTAATCAAAGTGTACTCATAATATTAGTCTAAACAGTGCATAATACTTGTAAAAGCCCCAATAAAGGTATCTAAACCCAATGAGGAAACATTTTTGGTGCCATCCTTAAAAATTTAATTCTTTTTGTCTTCTTGTTAACTAAACCTAATGATTATATTAATTTTTTTTCTTATTTTATGAACAGACGGATGATATTATAAGTGGCATTAATGAAGGTGGCACAATGCTCTATACAGTTTTGAATGTTATGGGTATGCTTTTTCATGCCTTGGACAAGATCAGTGATGCTATTTGTGTGTATGAGAGGTGTCTAAAAACCCTAGAGAAAGATTGTGGTAAGCTCCACTGTCGTTTAGTTCTTTCTGAAATTTTCTTTGGTGTGTATTAAACCATACCCGAATGTTTTCAGGGAATCATAGTACTTTCCTCATTGAACCACTTCTGGGATTAGCAAAGGCCTTAGAAGCAAATCAGAGACTCAAAGAGGCCATACCAGTGTATAAACGGGCTGTTGATATTTTGGAGAAGGAAAAGGGAATAAAAGGTGTCGAGATTTGTGGGCCATTGAATAGCCTTCGCAATTTGTCGCTGAGCATAGGAGAGGTTGAAGATGCTCATATGTACTCTCAGAGGTAAATTATTTATATAAATTCATTTTATTGTTTTCACTGGCTTTTTACACGGAAAATTTTAGAAATGCCCTTCTTTTTGAAAACTTAGAACAGAATGCCCCTCCAAATTTATCAACAAAATGATCCCGTGGCCCCCACCTTCCTCATTGTACTTCCATTGGAATACAAAGAACTGCCATTGAATTGATTTTTTTTTGTTCGAATTATATCAACAATTTTCTTTATATGTTATAAAGTTATTTGTATGTGTTGAACCTTTGTTCCAATTTATAATAATTATTTTTTGGAACAAAAATTATCTTTCATACAAAAAATAATTAAATAAAAAACTTCCTTTAAATGGAAGTTCCAAAAAACATACTTCTATATTTTTGTATACAAATATACAAATACAATTTTCTTTCATTAAGAAAATGCTCAAGAATTCTTTTGGATCAATTCTAAAATGAGAATAATCTTTTATTTTTCAGTTTTCTGGAATTTAATATGCTTGCTACCTTTTGTTGTCTTCTGTAAATTTAATATGCATTTGTATACTTACCAGGGTAGCAAGCATAGTCCAAATCCAAAACTGAAAAATAAACGATCATTCTCATTTTAGAATTGATCCCAAAAAAAAAAAATTGAGCTTTTTTTAAAAGAAATAAATATTTTATTTTTATAAAAATTATAAAAGTACATTTTTTTGGAACTGATATTGAAACAATTTTTTTTTTGTATGTGAAAGGCATTTTTGTTAAAAAAAATAATAATTTATTTATTTATTAATAATATAATGTTTTAAAATATTTTGTTAACAAATTTGAAGGAGGGGCATTTTGTTCTATGTTTTAAAAAATAAGGTATTCTATAAAATTTCCCCTTTTTACACATGCCTATTAAATTTCCCCTTTTTACACATGCCTATTAAATTTCCCCATTATTGATTTATATCCATGATTGAACTGTTGTTGATTATTGTTAAGAATTTCAAAGTGAAACCTCAATTATATTTCTCATCTTAATTTATACCAAACAAAAGAAGTCGATAATTTGCAGTTTCCACTTGGCTTGTTGTTAGTCCCTGTGTCATTTTTTATCCAACAGTGTTAATATAATTGTCAGTTTTTATTTTCTATATATTCAAAACTGAAACATCCCTTCAATTTTTTAATCTTGAAAGAGTATTGGAGATTCACAAAGAAATCTATGGGGAGAATGATGGGAGGACAGCGTTGGCAATATGTTCAGTTGCACAAGCTCTTTTTGCAAAAGGTGTAATATAGTATTCTGATACCTTTTGCTAATGCGGGTAATTTGGTGCAATCTGGTATGTCCTGGGCTGATATGGTACAATCTAATGTAGGATTGTGATACCTTTTGCCAATACGGGTAATTAGGTACAAATATGGTATGTCCTGTGCTGATATGGTACAATCTAATGTAGGATTCTGATACCTTTTGCCGATACAGGTAATTTGGTACAATCTGGTATTTCCTGTACTGATATGGTACTTGTTCCCCCATACTGACTAAAAGCCTCGCCATTGTTCCCTCTAATTGGTTCCCTTTTTATTTTTCTCATCTTTGTTGGTGTTTGATTGGGCAATAAAAGTAAAATGAGGATTGACTGAGGCATAATAGGATCAATCCAGCTTAAAGCATAATAGTTTCAAATGAGTATTAAGATATAATTAGTCTAAAATGTGCCTGAATGACTGCCAGAAACCTGAAATAATTTACTTGGCAAGTTTCAATGCTTGTCGTGTACAAGGTAGTAAACCAACAATACTTATGGAAGACTAATAATTAATCTGATGCTGAGGGAACTTCTTTGATATTCTTATACTGTGCATATTAACAGGAGACGTGGATGGAGCTATTTCAATGTACAAACAAGGTCTCCAAGTTATCAAAGATGCAAATGAAATTCCTTTGCATGATGATCATCTTGAGAAGCTTAGGCTTGATTTAGCTGAATTGCTTCATATAACTGGACGGTTAGCTCTTATTTTCTCTTCTTTCTCACATATTTTCTGTGCATTATGCCCCCCACCCCCCCCCCAAAAAAAAAAAAGAAAAAAACACACACACAAAATTTAAAATAAATAATAAAAACAAAATATTTCAGATTTTACAAAGAAGCCTCAAGAACCCTTAATTTTTTGCAAGCAACCAGCAAACAAACAGAAATTTACATGTCAGATTGGCATTTTTTTTTTTTTTAGTTATATTTTCTTGGAAAAGTTTATGGTTTGTGGATTGATGTTTCTGAAAAGGCAAAACAGCTCTATGACCTGCTGCCCTCAACCGGCATATCAAATGTGAAAACCTTTTTTGACTCGGATTGCTTAGATTCATAAGTTGTTCGATTTTCTTATTTGCTCTGGTCTCGTGTTTTCATTATCTTGCCATTTTCGAAAGGTTACAAGAGGGAAGAGAAGTGCTTCAGGAATGCCTATTTATAAATCAAAGACGCCGGGGAATAGGTCACCCCAGCTCGGTGGCACATTTAATAAACCTCGCCACTTCACATTGCCGTTCAAGGAATTATGCAGAAGCAGAGCGGTTACTTAGGACTAGCTTGAATATAATGTCGAAGTCTGTGGGGCCTACCAATCAGGCCACCACTGTCCCCATGATGCACCTTGCAGTAATTCTATTCCATCAGAAGCAGTTTGAAGAGGCCGAGAGCCTTGCTCTAGAGGCCTTGCGAATACGAGAAGATGCCTTTGGGCCTGATTCGGGTCCTGTTGGTTAGTTGCTCTCTATTTATCTCTACCATCCTCTTTCCCTCAACGAGTCTATAAAAAACTGTCATCAAAGGGCAGAGGCAGACTTGGGGGGCCGTACCAAAATCCACCATTATAATACTTATTTTTATGTATAACAATTCAAAATTCTTGTCAATGGTTAATACATATACCAGTGTATACTGAAGCATGAGTGTGTGACCAACTCCAGAGCAAACCCAAGGGAAAACATGCCAAATCAAATAAAACAAATTGCTGTTGTTCTTACTGGTCTTATGAGGGTTTAATGATATACCAGTTGAAATTATATGAGTAAGTAAAGTTGAAATAAAATAACAGTTGGTCAAGTAGGAAAAAAAAAATGAATAAATCTGTTTATTCTCTTGTATAATTATCTCTTTTTTACTGTAATATTAGGTGAGGCGCTTGATTGCCTAGTTTTAATCCAGGGAAAACTTGAAAGAGATGAAGGTGAAATATTGGAAAAACTCAAGAGGGTTTTGCCTATCCATGAGAGATTGAGGGGTATTGAGAGTGAAAAAGTGATGAACACGCTGCGTAAGATTGTTTTTTATTTAAATAAAATGGGAAAAAATTATGAAAAAGCCTCGTACATGATGAGACTAGCTGTACTTCGGTATAAACTCAATAATAAATTCAGATCTTGAGAAATTAAATTGGTAGAGTAGATTGTGGTCAGAAAAAAAGAAAAGAAAATCCAATTGATATGTGGTGATAGAAAAGTATATTATTTCATAATTTTTCTAATTCTTGTAATTATTTTCCACCGTAGGAAAACTAAAAATTGGCTTCAAAGTACAGACCAAGTAAACTTTGAATATTTTCATAGAAAATTTATTTGTACATCTCTATTTTTATATTAAGCACGTAGATGTCCTGATCCGCCAACATTTGTGATTAAAAGATTAATTTTCAGATTGAATATTAGCCTTCCAATCAAATTATGTCTTCTTTTGATTGAATGTATCATTTTTATGTGTAGAAATTTAAATTTAGTTAGATATGTACTCACCATGCGTATTGTCACACATAATGTCAAGAATTAAGAAAATAGAATAGACATTAATGTTTATTACTATATTTTTCTCGAGTTTTGATTGGTGAATAAAGAGATTAATTTCTGATTTTGATAGATAATATATTTCTTTTTTGAATTGCCTACTCCTTATTCATTTTTGGAAGGGAATAAAAAAGACATTATTAATTTATTTTCTGACATATTTTTACATTTAATTTAATATTTTTACATTTAATTTAATTTAATTGTAAATTAAATGTAAAGGATATTTTTCCACTTTCATTGCAAGGAATGGTATTAAATTATAATAGTTATTTGTTGTTGTTTCTTTTATTATTATTTATAATTTGTTTCTTTGTTAAATTTTAACGTTAAATTTTATAATGTCTCCGTTGCATACTAGTAATACATAATAGATGTGAACATCAAACTTAATGTCATACCGGATTCACAGAGAAGCAAATGTATATCTATATTTCTTATTTTGACCAGTCGTGTATAGGTTATCACAAAACTTCATAACATTTTGAAATGTTGAAACTTTTATTTGATTATTATCGCGGAATATTTTTATAATAATTAATATATCCAAAAGGTTTGGCGAAAAGATCTTCATAAAAATAAATTAGTTTTTGTTTGGTGACGTACACATGACACATCCGTTTTCAAAAACAAACAAAATGCAAGTCTCGAATGTCTTTAAAGTTCCATCTCACATTACATTTATCAGCAAATAGCTTGGGTTTCTTTTTTTTTATTTTGAAATAGGATTAGTAATGTATAGTTTTGCCCGAAGCCGTTTGATAATTACTCTTGATTGATAATAATATATTGTTCTTTTCTCAAGGCACCACGGGCTGCCAACGATCCATTAGGTTATGCTCTAGAACGAACCCTCATTTAAGGAAAGAAAGAGAGATCGGAGGTGAGACAATCTTGGAACATTAATTTTACACTCCAAATCAGAGGTGAGACAATCTTCGAATAGTGATTTATGTTCTAAATCAGAGGTGACAGAACTCGTTAAAATTCAACACCTCACGAAACTCTTCTTCTCTTCAAACAGTGCTCTTTCACTTTCGTTTTCTCTCCGGTTCTTCTTTTTTGGAGCAAGGAAACTTGTTGGGTAGAGCCGGTCTGGGATGAGCGTCTCTCTCACATAGTGATTCTCTCTTTTCTTTCTTTCTGTCTCTTTGTCTAGAACAAAAAATAGTGTGTAAAATTAATACTTTTTTTTATGATATATAGTACATTTTTTGTTATTGAACAAGTAATAATCATTTCTTATTTTTAACTAATAGACATTTTTATTAGGTAAAATATTATAAATAATTTGAAATATTTTGTTACAAAGAAATATTCTTACAGAATAAGTTAAGAGTTGTCCCTAAATAGCACATTAATTTTGAAAGGTTCTGCATAAAAACCAGTGCTAAGCACTCCTCCGAATTCATATTAATTATTAATGTTATTTCATTAGTGTTGTCTGAATAAGACAATTTCGTGCGGTCTGAAACTTGGCTGCCAAATTAAGAAGCGTAACAAAAACGACAAACAGTGATAACATCATTTCACAATTAAGGTAAAATGTTGGAATTAAAAGTTTAATTATTATTTAAATCGTCAAATTTAAAATTATTTTAATCGATCTAAAATCTAGTATGTTTAAGTTTAGATTGAAACAAGTTAAATTATTTATTTAGTTGATTATATTTATTTCGTCCGTGGATTTATTGTCGGTGATTTTTTATATTTTCTTTCTTAGGTTTAATTTAGACTTTCTTAATATTTTATATCCACCTCATTAGAAATAAATAATTTAAATCTTTTTAACTCTATAACTGGAAGTGTTTAAGTCGATTTATAAGGGTGCAAATGTAAAAATTCCATAGATAGGAAATAGAATCATAGAAATTAGAAACCCTAAAACTAGGTTTCGTGATTCCAACGCTAAATCGCCGACCTTGTTAAATCCTCCTCCTTACTTTCATCAATTCTGACCAAATCATAAGGAAAGCTGCAAAGCCGACTAACTTTCTTCTCTCTCTCTAACGAAGCCAAAGAAAAACAAGCGAAGTTTAGTAATTAAATTCAGATCAAAAGATGCCGAAGAACAAGGGAAAGGGAGGTAAGAACAGGAAGAGGGGAAAGAACGAGGCTGATGACGAAAAGAGAGAGCTCGTTTTCAAGGAAGACGGACAGGAGTACGCTCAGGTATTTTCAATCTTTTTTGCTACTTTTTACTGGATTTTTTTTAATCAATAATTTAGATATGAAGGGGGGAATATTAGTATCCATGGATTCCAAAATTATAGATAGTGTAGGGTAGAACAGAATTTGAAATCAGATAATTAAGCCGCACAATTGAACAACAATTTGAATTTTTTTTTTTCTGTGTGCATGATTATTGCTGTTGTAGGTGCTTCGCATGTTGGGAAATGGCAGGTGTGAGGCTATGTGCATCGATGGCACCAAGAGGTTGTGCCATATTCGTGGTAAGATGCACAAGAAGGTATGGATTGCAGCTGGTGACATCGTCCTTGTCGGCCTCCGTGACTACCAGGTACATATTCTAAATCCAATAATCAATGAAATTAACTTAAGCTTTAGGTTTTATTACGTGTTCAGGTTTGAAGTGCGTGTTATTGCCAGATGAACTTCCAATATAATTGTTCTCATATAACCTCAGTAATTGTATACAGATTTTCTTTTCTTTTGTTTAATTCATCTCGGTGAGTTTGATAATAAGCCTCGCTAATTATGAGATAATACTTATTTGCAATTTCTGAACATAACAATTTCAGGAAATTCATAATTGTTGAGTTTTTCTGTGATTCAACTTCTGTAATTACAGGATGACAAGGCAGATGTGATCCTGAAATACATGCCTGATGAAGCAAGGCTTCTGAAGGCATATGGAGAGCTGCCAGAGAACACTCGTCTCAACGAGGGTATTGCTGGTGGCCTCGACGAAGAGGATGAGAACAACGGCGATGATTATGTCGAGTTTGAGGACGAGGACATCGACAAAATCTAATCTGAAACAATGTTAACTATTTATTGCGAGTAAATTTACTGGGATCTCTTATGTATTATTCTTTGCTGCTCCTGTCTGAGACAATAACAAAGATGGGTTTTAAGCAACTATATATTTCGGTGGGGGTTCAGGGAAGTTTACTGATTTAGGAGCTGATTGCTGCTTTCCTGGCACACTGCATTTGTTTAATATGAGTTATGGAATGGGTAGTAGTTACAGTATTTGATGAATGAGGTAAATGATACATCATCGTACAGCATGTTGTTGTTAAGTCATTGGTTTTACGAAGTTTTGTACGTTTGTGTTGTGTTCTCGATAGCCTAATAGGTGAGCGAGTTGAAATATCATTAATAAGATTGATAAGCTGGAATTTTCATGTTGTATGCAAACTTCTGATATGCTTATTATATATCATTCTTATCATGTTTGTAGAGAACTACTTGTACTTTGGTGTCGTAGGTTGTGATAATCTTGTCGATGCATTATTAATTTATTAATATTGAAAGTCAAAAGAATGAATTTAAAATGGAATATTAGTCAAGATCTTCACCATGATTGATTAATGCAAGTTTAATCTTTTTTTAAGATAGGAAAGGGGTATATCACCAAGCTTCTTTTTCTATTACAGTGACTGATTTATGCAAGTAAACTTTTTTTGAGATAATAAGGGGGCCTTTCTCCTTGACTCTCTTTTTTACTAAAATGAAAACAAAGGCTTTCACAATAAAAATTTAAAATTATGAAGCTCAATAATACTTAAGCTGAAACTAAAAACATAGCATAAGCAAAAAAAAAGAACGAGTAAAATCCATAAATTAAAGGACCTGAAGATTGTAAAAATAAGGGAAAGAAACACTATAATTCGGTTTGGATATGTTGCAACAGTGCGTCTAAACGAGAACAACAATCTCTGAACTGAAAATTAATTCATTCAGTACAAAATTAGGAACCCGATGATAAATGATTTAAAATATCCCTTATCTATTTAATATTGACTGATCATTTTATTAATAAAATATACATTTTTTTTTAGTAAAAATTGGAGGTCAAGCCAATCATAAATTTAATACCTCTGTTATTATAACAAATTATTTTCCTCATTTAAATTTTGAATTCATGACCTTCCACACTAAGATCACGCGTCTTTGTTACTAGACCAAAGGCTTCTTAAAATGTTGTGCTTTTTATTGTGTAAATACATAATACATGTGATTTATTTATTTTCAACTAAAGATCGTTAAAGATACTATTTAATAGTTTGCTTCAAGTCACTTAATTCGTAAGAGATAATATTTATTAAGTTAGACTGCTGCTTATTTATGTATAATATGATAAGATATTTAATTTAACTTTTTATTTGTAAAAAGAAAACAAAACTATAAAAAATTTAACGAGTAAGCTGAGGCAGCACCAGACTCACGTTAGTAGTTGATATAATTCCCCGGAGTGGGCCCAATAACACAGCCTTTCCACACTTGTCCAGTTGTCCATGTCGTTCGCTTAGAAACTAAATACATCAATTAATTGGAATAAAAGCCCAAAATCCGTTAATACCCTAGTAGTATCTGGGCCGGGTCAGGAAGTCACGCTCCACATGACTTAGTTTGAGTTCAATCCGATACCACAATCTATACGCCAAATCATCTCCTCCTCTTGCGATCTCATCGTTGGGTTTTCCCTCCGCCGGCCGATCCCTCACCGCTGAGGTCAGATCCTCCGCTCACTCACTCTCTCTCTCTCTCTCTCTCTCTCTGTCATAATACTGTGTTCCAAGATTCGATTTTGTAGGGGGAACAAATAATCTCATCTCGATGATAGATCTCAGTACTTGAATAGATAGATCTTCATGTATTGAATTTAAAAAAATAAATGGAGGTTAAGATTTTAGTATGAATTTGGCTCCATTTCTGTTGGATCAGGTACCGCTCAGTACAAGACCCTATCTCATCTTTAGCTCTGTTCTATTCTTTTGGTCAAGATTTTGAATATCTGTTTTATTTTTTATTTTTTGACAGAAATGAGGATTACTTAAGGACATTAGCTTTTTTTTCATTGGATTCATTATTTTATACTATTGTTTAAGTTTAATACTTTGATGTGTTCTTTATCAGAAAACCACTTGGTGTACCTACTAACACAAGAAGATGGAACAAGAGCTGACAAGCATAAAGAAATGGAATATCATGTACCCAGTGTACATAAACTCAAAAAAGACAGTTGCTGAGGGCCGTCGGATCAGTGCTTCCAAGGCTTGTGAGAACCCCAATTGCATGGAGATCAGTGATTGTTGCAGCCATCTCAAGATTCCCCATGCTGTTGAGGTCATTTCAAGGTTTCTGTACTTTGTTTTACATTATAGGTTTGCTATGCATCCCAATCTCCAAGATACCTGGTATTCCAAGGCATGGGTGGTACATTCATATAACATCTGAATAGGTGTACATTCTCCCACATTTAGAAATCAATCTGCAAAGTGAATCAATTTTTTTACTGAATCTACAATTGCATCCTACATCTCGAGAATCCAGCTTGCATGGAGATTGGAATTCATAGACCAATTTAGAGTTTATAGATACCAAATGTTCATAGGTCTATATCTATAATTGCTCACACTACATTTGCATGCCTAACCATTTGCAAGTTGTACCTAATATTGTACTAATTTTGCAATCCCAAGAACCTGCCTCTCATGGAGTTTATGGATTGTCATATCATTTGAACAGTTCTAATGCTGTTGAGGTGTGTTCAATGGTTTATGTACTTGTCCAACTGAGTTTGAATTGCTTGCTGCAAAAATGAAGAACTTCATGGTGTTAAATGTAAATGATATTATTGGGTCTTACTGCAAATCCTTTTTAGGAAATTTCTTAATAACTTTTACATTGTGGTCTAGTTATACAATTTCTTTTTCCTTCCTCTAGATTGACAAAGCATATCCTCGGGACTTTATGCAAGTAGGGAGGGTGAGATTTCAGCTAAAGAAAGCTGATGGATCATTTTGGAATCCAGCAATCACTTCAAGTAAGTATTGATTAATTAGTTACAGGCTGGTTTGGTTGTACTTATTTGGGCATAAGCTAATGGAGGCTTAAATGGGGATTTGGAGTCAATATTTGCACTGGAGCTTAAATGAGGCTCTAAATTGAATTAAGTTGTCATCACGTACTAAAGAAGCCATCAGCATTTCTGATCCTTGTACATCACCAAAATTGTCAATTTAAAGGTGGCATCTTCAAAGTGTAGCCAACAATCAAGAATACTAATTTACGTATGATTCACAAAATTAGCCATCAATATGCCATCCATGGAAAGGCCCAACAACTTGTGTGATTTGATTTATAGAATCCTGTAGAGGTGGTTCGTTCTTTGGTTTTTCCTTTTGTTTACAACTTACTGACACAGTGCTTAAATTACAGAGAAGGCCTTGATGCTACGAATTGCTGAGTTGGTGCCGAAGCATCATGGGAGAACTAAAAAGCAGGAGACTGCTGTCAGTTCATCTGCTGCAGTGCCTGCTAAATCTGGAAAGCATGGAAAGAAGAAGAAATAGTAGTTTCTTACTTTTATAATTACAAAGTTTTGTGTCGATGATTGTTAGCTTGTGGATATTCTTGAGGCATCTCTTTGTTTTTGTAATTCTGGAAGCTAGACATCTTGAACTACTCTTTCGATTACCTCCTGTTTTTTTTATTTTTGTTTAAGCTTGACTTGCGGTCATTTGGTGGATTTTTTAATGATTAAAATTTACAAGTATGTTATGAACTTAAACGGAGGGAGAACGAGTGTTTGTTATCTGCAAAATATGCATTAGTTTCATGTTTCTGTTCAAGTAGTACCTACAATTGCTGAGTACTTGAAAAATATGTTTGGTTCTCTACGAGGAAATTTTATAATGGTGTTGGTAATAAGATATCTCTAGGATCAGAAGGCTTGATACAATGACCGAATCATAAATGAACAAGAGCAAAACCGTTAAATTACTGGTTTCAATTCTAAAGCATAATGTTTGATAACTTGATGAAGATACAATATAGATGAAGTAATGTTGATTTAAAAGAGAAAATATGTTTATTTTTAAAGAAAGAGGTGTTGATTTTGAAGATCAGAATTATCTATCTGTTATGTCAGAAATGCCAAATAGAAATCTAAAAAATTAGATATCTGATGCTTCAGTCATCTTTGATGGAAAGAGAATATTAAGAGTATTTCAAGGTGCTAAATCAGTTTTACTCCAAATGCAAGTTCGAAAGCAGAACACTTAAAAAGACGGTAAAATGAGAATTATTGATTCGGCCTCAATTCGGATTATAACGGGTTAAAGCGGTTAAAGGCCCATATCTGCAACCTTCAAAGCTACCCAATTTCAGATAGTAATACAGTTAATAAGCCACGCCCGACCCATCACTCCCCAACCCGACCCGCTAGGAGCGTGACGGTCCTGACGGAGTTTGATATTCCCTTTGATTCAAGCATAATTATGCAAAGATTCAGGGTGTGGGTGTGAAGTTTGATATTCTCCTTCAGATTTCCATCTCTCGCCTGACATTCGCTTTCCCCAGATTTCTCTCCGCTTATTCCTCCTCACTGATTTCCTCTTGATTTCTTCTCGGAGAAGCTCCATGGTGAGAACGATATCCTCTCTTCCCTTTTTTCGATCTCGATTTTGATCGGGAAATTAGAACAACTGAGTGATAAAATCTGACTGATATGTGCAGCCGTTACTAGAGATAATTGTTTACTTATTTTGCTGATATTAACAGTCGGCGCTGTTCAATTTCCATTCTTTTCTAACTGTGGTGCTGCTCGTGATCTGCACGTGTACCTACGTCAAGATGCAGTTCCCTTATGTTCTCGATCGCAAAACTGGGTTAGTGCTACTATGTTAATTTCTTTTCATTTGTCGACGCGGGTGGATTTACTTGACTTTTTGAGTCCTTTAGGTAGCTATAGTGCTAAAATTTTGTGTTTGTGACCTGGTTTCTAGTTATGATCTGAGACTAGACGATATCAAGTGGACTTCTTGTTTGTTAAAGCGTTTTCCCTAGAATAGCTAAATATTAAATTTCAATTTAAATTACTGATGGTCTTGGTAGAATGCTTATTTGATTACTGGTTTTTCCAAATATGCAGCTGGTTTAGTATTAATATTGCGCAAGTTTGGTTGAAATTGAAGCTAAATTGAGTCTTGTTTGAAGCTTAATTGCACAATTGAGTGATATTTATGAAAAATTGGATTGATTTGATCCGTAAAATTTTTAACTCAGGTTTAATGGAGATTGCTTGAATAAATGAGTCCTAATTATAACTTTGTTGGGGTTCCATTTATTCAAGCAATTATGTGTTTTTAATCGTGTGCCTTGGCCAGCAATCTTGTATGTTTTGATCAGAAAATATGTGTTTTTATCTTGTACCTAGGCCAGCAATCTTGTATCTTGTATCTTGTACCTTGGCCATTAATATTGTACCTTGGCCAGCAAATATGTGTTTTTATCAGAAGAAAGAAATATCAAATATGTATGTTTTGATATTTCTATCATACATGTATTTACAAGAATAACCAATTAGGTAAGCATTCTAACAAATCTATATTATGCTTTCGTAAAGATGGTAATTGCCTCCTTACCCTCTACCTATTTCTTCAGAAAGTACGCAAACTACCCCTTTCTATCATTAGCACTATCAACCTCAGAAAGTACGCAAACAAGCCTCTTTCATCCTAAAATAGTATAAATAGCAGCGCTTAGAAAGGGTTGTTCGGCATCTTCATGGTTGAATAGTGAACTGATGAGGGTTCAGGTACTTGCATTAAAAAATGCTGGGTTTCAAAGACGATAGAGATTTTAGGGAGGTTGGTATGATATGCTTCAATTTCTGGGGTGTTAAAGATGATCTCATTTGTTGCAGGGGCATATATGAGCTGGTCCTTTGTTTTCTGTTTTTGTTTACTTATATTTGATTAGATTTGTCAAATTTGATTAAATGAAGCTAACATCATATCTCAACCATCTTTGCAGATTTCGTGGCTTTTTCTGGAAGGCTGCTAGAATAGGTAAAATCCTCTAGTCTTTTACTAGCTCTGCCTCATTTTGTAGTAAAATTACCTGCAGTTTTGGCAATGGTATGAACCAGCAGTTCCATGTTTAATAACAGTTACAGCAACTGATGGTTTTTTCAATCTCTGATGGGCTTTCCAATATGTATGTTTATTTACTGGCACCATTTTCAATGTTGGTAATGTAATCCTATGTTCGTAATTTATAAATAAGCTTTACCTGATACCATCGTGATTAGCACCTTGATAAGAATTGCTAGACTAGTTTGCGCCTACTGGCAGAGATTAACTTATTGTATTGTCATGTACCAACCCATGAAGAGGCATCTAGCTGGTATAGTATCTTTGGTGACATATTCCAGGTTTGTAATTTTTGGACTACATTAAAAGTAATACTATGCTTCATTTTATGTGATAATTCAGGTGAGCGGCTCAGCCCTTGGGTTGCATTTGGATGCTTTGTAATGGGTGTATCAATTCTTATTTTCTGAGAAAAAAGAGGGCATGCAACGAAAATATTTTCTCATCTCCTTCTATTTGGTTATGTTTTGATGCACCTGTCCAATACGTTTTTGTTGTTCGTTAGCTTAGTAGTTCTTGGTGCATAGGCGTTTTCGTGATTTGGGAATGTAACACTGGATCAAACATATGCATGCCAATAGTTTTTCATTATTCTTGATCTTGTTATTTTTAATGAAATGGAGGTAGAATTGTCTTGTATTTGTTAATGTTTATCTGGATATACTGCCTTAATGTATATCAACATCACATAATGTTTGGTTGGGGAGTAAATGATGAAGTAAACCCCTTGTTCTATGTTTAATCTGGAGTAAGCTGCTAAATAAGGAGTAAATTGAAAGAAGTAACATGGAGTAACATTTGATTAATCTGGATTAAAGTCTCCATCTTTATTCCATTTGTGGATCCCATATGTCATATTAACCCAAAGTTTTTGGGTTACTCCACTGAGGTCATGTTTGAAGATTTTGTTTAAAATTAGATTGAATCACTGCGGTTGTTTGAAGATTGTTTAGAATTAGATTGAATTTTGTACGAGCACTATTTAGATTATATCTATGTTTCAGGTTTACCAAACATGATTATGTTTAACATTGATTTCTGATAAGCATGCTTGTTATGAATGTAACATTAGATTGGGTTTCATTTTTAGCCTAACCAACTTGTTTGGAATGAAAGGCTTGGTTGTTGTATGCTTGTTGTGAATGTATTTAGCAGGTGTGGACATTTTTCAATTAAAAAACCGAACGCAATTTGGAAGTTGTTTATCACAAATTAACGTAAAATTTAGAACCTGTTATGGTATTAAATAAAAAATTTACATTTTGTTATTCTATTTGAGTACACTAATAATATATTTATGATATGTGTCCCAATTCAATACTCATGTAAAATTATGTATTTTCTTAGTTTTACGTATGAATTTCTTTATTTAAAATTATATATTATTTTTTAAGTTGGCTATGCAGTTTAATCAAATCAACGACATGTAACTTCTCATCAAATTAATATTTTATAAATAACTAATTATTCTTAACATGTTAGCATTTACGGAAGGAAAAACAAATGATCTCGAGAACATCACATCTTAACAAGTTAATTAAGTTATTTTAAAATAAAGTTGAATTAAAAAAATTAAGTCATGACTACATATTTCAATCAAATAAGAGTAATTTAATTCATTGTTTAAGGCTTAAGTTGCATGATCCAATCAAACATAATTAACTTATTCCACTTTAACTTGACTTGAAGTAAGCAATATAATTCAAAGTAAAGTTAAGGTGTAAATAATATAATCTGAAGTAACTTTGCTCCGCAGCCAAATATGCACATGAGGAGTGAGAGCTCCTGTTGAGAGGGACGTTCATTCTGCCGGTTAATGGCTAGATTCATAGAACTATGATTTTTGTTGAGTTATCAACACAGTAAATCAAGAGCGTACGTCAACATCTGAAATGAACGGAGATCAATTTCCTTCTTAGAGTACCTCCATCTAGGGATGCAAATGGATCGGATACGGATTGGATAGTGGTAAAATCATATTCGTATTTGTTTTTATTTTTCGAATATGAATATAAATCAGATATTAAACAGATACGAATACGAATATCTGTTTTTTATAACAGTCAATAATATAAATTGTTTTCATATTATATATCTTTTATTTGAACGATTGAGATATTCCAGAAAGTCACGCAAAGCTTGATATCTGAGAGGATGTGAATTCGAGTTATATATCCCTGCAGCTAATTGCTGTTGTGAATCTATGTTGTAGGTATGTACACCACATGATGATCTTCTGGTTCCAAATGGGCGACATAGGTTCTCTTTAAAAGAAAAAAAAATGAACATTAATTTTTTTTTTTTCTGAAATAGTGGATATCCGACAAAATACAAGTTTAATCAAATATGCAATGAAACACACAAATTGGAGAATTGTAACCTCAAATGCGAACTTGAACACGGAATGTTACATGGAAGAGAACTACAAACGATTAGTAAAATTGCAGACAGGATCGGACCTTGTCTCCATCGTTGACCGTTGACCCCATCTCTTCCTCTTCTGAGTTTATAAAAAGCCGTTTGCACCAAACATAGCTTCATACACTACACCGTCAAGAAAAATTTGAAACATATCCTGATAAATTCTTCATGTATAAATGCAAAACAAACTGCAATCTAGTTGTTGTAATAGTAATTTTCAGAATAGTGTAAAAATGGTGCTATTCGGAATAGTAAAAATATTATTTGGATTGTATATTTGGAATAGTGAATAACTGTAACTGATAAATAATAGTGTTAACAAGATACTTATTAAGATAAAAGATAGGCAAGTGAGGTCTCAAATAAATTATCACGGCGTAGAGATAAAATAAGTGGTGTCAATTTTATCATTTCGGAACTGTGTTGACGATAATAAACATTTTTTTTGTCTATTCACACTTTCAAATAGTAGTTATTCCAACATTTCCAAGGAATAGAGAATAGCAGCTATTCTAGCTATTCTGAATAGCAAAAATGTCGTTCGGATGCACATTGTTATTCTTGAATAGCTTGTTATTCTTGAATAGCTTGTTATTCTTGAATAACTTGCTATTCTAGCTATTCTTACACCATCCAAACATACCGGCTAAATTTCTTATCACTTTTGTATATTCATTATTGGGACAATTTCATAATGTTGTGAAACTATAGAAAATAAATTAGTAATATTAGCATTATTTGTCTTCTCAAGAGTCAGGAGCAACTTTAATGTGTATAAAGTAAATACTTCATTTTTGTAAACTAAAAAAACACAACGTAGAATATTTTATTATAGAGTAACAAAGCCTCCGAATTTGATGAATTCAAATTTAATAAAATTATAATAAATAAATAATTGAAAGTGATGCAGCAAATAATTCTAATAATACATTTGATGAATTCAAATTTAATAAAATTATAATTAATAAAAATATATGAAAGTGATGCAACAAATAATTCTAATAATACCTTAACACGAACTTTACATTGCTTAGCCAACAGTTTGCCCTTAGACACTACCTACGAGATGTGGGACCCAATTTTTTTTTTTTTTGTCTTATATCATGCAAACTTATATATACAAAATGATGGTTCAAATACCTTCATTTTTTGTGTCTTCATTTTTTAAAACTAAAATAACTCAAAATTTAAATTATAAATATCAAAATAAAACTATTAGATGTGATCTATGTTATATTTTTTATGTGCTCATAAAAATTATTACATTTCAATTTTTTTTATGTGCATCAATAAGTTGAAAAATCAATTTCTAGAAATTATCTACATTAGTAAATTTTTATGAACTCTTGATGACAACTAAAATGAAGTTGAAATGTCGTAATTTTTTACATGTGCATAGATAAAATGATGTAGATCATATCCAACGGTTTTATTTTGAATTTTAAGTTTCAAATTTTGAGTTATTTTAATTTTTAAAAATAGAGGCATGATGAAGACACAAAAAATGAAGACATTTGAATCCTCAAATAAAATTAGTCTAACATTAATTATTTGTTGACTTGATAATAAATAAATTTCTGCAAGCTAATTCATTTCTTTTTCTATTGTGCAACTATCTCACAAAAGTATATTCTTTTCTTTTCATAGAAATATTGCATATCTAATAAAGTAATACAATATATATTCCAATTATTAAATCATTGTTTGGATTCAGAAAAGTAGATAATTGAAATTATCTCACACAAGCTTGTTTTTTTTTTTGTTAATTATCCCGAATTTATTTCGAAACCTAACAAAAAATTATTAGTGTTTTATAATTGATGTACATAAATGCACCTGCTTGGACAATCGTCAAACTTATTTTCTATGTTAACTTTGCACCTTTTAATCATATCATTTTTTTTTCTTTACGACTTTCATCATTGTAGAGATGGGCAATATCAAAGTTGGTTAGGAAAAAATATACTGAAACTGTAGTTACTCAAATGTTGAGAGTTTGAGCCACGCTCATGACTTTACAGCTTTTGTGAAGATTTTCAAAAAAATCATTGTAAACTCTACACTCATGTATGAATGCTTGATTAATGAAAGAAAAGAAAAATCGAAAATTAGGTAAAATCTAGTAGTCATTTTTTTCCAAGATATTTTATTCTAAAAACTTAGCAAATTATTAAGTGCTACCTCTTAGTTTTATTATTTTTGAGTCAAAATATGTAAAGTCAAGTCAAGCATGAATACATGATACAAGTATATAATAGATTCACGATATATTACTGTTTACTTATGTTGTGATTAGAGGAGTATTTTACTAAGCTTTCCATTATATAGAAATTAGTCATAACATGCAGATTTAGCAAAAGAAACCTTTACTAGTTTAAATGTGAATAACCAATGCTCAAATTTTACACTTTTAACTCCTAGGTTCAAAATTTGAGTTAGAGAAATGCTTTCCTTTTTTCTTAAAGAGAAATTTTTTTTTGTAAGTTTACATTATTAGTAGAGGAAAACGAAAATAGTTTGCATTATATCAATAGAGATTAAAGATTGTCATACAATTTTTGTTATATAAAAGATACTTAATTTAATCTGCTTTGAAATTATTTTTGTTGTCCTAAATAAACAACTTGATTTCTCTATAACATTCTACAATAATACAAATTAGGGTTGCATAAAAAGCTCGTAGCTCATGATTCAATTGAGTTCGATTCGAAAAAAAATTGTAATTAATTCGGTTTGAAATTGGTTCGTTGTAAAACAAATCAAACCAGCTCGATTTAAGATTGGTTCGAATTCAAACTCGGACTGGGTTAAGGTCGATTCAAAACTCTTTTCAGTTCTATACCCTGCTTCAATTTTGAACCAGTTCGGTTCGAAATTGGTTCGACTCAATTCGAATCAAACTCGAACTCTTCTTTTCAATTCGAAACCCAGATTCGAATCAAACTAGCTTGGTTCGAACTCAAACTCGAACTGGGTTAAGTTCGATTCGGTTTGATTCGTTTGCACCTCTACTACAAATAATCCAAGTTCCCTACCTATAATTAATCTATTTAATGGTACACCGGGTTCACCTATTAGTTTAGCCCACTCTTATGAATTCCATTAGTTGACCCCAATTTGAACTGATTCAAAGTTCAGAGGAGAAAACCGCAAAACGCTCTCCTTCAAATTATACAAAGGCAAATCCCCATTTCTCCTGTCCATTTTCATCTCTTTCAAGTTTCAACCATTCTTTTTCAGAAACTCCATGAACTTGGAGGTCGTTAGTTGAGAAAACACGAAGGATAAAAGATGCCATATTGTATTACCCAAGGAGGGGTACGGATCTTTTATCAAAGATATGGTCATGGATCAACAAAAGTTCTGCTAATAATCGGTAAAACATCCTATTCATTCATCCACTTCTATTTCTAGACGGTGTTTCTATGCATTGTATTATTTTCTTATTGAAGTTGATTGTTAGTTTGAATTGGTCCTTTTTAGGAAGACTTTCTCCAATGTGGGTTCACTTTTGAGTTCTCTTGACTATTGTTGCTGAATTTCGCACAAAAATAAACAATTTCCTAAAACTAATCTAATGTAAGATAAAAGTTTAAATTGTCCTTCTGTTTATCAGATAGGTCAGGTGGCCTGATTATTTTCAATTCAAAATTATCCCATTTTCCCAATTCCATTTTTTTATAGGAAAATTTTACATAATGTCTTATTTTTCAAAACATAGAACAAAATACTCCATTTCCAATTTTGTTTTTAGCAAAATTGGGCCCCATTATTCCCTCCCTTCGTCCCTTCTCCTCCCTCCCACTCCGAATTCACATCCTCTCCAATATTGCACAAGAAAATCTTTTACAGTTGGTGAATCCGGACCATTCTTTTTAACTTGGCACGAATCTCAAAGCCCAATAATACTGCCCCTGCACTAGCCCGAATCCCAAAGCGATGAGATTTAATCTCAAACCGTACAGTGAGGCCCTTACTCTACGGTATTGGAGAGGAGTTGAATCCTCCCACTCCTCCCATTTTACCCTAGTTAATTACATAAATAAAGGAAAACCATAAATCTAAAAGAAAAATTACATACTGCAAAAATACATTAAAAAAGGATTCAAATAGAACATATTTTTTTTGTACTCAGTATTTATATATAAATTTTTAATCTGGGTATCAGAATGTGGACGTGATTCAACATTTAAATTTTCTTTGATAAAATTATCATCAATGTTTATTGGTGCTTATGGGATAGTCTGTAATTTGCATCGATTAGGTAAATTGATACATATTATTTCAATCTAAATCATGCAAATAAATTATTCTTCAAGTGTAAAAATTATATTAATTTGATTTTATGCATGATGATGCTTAATTATATATGAACATCCTTTATATAATATATGTTAATTTGATCTTCTTATTAGTTTCTGATTACGAAAATATCCCATTTTATTGTTGTTTATGATGAAGCACTACTTCTACCCAATTAAACCTCCAATTTTCTGTAATTTTGATTGGTCCCAACTTTAATTTATTGTGGCAATTATATATGTTGTTCTGCCTACAAATTTGCATGTATGTCGTGATTCATTTGAGATCAGCTCAAAAATAGTTTGTAATTTATTTGTTTAGGGAGAATATCCAATGATATATTTAAAATGTAATTTTTTTATATTTATACACATTCGTAGACCATTATTTATTAAAATTTTGTAATTAATATACGGGGGAGGGGGGGGGGGGAATATACATTATTTGTGCGAAATAGTCAAGTTATATTAATCTAATATAACTGCGCTGTGATTCAACAATTTACTGCACCGATCAGGGGTAACATAATATTTTACATTTTATTGTATTTAAGATATATTGAACAATAGTAATTTTAATATCTTTAAGAAACTTTCTTAATAAAAAAAATTATATCTATCATTTTAAAGCTGTCTTATACAATGAGATAAACAATTTAATTTTTTGCTCAAATATAATTTCTGCACCTTGAGATATTTTTTTTTTCTCAAGTTAAAATTATTTATATATTAAGCTTTGCCCAAAAATTTATTTGCATTTGCAACAGCTTAATTTCAATATATTTTTAATAAAAGGTAATTATTTTTTTAAAGTCTGTTTGACAACTCTCCATGGAGTTAAAATTTTGAGAAAAATACTTGTATGTAATAAAAAATGCCAGACTAATGTATATGGTCTAAAAATTGAATGAGGAATATTAACTCTCATTCTCTATACTTAAATACACATATAATAGATAGTTTAATAAATAAAAGATGTTGAATTATAAAAATTTGTATTGAATACCCATTTAAATTACAAATGTGCATAAATATGAAAAGATCACATTTGTATTTTTTACTTAATTAAATAAAGAATATAAAAGAGTAAAAAGAGAGGAGTGAGAGGGAAGGGGAGAGAGGGGAACAATGGGGTCCACAAAGATATTTTGTTAAGTATTTTGGAAAGGAGTATTTTGTTTATGCTTTAAAAAAGAAGGGCATTATGTAAATTTTCTCTTTTTTTATATAACTCGTTTTATCTGTGTACAGGATTTGCAGGGACCTATGAGTCATGGGCCCCACAAATTAAGGGGCTTACTGGCACTACTGAGCCGAATGATGAGGAGACACCAGCTGATTTTAACAGAAAAGATGATGAAGACATTGAGATATGCTGCTTCGATAACCGAGGAGTTGGTCGAAGCTTTATACCCACCAAGAAATCACAATATACGTTAGTTCTTGTATTTAACTAGTTACTTTATAATTAAAGAGGCACTGCTTAACATTTTATTTTGTTGCACTTAATTTTCATTTGCAATAGATAAAAATTGCATTTTCTTAAAATAAAAATTCAAAGGAGTTACAATGATAGTTAAGATTTGAAATGAAACAAAAGGTGTTGAATAATTAAAGCAAAGAGGCAGCTTTTATTGAATAAATTAGAGAATATAATCAAAAGTAGGTTTAATTTGTGTGCTTGGTTGGCCAATAATCAGACTACTTTAAAAAAACTGAAGGTACTGATGGTAAACCGCAAATCCCAGAGGTCTCAGAATGATTTTTAGTTGCAATACATAAATTAAGAAAACCGCATTTTGTCCTTGATATTTTATTCAAATTCAAACTCATTGACTTCATGCTTTGTGATTCTTTTTCTCTTTTGTAAATTCCAGAACAGTAATTATGGCAAAGGATGCCTTAGCCTTGATGGACCATCTTGGTTGGAAAAAGGCTCATGTCTTTGGCCATTCCATGGGTATGTTGCAGTACAAAAATATATAAATAGTTGTTTTGCAATTCAAACAAATAAATTTTAGTTTAATCAAATAAGAAAGGAAAAATGCTTAAGCATGCCCTTTCATTGAGTATGCCTTTTTCTGTCCTGTATGCATTTTCTAGACCTATTTCCCAGTATACTTTCAATGACTTGTTCTTTGTACACAGCATTCACTGCGGTAATTGTGCAATTTTAATTTGTTTATTGCATACATTCCCGTGGTAGGTATAATTTCTTATTCTTTGTTAACATTCAGGATCAATGATTGCTTCCAAGATGGCTGCCATTGCACCTGATAGGGTATTATCATTGGCTTTGCTTAACACAAGCGGAGGTGGATTTGAGTGCTGCCCAAAGGTATACTTTGATGAATTTCACTTGAATTGTTATTCGAGCCATAATATATTTGATTCAATTTCAGTTGGATCTGGTGGTACTGTATTTGGATGCTCTTAAAGGTAGCATCTCAATATCTATGCTGCTCTAATGTCATGGAAATGTTTAATCAAATGACTTATGGCTAATGAATTCCTTTTCAATTTTGTAGCTTAATCATCATACTGTATCACTTGCATACCGACTTCTAAGAGCAAAGACACCAGAACAAAGGGCTATTGTTGACCTAGAAGTTCATTTCACAAAGGTCTGTGAGTATGGAATGTACTTTTTTTTTTTAGTTCCATAGAAAAAATGAGAAATAAATTAGCTTTCTTTGTTAAGTGGACTTTGCTTGAGAATTTCTAGCTATATGTTATCTTTTTATTTACTCTTTGAGGTTTAACATATTTACTTCTTTATTCTTAGGAATTTCTTGATGAAAAAGTTGGATCGAGGTCAAGAAGAGAGATTCTATATCAGGTGCATACCACATTTTCTAGTTCCCAATCTGCACATATTTGATAAAAACAACTAGAATAAGAATCACTTTCCCAAATTTCAGTATTGTTTTGGTCTATTAAGCTAGGCACATTAATTGATGATACCGGTCACTTATTTTTCTTTCTTTTAGTCTATTGCTTAAACAAGATTATACATTTGGGAGCTTAATCAATGCATGGACATAAATTATCACTGTAATAACTCAAGTAAAAATAATTCTGAAAATTTCACAAACTTTATCTTCCCACTGGTTGTTCATATGATTGGGTACATTTTTGTTCTGGTGGCAGGAATATGTCAAAGGTTTATCTTCCAGTGGAATGCAATCAAACCATGGTTTTGAAGGCCAAATCAATGCATGTTGGACTCATAAATTGACGAGAGATGAACTTGACCGAATCCAATCAGCTGGGATTCTAGTTTCAATTATTCATGGGAGGTCGGCGTGTAATTACACTTTCTCTCCCTTAACTGTACTGAACTGATTTTACGGGGACTTTTTTGTGGTATTTTCTATTTCCATCTTACCACAATTTAGCTCATCTAGACCATTTAGAAACTACTATCCAAGAAAGGAAAAAGATAAACAAACAAGCGAACAAAAAGAAATAATAATTAACAATGAAAGAAACAAATTGGGATGAAATCTGGCTTCTCATGCTTTGGTAATGCAATTCATAATAAATGATATGCCTCTACTATTGACAAAGTAACTTTAATGATGTACTGATTGGCACTTTAATGTTATGAATGTTTAGGGATGACATAATTGCTAGACTCTGTAATGCGAGGAGGCTTGCCGAAAAACTTTACCCAGTAGCCAGAATTGTGGAGCTCCATGGTGGTCATTTAGTGAGCCATGAAAGATCATCTGAGGTGAAACAATAACCTAAATGTGTTGAATATTTTTTGAGTGAAATGATAGAACAAAAATAGCAAAGAACCAATTAAGAAAACCAGAATTTTTTCATTACCAAAGAATGCTTGACCTTATAAGTAATGAAACCTCTTCAAGTCAAGGAACTTAACGGATTCTAATGATGCAGGTTAATATGTCACTCATGGAGTTAATAAGAGCCAGTCAATCAAGGCTTGAACCAGAAAAATGGACCAACCTGACAGCAGATGATAATGGTACATGTGCTTTACTTAAAAATATTAGATTCATCTGACTTCTGATCATTATGTTGTATGATCAGAATACTTATCTCAGTTGAACACCTTTCTCTCGTTAATATTATACAGGTGGGCTTCTTTCTGGATTTGCTGGCTCTCTGACAAAGACAAATGATGATGGAGTGACATGTTTATTGCTTATATACAATGTATTTGCAAAGCTACAACTGCTACTTCTATTCATATTTGGCATGATTTTCGTAATTACTGAATACATAAAGCGACTATTCAGAGTAGCAAAGCCAGTCAGAGTCACTGCTTTGACATAATAGGTAAATCACTGTTACATTATTTCAAAGCAGAGGGATTCAGTGTCAAAGTTTTCAACAACAAAAAGAAAAGATAATTCTCATTGAAAAGTTTGTCAAGCTTTTGGGTATCATATACATATCATCATGCAGCACACATGAACAAACTTTCACATCATTTCAGTTATATTGCAATGTTTATCAAGTCCTAAAAATCAACAGACAATAATATTTTATGTCAATTTCTGAGTTGTGGTTGACACATTAATGGAATGGATTTACCATTTGAAGCCCGCTTTTGACCATTTGCATTTAATGAAGACGATATAGAACCATATGGTAGTTTGGATTTATTGTTTGCAGTTTTAATTAAAATTCAGCACCATTTAGGAAAAATGTTTCCAGCATTGGATCTGCCCTCTTTTTTCAAATATTTCATTCCCTGTAGCTTGTTAACTGATTTCAAATCTTTCTTGGTTTTAGTTTTTGTACCAGCAATTTAACAATAGCTTATTATGCTATTCCTTTCAGCCGAGCAATTTTGAGATGTATACATATTTATGTCAACTCAGCTTCATGGCAAGTTATTTATGTTATGTGATGCATTTTGATAGTTAGGGGAGTTATTGACGTGTGGATACTTGGCACCTCTGGCAATGAGTTATTGACGTGTGGTTCTGTAAATCTTTTGTATGTTTTTTTGCCAATCATTCAGATGAAATTATATATAGAGTACACCTGAATTGTAAATAATTAACATATCTACAAAACGATTGCTTATGCTTTCTTGTGTGTTAAAGTTACTGAGTCATACTTTAAACTTATGGACAACCTTAATAAAATCTATAACTGATAATATCAGACAGAAATTAATGATATTGAATTCGGCAATAAGTAACACAAAACTCGGAGCATAATGTTATCAGCATAGGAGTATATATAGAGTAACAAGCCAAATTTGGATTCATGCATAAACTCTTCTCCTAACATGTTCCCCAAATGGTGGTGGGGTGCGTTCATCACCAACACAGCTCGAATCAGGGCTATAACCCCCATTGGTACCACCAGTTTGCACCGGCTGAAGCCCGGCCACTGCAGCAACATGTCCAGGGCTCAACCTTCCACCAGAGCTTGATGAGTCAGCATCAAGGCCCAAACCGAACCCTCCCAACTCAAATCTCCTCCTTTCACGCAGCCTCGGGAGAGGCAACTCAGCTCTGACCTTTGCACGTGCCGAGTGCGTCGCAGCCATGTAACCAGGTATTGTCGGGGGCCTATGGAAAAATTGATCAGTAGTGGAGGTGTGACTGGTGTCCATCTCGACGGTTTTCTCTGAGAGGTGATCAGCGAGATTTGGGTTGGTCGTTGTGGTAGAGTTGTTTGAGGCAGGAATTTTTGCTGTCGGGATGGAGGTGGGATTGAGATCAGTGGTGGATTGGAGTTGCTGGTGGCTGGCCATCCAGCTCTCCAGCCAGTTCCATCCCCACTGCTGCTTCTCTTTCTCATGTTGCCATTGCTGCTGCATATGGTAACAGAAATATTCAACCAAAATTAATTTGTAAGAGTAAGAAAAGGTTGTTTTGCATTGGGTTGATATTGGCTGAAATAAGGATTATGGTGTTTTCCCATGATCAAATCAGTTTTTGTAAATACGGGCTGATACCAGATGATTACATTCTTTACGAAGCCATAGAACTAGAACCCAACTTTTTAAAACCTTTTCTGATACCTTGCCATTGTAAAACTAAGCAACTTACACTAAAATATATTCGATATAGCCACAATCAAGTTAATTTAATTAAAAAATAAGAGGTTAAGAGCTAGACTTTGATGTGTACCTGACAACTATAAGCATATGCAAGTGCTCTCTCTCGCCTGACAACTGCATCATGACGCTTCTGTGCACATTTCTTGATTGTATCCAAACTTTGATTTCTTGTATCCCAATCTCCATACCTATAAGGACTCCTGTTACTACTATTCATGAAACCCCTCCTCTCCTCATCAATTCCCTCTTTCTCACCCCTTCTTCCTCCCTTTCCTTCTGTCTCTTCCTTCATGTCAATGTCCTTGAAGCAGCTATTTCCATTTTCTGGCATGTGAACTCGTCGTTTTGCATTGACACGTTGCTTTTTTTGTTGGTGTGATTGGTTGAAGAGGCCGAGCCGACATGCACGCACACGAGCCTGGGCACGAAGCAGGTACTGCATGCTGTGCATCGTTGCCTGGACTTGCTTTCTGACATGGTGGCCCCGCGCAAGTGCCTGTAGCCGGACAAGACCTTTTAGTGCCCGCAGGGCCCTCCGTGCCTTCATGCAATTAATCAAATTTAATTTTGTATACTAACGGATTTATAAATAAAAAAATGAATATATTAAGATATTAAAATGCCCAATTATCACTGGTTTGATGATTTGAGGTAAGGATGGAAATTTGGAATCTGCAAAAAAAAAAAATTCTGAAAATTTTAGTAATTCATAGCTGGAGTTCAATTTTTATTTCTTATTTCTTTTATGTACAATATCAAATGAACTTCATAAGAATCAGTAAAAGAAAAAAAACTGCCGCCATATCAGTAAAAGAAAAAACCTGATATACTACTGTGAAAAGGCACACATCCCATTATTAATCGGTAACAATTTGGTCCCACGCTCATCAGACTCAAATGGGATTTCAGTCGTTTGATCCGCATTAGTAAGATTCATTCGCATCATTTTAATATTTGTGTGTGTCCGTCTTAGCACGCACATATCTTAAAACGAATTGAACGGACTGGAAAAAAGATTGATCTGAACCATTTAATATTATCGGATGGTTGGGATTCAATGGTTACACCCCACAGTGGCAGCCCAGTGATGGGAGCATCACGATTAAACTCTACTAACCTACATATGCAAGGGATCACTTGACAATGTTATTCTCCACAATCTCTACAATGATTTTCTTAATTTTATTTTAATAAAATTACAGATTAAAAAACTAAATTTATAGATATATTATTAAACATATAGATAGTTCTTTTTTTTTTATGGTTAACATATAGATAGTTCAACAATTAATTTTTATGTAACCTCAAAAATATTTGATGATGTATCAGTGAGTTGTAATAAAAATTATATATTATGTCTATAATTTTAAATTTTAAGTTTCAAATTTATTTTTAAAATTATTAAAATAAAAAATATTTTAATAATCGTAGGGTCACGAAAAGAACTTCCAAACATGCAATTTGATGTTTTAGCGGTTGAGACTTAAACTTAAGAGCGGCACGCAAAGCATGTGTCAGAAGTAATGCCTATATAGTGACCTACCAACCTTTACTTTTCTTAGCATGGAATCTTTGATAAAAACACATTTAACCTTGTAATGGGACAGATATATTATGTATATTAGTATATATCAAGCAAAACATTGACCGTTTGGATAAGGACCCTCATAACTGTTTATCTGCATTAAAAGTTTCCTTCAGAATTTTCATGTTCTGTAAGCAGATTACAAATTAATAATTAAAATTATGAAAAAAGTGAAATAATATATATTGAGTCAATTTCATTTTCTAAAAAAATATTAAATTTCTATTCCATCTCTATGAAATAGGGAATTAGCTCTATACAAAATAGAGTAAGGGTTTACTTGTACAAACGTAGGGATTTCACTGTAAATGTTTCAATTCATTTCATTCGAGATTTCGTTTTAATTTGTTCGATAATATTTTTCGTCAAGAAATTAAATCAGCTAAATGACTTTGTCCAGATATTCAAAAATAAGTTAAAACATCTTTGTTAATTAAAAAAGAGAGTCCGGCTAGTATGACATTGATGTCATATGACACTAACTCCAAAATTAATTGGATAAACTTCGAACAACTAATTCAAACCGTTTAAACTAATTTACTTAATGAGTGATGTGTTTACATGCAATTTTTTTATATTTTCGAATTATTTTAGTATCAAATCAAGCAGTCAAAAATAATGAAAAATGAATGCATTTAAATTAACTTAAAAACTCACGCATTTGACTGCTTGACTTAATACTAAATAAATTCGAAAAATTATAAAATTTGCATGTAAACGCACAACTAATGAAGTAAATAAGTTTGAACGGTTTAAATTCATCGTTTGAAGTCGATTCGGTAGGTTTTGAAATTTGTGTTATATAAACTGAAATGACACTAATGTCATAAGGCTTAAAACTTCCTTTCTTGGGAAAAAAAAAATAATGCAAGGAGGAAAAATTATATAAAAAAGGAAAAAAAATGTAACTCATTAATATTTTTGAAATAAAATTAACATTACCAAGTAACCCCTATAAAATGCCTGAATGCGCAAAGCAGCCCGGTCCTCCCTCGAGGCAGCCTTTGCGCGTCCATATGCAGCCATCCTGATCATCCTAGAGGTTGCCTCGGCTGCCATGAGTGCCGCCTCGGCAGCAGCCGCAACAACAGCTCGGCGTTCTCTCTGCTCTACCTCCTCGTCATTATCAGCAGTTACTGCTATGCCGTCATTTGTTACATCTGGCGACGTCTCTGAAGGGAAGTGCTCAACGGAAACTATTTCCGCCGCCTCATTGCCCCTTTCTTCTACCACCTCTCTCTCCCTCTCAGCCTGTGTCTATATAAGGAAAAGATAATTAGATAAAATTTGAATGTTGTCAACATGTCATGCATTTCTTCCACAAACCAGGATTTCTCTCTTATACCTTGTAAAACAGAGAAATTACCCATTTGTAGTATGATTCAATTTGAAAAATCTAGGTAATGATGGAGAAACTGACCCGTTTGTTTTGATCCTTTGAAGGAGAAGAAGATGAAGGTCTGAAAACCTTCTTGACAGATGACAGCCAGTTCCCTGTTTTCTTCCCCATATGCCTGTGTGCATGTATGTCTCTGTGTGTGTGTGTCAGAGAGGGGAGAGGGTTTTATGGGACTGAGGACACTAAAAGACTTTTAAGCGCAGGCGCAAACAACTGAGCAAGAAGACAAAAAAAAAAAATGAAGAAATGGATTTTTTAATGAGTGTAGTAGAACAGAGAGGTGCCGTGATGGAGCGGTTGGGTATTTATTCGCGGTATCACGGGAGTAAGGGTCCAATATTTGCCTGTGAACAGAGGCAAACGAGCATGATATAAATGATGCGGCTTAGAGCTATGGATCAGTATTCTCTGCGGAGTTTTTACCTGCGTGCTGATTGGATGGTCCCGATTTACTCTCAGCCAGTGAGTGCTCGGATATGGAGAGGCAGTATTAATTTTGCTTTAAGATTCGTGTCAAAATTTTATTTGGTCCGTCTGATCAAAACGAACAGACCAAATTAAAATCACCGCATAGCTCCGCAGGTAAAAACTACTCAGAGGATGTGAATTCTTAGAGTTATGTGAATCCTTTTAATTATTACATTATGTTTTCGGAAATAAATCTGCTGCGATTTCATAGGATCGCAGGTCCTGCAATTCCAATCACAACTGTTCATATGTTTTGAGATTCGTGCACAAAAACTAACTTTTTTTTTAGATTCATGCATTTCAATAAAAGAATGGTTGAGATTAGAATCGCAGCAGATTTGCTTCCTATGTTTTCAGTCGGATGTGCTGCTGGAGCTGTCCGATTTGCATTGAGATTTGTGTGCAATTGATCGGTATAAAATTAAAGTTGTTCGCCTGAATATTAATGTAACTAAATTTGATTCGATACCGACTGTTCCTTTTCAATCAGCTGAAATCCAACACTTTTTCTCTTTAATGACGTCGTTAGTAGGCCGCGGCGACCCAATAAAACACAACAAAATTAATTCATGTTAGATGCGTCGATCTACATTAATTGCGGGATATGTATATAGTACAATGAATATGGCTACTGTATGTAATATGATGATGTTAAGAATTCAAAATTGTTTATTTATTTTTTCGTGTATGTAGATTTCAAGAGTAAAACCATTCAGTGTTATCTATATTACATTTTAAAATGATATAAAAAGTTTATTCCTCGATGACTTTATTTTGATAGATTTCAAGAGAATGAAGAAATGACGTAAAGAAAATGAATTAAGTTTAAAAGCGTATCATAACAATAATGCTGCACCGTAATTGTTCATGTTTGTGTAAAAATAATAGCATATATCACATCTAATAATTTTATTTTATTATTTATAATTTGAATTTAAGTTATTAAATTTGGATATATTGTGTTATAAAAATAGAAGTAATAATTGAACTCTCATTCCTTGAATTTGCTAATACCTTCCAATGAAAATATATATATATATATAGATACTTCAATTGTGTGATTTTCTGTCCTATCAACTTGTATTATTTCTAATTTTTAGTATATTTTGGTGGAATGATTTTGATGTCAAAAAGACATTACCAGACTGTCACAAGCCTAATATATGAAGGATCGGTCACATTTAAGTAAAATTCCAAACATAATCTTGTGATTGCCAGTTTAAAAGCTGGGATGTTATTTTATAAAAGATGAGTAGAGAGAAAAGACAATAACATAATTTGCTGTTATTTTTTTTTTATGAAAGATTAAAAAAAAATATGTTTATTAAGGAAATAAACCACAATCAAATAATCAATTTGTGAATTTGTACAAAAAATTAGGACTTCCAAAAAACTAACCCGTTTAATAATGTCTCTTTTCCTATCCAATTTGTGTCCAACTTTATTGGCCAATATTTTTTAGACTGCTTGGTTAATCTTATGTTCTTTTTTAAATTTTCTAATTGACTGTAATTATCAACCAAACCTTCTTTACTGGGTTTTTTTATCCCAGCTATGGGACAACTTTGCTTTAAAGCCTTTGGTTGTGCTTTCTAAAGATGCTTTGCTTTCTCAGTAATCCAACTGCATTGACATTAATCTTCCCCTTTTCCACTTTCAGAAAATTAACTTCAGAATCACTTGTCGGTATTATATAATTATATTGGTGAACAACAGGTAATATATTCTTTTCAAGATTAGTCAGGCTTAACTATACATAAAGCATGTCAGCTGGTTTCAAGTGAGGTTGCATGTAAGTGTCATTACACCAAGTCCAATTCTCTGTTTGAAAGCGTTGCATCTGACTGTGACAATCTATTAGAATTGAACGAGTCGTACAACTGCAAATAACAATCCCAATTCTCAAATAATCGTCCGTGCTGTTTTTTGTTAGGTGCTCCGGATTTTGTGGGTTTTTCAGTGAAATAAGTAGCTTGTCATGTGACAATGCAAATATAACGAAGATAAGCCATTTTTTTATTTTCAGAAAAGATTCAGTTTGCCTGTGTATAATTGGATCAAGACAAAATTTTCTTTCAGGCGGGCCTGGCCTAGATCCACTTGAAATTAAAACGTTCTTTCTTTTTTTTGAATAAAGATGTCCATGGGTTTACAAGCATGTAAAATTCGCCATATAAGAAGAAAATTATCTTAATTGGATACTTCCTCACTTTTCCTGGCAACTTGTGAATTTGATCACCTAAAAAGGGGACTTAGAATTTTTGTTTAACAGAACCTCTAGCATTGAATTTTGCTGGGCCCACTTTTAGGTCCAATTATTTCTAACACTACATGATTAGAATTAAGATCTGTACGCGCGGAAATTGAAACATACCTGCACAAAATTTAATGTAGTTTGTACGAATCTTGATGCAAATTGAATGGTCATTGCACCCATCGAAGGTCCAATAGGCAAGGTCCAATAGGCATCGGACCTACTCTGAATTCCTCTTTCTTTCCTTGCTTGATTACATTGCTTACGTCCTTATAATCTATAAATACTAAAATACTAGCATCTTACTTAGATATCAAAATGTGACCTGACCCAAACTCGACTAACCCATAACCAAAGCAACATGAATCAGGATAACCAGCACTATTTTTGTTTTCTTTTCATAATGTCTAATCATTTAAACATTATGATATGTCTAATCCCAAAAACTTGGTCAAATGAAATAGGATGAAACACAGTTTAGTTAAATGGAAACAACTATTCAAGTACAGCGAAGTGGAGGGTCTCTAAATCAAACCAAAACCCAGTAGATTAATAAATAAATCAAACTAGAATCCAAACTAGCAGCTAACTGGAACAAAGGTTTGAAGTTCAGAACTGTTTACATTTTCAATAGCATGTCGATCGTAAGAAAGAGAAAAATAATCACCAAAATCTCTAAAAGATTTACATTGACAGGGAAAAAAGAATAAAAAAAAATCTTTACAGCAACTTCTTTGCTATTCTATCTTTAGCAGTTACTTTCTTTTTCAACATAGATGCCAATGTTTGTTTCTTCGTCTTAAATTCACCTCTATTTTGCACCACATCCTCTGAGTAAGAAGTTGAAGCCATAGCTGATTCTCTCAAGACCTCTTGATTGTGCTCTCTTACTCTCGCAAGCTTAGCTCTCTTTATTTCTCTCTCATCTCTCTCTCTATTCCTCACATTATTCACTGCTTGCTTTACCAACCCCTCCATAGTTTCTCTATCTACACACTCTTCAGTTTTCTTCGTTGTTGCCTCATTACAATTTTCTATTGGATTTCCCTCAGAATCCCGAGGAACAATCGGACCATGAAAGGGGCAAAATTTTAGGTCCCTTCTCTGACAAAGGGCACCATTTTTCAAAGGTGCCAAGCAAGGACTTATCTCTACAGGCTCTTCTTTATAAACCATCCGGTGTACACTAAGCTCTGCAATTTTCTCCTGTGGAATTATTCTATCATTGTCAACTCTACCCCAGTGCCCTTCAATTTCCAAACCCCTTTGGTTTGCTATAGTATCACTACTTGAGCCCCAATTGTCTAAAGAAAGACCCCAATTTATCACTGGTGCCTCAGATAATAATTTTGACCTCTCTGGGTCCAACTTTATATTTATCAATTTACTATGTGTATTTAAACTTTCAATAGAAGATGATGAAGTGGAAGCTACATTTTCCCCCTTCCTTCGAACCAACTCCTGGGGAAGGTTCTCAATTTTACCCTCCTCCCAAATATCTTCTGCTTCTTCCAATTCTACTTTATTTACCTTGTCAAATAAACAACCCATTTCAACCAACTTATCCTTCACTGATTGAATATTGTTTCGTAAATCAATCAACTCCCTCAGTGCTGTATCTCTAAACCTATTATCAGCCAAGTCAACCCTAATTAAAACTGATATCCATTCTTGCACAGAGACCAAATGCTTTGAAACAAGCAACTTGTGTAATTCTCTTAAAGTATCAAATACTGCTTCGTTATCTTGTGTTTCATGCACAGTCTCCTCCTCTTTCATAGAATCCATACGGATTTGCCTCATTTCTAGTGAACTAAATGCCTCCATTTCATCATCATCGAGAGTGAAACCAGTTGCAGGGTTCAATTCCTCTTGCTTTACACTAACAATATCTAAGCACTCATGTATCTCATCAAGCGTGGAGCGGATTTCTCCTTTAATTGAAGAAAAATTCTCCTTTAAATTCTCATATTTACCAAGCAAAATCTCCTGGGTCTTCAACTCTCTTTCTCTCCTCTCCCTTTGCAACCTCGCCGCATTTTCCAAATTATTAGGAAATTGAAATTTCAGAACATTTTTCAAGTAGTTAAACCCTAATCTCAACTGACGATAGTGAATTCCAAAGTTTGAATTCCATTTTTCCAGGAATTCAATTGATTTCTTGCGGAGATGTGAGGCAACAGTGGAAGGAGGTGGAAGTGGCATATTTTTCCTAAAGCCAATGCTAAGAGCTAAGAACTGGTCCAAGGTTTCTACAAAGGTGGATCTGAAGAGCTTGGATCTCATGAATAATTCATCAATTATGAGAAGCGAGAGGTAACGAACCTGTGAATTTAGTGATGAAAACAATTAAGCCTCTTTGAATTCCTACCATAATAAGGGACCAATAATGGTAAATAGAAATTCAACTAAATACTGGTACTGGTACTGGTAACCAGAAAACTCTTATCAAACCCTAATTCCAATCTGACTTCACAATTCCTCATTCCTCGAGTAAAAATCACTAATTTTAATAAACTCTACGAAATATTCAATTAAATATTCCACTAATTTTTCAAGATCCCAGCTACCAAAGAACAACTAGTATTCAACAAACCATAATTTCCTTGCTATCGGGCCATTGCTTGAAGAATAGATAAAAGTAATAGACCTGAGAGTGTGGTTTCTTCATGAGTTCCATGAGCGATCGGACGGCAGCGCGAGTCTCCACGTCGGACGAACGGACGGCCGATTTGATGGCCTTGAGGAGACGAGGGTCGACGTCGGGCTCGGTCGAATCGGAAGCGCGCTCAATCAGGCGCCAAACCACCATGCCCGTTTCGTTCTCCAATCCTTCCTCGTTGGCCATTCGTTAATCTTTCTGAATACACTTCTATTCTCTCTCTCAATTTGACGGATATGTCGGGTGCAGAGAGACCCACAATTGACGATTCCACGAAAAGGAAAGAAGGCGGTTGGCTCGGTTCGGTTCATTGCCCGCCTTTCCGGTTATCCGGTACGGCTCAATGCATTGAATGCCGGATGCGGGTGGAAAATCCAAATGCCCACTAAGATTAAGGATTTACAAATTTTACGTGCGGATCCATATCTAAATACAAAATCATATTATCTAAATCTAATTGAATTCGAATTAACGATTTTATATTAAAATAATTAACTGAACGCATGATATGAAAATCAGTGTTTTAATATTTATTTTAAATAAGAATTCATATATGTATAAGTATATGGTAATATGTGGTATAACCCACTATTAATATACTCTAAACCGGTATTTTTATCACTGTTAATATACTCTAAACTGGTAATATGCTCTAAACCGCATATTCGGACCGAATATTAATTTTATATTCGGATTGCAACTGAATATTCAACTGAATAGACCAAATATTACTACTGATGAGAACAAAACTTTTGGATTTGAATAATTTTTTGAAAACATAACATTAATTTAACTAATTTATATTTATAATAATACAATAGATAGTCATCGATTTAAAAATTAGAAAATATTATTAACTTTCAATGTATATACTCATCTGCTACTAAAAAAGGTTACGGAAAGTTTTTTTATCAATATTATTTATTGGAATATTATAAATAATATTGAACCTTTTGAATCCTTCGAGTTTTAATTGTAAATGGAACAAATTAGATATTATTTGAAATTCAAATGCATAATACAGATTTACAATTAAAAATTAAATTAGTATGAACAAAAATACAATTCATTTTTATTTAAAATACATTCACTGCATACAAACGATAGAAGAAAAAAAATACATCGCAAAAGAAAAAGAAAATGAGTTGAACTTCATATTTTTTTTTTTTGTGCCATCATTTTACACTAGTTGGAAAAAATAATGAAAAACAAAACTCATCCATTTTATACAAATATGTCATCCGAACAGATTAAGAAAATAATATATCATTTAGTCCAAATTTGCATTCAATTTCATAATTTTTTTGTCATCGGAACACATCCCAAAAATAAATGTTGTAAAATGTGATTTTGTTCATGCATGCAGAAGATCGCTGCATACTACATATGGTATGCGGCCGCATATGCGTAATATCATACGGACTTATATATACGGATTTTAAATTATATATTAATTTATTTTCACTCAAAATATGTAATATATTCATTAAAATTATTCAAACAATAAATTCGCACATATGCGGACCAATATACGGACATATGCGGTCCAATCACACATATGCAGACCAATATGCGACCGCATATGCGAAACCGCATATTTGAGACTGCATAGAAATTTTTATGCGGAATCATACTGTATACGCATATATGCAACCGCATGAACCGCATTTTACAATATTGCCAAAAGTTATATATAATTGGCATATAAACTGATGAATTGTGCAATTAGACAAGAAACTACGAATCAAGTCAAAAAATGATTCGAAGTTTCAAAAGGAAAAAAAGAGGGTCTCGCACAGTCGAAGACTGATGCAACATACAGGCGTAACTGTAGCCGATCCGACCCGACCCGACGCGAATAGTAATCCGGATCGGGTTTAGTTGAGGCAAGATACCAGCTTAACCCGTTGGGGTCTCTTAGTTAGAAATCCCTCCTTTCGTCACTACCAAGAGGTAAGAGGTAACATGCACTGCTCCTCAGCTTCTTCCTCTCCTATCTTCACATCAAGGTATTAACTACGCCGCAAGAATTTTGGAATGCTGACATGGTTGGGGAATCAATTGGAAGAAGATTTTTAGTGCTATTTTATTTATCTTTCGCCTTTTGGTTTCCTTTTTTCTTCTGAAATTAACTAGGGATTATTCGAAGTGTCGTCTATATTTGGTTTCCCCAAAATTTGTGAAGTTACGAAGATTTGCTGGAAAGGAGAGTCTTGTTTTACCAATGAACTGTGCTTCTTCTTCTTCTGCTTCAAACCACGGGATAGAATATTCTAGTGAAATACTACAGCAACAAATTGAGGGGGATAAAGATGCCGTGATGATTGTTGATCATGGTTCCCGTCGTGAAGAGTCTAATCTTATGCTCAGTAAGTTTTTTTTTTTTAATCAAGTTTCAAATTTCTTCATTCTGGTTTGTGGTTTGGCAGAGCTAAAACAGAAAAGAAAAAAAAAATGTAGTTCAGACCAAATGCTGTAGTTCAGGCTACAATTGTGGACCTAATGGCATTCAGTGCCAATCAAGCCAAGAAAACAAAATTGAAGTTAATAAGTGTTATAATGTAGTCTGACAGGTATTATATTTTGACCATCAAGGCTGTAGTTAGAGTGATATTACTAGCAGTGTTATAAATAACGGTATGCGCTCGTCGGACAGACAGGGTACCAACAAGCGATTAATCGGGATTAATCGGAAATAATCGGCCATAATCGGAAATAATCGGAATATCCGTGATGGTTTGGTCGCCACCAACGACTAATCAGCCTACACGGCTGTTTTTTTACAACACTAATTACTGGTCTTAGTTTTATTTTATTTATGTCAGATGAGTTTGTTAAGATGTTCAAGTCAAGAACGAGTTACCAGATAGTGGAGCCTGCTCACATGGTAAGCTCTCAACACAACAAATACTCTACTTCTAATTTTTTTACTTAACAATTTTCATGCTTGATTTCTGTTGAAATTAGGAATTGGCTGAGCCAACAATTAAGGATGCTTTTGCAAAATGCGTGCTACATGGTGCGACCAGAGTTATTGTGAGTCCATTTTTCCTCTTCCCAGGACGGCACTGGCATAAGGTATGGAATGTACAGTAATTGCAATGGTTTCTCGCTTGCAAGGTTTTAGACCAACTGCCAGGTACAAGAGGTGGCAAATGGGTTTGGCCCAAGTTGGTTCATGTCTGATTGGGTTGGGTCAGTATAATTTTAGTTAAAAAAAAAAGTTGGTTTGTTCTGTAGCTGACCTGCTGAAGGATCAATAAGCACTGAGCAGGGTTAATGGATCAAGTTGGCTTAAACCTGGTCTAGTTGGTCACACACGGGCTACATAAAATTCTGGATTTGGAAATTGAAATCCCTTAAAACATTGAATGTTTGCATAGATCCTGATAACTAATCAATTCAAGCTTGACCTGCTGGGACAGGACCACAGTGACCTGACCTTCCTGTGGGTCAAAAAGAAAAATATTGTCTTATACCAGCCAGGCAGTGAGCCTATTAATCTGATCATTTTCAAATTTTTATTCTGAAACCCAATTAATTCTGACAATTTTCTTCTTTGTTTTTATTTTTAAAGTTGTTTATTGAAGAAATTTGTTTTAGTATTTTTCTTGCTATTAATGCAGTTCACAGTGGTTATTTATAGGATATTCCCTCTTTAGTGGCTGAAGCATCCAAGGAGCATAAAGGAGTATCTTATGTTATAACTGCTCCTCTTGGCTTACATGAACTTATGGTGGTATGATTTTGAATCTAACCTGTTTTCGTTAAGTGATTTGTGACTGGTTGCATTTTCTAACTTCACTGGTGTTTAGGGTTTATGACTGGTTTTGGAGCTGTTTTTTTTTTCTCATTTTTAATTTAGTTTGTTTTTGTAATATGTAAGTGATTTTATGCCGGCATTACACCTTTTTTTGGTTTTGTAAGGTGTAAAATGTGAATGTTAAATTCAGTTTTTTTTTTTCTATTTCTTTGAACCACAAATGATGACAGTTAAACCTGATTTCTACCACATGAAAACAAATATAACAAAGCAACTCCGTTTTTAAGAATTGATTTTAAGATGTTTTAACTTCTTACTATTGTAAACCAAAGGACCCAAAGTTGTTAAGCTGTCACTTAAAATTTTTATTTTGCATTTTGTGAATGTAGGATGTGATGAGCGATCGCATAAAGCATTGTGTGAGCCATGTTGCTGGAGTTGCTGATGAATGTGATGTCTGTGCTGGCACAGGGAGATGCCGCCTATACCCATAAAAGAGCTGTAAGAAATGTAAAAACAATATACAAAATGAAGACAATTTCAGGGAGGTAAGTCTTAAGCTTTAAGCTCAAGATGTTTGCATTGAATGCAACTCGAGATTCATATGGTATATAGATTTAATTCAAGCAATAATTGTAGCAGCAGTGATGTTTCCATAGGTTTATGGCTTCATGGTGGCCTTCTTTTCTTCAGAATTACAAGAGAAGAAAAATGGAATTTTCTTCATAATGATCTTCTATTTGAATAACTTTTATCAGATTTTCTTTTTTGTAATTCCAAATTTTTGGTGAACTGGTATGATTGACTTAATCATTTCCAAAGAAATGGCAACAATGCAGTAATTATTAGTTCCTGCTTTGGGTCTAGTGAGGACGTAAAGAAACTGCAATAACGCTCCATTTTTTTTTTCAACTAAATCTCAGAGTAATGGTATCAGTTTCCTAAATCAGAATTTTTCAATTACCAAAAAGAATGGCACAGAGACCTTTATTTCTTCTGACATATAAAAAAGAACTAGAAATTGATTCACATATGTACCTTTGACGGGCCTTTTGTAAGTATAATACAGATTACTGTTTATTCCAATGTTGCTAAATAGATATCATTATAAATAAAGAAATGATTTGGCTTGTTCAGTAAGACTTCTCTTCCAACTTGTGCTGTTGTCCACCAAGCCTGTCGTGGGTCTGGATCCCCTAAAGTAACCAAAAATTAGGTTTTAGATCGAGACCGTCTGATTCGAATCCGACATTTCATCTTGCACGATCTGATGTGTGCTCTATCTTGAATCTGACGCTCCATCTCGCATGCTCATCTCGAATCGGACAGAACTGATTTAAAACTTAAAAATTGAGTTACATAACTGGATCTCGATTCACGTGTCCTGTTGTGTGTGAATCATAGTTGATAGTTTACCAAGAATAAATTTAAGTAAGAATTCCATATAAATTTGTTTTGCTCCTTTCGGCCTTCCTGAACCCAGTAATTCTAAAATATTCTTTGGCGCTGTTGAAAAAGAAATTTAACGGGCCTAGCCCAAAACCTTCGCGAGTTCTTTAGCGCACAGTCATCTCAGAGACGAGAGCAGTTTGGGTCCGTGGGATCGACAACCGTACGATCAGCTTCAAGATCTGTTCTCACGGATATTAAAGCAATTTCACACGGATATTAAAGCGACTTGCACGGCTCTTATAACTAATCTGACAGATATAAGCCCATCGAACTCAGTTTGAGTCCGACGGGCATCGGACCTAAATTGCTCTCCTCAGAGACAACTTCGCGAATCGCTGTGACTCGAAGTCTGATCTCTCTCTCTCTGACTCCCAAGTCCCATCTCTCACAGTCGCCTACTCTCTACCTTCTCTGTTGCTCGTTTTTTTACCCTCCCGATCCGAATCTGAGGTTTATACCTCTTCTCTGTTCACAACACGGTTAGTGTTTTGCTTGAGCGCCTCTTGTGTTTGCTTGTACTCGCTGGCTAGGAGGAAGGCCAGGAGAACGTCGCGACCTTGGTACCGGCCTTCGCTACAACCCGAATTTGGAAGTACATTCCCGGTAAATTGTCTTGCCGCTTTATTTCTTTGTTGCTCTGTCGTGTTCCCACAATCAATTTGATAAAAGAATGGAAGAACACGAATTGAAACAATGAAACAATCTAATTTTATTGATCTCTGAGTAACGCTGCAAGAAACAGTAAAGAGCTAAGTAAAATTCTAGTAAATTGACAAATCTTTTCATAGTCCAAACCAGTATTCTAATCCTATATTTATAGGCAGAATCAATAGAGCTGGAGTTAATCTGATCCTATACTTTTAATAAATCGTATTTTTAAAATTAAATACTTTATTTAAATTAATATTCTGTGAGGAAATACTCCCTCAATTGTCTGGTTTCAAATTCATGAATACTATTTTTTAAGTCTGTTGGATATAGCTAGCGTGCTGATCTCGCACCCAAAAAGCAAAAGAATAATAATAAAAAATAATACTTGTGCTTTTACAGCTTACTTTGATTTGAGAGATGTCTATTTATCGCACCATTTCTCAGAAGGGAATAGCGGCTCGCTGGTTTTTACAGAGGCGATTCATTAACAATGGGGTCAAAGATCCAGTAATTGATGAGCTCAATAAGGTAAAACTGACCGAACCAGAATTAGAACAAGTACAGCCTTGATTTTTTGTAACAAAATCAGCTAAATCCACGTAGATCCAATTTCAAATCTGACAGGAACATGAACCTATCTGAAATCTGACATACAAATTAATTGATTAACTAACTGGAAATCTTAACCTTCCCACAAAAATAGTCCTAACTAACCTTATAATTTCTTCCTAGCTTAAAATTAATTTTTCTGGGGTTATAATTGAAATGACTTGGAAAATGAACGGAATACCTTACCAGATTAACCTAACGCAAATGATCATGAGCCCCATTTGACTCGTCTATACTTGCACAGTTGTTGCCCCCCCCCCCACCCCTCTAGGTACACTGACAACTACCTGCAAGTACAAACTGTTATTCTGTATTGTCAACATTTTATTAGTTATTGCCATCCTGATTGGGTGTCTTCTAAATCTCAGGAATTGGAGTCAATATTTGGTGAAGCGCCTCCTACGGGTTCTCTAAGTTCAACTCCAAGTAGTCTTACTGAACCAGAATCGAACCTGAAGTCTATTCCCAAATTACACCTCACTCATGTAGACAGCACAGGTCAGGCAAAAATGGTAGACATCTCCCACAAGAATGACACAAAAAGATTTGCTATTGCCACGTGCAGGGTCCTACTCGGCCCAAAGGTCTTCTCCTTAGTAGCATCAAATCAAATAGCCAAAGGAGATGTGTTAAATGTTGCAAAATTAGCTGGTATAATGGGAGCTAAAAATACAAGTAGCCTTATACCCTTGTGCCATAATATTGTGCTGAGTAAAGTTAGAGTGGATTTGAAGCTTAATGAGAAAAATTATAGTGTAGAGATAGAAGGGGAGGTGGGGTGCACTGGTCAGACAGGAGTCGAGATGGAGGCCTTGACTGCAGTTTCTGTAGCAGGGCTCACAGTGTATGATATGTGCAAGGCTGCATCAAAGGATATCTGTGTCACAGATATTTGTTTACAACATAAGAGCGGGGGTAAAAGTGGAAGTTGGTCTCGGGGCCAATGATTTCTACTGTGCAATTTTGTAACTTGTCATGCAATAGGAGATAAAATTGAAAACAAGAAGTTTTGGTGGGGGGTGGTGGTGGTAATAAAGGTGGTTCCACCACATTATTCTTCTGATTCCTTGTATGCTTGTTGCAATATTTCGTGTTATCTGTCAATTGTTTTAAATTATGAAATTTTGATTTTATAAAGCTCAATTTTATCTCTTTTGATGTGCTCGAACTGAAATTTTCAGTACCTTGGCCTTTGTCCTTGGTTCAAAGTAGTCATTAGAATTTTGAACTGTCTTATATCTCAAATATTATTAGCAATTGATGATTTTTGCACCCAACAGAGAAAATGATGTGCGTGTGTGTGAGTTCCAACAGAGATTATTGTCTTCTATACAATTTTGGATCCTTAGATTACAATTTTTTTTTCTCAAATATGTGTTCTATCCAATTTTGTTCTCACATGGTATTTATTGCCTTTGACCAGATTTCATATCGGATATTAGAACTCACAAATGTACTCAAGGTAGTGTTTGTTCTAACAAAGAATGACCGGCGTCTATTCCAGAATTTCATCGCTAGAATAACAATATTTTTGAGCTTGTACTGTTCACAAATGTACTCAAGGTAGTGTTTGTTCTAACAAAGAATAACTGGCATCTATTCCAGAATTTCATTGCTAGAATAACAATAATTTTGGGCCTGTACTGTGTCCTCAGTTCTTCTTTTGACCCCAAAATTATTGGCAAGTTGTAACATAATTGCTTTGGTCAGAATTTTAAATGCTAGTATACGAGTTAGCTTGCACCCACATTACCAGCATAAGAAAGTTGGCCTTGGTAAATATGTCCCAATTCAGCCATAAACACCCGATGAAAGAATAATTCATTAAGAAAAATATATAGTACAATACCTGTACGGGGTATAATACTGATATAGTGCTGTTGTGTGTTTACTCTAAATTTACTGCATTGAACTTCTTTCCTGTTCCTTTCTAATTAGTTTGGTCCAAGAAAACCAAAATAATAAAAATTGTTTTGCTCGAGATATCATGGGATTCTAAAGAAAGGACTTCAAATAATTGAGAATACATATCTTTGTAGTTCTTTTATCAACTTTTAACCTTTTTACATCTGGTATACTTGGGGATGATTATAAATTTATAATATAAAGAAATAACATTTTACATTAATATGAAAAGTAAATTCGGGCTTGCAGGTTTATGTATTGCCTGATTTATGCATTCAGTACTATTGTAGATATTAGCTTAAATAACAGAAAAATAATTTTGCTGCCACATCTTTGTGATGAACTCTAGATCTTATCGAAGTTAAAGCAAAATCATGCATTCTCTAATTGCAGGTAATTAATTGTATACAAATCTTATAGAAGCTACAAGGGACTGTACACAAATCAACAAGAAAATATAATCATAAAAAATATATATATATAACTATATAAACATACGACAACAAAAATGTACTATACGCAAACATGTATTGAAATTAGTTTCCATCTGTTTCTCTTTATTTTTCTCGAAATTAGATATACAACTTCGCTACGTTTTGAATCTGTTTCATTACATCCAGTTTTTATCAAACTATAGTCTTTATTCATCCCAAACAAAACAAAAATTCCCGATTCATCTTGATCAGATCTTTACCGAATCTGACAAAATTGTAAGCAGGATAACAAGCAATTCAACTTGGAACTGTTGAACAAGAAAAATATAACAGTTCACTGTATTAAACATTGAAGCTTTTCCAACATACTCTATTGGGAATTGTGGAACAAAATCCGGTTTAAACGTTTATTGCTCATTTGGAACAAAATGCAAAATAAAAACATACAAAATATCAAAGCACACTTGAACTTTTGTACATCCAACAGAAGATGCACAAGAGAAACACGTCTAACAGAGTTAACAGATTCTTTATTGGAAAATACAATATACAACACAAGCTCATATCCTCTTTTAAGAACTGAACCTTTCTCTATCATGGGGGGAGGAATAGTCAATATTAGGTCCAGCTGGGATAATTCCAAATGGATTTATGGAAGGATGACTACCATAGTAATGCTTCTTTATATGATCCATTCTAACTGTGCTACTCATGCCAGGGATCTGATATATGTCTTTTGTATAGTTGAATAAATTTGGGTATTCACGCAAGAGTTTCTTGTTGCATTTGAAGTGCACCGCATATACCTAGAAAAGAAAATTTTAGTTGATGTTAATCAATATATGATCACAAATCCTGTTCAGGGGAAGTATTTGTTAATGTTCAACAGAATATCCATACTGTTCACTTGCATAAAATAATAAAAATACTCTTTGGTCATTACATGCAAACATGAAATACCCCAGTGCCCTTTGCTAACATGATAGACTACTTGTGAGTAATTAGCAGAAAAAGAAAACAACAACAAAAATGAATTAGAAGTTGTACCTCATCAAATCTAATCAGAGTGACAAAGAGTCGTATATCTGCCTCTGTGACTGTGTCGCCACAAATATACCTTTGCTTGTTTAGAATCTCTTCACATTTGTCTAAGGCCCTATATAGCTTCTCCACAGCCTGCAGAAAATGCATGTAGGAAAAATAGCTGTAAAATGACTAAAATCCCAACTCATATTAAATGATGATTTAAACATTATTACAAAAAAGAGCCAAAAGTTCAAATGACAGTTAATTAAACCATCACCCAACTAAATGTTATGTTTGAAGTGGGTTAAAATATTCACTTGTCCCTCTAAAGCCACTTGAACTTTGTTTTTGTCCAAGACACCAATTGGTTCTCGTCTTTTAATTTCAGATTCAAGCACACAAGGAGTAAGAGTGATTTATTAACTTGATCTTTTGTTTTTATCCAAGACTCCAATTTAGGTCCTCTATCAGATTCAGCTCTTGACATTTCAATGTTTTTGATAATGAATAATAAAAAAAAAGTTTGTGGGATTAGATGCTTAACACAACATATATGACAAAATCTGGGACTGACTATTTGACAAATATATTTACATTTCAGGTGTACATCCAGTTTATATAAATTGAGGACCAACTTGGACAAATGAATCATTGTTTAGTGCTCACCACTGAACTAACCCTCAATAAAGCCAAAAATAGTTCTCCAAAAAGATTTGGCTTAAGTTACTACGTTTCCCTCAGTCAATGGATAAACATTGATCCCAATGGAGCCCCATTTCAAAAAGTAAACCATTGTGGTAGGAACCAATACTTGTATAAAGTACATAACAGCCCATAAACAATTGAGTATAGAAGAAGCATATGTAAAGTACCTCCTCATAAGGCCCTTGTTTCTTGGCAAAACCACACTTGTAAACACCATTATTTATAGAGTCATATACCCAATCATTGACCTCATGTATGTCAAGTCGCAAATGTTCTGGGTACAAATCCAAGTCAGGTTTCCCAGCTAGATCATTAAACTCTGTGTTGAACATCCGAATTATCTCTGAGCTCTCATTGTTTACAATTGTCTTCAATTTCTTGTCCCACAGGACCTAAAAAAAGATATCACATTTGCCAGAAAACATTAACTACATCCTATAATGGTCCTGATAACGTAAATTCAAATATAAATAAATACAAGAAGCTCATCCTTGGTGCATGACAGCTACATCACAAGAAAAATGGAGGTAGTTACTGGTATGGTTCAAGTGCACACTGGTCTGGTCTTGTTCATGTTTTTTACCCAGCAGATCATGGTTAGGACCAAGTTTACTCTTTAGAATTTATATTAAACAGTCTTAAAAATTTCAGTTTCAATATCTATCCATTAGGATAGTTACTCAAATTCCAAATGAATACCCCTATCAACATGAGACTGGGAGTTTTAGTTGATAAAGAGAAACATTATCCAATAAAATACCAACAAAAGTTGTAGACACAACCCAATATGGATCGCCCCATTAAATTGAATAATCAATTAGAATACCTACTGGAACAGTGTATTTCCCAGTGTAAGCTGAGCTAGCTATCTCATATAATTCTCTAACAGTTTTGGCCCCATTAAGAGCATCTGGATCTGCACCCGGTTCTTCTGTGTCAGAGGTTGAGAAAACCCATCCAAAATGTTCTTCGCCCTCCCTTGTCCTTTCCCATATTGGCTTTACTGACTGCAAAAATGATAGAATCACGGGGGTTTATTTGGATAAAACCAATAGTTTGTGTTTGTCTAGCTTCACCTCACCTAGGGTTTTCATTAAATGTTAATTTCAGTACCAATGTGGAGAAGTCCTCTAAAACCCTGTCTTATAAGGTACAAAATTGTTCATGAGGTCAAAACTAAGCCAGATTTATAAATTTGATACTGAAATTTTTGTGAAGAAGATGAGCTACCGTGTAACTAATAGCACTCTCAAGACCTTTAAGCTTCAAAAAAGATAAGCATCTAGAAGCCCAGGGACATGCGTAAGATATGTAGAGATGGTATCTTCCTGATTCAGCCGGGAACTGAGATGCCTTGTCTTTTGAGATTAAATTTCGAAAGGTCGAAGGCGTGCGGTTAAAGGCACCTGATGTGTTCATTTCATCGAGTGCTGAGCGTGCCATCTGACAAAGATACAAAATATTAGCATGCAAAATTCCTGTGTGCCAACACATTTAGACACTGATCAGAGAGTAACTGAAGAAAAGAAAACTTATGAACTTGTACAGACTGTGGATTGAGTAAGTTTGTCCAGAATAGTAACTACGGGCACGAATTTTTTTCTCAATTTAGTCCGATTAATATTCAATTACCTGACACCCAGCGCTAAACAGCTGAGCCACAATTCACTACCAGAATTGATATTTGCATCGAATTTTTTTATTGCATTATTTGATTGAACTCGAAGAAAATCAATTAATCCGATTTCAAGTATAGAAGTTGGATAATAGGAGAACGAAAATCACAAGAAGTCCTTCCGAATTAGTATTCAATAACCTAATGCTTTCAAATCTTCAACTAGATCAGATTAAATAACTAAATGTATAAAAGTATAGAAAAAGGACTGAACTAACTTTAATGGAGGAAGAAAAAGAGCAGGAGATAATGTGACGAGAGATCGATGCTGGTGAGATAACTAGCATCCGAGTTCGCTCGCTCTTTCTCTCTATTTCTCAGCTGATTCGTTTCGAGGTTCTTACATTTATTTTTAGCAGCCGGATAGTCGGAGGGTGCGTATCCTCTGAGATATCTCAATTTTTGCATGACCGACGTGTCCGGTGCCTATTCGGGAAACCGTGGGGGACCAGTATTATTTGATCTTTGAGATTCGTGCAGAATGTATTTGAACGATTAAGATATTCCAAAAAGTCACGTAAAGTTTGAGATATCTCAGATGATACGAATTCATAGTCGGAGTGGTCCCTGGCTGCGAGCTAGAAAAAGTCAAAAGTGGCGGAGAAAAAGACGAGCATTATATCTCTAATCTCCTCCTGAATTCACTCTGACATATCTCAAACTTTACGTGACTTTAGGGAAAATCTTAACCGTTTAAATAGTTTGACACGAATCTCAAAGAAAAAATGCGCTATCCCCGAATTAGGCAACGAACTCGTCGGTCACGCAAAAATTGAGATATCTCAGAGGATACTATGTTGGAGCGAATCCGTATCCCCTCAGGTTACTTGAGGTAACTTTGACACGAATCTCAAAACTGATCCCTTATGTACACTAGGCACCAAATTTCTTTTGACCCGGATGCGATTAAATCCAAACCGTTATTTTATAATTGTTTTCTACATTCTTCTACTTTCTGCTTACGCGGATTATGCTGGTGTGGTTTTATAAATTAAATTCAGATAGCAACTTTGTTGTGGATTTAAACGGATCATACAAACTGAATCTGTTTTAGTTTTTCAGATATGCATATCTATAAAATAGATTGGGATATAGTTTAAATATTAAATAAATACGGCATAGATAGCTTTGAAATTTATTGAATATAAACATAAATATAATTCAGATATTTAAACAAAATTATTACATGCTTTTAAAAAGTAAAATTTGTATATCATATATATTCATTAGGTTAACAACATAACATATTATAGGGGAAAATTAGTTATTTGCTACTCCAAAACCTTCAAATCTGAAAAATGCCACTCTAAACTTAGTTAATTCTTAAATTTGTCACAAATACACAATTTTTATATTTTTTTTATTAAAAATTAACTGAAAAATACATTTTTGAGATACATATAATGAGGAGTCTGAAGGGTATATAGAAAAATACAGAAATATGTATCTCAAAACTGTATTTTTTCAATTAATTTTTAATAAAAAAAAGTATAAAAATTGTGTATTTATGGCAAATTTAAGAATTAACTAAGTTTAGAGTGGCATTTTTAAAATTTATAGTTTTGTGATGGCATTTTTTTCAGATTTGAAAGTTTTGGAGTGACAAATAACCAATTTTTCCTATTTATAGTGTGAATCACTTTCTAGCTAAAAATGATATTTATCTAATATAAATAAATCACTAATCATTATCATATTATTAGTCAAAATGTACCAATTAAGTTATAAATAATAGAAGAGGAAATGTGGATAAGTGAGTTGGGTTTAAGAACTAGTAATTGAGTTAGTAATAAATTTTATATTAAATTTCAAAATCCAAACTAAAAAGTGATATATTAATATTTCGAAATGAATATTTAAATTTTTTTGTATTTATATACTATACAAAATATTTATATTCGTCAAATATCCAAAACTAATCACAAAGTTATGCCCCAATCGTAATAGCATTTTTTCACAAATAGCCAAACTTTCCTTTCAAATATGTATAATATATCAATTTCTAAAAAAATAAAATCATCACAATGCGCGAGCCACAACTCTCAATTTTTGTTAAATTTCAAAGTAACAATACATACTGTACATACTGTAACGAATGTAAGTATGTGACGAAAACAGGAGCGGAACTAGAAAATTATGATAAAGAAGGTTAAAATTTAAAATGCACAATATATAATTGATAAAATTTGAATTCAAATCTCATCACAAAATAAAACTTTTACTACTAGACTATAAATAAACATTTAATATTTTATGAACAGGTTGGACTATACGTCTATACTATATAAAAAACTTAAAAAATAATAAATATATATACATAATTAAAAATTTAAACTTATAGAGGTGACTTAACTATACTATGGCTAAGCTTTAGATATGTCCCCGTTGAAGGAACCATTCAAAGTCGTCCAAAATTGTCATGTAATTCATAATTTTAATATGCATGTGGTGTCTAATTTTTTCTCTTTAACATTCTCTCGGTCACACTGTTAGTCCATGTTTTCTCTACATCTATAATAATTCAATAGTTTCTCTCCGTTTATATTTGGGATAGTCTAATCTAATTAATTATCTTAATCAATTATGTTTCACAAAATTCTCTCAAACATGTATGGATTGCTATTTATTTATTTTGTGTCCGAATAAACTAAAGTATCATTAAGTATAACACATAGTATAGTGTTTTTTTTTTTAGACTTGGTAGTAACACATAGTATAATGTTATTGATTGGAAAAAAAATGCAAAATTAATCAAAGAGGCTACAAACTCACAACTAGAAGAGACGAGAATAGGAGATATTGTTATGGCATTTATTCTCCCTAACACAAACTTTATATTGTGCTTGCTTAGTTGCTTGTAGGATTTTTTTTTTTTTCTATCAATGCTATTCTAAAAGAAATGTTTAGCAGTTTTTTAAATTTCTAAAAAATAGTTTTTTATTGTCAGGGTCAATTATTAATTTATTATAGCTGGTAAACACATTTGCTTAGTAGGTTTAGTGGCTTTTATTCCTCTGTTTTTTTTTCAAGTTTGCAAGAATATTTTCTTTTTTATGATAATGATTAGTGTTTAGTTTCATTATAAATAATCATCATTTCTTAATAATTTAGCTCTGCTACATTTCATTTTTATAGTATATATTACATTTAGAATGAATATTGTGCTGAATTATTGTAAAATCAAATCACGTCAAGTATGTTACATATCATTTTCTTTCAAATATGCACTCAACCAAGTTTAAAATTTGATTCTCAACTTTATAATAATACAAATTATAGAACCACAACTAATCATATAACATAAATTTACATATCTTCATATCATCACAAAGAGTAATCACCTTTAAATTAAAAAAAAAAAGTCTTTATTGATAACTGAAACTTTTCGTTAAACTTTACACGTGAGAACTATTTTTTTTGTTTGTTAATACCTTAAATCTCATCTTCTATGTTATTTCATCATAAAAAACAAATATTCCAAACAGTTATTAGGTGTACATTTGATACCTACAAATTGACTCCTATAACCATTTTTTTTAGAAATTTAAAAACCTATTTGTCAAGTTTTCCCGAAACAAAAATGATAGTTTTTTTCTCATTGAATTGTCATGTATTTCAGGCGTTGAAATATTGTTTGATTTTTCTCATTGAATGTTGTGTATTGAATATCACAAGTCTACTTATCTAGTACACTTTCCGAACATGCGAACTCATAAATTAACTACTATAGATTTAGACATTTTCAGTTCGGGTCACTTTTAAATCTATGATCTGGTATTTTGGTTACCAACTATTGCACAATCAAACTCCGGGCTACAGGAAAGTGGCAATTTTGTTTATGTTCTTTCCTTTTTTTATGTTCATGAATTTCCCAGATTGGTGAATCAAAAAGTACAAAACCCAAATTGACACTCGTGTGGATTGAATTCCTAGTTATTTTTGACTTGCCAATTCTGCTGGTATAAAGGTTACTGAGAGTTGAGATAATTTTTTTTTTCTTAATATCCAATTTGATTCTAGACTCTCTCTTTGTTATTTTTGCATGATCAATCAATGCACAACATACATAGAGCGGGAAAAACATGCCGTATCATGACTTTTGTTTTGTGCCGTGTGTGATCAAGTGAACAGTCACACATGCCGTGCTGTGACCAAAATGTCGAGGGGCGTGACTATTCGAGTGCCATGTTCAAACATAATTGGTCACGTTTCTCACGTTTAACTTTTTTTTTCATAATTTAGGATAGTTTATTCAAGATTCACCATTTGATCAAGACCTAACGATCCTAATTACACGTGACTCGCGTGACCATGTGCTGTGATGTGCCGTGATCAGATCTTTCGCATGACGTGCCGTGCTAAATTTTCAAAAATAGTCACGGCACGTAAATAGTCACAGTACGGGACACATGAGTCACAGTACAGACCAGTGACACGTGCTGTGCCGTTTCGTGACGAAACCGACTTGCCGTGCCATTTTTCCAAAAGAGATGCATGGGCTGAATGGGCTGACTATTGTAATGAGATAAAAGATACATCTCAAAAGAAGTTCAGGAGTCAATTTATGATTTGGATATATATAACAATAACATTGTATTTATGAGTTTTCAATTTCTCTCTAAAAAAATCTACATGGGATATAACAATTGATCTTACTTAACTGTAGCATATTGCAAATCTATAATAATATCTTAGTAATGATATTTGGCGTTACGATTATCTATCGGACAAAATTTTAATATAATTTCTTAAAGAGATATAAACATTCAGACAACAGAAGAAAAAAAACCGAACATATTTTGCATTGTAAACCACTTTTTGTATAGTTGTTTCCTATTTAGGTGCACTGGTTGTTTCTTTTTGAAGTGCAATAATTGTTTTCTTTAGAAATACATTTTTGTGTCTATATTTTATTATTGTTTTGCTTTTATATCGTATGTTTATTGAGTAAGATATGGGATAAAAATTTCTCTTTTTAAAATATGGATATAAAAAGAAAATAAGTTAATCTCAGCTCTCAATAATTAGTGCTCTCAAAATAGCTTCACAACAAATTTAGTTGTTCACTTGACTTCTAATTATATGTTGAGCAATGGGAATAGCTCCCTTTATGAGAGGCTACGAAAGGGAGGACAAAAAATAAAAGAAAGACCGCTCTGTTATTTACAACAGGCTCAAATACGTGCTGAATTTCACTGGACCACCACAATTCCTCACGGTCCTGTTACATTCCGAATTTCTTCGTATTGCCACATATTTCATTTTTTTTAAATGCTAATCGGGTAAAATAGCCCTTACTCCTCATTTGATGTATACATTCATTTCAAAAGGAAGATGCAGTTTGTGAAGTATCTTACAATAGAACTGAGAGTAGGTCCGATGCCCATTGGACCTAGTTTGGTTCGATGGATGAAATGACCATCAGATCTGCATCAAAATTCGTGCAGACTAATTAAAATCCGTGCAAATATTTTTCAATTTTCCGTGCACACAAATCTCAATGATAATCGTACGGTGTTAGAGCTAATTGAACCTAAAAGTAGGTCCGATGCCCATCGGACCTACTCCTATCTCCTTACAATAGCCATTCCCTAGTGTCCCAAGTATTCAGAACAGAAGCCGATTTGGAATGTACCAGAGAACAAGATAACAAAATAACATTAAATTACAAGATATTACGCGAGAACTTCTGTCCATACCACTTGTACCAAAAAGCTTTAGACTTGTAACTATGTAAACCCTATCCTATTAACAAGAAAGCCACAACACTAAAGCTAGCCCCTCATATCTGCTTGACACTAACTGAAGTGTCTACATTTTAACTTTTTTAAGTCTATACATAACACATGATCTGTAAAAGAAAGTGAATCCTTTTCTCTTCAGGTAATTGGAAACAAAAGGCTAATTAAAATTTTAAGCTTCTATAGGTCAGTTCCACTTCATGAGCGTATCAATCATAAGTTGTTACTCCGATCAAGGTCCGAGATGGATCCACCGATCTTGGGCACATTATAAGAACGATCAGGTGGTGGTGCTTGAGGCCTGCTCATTGATATATAGGGCCGGCGATGACGTACATGTGGAGAAGGGGACCGTAGCGTATATTGAGGATTGAAGGCACACTGAGATTCAAGTGGACGGCCTAAAATAGATGCATTCTGAACAGGTGGGGTCCAGTTTCTCACGACAGTTTGGGACCTGCCGGTATGTAGATGCATGGGCTGAATAGGAGATGTAGATGGGGCCATTGTACAGGGCAAAGGAGGGGGCATGCCAGCTATGACTGGTGGGACTTGACTTGTCGAGGCAGGCCTGGGTATGTTGGTCCAGAGAGGTGAAGGCAGATCTGCTCGGACATGTGGGACCTGAATGGGTGAAACTGGCGTGGTGGTAAGAGTTGGTGTCTTGGTCTTCTGGACAGACGTTGCCCTACTGGTTGATGGAGACATCCCAAGAGTGTCTGTGGTGAGCAGGTGCTGAGGTATGATTGAGGCAGGCCTGGGTATGCTGGTCCAGCGAGGTGAAGGCAGATCTGCTCGGACATGTGGGACCTGAATGGGTGAAACTTGACTTGTTGAGGCAGGCCTGGGTATGCTGGTCCAGCGAGGTGAAGGCAGATCTGCTTGGAAATGTGGGACCTGAATGGATGAAAATGGCGCAGTGGTAAGAGTTGGTGTCTTGGTCTTCTGGACAGACATTGCCCTACTGGTTGATGGAGACATCCCAAGAGTGTCTGTGGTGAGCTTGTGCTGAGGTTTGATCAGAATATCATGATTTTGTCGATTACAAATGTGTGCGAAATGTGCGTCCAATCTGGCACGGTAATCAGAAGCATGGACAGTGGAGACGCGTGCTGAGGCCAGGTTGGCTGGGATCGTCGATGCTTGATTGGATGAGATGTGAGGAATCTCAATAGTGTTGGAGACAGGTGTTGGGCCCAGATTGGCATAAGTAGTTGAGGCCATTTCAATTGCTCTTAGTTCCCCCTCCACTGTTTGATCACCTTCAGCCTTGCAAGATAGACCTTGTAGAAACTTCTTAAGTTCCCCTGATTGTGCATCCCCTTCCTTATTTAATTCATTGTACTTTCTCTCTATGTTTTGAGCCTCAGCCTTAAACTGTGACATGAACCTCAATTTCTGCTAATACCAAAACAGAAAGAAAAACGAGGGTCATTTGGCTTTTAATATAGAAAGAAAAATAATTATTTTCTTTTGCTTTTCTTTTCTTCTAGACTTTGTCAATAAAATAAGGAGAGCCAATGATGTACCTTCTCTTCAATATTCTTGGCAAGATTATTTAACGTATAATTTATTCTAGTAAGCTCATTTTTGAAAGGGTCCAGGTTAAGCCCGTCAGGAAACATTTCTTGAGTAAACGATGGCATTTCAAGAAAATTGTTGCTGGACTCTGAAAGAACATCAGACCTAAGGAGAGTAGAAAGGCCAATGTCAGGCATGGAAGCATGGGCACTGGTAAAACCAGAGTTGGTTTCTTTCTGAACAGGTTCCAAAAGCATGTCATCACAGTCAGGCAACTCCTCCTGAAATAAAGAAATAATAATTTACCAGTACAAATTGGAACTCAAACCAAACTCACCTACAAGAATACTTCATCAGGCTTAGCATGGTAAATCATGTGAAACATCTGTAGCTGTTTGTCTTCTTTTGCTCTTTTCTTTTCTTTTCTTTTTTTGGACCAATTCGACCAGACACGTCAAACCTACCAGTCAACACTATAATAGTACATGATAAGTGGTAACTTGTACAAGTCAATAAGTTATTTACCAGGTTGATTGGAGTTTCTTCAGCCAGAAAAGTGGTGGTGTTGGTGTTTAATTGCTTGGAAATCCTAACTTCATGGGACACTGAACTAGAACCAGTATATTTAAAAGGAGCAGCTTCAGTCTCTTGTTGCATTGTAAACTTAGCAACTGCAGAATTAGATCCATTGGCTGAACTAGCATTTATAGAGCGCATTCTGCTCAGACTTCCTACAGGTTCATCATGTTGTTGTACCCTATTAGGTGGCTGCCCCTAAAACAAGAAAGAATACCTGACCAAAATTAGTTCTCAAGGAGGAAAAGTAAAGCAAGAGCAATGCTTGTTTCACACCAGGCATCCCATACTACTACATTTTGCTCAAAACAGCCAAGGGAGAACCTAGAATTGGATTTTATTAGTCACTGTACAAAACATACATAAAAGAAACCACCATGATACCCAAGCTCAGTGACAGTTTTACCCTCAGATGTTAGCTTAGGTTAGCAACATACACATCAGTCCCTCAGAGGCATATAACAAGCATGAACACACCAAGTCATACAATTTAACCTGAAAAGTTGAAAACTCAGCTTACAGAAAGGTTAAGAATAAAGAGATAGCATACCATATTAGTAAATGCCCCAGCTACCCCTGATGGGAGGTCTCCTACAGTTGGTTGACCATGGTCAGGTGTCTCTAAAACATTCTCCTGAGAAGGACTAACACCAAAATTCATGGCTCCTTTACCACAAACCCAATCAAACTTCTCAAATACAAACCCTGAATTAGGCAAAGGGGTTTTACTGAAGTCAAAAGACTCCCCCACTTCACCTGATTTTACCATTTTGATCCATTCTTCCTTCCTCAATTTTTCTGAAGCTATTGCTTCCTTTTGCAAGAGTTTGAGTCTCCTGCGCTGGCACACCATGTGCTCATTAAAAGCATTGAATTTCTGTATTGTCTTCTCCAGAAGCACATTCAACTTCTTGCCAGATAATTTGATAGCATGCTTATTCTTCACCACTGACTCATGAGCCTTCCACTGGCAATTAGATTCCCTCTCAGAATGCATTTCCAGATTAACACGTTCACTTTTTTGCAGGGCACGCAATTCTTTCTCTCTTCTAGCACAAATCCTTTCAATCTTATGTTCAAGCAACTTATTTTCCTGTGGCACCACATGCTCTTGGTGGGCATTTTGTGAAATAGTGATTGGGGCATCGCAATAACCGAGTCTGGGAATTCTCTTTGCTATCTCTAAACAGTGAAGAAACTGTTTAAATAGCCCATTCAGTGAGGAACTTTTGTAACTTGAGACAACTTCCAGCGGTTCTCTTAAATAAGACTGGAGGGAAAAAAAAAATAGTGAAGGGTAATTGCCACTCTCTATGTATAAAGCAAGCAGAAACAAGAACAAAATAATTATTTCTAACCTTAGGAATGATGAAAGGTGCTAGCATTGCCCTGTGACTCTTCAATACATGATTAAAAAACATGTTGGCCACATTATTCAAGATAGAAATATCAGGAACAGAGGATGCATCTACCGGTTCGAGAACAGAAAGCGATTTCACATACTGTGAAGGATAATCCTGCAAAATAACAACATTTGAATATTTATATGTATGTATCCCTTTGCATAGGACAATCACTTATCATGACAAAGGACACTCTAACAAAATTATCTATTTAATGCACCTTTAGACGAATATTTAGTATAAGCATCTTAAAATCAGCAGAAAGAGTTTCTATTTGCTTTAGGTGGGTTGACATATCCACATTATAACATTATCACCTTTTTGTGATTAACCACGATTAACAGCCTGTTGACGCAAAGCAAAACAAAAACTCAGGTAGAAACATTTCTTATCTAGGTTCCTAAAATAACTGCCTACCACCTTATGATCCTGCTTTGTTGATATGCTCATTTTCTTGTGCAGAAGTGACGCATAAATGGAAAAAAGACATACAAAACTGATTGCAATACAAAGAAATTGAGATAAGATAGATCCGTACCGGGATGCCTAACATCTCATACAACCTTAACAGTCTGGGTATCAATAAAAAGTGAATGGTTCTGATTCCATCCTTCGATGCAACTATATGGTTGGATCTTTCTGCACTGACAATATCATTCTTGATTGTAGCAACTGAAATATCAGCACTTGCTGGAACATCTGCAAATTGAAGTTTACAACTATTTAGTGTAACAAAATGCTATTTTAAATACTAAAAAAAATTAACAGCTAAAAAAAGTGAGCAAAACCAAGAAAAAAGTCCCAGAACAATACCTGTCTCAATTGAACTTAAACTCAAGTTAGCTACTTGCATACTTGATGTCACCACAAGATCTTCACAAAAAGATTCCAATATTGCAGTGCTTCTAGGCTTTTCCAGAAAAAGTGTTCTTTTACATGGCATCAAACCATGGGAAACAGAAAGATCCATAACATCATTCGGGCTCTCTTTGCGCTTCCTTGGATTCACAACTGATGACAGGTATTGAAAACAATCTCCCTTATCTAGCACCTCTGAAAGTGCCCCCTCTTTTTCCTCAGCGAAAGGGACTTCTTGGCAATTTGAGGCATCAGGGTCGATTTTATATGCAACATATCTTGAAAATCTTTCCTTCAAGATAGAAATATCAGGAACAGAGTATGTATCTCCCTGTTCGAGGACAGATAGCAATTTCACATACTCTGAAGGATCATCCTGAAAATAACAACATTTGAATATTAATCTGTATGTATCCCTTTGCATAGGACAATCACTTATCATGATGAAGGACACTCTAACAAAGTTATCCATTTAATGCACCTTTAGATGGGTATTTAGTATAAGCATCTTAAAATCAGCAGAAAGAGTTTTCATTTGCTCTAGGTGGGTTGACATATTCGCATTATCACATTGGTCAACAATAACACCTTCCCAGCTGATCTGCTTTATGGCTTGAAAGCCCTGAAACAAAAAGGGGAAAAGAAGACACTATAAATGAAAGAATAACAATTCTAGGTCAATTCTAAGATCTGTTAAACCAATAAAATTTGGATACAAAATATGACTACCAATAATAATACATTTTGTACAGTGTTATATATTTTCAGGTTTCCATGCAGATCTTTATTTCCAGTCAGGTTCATGTTGGTATGTTATCATACGGTACTATTTGCTTTGTTGACATCATTTGCTTTCCTTTTGCTCCATATGGTACTATTTGCTTTTCAGGTGAACCGACGAGGGTTAAGCTGATCCTAACAGAGGCCGTTTTGGGGTTTAATTACTCCCTCCCCACCAGATTTAAATGAAATAAGCTCATAATCCTTGATTTCTCTTCATTCCAAGATAGTCTGGTTCCTGAAGCATGTCCTTTTTGTTTATTTTTATTCCAATGTGGAGCCCTCCTTTTCTTTCAATAGGCCAAAACTTCAATTTTGGACAAACTAGTAACATAGCAATTAGTCCAAATTGTTGGAATTGACAAATAAAATTTAGTTCACCTGGATAGCATCAGGATGTGACAAAAAAACTTGAAATAGCAAGTGACCATCTTGCCCCCAGAACTCCGTAACCTCAACTAAGAAGTTAGCGGATCTATTTGTATCCACCACGGTATGAACAGATGGTATCAATTGTCTTAATTTATCTTCCCACGAGGAGAGGGATTTCATTGTTGATAAAATCAGAAACGGCTGGGCAGTATGATTTACTATGGACTTAATAAAGAGAACGATTCTTCTCACTTTTTCCTGTGGAGAAGAGAAATAGGTTGTTTGTGAGATCTAGGAGATTTTTTTTTTTTTTGAGAGACTTGGTAGTGGCTACCAAGCTTTACAAGGAAAGTAAATTAAGAGCAAAATAAACAACTTGCATGGGTCCGATGTTTGAGAGATCTAGGAGTTGATGTTAAATTTTATGTTCAGAATAACTTAATTTCCATTTTCATTAAGAAGAAAAAAAATGAAAATTTCATATTAAAGTAGATGATCCTATGTTTAAATTTTCACTATGAAGATCCATGACAGTGATCATTGGTTTAAATCTCCAAAGCTAACAATGGCAATTTTGAAGATGGACAATTATGATGATCAGATATCAAGAGAGATTTGAAACAGTTGAGTGCCAGAGGTACCTCCTGGTCGATCATCACAGCATTATGTGACTTGTGCCAAAACTGACGAAGTCGGTTAAGAGAATCTAAATAACTATCGTCCAAATCATGTGGGAACCCAATTGGGAATGCTTCTAGTCTTACAAAGGGGCCTTTCTTAATCTAAAAATAAATCACAAAATTAAATAGAACTCCATTTAAAATAACTATTAAAACAAAACATAGACATGGTCAACGTGCTCATGACTGAATTTTTCTTTCATCATCCTTTTTCATATTTGGGATTATTGGGTTTGTTATGGTTGCATTGAGTATTAGTAGAGCCTCAATTAAGTTCAGCCAAGTCCAAAAAGTGACGCCCAAAACTGATGTTGCATTGCACACCCTTCAATTTGATGTTAAACTATAAATTATTTAGATTTCAACTATGTAATCTCTGATTATTACCTTGTTATGCTCAGAGGCTAATTTTTCTCTCCTGGCAGCATCAATCTGACGACGGTTATGCTCCTGTTTAAGCTTCTTGTCCAATAATTTTAGACTACCAAGCTCCCATGTCGCATGCTCATATCCTAGACCCTTCCATTTAACTAGCCACTCGGTGTTACAATATTGCAATTGGCTGCCTCGATCCTGAAAAAATGTTTGGGCCATATCTGCATGCATGAGATTTCTTCGCAATAACAGACGCTCTGGCCTTGCCCATTTTTTATTCCAGGTTGCACCCTGTTACAACACAATTACTATGTTTAAATAAGTCCTAAACCAACGGTTTTATTATTTAATAATTCAAAAGGACAAAAGCACGCAATTTGAAAACAAAGTGATTCTCATAAGGTGCTCATAATTTAACACATGTACACCAAAAGGACCACACAGACATAAGAGGAGCTAGTGGAGATGATCAAAACAAAACTTTTCAGATAATTACAAAAATTTTACAAAAGAACTGGATAACAATAATAATATGATATTAATATTGCAGAAGCCGTCGCTCTTTGCTTTTTTGGTTTTTCCTTTTACCATGCACAAGGAGAATTTGGTCAATTTATTCAATATACTTCATCTACTTCACAACCACCAAACACCGTGCTTTAAATCATGTTTATCGATTTGCTTTAAATTGACTTCACTTGCCGACTGCAAAGCTAATTTTATTCGGGGCTCCATGGCTGAATAACTTTTTTTATATGGGCTAGAAACATTCCCAATAGTTTTACATAAGTTACCTTATCTTGCTTATATTTTTGGATGAATCTGGCAATGAGTTCAGGTGCCTTAATTTCACTTTCTGTTTTCCAACAGTTATACATATGTGCCAGGTTCTTGTGCTTGACCAAATATTTTGTCTCACTTTTCCCTAAAATTACAAGAGCAGAAAAGTAGAGATAGCATGAAGCTGTCAACAAAAAAAATTTAAAATTCTCCATTATTTGATATTTCAGCATATAAGTGGGACAAAAAAGTAAGGTTCTAGTATAGATGGTCGCTATGAGTGCCTGACAAGAAACACACCATGCTTAACATCCAAAATGGACTCCACCTCATCACATCCAAAGCCAGCCCCAAATTGTAACTTATCCTTTATGCAATCAACACAGTCCCACCCACCTACAGTGATAAAATCATCAGGTCGGTGTTTCTTTGCACAATGGAGATGAAACGTTCTGTTGCAACGCTTTCTCTGACATGACCTAAGATAAAAGAAATAATAAAATGAATATAAAAGAATTTAAGGTTATTCAGTAATTTTGTCAAACATAACAGTTTAAATAACTAGTGGACCTGATGTTCAACCTGACTCTTTCCGCTTGGACCAACTGAAGGAACATGAGATGGGCATGATATAACGGGTCATGATACTACTGACCAACTATAATACTTTGCACTCAATTTTTTAACTAGTAATATCCATCTTTTATCATATATCCATTTAATATCTTCATTAACGAATATTGTAGTTAAAATATTTAAATTGTAGATGTATTCTACATCATTTAGATAGGATGTGTACCAAATTTGAGTCATTTTGGAATTTGATTGGTGATCCATCATATTGCCATTATAACTCCACCATTGAAAAGTTTTAACTTATTTGATGGAAAGCTACATGACTTTTAAATTGACCCAAACCGATACATGCCCTATTTAAATAATCAAGAACACATCTAAACCTCTAGGATTTGTACATTACAATATATCACAGATGTATGCTAAACCTCTAAACCTCTAAACCTCTAAACTGATGTATGCTAGAATTATCCTTTTTTATAGGTTCCCACCTTGGCCAATATCTTTTCACTAGAAGTTATTGAACATAGCAAAAGAACAAAACTACTATCATATTTCACAATATAAGATACTGACCTGTCACACAGATATAACTCAACCTAGTAATTGTAACATGTGAGATCCTCTGTTAGACTATTTTAGGAAAACTTAAGAAACAACCAAAACTCTTTCCTGCTCAGACAAAATATTCACATAATTGTTGTAAACTAACCATCGAGCTCCTGGCTTCCTGCAAACAACACAAACCGAAGAAGCATTCTCTCCAGTTGTCTCCATTTCTTGAAGAAAGAATAAACCCAGGTTAAACTTAGAAAGTCAAATAAGGCAGACTAACACAAGAAAAGTCTTCTACAAAGTCACAGCTTTGATTTGAATCATTTTGCTCTAACAAGTGTATTAACTAAAAAAAAAACTCACACAAGATAGACAAAAGGAACCATCAACATTTGAAAAAAGGTTCAGAGACATGTGGCTTGCAGTTTTGACATTGTAGGATACCTTTTATTAAAAAAAGATAATAAATAAATAAGAGTATGTTGGCCCAAGGATAAATGAAATATATTTTAAAGTTCAAAAGTTATCTTGTTCTCCATATTAATTTTGGAGCAATTTTACTTTGAATTTTTTACTATTTATTAAGATGGGTACAAAAAATATTACCTTGAATTTTGTACCATCTTAATAAATAGTAAAAATTCAAAATGTAAAATTTTTACATATTAATATGAACGATAACGGTTTCTGTTTACTTTGAAATAAAGTTGTTCATTTTACAAATATCTTGTCCTGAAGATTTGCCAATAAATAATGCTGTTGACACTTTGATTTAAGGAACTAAATTAGTTTGACAAATGAAAATTGATACGATTGAATAGAAAACACAGAGACAAAGAGAGAGAACAGAGAGTATTACGCAGTAGCTGCCAAACATTCAAACAGAGAAGGGGAGGGTAAAAGGGTTTTGCTACTGATTGGAAGCAGGAAATAATGTGGCCATTTGGAATGGTGTATAAGAAGCTATTTGATATTGAAACATTAGAAAAGGAGATCAAGCAGATGGAATTATATTTCAAGTTTTTGATGCAAGAAGCTGAAACTGTGTAAGTCACAGTTCCAGTGTTTGATGTAACTAGGAATTGCAACTATAGTTTGGTCTCATTGGATCCCAAATTGTAGAGTAAATTTTACATTATAGAAAATAAAACTTCCGGAGATACTAATAATTATTTATTAAGCCCATTGAAAAAGTACTATAAGAAAAAATATTTAAATAATATGTGAATTTTCCCATTCTTTCTAGAAATTATAACTGACGGATCATCAAAAATCCAGAACGGAGCATTTGATCAACACGACTAAACCCTTTGTTAGTGGTTTGCTAGACTATGGCAAGAACTAGCAGGGCATCGCCGAAGACCGGAAGCATGAATTTGAGTCTATACATAAATGTTAAATTGTTTGAATTTTGGGAAGGGAACAGAGGATATCACTTGAAAACCCCATTAATATTGGTATAGTTCAGGATTTGTAACCAAAACAGTAGTAAAAATGAAGTTTAGGCTTTTAGTGAGAGACAACAAAGATCAACCGCCGGAGGATACCAACGAAATGTTCGTCGGAATCAAGCGGATCCTCCGGCGGTGATCCTGTGTCAGTTTAAGAGAGTGTCGTTTCAATTGAAAACCTAAATATCCAAAAAAGGAAAGAAATAAAAAGTTTAGGAGACGAGAGAAAGAGACTGAAAGTCGCTTTACTTTTTCTCACTCGCGAAAAGGATTGAGAGAGGCAGGAGAACTCTAGCTCAAGCTACCACAGTTGAACGGAGCCCAATTATCAGAGAGAGGTTTTACTGTTCGGCAAAGAAATACTCTTATGACTGAGAGCCGGGACAAAATGAGTGCGTATCCTCTGAGATATATTAACTTTTACGTGACTGACGTGCACGGTGCCTATTTGGCGATAGCTCAAAGGCCAGTATTACTTATGCTTTGAGATTTGTGCAGAATGCATTTGAACGGTTAAAATTCTCCATAAAAGCACTCAAAGTTTGAGATATCTCAGATGATGCGAATTCGGACAACATTGGGTTGGCGAAAACAGAAGATCAGGATCAAAAGGCGTTGCATTGGACCGACTAAAGCTACTTAGTATCTGGGACCCGATGGTCAGGGACAGGAGACTGTTAACTATTGTGAACCGCGTGCAGACGCTGTTTTTTCATTGAACGGGAAGAACAAAAGTTACTTTTCAGGCTTTAGCGTAACTGATTAAGCATGGAAGAGGAAGAGCACAACTGCACAAGGCACTTGGGATTTTAGTGTGAGAACGGGACAGTGTTACTTTTTGTATTTATTTATTTTTTTTACCACAGTTCAATCAATCAATCATCCTTCTTTTTTTTTGATGTGATCCAAAGTTCAATGCTCGGATCCAGAACTCGTACGATTTCCAACTTGGTCTGTGCTGCATGGTTAAATTGGTGGCAAATTGGCAATTATCATGCTTTCCAAATGACTCCCTTCGTAACGTTTTTTCTACTTTTTTTTTAATCAAAATATATTTTATTACGGAAAACAGCGAGCTAGGGATATCAAATTATCAATTATCATTTGTCAACGTGGATCTTTTGAAATCTTTCGTCATATGACTGGACACATTATACAGAATTTTTTTATAAACTATAATTAAAAAAAATTAGGAAAACAATATGATTATTTTTTTACAAAAATCATAAAAACTGAGTTAGCAACTCGGTCCAAAAAAAAACTTATCAGGGACCGAATTAGCATCTCGGTCCAAGTTGTTTTACAGTTTTTACGAAGACCGACCACAGATAATCTCTAAAAAACTCGGCCGAGTTGCCAACTCGGCCTTGTGTTAACCCTAAAAAGAAGGTATTTATAAGCAATACATAAAAAAAATAGTTGGGACCAAAATGCTAACTCGGTCTCTCTACGTTACACCAGTACCTACACAGTTTTTCTCTGAAAACTATAAAAACAACTTGGGCTGAGTTGCCAATTCAGTCCCTAATAAAAAAATATTCGGACCGAGTTGCCAACTCAGTTCTTATGATTTTTATAAAATAAAAAAATAATTGTATTTTGGGAGCGACTAACGATCCCCTCCATTATGTCCCATAAACGTCCTCCTAACTAACTGATACATAAAGTACGTTAACTACTCGCGGACCACTTATATTTGAAAAAATTAAGAACTGGCGCGCATGTATGGATACTAATGCACACAAGTATTATTATATAATATATGAAGTATTCATACCTAAGACTTCAAGTATTTTTTTTCTCTATTTAATCTCGTCAATATTTTATGGCGATCTATGAGAAATTTTGCGAATCTAAAACCACGATCATCTTCTATATAATTTTATCTCTTAAGTGAGATCCACGATGAAGTACTTTCGAGTTCTTCATTGTTCAAGTATTCATACCACGTCGAGCAAGTATTCATACCTTGTGCACAAGTATTCATCTCTAAAATATCAAGTGTTCTTCTCTAAATTGTCGAGTATTCATACTTACTCGTGTGAATATTTATATTATAAAGTATTTTTGAGAAATCCACAGACGTGTCTTAGACATTAACTACCTGGGGAACCACTACCAACCTGGGGGGACTACAGACATCACTTAAAAGCAAAAGCGCATGTGTAACCACGATAGGGACCACACGTTGAAAACCAAGGACAAGCGTATGGGTAACAATTATCGCAAGTGTCAACACAGTAATTGTTATAAACATTCATTTCTAAACTATCAAGTATTTATACTTAAGCATTAAAATGTGAATTTTTATGTTGTAAAATATTTCCGAGAAACATCTAAATGATTTACATCTCGTCCAGCAAGTATTCACCATGTCGAGCAAGTATTTACACCTCGTAATGCATGTATTAATACCTAATATACCTAACATATTTCTAAATAAACTGAGTACAAGTATGAATGCCTATGTGTGCAAGTATTAATATATAACATATCAAGTATTCATACTTACACATTGAAGTGTAAAATGTTATGTTGTAAACTAGACTTGAATACTGTTAGTACTAGAAAAAAAAAATGCCAATAAACCAGCAAATTTCGCTTGAACCAGTTCGGTACAAGTGCAATATCAATACTACCTTAGCCTTAGCCTGATCAAAATACTACATTACACTTTAAAAAAAATTATGTCAAACACCTTGCTGCATGCCCAATCATAACTGCAATATTGTGCTGATTTGTGTAAATTTTGATTGATTCAACCTTGCTGTATGCCCAAGGAATTCACAAGATAATATCAGCTTCTTCGAGGGAGAGAGAATTTTCACTTTTATCTATTGAAAGTACTCTAAGGAGAGAAGAGTCTGCCTTGTTTTCATAAAAAGTGATGATATCTGAGTTTAGAGATAAGAAATAAACAAATTAAGCCTTTGACTGAAAAATTAAATCTTTAACTAGAAAACAAGGACGTTTGGGGGACAAAATTATTATTTTATTTTTTTTTTTATATGGATAGAGTTCGTTAATTAATTGAGCTGGGAACTGACATTAAGATGCGGGACCTTTACGGGACAGATTCAAGAGGGGCAAAATTATTTCTCTTGTATTTTTTCCTAATTCTTATTTTATTACGTTTTATAAAAAAAAATCATTATACATTATAGATGGAATTCTTCATTTTTGACGAGTAATAACCCTCATTAACAAGTAAGGTGTGTACGTCTACCAGGTATGCTGGAAACTAGAAATGGAACGACCGGAGCGGCTTAACCGCTCGACTTGATCAGGCAACTTTTAGAGGATCTTTTCTAGTTGTTCGGATGATGGTCTCCGTTCAGGAAATATGGTCCAAGGTGTCGAAACTGCGAAGGCAGTTAAAAAAGAGGATAGAGTTTTCTACTTATCAGATTCGTAATTAGTTCTCATATATACAATATATCTTTTACTTTTATAAACACAAACTAACTTCTATTGAGTTAGAACGTGCTTTGGATCGCCTTGGTCCAATACTATTTGAGAGGGGTCGTATCAACGTAGAATGTAGAATTTTCAAGGTATTAATTCATATAAAAAAATATTGTGTTTGTAGATAAAATAGATGGATTACATCTAAGAATTTTATTTTAATATTTGAGTTTTAAACATTTTTGTTCAAAAAAAAAAACTAGAGGTATTATAAGAACAAAAAAATATAGATATTACAATCCTTCCCTAATTTATTTAATAATTATCTATTATATTGTCATTATATACTAACCTTAATAATTAAAAAGTCAAAATAAAACAATATTAAGTAATAATATTAAAATATAAATAAATTTCACATACAAAAAGATCCATATTTTTTTAAGGAACAATACACTTTGCATGTATCATGAACTATTCTACGAAACAAATGAGTTTTTAAATAACTATTAATTTTTTTTTAAAATTATAGTCTCTAAAATTTCTACTCTTACATTTCTGAAATTAATTTTAAAGCTTCTATTAAGTCACGTGAGTAATAAATTAAAGAAAATAAATAATTTGTGCCAATTATTCAGTTAGCATGGAGTTTATATATAGTTTTTTTAATAAAAAATTATCTTGCATCTTTGAAATTGAATTAGAAACTATCATAGCCAATTGACTCAGTACATAATGGTTTGCATCTTCTGTGTTAACTCGAAAGAGCATCTTTTGAGTTTAATGAATTGAAGGCAATCCTGCCAATGACTATGAAGCATGAGGTCCTTTAAATATTAGGGTGAATCTCAATTGAACGGTCCAAATATATTAACCCATGTTCCGTCAATGCAGAGGATATGAATTCATAATGATGAAGGTGAGGGACTCCAAATCAGCTCTTTTTCTCGAGAAAATGAGGACTCTCCTAATTTTCCATCTGGAACGTTCAAAATTCATAATACGGCCTCAATTATTTTTTATTTTTATTTCAATTTAGTTTATTAAAATGATTCAGATTTGATTGAAGCCATAAATTTTGAACAATTCAGATAAAAAAAAAAATGCTTTTTTTCTCGAAAAAAGAAGCAGATTTTGATCCCCAGGTGAGGTACTTGAGGTTGCTTTTTTCAGTACAATGCAGAGGATATGAATTCATAATGATGACGGTGAGGTACTTGAATTCGCATTCTCTGAGATATCTCAAACTTTGCGAGACTTTTTGGAATATCTCAATCGTTCAAATACGTTCTGCACGAATCTCAAAGCTCAAATAATACTACTCCTACATCCCCCCGAATAAACACCAGACACGTCGGTCACGCAAAAATTGAGATATCTCAGAGGATTCGCGCCCGAGGTACTTAGAGGTTGCTTTTTTTCAGTATAAAGCTTTCTTGTATGTTGGTTTTAGTTAAAAACTTGGTACGGGGAAGACTGGACGATCAGGGTAGGACAGGAAGATGCAGCATTTTCAGACATTTTTTTTATAGATTATAGATATAATATAAAAAAAATATAAAATATTTGATGGATTGCTGGATTATTTCAATATCACAGAAAAAACCGAATTCAGAAATTGTTTTCTTTAAAAACACTAAGGAGACGTTTGAATGAAACAAGAAATAGAGTTAGGACTCACATTACTGTTCCCGCACTCCCATCCCCCCATATCTCCCCACTAGAAGACAAAAAAATTTAGTCCCAACAGTTTGAGTATTTAAATTTCCATCAGTATTAACATCTATATGTAGTGTATTTACAGTGCATCGAACAAGTATTTAACTCTATTCATTGAAGTATTAACTGTCTATCCAACAGCGAAATAATCTCTATCTCCGCAAAAAATTAACATATCTGTCCCCGCATCTCCGCACTAAAAAACAAAAAAAATAGATTCCGACATTTGATGGTTTAAATTTCCTGCAGTATTTAATTTCAATATTTAGTGTATTAATAGTGCATCGAACAAGTATTTAACTCTATTCATTGGAGTATTGACCGTCCTCGTCCGTGTCCAACTTCAATATTTGGTATCGTCCCCGCGTCCCCACACATCAGTATTTAACTTTAGAAATGTTAGTATTTAACATTGTGAATGTTAGTATTTATCTATAAGGCCAAAAGTATTAATCTCTAAAATTATAAATAAGTTGTATGGATTCTATTTAGCATCATATATTTTAGTATTTAACTTTATATACCTTAGTATTTAACTTTAGAAATGTTAGTATTTAACTTTAGAAACGTTAGTATTTAACTTTAAGAATGTAAGTCTTTAATTTAAATTATTTATAAAAATTTTCAAATTGAATTTTCATATAAAAATATAATTTCAATTACAGAATTAAACACTAATTTTTAGAATAATCTTATTCTTTAGTCGGAACATCTCTTAAATAAATATTAACTTTTCTTAAAAAATTTACAAAAAAATCCGTTGAGAGAGGAAATTGGATATGGGCTCTCATGGGCCAATGATATAGCTTCCTTCACAATAGGACCAGTGCACTAATTCATTCCCACTGAACTGTTGTCCCCACATTATTTCAAAAACACATTTTCCCAAAGACCAAACTATTTGCACCACGAACAAAGGTCCCTCCAAACGAGAAGCCATAAAAAAGGAGCTGCACCTGGTCTTTTTGGAATCCGCGGGGATAATGCGGGGATAACTCCGCGGGGCGCTATATAATTATTCATAGAGTTAATGTTAAGTTTGAGAATAATAGCTAATTTAATCTTTTGTTGAATTAATAAAATAGTGTGAAAATTCATAAAAGACAAAAAAAAAAAATCTATATTTGTTAATTCAAACACACTCAAATGAATAATAGTATTTTGGAATAGTGCTAATCCGGATTAGTAACTATTTTTTGCCCATCCAACCGCATCCTAAGAGTCTGTTCGGTGGCCTAATTATCATGGTTTTTTTTAGAAAAGCAGACATGTAGGTATTCTTTTTTATTAGATGTTCGGTGTTGAAGTTTTATTTTTTATTTCATAATTTTTAAAGAGTTTATATTCTTTCAAACATGTTAGGTATTCTATCCAGCTTTTCACAATTTGAAAATTATTTAATATTCATCAAGAGTGATTATATAATTATATCGTTGAATGATTTTGAGTATGACAAATGATAAACACTGATTAAGCATATCATTTTTTTTAAATCTAAACAATGATTATGAGTATGACAAATGAAATACGTATAAATCACTAAATTTTGAATTAAAATTTTTGATGCTGCTAGCTTAAATTAATAGTTTTACGTTGTTTGTTAAAACAGTATTTAGTAAGAATAAAGAGATCAGACATAAGACCGTTTTTTTTATAACCAATCCCTCAAAACAAAAAAACAACAAAGACCAAATTTCTATTCTGGTTCCTGTATGGACCGGATTTCAATTTCGGTCTTATGTAGCACATGATCAAATGTGGCTTAGAATGAAAAAAAATTAGAGACCGAGATGCATTTTAGGTCTGATGAATTTTTTTTTCCAAGACCGAGATTACTTCTCAGTTTTTATGATTTTTCTAAATTTAGAAACAATTATATTGGTTTCCTAAATTGATTTTTCTATTTATGGTTTATAAAAAAAAATTCTTCTATATGAATATATACACTACATGTGTTTAAGTGAAGTTTCCCATATACTACGTACACATGTAGTATAAAAGACACGCATATGAATATATATCTGAGTTCTCATTTTAAAATAAGTATATATGAGTCAGCATGAAAATCTGCATATGCAGTCGCATACCGCATATATGCGGTATGCAGTGGTCTTCCGCATGCATGAACAAAACTGCATTTAACATATGCGTATGCGCTTCGATGCATGAACAAAACTGCATTTAACATATGCGGTATGCAGTGGTCTTCCGCATGCATGAACAAAACCGCATTTAACAACGTTGGTCGAGATTGTTTGGCAACAAGAAATTAAGAATAAAAGATTAAGGACTTATTTGAGCGCTAAGAAATCAATATTAAGTTGTCATAATTTGTGAGTGATAACTAAAGAAGCTAAAAAAAAAGATAGAAGTGTCTTAAGTTATTGATAGAGAATTAAAATCCGGATTAAAAAAACTAAATAAGATAATTTTAATCTGCACTAATAAATTAGTTCAACAGAATTAAACCCGTCATTTTTATTCATGCCCAAAAACTCATAAATTTCGCCAACTCTGCCCACAAAACTCAAATTTTATCAAAAATGCCCAAACCGGCTACTATACCGCCGGTTCCTAATAAAAATTAGGAACCGGCGATTAAACCGCCGGTCGCTTCAAATAAATAGGTTATTTATAAGGGTGCACTGTTTCGAAATTTCCTCACAATTCATTTCATCAAATTTCACACTATCTCTCCTCATATTCTCTCTTTCTCCCAGATTTCTCCTGCTCTTCCTGTTTTTGCAAATAATTCCCTATATTTTATTTTATATTTTTAAGTAGGCCAAAATAGCTCTAAATTAGTACCGTTTGTTAGAAATTGTTAAAATTGATTAGAAATTGCTACCAATTGTTATAAATTGTTATAAATTTATTAGAAATTGCTACAAATTGTTATAAATTGTTATAAATTTATTAGAAATTGCTACCAATTGTTATAAATTGCTACCATTTGTTAGAAATTGTTATAAATTGCTACCAATTCATTAGAAATGTTCCAATTTTTTTTATAAATTAGAAAGAAATTGCTACCAATTGTTATAAATTGCCATCGTTTGTTAGAAATTGTTATAAATTGCTACCAATTCATTAGAAATGTTCCAATTTTTCTTATAAATTAGGAAGAAATTGCTACCAATTGTTATAAATTGCTACTGTTTGTTAGAAATTGTTAGAAATTGCTACCAATTCATTACAAATGTTCCAATTTTTTTTATAAATTAGGAAGAAATTGCTACCAAATATTTATAAATTGTTATAAATTGCTACCAATTCATTAAAAATGTTCCAAATTTTTTTATAAATTAGGTAATTTAGTATAGTTTAGTATAGTTATATATTAGGGTAGAATTAGGGTATAAATTATGGTTTGTTATAAATTAGGGTATAATTTAGTATAGTTATCTAAGTTGATAAAATTTTGTATAATTTAGTATATTTATATAACTGAGAATAATTTGAAAATAATTAGCATAAAATAGTATAATTAGCATAAATTATTATATTAACGTATATTAGTGCATTTTAGCGAATTTTAGCGTAATTTGATAATAAATTAATTTAACTAACCATAATTTATGAAATTAGAATGGCTGGAGGTAGAGGTAGAGGACGGCCCAGACGTGCACCACAGGTTGAGCCGCCGATTGAGCCCACCAGTACTGAGCACTTGAGCCCTCTCTTATAGATACCCCACCGCGAGCACCGGGTATCCCTGGCTTCCCGTGAGGTATGCTACTTTTTGTCTACCTCCGACGAAGTTTCAATTTTGTTGTATATATTATGTAATACATTGTTTTGCTATTTTTCAACGCATGACGAGGTTCTGATGGACGTCAATTTTTCTGTCCCTCGGATGCAGTACTTCTCACAGATGGACCCATATCTCATCTAGCTGGGACTATATCAGATTGTGTCCATACTGCGGGACACGACTGGCTCTATCAATGCATCTATCATCGCAGGATTAGTGGAGCGATGGCGTCCCGAGACGCACACGTTCCATATGCCTTTCAGGGTGATGACTGTCACGTTGAAAGACGTGAGTGCCCTCTGGCGTTTGCCGATCAGGGGCATTCCCGTAGGCGGAGTATCTGACACCAGAGACTTCGCATGTGACATCGATCAGTATTTGGGGGCAGATCCGACAAAGCTACGGGCCAATAAGGAGAAGTTCAGTTATCACATGCAGAGGACAGAGTTGCGGCGGCACTTCAGTGCCGGTTTGACGGACGCCTCTAGTGATATGGAGATTCGGAGGTAATAATACTACTAATAATAATATTTTACTTTTGATCTGTTAATTACATTATGTAATTAATACTAACCATCTACTTTATTTTTGTAGATACACCCACGGGTACGTGATGGACCTCTTCGGTACTGTTATGTTTCCTGATGCAAGCGGCGATGGCATCCCCATGATGTATTTTCGACTTCTGAGGGACTTTGATAGCCCGCCGGCCTACAACTGGAGTGGAGCCGTGTTAGCACATCTGTATCATAGCCTCTGCACAGCTTCTCAGGTTAGTCATTATGTTGTTTGATACTTCATTATTTCATCAATCAGTCAAATGAAATTACGACTAATAACCTCAGAAATATAGGTGAAGGCCAAGCAGATGTATGGGCCGGTTCTATTGTTGCAGCATTGGTCCTGGTCACGGCTACGGGTGGGCTGTCCTATCCCTAATGAGCCAGAGCCAAATTGGAGACATCAGGACGATGATCATGACAATGATCCGGAGCGGTGGCCGTAGACCGGCCACCGCTGGCATGGTGTCCACCACTATCGGGATGAGGGGCATGGACGCACTATAGGTATCATGATGGTGCGTTTACAGCTGCAGAGCTTGGACGAGTTGGAGGTGGAGTGGACACCATACGCAGATCTATATGAGGATCAGCAGTTGCCTCTTCGTTGTCTTGAGCACCGTGACAGCTGGTGGTACCGAGGCCCGCTAGTCTGCTTCTAGATAGTGGAGCACCACTATCTAGATCGGGTACTTCGGTAGTACGGAGAGGAACCATTGATCCTAGTGGATCCGGCATTACCCAGGGAGGAGATCAGGAGACTGCACAGGTAAGAAATTTAATTAATTATTACATCGACCATTCCATATCCCAGTAGACCCATTGCAACTAACATTTAATTTACAGGATGTCGCACGCCGGCTCTATGGAAAGAAACTGGCGGCTATAGTTGGCAAATTATTACGGGGAGTCTGAGTTTCTGGCGGAGCCTCAGATATACCAGATGCCTGATGAGATCACTCAAACTCCAGGATCTCATCTGCTGAGGTACATGACTTAGTACCAGAGGATTGGAGGGGCGTCAGTATATCTGCTGGGCGATTACAGCGCCTATCTCCGCCAGACACTGCATGAGAATCTATCAGGTCACCAGCCTACCGGACGTCGCTGGGCTCGCGCGGTAATTAATCCAACACATTTATATTACTTGTTCATTAAACGCTTATTACATAAATATGTTGACTAATTTCTGTTTGTTTTTTCAGTTATTGGTGTCGATTAAAGCCGTTGCGCATGCCGTCAAGTTGCTCGGGATCAAGGGCTGGCGAAAAGTTGGATGGAGCAAGTTGCAGGAGCACGGCCCACTCATCGATGATGCCAGACAGAGTGGGCATACGATCAACATGTTGTGCGACGCCAGAGAGAACATTGATTAGCGGGCGGTAGAGCCAGACGAGCCAGATGCGCCGCTAATCTGCACTCAGGATATGCCATTTCCACCTCGCTTGGACGCGGATTGGGACTATTATCACTGGGTGTTGTCTAATTCCGGCTGGGCAGTCTACTACAACTATGAGGGACGTCCGGTGCAGCCACCGGTAAGTCGTATTTGTTATGAGTCGAGTAATTATTAGTAGAAAATTTTATATCATTGTTTGGTTTGGTTTGCAGGGTCCGGCTAGCATGCCGCCGCCGCCGCCACCACAGTCACCCCAGCCACCGCACGACGAGCCTTCATCTTTCGACTACATGGAGGATTATGGGCTGACTATCAGTCTCGATGAGATTGAGAACCTATCACCATCCATGCCGAGACAATATCCTACGGCGATGGCACACGACGGTGAGGCCAGCGGGTCACAGGCCCCTTATGACTATGCGGCTGGGCTGGCAGAGACTTTCTTCTCTACACCCCCGCTAGTTACTACTCTGGGGGATGATGATCCGTGGGAGACCGCATCACGTATCAGGGGAGAGGCTGATGCCGCTGCTGTTGCTGCACGTGATGCGGCCTGGTTGGGGCTGCCCGAAAGGGTTAACAGAGGACATCCGGCCGAGCGATACTCCACTTCTCCGTTTAGACGATGATAGTTTTTTTTACTTTTATTGTTCCGTAGGATTTACATTTGGATTTGTTATGTTTGTCATTTTATGGTTGTATTATCTCTGTTCATTTATTTATATTTCCTACTCTATCGTTTGTCATTTGGATCTGTTATGTTTGTCATTTTATAGTTGTATTATCTCTGTTTATTTATTTATATTTCCTACTCTATCATTTGTCATTTGGATCTGTTATGTTTGTCATTTACATATCGTTTTTCTCGTTAAAGTCATAATAAATTTAGTTGAAATAAATCAATCAACAAATTTTGTTAATTAATCATCTTAAAAACGAGAATTTCAAACGATTCGTAACATATAACATCAAAATTATATTTCAAATATTCAGAGCGAATTTGATACTTACAAATTACTCAAAAATTATATATCAACTGTCTAGATTTCAAAAAAAAAAAAACCTAATTTTTATTAGGAACCGGCGGTGTAATAGCCGGTTTCTAATAAAAATTAGGAACCGGCTATTAAGCCACCGGTTTGGATATTTTTGACGGAATTTGAGTTTGGTAGGCAGAGTTGACGTAATTCAAAGAATTTTGAGCATGAATAAAAATGACGGGAATTAAACGGGCAAAAAACAAAAATTAAGCTTTTAAAAAAACTTAATTCTTTATTGCCAAATTACCCCGTCATTATTAGTGGCTGTACTGGCCCATCGTGTCTTGGAATACAGCGGTGCCAGGCCATTAATTGTAACTTCCAATTTGTAATGGCAGTACCTAATTATAGATACAGGTAACAGTAAAAAATGATTTGAAAGGACAAAATTTTCCGACAGAGGGAAATCACGCAAAGTATAAGCGCCAAAATCGAGGAGCTTAGAGAGAATTCAGTGAAACCAGAATTTACCGAATTTTTTATTCAGTATTCTCAGAAAAAAAAAATCAAGAAATGTCCACAATTTTTAAAAAATAAAAAAAATGGCCAAGCCAGCGGTGGTCTTTTTTTTTAATTCTTAAACAAATAATATATGAATGGAGAATTAATTAATTTTTTAAATAATAAATATTAACATCACAATATATAATTCTGACTAAATGACAAAATAAAACATAAATTTAGTCAAAATAAAACATAAACACTATATTAGTTCGAGTAAATATAAATAAATGACGCTCCTTATTTTTTATAATATTAATACTTAGTTTTAGAATTTTTATTATTGTAAAATAAAAATTTCCTAATAAATATTTAACAGACCGTAGAATCATTAAACAATTTCAACTGAAATTTTGAAGCCCTAAATAATTAAACTGCATGATTTTATAAGAGATACAGTTAACTTGCGTATTTATTAATTAAAAGAGGGATTATAGTTATCAATGCTTGTTAAATTAATTAAACTAAAATTGACTTGCACAATCAAGTACTTAATTAAATAATTACAACTTAATAATATAAGAAACTAATTAAACAATCATAATAAAATTAACAGCATTTAATTTTAATATATTAAGCTAATTTTAAGTGTGTGGTCAATTAACTGATTTATCACCTTGCAGTATGTAGTGTGTGGTCAGTTCATTCTGATATCACTTTGCAATGTATAATCAATCCACTCAATTTTTTTTAAGAATTTGATATGTAAAATTATATTAATCTGAAAATGATTAGTATGAAAACACATTTAATATAGTTTGATTTTAGCATTACATCTTTTATAAAAGTAAATAAAAAAAAACAACCTCCCAACAAATTTTCATGTATTTGCGGAACACTAATATTCTAGATTTTCTCTTGCATTAAAAAACTTTAGAAATTCACAATTTAATATTCTCATTCTCAAATCTAAGAATTCTTATTCCAACAAAAAATTTTTGTTACCTAACTTACTCTAAAAAAAAACGAACCTAGAAATCGGTTTCTATAAATACCACACAGGATCACACACTACACCAAAACATACACCGTAATTCAGCACCTAAAGAATCTGAATCTTGGGTGAGTTTCTATAGAAAATTCCTTGAAATTCCTTGGTAATTGTTGAGCTTCTCTAATTCCACCGAGTTTTTCCGCGGATTTTTTTTTTTTACCACCCTCTGAAATCGTTTTAAATTAAAAACCACTCCCACCCATTTTCTTACAAAAACACCACCCCCGCACAAGGGTTGTGCACACTCGAAAAACCGGGTCCGCATAAGCGATTCGCGCACCCGCGGGTCCGCACAATGGTATTGCGCACCCCCTATTCGCTGGTCTACGGAAGAATTCGCGCATCGGGTCCGCGCAGTAATTTCGCGCACCGATCGGATCCGCACAAGGGTTGTGCGCACCCGCCCCTGGGCGCTATAAGGTCGTTGCGCACCCGATTTTATCCCATCCCGGGTGCGGATCCAAGTCGGGTGCACAATACCATTGAGCGGATCTAAGTCGGATGCGCGAATTTCTTGTGCGGACCAGTTTTTTCGGGTGCGCACAAGGGTTGTGCGGGAGTGGTGTTTTTGTAAAAAAATGAGTGGAAATGGTTTTTAATTTAAAACGATTTAAGAGGGTGGTAAAAAAAAAAATCCGGTTTTTCCGTATCCATCACCTAATTAAAGGAGGATGCGTATCCTCTGAGATATCTCAATTTTTGCGTGACCGACGTGTCCAGTGACTATTCGGGGGAACGTACGGGGCCAGTATTATTTTTGCTTTGAGATTCGTGTAGAACGTATTTGCGCGATTGAGATATTCCAAAAAGTCACGCAAAGTTTGAGATATCTCAGAGGATGCGAATTCATTAAATGAACCATAATTTGACGCCAAGGGATACTCTGTCTCCGAATTCTTTGTAATTGTTGAATTATGTGTTGCGCTGTGGAATATTAGCAGAAAAATGAGATGAGAACAATTTGTGGGACTCAAAGTCAAAAGTAAATATTTTGGAATATGGAAGGAAAAATGATATATTGTTTAATTGAACAATGACAATTATCCTGAAATATTTAAAAAAAGGGGACATTTAAATAAATACGAAAGATCATTTTTTTTCTTTTTTTTTTGGCATCAAAGGCTATGATCGGAACCCAAAGAGTAAGAAATTCAGTTCATTTCAATAGAATAGAATAGAAATGATATGATTATGAATTGAATTTTGTTGATCGAAACAATGAAGGAAGAGAATTCAGTTTAGTATCAAACAATGAACAAAATGTCTTAAAGTTTACTTAATTTACCAAAAATGCCATTCACTTAAACAGTAAGGTTTCGTTGTAAAAAACAAAAAATTAGAACGACAAAAGCAGCAACAGAAGTAAAGCTCGGAGAAGAACGACGAAGTTGGAGAAAAACGTCGAAAGTGTGGAGAAAGAACCGAAGAAACGAGGTTATTTTTGTCTTTTTCATTTTCGTAAATCAATTCTCGCCGAATCTCACATATTTTCACGCAATTTTCTAGCGTCAATTCGGGCTATCCAAATCGCGTCGAATCAAATCGTTTCTTCTTCGTGCTTGTCTTCCGATCATGAGGATTCGTTGAAACGAGAATTCTTCTCTCGTTTTGGAGAGGTAGAATTGGTTCCGATCAGGGTGAAAGTCTGATTTTATTTTGGAAAAATTATTTTTATGCCACTCCAAAACATGAAAATTAGAAAATTGGCATCCCAAAAAATGAAATTAGTTATTTGCCACTCTAAAATCATTAAATTTATGAAATTGCCACAATTATACATCTATTTGATTAAAATTATTCTGAAAAATATTGTATAAAATACGTATTTTGAAAGTACCAAAATTACCCTTCCCTTTGTCCCCTTCGCCTCTCTTTCACCCTTCCTCCGCCAGAGGCCCAACATAGCTCCAGGAAGCGGCTAGATCAGGCGGCATCGCCGGTGTCCACATCACCGTTTCCATCACCTACTGCCGTTCTGGTACTGTCCAACTCTGGAAAGGGGTTGGATCAATCTGGGAGTAAGAATAAATACGTTAAACATGTAAGAGATAGTGTTACAGACTATATATGTCCTATTTACTTTATACAACCAGAGGCCAGAGGGTATGAGTGCTGATCGAAGATTTAAACTTCAAGTTTATTTAACACTTATGCAAAAGTAAAATGGGCACACTAGCTCAAGAAAATAGAAAGTGAGGATAATTGATATGCCAAAGAATCAGAAAACACTTTTCGATTCCGATTTGGTCTCAATTTAGAACTAGTCAAACAAGAACAACCTGAACCTAGGGGGACCTGCTGGTAAAACAATATTAATCAAAATATATAAAATATAATAATAGGTGACCGGGAAGCACAACAATACAGAACTTCACTTTGCACAGAATGGTGATGCGGTGGCAGTGCGACACATACTAAGCGAAATTGATGCACAAATGACTGGCACTGGAGAGGAGTTTGATGCCAGTGTGGCAGAGATTCGAATGGCAGTGGTGAATGAGTTGAACGAGGTCTCTGGCGGAGGAAGGGTGAAAGAGAGGCGAAGGGGACGAAGAGAAGGGTAATTTTGGAACTTTCAAAATACATTTTTTATACAATACTTTTCAGAATAATTTTAATTAAATATGTATATTAGATGTATAATTGTGGCAGTTTCATAAATTTAATGATTTTAGAGTGACAAATAACTAATTTCATGTTTTGGGGTAGCAATTTTCTAATTTTCATAATTTTCATGTTTTGGAGTGGCATAAAAACAATTTTCCCTAATTTTCCCTTTAAAGAATTGGCCGACCAACTGGCAAAGAAGGGAAGAGAACAGGTCTGGGACGCACAAGGCTACACATTTCCTGTGTTTAGAATATAGATACTAAAATACGAATCAGTATCAGTAATGAGGAAAATAATGTAATCAGGATTTTCAATCCTTTTATTCTGATATAAAATAAAACAATTAACTTGTACAGCTTATATTATTGCAAATAGAGCAAGGATTTACCAATTCAAGTATGAAGGTTTCACCTATCCTCTCTTTGGAAAATAAAACTGTGTTGCTGAACAGAAGCATGGTAAAAGTACTGAAGTCATTTTTCCTAAAAAAAAATCATGGTAATTAAGGCTACCGAACAGTCCCTAAGTTTTCATTGGGTTTGTACTTGTGTGTGGCACTGTATAGAGTTCCAGGGCTTATATCGCTTCCCTGTTTCTGGTTTCTTTTGTACGTATATACTGGTAGGATGTGTAATAGTCTAGCAGAGTGCTGTGATATTTTGATGTATAACTGGGTGCAATATAGGTGGTTTTTGCTTATTGTGTTGCACATGTACGTATATGCCTTGTAAAACATTTTGGTATAATATATGCTTACGGGCTTTTTCTCCAAAAAAAAAAAAAAAATTAACTTGTACCACCAAAATTAAGCCAAGCCACAAGGGCTAATTTTCTCGCGAACCTCAAAATTTATTTGAAATTGTCATTTCTACTGGACATTTTAGCCCAAATTTCCCAACTCAGTGCACACACAAACAATTACTAGCACCCCTATTGTGATTCCCAATATCAGGGTTCAAAATAGTTCAGTCAACGCTATGCAAGGTGATAAAAAGAAAAATAAAAAAAAAACACAAAATATCAAAATTATCAAAATTTCAGAACATCTGCTCTAATGCCAACATTTCTATCAAGTCAGTTCCATGAGTATTCACATCATATCAGCAAACACTATCTCCAGCAACAAGATTTGTCAGGATTGCTGGTTCAATGAGAATCAGGTACCAATACCGGTGTGTCCTACAATATCACTCCTGAGATTTATGCCAGGTTCAGGAACCAAAATGGAGCTACTGTTGAGTTGTTCGACCACATCTCTGGGAGAAGCAGGGTCCAAAATGGAGACGATTTTGAGTCCTTCGATCTGATCTTTGTGAGGAAGTGTGCCAAAAATGGAATTGCTGAGATGTCCTGGCATGGTACCTGTACTAATGTGGTGGTGTCAGTGTGTGATATTTACTGCCACTTCGTGTCATGTAAGGTGATCAAGATCATGTGGTGTCAACTAAATGGTGGAATAATGATGGAAACTTACAGTACTAAACCAATATAGACACAAAAAGACCAACTGCAAAATACAGTTGCCTAATTGCTAAAGTGACGATACAACATCCTGGATTTGTGTGAACGCTTTGCTGGTACCAGCCATAACTGGCCCAATATCTCAATTTGGTTGCCCGGACTCCTAAACCTATCTTCGTCAGTACCAAATGATCTGGGATGTATTGCTTTCTGATACTACTAGGTGCCAGTAAAAACCAGTACAAATCTCCATCTGTATTGATGATATGAGCATTTTACCTTCATGTAATGCATCTGCCTCCATATTTTGTAAAAAGTGTGCTCTAAATTCTTTGTCCACCGATTTACCTCTCTCAACCTTCTGTCTTAGTTCTTCTAGAAATGCCTTATCCTTCTTAAATGTTGCATCTTCAATTTTGAGAAACAAATCATATTTTCTCCTTATGCTTTCTATCTCTTGCTCATACTGCGGCCACAGTTTCGATTTCTAATAGTACAAAAAATGTACGGGAACAAAAATGAGATCCGACTAGACCACAGTGCATAACGCCTTGCACTGGTACAGAGATGGAAAAGATTACTCAAATATACCTGAACTTCATGTTTCTGCTGGAGACATTTCATGCTATGTCTTATCCTAGCAAGTTCATTGACAAATGGCTCCAAGTTAAACCCGTTTGGGAACATATCTTGCATGAATGGTGTTGCAAGTATTTCGTCATCCGCTTCACCCTCAACAGGTATACCGCCCTGTAAATAATAAAAATTAACATTGAGATACACTTACTATAAATTGAATACATTGCAAATTCCAATATCTTCAGGTTAATTCTTTTTCTGACTACCAACTCTTATTCTCTTTTCATGGAACTATTTATTGCCCCCATCTATTAATAGCTTAATATATATCTCAACTCTAGAAATGATGTCAGGGATAAACCCTAAACCCAAACCATTTGGATAGAAAATTCTTGGCTGGTACCTGTACGTATCGATATTGATACCATTTCAATAATCATGGTAGCTTAATTTAGTCAAGTACCTGTAAGAGACGAGACCCCATTTATATGTCGAAATGCTGCAGTTTGGATGTACCTGAAGAATTTGCAAAAAAGAAAAAGAAAAAGACATCAACTAATTTCCAATTAAGGTTGTCTTCCAATTTTTTTCTTTGTACAGCCAAAAAGAAACATAAATGTAAGAGTTAAAAAGGAATAGTTCAGAAATAGAACTACCATAAACCACCAAAAGAAATCAAAGGATTAATCGAAAAACAATCAATCAACTGTTTAAATCTAAAACTGAAACCTTACTATTTTCTTATGAAGGGAGAATGAGAGTTCACCTCGCTTTCTAAACTGGCTTTTATTTGTGGCAGTTCTTTTTTATTCTGCCTATTTAAGAACAGAGATAAGGTGTATAAAAAGGTAAAATAGTTAAGTCGGCGCTATGCTCCAGGCTTTCCAGAAAATGGAAGGAAAAAGAAGACGGTCTTGGACTCTTGGTCCAGTCAAAATTTCTCTCTGCTCTGCTTTCTTTCCATAAAATGACAAACTGGCAATAGCAAGGCAAAACAGAACCTCTGTTCCGCTGCAGCCCTAAAAAAAAACTGGAAAGAGATAAATACAAAAATATTTTCAAAAAGGAACTTTTCAGAAGATAAAGTAAAAGCAAAAAAAAAAACAGAGAGAAATTTGAAACAAAAGTTTATAGAATTCATCGGTTCTTTGACGGGAGAGATGCGAACGAATCCAATCAAATCAAACTTCATGTAATTTATTTAAACAGAGAGAAGGTTGAAACAAAAGTTTATAGCATCGGTTCTTTGACGGGAGAGATGCCAACGAATCCAATCAAATCAAACTTTATTTAATTTAAGTTTAGTATGTATTAATTTCGAACTAAATTTAGTTTGAATTAATTTTGATCAGAATTTTTTACCAATTCAATTTTGAATTTTTACAAATTTTTTATGACAAGAAAGAGTGGTCGTAGTCGCCGTCGCCGAGAGCAAGATATGAGGGTTATGACTTACGAGTTATGATTTATGACTGGACAGTCTTATGCTTTAACTTAAGTCATTAGTGGAAATCAACGATTCATGTTACTTTGAGATTCGAACTAGAATAGTTTACGAACTTATTTCGAACAAACTAGGTTCAGTTTGAGTTTGGATTGAATTAATTTTAAATTATTTTAAATCAATTTTTTTACGAACTTTTTCGAATCAAACTCAAATCGAATCACGAACTATAATTTTTTTGTGCAGCCCTAGTTCCGTCTAATGAAAAATAAAGCATTTTAATTCTACAGCGTCTGATCACGATCCAACCACTGAGATTAAGCAAGCCTACAAGAAACTCGGAACAGGCGCGTTTTTCTAGCGCTCGTTGCTACCGCGCTACGTAGGGATCCGGATCTTTTGAGTTTGGATCGGACCGTCTGATAAGATTCCGTACCGAGTCGGATTGAGGTAGAATGTCCGGAATCCTTTGATATTCGTACCGAAACAGATGAACGGTCCGGATCTAAACTCAAAATTTGAGTTCTTTTTAGGAATCCGAATTCGGTATCAATTCCACGGACTTTTTTATGTTAATTAGTAAAACATGTCAATAATGATAATTTTGCTTTATAGTAATTCTTTAAAAAAATGCATAAATTGATAACTTAAGTTATTCTATTTAGCAATTACTTAATAGAGTATTATTTATTTAAATGAAATTGAAATAAAAATACTAAAGATACCTCGAATCTTCAAAAGTAGAGCTATAGTGCTCATAATGTGTTATAAAATAAATAAATAAACAAGACAGAAAATATAACAAAATGATTATCTCTTTCTTCATATATTTTTCATGTGTACAATACAAAATTATAAAGCTTCTATTTGTAGATCACTTGTAAATGAAAAACGATCTAAATTAATTCTAATCATAAATAGAAAAATAAATTTCAATAATAAATGGGAAAATGAATTAAGGTGATTAATGTTTAGAGTTATAAACATCGAAATAGTATCTGCTGCCATCCGAATATTATGAACAGTAATTCTAAGATCCTTGTTTTTCCAAATCCAGCCGTCCAATAATTTCCATGCATGTATCTGAAAACAGCTGATTATTTTGTACACGAATCTCGAAACAATTCAACAGTTGGATTTGAAAAAATAGAAATTGTAGGATACTATTCATTGGTAAAAATTCACAGCAGATTCAGATCCATAAACATTAACATTATACTTTATTCATAACACGTTCCTGGTTTTATATATAAGAGCGAGCTATGGTAATATTGCATATCACACAATGATTTGTACTATGAACTTATAGAATTTAAACAGTAAATTTGAATTGTTTAACATAATTTTTATATATGTATTTGCAGATTAAATTTTATTTTTTTAGAATATTTTTAGATAATAAAAAATCTTTTGATTTGAAAATTTAAGACAATCCAAAAATAATACTTTCTAGCTATCTATCAGAATTTACAAAATAACGTTCAGATCAACTTTTTGAGAGAGATAGAATTACAGATCCTGAATTGAAAAAAATGATTTTTGATTTTTTGAAGTCAAATTATATAAGAGGAAAAAAAATTATGAATGTTATATCATGTTCCATTAAAACATATAATGTATTATTTGTAGGTCAACATCTCTATTGGCGAGGTTTATAAATTCATGATCAAGTACTTATCACTTCTTGAATTGTAATTGTAATCTTGTTAGTGACTTAGTGTCAGTCATAGCTGTTCGGAATCCACAAACCATTCCGACTTATGGTAAGAATTTTTTTGAATATATTTTTGAATATATTTTTGAATTTATTCGGGACTTTAGCAAAACTTAAATTAGAGATGAATAGTCCTTGGATTTCCTTTATAGGAACTATTTTATTTATTTATTTTCGTTTCTAATTGGTCGGTGCCCTTTTCTTTTCCCTTGGGAAATCACACGGATCCATCGCGTAATAGCGTATATTACCCGTAGTCAAATGTCCCGTTTCGACCGCACAATTAGAAATATGGATTTAGCATCCTCTCCATTTATTGCTTAAAGTACGGCCATACGTTTCTCTCTTAACAAAGATAAAAAAGTTCCCCTGGTTTATCCGTTTCGTCTTGACTGGAGCTCTCTCGTATGGACTGGAAGTCTGGAACTCTGTCGTCTTTAACCAAAGCCATGGCCACTCGAGCAGGTGTAATTCAATTCTCTACAGCGAACCTTCTCCGCTCCAGTGCTATCTCCTCTCCATCTTTCTCCAGTTCAAAATCTCTTGTACTCATCCCGAGGTCGTTTACCAAAAAGCTCGCTATTCGTGCGATGGGCTCAAGCGCCTCTTCTTCCCAGTTACCCGAACCAGTTCAAGGTTTGCTTCTTATCTTTTCTAGTGGTAGAAGCTTATTCTCTTTTCGTTGTTGTATTTTTTTCTAATTTCGTGCGATTTTGTTTGGATGACAGATGCGGAGAAGGCTAACTTCACTTCCTTGAGCGAAGAAGAATGGAAGAAGCGCCTAACTGATCAACAGTATTACGTCACTCGCCAGAAGGGCACTGAGAGGGCTTTCACTGGGTACGCATCAAATTTCTCTGATTTTATTTCTGTTATCTCTTTCATTTGCTAATTTTTTGGGGAAAATTCATCTGTATCCCTGAAGACGAAATTCAATTGAAAAAAAACGTGGCACATGGTAACTTTGATTCATTACCAATTTTTTCGAGATGTCCATATCACCCTCTTTTATTCTAAGTAATATATAAAAAGGTCAGGTAATTACCCATATGGCCATATTGCCTCTTTTATACCAGATTCTCTGATATGTGATGACAGAGTCAGACTTCCGAACTATGGGGGTAAAACAAGTAATGGAGGTCAATTATATAAAATTATCATATTAAAAATGGGGGTCAATTTACCGTACTCATAGTATTTTACTCTAAATTATATAGAAATTCATATGTAATAAAAAAAAATGAGGGTCAGTGGACCCCATTCATATAAGCTCTCTTCAACCCTGTGTGATGACAATGCACATGAAATTGGCCTGATATTGGGAAAATACATATACTACTTCCACATGAACTTTTCATTTACTGTTTTCATTTTATTTTATTGCATATGTTATTGTAGTTTGTTACTTGTTAATATGTAATATTTTGACAGTGAATATTGGAATACGAAAACACCTGGCATCTACCATTGTATATGCTGTGATACTCCCTTATTTGAGTAAGTATTTGGTTCTCTGGATGAATTTATGTACTCATTTGTTTGAGTCATATTCCTGTTTACCCCTATTGGAAGTGTTGCGCGTAGGCCAATAAAAGATGAAAAATCTTTTTGCGTCTATAGTTTTCTAATTTTTGCACTACTTTTAAAACTAACCATGTTTCCACGTTATTATCTCATTGAAGTGAATAGATAAGAACTAAATGGCATTTGTGTATTGCATTGAAAATGGGAGAGGAGGAATATTAGAGGTGTATTTCTAAATGGGAGAGTAGAAACATTTGTGCATGTTTTATGTGTATTAGAAAGCTTCTGATTTTCCAGGGGCATGTATACAAGTACATTAGCTTTTGTATGAGCACAATAAATAGTTCATTTTTTTCTTTATGAAATATTTAATTTTTAGGGTAGCTTCATGTTAATCTTTTTGGTTTATTTTATTTTGCCAGATCAAAAACCAAATTTGACAGTGGAACTGGCTGGCCTTCCTACTACCAACCTATTGGAAATAATGTGAAATCCAAACTGGACATGTCCATTATTTTTATGCCTCGGACCGAGGTTCTTTGTGCAGTTTGTGATGCTCACCTTGGCCATATCTTTGATGATGGGCCACCACCTACCGGAAAGAGATATTGTATTAACAGGTAAATATAATCATGTTGTTAGTAATTAATTCTGTCTAATTTTGTTAAATGGTCTGGGCATGTGGCCGGGCAATATATGAAAATATATTGTAGCACAATAATATTAAAGTTTGGTGCAGTTATCCAAACAAGAACTTTGGTATAGTTCAGCTGGGTATTGGCCAGTGACATCTTTTTTGCGGTTTGTTTGTTTTTTCTTTGGTGTTTAATTGCATTATTAGTCTTAAACATCAAGTTAACCAAAAACCACAGAATAGCAGTATTAGGTGGTGCTACTGTTTCTGTACCAGAGAGACGGTAAACCTTTAGAGAATGCTCTGAGTTTGTTTATGAAGTTTGGACCTTTTGGTAAGAAACTAAAAAGAGGGATAGGTTATATTGACAACAAATTTCTCTATAGTTTTGATTGGCTGTGTATTAAATTTTGTAAAATTTTAAAATGAATTTTTTTTCATAAAACTGTTTGAAAAATTAATTAATGGTTCAATTTTATGGGAACTTCACTGGTGACCAAACGTTTTCCAAATTGCACCAAATTTGACACAACATATCTAAACTATCAGGAGCATCTCCATAATTTAAATTTTTTTTCATTTTGTTAACGGTATTATTGGTTGTTGTGGTTGTTAAAGGAGTATGGTTGTCAATATATTCCTTCCTAAGAATAAATATGCTTTTCTGCGAAAGGTAGAAAGGCATTCCCACAATGTTAATTTTTATAACTAACTTTTTAGTTTTTCCTTCTTCCTTCTTCCCAGTGCATCATTGAGGCTGAAGCCAGAGTAGAACTGCCACATGCAATTTATAGTTGTGTAATGTAGATACTACTTTGCAGTATTACAGAAGTTGTAAAAAGATTCTGTTTTTTTCCTGAGACTTGTATATTTTAATTTCTGAAACAGAATCTATAAGTTTTGGTTTTTGAGGTGTAAAATATATTCTTATTTTGAGAGTTTAGAAATGGATATATGCTGTAATCTTGTTTCTTCCCACTGCATACGTCCATATAGTCTTCAAGATGGAGATGCCATTTAATCGTCGTGTATTTCAGGCGTTAGAAATTGCTTGATTCATCTCTTTGAATGCTGTGTTCTAAACATCATAAGGACTCATCTTTTATTTGCCTGATTACGTAATTCTACTTATCTAGTGTAACATATTAACTGCTCCTATTGATCTAGACATTTTCAATTTTGATCACTTTTGATAGTAGAACTAGGGTGTTCTTAAGTTCACCAAGGCCCTTTGTGAACTCAACTACAAAGGATTCAACTACACAACCTATTAGATTGGCTTCAAATAATTAATTTGAAATGTTGAAACTCATCTACCTTAATGAGTAATGCATCTATATGCGGAAATTATAAATTTTCGAATTAATTTTGTATAAAGTGGTAAAAAAATATTTAAAAAATTGAATGTGTTAAAATTAATTTATAAACTTTCTAATTTTGACCGCTTGACTTTATACTAAATTGATTTGAAAGTTTAAAATTTTTGCATGTAGATGCATCACTCATAAGATAAATGAATTTCAATAGTCCGGATTTATCATTTGAAATCAATTCAATAAAGAAACTTGATAAACTTAAGAACACCTAGTTCACCTAGTTCTACTCCACTTTTGAATATATATAATTTGCTATTTTGGTTACCAACGAGTGCACAATCAAATTCCTGGATACAGGAAAGTGGCAATTTTGTCTCTGTTTTTCCTCTACAGGCAACCCTTGGATTTTGAAAAATGGTATTGACTTTGTATATAGTTGGCCTGGATCGGAGCTTTGTCTATTTTTGGATTTGAGTTTTGTTTACTCTTGATTGAGTCAAAACTCTTGATCAGTGAAATCGGCCGAGTTACTGTAAATTTGGTAATCTTTCATCAATCTATTTCGAGATATAACAACAAGAGAAGAGTAATTAAGAATGGTATAGTGGAACCATGATAAACCTGTTATTTTTTTGAAAATGAATTAGACTAAAACATTTTACAAAGTAATATGTTGAAATTTAATGTAATGCATTAAATTATTTTATGAGGTTATAACTATTCAAAAATGAGCTGAATTTTAATACTTCAATACTTAGATTAATTTTCGAGTTTTTTATCTGATTCCGATTCCTACCGATTTTCTCGATTTTGATTCATAGTTAATTACCGATTCCGCTTCCAGTGAAATTATTTAATAATAATTTATTAATTTAAATTAAATACTAATAATATAATAATAATTTATTTTGCAATCTCACTAAACCACTGCTGATAAGGCTTATGGGCATTCGTTGTGAATGAAATAGTTCAATAATCATGTTACTACGAATGTGTTTCTACTGTACAATTTTTTCTAATCGTCAGTTTTTCTCGCGTTCTTCTTTGTTCTCTTTTACACAAAATAGGTTATTTTTTATTTTTTATGCACTAACAGATTTACGATTTATGCTTCGAGTAGTCACTTGTGTGTGCGTTGGCGTGTGTTAATGTATTTTAGCTTTTGTCTGAATGAAGAGAGGAGATGGTTTGAGGAGATGAACCAGGCATTGTAATAAGTAATAAGAAAAAGAACAAAGATGATATCTACAGCACAAAATGATTTTACTTTACAACACCAACAATCTGAAACAGATCATCGGAAACCAGCACATGCAGACCAACACTCTCTCTAAGAGATACCAACCTGCAACCCTCCTAATCAACCAACTGAAAAATCAATCCCTCACTTGCCGGGTACAAAGTTGGTGGCGTAGGACCATGCGTTGTTGTTCACAGGGTCGGCAAGGTGATCGGCCAAGTTCTCAAGGGGTCCCTTTCCGGTAACAATTGCCTGAACGAAGAATCCGAACATAGAGAACATGGCAAGCCTGCCGTTCTTGATCTCCTTGACCTTGAGCTCAGCAAAGGCCTCAGGGTCGTCAGCCAGACCCAATGGGTCGAAGCTGCCACCTGGGTACAGTGGGTCAACTACCTCACCGAGGGGACCACCGGCAATACGGTAACCCTCAACAGCTCCCATGAGGATGACCTGGCAGGCCCAGATGGCCAGGATGCTCTGGGCATGGATCAGGCCGGGGTTGCCGAGGTAGTCAAGGCCTCCCTCAGAGAAGATCTGAGAACCAGCCTTAAACCAGACGGCTTCACCGAACTTGACACCGTTGCGGGCAAGGAGCTCAGGGAAGACACAGCCCAGAGCACCGAGCATGGCCCACCTGCAGTGGATGACCTATTGACATACAACAAGTGGCACAATTTTAGAGTTGTTCAAATTTGCTTGAATTAATAATTTTTTTTTTTTTTTAATCGATCAATTACGAATTTCACATTACCTCAAGCTCACGGTTCTTGGCGAAGGTCTCGGGGTCAGCGGAGAGACCAGCAGTGTCCCAGCCGTAGTCACCAGGGAATTCACCAGTGAGGTAGCTCGGGGGATCACCAGACAAGGGGCCGAGGTACTTGACACGGTCGGGACCGTACCAGGGGCTGGCAGAGACTGTTTGCTTGCCAACAGTCTTGCGCATGGTGATACGGGACATGAAGATGTCAGAGACGCCCAGCTTCACTGGAGTACCGAGGAAAGTAGGAGAGGAGAGAGCTACGGGAGCCATTGTGCAAGTACTGAGAGAGTTGTTGCTCTGGGGGTGTTTTGTTTGTTGGGATTGAGGCACAATAAATTGGGTGCTTGTTCGGGAGTTTTTATAGGTACAAATTAATTTGCGACCCTTATCCTATAAAATATTTTTCTGTCTTCTGATTGGCTGGACGGATGCGTGGCTCGGATTTTCAGGTACACGTGGCTGATTGGTAGGCGTACATTTGGCAGATACTTACAGAGGCCTTGAGACTGGGGGCATTTCTGGAAGATAATTTTTCTGATCCAGGAATATTCTTTAGATTGTTTTCATAGGTTGAGGAGCTGACGAGGGGTGACGTGGTTCTCTCTCACCCATTTGGATAGGCATCTAGGTGGCATTTCTTTCTTTCTTTCTTTTTTTTCGAAAGAGCCGATGAAATTCAGGGGTAGCATTTGAGCTTCCACAAATATGAAATATCTCCGGGAGGACAAGATTTTTTTTCTTCAACTTACAATTGTACGGCTAGAATGTGGTCTTGCCGTCTTGTTTTCTTGCTAAATTAGAAATTTCTTCAAAGATAGTCAAAATCAAGTGGTGGACTAAGAAAAAAAAATCAAAATTTGCAGGGCTAAAAAAAAAATCAAAATTTTGTAAATTACCGGAGAGCACCGTTGTGGAACCAACGGCTGAAGGTGTGGGAAACAAATCTGTTGCGATTTCAATCTTAACTATTTTTATGTTTCGAAATTTGTGCATAAAAACAAATTTTTTTTGAGATCACTATATTCTAATAAATGCTCATATTAGAATCTTTTGGAATCGTAGCAGATTTATTTTCGAAAGTGTGTATCGTGCACAATTGCACATGAGGCGCGGGGGAATGCAAATTCGCATCCTCTGAGATATCTCATATTTTGCATAACTCTTTGGAAAATCTCAACCGTTAAAATACGTTCTGCACGAATCTCATAGCTCAAACAATACTGCCCCTGCGCTATCCCCGAATAGGCGGACATGTCAGTAACACAAAATATGAGATATCTTAGAGGATTGGGGGAATGCACGATCACAACGCATGGTAATCGGGAGGTGACATGTGGAGAGAACTGCAGGATTGGATTGAATCTAGGCCGTTTATGGTTGCAGATCCAACGACGTGTATTGTAACATGTTTTCTCATAGCATTTTTTGTTTCTGCTTTACCCAACAATCCGCGAAGCACACAAGAACGGTTTAGATTTTCAAGAGGGAAGAAGGGAGGTTTGAGAGAATCTTGACACAATACACGAATTCAGGGAATATTTCACGCGTAGGACGGTGAATTTTTTTTCGGTAGAAATAAAAAAAAAAGAGAAAGGAAAATAGAAATAGTACACTAGTTCTAATATTGATAGTAAGGCCGGTACAAATTTTATCGGTTTTAAAAATTTCAAAGTTTAGACCGGTAAAATTTTTACCGGTCCTAACTATTTTTTTTTTTTTTTAGTTTTAGAAAAAGATAGAGAGATGGAGTGAACTGGATTTTAGGGAGATATTGACTGACTGACTTTTAACAGGAGGAGAGATGGAGTGATTGATTGACTGACTTTTAAAAAGGGAGGTATTGACTGACTGACTTTTAGAGAGATGGAGCGAACAAAACTCTCGTCACCAAACCCTTAGAAGTTAGGACCGGTAAAAATTTTACCGGTCTAAACTTTAAAATTTTTAAGACCGGTAGAATTTGTACCGGTCTTACTATCAATATTAGAACTAGTGTACTCTTTCTATTTTCTTCTCTTATTTTTCATTATTTTCTATCAAAAAAATAATTCCCATAGGACGATCATGGTAAGTAGGGATATAAATTGTTTCAGTCGTAATTAGTCATGTCATGACTTCAATCACTTATTGTGTTGTATTTTGACTAATTATAGTTTTTACATATCATGTCATAATTAAAATTATGAAAATAGTTACGTAGTGATTAAATATGGTGAAGTTGGTCATATTTGACCACATTTAATTTTTTTTTAATCTTAGGTAGTATAAAATAAGAAAAAAAAGTTAAGTACAAATAATTGTAAACTAAAGAAACAATGTTGTATTTTTTTTTTTAAAAAGAAAAAGAAAAGAAACAATGTTGTAGAAAAATCAATGTTTCAAATAAATATATTGTTTAAATTTGAATTGTTATTTGAGATAAATAATGATATAATTTTATGTTATTTTAATCATGTGTAGTCACATTTTGTATCAAGTTGTGTTGTGATCAAATTAGTAAGCGTGCTATATCATTTATTGCAGAAAATGATCACAACAAAATGATATACAACACGCAAATCTAATTACATGATTGACATATGTATTCTGTTGTCTTGTTGGAATCATCCCGTGACAATTTTTTATACATCCTCAATTGCAAGGGATACAGAGCCCCTCTTGAGTCTTTTACTTTGAGTAGAACTAGGGTGCTCCTAAGTTCACCTAACCTCTTGTCAACTTGACTTTAAAATATATTGAATCGATTTTAAACGATGAATTCAAACTGTTGAAATCCTTCTACCTAATGATCGATAGTCTACATGTGAAAATTTTAAAGTTTCGAATTAATTTAATATAGAGTCAAGTGGTCAAAAAAATCCAAAAAATGAATGTATTAAAATTAATTTATAAGCCTTAAACTTTTGACCACTTGACTCTATATTAAATTAATTCGAAACTTTAAAATTTTCACATGTAGATGCATCACTCATTAGGTACAAAGATTTCAACAGTTTGAATTCATCGTTTAAAATCGATTCGATATATTTTAGAGTCAAATTCACAAGAGATTTGGTGAACTTAGGAACACCCTAGTTCTACTCCCTTTACAATATCCAAGGAAAAAGAGTTTTCTTTCCAAAGATCCAGTTTCCAGAAGGACTTCTTTCAAAAGTAGAAGAGGAGATATGCACTACTGTTGATGATTGATTGAACGATTATGATTTGAGTTTTGTTTTTCTTATTCTTTTTTATTTTATCTCACAAATGAGATCACTAATCTTCATTACACGCCGAAATTTTTATTTTTACCATCCTCTAACTAATATAAACCCATTAACTCTATTTTTCACATAATTCGGAATTTATTTTGGTTGTCATTTGAATTGGAGAATCAAAATGAGCTGATCGTCAATTCAAACGGCGCACCAAATAAACTGCTTAATAGATTAAAAAAAAAAAACTTTAATACTTTATACTTTGCACCTATTTGCACCTATTAAAATATAACAATTATTATTTTTCTCTTTGTTATCTTGGATTTTTGTTTGGTTTTATTTACAAAACAAAAGGAACACTTTTGTCATTGAAATTCATGTCATTTTTGTTATTTCAAACAATTCTCTTTTAAGTCATTTGACTAATTTGCAAAACATACAATTATTGAATTTTTACGAATTTCTCTATTTTAGAATTTATGTAGGTTCAAGATATTTGGAATTGCAATATGCATATGTTGAACCGAAGAAAACATCAAGATATTTATCAAGGAATTAAATTGTAAAATTATAAACTTGGTAAAGTAGTTTTTGATGTTGTTTTACAGGGTCAAATGTTGGTAACTTTTGTCAAACGTTACAACGATTTAGACCTATGAGAAAGCGCTGAGAAATCAACTTTTCAACAGTGAAAATTCTGAAAAAGTTACATAACATTTTAAAAACGTTTTGTAACGTTTGAATAAAAGTTATAACGTTTTACAAAATTTTAACAACACAAAACGGCTGTTTTGATCAGTTGATTTCCAGAGGAGAACGTTATGTAACGATTGACAAAACGTTATAACGTTTTAGAAGTAAAGTTTGATGTTGTTTTACAGGGTCAAACATTGGTAACTTTTGTCAAACGTTACAATGATTTAGACCTGTGAGAAAGCGCTGAGAAATCAACTTTTCAACAATGAAAATTCTGAAAAAAGTTACATAACGTTTTAAAAGTTACAAAACATTTTGTAACGTTTTAATAAAAGTTATAACGTTTTACAAAATTTCAACAACACAAAACGCCTGTTTTGATCAGTTGATTTCCAGAGGAGAACGTTATGTAACGATTGACAAAACGTTATAACGTTTTAGAAATTAAGTTCACAGAAAAATGACCTAATTCAAAATCGATCAAAACGTTACAAACGTTTTATAAAACGTTATAACGTTTTTGACCAGAATGTTCTTTCTGGAGCTATCTCTATAAATATAACTTTGAGCTCTTTTCCAAAAAAAAACTTCAAGCCGACCCTAATTCTAAAATTCAAGTTTTCTGTGAACTTAAGTTCTACCATTGTTGTGAGAGCTTTCAAACTTCAAACCTTTCAAACAACCTCAAATCCATTTCACTAATATTGAGTTAGATTAGGTTAGAGTGAATTTTTGAGTGTTTCTCTTGCGAACATTGTTTTCGAAGACTTCGTTCTTCATTCTAGTTGACCGTGTGACTTCCCGTTGGTTGTAAGGGCTCACCGGTTCACAAGTTGTAATTCTTTCTAAGTTGGGTAATAGAAAGGCGCATCAAGAAGTTGGTTGCGACGCCCCGGAGACGTAGGCCTTTGTTTTGCCGAACTCCGTTAACATCCCACGTGTCAACTTTCTCTAAACTCTTCTATTTACTTTCTAGTTGCGATTATTTTTCAATTCTTAGCAATAGTGGTGCATTTAGCGTAACAATCTTCTGTACTTGTATTCGTATTTCTCTAATGGTCAAATCTGAAAGATAAGAAAATGGATATGATATAATTTAAGTAAATCTAGGGTGTGACATGCTCACCAAGAGGGGTTGGTGAGCACAACTCTAAAAATACATCGGATCGGCTTCAAATGACGAATCCAAACCGTTGAAATCTATGTACTTCGTGAGTGATGCATGTACATGCAACATATTGAAAGTTTTGAATTCATTTGCTACGAGGTCAAGCGGTCAAAGTAATGATGAAAAATCAATATATAAAACAACTAATAGAATAACTTATTAAAAGATTAATTACTTTGACCGCTTGACCTCGTAGCAAATGATTTCGAAACTTCCAAAATTTTGCATGTACATGCATCACTCACTCACTCACTCACGAAGTACATGGATTTCAACGGTTTGGATTTGTCATTTGAAGCCGATCCGATGTATTTTTAGAGTTATGCTCACCAAACTCTCTTGGTGAGCACGTCACACCCTACATTTACTCATATAATTTTTAAGGAAAAAAATTTAGTGTGTCCATGTAAACTTTTGAAATAGCCAATTTTTCTATCAAAACACTAATATCCAATATCCCATTAAAATTTTATGTTCTGTCTTTTATTTCCTTTTTATTATTTAAGCTTTATTTAATTATTCTAAAATTTAAACTGACCTAAATGTATTGAAATGGACCGGCCGGTTCGAAACCGGACTGTGCCCCAAATCCGAACCAGATTAAACCGTGGTAGAAACGGATTTAACAAGGATTTAGGTCGAATTTTTTCACTAGAACCGTGTAGAAATGGACCAGACCGTGGCTAGAAACGGGTTTAGCAAGGGTTTGGGTCGATTTTTTTTCACTATAACCGTATAGAACTGGACCGGACGGTGGCTAGAAACGGGTTTAGCAAGGATTTGGGTCAAATTTTTTTACTAGATCTGTGTAGAACTGGACCGGACTAACTCGTGGAACCGTGTAGAACCGATCGGAGTAACCTGTGAAACCGTATAGAATTGGACCAGACTAACCCGTGGCTAGAATTCGAATTTTAAATATGCCTCATTTCAAGCTATTCTGACCTCTATTAATTAATCGTTAAAACTGTACCAATCTGTAATTTTTTTTGTATAGAGAAATTATATTATTTGAAAACTAGACTTCCATACCTTTATTTTGATATAATGAACACAAAAATCCACATAACCATTTTCTCTAAATTTAATTTTTAATATGGTAAAAAACTAGGACTATTCATTGGAATTTCAGTTTTTCTGATTTCTGACCTCTATCAATTAATCGTTAAAACTGTACTAATTTATAATATTTTTGTATAGAAAAATTATATTATCTAAAAACTAGACTTCTATAGTTCTATACCTTTATTTTAATATAAATAACACAAAAATCTATATAGCCATTTTTTCTAAATAGAATTTTGAATCTGATGATTCTAATTTTTTATTTTTTTAACAATTTAATTTAAAAAAAAAAAAACAAAGAGACCCGTGGACCCATATGGACCGGACCATGTGAATCTGGATCTTGGTCCTAGCACAGGTTTGAGCAAACCATTTCAAGTCAGACTCGTTGAATCCAAACCGTGTAAACCTGTGGATCGACTGGGTCCGGACCAGACTGGTCCGTTTGCAATGCACTGGACCAATGCACCCTCTAATTTTTTAAATGGAGTTGTCCAGATCGTTTAATTATCTGCTTTGTCCTGTCATTTGTACAATTTTACTTCATCATCGAATTCACAGCACAAAATGCTTAGACTACCAACACCACAAAATTAGCAGAAAGAATGATGGTACATTCACCCCAATTGAACTCCGTCTCCATCATGGGAGTTAAGTCTATTTCTCTCTACCGCTAAGCAATGGCAACTCAACAGAAGCTATTGATTCTGGTAAAGCAATTATGATCCGAGTTAATAGTTGATACAGAGACTGCAACATCTAATGGCATCTATGTAGGAGATGCTCCGGCGACACCATGTAGGTGATCACCGCAAAACCTGAGAGTGCCCATGAAATGTTTGAGGAAATGCTTCAATGAGTTAGCAACTATAAAAATATAGCCTGAACTCCAAAAATTTACTCCTTGCCATTGAATTGTTCACCATTAATCCCACCAAACAACCTAGGATCATAAGCTCCGAAACGAAACAGTAGCCCCACACATCCTATATTCCCCAGGTTGTGCACTTGAATACATACACACTTCTCTCTATGACACTTACCCTCACATTTAGTCAACCAACAACTGTTCCTTAAATCCCTGATACATTTAACACCTCTCTTACTATCTATTCTATTTTTCCCTCTCAAAATACCATACTCATATTATCAACGCCTCTGTTTCAAATTTACCTCTCAATACACCTTAACCAAAAATCCAAAACACTCATAGATCAAAGTGAATGTGTCTTCCTGCCCAATAATGTATTAGGCCATAGCCTTATGTGCTCAGTAGACCACTCAATCAAGGCTACTGCCAGCCGCCAACTATGGCATGATGGGAACTCAGTGATGAAGAACGGAGGAGAGGAGAAAGAGGATAATTAGACGAACATAACTCCATTTAAATTTAAGGGGTATAATGGTCATTTTAAATTTTAGAATAATTAAATAGAAACATAATAATTAAAAAGGTATAGAAGGAAGAAGAAATTTTAATGGGGATATTGCACATTAGAGTGTTTTGATGGGGAAATTGGTTATTCCAAATGTTTGCATGGGTACACTAAAAATATTTTTAGTTTTTATCACTATCTGCTCTGTTTTCAATTTGTTTTCACCCCTACTAAAACATCAATGCTGTCCATTAGACTCAGCTCTAATTGAGAGTACGTGGAGGGCCGGAGATGATGAAGAAATTACTGTGCAAACTGCGAGAGAGAATTTCACTAGACTGCATCTAACCGGACAAATTCACCTGCTCAAGAAGAGATGAAATGAAGAGAGAGCGGAGGAAAAGGCACCATGCGAAGGGAAATACTACATAAATTTTAACGAATTTTTTCACTCCAAATCAGAGTGGAGAAGAGGTAAAATGACTCATTTTACGTCTCTTTTCTTTCCATGAATAAGATTTTACCCCGGTCCCCCGAAAAATTTTTTTTTTTTTTTAATTTTTTTTTTAAAAAAACCATTTATAAAAAAAAAAAAAATATCAGAGGCTTGACCTCTTTTTTCAGTCAAAAAAAAAAAGATTTTACCTCAGTTTTGTGAAGCACAATCTTAACATTATTGCGCACTTTACTATTTAAATAAAATATTGGATGCCAATGCAAGTTCAACACTGTTGGTAAAGAAAGCCCACTTATTATTTTTTTTTGACAAGAAGGATTTAACTGGCCCAGGCGCTTTAAGAGTCCAATGATGTGTTTTGTAGGTTTTCTGCGTGGATACGGACATGAGTACATGACACAATTTTGAACACGGCTTCATTTTAATAAAAAAAATATAATTAAAATAATATACATACTACATTAAAATATTCATACAAAAATAATTGATAATTTTCTATTAAGTTGTCAATCTTTTGACTTGGTTATATATTGGGTTAGAACAAGAGTTGTAAATGATAGTATGCACTCATCGAATGAATGGAGTATCGTTAAGTGATTAATTAGTATGAGGTTGTTTAATTAAAATTATGTGGATGTTTAATTGTTTTCAATAAAATTATGTGTACATGTTAATAATTTATTTAAAATAATTTATTTAACTCATCAAAATTATTAAATAAATTTAACTTAACTTAATTTTATTATTATAACATGACAATTTTTTTTTTCTTAACAACGCATACACACGTTACATGTGTAAAACATTTATTTAATAAAAATAAAATTCGAGAATTAATTTTTTTCAAATACTAATAGCATATTATTTAAAAGAAATGAAACATTCCAATATAAAATCACTAAATTTAGTGTATAAAAACAACTTAATTTTATATATAACATGTTGTACTAATTAAAAAAATTATATTAGTAAGTAAGAAAAATATATGATATATAAAGAATAAAAAAATTAATCAATTTGAAAGTAGGAAGAAAAAAACATATATAAAAAATATTAGATGTATATTCAAGTACAAATAAAACTAAAATACACGATTTATAAAACTTATTATCACTTGCAGTCACAGGAAAAAAAAAACAATATAAAATTAAATATTCATTGGAATAAACGGAATAATCGAGAATAATCAGCCGATTAATCAGAAAAATATGTTAAAGACATTCAATTAGTATATTCGTAATAATTTGACCCTGTTAATGATTAAATGAGTGTTTAATTGACAGTTAAAACTTTTTTTTATAACACTAATTAGAACATTTAAATCTTACAACAAACAACAAACAACAAACAACAAACAACAAACAACAAACAACAAACAACAAACAACATGGTTTTAATTTTAAAATAAATAGTACATATATTTATATTTTAGAGTCTACATTTATTTTTGGTTGAAGTCCATAATGACGGGTTTAACGTAATTCCTCAGTGGCGGTTTTTAAAATTTTAAAGAGTGTTGTAAAAAAAAAGTCTGTTTAGACTGATTAATTAATTAATTAGTTATTATTGCATATTTTAAAGACTAATTGACTGAATATTTTAATTTATAACTAATTATTTTTAATTATTTCCAATTAATCACTGCTTACCTTTATTTTAGAAACACCTAATTTCTTCCCTCCGAAATTGTGCGGTATAACAGAGAACTTGAACTCAGATAAGCACCCCCCGGCACTCCGTCAGAGCGGCACTTCCGCACTTGACACTGCGAAGCTGTCATCATTTTCATCTCAACATTTCGGTAGAAAGAAAACTTGAAAGATAGAACCCAAGAGAAAATGGCGGGTTTAGCCTCGGCTAGAGTTCCATCTTTTCCCACAATTGTCGCTAAACCTACATTTAAATTAGGAATTTTTCGTTGCAATTCACCTAATTTCTTGGGAAATGGATTGAAATGTCCTTCCAGCTCCCTGAACTGGTCTCTTAAGAATGCTACTACCTCTTTTGCACCTAGAGCTTCAGGTCAGTACAAATTTACAAAAGGCAGTATTTTATGAGAATTTGTATTGACAATTATTCGTTTCGATTGTAGTTGGAAGTGTCGATTATGTTGCTGAACCCGTAACAAAAGTGAAATTCCCCAAGGTGGTGACAGTACCAGGTTGCTCCAAATCCTTGATTCTTCTCGGAACAGGTAATGAGCTTTCTGAGGCTAGCACACAGTGCAGAGGTGCCAAATGTGTAGAATAAGTTCAAGTTTGGGTTGGGCCATATCAGTTTCAGGTCAATTTGTGTTTGGGTCTTGTCAGTTGGTGTTTGATCATTTATCGTTGGGGTTCTTCGCTCATTGCAGGCCATTTCAAGGTCTGGGTGTTTTGGTGTATCAGGATGTTCAAATTATTGCTCAGATGGTTTATGATTTGGGTAGTTAGCATGGTAATAGTGTAATACAGATAATTTCAGGTTTTATACAAAAAACACAATTTGAATCTGCAATTTAGTGATTTTTGCTGTGCAGATTCTTATTTTGGACCTGCTGCATTGAGGTATTTTGTTTAAATCTAATCATATATACAGGGGCGGATTCAGGATTTTCGTCAGGGAGGGGCAAGAAAATAATGAATCAGATTTGAATAGTTATTCGGATTCAAACCCGTTAGCTAATCGGATACTAGAAGAAAACAATGTTCTAATTTCTAATTTTCAATGATCTCACTTCTAATTTATAATACTCTGACTTCTAATCCTAATTACCAATTAAAATTCAAGAAATTTATCATAATTTTAACCCTAAATTTAACATTAATTACAAACCAAAAGTCCAGAGGGGGGCCAAGTCGGTCCGAACCTATAAATTTGTATAAAATTTCAAAATCCAAGAAGGGGCAGTTGACCCCCCACAAACCCCCCGGCCCACCACCCCCCCTCCCGCCGACTAAGCTGGGTCTGCCCCTGCATATATCTGGTCATGCAATCGATTGGAGTTGTATTCTCATTATCTTTTTAGAGAAATGTGGTTTAGATTTTGCCAGCTCCATGGGCAAGCAATTAATGTCTCAGAGGATTTTGGTATTTCATTGCTGGTCACCAGTCATGTGTGGTACCAGAATGTACAACATGAAAGGGCTCAGATCTGTACCCACCATATATCAAATTGAACTTTAGATTTTTTTATATGCAAACCAATTTTTGGAGCACAAGTTGTATAAGATAATTTCTATGATTTTGTTGAACATCACTCTAGTTCAATAGCTTAAACTTTACTGTATAAAGAGATATTTGTACATTATTCGTCTGTTAATTTTTAGGTTACAGAGAGAAGGTATTTGCAATTATTGGTGTAAAGGTTTATGCTGCTGGCTTCTTTGTAGATCCTTCTATTAAAGAACATTTGTCTCCCTTCAAAGGGAACTCTGATAAGGAAATTTCAGAGGATTCCTCCATCTTCAACTCAATTTATAATGGTATGTAATATGTACATTGTATCAGTTATGTCACAGACATTTTTAACCTTAATTGACTGTCGGTTGTGTAATGAAGCCTCCAGTTAACATTGATATAGCCACAAGCTGTCACTTCATTTTAATCTAATTACCAGATAAGTGGAAAAAGAAATCAAAATTCTCAAGAAGGCCAGATGAGTTTAAGATGCCAATGGAAAGAACTTTTGATTTATAATTGTAATTGAGTCTAACTTAATTTACACAGCGGTATGTGAGAAATCATTAAACATAAAGCTCGTTAGAAATGTTGATGGAAAGACATTCTGGGATGCATTGAATGATGTTATCACTCCAAGAATTGAAAAATTGACCGGTACTGACGAGGCTGCTCTTTCGGTCTTCCGTACTACCTTTATGGATCGCAACCTCAAAGAAGGCACATCCATTTATCTAACTTGGGCGGAACCTTCAAATTTGTTGGTATGTGATATATTGATGATTCTGTTTCTATTAACTTTATTGGTCTATAACAGTCAAGATTGATGCTGGCAGGTACTCGTGCTATTTTTTTTCTTCTTCATTTTGTTTTTTCTTAAGTTCCCTGTATGGTCCATAACAGTCATGACTGGTACTGGGAGGTACTAGTGCTTTCCCTTCTTTATTTCTTTTTTCAGATTAAACTTTCAGATTAATGGGTACGCCCTCTGCAAATTGTATCTCAATTTACAGATCTCCATTTCAGCTGATGGATTGCCATCTAATGTTGATGCTAAAATAGAATCGTCAAATGTGAATTCAGCTCTTTTTGATGGTTTCTTCGGAGATTCGCCTGTTTCTCCAAGTTTGAAGGCATCTGTTGTTAGTGGGATTCAAGCAATTCTCAATTAAGGAATAAGCTCTTGGATGTAATAATCCCATTATTGACCCTGTGCTTATAGAGCTTCAGAATACCATTTATACCCTGGAATCCTGGAAGGAGGACCATGGTAGCACTGGATATTTGAATAGAAGGCTAGTACTATTTTAGAACTTTTTGAAATTACAAATTAGTCGTGGCCCTCATTTTTTTAAGAAAAAAATCACGAGCAATGGGCTTGTGTTTGACTTCTTTATAATTTACGTGTTTATAAAGGTCCCTAAGTATAATTTACGGATTTGGCCCAAAACTTTACTTTTTGCAGGGATATATAAATAAAAATTACTCGCCTCTCTTTTGTTGTGCTTTCGTAAGCTCCACCTATGGTATTTATAAATGTCAGCTGGCTATCCTGTCCCTGTATGATAGATTTCAGCAGACCATATTATTTACATCTGTCATACAAATGGCCTTGTTTTTTGGTTCAACAGGGGCAAAGTTTGTACTATTGATTGTCAAATATAGACAAAACATTTGGGCCGAAGACCACCCATTGAATTTCCATTTTGTTTTTTTGATAGCAAATTCAGGACTCCTTATTTCTGATTATTGTATCTTGTATAATTTTTTGGGATAGAGTGATCCTAAATCACCCTGAGTTCATTTTCTTGGAAAGTCCAAGTTCAAACATACAAAGAAAAGAATGAAAAACATCTCAAACCGGTACCAACATGGTGGCATAGTAGTACTGACACTCAACCTGAGGGAGGGGATATTTTATATAATTTCATGGTCCATGATCGATGCTCCATTTTTAAGTGCTTCGATGTTATTAAATACTGCTTTCATAGTTGTTTTAGCAGACTTAAGAGTATATTGTATCTACTAATCTACATATTTTTCATTTGTAATTTATAAGACGATTGTTAATGAACGTATTTTCAAATGAAAGGCATATAGCTATATACAAGTGAGCCAAATGGAAGCATAATTAATGAACCAATAGAAGTATACCAATTTATCTTATTAGTGGCAACAGTAAAAATCTTCATCTATATGTTACTAAAAGGAAAACTCCTAACACATGATGTAATGGCACGAAGAAATTTCAATTGTGATGTGAGGTGTGTTCTGTGCGAGGCTTGTCCCTTAGAAACGGCATTATATCTGTTTTTTGAGTGTCCTTGTACGGTTCAGGTATGGAATCATGCTGAAAGGTCTTTAAATACCGGGTTACTGGTAAGAGGGAATTAAATTCAGAGCACCTGAGACCTCACCGTGCAGGGGTTTCAAGGCATAGGCACATGGCGACCAAGAGACCGGGCGGTGGTCTTAACAGCAGTTTGCTGGGCAATATGGAAACAACACAACGCATGGATCTTTGCAAGACAGTCCCTAAGGCCTGAGATGATTGCAGGATGGGCAATCCATGAGGCTAAGCCGTGGTGTATGTTATGTTAAAGGGCAGGGGTATATCTGTAATTGTCTGTAATTGTCAGGGTGGACATAGTATAGATGCTTAGTTTTTACTGGTACTGTATGCAGAGCTATAGCTGTAGCTGTAATATTTTTTTGGGATAAGTAGCTGTAATATTTGACAGCCACTGTCAAATTTTTCAGGAAAAAAAGAACTTGTGTTGTTTAAATAAAGGTGCTGCTGATCCAACAGCCGAAAGTTCTACTGGAAATATAATTAATGAAAATCATACAGATGAAAAACCAACCCATTGGGTTAATTTGTTGCACAATTAAATAAAACTTGAGCATTTATTGTTTTCATTCAACTGTTTGTTTATGGCTGTAAATTTTTGTACTTATTTGTCTCATTGGTTGGCACTTTGGAAAAAAGCAATTCACGCTTTCACTATCAACGGCTTAAGACACCACAAACGACTTTTTTACACCTACCAGATAAACACTTTCTTAATTTCCACCCACAAAATAAATAAGGCATGATAATGACAGCCCACAAAATAAATATTTCTCAAACTTCGCATACAGAAAAAAAAAATGTAAATTACATCAGCGTTCTCTCCACGGCAATACTCAGAAAAGATGTAAAGATGTTACTAGTTATAAGGTAACATCATAAACTTCTCTACACACACTTCCCATCTAGGATTTATTGGCAAGTGATAACACATCTAGTTTACTTTTTTTTTTTTTTTTTGTGATATCTATTTTATAATCTTGGGCTCTTGGCACATCCATAATCTTATTATGCATCAGATGTGCTTTACTAACACATGAACCTCTCTCTCATAGTAGCTCTTTAATTCACTTATCTAATTAAACAGTACATCTGATCGACCAGTTGAATTAAATATGGCTGGTCTTAATTATTAGCCACGTACGTGCTAATATGTCTCACTATACTGTAACAAGCGAAGGGATCGTCATGCGGTAATATATCGTGTGTTTTGAAAGCAGTGAACACCATCAGTGCAATTGTAACTATAACTGAGAGAACCGAGAGAACAAACATCAGCACATTCGGCATCACGCCTTTCACATCTTGTGCATATGCAGTGGCAGCTAGTGCGAGAACTGTCAGAGGGAACGAGTAGGCCCACCAGGCGATGCTAAATCGTCTCATTGATCTTTTGAATAATGCTGGTCTCGTCACCTGCAAATTTAATCAGTAATTAAAATTGGGTGAATTAATATTATCATCAGCAGGAGGGTGCATTTTGAACTTATTTTGAATGTACTCCGCAAATTTTTGCACGTCAGATCATCTAGACTTTTTATTTTGAAAATAATCTTCAACTGCCATTTGCTTTTCTTTTCTTTTCTTCCTAGTTTTCATTTTAAAAAATGACCTTAAATTAAAGTAGTTAAATAGAATGTTGATAAGTAATTTTGGGAAAGAGATCGTTGTTTCCCAAATGTAGATATCATTTAGAAGTACTATTGCAAATTATATTCTTGATCACTTTTGTTCAGTAGCGTTTCTCTATAATTAATTTCTGTTGAACTCAATACAACAGCTTTAGGGAGAAAGATTATTTTGTCACCCAAATAATTAAGAATCTTTAAGTCCAATGGATAGCTCAAATATTCTTCGTGCATGAATAAGAAACCTGATGTGAGTTCATAGAATACAACCATCAATTAATGGTGAGTGGTGACCCACTAACAAGATGAATACGTGGTATACACCTGGTCTTTCCATATATATATATGCCATGCTAGCTAGTTGATGACACACTTTTTAGGTCTAGGTTATGTTCTGACTTTTTTAAGTACACAGAATATTACTGAAGGCTCTGATAGGATCTTATCTTTTACATTTTCTAGGATAAGATACAACAGCACGGAAACTTATTTATCTTACCTGAAAACAGCTAGCAATCTCTATATAGTGCATTTCATGTAAAGTAGGGAACCCACCATTGTTGAAATGCTTGCTTATATCTCCGATATTTTTATAATATCCAACATTAAATAAAAAATTTCCAATGTGCCCACCATTGGACAAAAACTATAAAAATATGCAAACCGGTCAATAATTGAACCAGGACCAACTAATAATTGACCGGTTTGGACATTTTTATAATTTCTGTCAAATGGTGGGCACATTTAGAATTTTTTATTTAACGTAGCATATTAATAAAAATGTCAGCTTATATCTATGCTAATGTGAAAATTATTAAAAAAACAGGCTTGAGGTCATGTTTGGTTGTGGAGTAAGTAGTGGAGTAAACTCTTTAATCCATCTTTAAGAGTCAAACGAGGAGTAAATTTGAAGGAGTAAGATGGAGTAGCATTTGAGTTAATCCGGATTAAGTTACTCTACCTCTTTAGGTGGAGTAACTTACTCCACCTGTGGGTTCCACAATTAGAGTAACATAATTTTATAATTTCTCTCTTCATTAACTTACTCTATCAAACTCTAACCAAACTCCAACCAAACATGATTATTTTAATCCATCTTAGTTTGGAGTAAGAAATTTAATCTGAAGTATTTACTCCACAACCAAACATGACCTGAAGGACTAAAGTGACTGTTGAGGGGATCCATATATACCATACGTACATTACTTGACTCTATCAACCATTGTCATTGTATGTTGTGGATATTTAATTCTCTCCTCTATATTCTTCTTTCAGTGTCAACTTCTATTGTGACTTTGTGACCCACACTCTTATATTCAAAGGATATGAAAGTGACATAATGTGATCAGGTTGCTTTCCAGGCTGATTAGAAAGCGAATCAATCTCCGCTATATGCAACCGTACAATGTACTTAATTTGTTAAATCAGATAGGGACTTGAGGTAATAGTGGCTGGTGGAGGTATGGTTGACAGGTTTAATTGAGGCGGTGACTAGTGGAGGGTGTGTGTGTGTGTGTGTGTGTGTGTGTAATGAGCAACCCATAGGAAAAAAAAGTCTGTTCTAGTTGAAAATGTCAAATTAAAATATTGGCAACATATTTAAAGTATCTAATCTATGATGCACGACACACAATATTAAAATAAATCACAATTGAAAAACATTTTTAGTTTGCTTAGCAATTGGTTGTGTATTTTCTCCACTTTCTTCCTTGTCTTGTAATAAGTTGTAGCTCTTTCTTAATTGGTTTTATAAAATGATAAAAAAAAAAGAAATTTAAGTTATATATGCTGTTTATTTTTTTAGATAAATCGCATATGGAATTTACTACAATTTAAAATTTTTTTTTTATTCATCTCAATTAGGTGCCAATACCTCCGACCGGTCTCATGATAATTTTGATGTATTTATAAACTATAAAGGGAATAATAAATGAATGTCCCACAGGCCAAGGGGATGTACAAAAAGGGTACTACACAGTACACACCCATGCTGCTGGAGGATAGTAAATGTTAATTTTGAACTTATAAAATAAATTACCCGAGAGCTAAATCAGCTAATAATTAATACAGCATTTTTTGTAGTGTTGGCAACTGGCAAGTCACTGAAGCCCTGGACCCACACACCTTTACGTAGGACCCTAAGGGTCCTGCTTAATTTTATTGATATTCCATAAATTTATTGGAATCACCTGTCAATAACTCGTCACAAGGTGTGGCGACTTCATCCATGCCTGAGAGGATCTGGATATTCCTATAAAACAGAAAACAAGGAGAAGTTGCCCTTTTCCACCCCCACGAGTTCATGAACCTTATTATATTAAGCCTTACTGACTTAGAATATATAGAAAAACCTTTATTTAATATGACGATGGCATATAGCTGGCTATGTTAATTTTCAAGAAAACGACAGGTGCATTTGTCTTTCTTGCATACTTAAATTGGCACGTATCAACATATTTTAAATGTCACTATATATATATATATGCCTATATGCAGTTTTAAAAAATAGAAAACGAAAGAAATTCAAAGTGTAATTGTTATAGTATTTATGAGAATATTACCAAGGAGGCAAAAAGGAAGAGGGAGAGGAAGAACAACATCTTGCAAGAGGTGTCAAAGCTGGATGAGATGGAGTTCCATGCAAGGCAAGCCATGCTGGGGGCAGCAATGAAGAGAAAGAAAACCGGCCGAAGCATCGCTGGCAGTGAGTCGCTCCCAAGAAAGCGTTGGTATAGCGTGACAAAGAGCACCAAGTAGTGTGTGATGCCGAGTGAAAACATGCACACTGCGCTTTCTCTCCAACCCATTTGTGCCGCCGCATGTGCCCCAACTAAATTGCCTGTTATTAGAATCAGACCATCAATTATGTTATATATGAACTGTTAAATTTTATGGAATATATATAGGCGCATATATTGATTGTATAGGCTTTTCCTTTGCGTGATTATTTATCTAATTGCAGGCATGTTGACATTTGAACAGTGATTTTCTTTCTTTATTTGTTTTTAACTTTTTATAATACTCCACATGCTCAAGCCTCAAGGGTCAAATTTTGGAGCAATTTGGCTACCAAACTCCTAGCTAGAGATCTTTTTAGTTTTTAACATTTTTCATTGAAATAAATCTACTCCTTTTATCTAAAAATTTTAATAGTTCATTGCAAATGCCTTCAGGGTAAGAGGCAAAAATATACCTGAAGAATATATAGATAACATAATTAAGTGAAATGCATTACCTATTACTGTAATTTGACTAGTTGGATTGGCCACCATTGAAAGAAATCTCTTTCCTTGAGTGAACCAGTGCCCATATATCTTCACATCTAGAATTATAATTGGTGCCGAGAAAGCGCACCACAGTATTCGGTACAACTTACTGCTTGGCTGAAGAAAGGGTGTCGACTGTAGTAGCAACAAAAAGGAAATCCATGGAGCGAACAAATAGTTCATTCCAACATGATGGGCCAACTCAGCACGCACACTTCTAAACCGAAGAAAACATCTTACGAGGTAGAGGGAGGATAGTAGGAGGAGAGTCAGAAGTGCAATCAACCAAAGAAGAATAAAAGCAAAAGAAGGTATGCTTCGAACTATGCCGCTAAGTGCATGGGCATCAGTTGTGGGTTCAGCTAGGGTTTTCCAGAGCAAAGCTTGGCTACAAAGACCAAGGCTTATGCGGAAGTAACCGGCGTGAAACTGTGTAAGGATTGTTAAATCAGTACCAGAGACAATATTGCTGTCTCTGGTACGGGTACTGGTACCAGTACTACTGATACCGGTGGTGCTTATGGGTGGTTGGTTAAGAGTTGAAATGGGACTTTGGTGATTTGTTTGGGTGACGGGGCCATGGTTTGTTGTCATTTTATTCTATTGGTCGCACTTGGTTTTCGTTCTTTTGTAAGATGAGGTGCGGTTGAGATACGGGAGATCTTCTGTATATATAATAACGGATTGAGGCCTTACCGCCTTAGTTGTATAGTGCCTATTCTTTATCTTTATCTTAGACTTAGAAGAACGGCGCTTGGTCAAAGCTTTGAGCCTTTTGAAGTTTTGAGTGCTTATTGCTGACAAGCGACATTGACAATTCACAATTCGTCATCCGTAAGACCGTAAGGCATTTATATAAGATTTATGTATCTCTCTCTGGCTCTCTCAGCTGATCAAATCAGTAGTATTCAGTACCATATATAGTTTTTTTTAAAAGAATACCATGTATAGTTTAAAAGGTCAACCTTCTTGATGCTTCTTCTGCATAATTATACTGTCATTTGATTTCTGTATATAATTATATCAAGTAAACATTAGATCAAAATTCAAATAAAATATTTATCATGAAAACTATATATCTAAGTGACTTAACCATTAATTTTTACTTAAAAACAATCTGAAATATACATATTCATACAGCGCAGCTTTGTCAACTTAGCAGGTGCATGCTCTTCACCAGAGATTCCTCAATATGCACAGCTGGTCACCTCTAAAAAAAAATTCACAGTTAGCTGGACGCCATTGACTAAAATTAATTAAATAGTGTTGGGAACAATGGGAAGGAAATCGTATCCTCTGCGGAATTTTACCTGTGGAGCTGTGCGGTTCTTTTAATTTGGGCCATTCGTTTTGATCGGACAGATCAAATAAGGTTATAGCACGAATCTCAAAGAAAAATTAATACTGCCCCTTTTATCATCTCGAGCACTCACTGGTTGGAGATTAAATCTGGACCATCCGATCAACTCCGCACAGCTCCGCAGGTAAAAACTCCGTAGAGGATACTGGTCCGTTTTATTCCTTGTACATGTACGCACTCTAACATTGAAAAAAAAAAATGTACACTGTCAGCAGGGTGTAATATCAGTATCCCCAGCAGCCAATAGGCTTTCTAGGCGTGCTGCTGTTAACCTCCTCCGTATCCATTTTTTAAACACAAAATCACAAATATGATGACAATAGTTAGATGCAACGAGTTGCTAAAGACCAAATTAGGTCTCATCACTTGTATTTAGTTGGTTTGTTTGTGGATTAAACTCAACGACCGAGTTTGAATTTTAGGTATCAAGCTGAAACTGTTGTTTAAAATTGACTCGTAATTTGTCTGAATGAGCCGAGCTCTCGTACCATCTTGCCATATTCCTTTTATGCTGTATCTTAAATTTCCATAGCACATCTTATCAATTATGACTAAAACAAAATGACATTTATATGACTAGTTATTGAACAATACTCTTAAATTAAGTACAACTTAACAAATCAACTATCATAAATAAAATTTGCAGTCAAATTCATACATATAAAAATACCAAATTCCAAAATTCATACAAACATAGTTCACAATATAAATTTATGTATACCAAATCAAACAAATTTATACAAATTAACTTGTTGCTTAATTAATTCGCATAGTCCATACAAATCAGTATAACATCCATAGTACCCCCATAATATGGTATATTCAACAGCTCGTTAATGAGATGAGGTAGCTCGGTTCGAGCCAGGTCTCGCTCAAACTCGCTAATTTTGGTCCGAGTTTGAAGCGAGTGAGCTTATTTTAACTCGGTCCACTAACTCGGTGCACAGACTTTTTTTGCCGGCCCTACAATAGTATGTATAGATCAAAACTTTGCATATTCCCTTCTGGGCATTTACTCAATTATTTTTGCTTCTTCCGCCCTTCATGCATGCAGCATGTTCCATAAAGAAAAAAAAAGTTATTGCTGATGCGTCTCTTTTTACACCACCTAATAAATTGATCTCAGCGTACGAAAATCCTTAATTTGGTATTTTTGGTACGATTTATTACAAATTGTATTATAATAAGATATTATCTGGGATAATCGCCATCTGACTTTAAAAATATAATATTATTTAGGTGCTTGATTACATTTTTATTTATTTCAAGACTTAATTAAGGGTCTTTGCAAAAAAATATCTTCTGAGAATATCGTAGTTAGTGGCCTGTTATTTAAATTCAATTATTAAATAAACAGTTTCAAATTCTCTGAAGTTAATTTTTTTTGTATACCCCACATCTCTTGCCTGAATTCAAACTAAAATTGCAACAAATTGTTATCAATTTCAGCAACTAGAGAACGCATCACTAGCAATACCATATCCGAGCAATTCCGGCGCAATTTAAACAAGCCTTCCCGGAAAAAAAGAGGATGTAATGATATGATTTTTTTTTTATTTCATGAACCCAAAGTATACTAACCGCAATGATGAAGGCCTTCCCAGCAAAATCAAATCAGCTGTTTATCTTGTCGTTGCTAGGGTCCAACTAGAGGCTTTACTATACTTCAGCCTGGCCCAAATAAGTTTTATGTAAAATAAAGAGCTTTTTTTTTTTGGTTGGGGGTTGGGGGGAATATAAATAAACAGGTTCCTATATCAGAATTTTACAGATTGGTTGTAAAGCGAACAATTTGATAATCAATTTCTTAGCTGGCAATTTTTTTTTTGTCATGGGAAAATTGGTTATTATGCCCAATAAAAAAAACCTAGACCTAGGTCGCCCCTATCTATTATATATAGGTAGCTTGGGGCAAGAAGGAACCAAAGCATCTTAAGTTGTAAGACTAAGAAATCTTTTATTATTCATTACTAAGGTCTTAAATAGGCAATAAATCCTCCATGTTGTATGTTGGTGTGAAATGCTGTTAACTTCAAATCCAAACTTATTGCCAAAACGGTGCAGGTCTTAACAAATTGGGTGTTGAGCGGCTATACTCACGAGATCTCTGCTTGTGAAGCAATTCACGCCAATTCCCTCATTTATTACGTACATCGTTGTTTTCTCTCCAGTATTTGACGCACTGGAGACACCTTATAGAGCAAGAGAAAATAATACAAAAATATATGTGACAATCTAATTATATAGAAAATTTAATAAAAATATTACTTCTCATGGTTTCTTTTACTTATTAATTTGAACTTTATATTTTTATCATTTTTTAATAAAAATTGAAAGTCAAAGTCTCTAAACTATTTATATCCACAAAAAAAATATTTTTTTCGAGTTTCAAAATGCAATCTCTCACACATAGAGGGAACCAAATCTCCTGCATCCTTGTGGGTAGAAAATTCTTACCCCTAAAATCATTAATGCGTGAGTCCAGAGTGGACCCGGAGCAAAATTATATTTAATATTTAAATATCAAAACTCACTCCGTACAAACGTGTCAGTAACTTTAGAGACATAAATTTTCAATCTTGGAGGCTGGTTATCTAGTGGGTGAATAAAGTCCACATAGAGCATTGTCTTTGTTTTTGTAATGAGAGATTAATTCTCATATTTTTATTATTTTATTGAATAATCAATTATTCACCTGCCGCCGTGACTTTTCATTCTTTTCCAGTAGAAAACCTACTAATTTAGTGGGTGTTCCTCCTATTGCTTGACAAGACAAAAGAAATTCCTCATAATTAAAGTAATTAAATGGGACTTATGAGCATTACAAAACAGAAGAGATCTAATACATCAGTACTTGTCTTTCTTGTTTGTTACTTCAAAAGTGGGCCTGTATTAGTCCCATTCTACAACAAACAAAGCGTAGCAAGCCATCATTAAGCTATGAGTGACAAACTGGTAAAATGCTACCAGACCGGTCCCAGATCCGATGAGTAGTAATTGGATTCAGACCTGATCCTACCCGGATCCGTGTGTTCACTGTCCTAGTTAATTGTCGCTAAAGCATATGATCCAATTTATCCAATTCATATTAGAGCATTTATAATTTATAATGGTGATTGTTTTTGGATTGCTAATTTGATGTGTTAATTGCTAATAGAATTGTTGAGATGTAGTTCAATTTCTAAATTAGCAAATTTGCTTTAAAATAAAATATTTGTTTAATGACACGTGGCTAATTAATTGGTTGAAATTAATTATAGTACTCTTCCTCTCTTCACAAAATTAATTGTTGGGATGAAGTGATTTAGAAATTATGATTATCTAATTGCTAAACTCAGTGACGTGGCAAAATTACAATTTTTAAATGTTTTGTGAGATGGAGATGCTCTAAGAGGAGGGATCCACTTAATACTTTTTTCTGTAACACTGGATTACATCTTACATTTTTAAAGTTTTCAAAGTTCAAATAGTCGATTCAAATCATTCAACATGATAGATATATTGAAATTTGCTTGCAGATTAAATTTTACATTTTGTTAAATTTTTTTACTATTCAGTATTTTACAAAATCTTTGTTTTGAGACCATTGGATTTTTGTACCCATCTTAATAAATAGTAAAAAAATTTAAAAATTGATCTGCAATTATATATGCATCATGTTGAATGGTTTGAATCGGCTGTTTAAACTTTGAAAATACAGAGTGTAATCCGGTGTCACTATTTTTGGTGTAAGTGGATTGCAACAAGTAGATTACTAATTGCTAAAACCCAAAACCCAAACTGAACTAAGCAATTGCATCAAGTCGTTTTCCAGCAAACTAGCTCCAACAGGCAACAAATTGCCACTTTAAATCATGGAACAAAGCAATAAAACCCTCTCTTATCACCTTCTTAAAACCAAGATGCAAGGCGCCAACACAAAGTACTCTGCCACACCGCCTAAACCCTATCACAAGCCTTATATCTCCCCATCTCTCCAAGTAACGTCAGTTCTCTTCTCTCTCTCCACCTTGCTTCACCATGGGCATCTGTGCATCCATCTCTGTCAAAAACAAAAAACACACTCACACTAAATCAAATTCTATTGTGGGTGGAGTGAAGAAAGTTCTCTTGCTCGGGTACGCACGTCGGGTCAGAGATAGGGGGAAGAAGAGTCGTCTTCAGAGTGTAAAATTGGAGATGGAGGCAGACGTGGAGGCGGCAGTGCAAGGATACGGAGGCATGGTGAGTACGCCGGTGCAGCCACTGTGGCAGAGACGGATACTGATGGGGGAGAGATGCGAAATGCCAAGGTACAGCGGCCTTATACTTTATGATGAGCGAGGGTTTCCTCTGCCGGGCAGCTCCAGATCAGGGCCTACTAACAGGGTTTGTGTTTTTTTGGATCTTTTTCTTAGAATTCCTTTTTGTTTGTTTAAGAATTTTGATCTGGAAGTTCAAAAATTGTGCTATGTTAATTTTTTTTTTTTGCTTTTTTCTTTCTTTTTATTTATTTATCTTTATGTGGTGATTTTAGTTAAGCAATTATATTAAGAGCATACAAAAATATAGGTTCATTGTATTTCAGCATACATAATATTTACAGAATGAGCATTATCTTTTAGCTGTTGTGACTTGTGAGCTTTCAAAGCCACAATCAACAAAACCTCCATTTGGCAGAGTACAAGACAAAAGGGATCAATCCTAAATTGTGATTCAAAAGGTTTACACTCAACAGTATTCTTAGCCATACTATAACTAGGAAAAGAGAGGAAACCTTTGTAATGTTGTAATGTTATCTTTCTGTTTGTGTAGGAAATCCGCGGAGCAACCAAGATTTCATTGAAGGATATCCTATAAATTAAGATGCTGCGGTTTAATTAGTTCATCAAAATAAGTGTGATTTTGTGGTTGACAATTTTGTAATTCAAATTAGCTTTTAGTTATCTTCTCATTACCTCTTTCAAAAGCACTCTAATTAGTCCTTTACTTTCTCTAAATCCATGAGCCGGATCGATCGGATCAATATAATTTATTATTTTTGTGTCATATATAATTATTGGATGAAACACATTCTGGATGTAAGGTTTTAACTTGAACGTCACTTGAAAGTAGGGGTGTTCATTGGTTTTGAACCGAACTAAATTAGTTTGGACCAAACGGTTTGGTTTTTTCTGTTTAATGGTTTGGTTCGATTTATTTTTTAAAACCGAATTATAACTAGGAGTGTTCATTAATTAGTTCGGTTCGGTTGAAACCAAACCGAACTAGACAAACCAAACTTATAATTTTGTTTCAAAAATAAAATCGAACCGAACCGATTTATCATTACAACTGAACCGAACTGAATAAAAGTTTTATTTCGGTTTGTTCGGTTCAAACCGAAATATATTACTTTTTTAATTTAAAGCAATTGTTTTGTAATAAACTGAAGTATATTAAGAACTAAACCGGAATATTGAGAAATAAACCGAAGTATTTGAAGCAATTAATTAAGAAATAAACCGGGACGGTCCGGATCAAATTCATAATATATAAAAGTTCGGTCGGTTTGATTATTTCGGTTTTAAAAATTTTCAAAACCGAACCGAACCGAACGAAGTTATAATTAGTTTTAAAAATCAAATTGAACTGAACCATTAAACTGAAAAACTGAGTTGTTTGGTCCAAACTAATTCGGTTCGGTTCAAAATCGACTAAACCGGACCCAATGAACACCCCTAATTATAATTTCTGTTCGGTTTAGAAATTTTCAAAACCGAAATAACCGAACCGACCGAACTTTTATATATTATGAATTTGGTCCGGACCACCCCAGTTTATTTCTTAATCAATTGCTTTAAATACTTCGGTTTATTTCTTAATATCTCGGTTTATTTCTTAATATCCTGGTTTATTTCTTAATATACTTCTATTTATTACAAAACAATTGCTTTAAATAAGATAATAATATATTTCAATTTGAATTGAACAAACCGAACAAACTGAAATAAAACTTTGGTTCGGTTCGGTACGATTGCAATGCTAAATTGGTTTGGTTCAGTTTTATTTTTGAAATCAAATTATAACTTTTGTTTGCCTAGTTCGATTCGGTTTCAACTGAACCGAACCGATGAACACCTAACGCATAAAAATTATTTCTACTAAGAGACGTTGTGTACTGTCTGGGCTCATTTATATAAGATTAAGGTCTTAAAAATTATTGAAAATAGCACATCAAAATCATTTGAACCCGTAACGCATAAAATTGAACTCAGTAATGAATATGTTATAAGTCATTAAATCTTATCACAAACAGTTAGTGTCATAGCAAAGAGGATCACAAAATCTTATCGCAAACACTCAGTTAGTAACCAGAGTTGCATAAAATTATTACATTACAAAAAAGTAACTATAGCCCTTTAATTGGGATTTGGGGGCATTTAAAACCGCCACTAAACCTTAGAAAAACACTACTAAAATAATGTTATTCAAATAGTAAAAATAGAATAATGGATGAGTATTGCTCTTTTTTTTAAGTTGGAGTTAGAATAATATTATTCTTGCATTATTCCGAAGAGTATAAATGTTGTAAGGAATAATATTATTTGAAAACTTGTAATGATGGATTGTAGCACAATAACAATGACAATGACAAGGTAATGATAATAATAATAATCACATAACAACAAGGACATCAACATTTAACAAACCATGATGACGACAATTAATGATAACATTAGTAGTAGGGCTTTTGAGTTTAAAGTTTATGATTCAAAATGTTATTTCTTTCTGGATGGACTGTGTTGTTAATTTTGACAAGCCAAGATAGAAGTTCTTCAATCTTAAATTTGTTGTTGGCTCTATTGAGCTAATTTGCACTGCATTAATTATTACGTCCATCGCTTTGGCGAAGAGTCCAATTCGTGATTTTTCAAGTAATTGGCTGAGGCCAATCCCTCCATCTTGACTTCCAATTTTGGTAGTCTTTCACTTGTGTGATAGAGAAGTTTTAGATAACAATGACCATTGAAATCAAAAGTAACAACTTTGCTAAGCATTCTAAAAAGGTTAGACATCTCAGCATCATTATTTAACTGGTGTTCAACAATTCCCCCTCTTGGTAAGGAAAGAAGCATCATTCGGCATGTTGATGAATTGTGATAAGAAGACCACATATGCAGTCATATCATTTCCAAGTTGGGGACATATTTGCTCAAACACAATTATATATATTCCTAAACAACCGATAGGTGTTGGGATCAATTAGTAAAACAAGTGATTTTGCATGATACCACTGCAGAATCCACATGATATCATTTCTTGATGATGTAGCTAGTCAGATCAATGTTTCATATAAATTTGTATTTTTCTTATCAGTATACTTTGTTTCAATGTGTTATAGAGCATATGGATAGAACTTTGTATTTTTTTTCCTTCATTAGATATTGTAATTTATTTAAGAATATAAATCAATACTATAATAGTAGTTTGGCTAATGTTAAAATTTTAAGCAGATTGCTACTGACCCTATGTTGTAGGGATATGTACTATCTGTAGGCAAAAATGAGTAGAGGTTAATTTGATTAGTTATATAATGAGTATTGCTTTTTTTTTTTTTTTTTTTGAGAAACTTGGCAGGTGTTGACAAGGATTGGCATTTAATTAATAACAAAGTTTACAACTGACATCGATTACATAAACTTCTATGTAGTCTTACATGTACACATTCTATATCTGTCTGTACACTTTACCGGTACTGATATGAATACCAGCAACCTTTAGCAGTATCTCAACCAGAATTGTACCTCTTGTGCAATTTTGTCCACCAAAACTTCTGGTGGTGCATGTTTTCCTCCAAAAATCCGTGCATTTCACTGCTTCCAAATGAACCATGTTGTGCATATAACCTACTTATTCCCATATATACTCATTGTCATTTTTTTTTTTTTTTTTTTTTCTGAAAGAAAGTCATTGTCATTCTTTTATTCTTTGATATGACAAGAGATAATCATACCTAATTACTGAAAGTAATTCTTGATAAGGGAATGTATGGTTGTAATTTTTGTTTTATGGAGAGTGATTAACCGAACTTTTAGAGGCAAGGATATTTTAATTTTTATTTTTATTTCATAAATTTGGAGGATTTAATTGTAATTTCACTTTTCTTTTCAATGCTCAGTTCTCATTAAGCTATGTTTCCTTTCCCAACAAACTATTGTATATTTCTGTAATTATAAATAAAATATAAGTTAGAAACTTCATTCATATCTACTTTGAAAAAAGAACTTACATAAAACCAGAACAAATATATCTCAGTATTTTGTGATATTGTACTGTGTATTAGAAATAAACTCAAATAGTTTTTGTTTAAATATAAAAACTCACATATGGCATCTGCATGTAAGGATGGGAAGCATATTCACCAAATTTAACTTCCCTATAATATGTTCGCTGGCCTAATGAACAGTACATAGGCGGAATTTTATATGCCCATTATTTGTCAAGAATTATTGCAGCGGGTCAAAAAATAAAGAAGTAAAACCAGAAAAGTTTGCACTATTGTTGGCCATAAAGTCATCATCGCGTGATACCAGAAAAGTTGTACTTCTCAGTTCTCATGATAATCGTCTGGCAGGTCAAATTAAGAGATTTATCATGAAAAAAAAAAAATTATGCACAGAAGAAACAGAGACCACAACCTTTCGGAAAAGATGGGTGAATGAACAGTGCAAGTTTGCAAGAACAAAGAAACGAAACAGGGGCAGAACTCAACTTTGAGTATGGGGGAGCTAACAGACTAAACATCATTATACTTAAAAAATATTACAATAAAAAAAAAAAATCTATAAAATATAAGATAATATGATTTTTCAATATATGATTTTATAAAAGTTACAATAATTAACAAACACCAATAAATGACATGTCTAACAAAAGAAACACAGCATATTCAACAATATATTTTTTTATATTATTTAAATTTAGATCTATGCTTTCCTAAAAGATCAAATTCTGCAATAATCTCATCTGAACTAATATTATTAGCTATTTCCTTCTCAATATAAAAAAGCATGCAATCTCTAAGAAACTCATCACCCATCTTGTTTCGAAGTCCAGTTTTAACGAGCTTCATGGATGAAAAAGCTCGTTCTGTAGTAGCAGTTGAGACAGGATATACATTAGATTTGCCACTTTCCACTAGTATGTGACATAAGTCGGCCAATGACGAGGAGTCTTTAAGAATTGAATGATTTCTCATGTCAATCTCATAATGTCGTAACTGACATTGTAATTGAGCTCTCTCTTGATTGCTAAAATCTGCTGGGTAAAATTTCTCTGCCAATTTACAAGCATTTTCAATACTAAAGGAGTTTACTTGTCTTGGGTCTAGACCAGCACTAAGGGTCAGAAGTTCAGTAGATTGCTCACTAAATCGATCATTTATCTCCTGTAATTGCTGATCTATTGTGGCATTAAATATGTCTACCCGATAATGATTTCTACAGTGGTATTATCTTTCTTGTTACGAGATCGAATTAAATCAACAAATCTTTTATTCATGTCAGAAATTTCAATCTTAAATTTTGTACAGAACAATTTTACCTGCTCCAAAAGAAATCAATTTTCTACTTTCAAAATATATAGAAAAATCATCAATAGAATGCTAATTTTATCTTTCTTATTTTAAATTTTTTCTAATCTCAAGAACTAGCCTTTGGTCTAGTGGCTAAGGCACATGATCTCTATGTGAGAGGTCATGAGTTCGAAACCTAGATGAGAAAAATCTTTTGTTATAATAACATTGGTATTAAAATAGTTGGGTGGCTTGACCTCCAATCTTTACTCAAAAAATTTTCTAATCTCACAAAGTAATTTGTTGTTTTCTAATCATCACTACCTTTTTTATATTTTCTATTCTTATAACTTCTATTTTATCTATTCTAAAATTACAAAACATTTTTCTTTTTTCAGTAACCATGCACAGTAATGTTGTGTATTTTCCTATTGTACTTTGTACCTTTTTATATTAAATAATAGAAGTTTTCATTTAGGCCACGTGATATGATAGATTCAAATAAAGTCAAATAGTCAATGTTACACTTATATATTATTATCACAGGGGAGACTAAGACATAAATCGGTTATAAAAAAAATGAAAATGTTAGAGTTTACTCAGCCACCTTTGGCTTGTACTACCTTCCGCCCCTGAAACAAAACCTACAATTTTTAACATCCGTCATTATAGAGTACGATATTACTACCAAGGAAGTTTGTGGGACTTGCCTCCAATAATTTTGGATTAGTTTCATATAAGAAATTTTGGAACGTTAATATTAGTTTGTGTTATGACTTATGGCTTACGTGTTTGTCGAGCTCATTTTCTATGAGATGAAGATGTTCAAAACTGTGAAAAGAAAAGAAAAGGTAACGCATCAAAATAATCTTATACTAAACGAACATGAAAAAAAGGGATCCACTTACACCATTTTTAGTGACACAAAATTATACCATCTATTTTAAAATTTTCAAAGTTCAAATAATCGATCCAAACCGTTCAACATGATCCCCATATTAAAATGTGCTTAGAGACCAAATTTTACATTTTTTTTGAATATTTTTACTATTTATTAAGTATTTTACAAAATCGTTGTTTTTAGACCATTGAATTTTTGTACCCATCTTAATAAATAGTAAAAAAAAAAAAATGTAAAATTTGATTTGCAAGCACATTATAATATATCTAACATGTTGAACGGTTTAAATCGACTGTTTGAACTTTAAAAATGGATAGTGTAATTTTGTGTCACCAAAAAATGGTGTAAGTGATCCCTCCTCCATTATATATATATATATATATATATATATATATATTTTAAAGTAAACATTTGTTTGACGAATATATCAATATTAGTACGTGGTTCAAATTTTCATTTGAAGCTTATTGAACTATTTTTTGAAGTTAAATTCACAACCTCATTGATAAGCTTATAAGTATATTAGCTTCAATCATTAATTATTCAGTAATTGTAGCATTTTTCTTAGATATCCATGTTATTCCATATGCAAACTAAGCACTAAACACCTCATTAAATCAATGTAAGTACAGTTTCCAGCACTTGGCAAGAGTAGATATGTCATAGAATCCATATCGTAACAGAATATTTCTATATGGATCACAGTCGTCTGATCGAAATCCGGGCCAATCTGGTCTGAGAGTTGTGCGGATGATGATTGGACGGTCCAGATCCAAACAGAAATATTCTGTCACCTTAGGTGATACAAATTCATATGTCATATCCGTTTTCACAGAAAGACTTCAAAAGGCCCAAATGCCTAAACAATTGATTTATCATAAGGCTTGCAATTACATTAACCTACTCAAATCAAGTATACAATTAGCTTTTCCTAAAGGATTATTATACCTCAACGAGGAAGATGTAGCACAACAAACTTTGCTAATGTATAGATTTGGGTTTTTCTTTTCTGGGTTAGTATCGCATTAATCAAAGTTTTCTTATCTATGGACCGTAAAATTCTGGGCCTATAATAATTATAATAAGCGCTGGTCTTGAACCGCATTGAAAAGAAATTATTGCATCTTAATTTTGTATTTTTTTTTTTTCCTTGTCTCAGTCTGCAAGTATCTGTTTTTATTTTCTTAATTTTTTTGACATTGAGATTTTACAAAATGAACTATCCATGACATTGGGCCCAATGAACCCGATAGTGACTACTGCTAAACGGGAACTCAATGACGGGCTTTGATAAGAAAGATTAAAGATGGCCCACATGGCAGTCTCCGTCAAAACGGTCTCTGCCATGGTTAATTTCTCGGTTCTCCTCGTACAACCTGGTGTTGCTATCGCAGACGGTACGATGGCCCCATTTATGTGACTCGTGTTCGTGCTTCTTGATTTATATGGCGCTAATTGATCCACGCTTCCCTTCTCGGTACTTTGATTTCTTTATCTATTTCTGGTATTTTTTACTTCTACTCTGATAAAGTGATAAGTCTAGGTCGGTTTCAGACATCGCTTTTGTTGTGTCTGTGTCGAGTGTCGTCAGATCAAAATAATAATAGATCTCAAAGCTACCAATGACAGCACGAAAAAAAAAGGAGAAAACAATCTCACAGAAACGCTAATGATAGATCAATTCAAAATTAGGTGAATACTGTTAAAATATAGTTTAGACTTTAGAATTTGACTGATTTGAAGATTTTATCTGTTTTGGATTTGACGGAAAATCTTGGAATTATAAAATTGGGATTCATTTCGCAATTAGAAAATCTTGGAATTATGGCAATGCTTATTGTCAGTGAGTTACTTTGCATTCCGTAGTACCAGATAACATAGTAACAGTGTTTGTAGTGGCAATGTCAGGCCATTCCATTTTCAATTAACCAAAAAATAACTGGCGACAAACAGCCAAACAGGCAACCTCATCAGGCTTTCCCTTGTTGATCGTTTTAGATTCAATCTTAGTTAATTTGTCTTGTTATCAGGTCTCTTTGTTTCGGCTGTTTTAGGTATTGCATTAGTTTGGTTAGGTTATTTGTTTTATTCATTCTTGTTTATGGATCTCAGGTCGAGGTCATTTGATTTTGAGGGATCGTGTCAGTTGTCACTCAGGTTCAGGTTTTGATTAGTTGGGCTAGGAATTGGGATTAATGTCATTTTCAATCTTTTTTTTTAAAGTATCCTGATGGAATGGACTCAGAGGTGCCACTGAGTTTTCTCAGTACAGCGAACACTGGACTGGTTCAGGTTTCAGGTTTTGGGTTACAGTTCACTCAGATTTCGGGTTGCTTGGGTTCATTTTTTGTTGGGCTTTGGTCTATAATATAATGGTTTTATCAGATTCAGATTTGGTTGTTGACAGAAGTAAACATAACATGAAGGTTTGATATATACCTTGATTCAATTTATCTTTTCTCTGTTCTTTTTTTATATATCAAAATTTTGTCTACTTGACTACTCCTACCTGTGCGAATTTACTGATAACACCATTATATAAAGCCATTTACTGAGAGCTTTACAGGGAACCAGAGGAGAACTTTAAGAAATGAATTACCACTTAGGTAGTACATATAGTCAGGGGAGCATGAGAACTTTAAGAAATGAATTACCACTTAGGTGTTACATATAGTCACATTCCAATTGAATGAAAAAAAAAAATTAAAAGATTTTTTAATTTTTGGGTTAGACAGATAGTTGTCTGATTAATTCTAGGCAATATTTCAATAGATGGTTTTTTAAAAATGGCATGTATTCAAGTTGAGATAATTGTAGGTGACTTGGTATCCTCTATTTATTTGCAAAATGGCTGTGATAATGTATTGTGTTGAAATCAATTAGTGGAGCCAACTTTTTTTCTTATAAATATAGTGGGTATAGAGGAGCCAACTATATTTGGAAGTATTTATTTATTTGACATTAATAGTATTGGAGAAATATGTTTACAATGGAATGGTTAGATACACTTTCATTTTCTTAGTTTATTTTACTTATTATATCCCTTGTTATATCATAAGTATGTGTGGAGTCCCATGCTACTGTTACAAGGGCAAAGTTATATGTTTGATGGGCCAATTATCCTTTTTTATTTTATTATTTTTAAGAATTATTCTTGCACCCATGTTTTGCATCCCTTATTAGCACTCCAAAAGTATTTATAGTTTTATACTAATATACACAACATTAATATCTGAACTCACGAGTGTTTATACCTAGTATACAAGGTGTTTATCACCTTTTCAATTCTGAATGACAATTTGGAAGTTCCAAGTTAAAAAAAAGTATGTCAAGTATGAGGTATATATTTTTATTCCTAGATAGTATTCAGTTTCAGAGTTTTTAATTCCTACTAATATGAGGTATAACTTTTTTAGCATCAAGTATAAACATTTTATGAAGAATATATACAAAACACATATGCTGGTAAGAAATTAATATAAGAAGGTGCAGTTATGACTCTTCTAATTTTAATTAGGTGTTAATAAATTGCAGCTCATAATAGTCTAGGAGTTGACAATGTTTGTCACAGGCTGCACTTTATTAACCTTTCAAAAAAGAGGTGGCTACTTTATTGGTTGCATTGATTCAAGGTGTTAGCATAACCAATAAATGATGAAGTAAGAGGACTTAATAGCTGAAGGTCATTGAAAGAGACAATTTGATGTACCTAACAGACATAATTAACTGGCATGCTAAATGCATTTATAAATTAAAATTTTAGGCACGTGTAATGGCTTAATGGTGGCTACTCTGTCTCTCTCATTACAATTTTTCAGTCCACATCAAAGTGCAATTTGCTTCTACATTTCATTCTTTTTTTTAACCAATGTTCCATGGCAATAATAAGCCGGATGCCTGTAAATATATATTAAATTTGTTGTAGTTTCTGAAGTTGCAGTAAATTTATTCTGAAGCAAAATTCTATATAAATTAATATATATTTCATTGTTGTATATATTTTCTGAAGTTGAATTTAAGCCTTTTTTTTAATCATTATTGTTCCTTTCTAACTCATATATACCGTTTAGGAAATGTAAATGTTTTTTGTGATGAAAAAAAAATATGAGCCATGGAAAAATTGCATGTTGAACTAGTCTACACTCGTGTGATTCCTTCTAGAGCTTCTACAAGAGCTAAGTCAGGGCCAGTGCACCTAAAATTCGCTTTCTTGAAGTTCCATACCATACCATGAACAGCAGATATCTAAGCGACAATGACATGCAAACGAAATTTGGTATTTTCTCTATTAAAAATTTAAAATGTGGGACATAAGTTAAACACTGTATATAGAATAGTCAATTAAAAGTGGAAATACAGTACAAGTCATTGCCTTCTGTCCCAATTCTTTCCCAAGATAAAAAAAAAAAAAAAAAACTTGGTCAAGATTAAGAAAACTAAGGCATTGGATACCACTCCCTATTTTACAAAAGAAAATTTTCTGGAATTCAAAGAAAAAAAAATCCAGTAGCGACAAATCATTTTTGACAATCAAAATTTGGCTATTTTGTACCATATGAACAAACCTAGACATGGTGATTGAAAGGCTCACCAAACAAAAGGTGTGAGACGTGTGCTCTGTCAAGTCAATTAACGCTTAAAATGCGTGGCCCATGCAGGAACGCACGCGCTTAAATTCAAGCGTTTTTCCTCTTATTTACACTTTCAATCCAAAAAGATTGCATTCCGAGGTTTATGTGCATTAGATTGACAGTGACTACCAATTAATATGGAGAAAGTATAGAGATGAGAAATAATGGAAAAGGTGATATGTTATGTGTTGCGTTTAAACGAAGGGTTAAAACCAACTACCTTGGTGGGTACCACTAAGATATTGAGTGTTAGGAGGTTATAATTTGATTTGATTGCTTAATTGTTATACTTATATGTCCTCACTAGTATATAAAATATTAGACTTGATAAACAAGTGTCATATGCAGATTTAAATATATATGTCGTAATGTAAATTAAATAACAATATCTGATTTCTTTTGTTGAACGAGAAATAATATATCTCTACAAATAGGCATTGGGCCGTTGGGGCACGAATATTGTTGCTATTATTAGAATTTTAAATTTTTTAAAATACACTAAAGTACGAATATGAGACGTACAAGTCTATTTATTTTCGTTTTTTTTAGCAAAAAGAAAAGCAATCTCTTTTGTTTTTTAATATTCTTTTTTTTTTTCTTTTGGTCCAATATATAATTTTTTTTGTCCTTTGTTGTCCCATGCATTTTTTTTTAATATTATCTTAAAAGATATTAGTTGCAGGATTATTGTAATTTTTTATGTGGTCACTGTCAACCCAACTATAAAATTAGGAGAGCTAGGGACCAAATCAAATAATTATACAAGCATCCATTGTTAAGCTTAAAACGAAGTATATATATAATAATATATATATATATATATATATTCAGATTGATTTAGCATTTATTTCCTGAAAGTTATTTGAAAAAGCTAGATTGTGATGATACACTTACCAAAAATGAATAATCTTTTGAACAAATTGTAATCCACCTCTAATTAGATAACCTGCTACTGGTTAAAAAAAATTCATAACATTTTATTAAGATATAATCTTGCGCTTTTCACCACAGTAATGATTCATTATTTATTTATTTTTAAGAAAAATCATACACAAATATCAATGTTGGTCTCCAACCATCCATCTAATTTTTACCATTGCAGGTTAACTAATCCACTATTAAACATCATCATTAGGCAAAGAATTTGGCGCTGAACCAAAATATCTTGAGATCTGTATAAAATAAGATCAGTGTAGCCTTCTCCATTTCTTACAATTAACAATAATAATACAACAACAACAACATCAACAACATTAATGGTAATAATATTATTTAAATAAGCTTGCCTTACTGCATAGATTGGGATAAATAATAGTAACAGATGGGTCACGTGCAGAATTTTAAGTGCCAAAGGAAATGAAATGGGCATCAGTGATTTCCAGTTGGCAATAGCTAAAATAATAAAAGAAAGTTTGTAAGAGATCCTGTGTAGGGGTGTGAACGGCTATGGTAAGAGTCAGGTGGGAGTATTTTTAGACTTGTATCCGTTACATTATCTATATTCATACTCTATCATTATCCGCTATAAATTATTTTACCTATATTTTATTCTTACTCATTATAGTTGCTGGATAATTGTAGTGGATAAATAACAGATAATACTAATATAATAATTATTTTTATTATTTAAAATTATGATTATGCTAATCACAAGTAAACCAATTAAAATACTCTTTCAATACTTATTAACGAGGAGGGTTTTAATGCACTCAAAATTATATGCTCCAATTTGCACCCAATTCTTTATCTTCATTTTCAAAGTCTGAACAGTCCATCCGAATCGATCAACATGACCTTCATAATAAAATATGTTGGAGACCAAATTTTATAGTTTTTAGAATTTTGGGTGCATTGGAACCCTCCTCCTTATTAATATATATATATATATATATATATATATATATATATATTTATATATATATATATATCGGATATACGGGTACATATATATAGACTATATATATATATACATTATATATTATTTTATAATTATCGATCGTACCCTTACCAGTTTTGATATAACGGAAAAAAATCTTTACGCGTACCTGTACCCAATAAGTTTACAAAAAAAAAAATCTTACACTTATCCGTCTTATTAGATACAGTAAGAGTCAGGTAAATGGATAGAAGAGTGCCATTGACACCTCCAATTCTGCGTGAATTTTAAAATAAAATAACGGTGAATCTATATTGTAAGAGAGAGAGAATTATTTTGATATTAGTTTACACCCCTCATTTTGGAAATCAAAATTACCGTCATGTTAATTATATGTTGAATGGAAGAATTAACATTTGATCTAATGACAAAGACACATGATATTTATGTGAGAAGTTATGAGTTCGAAATTCAGATGAAATTTTTTTTTGTTGTAATAACAAGTGAATTAAATAGTTGATAACTTGACCTCTATCTTTACTCAAAAAAAATTATATGTTAAATGGATGAAAATGTGAACAATAAACTTTGTATGAACGGCTTCTTTATGTCATGAAAGATAACAAAGAATTCTTCCTTGAACAACCATTTCCCCTCCTCATACGTTCACACTCAGCACATGAGACAGCATAGAAAGGGCAAAAAAAGAGAGGAAAAATAAAGAAAAGAAAAATGGATTTCATCAAAATATCAAAAGCAAGAAGATAAGAAAGTGCAAAAGTAAACTGCCAACTAGAGTAGACAGGGATAACCAAATAATAATCTTATATTCAATTCCTTTCTTCTCTTTAACAAATCACTGTTACAATCAGAAACAGTACAATTTTTTTTACATTGACCACCCTCTAAACAATCATTATTACTACTAACAAAGTCACAGCCATGTGAATTAAACTGGAATCCCTCTGTTTCCATGTGACCCCCACACAAATTAACCTCTTCACCACCAGCACTACTTGCAGTAGTAGCAGCATCAGTAACAAATGCATCTTCACTTTTACATCTTACCATGATCCAATCTCCATCGTTGCTCCAATCGAGCCCCGCAACAGTCCCGCCGGCAAGCATCCTGAACCTCTCGACTGATTCTAATTCCACATCGAGTGTCAGAGACTCCCAAATTCCCTGATCAAGGATGCTCTTAGGAGACACCCACAATTCAATTGCACCTTTTTCTGATGCCGAATTCTCTGACGAGGTGACAAATGGATGGTTAATTAACTGCTCGGCCGACCACCTCTTGTCAGGGTCTCTAATCAAACACTTTGATAGAAAATCCTTCGCTTCTTCTGAAATCCAATTTGGTTCCACCGGTACGTCAGAGGAATAACCAATATGGTGAAGAACTGAGACCGGGTCCGAAAATCCGGTCCAAGGAGCGCCTCCACCCACCATCTCAAGGACCGTGCAACCAAGGGCCCACATGTCAGCTGGTGCCCCCTGATCCTCCCCTCTTGCCACCTCTGGGGCCATGTACATCGGTGTACCCCTTATCTGAGAACCAGTAAATTCGCAAAATTCACTCCTTGCACATCCGAAATCCGCAATTTTGGCGCGGCCGTCAGACCCGATAAGCACATTTTGGGCTTTGATGTCACAATGTACAATACCTATATCATGTAGGTACACCAATCCAGAGAGAATTTCAAATGTGCGAGACCGAACAGAGGATTCAGTGAGCCGGCCATGCTGTCTCTTGACCTCGTCAGCAAGGGACCCACCAGGAGCATATTCCAAGAATATATTGTAGCACAATTGCTTAGTACAAGGATCGTCGGAGATGTCAGAGCCGAGGTAGGAGATGATAAAGGGGGAATCAAGAGAAGAAAGGATGCTCTGTTCTCTTCTGAGCACCTCAGCTCGGCATAATGGAACTGATTTAACTGCAACTGATTCCCCAGAAGTGTAATTGGTTGCAATTGAGACGGTTGCAAACGAGCCACAGCCGATTATGCCTCCTCGGCGCCATTTTTTTATATCCATTTTTCAGGTAGGAAGAGAGAGAGAGAGAATAATTGTGGGTTTCTCTCTCTGTCTCTGCTTTTTGTTCTTTATTTGTGAGTTTGATTACGGTTGCGACGATGGAGAATGCACAAGCGCGCACTTATATTATATACTACCGAGAGTCTTGGCTTGGTGGTAAAGTTTTTTCGCTGCCGAAAGCAGGTAAATAGTTGGTGCACCAGGTCGAGAAGCCATATTTGTGCACCGAGTTCATAAATATAAGAGTCAAGATTACGAGATAAATTTGGGATACTGACAACGTATCCAAAGAAAAGATACGACGATGAAGCATCTCAACTTCACAAGAGGGATTAGAATTTACTGATCTTGTGTTTGTGGAGATGCGAAAGAAATAATTTTTGCGGTGGTGGGTCCCACAGCCAACCGTACAAGAATTGCTCTGCCTTTGCGCGGATTCGTATCCTCCCAGGTACTGTAGAGAATTACTCTCACTTTACGGTTTGGGATTCGGGCTAGCATTATTTGGCATTGAGATTCGTGCCAAGTTAAAATGAACGCTCCAGATCTACTAGTTGTCTTTGCGCAGTCCGAAGCTCATAAATCTGTCATTGCTGGATCTTCTAAACTTGTAGGCCCGGTGCGAATCAATGTTGCAACAAACGGCTACCTATACCCAATTATTATGATCTCAGCGTCATATATATATATATATATAGCAAGTGTATGCATTGACATATTCTTATTAGAGTCAATGGTACTATTTGGTACTATGCATATACGATTTGGTCTGTAATACTGATTAATATTTTTATTTTCAAAATTTTATAGGTTAATTCAAACCATTCAATATAATTTTCATATAAATATGCATTTGCATACTAAATTTTAAATTAAAAAAAATTTACTATTTTTTAAGATAGATAGAAAATCAGTGTTATTAGATGGTCTAGAATTTTTAGTTCAAGTGATTTTCTATCTATTAAAAAAAATTCTAAAAAATTAAAATTCGGTCTGTAAGTACATATTCGTATGGGAATCATATTGAACGGTTCAGATCGACTGTTAGAATTTTGAGAACAAAAATATTGATCTATATTACAGACCAACTCGTGATATGCATAGTACCATAGACTCACTCTTCTTATTAATCTCTATATAATGAAATCGTAATAGATAATTCATATTAGATAAAACAAATACATTTTTGTTAAACTAATTGTGTATATCACAATAAAATTAACATGATCACATAATTATTCATAAAATTTTGTTTTACCAACAACATAATGATTAGTCAATTAACCATATCCAGTCCATTTTTTTAGTGTATTGACTCAAGTATAAGAATTTGTAGGCAATATTATCCAACAGAATTATTTTTCAAAGTTGTTTGTTAGGTGTCTCATTTGTATTTAAAATGTCATCCAAGTTCCAACACAAATTTCATGTTAAAACTCAACTCTTAATTAATATAAAGGGAAATTATAATTTCAAACTATAAGAATCAAAAATACAATGGAGATTATTTAAATTTTTTCATATTAAAAATATGAGTTAATTTTACAGTATTCATGACATATTGGGAAACATATTTAGATTGGACTTGATGTTTTTTTCCCCTTTTTTACCGTTGGTCCCTCTCCTCTCTTATATTTTATTTGTCAAATTCATTACTCTTTTGAGTTCATCGTTGGAAGTGTTTTAGAAAAACAATATATAAACATTTTTTTTCTTTTTTTTATGAACTTTTACTTATTTTAATTGTTTTTTAATTTTTATTACAAGTTTGCAATGTTACAATATTTATTTCATTAAATTATAATTAATTGTTAATAAGGAAATGAATACTTACATAAAGTTCTTCAAAATAAAATTATAATTTTTCACAATAATTTTCATGGGAAAACCAAAGAGTTATATTTAGTTATTTACAAATTCTCATTATCAACTATACACATTTTTATGTGTTTGAGTGTCTACAAAATTTATAAGTTTATGACCGTGAGATCTCATACTGCATTGTACCGTTTTATAAATATATGTTACAAGTCATTACTTACTATAATTTAATTTCTTTGATGGAACCCATTATACGCCAGTTAGTCTTAATAGGGGACCGTAGGCGTAAAGAATCTTAATATGTTTCTTTCACGTGGCCACCCAACTTCTCTAATAAACTTATTTTAATATCTGGACTCTCTAGGAAGGAATTGTATATATGCCGCAAGGAAAAGCAGTGACAATAGCCAAAAACCAATTTGTAATCGCTAATGATGCGCTTTTTTTTTTAAACTATTATTAGCAATTTAGCATAACATAATGCAACTATTTTCTTAGATGATAATAAATATGGATATATTTGGTTGGGTTCAGAATAGACTATTTTTGGAATTAGACTATTTGAAATAGTTTATTCGGTGTTTGATGGGTTAGAATAGTTAGAATAGGAAATTGAAACTTTTTTTCTCGCATGCTTAATTATACAGTTAATAGAAGACATAATTGAGGCATTTAATCCAAGGACCAACTTTACATGATAGCAGCTGCGCCGACAAATCCATAGAGATTGGAAATCTTTGGATTAAAGGGAATGGAGGAATATGCCTGGTACTATTCCAGCCACAACCCTGCCTTTGCAGCCCTCCAATTCAATCCATCATCCTATTATTCTCTCCAAAAGAAAGGTATCGTTTGTGGCCTTGTGGTGTGGGTGAACCTATTGTCCCACCTGATCTGTAGTAATCCGTGTAGCGGATCGCTTTATTGAACTTTGAAAGTGTATATTTCTTTAAAATAGTAACAAACAAGTAAGGAGAACTAAAACAAAATCTAACCCAGATTTAACATGAATGTATACCGACTCCAGCGAATTCACATTCTCTGAGATATCTCATATGTTGCGTGACTTTTTGGAAAATCTTAACTGTTCAAATATGTTCTGCACGAATCTCAGAGCTCAAATAATACTGATCCCTGTGCTATCCCTGAATAGACACTGGACACATCAGTCACGCAAAATATGAGATATCTCCCCGAATAGACACCGGACACATCAGTCACGCAAAATATGAGATATCTCAGAGGATACGTACTCGATTGGGGCAGGGTTAATGAACTCACTGTTACACCAAATTGGTCGAGTGTATATCCTCTGAGATATCTCAATTTTTGCGTGACCGACGTGTCCGGTGCCTATTCGGGGGGATGTAGGGGGGCAGTATTATTCGTGCTTTGAGATTCGTGCATAATGTATTTGAACGATTGAGATATTCCAAAAAGTCACACAAAGTTTGAGATATCTCAGAAGATGCGAATTCAAATTGGCCTAGTTGGGTTATAAAGAAAAGGAAATGAGAGAAAATATTTGTTTGGTTTAGAAATTAAGGTGAGCTAACAGGATCCAAAATTTCTGGGGAATATTCTCATTAAAATTTACTGTAACTATATGAATTATTCCTGTTCCTGCCCCACTGAAATCAATGGTGAGCAATATTTTGGGATCCATAACAGCGGAATTTTCCTTCTTTTCTTTTTTGTCACAGGCTTATAGGTCTCATTAATTAACTTTCTATGATAATTAATTTGTTGTGGTGACACCTTCCTTTGCAAGCGAAGGGATAGAATCTATAAAGGCTCAAGGATGCGTGTAAGCTAACAACGATTGATCGGGTCCTTTTAGAATAGAGATAATGTTTCCTCGTCTCTTTTTTTATTTTTCTTCTTTTCCTAGCTAATTATGATGCTTTCTTAAGATCGACGCTCTAGCTACTATGCACAGCATGATTTGCTAAAGATTTTTTCAAGCAAGCTGATTTAAAAATTAATGACACCAGTCTCAAGAGTAATAAATTAATTGTTGAACAATAAATTCATATATTTAGTCACGCAAGTATAAAAAATAATTTCTTTCTTTCTTTTCCCCTATATATATAGCACAAAAAGACATGAAATTCCCTAAATATTATATGATAAAATATTTTTTATATTAAAGATTCTTGGTACACTTCAGCATATTTTAGATATTATTTCTGAGAATTAAACATGTCTCTCTCTAGAGAGAGGCTAAAACTCGTGTCACAACACTAAGGCTAAGCCCATAGTTCTATATGACAAAACATTTTTATAGTACAATTTATAAATCTAATTCTATTGTCTGAACTTCTTGTAGTTTTCGCTTAACAAAAAAGAATAACGGCTAGACTATTTTTTTATTCTCAGAAAAATATTTCAATCAAATTATTGTATTTAATCTTGCTCTATGGTCATTAAAACTTCTAACAATCATTATGTCCCTATCAAATTTTCAAAATTGCTTATACTTTTGTTGAAACTGAAAGATCTTTCAGACTTCCTCTCTTTTGGTTTATTTAGAATAAATTATATTATAATTTATTAATAATAAAAGTCGAAAGTTTAGACTCCTTCCATTCAATTGTCAGCATTCATTCCATATAATTCTTCACTTAATCATGGAATAAATTATGTGTTATTTCTCTGTGTATTTTGGGTTTATTTACGTCAGGATAAAACGGTAATTCTAATCTTCAGCAAGGGATTACGAAGGAATAAGTAATCTTTTCATCAAAATAATACTAATCAAATGAAAGAAGAGAAATATACAGGGTTTTAATTTTGATGGGAATTTTTTTTTTACGTTTTAATGAAGATTATGAAATATTAAAAGTTTTGCTTTTGACGGAGACATACATAATTAATTTTAAAAAATATATATAAATTCCATCTTTCGGTGACGATTTTACATAATAATAAGTAATAACAGACGTCATATCCAAGGAATGCACACTTGGTCGTATGTAGCTGCTCCTCTATATGATTCATTTAACAATATGAGTCTCTACCTGGCTTTCAAAAAAAAAAATGAAATTTTCACTTTTTACTGTTTATAACCTTCTGTATACCATCGATCATATTGGGGCCAGCAACATGTACCTTCTTTAAATTTATACGCAATTTGCTACTCAACTTGAAACATTATTATGTAGTTGGTACTTGGGACAGATTTATGTACAATGTGTTGTTCCATAGCTGGATTAATAATATATATTGACCGAGATCCAATGTCAGAAGTATATAGCAAAACATTTATATTGTTAAAAAAAATATTAGTATTATAAATTTTAGAGTTTTTTTTTTATTTAGAAATTATAACCTAAATATTAAATAAACCAGCCAATGGGGCAAAAAATCAATAAAAATGGCCTACACCGGTTTCCCAAACCGGTGTGGCATCTCTTACCGGATTGGGAATCCGGTGCGAAATTTCTACTCGCCACGGCGCGCACGCACGTACACAAGAAATATCCACACCGGTTTTCCAATCCGGTGGGGAAAAAAAGAAAGGAGGAAAGGAGAGGAAACAGAGACGCGATTCGGGGAAAAATTCGGACATTTTTTATTATAACTAAAAATTAAATAATATAATAATAATAATCAAACTGCACAAATATTTTCACTCATAATATTTGCCAAAATCATTATATTGTGTGTTATTAGAAAAAGAAAACTTTCGTAGAAGTGTCAATTTTTTTTTAAAATGATTTAATAAGAAACATCATTTAAAATATTTTTCTAAAAATCGTGCATAATAATATTAATAACATCATTTAAAAAATATTATTAATTATTTAAAAAAATTGTATTAAAATGATTTGAAAATTTTCTAAAACTTTAAACGGCCATAACTTTTGCTAGGAGTCGGATTGACGCGTTGACGTCAATTCGGAAAGGGAGGAGGAGACGGTGGCGGCCGTCACCCGGGGTTTACCGGGTATCGGAAAATCGATCGTCAAAACGTCGTTTAGTGCCTCAAAATTAAGTTTAAGGTTTTTAGTGTCTCAATTGAATTTTTTATGTTAAAAAATACTTTTCGCAGAAATGCATGCGGAGTGCATTGCCACGGGGAGTCCTATAAATTATATATTTTTTATCCAATTTCAAGAAACTATCAATTTTTTTGGTTATGAACATAATTATCATCATCGTATTAAAAAAAAAAGTAAGGTGTAAACGTCCCATTGGGGGCGGGTTGCTTGGTTATTAATAAAAATCTGGAAAAAATTTAGCCGCAGGATTCCCAATGTGCTGTTTTTGGTTTTCGTGGCGAGTCCCTGGTGGGAAAATGGGTCCCGGGTGAGAATTTTCTACACCCCGTGTTGGGGTTTTCCCACCGGTTTGGGACGTGTGGCTTTTATTGATTTTTGGCTTGGGTTTATTTGATTTTTAGGTTTAATTTCTAAAAAAAAAATCTAAATTTTAAGTTGTCCAACTAATTATAGGAAAAAAAAAATGTATAAAGTCTCATCATTATTGGGACTTGGGAGCAACTTGGGTCCGATGCCCATCGGACTCAAATTGAGTTCGATGGGTTCTATAACCGTCCGATTTGCTTTAAAATCTGCGTGTGTTGTTTTAATATCCGTATGTGTTCGCTTTAATATCCGTGCTTATAGATTTTAAAGAGGATCAGACGGTTATGGAACCCATCGAACTCAGTTTGAGTTTCATGGCCCAATGCTCCCATCATTATTAATATACGTATATATAAATTTCAATTTTTTATATTTTATGTTTCATATCGTTGTTATTATCAAATTAAGAAACTTTAAAAAATTCCTATCTCTTTGGATAAAATAGGGGAATAAGGATGAGGGGAAGATAGAGCGGAGAAAAAAAAAATATGAATGTAGATAATTTTACAAGACTTGGTGGACAGAGATAAATAAAGAGAATTATTCCATTTATGTTTCAAAATTTATTTTCTCTCAATTTAAATGATAACATTCTAAACTTCGTCTTTGTTTTTTTTGTTTTTTTTTTTTTTTTTATTGCCTTTCTTTTCTTTTTAACTCGGGTAGCAAAATAACCGAATATTTTTTTACCATCTTTGAAAAGAAAAAAAAAGCCCAATATTCACTATTTAAAAAAAAAAAAATCAAAATTACTAGGCCCACATATTATAGCTGCGTAATCAGCATGTTAATAACGCAGTTATAATCTGCAGATCTGGTAAATATGAAATTTCAAAAAGAAATGGTTGAAAGATTTTTTTTTTCTCAAAGAGGGGAAAAATTAGTAGTGAAAACAGAGCAGATATTGAGTGGATATCAGACATATCAGACGGATACGATTACGGATCCGAATCAGATCAAATATTTAATAAAATAATATTAAAATATTAAAATTCATAATATTTATTTAATTATAATGGTGAATAACACAAATTTTTTATAATATATATTAAAATATATGGTATATATCTACTATTCGGATACCGATAATTGAAACGTAAAATCATATCAGTATTTTTATCCACACAAATATTCAAATATCGGATATCAACATTTAAGTTTTCATATCCATACCGTTTTCAATCCTAGAAAAAATAATCGGGCAAAACATCAGTAGCAATTAAAATTTAATTCTTTCCACTGACAAACAGCTCCTATTTGCTATTTCTTGTATGCCAACTATACCATCTCTTTCACCCCAAAAGTTTCTCTTTTGATAGCCCCAAAAAGATTCCCACATGACATATGTCACCTCCGCATAATCACGTGAAAAGATCCCCATTAAAATTAGCACTAATCATTGGTAACAATTAACAACTAGTACTCATATGATTCCAATGATAATTGATGATTAATAAAATATTAACCTAGATTTAGATGATGAGTGACGTCTAGTGATACCGGATGCAATGTCATACACTCATACTCCAGTTAGCTCACCAGAAACCAGAAAGCAACAAAAATATCAACTGAGCATTCTAATTTCTACAATTCTCCTAATTGTATAAAGTAAAGTATTTTGGTACCATCTAACCCAACAACCTAATAACGGTTTCAATTCCTCTATTTTGAATTTTTTTATTTCAATTTCCTTTTTCTGGTTTTTTGTCCTTTGCAAAGTTACATGTACAAGACAACAAATATGAATCATATTTATTTTCCACACTTAGTAGCCGCTACCAAGTCTTTTAAAAAAAACATAAATTGATAAATTGACCTCGGAGTTTGGGGGAGGAGGGGAACTGAACCTCCTGCCTTCTGTGGGCAAGAATTTTTTGCTACTAAAGTCACTGAATCGTGGATCCACAGTAAGTCCAGAACAAAATTATTTCTCATTATTTAAATGTCAAAATCAATTCCAGACCTATATGTTAGTGACTTTAGGAACATAAAATTTCTACCCGCAGAGAGTCAAGTCATCAATGGAACCAAAAAAAACTCAGCCAATAATGCATTGTATATAAAATTAAAAGCGAAGTATATACACATTATCATGATAAGTGTGAACTTTATAAAAAAATAAATTTGCATATATTTTCTACTTTAAACCTTTTGACATATTACCCACTAAAATGGTGTGTTCCCATTGGTTGACGAGTTGAAACGAAATTTTGTAGCGGGTCAAATGATTTTCTCACGGAAAAACTGTAAATATTATGATTAAAAAAAAAAGAGTCCGGCAATAATTATGATTCATGGAGTTGATGATTTTTGAGCTGAATACATATATAATATATTAAAGGGTATATAATGAAATTAGTTTGCATAATAAAATGAAAAGACACATGTTATGGAATCTGACAGGTGAAATTGGTAACGACTAAATTAAGGAAATAAATCTGCTGCAATCCAAAGGAATTGCAGAATTTCTATTATTTCAAATCAATTTTTTTTTTTAAATATACGAATCTCAAAACAAATAAAAAGTTGAATTTAAAATAACAGCGCTACAATTCCTTTGAATCACAACAGATTTATTTCCCTTTTTTTTGGATAAAAGGCTTTTTTGTCTGTTTCATTAAAGAAACCAAATCAGTACAACCATAGCAAAAAAACACAAAAATAGCTTTTGTCTCTAGTCTATATTCACCAGATAACAAAACAAAACAAAACAAAAAAAAACGCATGCAAAAAAAAAAACTATATAGTCCTATTACCAGTATAGTAAAATTCTAATATAGCACTCTAGTAAAGTTTGTCAGTACTACAAAATAATATGATCCAGAGTAATGAAAATCATCTTCTTCTTTTACTGGGTATTAGCAGAAGGGGTCAGGAGGAGGGTGATGATATTAAACTACTAAATTTTTTATTAACACAATATTATCAAAATATTTTACTATATAGACAATTTTACCCTTCATTAAGTGTTTCTATTAAAACTGATTCTCTCTCCTATAATACCACATAATCTTTTTTTTTTCTTAAAAGTAGTTATATTTTACGAAACATGTTATTTCTGTTTAAAAATTTATTTCTCGGTCATATAGTATTATGGGATTTAATTCTTTCCTTACAAGTTAGATTCACGTAATAAATATTCTTTATTTATTTTCATTGAATCTTTAAGATTTTGTAAGGAAATACAACAGTGAATGATTTCATTATATTGTTAAAATATATTATCATTGTATATATCAATTTTATTTTATCCAACTTCACAACTTTTTTAAACAATCTACTATAAAAAAATTTATCAATTAACATTTTATTTTTTTTGCACAAAAATAACTAAAAAAATGACATGATTACTTATATGAAAAATGTATTGAATGTAAATTATCATGATTAATTTTGACATTCAACTTATGATTAAAATAATAAATTAAATGTACAATCGACTAGAAAATGGATGCCCAAATTTATTACTCAATAGCTCATGGTTGTGCAATACTTTTTTATCTCCATCCTCCAGAAACCACCATCTTGTTTTTTTCTTTTAATTTCAAAAGGGTAACCAATGAGATGGTTGCTGGTACTTCTTTTTCGTAGTTCAGAAGAAGCTTTTTTGGTGTCTTGATATACACCGCCTCTGTAGCAATGCAAAATTACAAATTTATTTGATTGCGATCTGCAAATTATTAGCACATATCATTTAGCACCATAGAATTCATGGACGATACGAAGCAAATCATCACAATTTTCAAACTTCAAATGAAGAAGTTGATTGCTTTCATTTGCATCATTCAAAATTTTATTTTCAAGGTTTTCTTCCAGTTGGTTAGGAGATTAATGTTTCTATTCAATTAACAAATATAAATTAGTTACAAAACATCAATAAACAATTTTCCTAACAATTTTAATTAAATAGACGTATAGATTATAAGTATCAAAAGTAAGATAAAAAGTTATAAAAAATATTAAAAAAAGTTACAAAATAAAAGTTAAATACATACCTGGAATTAATCTTGTTTGAGTGGAAGTTGATAGTTCAGTGCTTGAAATTTCAATTGAATTGATATGTTGTCGTATAAATTTTGTAGCAATCTATATTTCTACAAGAAAAAAAGTTGTGACAACATGTCGATTCTTCTTCAGTCGGGTTCCACACCTGTAAAGGGATCTCCTCCAGTGCATTTGGCATCCAGAAAGCAAGTAAATTTACGCCATCGGAATATTTGGTAATTTTCTTTCTCAGTTACTCTAAAATTATAATCAATTGGCGTACACAATTAATTAAGGATCTGACAAAAAAGATCTGGGGATCATCAAGGAATATTTCATGGTACATGTTTTATTATTACTTTTAATGCATGGAAAATCCTTTTGAGGGAATGAAATCCCCCTCGTGATGAAATAACTTGACAGATCGATAAATACAATATTTTAATTAATGATCCTACTCTGGAGATTCAAATCGAAAAGAAGCCTTCGTTACTTCTATATAATGGTCAATAATAAAAGAAATTAAGTGTTTTGCATGCTTAATTTATTTGTAGTTCTGAGCCCAGCCAGTTGGTAACCATTTTTAACAGAGTAGTTTTGGCTTCACGCAGCTCACTAATTCTATGCAGTGCTATTTTAATTCTATTGTTCATATGCTGTATGAAGCTGAAACAGCTCTGTTAAATTCTTTACCTCCAATTTGTCGGTGATCCGGATCATAGGATCTGATCTCTTATTATTTATATATTTTTTATTTTATATCACATTTAAATCCAGTGCAAGTTGCGAATCATCGCACATTTTTGTGATTATATGTGTTCTTTGGTTCCAGTTTATAAGCACTAGTACTGCTGTTCAAAACAATGTACAAATTAAACATGTGACTCTTTTCTTTTTGTTCATTTTATAATCGTTGATCACTGTAAAAATGATATAGTTCTGATTTTCCTTTTGTACTGTGTAGAACATGACTTTTTTTTTTTTTGACAAAAGTGAGAGATATATATCCCACCAGTATCATATATTGAAACTTAAAAAAGTATTTAGTTACAAAAGTCAGGGGTGTATAATCACTGTACAATAGCTAAGCATAGCTAAGCGAAGCATAATAGATGGGCCTAATCCATGATTATAAATTTCAAGACAAATCAGGAAAGGCAATGTTCAATTAAGCTAGAAATTACTATGTAAGCTAAAAAGCTTGCTAAAATTAACAAGAAACAGACAAGTGATAAAAGCAGCTCTAACTGTTAGGTCCTAATAGCATCTAGTACAAGGAGTAAACCCAGAAGATCGAAGTAGCATCAAAATCAGAGCTAAAGACATAATTCATTGGATCATGATGCTCAGAGAGGTCTGACCTCTCTAGTCTAAGAGTAGGGTTCTCGTCTAACTCTCTATGGGAGCTTCCCCTTTCCAGAGCATTTGTATTGGACAATATTATTAGGGGGCTACCTGCTTCAAAAGAGAAACATGCATAGGTAAAATTAGAGAAAGTTTAAAATAAGAATCATCATGATAATTAGATTTGCACCAAAAGAAAGTAAAAGCTATAATAGCTTATTCTAAGAAACTACAAGATGGTAATGTTGTTATTCAAAAACCAATTTATTTCTAGCAAGAGTAAAAGCTATAATAGCTCATTCTAAGAAACATCTTGAGAAACTACAAGATGGTAATGGTGAATCTTCAAAAACCAATTTATTTCTAGCAAGTCAAACTATCCATAAAGTAGTAGCCCTAATAAGTTCAATTAATAAAGAATTCTTAAGTGGGATTCAAGTATCAAACATCCATAAGTCAAAAATGGAAGAGCAAATACAAGTGAAATTGTTGTGAGTAGCAATCAAAGTTCAACAACAATAATCAAGTCTTTAGTCCCAAACAAGTTAGAGTAGGCTAGAGATGAAACTCGATTTGTAGTCAAAAAGTGAAATAGATAATCATAAAATAGTAATATTAGTACTACAAAATGGACAATAGTAGCAATCCAAGTCCAAAGAGAGATAATCATGAAACAGTACGTGCATGGAAAAATGATGAGTAAACTCATCTAAACCACAAAATGGGCAGGCTAGACTTGAATTTTATGATAATGTTCTTTTAATGGACTCGAGACATCAACCTAGTGATTTATAAATACCAAATAAATTCAAGCAGTGTTCAAATAAATTTCACATAAAATTAATGAATAATGAAATTCATATCAATGTTTACCGTGACTCATTTTTTTTGAGGTACTTTCGGTGACTTAATTGAAAAGGAATTATTAAGTACAAATTCAAGTAAGAATAATTAAGTATTTTAGCTTGACTCCCCTGTTTCTACCTCAAAAAAATAATAATTAAGTATTTTATGGAAATCTATAAATTAAATTTACTCTTTGTAATTTTACAGCTGAATAAGTTTACTCTTTGTCTATATATTTCAAAATTTCAAAATTGTTATGTTAATAAAAAATATAGTTGTGTTAAAATCATCACCCAATTTAGAGAGGTGATGTCAGTCCCTATTAGCTTACCAACCACTTAACAGAACTAGTTAATATTCTACCGAATCAACCAAATTCCATATCTTCTTCTTATTTTTTTCCCCTTCATAAACCAATTAATTAATTATATCTTTACCTCATATCCATTCCAACGATCTTTTGTTTTAATCGGAAAAAGTCCAACCTCAATTTTCAATTGATCCAACAGTTTTTTTTTTTTTTTTTTTTTAAGTTTTCCTTGCTTCTGTCAGGAAAAAAAATGAAAACAAGCAACAAATCTTGGCTTGCAGAGAAATGAGAAGTACACCAAAGAATTTTTCTGTTTTTGTTAGGTACATTGATATGACATCAATTAATTCTTCAACTTTAGCAAAATATTGATTCTATGAAATGATCATCAGAAGAAAAAGAAAGAAAAATCAATAAAGAATTTGATAATTAATTATTTTTCACAAGAGAGTGACAATTGATTATTGGTACCAATCACATGAGCTATAAGTCATAAAGAGAAGGTCAAAATGTACCGTTCATATTATATTTGTCCTATATAAGACTTTCAAATTCAACTCGGTCATGAACATGAGAGATTATTATATATTATTTCCGTTTCAATGAAAGATTAGTTTTTATTTGTGGTTTAGTACGGACATAACTTTTTTTTTTACCAAGAAATATTCTATCAAACAAATTAACAACTTGCACCGAGTTGAAAAATAAGAAGAGCCTACCAAATTGTCTAAAATTGTTTTAAGATATATTAAGTTTTATTAAAAAAAATAATAATTCCAACTTGCAAAGAAGACCAAAATTAGATCTAATTTAAGTCTACATGCAAGTGATAAACTTTATTTTAACTTTAATTTGATTCGTGGTTAGACCTAACATCTGATAAACGTTTCCTATTTAAGTATTATTTTTATTTATTTACTGTTAAATGCATGTAGCCGACAACAATTTTTTTTTGAAAGTTTTAAATTCATTTAGTACAAAATTAAGCGGTCAAAAATATACATTTTATTAAGTTATTTTGTAAGTTGCTTTATGTATTAATTTATTGTCGCTTGAAGTTAATCTGATAGATTTTGTGAAATTGTGTTTATAAACTCCTCTTGATTAGCAAATCACACTCTGGTTTTGCTCCAACAACAATCCACATGCATTTGAATTATATTATTTTGTTACTTTTTATATAATTTGGATCGGAACATAAAATTTAAATTGTCATATCAGGGGGACAAATAAATAATTTATAGCTCGAAGACCAGACCAGTAAAAAATTTAGGTATCTTCGTGCAACTAATTTCATGTAAAAAAAATGAAGAAATATTTGGGGACCGTTGCATCTGATAAAATCATATAAACACAAAATATCTATGAATATCCGACTAATAAAATCCCAAACAAGATCTAATTAGATGTTTGGTAGATGTGGGAATTGCGTGGTATGAGATTTTGTAGATGCACATATCGGCTCGGTAGGTATATAGTGACATCTCATTGACATAGAGAAAGCAAGGAAAAGATAGAAAGAGATCTTTTATGTATTGTGAAAATTGTGATGAGAATTTACTTCAAGTTCAAAATTCATAAAAAGAAATTATTTAGTTATATTTTTTATTTAATTTATTAAATAAATAATAATAATCTAAACATGGTATATGATAAATTAGTTAGTAATAAATACAAAACTATATGTGTAAAAGGTCGTATGATCAAAATTCAAATTGATAATTCTTTATGGCGGAAGCTTTCCTCTTCGTCTTTATCTTAAAAAATAAGAAGCTGATATGAGTACACGCACTCCAGTATTCGTATTGTATTCGCACCTTAACTGCTATAACTGCTTGGAGGTTTTGTATCTGCATCTTAACTGCTATAACTGTTTGGAGGTATTGTATCCACACCTTAACTGCTATAACTGCTTGGAGAGACTCCAAAAACTGCAACGCTGAATTATGTATGAGTTTGGGTTTTGATTTGAGATGTTTATACCAACTCCAAAACCTATCGAATTGACTTCAAACGGTGAATTCAAACCATTCAAACCGATCTACTTCATTAGTTGTGTGTTTACAAGCAAAATTTATAATTTTTCGAATTTATTTAGTATCTAATCAAGTGGTCAAATATGTGAGTTTTTAAGTTAATTTTAATACATTCATTTTTCAACATTTTTTACTGTTTGATTTGATACTACATTAACTTGAAAATATAAAAAAAATTGCATGTAAACGCATCACTCATAAAATAAATTGGTTTGAATAGTTGGATTGGTCATTTGAAATCTATTCAATCAATTTTGAAGTTTGTGTCATATGACACCAATGTCATACTAGCCAGACTATATACCTATGCAAAATATTTATACTTATGAGGTGAACAATTATTATGTAAATATTTGCCTCCCAACCAAATTTTTTAAAACATATCCACACCATAAAAACCAGTGAGAGACCACTCAAACTATATGGGTGGGCCATACAAGTTTTTAGATGTGGTTTTTTTTTCTCTGTTCAATCTCGTCTATATTTCTGATTATCTGTGAAAAATTTTGCAAATCTAAAACCATAAATGGTTTCTACGCAATTATCTCTGTCAAATGAGATTTATGATGACATACATTCAGACTCGTCGTCACAGGTGCAAGTATTGATACGTATACTTGTAAGTTTTTTTTTTACATATGACACTGGATTACATCTGAAAGTATTAATATCAAGTATTGCAAATATTTATACCTATGCACTGAAATATTAATATCTATGAGGTCAACTATTTTTGTTAGAGGAAGGTTGATGTGAGGACGATTGGAAAATGTTGATGCGGGATATAGAATCTCTACTACTTTATTAAAGATTGACGCGGGAATAATTGGGGACTTGAAAAGAAGTTATGTTGTTTTTTTTCTACTACTAATCTCAAAATTGATGCTCAATTTCCATTTTTTTCTCAAATAAAATTAATAAATTAGTATTGATGTTTTTTTTCTAGAACCAATATGAAATAAATTAACTGTTCTTATAAATAAAAGACATTTATTTATTTATTTCTTTTTTATTACCATATTATACTTATATGAATGTCGTTTATCTAGAATTATGGATCCATTTCAAATGTACAACTACAAATTCCATAAATTAAACTGCGTTGGAAAGTAAATTAATTCAGTTATAATAGAATTCAAGGAACTAAAATTGAAACGAGTTTAACACATTTTGGTATTCCAAGTACGGTCACATGCAGAATAAACTATACTTTGGCTGTACATGAGAAACAAAAAATATTCTGACTACGGGTTTCTCTCAAAAATTATATTTATAAAAACAGGCATATGTATCTTCAGTTAGTAATTGTCAAAATTTACTAAGAAGGATGAGCATTTGTTCTTTTATGCTCAGTGTCAGACCCAAATGCTGTCCCACATGATTGATTTTTTTTTTTTTTTTTTTAAAACATGCATGACATATGCACTCAAATTTTATCTGTCGACGGATGTAGTCCTGTGATCCTGTCCCCACGATTTAGATTGAGAAAGAAGAATATGCGTCATTGTTGGTAAGAGAAAGGAGAAAAGAGAGAACGAAAGGGAGAGAGAGCAAAAGCGTGACAGACAATATCTGGAAAAGAAAACATCTAATTATGATCGAATTAATTCTTTATCACGATTTATTGACGCGATGGAAATATAGAATATTAGAATGGATATAAAACAATCCATACCCACTCAAAATATAAAATCCACCGAACAAATTTTGTCAAATATTTCGGGGAACAGAAAATCTCACGATCGAATCGATCCTACAAGGAATCAATCCAAACGGGCCCTAATACAAATCAGAGTCACTACCATTATTTAGTAAGAGAGTTTCTGAATCTCTCTAACAACTAATAGTGACATTATTTACAAAATTTACCGAATCAATCACTGAACAAAATCAAATTTCAAAATCATCACTAGTGCTCGCAAAAATCCAATGAAGTGATGCTCCCAAAATTCCTGTTGAAGTACGCTTTTATGCGAAAACATGATTGGATCACACTGTTTGAGTAACTTCTCGGCCAACAAACAACCTTATTATTGAATCTCTCGCCAAGAAGGATTCTGTTACATGCTTGAGTGGGGAAAAAAGTTTTTACAGAAGATATGACGAAATAAAGGGACATAGATGCTCTGTTTTGAGTGTATAGGAAATGAAAAAGGAAAGAGTCTATGCTGGCTTTGGTGGTTGGTACAAATTTGAAAAAAATGGAGTTTGCCAAAATAATAACAATCAAACTTGAAAGAAAGGAGATAATGTGGAATGAAGCACGTGGCAAGCGAGAAGGCCCGAGGCCATGAGAAATGCACGTTGCGATTAGTGATGCTTGATTAATTTGGCGGCAGAAAACAAAGGTATCACTGTATCAGTCATCACCAGTTCACCACTAGTAGAATACTAGGTGCTTTTTGAGAGATATTTTTCGGTAGGTCAGAAAAATTACAGTATGTATGTGTGTGTGTGTGTGTGTGTAGGACGTGGCTACGGTGCTACGCGTAGCATAGAGACCTCCGTGCAACGGCTCAAAATTTGAATTTTCAAAATCCTAACAGTCAATCCAAACCGTTAGATGTGTTCTCCATATTGAAATGTGCTTGGAGACCAAATTTTATATTTTTTGGAATTTTTTTACTATTTATTAAGCCACTTTGAAAATCGCTAATCCAATGGTGGCTTAACCAACAGTGAAACCGTTGGATCAGCGATTTTCAAAGTGACTTAATAAATAGTAAAAAAAATCCAAAAAATATAAAATTTGGTCTCCAAGCACATTTCAATATGTAGAACACATCTAACGGTTTGGATCGACCGTTAGGAATTTAAAAATTCAAATTTTGAGCCGTTGCACGGAGGTCCTCTATGCTACGCGTAGCATATTAGCAATTTCCTATATATATATATATATTTTTAAAAAAAATTGGGTATTTTCCCACTGGTTTCGGCCCTGTTCGGCGCAATTATTGTGCGTGTGGAAAAAAGAAATCAGTTCATGAATTTTTTTTCTCCACAGACACAGTAAAAATCAATTCAAAACACAAATTAATTTCTATTCTTCAATGTCCGCCGAAAAAGACATTCATTAGAAATCAAATAGTCTTGCTGCTTCCTACTTCAAACAACTAGAGTAAGAAATATGAGAACTAGCCTTTGGTCTAGTGGCTAAGGCACATGGTCTCTATATGAGAGGTTATGGGTTCGAAACCCAGAAGGGGAGAATATTTTGTTATAATAATAAATGTATTACATAGTTAGATGGCTTGACCTCCAACTTTACTCAAAAAAAAAAAACTAGAGTAAGAAACATTTACATACTAATTGGTATAAACCTACAGTAACACAAAACCTAAAACATGCCACAATATTACAACAAACATAATATCAGCTACATAAAACCAAACAAACAAAATAGCAACTATTATAAAAGTAATACAAACAACTCAAGCAAGCAAACCATACAGAAAAATTACAGTGTAAGCTACTTTTGTCAAATGGTAATCTGGCTGTCAATGTCTGAACAGAGGAGGAATTTGCTTATGGCCTAATGCTATTAATTAGATATTACGGTGCTACAAATTGCCTGAATTCATGCTGTGGACATTCAAAAACAAAACAATTTTCATTTGTCATTTGATGTTAGAAAAAAGGAGAGAAAGAGAGGAAAAAAAAAATATATACAGACTATTTTCCAAAGGGTTGTCAATTCTAAATTGGAGAGGGAACGTCCATCAAAAGAAGTAAAGAACTAACAAACTTAAAAGGGTCAATTTTGACGATTTAAACCTCTCTTAATGACTATAAAAAATAAACTTAAATCTCATAATTTTCAACTTCATGTAATTGAGATAATTTAAAATATATCTAATGATTATATTGTTAATTTAAGTACAAGTTAAAAAAATCCATCAAAGATCACAGACATTGAAAAAAAAAAACATAGACGGAACCAATTTTATTGAAAAAAAAATCCTATTTAGGGGTTGCTTGGAAGCCAATCGTCTTTTCATTATTTCCCCAATCCCAAAATTTCAAACTCGGATATCATAAGCACCAGTGCACCGTCATTTCACCTATTCATCTGACTTTACTCAGAAGGCTCGCCTACACTTTACCCTTTTCCTTCCTATTATCTGGCTGCTGTTTTTGTATAGGTCCACATCATTTATGAGAGCACACCTTTTCTTGTTCTTCTATTGAGACCGTTTGTGTGGACACTTGTGTCATAGTCGAAGACAAAAGGGTATACATGTTCTAACCATAGTGACAAATTAATTATTCGGGTTCAATTCAGCGAGGTTAAAAAGTCGTGATTCAAGAATAAATTATCATTCGGATCAGAGATCTCAGTTCTGTAAAGGAGAAAAAAACAAAAAAATAACCAAAAAATAAAATTTTGGGAAAAATTCAGGAAAAAATCGTAAAATTCGGGAATAATTTGTAAAATTCGCGAATTATTCGGTCCAAATTTGGTCAACCGAATAATTCGGTATTCAGTTCGGCATCACTAAGAATCCGAATAATTCGCGAATCTTGTCACTATGGTTCTAACATGTCTATCGTAATAAAAAAAAAGCAACTTAAATTTTTGACACGATACTTAATCTGATAAAAGGTCGTTAATTAGATGTTCAATTTAGGATTTACGAACAAAAATGGAATTTTGTAGATGCTTCACTTTTATGTAATTCTACGGACGAACAAAATGTATATAAGTTTTCTTTTATGAAAATGCCCATAGGTTAAATTTTTTATATGTTTGTTTGATAATAATATTATTTGTTAAAGTTCGATTAATATTAACATTATTTTTGTGTATTTTACTTTAAGAATGTAATTTATAGGATTTTTATCGTTGGTGTAACATGCTAGCACATGTTCCTCACCATTGAAATTGTCTAACGTGAATCTCAACAAAGTTCAATTTGACATAGTGCTACTAATTTAATATGTGCGTACGTGTAGCATAGTTTAAGATCTCAATCAAATAACTCGGGTAGATCTTTAGTATCAATATAAATTTACTGCATTACTTAAAATCTTAGGGAAAAAAGAGTTCATTATATGAAGAGGGAATCAATCGAAAATGTTTATCTTGACAATCTTCATAATCAATAAGGACATATATAAAATCTTATATTTGATTATTTTTTTCATTATTGTGACTAAATTCAATATGGAATTCTCGGATCGACATCTTAAGTTGGAACTTCTTAATTTATAATACTCAAACAGAAGGTGAATTAACTAATTTCAAAAATCCCGAAAAATAATATTATAACCCAAAATTAATTAATTTCATTTGATGCTCAAACATTGAGCTGCCACATAAAATCCGCGCATTAGGCAATCAAGTCTCTTTTGAGCTAGTAACCTAAATGGGTTGTGACTTGAGTTAGGAGCTAAGGACCACGTTTTGAGCGTGTGGCGTTGGTGAGCTGGTGCATGACATTTTACCATGTGACAAGTCCTATTCCCTCATGCGACCCCCAGGAAAAAAGTGACGAAACAACTGTATGTATTGCTGGATTAGTTCCTATTTTACAAGTTAATACAAAATTCAGGGAATACAACCGTTTTAGTACACAAGTAACAAATTAATGTGCCGTTGTTTTTCACCACGGTGACTTGGAATAGCATTAGGGGTGAACGGAGCGGATACAGAGTGGACAGTGTTAAAATTATATTTATATATATATATTTTTTTCGAATACAGATACCGAGCGGATATCAGACATATCAGATAGATACGGATCCGAATTAGATCATATATTTATTAAAAAATATTGAAGTTCATAATATTAATTATAATGGTCAATAACATAAAATTTTCATAATATATATTAAAATATATGATATGTATGAATAATTGAAATGTAAAACCATATTAGTATTCTTATTCACACAGATATTCAAATATCAAATATCCATATCTAAATTTTCGAATGCGGATCATATATTATCTTACAGTTTTCAGCCCTAAGTAGCATTCAATAAAAATTAAATCAAGAATATAATTTGGAAGTGTCAACGGACTTGTACCGAAATAAATAAATAAATAATACTATATACAAATATACAATGATATGATTATAATACTAAGGAGAACGATGGATTGGGGAGTTCACTAATAACGAATATTTTGATAATCTTTTAGCAATATGTTTCTAAATTAATTATTAAATATTTAAAACATAAAAATAATCCTAGAGATATTGTTGAACTTAAGTATTGGTTTCATACAATTTAGTGTCATTTAATATTCAATCATATATTGTTAAATACAGACGATGAGTGAGGCTATGCTACTGTGCATAGTGTGGCTTGGTCCGTACTACAAATTAATATTTTTTTTTTCAAAATTCCAACAGTCAATCCAAACAGTTCAACATGGTTTTCATATGAATATGTACTTGTAAACTAAATTTTACATATTTTAGAATTTTTTATTTTATTTTCTTAGATGGGTAGAAATCACTGTTTTTTTTAGAATTTAAATCGGCTGAAATTCGAGATTCCATGAAATTCGAGATCCTAGCCGTTCAATTTTTTATATGCACGCATCTCGGAACATTTCGACGGCTAGATCCGAATTTCAAGAATTTCAAGAACACTGTTCATTCATCTCGAATTTCAGCAGATTCGAATCCGTTTTTTTAAGGTCCAGAATTTTTCAGATCAAGTGATTTTCTACCTATAAAAATATAGTAAAAAAATCTAAAAAATGTTAAATAAGTACATATTGAATGGTTGTGATTGACTGCTAGGACTTTCAAATCGAAAATTTGAGTCCATAGTGCGGGCCAATATGCGCTATGCATTGTACATTTGTACCATAGCCTCACTATAAGTTTTAAATCATTTGAAGATTGGTAACATTTATAACAACTTTTATAATTTTTCACATGCATCATATAAACATATTATAAATTACATTTTAAAAGTGAAAATTTAAAATTGCAAATTAATATTTACAATTGCCAAGGATGTCAAGCTAATGTATTGTCAAAAAGTTTCCCCAGTATAATAATATTTTAAACTGATATTAATAATTATATCTGCACAATAGAATAATAATACTATAAAGTAGTAGTAATAATAATAATATAGATTAATTAGGTAATTATTATTGGGTCAAGTAGCTATTTCACTGGCACCCACTTAAAGAGTATGGAATGTCCCATCAGTCGTGTAATTCAATTATCGGTGAAATTAAGGTGCGATTATGTGTGGCGTATGATCCTTTTAGAGAAAAACAAAAGACACATTGCCAGTATATGGTGACATAATCCGCGATGTTACTTGTGTTTAATTTGCGATTCATTCGTTTTTTGACATATCCGAACTGAACTCTGAATAAAACACGTAAAAACGTATAATACGTTTTATTCGCGAATAAAACGCATATAAAACGTGAATTGACGAATTATTCGCGATAAAAATGTCAAAAAAAAAAAATTGTTTTTGAGGAATTTTTTTTTGGAATTTTTTTTTGTTTTGCTTTCTTGTTGTACCAAGTTATTCTTGAATTATACCCAAATTACGAATTTTTGACTCCGCTGAACCGAAACCGAACTTTTGATTTGTCACTATGGTTGCCACATGGCCATTGTTAATGATTCGCCACACAATACACAAATTATCCACGCCACAAAAGACGTGTGCTCTGAATGAAAGGCAGTAGTAGTTCATGGTTCGGAGTCACGCCAACAGTGCTGCCTCTCCTGTCCAAGTTGCAACCGATTTTTGTTAGGTTGAAAAGAACTCTCTCATCAAACCAGTGCCATCGACTCTTGCTGATTATTGGTCAGTTATTGCTGTTTGCAACAGTTGCATTTAGTTATGTCACTTGTACGGTACTGCATTGCTAGAAAAATTTAAACAAATAATTCGGATTAATATTTTTCAAATTCGATTTTTCATGACTATAAGAAAAATTAAAATATTTCTTTGTGTGTTATTAGAAAAAAAATAAAAATACTTTGAATTTGAATTATTGATTCCGGTTCAAAAGTCACTTATAGATAAATACAGAAAATATTATGGTTTTTCTATTTTTGAAAAAATAAAAATTTAACAAAAATATCTCATTTGATTTCACTGTTTGCGCAAATTTGTAATGATTACAAACAGTGTTTTAATCTGAGTCGTTCATTGTTTCAAAAAGTGTGCAGAAAGCATCAAAAATCGTGCTTGGCTTAAACCGATAACATTGTCATCGGTTCTATCTTTCTGAAACTGATGAAGGTGTGATCGGTTCTGGGTTCTAAAACCGCTGACCCTGTCATCGGTATGGATACTTTTTGAATTCTCCTAAAAAAATGTATAGATTGTTAAATATATTTTTTTATTTTGTATATTTATAAAAATTTCGGATCAATGTGGCATCTTAATTTATACTTTTGTGTTGATTGTCATTAATTATTATAGACTCAAAGCAGCTAGCTAAACTGTCACATGATATTTTTATCTGCAAATTTTATCAGTTAAGAGTAAATTGACAGAAATTATTATTTCTAAAAATATCATTATTATCAATAAGAATATCCACGAGCTAGTTAAACTGTCACGGCATGATATTTGTATCTACAAATTTTATCAGTTAAGAGTAAATTGACAGAAATGATTATTTCCAAGAATATCCGCGAGCTAGCTAAAATGTCATGAGATGATATTTTTATCTACAAATTTTATCAGTTAAGAGTAAATTGACATAAATTATTATTTTCAAAAATATCATTATTATCAATAAGAATATCCGCGCAAAGATATGACGTTACTAAGTACGTTGACCCTCATGAATACTAAAAAATTCTTATAATGCATTGGTCATTTAAATTTTTTACATATTACTTATGACATAAAGTACAACATTTAATTAAAGGTGATAGCCTACAGGGACAGGGACGGAATCACGGAACACAATGATGTGTAAAAGCAGCTAAGTTATCTTTACAAATTAAAATTTTATAGTTTGGTCCATTAAATTTTGAAAATTTTATACGTATTCATACCTTTTAGTTTCCGCTATAAAATAAAATTGCACTTTATTTGATTTTTCAACCTCCAATTACTATTTTTTAGTTCCGCCTCTAATAGCCTACATACATTTACATAAAAAAAAAAAAAGTATTTAGTTAAAGATGATGCTTTTTTTCCCTGAGAAGATCGCATCTTCGAAGTTCGACTGAAGATTAATTTCTTTTACAGATATTTAAAATTAAGAAACTTATTAACTCCATTTTTGTCTAAAAAAAAATCATCGCACTTGTGTTTATTCAGTCACGTGATTTATATATGCAGGTTTTGTCTGACAATCATGAATCAAGACATAAGTTCGTATATAAAAATATATTTTCAAGTTGAGAAAATCACATAAAGTTTTGAATCATATTCATTTGAGATTTTTTACAATTACAGGAAAGATTGTCCAAATTAAAAAAAATATGAGGTTACAGAGATGGTTCTTGGTTGTAACACATGTAATTAAATGTGCTCCAAATTGAAATTTATGTGACGGTCCCAAAGAAAGTCACTAGAAATATTTCAAATTTAAATTGCTTGATAGATGATTTAAAAGTTTTTAAAGTTATACCAGTTATATATATATGATACTTCGTATAGAAATAATGGCTAGCTGGACAATATATTTACAAGCTTATTTTTTTTTAGTATGGACAGTATTGTCAAAGAAATTTAAATAAATGTATGCTAAAGTTACTCTTTAGATTTAATCTTTAAATCCGGTACAGTAGAAGTCGCTTTATGACGTCCCTATTTGCTCAAAAGTTTTCTTAGAAGTTTAATGAAAGAAATTAAGAATATCATCACGTGGATAGTGCATTATTAAATATAATTATCCTTCTCTCAAACTGTCAGATGAATATCACTAATTAATTCATGTTAGCTTGCACGCCATATATAAGCTGCTTTGTACAATTAATCACCTTATCTTTACTCTTGCAAATGAAGGCGCCGGTTAAGAATCAGTTACCTAATCAGCCTCGGATTAATGAAAATAAATTTAAAAATACCTGCAATTTGAATTTAACTGTCGAATTTTTTCCGAAAATGCATCTCAAAACACCTGATTTTTTCTTGCACGTATCTCAAAAAAGTTTGATAGTTGGATTTGGATCGTAGAAATTTCAAAATTACTGTTTACTGGTTTCGGATTTCAGTAGATTCAGATCCCGGATTAATATGTATTTGTCCGTTTAATAATCAGATTAATATTGTATATTACAAAATGTAGACATCAATGCATGGCGTTCAAATCAAGGCAATTGACATATGCTTTTCGCCATGAAATTGACACATGCATTTCCTAACCAATAGAAACAAAAATTGTTTTTTAAGGATAATTTTATCGTAATTTTAACTTTTATGATAAATTGAATTTTTTATTAAAAAAGTAAGTTATTATTCTTATAAAAAAATTATTGGTGTCACTAATTATTGTAGACAGAATGTGTATCAAATTGAGTTAATTTAAAATTATAGTAGTCATTCACCATAAACCATTAAAATTTCACAGTAAAAAGAAAATTGTTTGAAGAAAAATTAAATGTATTTTACTTGTAATTTTATTATTTTTTTAATAATATTTTAAAATATATGTATCATAAAAATTGAATGTACTTTGACATATGCTAAAACTATTCTGAAAAAACTATTCTTTTCTAAACAAATATATCTTGTTTTAAATTTTATTAAATAAACAATCTTTGTTCTTTGTTTTATATGTCAGATGCAATCATGCCATTTCAAATCCAAAACCTCCCTTGACCTGTTTCCACAGTAAATGTTATAAATCCAAAACCTCCCTTGACCTGTTCCAACTTCCAAACAACTTCCAAACATATATTTGGACCGGTAGCTGAAATATAAATAGTTTAGATGCATGCCAATAATTGGAATCAAAGCATCTCTTAGGCTTGAGCAATACTGAGTCGACCAAACAAATTTGGTGCAACGGGAACCGTCCACCATCCCTTCTCCCCTCTGTGCTTAACTTGACCAATTAAATATGATTAAAAAAATTCCCGATTACAAAATGAGAACGGTTCAAATAGCTCGTACCTTTCGTGCTTCACATGTATTGTCTTTATTTACAAAGTCTAAATAGTTGGTTGGAATTAAAAGTGTTCATTGGATCCGGTTTAATCAGTTTTGGACCGAACCGAATTAGATCGGTTCAAACAGTTTGGTTTTTTTGGTTTAATGGTTCGGTTCGGTTTGAAATTTTCAAAACCGAAATAACCGAACCAACCGAACTTTTATATATTATGAATTTGGTCCGGACCGTCCCGGTTTATTTCTTAATCAATTACTTTAAATACTTTAGTTTATTTCTTAATATTCCAATTTATTTCTTAATACTCCAATTTATTTCTTAATATACTTCGGTTTATTACAAAATAATTGCTTTAAATTAAAAAATGATATATTTCGGTTTGAACCGAACAAACCGAAATAAAACTTTGGTTCGGTTCGGTTCGGTTCGGTTCTATTTTTGAAACCGAATTAAAACTTTGGTTTGTCTAGTTCGATTCGGTTTGAACCGAATCGAACCGATGAACACCCCTAATTAATCTTTACATTAAAATATTTTTAAGATGAAATTTTGTATATTTTTGAAACTTTTTTATTATTTAAATTAATTTTTTAAATAGATACAAAATTATTATGTGTGGATCATCTAAAAATAATAATTTTGTACTTCTTTAAAATAATAGTATTTTTTTTTTCATATATATTTTAATATAAATATTATGTTGATATATTTGGACTTTGAAAATAAACCCCGCCGCCGCAAAATTCAATTGAGTAAACTATCCGGTGGCTAGCGCAGTTTATGGCATTTGTTATGTTGTCTTTTTGGATGTCATGTGATCCTTTGCGGCGGCTATGGGCCAGATTGTTTTTTTTTTTTTTCTGGTAAAAATCGCAGATTTGAAATTAAGTCTATATTAAAAGTGGGTCGAAGACTTTAATCCTCATCTCAAGCTAAAAATATTTTAGAGATAAATTTGTGTTAATAATAATAATAAATGATAGTGGAGAAATAATTTTCTAAAATATTCTTCAAAATTAAGAAATATTGTAATTAAATGAGCGTTCTTACCTCTCAAGTACTCTCTGTGGCTTTTATAAACTTTCTATAAAAAAACTTCAAAAAAAAACAAAATTCAATTTGCTTCAAATAATTGCAACTTAGGTCTTGTTCGGTCTATATTTGGGAACGGGCGTGAGTGAGATATTTGAACTGAATTTTACTATGCACGTGGGGGAAAATACGCTCATAGTAACACTGCCGAATAGATCCTTACAACGGTTATTTTGGAGATTTCAAGATAGCAAAAGTTTTCATTTTGTTACAAACAAAAATCCCCCCCTTTTTTTTTTTTCAATTTTCTTGATAAGATTTAAAGAAGTAAATAAATGAGCTCTTTATGGTAAACTTTAGAAAAAAAATAATCTAGTCTAAAGAACCACATACATGACTCAAACTAGGGTTCCGTTCAGAAAATTTTAAAAAGTCACGACGTAACCGGAGACCAATATAGTATAACATGATATGTGTCTCAATCTCATTCTGTGACTTGTGGATCATGTACTGTGATGTGACTATTTTTTGAAAATTTGGTACGCCACGATGCGCCATACGAAAATTTTGGTCACAACACGTGGTCACGTGTAATTAGAACCGTTAGATCTTGAATGCTGAATTTTGAATAAACTAATCTAAATTATATAAAAAAAAGTTAAACGTGACTAGTCCCATTTATACACGTCACACGTGGTCATGGCGTGAATAACATGTCATGACCATCCTTCCAAATTCGGTAATGGTACAACACAACACGTATAAATATGACTTTATCACGATATAACACAACATGTGATTCAAGTCACAACACAACATGTATTTAGATTCTTTGTTCTACACTTACTCACGCCGTAACTATCCTTTCAAATTTGACTACAGTACAACACAACACGTATAAATTTGACTGATCACAACACGACACAATACGGAACACAGTTCATAGCATGACATATATTGAGATCTCTTGTTCTAAGTTATAACTGAAGTGAAATTACTTCGAATTGCAACCTCAACCAACCGTAGTACTAGTCTAATGAAGTTATTTTTATCTAACCCTATTTAATGCTTCCCTATTAAAAGCTAAAACAAAAAAGTCAGTCATTTTTGTTCACACAAGTACATATTTTGAAGGATTCAAATAAGTAGTCTAATGTTTAAGACAACTATTAATAATTCTCAAAATATATTTTCATAATTATCAATAATTAATTTTAACTGAATAAAAGTGTTGGTTTTGGCTCAGAGAAGTGTGCATTTTAAATGTGCAAGATAAATCGCGGAGACCCTTGATGATTTTAAATGTAATTATTAATTATTTGTCCTGAAAAATTAAGCATCGCTCCGAGTTTTTTTTTTTTTTTTTTGAGTTTCGTTTATTTTTTTTATAAAACTAATTTGAGAGTAATTATTAATGATTATTGCAATAGCATCAGTTATTTAAAACGAAAGTGTTAATTATCTTTATTTTTAGTTTGTTTTACAATTATAGGATTCTTGTTGTGCAAGTATATATCACTCAGCTTTTTAAGTCAAGTTAGCATTTTTCTATTATTTTTGAATAAAAGAGAAGAAAGAAATTGAGCGAAAAATATGTAGTTGAGGTAATCTTAATAATAAGTTTATTTGTCAAAAAAAAAATCTTAATGAAGTAAGTTATTAACGCCACCTTCAGTTTATTGTATTTAAGTGATTTTGGTAATCTTATTGGATAATTTTGATTACCAAAAAAATTACAATAACATACAATTTTTGTGGAATTAGAACACAGCCCACAAGCTTGCATTTAAATTCACCATCATATTTTTCATGTAGACAATTACTATAATTAACAAACGGCAGTTCATATACCAATATACCATTCAAATAATAAAACATACATTTTTATCCTGCAGGACTAATAATAGAATATGAGGAATTAATCACTTGACAATTCAATTCTAATACTTCTAAATATATATAATTCTAATACTTCTAAATATAATGACGTGCTTCTAATTAAAGGAATTATATTAAATCTCGTTATTTTTGAAGTCTCCAACTCGATCGAAATAGAGCTTGGTCCCTTTTTTTAGCCACGTGAATGAAAATAGCTTAAACGGGAGGAGTCTTTATTTGTTGCTACTTATTAAAACTTAACCGTTTACAACCGTTGGATCCAGTCGGACGATTATAATTTGGACAGCGGCATCCTGTTTTCTTGGAATGAGAAGCTATCAATGAATAATGAGGCAAGCATATAAAACGTGGCCGAAGAGAGTGGTCGAGTGGAGCATGGACCACTTCTGGGGCCCACACCGTAACAGCCGCAGCTACTCTTTTTCTTTCTTTTTAGATTACAAATTAAGGAGCGACTCACCTGGTAATTCAAAGACCGGGTCTAGGCCATAACACTCTCTTTGTATGTACCGCGTTAAACGCCTTCCTAAATTTAACTACCAAGCCAAAAGCGACCTGGATGGGATATAAGCGCTAAGCGCATCTCAACATTCTTCGTTCTTCGCGGCTTCGCCAAAATAGGAAATAGAGGAAACAGAGGAACATAAGGAAAGAGAGAACGGAAAGAAACCAACATCGCATCTCCTTCTCTCTTTCTTAATTCTCTGTAAATAAGTTCATCAATGGAGATCAAGACGTGGCGCCGCGGCCGCGAGATTGGCCGTGGTTCATGTGCAACCGTCTCGGTTGCCACCAACCCCACCACCGGTGAAGTGTTTGCGGTAAAAACAGTTCCATTGTCCGGTGCCATGGTCCTCAGGAGAGAGAAGAACATCCTTTCCACTCTCAATTCCCCTTTTATCATCTCCTACCTCGGCTCTGACATCTCGAAGGATTCTTCTACCAACGAATTGTGCTACAATTTGTTCATGGAGTATGCACCAGGTGGGTCTCTCTCTGGCGAGGTCAGTAAACAGCATGGTAACCTCAAGGAATCCTTCATCCGGTCCCGGACATCTGAAATTCTCTCTGGATTGGTGTACCTACATGACATAGGGATCGTGCATTGTGACATCAAAGGCCAGAATGTGCTAGTCGGGTCTGATGGCCGTGCCAAAATTGCGGATTTCGGGTGCGCGAAGAATGAATTTTGTGAAATTGGTAGTCCCCAGATAAGGGGTACACCGATGTACATGGCCCCAGAGGTGGCAAGAGGGGAGGAGCAGGGGGCACCAGCTGACATGTGGGCCCTCGGTTGCACAGTCCTTGAGATGGTGAGTGGAGGCGTCCCTTGGCCGGGGTTTTCTGACCCGTTCACAGTTCTTCACCACATTGGTTACTCCTCTGACGTGCCGGTGGCACCTAGTTGGATTTCAGATGAAGCGACGGATTTTCTATCAAAGTGTTTGATCAGAGACCCGAAGAAGAGGTGGTCGGCTGTGCAATTAATTAACCATCCCTTTGTTGCCACGTCCAATAATTCTATGTCAGAAAAGAGTGTGATTGAATCATGTATTTCTCCTATAAGCATCCTTGATCAGGGAATGTGGGAGTCTCTGACACACAATCTGGAATCAGAACCATTGGAGAGGATTGGGATGCTGGCCGGCGGGACCACTGCGGGGTCCTCATGGAGCGATGATGGAGACTGGATCACTGTAAGATGCAAGGGTGGAGAAGCGTTTGTTGCTGACGCTCCTACGACAAGTGGGGGTGAAGAAGAGGAGATGAATTTTGTTGGAGATCACATGGAAACAGAGGAGTTCCAGTTCAAGCCACATGGCTGTGGTGATTTTCTTGGGGGTAATTTTAATTTTTTTGAGGGAGGTGAATACCATGAGAAATTAAGAATTCTGGTTTGATAGGAGAGATGGAAGTATGGAATCAGAGTTGAGAATTTTGATTGGTTGATTGTAGTCTAGCTAGTTCCTAGGTTTTAGGTTCTATTTTTTTTTTTTTTTTGTTAATTTTGTGTAAATATGAAGGTATTTAACTGTAGAGTTAAGGTAGTAATATTCCTGGGATAATTCCAATTCTTATCTAAATTCTTTGTTACTTTGGATGATTAAAACATCTTTAATTTTATTCATGCTTATTCTATGCGATTGTTGATTGTTCCACCAAACTGCCAAAGCAGTTTCTCAACTGGCATGGTCTCCAAACAAAAGCTTCATTTGTGGCAATACTCAGTGTGACTCTAAATGTAGCGAGTCAATCTTTGCCGTGATTAGTTCGTCATAAGTGATATAAAATTAAAATAATATAGTATATGAAAAAAAAAAGATATAAGAAAGCAGTTAACTGATGTTATCTATGTGTGGTACGTTGGTTGACCTATTATTAAACTGATCTTTTATATAAAAGAATAAAAATAGAAATGCTAAACTCGTTTGGTAGAACTGATTATTGGTTGAATACTTCCAAGAAGAGAATGAAAGGCATGCATTAAGAAAGATTATTTTAAAAATCAACTTATTTGTTTCATGGTCTGCATGCGTATCTTTATTCTTTAATAATGAATTATGTGGTCTACAAAATCAAAAGGAAAAAGACAACGAAACAAGGTCCATTTAGAAAGTTTAAATTGTACAAAAAAAAAAAAATTAACATAGGGCTTGTTGTTATGTGATGTTGACAAACAACAACGACAAAAAAACAGAGCAAACAAAATTTCAAATACAGAAACTCAATATTTAATATAAAATGAATGGGTCATAATTTTTAGCACAAATAATATCTGATTTTTTTAATAATAAAAGGTAATAACATTCCTTGTTTTATCATGTATATTTTTGAATTTATTTGAAGAAAATATTTCCATTTCAGTGTATGGCCATTCAATTTTGGGGCCCTGACAAAAAATGGCAGTCCATTTTCAACTGTAGTATGAGATCATGATCTGAATCCAAATTCCTCCAATTGAAAAAACCAAAAGGAAATTGTACGTTGGTGTGTACCTTTCAAAATTCAGAAACCAACAATTAATGATTGCGAAGATTTCTTAGATATTACCAAGATCCCCCATTCAAATTTTTATGCTTTGTTTTTCATGCTTGTGTGATGCATGGTTGATGGTTCTCTTCTTTATTATCATTATAATTTTTAAAAAGAAATTTCACATGAAAGCTCTGCTGTTTTTCACAAGAAGTGTCCTAGACAGTGGCATAGCTAGAATTTTTGTCAGGAATAGACAGAAAAAAAAAGAACATGACATGGAGAGAGAATAATTAATTTAAAAAAATAAATAACTGAAAAAGAATGGATTAGAAATTAGACTATCATATAGGGATAGACAAAATTCAATTTAGGGTTAGGCAAAGGCAGTAATTTATACAGGATCCTATTAAAATTTTCAAATCCAGGAGATAGACAGTTGCCTACCCCTGTGATATGCTGGCTTCGCCTCTGGTCCTAGACTCTCTCACCATATAATTTCATTTCTCCATTTTTTTTTTCTTTGTTTCTTTCCATAAACAGAAATTAAATCCCTCAGTGTTTTTGGTGTTGCTTATCCTTTTGGAAAATAAACCTGCTGCAATTCCGAAATGAATGAATAATAACTCTGAAATTCATGAAATTCGAATCCAGCTATTGAATTTTTTTTTAAAACGTATCTTAAAACAACTATTTTTTTTGTATAAACATTTTGAAATAATTCGACGGCTGAATTCAGATTACAAAAATTTCAGAATTACTGTTCGTACATCTCGTATTACAGTAAATTTGGATCCCGGGCTGTCACTATAATGGACCTTTTTTTGTTAGTTGCAATATGACGTCATCAAGACGAAGCCATGCACTTTCTCAATAAATAAACCAGCCTTGCACCTGACATATTAGTTGAATTCCATGGGCCCATGCCTTTTCGCTTTTAAACTTTTATTTTTTTATCATCATTGTGGTTGTTTACTAATTTAAATTTTAGATAAAAACAAAATCAAGTTAAATATCTAAACTTTTTTTTGGAGTGAGTTTCGAAATTATAACCTCTACACAAACGAAGTCACAACTAACACTTGAATATATATATGACTCAACATCATACTAAAAAAATATATTATGCCATATTATTTCCTTCTTTTTTATATATTTTATTGTTTCTTTTATTGTTCAAATTTAATTTAGAAAGTAATACTACGCTACGGTAATATTGGTTATTTCTTTTTATAAATTATACATGTTGAAATAGGTGGGACTGTACTAATACATGTTAAAATAAATAAATAAAGGCTAATTAACTCCAATACTTATGATGAAGATGTAAAATATCATGGAAGTGGAAGAAAAGAAAGGCCAATTAAAGTTTAATACGTATTATATTATCAAGATTTAGCCACAGCTAAATCTGAAAGAATATTATTTTTGCCACTTGATTAATGACTGGTTATTATTTTTACTTTTTTTATTTTCACTATTTAAGTCGATAATAATTATTTCTCTATTATTAATAGTATTATTATATTATTTTTATTTTTATCTTTATTGTTCTATCCGTAAATTATGAAAAAAAAAAGTTCAATATTATTCAATTTTCTTTGCGGTTTATATACAAAATTTTCCGAAACATACATAAAACCGGAAATAAATATGCTGTGATTCCAATATCAACTGTTCATGTGTTTTGAAATTTTTGCAAAAAATTAACTTTTTTTGAGATTCGTATATTCTAATAAATGAACAGTTAAAAGATTGGAATCGTGCGATATTTTGGAATAGCCTCAGATTTATTTCCAGGTAAAACCAGCCCCATTAGTACGAGATCAGTGTCGGTACGGATCAAAAGAGCGCTTGCGTGAAAGAAGTAAGAAACTTGCAAAGCTAACAAAGGAATATGCCACACTAGTATTGCTAGCTGACTACCAACTCATTGCCAGGTCTTCACCTGTTTTGATTGTTTTTGGCACCTTTCCAATGATTGCAAGTGTGCAAGGAATTGAAGAAAAAGTAATATTGGGTAGCTTCAGAATACCGTTATTAGTAGGTCAAGTTTGGTTGATTTGGTGGGACTCATCTCACTCACTCACTCACTCACACACTTGCTCAATCAATCAAACATTCGATCAATTTTCAAAGCTAATTATAATAATTGGAATCTTAATTTGCTGTTCTTAATTAGTTTAGCGCTTTTGGTAAGATTAAGACACCCTCTTGTATTATTATTTTTAAAACGTTGAAGCAAGTAACATTGGGTATTTTTTTTTAATTAAACACAATTTCATTCGATGAACTTCTATAATAAATCTCCATTCATATCATAGCAATCTGTTAAAAAACTACAAATCTATATCCCTTTATTAGTAGCAATATTTTCATTATAAATGAAAATTATCCACCCTTCTAAGTTCTAACTTTGAAAACATATTTGAATACTGATCTAGCAGAGCTAGTTTGCAACACAACGAGCGAAGCATATGTCCCATCTTGAATCCATATCAGATCTTTCTGTCTCTCTTGCTCAGCTAACACTCCCTCTTTAACAACCGCAATTTTATCGGCGCTTGAGACAGTTGGCAGCCGGTGGGCAACTGTTACTGTCTCTTGTCCAACCATTACATTATCTATCCAAGGCCTATTGCACAACCGACTCTGACTCGGCATCCAGTGCAGCTGTTGCCTCGTCTAAAAATTGAATTTTTGGTTCTTTTAAAATTGCTCGGACTATCGCAAGATGCTGCTTTTGGACACCTGGCATCTCGAGCCCACGCATTCTTACATAGTTGTGCTTATTTTTAACCATGGATTTGATTAATAAGCCGAAACTTAGATTGAAATTTTGAAAAAAAATAAGGGAAAGAATTGGACCAGCATTCATCAGAAATTCCATTTGGGCAGGTACCAGTATCAGAATGAAAATGAAATTCAGAAATTAACCCATAAATATAGGTAATAGCGGGGAATTAAATCCTATTTGGACATTAATGCCTATCTGTGAGTGCACCGATGAACCTGTGCGCATTTTCTGCTGCTTCAGCTTCTCCAATCTCGCAACATGTCACTTCACCTTCCTTTCCATAGGCTATGTTAGCACCCATCTGCTGTCTCAGCCATCAGCTCGAACAATTTTAGTCACACCCGTCAAGAAAGATCGAACCTGAGTTGGAGCGTGGAGTCTTTCTAGCAGTGCAAAATTTGATTTGCCACTTCTGCTCGCCCCGACTAGTGCAACAGTCTGAGTCAGAATTATCATACAGAAATATATATACAAAATTCAACTCGTACTATGGAATTGTTTGTGAATTCGTATCGCTATGCTTATGAGACTTCATAACTACATATTTTTTTACTGATCTCATTTTCTATTAATTGTTACAGTTTTTCTGCATACGAAAGTCAAGCTAGGTCAGGAATGAAACTCGGCATACTTTGTACAGTTAGTAATTTGACCATCTGATAACCTAAAACAAATATTTCCATCTTGGATTTTCAGGCAGAGGTACCTGAAATCTCTATATTTGGCTTGTCTGGATACCTGAAAGCAACATGTTTGTGCTAAATTTAATTACCTTTTAAATTTGTCAGCTCCTTATCTGCATCTATTCCTGTAAAGAATTTCACAGACAGAAGCCGCCTAGTCGGAGGCTGTGTTTATATTGGACCGGAGGCACTTGAATTTGAAGCTTCCGTAACGGCCATGATCAATGCAAAGTAAACTATTTTTTTTTTTTGCAAAAAATACAAATAGTCGTTAATAGAAGACCCATCAATTAAATTCAAAGAACACAAACTGTTAAATATGGAAGTTTACAGGCCTGGTGATAATGGGCCTTGGGCCTTAATTTTGAATAAAAAGTTGACAATTATTTTGAAAGGCTTGATCGAATGTAACATTTCCATTGTAAGTAATTAGAGAGCCCATGTTGGTGAAGCCATAACCAATTCCATTTACAATCCCTACCTTCACTTCCTGTGGGTCCGGATTCCCTGAAGTAACTCAATTTTTGGATTTTGGATCGGGACCGTCTGATTCCAATCCATCACTCGGAATCGTCTCGAGATTCGAATTCGTTGCTCGAGATGTGTGCGCTTCACTTCGAGATGGATTGTCATAGATTCGAATCAGATGGTCCCAATCTAAAACAACGCACCGAATCAAAAGATGTAAATCAACATTTTATAAGATCAGTTTTTTTTGGACAAATATTTATTAGAACAATTTCGTACAAGCAAATCAAGCTTTATGCAAAAAGAGTATCTAATTCAATTCAGCAAATAATATCTAAATAATTCCAATACTTGACCGAATTAGATTGTTATTCTCCTAATAATTCCTGAAACTTAAACAAATTATAATAGAGTAATTTTAAAAAATATATACAAATTTTTACACCACAAAGAGTTGCAGCATAGCAATCACTTCAAATTACGTTCATAATATATTTTTTTGAATAATTCTAAAGTCATACAAGTAATTAAACCCACAAAATTGGCAGTTATATATTATATCATACTAGCAAAAATAACTATTAGAATGATTTTAAAATAATACATCTATTTTTGTTTGAACAAAAATTATAATAATGATTTACAACGAATTACATGTACATTTGTTATTTTACTGTTACACCCTCAATAATTTCTAAAACTAATACAAATTATAATTAGAAGGATATTTCAAATTTACAACAAAAATAGGTGTAGTGTAGCTTTTACTGTAAATTGCATGCATAATTGATGTTTTTGATATTTAATTTTTGAGTAATTTTAAGTGATTAAACTATCACAGCTAATATTTATACCTCAAATTTTATCTTGTAATAACCAAATAATTAACAGAGTAATTTTGCAAGAATACGACAAGTTTTACACAAGCAAAAACCATAGTAATGCATTTACAACAAATTATATGCATTTTTAAACATTTTCGTTTGAAACGCATTTAAAGTAATGAAAACACCAAAAGATCAACAGTTTTGCACCAAATATCTAAAACTTGAACTTGTTAGAATAATTTCAAAATGATTTATAATATATTTTACACCATAATTAAATGTAGTCAAGCATTCACTGCAAATTATATGCATAAACGATGTTTACGATTAATATTCTAGAGTCATCTCAAATGGTTGTACTGCCAAAGTAGACAATTATAGCTAATATATTATCTAACACCTGCAATAATAATTATTCGAGCAAACTCCTAAGAGTTCATCAATTTTTATTCTAGCTGGATTGTAAATCGATGTATTCTAAAAATAGAAAGATAAGATTATGGTTTACGCCAAATCATACTGCAATATAGGCCCTCTTATATACTGGACTGTAAATCACTGTATTCGAATTCCAAACAACCAATTCAAATCGTTCAAGTTGATCTCTCCATAGTAATATGTGTTTGCTTTCTTTTAGATTAACTCCATTCAAGAAATTAAAGAGAGCTCTCAATGAAGGAAGGGATGGATTATCTCAAAATAGGAAATACCATGTGGTACAAGGGAGCAACAAGAGAAACTATACGAAATATTTAGAAGTTTAAGGAAGCACCACCATGCGATGAATTATCTCATATATACGGTCCCATATTTAGAATTTTTTTTTTTTTTTTTCTGATTGTTTGTCTAATTTAGCGTCCTGTAACTGTGATCTTGTCTTTCTATTTTTAGAATTTCACCCTGTCATTTCTCATTTTCTTTATATTTCCTATAAATAAAAATTTCGGCGCACACACATCAAAAATAGGTGTAGTATAGCATTTATTGCATATTCCATGCATAAATAATGTTTTCACTTTATTTTGGAGTCATTTCGTGTGTTGAACTACCAAAATTGACAATTATATCGAAAAAAATTATCTAATACTTAAACAAATAAATATTAGAGCAATTTCGAGAGGACACATTTATTTTTGTGTGAACAAAAATAATAAAACATCAACATCAAATTACAAGTCAATTTGTTCTACAAGTACATAAATTTATTTATGTTTATTTGAAAAGATACGACAGAAATTTTGCAGGAAATTTTGCTAGAATAATTCTAAGTGGTAAAGTTTATATGATGGTTTCCAAATGGTTTTGCGTTTAAACTCAAGATGGTACAGTACCGTTGCTCAAACAGATTGAAATGATTTTACATATGAAATTTAACTTGATACTCTCAATTTCTAAGCAATGAACTAACATCTGTATATTTTTTGTGTGCAAGCAAAGAACGTTATGCTAATAATTCTATCAATTAATCACATTTTCATTTGATAACTTCTATAACACATCTTCTTTCATATTCTGGTAATCTTAACAACGCACACACAAATTAACTGATAATTCATCCCTTAACTAACACCAATACCATTGAAGAAAAAAAATTGATTATTGATTCAACCAGAACTAGAATGCAATGCGACGAGTGAAGTGTATGCGCCATCTGAAATTTGTATCAAATCTTCATGTCTCCCTTGCTCAGCTATCACACCATCTTTAACGACTGCAATTTTATGTGCGCCTGAGATAGTTGATAGCCGGTGAGCCACTACTACTGTTGTTCGTCCAACCATTACATTATCCAGTGCCTCTTGTACGAACCGCTCTGACTCGGTATCCAGTGCGCTTGTTGCCTCATCCAAAAGTAAAATTCGCGGGTCCTTCAAGATTGCTCTGGCTATTGCAATACGCTGCTTCTGGCCACCTGACATCTGGAGCCCCCGCTCTCCCACATTTGTGTTATACCTGTTTTTGGCCATGGATTCAACAAACAGACGTTTGTTCAGCTTCAAAAAACATGCACATTATTTTCCATTCAATATTTTTGTTTTTACATTTTGCTCTTTTGTTCACCTTTGTCAGAATGTGTACTTCAAAACATTGAAAATTGGGGGAAAAAATATGGATTGGCAGTGACCAGAAATAGCATTTTGGCTGATAACATTATGGAATGAAATCCAGAATTGATTATAGGAAATCATGCAAATTAACAACCTATTCAAAATTGCATTACAATTTGATAAAATGGTAAAAGGTGGAACATACCCATCACTGAGGGCAGAGATGAACCCATGAGCATTTGCTGCAATTGCAGCTGCAACAATCTCCTCTTGAGTCACTTGGCCTTCTTTTCCATAGGCTATGTTGGCTCCTATGCTCTCATTGAACAGTACGGGCTCTTGCCCGACAAGACCCATCTGCTGCCTCAGCCAATTTAACTTGAACAATTTTAGATCGCACCCGTCAAGGAAGATGGAACCTGAGTCAGGGTCATAGAACCTTTCTAGCAGTGCAATCACAGTTGATTTGCCACTTCCGCTCTCCCCAACTAGTGCAACAGTCTTAGTCAGATTTATTAAGAAAAAAAAAGTTAGCTATCATCTGAAGCTATTGTCATCCAGAAGAAAAATATACTAAAGTAAACTTCATAAATAAAAGAAAAAAAGAAAAATTTATGCTACAGCACTGTCCCCAAGAATTAGTTGTGGATGTTTGTTGCCCTGCTTATCAGACTTAATAAATACTTATCTTTACTGATCTTGCCTATACTTTCAATTCTAGTAATTTTCTGCATTAGAGTAATCAGACTTAGGTTATGCAACCAAACTCATCTTACTGGGTAAAATTAGAACTTTGACATATCATGTGCTGAAATATACCTTTCCAGCGGGCATCTTCAAGCAGAGGTCCCTGAAAATCTCTACATTTGGCCTGTTTGGATACCTGAACGAAACATGTTTGAGCTCAATTTCCCCTTTCAAGTTCACCAACTCCCTACCTGTATCATTGCTCGAGTCAATCTTAGACTTCCTGTCAAGAAATTCAAAAACAGAAGCTGCCGAGTCCTTGGCTTTGTTCATATCAGGACCCAATGCACTTGAATTTGAAACCCCAACAGCTGCCATGGTCAATGCAAAGAAAACCTAAAATTTTTGCAAAGCAAACGACCTGTATTTGTTAACAGAGAACAATTCATAAAATAAAAACAAAATTTAAATCAAATGTGGTAGTTTACCAGACGATATGACTAACGACTAAATAGCAAATGGGCTTTGGGCTTTAGTTTAAGACTTTAAATAAGAAATATAATAATTTTGTACTGACCCGAAAGACTTGGCTGAAGGTAGCTTTATCCTTGTTAACAAAGAGAGCGCCCACATAGAAGCAAAGAGCATAGCTGCAGTAAAGCAGCATGTATGCAAAGCCATAGCCAATTCCACTTACAAGTCCTTGCCTCACTCCCTGCTTCACCGGCTCAGCACATTTTTTCTCATAAGCCTCTATAACCCGCTTCTCTGCACAGAAGGAAGCAACAGTGCGTATGCTGCCTACTGCGTCGTTAGCCACTGTGCTGGCTTCTTCATACTTTTTCTGTTTCAAAACAAAATAAAATTCTTTTGTATAAATGTAAGGCACAATAAGAGAGGTTTAATATCCAAGCTATTGAATAAAGAGTTTTATTTACTTTCGCATCACCGCTAAATCCTTTCAGAAACATCATCTGAGCATATCCCTGTGCTCCAATGAAAGGAAGAATGCATATCACAATTAAAGCCAGCTTCCAGTTGGCAACCATTGCAATAACAAAGCCAGCAATAACAGTAGCCAAATTTTGGACAATTAGTGCCAGTGAATCACCGACAAGTCCTTTTATGGCCGCTGCATCAGCGGAGAGCCTTGCACCTATTGCACCACTGAAAAGAAACTATTTTAAACAGAGAAAATTGGCAGAAAAAAGAGAGAATCGTTTCACTTTTAAATTTGTACCTAGAGTGCGACGGTTCATCAAACCAGGCAATTTCCTGATGCACAATTTTCTCGAAGCACAACGAACGAATCCGTTCTATAAGCTTTCCTCCAGCAAATCCAAACAAATAATACTGAATAGGGAGTGCAACAAAGCCTACTGCACCTAGAAGCACAAAAATACCAGCCCAAAACCTTGAGTCCTTTCTCAGTTGATGAGGTGGCTCAAAGAAGATCTTAATAGCTGTAGAAAGCAACAAGCCAAACACGGGTAGAATAACTCCATGGACAGCTGCCACAATCGTACCAAGTAATAGCACTGGTGTTTCTGGCTTGTTGAGGATTGCAAGACGTGTGATTGATACATCTCTCTGCTTTGGTATTTCAGTTCCGAGTTTTTCTTGATCATCAGAATTGTTTCGAGCCGAATGGTTTTTTTTGAAGGAAAAGGAGAAAGAACTTCTTTGGCTTAAGCTGTGAGATGAAATTCTGGACATTGACTGCTCAAAAGAAGATCTTGAACCATTGGATAGAGCAGAGTTTTTCTGATCAATTGCTAATACGGCTTCTTCGTTTTGTGCATTCAACTCTTGTAACCGTATTAGTTGTGAGTATGCCCCGTCAGGATTTTGTATCAATTCTGCATGTGAGCCTGTTTGACAAAAGAAGAATACAGTAATGCAAAAGACAACATTAATATCATAACAGATTGATTATTGTAAGATGTAAATTACAAAACAAAAGAAGAAACCTTGCTCTATTAGTTTCCCTCGATGCACCACTGATATTGCATCAGCACCTTTTACGGTGCTAAGACGATGTGCAACAACTATAGTGGTCCTGTTTACCATGATCTTTAAAAGAGCATCTTGTACTACTTTTTCAGACTCTGCATCAAGAGCACTTGTCGCTTCATCGAGGAGTAGAATCTTGGGATTCTTTAAGATTGCTCTAGCTATTGCTATCCTCTGTTTTTGGCCTCCTGACATCTGGGTCCCATGCTCACCTACCATTGTATCAAGCCCCTGCAAGATCATATCCATTTATAAAACCAAAATTAATAATTCTACATCTATTGTAACGGATAATGACAAAAACAACAAAATTCCAAGTTCCTTACATTGGGCAACTTGTCGATGAACTTTGCAGCATTGGCCATCACAATTGCTCTCCTGATCTCTTCATCTGTTGCACCTTTCTTTCCATATTCAATGTTCTCCCTAATAGTAGTTGTGAATAAAATTGGTTCTTGGCTCACAAGCCCAACCTGCTCCCTTAACCAACTCAACTTCATGTTCTTTACATCAACACCATCTACCAAGACCTCACCAGATTGAGGATCGTAGAATCTTTCTACTAGACTGATCACGGTTGATTTGCCACTCCCGCTCTCCCCAACCAAGGCCATGGTTGTGCCATGTGGTACAAACAATGAGAAATTGTTGAATATTAGTTGGTCGGGTCTTGCAGGATAGGTGAAGCATACATCCTTGAGTTCTATGTCACCTTTCATATGTTCTAGAACGATGCCATCTGGGCTGTAAGAATCAATCAAGGGTTTACGATAGATTGTCTCAAACATTTTGTATGCTGCTGATTGACCTGAAGCAAAGGCATTTATGCAAGGCGATGCCTGGCCTAGAGACCTGGACAAGAAATCATAAGACAAGAAGCTGAACATGAGAATACATTTTAATTTAATGATAATTTCTCTGTTGCAACATTGAGGGTTATTAGAGATTAGATTGAGCTTCATCCATTTCCTTGCAAAACTGAGGACAATTGGTAGTTTGGTACAGCATCCCAAATTCAGATCATTACAGGCAAAAATTAGAGGAACTTACATGGCACCAGTCATGATGGCCATGATTACATTGATGATAGTGCCTCCGGTGTAACCTTTATCTATGATCAGCCTTGATCCATACCAGATGGCTAAACCATAGCTAGAAAATATACAAAGGAGAACTGTTCCAATTCCTGTGCCTGCAGCTGTACCCTGGTGCACTGTCACATTGCGAGCTGATTTCAAGAGGTTGTCATACTTCCCAGTTGCCTTCTTCTCTCCAGTGAAAGAAACAACCTAAAATTTTGCAGGAGCTTAGTGCAAATTTCATGTAATCAGACTTCTTCTTAGTATATTTCAACATTGAATTAGCTTTTCCAAAAAGATTCATGGTAAAATGACATTAGTTCTCTTAAGCTTCTGAATGCCATATTGGCTTTAAATATCTTAAATGAAATTATACTCTGAAGCTAAATGAATCTTCACGGGAAGTTTTCAGAAAGATCATCAAAAAAATAAAATAAAAACATTAACTGATTGCAACAGTTTTGAGATGTAAGAATTGAGTTCATGAACTCACAGTACGAATTGCCCCTATGGTCTGTTCGACCACGTTCCCAGCTTCAGTGTATGCCAATTGACTTCTGGCTGCAAACTTTGACATCAGTACTGACATGACCCCACCGGCAATTGCTATGGGAGGCAAGCAGGCAAGCAAGACAATAGCTAGATGCCATCCTTTGATAAAAGAAATCACGAATCCACCTACAAACGTTGATACCAGCTGGAGAAACTTCCCAACCTAATTACAAGAGTAAATTGATGAGAACAGATTATTATGATTACAAAATAAAGAATATGTACAATTAATTATATCTTCAACTCTGTGGTGCACTAGTTCTTGAAGTCTTTATTTAATGACACTTCACACTTAAACCCCCCTGGGTATTTAGGAACCTGATAAACAACAAATATGTTCTCATTCATATAAGCATTTTATCGAGTACCTTGTGTGCGCTAAATACAATAAAACACGTTACACAGGAAGAAATTCAAGAGACATTCCATCATCTCTGTGTTACACACACAAAGGATTCACCGACCCATCAATCATTGGGGCGTAATCCCGAGCCTCAAATCTCTCTACTAACTATAGAGGTTCACCACAAGCAGACTCATATCTGCTATTCATAAAGGATCAAAAGACATCCAACATTGCAAAATACCCGATATCTCACCAAAAAGAAAGTTGCCAATACCAAAGGAAGGTTTCAACAATCCAACCGCTACATATTTCTTCTTCATCATCATCATCATCATCATGTCTCCTTCTCTACCTCTTTAATTGGTGTGTAAAGTGACAGAACCCGAGAAAACTCTACGGTTTGGCAGGTGTGCCTCGCACTCCCGATGTTTGGTAGGCAATTAAAAAAAATATATGCTTCCTCGAGAAAGTAATAAAGAAGAAAGACATCATACCTTTTCACCAATGGCATCTTGAATCAAGATTGTGTCCCCAGACATTCGTCCAATCACTTCTCCCGTTGTTGTCTCGGTGTCAAAAAACGCAATATCTTGTTTAAGTATTGTCTTAAGGTATAACCCGCGAATTCTTGCTGATTGTCTTTCTCCCGCCACGATCCAGCTTCCCACCTCTATCAATTCATATATTAATTATCTCAAAAAAAAAAAAAAAACTAAAGGAAGCAAAATTCTTATTGTTCACTTGCAACTCTTTATCATGATTAATGGAATCAGAACAAATTTCGCAGTTACAAAATGCTGGGCTAGTTTGTCCAAGAGTTAACTTTTTAAACATGGTACATAACTTGTTCCGATTTTTTTTAAAAAATTGGTCGTTTTTGATAAAGTATACATGTTTTACTGATGATATCAATATCATACAACTCAGCACTAAAATGTAGGTAATTAAGATTAAAGGCAAGCAATTAATAGATTCACAATTGACAATTTGAAGAATTTGTGTGGCTTGTATGAATTTGGAAAACGTATAACCTAATAATCAAGTGAAAAGTTGATATTTCAGTGTCACCAAGGAATTAAATCATTCACGAAAGAATCTAAGATTAAGACATATTATCCTTGTTGGGTCAAGTAATTGATATTCCATTTCCATGGTTATGGTTAAATGCACTTGTAAGTACACTTACGAAGAAATGCAGCAACCCCTGATCCAGCAGCAAGATAAACAAACTTCAAAGCTATCTGAAAAGTAAAAAAAAAAAAAAAAAAAAAAAGGGATCAAACGTCACGTACTGGACTTAATTAAATATCGGCAAAGCAATATATTCACCAAACTAAATATTATAATTGACTATAGCTTTTAACATTCACTTTCATCATAACCTTGTTAGGTGGTACATATATATAATCGTAGATATCAGTATATCACAAACATTTTGGCATTGGCCGGAAAAAAAATATTATAAGCACTCAAAATCTAGATGTAAAAGTTAAATTTAATAATTTTTAGTACGTTTTATTGGTTTGATAAACGTCCAAGGTAGGCCTTAACGTACATTAAAAAAGATTACTTCATTCTGGCGTTGAAACTAAGCAAAAAATTTACTAGAACCATTGTTAAGAATATACTCTGAAAAAGAGTACAGTGTTTTGTACCAAAATTGAACCAAAACATGGATGATAGAAAACATAAAAAATTTCAACTAAATCCTAGTCAAAAATTGTTTTTTTTCTTTTTTTCTTTTCCATGAATCATCACTATTCAGATAAAAAAAAATCTCGAGCCAAATCCAAACTGCTAATTAAGCTACAGAAACATTTAATAAAGAACGACAAAAGAAACTATTTCAAGAAAATAACAAGATATATTTTTCATATTAATTATTGTACACTGTTTCATTCATTTTCCCTTGAACCAAATCCAATAAAAAAATATCACCTTTGAAACCTCATGCACAACATCATCTTTAATGGTGCCTCCAAATGCATCAATCAATTCACCAAAGATGAGGGTCATTAAAGGCATGGCGAGGCCATTGGCAATTGCTGATACAAATCCAACAAACATCAGAACCTTATCGTACCCGTCAGAGAAGGCGAAAAGCTTGTAAAATGGCACTCTTTCATCTTTCTTTGTTTCTTTTTTGTCTATGGTTGCCATCTGATGATCTCCTTAATTCCTACAATGAGATCGATGTAAGAACTATTGCCAGGCTCGAAGTTTCTATCCCTTCAACGCCTTTATTCACTTGATATTATTTCATGGAAGCCATGCAAAATGATTCTAAATTTTGGGAGATGAGAATGAGAGAGAGAGATAGAGAAAGAGGGAAAGACGGAGAGCAGGTTTATTGTTGGATTTGAGAGCAATGGGGCGGTTAATTGCAGAGTTTTTTCTTTTCAAAAATAGTAAAGTTTAAATAATTACTTTGTAGAATACCTAAACAAAGAAAGTTAAAAACAAAGGAAAGTGAAGTAATAATTAGAGAATTTTTAGGGAACTATGGGGAGGTAAATGTGACGATTCTGTGGCTGATGGAAGCTTCCAAGGTTGCATCTAGAAGATCTGAGCTAATTTTTTAAGATAAATAATAATTCGTGCTACTTAGTATTATATAAATATATCAATTTATAGACTTACTTTTGGTTCAATATTTTTTTTAGTAGTATACATATGCCGATAATATGTTTTGGCTGCTATACTCTATCAATAGAATAGCGTCATATATATATATATATAGCCAGTGTTTTGAAATTTGATTCTTATTCGGTATTCAGAAGGTCACCGAATACCGAATAAACAGTATGCGGCCGCATATGCAGATTTTTATTCGGATTTATATATGCGGATTTTAAATGAGAATTTATATATATAAACAAGTATACGGTAATATGTGGTATGACACACTGTTAATATACTCTAAACTGGTATTTTTATTACTTTGAATATACTCTAAACCGGTAATATGTGGTATAAATCACTTTTAATATACTTTAAACCAGTATTTTATCACTATTAATATACTCTAAACCTGTATATGCTCTAAAATTCATATTCGTACCGAATATAGATTTTCTATTCGGATTGCAACCGAATAGGAATATTCGGCCGAATATTCGGATGAATAGACCGAATTTTAAAACACTGTATATACCTTGTTGACACTTCGAAAATTTATTGAATAAATTACAAATAATAAATTTAAATCATTTTTTAGGGTTGACAGCTAAATATCTCCCAACGTGTGTATTATGAAATAAAAAAATATTTATAGCACCTCATGGTGAGTATTTCTTACATTGCAAATATTTTGAAAAAAACACCTAAATTATTCAATGGAAGATAATAGCACAAAATGTTTTATACTATCAATAGCATGTCGGCCAAATTCTTAATCAAAAATACATTATTTTGTCATAGTTTGTAGGTAAATTTGTCTACTTTTATAAAAAAATAAACACACTTATTTTCTAATTACTAGTATCTTGTGTACGTTACAACGACGACATATTATAAGATAACACAAAAAAAATTCTCATACAAATGACATATTTTCATAAAAAAAAAAATAGACTGATAAGAACAATATCCATAAATAATATTAAAATAAATTAGTTCTAAATCCAAACTATAAATAAAATATCAACCAGTAAAATAAGGAAATTAATATATATTTAAAGTAAATATATGCAGTATACATTACAATATTGAAGAACCTACTAAATTCATTTGAATGACCAATTAATTATCAATCAATTTTTTTTAAATATATTTAAAAAATGGAAGGAGAAATCAGGACCAATCAGTAATCGAGTATCTGACAATTAATTAAGAGAGTTTAGAAAAGATTTCGGAAACAATGGAGAAAGAGGACGAATTGTAGATTTTGTGTGATGGATTGCACTAGAGAGGCGTCAATGAGTACGTGTCCAAATAAATTTGGTCATCTACACTTAAAAACAAATAAAAATAGATGCATCGTATCAAACACTGGCATACTATTTGATTAAAGAGATAATATTCAATCTGAAATTTCTTTTAATCACAACTGTTCGGCGGATTAGGAGATCTAAATATTTAATAAGAGAGAAGAGATTCGAGTAATAACTAGCTTGGTGATAATCTTAGCAACATAAGAGAGCCTGATCCGGATTAATTTAACAATATGTCTCCGTATAAATATATAAATATCGAACAGGGAATACAAAGATAGTTAATCTAAGCTCTTTCGTTTTTGTTAATCCTTGAAAATTTAAAAAAAAAGACGAATGGAGATAGATTATCATGTTATTATGCTTACGTCACTATATTATTTCTTAAACCTTTACTAAAAAAAGATGAAAAAAGATGAATGGGGATAGATTATCATGTTATCCGAAATTTTTATAAATATACAAAATTCGAATTTTATTTAACAATCTATACAACTTTTGGATGAAATTTTAAATCTATCATTACCGCTGACAGGGGGAGCGGTTTCAGACAATTAAACCGCTCACAAACATAGCGGTTTCTTGAAGTAAGTATGTTTATGACTTACAAACGAATATTTACAAAATGAGATGAACATTTTCAGATGACACAAGAGTTGCAGGTGCAGCAGCAGGGTGTTGATGCATCAGATTTTATTCAAAATCTGTTCGGACAGGTATGTTACATGTGTTTAACGGTATTTCAATGATCTCAGCTTACTAATTGAAAGTAAATATGTTTATTTTTCAGGTGACCCAGGAGCAGCCGGAGAATTTCTATGAGTGGCAATTTCAGCAGCAGACTATGCAAGCCTAGCAGGCATCACGTGAGGAGTTCGTCCGGCATCAGCGTGATGTTCCGCTGACTCCCGGTAGGAATTGGCATTTCGAGGATGCAGGGGCATCGTCATCCCAACCACCGCTGGATACGCAGACTCAGCCGGAGGTGACACTGCATGAGGAATATGGACATCCCACACAGCGAGTTCGGCATGAGGTATACGAATTACGTCGTGATGTCCGCTCTCCAGACCGCTTCTCGCATTCGCAGTATCCTGGACATTGACCTATCTTCGGAGTCTATCTATCTTTTATTATGTTTGTGGACTTTTATTATGTATGTATTGTTGATCTGTTTTCGCTTCTATTATGTTTTTTATTTCTATTACGTATGTTTTATTCTGCACATTCAATGTATGCCTCAGAAAAACTACCGGACTGTGATGTTCCCTCCAACAAAAACTTTCACCCAGATCATATTTGATTTTTGTTTGATCTGGATAACAAACATTTAAAAAATTAACGTTACAAAATTAATTAGAATTAAAATTAACTAACAATGTACAAAAAAAAAAAAATAACTCACATCAAAATTAAACGTTCAAAATGAAATTAATTAATTTTAATTAATTAAAAATTAATTAATTAAAATAATTATCCAAAATAATTAAGAGGAAGATCTGGAACCGTTTTCTATGTCATTGGTTCTAGAACCGCTATCTATGTCAGCGGTTCTAGATGGGGTGGAACCACTCCCACTGTGAGCGGTTTGAGGTTTTGAAACCGCTCTCCCTGTGAGCGGTAAGGATAGATTTAAAATTATATCCAAAAATTGTATAGATTGTTAAATAAAATTCGAATTTTGTATATTTATAAAAATTTCGGTCATGTTATTATGCCTACGCCACCATGTTATTTCTTAAAGCCAATTATTGAGATATTAGAAACAATAAAAGTACTAGGCATTAACTTTAGTAAAGCTTAATTGATTCCTCCGAACTTGTCTAGTGAGAAAAAACAGTGAATTAAAATATCAATCTTATCAATTAGATACTTTTAGTGGTGCCGTTGCATAATAAAAAATTAATCACTTCACAGTGTGGGAAGACTATACACAATTTAGGGGCTAATTAAATTATAGAATTAGAAACGAACATTAATGGCTGTTGGTAGTGGCAGACCAACGCAAGTGAATGGAGTGCTTTATGTTTTTCCTATATATATGTACGCACTTTTTCTATATAAAAATTCTTGAAAGGTAATTAACCAATATAAAGATATATATATATATTTTTTTTTCATATATGCCATATCATTAACATTCTCATTCCTATGGTTCTATCATTTCTTCTAATTTATTATCATTGGATGACTAATATATTTTTTCATGGTTTCTCCTTGTTTAATAATAAAACATATTCATTCTCTATAGAAACTTTGATGCGCAATTAATCATACTTTTACTATAATATTTTAGGTTTTTGAAAGAAAATATTTATTTATATTTAAAATTTACTTAACTGTAAGATTCTTTTATAGAAATATTTATTGTACAAATTTAATTATTTTAAAATAAATATTATTATTTTTCAAAAAGAAGCCTAACTGATTCGAACTAAAAATTACAAATTTAGAATTTGAATGGTTTAATATAAATTGTATTTTCATTAATTCAGTGTGATAGGAGAAATGAGCATATATATAGCTTATCAAATTGGTAATGGGCAGTATGTGAACTTTGGACTGACATTTAGATTTAGATTGATAATTATTTTTTTAGCAATTGCATTTCTATTTTTATTTAAAATCTGGACAAATCCTGAAATTTGTGTCCAACAAGCTTAGAATGATCAATCTTTAGATGTTCAATTAAAAAATGAATTTGTTTAGTATGTTGCTAGAGGATTGGCACAAACCTTAAATACTAGTATTTTTTTTATTTGTTAACAACAACACAAATTCTTTGGAGATGGGTCTAAAAAGCATGGTTGGATATTAGCAAAATTAAATCCGTTTATGCATAGATGGTGACAATTGAAATTCATCCTAGAAAAATAAAATTTGCATGTGGCAAGCACAAGGCAAAAAGAATGTTACCTAAAACTTTCTAATAAAAGAAGATGGATTGGTGATAGTGAAGGTCATTTATGTGATGCAGATGAAACCATTAGTTATAATTTCGTGTAAACAATTTCTTCTATTTACATATAAAGTAACCAACTAAAATATTCTTTTTAATATAAAAAAGGAAAAGTTATTACATTTCTCATAGGATGTATAGTCGGATGTATATGAAAATTATGCACATCATACTCAATATTTCATAGATGCAAAGAATATTTGATTGTTCAGAATAAGTCTTTTATTTTCCATTTTTAACAACCCGGATGGCGTGTAAAATTGCAAATATAACAAATTTAATCCCATCCAACTAAGATTATCTCAAATCAGAAAATAAAAACCAACAAATCGTCTCCCAAATCTCTTCTCTCTTATTTATCTTCCAATTGTGATTAAAAGGTAAAATTTCAAATTAAATATCAGTATTTTGATTAAATAAGATTTTATTTATTTATTTTATAACATGTAGAAGTCTAAATTTAATTAAACACCTAGTCGTTGACGCCTCTCCACAGCTTTGCCTCGCATAATCTACGTTTCCTCCTATTTCTCCATTATTTTCAAAAACTATCCTAAACCTCATTAGTTGATTGTCAGATACTCGATTTTCTAATTGGCCCTGACTTCTTTCTATTTTTTAAATATCATTTAAGAAATTTTTAGATTAATTGATTATGACTTCATTTCTTTGTATTTGTTATATCATTTAAGGAAACTGAATTTGTCATTTTCCTAAACCGCCTTATTTGATTTTCAGAAACTGAATTTGAAGTTCTTAAACAAATAATAACATCTAGAAACAAGTTTTTTTTTATGTTGCTTAATGGGAAACAAGAAAAAAATTATAAAGGTTATCATCTTCCCTCTAGAATTTATATGCATTCGTGTATCTAAATAGATCAGAATAAAACCATGTTTACTTAAATGAGATCATTTAATGACAAATAATATTCCTTTAACAGATACAATATGTATAACATAGCTACTACTAGAATATCTTCAATTTGTATTAAGTAGATATTAATTTTTCATGGGACTTGATCATATTAATTGACTTTTTATATATAATTTGGATTTAGAACCAATCTACTTTAATATTATTTATGAATATTGTTTAATAATTATTATTTTTATTGATTTTTTTATGAATATATGTTTTTTTGTATTAATTTAATTTTAGTTTTCTTATTGTTGAATAAATTAATACAATATTGAAGAAACATTGTTTTAGTACGAAAGCACACACCTTCAAATTAAAGTCTAAATTTAACTTTTGTTGGAATTTAGCATCAAGTTTTTTTTTTTTTAAAATAAGATAGGGGTTAAACTCCTAATGTTATATTTTATTGATAAATTATAAATAAAAGATAATCAAAATAGTTCAAAGAAATTGCGCCATGAATATTGAGAAGAAAAATAAAAATAAAAATTACATCTCTCATAATACTTGATCAACCAACATAAAAATAGAATAAAAAATTTCTCTTAAGATTCAATTGCATCTCTCTTCATAGTATGAAGATGGAAATCATAAAGATTCTTCCTTTCTGAATAGGATACTTATTTTAAAAATTTGCATTCGATGGTTTGGCAATTATCATCTCACCACATCTAACTCACTACATCTAACTGAAAGCAATGGTGAAATTGTATTTTGCAAGGAATCATGTCTAGAAAAGAAGAAGATGCATTCATTGAATAAGTGTATCCTTTACATTATAGGAGACGCACAAGTTTCGTTAATTGATCACATCTGTTGTTTCTTTCAAAAATTCATAGACTCGTAGCGGTAGACCATTGGTGATGGAGCCAAGAAAAGTAAATATATTGACATAGCTAGTTTGATTTCGTACAGTACATCAGTCATGTGTTTTTTTTTTTGTTTTTTTTGCAAAACTTTTTCTTCTTTCTTTTTAGACACGATTCCTTGCAAAATACAATTTCACCATTGCTTTCAGTTAGATTTAGTGAGTTAGATGTGGTGAGATGGTAATTGCCAAATCATTGAATGCAATTTTTTAAAATAAGTATCCTATGCAGATAGGAAGAATCTTTATAATTTCCATCTTCATATTATGAAGAGAGACGCAATTTTTCTGTAAAACAGGTGAAGGAAAAATAATTTGTAGACGTTATTTTCCTATAGTTTCAGATTAAGCAAAATTTTCAATATATTACTTCTGAAATGAGAAAAACTTACTTTTTGTATGACAGTTGTGGAATAATTTTAAAAAATTAGAGAATTAAATACGTAACAATTAATTGAGTAATTAAGACAATGCAAAAAGTATATCGAACCAACTTTTTTTTCTTCTTAAAATGTACCTAACAAATTATTTGAAATTTTCTGTTATAAGTGTTTAATATATTCAAAGTTTTTCACCATAAAAAAAGACGGATCAATGTAACACAAGATTTCTACTTTTTAACTTGTTAAAAACATAAATTTGTTAATCGGCAGCATTGATTGAATATGTAGATCGGTGTGATCTTATCAGCTTATCCTGTGATGGATACGCTGGCTGGCCCATCTATCAATATAAATCAATTAAATTCATATTCCATAGGTTGTATGGAAATCCAAAAATATGTGGCTTGTTACTGACAGCAGAAATCTATAAATAAATTCAAGGATTAAACTGGGCCTCAGAAAAGTTGAGGCGCTTCAACTGTATTGTCAGTGATCTATCACACCATTACAATTGCCATCCCTGCTAGTAGAGAATCCGCTCTTTTATATCATCTCGAATTCACTTGTTTGTCTATTCCTGTTTGTTAGGAACAAAAACATCATTTCATATATATACCAATATACGGAACAATCTCCTCTAAAAATGTACAATTTTATTGAACCTAATAGATTCGTAGATGCGTAGATGGACATGCAAATAATTTTGTCCAGTATTTACACACCGTTTACAGTTGACACGCCTTGTTTTGATTCAGTAGGAAATCTCTGTCTCAACACAACCTCAAATAGATATAATGACTCTGATTTTTCTGGGCCTGGTTTGATATATGTTGAAATTATAACCTCTTTTTTTATTACATGTCACGGGCTGATGGCCCATAATAGAGCATATGCATTAGAACTATTTTTATTAAGAACTACTTGAATAAGATGCTCGTATCAGGTACTTGAATTTATATTAAACAAAAGAAATTATTGTGTAGTAACTATTGTTAAAAATCCATTTCTTGAGTCTGAAGCAATCCACCTAGTACTTCTTTATATCCTAATAATTCAAGGCAGACTTAGATATTATACAGTACAAGCTGAACCAAATTAAAGTTGACAACGGAATAAAGCAAAAGTATTAGCAGAACCCCGAGGCATCCTTTTGCACTTTATCCTTTCAATCTCTAATTAATGCTATCAAAGGAAAATAACACTGGCAGTAGTGTAACCTTCTTATTTCCATGGCTTTCACCTTCTTCTTCCTTCTCTATATCTCCACTATTATCAATATATCATCTTCTCAATCTACCGTTTGTCGGACCTTTTGTGGTGAGATTCCAATTCACTACCCGTTAAGCATAGATGACGGCTGTGGAAGCTCATATTATCAAAACATGCTTCTCTGTACCAATTCATCAATCCTCCATTTCCGTACCCCGTCTGGGTCTTACCCTGTTTCATCCATCGACTATACCGACCCGCACCTTGTCATAACTGACCCGTCAATGTGGAGTTGTGCCAATCCGTCAGATACCAACTTTGCGGCAACACCTTTTAGTCTTGACACCAGTAAAAGGTTTTCCCTTTCAACAAGGAACGAGTACCTCTTTTTCAATTGTGATAAGAACTCTGTGCTTATCGAGCCTAAACCAGCTTACTGTGATCGATTTCCAGATCGGTGTGGCTCTGCTTGTGACAGCTCAGGGTATGATATAAATTATTTTAAACATTAATTAAGCATTGTCATTTTTTAGATTCTGTAATTTAACTTTTGTTTTTATGTTTATCATTGTTATGTACTTTTTTATACTCATTTACATATATTGTTATTGGGTGTAATTCTGCAACTAGAACTCTTGCCATTATTCCAATTCAGCTTAAAATTTCCTGTTAATTTTGGGTCTTGTTAGACCATTCCCAAGTCTCAGCCAACTTAAAAAATTATAGATACACTCCTTATTTTTAATCCTATTGATGAAAACTAACTAACATGCTAACAAAACATTATTTCCCTAAACAGTATTTGCGTACTACTATTACAGATATCTGTGCCGCAACCTTCCAGGCTGCCCGAGTGCCTTGCTAGAGAATAAGATTAGCTGCTGTTCCTACTACCCGAAGGCCTCTGAGTCTCTGAGGCTCATGCTGAAGCATTGCGAATCGTACACCGGTGTGTACTGGAGGACAATAGGGACGACTGTTCCACCTTATGATCAAGAGCCAGAGTACGGCATCAGGATTGATTTCGAGATACCGGTGACAACTCGGTGCCTCGAGTGTGAGGATAACAGAAAAGGGGGTGGTGTTTGTGGGTTTGATACTGAGTCTAGGGATTTCCTTTGCTTGTGCAAGGATGGGAACATGACAACCTTTTGCGCAGGTAAATTGCACAAATTAGAGCTTAATTTTGTGAAATCCTTATGATATGATTTATGAATCTAGCTTACTATAAAGTGTACGACATGAAAATAACAATCATACGCTGTCTTGGATGCTAAAAAGTAAAATATTATATGGAGACCAAAGCTGCAAAGCACCATATGGGGTCGCCTTGTTCTAATGCTATGTTCTTTTTTCTTTTTTTAAGTTCCAACGATTCCGAAATAAAATCTTTGTACAGGGCCAAACCATAGGCCCAGAGCCCACGAAAGAATAATATAAGCCCATCTATACTGACTGATAAGCCAGGTCTGACCCGGCCTATTTTTGCCATGACAGCTAATTGGAAATAAAATATGCATAAATGTTTAAAATATAAAATCAATGTTCACGAATAATTAATAAATTCTAAATTGGGCTTTGGTGATGGAGTCGGTTGATGATCTGAATTATGCAACTTATTCCTGTCAAAAATTTGCAGTGGATCAAAGTTGAAAATTAAAATGATTGTTGCAAAACAGAAAAAGCCATTTTTAAAAAATAAAATGCGAACAAATTTTCAAAGGATCAAAGTTAAAGAAACTTATTAATTTAGTTGTGAAGTTCCTCTTAGATATAATTTATTTTATTTTATTTGCAGATGCTGAATCAAAGCATGGAACATCACCAACTGTGATTGCTGGTAAGAATTTTCATAAAAAAAAAAATATACTTTTAATTTATACTGAATAATAAATTCTGATTCCTTAGAAAATATTCACTCTAATGTTGAATGAACTGCTCATATTAACAGGAACTGTTGTATTTTCGGTTGCTGGAGCTGTTGGAATTGGAGCACTTGTTTGGTTTGTAAGGAAATTAAAATCTAATAAAGTTGTTACTTGTGGAGTTCAAAGCAACGAAAATAGATATTTCTGAGACACAAACATAGAACTATGAGTTACATATGTACTTACGCCAAACGTATTATTTTTTTTTTGGCCATTTTAATTATTTTCTTATTTCTTTTTATCTTTTTTTATATTTTGAAAGAGAGGATATATTATTGCTGAACCTTTGCAGACTTATATGTAACAGTAAAAAATATTTTGGGTCCAGAGAATATTGTATTATTTCTTAGGATACGGCCATCACGGAAATAAATCTGCTGGAATCGCAGGGTCTCTTCTTTTCCAAATTCAACCATTCATTTATTTTGAGATTTGTGCATTTTAAAAAATTAATGGTTGGATTTGAAAAGGCAGGGATCCTACGATTCCAAATAATCGCAGCAAATTTATTTCCCGGCCATCACACCATAGCAAAATTCCTGCCAAGGAAATTCATAGTCTATTTATAATTTGAACGGTCATATTAAGTATGAAAAATATTTGATTTTGAAAAACTATACAACTCACACTTTAATTACAACTATACTATTCAGATCACAAACGGATAGATGAATGGAACTTTTACTGGCAGGATTTCCTGTAAATAGGAAATTCGGTTCCCACATCATAACTGTAATAAGGGCAATGATATTATTATTTTATCTGATCTTATCAAAGCGTATTGCAACCGCCAAAATCAGAAAAATAGCTAAGGATGCACATTATATATATGTAACTACTAGATTCACTGTCAAGAGAAACAGAGATCTCCATTTTCTCCTTCCAGAAGTATTTTGCAACTTTTCTAAATATATCCTTGCCCCAGCGCTATATTGGTTTCTCACCCCAAAAAATAAATTGAAAAGGTCATTTAAATCATGTTTACTGCATTGCTTTTAGAATTCTTGATAAAAAAAAATGGATTTTAAACAAAAAGTCTATGGTGGAAACAAATTGGCAAACAAGCGGGAAAATGCTGAATTGTCGTAGTTTTGATATATTTTGAGACGAAGATTTGAATGTTACAGTTGAAGAGTAATAGAAACTTCCCTCTTATTAGAGTTTCTAACTCTGAAGAAGAAGAAAATATGCGGCTTTTACCATAATTAAGCAGAGATGAACAGATCATTGATTCTTAATCTCTCGGATAAGACATGATCCGATGGCTTTTCTACAAATTCAGTTCTCTTTAATTTCCTAATAATCAAACATTTTGCAACGGCTAATATGATGAGAAAGAAGAAACTACACACTAGAAAATAGAACAGGGCAGAAAAAAAAAATTTAGACAGACTGCTAAAATTTAAAATAATAATGCATGGTTGAAATTTGAACTCATGTGATAATTTATGAGATGGACTGATCTATGTAAGAACTTTTAAGAAAATTGAAAATTCAATTAAATTTTAATATACATGATTATTATTTTTTAAATAATATGTGGATCCACTCTTGATTAATTTTTTAAAATTGAACATTCGGCCAAAACGATTAATTTTAATATATTTGTTTAATAATTTTCAAAATTATAAAGAACAATTAATAATTCGAATATGTTAAAAACAACATCAAATAAAATATATAAAATATCTTATAATTTAGATGCACTACAAGGATTTCAAATATTTTTTAGGCATGATTTTTTCCAGCTATAAAAGAAATTGAACTATTTCTTGGTGTGTACTAGAAAAAAAATTCTTTGCATCTGAATTATTAATCTCGGTTCAAAAGTCACTTCAGATAAATAAAGAAATTATCTGATCCTTCTAGTACATTCAAACTGTAAGATTCTCCATCTATTTAAAAAAAATGATTTGACATTTCGTAATGATGGAAAATCATTTTTTTTTCAAAATAGATAGAGCACCTTAGAATTTGAATGTACAAGAAAGACCACTATAATTTATTTATTTACTAGAAGTGACTTTTGATCTGGGATCAATAATTCAAATTCAAAGCATTTTAATTTTTTTTCCAGTAACACACCAAGAAATAGTTTAATTTTTTTCTAGTACATCTAAATTATAAGATGTTTTATCTATTTTATTTGATGTTCTTTCTAACATATTCAAATTATTAGTTATTCTCTATTTTTGCAAATTATTAAACAAATATATTAAAATTAACTGTTTTGGCTGAATTTTTTTGTTTTTGTGGGTCCGCAATGACAAATGGTGGTCCCCAAAGAATGAGTACGCCATTTTAACGTTGCGGCCTAGATAAATCTGGAATTCTCACAAATTTGTGGTCTTTTATTTTATTATTTTCGGTTGATATAGTTTTAAAAATTTCGGAGAGAGAGATGCAAATTATCGAACATTTTATTTATATAACGTGTGCCTGTGTTAATAACAATAATAATGTTTTGATTTTGTTATATATAAAAAAAAGGAGATATCAAGATGCCACCATGTTTGTCTCTGGCCACCCAAAATTTTTTTTTTTTTTTTCTCGAACCGAATCTCCTCTTCATATGAATATGAGAGAAATTTTTTTGTCTCTACAAATATTAGAAAAGAAAAGAGAAAACATTAAAAAGTATCAATAAATTTCAATATATAAAAAGATCCATAAAATTCTTACCGATTCAAATTAGTTTTTTTTATCTATTATTATATATAAAGTTTTTTAAAAAATAGATAGAATATCTTATAATCTTGATATACTAGCACTCCATCAGTTTTCCTAAATCTTTTTATATTTTAATAGAAAAAAATTGTTTTGGATCAATAGAAATTCTACTGATCTGAACTAATTCAAACATTGAATCGGTAAAATTTTATCGATCATTCTACTCATAAAAATCTGTTAGTGCTCTTTCTATTTTTCTCTTTTCTTTTATAATATTTTCTACAGACAAAAATTTATCCACATGTGACATGTGGGTAGAAACTATTTGTCCATCCATAATTTAAATTGTTACAGTTGAAATATAAAAAATATTGAATTTAAATTGTTACCCTAGACGGGACAAGCTTCCAGGATATAGAGGCAGCTCCAAGACTTGAATTCGAGGGATCGGATCTCTCGGATTACCTGAGAGACAGGGCTGACACTAGCTCCCTACCTTCTGATTCATTGTCATCTTCTTCCTTTGTTCCTGGTTCTTCCCAGTCTGCTAACGATATGGCTTGTTCCACTTGCTCTTCTAGCGATTATTAGACTTGTGTACTGCTTAGTAGTTATCTCTACTCATATGCTTACTTTCTGTTTTTGTGTTTTACTTAGCTGTTGACTATGATCTTAACTTGTATTAGGTTATTTGTGGTTGTATATTGCTTAGTTTCCTATTTCAGTTAGTTTGATTGTACAATGGTTCTATTGATCCATTGATTATTGTATGAACTATATCTTATTTCTATATGAAACAAGTGGGGGCTACCCACTTTTGTCAAAAAAAAAAAAAACACCTCACATTTTAATTATATTTTCAAATTATAAATAAATGGACGGGCAGGCTCTATTATATCTGGTTTATTTTTCTTGTTGAAATCAGAGTTTGATCCTTTACTCATCGGGAAAAAAAAACAGCCTTGAGAAGCGCACTCAATTTGCTCCAAGTTAAATTCACTGATCATAAAATAGCATAAACAACGTTGTTTTTTTTTTTTATGCTATTTTATGATCAGTGAATTTAACTTGGAGCAAATTTAGTGCGCTTCTCAAATGTTAAAAAATTTGCAAAATAACATATATTCGCCGTACACAAATGTTAAATTTCACCTAGTTCTAGATGTATAATATATTTATTATACGAATTATATTTATAATGTTAAATTTTAAGTTTTTTTTTGTTTTTAATTGTCAAATGTTTCAAGTTGATGACTCCTTATGTTTAGAAAGTGATCCCTGCTCGTTTGGATTATACAAAATTTAAAATTAGCACAAAATATTATTTTATTAAAATAATATTTCATATGATAACAATTTATAATTTCTAAATTAATATCAATTATGATAATAAACAAATCAATTCATTCACTCTCTCATTTAATGTCTATCCTATGTGAATTATAATTGACCTTTTTAATTTTTTTTCAAATTATTTGCAAACATCATTCACAAATAATTTTAAAATAAAAAATAATTATTTTTAAAATACTATTATGAGAATTTGAATATAACAAGTAACAACCGGGTGGGATTTAGAAGGATCCACATAATTCACAGTTCGTTATACTTACCCACGTGGCCACATAGTCGCATCGAATTTTAAATACCGGAATTGTTTCGGATCCAAATATCTGTTTTGAAAACTTATCCAACCGATCCGTTTTCAAATGAACAAAAATATTCACATCCTGGTATTGTTCATGATTTGTCGTTTAACCGCAGCCGGATTCTACTGGAGTCGGATCAGATAATCCGAGTTCATTTTCACCCCTAAATTTATTAAGGTCGCATTATTTTTTTTTCTCAAGCCGCAAACCTATCTGCGCGGCAAACTAGTTTGATTAATTTTTTTTTCTAAAACTATAATATTCAACCAAAAAAGTGAAAAACCAACTTTGAATAACTGGCTCTTGTTAAGTTGTTATAACTGCATTTTGTAATATTTACCAACAGAAAAATAGAGACGTACTATTGGCAAATAATAACTGCCTCTGTGATAACTACGTCCTTGTAATAACTGCGTCCTTTGAATAATCTCAGTTTGGACTTTATATAATAAATTTTAGAAAGGGTGTTGACTAAATAATTTTATGCACCAATTATATCTTAATAATAAAAGCATGATATCATGCGCAATATGAAACGATTAAGAAAAATGATAATTTGGCGCGGAATCAGATAACTGACCATACTTTGGTGCGAAATCACATTGCTTCTCTCTATAAATATATACCCTCTGTTGCCATAAATTATAACTCTTTATTTCATTCTCCCAGAGAGTATCAACTGATTTGATTCGATACACATTAGTTTGAGATAAAAAAATAGGACAGAATGGAACGACCATTGTTCCATCCATTTTCTAAGTAGGATGGTATCACATGGATAATGGATTCAACAATTGAAAAGCAGAGTATTTTACTCAACTTACTCTCCTATTTTCTTATTATTCCGGTTCTTAAGCTCTTCATTTTGAATTTATTATTAAGCTTGATCTTTTTTACAAATAGCACACTCCGCCTCCTCTTTGCTCTGGAATTGGAAGGGCTTCAACCAACTTTAATTCTCTCTTTGGAAGGCACATTGGCGTGGATTTTATGGTCTTTTTGTTTACTAGTCTAAGGTACAGATACAAACTCTTGACTTACAATAGCTATAAAATTCAAGCTTGATAATAGTATTCCTTCTTTATTCATTCAAATAAACGGTGTATGTCTTAGTCTTGATAAAAAAAATTCATAATTAATATTTGGATTTTCTGTTCACTTTATTTCAAGCCAAAACAGGGCCAAAAACTAATAGCAAAAAAATGAGCAATGTTTGAGCGGTAAATAAATAAATGGTTCCTAAAAAGAAAAAAAAAACGGTTCTTAATATAATAAGAAGATAAAAAATTAATTTCGGTTGTTTTATGGAAAAAAAAATTAGTGGGGATACGTAAAATATAAATATGATATCTTCAAATGGTTACCACATTTACTAACACTTAATTATGAAAATAATTAGAGTGATAAGATAGTAGAGACAGTAGTAAAATGCACAAAATAAAGTATTCACGAGTTTTTTTTTTTTTTTTTTTACGGATGTCATTCTTTTGACATTTTTAGTAAGCACGGTATTTTTAAGAATTAAATATATATGTCTTTATCTGTTGAAGATCCCTAACTAAAGACATAGTTGGAGGTGCAGTATTGGGTAGATAGTGATTAGCATAGCGCATGAGAATTCTACGTTTTTTTTTTTGTTTTGATTTTTTTCTTCAGTTGTACAGCATATATATAACAATGACGGGAGTTATACTAACGATCTGATGGTCTGATGGCAGGAAGGAATCATCACGGTTCGATGGCAGGAAGGAAGGATCATACACCGTTCATTGGCTTCCTCTTTCAGATTGAAATAATATGGTTGGGAAGTTTTTGTGTTTAATAAAAAAAATATACAGTTAAAGAAGTATTTTGATTTTTTTTTTTAAACTTGGCACAATATTTCACTTTTTCCCTATTTCCCCAGCGTTTCTCCCTCATCTCAAGTCTCTTCACTGCCCCATGGACGGTGCAGATCGAACCAGCTGGCCTTGACGGTACCGAGCATCCTCTCCACTGCCTCCCCTCTGCTGCGCCTCAGTAAACTTCTTCAAATTATATCTTAATTCAGTTTAATTAATTATAGTAATTTATTTGTAATTTATATTGTTTTAATTTCAATTAATTTTACGATGGTATTAAGCATCCATGCAAAAATTAGACCATTAATCTAAATGTTATGTAACAACATAGTAGCTCAAGATAACAATGGATTAATGATTTCACTACAATAAAGAAATAATGGATTAATAATGATTGTTTGCTGCAGGTTATTACATTCCGATGGATAAGAGTTGCTTATGTAAAGCGCATGAAGGATTTTGTTGCATTGAAGCTTCCCCAAAGGTAGCTAAAGCAAACACAATTCATCATGTCCCTAACTGTGTGTAAAAATGGGATTCACATCTGCTGCGATTCTAAAAGGTGAACAGTAACTCTAAAATTCCTGCGATTCCAAATCCAACTGTTGAATTGTTTTGAGATTCGTGCAAGAAAAAATCATCTGCTTTGAGATACGTGCACGAAATTATTGGACGGTCAGATTTGGAATCGCAGGAATTTTAGAGTTACTGTTCACCTTAAGGTCATGTTTGGTTGTGGAGTAAGAGGTGGAGTAAACTCCTTACTCCACACTTAAGGAGCCAAACAAGAAGTAAAATAAAAGGAGTAAGATGGAGTAAAAAGTGAGCTAATCCGGATTAAGTTACTCCACCTCTCTAGGTGGATTAACTTACTCCACACTTAATCCACCTGTAGGACCCACTATCATAGACTTGAGTTTATTTTCTAATATCTTACTCCTTCATATGGATTAATTTAATCCATGACATGAACTACCAAACAAGATGTAAAATATGAGGAGTAAGGTGGAGTAAGCAATTTAATCTTCATTAACTTTACTCCACAACCAAACATGACGAAAGGATCGCAGCAGATGTGAATCCGTAAAAATGTAGTCTTTAAAACGAGCAGTCCAAAAAATTTAAAAAACGCTCCGCATATGAAAAAGTAAAAAAAATAAATAAATAACCTCCCATTAAATTTCTTGACAAATGGGACCCACCCACATCAAAATGTCGCCACCACTCCACTATTCAAAACCTTCCTCAATTTTCCGCACCACTGCACTAGCTCTCCTCCGTACCCCAACTGTCTCTCCTTCTCACCCCCACCACCTCTCCTCCGCACTGCCCCACTCTCTCCTCCACACCCGCCACTATCTCTCATCATCATGGGCAACACATCACAGGCTATGTATAATTTCCTTTGAACCTTTTAAGCACTGCACATGGGACCTCTGCGGCCATGTCTTTGCAAAAATAATACATAGAGTAACAAATTTTCAAGTTAAATTCAATGCATACCAGTTACTGGTACAGAAAATGGTATATGTAACTGTACCAGTAACTAGTATATCATTTTGAGTTACCTTAGGGATCCGAATTTGGTATTTTGTTGGTAAAAATTTGTTAGTAAGAGAGGAAGAGTGAGTGAGTGAGTGAAGAGGAGAGCAATGCATCCAATTCCAGCAATGGATTCGGTGCTGCCCCATTTCTCCTCCAATCTCTTTTCGGACACAAGTATAAGCATAAGCAGACCTCTTGTAGTTGTATCCCCTAATCACCTCCCATTGTGTCGCACTCTTGCAGTTGCGTCTAACGAATGTTTATATGCATATTTTTTCAATTTAAATGATTTCTAAATGTCCAATTTCATAGTTCTAACACTTAACTGACTATTATACCCCTGATTTCTATGTTTTTTTGCATTTCTCAACCATTTTTATAGTTCTTTTTATGTAAATGTGTATAAAAACCTATTTTACATGCATGCTTTATTTGATGATTTTGGAGATACAACACTTTGACTGGTAAAGTGATTTCTAAAGTGCAAATTGGGGTACCAGCAGTTCATGTGCAGTAAATAATAGAAAATAAGATCTAAAAAAACTGAGATTAAAAATAGCTAGAAAATAGCAGGAAAATCCTAAAAATGCAAAATCAAGTATCTTAATGTCTAGGATGAAGTCCTTTGTATGACTGCCAAGTGACATGACATGTATCTTTTTGTGGATTTGTCTAGATTTTTCTGAGTCTTCAGAGGTCATTTTGGGGCTGCTAGTGTACTAGTCAAGCTCTACTCCATTTTCTTTGCCTTTTATGCTGGTCACACGTATAGGTCATGCTGTATCAGTGTTTGAACACATGTATGACATAGAGTTTGACACAGCACAGACTTACAGACTATTTTACCCCTCTGATTATATTACACCTTTACCAGAAATACAATAAACATAAAATCAAAGGTTTACACTTGTGGAGAACTTTTGCTTGTCAGTTTTATCTGTAATTTATGCAGTCTGGCCCCTGATTTCTATGTTTATTGCATTTAAAAACCATCTGAACACTTATAAGAGAAATTATCATAGGAAATCCATTTTTATTCATTAAGAAATTCATATTTTCAAATTGAACGGTGCATGACTAGTCTTGATCAATGCCTTTCTTAGCATTTTGATTTTCCGTTCAATTTCTTCCAAACGATGCATTCTTTTTTTTTTTTAATATAATGAGCAATGCTTGAGCGGTAAAAAAAATAAAAGTACATGATTCCTATAAAAAATAAGCGGTTCCTAAGAGAATAAGAAGGTAAAACAATTATTTTTGTTGTGTTAAAAATTAAAAAATCAGAGAGTTAAACTTAGTAAGGATTTTTTTATATATGTACTAATATCCGGGCTAACAGGTATATACAGCAACGAGGTTGTCAACTGATACTCGTGCATTATTTGAATTTATCCATTAGGTGAAAGAAAATAAAAGACAAAAATAATATGAGAAAAGAAAACCTCACATGCAATCTTTGCAAATATTCAAATTTGGTATGAGGGAAGCCAGTCCATCATTCCTGTTTCTTGTCACCTGCAATAATTCCAACAGACCCCTGATTTGCCACGATGAATTTCATACATGTACACCAATTTTAACCTACACATTGTACATCAATTTTCGACCACCCAGATTACCCATATTACAAAATAAAATAGAAAACCCAAAACAGTACTATCCAATACTAAATTTTTTTCTTATCAAATTATTCAGCACAAGAATTATAGGTGAAATTAATTTTGTATTATTTAATATATTTTATCAATCTAAATTTATCTATTATAATCCAACACAATTACAGAAAATAATAAAAAAAAACTAAAATACATACCTACAGAGAAGATGGAATTTACAGGACACAATTTTCAGGCAGTAGCTGCTGAAATCGACATAATATATGAGCTGAACAAAGTAAACAAAAAAAAACTAAAAATAAGACCTTAACCATGAATTGTTGATATTTAGGGCTACTGAGACCTGCCCCAAGTTCCCCAAGTCTGTCTTGCCAAACCCCCTTGTGTTATTGTGGCCGGTACCAGTTCAGTATGCCGAAGCACGAGGGTAGCAGGTTTTTGGAATAGTCGATGCTAGGAGGGAGATTAGCAGAGGAGAAGAAGGGGAAGGAGGAGAAGGGGAGAAGGAGGTGAGTGGTATAGGAAGAGTCGGGAAGAAGGTGCCATAGGAGGAGAGTAGTGTTAATTAGGAGAAGAAGGGGCTGAGAAGGGGGCGGAAGAGGAAATAAGGTTCTTTTGCATCTTAGCACCCCATAAGTTACGATTTTACAAATACATCCAATTACACATCATGCGACGAAAAACATGGTTGCAATAACTGTTATATTGGTAGCAATATTAATTTTCGGGCAACCATCATATTTGGTTGCAACAACAATTTTTTTGTTGCAATAATTACAATCTATTACAACCAATTAATTTAGTGGCAATATCATAAATCTAATGCATCCAATTTTTATTTGGTTGCAATTATTTGTTGCAAAAAGGTTATTTTGGCGTAGTGAACGCAGATTTTATTAATAATAAAAAGGCCGATAGACAGACATAGTCTTATTAAAATTCAGTCTAGAGGGATAAAGAATATAAATTGTACTTCGAATTTTGAATTTATTTACTTATGGATGTTATATGTCGTACGTTATTCATCTTTAATATTATTTTCGAATTTTGAATTAATTAATTTTTATTAAAGGGCATTGGTACACTCCAATATTATTTTCGAAAATTGAACCTGTGTCACTTCGAAGAGAGTCAGAAGCTTGTGTCACTGCACTAAATTCTCAATTATCATTAGTTATTTTATATATTATTTATTTATTTTCTAGAATTCAAATTGTTACTTCATTAAAATATAAAATAAAAATAACAAAAAAGTTAAGAACGAGCTTGTAATATAGTAGCAAAGGTAATGTTTTATGTGTGATGCATTATAGATTTGAAATCTAGATAAAAAATTTTTGTGAATATTTAAATAGTTGAATAGTTTGACCTTCAACTTTTTGTAAACAAAAAATAAATTGTCACCTAAAGTCAGTAGCGTAGCCAGAATTTGAGTCAGGGGTGGGAAAAATAATTCAACAATAAATATGAAAATTTTAAAAATTCAACCAATTCATTCAATAATCTGATAATTAAGTCCAACAATTCACCAAAAAATATGAAATTTTCAAAAAATTCAACAATTCATCTATTGATCTAAAAAATCCAATAGTCCAACAATAAACACAAAATTTTCTATAAATTCAACAATTCAATAATTTAACAAATACAAAATTCAACTAAAATAATAAAATTTAACAAATGATGAATGAATTTAAAGAAAAAATTTAAATAAAAAATGATGAATGATAGGGTAATTGGATATAAACAGAAATTAGTAAACATAAATCAATTTAATCTCTGAAATATGAACTTATCTATAATAAAAGAAATCAGGTAATAACTAATAAATAAAAAATTTAGGGTTTAGCTCTAAACAAAAAAATTATAAAACCAACCTAAATCGGGTATAAACAGAAATCAGGCAAACATACTTGAATAAATTTATATACTTGAGAAAATTAATAAATAATAAGAATTGGACTGTTGGGCTGTTTTGTGGGCTGAACAGAGAGAGGCAATTAATAAATTAGAGGTAGGCAACAACTTAGAACCACTATACTCGAACTTAAATTTCAATTTCCAGGGGTAGGCAACTGCCCACCCCTGGAAAGATCTGGCTCCGCCTCTGCCTAAAGTTGGATCAAAATTACAACCCGCTTAACTCGTTTCACAAAAAATCCGTATTTAAATAATTAGATAGATTAAGTGAATTTACAGATAAATTGACTTAAAAGTTTTCAAACCAATATAATCAGTTTGAATGTAAACCTTAACAATTTTATTAACTCAGCTACCGAGCAGATTCCTAACTCCGAGGAAGTAAAAATTAATTAGGTAGGGTCTCCATTATAGAAGTATCTGCATGCACTCAGATGTGCATATTTAACTATTTGACTATAGTTGGTATGAGTTTGACATTGCATACCCCTTTTATAGAAAGAGAACGGATTTTCACAAATGGTATTTGATTAACACGCTATTAATCGGTCAGCCTTTAACAGATTAACTGGCTAAGCTCGCGGTTACGTGTCTCCACAATGTCGTTTCATTGAATTTCGGATTTCGGTGTTTCAACAAAAATGTTCTCAATTTCAGTGTTTCGGCAAAAATGTTCTCTTAATTTTCCTTTCTTAAAACCAACAGATGAATAGATTCCATTTTTGGTTTCGGATTGTATGGTTATAACGACTGAAATGGTACCGAAAAAAATATCATCAAGAATTGCCTATTGCCAATTATTGATTCTCATCCTGATCAGATTCTCCACAGGTAGGCAGCCATGCACCATGTAACTTGCTATGAATGTTTATTACGTGTGGTCGAAGTCATAGTAGTTGATTGGAGCATCAACTAAATTTGAACAAGCAATCAAAATTCTTGTTAATTTCTAACTTGAAAGAGCAGGGGCGGACCATGTGGATCTGGGGGCAGCTGCTGCTCCTGAAAATTCGATTAATTTTGATAATCAAATGTTGTTATTAGTATAAAAAAATAAAATAAGAATATGTGTTGTCTTTCATTTAATTAATTAAGGAGATCACCTCACCTTAATTAATTTGTGTAAGTGTAATTTGAAATTCTTTTACCTATTTAATTTCATTTTTAAATTGCCTGATTGATTAATGATTTTCAAATTGAACTAAATATTATACACACAAGTTATCTAAACCAATAAAAAATAAATCTTAGCTTGACAATTTTTGAGTCATTTGTCATATATTGTCAAATAAGTAGTTAATTATATCAATATAACTTTTTGTATTTTTAAAATTTGTATTATCTCTTGTTGAATATTTAAGCTTTACAGCTTACAAAACAATAGTTAGAACAATCATGTATATATGGTATTAATCGATAGCGTCCACAATAATATCATTTTTTTAAAGCCTTGGCAATGACTGCCAAAGGTGAAATTTTAAATAAATTTGCTATTCGATGAGAAATTAAAAATGCTCAACTGTTGTGAATCTGTTATCCGTATATATATATATATATATATAGAGAGAGAGAGAGAGAGAGTAGAACTAGGGTGCTCCTAAGTTCACCCAACCTCTTGTGAACTTGATTCTAAAATATATCGAATCGACTTTAAACGATGAATCTAAACCGTTAAAATTCTTCTACCTAATGATTGATGCGTCTACATGTGAAAATTTTAAAGTTTCGAATTAATTTAATATAGAGTCACGTGGTCAAAGGAGTCCAAAAAATGAATGCATTAAAATTAATTTATAAACCTTAAACTTTTGACTACTTGACTCTATATTAAATTTGAAACTTTAAAATTTTCACATGTAGACGCATCACTCATTAGGTAGAAGGGTTTCAACTGTTTGGATTCATCGTTTAAAGTCGATTCGATATATTTTAGAGTCAAGTTCACAAGAGATTTGGTGAACTTAGGAGCACCCTAGTTCTACTATATATATATAGAGAGAGAGTGTGTGTGTGGCTAATATGCTTTCAAAAGCATAAGCACCGAAATACATCCAACTCTTTTTTTAATTTTCGAAGTCCAAAATGTCGATCCAAACCGTTAGATGTGTTCTCTATATTAAAATGTGCTTAGAGACCAAATTTTACATTTTTTGGAATTTTTTTTCTATTTATTAAGCCACTTTGAAAATCGCTGATCCAACGGTTTCACTGTTGGGTTAAGCCACCGTTGGATCAGCGATTTTCAAAGTGGCTTAATAAATAGTAAAAAAATTTCAAAAAATGTAAAATTTGGTCTCCTAGCACATTTTAATATAGAGAACACATCTAACGTTTGGATCGACGTTTTGGACTTCAAAAATCGAAAAAGGAGTTGAATGTATTTCGGTACTTATGCTACCGAAAGTATATTCGCCACACTCTATATATATATATATATATATATATATATATATATATATATAATCATTCCAATATCGAACCATGCATAATTAAAAATTCAAGCGTCAAAATAATATATACTTGGCATGTGTAAAAATAGCATAAAATTAAAGAAAATTTGTAGTTATTTATAGAGAATTACTTACATATCCAAGGAAACGTCATTACAATAATTTCAATCTATTTAATTAATGAGTTAACACAGTCAATAATTTCAATCTATTTGAACATGCCTAGATGACTGATATAGAATTACTTGTACAAGTCCAATAAGATTACTAGCTGCGCCAAATTATTCAAAAGCTACAGCCAGAGGTTTCATGCTCAATCCAAACAAAACCCATGTTCTATCCACAAACAGGTTAAGTGCACGGCCACCTTTCTCATCTATAAATAGCCATATGCATTCTCTCCAAGCATGCAATAACCCAAAAGTACATCTTATTACTCCACATTATTCCTCGTATCAAACTGATCGATGGCGAATATGTTTCTCGTTTTCTTTTTCATAATGACAATTGTCATATCCACTTCTGTAGTCACACCAAATCCTGATCTCCCAGACAAAGAAAAAGAGAACTCAGTTCCTGATACTGATACATTAGCAGCATCAGAGTCGCTGAGAGGGTTCGACTATCTGTTGCGTGGACCCGCAACATGCGACAAGTTCCCAAGGGTTTGTCGGGCCAAGGGTACCGCAGGACCCGACTGTTGCAAGAAGAAGTGTGTGAACGTAATGAAAGATAACCTCAACTGTGGGGAATGCGGGAGGAGGTGTTGGTTTGGACAGACATGCTGTGACGGCAACTGCGTCGACGTTATGTTTGACGAGAGGAACTGTGGGGCATGCAAGAACAAGTGCAAGAAGGGAAGCTTTTGTAATTATGGAATGTGCAGCTACGCTTAGAGGTCGTATAATATATATACGACTATTCGAAGTACTGGAAGTTTGTTATTTATTGATTTTATTTTAAATTTTATATATGGTGTGTCGGCGTGATATATGTAAAAAATTACAAGTACGTACATTGCTAGCTGTAATAAAATCATGACATCTAGTTTTCAGTTTTTTTTTTTTATAATTTATAAAATAAAATAAGAAATGTAAATGCTTGACCTCTACTTTTTACTCCAAAAAATTATTATAAATGTGTTGTATAACTGAATATATTTAATTCAATTTTGGAGTATCCAGTATAACATGCATCAGGTTAAATTCTGATCTAAGTAGTAGTATACCATTTTTCTAAACAAATAATCAAACTTTATAAGAGAAAAAGGCAAAGGAAATACCAGTCATACGTTGCTAGCTCCAACAAATTTATAAGAATTCTACCCATCCCCACGGCACATGTGTGTGTGTGTGTGTACATAACTGTGGGAACTTTTGCTAATAATTAATCTCAATAACTATATTACTAACATTAAGAAGAGTTTGTATGCGTCAATTAAAGACAAGCACAAAAGTGTTACGTACAAAGAAGACATCTTCTCAACAGCAATTGAAATGAATATAAATTTATGCAGCCATGCAGGACAAATAAAATGGTAAGGTTCATTTATTAGTTATACGCAAGACAAATAACAATGACCTGTTCCAAAATTTATTTAAATACGTTTTTCTTATAAAAATAAATTAACTATATATGTGAGCTTCATTTATATCGACCAACAATATATATGGTTCTTACTTGTATCTCAAAAGGGACAATCCAATTAATTTAGTTATTCGGGCTGGCACATCCTTAAATATTAGCCATGTATGCTAGGTATATATGATGCATTTTATTAACGAGTTATATATAGTGCATGAGCCTTCATCATGTAATATACAGGGCATGCATGATAAGCCTAAATCAATCGTATACTACCGTTGGATTTGTAAATATATATAGAATGTGTTGTCTTCTAAGTTGTTCTCTATTGTTCAGCAAGTATACGTAGGCAGATTAATTAGGTCCTCGAATAAGTTATGCAATAAATATGTTCAAAAAGTTATAAGATGTTCTAATAAACAAACAGAGAAAAAAAAAGTTAATTATTTATCTACATAATAATAATTATTATTCATTATATAATGGTATAATTCTACTTTTGAGAAAGAATATAAAGACAACCGACTTCATTGGACAATTTGGATAATTAATCAAATGTGGTTATTAGTATAAAAAAATTAAGAATATGTGTTGTCTTTCATTTAAGGAGATGACCTCACCTTAATTTGTGTAAGTGTAATTTGAAATTCTTTTAGCTATTTGATTTTATTTTTAATTTGCCTGATTGATTAATGATTTTTCAAACTGAACTAAATATTATACACAAGTTATCTAAACCATAAAATAAAATCTTAGCTTGACAATTTTTGAGTCATTTGTTATGATTATCAAATAATTAGTTAATTATATCAATATATAACTTTTTTTTATTTTTAAAATATGTATCCTCTCTTGTTGAATATTTAAGCTTTACAACTTGCAAAACAATAGTTAGAACAATCATGTATGGTCTTAAACTATTAATCGATAGAGTCCACAATAATATAATTTTTTTAAGCCTTGGCAATGGCTGCCAAAGGTGAAATTTTAAATAAATCTGTTATTCGCTGAGAAATTAAAAATGCTCAACTGTTGTGAATCTGTTATCCGCTATTTAAGCATTCCAATATTGAACAGTGCATAATTAAAAATTATATATTTTGCTTCCTTCCGCATATTATTTATATAAATAATAGGAGGGATCTACTTACACCATTTTTTGGAGACACACAATTACACCATTCATTTTTAAAGTTTTCAAAGTCCAAACAGTCGATTCAAACGTTCAACATGATCACTATATTAAAATGTACTTGGCGACCAAATTTTACATATTTTTGAAATTTTTTACTATTTATTAAGTATTTTACAAAATCGTTGTTTTTCAGACTATTGAATTTTTGTACTCATCTTAATAAATAGTAAAAAAATTCAAAAAAAAATGTAAAATTTGATCTACAAGCACATTTTAATATATTCATTATGTTGAACGGTTTAAATCGACTGTTTGAACTTTAAAAACATATGGTGTAATCCGATGTCACCAAAAAATGGTGTAGGTGGAGGAACTAAATCTGCTGTGATTCTTTGAGAATCACAGGACCCTGCTATTCCAAATCCATTCCTTTAATGTTTAGAGTACACAAATCTCAAAGATTATTGTTTTTCATGCACGAATCTCAAAGCAAATGAAGGGTGGATTTGGAATAGCAGGGTTCTGTGATTCTCAAATAATCACAGCAGATTTATTTCCGCAAGTGGATCCCTCCTCTATAAATAATTCAAGCGTCAAAATAATATATAGTTGGCATGTGTAAAAATAGCATACAATTAATGAAAATTTGTAGTTATTTATAGAGAATTTTTTTATGGTAAGATGGCAATTGACATACATACGATTTTCCATTGATAAAAAAGTTTATTTATAGAGAATTACTTATATATATCCAAGGAAACGTCATTACAATAATTTCAATCTATTTGTCATGCCTAGATGACTGATATAGAATTATTTGTACAAGTCCAATAAGATCACTAGCTAGCTGCGCCAAATTTTTCAAAAGTTACAGCCACAGGTTTCAAACTCAATCCAAATAAACCCATGTTCTATCCACAAACAGGTGAAGAGCATGGCCCACCTTGCTCATCTATAAATACCCATATGCATTCTCTCCATGCATGCAATAACCCTAAAGCACATCTTATTACTCCACATTATTCCTGGTATATATCAAACTGATGGCGAATATGTTTCTCGTTTTCTTTTTCATAATGACAATTGTCATGTCCACTTCTGTAGTCACACCAAATCCTGATCTCCCAGACAAAGAAAAAGAGAACTCGGTTCCTTATACTGATACATTAGCAGCATCAGAGTCGCTGAGAGGGTTCGACTATCTGTTACGTGGAACCGCAACATGCGACAAGTTCCCAAGGGTTTGTCAGGCCAAGGGAACCGCAGGACCCGACTGTTGCAAGAAGAAGTGTGTGAATGTAATGAATGATAACCTCAACTGTGGGGAATGCGGGAGTAGGTGTTGGTTTGGACAGACATGCTGTGACGGCAACTGCATCGACGTTATGTATGACTTGTGGAACTGTGGGGCATGCAAGAACAAGTGCAAGGTGGGAAGCTTTTGTAATTTTGGAATGTGCAGCTATGCTTAGAGGTCGTATAATATATATACGACTATTCAAAGTACTGGAAGTTTGTTATTTATTGATTTTATCTTAAATTTTATATATAGTGTGTCGGCGTGTGATATATGTAAAAATTATAAGTACATTACTAGCTGTAATAAAATCATGACATTTAGTTTTCATTTTTTCTTTTTATAATTTGTAAAAAAATAAAAAAGGGAAATTCTGGACCTCTACTTTTTACTCCTAAAAATTATTACAAATGTATTATATAACTGAATATATTTAATTCAGATTTTGGACCATCCAGTATAGCATGCATCAGATTAAACTCTGATCAAAGTAGTATACCATTTTTCTAAACAAATAATCAAACTTTATAAGAGAAAAAGGCAAAGGAAATACCAGTCATACGTAGCTAGCTCCAAAAAATTTATACTACACATCCCCGCGGCACATATATCATGCAGAAAGATCAAACTGTGGAAATTTTTGCTAATAATTAATTAATCTCAATATCAATAACTATATTACTAACATTAAGAAGAGTTTGTATGCATCAAAGACAAGCACAAAAGTGTTACGTACAAAGAAGAACATTTTCTCAACAGCAATTGAAATGAATATAAATTTATGCAGGACAAATATAATGGTATAAAGTTCATTTAGTTATACGCAAGACAAATAACAATGACCTGTTCCAAAATTTATTTAAATACGTTTTTCTTATAAAAATAAATTAACTATGTGAGCTTCATTTATATCCACCAACATTATATATGGTTCTTACTTGTATTTCAAAAGGGACAATCCAATTAATTTAGTTCTTCGGGCTGGCACATCCTTAAATATTAGGCATGCATGCTAGGTATATGATGCAATATTTCATTAACGAGTTATATAGGTCATGAACCTTCAGCATGTAATAGGGCATGCATGAGAATTGATAAGCCTAAATCAAGGATATGAATCTGCTGCGATTTTTTACCGATAAACAGTGGATTCACATCTACTGCGATCCTAAAAGGGTGAACAGTAACTTTAAAATAACTGCTTTTCCAAATCTAGCCATCCAATAATTTCATGCACGTATCTCAAAGCAGCTGATTTTCTCTTGCACGAATCTCGAAAAAATTCAACAGTCGGATTTGAAAAAGCAGGGATTGTAGGTCACTGTTCATGAGTAAAGAATCGCAGTAGATTCGGATCCATAAACAGTACCCTACAATATATGTTTTTTCAAATCTAATTGTTGAATTGTTTCAAGATTTGTGTACAGAAAAATCAACTGTTTTGAGATACATGCACATAAATGATTGGATGATTGGATTTGAAAAGACAAGAATTTTAGAAATACTGTTCATAACTTTCGGATCGCATCAGATCTCATTCCCTAAATCAATCGTATACTACCGTTGGATTTGCATATATATATATATGTGTGTTGCCTTCTAAGTTGTTCTCTCTTGTTCAGCAAGTATACGTAGGCAGATTAATTAGGTACGTCCTCGAATAAGTATGCAATATATATGTTCAATAAAGTAGCACCTTGCATTGTAAAGTAACAATCCTAGATAGTTAGAACAATCATGTATGGTATTAATCGATAGCGTCCACAATAATATCATTTTTTTAAGCCTTGGCAATGGCTGCCAAAAACTTTAAATAAATCTGCTATTCCCTGAGAAATTAAAAATGCTCAACTGTTGTGAATCTGTAACCCGCTATGTAAGCATTCCAATATCGAACCATAATTAAAAATTATTTTGCTTCCTTCCGCATATTATAAATAATTCAAGCGTCAAAATAATACATACATGTGTAAAATAAGCATACGATTAAACAAATTTGTTGTTATTTATAGTGAATTACTTATATATCCAAGGAAATGTCATTACAATAATTTCAATCTATTTAATTAATGAGTTAACATAGTTACAATAATTTCAATCTATTTGACATGCCTATGACTGATATGGAATTACTTGTACAAGTCTAACAAGATTACTAGCTGCGCCAAATTTTTCAAAAGCTACAGCCAGAGGTTTCATACTCAATCCAAATAAACCCATGTTCTATCCACAAGCAGGTTAAGCGCACGGATACCTTGCTCGTCTATAAATACCCATATGCATTCTCTCCATGCATGCAATAACCCAAAAGTACATCTTATTAATTACTCCATATTATTCCTGGTATCAAACTGATGGCGAATATGTTTCTCGTTTTCTTTTTCATAATGACAATTGTCATGTCCACTTCTGTAGTCACACCAAATCCTGATCTCCCAGACAAAGAAAAAGAGAACTCGGTTCCTTATACTGATCCATTAGCAGCATCAGAGTCGCTGAGAGGGTTCGACTATCTGTTACGTGGAACTGCAACATGCGACAAGTTCCCAAGGGTTTGTCGGGCCAAGGGTACCGCAGGACCTGACTGTTGCAAGAAGAAGTGTGTGAACGTAATGAAAGATAACCTCAACTGTGGGGAATGCGGGAAGAGGTGTCGGTTTGGACAGGCATGCTGTAACGGCAACTGCATCGACATTATGTATGACGAGAGGAACTGTGGGGCATGCAAGAACAAGTGCAAGAAGGGAAGCTTTTGTAATTTTGGAATGTGCAGCTACGCTTAGAGGTCGTATAATATATACGACTATTCAGAGTATTAAGTGGAAGTTTGTTATTTATTGATTTTATTCTTACATTTTATACATAGTGTGTCAGCGTGATATATGTAAAAATTATAAGTACATATTGCTAGCTGTAAGAAAATCATGACATTTAGTTTTCAGCTTTTCTTTTTATAAATTATATATAAAAAAAATAAAAAAAGTAGATGCTGGATTAATTAGGTCATGTAATAGGGCATGCATGATAATTGATAAGCCTAAATCAATCGTATACTACCGTTGGATTTGCAAATATATATAGATGTGTTATCTTCTAAGTTGTTCTCTATTGTTCAACAAGTATACGTAGGCAGATTAATTAGGTCCTCAAATAAGTTATGCAATAAATATGTTCAATAAATTAAGTAGCACCTTGTAAAGTAACAATCCTAGATAATTTTACGTACATGAATTTTAGCCCACACAATATTAAACAAATAGTCGCCAACATATATAATTCGATTTCTTTGTTTGTTTGCAAGTAAAAATAATAATACAGTGTAAACTTATACAGCACAAAAAATGAAACAATTTGATTACCAACAAAATAAATTATAAAAATAGGTTCTGAACAGGCTAATCAATAAATTGAATCCGGTTCTCTATGCATAACTGCACATCCCGAAATTGCAGAAGCTTCCTTTCTTGCACCTCTTCTTGCAAGCGCCACAATTTTTCTGGTCATACAACACACTCACACAACTGCCACCACAACACATCTCTCCAAAACGGCACCTCCTCCCGCACTCTCCGCAGTTGAGATTGTCAGTCATCACATTGACACACTTCTTCTTGCAACAGTCCGGTCCCGAGCTTCCTTTCTCCCGGCAAACCCTTGGGAACTTATCACAAGTCATAGTGGCACGCGGGTTGTACCGAGTATTCCAATAATTGAATCCACGCATGGAATATGGGGGCAGTTCTTCATTGGGAGCTGGACCATTAGGTAACGGCTTTGTGAAGAAATTTGGCTTATTTCCTTCATTTGATGGGAATGGATTTTTGAAGTAATTTGGCTTATCTCCTTCATTTGATGGAAATGGATTTTTGAAGTTCTGTTTATCTCCCTCATTTGATGAGAATGGATTTTTGAAGTTCTTTTGGTCTTCTTTGTTTGGTGTGGCAGGACTTCCGAACAACTTTTGTTCTTCTTCTTCAGTAAGTGGGTGTGACGAAACGAGAGAAAACATCATGCCAATAGCAAGTAATGCTAGAATTATGAAGAGATTTTTTTTGGCTGACATTGTTGGAGCTTGTAAAAGGATTAGAGCAAAAGGTATATAAATATGTAGATTTATCAGAAGTGCAAGTATATATGTGGATTCACAAGGAAATCTAGGTTAATAAGGCTAAAATTGTCTACGAGAGCAGAAAAGAAAGCTTGGCTGTTGATGCATGAATCGGAAGAAAACGCTAGCTTTAAATAGTAGATATGTAGTGGAGAGAACACGGATTGGATGTATCGTACATTTCTGAAAATTTTTGGCAGCAGCACCTTTTGAAACTTAATTAATTAATTAATTTATCTTTATAAGAATTAGGCATGTCAACCTTCGTAGTCATATCTTTAAGGGTTGTACTGTACGTAGTAGATATATACAAAGAAGTCAAATAGTACAAGGAAGCATAGTCAAAGTCAAATAGTTTCAAATGGTGGACACCTGACGGAATTATACCGGATTTCCAGAGACAAACATTGGACTACTGCTTGGGTTTGCTTTCATATTTATTTACCAAGTTGTTATTTATGAGATATATTCACATTACGTTATGCCATAGCCCATAACCGGTTGTTGTGATGGAAATTTGGGCCCGATTAACCCATCAAGCACATGTAACATGAAACCCATTATTGAGAATCCCACACCCATTACGGGAAACACCATTTCCATTCAGTGGGCCCATCTGTTCCTAGTATAGTCTGTTCCTCTACCATTGCCTAAGCCCACTAGTTGAGTTATAGGTCCAATGATACTTTCTATAGTTACCACAACAAGCCCATAATTTCTTTCTTTTATTTTGGACTACCCAAATTTCCTTCTTTTATTTATGATAAATTCTATAGTTACCACAACAAGCCCATAATTTCAACTGACAGAAGCGCATTGTGCACAAGAATGAGAGATGAGCATGGGGAGATGCCTCATCATGATCTCTTATCATGACATCAGTTGTTCGAGGAGGCGAGAAATGGCGAGGCCGTAATTGAGGTGGATTTGTTGTTTGTAGAGGAAAGGTTCCGACCATGGAAGAGTTTTTGTGCAACTAAATGATAGACGGTCAGAACCTCAGATGGTTTGCTTAATTTTAAAAAATGAAATTTACTTAATAAGAGACTTATATATTCAAATAAAATTCATGTTGGGTGAAATACAGCTGTTATGGTTCAATTATAATAATGATTAAAGGAATAACCAACATATATACGCAACTAAAGACCTAGGTATATATTTGATTAAAGGAATAACCAACAAAAGAATCTAACAATATCACCATGATTAATGGGAAAATCATTTGAAATAAAAGTTAAATCATAACCAATCTTCATAAGTGATTTCATTAGAACAAAATATTGAAATGTTCCTTAAGAGTAAGACCCCCATTTACTTGCAGCACAAACATAAAGACCAAAAAAAATATACAGAGAATTATTATGTTTATGAGCGCACGAACCAAAGCATGGCAGAAATAATATAACTTATTTGCCCTTCTACTTTAACTTCAATTTTCAAACTTAGTTAGACACAAGAAGATAAAATAAATAAAATGATTATTTTGGAACGAGATAATATGAATCAAATTACTTTTTTGGAACGAGATAATATGAATCAAATGACTTTTTAGGAACTAAATAATGAATATAATATACCCTCAAAAATTGTTTTGTCAATAATGACTGAAAATATAATTTTCAAAAACACAATTTTTATGTCATTTAAAATAGAAATAATAATTCCTAAAGAATCATTTCATTCATTATATCTCGTTCATGAAATAAACTTGTATAATTATTGTTATTCAATGAATAATCATATTAAGTATAGAGTGAAGATAGAAATGGGCCAAATGGCCCATTTAAAACTGCATAATATAATCTTTGTACACGGATATATAGAAATATCAAATTTAAAATAACATAACTTAAATTGTTCACACTCTAGCCATGCATCTGATATATCAGACATGAGTTGCATGTAACATGAGACTCATGTCTGAGGTATCACAGCAATATTATAGAGCAAATAAATTGAAATTAAATTAATTATTACCACTCCTAAATCATAGTAACGAAATTAATGCTTAATTATTAGCCACGGGTCAGGCCGCAACTTGTTTTTCCTCAATAACTCTTTGAGCTGATCCAATGCAACCTTAGCCGCACGGTTATGACAGGTTTCCTTCTTGGGACCATAAGTTGCACTACCAATCACCTCTTCATCTAAGAGAACATCTATGGTCTGGTTATGGGCCCAGTCGTTCTTAAATTTCACATTGCAGTGTAACTTCTGGCATAGCTCATGGAGCTCGGATACTGGGTGCTGCCCAAGAGTCTCGATGGTAATAAAAGGCTGTGATAGTCTTACAAATATCTGTTATGAGAGAGTTGTAATTAGAGGAAAAGAACTAAAGAAAACACTAATAATAAGGTACTGGGGTATCAATTTTGGCTGGTTAACAACAGTGAAAATATGCAGCAAGGCTTTATATAACCATGCTCTGGTCATAATTTACTGTTCGAAAATCATGCTCTGGTCATAATTGAGGCAATATATAACCATAAAGCAGGAGTTAAAAACCTGACAATTAAAAATTTATTGGCCTATGGTCTAAAGATGGTAGGCTACATATATTGGTCCGATGCCCCCACCTAGAAATATCAAGGACAGTACAATAATAAACCTAGCTAGTTACTGATACGCATTTACTTGCAAAACTCAACATGCACATATACACACAGACCTTCCAAACGGTCTCATAACACTTGTTGGTGTCAACATAAACAGCACCAAGAAGAGACTCGATGATGTCAGCAAGCACTTTTGGTGCGTCCAAAATCCCATTTGAGTGTATCGGGTAGTTCTTCAAATCGCTAACAAAGTCCTTTATCTGCAAAAACAGACCATACAATATTACAGTGGTCAGTTAGTTAGGTGTGTGTTTTCCAATTGAATTTTCAAGTTATCAGGTGTCCAAGTTGAAATAGTTTGACAATGATGATCATAGAGCAGTAATAACAAATCAGGACAATAACGACAACAATGATTATAGGCTCTATATCTTTCTATCTTTTCTGTTTCTTTGTTAGTTCTATTTTGATGTTAGCAGTTGTAGCTGTTGTTGCATGTACTTTACTTTCTGCCTTGTTATACTGTTAGCCTAGCAGTTTTTGTTATTTTGGTCACTTTGTACTGGGTGGCTACTTATTTTAAGTACCTTATCCTATAAATTCTTTGGTTTCAATTAGAAATCGGTGGATCCATTCCACTACTTATCAAAAAAAAACAAATCATGACAATAACGACAACAATGATTGTGATACTTGAAGTAAAAAAATTGGAAGAAACAATATTCAATAATCTACCAAAAATTTAACAATATCCTCCCAACATTTGGCACAAGCTTCCTATGTTAAGTATGCCCTTGTTTATGTCACTATCTGTGTAACTAAAGTAAGCAACCTCTTTTAGTTTCACATGAAGAGAAATGTAGCAGACTTCAAAACATTCCACTTGCATTTTGTGCTACTTTTGCAAGATACGTATTAATTATGAAAACTCACTTACCTGCTTGGTGACAATGACTCTCAGGGAGTCATTGAAAATTATTAATTTTATGAATATTTGGTTCTAAAAAATTTATTCTTAGCTGGAAAAATAATAATAATATTCTTCATATAAAAATGAACTGGATGCAACACCTAAACTACAAATAATTGTGGTAAATATTATAAATAATTAGTCATTTCGGAAGCAATATATTATTTGATTGTTTAAGATGTATTGGAAAGAAGAATTAATGAAAAAGTCTCATCTTCTATGATATATCTTGATATTTTTTTCAACAAAAAGTAGATTAATGAAAACAAAGAGATTGGTACTTTCATAGAATAGAAAAGTAATAAACCTTTTTGTTCCAATTTTAACACCCTTTTTAGATGTTCATGGCATAGATTCTACGGTCTATTTGTAGATCAGATGATGAAAATTAATAAATTATTTATATATAGTTATATACCAAACATACATATCCCAAAATGGGAAATCCTATGAAACAAAAAAACCCAATATTTTTTTTTTTTTTTAGTTGAAGAAAGAAGCCCAATAGAACAGAAAACAAAAGCATCAAATTTAAACACAAATAAAGAGTGAGTCATATCTGACCTGGCTTTCCAGACGAGGTGCCTTATGCCGTAGATACCGGTCGAGCCCGTGTTCAATAGCTATGCGAGCCAGTTTCTCCTTATCCACATTGGCAGCACGAAGACGTGTCATTGGTCCCGGTGCAAGATCAGGATAATTGTAGAAGACCTCTGAGGCAACGCCAAAATTCAACACGGCATCACCCATGAACTCCAGTCTCTCATATGACTTGACAGGTTTGGACCGGGAGGAGAATGACTTACGTGTCATGGCCTCCTCTACTAAACTCCTGTCACAGAACTTGTAATCAATAACTTCTTCAATTGCATCTATATGTGATTCCTCCATAGGAGGCAGCCAGGCCAGGCTGCTCTCCTCTTGTTCGGTAAGTTCTGTTCCTTGAGCTTCTTGTGACGAACTCATGTCGGAGTAGGAAGGTGCTATTGGGAGAATGACGGAAGGAGGGATGGAGGTAGGTGTATTGATGTTTCCCATAGGCGCACAAGGAGAGAAGGACAGAGAAATTGAGAAAGACAGAGAGAGAAAAAGAAAAAGAGAAGCTATATATACAAGCAAAGATTTGGAAAAAAAAAAAAAAAAAAGATAGAGAACGAAGAGTTGGCTTACAATTAAATAGCAGAAAACCGGGGCAAAATTTGACGCTTTATTTTTGGCCCTTCTAAAATAAATGGTCAATTCCAGGAGCGGAAATTTCCAGAAATGACCAATCTCGTCCTCCTCTGTCTTCCTTTATTTTTGGCCCTTACGAAGTAAAACTGTCAGTTCCAGGAGCAGAAATTTCCAGAAATAACCAATCTTCTCCTCTGTTTGCCTTTATTTTTGGCCCTTGTGAAGTAAAATTGCTAATTTTAGGAGCTGAGGTATCTAAAAATGAAGAAAGCTATGTATACAAGCAAAGATTAAATAGCAGTTATGACTAACCGGGTGAAAATTAGCTAATTCTTTAATTTTGGCACTTATGACCGGGCTCACTTCCATTGCAATGGAGAAGTAAAATTGGTCAATTTCAGAAACGGAGTTTTCCAAAATGGAAAATCGCTTCCTCATCTACCCACTATATACCTCCGCTCGCTTCCTCCGTCCCTGTCCGTACTCTCTCTCCCTCCTTTCCATGCGTCTCTCTTCCTCATCTACCCACTAATTCTTTAAATGGATTTGTAGGTTTTCCAATTTGTAGCATAGTAACGAAGTTCCCAATGAATTCCCGTGTTATTCTTTTTCAATACCTTTTCGAATTTTTTTAATTTACCACATTATTACACGAACAGCACGTATTTATCCGATAATACTAATGAAATCCAATACGCTTTTATTTAATTTACAAAATATCTCGTGCCGGAGAAGTACATGAAAAAGTCAAACAGAATTGAAAGGTAGAGGAAAGGTCAATTTCGATGACAACGGAGTGGGTCAGATGCTCATCGGACCTACAAGGCTACAATAGATTCAACGAGCTCTATGAACGTCCGATCTAATTTAAGATCTCTGTATAAGAAAATCGAAGCAGATGTGTACGAAAATTAAAGTATTGTACACGAATTTTAAAACATGTTGAACAGTGATTAAACTTATTGAACGAAAGTAGCAGTGGACGGACCTACTCTCAAGTCGATTTGAGATTTCGATAGGCAGAAGCCAAATAAGTAAATTGTTGGATTTGTAGGGGTTTCTAAGTTATACACGGTATTTTCTCTTCAATCACCACGTAAAATTAACCGACATTTTTATTAATATTCAAAAAATATATAAAATTTAATTCTAGAAAATTTAAAATCTATCCAGTTTGGAAAATAATTTTTCGAATCCAAATTTTCTTTCTAGAAAATTATTCTCCGAAAAGAGATTTGGGTTTTTAGAGAATAATTCTTCAGATTTGTGTTCTTTTTTTTCTTTTTTAAATTAAAATAGAAAATATTATGATTTAGTTATTTTTGTATAGAATAATACAAATATCTTTTATATTTTTTTAAAAATAGATATAATATTATATAATTTAATTTATTAGAAAGACTGCGACAAATAACCTGGATCAACATTATTCAGGTGGATTTTTTATAGTTGTAAAAAAATAAAAATATTTTGAATCTGAGCTATTGATTCCAATTCAAAAGTCACTCTGAGTAAATAAAGAAAATATTGTGGTCATTCAAATATATGTAAATTATAAGATATTGTATATATTTTGAAAAAAAAATGTTGGTAAATAATTCGTCTGACTTTTGTTAGGGAAACTGTTATTTCTATAAATAGAAGGATCAAAATATTTTATGTATTTAACTAGAAGTAATTTTTGAACATGGATCAAAAACTCAGATTCAAAATATTTTTATTTTTTTCCAATAACATGCAAAGAAATATTTTAATTTTTCTTATAGCCGTAAAAAATTCAGCCTCAAAAATATTAATTTGAGTTATGTATCGTACTCTTTCAAATAAATTCAATTATATATAGTATTCTATCTATTTAAAATATATATATATATATATATATATATATATATATCTAATATTTTTAATAAAAATAAGGCAATTCTTTGGTGCTACAGGACCTATTTGTAAATGAACTATTTTTATTTTCAAATTCAAATTTTATTTTCTTTTATTAAGATGGGTACAAAAATATCAAATTCAAATTGAATTTTGTACCCATCTTAATAAATAGTAAAAAAATAAAATTAAAATTTGGTCTCTGCACATATTAATATGGAGAACAAGTGACGGTTTTTTAAAATAAAAATGTTTTCAAATAGGTCCTTATATACCAAAAAATAAATATACCATAATATTTTCTAATTTAATTAAAAAAATACAAATACAAATTTAGATAGTTATTCTCCAAATCTGCGTTAATCGAGGCGCCTCTGAATCCAGAGAATAATTTTCCGAAAATAAAACCTGGATCCGGAAAATTATTTTCCGAATTGGACAGATTTTAAATTTTTCTGAATTTGAGTACAGAATGTTAAATTTTATAATTTTTAAATATTAATAAAAAATCTCGGTAAAATTAATTGCACAATTGACTTGAACATTCTTAGGTAAAATAATATCTTTCATCACTATTGTAATCGATGCATCCCATGGAGTGAACTAGGGTGTTCGCAAGCTCATCATGCGGGAAATGAATCTGCTGTTATTCTCGACGAATAACAGGAATATTAGGAATATGTTATTCCGATCTCCGTTGTTTCAAGCGTGAATTTCAAAAATGTAAGTTTTTCATGTACGAATCTAAAAAAAAAAAATTAAGGATTGGAATTTGATTAACAGGTTGTTGTTATTTCTTGAGAATAACAACAAATTTATTTTCATCATGCATCTTTGTGAACTCAACTTTAAAGTCTATCGAATATGTTTCAAATGACGAATATAAATCATTAAAATACATCTATATTACGAGTGAGGTGTCTATATATATGCAAAAAAAATTATATTTTCAAACTTTTTGTATAGAGTCAAGTGATAAAAAAATGTTCAAAAAATGAATGAATTAAAATTAATTTATTTAAACCTTCTAATTTTGACCGTTTGATTTTATACTAAATTAATTTGAAATTTTAAAATTTTTGCATTTAAACGCATCACTCATTAGATAGATGAATTTCAAAAAGTTTGAATTTATCGTTTAAAGTTAATCCAATTCATTTACAATTGAGTTTAGAAAAATACTTGATGAACTTATTCATCAAAAACATTATAGTTCTACTCCATACCATGATAAGTGATAAGAATAGTCACCGTTATATTGAGTTACATAGCCGTAGGCCTAAAAAAACATAGTGGCATTCTGATGATATGAAATTAATGCAATGAGATTTAATATTTATGATTTAATATTGTATGGATATAATCATAATAGTTTGTTATATTACAATACAAATAATTTACTAAAATGTCAATATTTTGTAAATTAAATAAAAGATTAGTGGATTTTATTAATATTATCGGATAAATACGTGTTGTTCATGTAATAATTTGGTAAATTAAAAAAATTCGAAAAGGTATTGTAAAAGAATAATACGGGACTTCATTGGGAACTTCGTTTACTAACTTACTATGCTACAAAATATTAAAAATTGAGCATATAAAAAATCGATTTGGGAATATACTACGAAATTAAATGCAATTGAAACAAACGGACAGCCGTTGAAATTAAGCCCTCACTGTGTTCTACTATATCAGTATTATTTTAAAGATTCCGTTTATTCTTATTAATTAATCTGATAAAGAATCAGAATCATATTTATTTAAGAGGGTTGATATGAATAATGTCATATGAGCTACGATTCAAAGATACACTGACGTGATTAATTACACAAAATGAGATTTGATGGAATTACACTCATTTTTGAAAAAATGAAAACTTATAGGTATGGCCGTATGATTACACACAAAATTTATTGTGGAAATATTGAAATGAGTGTTCGGTTGTACCGTGAGATTAATTATAGAAATTTTTTATTTATTTTAAAAATATATATCTATTTAAATTTCTCATATATTTTGAAAACATTTATATGCATATAATTAAAACAATAATGTGCAATAAAATATGTGATGTTAAGAAAAAATCTACTACGGTAAGCAAATTAAAATGGCTATTTTAATAATTAAATAAATGAACCACAGATTGAACAATACAAATACACAAGTAATTATCAAAATTTTTAAAATAAAAAATGAAGTCACTTAAATTGCATTCTAAGTTCCTAGGAACTAATTGTAACTATCACTGATTAGGGTTATTTTTTTTTCAAAAAAAAAAGAGAGAAATTGGAAAGGGAGCAACAACAACAAATAACGTGTGGATTGATGCTGTTGAATGGCTTGACTTCTACTGCATCAGTTGAATGACTTTTTTTTATTTACACAAATTGATCTTGGCTTGATTTCTAATTTTATTTATAAAAAAAATTATAATTCACTTTGTCAATTATAAATTATATATGGGAATTACTAGTTAAGAAATTTGACCCTGGTTCTAATCCCGGTTAAATATGAATGTATAATTTCATTGTATTTGTGTGGATTAATCTAACACGCACGAATGGTTGTTTTAACTAAGCTAATTATAGAGAAACATGTTGTAAAATAACAAGTTATTGAGCCATCCAGTATAGTTTTTGTTTGTATTTTTGTTGGTGATGTATGTTGATGGGTCATCGAATGGATGCAAGGATATCATTCTATCATTGTGTGCCCAATCAAAGAAAAATATTGTGTAGAAGTTAATAAATTCTAAAATAACCGATTTATTTTTTCATAGCATTAAAAAATATTTAATTAAACCAATAAAATAATTTATTGCGGCTCACTAGAGATGAGTAGGAACAAAGTTACAAAACTTCATTACAACTCAGTTCTCGTGGACCGCAATAAAATCGTTGCAATGCTGCTATTTTAGAAAAAAATTTAAAAATATAATTTCATTGATTTAATTTTCGAATTTATGTAATTTTTTTTACTAATATAGCATCATTAATTTAAACAAAGTTATTATTTTTAATACTACGAATACAAAATTGGGTATAATAGCGTCATTAAAAAAAAAGCGAGCGCTCATATCTATTATTAAAGATTGAATTTTTGGATTACCAGAAGTAAAAAAACTACAGGCGACGGACTAGGGGTGCAAACGGGTTTGATATTACCCGTCCGAATTCATATCTGGATTCGAATTTTTGAAAATTCGGCTATTTAGATACGGATAGTTATGGATACGATTTGTGTGGATTCAGATACAGAGATACAGTTTAAATTTCGAAATCAGATACAAATGTAAATAAATATCCGTATCTCTATATTTTTAATCTTCGGATATCCGAAAATAATCTTCTTTTCGAACAACTATTGAATGAGATTCCTATCTGGTACTCACCGAATAGCTATTTTATATCATTAATTGGTTTTTGGGAAAATGCAATAAAGACACACTCAAGTACACACATGATACACATTCAATTAAATCACACATGACACAAATAAACATAAAACAATGAAAATTCAGAGATTATTCAAAGATAGCATTGACCAAATTAATTTATTTAATTATATCAGTATATTAAGTTGTTTTTATTTTCTAATAAGAAAAATAATTTGTTAAATGATAAATTAATTTTGTTACAATATCTGTATCATATATCCGAATTATATACTTATCCGCATTCATATTTGTTAATATCTAATCTATATTTATATTTGTCTAATATTCAATATATATCTATTTAATATCCGATCCGTATTTGTGTTCGAAAAATAAAAGCATATCAGTATTGATTTGCTCTCCCACGGAGGCCCACTCTTGTCTTGTGTTGCAGTCCGGATCCTCTGATGTAATTCAAAATTTGAGTTTAGATCCTGACTGTCCGATCAGAATTCGGATCAATCCGACCGGACGTAGAATGCACAGATGCCTTTAATTCGTGGTAAAGCATATCGGACGGTCTGGATATAAAATCAAACTTTGAGTGAGTTCGGGGCCTTCGGCTTTTGGGCCCGCTTGTTTATTGGGTAACTTAATTATTTGCTAAGTGGAACAGTAAGATTTATCCCTTTTCTTGCGTGGAGATTTGGGGCTCTGACACTCTGTTAAGTCAATGATGCCCGTAGACCCAAAAGTCCAAACCCGGTTACCCGTTACCCGAATTCACTATCATCTCACCCAAAACCCCACTTAAATCTCAACCCATGGCATTCTTCCAAGTTCCAAGCACCCCCTGCCCCTCTCCCTCTCACACTCCAAAATCAATGCCTCAGTGCTTGAACCTTTGCAGTACTGCGACCCCTCTCAGTTTCAATTGCTCTTTCTCTCAACCATGGCGCCGCACTGGCGTCTCTTTCTCTACTTCACCTACTCACTCGAAACGGAGATCGAAGTGGAGGTGCACTTGTTCGGCTAAGGAGCAATCCCCCAAAACCGGGTCGAACTCGAAGTCTCCACGTACCACGCCAGGGCGGAGAGAGAAAACTGAGTCTGATAGGGTGGACCCTGTCGGGTTTCTCTCCAAGATGGGAATTACTGACCGTACTTTCGCTCAATATCTTCGTGAGAGGTACTATCTTTTCATATCTTAATTCATGAATATTGACTAAGAGACGTAAGATATGTTATGTCGTGATGTAAGCTGGAAAAACAGCCAAGTTGTTTACATGAATAAGCTACTGGTATTGGCTGGATTAAAGCTGAATAGTTAACCACTATATCCGGAACTATCCTTGTTCAGAAAATGCTGGAGCTGTTGTTGTTGTAAACTTGTGCTCGTATTTTAATTGAAATTAACATACTTTTACTCTGTTAGCACTAAAAATGAGTCTTATTCACTCTCAGTTGGTAATGGATAGGGCATTGCAACACTATCAAGTATATAACGGTTATAACCCCAAGCTCGATTTACTTTCTTTTGTTCACTAAAAACAAATTTGCATCTTTCTCTATGCCAGACTCATACACTCTATTTTGGTTCTGAATTTAAAAGATTGTATGGTACATCCTACATTCCTAATAAGAATGGTAGAAATTTTATTTTATGAGAAAAGAGTCATAATTCAATAAAATTATTTTTTTCATTTGTTTTCTTTTAGACATAAGGCTTACAAAGACTGCCGGTTTGAGCTGTATTCTCGTTTTATTGATTTGAAGGAGGCTTCTACAGGGTACACTTTCATTGACTCCTTACAATCTTTATCTTACAATTCATTACCTATATAAAGACCCTTCTGATTCGTCATTGAGATGCTGACCATTCAGAAAGAAGTATTCATGGTTGTTTATGCAATGTGACTGTGCATCCAGATAAAATTTTGATTGAAGCATCTAAAAAGATTATGCCAAAGGCATCATATGCTATGTCCCAATTCTGGCTACATTATGAGTACTGTTGATGACTGCTGTACTTTTTACCTGGTAATGGTGATCTTGATTATTACTAGGAATTTTGCAGCATCTCATATGAATTTTTGTCTTTCTTTGACAGCTATGAGCTTATGGGCATGCATAGACATCGTCAACACCGAGTTGATTACATGGAGTGGGCCCCAGGTAATGACTGTGTGCTATTTCCTATGCTGGTTTAGATTTTTTTTTTTTGGTGTGATGGTTTTTCATTTTTATTGATACTACTATGAATAAATGATGCATCTTTATTTAATAGAAAGAAAAAAGTTTCAAAAGGAATGCATATAATTGTCTATTTTTTTCAGGTGCAAGATATTGCTCTCTGATTGGAGACTTCAACCAGTGGTCACCAACTGCAACCAGTGCCCGAGAGGGGCATTTCGGTCATGATGATTTTGGTTATTGGTTCATAATTCTAGAAGATATTCTCAGAGAAGGCCAAGAACCTGATGAACACTACTTCCAAGAGTACAATTACTTTGACGACTATGACAAAGGCGACAGCGGTATCACACTCGATGAAATATTGAAAAAATCACATGATGAATACTGGGAGCCGGGTGAAGTTTGGACCCGGGAGGCTCGATTAGAAATGGTTGCTAAGTTATACGAACAGTTTTTTGGCCCTAATGGGCCAGAGACGGAGGAGGAATTAGAAGAAATAAAACCTGCAGCGGAGAGGTACAAAGAATGGAAGGAGAAGCAAAAGGGGGAATCTGATGGGCAGAAGAAGCCCAATTATGAGGTTATAGATAAAGGAGGGAAGCTTGACATATTGCAAATAGTGGGGGATCCAGTATCAGCGGAGAAATTTAAGATGAAGAAACCACCGATAGAATATTGGGTTGAGTTGCGAAAGGGGAGGAAGGCCTGGCTGGAGAAATATTTGCCAGGAATAAGTCATGGGGACCGATATAGGGTTTATTTCAACACACCTGATGGGGCCCTCGAGCGGGTCCCGGCTTGGGCTACTTATGTTCTTCCTGGTAAATGTTCTTTTCTTCTATGTAATCTCATGGTATTGTTTTCATTCATCGGAGGGAATTTCATGTCCAACTCCGTCCAATGAATGAAAAATCACTTAGATGCTTGTGAATAGAATAGTGTTTTGGTTACCCTCAAAGATAGAGAAGATCAACATTGGTACCTCTATATAAAGATTTCTAGTACTTTTGTCTTTCTCAAACGATTCTCAAAATTTGACTTGCTCTCCCCTTCATAATGAGAAACAAAGGAGGGCTAATCAGGTATCCTTGAAGAAATTGAAAGGTGTGAAGTTATAGGAGATATTTGCAAGCTTTATGGGTGCGCAAAATGTTTCTCGTTTTTAACTGGTTATGCATGGCATCTTGATGTTTCCAGGTGCACCTATGAAAACATTCCATGTGACTTCTGATAAATGCTAACTATAATTGTCAAGCTTTGATGACAGATCCAGAAGGGCAACAGTCTTGTGCTGTACATTGGGAGCCGCCTCCTGAGGAAATGTATAGGTGGAGGCATACTAGGCCCAAAGTCCCAAAAAGTTCCCTCAGAATTTATGAGTGTCATGTTGGGGTCAGCGGATCAGAGCCTCGAGTTACGTCTTTTAATGAATTTATTTCCAAGGTTGATAACAATTTTATTAAACTCTTCCAGGCAATTTCATTTACAGATATGCACCCTGTGCAAACTGTCAACATATCAGGAAATCCCCGCAAAATTGAATTATCATAAAGTAAATAGAAACCTATGATATATTTTATGTACTGTATTTGATGTACCGAATAAAACTCGATGATAAATTAAACCAGTGACATATGCACTCTGTGCAAACTAGCAACATATCAGTAAAATCCCTACTGACTTCATAATCAACATTATTTAATTATTCCTATGTTTTTATTGGCATAAAAATATTTCCCATTTTTTAAGGGTTCCAATTGATGTTTGGATTCTGTTGTACTGGGGCATAAATAGTCATTAATTCTGGTTTCTGGCTTTCCTAGTGAAGTACCAAAATATGTTGTTGCAGTCCTCCCTTTACTTCCTTATATTGTTAATAATTAAATATGATTAACAAATGAGTATCATATTTTGTATTTTAGGTACTTCCGTATGTAAAAGATGCTGGATACAATGCCATTCAGTTAATAGGTGTAGTTGAGCATAAAGACTACTCTTCTGTAGGGTTCAAAGTGAGTCTATTTGTGTGACTTTTGTGCTGATATTTTTAATCATTTTGATTATTTTGATTATATACCATTCTTGTATAAAGTACAGATATATTTCCCTTTTTCTCAGGTTACAAATTACTTCGCTGTCAGCAGTCGATTTGGTACCCCAGACGACTTCAAAAGATTGGTCGACGAAGCTCATGGTAATACTGCTTCTCATGAATGATGCTGGCAATTAACAACGTCCATCTTATTCAAATGACAAAAAATTAATTTGATCTTTAATTGTGTTTTTCAAATTTGTAACTGTAGTCTGTTATCACTCCTGCTGGCAGGTCTGGGCATTCTGGTTTTCATGGATATTGTGCATTCCTATGCTTCAGCTGATGAATTAGTAGGTTTGTCCCTCTTTGATGGGTCGAATGATTGCTACTTCCATACAGGTATGTTTATTGAAGAATTTTATGTCTACACTGGAAAATTGCCACAGTATCTCCTGTAACTCTTCAAAGCCAGAGATAATCATACATGCCCCTAATGTTTACATCAATCATAATGTTTACATTATAGTATCTACAAGCAAAAGGTAGCAATTTTGGTATTCTAGAAAATTAGTAGAGCTGACATGCTTCTTGGTTCGCACGTGTACATCATATACCTGGTGTTTGTAGGGACATTTAACAGTACCTTAGTATAACAATAATATCTCTTTCATATTGCATTGCAGGGAAGAGAGGTCATCACAAGCACTGGGGCACTAGGATATTTAAACATGGTGATTTAGATGTGTTGCAATTTCTTTTGTCTAACTTGAAGTGGTAATTCTTCAACTTCTCCTTTGCATGTATTAGTTATTAAATTTCAAGTGATTTTATTGTAGTATTGAGTGGACAGCCCAGTTTTTTTCTACTTTTCTTCTTTGATATTGAGGGTGCTAAAATATGCCTATAGGTGGGTGACGGAGTACATGGTAGACGGTTTCCGGTTTCACTCGTTGGCATCCATGATGTATACCCATAACGGCTTTTCTACTTTTACTGGTTCCTTGGAGGAGTAAGAAATTGTAAAATTGGTTATGAATCTTCTCAGGAAGAAACGCTTACTCTTATTGAAGTTTAATTTTCATTTACATAGGTATTGCAACCAGTATGTTGACAAGGATGCCTTGATATATCTAATCTTAGCAAATGAGATGCTTCATGAACTTCATCCAGACATAGTTACTATTGCTGAAGATGTCAGCTGCTCTCTCTCTCTCTCTAAAAGTTGTTTTGTCTTATACTTTGATGTCGATTTTGTAATACTAAAATTATTATTGTATTATTGCATAGGCCACATATTATCCAGGATTATGCGAGTCAACAACTAAAGGTGGATTAGGTTTTGACTATTGGGTTAACCTTGCTATTCCTGAGATGTGGTTGTGGCATCTGGAAAATGCACCTGACAATGAATGGAGTGTAACTAAGGTATATAATAAAAGTTTTTGTTCATTAATAAGTCATTATTTGCTAATCATTGTTTAACTATTTGCCACTCTTTGTAGATTATGAGTTTACTGGTTAACAACCAAACAAGCAGAAGTAATAGCATTTCCTATGTCGAGAATTATGCTCAGGTAGCATTATTCTTCTCACAAGTATTTTCTCTCTGCATTATATAAAACTATATATTGGGATCCATATGGTGATTGGCTTGTATGTAAATGTTATCGCACACTTCTATTTTTTTTTTATTTCAGCATGCTCGTAGTAGAAGTATTTGCACCAACTTGTCTCCAACTTGTTTCACAAATTCATACATCTTTATTTGCAGTCTGTATCTGGGGGCAAATCTTTTGCTGAAATTCTTCTTAACAACTCAAGAGGTGATTTGAATCCTTCTGATAACTCTTTTAGAGCCACTTCCTTGCTCAAAGTATGATTCACTCTCTTGTTTTTAGTAGATTATTGTTTCTGCCTTTTTTTACTTTGGAAGTATGTGGATGTTATGTAAAAGTATCAAGGTTCTTTAAATGTAGGTACATACCCAAGTTCCATGTAAGAAACCTGAAAGAAAAATAAAATACTTCATTACTAGTGAAATCCAAATTTCTATTGCAATCATTCCCCCCTTGTCTTTTCTTCAGTTGCATTACATCTCCTTTGTTCTAACAATGTTACTTTACATTGATGTAGATTATTAAGCTAATTACTTTTACCACAAGTTGCTGTGCGTACCTCAACTTTATGGGAAATGAATTTGCACACCCAAAAGTGAGGCAGCTTTAACTTTTCTCATTTGTTGATCTCCATGTGATGTTTTTCTTTCTCAAATTTGACATATTTTCTTATATTTACATCAAGAGGGTTGAATTTCCCATGTCAAGCAATAAACACTCATTTGCCTTGGCCTGCCGTCAGTGGGAGTTACTAAATGAAGGACTCCATAAGTGCATCTTTAATTTTGAAAAGGTAACAAATGATTTGATCATCTAACTGGTATCATGTGGGAAATATGCATAACAACTTTTCTATCTTTGTGAACTAATTTTACTTTTTATTATTATCACCCTCTATTTAATAGGATTTGATGAGAATGGATGCAAATGAAAAGATACTGGCAAGAAATATACCAAATGTTCACCATTGTGACGACTCAACTATGGTACAATCTATGACTGATAAAAAATTCTGTTCGCAACAGGAGGTTTTGGACATTTTGCAAACTGCACCCAATAGTTTATCATATTTCATATAACACCCGTCATATTAAATTATTTAGTAAGGACTATATGAAGCAGCATAAGTGTCTCTTGCAACCATAAGGCTTCTGGTTGTTATTCCTAAAAGAAGTTACATTCGTTGAACTTTCTTTTAGATAAATCATACCGGATTGTGTTTATTTTACCCCAGTATAAACTGATGTATGTAGATGTTAGGTTCAGAGTTTACATAAACTTGTTTTTTCTGGTCGACTAACCTCGTTGAGTATATGAAATTGTTAGGGGTAATTTGCACCTCTGTTCTAGGCTTCTAGCTTATGAGTTTGTTAGATGGGTGCAATTTGCTAATAAAAAAGTTTGGTGACTATTGCAATCATGTGAAAATTTTGGTATAAACATTCAAGTAAGCTAAATTTTTAGTTCTGATTTGCATAATAACCAGCATGAAAGCAAGAAGCATTTTTATTCTAGTTCTGTTAGTGTTAAAAAGATATCTCAAAAGACAATGGAACTACGTCCATTAATAAGTTTTCTGTATTTAAATTTAGAAAACACATATTTTGGCAAAACTTACCTGATTGCAAACTGTACTTTAGAAAAATTACTTCAATTATAAAAGAAAAAGTGGTTACTGGATGATCTCTTCCCCATTTCTAAATTTTAATATGTTGGACCCAAGTCAGGGCCAGTATTACTTATCAGGTATTCCGTAATCATTTTAAAATTCTATGTCTAAACGTGGTTTTTATTGCAAATAGCCTATTACAGGAAGATGTTGTGAATTTATAGAAGTTGCCCAAGGAAACCTTAGTGTTTTATAAATGGAGAGGGGGGGTTTCCGATGCCCATCGGACCAGAGTCTGTTCGATGGGTGGTTTCTACCGTCCGATCTACTTCAAGATCTGTGCGCACGGATATTAAAGCAAACAGCACGGATATTAAAGTGATGTGCACAGATCTTAAAGTGAATCGGACGGTAGAAACCACCCATCGAACAGACTTTGGTCCGATGGGCATCGGACACCCCCCTCTCCCTTTATAAATAGATGACTTTGAATGCCTATACAACTTTCAGTTCTGTACAAGATCTTCCTTGGTTGGGCAAAGTGTGGCATGGATTACTTGCTTTTTAATAATCTTTAACTTGACAGGTTGTGTCATACACTAGGGGGCCACTTGTGTTTATCTTCAATTTTCATCCTGAAGATTCCCATGACTCATACTGTGTTGGTGTAGAGGAAGCGGGTGAATACCAGGCACGCCAAAAGCTCTCATTTCTTTTCCTTCTGTTTTGCTGTTCTCTATGATAAATTTCAATTGAATATTTCATAACCAAGGATGATTTTTTTTTTAATCCATATTGGATTACACAGTGAGTGCCTTACTGAAACCTCTTATTGTTATTCATAACCTGCAAATATGAAATGCCTTGTATATTAAAAGAACCAGACCCTTTATATCTTTTTTTTTGTGTGTGTGAAATGAAATTTGAATTAATCGTTGTAGGTTTGGTGATTTTTTGTGACTTTGTATTATGTAGATTTAGTTGGTATGACTTAGTTCTCTTATGTTATTTTCCCTTTCTTGAATAGCTTTTTTTTTTTTTATTTTGTTTATGACAGCTTATTTTGAACTCTGATGAAATAAGATACGGGGGACATGGTAGGATTGGAAGTGATAAGTATACCCAAAGAACCCGTGATAAAAGGTTGTTCTCGTCGCTAGAATAGTTTTATGGTTTTAACCTTTGGATTATGGAAATTTCATATATGCCCCTGTGACATTCTGCTTTTGGAACTGTCACACCAGAACTTACCTAATGCTGTTATAAAACATTCAATTCTTATTTTTCAGGGCTGATGGTTACCGTCATTCAATAGAGGTGACACTGCCTTCTAGAAGTGCTCAGGTTGGCTATTATAATAAATAAGGTGTTGGATTTCCAAAATAATATAATTTTCTATTTTGATAATGCAACATTGTTTTTTTTTTATATATTATCAGGTATACAAACTAGTGCGCATTTTGAGAGTTTAACCTGTTTGGCGAATGCAGTCCCATGGATGAAAAAATCCAAACCTGGTACAGGTTTTGCCATTAAATGTCAGAAAAAGGCTCTTATAACCTTGGGTAATGTTCATACTTGATTTCTTGTTGCTCTTCTATTGTTTCATTTGTCCTGCGAGAAAAATTCACATTTTTAGAGAGAGAAATATATAGAGTAATAGAGAGGTCGATAGAGATTTTGTGCAGCTTCCTCAGTATTCATCTTGTGTGTGTTCATGTAACCTCTATGCGCCTGTTTTGTTATATAGGCCTTAGCTGGTACTTAATGTAAAGCTAACGACTTTGGACCTTTTTGTGTAGTAGTTTTATTTGTTGGGTTGTTTGGGTTGCCTGATTTTATTGAAATATCAGCGCCGAAAAGGCACGTTGTTGGAATATACCTCATTGCTCATCCTCTCTGCTCTGGTGCTCTCTCTTGGTCAAAAGGAAAACTAGCCTTGTCTCTCATTCGAGTAAGGTTATCTTCATGATGTCGCAGATAGTATTGTTTAGATCTTGTTGATTTAGTTTTGAATTTGCAAAAAGTATTGTACCACAAAATAATCCTTATGATCGAAGAGAATATGATTTTGCATTGCCAGCATCCTCTTTTTATATACCAAATCGTACCAATATATTTTTGTGACTGGTGTTTAGTTTATGCTTCTATCATGACGGACAGTGTGTAATAATTAAGCTATGGAATATTCATGTTGAAAATCTCTATCTCTGTAAATGTTACATAGTCGAGAATCACACCATAATTTGTGAATTGATAATTTTGTAAAAGAGCATAAAAATTAGGAACGTATTAAGACAATCAGTGCACTGTAGGAGCGCAATGGTTTACCAAAAAAATATAAATTATAAATTATAAATATAAGGGCAATGCAAAAGCCGTATGATTAATGCAATTGAGGACGGAATAGAATCATTCAGATGGATTCTGTGAAATTGCATAGCTGAGGAATTTAGAGACGCAACCATCTTTTCTAGTATATTAATTTTGACTCTTTTCATAATGTCTAAAATGATTTAAAGACTATTTCATATATTTCCATATAATACCTGCCCACTACCGCTTATTGCTTATTAGGTTATTTTATGGAAAACAAATCTCTTTACCAAATTTGAGAAACCACACTCTAACTGTATCAAAACCACCCTCTAGAAAGTTATTGAGGAATTTACAACTGACAAAATGCAAGTGCTGATTATATGCACATAAGTGCTTATATTGAACATATCAAGTATTTATATCTAACATACAAAATTTTTCTAAAAACAAGATGACAATTATTTTTCCTTCTTTCTTATCATCCATCCATCTATCTTTTGCACATTTTTAGAGGTGAGCTTTTTTTTCCTCTGTTCAATATCGCCTATGTTTCTAACAATCTGTGAGAAATTTTGTGAATCTAAAACTACGAACATTTTTTATGTGACTTTCTCTTTCAAATGAGATCAATGATGAAGTATTTTCGGAATCTTAATTGCACAAGTATTTATAACTTGTCGTGATTTATACCTCGTTATGCAAGATTAAATAATTAGAATAATTAATTTAGATGAGACTAAACTTTCGAATTAATTTAGTGTAAAATCAAGCGGTCAAAGTTAGAAGGTTTATAAATTAATTTTAACACATTCATTTTTTGAATATTTTTTTACCACTTGACTTTATACTAAATAAGTTTAAAAAATTAAAAAATTTGCATATAAACATCACTTGTAAGATAAACGAATTTCAACATTTTAAATTTATTATTTGAAATTATTCTAATAAATTTTATAATTAAGTTCACAAAGAAATTTATATGGTAAACTTCCAAGTTCTACTCCATGCACCATAAAGTTTGAGACAGTGTTGTAAAATGCGGTTTTATACAGCGCATATGCAGTTGTGGGTTGCATACGCATATGCGTATGCAGCCACAACCACATAAATTAGCCTATGCGGGCCGCATATTAAATGTTTTATTTATTAAAAAATTCGAATTCTTTTGAATCCAAATAATATTATTTAATTGAAGCGGATCGGATATCCAGTAATAACCGATATTCAATCCAACTTCGAACCCGGGCAGAGTCCAATTGAGTGGTTTGGTCAGTAGTTCGCAGCCTCTTTTATAGAGTAGGGAGCAATGATTTTCTTTGGTTCGGTGTTGTGACTCTAAGAAAATAGAAGCTCTTTTCCGGACATCTGCTTTTCTCAGGCACCACGCAGGGGAAGTTCTTTTCTTTTTTGTTCTCTGGATAGACACTGTGCACTTCTTTTTGCTGAACCATTTCACTTATCTGTTGGGCTTGGGCCAAAGGATTTATTATTTTATTACTAAAGATACAAACAATGTTGGGCCAAATACTTATATAAAAAATGTTGAACATGGTTGGCTCTGTGATAAAGAACGGAAATAAATGTAATTCGAAGCCCAATGATTTTTATCAAAGTTCTTTCATTATTTTATTACTATTTTATTTAATTGTATCATAATAAAACCGCACATATAAGTCCGCATGAAAATCCGCATATGCGCGGTGCATACTTCATATGCGGTATGCAGTAGCCTTCTGCTTACAGCATGGAAACCGCATTTTATAACACTGGTTTGAGCTATCTAGGAGCGTCCAATTTTATCCACAAAGTACGAGATCACATCAACGTTAGAAGAGAGAGAAATATGAGATGGCATCTAAATAAAGCTTATTGGACCGAAATGGATGGAGCCCGGTCTAAGCCCAATATAAATTAATCAGGACGCATAATCCAGGCCTTTCTTGTCCGGTTGGAGTTAGTGCATATCCTCTGAGATATCTTATATTTTGCGTGACCGACGTGTCCGGTGCCTATTCGGGGAAAGCGCAGGGGACCAGTATTATTTTATAATTGAGATTCGTGTAGTACTTATTTTAACGGTTAAGATTTTCCAAAAAGTCACGCAAAATATTAGATATCTCAGAGATGAGAATTCGGTTGGAGTCGCCAAGTCGGTGAATCGTTTACGCCTTGAACATTAATTTGCGCGTAAGAAACGGAAGCTTCTCCTACTTCCCCAATTTTGGCGAGCTTCGGATTCGCGTTTCTCTCTAGGACTATTTCTCACGATCCACAATGGTACGCGATATTTCCAGTCACAATTTTTCACCTGTTTATTGTGGCAACTTAATTACTTTTCGATTTAGATGCCTTGGAAACCCTAATTGAAATTTCTGTTAATAAGCTGTTGATCGAAGATGAATTGTGTCCGCGTTAATCGCTGATTTGGAGCTTCCTTTTCTTATACTTGATAGCTTTAATTCTTTCGTTGTGGGAGATTGAGTTAGATTAAGATGAAAATTCCTTCTTTGTGGGAGCTTTAATTATTTTCTTTTTTTTTTGTGTGTGTGTGTGTGTGTGTGTGCTGCGCGGGGGGCGATATTCAGACAGAACAGTACTAATTTAGTACGGGAGCTTGTATACCATTCATTTTTACTTTGTGTAAAACTGTCAACCGATAGTGCTTGTATTTATATTTGGAAGAAAATTGCATATTCATCCGCAAATATTGAATTTTGTACAAGTCCTAATTTGTTCTCTTTTGCAATTTTGCAGTCTTCACTAGCCGCTGCAAGAGCAGATAATTTCTATTACCCGCCAGAATGGTCCCCCAAAAAGGTATGATTATTATTATTACTCTAGTTAGTATCATATCCTTGTTCAGTATTTTGCAATACTTTTGATCTGATTATGTATTAATTATTCTAACTGTTATACAGGGTTCACTCAACAAATTTCATGGGCAACATGCTTTGAGGGAGAGAGCAAGGAAGCTAGACCAAGGGATCCTGATAATAAGGTAAATATCTATCACTTGCAAATTAGCTTTTATATTTGTACATGTGCATAATTGTGCCAGTGTTCCAGCAAATAAGTTCTAAATCTTGCTTTTAATTTCAGATTCGAAATGCCTTTCAATATCTGGTGCGGTGGGTGTAATTCTATGATTGCCAAGGGAGTTAGGTTTAATGCTGAGAAAAAGCAAGTTGGGAACTACTATTCTACAAAGGTACATTTTCATTATCTCATGATCTTATATCCAAAGTAGTTTATATGCGAATTACTCTTACAATTAACATATTTCTGAAGCAGTTAACAGATACTTAATATTTACAATGAAATATAACAGTGGCCTGTCATGGGATTTCAGAAATCATTTCAACTTTCTACTTAACTTTTATTTTAGAATTTCCTCAAAATTGGTTCGTTTCAAATCAGATTCCTTGCGATTAGCATCCAACAGCTTCTAGGGTATTGCCAGTAAAACACCATTAGTATCAAAATAAGTTGGAATATGTCTATTATTGCCCTACACAAGTTCATCAAACATTTACACCATGTTTGGTTGAGGCCTAACCCGCTAAATAAAGGGTTTAGGGCTCACTTAAGCCGCCGAAGACAGAATAGTTCGGCTGGCCTAAGATGGCGTTAGCGAGAGAACCCTTTTCCCCTTTCTCTCTCTTGCTTAACTCTCTTGCCTTTCTGGCTGATTTTAGTCAATCTGTCCATAGTGAAGCTTGTTAGAATACTAGTTGCAAGGTAAGAACAGTGGGTACCTCTGCAAATGCAATGTTATATGAAGCCTTGTTTAAAATTGAAATTGTTTTGTGTGGGTAAACTATATTTCTGCATTTGAATTGGTGGTAGATATGGAGCTTCACAATGAAGGCGGCATGCTGTAAGCATGAGATCGTCATACAAACTGACCCAAAAAATACTGAGTATGTCATAATAAGCGGTGCTCAGCGTAAAACGGAGGATTATGATGTAGAGGATGCAGAGACATTTGAACTTCCTGCCGATGAAGGTAGTTTTAAATAACTTTCTGCAAAAGTTCATGTATGTTCCTATGAAGTTCTCAGAATAATTTGTCTCATTTTGTCCCCATAATATGGTGGGTAGCAATTAGTTTCTTCCCAAAAAAGCAAAACGCAACTTGAAAATGCTTGAATTCCTATGTTGGGAACTTGTTTACATACTTTGAATAATTTGTGGAGGTTAAGATTATGGATGCTATTTTCATTGCTTGCATCATTGTTTATGGTAACTACCATAATTCAAATAGCAATTAGCAATCAAGAGTTTCATATATTATCTGTAGAGAGAGGAAAGCTATCTGATCCTTTTTATCGACTGGAGCATGGAGAAGAAGACCTGCGCAAGAAGAAAGAAGCTGAGCCGGTGCTGGTGCGGCTACAAAAGGTGTCTGATAGCCGCCATGCAAATGACTACTCACTGAATAGAGCTCTTCGTGACCGCCTAAGGGTTACCAAATTAAACTTTATCCCAACTTTTTTATTTATCCTTTGGGAAAAGTGCACCAGAGACCCTTTAACTATTGTCTTATCAGTCATTCAAATATCGCAAGGGTTGGGAATTCTATTTTTCTTAAACCCTTGCAAAAAGTGTATTGTTAAAAAATGATGATTCTGTGTAAGACTGAAGTAAGGACCTGTTTTTTTCTTATATAAAAATGAAAAAAAAAAAAAAAGCATTGTTAAAGCTGAGGCGTTCATGTAAGAGTGCATGGTTGAGGTATATCTGGTGTAAATTTCCCTCTTTATTAATATACAATTTTACCTGTAGATTGTAATCCACATTTTTTTTCTGTTCTAGAGCCAAAAAAAGCGTGTTTCTGAAGAAAAATATGCTGCAAGAAAAATGGGGCTGGGAGTGCGTCTTTTACCTCCATCAAAAGAAGATACTGCCACTGCAGCTGCAGTAAAATTCCCGTCGAAATTCGAGAAGAACTTAAGGGACAGAAGGGCTGCCATAAAGGCTTCCTCCATTTTTCCAGAATCTTCTGGAACTGCATCCTCCAGTCGGGCAGCAGAACTGTTGGCCAAGAGGAGAAAAATCAGTGTCGCTGCAGCCTCAGCTGTGCTGGCAGGTCGAGTTAAACCATCCTCTTGGCAAACTGGTCAAGGGTCTGTTAGTGCCGGGAAGCCAAGGTCAATTGTTTGATCAATGTAATTTTTGTATTTAGGTTACATATTTCTTTCTATCCTGATATTATCTTGTGTGTGTAACATGATTACCTGATATTGTTTTCTTGGTTACTGTTTGTACATAGGTTTATTGTGTGAGATTTAGATTTGTCTAGGCAAAGTTCAATGTGGAGCTGGGTTTAAGACGGGTTGTGTTTATCTTTGGTAATAAAATTTAGTACTTAGATTATGAGATGTCATTTTTGCTTCTTTATGTTGTTGTTTGTTTGACCGTGTTGAGTACAAAATACAAAGACTTGATTTTGTCGATTGTTAAGTAGTGTACTTGGTCTTAGCATAAATTCATTATGTCAAGTTGTTCTTTTTTCATATTTTTAACTTGTGATCGTTTATACTTCAAAAGATGATTCAGATTTGCGCTATTTGTGCAATTTATGTGCAACTAACTATACAATGCATTATTTGGGAGGATCTTGTACCAGAAGAACTATTTTCTTTTCAATCTTGATGTCGACTGAAGCTTGAGTGTGATAAGAAAACTTCCCTTTTCGCAGAAGTGAAGCAAGTGAACCCTAAAATTTGTCGGTGGTAAGATCAGAAATTTGGTATTTAGCTGTTCAAGCAGCGTCATTTAATGCCGTTAAAGTGACAAATAGTACTTCATCGATCCAAAGTCAACAGTATAGCTTCAGGAGCACTTCAAAACAATGGATATATCAAAATATTGGGTTCATGTCTTATGCACATTCTTTCAAATAATTGATTATAGTTGTCTTATATACATTGTTTTAAGAGCAAACTTAGGATGTGATGTGCTCACCAATAAAGTTTAGTGAGCACAACTCTCAAAATATATTGGATCGACTTCAAATAAAAAATTCAAACGGTTGAAATTCATGTACATCATGAGTGGTGCATGTATATACAAAATTTCAAAATTTCAAATTCATTTGTTACAAGATCAAACGATCAAAGAAATAATGAAAAATGAATTTATAAAACAACTTATAAAATAACTTATAAAAAATTTAAATAGCTAATTATATTCTAAGTATCCTAAAATGTTTCTCTCAAGTATATCTCATAGAAACTGTCGTAGTCACAAGCATGAGAAAAAGGTACACTTTGCAAAAGACAAATGTATCCAGATGCAAATGATAACACAATAACAGGTGTAAGTCACTTGCCTGCTTTTGATAAGAAATTAACTGTCGGTGAATTTACTTCTTCTAGTTTTTTTATTGAAGTCCATACCAAAAATTGTCAATGTTTGCCTACGTGTATAAATCAACTGTTGACTTTCTTGTCTTTTTTTCTCTGCTTCTGATGTAGCAAGCATCCCATCCATAGTACGCACTATCCAGCTATTCCCACTCATTATCTTATTCTCTCCTCATTTTCTTAATCCAAATTCTTATTCCCCCCAAAGCATCTTACCAACAAGCAGCTCTTCCACTCTGAAGTCACATTGTCTAGCATGCATTTTATTTATTTATCTAATTATTTGTTGCTTCTCTAAGCAGATAACACCAATTACGAGAGCTTCCAAGGTATTGATTATTTAATTCCCTCTAGCTAAAAATAATTCCTATCGCCTATTAAGTAGGGTAGTTCCATTTGATTAATTGTTCCTTGACAATCCATCTCTCTATGAGTGAGATTGACCAGTTTAAAGCATATTTAATAATATAATTAAAAAAATATTTTATAGCAAAAAATTAGACAATGCAGAAAGGACAGTTGATTTCCACCGTTTCAATTCATCTCTCTATTTGTGAGTATTGTCTAAATGCTTTGACATTAGGAATGCACTTCTCTTTCTTTTTCCGAATTAATGCGCCTTTCTTTCTTGACCGTGAAGTTAGTTTTTCTCACAAGAAACAAGTTTTGTTACTCTCCACCAATGCGGAACTCTGCCTCCCGTGTTTTTCTTGCATGAAAACCGCCCCAAAAGACTCAAAACTTTCAAAGAAAATCATAATTTGTTTATTGACCAGATACACCTTTAAAGTTTTGTATTTACTTAGACATCTCAAAATGCTAAAATTGCTCAATTTTTGCGGATTTAATTGGTATTTAGACTGATTTAATATTGATATTTCGCTTAGGGCTGCACAAAAAATTCATAGTTTGTGATTCAATTCGAGTCTGATTCGGAAAACATCGATTTTGTAAAATTTTACATTTTTTTTCAATTTTTTAACTATTTATTAAGATGGGTATAAAAATTAAATGGTCTAAAAATAGCAATTTTGTAAAATATTTAATAAATAGTAAAAAAAAATTAAAAATATATATAAAATTTGATTTGTAAGCACATTTTAATATATCCATCATGTTAAATGATTTGAATCGGTTGTTTAAATTTTGAAAATTTTAAAAATGTATGATGTAATCCGGTGTCACCAAAAAAAAGATGTAAGTGGATCCCTCATCTTTGAATTATTGCAAAACTTGAAAAATTAGCTTAAAAGTATGGCAACTTTGTAGCTTTGGCCGCTTAATGACACAAAAACATGCTTAATGCTACTTAGAACCTCAAGTCTAAAGGATTCCTATATCAGGCTTTCTATAGGTAAAATGTGACCAGTTTTATGTAAATTAATTTAGGTTATAATCCTTTATTATCCTTTCCTTTTTGTTTATAAAAAAAAAAACAAATTTCTATGTAATTTTGTATGCATCGATTGAAAACTATTGCATGCCAGGCTGCCTGCTATTTGCTATGCAAGTTGAAAATCCTAACTTCTCGGCTCTACTCAGCATGTCACAAAATTAAAATTTTCAAGATAAATTTTATATTATTGAGCAATTCATATTATAACAATGGTCAATGGTAAATATCATGTCAGATTTTTGCAAGTTAATTAACTATTAGAGAGAGAGCAGAGAAAAATATAAAAATGCGACATGTTGTGCCTACAGACAGGTTTATAAAATGTATAAAATTAATGTTTAAGTAAATTGATAAATTGAAATTTTGGGTGGGTAAATTGATAAATTCACCAAACTATAAACGCAAAGAGTCCCATCTAAGCAAGTGTCACCGTCCATTTTCAAAGCCTTCTCGTCATAAATATTTTCTTTTCTTGGTCTACTAATCTCAAGCTGTCAAACCCTCTATCCCACTCTATCTCTCTTCTTCCTGGCCTCCTCTCTTTCTCTATCTAGATCTCATACCACTACCCCATGAATCCCTTCTCATACCCCAATTCTCTCTCCTCTCCCCCACCATGGCCTTGAGGAGCTCTAGTGCCATTATCACTGCCTCTCTCCTTCTTTCACTTGCACTTCTCTTTCTCTCTCTTCATGATCACCATAGAGATATTACGAACTCCAGCTTATCTTCCCGCAGATTGTTAACATCTGCAACAGAACTGTTGCAAAGCAAACACCATCAGCACCACCACCATCATCATCATCAACATCAACATAACCATCATCAACCTGTAAATGCACCGGTTTTACCGGGTTACAGGCCAAAACCAAGACCGGACCCAGGTGATGAGATCGACCCAAGATACGGTGAGCAAAAGAGATTGGTACCGACAGGTCCGAACCCGTTACACCATTAAACGCTTACGCTTCTATATACGAAGGAAACAACTGATCATTTGGTGAGTGCTTCTCTTACCAGGGTACTTGATATGCAATTAGAATCCTATTCTTTCTGTAAGTTCAAAAGGATATATGTTCAAAATATGGGAATATCAGAAAATAATTATTGTACTTTGAGCGTGAGATTATATTATTGTTCATGCGTTGTATGTATGTATTGTTTCTAAATTTTTGTTGTTTAGTCAGTTTTGAGGAAAGTGTTATATTTATGCCTTGAAGTTGAATTAAAGAGTAAAAGAAGAAAGGAAAGAAATTTATAAGTTGAAAGCAATTTTTAACCATGTTTTGTTTAATCCTACTAATTAATTAAGAGACAGGTGCTCCACACCGACTTCAATTAAATGACTGATAGTGCAAATCATGATCATGTCATTTTCATTCTTATTTTTCTCCATTCTTGCAAAACAGCAATATATTGTTGGTTTGTGTATCCTTCATTAATGAATAGTAGAAAAATGCTGCTGTGCATGTATCTAACTTCTTTTAATTATCCATGCATTTTACTCAAATTTCACTTAATTACTGCATTGCATGCAATCTCGTGCATGATACTGAAGTAAAAAAAAAATTATACCCATTAAAATACATAAACCAATTGAAAAGGTGTGTATATATATATAATTAAATGCCTCAATAATATATGTGTGTGATCTATGACCAAGGTTAACTTTGCATCCGGAAGCATGCATATTCCTTTATAAAATCATGAAATAAATAAAGTTTGTTCCTTCATAACTCCCCTTGTTTTTCGTCCGGAGAAAGTGTCAGAGGTCGAGTATGTTTTAAGTCTGAACGCTGTAAAAAAAAAATTGAAATGCACACAAATTGAATAGAGTAGATGCAACGGCACGGTTTTGGCACACATTACCACGTATTCAATCCATATAATTTAATAATTAGAGTATATATGTATACATGGGATGTGTATGAATTGGATGGTTTGACTTGATATTAATTTATACTACATGTGGATGTGAAATTGAACAACCACTAGATGATTAAAAAATGCAATTAATTATAACATTCCGAGCGCATGATTTACAAAATTCAAGCTTGGATTCTATGCAGCACCTACGTGTAGAAAATTTTGTAGCATATATATCATGCCCAGATTAATTAATTCTTTAGAAAATATCGTGACAAAATATGAATTAGAATGTATGGGATTAGCAATCCCGTGTCCGGATTGACACGTGATTGACACCCGCACTTTCCCGTCATTTTTTTTCACAACCAAAAAAATAAATAAAATAATATTAATAACCAGACTTCCCAAAAAATTTCAACCATGCCCAAACCGCCCTCCCAAGAGGCGGTTTACTTATTTTTTTTTGTTTTTAATACGATAATGGATATTAATTATAATTATGTTTATAATTTATGTATTTTGTAATATTATGTTTTTAATATTATAATTATGTTCATAGCGTAACTGAACAAATAAGTCTGGAATATAAGATAGAAATATAAATATAACATATGCTAAATTAACTCTTCTTGCAGCTGAACAGACTAAGTCTACTTCTTAGGTTTCTGGAAGTGGATGATGGCGCGACACCTGCAGTTGTAGAGCCTTGACTACTCCCTGAGTGGCTTCCCTGACTGGGTCGCCTGCTTCTAGAAGGTCCGGCATTGGCAACCACCCGAGCATTCTCTCTTTCGTTTTCTTTGATTATTGCCTCTACAATGCATTTCATTGAACATTCAATATCAATATTTAAATTTAATTTCAAATCAATTTTAAGTTGTGTACGATCATCTACATACCTGCCCTCTGCCTATCAGTAGTAGAACGGTGAGCCTCATGTCCCACTTGACGACCTTGCATCCTGTCCATATACATTGTTCTCCGCTTGTGTTTCCTCCTCCCCTTCCTGATCCATTTCTTATCGGGAACCACCGTAGGCCCAAGGTAGTATGGCCACTGGTACTGGTTGGGGTAGCTGTGAAATGATGGTATCCAGGTGTGCAGAAGGAAATCGGTACGGTAATAGTTATCAACAAATACGTCCTCAGAAAAGTTTCGTTCTCGGCAAACCGCCATAACATGAGAACACGGTATGCGAACTAACTGGGGGCCTTGGCACTCGCACGTTACTTGATTGTTCTCGCCTAAAATGACTCTGTACTTGCATGCGCGTTGATGAGTTTCTATAATGTCATTTTGGCTCATAACCGGTGGAATGATCTCACTTTGAACCTGCACTTCATATTCCGTACCTGTGGTACCAAACGGTACAACGCGCATGACAGAACCTTTGTTCCTGTGTTTTCTTAATTTCTCTTCAACTCTATCTGAGAATATTTGGTCCCTACTCGCTAATGAAGTGGCTTTAGCATGCCTCTCAACAAACCAAGCATTTAACTTGTAGAATGTGTTCTCCACCAGTGAAACCACGGGTAACATACGTCTCTGTTTGAAGACATTGTTTAATGACTCTGACCCATTAGTGGTCATAATTCTCCATCTCCAACCTCCATCACATGCTTGAAATATCTTCTCATATGCTGACGGCTCAAACGGATCATTCGGACGTCTCTTACCCGCCTTCGCTAAATAGGCATTTGCCTCCGGAAATGTCTACAAAAAATAGATAAATAAAAGTCAGTTATACAAATCGTACAAATGTCCAAAAAAATTATGAAAAAAGAAATGCATACATACTCTTGCAAATTCTCTGAACATCTCTTCCATCCGTCGTGGTTTTTTCCTCTTACAGCCAATTTTGAACCTGTCAGCAAGCCACTCACCCTCGCCGGTATTCTTGCACAGGTTCTCTGAAATGTGTTGCATGCAGTACATGGCACAGCCTCTTCGGTATTTGTGTTCCAACCATAGTTAGGGCTATTAAATACATGTTTAATGTCCAAGTGCTGGTCTGATATCACGCAGACGGACCTATTTCCTACCACCTCTCTTCTCACAAAGGACATGAAAAAACCCCAATTTGGACTATCCTCCTGTTGAACAATGGCAAAGGCTATGGGCAACAACTGGTTTTCAGCATCATGTGCACATGCTATAAGTAGAGCCCCACCATACCGGCCGGACATGAAGCATGCATCGATGTTGATCACAGGTCTAACATATCGAAAGGCTTCAATACATGGACCGAAAGCCCATGCTATGCCCTTGAATTGTACCTCACTGGGTGTATCGGTTGGTACATGCCACTGCTGGAATCTGGTTCCCGGATTTGTACTGTTATGGCAATAAGTAATGGTGCGAGGAGATTGTACGACCCCCTTCCAAGTTCCGAAGCATTTGGGCGCAAGTTCCCCTCCACAACCTTTGTAATGTGGGGTTATATACGGACCAAGCAACCTCCTTAATGCTCATCGAAGGCTCTTCCTTAATGTCTTCCATAATTACATCGGCATTAACTGATGCCATCAGCGCAGTATGGTATTTCCTTGTTGACGCAGTCTTGCAAGTGTGTGGTCCCTTGACATCCTTAATTATCTATGTCTCCCCCTTGCCTTTAGGCACGGCAGACAGTTCCCATTTGCACTTTGTATCCTTGCAAATTGCAAAATACCGGGTCCTCTCTCGCTTGGCCACTGTAAACTCCCAGTTACCATTTAAATGGAACTGCTTAACTTTCCTCGACAGTTCTTCTATGTTGGCGTAAAGCTGGCCCGGGCTAATCTCTTCGTTATATACAACGTGTGTCCCAAAAAAGAAATGTCTGTTTCTTCAAAGGAAGTAGTGTCATTGAATGTCCTTACCGGGTGCTTGTCTCCTCGTCCACTGATCGAAAATCTGTCTTCAATTGAAGGAGGCATAATATTCTCATCATCGCCCTCTGATAATTTGTCTGAATCCCAATCCCCGTCCCAATCATCACCAGTTTCCATTTCCTTTGTCGGTATCTCATCTATACCGTCAATATTAATGTCTACATCATTTTGATCGACTGTGGACTGTATTCTAGGTTCAGGGGGTTGTAGCTAGGTAATGGATCAGGTACTGATTGATATCCAACCCGACCAACACATGACCGTCTTCTAGTTTCAGCCCGGGGTGCAGCACGGCGCTCAGGTACTTGCAAATACCTATCTCGTCTCACAGGTTCACGAGGGGGTGAGGTCACATCCTGGTTGTGATCATACCCATAATCAGTGGTATAATTGTCATATCCTGGGTTTTCATTCTCGACAGAAGGTCCAGCCCTAGTGTCCAAGTTCTGCTCTGCATAAGGTCCAGCCCCGGTGTCCAAGTTGTTCTGGGTAGAAGGTCCAGCCCCAGTGTCCAAGTTGTTCTGGGTAGAAGGTCCAACCCCGGTACCAACTGGTTCAATCGAAACTTTTTTGCAAAATATGTCCATTATCGGGATTGAAGTGGACTCAAAAAAACCAAACACAGCTGTCCATATATCCTGGTTTGCTATAGGATATTTTACATAATAAGGTTTGCCACCTGTCGGTTGGTTGTTAATTCGGATACTTATTTCTACAGTAAATCAGGCACGGTCCCAACTGGTTTTTTTGCAAGATTGCTTCCTTTATTTCATAAATTGAAGTATTGGCATTCACTTGGAAGCCGTAACTCGCATCTTTCGAGTATTGGTATCCGAACTCCCCTTTCGTGATTTTTCCACCCCAGTATAGTGTAATTAACATTTTTGGTTTATTTCTGAAACAACATATAAAATCCGTCGTTCAATGTAAGTTTTTTGTTTATTTCTGAAATTTCTAACATTTAAGAAAAATTAAATTAAAAAAAAATATACCTTGGTCACTGTTAATCAAAATCGTCTCAATATATAGAATTGTATTTGGTGAATTATGGTGAGACAAGAGAGAGAAAATGGCTTAATATAGAAAAATTGGGTAAACCGCCTCTTGGGGGGGGCGGGTTGGGCCAGGGGTAAACCGCCTCGTGGGGGGGCAGTTTGGGCCGGGGGTAAACCGCCCTCTGGGGGCGGTTTGGGCATGGTTGAAATTTTTTTGGAAGTCTGGTTATTAATATTATTTTATTTATTGTTTTGGTTATGAAAAAAAAATGACGGCGCACTTTCTATATATATATGTCCTTTTATTTTGTGATGGGTAAGAAAATTTCATGTGATATAGTGGTTGTCAAACAATGCTTCCATAATTCAAAATTTCAAATTCTGTTATCATATTCCCAGAAAGATTGCTTTCGGATTAAGCTTCCATTAAATTAAACAATTTAGATGTTATTTCCAGTTTTTTGACGATTTGTTGAAAATCCTGTGATCTAGTTTCCAAAAATTACGGAAAGTGTTAATTTTTAGCAATAGTGTAATAATATATAACCCTATATATATTGGTATATATTTCTAACAAAATGCACGTATAACTAAGCATGTTCGTTGACAAGTCTCCATCTATAAATTTCTTTAATTAGATATACAGTTTACAAATTGCAATTAAAATAAAAGTAAATAATTATATATATACAAAGATTCTCGTTTTTGTATATTTTCTCTGCTATTTTTTAGGACGATTTAAAAGTTAGGTTCAGCTCTGCTAAGTACAGGATTAGAGTGCCAATGTGTTATTCGGATACAATTAGAACGTACATAAGAATTAATACTTTATATGATAGAATTATTTTTTTATTAGGAAGATATTTTAAAATGGCACTTGTATATTTGTATCCAGTAATGATTACAACAAATTATGTACAATCAAATCAACCTGTTAAACAATAATTTCTGCATAGAGAAACTCAAAATAATTGTATACCTGTTAAGTATTTTATTGCATCTTCTTATCCATACCAAGTACATTTTTAATTTTAAATGAGAGGAAAGAAGCAAGAATAAAAGAGCTATCCGGTTTGCATAATCAAGCACAGAGAAGCAGATTAGACTATTGGAATGGCCATCAAGGGCGGACCCCCACACACAGTCTAAGGGAGCAGCTGTTATTTTCTAGATTTTGAAATTCAGTGAAAAAAAAATATGAACCCGATACCATTTTGTTTCTCTCTGAAAATTGTTTTGCCCCTCTCTGGAACTGAAAAGCCTGCCAGATCAGTCCAAAAACACTGCTAGTGAGAAACTTTGTTATTTTAATAGAAATTTTATAGAAATTTATGAATTCGGACCAACTTTGTTGTTTTTTAATATGTAAAATAATATTATTTTGTTGTTTTTTATTATGTAATATTGTACTATTTTTATTGTTTGTTATTATGTTGATTGTTTTTTATCTAGTATATAATTAGTTAATGAGTTTGAACCAAATAAGCTATTTTAATCCGATTTATATCCCTCCATGACATAAATCATGCGTCCGTCCTGTTGGGCATGACATAACATGATTAAAAAACTTGCAAGTCCAGCAAATTTTTATATTTACAATTATGTCCTATTTGACTAAGAAACGTGAAAATAAATATTAAAATAAAATCTCTCTCTATTTTTTTTTAAATGAAAGCATTATGGCAACTACCAATGCTACATCTAAAAAATCAGGACTCTACTGAAATAATTGCTCATAGCCATGACATGAGAAAAACTGTGAATATACAGTTAGTATATACAGTTATACACGGACTCTACCAAGAAGCATTAAAACATTAAATTTATTAGGAAACCGAAAGCACCGCGTTTGACTCAATGGATCATTTGTACCCAAGAAATATACGATTATTTACTTCTACAAATTTTAACAAGTCATCTTTCGTCACCAAGTGCATTGCCTCTGCATGCTTGTGCAGTTGTGCCCCATGTGTAATGATGCTTCTTTTCTACACTAGTCAAAATCACAATATTAGAGAGCCTAGCAGTGGCGTTGACCTCTACTATTCTTTTGTTCTACCTTTTTTTCTTTCTTCTTTTGTTACAGTATGTAGGTATTTTGTTCTACCATTTTGAAGCATACACGTGTCCACCTTGTTTTTCTTATTATTGTTTCTTCTGTAATGAAAAATAAACAAAATATCACACAATACAATATAATTTACCTTTTAAAACTATTTTCCCGGTAAGTTACATTGTACATCTTTTATTTACAAATTAAATGATGCATTTTCAACATAATCCCATCAATTTTTTTTCTGGAAAGGCATATATAGCCGAAATTTTATTCATATTCTCAATTAAATAAAAAAAATACACAAATGCCCTCAATTTTTTTTTCTTTGGCTGGTTCTCTTCCAAGACAACCTCTCATATTATTGGCGGTAGGCTTCGGAAAAGAACCGTTCTGGGTAGTTGTCTTTTTTTATTCTCAAAATGAAAACACTAAACTAAATCTCAGCAGTTGTCCTTTTCTATAGCATATCCTATATCTGAATACCAAAAACACTAAACTAAATTTCAAAATAAAAACATTTTAACTAAAAAAATGAAAATATAATAAGAAAATCCTAGATCTAAGACTTCATACATATACATGAACAATGTCTAAGAAAATAGTATGGTTAAGGACAAGTAAATAGAAAATTAGAAAGTAAAAAACTTAATCGGAAACTTAAACTCAAGTTTTGAGTCTCTTCTGTTTATTTTTTAGGTTGAAAAATGGGGTTATCCCTTCTAGAAATAATTTAAAAAAAAACTATAAATTTAAACACAACACATATGAACCATACCAAAAATATGACAGTTACTAATATAAACAACAATTAAAATTATATCACATATTATTATTAGTTACATGAATAACATTTTAATTCAAAAAAATACAATAAAAAAGCAGATTTAGACTTTATACATTTCTATGAACAATGTCTAAGAAAAAGTACAGTAAAGGAGTACAAAATAAAAAAATAGAAAGAATTAATTAGAAACTTCAAATTATGTTTTGAGATTCTTTCCTTTATTTTCTTACAATACTGATTGCACCGGCATCCCGTTATGAAGGGGATTTATAAATAATCAACATCTCCTACTCACGAGCTTTTCAAAAAGTAGTAGAATGCTAAAATTAGATACTCGAGTGCCGAGTTACATCCGTTTGAAGTTTTTTCGTGCGAGTCGCCTTCTTGGTCTCTCTTGCCTTATCTCTCGCTCTAACCTCATATGTTTAGAAGAAATGCCTCAGAGAAATACATGTACAAAGAAGAGATTTAGAAATGAGAGAAATTACTTAGAAAAAAATAGATAAAGTCACGGATTGATGTTGTAGAAAAGTTTATATTTCTTTCATGACACACGGATCATGCATTAAAATCGTGTACAATTGCTGGAGCATTCATATACGCCCATCCGAAAGAATGATGCTTCTCTCTTTTCTTTATTTGAACTAATACGGTATTTATGTTTTATATAGTCATTTATTCAGGATATATTGTGAAGTTGGTATTAATTATTTAATAAAATAAAGTGATAAACAATTTTACTCCTTAATTAATCATCCATCCAGACAGAACCTAGGCGGTTCTCTTCCGAAGTCTATCGTGCAGAATCTGGACAGTTGTCTTGGAAGAGAATCGCCTAGGTTCTGGATGGTAGGGATATTTAAAAAAAATCAGAACATTTATGTAATTTTTTATTTAATAGAGGATGTGAATAAACATTTAGGCATGTATATGTGTTGAGCTCAAATAATACAAGTTGATATGATAATAATAACTTGTGACCCCATTGCATGTTTGTGGCTTAAGCTGGCTTGAGTTAATTTTTATTTCACAGGCAAGTACAACCACATAATGTGCACTTCAAAAATAAAAAGAGATACTGTGGTCGATTATATATGTGCATTTGACTTTATTCGCCAGTGGCAAACAATTTTATGAGGGTGCAAGAAAGACGATATACGCGGCTCCTTTTGTTTGGTACAGTGATCGTAGCCCGGTATGATTCTTGCACAAAAGAGGAAAAAGAAAAGTAGGTGGTTATAATTTCTTCCAATCAAACTTACCCTCCTTGTCGTCCCTCTCTTCTTCTCCTTTCTCCATATTTCATTTCAAATAATTTAAGTACAAACATCATCTGAGCACAAAGACTCTTCTGAATATTTCTGTTTCGTCTTGATTACAACAATACTACTTTGTGTTAATGATAAAAAATTATACATGCTCACAATCTACCAATATGAGCATGAGCACAGAAAATCCTACAAACTCATTGTCTACTGATCCGAGTGCAGCAAATAGAGGTGCAAACAGATCGGATAGTGGTAAAACCATATCCGTATCCCCTTTTATTTTTCGGATACAGATCGGATATTAGACTGATACGTGCAGATACGAATCGGATATCTGTAAATATATACATAAATATTTTCATAATATATATTAAATTATATGGTATATATCTATTATTCAGATACGGATAATTAAAATTCATAACCATATCTGTATCCGTATCCACACGGATATTCGGATATCGGATATCCATATCAAATTTTTGGATACGGATCATGATACGGTCGGATATTATCCAATCCGTTTGCACCCCTAGCAACAAACCTTGGTTCTGCTTTTTTCTGATTTATTTGTCTACTTTTGTAAACGGATTTTTAGTTGTAATAGTGTAAGTATTGGACTATTGGTACAAATATTGTATGTACTGGTACGAAATAACAAAATAATATGTAACTGGTTTTGTTTTTATTAATGAAATATCATCTATGAAGTTTTAACCCACAAAAAAAAAAATTGCGGTATCTTGATTTTCTATGCCATTAATCGTCCTCTGTGTGTGTGGTTATAATTGTGATGGCATAATAATAGTATTATATTTCTTGTTCCCCTCTGTAAAAGTGGAATGTTTCTCGATTAAAATATCCAACAAATCAAATTATAAATGAATAAAAATAGACATTTTGAAACAAATATTGTGATAATAATAACGTCAGCAATTAAAAAAAAAAAGATTACAACACACATGGCCTCACAAGTCATGCCACCACCAGATATTTAAGTACCTGTCCTTTCTACACGGCCATACCCATTATATACTGTCCAATATTTATTGTTAAACAAGGCCGTGTATATACTGTCAGGTGGAAACTGAGCCCAAAGCCCATACAGACCAGAGGCCTTTATCTTGGCTACTAGGAAGGGGAAAATGGGAAGCTGAAGCCCAGATGAAAACAATTTTGGATAATTTTGGATATGCAAATCGGTCTTCTCTCCGCGAGATCCATTGAATATTTTAAACCGTTAACCATAATCTAGTTTTCATGTCAAACTATTTGTTTTCTATTTTATTTTTTTTAACTCTTTTCTGTAAAAGATCTAGTGTTAAAAATTATTACAATTTTTTTTTTAATGAAATGTCGTTAGGCTATTACTAAATGCAGAATTCGTATTACAAAAGACAAAAGAGTTATTGTCCTGGAGGCAGCATTCATTCAATAAAACAGAAAATTGGTACGTGTTCAGATTGTGTACGGGTGCACCTATCAGTCCATCCTAGTACGATGTTCGCTTAGAATCGTCTGATTCACTTCATGATTGTGCAGTCCGCTTCAATATTTGTGTGTGGTGCTTTAATATTCGTGTGGATTAAAGATGCATAAATCAAGAGGTGAATTGGATAAATCCGAATAGATGTTACCGAACGGCGGAGTTCTATAAAAGTTATTAATTTTGGGCTGGATTCAGATGTTACCTTTCAATCAGGCCTTTGAAATGCGAACAGTTCGTAGTTCAATGGATTATGTTAAACCAAAGTGCAATCAGGCCTTCAGATGTGAACGTTTAAGTAACGAGAAAGGAGATAAGTGTTATAACCTTCTATCAGGCATCCAATGCAAAATGATCATGTCAAATACCCTCATTTGCAAAATTATTTCCATAATATTCTTAACTTGGCAGCAACAACGATGACAATATTTCTAAAATTAGCCCCCCACATCGATCTCTCTGAAGGAGTAGGATTTTTGTCAAACACTAAAATTCGTGCAAAAGAATTATATTCATGGGGTCGTTTAAGTTTATTCAGTTTTAAATTTATTTGCACAGAGCTCAACACAGATTTGATGGTTTAAATTCAACTTCAAATAATATTTGTTCAAATCCATTTGACCAAACCCAATTCCCTCTCAAGGTGCCCAGCATTCATTTTGGTTCAGACTTCAGACAAAACACTTATTACTTGCAAGCAACCATTAAAAGTGCAAATTCTTATCTACTTCTCGAATTCACATCCTCTGAGATATCTCAAATTTTGATTGGATCTGTGGAAAATCTCAACCGTTCAAATATTTTTTGGGCGAATCTCAAGCATATTAGCAATGACTCCGTGCTTTTCGAATAGGCACCAAAAAAAAAATTCTGACCCAACTTTAGATCAACTCAAAATTTGAGATATATTAGGTTATGTTTGAATGACACAATAATAGAGACTATTTGGAATAGCAATATTTATTCAAAAATATTTTTGCTATTCAGAATAACTAGAATTGTTCTTTATTTTTTTTAAATGTTGAAATAGCTTTTTTTTTTTAAAAAAAAAGAGGCAAATGCCCATTTCATTGAACATGAAATAATAATTACAATAGAAGTTTAGGTCCAATTATAAAAGTCTGCCAAGTAAAACTAAACACAGCACAGTACTAGCCACTAATCAGAAGTATGAAGAGAGCAAAAAAAAATGCTTCATTTCGAATTTTCTCCAACACAGTCTCGAAACAACAAATTTGATATTATTTTCACTATCTCCACGCCGTGATAATTCATTTGAGATCAGAATTGTCTATCTTTTATCTTAATTAGCACATTATTAACATTATTTTTTATTGGTTACAGCTATTCACTATTTCACGTGTACAATTCAAATAACATTTTTACTAATTCGAATAGCATCATTTTCACACTAATAAAAAAATCACTATTTTTTCTCTATCCTCATTTATTATTATCAAATTTCTCTATTTTAGTTTCCATCCAAATGTACTCTATTAGAAGGATACGGACTTATTTCTCCCGATTCTTAATGCTCGAGCGACATTATTTATTTGTTTAATCTTCTTCCAGAAACAATCTTTTTTTAGTGTGCCCATTATCCATTTTCGTGTCAACACTGTTAAAAAGAACTAAATTGCAAATTTCTGTACCTACTACCTCCATGTACCTTCTCTGGCGGTATTAGGAGAATTATTGTTGTCTTGAGTGCAAATTATGACCCTTCCCTTAGAAGTATAAACAAATGTATGCAATCTTCTTTTTAATCATTATCGACCCGGGTGAAAATTGCATAATTCTTGCTTTAATACTATCTCTCCCTAAACAATTAGATGATATGAATTTTTTTTTTTACAAACTATAAATAAAAAAACGGAATTTTAGAGAACTAACTTGATTGGTTGGTTTTTTACAAAACCAAAAATACCTAATATCAAACTATTCATTTTCTTTTTCCGTGCCGAATAGCCTATTTGGTACGGAATAGTTGTTCACTTTTTGTTTATAGTTCATGCCGAAAATTTGTAAAATTCTTCAGTGTCGAATAAGTCATTTAGCACGGAAAAAAAATAGTTCATGCCGAATTGGCTATTTGCCAATTATTGGTTTTTGTAAATTATAATATCTTAAAAAAAATTGGTTTTGATTTTAAAAGTCTAAATAGTCGATTCAAACTATTCAACATGTATTAAAATGTGCTTGGAGATCAAATTTATATATATTTTTTTAAATTTACTATTTATTAAAATTTTACAAAACTGTTGTATTTAGACAATTTTGGACCACTGAAAAACAACAGTTTTGTAAAATACTTAATAAATAGTAAACAAATTAAAAAAAAAATATGCATAAAATTTGATCACCAAGCACGTTTAAATATAGAGATTATATTGAACGGTTTGCATTTAACTCTTTGGACTTTGAGAATTACAAAATCGAATTATAATAAGATATTGTAACTTACAAATGTTGTAAGTGGCAGTCACTGACAGGATTTAAAAATATATATATATATATATATAGAGAGAGAGAGAGAGAGAGAGAGAGAGTGACTAATATGATTTCAGTAGCATATGGGCCGAAGTACTTACGGTCCAAATTTGAAATTTTAAAATCCAAAAAGTCGATCTGAACCGTTAGATGTGTTATCCATATTGAAATGTACTTGGAGACCAAATTTTACATTTTTTTTATTTTTTTTATTATTTATTAAGCCACTTTGAAAATCGTTGATCCAACGGTGGCTTAACCCAACAGTAAAACCGTTGGATCAGCGATTTTCAAAGTGACTTAATAAATAGCAAAAAAATTCCAAAAAATATAAAATTTGGTCTCCAAGCACATTTCAATATGGAGAACACATCTAACAGTTCAGATTGACTTTTTGAATTTTGAAATTTCAAATTTGGACCGTAAGCACTTCGGCCCATATGCTACCGAAAGCATATTAGTCAATCTCTCTCTCTCTATATATATATATATGTTGTAAGTGGATCCCTACTTTTCTATATTTTCATTTTTTTGTAAATTATAAAATCAGAAGAGAAATTGGAGCAAGAAAGGTGACCTGCGATATTGAAACATATAAAGTTATATTATGCTAAAGAGCCAATTTATATCTTCAATGGATCCAACTATTTCTTTCTAAATTGTCACTGATTATTGGTTTTCTAATTATGTCAGCATTTAATTAGATGCAAAAAAGAAGAAGGTATTTAAGAAGGATAAAATTGATATTTGGAAGCAAACGAAAAAAAAAAAATCTCAGCGCTCAAACATTCAATTTTTGCTCTGAAAATAACAATCTCGTTACAGGTTTTATACTTCATTTGAAAAATCCCATAAAATAAAATATGGTGCAAGAATTTTATATAATAATATAAATTTAGCAACTTCAAACAAAAGACAGATCAATAACGTGTTGCTTAAAAAATAACGTGCTGCTTACAACACATCAAATTCAAAACAAGAACAAAACAATTCTCGAAAAGAAAAAAAAAAGAAAAAAAGCTCAAATAACATATATATTACATAAGAACTTGTTTTTGGTCTAGTGGCAAAGACACGTGTGAAAGGTCATGGGCTCAAAACCCACAAAATGGATAAATCTTCAATAATATACATAAGAGTTTGAAAGTGTGTTGGATGGCTTGATCTTTAACTCATGATTTAAAAAAAAACATATATATTTCCTATTGATTTTGCTCAGATGGCCTATGGCTATGAGGTCCGCCTGAATGGAACTTTTGGTTCATATATGACGTCGTCGGCCAGGTCTAAATCAAGATTTCTCGGCTTGATGTGATCCATTTAATTTTGTTGGTGGAAATTACAAAAGATTCCGAAGCTTAAATAGGTACTTCCAAAGTACATTTTACTTTCATGTGCATTTATTTGTTATTTAAAGATTATTATTGAATTAAAAGGTTTAATTTGTTTGTTGTTGGTTGAAATTACAAAAGATTCTGAAGCTTAAATAGGTACTTCCAAAGTACATTTTACTTTCATATGCATTTAGTTGTTATTTAAAAATTATTATTGAATTAATAAAAGGTATAATGTGCAAACCAAATGTTCTTACCTCCAGACCCGACATTTAAACTAATTACTCAAGTTTTTGTCAGAATTACACCAATGAAGTTCCCCTGTGCGCAAATCAAAAAAAAAAAAGTTGCCCTGTGCAACTGACATGAGTAACATGCGAGACACAATCTTCACTTAATGCGTTGTTTTTGCTTTTAATTTGTTCTGGCAATGAACATGCACATTTGTAAATGCAACACAAGTGGGAGTTCGCACTCTATTCAACGCTACAAATTGCTTAGCCCAAAAGGGACAATTTCTGATAAGATATTTCAAGATCAGGAAACTAGTAGCTCAGTCTAAATTGGTTGGTACAAAACAACAAATGAAATATAAGAAGAAAAAAAAAATAGTAGCCCGGTCTAAATCGGTTGGTACAAAACAACAAATTTGAACACTGAAATGCAAATTTCAACCTTTGCAGAGAATAACAGTTGATTCCAAGCTGTCTAATGAAAAATTGGACCACCATGCTACTTAAAGTAACATTTTTGTTTTTTTAAATTAACGGATTTGATAGGATCAAACGATAATTTTAAGAAAAGGTTTTCCATATTCCAGCTATCATAGATCATACGCACCGAATATGAAAAGACAAATCCTTCTTATATTATGAATTACAGGGGGAAAAATCGCTATAGAGAGGGTTATCATCTAACAATAGACTAAAGTTTAACAAAAAAAAAAATAAGAAGAAGAAGAAAATGCAAATTATGCAATATGGTATATAACTAGAGGAGGGTTCCAATGTGCTCCATATATTTTATTTTTGTTTTTAAAGTCCGAACAGTCAATCTGAACCGCTCAATATGATTTTCATAATAAAATATGTTTGAAAATCAAATTTAGAATTTTTTAGAATTTTTTTAGATAAGTACAAAATCACCGTTTTAAAGAGTACACAAAATGTGGTATATTTGAATCCCCCTCATATAATTAATGACCATGATCTATTAAGTGTTGTTTGAACTAAATGAAAGAATGGTAGGGCTGAAAACAGAGCCGGATAATTCACTCCGAATCCGCTCTGAATCTGAGCAAAATCTGTATCCGGATTAAACGGATTCGGATAATTTCTGTGGATGGCAAATTGTTCCAGATACGAATTCGGATAATATCCGCGAACCCTAAACAGAGCGGATATCCGCATGTATCCGAATTCATTTTCATACCGATCCGGATTAAACGGATTCGGATAATTCTGGATACGGATTCGGATAATTTCTGTGTATGGTAGATTGAATCCGGATTAAACGGATTCGGATAATTCCGGATACGGATTCGGATAATTTCTGTGTATGGCAAATTGAATCCGAATTAAACGGATTTGGATAATTTTGGATATGGATTCGGATAATTTCTGTGTATGACAAATTGAATCCGGATTAAACGGATTCGGATAATTTCGGATATGGATTAGGATAATTTCTGTGTATGACAAATTGAATCCGGATTAAACGGATTCGGATAATTCCGGATACTCGGATCCTTGCCCTGTGAATAGAATATTATATGTACTACTTTTATTTTCTTTATATATTATATGAATAAAATATCTTATATCTCTCATATTTCTAATGTCTTATATCTCCCATCTTTCCAATATCAATCTCTCCATCAACTTACAATTATTCATTTATTTTCATATTTAAGCTTCATTAATTATTATTATATCTTAAAGACTTAAAGTTCATATAACTAAATTATCCGACAATTATTCGTTCCGAATCCGTATTCGTATCCGCTCTGCATCCGTATCCGTTTAACGTGGATTTAGTTTTACATTTTGACATCCGTTTACTATCCGTATCTGTATCCGTATCCGAATCCACTCATTGAAATGTGAATGTGGATATGGTATCAGCATTATCCGCTCTGAATCCGCTCCGTTTACACCCCTAAAGAATGGATACAATTGGAAAAAAAAAAAACCCACCACACACTGAGGTCTGCCCCGCTATAAAACAAGTCCACAGTGCTATAATTTCAGATGGTGTTGAAATTGTTCTATGGTTGTCATATATTTGGACCATTTGTCTTTATTCGATATTTCAGATTTAACCTGATTTTTTAGGATAATTCATTCATTTGCATTGTTAGATTGATTTTGTATGTTTTCTACAGGCTGGGAAAGTAAAATTCCATTTAGCATAGTTAAATCTATACTTAGGTTCAATCAGACCATAATGTCATGCTACTGAGTACTAGAACTAATATATATATACTAATAATAAGCTCATTAGGTTTCAAAAGGTTTTGGTTGATTCAAGCATGTTTTAGAGAAATGTTGGAATCTTTATGTAATGGGTTTCCGCTTTCAGTGACGAATTTGGATATTAGTCAAAAGAATAAGATGACATTTTTTAGAAAAAAACTTTGGGATTGGAGTAAGAAGATTTAGAATAGATGCAGGAGGAATTCGATAGAATTTATGATTTGAAGGTGAAAAAATAAAGAAATATTTATTGTTCTTTCTTATTGAAATTGGTTGGAATTTGGAAGGCTGCCATTAATTTATATCAAACTACATGAGGAGCTCAAGTATATTATGCTTTAGAAGAGGATACAAAAGGGAATAGGAGGGGAGGGGAGAGGAGAGGTGATCAAACATGATCAATTTGTATTTACTTGCTCAAAAACACTAAGAGCATGTTCGGCGGACTATTGAGAATGAGAATGGACACGGAAATTGAACTAAAAAATATTTTGTTCACGTGGAAAAAAAATTCAATTGAATTGAAAAATACTGTTCACGGAAATTGAACTAAATTATTTTTTTCTCGCGGAAACAGTGGAGCGGCCAAATAGGACCTAAATTTTGACAGGTGAGGAGAGGAGAGGAGAGGAGAGGAGAGGAGGGGATGAACTCTATATACAAATTATTATTCAAATTTTTTTAACTCTAAAATTAGAATGCAGATGATGTAACTCTAAAATTATTATTCACCGCTCGTGAATTTTCAAAATCACAATCTAAAAATCAAAGTATTTGTTTGGTTGGTTAAAAAATAAGCTTTTTAGCTGAAAATAACCTCCCTAAAATGGGTGGTTGGAGGATTTTAAGTGCAATTAAAAAAAAACTATGAATTATCTCTTTGTATTAGTATTATGTTCTTTGGTACACTACCTATTGTCCTGGATTTCTAGATCTATACTGGTTTCTTATTTGATCATGATATTGTAGAACAACTTCGAAATATTGACAATTTAATACCATTAAAAGATTAAAAAATATATATATGGTAGAATAATAGCCAAAGGAGTTCTGTTGTTGATATTATGCCTAGAAAGAAATAGGTTAATTTATAAAGGAGAAATGGTAACTCCGTAATGGAAATTTTTATAATAAGTTTAACATTCTCTTGTTGTCAATCTGACAGAAAGATTCCTTTATAAAATTACAGTTTGTTAACTGTAATATGGAGGATAAATATTATTTACTGTAATATGGTTAAAGGTTCCTCCTTGGAATTACAAGAAGAATGTTAGTACGGAGGAGAAATGTTATTTTTTTGGAGGAATTCCATGTATATTCCTGAAAAAACATCAAAATCAAAATTAAGTATTTTCTTCTTTAAAATTCATAATATCATTTTTACCTTTTTAAACTTTATCAACTCAAAAATTTGCTCATTTACTGTCTTTTCTATTAAACCACATTTTAAGCATATAAAAACACCATTTATCCTTATTGAGAAAAAAAAATATGTAGTATGTTTTAGAATAATGTTAGTCTTTTAGTTGGTCAGTTTTTGAGAGCACTATGTTATTTCTCTACTTATGACACTTACACAACCATATATTCAAATGTTACCGTGCATGCATCAGAAGTAGAGAAATGATCTGTTTGTCCTTAGAAACTAATCAATTACAAAACTTATATTTTATTTCGAAACATGCTACATATTTTATTATTTTCTTAATAAAGGGTAAAATGAGTACTTTATATATTTAAAATAAATTTTAATAGAAAGGGCAATAAATTGATAAATTTGTGATGTTTTGAAGTTTATAAAGATAAATATGATATTATGAATTTTAGAGGGAGAAATAGGTAATTTTGAAGTATTGGATGGGTATACATGAAATTTTCCCTTATTATTTTAGTGGAAATATGTACGTATAGCAGCGGACAGTAGTTATGAATTATGATAACTTTTGTATCTGCAAACTTATATTTTGATCATCTCTGCTCAGATATGTTGAATTTTTTTATAAACCATAACTACAAAACTTATTTTATGAAACTAGTATAATTATTTTTTTTTTTTAAAAACAATAAGAACTGAAATGTTATCATGTAGTTTCACAACTTTTAAATAGAGCAGAAATGTCATTTCGGTCTCAAAAAAGAAATAACGGACCAAAATGGCATTTCAATTCTTATAATTTTTATATAAAATATATATATATATATATATTTTATCATAGTTTATAAAAAAAAAAAATTCAAGCATGTTTTTGTTTCAGTAAACAAAGGTTTAGCTGTTGTTTTTTAATATTGTAATTCGGATACTAATCATACTGTGATATTTAATATTGAGTTGTTAGGTTAACATCGATCCTAGCGAATACCGAGGTGTGGTACCTACTTAAATTTGTTTTAATAAAATTGGCGGTCTTGGTGGTCAATGAAACAATGACCCCTTTTTGAAGAGCAATTATTCAAATTAGACGAAATTTGAGGAGCAAATTATATGGTTAGGCCAATATGAAATATCCGCCAAAAAAGAATAGTACATATTTCACAAAATTCATCTATAATACATACATCATCTAACACCTTGTTTGGATGGAGAGTAGACAAAGGAAGGCGATGGGAAGAATAAAAAGAAATGGAATAAAATAGAAAGGGAGATTAACATATTTAACTTTTTTATGTTTAGATGATTAATGAGGAAAAATAAATTTAACTTTCATTTCTGTCTTATTTCTTGTTTGGTTAATTAAAATTTAAAAGGTTAATGAGAAATTCGGTAGCTGTTGTACATTTGTGACAAAAAAATATGTATAAGAATTATATATGTAAGATATAAAGGTCGGCATTTGTATTATTTTTTCTAACAATATTTGCAACAAAAAATTTTTTCCATCCGTTACATCCCAAATCGGGAGGGAAACCGATTCTATTAATTTTAATGATACAAGGTTAAATCTTTCATCTCCTGTACCCTTCACTTCCGACATAATTTTGTCAACCAAACACGATTCGACGGAAAGTTTTATTTTCTTTCCATTCTCTCCCTTCCTCTACTCTCCATCCAAACAAGACTCTATCGATCTGAAACATCTGATAAAATCGAAATACATATTTTACAAAAAAAAAAATATCATCTAAGGTCCGATGCATTTATAATTTATAAGCAGAAATTTTTATTTGTAGATATTAATATAAAATAATAGAGGACATTATAATGAGTACCATAGGTTCTAGATGTCGTAGACGTGTAAAAACAGAGGCAAAACTAGGGCTGTAAATGAGTTGGCTTGGACCGAGCTGTGCCTTAGCTCAGCTCGTTAATTCTGGACTGAGCGAGCTGGACCTAGGACTTCCAAGCTAAAACCTCAGCTCAAACTCGTGACGAGCTAGCTCGCGAACTGACGAGATGGCTCACTGGGTTTGACTGGACCTTGTTTTAAGAAGAAAATAAATTTCATAGATCTTTTTGGGCTGAGCTTGACAATATAAAATACACACAAATTGATGCCTAGCCAGCTAGCTCGCGAGCAAGCTAGGCCCCAGCTCAAACTCATTAATTCTGGACCGAGCTAGTAGCGAGCTGGCTCGTTAACAGCTCGGTCCAGTAACGAGCAAGTCACGATTGAGCCACAATCTACGAGCTTTTTGGCCACCCCTAGGCAGAACTAAGAAGAAGGCATGGAGAAAATTGACTTTTATTTTTTCAAAAAAATTATATTTATGTATAATTTTCTAAATAATTTAGAGTAAATTATTACGGTACTGTAAAATTGATTCTCATTCTACGCAAAAAAATATTATATATGATTGACACCCATATAAGTTTGATCCCTATAATTTAAAAGTCTAATTTCGTCCCTACGTAAGTAAATAAGAGAAAATTATATATAAATACCACACAATTTATGATTCAGATCAATTGAATTCATCACACACCACAGATAGTGCTTGACTTGGCTATATAGGATCGGAATAATTCAAACATTGGAGTCGGATCCATTATTTTGGAGCCGATTTTTTTTTTTTTACACAATTTCTTTTGTACATCAAATCTCATGACAATAATTCCAATATCCTATATTATTTATATTAATTTATATATAAATAAAAAATTCTGATGTACGAGAGTTTATATCAATACGAAATCTGTACAACGAAAGGAGACAAATACGACTGCTAATATTGTTGGTGCATGGCAGCATGTGGGGCCCTTCGACATCTTTAGTAACACGCATCATGATGGTCGCCTTTTTCTTGCACTTATGCATGCATGCTTCAGCACCTCTTTTTCCAACAATTTTTATTGAGGTTTTAATTCCCGCTTTTCATAAATCAAAACACTGTACCGTGTACATGCCAGATTGCATTTTTTTTTTTTTTTTTTGCAATTTTTGCATGCATCTCTGACCCGCTCTTTTAGCACAGAAACCTTCCAACCGACCGACGGATTATGGCTATGATTCGACAAGTAACACAGCTTTTTTAGAAAAATAAAAAAAATGAAAATAATCGGCAACACTAGATCCGACAGAGCATTATAGAGATCTCCTCTGATACTCTGTATGGATTACTATCTTATTGGAGTTCCCATCCTGTTTACCTTTTTTCCCAATTTCTTGCTTAGTTTTAGTGCCTGCTGTTTTGATCTTTGTTGTCCCTTGCCACGGTGGCTGTCTAAATTTTTAGTACTTGTTAAAATGGGACAATTTCATATATACCACTTAAACACTGTGAAATTACATATTTACTATTCAAAATTTTGTAATTACATATATACCAACTAAAAATCTAATAACTCACATATTTATCCAATATAACTTTAGTATATATCAAATATATCCAGAACTCATATTAATTATGTTTAATTTTTTTAAAGCTATAATCAAGAATTAACTTAGCACCCTCTCTTACTTTCCTTAGAACCGTTCTCTTTTCTACCTAATATAAAAAATTAAAAACAACATATATTCCAAACTGAGTCAGTAACAAAAACACACATTCTCAAATTCAGTTACTACTCTGATAATGGATTGCGATAAGAGTTGTTTTGTTGTAAAGTTAGAGTAGTTAACTTGTTTTTAGACGATCAAGCTAAAGTTGGAATCCTTATATTCAAGTCTACTATCCCATTTTCTTCGAGTTTAAGCGGGAGAGACGAGATGAGAAGAGAGTTTCAGTGAAAATGAGAAACTTACGTCAAAAAAGACAGGAGAAAATCTATGAGCAGAGAAGGAAGGAACAAAGAATGAGAGGAGACTAAATAACTTATTAATTATATTTTATATAATCTTAAATATAATTAATCTTATTTTTTGATTAATTGGATAAATATGTGAGTTATTAGATTTTTAGATGGTAAATATATAATTATAGAAATTTGGATGGTGAATAAGTAATTTTACAGTTTTTGAGTGGTGTATATGAAATTCTCCCTATTAAGATTGGATTCATTAAACTCCTTGTAGGATAAACCCCTAGACCGAAATAAGCACTTCTTTTACTTAAAAATGTTTTTTTTATTCAGTCACTATTTTCTACATATTCACTACTGATTTAAATATGCACACAGAATAATCCAGATATATTATGTCTAATATTTATAGATGAAAATGGATATCTGATTTTATCTGACAATTATCAAAATTAAAAAATTAAAATAAAATAGTGCATAAATGTTGAGTTGTTTATCACACTTTATGCAGATTGAAAATGGATAGATCATTGATCAATTTGTTGATATGTTAATTTATTAAAGCTGTTCTATGTCAATTTATTTTTAAGATCCTCATAATTTTTTTTAAGTTTAATAATTTTTTGATTGATTGCCGAAGTTGTTAAATAAATTTATCATCAATATAACATATCCTATACGAGGAGGATCCAATTACACCATTTTATGGTGACACATTTTGACACCATATATTTATCAATCATTTTTGTAATTTAAAAACTCAAAAAGTCGATTCGAACCATTCAACATAATCTTCATATTAAAATGTATCTGGAGATCAAATTTTATATTTCTAGAAAAAAAAAATTACTATTTTTTTTAGATTTTTTAAATCGTTGTTTTTCAATAGTCCAGAATGATCTAAAAACAAGAATTTTGTACACATAATAAATACTTTAAAACATTCCAAAAATTTAAAATTTGGTCTCCAAGCACATTTTAATTCTGCGATCATTTTGAACAGTTTGAATCAACGGTTTCAATTTTGAAATCGCAAAAATAATTTATAAGCATATAGTGTCAATATGTATCACCATAAAATACTGTAGTTAAATTCCTCCTCGTATATGTAATATTAATATGGCATTCCTTCACTGATGTCATTCATATGATTTAGCTTAACATCATTATTATTTAGAATAATGACTTGGAATTAACCTTATTCGAAGGTCATGACCAAACACTAACTGAAAAAAATATTAATATAGGATCAGCATCAGTAAATTTATTTTAACTATTATGATAAAAAAGAAGATAATACCTGAATATATTTCCTTATGTAATAACTTAGAGATACGCACATTTTCCCGTAACACTTTAATAAATATTTTGATTTACTTTTTTTTTTTGTTGAAAGACTTGATAGTGGCTATCAAGTTAATATTTTGATCTACTTAGGTTATTCAATTAGTGCAATTTTTTTTTTTTTGGTTTCTATTAGTGGATGGAACTCATTTGAAAGTAAAACAGTAGAGATTGGCATTAAATTACCAGCTTATCTGTACATCAATGATGCACCATGTCTATTGTAATGGCTTCTCTGCGTCCAAGAAAATGGTACGGTAGTGTTCCCAGAAACGACCAGCGAAGCGAGAAGCTGCTAGGTCTTCTCTCATGGCCCACTTTTCAGTGAATAATCAGCATAAATTCCGGGAACACCAATAAATTTTGATCTGGCACCTCAATTTTTTTTTCTCACAGATGAGTTAACTAATCCTGTGACAACTTCAGAGTAGGTCCCATGGGCATCGGACCTACTTTGGTTCGACGGGTTTAATCACCGTTCAATATGATTTAATATTCGTGGATATACTTCACTTTTCGTGGGAGTCTGCTTCGATTTTCATACGCACAGATCATAAGATATATCGGACGGTTGTGGAGCTCGTTGAACATAAAGTAGGTACGATGGGCATCGTACCCACTCCATTCTCGTGACATCTACTCCAACTCACGAGTATAACACATTCTTCGCCTCCCTTCACTACTTCACTACCCCCCATGCTCACCCTTCCAAAACTCAATTTTAAACCCAATTCCTTGTCCTCTTCCAACATCTCTCTCTCTTCTCTCCAGCAATGGCCAAGTTATACTGCTCCCTTTCTATCCTATTGATCTTTATCTCAATTTCACCTTCTCTACAGAAAACCTCTCTCCATCCAACGGACCTGTCATCTCTCCATGACCTCCACACCTCGCTTCATGGCCTCCCTGGAAGCAAGTTCTTCTCCAGTTGGGACTTCTCCAGTGAAGACCCATGCACCACCTTCACTGGAGTCGTTTGCTCTCCAGAGGAACAAGACCCTTCAAGCCAATTTTTTCGCGTATCAGTTCTTACTCTTGGTACCGGTCTTGCCGACTCGCCCGGTCTCAGTGGTACTCTCCCAGACTCCATATGTAATCTTACTTCACTAGCGGTTCTAGTTCTCTATTCCGGTCAGGTGACTGGCCCCATACCATCTTCTCTCGGTTCCTCTCTTCGCCGGCTCCGCCTTCTTTCTTTGACTAACAACCTGCTTACCGGTCCAGTACCTGATTCACTTGCTGGGTTACCAGATCTACATACATTGGATCTTAGCAATAACCGACTTTCTGGCCCGATACCGCCTTCCCTCCTTCTCCCATCATCTCCAAATCTCAAAGTTCTTATCCTTTCGAATAATGGTAATCTTACAGGCGAGATACCTGCTGGTTTTTCTACCTCCCAAATTTTACATCTTGATCTTAGTCATAATTCAATTTATGGTGAGCTCCCCATGTTGCCGGCGACACTAAGGTACCTGTCTGTTGCAGACAATTCCATGTGTGGCACACTGGAAACTGCTTTATCTGGTACTACAGTTCCTGATCTCGCATTTCTTGATCTGTCCATGAATGCTTTCTCTGGACAAATCCCTTCATTTGTATTCTCTATTCCTAGTTTGAGCTCCATTTTGCTTGATAGAAACAATTTCACTGGTACACTCACTGTACCAGTGACAGACACACCTGTATTATGGACAGTCATAGATCTTAGTCACAATGGGATTTCTGGTCAGATACCAGCAGAGGTAGCTTCAGCCGGGGCCTTATACTTAAACAGCAATCGGCTAATTGGATCAGTACCAGACCGGGTGGTCCGGAGCGTCTATACAGGGCAAATGACTACATTTTATGCACAACACAACTTTTTATCGGAGTTTCCAACACAACCCGACCCGTTACCCGAGTCAGTTGCATTATGTCTCTCTTATAATTGCATGGTGCTGCCTCTTGTTGGATCAAATTGTCCGGTGAATGCAGGTCCTCTCCAGGCTAGACCGCCCGAACAGTGTAGTAGCAGCGCTAGCACTGGAGGAGATTGATTTGGAGGGGTTTGGATTCAAATTCTTTTGGAGGTTAGATGTAAAATTTTTAGGTTTTGGTGTTTTGCTTTTTTACCCTTGAAAGAAAAACACACATCTGAACATTGTTTGAATCATTGTATAGTGCACATTTTCAAGAATAATCTTTAAATCTGCAATCTCTTTTCTTATGTAATTGAATTGATTTTGGAGGGAAAATTTGACTTTTAGTATCATGCTCTCTTAAATTCAATAAAATTGCCGAGACACCAGTGAGATACAAAAAATAAATATTGTTTCAAGGGTAAAAAGCAAAACAACCAAAACTGATAATGACCTAGTGTTTTTTTTAGGTTTGTATTTTTTTTTTTATAAGTTTTGTGCTTGTTTGATTTGTGTGGGATCGGATAAGCCAACGGTCGGAAAGGTGAGTTTGGCTTCTGTATGTGTCTGTTTGTTGTCTAAAATAGCAATCATGTGATACAAACAAATATAAGGACCAATTTGCGAAGGAGGGCATTCATGTGTTTCTGGTTTCATCTACCGTAGAAAAGCCAGTATTAGTAACCTCCTCATCTGGAGCTATCCTAAAACTTTTAGAGGTAATGATGAGATATAGAAAAGCGTAGTTAAGCCATCCATGAACTGCGCTGAACCGGTCCCCCTTGTGACCGTACCAGATCCCCTGTACCAAGCATTTATGTTGTCCGTATGAGGCTGTACAGGTTGTGTTTATCCTGTGGATTTAAAGTGGTCCAGTCCTTTCATAGTAAATATTACGTTAGCCTCACATGGCGGAATTATTGAACATTTGAACACACGATCAAACAAGTTGTTTAAAATTTGATTAAGGTCAATGATAATTTTTATGAAGATATATTTTTTATAAATATGAAGATGGGATATCAATTCTCAGGTTGAAAAAACTCGTCGAAAAAAGTAGAACATAGGTCTTCAACAAATCATTGAAAGCTTTTAGAGAAAAAGTTGTTTTTTTTTTTTGTAAAAGATGTTACACTGACAAACTCTATTAATCATTACTACTGAGCACTTATTCAGATTAATATTATTGTGCATGTGAGATTTTCAAAAATATTAATGCGCATTGACACGTCAACAAATGTATTTATAAAATAATATTGAATTGATCATAAATGAGTGAACTATACACTATAAGGTGATAAATAAATTTATTCATCTAATGTTGTATTTATTTAAATCCGAAATATGTGTTGTTTTAACTCCTAAATATTTTTGTCTCTTCGAGTCAAAAAAGAAAAGATTATTTGCATCTTAATTTTTTCTCAGATCATTCTTATTCATTTTTTGACGATCTGTAAAGATTTTACGAATCTAAAAATATGAATATTTTCTACTCGATTTTGTCTTTCAAATTAGATCTATTAAGAAATATTTTTGAGTTATTTTCAAAATAAATATTTTTTAAGTATTGCCCATGAGCACTTACAGTTTTCAAACTTTTAAACCTCAGTGTCTAATTGTTTAAAAATCTGATGTTTTCATTTAAACTATTACGTTCAAGCATTTAAATCTATGATGTCAATCATGTAGTATCATGCGTTTAAACCTCTGTCTACAACCGTTTAAAGTAGTTGTGTAAAAAATTTAAAAAGATTCTATGTCAGGTTTAAAAGGTTATAAGTTGAGGTTTAAATGTTTGTGAATTTAAAGAATTCACGAGCTTAACTTAAAAAAAAAAAAGATGTGAAAAAAATTCAAAAGTATTTTTTCATGTATCTCATTTGAAAAAAAAAATCGAGTAGAAAATGTTTGTATGTTTAGATTTGCAAAATTCATCACGGATCGTCAAGAAACTGAACGAGAATTATTAGAAGAAACAAATTATTTGGTTAAGCCACCATTTGGTCACTAATTTTTAAAGTGACTGAATAAATACTAAAAAAATGAAAAATTTGGTCTCCAACCACATTTTAATATAGAGATCACATCTAATAGTTAGGATCGACTTGTTGGACTTTGAACATTGAGAAACGACTTAGTTGCACGGAACCTCATAAACAATCGATTTGATATTAGCCATACACACACTCTTTCTCTCTATATATAATTCTCTTTACATGTACATACAAAATTAGTACTTTTCAATTTTATTTTTATAATAATCAATAAGCTAAAACCCGTCCATAAATTATCCATCTGATATATATTTTTAAACTCTTAATATCAAACAAAACAAAATAAAGTTGAATGTCAAAATCTTTAAAATAAGCATAAAAATTTGATATTAGATTATATCTAACAGTTTTTTTAAGTAAAATTGTAGATCAAACTACCACTGTTTTAATATCTACAAGAAATTTTCAATTGAGATTTCAAACATGCGATCTTTGGCACAAAAATCATTATCTTGGTCACTACACAAAATATTAGTTCTCATTTAATGGTTTAATTTCAACATTCGAGTTTTATTGTTTTAATAAAGACATAATAAGGACAATAGAAAATATTCTGTTATAAAAATTAAGAAATAATTAAATTCTTGACAATCTTTCTCTTTCTACATATATTTGCTAACAGTGTAAAACTGGAAATTGGCTAGCATGTAGCGCGTTGCTAACTCTCAAATTTGCTACGGAATTTTAGACCGTTGGATTGCTTTAAAATTCGTGCAACAAGATTTTTCGCTAATTCAACTTAAACAGAGACGTAAATTATTAAACGTTCTCCGTTAAGACCCTTTCTCCCCTTCCGACCCCTTCCTCTCTTCTGACCCCTTCTCATTTCCACCGCTCTCTCTCTTGATATGATTCTCTCGTTCCCGACCATGCCATTTCCACCGCCCCGCATACTCCCTCTCCGCTAGGATTTCAACCCTGCCGAGCCTCTTCGCCGTTGTTGCACTCCCACCCCGCACCCCCCATTCTCCCTTCCCGCTTGGGTTTCGCCCCGCCGCGCCTCTTCGCCGTTATTTCCCTCCGGCCTCACATCTCTCTCAGAAATTTTGATCAAGTCGTGTTGTTGAACAAGCAAATCCCGTTGCTATTGGTAAGGCCTTCTCCTCTGTGCTATTACCCCTCTCTCTACCAATTTCATCGATTTTTTTGTGAATTTGCTAATTTGGGGAAGGAAGGTTATCAGACCCGCACTATTTTAACAATTTTGTAATCATGACTAATCTTTTGGAGATACTGTACCGGTATAAAATTGATGCATAGAGCAGTCTCTTCTGACCAAAGATGACTTTGTCTTATAGGGTTTTAGCAAATTGTTTTCACTATTTTGTGACATTTGTAATAACGAACAATCTACCAAATATTTGCAACTGCCAGCAAGCTTTTCTAGACATTTGCAATCAATACCCAAGGATCATTTAATGAGACTGAAAAGTACATTCTGCTATATCCTGTCAGAATTGTCACTTTTCGTACCAAATCCGTTTATCCTAAATCAGCTCAATAACCAAAGAAAGAGGACTTGTATGTATCTCATGGAAAGTTTCATATAGGCTGAAATATATATCACATGGAAAGTTTGGAAATATTTGATTGATTAAAAATACATGCTTTTTTTCACGACATAGAGTCAAATGGAGATCTGGTACGGGGACTGGTGCTCCTGAATTGTGCTGGAGGTATGAACAACAAGGCAATAGTTGATGATTGGAGAATAAAATTAATTCTTCCTTTACTTTGGCTAGTTGATTTTTTACTCAAAAACAAAGAAGAATTGCCTCTGCAATTTTTGAACACGTGAAACAAAGGTAAAATATAGTTTATTCTTTTATCAGTTTTTGGAGCCAATACAAAATTATTTTTTGTCGCTTGTTTGTTGCTACGGATGGGGGAGTGGAGTATTTAAGTTTTGTTGGGTTTTTAAATTTTTAATTAGGGAAAAAGGATTGTAAAATTTGCCACTAAATAGTGGTATCAAGGAGACGACACCGCAGTGTTAGGGTACTATATCAGAAAAGTAAAGCTATATTTGCACGAGTCCTTTCTTATTGTGTGATGCATTTTGGTTTTGAATTTTCTTACTATAGTTACAGAGCTTTGAAATAGAGCTCATGGTACCAAAATTAGCTGAAAAAGAAGGAGTTACTAATACATGCCGTGGTATTGAGATAAATTAGCTTGAATAGGTATGTAAAGTATATCCTATGCTTATTTTCTCTACATTTGTATATATAAAGTTGTATTGAGATAAAATGCTGAATTTGAATGCTTGAGAAAAGAATAAATCACAGGATTATGTCAGGGCTCAAATTTTGGCGAGAAATATCAGCCCTAGGTTTTCAACATTGATCCCTTAAAAGAAAAGAATAAACCAAAAGGATGCTCAATTGAAAAGAAAATTCATCTTGTATTGGTCTTATTATAGAAATGTGAATTTATATTGTTGTATCAAATTTATATGTGACAGCGACGAAACAACAATGGAGGGGATGCATATGTGGAGCCCTCTTTGCAAGAGATGTTGAAGCCATACCATTGTCGAGTCCTCTAGTTATTGTTCAAATTGAATGTAATATAATGCTTGATATTTATTTTGTTGTGTTAATGTAATAGAACTATAACTTGATCCTTCATGTAATGGATTGCTCTTTGTATTATGATGTTTTACTTCTTTACTGTGCTTAAATGTTCTTGTGGATTGCATTCTTTTTTTCAATACAAAATGAGACTATCAACTTGTACAAATTATTTTTTCAATGCAGTTAAAATGTTTTTGTGGATTGCATTTCTTTGCTCCACATCACTAGATGACCACACACACATGAAATATATATGCAACATATATGAAAATAAAAAAATGGAATAAAAATATTCCACACAGGTATTGACAAATCAATTCTAAACTAACATCAATTATGTTTCGACCCATCACTGCCACAAATCAATTCTAAACTAACATACCCAGGGAGCACAAGTAATTTAGACAATATATAAATTAACACAGTGCAATAATAATATTGCAATTTAACCAAGAGATCCATAAAAGTCATATTTTTACATATTAATAAACCTATCACCATATATCAAAAGAAAGCAAGAGCTCCATAAGTAATATAACAAAAAAAAAAACTCTATCAAAATGCACAAATAATTTCTATCTATCAAAATGCACACGTAAATCTTATATTTGCCTTTCATTCATTCATTCCTTCACACCTTCACACCACAACTCAACCAAAAATCAAAGAAAAATGCTTCAAGTATCATCATCTTCATCTCGTTTTCTCCTTCCATTAAGCAGATCATGTATTAATGTGATAAAAGTTAAAACATAAAAATTATAAAAAGGGTGATGAGAAGGATGATGAGAACTGCACATGTACCCCATACTGGATTTCCTGAGCTCACAAATTCTCTCAATGCAGGAAACTTTAAGAAAATAAGAAGATTATCATAAAAGAGGAAATTTCAATGCACATACCTATGATAAACCGTAACAGTACAGTACAAAACTTATTGTTATAGTAACTCAACATAATACTAAAAAGATATCTCACAATTACAACAAAATTATTAAAATAGTGTGGGTCTGATAGCACAGAGGAGTAATATTGAGTAATAGCACAAAATTGTTAAAAATCGATGAAATTGGTAGAGAAGAGAGAGGGGTAATAGCACAGAGGAGAAGGCCTTATCAATAGCAACAGGATTTGCTTGTTCAACAACACGACTTGATCAAAATCTCTGAGAGAGACGCGAGGCCCGAGGGAAATAACGGCGAAGAGGCGTGGCGGGGCGAAACCCTAGCGGGAAAGGAGAATGGGGGGTGCGGGGTGGGAGTGCAACAACGGTGAAGAGGCTTGGAAGGGCTGAAACCCTAGCGGGGAGGAAGGATGCAGGGCGGTGGAAATGGCATGGCCAGGGACGAGAGAACCATATCGAGAGAGAGCAGTGGAAATGAAAAAGGGTCAGAAGAGAGGAAGGGATCGGAAGGGGTGACAGGGTCTTAATAGAGAACATTTAATAATTTACGTTTCTGTTTAAGTTGAATCAGCGAACATCCTGTTGCACGAATTTTAAAACAATCCAACAGTCTAAAAATCCGTAGCAAATTTGTAGCAAATTTGAGATTAACAACGCGTTGCATGCTAGTCAATTCCGTAAAACTGATACTACAATCGCGTTTTATATCAACAAAAAATTTGTCAAGCGGACAACTTGACAGACATGACTATCTGACACTGAGGTCCTTATGACAGGAACTGTGTATATATATATTTTTATTTGAGAAACTGTATATATTGGGCCCGCTGATCGGTCGTCATCGAACAGCTGTAAACAATTTCTGATATTTCAGAACAAACACTGTACAGATAGAAAAAAATAATAATAAAGATCCCATAGGAGATCCCAAATAGTGAATAGAGGAGTGCACGGTGTGCATCCGTGCAGGTGGCTTGATTCATAGGATTTATTGTTAGTTTATCTTATTTGTATTAGAGCGGCCCCAATAAGCACAATCTGCTATAAATCTAGAGTCTAGACTAGAGCTGTAAATGAGCTGGCTCGGGCCGAGCTGGGTCTTAGCTTAGCTCGTTAACAGCTCGCGAGCTAAAATCTCAGCTCAAACTCATGACGAGCCAGCTTGCGAGCCAGTTCACGAGCCACGAGCTGGCTCACTGGGTTTGGTTGGACCTTGTTTTAAGAAAATAAATTTTACAAACTTTTTGGACCGAGCTGGACCAAGCTTGACAGTATAAAATACACACAAATTCACAAATTTATGCCTAGCCGAACTAGCTTGTGAGCTAGCGAGCGAGCTAAGATCTTAGCTCAGCTCGTTAATTTTGATCCGAGCTGTTAGCGAGCCAGCTCGTTAACAACTCGATTCACTATCGAACGAGCTGTTACCGATCGAGCCAGATGTAAGTCATGAGTGAGCCACAAGCTACGAGCTTTTTGGACAGCTCTAGTCTAGACTGGAAATACTCGAGTGATTCAACTCAAAAAAAAAGAAATACTCGAGTGCTGAGGGAGAGCGCGCATCTGTGGATGTGTCACATGCTCTGTGGTCCCTCATGTGGCACATCAATGCTTCTGAATGTTTACTATTGAAGGATGTCCCAACGTACAGCTTACATAGGCATAGGCATAGTTCACGGGTGTATTAGGCTCTGTAGGTGGCGGGTGGCCAATCTTTTCATGTAATCATTCATTCATTTGCGGCTGTGTCGGTCTCATGGTAATCCGCTTCCGATGCACCAGGTTCTCGGTTCGTTTTCAGGCCATTCAGCAAGTTCGGCTCAAATTTTTTTTTTTTGGAGGTTTAGTGACATTATTTCCTCTCTAATTTGCTCGGCCCATTTGTGAGGTCCAGTTTTGGGCCTGATCTGGTTAGTTCAATATTCGGCTTTGAGAGCCAGTTCTTAGGCCTTCGGCACATGGCATTATTATATAGTATAAAATCAAACTATAAAAATGAACACATTAAAATTAACTTTTAGCTTAATTTTATACTAAATTACTTTATAATAAATTAAGTTGAAAGTTTAAAAAATAAATAACATGTAACTGTATCGCTCGTGAAATAGATCGGCTTTAACGTATTGTGGTTTGAATTTGTTGTTTCAAGCATGATTGGATTCATAATTTTCGCCAGGAGAGAAAGCAAGGTAATAGTGAATCAAGTTTAATAATTAATCGTGTTCGAAATCAATAGTTAACTGGACACTAGATAAAAAAAATCCTAATTCTAATTTTCACTACTCTAAATTCACGGGGAACAAAATCTGATGGGCATGTAATGAATATATTCTATAAAACTTCAAAAATCCAGAAACAGTGATTATGGTTAAATTTTTGAGTTCGAGCTCATTAAAAAAACGAGAAATTATATAAACTATATAATATCGAAAATGTGCTGACCACGCTCTGAAATTTATAGTGGGACGCACTAGAAACATTTACATATCGTTCTTTTCCTGTTCGTTTTAGAGATGACATAAATTTGTATAAAATATTTCGACTATTTAATACTAATGACGCGTTGCTAAAAAAACAAAATAGTTCTGTGTTCCTATTTATTTATGCCCACTATGTCACATAAATTGTTTGTTTCTTTCTTTCTGTTGTTTATCATTAAGATAAAGATCAATTTCAATGGGCATATATCGCATTTTTATATATTTCACTGAAATATAATTAAGCAACAAAAACTCCCAAGCGGGCCCAGGTAACATACGCGCCAAACTAAAATAAATAATTTCCATGACTCTATTTATATTTTTAAAACTAGCATATTTTCAAGAGCGGGATAAATTTATTTTGTCATCTAATAATGATAGAAAAATACTTGCTTGGTATTAATGGACGCGCTGACGCGCACATCGAAAAATTGCAGTGTCTGAGGAATTATAAAATTGTTAAACTGTATTTTTTTTTTACAAAACACTGCAAGTCTGCAATTGAGGAATTACTTTTATTTATTTTATATATAGAGAGATCGACTAATATCAAGAACGTTTGTTTATAGGTCATGGAACAAATGCTTAAATTTTTACAGTTTCAAAGTTTAAACAATCGATCCAAACTGTTTAACATTCAATTTATGTTATAACGAGCTTGTCGACCAAATTTTAGATTTTTGGAATTTTTTTCACTATTTATTAAGCTAATTTTATACAGTTGTCGAAGACATAATAAGTTCTAAACCCGACATTGTTATTAATATCCAACATTAAATAAAAAATTCCAAATGTACCCACCTTAGCTGGGTTTTTATAAAAATGTCCAAAACAGTTAATTATTAACTGGTCCTGAAATTTAATTTTTGTGGCTTAGAAGAATGTTGTCTCCTGACCTCATTACTAGTATACTTGAGGTTAATATCACTAAGTAGCAATGTACAAATCAGATCGTGATGCAATTAGAAGGAATAAGATTTGGTCCAAATGGCTTTGGACTAGACACCGTCTAAAGCCTCTAAAAATTGTACAATTAAAGTCCAAACAGTTGATTCGAACTGATCAACATTATTTTTATATTAAAATGTGATCAGGGACCAAATTTTATATTTTTTGAAATTTTTTTATTATTTTTTTAAATACGTAAAAATCACTGTTTTGGCTGTTCTTGCTATAGATATATTGACCCCTATATTTTAATATCTCTATTGGCCGGGACCATTAGAAAGGAAAATGTCAGACAATTATTTGTCTGTATGCTATGAAGCAGGTTATTGTAAGACTTATCTAGCATTGACACGGGCAGAGGTGTCCAAGTCATGATATGGACAGCCATGGCATTTACAAAGAACCATGTAGCAAAAAACAAAAATAATAGTAAAAAAAATTCTAAAAAAATGTAAAATTTAATTAGTCGGTAAATACATTTTTAAGGAGATCATGTCAAAAAGATCGACTATGTATTTTAAAATGAAAATATTAATTCATAGTACAGACAAATATGATATTATGCATAGTATGCACTATGCATAGTATCATAGTCTCACTCAAATATAAATATCTAATTATTAATAAAGATAGTAGTTTGGTGATATTCAACATATCTCACAAGTTACTTGCTATATAGGTACCATCAGGATCAGTCAATTTAAAAAAAAAAAAAAAAAAAAAAAAAACAGCTAACTGGTGGTCCCATGCTGAAATGGGAGAAAGCAATATAAACAAACAACACAGTAGAAGCCCAACCAAAGAGAAAGTAAGATTAAAAAAAAGATCCAATAAGCTATTTTATGGCCCAAACGATACCCGGAACTGTATAGTGGCCATGCAGTTGAAGTGGTAATAAACCAAAGAGACGGAATTGAGAGGAACTTTCATTGGCAAACAATAATTCAAAATAATATGAAAAAAACTGCTAAATTAAATGGATGGTACAATACCTTAGAGAGATCAGGGAAGTTAGCGATATTAACTTCAAGTATACTAGTAATGAGGTCAGGAGACAACATTCTTCCAAACCACAAAACAAAGATTGAACAATTAAATCCTTGGACCGGTCTATAATTGACCGATTTTGATTAAAATTAGAACCGACCAATAATTGATATTTTTATAAAAACTCAGCGGTCTATAATTGACCGATTTTGATTAAAATTAGAACCGACCAATAATTGACATTTTTATAAAAACTCACCTAACGTAGGTACATTTGGAATTTTTTTATTTAATGTTGGATATTAATAAAAATGTCGGGTTCTACACCATATGCTTCTTATCAGATCTTATTTAAAAAAGAGCACAAACTACCTCTTGTTATATGAAAACATGTATTTTTTTTTTCCGATTTGTAGATTCCATGAAATTTACATCTATTTAAAAAAAAATTACTCAGATCTCCAGATGCGCCAACTATAAAAAAAATTTAGGTATCTTCACGGAAACATCAAGTTCTACATAAACACCAATGAATACAGCATAAATTAATTTCTCTCCATTATTTTAAATTTTAATACCACGTTACACTTTGATTTGACCATATAAAAAACGTGCAAAATCGTATCGAAACTACAATTTTTGTTTAACGGAGTCAAAATATACCAGGGTTCTTCCACGTTATAACATTCTTTCAGTCAAATATATATTTGAATTGAAAACTTTTGGCGCAGATGTTATTGACTTTGGTGGTTGTTGCCTTGTTGGTAACTTTTTGGTGGGCCATCAAGACCCTTCAACATTAATAAAATATAGGCAATCTGTTTTGTCAATTATCCGATATATATATCCATGAGTGAGTCAATGTTACTATGTATATCACGATTTAGTGATTTAGTATGTAATACGGATTAATATTTTTGTTTTAGAAATTCTAACAGTTGATCCGAATCATTCAAAATGATTTTCATATGAATATGTACTTGCAAACTAAATTTTATATTTTTGAGAATATTTTTACTATTTTTTAAAATGAGTAGAAAATCACTATTTTTGGATGGTCCAAAATTTTCAGATCAAGTGATTTTCTATCTATCTTAGAAATAGTAAAAACAATTCTCAAAAATATAAAATTCAACTTACAAGTAAACATTCATATGATCATGTTAAACAACTCGGATCAACCATTAAAATTTAAAAACAGAAATATTAATCCGTATTACGAATCAACCCATAATATGCATAATACCGTAGGCATATATGGTCCCAATCTGAATCCTAATCGTTGGTACGCAAATAAGACAGATACATATGCCTCTTTCAATGGGGTCCCTACTGAGAAAATGTACTGACTGACATTTCAAGAAAAAGATGCAAAAGGATGACTGATGGACCAACTTGAGAGTCAGTGCAGAAATTTGTACACTACGCGCCATCTATTCCGTCTTATGAGATAATTATTTATTATATTTGTTATCTGAACTCTGAAGGTTGTGAATTTGGTTTACAATTTGTTTAAGTGCAATGAATGGCAGCTGTATATCTGTGCCAAATTGTAGGTTTGTGTCAAGTGGATGGTTGACCAAGAAAGTGTGATCTTCCTCAGGGATTTGCTACGTTATTTTAATTATATCTGAAGTCGACAAATTGGATCCCAATATGAAACCGGGTACGTATCCTCTGAGATATCTCAATTTTTGCGTGACCGACGTGTCCGGTGCCTATTCGGGTAACCGTAGGGAGCCACTATTATTTGAACTTTGAGATTCGTGCAGAATGTATTTGAACGATTGACATATTCCAAAAGTCACGCAAAGTTTGAGATATTTCAGAGGATTTGAATTCATATGAAACCTCTCGGTTCTATCTTAAGACTGTACGATCAAACAACGGGTTAACTCGATACAACCCCCCCCTCTCTCTTTTGTTGAAAGCCGTAGTTAATTACATTAATAGAAAAAATTACAAAACAATTGTTACATAAAATTAGATAACAAAATTAAAAACGCATGTCTACACAAATTTGATTATCCTTGCTTCATTAGAATGATAGGAGTCTAGTGATGGTTTTCTCTGTTGCATATCACATCCGAGAAGACACTTAATCCAAATCAGACCGGGAACTGAATCGACCGGATTAAGATAGCCACCAATTATATGATAATGCACTGAATCAAACTAGATTAAAAACTAAATCAACCAGTTCAGGACAATCACCTCTAAACAGAAAGAGAAAAAATGCAAAGGAAGAGGCAGAAAGTAGCACAAAACAACACACAAACATCAAACAAAAAACGAAAGGTATACCTACTGTACACAGACGGGAGACCACTCGTCCTTCCGTTACCGAAGAGAACAAGACAACCGCGACTGATCCGTTACTTCAGTCCGACACCCATCAAGAGAAGATATGAGCGACAGAGGTATCCATAACATTTTTTTTCGTTCTTGGTCGTCTTTTTTCTCAGAAGCGGTGAGCGCCGCTTTTATTTCTCCGTAGAAACTTATGTCCAACCTCTTTTTTTCTCGTATGTATCAAAAGGCCTAATTATAAGTTGCATCCTTTCTAAATTTCAAAATTCGTTCAATTTTTTTTAGATATTTATTTTTAAAATTTATATTTCTTAAATAAGAAAAATCGGATTAGCATTTTGCAATAAAATTATAATTTTAACAAGAACCAATAACAATTTCATTATTTTATACCTAAAAACTCATATTATTTTATTATATGATTTAAACTAATTGAACTAATGTGCAATGTATCATATCAAATACTGCAGCTTTCATGATGAAAAAGGACATTTTAGATAAGGTCTAGAGTAAGATCTGAAAATGATGCAAAATTTTATCCATTAGCAAAATTTACGAGACTACAATCTCATTCCTGTACTTTCTACGGTGGATGAAGATACGCACATGTGACTAGCCGTTGGATGTAGCTCATCATCACATCAGTCTCATTAATTACCCGGGACCGTTATGAGTCCGTTTCCCCAGGTACCTGAGATACAATTAAGACGGTTCAGATTAATCCCAGCAAGTCCAAACTCAATCCGGATTCTATTAAGTCTGCTTTGAGATTCGTGTCACGTTAAAACAACGGTTTGGTTTTATACTTGAGGTGGGATTCGACCGTTATTCACTTTATTCTTCTTACTTCTTACACATCGGTCACGGTCAGGTCAGACAGTGCGCATCCAGGGCAAGTATTTTGTTGCCAAGATCACCCGGGGAAATTATAAAATGGAAAAACGACAGAATCGGAACCAATAATAATTGAGATTTTGAGAATGAGGTTTGTCATTAAATTACAACTATTTGAACGCGATTAACTTTGCTACTTATTATAGACGCACTAGATGCAAATTCTGAATTCTAGAATGAATTAGGAAAGGCATGCATATTGATGCCAAATATGTTTGACAATCGTGATAATTAAAAAAAAAAAAAAATACAACACCGTTAGTACTGCATAATAGGCTTTTCAAATATTAAAAAAGTTGAGTCTTCAAATTACACCAAAAAGGAAAAAAGATCCTTTAAAATTGGAATATTATATATAGCTCTAATCCTCACCTCCGAGCTGTTTATTTTTGTCAAGTTCTTAAAAATATATTTATAAGCAATGATACAGGAAAATAAATATGTTGTTATTTCAAAGGGATAACAGACCCTGTTATTCCAAAGGGATAAAATTAAGGACTGTTATTCCGATCTTAGCCATTAATCTTTGTCGAGATTCACACATGAAAAAAGAATTTTATTGAGATTTGTGCATGAAAAACTTTAAATGGTTGAGATAGGAATAATAGAGTCATGTAATTCTTTTAGAATAACAACATATTTATTTCCATGTTACAGTAGTCAAATGTTTTTTTTTGTTTGTCAAGTCTGAAATGAGTAATAGTGAAAAATACATTTTTAAAGAGTTTGGAAAACTAATCTGAATGATTAATAAAACAATTTGCAGTTTTCAAAATGAGTTTTAGATTGACACAATAGATACTTGTGCATTGGCACAAGACGAGCGTATATTTCAACGTGTGCCAAAAGTTCATGAAAACGTTTGATGGACTCGTTTTATATTATAGAGAACACATCTATAATTTGCTTCTTTACTTTGAAAATATATTTTTCAGTTGTTACTATTTAAACAGAATATATATTACGATTATTTTTCAATTTTTTCTTTAAAAAAGACATATCTATTGAAGAAAAAAAAAAGCAAAACCTTTAAAAATAATATAATCTATGACTTGCATGAAAAAAAGCTTGAACACATAAGCCTCAATGTATATTCGCACGTAATTATGACATCCAACAAATTAATTCTTTCAATGCTTCTCACAAATTATCCCTTCACTTTAGAATATATTTGGCAAACTATATATTTCGTTTTTGCAGAAAGAATTCACACTTGACAGCTAACAACTCTGTCCAACTTTAGAACTCAACATCCGAACCTCAAAATACCACGCTAGAATGCGCTTGCACATTTGGCAACAAAAAAAATGCATATTACTAGTTTTGCATTTTTTACGCTTATTATTAAATCACTTTAAAAATACACACCTAGTTATTACGAACCTCATACTTTAAAATTATATATAATATCTACTTCATCACATTGTATAATTATCTATCAGATTCTCTCTGATTCATTTTTTTTTTACAAAATAAGCCAAAAAAAAAACAGCGGGAGATATTTTGGGGTTTAAAAGTGGCGATATGTACGATAAATATAGGATGAGACAGGAGACCCTCTTTTTTGTTTGGAATTGTCATTTTGAACCGAACTTTTGCAATTAGTATCTGTTAACTGCTGAAGTCCATGCACCGAATCTCTTGTGGCGAGAACTACTTCTCGGCATTTCCACAGTATTCCTTTTACAACAGTAATCTCTTGTGGTGAGAACCTACTTCCCACAGTATTCCTTTTACAATAGTAGAAGGGAAAAATTTTCATTTTTGGGAATTATGACTTATGACTCCTAATTAGGGGTGAAAATCAGGGTCGGACTCGGGATTTTTGTCAGAGAACAAAAAAAAAATATCGAATCGGGTTTAAATAACTAATTGGATTTAAACACATTAACTAATTAGTACTTAATAAAAACAATGCTTTAATTTATACTTTCCAATACTCTGACCTGTAATTTCTGATGTTTTAACATATAATTCTAATTATCAATCATAATTCATGAAATTTATTTTAATTTTAATCCTAAATTTAACCCGAATTACAATTCAAACATCCAAAGATATTCAATTTCGACCGAATTAGTTCGAATTTTAATCAGACAATCCTGTTCTAAACTTAAAAATTGAGTTACTTCAATAAGTGATGTTGTCAACAATTTCCAACAATTAATGTAAAATAGGATAGATAAACAAACAGACCATTTGGACAGTGTTCACAGACAATCAGCGATGCTTCCAATCATTTCCACACATGACCCATTATGATGCCCGATTTCTTTTTATCAATAATTTAAGACAGCTCATTTCTATTGACATAATCCTAGTTTCTGGTATATCCACGTGCTCTTAAAGATGCAGAGATATTGATCAATTAATTAATCTAGACTATCTTTTCAAAGAAATCGATCCCCAAGTAACACCGAATATTCTCAAAATTTTATTATTTTAAATCGTGAAGTGTCCCAAAATCAAGGATTCATATCTACCTAAGAATCCACCAAAGTTCAGCTTAAACATTTTTAGATTTTTTTAGAGCTGAATGAGAGCTCCATTAATAAGTTTAATGTCACCTTTTAGCGTTTTGTTTTTTTTTTCCATTTTTTGTTTATGCTTGCTCAAATTTTTAAATTTTGGTTTAAGTATTTTGTCAAACTTAATTTTCTTAATGCAACTTAAAATTTAAGTTTCACATGATTATCGAACAACAACAATAGAATTTGAGTGTCTGTCTGGTAAAGATATTGAAAAAACAATTTTTGCTTTATAAAACGTACAAACTATAAGGTTAAAACAATATTGTATATGGTTTGTGCGTTAGATGAAGTAAAAACCATCTTATTAATATCTTTAACATGTCTAGTGGTGCAAAAAAGCTCGTAGTTGTGATTCAATTGAGTTCGATTTGAAAAAAAAATCAGTTCGGTTCTCAAAAGAATCAAATCTAGTTCGGTTCAAAATTAGTTCGAATCAAACTCGAACTGAGTCTGACTTGGCTCGAAACTCTTATTTTTAGTTCTAAATTCTGCTTCAATTTCAAACTAGTTTAGTTCAAAACTAGTTCGAATCGTACCGAATCAAAGTCGAACTCTCCTATTTCAATTTCGAACCAATTTAGTTTAATTCTTTTGCAGCCCGAAACATGTCTATCTATGCTTTTGATAATTAGTATGCCAATTAACATGTCTTAAGCCTGATTTGGTGAAGAAGCCAACATAGAAAATGCTTTCATTAAACAAGTAAAAATGTTCCTCTTTTATATTAAGCCATGATTTTGCCGCATAAAATAATCATGATCAAAATGTGGCCGGCAAGTTTACATATACAATTTTATTTTAATTCGGTACGCTCATTTTCCAGTTGAGATTTAATTTCAAAATGCTTGATTCATTACTTTTTTAATCATATTAATTATTTTGTTGATCTAGCAAGTTTATTCCACTAATTTAATCATTTGGAATTTTTTTTGTACCAGTCTATTAATTTGAACTTTTTAAAAAAACGACTTTGATTTTTTATATCTAAGGCGGGCAGGAGTAGAAATTTTTTTTCTCTTTTGTGATTCATGGAACAAAATGTTTGATACGGTGAGAGGTATGTTGATCGTATGTAACAATAATTCGCTAAGGGTGCGTTTGGATTAATCAAGAATAGTACAAGAATAATAGCTATTTCAATTTTGAGGATAATGACTATTTCAACAATTTTTAGAATTAGTAAAATAGTGAGCTATCCTACAAAAGACAAACAAAAAATAGTGACTCTTTCGCTAATCCAAATACACCCAAACATAAATTTAGTAGCTCGAAATAGTGCTAATCCGAAATAATAGCTATTCTTCACTCATCCAAACTCACCTTAAATAAGAAGTTGGCAACTTTTGACGAATTAGAGTACAAAACAATTTTTATTTCGTACAGATTTTAAAATAAATATGTAAAAAAGAATCTTAAGCGACAGCACAGGAGTGACAGGACAGATCCACTTTCAGACGACCAAATTATGAACAAAGGAAGATGCATCGTATGTACTAGCCATGTGGTAAAATTTACCAAAAAGCACTGTTTGTACTCCTTTTAATAAAACAAATCATATTTGTCATATGAACCGGCCGGTCCAAGGAGCTAGAATAATTGAAGTCCAGTTTCTAATTTTAAATTAGACTCTGTTTGGTCGCTTCACTGTTTTTGTGGAGAAAAAAATTCAGTAATTTTTAATTTAATTTCCGTGTCTATGCTCATTCCTAATAACCCACCGATCAAGCCCTTAGCGTCTCAAAATTTCTCTTTATTTTTTTGTGTTGTTAATTTTGGGAGCAACAATTATAGATTATTGTGCGCACTAGGGTGCACGAAAAACTCGTATCTCGTGATTTGATTGAGTTCGATTTGAAAAAAAAAATTCAATTCAAAATGAATGAAAGCAGCTCAATTATGAAACAAATCAAATCCATTTTGGTTTGAAATTAGTTGGAAGCGAGCTCGAACTAAGTCTGGCTCAATTCGAAACTCTTCTTTTTCAGTTCTAAATCTTGCTTAAATTTCGAACCAATTCCGTTCAAAACTGGTTTGAATCGCACATAATCAAATTCAAACTCTTCTTTTCAGTTCGAAAACCTACTTCAGTTTCGAACCGGTTCAATTTAAAATTGGTTTGAACTCGAACTCAAAGGCTTAAGTTCGATTCGCTTGCAGACTCCACTGCGCACAGCTTTATACTCAATTTGTGTGTCAAATATATAAAAGAAAACTATTTAATTTTTTTGGAAGAGAATTTGAAGAATAATTTGACTTTTTGCTTTCTTATTTTTTTTTTTTTTGGTAAATTTTACTGAATGTCACTAAATTTTATCATTTGTCACGAATTACTCACTCAAGTTTGATTTGTCTATTTTTAGTAACTCAACTTTGTCATTTGTCCTAATAAAATTTTCTATATTTTTCTGTCCAAAATGCTAACGGAATATGCTCATTCCGTTAGTAAAAAGGGACAAATTAAACTTGAGTGGTCAATTCGTGACAAATGACAAAGTTTAGTGATATATGGTGAAATTTACCCTTTATTTTATGACAACGTTGCTATTTTGAGAGCTAAATGCGCAACTGAAAAAAAAAAAACTAAATTTATATATCAAATTCAGTAATCTTCACCAGCACATTTTTAATGTTTATTTTTCATATTAAATTAGAAAACAATTACAAATTTAAATCCCTCTGTTAATGTAAAAAAAATAATACTATTTCATATGCCATACTTCTTCTTTTACAATGCACCGCGGATATGACTAAAAAAGAGAGAAAAAAAGGTAAAATATCATTCATTAAGTGATAATGCAAAAAATAATAATAATTTATTTCATATGCCATACTTTACCTTTTTTTAACAATGCACCGAGGATATATGAGTAAAAAGAGAAAAAAAAATTTGGGTAAAATATCATTCATTCATTATCAACCAAAAATAGAAAACATTGATGGAAAACTGGAATCTTTACCAAACTTTTTGAAAACTACCTCGTCAAATCTTTCCTTAAACCATGAATTCGATAAAAATATTTACGGTAAAAGATATCAATAAAATTTAGTATGTGATGTTACAATTTAACATCTAAATTTTATAGATTAAATAACATTTTTCACAGAGACAATTTTTTTTTACTATTTGTAGCAAAATTCATTCAATTTTTTTTAAAGCTACATGTTAATTTTTGCTCAATTTATTCGATTTATGCAAGAATGACTTGGCTTATTCAATTAAACTTTCAAAATAGTAGTGTCACCATAAGGAAAAAACAATATGCGGAGCCCTTTTTCCATTGCCTTTAATAGTTTTCCTTCCATATAAGATACATGCTTTTATTTAGTTTCTATTATGAATAAAAGAATTTATAGAAGATTGAGTATGAAGAAAGAAAACATTCCTTTCTACAATCAATAATTTAATTGTTGTTCTAGTATAGCAGTAATTTTATTTTATTTTCAATTTTTGTAATTTTCCATAAAGGAACGAAATCATTTGTAATTTATTGGGAAACTACCCTTTCTAAAGCAATCAATAATTTATGTTGTTGTCAATATAGCAGTATTACGAAGCAGAATGAGTAAAAAACCATGTTTTTTTTTCTTTGAGGTTAGGAAAAGTTGGTCCTATTTCAGTTGTATCTGCAAAATGAGATCCGCTGCTTTGTAAAAAAAACCATGCTATCTTTATCTCTCTCCTCTTTCGAAGAGCTAGAGAAAAGTTGAGAGAACCCGCTAGTATTCTCAGCAGATTCGTATCTAGGGGTGTGTTCATCAGTTTGGTTTAGTTGAAACCAAAACAAACTAAGCAAATTAAAGTTATAATTCAGTTTGAAAAATAGAACCGAACTAAACCGATTTAGCATTACAACTGAACCGAACCGAACCAAAGTTTTTATTTTGGTTTGTTCGGATCAAACCGAAATATATTAATTTTTTTATTTAAAGTAATTATTTTGTAATAAACCAAAGTATATTAAGAAATAAATCGGGATAATAAGAAACCGGGTTAAATCTAATCAAAACGAGATATCTAGACACATGAATTCCAAAATGTCCGATTTATAATAGTGTATAATCTATTATAAATCAGTATCCTCTCTGCAATGGAAATTTATTGTCTGAATTTATAAATCAGTACTAATACATACTTTAAAAATATCTTTTGATCAACAATAAATACGCAATCATTAATTTTTTTTTTCAATACACATGCCTAGAGACGTGACATTATAAATTTCCATTGCGTTCAGATGACAATTATAATAATATAATTTAAAAAATGGATAATCTACTAAACACTACTGAAATAAAAATTACAAAATTTGTTAAAAAAATATTTTTGATTAATATCTTTTTTTTTTGGAATTCCAATAGTATTTTTTTATATTAATATCAGAATTAATCATGCTGTCATATCACTATATCAGCTTCCGAGCTTGGGGGCAATTCCGTTAGTTAACGCAGTTAACACTGAAAATTGACTAATTGAGGCGAGGGCGTCGCGTCTTTACCGGGTTTCGGGTGCGACTGACACATGCACGCTGCCGATGGTCCTGGCACGCCCAAAATTCGGTCACGGCCCTTAACCCTAGCCGCCGCTTTGCTCGGAACGTCAAACGCCAGCCGTATTATTTTGGCCCATATATGAGATTCATTGTGGCATTATTTACATAGATCCACTCAACAAATTGTGACCCGTGTTGGTCTCGTAAGTGTTATTGTAGAATGTCAGTGGATCGTTTCACCGTAACATAGTTTTATTATGACACAGACAATCGGAACTTTCGGGCACCGATTATCTTTTTTTCGGTCACCCGATCTCAATCCCGTCCTTTTGCGGATCCCCTTTATAAACACCCTCAAGACGCTCCTTTTCTCTACAATCCTCTGCTCTTGCTCTCCAGCTGTTTTGTGTCTCTTCTTCAAACGCGCCTCCTCGCTTCCCCTCTCCGCTTCCATCGTGAATGGTGAGATCGCACGATCCAATTCTCGCCAATTCTTCCTCCCCTTTCGCCTCGTGCATGCAGGGCTGGCACTACCGGTGCCTCGGCCTCGATCCGTGAATTAACAAAAAGGTCTGATCTTTTTGCGAAGTTTCTGGTCAATCGATAGATTTAGCGGCAATGGGGATTAAGAGGGGACAAAACAAAGGGAAGGGGCGTGGCAGGTTGCTTGTCACTGTCACGGTGTACGGCAGCGCTGGACCACTGAGGTTTCTTGTCAACGAAGGAGAGATGGCATCAGGCGTCCTTAGAACGGCGCTCAAGACCTATGCAAGAGAGGGAAGGTTACCTTTGCTGGGAAACGACCTCGACGAGTTTCTTCTCTACCACGCTAATGGCGGATTTGATGGTAAATTTTGTCTTATTTGATTACTATTCGGTCTAACCTTTTTTCTGATTGAAATTGTGTTGTTATTTCGATGGACAGGATTCTGGTAGCTATAAAATAATGTTGGGGGTAATATTGATAATTTGCATATGACCCAAATGTTTTTTTTTTTTGATGAAAATTATGATGTACCTTGTTGTTGGGGTAGGTAATCAATAAGTAATATGTTCTCGATCCTGTTATCTAATCATCAGAATATTGGTTAGAATAGCACAGCAATTACAACAAAAAAGATATAAAACTAAACAAATAAAAAAGTACCAACTATTTAGAAACCCTATGCTAGCACAAGACAATGTATTGAAAGCCTTCTACTTGGCTGTGGCTCTTGATTCCTGAACCTCCTAATTAGAACTTTGAGAAATTAGTGTTCAGGTTTCCCATTTCCTAAAACTTGCACCTTTTTTATTTGAAGTGGAATAATATTCACAAAAAAGTAGTGTTGTTAAACATGGTAACTTCTAAAATATCAGGATGTGGGGCAAACTAGAAAGGTCAATTGCACTTGAAGTTCTTATAACTTGTAATTGCAGAGAACAATATTTATATTTGTTAGTAGCTCATTACTGAATAATTGTTATATTCTAATAATATTTTTTCTATTTTATGTTTTCAGCTTTGGATCCAGGATATGTAATCAGCTTTGATGGTGCCAGAAACTTTTTCCTGTGCAAGAAGCCGATAGAAGCTGTCGAAGAGAAAGTAGAAGAGAAGGCCATATCACGGTCTGTTGCAGCTGGTAAAAAGGGGTATTTATTAAGCTGGAAATCGGGTGTGAAGGGTGTTAACAAGATTCTTAGTTTTAGAATCTGATTTTCAGGCATTATTAGGTGTGAGGTAATAAACAAAATAAAGCGCTATCTTGCTTTGGTTGTTTTGTCTTAGTTTCTCTAGTAGGGGAATTGAATGTGTTAAGTGTTTTGGTAATTGTTGTTATTGGCTCTTTGGGAGGTCCTGTTGGATTTTCATAAAAAGAGTAGGCTATTTTGTGTTATTGTTGGAGTTTAATAAAATTTATATTTATTTTGTTTTACTGACATGTAGGGAGGTGCTCCATTTGCCATATTTTATCTTGTTTGAAAGCAAACAAATGCATTAGGGTGTGAAGAATAAGTTCAATGCTTTTGGCAAGTTCCAGTTTTGAAACACTTCATTATTAATAAAGCTTAATTATTTCTCTAAATATGGATAGTTTGTAATGCAATGGGTTGGTAAGCTTGGTATAGGTGTGAAAATGATGTGGTCATTTTAAGATGGCGCTTCACTTCTCCGTTAAATTAGGACAACCTTTTCTTGTTCATAATGTTACATTTAACAGAAAATGCTGTTTCAAATGATTTCTCTTCAACATTAAAAAGAAAATTAAAGTAATGATTCAGTCGTTGATCGAGAATTTATTATTGATTGGAATGTATCTGTCCGAATTTTTTTTATTAATATTAAAAAAATAATAAATTTAACAATTAACTCCATTTTTAGGGGATTTTGAAATCTGTTCAAACAGATAAAATTTTCATTAAATCTCTAATACTGCTGAAAATTTCATTGGTTGAAAGCTTTTTAGAACTGACGAAAATTTATTCTGTCTCAGAATTGATGGAAAATCTATCTGTCAGGTATAAAATCTATTTTGATGGTTCTAGAACCGATCAAAATTCCAGCGGTCCTAGGAATTTATGGTTTTCTAATCACATGGTATTTATTAGACGATACTCTCACTCTCGGCCAATTATTTTGTAATTTCAAAGATTCTCCTGAAGTTTTATTATTTCTAGATAGTGCAACTGACTGCATCATCAATCATTGTATCAATATTTACTTCATAACGAAGGGCACCTTTAATGTCCTAGGACCGCTGGAATTTTGATCGGTTCTAGAATCATCAAAATTTTCATCGGTTTTACGACACCTGGCCAACAGATTTTTTATTGATTTGGGACTAATTAAATTTACATCGGTTTTAAAAAGTTTTTAACTAATAAAATTTTCAGTGCTATTAGAGATTCAAACCAATAGAAATTTTGTCCGTTTAGATAGATTTTGAAAAATGCTAAAAAATAGAGTGGAATGTTGAATTTATTATTATTTTTAGATATTAATAAAAATTTCGGGTTGTTGGATGTTCCTGTCTTTCTTTTAATTTTGATATAAAATTCTAACATTGGTCTTTGACGTTACTAATTTGTACAGGCGGAACTGATACGACCTATATTTATGTATTTAAGTCTTCGATCAATATAAAAAGAATATACATTAATTATTCAGTCGTTGTTCAAGTATTTATTATTGATTAGAATGTTTGCTATTCTCCATTAAAACAAAATTATTATAGATGTTTAATGAATTGGTCATATTCTTTTTCGTTATCTACTTTAAAATGTTGATGCACTATATATTCATATAAATCTTTGAAAAGATTTTGGTCTATTTGTACATCATAAACTTTTATCCAACATTTTGTCTATTTATTATTTTTTTTCCTTTCAGCGGAAAAAACAATTATAAATAAAATATAACTATATAACCAAAATGACCTAGTATCTCATGACCACACAAGTACACAACTCATTGATAGCTAATTAAGATAGTCTTTAAAGAGGTCACGTGTTAAGTCCTTGGCACATATAAGACGATGAAAAATCATTACTAATGTTATAAAAATTAAAAATAAATTATGCAATAACAAAACGTAAGTATACTATGTATAGAGTAGAACTAGGGTGTTTTTTAAGTTCACGAAGCTTTTTGGTGAACTCAAGTTTAAAACCCATCGAATCGGCTTCAAACGATGAATTGGAGCCGTTGAAACCTGCCTATCTTATACGTCTATATGTGATAATTTTAAACTTTCGAATTAATTTAGTATAAAGTCAAGCGGTCAAAATTAGAAAGTTAATAAATTTCAACATTTTTTGAATATTTTTTTACCACTTGACTCTATGTAATTTTTTTTTTATGTAGACACTTCACTTGTAAGATAGATGAATTTCAACGGTTTAGATTCCTCATTTGAAACCGATCTGATAGATTTTAAACTTGAGTTCACGATGGGACTTGGTGAACTTAAGAACACCCTAGTTCTACTCTTATGTGTATAAGCGACTGATGCACAACATCCACTGCGGAAGTTGGAGGCTGCTACTATCAGAATCATATTCTTAATTTGAGAGTAAAGATAATATTTTTGTTTTTTATACGGTTTTTACCTCTAATTATCCCTCAATAATGACCAGCTGTCAATGAAGAAAATTAATTGACCGATTCACTCTCTCTCTTGGGGGCAATTGAAAGCAAATATAAACTTTTCACTAATTATACCAAGGTCACCCTTAATTAATACTCTGATTTTATTTCATGTTTGTGTTTTAACTCTCGTTTTTTCTTATATAATCATATATTATAACCAAGAAAAAAAATATTTTTTTATTATATTCATGATCACATTGATGAAGTCGTAGAGAATCACATCCGTTTTTTTCACAAATTAAACTAAGTCAGCAACCAAATGCGTTAATTGTGTTCTTTTAAAATGCATTAACGGTGCAAAAGGGAGATAGTGCAGCAGTCAATTAGTTTCCTTTATTAACAGCTACTCATTATTGAGTGGGTAATTAGGGGTAAAAATAGTATGACGAACAAAAAATATTCTCTCATCTTAAAATGAAGAATATGACGGTTAAAATGGTAGCATTCGTTTTAAATTGATATATTATCATTGGATTAAATTATTATGGTAAGACAAGTCTTCATATTAGATAGTATAAATAACTAGAGAATTAATCTTTAGGAGAATCTAGTAATCTGCCCAACAGTAGTTGGGTCGAGTGCTAGAAATATTATATGAAATTTTTTTGAAAATGTTTTTTTTATTAATATATTTATTGTCGGCAATTTATTGGCAACCATAAAAAAAAAAAAAAAGTCTTCATAGTTGTAAAGCTCCTCCTACAATAATAAAGCCTTGTTAGTGATCCTCTTGTTCTCTTTCCATCTCGTCATCAATAAGTGATATCATAAAAACATGAAGGAGCTGGCATCAATCGTCACTTGAAGCTGTTCAAAAGTTGACATTTTCTTTGCACAAAATAGTTAGTATTTCAGGGTTGGTAACATTTTTGGTGGACTAGATGGGCCGTCATGGAATATGTAAGATCCAGTTGAGATCTATTTAGACCGACTGGGCTTAGAACGAATTGTGGGCCGAATAAGATATAATTGGAAAGCTATAGTTTGTGGGGAATCAAGGAAAATAAAAAGGAATCTCTAACGAAATTTCAGATTCATCGTGGGAAGACCTAAAATAAAAATTACCAGAATCAACTTCCAGTGAGTTTTTCACAAAGGACGACTCAAGCAATAATAAAGCTTATGAATTGAAGACGGAGGCATGGAGCGAGTTATCAGCAGGGAAGAGGCCATCAAGTTTGACGTTGGTGAAGAACTAAAATATCTTGAACAAGACGGATCTCATTTGAAAGAAAAATTCATATCCATCTCATTGGTAGTTTTAGTTTTGCAAATTTCTCAGTAGATTGTTGGATATCTTGGGTTGGAGTAGAGGGAGAAGGAAGTTTTTCTCCTCTGGAAGCGCGTAGGAAAAAGAAAGAAGAAGAGTATAAAAATAAAAATGAAGTGCCACATCAGTCCAATAAAGAATAAAAAGAGTCTTTTTTTTATTCCTTTTCCAGAGCGCAATTCTCTATTCAGCCTCCCACTGGAATTGAGAAAAGAGGAAAAATTCCTCCATTTCGTCCCTCAATTCCAACTGACCTTTTTGCTGTTCGGCAAGAATAAACCATCAATTCCATTCAATTCTCCTATTCCAACCTTGCCGAACAGGCCCAATGTGCCTCAGCGATGAGCCCACCGGGCTTTCAAGGGAAAAGAATTCATGGGACAGTTTCTACACAATTTGCCTCAGCGACATCAAATTAGTTGATAGAATCTGAGATTCAAATGGGTTATATTATGATTGGAACTTATCGCTACCCGCTGGGCTTTCAAGAGAGTTTGGTGAAGCTCAGGGGTGTCCATCGTTCGGTTCAGTTCGGTTTGATTTAGACAAACTAAAGTTATAATTTAGTTTCAAAAATAGAACCGAACTGAATCGAATTAGCATTGCAACCGAACCGAATTGAACCAAACAAAGTTTTATTTCGGTTTGTTCGGTTCAAACCCAAATATATTAATTTTTTTTATTTAAAACAATTGTTGGTAATAAACTGAAGTATATTAAGAAATAAACTGAGATATTAAGAAATAAACTAAGATATTAAGAAATAAACCGAAGTATTTAAAAAAATTGATTAAGAAATAAACCGGGACGGTCCGGACCAAATTCATAATATATAAAAGTTCGGTCAGTTCGGTTATTTCGGTTTTGAAAATTTCCAAACCGAATTTATAATTCTGTTTTAAAAAACAAACCAATCCGAACCGTTTGGTCCAAACTTTTTCGGTTCAGTTCAAAATCGACTAAATCGGACCCAATGAACACTCTTAGTGAGGCTATCATCTTGTGAAACAAGGAAACTATCTTCTTTTGTTCAATCGCTTTAATTCTAATATGAATTAGATTTGGAAGAAAGGGAGATAACACAGTTGGTTAGGAAAAAAATTTTAGAATTATTAATTATCTAAAGTTCGAGAGTTCAATTCTCTGTCACGACTTCATAGTCTCTGCGAATAAAAAAAAATATGAATTTGATTTGATGTTTCTAAGATATTCTAAGGATTTTCTTTTTTATCAACCCAAAATTGGTTTGATGGACTTTTCCAAATTAACTTGGTAGCGCTACAATGTCTTTTTTTTTTTAAAAAAAAAAGGACTTTTCAACTGCCTTACTATTAAATTCGCACTAATAAATTTGATAGAAGCGAATTCATTAATCAAATAGTGAATTAGAAACTAAAACAATCATGATGTCTAAATACATAGTTGTAAATCTGACATACATCGAATCTTGATGCAATTGTATCAAGTTGGAATTAATTTGATAATGGTATTCTTTTTTTTTTTTTGTTATTATTCTTTATTTCTCCGGATCCTTTATTATTTACTAAAGTCATAACACACTTCGCAATGGATACTCTCTGCTATCAATCATTTTTGGTCAAGAAACCTCTTTTACAATTTTCAAAAGATAAAGAAATCTTCCAAATATTAAGAACAAAAATTCTGCTTAGGAAACTCTGAAAATATATATAAAAAAAAAAATTGAAATCGCAAGTCCTCAAGGACCTTTTCAATTTCCTGTCAAACCCCCAGAGCTAGCTAAGGGCTATTCTTTATAAATTGTCAGCGTACCAACAGTATCGAAGTTGGTCTTGTCAGTTGAAAAAGAAAAAGTATAAATTCCAGAATTGAGGACTAGGAATTAACATTTTGCATTGAGGCCACAAGTCAGAGGACGCAGATATTTAATTTGCAATTTTTTTTTTAATCTGTGTTTGGTTTTAGAACCAGGAGATTTCCTCAATAGAAAAATTGTCACAGTATAAATTCAAACCAAGCTGGGATAGTAATATTTTTTTTGTCGTTCTAGATACATCTTAGCTGACTACGACTTGTACAATGTTTTCATTTTTTTCTTTCACAATTGAATATGTCATTAATATAAATTTCTTGTTCACAATTGATGCCAATTTATACATTTATTTAAGAATCGTTTATGTCATCATTGCAAATTTCTTGTTCAAATTAGGTGGGAACTGGAAGTGATGTTGATTTAGTCAATATTTGCAAATTAATTAACATTAGCTAATTTTACGATCGAATATTATTTGATAATATATATGTAGGAATTGTCTTAGAGTGAGTCACAATTTGCTATATATTAATCATCTGTTGAATAATATTAGTCTCAACAATTTTTTACATAATTTATCACATAAAGTGTTCCAGAAATACTATGTTCTATCACGATGACTCGTAGAGTGAGATCCAAACCGTCCGTTTTAATATGACATGACTTTTAAAAAGTTCCGTTAATCTAAGGTGGATCTGTAAGAAATTTGACTCGGCTTGAAACTAATTATATCTCGTTCGGTACCATACCGAATACGAGTCTGTATCAACTCAGATATCTGAGGTGCAATTTACGAAAATGAACGGTCCATATTAATTTCAGCCGGATCAAATTTAATCCGGTGTCTATAAAAATTACGAGGGGTCCACTTAAAAAGAGGAGAGTTCAAATGCACTCAAATTTCTATGCTTCTATTTACTCATAATTTTTTATCTTCATTTTCAAAGTCCAAACAATTAATCCGAACCGATCAACATGATCTTTATAATAAAATATACTTGGAGACCATTGTTTTAGTGTCCATTATTATTGAGAATTTTATAAAATTATATCTTATTTATCACTCAAAATATTCTTACAAACTCTCTAACTAATATTACAACTCTACTCTTTATTTATCTAACTTTCAAGAATACATCTCTACTAATAATTATCCTATATCCCAAACTACTGCAATATTATATATTGATTTCTCTCTTGCTCTATCTTTCTTGTTTTGTTTGGATAGATCAAAATGAAGAACAAGACATTCTATTTATACTTGTAATAGAAACATCTAGATCCTATCTAAATATTAACAATTTTAGAACTTTCTTAATCATTTTAGTATGAATTTTGAGTTGGACCAATAGCGTTGCCATTCTCAATAACTACATTGATAATAGTTTATTTTCATATGATTTCATCATCACCATTGATATGCTCAAGGATAAATAGTCAAATTAAGACAATAATAGTTACCAAGACATTATAATTACCTTCCGGCTAGGGACTAGACGAGACAAATTTGAAACTCATATGAAAAAAATTATTTGTTATAATAACAAAAATATTAAATTGTTCGGTGATTTTACCTCCAACTTTACTTAAAAAAAGATACATACGAAGCAGCATCTACCAAACTTCTCAGTTGGAAAAAAGAAAAAAGTGTATGTAAAAGGTCCCAAAAAATTCGAATTCATATCACCTAACTACATAAGGTAACAAACTATTTATGTTTAGATCCAAATCGTCCGATTTGAATCTACTAAATATTAAAGGAGCTCAGGGCGTTTTATTCGGACCGAATTAGTTCAAATTTTGATAAAACAGTCTGAATCTAAATAGAAATATCATAGAATATAGACTCGAAAAATACTAAGGGTAAATGGATTAGTTTTCTATCAACTTAAAGTTGGTTTGAGGGACTTTTCAACTGTCTAACTGTTAAATTCACATTAATAAATTTGATAGAAGCGAATTTGTCTTTCTTATTTTTTAATTCTCGCAACTTGTAGATGCAATTTTTTTTTGTAAATTAAAAGCCTGGTCGAGATAAGGAATATATTTTTAAGATAAAAATGGACAACAGTTTTTTATGCTCTAAATTTTGTCAGAAACTGAGGATTAAAATTGAAAAAGAAATGTATAAATTCCAAAGTTGGACGAGGAGTTGACATTTTGTATTGACGACGGATATATTCATTTTGTATGATCTCTGTTTTCAAATTTTTTTTTATGTGCCATCATTGGATACACATTTTAACAAAATAGATTTTGATTCATGCAACATACGAATTATATGTACGTAGTATTATTTTAATTTTATTGTCTATCCACTGCATGAACTAAAATTTTGCTATATTTTTCTTTATTTCTTTGTGCTTTGTTCTGAAATTTTGCTATATTTTTCTTTCTTTTTTTGTGCTTGGTTTTAGAACCAGGAGAATTTTCTCTGCAATTATCGAAGTACAAAGTCAAACCAAGCTGAGAATTTCAAATTTTGTTGTTCTAGATACATCTTAGTTGACTACGACTTGTCCAATTTTTTCATTGGCAGTTTGGCACTATTAAAAGCAAAGATATTTCACAATATAATAAATATAGACGAGAGTTCAAGCCTTGATCCTGATTGATCCCGAAGAATTATTAATGTCACAATTGGGCATTACTTAAATGCAAATTGCGTGGGAATTGGTGCTGATTTAGTCCATACTTGTAAATTAATTAACATTAGCTAATTTTACGGTTGAATATTATATTACTTGACAATATGTTCGGTAGGAACTGACGCCATTGAGCTAATTTATCACGCGCAGCGCAGGAAGTGTTCGACAAGCACTTTGTTTTGGGAGGGGACTCCATCGCCATGGGTCATGCTGTCATGCAAGGCTCCCCACATGGCTCACGTAGATAGTAGATGTGACTTGTTCATACACAAAATAAAATAAACTTAATTATGCACTATTATATTTTTTTTTTTCAGATGCCCTTCTCAGGCCTCCAGTAAGAGTGGAACAGAGAAAAAGAATTAAAAAGATATTTTATTTTTGTCGAACAAGAAAAAAGTTAATAGAATTGAGAAACTAAAAATAGTGAAATTGAGTTTGAACTTTTACGGTCAAATTTTTATTTTTTTTTCATTTTGGTCCCTTCTTTATATCACTATGAGCCAATTTCTTATTTCATGAAAAATGTGGAAAAACAGAATCGACTTTTTTCAAGAGATATATTTATCTCATATCACCATATCAGTTAACATAATTTTTGAGTTTATATTCGAACTGTTTAATCTGTTTTGATATAAATATTAAAGAGGCTCAGTACATTTCGTCTCAAAAAGAATTAATCTAAATTTTAATCAATGAACATAATCGAAACTCAAATATCTTGTTAACTCATAGGATATATGGTCTCCTTTTTCCAAAGAGATGTAGATTAGGGGTGTCAATGAAAACCGTTTACTCATTTATCCTATCCGTATCGTATTACGGGTATGGGTAAGAATTTTTTTCCGTTAGCTTATTGGGTATGAGTATGGGTAAAGATTTTTTTCGTTAGCTAAACAGGTATGGGTACGGGTAAAGGCTATTTCGTACCCATTGGGTAACGGGTAATTATGTAAAATAAATTACATATAGATATGTAAATATTATATTCAATTTATTAAATTTTATGTTTCTCATATCATTGTATCAACATTAATTCATGAGAAAATATATGCATTTTGGTGTAAGATGAATATAATATTAAACATATTAATTTTTTATTTGAATATTTTATTATTTAATTAACGAATTGAATTTTGAATTTGTTAGAAGAGATATTTGAATTTTTTGTTTTTTTTTTCTTTATAAAAAAGTTATTAGTTAGAATTGATTGCATATTTGTATTTTGATTTTTATATTAGTAATTGTGATTGCATATGTATGACATGATGAGTTTTGATAGTATATTTGTAAAAATAATAAAACCATTATATTAGTGTTATTCGTTATTCACCTGCTACTGTTTCGTTACCCACTAATCTTAACGGGTACGGGTACGGGTAGGGTAGGGTAAGACAAATTCTTAACGGGTAAGGGTAGGGTATGGGTAAGGTCAACTCTTAGTGGGTATGGGTATGAAAATGCTTTCACCCTACCCGTATCGTACCCATTGACACCCCTAATGTAGATGTTATTCGACATGAAGAATAGTCTTGTTATGATTTATTTTTTAAATTTTATTTTAGGGTACGTTTGGATCGTGCAAGGATTAGTGTAAGAATAACGATTTTTGAATTAGTGGTTGAAAATAGTGTTAATCCAAGTAATTTGAGAATAACGCTAAGTTCGAACTATTCGGGTTAATAAAAATCGATAGAGGAATGAATAAAATAATGATTAAATTAATATAATATTTAAACTAATATTATATTACAATTGAGATTTAAACTAATATTATATTACATCTAATATTTAAACTAATATTATATTACATTTAAACCAATATTTTTAATACTAATTTAATATTTTATTTAATATTAATCTAATTTAATCTGATATTATATTTATTTAATACTAATCTTATTTTTAAACTAATATTATATTACATTTAATATTTAACATTTAAACTAATATTATCTGTAATTAATATTATATGGTACTTAATATTTAAACTAATATTATATTATATTTAATCTAACATTTTATTTAATGCTTATCAAATATTTAAAGTAATATTATATTAAATTTTAAAATTAAACTAATATTATATTATATTTAATATTTACATGACTACAATAAGATATTTAATCTAGCATTTTATTTAATATTATCTAATTTGATGTTATATTTATTTAATACTAATCTAATATAATGTTACATTTATTTAATACTAATAATTTTTTTTATTTAATACTAATTTAATAGAAGAATCAAATATTTTATTAATATAACTAACCCCACTATATCTATTCTTACTAATACACCATTTTTATGGGTTAGTAGAATATAGCTATTCTTGAGCTAACCCAATTTGTTAATTTGTGTTTGGATCACCGAAGTTTAAAAAATAATGGAGCTAATTTTATTTTTGGATGATCCCAATTCCCAATGCACCCTTAGTGTTCACCACCATTGATATATATACAGTACTACAGCAGGGGTAAAGCCAGACTTTCGAATCATAGGGGTTAAACATATAAAAATTTTCTGCGGAGTCAGATTTTCAAATTATAGGGGTCAATCATATAAAAATTTTCGCAGAATCATTTTTACCATTTCATGATATTTTATTGTCAAATATAACAAAATTACATATTAGTAAAAAGAAATTAAAAATGGTGGTCAATTGACTCCCATAGAAGCTTATTAAATCCGCCTCTACACTGAAGGATAAAATAGTCAAATCAAGACAATAAATTACCAACATTAACAAGTTAAGAAAAATAAGTTTGAGAATTAGAGAAGAGAGAGAATGTTCGACATTAACAAGTTAAGAAAAATAAGTTTGAGAATTAGAGAAGAGAGAGAATGTTCGAATGCAATTCGATGCGATGTATTCCACCTGAAATTATAATCTTAGTTAAGGTTGACATAGTATTGAGTAATACATGTAATATGACATTACTAGTATTAATATAGATATTAACGTAGAGAATATGTAAATATAATAACAAATACAAATATTTGTACCGTAACGAAAGTATAACAATTAGGAGAAGCAAAAATAACAATAGACCATGTTTATTTGCATTATCAATTAAATGCATTGAGTTCTGATTTTAAAGCTAGCAGAATCATACACATATTCAGGGAAGGAGCCAGACTTTCAGACTATGGGAGTCAAATATAAATTTGAGTCAAGTATATAAAAATTTTTTACTATGAATGGAGGTTAATTTCACCTTATTCATAATATTTTAGTTTAAATTATATTTAAAATAAAGTATAAATAAAAAAAATTATAAATGAATGGAGTCAATTGATCCATTCATTGTATGTAGTTCCCTCTGCACATATCACGTAAATTTGGAGGAAGAGATGATTACTATTTTGCCCTTTTCAAAATAACAATTAAGGGATTAAAAACCATTCGGCAAGGGGGTGCCATACGCGTATTGATGACAGTATATTATAATTCGTTAAGAATAATTCTGTTGGAATCATGTTACATATATGGTTGATGTATGTTCAACGAATAGCGGTGGTGGTGGGGAGGGGATTGAGTGATGAGCGATTTGTGTTTCGGATCCTCTCCAATCGTAATCAAACCATTAAGAGGATGCATGTACTATATTAAAAATCTGAACTGTTCTTCCAAGATCGAACAGCCAATATAAAGTCAGATGTTTACTATTAAAAAGAAGTTGCACCACCAAAATTACTGTACAGTAGTACACGAACCATTGGGTAGCCGGTCCAAAGATATTTAAAGTAGAGGATGATGGGATTCTTGGCGGTGGGGCGGTTGGTTGGTGCTTCCATTAATCATCTGATATTAATTGGAATCTATCAGATACGGAACTCGTATGTCAGTTCTATTTGACAATAAAAAAAGCATAATTCCACAAGAAGATGATTAATGCCCGGCATCTAGGTTCGGATCCTGTCCATATATCGCAGGGAATCAAAGCAGATAAAATCGGATCTGAAGTCTGAACATATTACATAGGATAGGAGCCGTGTATATGTGTGGAATCTGTCCCCACCTAGGCACTACGCATAAACAGTTGGAAACACCTTTCCTAAATTTGGTTGCCAAACACCACAGACTTTTTGGTACCAATAAATCATAATTTTTCGACATTTAATACCCCATCTTCATTTTTCAAAATTAGTAATTTACTACCACTATGTCTGTAGCTTGGGTCAGTTCATTTGTATGGATAGTAAAATGCAGTTTTGTTCATGCATGTGGAAGGTCACTGCATACCGCATATGCAGTATGTGGCTGCATATACGGAATTTCATGCGGACTTATATATGCAGATTTTAAATTATATATTAATTTATTTCCACTCAAAACATGCAATATATTCCCATTATAATCATTCAAACAATAAATTCACACATATGCGGACATATGTGGCCTAATATGCGGACATCTGTGCCAAAATGGCTATCCACATCAAATTTTTGCTTGTGCAGAGAGATGTATTTCGGTGCCATCATTTTTTTTTGTTTGTGGTCTCTGATTTGACACAAGGTAAGAAATGATATGTATGCAGTGAATTAATATTGTGTTTTCTTTATAGGATTCAAATCAAGTAGGATTCTGCTTTTTCAAATTTAACTATTAAATTTTTTTTTTCAACATAGATGAATGATTTGGTTTGAAAAAACAGGACTCTGTTTGCCTATTTGGCAAGCAGCAGAGTCAGTTCTTTTCTTATAATACATGCTGTAAATAAGTACGATTGAAAAATAATACATAAGACACAATAAATACATAATTATTGATTAATCGTTAATTAAAAGGTTATTCCGTAGTATTACAGAAACAATCTTTATTTGCCATAAATATTTTCTAGACAAAAAGAATATGGTTTTCAGTACTTATATATATTTTTTTTATAAAAACCATATGAATCAAATCGTTGATTTGGTAAATTTTTATTTACTATTTATAGTTTATAAAAAAAAATCCCGGCATAAGCCTCACCATATACTGGGCTCGCTCTTTTTTGTTTTATCATTTAATATAATTCGATACTTCGATTCAACGCCTGTTATTAGACAAAAGTTTTCTGGATTATTTTATGGAAAGGAGAAAAAGACGTGACTTGAAATAAAAGGGCAACTACTTTTGAATATTTCCGCGAGAAAAGAGCCATGGAACAAGTACTTTCTGAACACCATACTCCATGCATTAATGAATATCACAAGAATACAATATGAATCGGTGAAGGCGATTTCTTCCTTCACGAATTACTACGAGTCAATAACAAGCAGCTGGTCAAGTAACACGTATCCTCTGCATTAAGTCAAAAGGAATCTTTTGAGTTGATATATCTCAACCGTCCGATTTTAAACGGAGTCAATCCGATCGTCTAATTTTAACACAGGAATTTTTTTAGTGCGGATCTAGTCTGCACGAATATAAAGCAAATCTAATGGTTGAGATTCATTTAACTCAAAAGATTCTCTTTTGAGTTAATGCAGAGGATACGCGTTCCCTGATCAAGTCCACTGTCCACTGGGATTCGCGTCCTCTGAGATATCTCAAACTTTGCGTGAATTTATGGAATCTCTTAATCGTTAAAATAAGTTCTACACGAATCTCAATGCTCAAGTAATACTGCCCCCCTACGTTGCCCCGAATAGGCACCGGACACGTCGGTCACGCAAAAATTGAGATATCTGAGAGGATACGCACTCACATGGCTCTCGTCAATAAGCACCTGTCAATGTCTGGTTTTAATGCTTATCTCGTACTTTATGTCTGTCTATATCCTCTTCAAATGGATGATTTTTGCCACAAAATAGTGAGATTTTTTTATAAACCATAAATAAAAAAATAAATTTTAGGAAAACAACATGATTGACCGGAGTTTTTCAAAAACCACAAATACCGAGTTTTAAACTCGGTCTGGACCAAAATCAATGACTCTCCCCTAGGACCGAAATCCTAAACTCGGTCTGGACCGAAATTTGATTATTTTATTGAAAATTTTATTGGGGACCGAGTTCTAAACTACATTTGATAAACATATTTAGTTTGCATAATTCAAGATCCATTGATATTTATTTTATTTGCAGGTATGATGAGTATATGCATTGGTTTTTCCATAACAGCATGCTGTCTATCTATCTAAATCAGAACAACGATCAAATTCTGAGCAAGTTAGTGCCAGAACTAGAAGGAGATGTAGGAGATCTCGGGTTTGTCTCAGATGCCATCCGTCAAGCTCGTTTGGTGAGTCTTTTTTCTTTTCTTTTTAATATATCATTTTATTTAACTACACAAACTATCTTATAAAAATATCATTTTATTGTAGAGATTCCGCCTTACGAAAATGACCTCAAGAGGAATTAGTTTAGTAAAGATGCCTGGTTAGATGGCTTACGGACTGATGTTGCTTGAAAATAGTCGCGATCTTCTACAAGATCTTGGACATATCTCACTATTCAATATGTTGCTCGAGAAGGCGGGACTTCCATCTGATATTAGGTGTATCAATATCAACAATGATTATCCAGATCAATTTCCGAGGGATCCAGATGTTGTGCTTCCTCAAACGACTGCCGAAGACCTTATGTCCGGACTTTATCACTCGCTTGAAAATATTTTAATAGACGGGCACAGCATAAGAGACGATGGTCAATTTTCAGGAGCAGGGCCGTCAGGAGCGAGGTTGTCAAGAACGGGGCCGATTCCACGGCAGAGAAGGTCACCCAACAGATTCAGTCACTCGAAATTTCCACTTCCTAGGGGCAGAGAAGCCGCACCATAAAGTGTGTTTTGTTTGAATTTTATTATGTGATGACGTTATGTGTATGTTATGTTTCATTTTTTTATTTTCTTTCTTTCAATTGATTCGGATCTTCTTTTTAGTAACATATGCAATATATTATACATGTTATGCAATATATTTTCTTACTTTAAAAAAAAAAAAACAATTTCAAAATAAATGTTTTTAGGTAACATATGCAATATATTATACATGTTATTCAAACATTAGTACAAACATCCATATAAATTATTAGTACAAACATCCATACAAACATCCATACAAACAATTTCTTAATTCGGTCTTCGTATGTTTGCAACACGATGCCCACACGGATGGCTACACAGCTGCACCTAACAATTGCACCTAAAAAAACTATAAATAAATTGAGACCGAGTTTAAAACTCGGTCCATAAAAGAGAGACCGAGTTTAAAACTCGGTATTTGTGGTTTTTGAAAATATGAGGCCAATCATGTTGTTTTGCTAAAATTTATTTTTTTATTTATGGTTTATAAAAAAAACTCCAAAATAGTTATCCAGAATAGTTCGGAGTCAACCCAGAGTCTAATTGGATCCGAATTCTTATGTTAATTTAACAGTTTGATTAAAATTTCGAATAAATTCGATTTAATTTAAAATTTTACATAATTTCTTTAATATTTGTGTCAAAGTTAATTTGTTGGTTCAAATTTATACTATCCGTAATAGTCTAGACCCAACCCATAGTTTAACTATATATTTTTTTTAAATAACTTAAATTTTGAGAATATATTAAAACTGTTTGAATTTTTTTTCGAATTAATTTATAAATTTTCAGAATTTTTAACACTCGGATCAAAATAGATCATATGATCTGAATTTAAACTCAAAATTAGATTCAACATTTGAGTCACTTGACAAATCTGAACTCGATCTAACTAGGGGCTAATAGGGACCAGTATCCTCTGCGAAGTTTTTACCTGTGGAGTTATGCGGATCTAATCAGACGGCTCATATTTATTTTCAGTCGGTAAGTGCTCAGAATGATGGAGGGACAGTATTAATTTTACTTTAAAATTAGTGCTAAAATCTTATTTGGTCCGTCTCATCAAAATGAACGGACCAGATTAAAAGTACGACACAACTCCGCAGTTAAAAACTCCGCAGAGGATGTGAATTTGGGCTAATTGGTTGACGCAAGGATTCCATTAAATATTACGGAGATAACCAACATACATCTAATCTTGGTACCGTGGTCCGCCGTAACGCCGTTCAACTATATAATATATAGTAGGAGGTTTTATGTACCTAAACAGTTGGTGAATATTCAGGGTGGTATTAGGCTATTAGCTCCCTCACTTCTGTTAAATTTGAATTTTTGACCGTTCGATTAAGTGAACGGCGTTAGTTGAAAATCGGATGCTGGAGCGCGCTTTAGGTTTCCACGTTAATTTCCTTTTCTCTTTAGTTTTACTTTAAAAACAAGCTGCTACATTTAACAAGTTATACGGTTATTTGTTTGATGTTGATCTGATTAGCCGTATTAAAAAGTGATTTATACACGGTTTAAGTGGAAAAAATTATAACTTAATTTTAATACATTTATTTTTATCTTTTTTAAACTTTTTGACTTATAATAAACTAAATATTTTTTTTTTTTATAAATTTCGCACTATTTTTTTACATTCATCCCCAAATATGAAAACAGAAATGGAATCAGGTGAAATTCATAATTGCGTATATTATATTTTGACACTTAATTATATCCACGAGATAATATAAATCTCATATGTAACTAGGAGTGAAAACGATATGGATAATATTTAAATTTTATCCAAATACAAATTTTTATTTGAAAATTTAAATGTGAATATCTGATATTCGAATATCCGTGTGATAAAGATTCTGATATAATTTTACGTTTGAATTATCGATATTCAAATAATAAATAACGAGATATATAACATATATTATGAAAATTTTATATTATTTATCATTCTAATTAAATAAATATTATAAATATTATAAATTTTATTATTTTTTAATATTTTTATATTATTTTAATAAATATTCAATCTGATTCGTATGTGTCGGCTCGTATCTGTATCTGAAAATCCCCTGACATAGCGCGTATGAAATTAACAAGTTGGGGAAATAATTTTCCAAGTATGCGAGTAAAGACTGTTTGACTGATTGTATAATTCTACCTTCGTGGCGAAACACTAATTGTACGGTTCTACCTTATTGCCTTGGGATTTGTTCTTGCCAAAAAGGGACCATTTCTAATCTCCTCTTTATAAGAAGTCTTCCTCTCTTCTCCAAAAGGGAAACTCTGAGAGAGAGCTCGAGATTGAAAGAGTGAACAATGGTGGAGCACTTGTTGGGTCTGTTGAGGGTGAAGGTGATAAAAGGCATAAACCTCGCCGTAAGAGATGTATGCAGCAGCGATCCTTACGTTATTTTGAAGATGGGCAACAAGGTTTATTTTTTTTATTTTTTTATTTTCAGTTCTGTTTTTCTCGTTCAAGTTTTGAGGCTTTGAGCTTATTTTCTTGTGCCTCTCTAGCATAAATTTTAATTTTAATCGTCTTGATTTGGGGAGGAAAGTGGCTAGGTATCCATGCTCTTTGGATTGATCATAGCCGATCCAAAGCGCTCCCTAGCCGTACGATTTAGTGATTTCAGAACCTCAAAACCAAAGAGACAGGTTTCTAGAAAATGGAGATGTCCAGTGGTTCTTCTTCTTTGCAATCGAGCTGCGGTTTTTTCAAAGCGCAATTTTATTTTGTTGTCCTTCGATCACCTCTCTTTTGTGCCATGTTATCTGCCACTTTTTTTTTTTTAGGTTAATGCATGCGTTAATAACTTGTCTCCAGCCATGAATTGAGAGGTGCTATGTAGTTTTCTTTTTCTTTTCTACCCCCTTATTTTACTTTCGATCACTTGACTTTGACTTTGGTCTGATCCGCTACTCGCAAGGCTCTCCGTTTCTAAAGAGGCTGATTTTGGGAAATTTTTATAAATAACGATTCATATTCCATAAAAAAAAAATATATTTTACCGAAGAACCCTGTTCTTACAAAAAGATATATTTGAAGTATTTTTCAAAACACCAAACCTTTTTTGTGTCTTGTCTAAATCCTTCCAGAAAAAATAACAATATGTTGCAACTAGTGAATTGTAAACGTTCCGTGCTCCGCTGTATTCGGAGTCAATGCCATTCCGTGCTGTGCCGTGTCGTATTGTGTTCGTCAGACAGGTAGCCGTGTCGTGCTCAGAAAGACCAGGACCGAGCACAACACATCTACCAACACAGCACGGCTAAGCACTCCGTGCCGGACCGTGCCCACCCTGGTCACCCCTCTTTCCTCTTTGCCTCGTCCCTACCTGCATTTGCTATTGCTCCCAACTTCCCAAGGCCTCAGCCCCTAGCCCACAACCTCACCCCAGCAGCACATCCCCAAGGCCCCACCTCTGGCCCGCCTTCTCTTCTTCCTTTCCCCTATCCTCTGCCTTTTTCTTTCTCTGCTTGTTTTCTCGAGTTCTACAATCGGGTGCAAAAGAAGAAAAACAATAATACTAAATTTTAATCATTTCTGTTTAGTTCTTGTAACAAGAAAAATATTATTAATTATGAATTTTCACCCTTTATTACCTTAGTTCCAAAATTTTCTTATAAACAGATCCCCTCTTTGTTGAAACGTGTTTAGCTGTGTTTGTGCTAGAAGTATTCTTAGATATGCCATGCTGAAATTCACTGAAATGAACACAACTCTCCGTACAATACGGCACGGACACTCTTAATTTCATCTATGAGAATGGAAAACAAATTGCTCTGTGCTTGCTCCTTTTGAATTAAAGGAGAGCATATTATAATTCTTGTTTTTTTGTCTTTTTTAATCTGGGTATTAGTTGGCTTATATTTAAGTCAGATTCCGGAGGCTTTACCGCACATTGGTTAGTTAGGAGCTCCTCCTGATGCAATCCATTAAAATATATTATGGAAAGTTAAGCTCTTGGCTGAGTGGAGTCAGTTATCAGTATAGATGAAAATGACACTAAAGAAAGGTGCAACAAAAGTATAGGAAATGACACTAACAAAGCATCCGATTAGGGCTCCATGATTGGGTAGTGATTATGTTTTGAGTGGGAACTTCATAAGAAATTTGATAGATGCTACCTCAGAAAGAGATAGAGCAGTTGCTGGTGCTAATTTTCCCTGCTAGTGTATTGCTTGTGCTAATTATCTGATCGGACTCAGCAGTCCCAACGCCATCTCTCAGATCCTATCAGTATGGCAATATCATGGACACAATTAGGGGTCCCAAGCAAGTTCATCTGCATAATTTAGAGCAGCTGTACTGTAATCCCCTTGACCCAAAGCAAATAAACTAGTAGAAACTTTCAGTACCAATTACCACATATGCACCAGTGGGTTGTTCAAGCAGCCTGTTCTAATTTGTTGAGGGACTTCTGGCCAAGCAGTCCTTATCTGATGGTTCAAACTGGACTTATTTAACTGGTACTAAAGGGAGTGTGGATGGTTCAGTTTTGTACTCTTCTTCTGGGTTTTCTATCCTGATATTATAATGCCTTCTTTTTATATTTTTACAGAAACTGAAGACAAAAGTGATAAAGAAAAATACAAATCCAGTGTGGAATGAGGAGTTGACGCTTTCAATCGAGGATCCAAATATTCCTATTAGTGTTGTAAGTTGTCCTTATTAATCTTTTATATTCTGTAGTCATTTCACTATTTATTATTTTTTAGGGGTTGAAGCCTAAATGTGCACTCAATCAAAGCTCTCATATTTCAGCCCAAACTTGTTTTATTGCCTTTGCAGCTGAGCTCAGTACCTTTTCGGCCATAAATTCAAAATTCTGTTCACTTGTTTTGGTCCAATCGCAATGTCGAGGTTATGTAAACTGTATAATAATAATAATTAATTGACGTCAAGTCACATTTGTGAAACTTTGTTCATGGATGCAATATCGCAGTGAAGGACTTAATTGCACAATTGAAGCAAATGTGGGACAAATTACAATTTGGTACTCAGTTAGACAGTTACCTCATTATAGTGGTACTATGGTAATAATAACTAACACAACAACAAGCAACCGGATTACATAAACATTGATGTGAAATACTGAGAAAATTTGTCTTGTTAATAATTTCTCATGTTAATATGTCCAGAATGTGTACGACAAGGACTTTCTCAGCAGGGACGACAGTATGGGCCATGCAGAGTTCGATATCCGCACATTTATTGAGGTTGTGAAGCGCGATTTGTCGAATGTTCCAAATGGCACTGTGGTCCAGAAGATCACCCCAAGCCGCCAGAATTGTCTGGCTGAAGAGAGCGCCATCTATAAGGCTGAGGGGACGGTCATGCAAGACATGGCTCTTCGTCTCAAGGACGTTGAGTGTGGTGAGATCGAGCTGAGATTGACATGGGGCACGATCCCAGGCGCCAGGGGTTTAGAGCGTTTCTAGAAAAAAAAAAAGGTTGGAAAATGGTATGTCATGTTTGATTTTGCAAGCGTGCCTTGAGAGGGCTGGTATTAGACTATTAGTATGGACTTATCCCTTTGTGTATATAAATTTGGAATTAAGACGAGATGGGGGTATTTAGATTCTGTGATATGCATCGTTTGATTTCCCAGGACATGATATGAGCTTAATTTATGCACATCTTGCTGTAATTTTGCGGTGTTAAGATGTATCACATGGAGGCTTGACCCTCATTTTTTCATTAAAAGAAATACATAGGACTCCAAATCTCCGATGAAACATATTGGGTCTGATAGCGTAGGGCTGACCCGTTCCTATGAAATTAAACATGTCGAGGACGCAATTGGGAACTCCAAATCAGCTTATTTTTTTTTTTTTTGACAAAAAAAGGACTCTTTTTTTCTTTTATCTGGATCGTTTAAAATTCATCGTACGGTTTTAGTTATTTTCTATTTTCAAATTAATTTAATCTATTAAAATAATTCAAATTTAATTGAAACTGTATGATAGATTTTGAAGATGTAGATGGAAGAAAAATCATTTTCTCAACAAAATAAACAGATTTTGATCCCGCAATTGGGCATTACGGATCACAGCTACCTGAGGGGCAATAGTTAAATCCAGACCTTTTTTTTTTAACTTGCACAAATCTCAAAACGTACTTTTTGTAAGTATCGAATTAAGTTTAATCCGACTGAAATTAATCAAGGTCATTCGTTTTTTAAATTGCAATACCTGGCGGATACGGACTCCGCAATTGCTGCTGGGCACAAATTTCTAAGAGAATAATTTGCGAGAAGGGATCTTTTTTCAAAACCATGAATAATAAAAAGGAAATAACAAACCAACTTAATTGGTTTTATTTTTAGGAAAACCATAAGTATCAACCAGTTATTTTGGCACGCAATTTTTGTTGTTGTTGGGCCGAACAACTTATTTGTCACGGGTTGATTTCACATATTTGCCACATAAAATTGATTTATGATATGTACCAGATATACTGTTCGGTCTATTATTTTCTTTTTGTTAATTTCCGAAAATGAATGGATAAATTTACAATTTAAATATTTTAAAAGAAATATCAAACAAAATAGATAAAATATTATTGGAAGTACATCTTAATTGTATATTTTATCTATTTTGTTTGATGTTCATTTTAGAATGTTCAAATTATAAGTTTCTCAATCTATTTTAAGAAATTACAAAAAAAAAAAAGTTGTGTGGAAACAACCTATTCGGCACATAATTTCAAGTAATAAATTTTACTAAAGGTCACACGCAAGGTCACACGGATATAGTTGAAAATCTGTGAAATTGAGGCGTGCCAAATAGCTAGGGGTGTCATTGAGTACGATACAAGTAGGCTGGAAGTATTTTCATATATAATACTCATATCCACTAAGAATTGACTTTACCTATACTCTCTACCTTTACCTATTAAGAATTGACCTTATCCTATCCTACTCTTATCCGTTAAAATTATTGGGTAACGAAATAATAGCAGGTGAATAACGAATAATACAAATATAATAATTAATTTTATTCAAGATTCTAAATAGCAATTATAGCGGCGTAGCGAGGAGACGAAAAAAAAAACTATAGCGAATAGCGGAGATATAGCGAAAGCTTTCCCACATAACGTTTTTTTCTTTTTAAAAATTATATTTTATATTTCTATTAATAATAAACATTATCTATGTAAAATCTCATAGAGTAACAAAAATACCAAATTGATTAAGAAGCTCTAATATTCATATTGAACCAAAACAAAGTCCAAATTGTCATTCAAAATATCCCTAATTCTATAACTCATAAACTATCGATAATATTAAGTATCATTTTACTATATATTCAAATACAAAATTCTTTAGATTAGTCAGATCGAGACACAAAGCCCATTTAAATTGAAAAAAAAATTAGAAAAATAAGTCCATGTAGCATAGCGGACCGCTATTCCGCTACATGCTACGCGCTATAGCGAACCGCTATTACCGCTATAGCGGTCGTAGCTCGATTAGCGCAGTTTTACTCCGTAGCTTAGCTTATGAGGTCCAAAACCGCTATAGCTAGCTATTTAGAACACTGATTTTATTATATTTTACGAATATAACATCAAAACTCATTCATTTCACACATATGCAATCACATTACTAATAAAAAAACAAAAACAAAAACTAATATGTAATCAATTCCAACAAAATTATTTTTTTATAAAGTAAGAGAATTTAAAAACATAAATATTTCTTCGAACAAATTCAATATTTAACTAAATAACAAAATATGTAAATAAAAGTATTATGATTAACATTTTTCTTATAGCAAAAATTATATAGTAAATAACAAAAGAACATAACATATTATTGCTAAAATATTGTTATATTTCACATATTATTGCTCAAATATTATTATATGAAATATAACGCAAATAAATATGAACATCACTAATTATTAATAAAAAATTATATATAATTTTATTTTACATAATTAACCTATAAGTAGCACGAAATAGCCTTTTCTCATACTCTTATCCGTTTAGTTAACGAAAAAAGTCTTTATCCATACCCATACCTAATTAGCTAACAAAAAAAACTTACCTATATTTGTCTTATCGAATTCGGTTTATCAAATACTGAGTAAACGGTAGAAAAGTATCATTGATACCCTACAAACAGCTAATTCGGCTTCGCAAAAAAAAAATGATGTTCAATGGTAGAGAAGGAAATACGTGACACGCCGTGACCATACGTGACGTGACGTGTCGTGACGTAAATTAGTCATGTCATTTTAATATATTTTAATTTAAATTGTTGAAAATTTAGAAAAATGATATGAAAAATTCTTTATAAGTAAATAATGTTGTAAAGATTATTTTTCTTAGGAAAGGTTGCTGGGCATCTGACATTCAAATTACAAATATTTATCAGACTAAATTAGAGAAAATAAAAATCAGTACTATTAGTACCAGTATTAACTGAATCTACACTAAAAGAAAAATATGAATACTCTATGCATACTAAAAAAGTTTGATACTCTATGTTTCATACCGTAACGTGACGTGACTGATTTGTGTGATGTAACGTGTAATTTTCGTTCAAATGCAGTTATGTCACGCAACACGCGAGTCACATCACGTAATCGACACACGTGACGTGACGTTCCGTAACATAACTAGTCACGCTATGATAAATTTTCTTTACTCAATGGACATGTTGGTTCTTATAATTTTTTTTAAAATCTAAACCAATCGAGTTGGTTTGTTATGTTTATCTATTTATAACTATAAAATAAATTAGAGTAAAGACAACTAATGCCGGGACTGAATTCTCTGTTCCTCGAGGGAGCAGGATTTTTATGCTCTTGAGTCACTGAAATGTGAGTCACATCAAAACTAAAAATTAATATTTAAATTTATAAATTCGTCCGGATCCACTTGTCAGTTTCATTGGAGACAGAAAAATCCTGCCTCCGGAAGGAGCAGAAAAATCCTGCCCCGTAATCTGTGTCCAATAATGCCACGTTAGTGGCGATACACTTTTTTTTTTTTTTTTAAGAAAAGTGGCGAAACACTAACTACGGTTCTGCTTTATTGCCTCGGTCTATGTGCTTGCCAATAATGTCGGGGAACTCATGTACTATAAGAAGTCTTCTTCTGTTCTTCAAAAGGGGAACTCTGAGAGACAGCTCGAGATTGAAAGAGAGAATAATGGGGGAGCACTTGTTGGGTCTGTTGAAGGTGAAGGTGAGAAAAGGCGTAAACCTCGCCGTGAAAGATGTATCCAGCAGCGATCCTTACGTTGTTTTGCGCATGGGGCAAAAGGTTTTTTAAGTTTTTTTTTTAAATCTTTTCTTTCTTTGAGTTCTCTTTTTCTTTCAAGAGCGAGGCTTTGAGCTTATTTTCTTGTGCCTCTCTATTTAAATTTTAATTTTGATCGTTTTGATTTCGGGAGGGATGTGGCTCTTTGGACCGATCACAATCGATCCAAAGCGATCCCAGCCGTCCGATTTAGTGATTTCAGAATCTTACGGCCAAAGAGGCAGGTTTCTAGAAAATGGAGATGCCCAGTGATTTCTTCTTCTTTGCAATCGAGCTATTTATTTTATTTTATTTTTTTGTAAAAAAGAGAGACTAAAATGTCCGTTGAGTGAGCCTATGGTGCTATGCATAGCACGGATGGATGGGTCCGTACTACGGTTAAATATTTTTATTTTTAAAATTCTGACGGTCGATTTGAACCGTTCAACATGATTTATATATGAATATATACTTGCCGATTAAATTTTATATTTTTTTCAAATTTTTTTTTCTATTTTTTTAGATAAGTAGAAAATCACTTGATCCGAAAATTCTTGACCATTCAAAAATAGTGATTTTCTACCTATCTAAAAAATAATAAAAAAATTCGTAAAAATATAAAATTTGGTCAGCAAGTACATATTCATATGAAAATCATATTGAACGGTTCGGATCGACTGTTAGAATTTTGAAATTAAAAATATTGAACCGTAGTATGTACCCATCCGTGCTATGCATAGTTCCATAGACTCACTCATGTCCGTTTCATTATCATGAAACCTGTTAACTTACATCTGTTCTATACTTCTATTGCCTAATAGCGCCTATAAGATGCATTGTTCTTACATGAAGAGATCCAGGACCCTTCTTCTTTTACTACAAAATTAAGTATTTTTCAGAACACCAAACCATTCAACCTTTTTTTGTGACTTTCCTAAATCCTTACAAAAGAATAGCAATTTGTTGCAAATTTGGGAACCTGTCGATATTTTTGTGCTCTTTCTGCTGGAAATAATAAACTTAATTAATTGGTCAATTAGTTAGGGTGAATGTATTTAGATTTTCTAGATAGATTAAATATTTAGGTTTTCTAGAGTCGTATTGAATTTTGCAATTCATGCACTTGCTATTTGTGTCATGTTTAATGACATTTATGGTTTTAGATTATCTAAAGAGTACTATGTAGCTTATAAATTGAGATGTTGTCATTTGTAAAAGAGTAAGAAAGTAAGATAATATTGATAATAGAAGTTAATTTTTTGTCACATAGTGTTCTCTCTTTCAGGACTAAAATATTTTAAGTTTGCCTTAAATATTTAAATTGATCCTAAGCCTTTCTGCTATTATCCTGTTCCAAGCATGCACCTTCCAATTTCATCGAAGGCAATGGAAAACAAAATTGTTCTCTACTTGCTCCTTTTTAATTAAGGAGAGTTACTGCTAGATGAACCTCTATTAAAATCTTGCAGGATGCATCAGTGTGGTCTCTGGTCGGACACCGCTGTACTGGTAAAGATATTGACCAAGTAGTTTTTGCTATGTGCAGCGCACGAGTCATATGCAGCACTGTTTTGGCCCTATTGTCCGCGTGCTGCATGAAGCAAAAACTGATCTGTCAATATATTTACAGCAGCAGAACCCCATCTTTCAGATCTTATCTGATATGGCAATATCATGGACACAATTGGGGGTCCCAAGTAAGCAAGCTTTAGATCAGACAGTCTGAAGCTTGCATACTAGCTAGAGAGCTGCCCATATTGTCGGATTTTGAAATTGACGAGGCTATATATAATAAAATATATACTGAGATATCCAATTGAGTCTGCATAACTTAAAGCAGTTGATCCGTAATCCCCTTAACCTTGATCGAAAAAACTAGTAGAAGTTTTCAATACCAGATATGCAGCCAAGCAGTTCTTATCTGATGGTTCACACCGAACTTATTTAACTGGTACTAAAGGAAGTGTGGTTGGTTAGTTTGTTCAAACTTCAAAGTGCATTTCGATCTGTTTGTTGGCTTGTAATCTTCTTCTGGGTTTTCTATCCTGACATTGTAATGACCTCTTTTTATTTTTTTACAGAAACTGAAGACAAAAGTGATAAAGAAAAATACAAATCCAGTGTGGGATGAGGAGTTAACGCTTTCTATTGAGGATCCAAATATTCCTATCCGTGTTGTAAGTTTTTCTAATATTTTATACTCTGTAGTCATTTCTAATATTTATTAATTCTTACGGGTTAAAGCCTAAATGTGTACTCAATCAAAGCTCTCATACTAAGTTTTGGCCCAAACTTGTATTATGGCCTTTGCAGCTGAGATCAGTACTTATTTGGCCTCAAATTCAAAATTCTGTTCACTTGTTTTGGTCAAGTCACATTTGTGGAACATCGATGCAATGTCGCATTGAAGGACTTAATTGCACAATTGAAGCAAATGTGGGACAAATTACAATTTGGTAGTCATTTACCTCATTACAGTGATACTATGGTAATGGACCTAATGATGATTAACCACACAACAAGAAACCAGATTACAAAAACATTGATGTCACTTATATGAGTAAATCTATCTTATTAATAATTTCTTATGTTAATATATATATCCAGAATGTGTACGACGAGGACTTACTCAGCAGGGACGACAGTATGGGCCATGCAGAGATCGATATCCGCACGTTCATTGAGGTCGTGAAACGCGATTTGTCGAATGTTCCAAATGGCACCGTGATCCAGAAAATCACCCCAAGCCCCCAAAACTGTCTGGCTGAAGAGAGCGGCATCTATAAGGCTGAGGGAACGGTCATGCAAGACTTGACTCTTCGTCTCAAGGATGTCCAGTGTGGCGAGATTGTGCTGAGGTTGACATGGGGCACGATCCCAGGTGCCAGGGGTTTAGAGCGTTTCTAGAAAAAAAAAAGTTGGCAAATGAGTTGTGTTCGGGGGCGGATCTACGTATAGCCCAGGGGTGCTTAGCCACCTGATGATTTCAAATATTTTAATAATGTATGTTGAAATTTAATTGTATTTTTATATTTCTTAAAGTTTTTATATAATTCAACCTCCCTAATAAATTATCACACGTATGAATTCCAATTCGTTATTGTAAAGAATTGGAGTCAAGTTCTGGCCAGGTACATGCATTTTAAATTTTTAGTCCTCCCTATCTAAATTTTCTAGTTCTGTGTCTGGTTGTATTTATTTTCACAAGTGTGGTTGTATTTATTTTCACAAGTGTGCTTTGAGATGGTTGGTTGTTATATATGTATCGTTTGATTTACCAAGACATGATATGAGCTTAATACATGCACATCTTGCAGTAATTTTGGTAAGTGCGAGTGCATTGGCTATCTATGGAGTCATGCTTGCAAAGTTTTAAGATTTATAACATTGAAACCTCACCGACTCGTCAGTCACAAGGAAATAAGAAATGAGATGAGGTTTGTCTAGCACGTGTTGGTTATATCTTATATGAAATAAATGATGGGGAATCTGGGGTCCATTTTTTTGGTTCTCTAACAATTAGCGTCCGTTTCATCAAATTCAGTGGTTCCACTATTATATACTTTTGAAAAAGGGGGGAGTTTAGGTGTAGAATAATTTCCTCGTACGTAATACAAATACTCTCATGTAACCTAAAATTATTTAATTTTGATGTCCACCATAGGCCTCCAAAATCCATGTAATTTTCATCCGTGTACAGTGATTAGGCAAGCGGCCCATCTTTTAACAGAGATCGGCTCTCAGGTGAGTTTACTTGCATTGTACGATTTGGGCCTTAATTTATATTCCTACAACATGTGAGATTTTAGCCTTGAATTGTGGTGTAGGCCCAACTTCTGAGTTCTGACCCCAAGCATGTCTATTTCCTTATAGTTCAATGTATATATGGTCGTGAATAAGGGTTGGTGCGGATACCACTTTTTTTTTCTAAAAAAATACATCTCTTTTAAAAGTATGAACGACATCTTAATAAAATTACATGAGTAGAATTATAGTGTTCCTAGGTTCATCAAATCTCTTTAAGAACTCAACTCTAAAATTTATCGAATTTGCTTCAAACGATAAACTCAAACCGTTGAAATTCTTCTACCTTATGAGTGATGCGTCTACATGCAAAAAATTTCAAATTTCAAATTAATTTTGTATAGAGTCAAGTGGTCAAAAGTCGTCCAAAAATGAATGCATTAAAATCAAGGTTCTAAATAGCGCGTTATAGTGCCGCTATAGCATTTTTGGACCATAAAAGCTATGACGCTATCAGCGCTATAGCGGCGCTATTTCGCGCTATAGCGGCGCTATTTCGCGCTATAGCGGCGCTATTTGGGTATAGCGCAGTTTTTTTTAACCATTCCGCAATTACGCGATAAATGTTATTTAAACCTTTGATTAAAATTAATTTATAAACCTTCTAATTTTGACAATTTGACTTTATATTAAATTAATTCGAACTTTAAAATTTTCACATGATGAGGCATCACTCATAAGATAGAAGGATTTCAACGGTTTGAATTCATTGTTTGAAGTAAATTCAATAAATTTTAGAGTTGAGTTAAGAAAGAAATTTAGTGAACTTAAGAACACCTTAGTTTTACTCAAATTACACTATCTGGAATTAATAAATGTCATTTGGTATGTTGAAATCAAGTGCATGGTGGATGTTGAGATGCATATTTAGTGTAGTTGGTCAAGGGAATAAATACTTTTGTTTGCCAGATGATTTTCGATCGAATATTTAATTTAAAGATTTTGATCCTAAATCTCGTTCTTAAAGAGCCGATGGATGTGTGGTTGAAGGCGTTTTGCAATTATTTTGGATAATTACCATATTGCTAACGATAATGGAACTAATTAATGGGATTTGGCAAAATGTTGAACCATAAGATTTCTCGAGGCATGAAAGGTGTAGCACACTTGGTTAGAATTTTTTTCTTAAGATTTTTGGTAAGATGTAGCACAATTGGTTAGATTTTTTTTTTTAAAAATTTTTGGTTATTCAAACATTGAGAGTTTAATTTCTCCTTACAACTTCACAGTTTTTGTGAATATTTTAAAAAAAAAAAAAAAATATCCCTAAGGCATACATTGCGTCCTTTTGTGAAGAATTCACATAAAAACAATTTATAAGAATATGAAGAGACAAATCTGAATGTTAAGCATCTCAGGATAGACTGGCATATGCCTTGCATTAATTTTCTTCATCAAAAGAGATTAAATTTAGACCTCACAAACACCATCTCCAGAGCTTATATCTCCACCACGCTCCAATCCTCATCTCGCTCTCTATCTCTCTCAAACTCTCAACCTACATATATTTTGAACCTCACAGCTACCATGCATAATGCCTTATTGGGAGCATCCAGACGACCAAAAAATAAAATCAAGAGAGATATTTCCATTGGTTGATGAGTAACACGTGAGACTATAAATGATTTTTCAAATGCGTTATTTTATTAATTGCGTTAGATTTCAGTCAAGAAAACGACTCTTATGGCCATTAGTCTCTCTCACTGCTGTTCTCACTAGAAATTCTCCCTATTATTAATTGGTTAAAATATAATAAAGTGTTAATTTAACTATTGAAATATTATCTCATGGACAATATCATCTAAAGTAAAGTATGTTTTGTACTGCTAAACTCATTTTGGACTATAGAAAAATATTAAAGAAGTTTGTGAGAAGCATTGAAGTTATTAATATGAGAACAGAAACAAACGTAAAATGTTGATATCTATTCCATAGCATCAGTGTGTACTATTCAAAAAGAGAAGGGACAAGTCATGCATGCAAGATATTTCGTGAGAATGCATAGCTCAAAAATCATTTAAAGTTACCTACAGTTAATTCCAAACCAAATTAAGAAGCAATGGCAACTGCTAGCTCATCTCCTTCAGCTCCAACTCTCTCCCACAACTCTAAAAGAACCTCTCTCCTTTCTTCTCTTTCTTACATTGCATTCAAGAACCAACACAAACCAAACCTATTCACCAAATCTAGTCACAAAGCATTCACCCAGAAACCAAGAACCAGCCAGCTTGAATCCATTGGAACCACAGCCTCAGATGAATATGGTAATGCAAAAAAGAAAAACTTGTTCCAGTATTGTATGTACTAATAGACAACATCCATGTTCTAATGTTATTTTCATTAATAGGTGACATTATTCGGCGATTGCAAAATGGTTCTGATGTACGTGGCGTGGCAATGGACGGGGAGCCAGGTCGAACAGTGGATCTGACACCACAGGCTGCACAAGTGATTGCTGAGAGCTTTGGTGAATGGGTGACAGAGCGAGTAATTAGGGATAAAAAGGATGGAGGTGGTGACATGGCAGCGGGGTCCCGGGTCCATGTGTCACTTGGGAGGGATCCAAGATTGTCTGGTCACCGGTTGGCAACAGGGATTTTTTCTGGTCTAGCGAAGGCAGGTTGTGTGGTGGTTGACATGGGGCTGGCTACTACACCGGCTTGCTTCATGAGTACTGTGCTAACACCATTCAACTATGATGCTTCAATCATGGTAGAAAACTAGAAATCATGTTTGACATTTTAAGTAATTTATGACTATACGACTAATTTTTTTTTTTTAAATGTTCTGACCAAGTTCAAGAAAGATATGCTGAGATCAATAAGAAAAACAAAAAAAAAATGGATATTGATGGCAATTTGGTATATTTCAATTCGAGTGACTAATTAAAGTTATATCTATTGCATTGGTCATGCTATCAGAATTTATCTAAATTATGACTTGACAAGTGAGGTTTGTGCTCCAAATTCAGTTATTGTTTTCTCATTTTGAGATCTGTTCATCACCAGTTTAATGAGGAGCTAGGGATATAATATATCATACCACAAAACATGTTATCTTACATAGATCACCATGAATTAAAATGTAGATGACGGCTTCACACTTGCCATACACAAGAAATGGGTTAAAGTTCTTCACAAGGCAAGGCGGGTTACGTTCAACTGACGTGCAAGAGATATGCGAAAGAGCTGCAAAAAAGTATGTTGCAAGAAAATTGGGAATTGGAGTTACTGGGATGCCTCCAACAGTGACAAGGGTTGATTTCATCAGTGCCTATGCAGAGCACCTACGAAATATTATCATAGAAAGGATAGCCCATCCAACACAATATCAAACCCCTCTCAAGGGCTTTAAGGTAGACCCCCCCCCCAACCAAAAAAAAAAATGGAACTTACTGTGTCGTATCGATGCCTGTTATGCAGGTGATAGTCAATGCTGGAAACGGTTCTGCCGGTTTCTTTACCTGGGCTGTGCTGGAAAAGCTGGGAGCTGACACGACTGGAAGTCTTCACCTGCAGCCAGATGGCATGTTTCCAAACCACACACCAAACCCAGAGGATCCTAAGGCAATGGCAATAACACGTGAATCAGTGCTAGCTAATGAGGCCGACCTTGGCGTGGTTTTTGATACTGATGTTGACCGCAGTGGTGTCGTTGATAGAACTGGGGTTGCCATCAATGGAGATAGGTTGATCGCTCTGATGTCAGCAATTGTACTAAGAGAGCACCCAGGTACATGTTTACTAGTATTGATGGTTGACTGTTGGAACTGGTAATATATTCGTGTTGGGATTACCAGTGATTAGCAGATTTTTTTTTTTGGAGTAAAGGTTGGAGGTCAAGCCACCCAACTATTTACTATCTACAAAGGATCTCTATCAGGGTTTCGAACCTGTGACCTCCCAAACAGAGAGCATTACCTTTGTCACTAAACCAGAGGCTGGTTCTCATTAGCAGCACAATTTTCAACAATGGCCAAATGATACAAAGAATCCAATATCAGAAAGGCAAACAAAAATGCCAACACCGATCATATTAGAAACCCAAATATTACAGAAATATGGATAGTCTTAGACAGATGACCAGATTGATATATAATTGTGTCCAAATCAAGGCCTGAAAAATGATTATTGTAGGAATGATTGACAAGTATCATCAATCAAGAAAATAAAACAGCAGGATTATGTGACATCCACAAATGAAACACAAAAGGTTGTACAGAAAAAGATACAACTTTCAACCTATAAATATATATGGCTGATGCTCCTCATGTTTAAATGTTATAACAAATAAGCACATAACTGAGTCAAATTGGCACATTAAACAGGCACTACAATTGTGACGGATGCAAGAGCCAGCGTTGGGCTGACAGAGTTCATCACAGCAAGGGGAGGCAATCACTGCCTATACAGAGTTGGCTACCGAAATGTTATTGACAAAGGAGTACATCTCAACAGAGATGGTGTGGAGACCCACCTCATGATGGAGACCACCGGCCATGGTGCTCTTAAAGAGAACTACTTCCTAGATGATGGTTAGTCATTTTCTCAAATGGTGATGCAAATGATAAATTTAGGACAGACATCAATAATTTGATTAGATTTTATAATTACAAACACAGCTGTAACTATAACTTGATTATCTACTGGTAAAACCGTTCACAGGAGCATACATGGTGGTGAAGATTATCATAGAGATGGTGCGCATGAAACTTTCAGGAAATGATGAAGGAATTGGTACATTGATTAGGGATCTTAAAGAGCCAGCTGATTCAGTTGAACTCAGATTGAACATAGTGACTCCACCGAGATATGCAAAAGATAAAGGTAGGGAAGCAGTGCAGACTCTGAAGGAATACATTCAGGTATATTTTTGTCATTGGACATTTTCAGTATGGTATAAATTTTTCAATAATTATATATTATCCTTCTATATCCCAAGAAAACTCTGTATTACATTTATATTAGGATGGTAAACTTAATGGATGGGAGCTTGATGAGTGTGGTGATTGCTGGGTAAGTGAGGGATGCCTTGTAGACACAAATGAGACACCAGCTGATATTGACGCCTATATGTACAGGTATGTCAGTAAACTTACTATATGCATATCATTTTTAGTTCTTCTAAAGACTATTGTTTTTCTACCTCTGAGAATGGCTTGTATAAAAAAGACATTAACTAAAATGAGATGAAATGCCAGAACTTCTCTCTATTGTGAAATTAACACAGTACGGCCTTTGTTGAACACCGCACAATTAGTCAGGTCTACATTATCCGGAAGTAAATGGCCACAGTTCAATCCATTGGAAATACAGGTTTTTATTGTACAAATGAGTGTTAGTTTAGTCTTTGTGGGAAATTCTATGAGCACAGATTAAGTAGGCTATAATATTAAGAAAACATAATACTGGTGGACTTCACATTCCATTGATCTCCAGGTTAACCTTCTAGTTATTAATGCATGTTTGTAAAATAAAATTATTATTCAGGGCTAAGATTTCTGATGATGCACATGGGAAGCATGGTTGGATACACATCCGACAAAGTGTTCATAACCCGAATATAGCACTCAATATGCAATCTTCAGTCATAGGTGGTTGCCAATCGATTGCAAAAGTTCTTCTAGACAGGTAAATAGTTTATTTTCAGAGGGTATCAATGCAATTTACTTTATAACCGAAGTTTAATCTCCTAAACAATACTAAACTTTTGCATCTTTTTTTCTTTCAGCTTTTTACTTCCAAGTGGAGTACAGGAGTACGCTGACATCTCTCAAGTTGAAAAATTTGCAAACAAATGATCTTTATACACTTGTAGATATATTCCAAAAATAGAAGGATTAATAGAATATAATGAAATACCCATGTATATAGATCGCATCTTGTAGTTAAGAAATGTGAATAGTGTAGTTCGTGAATAATGCTGACACTAAAGGTCACAATTTATTCTTCTAGCTTTACGATTGTTTTCTTTTGATTTGAATTTAAAACTTTCGACCAATGAAATATTTGTTTCATGCCAGGACTGGCTTCAATAAATTCATAATATAGAAAAAATAAGAAAAATCGAGGGGCATTTTTGGAACATCAACATTTTGTTTTATATACTATATTCAAGCTGACATCAAGCAAAAACAAATTAGGTTGGCCCAAAAATACTACAATTTCAACACCTTGTAACTTCCTGAAATCTAATATCTATGTTACAAACTAAATAAACTAATTTAATTCACTCAAATTCCAACAACTCAAGTTGCATGCCGTATAGGACGACAAGAGAAGTCAACAAAATTACCAAGATAGTAAATATAGCCACAGATTTACATGGATTGATTTGTCTCTGCATCAAAGCAACCCCCTCCTTTTGTCCCTCCTTGGAAGCGGCATTTGCATTATCCAGCTCAAGACTAGGACATGTGAAATAGCCAAATGCAAGCCCCGATAGAGTTGCTCCGAGATGTGACCTTCAGAGCGAACAAAAAAAATCATCATAAAAATAACACGAAATAACTTCATTTTAAATCAACATACCTTTTCATATAAACTTTATATTTTTTGGTATAATTGGAGGATGGTTTTGAGGAGAAGGAGGGCAAGTGTCGATGGGGCTAATAAAGATGATTAAATTAAGAATTATCTGAGGGAAAAGAGTAGGAGGAGGGCAAAATTGATTGCGCTAATAATGCACAAAATGAGACTAGAATTATTCCATGCCCAAAATTTCTAGAATTACTCAATTGAAAAGTGTAATTTTGTAACAGAGGATGACTAACCAGTTATCTATTGGTCCAAAGAAACTTAAAATGAAGCTTAGAACAGTAACAAGAACAGCTCTCTGAAACATAGTCTCCAATACATCTTTTGATGTTGCCTCCTTATTTTGTACTTGATACACAAGCCATGCACCAATAATAGCAAACAAGGGACCCTGTTTACGAGAAACAAAGAATTAACACAATAAATACCAGGTACAAGTGTTTCAATTTGGGTAGTATAGAGATATGCTGATCTGAGTACTCTAGGTTTTGGATAACGTTTTTGTGATATGGCCATGTGTATGTTTCTGTGTAGAAATCACTAAGTTCAAAACATCTAACAATTAAAAAAATTTGCAACCAGCCCAATCAGCCTTTATACCAGTCAGTCAGTATGGCGTATGATCTTAAAAGGTACTGATATCATTTAAATAATAAAATTAGCACAACAAATTAAAATGAATACAAAGAAATTAAATAGAATTAGCACCACAATTTGGTGCCGGCATGTAAAGTAATGATACCAAATTTGACTGATACAACATCTACATCCAAAAAGCCATATCAGAACATTTAATAGTCAAAATTTGTAACTTACAGTGCCACAAACAGTTAATTCAGGAGTGTGAAGAAAGCTCGTGAAGTTGCCACATATCCCTCCTAGTAGGTAGATAAGAAAGAAGGTTACTGGACCATATGCTCGGCAAACGCGGGGCCCAAATGTCAGCAGCCCCCAGCATCCAAGCACCACATGAAAGAATCCTGAGTGCTGTTCATCCAATCAAAAAATCATGACATCTCCCTTTTAGTTGGAATTCAGAAATTCTTGGTAAGTGGTTTTGTACAGATAATATGGTATTTACAAAGAGGAAAGGAATCTTTGCCATGGGCATTTAAAGTGGGATTAGTATGGGTACTAGCTAAGCATATGCTTGTAATATGTACTGCATGTATGGTCAGTGTTTCAGCCTGTTTAGTAACATCAACTAATTCAATACTTGGTTCCTGTTGGAACTCAGTAATAATAAAATATCACTTTGTCATTTTTCTTTTAAATAATTTGGAAGGAAGGACCTGAAACCTACTTAAGTGCTTCTCCTTTTCACTTGTGATTTTCACATTTATATTTTAGAAACTTATTAGTAGCAAAGGAAACTAAAAAAAAATATTTATTTCCCCAACACGAGAATAAATTAAAAATTACCAGAAACATAGGAGTAAGGAGTCTCCACCACTCTCCAAGAAGAATTAATTTATTGACCTTTGCACCATAGAAAAAGGGTAGCGAGACATACTCAAGGTCGTTATCCCTTATCGGGCTTGCTGTCTCAAATAACAGAACCGCAATATTTATCGCCACCAACACATTTCTACACACAAAAAAATACATTAGTAGGCTCAGTAACTCCAAGAAATACACATTGAAATACAGAAGACTTACATCAAGCAGAAATCAGAATCTTCACTTTCACTTTGTACACTCTTAAATTTCTCTTCATTGAAAAGAAATGTGACGTCACTCCTGTTGTCTGTGTTTTCAAACCGCATGGATCGTTTTGCATCTGCAACCAAATTGCTAATTTGATGGTACTTCTCAGCAGCAGAATCTATTATCCCAATTTTATCTTTTCCAATTGCCCTCTCACTTTTTGATATGCTGAGATTGAGTTTCTTGAAATAATCATCTAATTGCTTCAGCTGCCTATCTTTGCTATCTTCCTCAGCTTGAGATGAATCTCCTTTGTATGCAAACCTCGAGATGGAAGCTCTTCTACTGACATATTTCGTGTTCTGACATGGCAACTGTTTAGTCTGATGTGATTGGCCCAATTTAGTAGCAGGAGAAACCAACCTCATCATCAATCTGAAACCAGAAATTAGAAAATTGTTCAACAAGAGTAAAAATTCTATGAAAAACTTATAAAAGACCATTGCTCAACACTTACATAACTTGCTTTGCCTTCCTTTACAACAACAAAAATGATTAATTAGGAACAACAGAGGCAATTGTAGTAAGCGACACATGAGTGTACTTGGGTTTGCCCCGCATTAATGAGTTCGGTTCGCTTATTAAAACATAAAATCGAAGAAGAAAGCGACTATCTGCACAGAAATTGATTAACAGCGAACCTGTAGCGAAGGCAGCCAGGCACAGAGTCGTAGATGTGGCAGGGCCTTATCTGGAGGGGATCCAATGGGGTTGCTCCAATGGATGCTTGTAGGCCCACCGGGCCGAAGACTCCCAACCCCAGGTTGTGGTGCTGATCAAAGAGGGAAGCGTAGCTGTGGCTGTGGCTGTCATGGCTGATTTTCAGTAAAGATTTTACTGCTTGTTATTGTTTAGTATTGTTTAACTTTATCTTTTTTTTTTCGGGTATTTCATGTATACCCCTCAAAAACTTTGAAAATACGTATTTTTCCCTATATATATCATATTGATCCTTCTAAATTAAAAAAAAAATCACAAATTAACTCATTTTATTGTCTTCTCTATTAAAACTCACTTCAAATTTATAAAATGTCTATTTTATCTTTTATTAAAAAAAATATGTTGCATGTTTCAGAAAAATATCAGTCTTCTATTTGGTCGGATTTTGAGAAAAATGAGTAATTTTCTCCTTTTGACGCATACACACTGACATTTAGATATATACTCATGTAAGCGTCAAAAATAGAAAAAAAAACTCATTTGCTGTTGAAAATTGACAAATTACAAGACTAACATTTTTTGAAATATTCTACATATTATTATTATTTTTCTTAATAAAAGGTAAAATGGGTGCTTTATAAATTTAGAATGATTTATTAATAGAAAGACTATAAAATGAGTAAATTTTTGAGTTTTTGAAATTTAGAAGGATAAATATAATATTATAAATTTTAGAGAGGTAAATACGTAATATCAAAGTTTTTCAGAGGTTTAAATGAAAGTCCCCTTTTTTGTTATTATTATTATTATTTTTTACAATTTCACGGTGCTTATCCGTTAATAAGCAACCTATGGTCCACAATCCATATTCAAGTAACTGCAACGTGGGTCCGCGCCTGCAACAAGAATTGGGATTCCCCTAAGGTACCTGACAGTCAATCCTGACCAAAGCAAATTAGAAACGGACGGTTCGGCATCGTTCTTTTAACTTGGCATGAATCTCAAAGCACAAGTAATACTAGTCCAGCTCTATTCCCGAATAGACACTGTTTTTGAGTTAACCTAGATCGTCCGTTTCAATTTGCTTGAGTCAACTACCCGGAAGGATTCGGATTTGTGCAACAAGGAGAAATTTTTTTTTTCCTATAGAAATTAATAAAAAGAAAGAGAGTAATACATTATGTTTTTTATTAGTAGAAAAATCAGTAAAAATTCTATCGGTTTCAATTTTTTTTATAATTTAATTTATAGATAGATGGAATTCTTATATTACATCTCTAATCAAATATAAAAAAGTTTTAAAAAAAGTAGATGAAACTTATCTATTACATATAAATTTTACATATAAATTTTAAGATACTTTATCTATTTTCTTAAAATATTTTATATTTTACTAGAAAAAGATAAAAATAGAAAATAGAAAATTGGTTTGAATATGTAGGAGTTCTACCGATCCAAACTTTTGAATTAATAAAATCGGTAGAATTCCTACCGATATTTCTACAAATTAAAAATTTCATGTACTCATTTTATTTCTCTCTCTTTTTTTTTTATTAATATCTATATAAATAATTTTGTGCAATAAGTGGTCTGTGTTATAATTTAATTTTCTGATAGAGTTTATAAGTTTTGAATTCAATTTTCAATTCATACGAAAATCAGGTCTGAGTGTTAGATTTTCCGAATTTTTAATCAGATATAAGACATAGAAAATTATAGATAGATCTTGTGAGGAAAAAAACACGAGATTGAGAAATATGAAAGATTTAGCATTGTTCTCATGTCAAATAAAATGACGAACAAGTCGAACTTTGTGCAAACAATACAAAATTTTTAGGAAAAATTAGTTATTTGTCACTTCAAAACTTTCAAATCTGAAAAATATCATCACAAAACTATAAATCTAAAAAATGCCACTCTAAACTTAGTTAATTCTTAAATTTGCCACAAATACACAATTTTTATACTTTTTTTTATTAAAAATTAACTGAAAAATACAGTTTTGAGATACGAATGATGAGGGGTCTGAGGGGTATATAGGAAAATACGTATCTCAAAACTGTGTTTTTCAATTAATTTTTAATGAAAAAAAGTATAAAAATTATGTATTTGTGGCAAATTGAAGAATTAACTTAAATTTAGAGTGACATTTTTCATATTTATAGTTTTGTGATGACATTTTTCAGATTTGAATGTTTTGAAGCGGCAAATAACCAATTTTCCCAAATCTTTATGCCAAAGCTGTCAAAGATTTAGCTAATTTTATTATTTAAATGTCTATTATTAGTCAAACTTTTTGCAAACAATATATTTCGCGTTATTTTAACTTTGTTCTAATACGATAAAGGTTTTGATATGCATTAAAGCTAACAAAAGCAATGATTCCGCTTTTGTCAAGAATTTTTCATTGTTGATGGCTACATAGTCATAGATTATATAAAACGTAACCATAAGTTGAAATTTATTTAAAATTTAGTATCATCTGACACCAATATCCGTATATAATCAATAATTCATGCCCCCATAAAAAAAATATTGAGCTTATTCTACTTGTTGATTTCATCATCCTATTGCGATGGCATAATATAAGACTTTTAATTTAAGATTTTTAATTTTCCGCAAACAGGTTTTGAGTTTTTAAAGTTTATTTAAGCCGTGCTATGAATTATAAAATATTACGAGATAACCTTATTAGCCACCCTTAGGCCATATGAGCATATCTAAAACTAAAACGCTGATCTGATGGGTATGTTTGGATGCATCAAGAATAAGCTATTTTTGGAATTAGGCTATTCGATGTTTGGTTAGTTTAGAATAGCTAGAATAGTGAATCAAATTTTTTGAAGAGGAGGGATCCACTTACACTATTTTTTGGTGACACCGAATTATACCCTACATTGTTAAAGTTCAAATAGTCGATCCAAACCGTTCAACATGATTGATATATTAAAATTTGGTTTCAGATCAAATTTTACATTTTTTTTGAATTTTTTTACTATTTATTAAGATGGGTACAAAAATTCAATAGTCTGAAAGCAACGATTTTGTAAAATACTTAATAAATAGTAAAAAAAATTCAAAAAAAATATAAATTTTGGTCTCCAAGCACATTTTAATATGGAAATTATGTTGAATGGTTTTGATGGACTGTTTGGACTTTAAAAACTTTAAAAATGAATGATGTAATTTGGTGTCACTAAAAAATAGTGTAAATTAATCCTTCTTCTTTTTTGAATTAGGCTATTTGTAGATTTGACTGTTCTAATAAGACAAACAATTGTTATTTTTGAATTGGCTATTCTACTTATTTTTATTTTGCAACTAAACATACACAGAGTGCACAGCATGCATGCATCCATATTGGTACCGATCCGAAATGTAATTTAAATTAAGATCTTAGATTACGGTTACAATGCTACAAGTTACATTGCGATTACAAACGGTTAATTAATGTTTGATAAATCAATTATCTCTTGAAATGACAAATTAAATAGAATAATAAAAGAATAAGAAAGTTCTTCATAATGACCATAAATCCAATTAAAAAAGGAGTCAAATTAATTCAATTACATTACATCAGTCCGACTCCAGTGGTCATTGCCATAACCAAAGATGCCACGATCATATCACCGACTGTCATTGACATATATAAAGTCATTTAAAAGATAGCTATCCATCCCTAAAAATTTAGTCATATATGTTAAAATTTAATTTAATTTAATTTTTTTTGAAACATTTTATATTGTCCAATCTCCTCATAAAACATTAAAAATTATATAAAAATTTGTAATATTTCAACTATGAGATAGTATAATGAAAGAATATAATTATGTACTTAAATATTTTAGTCCTGGTAGCTCAAAAACTGATCGAAAGATCGGAAAACCTAACACAACATACAACAGAACACTATGGCACCCTGCGGGTAGTGACAGTGCCGCATGCGGGGTCGCTTGCGGGTAAAGTCTATGTTGCATGTGGTAGTGACAGTGTCGCATGCGGCTTAGACTGGAGCCTGAACAGATCTTAATATTAGACTCATAGGAAAATATGAACCCTAGATAATTCCTATTACTCTACTGATCATCTGTAGTGCCACCGCATTAAACATTATTACAACTCTGGTTGTATTTTAAATTACATTAATAATTATTTTAAGAACACATCAAACCCCCAATTAACAACCAATCTGACCTAAACTAGTGAAAATTGTTATAACTTAATACATTATCTCTGTGGATCGATACTTTGATTATACTACGCGAGAGGATTGTATACTTGCAATTTGGCTCGAAAGTGGAATCAATGTTTAAAGGTATAGTCTACTATACTGAAATTTTGTGTAGTTCATTTTGAGTGCATCAGACCGTTAGATAATGTCTTAGCAGAAGTGATGCTTTCATGTACAAAATTATCAATGAAGTTATACACTGATTTTTGTTCTCTTCTTAGCTTATTTATCATGCATTATTCTTTGCTAGGGAGAAGTTGAAATATTTATAAAATTTTAAATTTCAGGATTGGGGCTAGACAATGATATGGATCCCCAATTCTGTGTCCAGCACATAATACGGAAGCTTGGGAAAGAAGAATTTACTGGTGAAAGAACGATGCTAACTCTCTATCAAAAGATAAAAAAATAATGAAAAATGAATATATAAAACAATTAAAAAATTAACTTATAAAATATATTTACTGGTGAAAGAACGATGCTAACTCTCTATCAAAAGATAAAAAGAAATGATAAAAAAATAATGAAAAATAAATATATAAAACAATTAAAAAATTAACTTATAAAATATTTATTGTTTTCATTGATTGATCATGTGCTAAATGTATTCGAAACTTTAAATTTTTTGCATGTACATGCATCACTCACAAACTACATGAATTTCAACGGTTTAGATTCGTAATTCAAAATCAATCCGATAATTTTTTGAAAATGTGTTCATCAACCTCTCTTGATGAGCACATTACACTTTAGTTTTGCTCCTAAAAGATTACATTCAAAAACATTTGTCTTTCTATAATTAAAACGGACTGCTTAATATATGAGCCACATCTGTTTATTTTTTGTACTTGTTCCTAGAAGGTCCGGATCGGTACAAGGACATAGAACTGGTAACTAGTATTAATTAATCCTTGGAAGAAATGAACTCATACCTCATGTTTGGTTGTGGCCTAAAAGATCAAATAAGAGATTTAGGCTTCGTTATTCCACCAAATGAACATTAATTGAACTGGACTAAGATGGAATAAGCCGATCTTTAGTATATAATTATATTATTAATATATAATTTTATTTCACGTCGTGGCCTAACTCTATTGATTATAATAATATATTATTAGTATATAATTATTTAATTAATATCTTATATTGTTAATATATCAAATAATAATTATAATAATATTATATAAATAGTATTTTTTATAAATAATTATTATTCATTTATAATTATATAATTAATATATTAAATAATTATTATAATAATATTATAATATATGTTATTATTATTAATATATTAATATTATATAATTAGTAACTTATTATCAATAACTATTATTAATATATCAATACATAATTAATATCTTATATTTTAATATATTATTATATAATTAATATGTTATAGTCATAATATATTAAATAATTATTATGATAATATTATAATATATTATAGTTATTATTAATATATAATATATAATATATAATATATAATTAATATGTTATATGTTTAATATATTAAATACTTATAATAATATTATAATATAGTATAGTTATTAATATATTAATATTATATAATTAATATCTCATTATCATTATTATTAATATAATTATATAAATAATATTTTATATTGTTAATATATTAAATAATTATTATACTATTATTATCTATTTAGTATCTTATTACTAATAATTATTAAAAATATATAATTATATAATTAATATCTTATACTATTAATATATTAATTTATTATTATTATTATAATAGAATAATATATTATAATTATTATTAATATATTAATATTATATAATGAGTATCTTATTATTAATATATAATTATATAATTAATGTCTTATATTGTTAACATATTAAATAGTTATTATAATAAAATTAATATATTATAGTTATTAATAATATATTAATATCAGTGTTGTAAAAAATGGCGTTGACGGCCGTTTAATCGAAAACGGCGTTAACGGCCGTTTAATCGAAAACGGCGTTAACGGCCGTTTAATCACGGCGTTAACGGCCGTTTAATCGAAAACGGCGTTAACGGCCGTTTAATCGGAAACGGCGGCTAAACCGTTACGAATACGCTTAATGGATGCTTGTTAGCGGATAAAAACGATTAATCAGCCGTTTTCCGATTAATCGGCCATTTTCCCATTTAATCGTCTGTTTATTCCTATTTTTTCCAGTGAATATTTATTTTTAACATTATTTTTTTTCTCTATGATAGTGTGTGATAATAAAGTTTATAAATCATGTATTGTAGTTTTATTTGTGCTTGAATATACATCCAATATTTTTATATATGTTTTTTTTTCTTCTTACTTACTTTGAAATTGATTAATTCTTCTATTATTTATATACCATATATTTTTCTTACTTACTGATGTAATTTTTTCAATTAGTACGACATGTTTATTTATGAAATTAAGTTATTATCATAAATTAAATTTAGTGATTTTATGTTGGAATGTTTTCTTTCTTTCAAATAATATGTTATTAGTATTTGAAAATGCTTAATTCTCAAATTTATTTTTCATTAAATAAATGTGTTACTTACACATGCAAAATACTTATGTGTTAAGAAGAAATAAGCATAGTACCATGTTACAATAATAAAACAAAATTAAATTAAGTTTATTTGATAAATTTAATAAGTTAAATAAATTATGATATATATATATATAGATGGGCTATTGTACTTCGCGAATTAAATGGTCTTTTTTACTTCAGATTTTGAACCCTCTGATGTGCTTTAAATCTCGTGCACGATTGAATTCCGGATCAGCGAAAATATTCGCCCAAAGGCACCTCTAGTTACAAAATTGTTCTCATGTAATCACTGGAGACGTCCATTCCTACTAAAACCCTTGACCCCCGTCTCTCTCTGAAATCGCTTAACCCTAAGTCTTCTCTCATCTCGCACTCTCCTCTCTCCTCTCTCCTCATTGTTGTTTCTCTGTCAGCGCACCTCTCCCACTGTCTGACCCAGTGCTCGATTCTCAGATATTGAATCGCGCCTCTCCCTTTCGTCAATCGCACCTCCTCTGAAGCTCTTCGAATCAGATAAAGGTAGGAGCTATTATTTATAGATTGATTCTCATATAAGAATTATTTGATTTACTCTATCGATTTATTTTTTCAAGAAATGCAAAGACCAAGAAATTGTTGTATTGAATAGTTTGTATTTGATTTTTGTACTTCATCTATAATTAAAGTGTTACTTGCAAGTGATTTGATTTCTGCATGTTTAATATCTTTGTTGTTGCTATGTTCTTACAAAAATAATGCATTTAAGATGCTTTTTGTTGGTTCTGTTATAAAAATATTTGCTCCATGAAGTCTGAAAATTTGTTTACTTAATGCACATAGCAATGTATAACAACAAAACAACAATTACAAAAACTTAATATTTACAAATAATTACTTAATGCACACAACAATGTATAACAACAAAACAACAATTACAAAAACTTAATATTTACAAAAACAATTTTTGGTTTAGTGATAAAGACACGTCCCCTAATGTGAGAAATCATGTGTTGAAAATCCAGATAATAAATTTTTTGTTGTTGTAATAATAAAAGTTTGAAAAGAATGTTTGGATGGCATGACTCACAATTAATACATTCCCATATTTTTTTGTTTTGCAAAACAAAATTTAGAGCCTATGGGCCTTCATTTGTTCCTAAATTATAAACTAGGGGGAATTTCATGTATGTCCCTAAAAAGTTTCAATATTACGTATTTATCCCTCTAAAATTCATAATTACATATATCTGAATTCTAAAGTGACATAACTCCACTAGTTTTATTGATGAAAAAGAAATTTTACATTCTAATTACATTCTCACTCATTACTATCACATTCATCCAACTGTATCTCAATTACCCTATCTCTAACCTCCACTTAGCTACTGATACATACTATAAAAAGTTACATCAACCACAAACGCATTGACAAAAAACATGCCAGATTTATAATATATTGCATCAGATAAATAAGCTACATCATTCAATGAGTTGCTCTCTCATTGTACATAGCAATCAACATAAAACAAACTAGCAAAATTACATGAAAACAATAAAGTACAGAAACTAGCACCGGAACAAGCGAAATAGCCTAGCAGTGTTTAGCCCAAAGCTGTGCCTCAATCAGAATTTTTTCTACTGGTATACTTGGCTGTCTTCTACCACCTCTTAAATTATCTGTACCAAAATCAATAATTGAAATTTTGTAAAGTTAAATTCAACATATTAACAGTTTAATTGTTTCACTTGCACCAATTGATGCCTTATCGTCAAAAGTTTTAGAGAGAGAAAGACCTAGTGAATTCTCAGCGCCACTGATCTAGGATCGAAGGTGAGTTCACCTGATTTCGCAAGAAGGTTATGGAGGAGAGCTTCCAGGTCAGTGCCACTATGAGATCGACATCCCCTGTGCGGAAAAGGAGAAAGCGGCAGTGAGGCGTACATAGCTAAATCGCCGGAGAAGGGTACAGAGGCGAATGCGGAGACTAGGGTTCGCTTGGGACTTGGTGATTTCACCGAAAGAGAGGAGAGCGTGGCAGGAAGGAGGGGCTTCGGGGAATCCGCAAAGACAGAGAGGGGGTGGGGGGTTGAGGGTTTTTACTTATAATGGACGCCTCCAGTCCGGAGGAGAGTTTGAAGACAAAATTCGTCACTAGAGAAGCATTTCAGCGCATTTTTTCTGCCAATCAGCGATTCAATCTATACGAGATTTAAAGCGAATCGGATGGTTCAAAATCTGAAGTAAAAAAGACCATTTACTTTGCAAAGCACCGTAGCCTATCTCTCTCTCTCTCTCTCTCTTTATATATATATATAGAGTAAGGCCACAGTACATCGCGAATTAAAAGGCCTGTTTTAATTTGCATTTGAGACCATTAGATCTCCTTCAAGATTCGTGCAGATCAATAGATGGATTAATTTGAAAATTTCGCTGGTATGAATCACTGGAGGTCTCCAATTAGTGAAGAGACGCTCTCCTCTTTCTTCCCTCTTCACGCGACCTAGCCCGCCTCTCTTCACGCAACCCAGCCAAAAAAATTCTTGCACGGCAGCGGGCGGCGACGCTCTCTCTCACCCACGATCTGACGAAATCTTAGACCAAGGCGCAACCCTTCTCTCAATGGCAGCAACAAAACCTTAGAATCTCTCCGTTCCTCTCCTATCGGCGAAACCTTCTCTCCATGGCAGCAAAACCCCAGAAATATGTGCCAACCCTCAAATTTTGGCGCCACCCGATTTTACACCTATCTCGGGTCCTAGGTAATCTATCTTCACACCCTTTTTATTTGGTTGTGGCTGTGGTTTATTTGCATCAATTGACTTTAATTGAAGTTGGAATGATCAATGGCAATCTGGACTCTAATTGTCTTCATACCAAATTTTGGAAGGGAATTATTGAGATTTATTTTATCGATTCCACCTGTTAGGAGCACCATTGCAGAATTTTTTTTATTACAGTAGACACCATTGTATTAGTAATCTCACTTGCTGGTTCTTAGATCAGAAATTTGAAATTAAGGAAAGGAATGAACAGATTGGAGGATAAATACAGTAGAAACCAACTTAGACCTGACTGGTACAGTACCAAGCCGGTACAGTAGTTCTATTTAATTACTAGTTTTTTTTTTGTGAGTAGAGGAATAATTCACACTTTAACAGAAGTTAAGGTCCTAAAATAGAATAATTGTATCATTTGAAGAAAAGTTATTGGCTTTGTCTTATGTTACTGATTTGGAGGACTTGTGTTAATATCTTTTTAATTTCAGTTTTTTAGATTTGTCTTATGTTACTGATTTGGAGGGCTTGTGTGCTGGTATTGTTGTACCATCCTTGTGATTTTTGTTTTATGTTAATGCTTGAATGCTTTGAATCGATTAAAATATGGGTATGCTTGAATGATGACTGGTATTGGCGTGATACCAGTTTTCTGGTACTTGGTAAAGTTAGTACATGGAAAAGAAAATTTCTACTTTTATCTAATTGAGTGTATGATTGGTTAAGTTAGTACTTGGTATTGTTGTACGTATTAAATATTAACCTGATTTGTTAATTGAGTGTATGATTGATTCTCTTACACTTGTAACATTCTGTGATAATTTAGCTATGAAGGAGTTGCAACCATGGAGACATACCACAACCACTACAAAACCTACAACTCAATCATCTGGCGGATTGTATAATATAGATCAAAGGATGACATCAAAGTATTAGAAAGAAAAGTAGAGTGGCTAAATTGTACTCTTTACTTTGTAGGTTTAGAGAATTAGTGTATATTTTGTATAGTTGAAGTTTTTGGTTCAGCTATATATCTAAACATGGTATAATATTAATATAGATAATTTAGGTGATTTTTGATATGTTATGTTAATAGTTGTGCAACTATTGCAACTTTGATGAAAAGTACTTTGATTGATTTGTTATTTGTGATTTTGGCTTCTTGTAACCTAGTTTATTAGGTTATATTTCACATTTTCATGGTATAATACAGCACTACACTGCATCAATTCTTTTTTTAACAAAAAAGCTCACATTAGATTTCATTGATAACGTTACAAAAGTTTGTAGCAAGTGTATAGTGATGTAAAAATTAAAATAGCTCAAATATTTGAGAAGTTGTAAAACAAGAATTAATATAAGAAAAAAAAGGCTATTAATTGTTAATCCTTTCCATCGTGCCAATCCTTGACAACATGACCAATTCTAGTAAATACTGCTATGAAGTAAAAAATAACATTTGTATAAAATAACACTAGTACATAAATTGAAACATAATTTATATTGGTACACCAAATAATTAACATTCTGCTATGAAATTAGAAATAACACTAGTACACGGCATCATACACCCTTTTACATTAATTGAGGCGTTGATGAAACCCAAATTTATGAATGCTATGAACTTTTGTCAGTTCAGCTCACATCTTCATTATAAGTGAATCTCATAAGATATTATGCTTCAATTCCCATTAAGTGACATTGTTCTGATTGGAAGTGACATTATCCTGCAAAGATAAAAAAAATATTTGTATTAGTTTCCAAAATGAATTAAAAGATGAATAATCAAGTACTGGAATGAGAAAATAATTCACTTCTGAATTCGAGAATTCACTTGAATTGCCTGCCAAGTTTTTCAATCCAAAAGGTTGTTTGTAAATTTGCATGTGCAAAGGTAGATTGCATATGATAAAATAAGTCTAGGCATAATATGGATATATAATTCTTAGTACCAATTCTATCGGACTGTTACGAATGGTAGGGATCTAGCATCTAATTGTCGATATCAAGCCATAAATATTGTTACTGGAAAGCACATAGAATTGTTATGTTGGCAGCTAAGTACCATTTAGTGAGGTCTATACGCCAACCTTTTTATATATATAAATATAATTTGTTTAAATATTAACTACTTCAGTTTTCCAATTTAATCTGAGAGTGACGCAGATGAGAATTATGGTATGTAATCCTACGCCAAACAACATCCCACCCTACTTTGGCTACTCATTTTGCCTACACAAACAAAAATTGAAAATAGTTAGATATGCCATACAAGTTCTTGCTATTAATCTCAATTATACCTTGACAAAAAAATCTTATAAAACAACCAAAGCTGGATGATATACATAACGTTGTACAACTATGATTGTTCTGACATTTAGTAGGTATGGCAAATAATGCTCCCTTCTGATTGAGTTTTACAGAAGGATTGGATTTTCTATTTTCCAAATTAACCAATCAATGGTAATAAACTATAATAAAAGAAAATTATATGCATACTGTACAGCTGTAGTCATTTTATATATTTCAAACCAATGGTAATTATAAACTATATTAAAAAAACATATATGCATACTGGTACAACTGTAATCATTCTAAACGCTATACAACTGTAAACATATATGGTACAACTGTAGTCATTTTATAAGCATACTGGTAAAACATATCATAGTTGAAATTTCTTCACAAGCTAGCTAACTCAGACAACCAAACATATACTACAATATAATAATAATGATTTATCTAGAAAGAAAATATTTCACATTTCAAAAGGTGGGAGTTTAAGTTCTCCTTGATGCAAAACTAACACCACTAATTAATTACTTTAACAGCAAAAACCAGCTAAGGGAGCGTACCTTAACCACAACACTAGAAAGTGCAAGATCTAGAGTCGTTGCATTAGCAAGGGCACTGATATGCTTCAGATTACCGGGGATAGCGCTATACAAATCTCGTCCGTAAATCTAGCACCAATTTCCAATTATAAGAGAGAGCGTCGCTCCCAAAAACCTAATTTTAAGAAATTCGCCAAAAATCAGATTCAAACTACCATGGATGCTAAAGACTCCGTACCTGTGCACTAGGAGGAAGATAAAGTCCAGTCGGGGTGCTGCGCTGTTCTCGCGTGCAGAGGGAGGAGACAGAGACACCCCGGAGGAAGTCGGCGACGGAGGCTAGGGTTTCGCCTTTTCATTCGCCTGGGTCGCGTCTCGAGTGAGACAGAGAAAGAGCGGAGTGGGATGAATTAAAATTGGATTTGTCCAGTATTCAAATCTCCGAAAATTTCAGTTTCAATACATCTAGTCTTTTGCACGAATCTTGACGCACATCCAAGGGTTTAAAACACGAATTAAAACTAGGCTTTTAATTCGCAATGTACCGTAGCACTACTATATATATATATATATACAACACTGATTAATATTATATAATTAGTTTCTTATATTAATAGATAATTATATAATTAATATCTTATATTTTTAATGTATTAAATAATTATTATAATATATTATAGTTATTATTAATATTTTAATATTATCTAATTATTAATAATTAACTAATTTAGGCTTTCAAAATTTTAGTCCACCAATTCTAATCAAACAAAGAATAACTTAAACCATGATCTAACTTTAGACCTCAACTAAATATGAATAATTTAGACCAGGCTAAGTTAGAATCATTAATTTAGATTTTCTTAGCTTTAGTCCACAACCAAATACGGAGAAGGTGTTCATCTTATTCCAGGCTTCCAGCCTAATAACAGCGCATCGTTGTTAATTTAAAGGCGGGATATAAAACCGCTAATTCGCAACGAAAGAAGCTCGGTCCATACCCAGGCCCAATGGACCGGAAATAACAGCAGATTACTCATCGTTCCTTCTGACCATTGTGCCCTTTAAACGGGTGGCCCCGAATGAGAAATCGCGTCCGAATCTCGTGCCTCCTTCCGTTGACTTCTATTTGACTCGAATCCTCACTCATTCCCCACCGCAAAAAAGCCATGGCAAGAGAAGAACCAATCATCACCCACCTCCATGGCGCTTCAGGCTGTGAATCTCTCTTCTCTCTCCTTTGCCTACAGCACCAAAAGCCACACGAGAACCAACAACAGGCTGAGGATATCCTCCTCGGCTGCTTCTTCGCCTGTCTTATCAGCGACTTCTAGCTCCATAAGGCTCACTTATCTAGAGGTAGTAGTTTTCTTTATTTTTCTTATCTCTGTAGGGAAGTATGAAGATACTGGATTCATAGCTGGTACGAATGGTACCGGGCTATAGAATGAAAATAATTGTAGTAGGGAGGTAAGTAGTACTGGTACAAGGGGTATCAGTACAGTAGGAACCGAAGTATCTTTTCTTTGTTTCCTGATATGGGGGCTCAAAGTGTGAACAGTTAAGATTGTAAAGCATTTCATGGTTTGAGTGTTTTGAATGAAACAGGTGGCACATGTGGTGTGTCACTTCTGTCAAAAAAAAAATATATATATATATATATGAAGGCACTATTGATTTTATCAATGAATTCTTATATTCTGCTGGTGTTTTTTTTCTTTTTCTTTTCAAATTTTTAGATTAACAGTTGGATATGGGATATCAGTGGGTTTAATATACTGGTGGATCCAATCTTAGTTGGAAATTTGGATTTTGGGGCTCCTTGGGCTTTTGATGGCGCAAAGAAATTTGTCAAAAATTATAAGGTATTCCAATAATATTGATTATTTTTTTTGTATAATTTTACATTGTTTCTGGATGAATGTGCTCGCCAATACCAGTAGTTATTAAGTTGGAACATATAATTATAAACCGTTCGAGGTATTTTTGTTGAATTGTGCGAATGTGTAAAATTGGAAATGGCAGATTGACGACCTGCCAGAGCTGGATTGCTTGCTAATCACACAGAGTCTTGATGATCACTGCCACATAAGAACTCTCACTCCTCTCTCACAAAGAAACCCTGACTTGCCTGTAGTTGCCACCCCTAATGCAGAATCTATCTTGGAACCTCTCTTTCGTAATGTAAGTTCATTTTTGTTATTCATTTGTATAGTTTGTTGTTCCTTTGTAGAAACTTGGTGCATGTTATTTTAATATGGTCTTACCGTGTAATAAGAGTAAAATTCCTAATTGAAAAAAAATTGTGCAACTTTTCTGTTATAAAGTAAAACTTTTAAGTATCATTGAACTTAGAAAAGTATTGGAAAAAATTGCAGGTGACCTATTTAGAGCCTGGTGAAAAAACAGATCTGGAAGGAAAAAGTGGTGCAAAGGTCAACATTTGTGCCACTGCAGGGCCAGTACTGGGTCCCCCTTGGCAGCGACCAGAAAATGGGTAATTTAAAGTTCCTAATTTGACTTTAATTTGTCGCCCATTTTCAAGTAGGAACTTTTACGAATTTATAATAGACCATTTCAATGGCAACTCATCACAAAATGAAATGGGTGATTTTAATTTGTATCCTTGTAAACCTGAATTTTTTTTGGATAATCATAGAAAATGATAATATTCTTTTATTCCTATAAACAATTGAAAAGTGTTTCATAGCCCTGTATAGCCGAAAACTTAAGTTTCCCATTTATCACCCTTACTAATTTTTTTTCAAAAAAAATATAGTTACAAAAATAACCCTCCTTTTCTTTGAAATGGTGTAAATAAAGGAGTAATTTGGTTGTCATCTTTAACAAAATAGAAAACATGTGAAGTTCAATTATTGTCATTTTTTGTTTGGGCATAAACAATATTTGTCAGTCAGCAGTATAATTGAAAAATCGTAATAGATAGGTACATTGTGATGGTTCTGACAAATATTTATTGGTCTGTATGACTGTTGGTAATGATAGGTACATTGTGAAGCCAGGTGAAAATGGTCTGTCGCTCTACTACGAACCACATTGTGTATATAATGAATCCTTTCTAGAAAATTATCGAGCTGATGTAGTAATAACACCAGTCGTAAAGCAACTGCTTCCTTTCTTCACTTTAGTTTCTGGACAAGAAGACGCCATTAAGCTAGCTAAATTACTAGAAGCAAAGTACACACTCTCTATCTCTCTACCTAACTATAAACACACACACACACACAAAAACAAACAACACATACTGATACTTGACTCGAGTGAGGCTATGGTAATATTCATATTAGTATATTACACAAAGGCCCACTATATGGACTCATATCTACATTTATAAAGTTCAAACAGTCGATCTAAACCACTCAACATGATCTTCGAATGGAAATGTGCTTGTTGACCAAATTTTATATCTTTTAAAAAAATTTTACTATTTTTTAGATAGGTAGTGAAAATTCTGGACCATCCAAAAACAACCATTTTCTGCCTATCTAAATAAAATAGGACAAAAATTCTAAAAAATGTAAAATTTGGTCTGCAAATACATTTGTATATGAAGATTTCATTTAACGGTTCAGATTAACCATTTGAACTTCAAAAATAGAGATATGAATCCATAGCATGGGTCGATCCGTAATATACATATTACCATAGCCTCACTCTACTTGATTGTGTTTATTTGGGATCCAATGAAGTGTCAAGGTTCTTCCTGAGGCTTAAGAAACATTCAAGTAAAACACTTCTGTTTGTTTATTTTGAAATTGGAAGAAATGAAATTGGTCATGTATGTTGAATCATTTTAGGTATATAATTCCAATGAGAAATGGTGATGTAGATGCAAAAGGAATACTCTCTGCCATTCTCTCATCTGCTGGTACCATGGAAGCATTCCAGGTTTAATTCAGTTTTATTTTCTTCTCTTTCCTTCTATATCATATAAATATTTTAGATCAATTAGGGCTTTGCAAATCATTCTTCGATTGCAATTATATTTCGTAGTCATCTTTGTTAAGATATGTACTACAGTACAGTATGGTTTAAGACAAGCAACTTATTAAAGTACTTGTATTATTTTCTGCTGATGTTGGTGATTGATCTATGTTATGATTATATAATGAGAAAATCAACATATAATTATTATTTTTCAGGAGATGTTGGCACGGGAGATACCTGAGGCAAAGTTGTTGGAGCCTACGCCGGGCTTACCACTGGAGATCTCCTTTTCATCAATATCTTGAATTTCACCCATATGAAAATTCTGGCCGAAGCACATACAATAATACTGAAAGAGCAGGATTTCACAGAATCATAGAAAGCTAAATTAAGCTTTGGTTCATTTGATTTATTTAATGTAGTAATGTAAACTGTCATATATTAATATATTATAGGTGTATGTATAAAATATCGAGAAAGTGGGAATCCCAAGAGGTGGGGGATTTTGCAACTGATAATTGAATGTTTCTCTTAGAGAGAAATTAAAAAAATCATATATTCGCACAGTTCTGAAAATGTTGATTTCATAGGATCGTGACGGGATACTTTAAAATATCACTATTTTACGTAAATAAACTATATTATTGGAACTTATTAACGGAACTTCGGGTATACTAATTCATTAAAAAAATCAACAATAAAAGAGAGTATATTTTTTAATAAGAGATAGATAGGGAAAGCATGACAAAGGCGGCGTTCTAATATAATTGCGGAGTTAAGACAAATTAATGATCTAATTTAGATACAAAAGTGTAACAAAAATATAGTGAGATTTGAAATATTTTAGCGAGGTTAGAACGTATGATTCAAGGAGTCTTGATAATTTTTAATATCTAACTTTCATTTCAGCCCTAATGTTTAAACATTTAAAACTTTATTTATAACCTTTTACAATCTACTCAAATATTTAACATCTATTTACAATTATTTAAATTCTAAATCTAAGTAGTTTTAACTCCTAACTACTTGTGTCTTCAAGTCAAAAAATGAAAGATACATTTCACTCACTCTTTTTTTTTTTTTCCTTTGATCATTCCGTCCATTTCTTGTCGATCAGTGATGAACTTTGCGAATCTTGAAATACAAATATTTTCTCTTTCAAATGAGATCCATGAAAAAATACTTTTGAGTTTTTTTAAGTCGTTATTTTTTTTGTTTTATGAAAGTACCATAAGCACTTTAAATTCTCAAGTTTTTAAACTTTAGTTTACAACCTTTTAAACCTGGTATGAAAACTATTTAAATGTTTGACACAACTACTTTAAACGATTGTAAACAGAGGTATAAACGCATGATACTATATGAACATTATAGTTTAAATGGTGACATCAGTGGTTTAAATGGTTGTAGACTGAGATTTAAAAACTGAAAAATTTTAAGTGCTAATGGGCTTTACTTTTAAAAAAAATGACTTTAAAATAACTCAAAAGTATTTCTAAATTAAAATTATTTGAAAGAGAAAATCGAGTAGAAAATGTTCATATTTTTAGATTCGTAAAATTCTTTACGAATCGTCGGAAACATGTACAAGAATGATCATAGAAAAAATAAAAATAAAAGTGGGTGAAAGAAATCTTTGTTTTTTTGGTTTGAAGACAAAAATTGTTAGGCGTTAAAACTGCACATATTTAGGATTTAAATGTTTGCAGATAAATGTTTAAATTCTTGCGAGCAGCATTATAAAATGTTATAAACAAAACTTTAAAAATTTGAAAATAAGTGCTGAAAATGAAAGTTAGACAAAATTGAAATTTTTCCTCTATTAAACTAGTTGGAAGACACGCTCGAGTATGATGGCTCGGAGGACCAGAACATTTCCCATGATTCAAATATAATACATATATAATTTAGAAATCATTCGTTAATGTATGAAGTGTGTGTGTGTATTTGTAAATTTTATGTACAATATGAATACATATCGTATTGTTTGTACAATTAATTAAATTAAAAAATAATGCGAAAAGCAGCAAAAAAAAAATTGAATATATTACGAGTATGTGATCACTAAAATAAAATATGTGGAGATCAGAGACAGAGGCCGAACGACATGTCCAACAAATTTATAACATATACTTTTGTTATTATACTGTTTGTTAAAAAAAAAATTAAAAATGTTTTCCATCTTAAACATTTTACCACATTCTATTCCAATTGCAGGTTAGCCCCTGATTAATATAATAATGTGAAGAAAACATATGTGGCAATACGGCAACGTGGAGAACCAATCAAATATGTGGCAACATGAGAATTGAAATTTGTTCTTACGTGACAATAATTAGTGTGATACGCTCCGTTTCAAATAGTCTTGGGCCGCGCGATCAGAACGGGGACTATCTTAGATGAAGAGTAGTTCGGGATAGTTTGTAAATGGAGTGAGTGTTTGTGTGTCGAATACAACTTAGTTCGGGTTCTTTAAGCACGCAACTCTATCTCATTTGTGCTTTTCCTGTTTAATATTTATCGTCCATTTTCTTACTGAACTTTTGAGTAATTATAGGCTTTTATGTCGGTTTAGGCCCCGAGTCAAGACACCAACGACTTCTCTTGAAGATAGGTCGGTTTGGACTTTGATTCGGAACATATCATACTGACTCTGAACCTACCTCGATTCGGGTTTCCTTTCGAGGTATTGTCAGTTGGTTCCGATAGGTCCAAAGAGGATTAAGTATAGGTCCCAAATGGGCCCTTGGTCGATCCTTTCTTTTGGACTTTATTGTTTTTGGACTTTTGAGATCCTTCCTTAAGTGGTTTTTATAAGGCTTTTAGTATATGATTTTATAGTGTAATGTTAAATAAAATTTTGGATTAAGTGGGAACGAGACGTGTTTGAACTGAGCATAGCAATCTCCGTTGTTGTTTACCAGGATTTTTTTTTTCTTATCGGTGGTAATGCTAATTATTATGTTAATATTTGCTAGATTATGACTTCATATGTTTATCAATTAAGTTATTTGGTGAAGAACAAAGTCGAATTATACGTTTAACAGGCAAAGACTCATTTTGTGGAGAGCAGCTTGGGTCTGATGCCCATCGGACTCAAATTGAGTTCGATGGGTTCCATAACCGTCCGATCTACTTTAAGATGTGTGCACGCTGCTTTAATATCCGTACACATTTGTTTCAATATTTGTGCACACAAATTTTAAAGCAAATCGGATGGTTATAGAACTCATCGGACCCAAATTTGTCCCCATTTTGTTAACGCTACAATAATATTTCCAATTGACAACCAGTACTGGTCACTTCTCGCAAGCTGCAGTTGAGTTTGAGCTCAAACCGAAGCTAGTCCACGAGCAAGAAAACAAAATGACGAGTTAAATGATTTGGAAATAATTGGCCGATTGACACAGAATAAGTTATTAATCCACCAAACGATCTAAGTTTGAATTCTTAACGAATCAAAAAGCCTGCCCATGAGCTCGAAACTAGAATGCCATTTCAAGCGGGTTCAATTCAGTAACATTTCAAATCAACCTGGAATTAAGGGTAGCTCGTCCAATTTCAATTCGTGACCATCCCTGATCTACATGCAACATGGATTTGTTTCTTATTAAATTATTTCAAAGTATCAATCAGAGGTAGTATGCAATAACATTGCCTGGTACATTTGTACAGAGTATATATAGACATATATGAATAAAGTGCTAGTACCAGTTCTAGAGAGTTGAATCTGTATCAGTGCTAAAGAGTTGAATTGAACCATCTGAACTCAAAACTGTTAAAGTTCAACTATTGCGCCAAAACAAAAACAAAAAAAACTATATGGGAATTTATTGAATCCCCTCAAAAGTTTCAATATTACTTATTTACCCTCCAAAATCAATAATTACATATTTATCCTTTAAAATTTATAAAAACTCATTTGCATTTGTGCATTACATGTAAAGATTTAGCATATCAATTGCTCCATCAAAATAAAAATTGCACAATTACAATAAAACCAGAAGACAAACATTTGTTCGACTCCTTGTCACGGATCACTTCATTTCCTCTTGTATTTTTCATCCACTTAGAAAGATCTCCGCAAGCACTACATACTTCTTTTTCTGAGAAAAAAAGGGCTTTGAAGCCCATTCCGTTAGCTGAAACGTATTAACTTATTATCCTACTCTGTTAGGTCCTTAGCAAATTGTTGATGTTAAACTTAAACCCCTCCTAGCACTAGCATCTAGTGTCAGGAACCTTACATCCCTAAAGTACCATTGTTTGTCTAACCACAAAAGAAAAGTCTACCAACAGAGCCTGCAAACTATTATGATTACAATCAGCAAAAATCTGGAATAACCAGAACATCAGTCTATCTAAAGCTAAGCCACTTGTATCAGGGCTGTGGTTATATCTAAACATGAGAGTATTGCAACATAAACAAAATGCAATGTTGATTCTTCATCAGTACTCTCCAGCTCTATCTCCTCCTTGATTCTTCATCAGCACTACAGACTACTGTAATCTTTTTCTAGTTACCACAGTTTTCTCTTCCTTCCCTTGCAATTCGACAAAGGTGGGCCGTCATACTCTTCAGCTTGTGAGGTTTTCTCTTTGCTTGAAATGACAGCATGCATAATTTGACCACTTGTTGTCACACCTACTTCAACCTCTCCTGCTCGTGGTTTATGGTACGCCCCAACCCCTTTTGAGCTCATCATTAACAGAATTATCGACTTCATTTCATCAAGTTTACCATCCACATATTTATATGCTTCTCCAGATTTTGAAGCCAACTTCACGAGCTCTACCAACTTGGGGTATAAAGTTGCATACCTCATAGTTTCCAGCTCACCATTTTTTCTGGGACCCATAAGGTTTTCCATCCCGACAATATATAGCTCACCAGATTTGGCATTCTCATTTGCACCTTTGGTCCAGCGCTTGACTATATATCTGCAAGGAAGGTTTTCCATCCTGACATGTTGCATCACCTTTATGGCATGCGCACACAATAATCCAATAAATTCATACCCTTTGCAACTACATGAGATGGTGTCATCAGTTCTGTCTATCCAAACCCTGTGGGTTTCAGGAACCCTATAGGGAACCAAAGGGTGGCATGTGATGTTAACCTGGTACAATCTATCTCGCTCGACCTCCACAACAACACCATTGGTACTCTCCTTCAAAATCTCCTTAAACATGGAGAAGATGTTCCTAGTATAAACCCGACGTGCATCTACCTCCATGTTGTTCCTTGACCATAACTGAGGGGTTCCATTGATTGTTCGGCAATCCTCATCACTCTCTTTCTGCCAAATCCCTTCGACCAACTTCTCAAGTTGTAGAACAAACCGGTAGAAAGAGGTATGGTTATCTGCCAACAACTTCATGACTGCATTCATTCCTTCACTTATTTCGGTTGTGGACATGTTACCAAAGAAAGTACCTCGAAAGGAGGCAGGGACCCATTCCTCTCGTTTTTCATACATCATGTTGAGATGACTATTGTCTTCCAATTTGTACTTTTGTAGCATCTTCTTCCATGAGCTTTCAAAATCAGCCACTGTCAAGCTTCGATTGATAACATCACTCAACTCATTTTCGAAACCATCCTTGGTGTCATAGTAAACCAACAATTGCTCCCTCACCTTCCTCATTACACACCATTGGCAACATCTATGGACAGCTTTTGGAAAAACCTCTTGTATAGCAGCTCTTATTGCGGGATTTTGATCGGTGATTATCGAAATTGGTGCCTTGTTGTACATTGCTTGCATCCAAGTTTTGAACAGCCAGTTGAAGTTAGTAGCCAGCTCATTTCTAAGAAGACAACACCCGAAAATAATGTTGTGTCCATGGTGGTTAACCCCGATGAACACTCCCAGTGGCATGCAAACTTTATTAGTGTTGTATGTCGTGTCGAAAGTCACCACATCTCCAAACTCAACATATGCCCGTCTCGCTCTACCATCAACCCAAAGTATGTTTTTTGCAACTCCATCATCATCCGTCTCTACAGCAAAGAAAAACTCGGGATCCTCCTCTTGCTTTTTGCGAAAATACACCAAAGTGGTTTCAACATCTACACCAACAAGCCTCCTGTTTTCCTCAGGTATTACATCACTGACATCCTTCTTTTTAGAACAAGATTTATGAATCCCATCCGCCTTTTCTGCTAAGTAGTGCAAAATGTCTGAGGCCGACACCCTTTGAGCTCGCATCTCACTTACTATTAACTTCTCTTCCTGGGTCATGCCATTTAGAGATCTTGAAATTATTTTTTTGGCCAGACTATCAACTAAATCATGGTTATGTTTGGCATTAAAAGCACTAACTTTCCAAGCTCCATTATTTAGCCGTTTAAACCTAATGTATGCCATGCAACCGCTCCTCTTATTTGATTTTTCTTTCTGAGGTGTCCCTAGGTTACCGTCAGATACCATTCTCATCACCTCTTGCTTCTGCCGTATAGAGAAACCTTCTTTAGAACAAACCATTCTAACAGATGAAAGCCCATCTTTTCTCTTGGTGTTGGTATTCATCCGGACACCAAATCCTAGTCTACAGCCATATGCGGTATAAAATTGTTGTGCCTTGACAACACTACTAAACTCCATACCAATGAAAGGTTCAACATTATCATCATGTCTAACTTCCTCTTCCTCAATATCATCACCTCCAACACCCTCTTTATCAAACTCATCACCTTCAACATCCTCTTCATTAATCTCATCACCTCCAGGCTTCCCTCCATCACAAATAGAAACTAGATCATCATCTTCTACATTAGCATCCATAGAATGCAAAGCTTGTGCTCCTCCAAATACCTATAATGTAAAAAAGTAAGAAATATCAATCAGAGCACAACCAGTTCTATAATAATCTGACCTGGTTTAGGGTATAAAACTCAAGCCTCACATTTTTATCTAATCTGGAAGCTAATTGAACTAACCTATAACCTGACCTGATTTTGTTGCCTTCCAAAGTACATTCCAATTTACAGGAAAAACGCATCAATTTACTGATTTCCAGTTCTGACAATCCCTTGAATTTTTCCCAATCCATCCCTCTTTCAATTTCTTCAAAAAAAAATAACAATTTTTTATCCTAAACAATTCCTAAATGAAGCAATTTTCTGCAATAAATTAGCTAATTCTAAACAAATTTCAAAGGACAAACAAAATTGGTAAAATAAAAAACAGTTCTAGCATTTTGTGGTCAGAGCGGCGCAGCGTGAATCCAAAGAGACAGAAAGAAAGAGAGAATTAGAGGGAGGGAGAGGATCTGAAACCATACCTTATTCAGCTGTCGTCGCTGCTGCAGTGGAGAGAGGTAGCGAGCGCTGCAGTGAGGAGGGAGAGAGAGAACGAAAGATGTCGGATTCGTGAGGGAGAACGAGTGCTCACCGCCTTACAGCTCCTGCTTAGAGAGAGAGAGAGAGAGAGAGGGCGGCGAGGGGGGTGGGGAAAAGGGAGGGAGAGAGATGCAAGAGAGGAGTCCAGCACAGGGAGCGATTAAATTTTGAAATTTGCGTCACCGTTCGCTTCAATCAGCGACTAGAGATCAGTGTGCGAATCTTGATGTCCATCGAACGGCTATACCACTTTTAGTTAACCGGTGTCGGTGTTTGCTTTGCGATTTTATTCTGGAGCCAGATCATGCTCTCTTTTTTATTCTCATCTATTCCGAGATATATACGGGCAAATTTTTCTGAAAGAGGCAAATTCTTTGGGCCTTGAAGATCTATATACAGGCCCACAACAGTATATAACAGGTATAAAGAAATGTTCAGGTTTTGCTTGCATATTTAAGTAACGGTTTACAAATGGTATTCCCATTTCCAATTCGTTTGTAACTGTCGTGGAGTAATTGGGTTTGCTTTCTGAACTCTTTTGACTCAGAAATAGTCTTGAATGATATTTAACATGTTAGGCCTCTGGGCCTGCAATATAAATGGGCTGGGCTTATCTGGAACTTATTTCTAAGCTCATTAGAAAACTAGTCCTCTCCCCACAAAAGAAAATCATTATTTTGTAATAATAACAATTATTAAGAAAAATAGCCAAGTAAATTTTTAACATTTTAACAGAAATTAAAGAATTAAGCTATACCTTATCCAAATGCTCCCAGCCAATTGGAAAGTTTCTTTTTTTTTTTCTTTTCTTTTTTGAGTGGTTTATAGTTGAACAATTTTGTTTGAATCAATTTGGAATCCAAATTTCAACTCTTATGCAAGATGCTCTTTCAAGTTTTAGATCCAAACTTGGGAGCCCAAATCATCAATTGTAAGTTTGTAACGCCTTTTCTTCTTATTTAATTAGTTGTTCTTTAAAACAGAAAATATGCATTCCACTTCCATATGTGCTTTTGTAACAATATCTACTTGTATTTTATATGTTATATTGAAAAAGAAGTACTCTATAAATTAATAGTATATAAAGTTAGAGAACAAGAAAAGCAGCGATTAAGAAAGGCTTCATGTATAGTGGTTGGGGGTACGAATATTCTTTGCTGATATATCATTAATAGTAGAATAATGTTAGTTTTAGCATATGATCCATCACTTGTCGACAGTTAAAAATAAAAATAAAAAATAGCAGCATTACAATAAGAGTCGATTTGCACGCTTAAATTAATGAGAGATATTTTTATATTTTTAGACATAAAATCACAAACAGGATTAATTAGCATGACGGTCAACATCAAACCCTTAAATTAATGAGAGATAATTTTATATTTTTAGATATAAAATCACAAACAAGATTAATTAGCACGACGCGACATCGAGCAATATCGATCGCTTAGACAACAGAAACTGTGATTAATACGGAAGTTATCATAAAGCACAAAATTAATAAAGCAAATTTGCTGGATTACATTAAGGGCCTCTTCGGTTGCCATCCCGTGAATTTTTTTTTCCCACGTGAACAGTAACCCGTTGTTTACTATTCACCCGTTCCTGTGCTCATTCCCATTCCCAGGCTGCAGCCGAACAGGCCCTAAGAGAGAATGAAATCAGGTACAACATCTCTATTCTAGCAATAAGAAAGAAATTAATTTACAGTTAATATTTAAGAATTAAATTAATTTTAATTTTTAAACTCTTACCTTTTTGAAACTAAATTTTATTTTTCTTTTCTTTTCTTTTCACGTAAAGAATTAATTTGAGACAATAATATAGTCAAAATATTTGCTTTAAAAGAAAACTTTTCTTTTTAGTAATTGTCGGACATCCTCTAACAATTAAAATAAAATCTGACACGTTAAATTGGAAAGAAAACCCTGGATGCTCTAAGAGAATAAGATCATTGTATATAGATCGGATGAATTGTTTTTGCATTAAAATTAATTTATGCAGCCACTGAATTGTTTTTGCGTCAAAATTTAGTATTTTGAAATTACACTAAAGCCACTGGAAGTCGAAAATACTACATGTCTCTTGATTTCTATCCTTCAAAACAATAAAAATATAAAATACTATTTGGACAATTTTCAGCTATTAATTAATTACTAAATTTTAATAGTATTTTATTACTTCTAAAGCTCGTAAGAAAATACTAGTTGACATAAACAGTGACATTTAAGCATACGTTTGCATATGCATCACAAGTAAGAGAATAAATTATTTTTCTTTACAACCAACTAATTAGATGACTAGACAAGCCACACTTTTTTTAGTTTTAATAGAAAAGACAATAAATTGGGTAAATTTATGAGTTTCAAAAAATTTAGAATGATAATGAAATGTAATTTATTATGAATTTTAAAGATAGAAATACGATAATTACAAAAAAAATTAAAATATACACTTGATATTCCTCCACCATTAAATTGGCAATTAAAAATTAAATTTCACCACGCTAACCGTATTGCATATTTTCAGCTTGTTCACATTGGATCCAGGAGCAACTTGGGTCCAATGCATTCCATAACCGTCCGATCTTCTTTAAGATCCGTGCACAAAAATATTAAAGCGAACACGCACGTATATTAAAACGATGCACACAGATTTTAAAACGGATTGGATAGTTATGAAATCCATTAGATTCAGTTTGAGTAAGATCTCCATCGGACCCAAACTGCTCCCATTGGATCCAAGTATCCAACTACAACAACTTCATTTTTACATTTTTCGGAAGTTTATAAAACCTTCAACCAATTAATGACCAACGTGGCTTGAACGCCACTTTACTAGTTTCCTATGAAAAAAATGTACGATATATTAAAAGATATTCTCTATCATAAGAAAAAAAAATATACATTACAGCAATTACTTGCTCCATTATAGTAATGTTGGGGGCGGGGAGGAGAATGCGACTTTGGGATAGAAAGCATATCCCTGAAAGGTACTGAAACAAAGATCGACACGGGAACCTATAGCTAATCTATTTTATGTTGCAATTGGTGCGCGACCTGATCCTCCTATTACTATATTTGACGACCGTACATATATTTAATCTTATCGCTTTAGCTCGTGATAATATTTCAATTGAGAAACAATTGACCTAATACTTTGTAGTTGTAGGTGTTGATTGCGAAGTGGGTATGATTAAATATTGTTAAGCAGAGTGATAGATTAAATTAATTATTTAAGTTTACAACAGATCAGTGTTAGTTTACCCATCTTTTCTTAGGGACAAGCCTTTTGACATATCCGACCTACTTTAGTTTGATGGGTGAAATGACTATTCGATTGCATCAAGATCCGTGCTAAGTATATTAAAATCCATGCATGTCTATTTCAATTTCTGTGCGTACTAATTTTGATGCTAATCGTACGGTGTTTGAGCTAATTGAACATAAAAGTAGGTCTGATGGCTATCGAACCTACTCCTATCTCATTGTGGAAATAGTACTTCAAGAGTTTCAAGCAAATTTATTACAAATTCATGCCCACATCTACGGTGAAAAACGTATGGATAATATCCGATCCGTATTCGATCCGTATTTGGAAAATTAGATGTGGATATTCGATATTCGAATATCCATGTGGATAAGAATACTGATATGTTTTTACGTTTAAATTATCCATATCCGAATAGTAGATATATACCATATATTTTAATATATATTATGAAAAAGTTATGTTATTAACTATTATAATTAGATAAATATTATGAACTTTAGTATTTTTTTAACATTTTTTATATTATTTTAATAAATATTCAATCCAATCCGAATCCGAATCCGTATCCATCTGATATCCGCTCCGTATTAAAAAAATAAAAAATAAAATATGAATATAATTTTATCACTGTCCACTTAGTATCCGCTGCGTTTTCACCCTACCCACATCCCATAACTTTTCTCAAATTCAAAGTTTTTGCCTGTGTGGATAAGATGGGACCACCCGTCCATAACATCTCATTTCAAATTTTAATATTTCTCCGGGTAATTAACCGGGTCATGATTAATATTTCACTGGTCGGCAATTTTAAACTCATGTCAAAAAATTTAAAAATTTCTTGCGTATCTAAATCTAGCTCTAAAGAAATAAGAAGAGTTTCGAAGGCTGATTCTCGTGATCTATTTCTCGCTTATCTAACTTGGATCATTTAATACGTTTGGATAAAGGTAACAAATATGGGGAGACGAATGTATTAAGTCCAAATGCACTAATGAGTGTTTATCTTTGATTTCACACCTAGATGTAATTAAACACTAGCGAGCATGATTTAAAAGATATGTTGTTTATGTCATAAAATATTTAGTTATTTCACATATTTTTATAAAAAATGTGAATGTTACTGTGTATTTTTTTATTGTTAAACTAGTTTTTTTTTTTTTTTTATGGGATTGTTAAACTAGTTAGTTTAAACAAAAATGTATACATATAAAACTTAACTGTTACTTTTAAAATTTATATATTTATGTTAAACACTTATACAATTATATTTCTCAAGAAGTGACTGATGATCATACAAAAATGTATTGGTAACATACCACATGACATCTATATATTGTTATTAAACTCCTTGATAGCTATGTAAGTGATAAAGGTAACTACTAAACGTTAAAATAAACTAATCAAATATTAACAAGAGCAACATTTTACTACTACTAACTAGTTTCATCTTAAAATCCATAACCTCACGCATATTTTCGATAAATATATATTTAATTACTAACTTATTGTAAAGAGGAGGGATCCACTTACAACATATTACAACATTTATTTTTACGATTTTTAAAGTCCAAACAGTTCAACACGATCTCTATATTAAAACGTGCTTTGAGATCAAATTTTACTTTTTTTTTGAATTTTTTTACTATTCACCACTACAAAAAAAAACAGTTTGTACATGGACAAAAAATGAATGAGCTACACGGATTTGGAAATCGTGTACAATATTGGAGTGTGGGAATATGCAACCATTTACACACGTGTAATTATCCGTGTACGATTATAATAATCCTACACGGATTATTCAATAGAGAACCGTGTACAAAACCTCTCACAGTACATCTCACCACAACCGAGCTACACGGATATTAACTAAATATCCGTGTAGGAATACTCTTCCTATACGGATATTTAGTTAAAATCCGTGTAGCTCTCTTAACCTTCCTATATGGATATTAATTAAATAATCCGTGTTGGAAGATCCTACACGGATAATTACATGAAAATCCATGTAGGATTGTTTCCTACACGGATTTTTATTTAATTATCCGTGTAGGAAGGTTGTAGATGATTAATATTTTATGGTTACCACTTTCTATACAAATTTTCGTTAAATATTCATGTAGGACTATCATATTTTTTTTTTTCTTTTTTTTGGCTAGCCTCCACTTTTGCTAGCCAGTAATTATATGAAAATTATACAATAAACTTTTGTTGGGTTGATTATTATATATGAATTCATATAAATCATAGAAAATACTAAAAGATTACAATTAATGCAACATATCTATATACACACACACACACACACACATAGCCTTTTGTACATGCAATCCCATGTGATCCAACATATAACATATACTTCTCAAGATCCAATATAATGTTTGTATAAAAATTATGTCCTTACCACTTAGTAACCATGTCATTAAGGTTTTTGCCAAAACTCATGGTTATGATCTAGTTTAGCACAAAATTTCATACATACTAAGTTGTATTAGATCCAACATATCAAAAATGCAGTTTGCATGTGATCCATGACATAATGTCTCTTGGCTAAAGGTCTCCAACAATATTGCATCTCCAATGAAAAATGTAAGGATCAACATATATATATGTGAATACATACATAATAGAGAATAAAAATTCTCAGTTAAAATTTTCATCCAAAATTATAAGAAAATATCTATATATAAATTTAATTGAATTTGTATAGCTTTTATACGAATCACTGAAAATCAGTTTCGTAAAAATAAAAAAATAAATCTAAGCATGCATGTAAGCACCCGAAATTTTTGCATTTTGATGAATTTTTGCATTTTGGTACCTGTCAGTTCTAAGTCTGGAAACAACATAGAAGGGGTCAATATTTTTGTATTTTGCTTAAGTAGAAGTGGTGTTTAAGTATTTACCTTAGAGAGGTGGGTGCTTAAGTAGAAGTGATGCTTAAGAGGACAGCACCGGCATCAGAACCCTAAGTGAGGGTGGCGAAGAGGACAACAACCAACCAAAATCCTAAGAAAAGAAAATTTCTTCAATAACCCAACAATGGTAAAGAGAAATACACACACACACACACGACTAACCTTAGCAAGATAAAGATGAGAAATACAAACTTCAAAGATCTCAGATCCCTCCTTGTGTGCAAGAAATCAGACCAACATTCAATACAGAGAGAAAGAGAGTAATATTGGATCAAAACGGCGCTGGAAGCGAAAGCTTTTTATTTCATTAAAACCCTACAAAGCCATTTCTACACAGATATTTAACTATTAATTCGTGTAGCTCTCTCAATATTCATACATGGCTATTTAAATAAAAACCAATGTGCAAATACCTCTTCCTACACGGATATTTCATTAAATATCCATGTAGCTCTCTAAACATTCATACACTAATATTTAATGAAAAATCCGTGTACAATACCTTCATTTCCACACGATTTTTTTCCCAAATAATTGTACACTGATTCTTCAATAAGTATCCGTGTAGGATTATGACATACATTTTGGGCTTTGGAAAAAACATGTTTGGTACACGGTTTTTATATAAAATAGTCAAATCCGTGTATAATGTGCAGTGTAGGATGTCCCTTTTTGTAGTAGTGATTTATTAAGTATTTCACAAAATTGTTGTTTTTCAATAGTCCAGAATTGTCCAAAAAATAATGTATTGTCTAAAACATAGCTAACTACATATTACAAAAAAGTAATGTATTGTTAAAAGTTTAAACAAATTGACTAGTGGATGCAAACGGGGACATTTGATATAAAGAATGCTCTCATGACTCATAATCTTTGAAGATCCTTGGATCAGTTAATTCCATTTTGATAAGTGTCTAATCGATTTTGACAACTGCTTAATCAATCAGATCATTATAATATCCTCAAATCATAATATTTGTGACAAATTTGCCTACCAACACCAACTAATCAATCCTAGCGACTGCTTTTTACAACACAGATAATATATAGTATGTGGAGTAGAACTAGGGTGCTCTTAGAAGTGTCAAGTCTCTTTGTACTTTCTTAACTCTAAAATCTATCAGATTAACTTCCAACAACAAATCTAAACTGTTGAAATTCTTCTATCTTACGGGTGATGCGTCTACATGTGAAAATTTTAAAGTTTCGAATTAATTTAGTATAAAGTCTAGTGGTCAAAATTAAAAAGTTTCTAAATTAATTTTAAATGCATTCATTTTTTGGAAGTCTTTTGACCATTTGACTTTATACTAAATTAGTTCGAAACTTTCAAATTTTCACGCATCACTCGTAATGTAGAAAGATTTCAACGATTTGTATTCGTCGTTCGAAGTTAATCCGATAAATTTTAGAGTTAAGAGTACAAAAAGACTTAGTACTCCTAAGAGCACCCTGGTTCTACTCATAATATGTGCATGTTTACATATTTCTTCTCTAGTCTTAAGATACAGCATGCATGCTACAAAACATTGCGTCTAAACATTTTATTTATATATATACTCACAAATTTCGCTTTACAAACTTTCCAAATAACTAATTTTTGCAGCTTTAATTTGCGCGCATAATCCATTATGTAAAAATTAATTACAGGTATATATAGATGTCTTCTTCTTTTTTTCTTTTTCTTTTTTGAAAACTCGGTAGAGGAGGTATATATAGGTATCAAACCCAGGACCAGTATTCTCTACAGAGTTTTTACTTGCAGAGCTATGCGAAACTGATCGGACGGCCCAAATTTACTCTTAGCCGATAAGTGCTCAGAATAATGAAAGGGGCAGTATTAATTTTGCTTTGAGATTCATGCCAAAATCTCATTTGATCTATCCGATCAAAATGAACAGACCAGATTAAAAGAACTGCACCTGCGGAGCTCCGCAGAGGATGTGATTCCATCAAACCCAAGGCTGCAAAGGCACTCGGACCCTTGTAACTTGTAAGTTGCATCCAGCTATGACTGCTAATGCCAAACACGATGGATAAAACAATCGTAGAATATGTTTCAGATATAGTAATTACAACATGTATCTTTCAAATTTCATGCAAATACATAAGAACTATCAAGTGAAACAAGATAGCAAAATTCTCTCCCCACAAAGTACAAACATGATTTACAAGAAATATGGAATTATTATATCTAAACCGGTCCAAAAAAATCGTAAAGATATACATCAGACGAATGCTAGCTGATTCGTAGGGACCACTGTCAGAAGTTAGATTCTGTGACCGAAAATACCTCAAAACCATAGCTCCAAGAAGCAACTTATGACCAACTCTTTAAAAAAATCAAATATTATAGCACGGATTACTGAACTAGAAGCTTGTAGTACTTCCTCTTGGGGCTCTAACTTCTGTTCTTTCATGTTTTGGTCGCTTAAATCTGCATGTTGTTTAATTGCAAGGTTAAAATTTACATCCAGAAATAGCTTATTTATAACAAATTAGAATGATTCAATTCGTTTCTTTGAAATGAATTAAATCTACAAGTTGGTTGGTGTTCCAGAAATGGACCTATGCCCCTTGGGTCCAGATCCCCATGAAGTTGGATATTAGAAAAAGGCTAGTTCTGGTAAACATTTTATCTATGGTCCATCCAGATAATCATTTTGACATTTACGGTCTCTGAAATTGTCCCAATAAAAATATCAACATTGTTGAAATTAAGACGAGGGAGGGAGGGAGCAAGCTTAAGGTGCAAGTTAACCTAGAATGAGGCATTGGTAGTTTGTGAAGAGGCTGATTTGGCTGTTCTATCTCTAGTTGGATGATTCTCCAGTGGACCTGTTGGTGATCCATGCAAATTCTTTTTTCTGTTCTGATGGGGAAGTATCAAATGTGATGGAAGTGATACCAAGGAAGGATGTATAAAATTGGCTGGGCTGCCACTGTTCTCACTGCCGCTACAGTCTGCTGGAGGGACCCATGCTCCAACTATAACAAACTGAGGAGCTTGCGGTGCATAATCATTGCTACTGCTACTTCGTACTCTCGAGCTTGGTTTCTTTGTGTGCAGTCGATATTTCTGTAAATTTTGAGGAAAACACAAGCTCAATAAATGTCATGATTGATTTCTGTTTTATTGGTGCAGAAACATGCAAAATGCAAAACATATACAAATTATAAAATGTCAAGTTCAAGTGCTCATGCACACGGGCGTATATATTATTCAATCATATACACTCCATAAAAAATGTTTAATAAAATATTCAATCATGAGTTAACTCTTCGATCTGTAACGAAGATAATCCTTTTTTAACTAGTAAATATTATGTTAATGGGGCCAATATTTTATTCTTTCCATTTTGGATACTATCCGATGGCGATGTTACAGTTAATTAGAGGAATACGACTTGACACAAGATAAAACACCTAGCAAAAGTATCTTTAAAGCTTATGCTTAATTTCTAACTATTACTTGCATCTGCCAAAACTCAAGTAGTTTTGTTGCGGAAAATGATTGACTTCAGATTTTATAAATTTAATTTTAGAAAAAATATTAACTTTTCAAAATAAAACTCTTTAAAATTGTAGGTATAATTCAGAAAATATCTACAATTTTATCTACAAATTTTTGGATAAGGATCAGATCAGATATAGACAGGTAGTCTATATCAATAATTGACCCCATATATATTGCAAGATTCAGGTTCAAGATGTCTAATTTCGATTGGAGAACTTTTACGTGGGTGATAGCTACTTTCAAACCCAAAGTTGCATATACACTAGTAAATCCTTCACTGTCAGTTGATTTCCTATCACGTAGCAGTGTAATTAAACATATTTTTCCCCATGGAACATGTTTGGAATACTCGATTTCTCTCTCCAAGTAAAACTCCTACAAAGCAAGTGAAGCCCTAAGTACCCATTTATTTATTCAGCTAGTGGCCGTAAACAATTTATGAGCAAAACACAGCAAGGTCTCTTAAGTTTAATTAAATACTAGTCACTACTAAATTTTCTTTTAACTTGAGAAATTAATGTTCACAAAATAAATGCCGTCTAAGTAAATAGGAACGTTAACGAAAACCAACCACAAGTGTCTCTGTATACACACAAAAGACGCACATGCACCGCTATCGAACAAAAAAAATGCCAATTATCTAATAATCTATTATTGAGAAAAGCCTCTATTGGCATAAAATTCAAAGGGGGAAAAAATAACAATAATAAAGGTGACAGGATTGTATTGGTCAAATTAAAGGTGGGTTTATTGCAAGGAATCTAAAGGTGACATGAAAACAGTGTTTCAAATGATATAAATGCATGTAATCAATCTTACCTGCAAATGGCTCTTGACCTCATCATTGGTAAGACCATCCACTTTCATCAACTCTCTGATATGTTTTGGTGTGGCCACTGCAACCATCAGTTCAAAACTTAAACAACATTTTCAAAAATTTGGCAAAGAATTGAAGGCAGTTGGAGGACCTTGCACTCTTTCTTATTCTAAAATTACTAACTTGAAATCTATGTTAAATAGACATAACAACAATTTTTTTGTAGATTCATGATTTCATATAGACCATAGTTTAAAAAGGAATGTTTCTCTGTAATTTCTAGCCTCGGAAGGGGCTCGTGCCTATATTAGAAACATTTGGTATATAAAAAACTCATAAAAAATTGAAATGTTTTGTTTCCTTGTTGGTTATTGTTTGGTTAAGAACATTAGAAAATTACTATATATGGCTGGGAACTAACCATCGGCACCACCGAGTTGCTCAAGTGCATGAACAAATCGGCGGTGGAGTTCCTGTGACCAGCTACGCCTCGACTTTTTTTGAGCCTCGCATTTTTGTTCCTCTTTCTCCTTTTCTTTGTCTTGCTCCTTCGACTCAATTTTCTTTTGACAATCTTCTTCAGCATTGCTAAATCCTTCTTCATTAATACATCTAGTATCCACAAAGGCAGCTTCTTCTGGCCTCTTATCCTTAAATTAAGAAAAAGAAAATTGTTGGACAATGAATTTAAAATAAACAATTAATTAAGAACATCTATATCACTGAAACTATCAGAGTTTCTAAATAACTGTTAACAGAATTTTAGAAATTTCAGACTCTTTGAATTTCTAAATCTCTAAATCCCTAAAATTAAAATTAGAGTTTCTTAATTGCCACAGTAGCATTTAATTAAAGCAGTATTAAAAATTGAGCGAATACGAATTGATTATTTTGCCATGTCAGAGTTTTGAAACAGTTTCGTATTTAGAAACTATTGAACAAAATGGCTAAATAGGAAATCCATCTACATCCCTGAAATTTGTTTAAAATCTGCCAAGTCAAGCTCCGAGAGTTTCAGGGATGCAGATGCTCTAAGGATCGATAACAGCATAGGTTAGAGGGCCTAAACGAGTTTACTATACAAAAACAGCACCAAAAGTGTCATTCATCTAATTCTAATGGTAAAATTATCTTGAGTTTTCAATGGGAGAATTAGGTTTAGATGACGAAAATATGTTCCGTTCATGAGTTCCAACAAAAAAAAAAATTCAGTAAGTAAATATCATGAATATAGATTAACTTTTTAGATGAAAACTTGAAGTAAAGTAGTAATTATGCATTTAAAAATATTGTTTGTTGCAGTTACTGTTGCTATAAAATTATTAGCAGGTTGCATATCATCTTTACCGCTGTACTGTTGTCTTTTTCAGATTCTTGACTCCACAGCCGAAGAGAACAGGACCAATCCTTTTTGTTGTTGTCAGACTTATCCTCTTCAATCCCATCATCATTCTCGGAATAAGAGAGGTTCAGATTTATTGGAATAGACTCCTCTTGCTGTTGCTGTTGTTGCTCCTCTATTTGCTTTCTCAAAGTCTCAATTGCTACATATAATAAAGAAAAGAAAACCATGGAAGAGGAAGATAAATTAAATAAGTTGGTGAAACAACCCAAAACCCAGATCATTGTAAAGGGTTGAACTTTTTTCCTTCTTTTTTTTATTCAAGAAAAAAAAACGCATGGGTTTCGTTGATCAGCTCTCTAATGCTTAAATTCAGATTCAACAAAAACAAATGCTATATATAATGTCTTGAATTGGAGCAAAAGCCCATGGTAGCTGGAAAAAAGAATAAAACGTACTTTCATTGACAATCTGGAGAGAAAGAGGAAGCTCTCGTTGAAAAATCTCTATCTTTTTACTCTCTTCTTCAAGAGCGCTTAGGTATTCTCTCTTGTCTACCATTTTCTGATCCATAAGGAATCGCTCATAAAAAATTTGTGATAAAACAGAGCATGCAACGTTAATTTCGAGGGGTGGAGAAGGAGAAGTGAGAGGAGAGGCGAAAGGAAAGGAAAGGAAAAAATAAAACAAAATAAAATGAAGTGAAAGGGAGATGAGAAGAGGCGGCCAGACGAAGGAGAAAAAATAAAGAAGGATAAAAAGGGGAAGAAGGGTTAAAAAGGACACGAAGTCGAGGCGTCGCGTACAGAAATGAATCTTTGGTATAAAGAGTTAGTGGGGGGTAGAGAGAGAGAGAAAGAGACAGGAGGAAATAGTCTAGTGAGAGAGAGAGAAGGCAAGGTCTAATGGAAGACAAGTGAAGGAGATAAGATCAACGATCGACATACGGCTGACTATGACTTCGAATCAATTACAGATCTCTTTGTTTATTTGTTTACTTTAATTTATAATTATTTAGTCGTTGGTTTCAGCCTTTCATCTGCCTTTTAAGAAGACTCCAGAAAACCAAAAATATGAAAAATATAAACTATAAGCTCATTTTCTTCGCTCGAAAAAGGAAGAAGCGACTTTCCGTTTTAAGAGTTGAACTTGGTGTTTTTAAGCTCACAAAGGGATTCTCACCAAGTTCTTAAGCTCACAAAGGGATTCTCAAACCAATTGGTTAATGTGTAAAATTTATAAATTTTAAAACTAATTTAGTATAAAGTGAAGTAGTTAGAAAAAAAATTATAAATTAATTTTAATATATTTATTTTGAAAATTTATAAATTTGACATTTAAACTCATCACTCGTGAAGCAGATCAGTTTCAACGATTTGAATGTCTCGTTTGAATTCAATTTGATAGGTTTTTATGTTAAGCTTACGAAGAGGTTTGGTGAGCTTAAGAATACCCTAGTTCTACTCCCGTTTTAATTTAATTTGTGAGAATAGTAATTTGATGGAGGTTTGAGGAAGCTTAATTTCAACTTAAGATAATAGAAATTTGATGTGATTTTTGCCAAACCTTGTCAAATCCATTTCCTTAGAGCCGAATTTTAGGCCCGTTTCGTTTCAAGAAGTAAATCAGAACAAGCAATTCCCTAAAAAGAATTTGCCTATTTGATACCATTGTCTGAGAAAATAAAATAGAATCGAGAAATGGTATCTAGATTACTAGATATAATAAGATCTTGCTGTAGAAGAATTACAAAGAAGTACAAGAGAAAAAGATTACGCCTTCTATTCCCTCGAAATTATGTGCACAGGTGGCGGAGTAGAATTTGTCACCTTTTCAATTTCTTCTCTTATCTTTAAATGGAGTCGAGTATTATAACATTGTGTCATTTTAGTTTATATAACATCAATTCTAAAACTTACTGAATTGATTTGAAATAGTGAATTCAAACTGTTCAAGCTGGTTTACTTTATTAGTTCTCTGTTTACATGCAAATTTTATAATATTTTGAATTTATTTAGTATCAAATCAAGCGGTCATGAGTTTTTAAGTTAATTTTAATGCATTTATTTGTTAACCTATATGGAGTTGGCTACTATAACATCAATGTCATATCAGTCTGTATAATATCAAATCTAAAACTTATCGAATCGATTTCAAATTGTCACTCAAATCATTCAAACCAGTCTACTTCATTAGTTGTGCGTTTAAATACAATTTTTATAATATTTTGAATTAATTTAGTATCAAATCAAGCGGTCATGAGTTTTTAAATTAATTTTAATGCATTTGTTTTTTAATATTTTTGACCGCTTGATTTGATACTAAAATAATTCAAAAATATAAAAAAATTTGCATGTAAACACATTACTCATAAAGTAAATCAGTTTGAATCAGTTTGAACAGTTTGAATTAGTCATTTAAAGTCTATACAATTAATTTTAAAAAGTTAGCATCATATGATATCGATATCATTCTAGCAAGGCTATGTTATATCCTATGTTATCATATGCTAATCCATTTGACGCAAGTAATGCGAAGATGCTTAATATATTATATTCTGATATGCAGTGATTAATTTTGAAATTATACGGAAAATACATTCTAATGACCACATTGATATGACCGTTTTTTTTTTTGACAGAGACATTGATATGACCGTTGAAAGGGATATGATGAGAGGTTTTGTATTTTGTAACATTTAAGGGGGAAAATTTATAATTTTAAAAGTTTAATAGGATAAATACGAGAAAGTTTTTTATTTTGAAAGAACAAGAATAATATTGATTTATATGAATATAATATTAATCTTCTTAACGAAGTCTCGCTCTAGTGATAGAATTAATACAACAAAAAACTAATTGAATTCCGTTCCAGTTTTTTACTTTGTAATATTATGAAAGAGGGGTATAAAATTTTTTAGAGAGGAGTTCAAGACGGTCGAAAATTGAAGACAGAAAATTGTGCAATAAATGATTGCCTAGTTTGGATGTAAAATTATTTTGTAACTTTTTAAAAACATTTTAATTTTCTTTCTTTCCTTTTTGTTGTGATTCAGTCCGTGCAAATACCGACTAGTGCTTAACATAGAGACAAACAAATAATTCAGGCTCAGTTGTGGAGTTAAAAATTTGTGATTCAAGTATAATTTGATAATGATTCAATACAACAAGGAAGTAAAAAAAAACTAAAGATAACACACAAAAAAAATTTGCATTTTGAAAAATAAAAAAATGATTTGTGATTCGCGTTTTATTCGCAAATAAATATTATACGTTTTTTTTTTTTGCGTTTTAAACGGAGTTCGGTTTGGAAAATGTAAAAAAACAAAAAACGCGAATTATACACGTATCGTGACTATGGTGCTTAACCATGAATTTAGCAATGGTTGACTATGGTGCTTAACCATGAATTTAGCAATGGTTTTTTTTTTCTACAAGGTTTGAATTGTTGCATTAATTATGACTTGAGAAAGGAGAAATGCACTAGTTAAGCTCGTAATAAACTCGTAAACTAGTTCTTGATTAGTGCCACTTCCATAATTAATCTATACTCCACAAAAGTAGTTGATGATCAAGTTTTCTCAATATTATTCCTCTACTATTGTCCTCCATTGTTTCATTTGTATTAAAATTTGTGCAAAATATTAATCAAATATTTAAGATTTATCTCTTGTCAAACAGGAATATCAATAGTAGAAATTATGCAGTATTTTAAAACAGACTATAATAAAATGATAAATAATAATAATAAAACGTTACTGGGATTATATTTAAGTAGATAATGTCATAAGAATCGACCGTATAAATTCCTCTCATCCACATGATGAGTTCAACACATTAACACTCTTAACATGGAATATGTATCCTCTCAGATACCGGACTGAATATAATACGCGTCAATAAACTCTCAGCCAAGCAATTGAAATTCAACGTCTATTTAAAGTTTAAACATAGGGTTCTATTTTGAAATTCGTGCCAGATTAAAACTAACGACTTAGATCTCATTCTATTCAGTCTGGTATTGCACTGGATTTGAATTCCTCAACATGAGGGGGGTTGGATACTTGGATTCTCTCGAGATTATACAGTTTTTTCATATGTTTTTTAACAATTAAAATCAGTAATTTTTTAATTGAGCAGTTATAAATTATTGTAGCTAGGGTGCAAAATTTGGAAGACAATTTTATGATTGTTATACTTTATTCAATACTTTTGCATATTGATCTCAGTTAAAATTATTAAATATACAAAAAAAATCTCAAATATAACGATTTTAGTTTTTTTTTTTTTTTGGTATGTTTATATACACAATTAAACTTTGCGACTAACTAATCCATCAAACTCAGGGGATTGATATTTATAGCACTTAAATTATAACTATTTTTATTTGTCAAATACACGCAAAAATAAAAAAATAAATATCAGGACTTACCATTTTTTTTCTCTATTTATACGTATACTCTTTTCTTGGACTGCAATGAACACCTTACACTTTGTGCAATAATTTTGTTAGTTACAGAATATTTATCTTACTGAATGAATATTTAAAATTTTAACAAACTGTTTATACAGATAATTACTCGTTGTAAAACTTAATTTATATTCGTCCCCACTTTAATTTGTTTTTCGTGTACGTAAATTTTATATGTATTCAAATATTTATCTGTAATATTTGAATACGGTCTCATAATATCAAAAGCGGTTTTCACTTTCTATCACCTTCAAAAAGTAAGCACACTATGTATATGATTGCATATTTGCATTGCATGCTGTCAACTAAGAAAGGTAATAATTGAATTTTTCTCTTCAACCAATGGATGGAAGCCAGCGATGCATGAATTAGATCCCCAAACGTCTGGTATTTATTTTCAAATAGTATTCCCTAAAGAAATAGGGAGAAATTTCATGTATATTCCCTCAAAAATATAAAAATTACATATTTGCCATTCTAATTCATAATATTGTGTTTTTCCTTTTAAATTTCAAAAAAATCCAAATTATATTTTAGAAACTCTTTTTGAATCTATGAAGTTCAAGTTTTATCCTTTATTAATATATATAGATAGATAGATAGATAGATAGAGTTTGTGTAAGATATGTTCAGTCTTCTAATTAGTATGTTAATCATCTCTACTTGTGAAGTGACGCACACACAAGTGTACACCTAAATGTCATTGTGTATGCGTCAGAAATAGAAAATATGAACTGTTTACTCTACCAAATTGGTCAATCAAATCTTTTACACATGCTAATTTTTTTTTTTTGAAAAATGTATTTTATAAATTTAAACCGATTCTATTAAAAAACAATAAATTGAGTAAATTTACAATTTTTTGGAATTTAGGAGGGTAAATATGATGTTATGGAATTTAGAAGGGGCAATACATAATTTAAAGGTTTTGAGGGATATATATGAAATTCTCTAAAAAAAGGATAATACTAACAGCCGATTATATTTCCTCAGTGCATTTGACCTATTTCTAATTATATATGTAGTTAATTAAATCCACTACGTCAGAGGTAAGATTGGAAAAATATGCGCACATATTTTTCCATGGTGAAATATGATATTGTTTAAGTATTATACTATTCATGGTCTTAATTTTGAGAGATGGTCGAATATAATCTGAATATCAAGATAATCATAAAAGACTTTCAAATCGATGTGTTTCATCGAAGAGACAAATAACACCACAAAAGTTACATACAATGATACAATGGATATATATAATGAGGAGGGATCCACTTACAACATTCAATTTTGTGATTTTCAAAGTCCAATCAGTCGATCCAAACTGTTCAACAAGATTTCTACATTAAAATTTACTTTGAGATCAAATTTTATATTTTTTTAATTGTTTTACTATTTATTAAGTATTTTACAAAATTGATGTTTTTCAGTGGTTCAGAATTGTCTTAAAATAACAGCTTTGTAAAATACTTAATAAATAGTAAACAAATTAGAAAAATGTAAAATTTGGTCTCAAAGCACATTTTAATATAAATATCATGTTGAACTGCTTAGATTGACTGTTTGAACTTTGAAAATCACAAAACTGAATGTTGTAACATGTTGTAACTTTCAAATGTTATAAGTGGATCTCTCCTCATATATAATTTATCTTTTGTATTATTATATAGTTTGCTTCAGGGGCGGACCCACCTTGAGCCGGAAGGGGGGCAACTGCCTCCTGAATTTTGAAATTCAATGAAAAAAAATATAAGTCTGGTACCACTTTCTCCTCTCTGAAAATTATTTTGTCCCTCTCTGGAGCTGGAAAGCACGCCGAGCCAATTCAAAAGCACTATTAATGAAAATTTTTGTTGCTCTTATAGAAATTTATGGGCCGGACCAACTTTGTTGTCTTTTAATATGTAAAATAATTTTACTATGTTGTTTTTATTATGTAAGAGTATATTATTTTTATTGTTTTTTTTATTATATTTATTGTTTTTATCTATTACTCAATTAGATAATGGGTTTGAACCCGATAAATTATTTGAGTCTGATTTCCGCCCCTTCCTGACAGAAAGTCTACATCCGCCTCATTTGCTCCCATCAAAGAGCTGAAAAAAAAATGCACACAAAAAGAAATATGGATTTAATAAAATATTTTTTAAAAAGTATACATCAGTGAGATTGGATTTAATAAAATTGGATGTACGTTGAATTCAGGCTTCAAAATTTTGACAGTCCATTAGGATCGAGAACTAATTAAAAAACCTAACGGGGCCAACTTGTAACACTGCCCAGTTCCATGCAATAATAAAATGAAAGAGAGAGATGAGATTAGACGATTAGCACAAGGCTCCACGGAATCTGGGAAGCAGGTAACGGGATAACCACGTTTGTGTACAAGAGGAGGATACGGATTGGATTTATTATTGGAAAAAACAGCCACGTTTGTGTAATGTGTACCCCTACTAGCATTGCAGGGATCATTACATGAAGTGCCTTTGCGGCGTTTCACAGCTCCAAAGGCCGTTTTCTTCCATGCAATTGCAAATTTGCAATTGCAAATGCGTCTCCTGTGACCTGTCGATGTATTAAATATGGGTCTGTTTATGTTATGGATCTAACTGTCCACATCTCAGGTCAGCAGCCTCAGCTGCCATTGATCTGCTGCCAATATGACATGTTGTCGAATTTTAACTTTACGAACTTATTTTTGCGAGATTATTATGTGTGTACCTGTCATCTGGGCGTGTTTCGGCCCCTACATGACCATGATTGAATTTAATGAATTTTTGTTATGTACTTTTTGGAAAAGAGAGTATTGGAAAATCAGTCGTATATTTTTGGGTCATGATCGGACGCACCATGTTAGCATATTTTGATCGACATTTTATTTTATTTTCGAAATGAAAGATGTATATATTAATTGGCAGAGTCACATTGAATCAGAGGAGATAACTGTTCAACTCTATATCTTACCTATATGATACTCATTCAAGTTTTTTTATCACAAACTTACAGCAGTCATTAAATTTTTTTATTAACCTTCTAAATTTAAATTAATCAAATAAAAAATAAAACAGAAATAAAAGTTAAATTTATTTTTTCTCGTTAATCATTCAAATATGAAGTGATTAAAAATATTTTAATCTTCATTTCTATTCCATTTCATTCCCTTCTATTTTTCACCTTTCCTCCCTTTCTCTACGTACTCTCCATCCAAACAAAGTGTAAGTGTATCGAAATGGCCGCCTAAAGACACTTGTTAGCATTGTTCTTGCATTTCAAATAAAGTTAGTCTTCAATTTTAATATGAGATTGTATTGAAAGAAAACAGATCTAATGTAGTGATAACAAATTTATTTAACAATCCTAACGAGAATCACCAAATTAAAATTATGATGTATTTTTCACCATTTTATTAGATACGTTCCATAAAAATTTGATTAATAATCATACACCCGGCTTATCTAAATAATGAAAAAAATCTATAATTTAATCTTGAATTTGAAAATTAAATGATTCCAGATGTCAAATTAGTTGCCTCAATATATTTATCCTTTTTGACATAGAGCGTTAAAAGATAAACTGTCAAGTTCCACATGCCTAGAGTGCTCTATCAAAGAAATTTTAAATGGTTGACCGGATTTTCTACTTATATGTTAATATATTTTTTTTATTTTGATACTAGCCTTTGTTCAGCTGGCGGCGCTTAAATGCCAAAAATATATTATATAAAAGGGACCATTATTTCTAAAAGAAAAAAAAGAAAACAAAAAAGAGAGCGACCATCAAACAAAAAATACTCAAAATGAGAAAGTGCTGCAACCAGTTTGCTGGAACTGGTCTGGTTTAAATTTTTCTGTCCAAAATGTATCTGATCCTAGCTAAGCGGAAATCCAGGCGCGGAACCGCTTGGTTCGATCCAAAATTAATAAACGATTTATGAAGTCTTTATTTTCCAGGAAATGTTCTAGCTTCCTGAACTATCATATCCGAAACTGTTTAAAGTAGTTGTGTCAAACATATAAAGTAGTTATGTCAAACATTTTTTAAAGAGTTTACATGTCAAGTTTAAAAGGTTATAAACTAAGGTTTAAAATCTTGAAAATTTAAAGTGCTCATGGATTTGACTTAAAAAAAAAATGAGTTGAAAACAAAACTAAAAAATATTTTTTCATGGATCTCATTTGAAAGAAAAAACCGAGTAGAAAATATTTGTATTTTTAAATTCGCAAAATCCATCACAAATCGTCGGAAAAATGAATGAGAATGATTTGAGGAAAAAAAAGTGGGTTAAATGAATCTTTTCTTTTTTGACTTAAAGACAAAAGTAGTTACAAGTTAAAACTAATCAGATTTAGGATTTAAATTCTTGTGAGTAGCATTGTCAAATGTTATAAACAAAAACTTTAAAAGCTTGAATATGAGCTCTAAAAAAAATTAGACATTAAATACTTGGGAGGTGGGCCCTGGAATTTATTTGGAGAGCAATTATCAGACTATTTATTTTCATGGACCCAAATTTTACATTCCAATTTTATGTGTTTGTTATTCAATTTTTTTTTTCAAATATACACCCAACCCCTAACCAAATACTTAAAAATTATAAAACCAATACATTAGTGTTTTAAAATCAGTAGAAGTCACTGCATAACTATGTAAAGTGTTCATTTTCAAATCCGTAAATATAACGACTAATCTAAACAATGTAATTTCACGTGAATCAAAAAGAAAATTAAGTATAAGATGTTTGAACAAAAAATGTCGAGGTATAAAGAGAGGGGTGGGTATAATGGAAAAAACGTGTCGTGCCGTGCTGTGACTAACACACTGTGACTTTGGTCTCATGCCGTGATCAAGTGAATAGTCACACGTGCCGTGCCGTGTAGTAACTAAAATGTCGAGGGATGGTTACGGCACGTGAGTCACGCCCTCACTCGCGTGCCGTGTCCAAACGTAACTGGTCACATTTCTCACATTTCTCACATTTTACTATTTTTTTATAATTTATGTTAGTTTATTCAAGATTCACCATTTGATCAAAGACTTAACGGTCCTAATTACACGTGACCACGTCCCGTGCCGTGATTGGATCTTTCGCGTGACGTGCTATGTCAAATTTTTAAAAGATAGTCACAGCACGTAACAAGCTGTAACCGTACCATTCTGTGATAGAGCTAGTCCGTCGTGCCATTTTTTCCAATCTAGAGGTGGGTAATGAGAAAAATAAAGTACAAATAACTCAAAAAAAAGAAATGTACGGAAGTTTAAAAAGAGAAAGTGGGTTTGGAGAATGGAGGGAGTTCGGATCCTTATGGTTAAATAGGTACGAAACTCCTATTGTTCGGTTGAGAACTAATTTTAGCTCATTAGATCCCTACAATACCGTAGATTTTAGAAACTCAGATGGAGGTTCTCTTAATTAAATTATTAGGTAATTGTTTTTAATATTTACCAAGATACTGTTACATATGTAGCTAGTGTCTAAAGGGCTAAAATAAAAGAAATCTTAAGGAAAAAGTGGCTGAACTTATAGCAAAGGGATAAAATGGAGGTTGAACTTCAAATGATGTCAAACAAAGATTATATCCTTCAAGAAAATAATATCTCCAGACTTATAGGAAGCTGATAGAAAGACAATTGTTAATTAATCAATTAATTAGGTAATGAATTAAGTAGGTCATTACTGAACGAAACATTCTGTCATTCTTCAACATTTCTCTGAACAATATTAGTATATTTATCAGTCAGCAAATCATTGTATTTTCTTATTGACCGCATGGAAGAAATGGCGAAAAAAAAATACTTTGATAAAACTTGCAAGTGACCAAACCTTGTTATTCATTCATTTGTTAGTGCGAACAGCGGACATATTTATTCGGAATCAAAACTTTGACGTATTGAAAAAGTTGCAACTAACCCATTAACATACGCTTTAAACTGTCTCTTGTTAAACAGAATTTTTATTTTATTTTTTGCTACGAGGATATTGAATTTTAAACTTACAATCCACATGCACAAAGAATAATGTTTTATTCAACTTCTAGATGTGGTCCTTTAGAATTAAAATTTTATTTTTTGTTCTAAATTCTTGTGCTTGAAAGGTGATAAAAATTAAACGGGGGAGCAATGACATGAAAGCATGAACCCCCACCTTAAAAAACTTTGTGATAAAGGGTCCCTCATTCTTTTATTCGTGACAGGTCCCTCTAATTAAACTCTCTGATCCGTGATAATGATTTTGCTCTCTTACTTGTCATCATTATTTTTAGGGTAAAATATCATATTTACATTATGAATTTCATTGTAATATAATCTTTAATATGAAAATAATTAGAACAACAAAGAAAAATTATGAAAATAATTAGGTACCTGGGGTGATAAGGATTCGTGGAGGGATGGAGCAGGGTGGAACTAGAATTTAAATATAGGGATAAATATCATTAAAAAAAATTAAAAAATTATAACACAAAATCTTTCACTATTTGATTCCATAAATAAATACAATAGATAACTAGCACCAATAAAATGACATGTCTATCAAAACTAAACTAAAAACATGAAAATAATATATTATTTAAATTTTGAACCAATGGTTTTGAAACCTACAACGTTGATTTCCTTGCTCAATAGATGGATATTCATCCATATGAATTTGGTAAGACCCCTTAAGTTTGTAAAATTTTCAAACTTCATCTCTTTCGTATTTAAATGATCTTAAAGAACTCTGTGAATGTTTCTCTTTATCAATATTCATCACATGTGGAATTGATTCAAAAATATGTTTATCAAGACTTAAATTTTTTATCGGAGTTTGAAAGTTTGAGTTGTTTTTCTTCGACTTGAAATAAGAGTCTAATTCTTTCTTTTAGACATAATTCTATCTGTACAAATTATCATTTCAAAGCATGAAAATGAAATTAACTTTTATCTCAAAGTTATAATGAATAATAATTTTAAAAAGTACAAACAAACACAAACTTCAATTAAAATTGAATTTTCGCAACTCTTCTGATTAACTTTGTTTTCTGTACGTAGATTTTGCACATCGCAACTCTTCCGAAGAGATGATTGATTTTTTATTTTGGATGAACTGGAGATTGATGCTCCCTGGAATTTCAGATTTGATTGGGGAGATTTCTTTCTTTCAATGACATTTTCTTTTTTTATTTCTTTGTACGTTGACAACTTTTCAAATTTCAAAAGCAAAAAAAATTCCCTATTTTTGTTTATATTTATAGTGCGGAAATCAAAGAGTCAAAAGTGCATATGGAATGTCAAATTCACCGGAAGCAAACATATTGCATATTTACCAAATTTTATTCTTAAGACCCTATAAGTTTGTCATATTACATTGGAGGAGCTACTATATACAATAAGTAAATTTCATTTGAACTTCTGCATACTTGATAAATTTTTTTTTGAAATGATAGAGAGGCTTAGCACCTCAGGCTCTATTATGTTCCATCACTGGATGGGGGAATAACTCAACTTTTGAGTTGATATCCGGACCGTCGGATTTGGTTTGGCACTAATATTAAAGGGATCCCGTGCATTCTACCTCAAATCTGATTGACTCGAATTTTGATCGTGCAATTCGGAAGCACGTATCGTCTCAGGTATGTGTAAGGTGGGCCCACTACTTGCTAGTTAATAACTCAAAATTGTGGGACGAGCTTGGGTCCGATGGGTTCCATAACCGTCCGATCCGCTTTAAGATTCATGCACAAGTATATCAAAGCGAACTTGCACGGATATTAAAGCAATGTGCACGGATCTTAAAAGCACGTCGGACGGTGATGGAACTCATCGGACCCAAGCTGCTCCCCAAAATTGTGCCCATTCGGAATAGCAAATTGAGCCAGAATTATATGTGCTTCGAGATTCGTGCAAAGTTAAAAGAATAGTCTGGATCCACTTATTCTAAAAGATTCCATCCAAGGGAGGATCCGAATTCGTAGTTCGGATACAAACTAAAAATTTGAGTTACTTTGGGGTGTGGTTGAAAAAGTTCGCAAGACTGTCACTAGGAAGTAGGAACTAAAGATTAGCCGAGTTTTTTGACATTTTCCCAGATTAGTTTGCAGACATGGGATAAGGCAAAAGAAATTTAAAACATCATCTTTTTTCTGTTTTTGTGTTATCAGAGTGACAAACTTGAGAACTATAAAGAGATGCTTGATATGGAAGTTGATTCACTCGATGGACCGAAATTTTTATAAATATACAAAATTTGTTTTTTATTTAATAATCTATATATTTTTTGCGTTGAATTTCAAATCTATCCTTACCGCTTACAAAATTGCCAGTTTCAAACCCCAGAACCGGCAACTAAATTGCCGAAAACCCCAGAACCGGCAACTGTGTTGCCGGTTCTGAATAAATTCAACTGTTGCTAATTGGTTCAAGTTTTTTTGCCGTTTAAATTGCAGTTGCATCTGGCGTTACATGTTGACCAATCCCTTCACTGGTTCTTTGTATCTGATATATTATAGAGAAGCGTGTAATCATTTCCCCAACCAATTAAAAAAAGAGTAAGGCTTGGAATTGGATCTGCTGCGATCCGAATGCTATGACAGTAATCTCAAAATTTCTATTTTTTAAATTCGGTAGTCTAATAATTTATGTGCACGTATCACAAAAAGCTGATTTTTTTATGCATGAATCTCGAAATAATTCAACAGTTGGATTTGGAAAAGCAGGAATTGTAGTACAATGTTCATGGGTAAAGAATAGCAGCAGATTCGGATTCGTAAGTCTTGGATGCTATGAATAGCATAAAGTTTTCATATAAATTGCAAATTTTAATTAAAGTGGCTCAGTAAATTGGTTATATAATGAACTTGTAGAATACTAATTTTTATTATTTTTTGCTATTTTTTATGATTTATGAAAGATAGTAGAAAATGGTCTAAAATATTGACAATTTTATTTTATTTTTAAGTTTTTTTTTTCCATCTTTCATAAATCCTAAAAAAATAGCAAAAAATAATAAAAATTAGTATTCTACAAGTTCATTATATAACCAATTTACTGAGGCACTTTAATTAAAATTTGAAATTTATATGATAACTTTATGCTATTCATAGCATCCAAGCCTTACGAATCCGAATCTGCTGTTATTCTTTACCCATGAACATTTTACTACAATTTCTGCTTTTCCAAATCCAACTGTTGAATTATTTCGAGATTCATGCATAAAAAAATCAGCTGTTTGTGATACGTGCACATAAATTATTAGACGGATGAATTTAAAAAATAGAAATTTTGAGATTACTGTCATAGCATTCGGATCGCAGCAGATCCAATTCCAAGCCTTACTCCTTTTTTAATTGGTTGGGGAAATGATTACATGCTTCTCTATAATATATCAAGATACAAAGAACCAGTGAAGGGATTGGTCAACATCAAACGGCAAAAAAAACTTGAGATTATTAAATAAAAAAACGAATTTTGTATATTTATAAAAATTTCGGCTCGATGGAAGCTCCTTTTTGGGAAGGGCAACAATTGGGAGAAAAATTAATAGAATAGAATAATTTAGAAGATGCTAACTAGATTTAAATATAAGATAATAAATTTATAGCTGTTGAAGATGTTTCATCACTGATATTTCTACAGCGGACAAAAATATCAAAAGAACAAAGACTTGTTTTGTCTCAAGTCACAACCCGTATTGCATATTTTTTTAATAGCACAAATATTTTTTTAAATGTTAACGTGACCTCTAAATTAAATTATATAAAAAAGTTCATAATATTAAAACAAATTGGAATATTCTTTTTGGTAAACGGATATTCTGTTGACATTCCTCGAAAAAGAGAAAAGAAAAACATTTTAATTGGTCAACTCAACCCTAATTTATTTTATATTATTGATTAGAAAGTCATCACATTATACCTTAGAGAAAAAATATTTGTGAGGATATTGATTCAAAGTCTCATGAAATACTTCAATCATTATCTTAATCGAAATGGCATCTTATATATGCATGTACGTAAAAAATGATTTCTACTCATATTTTAGCTTTCAAGATTTGAAACAATATTATTCATAGATATATTGGCAAATTTAATGACAAATATACATAAGATAGTGAGCTTCCCTGTAATATTTTAATGTAAAATGTGGTTTTAAAGACTATTCTCGATTTGACACTGGTTCAAAATTTTAAAACAATGGTTTTAACTCATAAATATTTTGGCTTTCAAAATTTGAAATAGTAGTAGGAAAAAATGTTGGAGAATGTCACAGCGAGAATTAATTCCTAAATTAAAGAATATTCTTAATCATACATCCTTTTGTTTAGGTGAAATTATATGCATGCATACTCATCAATATTTTGCTATTTGAATATTCCCCCATTTAAAAACGAAAATTGAATATTTGGCTATAGAAATTTGAAAGTCTTTGATATTTATAAAATATTCTGCCTTTATAAAAATTAAAGGGTAAATTGCTCATGTACTCATTAATACTTCTTTATTTTGTATTTTTCCATTAAAATCTTAATATATCTCATTTCCCCAGCAACATAAGAGTTAATTTCTCCTATTTTCAATTTCCTCATCAAAATCTCGATATATGTTATTTATTTTCCCATTTAAATTTGAAATGCTTCATATTTATCATCTTCTTAGTTTAACTATAATATTCTTATCTAACTAATTATTAAGTTTTACTTAAGAAGTTGAAGTGATGTTTTCACCGTCCCAATGGATAGGACTTGGGTGGTGGTGGCGAATAGAGAAGCTGGTGAGCAACTCTACAACTGAGAAAGAACGATCATTGATGATATCGGAGTTGCTCAAACGAGCTTGTCCAGTGAACGGCTCATGAACAATTCAATGAACACGAATGAGCTGTTCAACAGGCCGTTCAATCATTGTTCAAATCCAGTTTGGAAATAAAAATTCATTTGAACATAGACTGAACTTAGGACCTTGTTCAGATCACAACTCGTTCAGCATCAATTCATTATGTGCTCGGCCCGTTTTGTCCACTGACTGTTATGTCCATTTAGCAGTCCTATCATAGGACACATTCTCAATCTATATTTTTTTTAGAATCAGTATCGTAGGATTTTTTTTTTTTTGAGGAAAAATATATCGTAGGATGTATCTCTTTAGCTGAAATGGGTATTACATAATTACAATACATTTTCATCTATGGATTTTTAGGTGCCAAGAACAAGAAAAATAAGAGAGAGAACTGCCAAAGTTAATTAGTTAATGAGAAAGATAAAGTGATCTTTTAATTCTAATATGGAGTTGTTGATTATTAGATGTAGGAAAGAAATAAGAAAATAGGGAGAAAAAAATAGGAATGAATTTTAAATTTAGATGGCTAAATAAGATACATTGAGATTTTGGTGGAGAAATTAGAAATAAGAAAATGTTTAATGGGTATAGAAAAAATTCACTCTTATTTTGATGAAGAAATAAGATATAATGAAATTTTGATAGAGAAATTGGAAATAAGAGAGGTTTCAATTGAAGTAATCGGAACAATTCACCCAAAAAAAATGTAAATATAATTAAAAGTATATATGGAAAAAATAGTTTTTTTTCTTCTTGTTTTCTATAGAACTCTAAATTATAATTTTTCATGCTCTTTAACCAGACCATCTCTTACAATACTCCAGAGAATAAAATACTCACGGTCAAACTAAAATCAATTTGATGTCTATTTGAAATTAAACACGGGTAAAAATTGCATGCCGATGCATAACCGAGCTTGTGTCCCTCTAGATACCTGAGGTACAATCTACAAAAATGGACGACCCAGATTTAGCACAGATCACTCAACCCCCCCCAACACACACACACACACAGAGTTTTAAATTTCATGACCCCCCTTCCAAATTCTTATTTTGCTTCTTTGAAATAGTTATTATCTCCACTCTTCCAATAATTCCTTATCCCTCCGTTTGTCTCAATTTGAAATTCACCATGGTACGTAGAGGTCTAGTATCTATTATGGACGCAGAGTTCTGTATTCGGTTTTGTAATTTCATATTCCAACCATGATACTTGGCAAGCTATTATTTCAAAAATATGCCCCAAAAGTTATATCTGTTATTTTCAGCACGTGTTATTTCTTTTTTATTAAAAATAGTAGATATATTTATTTAACGAATAAAATTGCCAAATTCGGCATCTGCCTTATTTCCAAAATAAAGAAGTAGATATACTGTAGTGTACCTACGGGTCTTTATTCAAAAAATATATATATACACTGTAGTGTCGGCATCCACTTTATTTGTATTTGTATGGATGACCTAATGAAGCATATAATAATATATAAAGGAGAACCAGCTATTGCTTAGATTTTTATTTTATATTAACACAAGGAATGAGTACACAACACGTCTCATAATGAGCAAACTAGGTTCCTGAATTTGAATTTATGGAAATTCTAAATAAGTTGAAATTTGATGATAAAAAATTGTAATTGCAAATGTTATATTGCCAACAACGGAAGGAAAAAAAAAAGGTAATGGAAAGTGTGGGTACTGGTAACTTGGTAAGCTTAATTATATCAGATCCAAAATCTCAATAATAATACTGAAATTTTTTTTTTTTTTTTTTTAAGTTAGATTGAAAATTTGATTGCATCAGCCATTTGTAGTAACTAGTAACGCGAATTTGAAATGAAGTAGTAAAAATTCTCGACACGATTGAAATAAACTGAGAATAAGCACCTTAATCTAAAAACTAACCCCGTGAATTAGCTTAGAAGACCAAAAATCCTAGAACTATCCAAATACAAAACAAATAAATAAAAAAACCTTTAAAACAATGGATTTATCTCTAATAGCATCGTATCAGGTGCCACATCAAACAATGCGCAACATTGTTGTATGATAAGGTAATTTGCAATGGCAAAGATTGATGGCGATGGGTATGGAATCCATATATATCCTCTGCATTATTTGAGTTAATTTTTGGATCGTGCGATTAGAATTCAGATCAATTCGGAACGCTTGTAACGCACGGGACTCTTTAACATTAGTGTTGATATAAATCGGACAATCCAGATCTTAACTCAAAAATTGATTTAACTAGGAGGATAGAAATTATTTTTTATTATTGAATTGGACTTTTTATATTTATTAATAAAAAGCCCCATACACTTCAATATTTTTTAGATATTATTATCAAGGACTGAACATGAGTCTTTTCGAAAAGGGACGAGAACTCGTACCGTTGCACTGAATCTGTGGTTTTATTGTATGAAACTCTAATGGATCCAAACTATTGGTATCCCATTCTGAATTGGCTACCATGAACTTGTAGATGAACAAGCAGAGGCGGAGTTATGTTTGTTGAATGAAGGTCAATTAAATCTAATTATTTTTCAAAAAAATTGTATGTAAGGATAATTTTCTATATAATTTAAAACAGTGTAAATTGATTCCATTCGTAGAATAAAATTTTCATATGATTGACTCCATTCACACTTGATCCACATAGTTTAAAAATATGACTTTTCTTTTGTGAACGAGAATATGTTTGGAGGATTATAGCAATGACAATCACGTCCTTCATGTTTAAATAAAATTTAATATTATTTCTATATAAACTATGTGGATAAAATGTTATAAACAATGTAAATTGAACTCGTTTGTGTCATAAAATTTTCATACGATTGATCTCCATTCATACTTGATTCACATACTTTGAAATTTTGACTCCGCTTTTGTGAAAGAGAATAATTTTCGTTGGAGGATTGTAGCAATGACAATCACGTCTTGATATTCAAATAAAATTTAACATTATTACAATTAAGATTGAGTATATCATGGGGGTAAAGGTCAGTGACTTTGATAAATTTTACCAGTAAATATTCAATATTATTGTTTGGATGGGAAAATATTCAAGAGAAATCAAGACTCAAGACAGCTTTCTTTCGCCAAGCTTTGGGTTGATTACCAAGAATATATAAATCAAGCGTCATCTCGTGAAAAATAGTTCGAAAAATTACTCTACAAATAAATGATTTTTCAAATTCTCATAATTTCATGTTCTTTTTAAACGTGGTAGATAAGCATTTAATAAATATTAATGCTTACATATAGTTCCACGTAATTATTTACCAGCTTTTTTTATGTAAAAATAACCTTGAAAACGATGATCTGATGGAGATTTTTTTTTATAAACCATAATTACAAAAATCTATTTTTCTAAAACCAACATAATTATTCTTTTTTACAAAAACTATGAGAACTGAAATATCATTTCGGTCAGCTGTTATATTTTTTTTGACCGAAATAACATTTTGGCCTGGAAAAAAAAATTGACGGACCAAAATAGTATTTTGATTCTTATAATTTTTATAAAAAAAATAATTATGTTGATTTCATAAAATTATTATTTTTAATTATATTTTATAAAAAAAAAATCTCTGATGATAGATGGCAGGATGGGTCACACTCACACAGCTCATGCAATTAAAAGCTTGGACCGAATCTTATGTCCTTGCTAATCAGATTCCTTCTGGCTTTCGACCTACTTGTGTGATTCATTCACCAAACCAATTGCTCTAAATTAAGAACCTTTATTATTAATCAGGTAAGGAATCCGTGAGCAAGACCCCAGGCAACCCTTGGAATCTCCCAAGGGCCAAATAAAAATGAGAGAGGACCACCTTCCCGAATTCCCACCTTACCGTACCTCCTTTGCGTGCAATAAACAGCCACACCCAACTCCTAATATTTGATTACTTGCATTGTTTAATCAATCCAAACGGATTTCTCTCGAATATCTTCATAACTAATGAGTTCAGTATCGTCTTGGTATATGCCGTACGCGTTCACATCAACCGTCCCCAAAAGTCACTCGTGAACCAGAATATTATTTTTGTGGTATCAAACTCATTCGTTTCACCAAGTTTTTGCCACAGTAAAGATTTTCATTAATTCAATGGGGTTAAATGACACCACACCACTGAAGACCACGTGGCTTCGTCGTTGTCAAGAGACACAATCACACAATCCGTCATGGAAATTTTATTTATAATTAAGCTTACGACTTTTGACAAAAATATATTTTGTTATGTTGATAAAAGTGACATTTATTTTGATTTTCGAATACAAGTATGTGGCAAAAATCAATGTGAAAGTTATTTTCAACGTTTCATCTATTTGATTGTAAACTTTTTGTTGAATTCAAGAGCGGAGCTACGTTCAATTAGAAATAAACAACTGTCTATCTTTGAATTTAAAAAATTAGTATGAATCTCATGTGAATATGATTGTTGTGTACTCTAGTATAAGAAATTACATACTCCTGATAAAAATTCTAGTTACTCATTCTTTGATGAGAACTTAACTCTAACAGTTCCATATAGGTTCAAAATTAATTTAAAACAATTTAAATATCATTTTTAAAATCCATTTTTGAAATGATGTTTAAATGTCATGTCATAAGGGGTTAAAATTAAAAATGCACAATATGTGATTGGTGGAATTTGAACTGAAATATTCACTGTCTATTTACTGTCACAAAATAGAGATTTAACCCCGAAATTTTTATAAATATACAAAATTGTAAATTTATTTAACAATCTATACAATTTTTGGACGGAATTTTAAATCTATCATTACCGCTCACAGAGTCAGTGGTTCCATAACCCAAAACCACTGACATAGTGGCCCTTCCTGGAATTGCTGACAAAGTCAGCAGTTTCAGGTCCTTCCTGGTTCGCTACACCCAGTGTTGACTTGGGCATTGTTGGATATCAGTGTGACTGTGGCATCTTTTACCAAATGAAAACACTCAAAGTTGACTTGGTCAATGGTGGATTAATGTTGGATGCTAGCGAGACACCTTTTACAAATTTAAATCTATGAGGCATTAGTTCCTCTCCTGGTACCACCATTTCTCTCATTGACTGCATATTGCAAACAAACATCAGTAATTAGGATTAGAGAAATGGGTCAAATCAGCAAAATTTGTTATAAACAAATATGATGAACTTAATCCTAAAATCCATAACTTGACTTTCTTCTCAAGAAAGATTCATCAGCAAACTATTCGTATAATTGACTAATATATGACTATGCAATTAATCTTTAAATTAATCACATTTAAAGAAAGTGATCAAAACATACTTTCATTTCCCACGGCAACGTGTGGCCGGCACTTACTAATAAAGTATAAATTAAAACATAATTTTTTTATCAAATACTTAATTAGTTAATGAATTTAAATCCAATTCAATATATTTTTGCCCCCCATGAAAATCCTAGATCCGCCCCTATGTGCACGAATTTTAACCGATGGGCATCGGACCCAAACTGCTATCCCATATGCCTAATTGTCCGATCAAACGGTCTAACTGTACACTTACTTTTCGTGCAAAAATAAATTATTCTGACCAAACCGCTTTATTATAACTTTATAACTTTTCGAGCAAAGATGTTGCGTATTAAAGAAGCGGGCAGCGGGAAAGTCGAAATCAAGCCGGGAAAGTCGGCTTATTTTGGTTAAAAGGCGATTGGGACCCGAATTTTCGATCATTTCCAATATTATCGAAAGAAACCTTTCGAATTCCCCCTCCCTCTCTCCCTCTTTCCTATCCTGGATTTAGGGTTTCGAATTCCAACCTTTTATGGATACTTCTAGCGAAAATCCAAGTAGCCAGCAGAAACCCTCGGAAAGACACGTCATTCGATCTCAATATCTTTTCGTGGAGTATCAAATCTATTTAATTACTGATCCTGTGGGTGGTAAAGTCAGGTTGAGTTGGGTATATGGTGGGTTTAATCCAACGATTACTAATTCTAATTACTGATGTTTGTTTACAATATGCAGTCAATGAGAGAAATGGTGGTACCAGGAGAGGAACTAATGCCCTATAGATTTAAATTTGTAAAAGATGTCTTGCTAGCATCCAACATTAATCCACCATTGACCTGTTATACTAAATGCACCACTTAACCTTCTATTTGGTTATATTTTCTATGAACTCTATTTCTAAAACGTTATAACGTTTTCTAAAACGGTTATAACGTTTTCTAAAACGGTTATAACGTTTTCTAAAACGGTTATAACGTTTTCTAAAACTGTTATAACGTTTTATAAAACGGTTATAACGTTTTCATCGTTTTTGAATATTCTGAGAACTATACTCCTTAATCGTTTATAACGTTTGCAATTCCATATATCTTGAACCTGCATAAAACTCAAATAGAAAGAATCGTAAAATTTAATTTATTGTATGTTTTGCAAATTAGTCAAATAGACTAACAAGAGAATTGCTTGAAACAACATGACCAAGTCAACTCTGAGTGTTTTCATTTGGTAAAAGATGCCACAGTCACACTGGTATCCAACAATGGCCAAGTCAACACTGGGTGTAGCAAACCAGGAAGGGCCTGAAATCGCTGACTTTGTTAGTGGTTCCAGGAAGGGCCACTATGTCAGTGGTTTTGGCATCCTGGAATCGCTGACAAGGTGAGCGGTTTTGGGTTATGGAACCGCTGACTCTGTGAGCGGTAAGGATAGATTTAAAATTTCGTCCAAAAATTGTATAGATTGTTAAATAAATTTACGATTTTGTATATTTATAAAAATTTCGGGGTTTAACTACTAAACTACAAATAAACATTTACAATTTTATGAGGGGAGATGAACCATATAAAATGTATTAAAAAAATAAAATTAAATTAAATTTTGATATACATAATTAAAAAATTTAAATCATATATTGACTAAGCTTTATATCCACCCTGCGTGTCATAGTCATGTCGTCTATTTTGTAATTAAAGTTCTCTTTGCGTTAATGGTCACTGCATTTTTAACTCACATGCGAATATTCCATGTGCAAATTGGTTACCTATAACATTTGTTGCACCCCGAGGTCCAATCCGTACGATGTACACCATGTGCGTCCGAGTAATTATATTCCGACAAGGCGTGGCAGGTCCGCTATCGCTTCACAAAGATTCCTGCGGACAATACCCTGACCGATTCTCCCCATCTCTCCACCTAACTCTCAATCTCGGCCGCTCCTTTTTAGATCCCTCACATCTTGTTCCTTGATTCGGTTTCTTGATCTTATCCCCTCGTCCCAGCCCTCATGTCAGCTCCAGCACATAGTAGCGGAATCGCACCGCGGAATATTCAAAACGTAACTTAAAATACTATATATTGCTCCTCCATTACTAAAAACTGGATACATCCATTTTGAATATTGTTTTTTTTTACCATGTAAAAAATAAGTGATTTGAATTAATATGAGGGACTTTTTTCTCAATACATAGAAAATAAAAATAATAACATTAAATCAGCTGATTTTGTAATACTTTAATTTGTTATCGTAGTACATTCTTAGTGGTTATAAAATAAAAAAATTTGCTCGGACAGAGAGAGGTTATCGTCAATTTAAATGAACTGGAGAGGAGAAAGAGCCTATCTCTGTCATTTACTGTTTCTCTCTCCCCACACCTACTCTTTTAATCGAAGATTCGGTTCTTACGCGACGCCCCGTCCCTGATTCCTGTTCTCATTACATCTCCTTCTTCTCTCTTCTTCTTTCCCATTAAAATTCTTCCCTACCAAACTTGTTTCTCCTTTATCGCTTTCTCACAGAGGAACAAAATCAAACAAAATCCATGCTCTCCTCCATGGATCTGGTCGGAAAAACTCGCAGATACGAAGACTATATACACGCTCTTGAAGAGGAACGCCGCAAGATTCTAGTCTTCCAGCGGGAGTTACCCCTTTGCCTCCAGCTCGTTTCACAAAGTAATTTTTAGTCAGATCAATCCATGCTTTGAAGTTACTGTCTTTCTGCAATTTTATTTGATTTTAGCTTCTTCTTTTTTAAATGTAGCGATTGAGAATGTAAAGTATCAGATAGATAATATGGGGAGTGGCGAAATAGCGAGTGATGGGCCGGTATTGGAGGAGTTTATACCGCTTAAACCGAGTCTATCTTCGTCTGACGAGGAAAGTGCCCATGACTTGAAAAAAGGCTCGGAGAAGAAAACCGATTGGCTACAATCAGTCCAGCTCTGGAATCAAGAGCCTGATACTTCTCCTCCTGCTGCTCCAGTGGTAAAGAATCATTCTCTACCTTCTTCCTTTAAAGCTGATTTACAATCAGTTCAGCTTTGCAAGTTTCTAAATTTTTTTAGATTTAATTGTCTTGCCTGGAAATTCAGTAAGTTAGCGAGTATACTGGTACATCTCAATTATCATATAAATTTATAAAGTTTATTAGCAGAATGTTGCTTATGTAGCACTATTTTGTCTTATCAGTAATGCCTTCCTAATAATTCTGTTTCTTCTAATGTTTCTTATTTTTATCAAGCTTGTTATATTTTATAGAGTGCAAAAGCTAAGTTACATGTGGGGTTCTTTTCTGAAAATTAGGAGTCACCTTGTAAACCCATAGCTGTGAATGCACGAAAGATGGGAGGAGCATTCCAACCATTTGAGAAGGACAAACTTGTACCGCTTCCGGCCACATCAGCCGGCACCACCAGCTCCACTGCTGGTGTCAGCAGTGGAGCTGCTGCTACCAGCAGCTACGTTTGTACTGCAAGCGAGAGCAAAGATAAAGAACAAGAGAAGGAAAAAGCGACGGATAGTGAAAAAGGAAATGACAAGGGAAAGGACGACCAATCTCAAAATAACCGGAAGGCTAGGCGATGCTGGTCGCCTGAGCTTCATAGAAGGTTTCTACACGCGCTTCAGCAGCTTGGCGGTTCTCATGGTTTGTCTCTTTTATTATCTGTAGAAACTTTAAATCTTATTAAAAAAATTAAAGAGAAAAAAGAAGTAGATTAATTGAATTCCTTGTTGTTACTGTTAGCAACTATAGGATTAGTATTAGGCATCAAGATAATTTAGCTCTGTGAAGAGTGATACTTGGAAATTCTGAAATAAGGCCATTGTTGATGCCTAAAAATGGGGACTGGTTGCTAAAGCATTGTAGCCCTTCCTTTAGATATGTACTATATTTTTATATTCCTATTAAGACAATGACACAGGATATGTACCATTTTAATATTTGCTCGTATAGTTGTGATTATGTAAACTATCAATTATTGTTTCTTGCTTGAAAAATGTTTATTTCCAATCTAAAGTAAACTAATCAAATGCAGTTGCCACCCCCAAGCAAATTAGGGAGTTGATGAAGGTGGATGGTCTAACAAATGATGAGGTGAAGAGCCATCTCCAGGTAATTATGCTCATTCTCTTAGTTAGAACTCATATAATTTCATTCATCTTCTTAAATTAATGATAAGAAAGATAGCCACATACGGATATACCTAACACATCCTCTCTCTCTCTCTTTCTCTTTTATTTTTCTTTTAATCTAAGGCATAAAAAATGTGGAACCCAATTAATTAGAAAAATAGGTGGCTGTTGTGTTTGTGTCTGTTGGAATGCATGAAATGCAAGTCATTATCTACTGCATTAACCAAGGCCTTAGCTCTTAGTCATTAATTTGTGCTCTGTAATGTTGCATCTAAGAAGTTTGAATCATTTACAATATACAGGGCTAATGTCAAAAGTTACTTTTTACATCATCCAGTACCCATAAGTTTATTAAATTGAGCTATTTCCACTTGTAATATTTTAATTATTAGGTTCTTAAGTTGGGCCATAAATGCAATTCAGGAAAATTCATAGAATAAAAAATAAGAATAAAGTAACAATTAACACAGCATAGGATGCTCCTATTGGCTTTTCAAACCTGAGAAAGGACATGGCTGATCCGTGGCAGCTTCTGCCAGGGCTTCAAAAACAAAAAAAACAGAGAAAGGACATGGTTGTCTCCTTGGAATATTCTCTTGCCATGCTTCCTAATAATTTTCATAATTTCCCATTATTCCCATTGTGCTTTGTGGGGAAAAAAAGAAAGGAAAAGAGAAAGTCAGTTCCCACCAGACACCAGTTGATGTTGAATCAACTCAAACCTTCTGCTTTTGGCCTTTGACCATATATTTGAAAAATTCAATCTCAGTGCCTCATTTTTCTCACTTCCTCATTGCAGTACTACTAGATAAATATCAATAGTTTTGAAGAATGGGTTATTTTAATAATACTGCATTGAATATTCCAAGTATATCTGGATTCTGCAGCATGGACCACACGCTAAGATTTGAAACAGAATTTAAATATATTTCTTTTATCTTTAGATGGGGACCAGTCCCAAATCAAATGCATTGAATTTTAGATATGGATGATCTTTGTGGACCCATTAGGTACCTGTGCAGTTCTATCTTCTGAGTAGGATATCTTATCTTTCTTTCTTAACAAGTAAAACAAAAACAAAAAAAATGAAAAAAAAAACAATAGTACTTCAAAATGTACAAGCATTTTATTTTCTTTTTCTTTTGCTCGAATAGAAGATAGATGATTTATATTTGGGATGACCTCCTAACCCTTTTCTTTGCATGAACAGAAATACCGACTACATACAAGGCGACCGAACTCATCAGCAGCTCAGAGCAGTACCAACTGCAGCCAACCAGGCCCGCAATTTGTAGTGGTAGGCGGCATTTGGGTCCAGCCACAAGATTATGCGGCAGCTGCTGCTGCAGCACAACCCTCAGCCGATATAACAGCTCGATCCTCTAAAATTTACACCCCTGTTGCCTCAGTGCCATCTCCTCATCAACAAAGTAACAAAAGAACATTGGTAAATGGACCTAAATGCAATGGGAATTCAGATGTGAGGCCTAAATCTGCATCTCCATCAACATCTTCTTCATCACAAACGACCACCGCTTCCCCTCCTTGTTGACTGTTTAGCACAGTTTGTTATATTTACGGCCGTGTGTGTCGTTTCTTCTGTTATTTATTTTTTTCATGGCAATTCCGCCATTTTTTGTTCTTCCTGTGAGTACAGGTGCTCGTACATGTGTAGTGACATTTACATTAGTATATAGAACTAGTGTGCTTGAGATCTTTTCAAATTTTATTCTCTTGAACAATGTAATCGGTGTAGAATTGTGGGACAATTTTGGAACGTACTTGGAAAAAAAAACATAGAACTAATACAATGCGTTATTATTTCGGTTGTTTGGTAGATGGATTGGGATGACGCGTTGAAGTCTAAATTTGCAACTGACTTTTCACCAAGTAGTCTCTTATCTAAACAAAAATAGCTTCGAGTAAAAAAAATCGATAGCCGATATCTATTGTGGGCGCCAAAAATAAATGCCGATCCACAAGAGGGATAAATACAAGATTGAGCCAAATAGTTTAGTTTGGTCACGTGAAGAATTGATTTCAAACAGAAAAGTTTAGCAAGTAGATGTTACTTTCTTTAACGAATACTAGTTTTCAAGAGCACTAATTTAGAACTTCATTGCCTTTTGATGACGCAGGTAGAATTTCGAAAGCATTTTTAGATATTAAAATTAGAGTCGAAAACTGATATGAGTGAATACTGGGGGACCAAGGTACACTTTACGGGAATTTTATTTATAAATCATAATTAATTTTTTTTTTTTTTAAACTAACGTAATTACTTTTTTTTTTACAAAAATTATAAGAACTGAAATACAATTTCGGTCTGCTATTTTTTTTGGGAGCATTTCAGCCCGCTGTGATTTATTGTGACTGTTAGTATGAAAAACTGTAAAATCACACCGGACCAAAATGATATTTTGGTCCCGAAAAAAAAAATAGCTGACATAAATGACATTTCGGTTCTTATGATTTTTGTAAAAAAAAAAATTGGTTTCATATAATTATTATTTTTTAATTATGGTTTATAAAAAAAATTCCTTTTACGGGGTAAGAAAATAACCTGAAATCAGCTGCACAACTTGATTATGGCGGGTATAACATTATTATTGAAAGATATTGGAGAATGAAGATACTATGAGGCACTGTTCACCGGATCATCTATCTCTGTGGATAGAAAAGTATTACCCCAAAATTTACTAACACATGAGTTCAGAGTGAATTTTGACATTTAAATATAGAATATAGTTTTGTTTCAGACTCATTCTGAATTCACGTGTCAATAATTTTAGGAACAAAAGATTCGGTTCCCACTGTTCGGACGGCTAGGAATTCATGGGATTTTCAATCGGTTAAAAAAAAATTATTTAGCTGTTCGGTTGTCATTTCTTTGAGACATGGGATTGAATATAATTCCCCCATTCATTCCTACTCTGTTATACATTTGATCGGATTGAATAATATTTTTCCCAAGTGTTATTACTTGTTGCCTCACTCTCCACAAACTTATTTTTTTTTTTTAAGAGACAACTAATATGTGATAACTAAACAGCCTATAGCTTAAAATGCATTCAAGTGACTTTATATTTATTTTATATCTGTGATAATTTGTTTGTATTTGTTTTATTGAATATGTGTTACCTCTCTTCAATTATAAATAGTCATTTTAATTTGCCTACTATGTAGCATTTATAAAATAACATGCCAATTATTACAAGACATTAGTTAATGATATAAATCAAAGTAACTTGCAAATTAATACAAGGCACTAACTAATAACATGTTAAACATTTAAGTAAATTTAATATATATTTTTTTAAATATATTGATTTTAAAACAAATTAGGATCGAATAATCAATTTGCTATTAATTTTTAATTGATTTTTTAGTTATTGGATAAAATTACAAAAGCCTCATTATAAAATAATAATGAATAAATATTGTTATGTTACAATTTAATCCATTATTTAATTAAATGAATAATTATTAATAAGAATAGTTGTATTGATATCAAGCAATGTAGAAAGAAAAATAGAATTTTCCACAACTAATCCCACAGTACAACCGGACATTTTTCATCACATTTCCATAATTAATCCCGTACTTCTTGTACCCATGGATTTCAACTTTATGAAAAGTGGATTCTCATTCCTGTCAAATCTCATCCAGTGTAATCCCGTGACGAACAAATAGGTCCTGATTGTGTCTCATTAAGAAAAAGAAGCTTGGTATATGTACTTGGTACTCGAGGAGGACCAGGAGAAACATACAAGCGTTAAGGAGAATTTCATATACACCACTAAAAAAAATATGAAATTGCATATTTATCATCCTAAATTTTAATAACTCACATACTCAATATAATAAAAAAAATTTATATATCACATATGTCCAAAATTCAAATAATTATGTTCAAAATTCTAAAAACTATAATTAATTAAGGATGAATTAAAACTAATATCATTTACCATGTTCTCTCTCCTGATCTAGACATACTCTCAATACTTTTTATTATATATTTGTATATCTACTCCGAGCTTCCATTTAGATTTCTATTTCTATTACGGGACAAGCTCCTTTCTAAGTTTTAATATTAATTGAATTGATATTGAAGTAGCGGGAGACACAAACATTAAAGAGGGCGGGAGAGATGAGGAGAAATTTATTATAATAATTAAGGACACATCTATATTTTTATTTTTCTAATTTAAGAATTGGGTGTACCATAAAATGAAATCCATTACGTTATCCTTTAATAACTAACCACCGAATAATAATATATTAAGAAGCAAGCTTAAAAAAGTGGCATGACACATGTCAGTAACTTACTAAATCGGGTTGACCCCCACCTTAAAAAATCGACACATCCGAACTGTACCGTGCGGACATCCAGAGCACCAAACGCGACTTGCTTAGCATACCGTGGTACGCTTTTAATCTCGTGCTTAAAGCCATGGTACACTTAAAACTAGTGTACTGTAATTTCTTTTTTCTTTTTAACAATGTCCGTAAAATAATTTTTTTAATATTTCAGTTTTCTCACAATTTGCCAAGAAGAAAATGGAGATGATCCATTGGACATCAGATCAAATTCGATCTGATTTGATCTATCAGAGCTATTCAATTCGTATTTGTCATGTTTGTTGTGGATTAATGAGTAGGAGGTGCTATAAACTCCTTGCTTTATGTTTGATGAGTTAAATAAGAAGTACAATAAAAATAAAATGGAGAAGTGAGTTAATTCATAATAAATTATTCTACATTTTTTGATAAATTAACTTATTTTAAACTTACTCCCTATATAGAGTCTATTATTATTATAGACACAGATTAATTTTTTAATATCTTACTTCTTCAAATATATAAATTTATTTAATGACTTAAACTATTAAACAAGATTTAAAATATAAAAAACAAGATGAAGTTGACAATTTAATTCTAATTTACTCCGTAATCAAATATAATCACATTTATTCTGCACTAATCGAACCGCTCCGGATTCCTTCACGGATTATGTTCGGATTAGCCAACAGTTTTGCTAATGATTTCTACGAGGGAAGAAGGGAACGCAAATCGCTATCACAAAATATAAAAAAAAAAATTGAGAACGTACAACTCAAGTTGTTATTATTTTGGACGGCCAGCTTTCGCAGAGAATAAGAGATAAGATTCTGTCCATTAAATTATTCCGACCGGAATCCAATACGCCAGCGTGATACAAAATTAGGTCTTAGTTTAGCGCGCGGCCACCAAGGCGCCAACTCAACATGGCATAATTAAATGTCATTATTAGATGCTTCTTATTGTCATCAACAACCGCCTTAACCATTTAAAACTGGGGTTAATGCTTAATTTAATTATACAAGGGGTGTTTAACTATTCCCCTCGGTACATCCTTCTAGGTTTCTTTTGGAATGTTCTCTCGTCGAAAGGGATATTCCCATGCACTACCTTGTCTAAAAAAGAATCTGGGAGCATCTTAGATGTGAATCATTCCAAGGTTTGAAAGAGCATTTTGAAGAAATTTAGCTGTGGGAAGCAATTTATTAAATGTAGCACGCGGTGGGATTGTTTCTAAACAAAAAAGAAAAAAGAAAAAAGAAAAAGAAAACTAATTAAAATGTGTTGCCAAAGCCAAACGCACTGTTAGCTAATAGCTACAAGGAGCAATTTGGAGAATTACATATAGCTATATATTAGAATCAATTTCTATTGAACATTTTGCTATATCGATCGATTTGCATTATGGTTTTATCTCTGGGAAACCATAAGACAACCACAATAATTAGTTATTATATTTTTTGTATTTCTTGCAATATCATTAGTGAGAATTGAGAAAACTAATATTATTTTGACAGATGATTCATGGAAGAGGAGGGTTGAAATGCACCATTTTTTGGTGCTATAATATGCTCCAATATATGCATTGTTTATCTCTATTTTCAAAGTCCGAACAGTCGATCCGAACCGGTCAACATGATCTTCATAACAAAATATGCTTGGAGACCAAATTTAGAATTTTTAGATTTTTTTTTACTATTTTTTTTCATGGTTACAAAATCATTATTGTAAGGAGATTCTGGACCATCCGATAAAGTGATATTGTACCTATGAAAAAAAATAATAATTTTTTTTTAAAAAATATAAAATTTGGTTCTCCAAGCATATTTTATTATGAAGAACATGCTTAGCGGTTTGGATTGACTATACGGATTTTGAAAACAGAGATAAACGATGTGAAATATATTAGAGTATATTGGAGCATCAAAAAAATAGTGCATTTGAACCAGAACACCTAAGACATGACAAATAGTGCATTTGAACCAGAACACCTATCATAAGATGGAATCACTTCGTTTGCAAGGAAAGAATATTCCAAAGGCATTTGCACACAAGTGACAACTGACAAGCCATTGGTTTTGGCGCTTTTTCTCTTTGCGATGTTTAAATACTGGTTTCTGCCAGTGAACAAAATTTAGAAGTCTACGAAGATAGAAAAGAGAAGATTCTAGTAAATTGCCAGTAGGTGCAGTTGTTATTTCTCTTATTCTGCAATTGACATCATTTAGTAGAGGTTGGAGTTATCAATTGTGCATATTCACTGTTGTGTAGATCAAAGTCAAATTGCTGGCCCTTCACAAACACTTAAGGCCACATTAGTCTTAACTGCGGCCTCCAGATATTTATTAATTTTATATTTTCATTGATAAATGAAGATAAGATGGAATATTTAGGGAATATAGTAACATAATTAACTTTTTTGGTCATTAAATAAAAAATAGTTCCGTTTAATTAGAAGCTCTTAGACAGCTAATATATAGCTGTCAAGTCACCATCCCCCTTTTAATATGTCATTAAAATCAAGACAACTAATGAAGAATTGTTACGTGTTATGAATATGAAGAAGTCTCCACACATACTGTTCTATACATAATTATATGTAGAGGTTGGCATTTATTTAGATGCCTCTCTAGTATTGACGCTGTACTAGAGACTTAATTTTATTTGGAGAATTTAGTAAGAAAGAACTAAACATATTTTTCAATTAAAATATTGATGATAGTTCCGTAGAAACTTTATATAACTCTGTTCTAGCTTTGTTTCAATTTTGAACAGAAGTGTCAAGTGATTTTCTTTAACAGATCGATATTGACCTTGAGCAGACTGAGCTTCCGAGATTACTGAATTTAGTGCCTGTTCGTGCAATTTACTGTTCACGTGGAGAAAAAAATTCAATTGATTTTTTTCCCCCACGTGAACAATAAATCGCAATTCAAATTGGACCTGTTCCTATACCCATTCCCATTCTCTGAGGGAGGCCGAACAGGCCCTTAGATGTTAGGAGTGTAAGCGGATCCAAGATCACTGATGCATCCAATAATACTTTTTACTGTAGTTATAAAATATCTATCAAACTGTTGGCTAATATAGGAGTGTAAACAAACCGGAGCTCATTGGTTCGTATTCGGATCTATATATATCAGGAAAATTGGCACATATTGATCCAGGTACGAATATTTGACGGATACAGATAAAGATCTAGATGTTAGAAGTGTAAGCGGATCCAAGATCACTGATGCATCCAATAATATTTTTTTACTGTAGTTATAAAATATCCATCAAAGTGTTGGCTGATATAGGAGTGTAAACATATCGGAACTCGTTGGTTTGTATTCGGATCTATATATATCCGGACAATTGGCACATATTGATCCGGGTATGGATATTTGACGGATACAGATAAAAATCTAGCATATATAGATACAATGGCCAGCGGATATCCGTTTTAGAGATCCACATATCACTTTAGTTTTAAGCTTTGAAATATATAGAAACCCACATAAGTCTTATTACACAGTTACTCTTAAGCATACTTCATTTTTTACTAGGATTTATAATTTTTTGGTATATATTGATTAATAATATGATAATAATTAGTGGTTAATCTTTCATTATTCAATATGTATTATTTTTAACTAACAAAATTATTATATCAATATTATGTTGTTAATTGTAATATTCGATTTATGTCCGTATTTGTTAAATATCTGATTCATATCTATATTCACAATTCATAACTATTCATATCCAAATGCATATCCAAAAACAAAAACAAAAATAACAAATACAGATATCCAATCCGTTTACATTCCTAGGCTAATTAATAGCTTATGCTGAATTTAGAGCATAGTTTCCTTGTCTGGGACCTGTTTTGGGTAATTGCCAAGACCTATTAAATTTGAAGTATGTTGATAACACATTATTATTTTTTAAAAGAGATGAGTTAATAGGCCTTAAAACTTTTGAGGGCATTTCTATTATAAAAATCCCAAAACCGAGTCCGCTACACTAAATATTGGGAAAGGGAGGCTTTATAGTGAGCTAACCTCTAGAATTGTAGAATTGGTTCATTGCCAACTAAATATTTTGGGGATTCATTTTTATTGAAAGATACCTTCTACCTTCTTTTATTTTCTATTATTTATTATTTATGATTCTTTGAGATGCTCTTGCAGTGTCTTCTAAAAGATTGACCAAATAAGAAGAAGATTCTTATGGATCGCGCGAGGTGGCTAAGGGTAAAACAAAAAAAATCATCTGATCAGATGGGGTGTATGTTCTTTTGCAACTGATGAATTCTGAGATCGTGAACTGTACTCTTACTTCTGTTGCATCAGAGATCTTTATGATTTCAATATTTGATATGACAATAATTTCGCATGTTTAATGAATGTGCAAAGAAATCAAAATAGATTTTCAATTCATCATAGACCTGATGGCCACCAATTATCTGCTTATCTCAAAATCAAGTAGTGCATGCTCTTACTAAAAGCCTCTCTGCGTAGCCTTTTTTTTTTTTTGAGTAAAAGTCGTAGGACGAGCCACCCAATTATTTAATGTCCACAATAAATTGTTTTTTCTGAATTTCAAATCCACGATCTTCCACATGGATAGCATTGCCTTTCCCACTAGACTAAAAGTTGGTTCTTGCCTCTCTACATAGCTTGAAATTGGTGTTGATAAAATGTCCGAGAAGAATTTTATACAACAGTTAGGTTGTGTTTAACCTCGGCGTGACGTACCTAATAGTGTCATGGACATTTAAACCCAGAACACGATTAGGATCACTGAGCAGATATGTCTAGTTCTAATAACCATCGTCAGTCCGGGCTATATTTCAAAAGCTGGCTTGCACTTTACCTTTCTGATAAAGAGTCTGAGATAAGATATATAGACTATGCAATCAGAATTACTGGTACATCAAATATGGAAGCAAAATTGACGGTCCGGCTGGCATATGACTAGTGTCCAATTTGCCATGGAGACCATCCGATCGGTATACCAATTTCGTTACCAGTGAAACATAGGCAACAAATGTAGCAACATCAATTAATTTTCTATAATATTTGTAGTCCTGTGTTATCAAAGGTCATCAACAGATTGGGAACATAACATGGGACCTCAAAGCATCTTTAGTTTTTTTGCATTGACATAATCACCTAAAGTCTTCTTTACTGTAGTTTAACTATTTAATTGGCCTCATGTACTACATCTGCATGTAATTCTTCAACAATGTGTTAATCTACTTGTACTATGTCTAAGGGCTTGTACTCCCACAAAATAAAAAAGGGTACTGGGATCAAAAGGATTTGCATATTTTAGAGAAATAAAAGCTTAACTACTTCTGGGTCATGTTGAACCACAAACATGCATTGATTGCAAGACAAAATAAAATAAAATTTTTGTTTATCTTATTCTTAATGGTTTAGTATTGAACTATATTTGGATATTCCCGTCGACCATTTTAGGCACCCATATGACCAGCATATGTTAGAACAAGTTACCGTAATGGTAAGATTTATTAGGCCATATATGCTAAAGAAAAGTAAGATATACCAGACAAAGCAGCAGTTGTAGACTCTTGTATTTGAGATGACCATGAACCACATTTACATAGAGCATTATAACAATTTCACCTCATAAACCTTATTGCAGAAGAAGAATTTTCAGGTTAAATTTATTAGGATTGTGAGTATTAATACCCTCTTATCAGATATATAAATTGGAGTACTCGATTTTATTTGTCGCTGGCTTGATACCCCAAAATTTCAGATTAAAATCAATGATTTCAGCTACTATTGCATTTAGAGCTTTGTTGATGGATGTCGGTTTGCAATTTGACAATTTGATCCATATCTGGGACAATAGAGTTGGATTTGATCTTGAAAAAGCACCCAGAACTGACTTATTGGATTTGGATCCACAGAAATTACTAGAAAAATATCATACAGTATCTGGCTAAAAGATGGCATCAAGCTATTGAAGTTCTGTTCTGGTAAATAAAATTAGTTGATATTATTTTGCCTAACTATGTTTAAATCATTTTCAGGCCATATTATCAGTAAATAGCTTAATTATAACTATTATATTTGTGCTGTTTACATTGCTTATGCAGGACTAAAATTAGTTAAATGCTTGATAACAACATGAGAATTGTTTCTATCGTTTGAATTCTTAATGGATCTTAATACACTCCGTTGACAATTATCACATGCAACATTCCAGCTCTGTTTCAAGCGCATGACGGTCATAAGGCACGATCCTGAATCGTGCCTGTAGCAATTAAAATTAAAAAAAATTGTCTGGCTGTGAAAAACAAAAAAAAAATGTTCTTCCACAAAAGCACATAATTAAGCAGATGTAGTTATCACAAGATCGTTTATACAAAACTGAATAGTGCTTAGTTCTCTTGGGTCCAAGTAATGCATATGCTGTTCTAATGTTCAAGCTAGGTATAGCTGGTACGTACCAGTATGTCACTGCTAGTTAATTTTGGTCGCTACGGTGTCATCCTTGTAATACTGGTACTATTCCAGAGAATATTTCTTCATAAAATAAGCGGACAGAAATATTGGCTTTGTTATGTTGTAAATTTAACACATAATTATCTGAGAATGATAAAAATTATCAGTTCTTTTGGTTTACTATACAATGTTATAAGAGATATAGATTATGTACAAAGGATTTTACTAAGAGCAAATTTATATGAACGTGTTATAAGAAAATTAAATGGAGTAAAAGATTTAACATTTTGTGCGAAAGAAATTCAAGAATAATTCATTATTTGCTGGGTACATTTTGTTTTTAGTAGAATATCCAAAGTAGACCTTGTATATTAGAAGTAGAATATCCAACGTAGACTGTATATTCAAAGAAGAATATCCAAAGTAGACCTTGTATATTCAAAGTAAAATATATCTTTTAAAAAATCGTAAAATGAATGAAAAATATTAATAATGTGTGCCGGTTGCTTTGCTGTTTATTTTGAAAAAAAAAATAATAATACCAAATAGGCATGAAGGATAAAATGATACCCAAAAATTAACGCAGCCCCAATCTTCGCTGTTTTTTATTAATAAAATATTATGAAAAAATTATAGAATGCATTAAGCTACAGAATGAAAGCAACCCCATTGAAAAGAGGGAAAAGATAATTAAAAGAAATGAACAAAACCAAGAATTTGGCTAGATACTTAATACTTCCATACCGAAAAAAAGCCTAGAAATGAAAGTTGCTTATATTATGGATTCCCATTCATAGCACTAAGATAAATAGATAATGTTTATAAATTTTCTTTAATCGATGATAGTACAGTCCCTTAGCAAAGAAAAATCCTTGTTTGATTTTTTAAATTTAAAGCGCGCTTTTACGAATACGTTAGGCATTTATTCTGCTCAAATGCAATAGAATTGACATTAAAATTTTGAGGATCTTTTAAGCATAACAATGTACAATCAGAGTTATGTGGACTGTTAGAAATGAACAAAGACGAAATGGTGTCTTGATTCCAAAAGACTTCCATTCCACATACATAATATTGATAAACTTAACCTCTGAGTCTCGATTTTTAAATGCCCTGACCGCTCCATAGTGGAGCGGTCTACTTCCATACCGGACCGCTCCATAGTGGAACAGTTTGCTATGATTTTTTTTTTTTTTTTTTTAGAGGTGTTTAGTGTGTATAGAATTAATGTTTTACATATAGACACTAATAGTAATTTGGTCTCACTGTTTTTATAAAAAAAAATATTTTCTCTCTCTTTTTGGATACTCATATTCTTTGATTTTGTAAATAGAATATATGACAAATAATATGTGTGTGTGCGCGCGCGCGTGTAACTAGAGCTGAATATTAGATATTGTATATAACAACTCATGTACCAAGAAAATATACTATTGTTTTCTTTCATAAAATATTGACATTTTTTTATTTTTAAGTCATTTTGTGTCATCTTTCATAAATCATAAAAAATAGTAAAAAAAGTTTCAAAAAATAGTAAAAATTGGTATTCTATAAGTTCATTACGTAACCAATTTATTGAGGTACTTCGATTGAACTTTGAAATTTATACGATAGGTTTTTGACTTACCATTATTTTTCAGAAACTTCAATTGCAGTTTTGAGGTCATAAACGATATATTTTCTTTTTGCAATTCTAAGTGCGCGAGACATTTTGTAAGGTAAACCTTAGATATGGCCGTCGAACACTCAAAACAGAGTTTCCTACGTACATTAAGTTATGGTCGGTCAAAGTTAATCCCCTCTCAGTTTGAGCTATTTTAGACAGATACATTCAGATTTCAAATTGAATGTACGTGATCCATTTAGCTTTGAATTAACTCAAATAATATTTATTTATTTACTTATTTTTAATAGATTTTGGATTCGAATTGTATCATATTTACTGTGAGACCAATATTTTTCGAAATCAAACAATAAGGCCCTGTTCGGCGAACTTACTATGCTCGTGGGAAAAAAAATCAGTTCAACTGATTTTTTTTTTCCGCGCGTACAGTGGAAGTTAGTTCAATTCCTATTCCCATTCCCAGCGCGGGAAGGCATCCGAACAGGGCCTAAGAGTATCAAAAAGAGAGAGAGAAAAATTAGAAATCATAGAAACAGTGAGACCAAAATCATTCTATACATAATAAATAATTTCTAAAAAAATTTATAGCCAACCACTCCACTGAGGCGATCGGACAAAAAAATTGAAACAAAAAATTCATAGCAAACCGCTTTACTGTGGGGGCGGTCAGGTATGGAAGTGCACCGCCCCACAATGAGGCGATTAGAGTATTTTTTGAAATTTTTTAAAATCGAGGGCAGATCGAATAATAATTTTTTAGGGTATTAATAAAAAAAATTGGCTCTAAGTCTTTTAGCTGTCTACAGTATAAGTTTATAAGTGATATAGATTATGTACAAAGGATTTAAAAAAAAGCAAATCTTATAAACGTATTATAAGAAAATTAAATGGAGTAAAGTATTCAATATTTTTTGTGAACAAAATTCAAGAATAATTCATCATTTGATGAGTATATTTTATTTTTAGTAGAATATCCAAAGTAGACCTTGTATATCCAAAGTAGATATTTTAATCTTTTGGAAAACTCGTAAAATGAATGCCACATATTATTAATGTATGCTTGCAGGAAGGTTTATTGGGCTAAGGTGATGGACAGTTTACAGAATGCATTAAGCTGCAAAATGAACGCAGATTCATTGAAAAGAAATGAACAAAATCCACAATTGGGCTAGATACTTTCATACCGAACAATGCCAAGAAATTAATGTTGCTTATATAATGGATTCTAATTCACAGCACTAACATATTATATAAATATTCTTTAATCGATGACAGAGGCCCCTTTAACAAAGAAAATTGCATGTTTGATTTTTTAAATAATTAGGAATATGTTAGGCATTATGTTGTTCAAAAGAAAGAGAGTTGACATTAAATATTTTAAGAGTATTTTTAGCATAACAATGCAGGGTTATATGGATTGTAAAGATGAACAAAGACGAAATGCGGTATCTTGGTCTCATTCGCCGTACATTTAATATTGATAAACTCAATTTGTGTTGAAATTGCCATCTTGTGTAAAACTTAAAACCCAACTATTTATGGGCTATCTAAAACCACATTAAAAAGGCCCAAGAAACATAGAAGAAAAACCTGGGCTAACTTTAGAATATAAAAAAAAAAAAAAAAAAAAAGGCTTAAGCGTGGACACTTGCATTTGACTTGCAATGAGGCGTAGTAATTTAATAGAACAATCCGATCCAAACTCCCGAATAAAAGAGTAGGGACGGATTTCTATGAGATTTAAATGCGAGATGTTTCGATTTATTATGAGAATTATTGTTAGAAATCAACAAATTGGCTAGGATTTTGTTGCTCGACGTGAAAAAAAAAAATGCGTCATCTTGAAGGTCACAGAGCCTAAGAGATATAAATGTTGGTGCCAAACTCCGTAATAATCTCACGTGTCAAGGTGTCTCTTAACTCTTTTATTTACTTTACATACACTTGTTATTAAGTTTTCTTGTTTGCCAAGAATAACTTACGCACACGTTAGATATTTAGACTTGTGTTGAATATTAAATATAATCAACTTAAAATTTCAAAGGTCTCATATTCACTACTCTCTAAGTGCCTTTAGAGACTAACAATTTTAATATAAAAGACAATAAAATAAATAAATTTGTGAGTTTTTGAAGCTTAGAAGGAGAAATATGTAATTTCAAAATTTAGAGAGAAGAATACGTAATTTTAAAGTTTTTGGAATAGAACTAGGGTGCTCCTAAGAGTACCAAGCCCTTTTGTACTCTTAACTCTAAAATCTATCGGATTAACTACGAACGACGAATCCAAACTGTTGAAATCCTTCTACCTTACGAGTGATGCGTCTACATGTGAAAATTTTAAAATTTCGAATTAATTTAGTATAAAGTCAAATGGTCAAAATGCTTCCAAAAATGAATGCATTAAAAGTAGAAGGATTTCAACAGTTTGAATTCATCGTTCGAAGTTAATCCGATAAATTTTAGAGTTAAGAGCACAAAGAAACTTGATACCCTAAGAGCACCCTAGTTCTACTCAAGTTTTTGAGAGGTACACGTGAAATTCCCCTAAAAGAAATGAACAAAGCCAAGAATTTGGCTAGATACTCAATGCTTCCATACCCAAAAAAGCCTAGAAATGAATGTTGCTTATATTATATTATTATGGATTCCCATTCATAGCACTAAGATCATGTTTATAAATTTTCTTTAATCGATGATAGATTGATAGTGCAGTCCCTTAACAAAGAAAAATCCTTGTTTGATTTTTTAAATTCAAAGCCCGCTTTTAGGGATACGTTAGGCATTTATGTTGTTCAAATGCAACAAAATTGACATTAAAATTTTGAGGATATTTTAAGTATAACAATGTACAATCAGGGTTATGTGGATCGTTAGAAATGAACAAAGACGAAAAGGTGTCTTGATAAAGGGTAAAATGGTGTCTTGGTAGAGGAATCCTTTGATTCAAATAATTTGAGTCTGATGAGATTTATATATTTTTAATAAAGGGTAAAATGGGTATTTTATAAATTTAGAATGAGTTTTAATATAAAAGACAATAAAATTGGTAAATTTGTGAGTTTTTAAATTTTAGAGGGGGGATATGTAATTTCAAACTTTAGAAGAAGAGGAAATACGTAATTTTGAAGTTTTTGAGGAGTATACGTGAAATTCCCCCCCTTTTTTTAAATACCTTCAATAAAATTTTTTAACAAATATGCCCTCAGTTTTCAAAAATTTCGAAAAATATCTTGACCTCCTCATAGTGGGGTGGTCAGGTGCTTTCATACCTGACCGCTCCACAGTGGAGCGGTTTGCTATGATTTTTATTTTTATTTTTGTAAAGATATTTAGTGCCTATAGCATGAATATTTTACATACAAACAATAGAAGCAATTTGATCTCACTGCTTTACAAAATCAAAGAATATGAGCGGCCATTTTCTTGGAGATCACCATGTGTTGCTGTGGGCTTGTGGCTCCAAGAATGAAGCCGCCAATTGACCATGTGGACCCACTTGTTTTTGTAAACAAAAACAATTTTTTTACATAGTTTATTCCTATTTTTATATTAATACTCTAAAAAAATTTACTAGAATTGTCCTCGATTTTCAAATGTTTCGAAAAATGCTCTCGGGTTTTTTTCAGACAGATGTATATGAATACTCCAACAATTATATACAGTTTTATTGTATGATTCATGTGTGATAAAAGAAATATGATATTTTCCCACATCATCGATCTATGTCTTTCTATTATAATGCATCTCTATCAATCTTTTTGTAAGTCATTTCTCTTATTTCTAAAACACATATATGTTTTACATGTATTTATCTAAAACATTTCTTGTAAAACAGGTGAGGCTAGGACAAGGGATAAGGCAAGAGAAACGATATATTCACTGAAAATGTGAAAAACAACGATAAAACTTCAAACGTCCATAAAATGACGCTCGAGTCTCCAATTTCTGCAAATGACAATCTTTCAGAAAACTTGTGAGAAGATGCATGCATTGGTGACTGACATGTTGTTTTTAAGAATTTAGAATTGCAAAAAAACTAAGAGAAGAGCCTCAAAACTTGAGTTGAAGTTTTCGATTAATTTTTTATTTATAATTTTCAATCTAAGTAGCTCAGTAAATTAATTATATAATGAACTTGTAGAATACCAATTTTTACTATTTTTATGATTTACGAATGATGGTACAAAATGGCTTAAAAGTATTTTTTTTTGTCAAATTATAAATAAAATCTACGCAACCTTAAACATAATAAATAGGGGCAATTTCATGTATACTCCTCTAAAACTTCAAAATTACGTATTTCTCCCTCTAAATTTTGAAATTACATATTTTCCCCATCTAAACTTCAAAATCTCACATATTTACCCATTTTATTATATTTTACATTAAAACACATTCTAAATTCATAAAATACCCATTTTACCCTTTATTAAAAATATAAAATGCCCCATCGAACTCAAATTTGAATCTAAAGGGTTCCTGCACCATTCGATCAGTCCGCATCGCAATAAGATATGTGTGTGTTCGCTTCAAGATTCGTGCTGATATAGTGCACACAGATCTTAAAGAGATTTTGATATGAATGCATCGCATCAATATTTGTGCACGCTACTTCAATATTCGTGCATGTTCGCTTCAAGAGGAACTTTAAGATTCAAATTGGAGTCAGATGGATGTTTTATAATTTTTAATAAAGGGTAAAATGAATATTTTATGAATTTAAAATATATTTTAATATAAAATATAATAAAATGGATAAATATGTGAGTTTTTGAAATTTGGAGGGAGAAATATGTAATTTTAAATTTTAGAGGGGAAAATATATAATTTTGAAGTTTTTGAGGGGTATACGTGAAATTCCCCTAATAAATAAAGTATATAAAAAACAAAATAATACAATTTCTCTTTTTTTCTAAAAAAAAAGTGGGGACGCTTGGTCAATTGGCGACTCTATTATTGGGGCCGTAGCATCACATGGCGGTCCTAAAAAAAGTCACCCATTGACCCTGCAGCTCTGGTAAATTTCGAGTTCTAGAAAGAAAAAAAAGTGGTTTTTTTTTTTTTTTTTTTTTCATATAGCGATAATAAAAATATTGGGAAGGAAGGTTTATTCGGCTAAGGTCATGGACAGTTTATATAATGCATTAAGCTGCAAAATGAGCACAGACCCATTGAAAAGAAATGAACAAAACCCATAATTGGGCAGAAATAAATCTGCTGGAATCGCAGGTCCCTGGTTTTCCAAATCCACTATTTCGTTTGGTTTGAGATTTGTACATAAAAATAAATTCTCTTTGAGATTCGTGCATTCCAAAAAATGATTGATTGGATTTGAAAAAGCAAGTTCCTGTGATTCCAAAGAATCGCAGCTAATTGGGTTGGATACTTTTACACCGGACAATGCCAAGAAATGAATGTTGCTTATATTATGTATTCCAATTCATAGCACTAACATATTATATAAATTTTTTAATATGGTAATAATAAAAATTTCGGGCAGGAAGGTTTATTACTTATTAGGCTAAGTTTACGGACAGTTTACAGAATGCATTAAGCTGCGAAATGAACGCAGACCCATTGAAAAGAAATGAACAAAGCCCATAACTGGACTAGGTACTTTCATACCGAACAATGCCGAGAAATGAATGTTGCTTATATTATGGATTCCAAATCATAGCACTAACATATTATATAATTTTTTAATGTGGTAATAATAAAAATTTTGGGCAGGAAGGTTTATTAGGCTATGGTGATGAACAGTTTACAGAATGCATTAAGCTGCAAAATGAACGCAGCCCATTGAAAAGAAATGAACAAAACCCATAATTAGGCTAGATACTTTCTTGTTCGAAGAAATGAATGTTGGTTATATTATGGATTCCAATTCATAGCACTAACATATTATATAAATTTTCTTTAATCGATGACAGCGGTCCCTTTAACAAAGAAAATTGCATGTTTGATTGTTTAAACAGTTAGGAGTATGTTAGGTTTTATGTTGTTCAAAAGAAAGAAAGTTTATGGGTTATATGGGGTAGTAAAGATGAACAAAGACGAAATGCGGTATCTTGGTCTCATTCGCCGTACATTTAATATTGATAAACTCAATTTGTGTTGAAATTGCCATCTCGTGTAAAACTTAAAACCCAACTATTTATGGGCTATCTAAAACCACATTAAAAAGGCCCAAGAAACATAGAAGAAAAACCTGGGCTAACTTTAGAATATAAAAAAAAAAAAAAAAAAAAGGCTTAAGCGTGGACACTTGCATTTGACTTGCAATGAGGCGTAGTAATTTAATAGAACAATCCGATCCAAACTCCCGAATAAAAGAGAAGGGACGGATTTCTATGAGATTTAAATGCGAGATGTTTCGATTTATTATGAGAATTATTGTTAGAAATCAACAAATTGGCTAGGATTTTGTTTCTCGACGTGAAAAAAAATAAACTAGGACTTAACAAGTAATAGACAATAAAAACACGATAAACAAATTAGACTAGTTATTACATACCAGCTCTTCTCCATGTTGATCATACATATTTGCATAATGATGTGTTGATCCCATTCAATACAATAAAACTAAAAATTGAATGACAAAAGAGAGAAAACTAACTACGCCTCTCATACAGTCAGGTAAACAATGTCAGTTGCATCGTTGAGTCACCAAAAGGAATGGGCCAAATGCCTCTGTAAGTTGCCAAAGCCTATCTTTCTAATCAAAGACAAATAACAGACAGATAATTACCTTTCTGAACTAAATGTGACAGTTGTAAATCAGTAATTGGACTATCAAAAAGAAAGGCAACTTTCTTCTGACTCTTCAAGCAACTTCCACAAAACCTACAAAGGGACAAAATGAATGAAAAAAGGGCCTTTAATTTCAGAATCAGGAATCACAATGCAATTAAATGATATCTTTGCAAAAAAATAAAATAAAGGAACACAATAGTACCTCATGCTGCTAAACATTACAGGGAGAGAAACTAATGGAGACCAGCCTCCTCATGGACTTGATTTGACGTATTTTTCTTCTCTTTTCGAAGGGGCCTCAGAGCTTCCTTCAAGATATGTTGCCATTTCCTATTAATAGCATCAGGGATGCAATAAGATTGAAAACTTATTGGTTTGTCTTGAAATGCAACAACTCAAGGTCACACGATTGATGGTACAATTGCAAAACACTAGTATTGGCTAGTGACAACCCAGCAGGTATTTCTCAGTGCTGTAACACAACTAAGCAGGTGATCATTGTGATCCCTGACGACCTCAAGTGTAAACACCTTGTTCACCAAGATCATGGCTGTAAGCCCCATTAGTAGTAATGAAAACATACCAATAGATACACAGACAAGCAGAAAAGAACTCACAGGATTTTTGGTTATTTTACCTCACAGAAGAAATATGTTGTTCAATTATTTTCTCATCATCATCGGAAAAGGTATACCACTTGTCACCATTTTCAACCTGGTGCCAACTCTCCATATCTGTAATAAAACAAACATCATATATACAGAACCAATATTAACCATTTATAACTAGATGCGGAACATAAAAGGAAATTGTTGATAATCGTATTATCGATATAGGGATATAGGGTGCTACTAAACTAAAATATAATTAACTGACAAGCAAAGAGGAATAAGTATTCCCAACCAAAGAAGGAAATATTAATGTAGTAGTTGCGCAAACCACTGTTACGGGACGTTCCTTTTTTTTTTTTTGAGGGTTCAAGTGCCTCTCCAATTCTTACATCTACAGTTTTTAATGTTTGATAATTGGAGTCTAAAACTTTGATAACAAAATGATACCTTTAAATAATACCTATAGCACTTCTCCAATTCTTATGTCTACGGTTCAAATGTCTCTCCAATTCTCTCACTTTAAGACCCTCTCTTTTTATGAGCTTTTAATATTTTCCAAAGATTTTTACTAAAACAGTGTAAACATGAAATAACATCAAATTTTCATCACATCAGAGGCGATGGTTTTTTTTTTTTTTTTATGGTGGATATTAAACAAACTGTGCAATTAACCTTGGAGCAAGATTACAGAGCCATTCAAATAGCCATCGAGCTTCCAGTACACACGTCCCTCGCCTTCCAAAATCAGAGGCTGTGTTCCGAACGTACATCTTTGTTTTTCTATTATTTCACCATCCAATTTTATGAAAAAGAAAAGCATTTATGTCAGCACATCAGCATAGTGTACCACATTAAGCATATTAAACAAATAATAGACCATAAGACATACTGAGAGACAACGAATCCATTGTTTGCATGAGGTCAGCATGAGCTTTCTCTGTCTCTTCTTTAATTTTTGAGACCATATTAGCATGCTCTTCAATAGTTAGAGCAGCATTATCTCTCTCTGACAGAATAGCCTTCGCCATATCATTCTTCAACTTTTCTTTAATCTCCTTCTCCTGCATGGAAATCACTTTTAACATAGACTTTTACAATTTCAGCTATGTGGTTCACTTTGAATAATAACAAGAACGGTTTAAGGGAATTCATGCATTGATGCATATTGTAGTTTTCTTTGCCTCATAAAAAATTTCAACATCCCTATTTATCTATATCCACACTGTAAAATAAAGCATTCATGTGGACTTGTCTCTTTCATTCAGATTTTCATTTATTTATAATGCCAAAAGTACCTGTTAATGTGGCAGACATAGGTAATTCATATCTTAGCCATTTGGTGAAATTCAATATCAAGATATACCATTGAGAGCTCATTTGCACATCAAAGGCTATCATTTTGGTTTGGTTTGGTTTTGTTTTGCTTTTTTGATCCAGAACTTGGTACTTAGGTAAAGTCTCAATTAAGCCTTTGTCCATACCTAATCTGAGAAAATGACCACAAGATTTTTGAAATACAGAACAGCCAGAATTCTGTATTGTTCCTAATCAGTGTTGACCCTGGCACTGAATAGAAATTTACTACATTTGTAATTACACCATCAATTTTTCAATACTCAATGACATATTTAATTTCAGTTTCTTTATGCACTTAGGTTGTAACTGGTACAACCAGATTGATACCAAGATCCGTTGCAGAAGGCTTATTGAGGATGTGATTCAATCTCTCCAGTTTATCTCATAATAACTTTGCTTGGTTTGTTGTTGTTTTGTGCTTGTAAATTTCTTCGTCCGTTTTCAATAATCTAGTACAATGCATCAAGTGTCGAATGTAAAGTGTGAGGTTTGCCAAATTTGACATTCTCAAATCCACACTGATTGAAGGTTTCTTAATAGTTTTGCAAACACAAACTGATATACCTGCCAAGATTGTTACCATATGAGGAGCCAATTGTGGACCGTAGGGTGCAGCACCTACACACCCACCCCTCCACTCAAGAAAAAACAACTATCTTCCTTACTTTTGGTATGTGAAAAGACAAATGCAGAACTATGCTTGTAATCCAAAATAATTGTAAGATTATGCCCCCACCATAAACATTGCACTGCAGATCGTTTCTAGCTCTGCCCCCAGATTGCTGTGATTTAGAAAAGAACAATTCAACATACCTTTCTTTTGGCAGCCAGAAACTTATCGCTATTAATCTTCATATCTTCCTTTGACTTTATAATTTTACTGTCTATAAAACATCTCACTTTCCTAAAAACAGAAGTATTAGTTAATTGACCATAAGTACTCTGACGTACTGGTACAAAACAAATAGATATATGTGTCCAACTTACTCAGTCAAGAGGGACTCATCACATAGAAAATTCAAAATGCGCAATTTCCAATAGGAAGTTAGATTGTCATATCCCAAAATGCCATTAGTTAGGGAATCTTCAGGTAGGCCCTTAAGGTAATATTCTGACTCAGAAATGAAGCTTTGCAGATATTTCAACCACGCATCTCCCTTCTTTGCTGATCCAGAAACAGCTCTACCGAAAACATATATAAAAATTATTGTTAGATGCAATTAATGCAAGAATTCTACATTTTTGCATTGTTAGATTGTACAAACCGTTCTCCTCTGTCAGTTTGGATTGTGGAGAGAAGATTAATTTGAAGTTGTATGCTTGCAGAGGAGAGACCACGACGGCCCACACGGCCTTTTGAAATTTCTTGAAGTATGCATTCAGGTTGCCCCTTTTTTATATTAAAGACCTACAAAATAGAAATTAAGGGTAGCAAGTTAGCTAAGTAAAAGAAGTCCACTACTAGGAAAGCACCCACATCTTCAACTCTCACAACCTTTGAAAAAGTACTGCAGAACTCCAAGAACTGCAAAGCTAGCCCGATATTCTCTGGGTCCATCTCAAAACCCATGATCTCTGACAAGTGGGTACCACAAGGAAGTGTGTTGATCTCCTCCTCAAGCTCCTCTAGCCGCTTTGTAGCAGCATCTGCCTCGTTCTGCTTCCTCAGATATGGCTTAAGCTTTGCAATTTTCTCTTTACTGATAGGATTGTTGCTTATTTCTTCAACATTTTCTTTCATTTCTACATCATTTGTAGGATCTTGTTTATCAGAATTATTACTCCGGTCTTCCTTTCTGGGCTTTTTGAAGAGCCGTTTCTTGACTTTTGACTCTTCATCTTTGTTCTCTTTATCTTCATCATGCTTCCTCTTTTTAGGGGTAGCAACCTTTAAATTCAACCAGTATATAATAAATACTTTCTCCAGGAAAAAATAAAGTATTTTTTTTTAGTAATTTGGATCTGAAGAAAACCTTTGGGCTTGCTTTTATAAAGTCACAGCCCCTTTTGTCTAGCAACTCAGAAACAGAAGAATAGCCAGTAGCCTTTGCTGTGTGTATCATTATACCAGTTGGAAGGTGCCCCTTCTTCTTCCTACAATAAGAGAATCCGTTATGTACAATGACACCTCTAAATCATTTTTCATGAACTTTGTAGATGAGAAATATTGATAATTGCTTAACAGCACAGTAATAAGAATCATAGTATTATTTAAAAAGTAGGAAATTGTGTTAGTTTGAATGTCATTCGGGTATAACAACTGACATGCAAAAGCTACAGTTGCAGATGTCGCGGCATTTCGGGCACTTCCAATTGTTCAACTTGGCCATTTCTTCTGCTTTCTCGCCGTATCTGACCCATCACAAAAAATAATAATTAATTAGACTGAGCAAACATGCATTAAATCAGCAATTTCAATGAAGACATGTACCTATTGAAGAGACATTTATGACAGAATTTAATCGTGCAGAGTTTATCTTTCTTCATTTGTGAGCATGCAACCACGAAATCCATAGTTTTCTGCCGACACTACAAAGGAAAAAATGTTCCATTATTGTAATTGTGGAGTTAACCAATTTTCAATTTTTACCAGGCATTCTGCATTAAATTTAAAATTCTGAAGTATCTTCAGTAGAAAATCAAATTTATCATTGTGCTGGTTGTGTGCCAATTCATGTGACAGGTAGTTGCAACTCATCCCACATTGTTAAGAGAAACTAACAATCTGAAACACAGTTTCATATAGAACTAGTACATGGTTTATAATCAAACTCGGCCCAAATTTAGATTAAATCAGCACCATTCTATTTGTTACAAAACCTTCACACTACTAATTTCAAAAAAAAAAATTAAGCTCTCCAACAAAAACAGAAGTTTCTGAGAGTCTATTGACACATAAAACTTGCAAATAAACTGTTTTTTTCAGGTCTTCAATTGATGGGATCATTTCAAATTACATTAGGTGCTAATTACAATATCAAAAGAATTTCAGGTGCAAACTGTTGATAAAACCAGACCGGAAAGCTAGATTTGCTACCTGATGGCAAGTCTTGCCATTTTTGGGGTCGTAGATGCGACCACCAACCACCCGCACACCCGGTTCTTTGTTCCTCTTTTTCACCGATGGGGACTTCGTTTTAATTTTGGTGCGATCCAAGGGTGTTCCCGTGCTTGCCTCAGCAGCCTTGCTGGTCTCGCTACTTACAACTGCCATGTCTGATTGAATTGAAAGAAAGAAGGAGAGAGGGGAAGAGGGAATCTAGAAAAAATTGGGAATTTGGGAGGCAAGAGATGGTTACTTCGGACTTATAAAAAAGACGTTTTTGCTTATCTCCGTTCGTTCAAACCGGAGACGTCCATTCTTACTCGGTGGATCTACATGCCGTCCAAAGAGTTCAGTGTACGTTACTCTCGTTATTTAAAGCAGTAATGGAGTGAATCTTGAAGGAGTTCAGTCCCCTGCACAACAGTAAAAAATGGACAGAACAAAAAAACATTGGAAATGGAGATGGGATGAATAAATAATATTCATTTTGTGCCGGGGTTCAAAATGTTTTCGTTTCCCTCTCTCCCGCGCCTTTTGTTTGCGTTTTATTAACTTTGGATTATTTTCTCGAAGCTGCTCTTGATATTAATTCTTACCCTCTTTAAACTTTGATTGCTATATATGCTGTTGCCATTTATAATTCACAAAACAATTAAGGTGCGCACAGTATGAATTGTAACTTGGCAGGTGCGTGAGTGTATCTAGACCTTCTAATCCATGTTTACACGAAATGTTCCAGGTTGCACAAATTAAAAAGGGCAAATAAAATTATAGATTCGCTACAAAGTGACTAAATCTTTTTATTTTATGATACAGTATCCAGTGAGCTTAATTCAACCAATTCTGCCCCAATCTAGTTTTAGCAACTTGCGGGTTCAGCGGGCCAAAAGCCCACTAAAACAAGAATTGGATCTGCTCCGATTCAAATAGTATGAATAGTAATTCTAAATTTATGTTTTTTCAAATTCAGCTATCTAATAATTTCTGTGCAAGTATTTCAAAATATCTAATTTTTTTGTGCACGAATTTCGAAACAATTCAACAGTTGAAATTGAAAAAGTAAAAATTGTAGAATAATGTTCATGAGTAAAGAATCGCAGTAGATTTGGATCCACCAAAACACAGATCAATTGCTAGTTTACATGTTTATCTTAAACAATATATGAAATATAATGCATTACAAGAAAGATGAAAGATATATAAGAAAAAATATGTCTCGGGGAAATAAATCTGTTGCGATTTTTTAGAATCACAGGTCTCTGCTTTTTCAGATCAAACCTTTTATTTTTTTGAAATACACGAATCTCAAAGCAGTTGATTTTTATGTACGAATTTCGAAAAAATGAATGGTTTGATTTGGACAAACAGGAACCTGCGATTCCAAAGAATCGCAACAGATTTGTTTCGCTCAGCAGGGACTCATAATCTACTTTTCAGACTATCCTGAAATATATTAAAATAACTCAAAAATTAAGACAAATTTATGATTTTACTACGAGCAAAGTATTAGTTATTTTCCATATTATCTCTTTTTTGTCTATAAAAAAATTATATTTGGTGGAAGGTAACTCGAAGATTACTTGAGGATGAGATTAGTCTAAATTAATGAAAGAGTGGTCATGACTATATTTATATTTTCTTTTCCAGACACAGCCAAGGCTATATTTAAAAGTGGAATAAATAGGATAAAAATAAACTCCATAATCTTATTCCCTATGGTATGCTAGAGAGAATTTTTTTTTCCGTAAAGTCTTTTTTTTTTACCCCATACTTTATGAATTCAGAGTAGGTGGACATCGGATCTACTTTGGTTCGATGGGTGAAATGATCATTCGATTGCATCAAGATCTGTGCTAAGTACATTAATATCCGTTCAAGTTTGTTTAAATTTTCGTGCTCACTAATCTTTATGCTAATCGTATGGTTATAAAGCTAATTGAACCTTAAGTACCTACTCCTATCTCATTAAATATGATCCCATATATGATCCCGTATTATATCCAATTTGTATCGTATCTTCACAGTGATATCTGTACCAGTATCGATATATCACATTGAAAATTGTTGTATTGCCCTATCTTTATCGTATCCGATATGATATCTTTATCTGTATCCGTACAACATAGTGTCATGTTTATCCTTGATGATTCTTGTTTATTAAACTTGCAAGTATTCATTTGAACTTTTTAAGATATAATAACGCGAATAACACTTTTTGTCAAAAAAAAAAAAACGGGAATAACACTTAAAAATGAAGCCACAAGTATAACACAGGAGACGAAAAGACAATTATCAATGAGAGGCAAAAAAAAAAAATTATACTTATATTATCTTCCTTTTTAAAAATGTTTATACATAATACATATACATGTCTAATTCCTATATCCTAGAACCTTTTAAAAAACTTCAATAAAATTGCACAATTCTCGACACAACCAAATTATCTGATCTACAACAACATTGCACCCTATACATTGTATCTGGAGTACCAATCGCTCTACGTGACAAATGAATTATTCGAATTCGGTTTAACAAGATCAGAAGTTCGTGATTCGGAAATAATTTAGATATAATTTATGAATGATTCGATCCTACAAGGGAGCAAACCTCCAACCCCCCCCCCCCAAAAAAAAAAAAAAAACCATAGAAACTTTTGAAGAACTTCAATAAAATTCCACAAATTTCGACATAACCAAATTATCTGATTGGGATCATCATGGGTAGTAGAAGCAGAAAAAGGAGAAATGACAATTTCTTTATTGTGAGAAGCAGAAGGGACCAGTATCCTCTGCGGAGTTTTCTCCCTGTAGAGCTGATCGGACGGCCCAGATTTAATCTCAGCCGGTGAGTGCTCGGATGATGGAGGGGGCAGTATTAATTTTGCTTTAAAATTCGTGCCAAAATCTTATTTAGTCCGTCCGATAAAAAACGAATGGACCAGATTAAAAGAACCGCACAGCTCCGCAGGTAAAAACTCCACATAGGATGCGATTCCGAAGCAGAAGCGGACATTGCGACTTTGTCCACATCGGTAATCGGAGGGGTGGAGAGAAAAAATGAAACAAAGAAGGGTAAGAGTCGCTCTTTCTTTCACTGGAGGGCTCGTTCTTTTCTTTCCTTCATTGGAGAGATTTGAGTGCATGAAAAGCGCGCTAGAAAAACAAATGTAAAGTCTATTTCTGTTTTAATCTGGATCATTCATCTTATGTAAGATGTTCGGTTGATGATCGGGAGCAAATGAGATTCATGCAGAACATATTTGAACGGTTGAGATTTTCGAGAAAAACACTGTATAAGTTTGAGATATCTCAGAGGATACGAATTCCTCGTCTCCGCCACCCGGCCCGTAACTTGTCAGTTCCCCATTCTTCCATTTCTGCTTAAGCCCAAAATGTGAAAAGAGAAAACGATAGAGATTCGGTCCAATTTATTGAAATTAAGGCCTAATTAGAGGAGGAGGAGGAGAATAAAATACTATTTATAAAATGTTAGCCCAATTCGAGTTAACCGTCCAGCCCAGAAACAAACTTTTAGTTGACAAATGATTTTTGAGGGATTGTTTGATCAATTCTAGAATATTAAACGAACATCCAATAATGGAACAAATCTTACACAAAATTATGTAATTGAACAGTTATTTTATATTTTATATTTTAAAAGATGTTTGTTCACTCGAAATAGATTACGGCATGATTGCCAAACTTATTATTCATTTAAACGTAAGATTTATTTCTCGTTAAATGAAGAGAAATTCCCATCTAATAAATTTGAACCTGTCCACATGTCAGAAAAGATAGTATACAACAAATGTTAGACAAATGAATAAATTTATATATCACCAAATTTGCGTACATCAAAATTGAGTTTATAACCATTATTGTGAGAAAGCTGAGAAAGGAACGATTGAAGAAAACATCAAGAATGAATTAGTTCAAAATTACTGTTCCAGATTTTTCATAATTGGAAAAACCATTTAGATCATTTCAAGCAGTGTAAAGAGCATCAGAATAGTAGGAGATTCGGTTCGTTGGTTCCCTAATCCCTTTACAACAGACTCAAAATATCATATATTTTCCTTCAAAACAACAATTATAATTTAGAAGCATTATTCGATGACCAGATAAAAGAAAGAAGACATATAAAAAATAATGCAGTCTTTAGTAGAAAGAAATTATACCAGGGAATAAAGTAAAAACCAGACTGCTGAAAAATTACAGTGCTGTGTGAAATTCATGCACCCTATATATCATAAAATAGACCTATATATCATAAAAGAGAAAATTTCGATGCATAATGTAAGAATAAGCGAGCAACAATGCTGTACAGCACCTTAACCATAACACTGACAAGAAAAAAACTCACTGCTGTTTAACATGTATCTTATATAGGTACCATAATCAGAACTATATTCGGTTTTTAGAATATATATCATAAAATCACGTAATGATGCAAATTTGACACCAAAATTATATATTCAGAAAAACTCTCTTTAATGCTGACAAAGATAGCAGCAGAACTGGTCTGAAATACTATTTAAGCCTTTGAAGGGGTCAAGCAGCAAATTTTGACAGTCTGCAAGAGCTTGAAGGTATCTCTGTTGGCTCTTGAACTCCACAAGTTTGAAGCAAGAGTATTTCCAGAACAGAGCTATAACATTTAGAAGTAAAATTGAAATCTTTAGATGCTGGTAGAGGAATGTTTCGGAACTAACGTGAAGGATATTATTGCAAGGCAAGTGGAGGAAGGTAACAGGGCTCTGCTACCAGACCATTACGGGAGGCAAGTGCAAAATTGCTGGTGTTGCATGAACCTTTTAATAGATGAATTTTGTAAACTTTGATATCTTACATGCTTTTATATTATTGTTGTTAAGTGCATGTTTGGTATTATAAGGGATGATATTTGATCAATGATTTTATCTTAGTCTGGTGAGATTGGATACCACTTTTTGCCCTTTTAATTGAATATTTTGATTCTAGAATTCAGAAAATTAATGATTGTCAGATAATAATATGTGCTATGAGCTTAATTATAACGCCTGTAATATCGTCATTAATTATCTGCTATTTGCTTTCTGTTACAGTAGGTGTTTATTACAAGAGAAACTTAAAACTTTAATGGCGTACAACTACAAGAGAAATGTACGTTTCTTGCAAATAGATTATAATAGAAAAATAAAATGAAGAAAAGGGGAAAAATAAAGAAGAAAACGGAAAATCCTGTATTGCGAGATATTGTCTCTATAGACATTAATGACCTATAAATTAGATTAAATTCCACCCAATAATCATTGTAGCCTGTTCTGATTTACCTGGCACACTGATTTCTGGTGGCACATATAAAAGAGTAATTTGTGGTCCTCGTTAATTAACAGCATTATGGTGATCAGGATCTAGCTTCGTAAATGTAATGTATATTTGTTATTGGAGGAGGGATCCACTTACACTATTTTTTTTTATGACACCAAATTATACTCTATATTTTTAAAGTTTTCAAAGTCCAAACAGTTGATCCAAACCGTGCAACATGATCTTCATATTAAAATATGCTTGGAGACTAAATTTTCCTTTTTTTTTGAATTTTTTTATTACTTATTAAGTATTTTACAAATTCGTTATTTTTAAACCATTAAACATCTTAATAAATAGAAAAAATAAATATAAAATATAAAATTTGATTTGCAAACACATTTTAGTATTATCCATCATATTGAACGGTTTGAATCGACTGTTTTAAAATAAAATGTAAGATGTAATTCAGTATTACAAAAAAAAAAAGAGAGGATGTAAGTGGATCCGTCCTCTTCTTATATTTACATAATTAACTTTGCCCAATATATGTGTTGGTACATTCAATTGTACGGTACAATTTGATACATGTACATGAGTGCGCATTGGACAAGGCGTTGCTTCATGTTTGAGGTAACTTGGTGATATAAATTCAACTTTAGACAAAGCTTAATTTGCTTCATGTGCACCTGGAATTTAATTACTTGAGTGTGCTTGACAAAATTATCTGGTTTGCATTGGACCAAAAAACAACCTGATTTTGCCAACTGGTTCAACTTAGACATTTCAAAGAACATATTCTGAGCATGGGATGCTTGTGAGTGAGAAGGGGCAAATCTCCATTCAATTCTTCTGTTAAAGAAAATATCAGTCAAAACTAATTAATAAAAATGTACCTGTGATTTTATAAGAAAAGAACAAGTTGAATATAAAAGTTGAACGTGCCATAAATTAACAAGTTTTAGCATAGTTGACAATATTCAGGATCTCATATAAAAAAAAAAGTTAATGTATACACTAATTATTTTAATTTGATAGTTTAGCGTACATTCAATTTTTATTGTACACTAGAGACAAAGCCGTTCAGTTATTATTTTTTTTTTTGTATATATTACGGTTTAGGTTTAAGGTCAAAATTTAAGGTTTATAAATTAATTTTAATACATTCAATTTTTGGACTCTTTGACTACTTGACTCTATATTAAATTAATTCGAAATTTTAAAATTTTCAAATGTAGACGCATCAATCATTAGGTAGAAGAATTTCAACGGTTTGGATTCATCGTTTAAAGTCGATTCGATATATTTTAGAATCAAGTTCACAAGAGGTTGGGTGAACTTAGGAGCACCCTAGTTCTATTATATATATATATATATGAGAAGGGATCAAGTTACAATAATTTTGAGTTACCACAAAGTTACAATAACGGTTTTTTTCATTTTCAAAGTTCAAATCGTCGATCCAAACCGTTCAACACGATTATCTATATAAAATGTGCTTCCAGATCAAATTTTACATTTTTTTTTTGAATTCTTTTACTATTTATTAAGTGTTTTGCAAAACTAGTCAAATTCAGACCATTGAATTTTGTACCCATCTTAATAAATAGTAAATAAATTCAAAAAAATGTAAAATTTGATCTGGAAGCATATTTCATTTAGAAAATTATGTTGAACGGTTTGGATCGATGACTTGGACTTTGAAAATGAAAAAAACCGTTGTTGTAACTTTGTGGTAACTCAAAATTGTTGTAACTTGATCCCTCTCTCTCTCTCTCTCTCTCTCTCTATATATATATATATATATAGGGATGGGCTATGGTGAGTCGTGAAGTAAAACAACATTTTACTTCACGCTCGTATTCCAATTTGAAAATCCAAACAACCGATCCGAACCGCTCGACATTTTCTCCATTTTGAAATGTGCTTGGAGACCAAATTTTATATTTTTTTTTGAATTTTTTTACTATTTATTAAGCCACTTTGAAAATGGCAGATCCGGGTGAACAGTAAAAAACAGTAAAATTTTTTAGACCATTGGATTAGCGATTTTCAAAGTGGCTTAACAAATAGTAAAAAATTTCCAAACAATGTAAAATTTGGTCTCCAAGCACATTTGAATATGGAGAACATGTTGAGCGGTTCAGATCGGTTGTTTGGATTTTCAAAATAAAAATATGAGCGTGAAGTAAAAATGACCTCTTGCTTCGCAACTCACCATAGCCCATCCATATATATATATATATATATATATATGAATATGTATATGTATATATGAGAGGCTAATATCAAAACGTTTGCACCATAGCTCCCATATAACCAATTCATTTTCCGATTTTCAAAGTCCAAATGATCAATCCAAACTGTTAGATTTGATTCCTATATTTAAATGTGCTTCGAGACCAAATTTTACATTTTTTTTCAATTTTTTTACTATTTATTAAGTCACTTTGAAAATCGTTGATCCAACAGTGGTTTAACCAAATAGTAAAACCAGAAGTCACTGTTGGATCAACAATTTTCAAAGTGACTTAATAAATAGTAAAAAATTAAAAAATGTAAAATTTTGTCTCCAAGCACATTTTAATATAGAAATTACATCTAACGGTTTGGATTAATCATTTGAACTTTACAAATTGAAAAACGATTTGACTGCACGAAAGCCGTGGTGCAAACGTTTTGATATTAGCCACACTCTATATATATTCTTCATTATTTAAATAGAATATGCATCAAGTGTGGTTCAATTTAAAATTTGTTTGACCTTTAAACGATTAAAAAATTCAACGATTTTTATGGTTGAGTTGTAATGATATTGGGAAGGGTCATGGCCAGCTAAATTCTAAACTTACTAAATTCGTTATACGTCATATCTAAATTATGAAGCATATATTTATAATTGTAATTAAGTTTGAACAATAACTTTTAATTATATATCAAAAAAATATATCATATAAATTGAATGTATGTTACAATTATTATTTTATTATATTAATTAATTTACGGTCCAAGATATTATCTCATGAAAAAATTGTAAATTATGGTAATATACCATTTAATATATCACCTGCTGTGGGAGCACCTAGCTGTCCCACTCTAATAGTCTCTCATTTTGTCCTCCAGTCAATAATTACCTGAGTAACTACAAACTAACTAGGAGACCACTTAATATTTGGGGATCGCCTAATATTTGTAAGATTTTACAATTGTTGCATGCAAGTATTCATTTCTAATACATTAAGTATTCATCTGTAATGCATTAAGTATTCATCCCAAGATATAAAATATTTTTAAAAAATGGACATATCGCTCACTCATCTTTTACATATTTTTAGAGGTGGTTTGTTTTTTCTCCGTTCAATCTAACCAATATTTATGACAATCTGTAAGGAATTTTACAAATCTAAAATCAAGAACGTCTTCTACATAATTTTCCTTTTCAAATGAGATTCATGATGACATACTTTCGAGTTATCGGTTGCACAAGTATTCACACCTCATCGAGCAAGTATTCATCATTATTGTGTAAGTATTCATTCTTAGGATCCGCCTAACTGTCTCGCTAATCAATCCCCCATTTTGGCCCCGAGTCAATAACTACATGAGTAACTACTAACTAACTGGGGGACCACTTAATAAATATTCATCTATAATACATCAAGTATTCATCCTAGGATATCAGGTATTTAAAAAAAAAACTGGACACATCACTCACCTATCTTTTACACATTTTTAGAGGTGATTTGTTTTTTCTCCGTTCAATCTAACTAATATTTCTGATGATCTGTAAGGAATTTTGCAAATTTAAAACTACGAACGTCTTTTACATAATTTTCTCTTTCAAATGAGATCCATGATGACATACTTTCGAGTTGTCCGTTACACAAGTATTCATCCTCGTCATGCAAGTATTCATACTTCATCGAGCAAGTATTCATCCTCATCGAGCAAGTATTCATCATCGTCGTATAAGTATTCACTTTTTGGATCCGCCTAGCTGTCCCGTTAATCAATCTCTCATTTTGTACCCCAATCAATAACTACCTAAGTAATTACTAACTAACTGAGAGACCACTTAATATTTAGGGTGTGCTCCAGATGGAGGTACGCAGAGGGAGAGGAAGGAAGAATTACTGTGAGGGAGTGAACCTCAGCACAGACCGTCCCTGCCCAACCATTTTACTTGCTCCAGAAGAGACGAACTGAAGAGAGAGCGAGGGTGAACGACACTGTTCGGAGGGGAAGAAAGCGTAGCACAGCGTTGATTTTTGGCGACAATCTTCACCCCCAAATCGGGGTGTAAGATTACTGTTCGGAGGTGAGCCTCACCCCTGATCTCTTCCCTTCCCCTTTCATTAATGGAGTTTCACCCCAATTTGTGGAGCACGCCCTTAGGGACCTCCTAATATTTGAAAGATTTTACAACGGTCGTGCGCAAGTATTCATATATAATATATCAAGTATTCATCCTAAAATATTAAGTATCTAAAAAAAAACTGAACACATCACTTACCCATCTTTTACACATTTTTAGATGTGGTATGTTTTTTCTCTGTTCAATCTAACCAATAGTTTTGATAATCTCAGTCATGGCAAAGGCGGAGTTGATGAGAATGAAAATCTTTACAACTTTTATGAAATCGAGGATTTTCAAACTAGTTGTACGCATCTCTTCTCATCTCCTCCTCTGTGGATCGCCTTGTTTGCAGGCCCTCACTATTGATGGTCATCGGATCGACTCCATTACTGTAACAAGAGTTTCAGATAAAACCTACAATTGCACCTCCAATTGCTCTAATAGGCTGATTTTATTCTCCATCCTATATCCACTATTTCATTTTTCAAAGATTTTTAGAATTTTTTGTTGTTTCTTGATCGATTGAATTGGTCTAAATAGCTTCTCTATAGTCTTTTCAAGGGATTGTGTAAAAATAAAATAGATGAAGACAAAATGATTTGGGAGAGACGAAATTTATGTTGTTTGCTCGCACTCGAAAAATTTCTTGCGCATAAGACTGGCGGCTGGGTTCTCAAAAGACTTTTAGAGTCAAGTCATATTTCATTTTTCTAAAAGAAAAAAAAAAGTACTACAATTCTTAATTTCTAATTTGATACTTTGACCGTTAATTGTTAGAGTTCGGGGGCGTTTACGGGACAAATGAACGGGATACGATATAGTTACTCATATAATTAATACTGGAGATTTTAATTCTTTGGCGTATTTAATTGGCTTTTATTGGAAGCTTCGCAAGTGGTTGACTAAACATCAAGCAGTCAATTTTATAATAATATAATAGTGTATGAGCATCCTCTCCATGACTCATTGACTCCATCAGCTCAGATTAAAAAAAAGGAGAAAAAAAAAGAGATACTAAAAAAATAAAGCCATTATGAACACGAATCTACTGCAACAGCTGTCCACTGAGGGATTTGCTTCCAAAGAAAACCCTTGTAAGTTTAAATCTTCCCGTTACAGGGGGGTTGTGCCACAGCACAACGGCCGGTGGGGAGCTCAGATTTATGAGTGCAATCGCCGCATCTGGCTCGGCACCTTCGCTGATGAGCTTGAAGCAGCCCGTGTTTACGACATAGCTGCACTACGCTTCCGTGGTGTTGATGCCGCCACCAATATCAAGCAACTTTGTAAATCTGATCCTGACTGTGCTGCCGAACTGTCATTTCTAACGACACACACGGAGGTTGAGATTGTCTGTATGCTGCGCAACCACACATACGATGAAGAACTTAAAATATGTCGCCGGAAGCATCTACTAGGCAACAACTTCCATTTGAGGAAACCAAGTAATAATAGATGTGTGTTTGAATTTTTGTTCAACAAGACGGTGACACCGAGTGATGTAGGGAAGCTCAATAGGCTAGTGATCCCAAAGCAACACGCTGAGAAACACTTTCCAATTAGGAAAGATGGCAAAATATCAATCAATTTTCAAGATGCAAAAGGGAAGGTTTGGAGGTTTACATATTGTTACTGGAATAGTAGCCAGAGCTATGTGATGACAAGAGGATGGAGATTGTTTGTAAGAGAGAAAAGGGTGAAAGAGGGGGATATGGTTAGCTTTTGGAGCTCATTAGATGGAGTAGGCTTCAAGCAGTATTTTATCGAATTCTTCCATCGACCAAGTCATGTAGATGGCTTTGTGCCACCATCTATTGAAGAAGTACGTAACCATAATCAGGTAACTATTAGGCTCTTTGGGGTGGATATTTGTAAAGCAGAAGCTAATCCGCCTATGGAAGTAGATGAGAAATTTGGAAATGGAAAAAGAGAAAGGGAGTCGGAGTTGCTTCCACCAGAAATTTGTATAAAAAGAAATAACTGCATGCATAGCTAGCTAGCTGAGAGCACAATATATTACTTGATAAATGTTGTTTTCATCATTTCAAATCGTACTATAATTTAATAATTATATATTAGTATTTCTAGTAGTCTTTATTTATAGACTATTGCCTCCATATAAAATGTAATGCTGTTTGATCATTGATGATAATCATGCATTGTGTCATATGGGTGTGATGATTAATTGAGGTCCATTTAATTTTATTTGTGCAGATTCCATTTCTTGTATCCTGCTGGCTTGTCATAATTGTTTAAGATTTTAGATAATTTTGGGTAAAAAGTATAATTCTCTATTGTTGCATACAAGGGGTAATGATATGAATAGATGTCATCTCGATCCATGCAGTCATGGGCGGATTTAGAATTTTGGTCAGGAGTGTGCACAAAATATTAACAAGAATATAATTTTTTTTCTCCTGACGAATCAGAGCAGAGTAGTGGATAAGGATCTAAAAAAGTCGGTACAATGTGATGCGTCACAGAAAGATACAGTATTGTCACGACATGTGTGCTGGTTACGAGCTGCGACCATCCACGTAACGTGACCATCTTTCGAAAATTTGGCATGGCAAGGCATGTCACGAAAAAGATTTGGTCATGGCACGATACATGATCACGTGTAATTAGAACCATAACATCTTGATCGAATGGTGAATCTTAAATAAACTAACCTAAATTATGAAAAAATAAATAGTCAAATGTGACCAGTCACGTGTGGTAATGGCATGATTAACGTATTGTGATCATTCACATGTCGTGACCATACTTCTAAATTTGGTAACGACACAACACGACATGTAATCCAAGTTACAATGTGACTAGTCACGGCACGGTATATATTTATATCCTTAGTAGCGGACCTCTTTTTTCTTCTAACAAATCAACGATTCTTCTAAGTGGAGTAGTGAATCAGACTGTGTCTTTTTTCTTCTTACTTTTAAGCTATTCAATCTGAGCTGACTTTATTTTTCACATAATTTTCTTTTACTGGACTGTGAATTAAATTCAAGGATGGACATTATATCCATTTAGAAGTAGACACAAGTATGAAATATCATTGGGTCTAAAAAATATTTGAATCTAGAGGTAGGCACTTGCCTACCCGTGATTCTTTTTGGGTCCGCCATTGCATGTTGATGAATTTTTTTTTGTTAGATATGCCTCCTTTTCATACAAAATTTGGTATATTTGCCATAACGGTCTATTTAGTGCGAAAATAAAAGAATTTTTCATTATTAAATCTGTCGAACTTAAAAATTATCTCAGTTTTAAATCATAAATAGTAGACATGCATTTGCGCTACTTTTTTAACCCAACATAATAAGCATGACCATATTTCACTTTCTCGTCTAAAAATTTAATGTTGTTTGATCATTGATGAGAACAATGTTTTGTGTCATTAGTGTGGTGACTGAGATGTATTTTATTTGTCGAGAGTTTCATTTCTTGTGCTCTGCTGGCTTGTTATACAAGTACGCGCGTATACATGATATTTTTTATCAATCTTGGATATAAAATTATTATTCGCAAATTTGCATAGCTCATCCATTAGAAATGATCCAAAATTCCCAATATATGGCAGCCTAATATAATTTGAGAATTGATTGAATAATTGTATTATTTGTTTTACTGATAGAAACCACAAGTTATTTGCTTTATTGATAGGAATCATAAGTTATACTTCTACAGTGTACATGCATGAGATCAATATTTATATATAGATTTACAAATGCTAAGGTGACCCATTTTAGAGAGTGATTGATTCGGCTAAAAGCCGTTAAGAAATATAATTCAAAAATGGAAATCTTAGAAAGAAGAAAGAAAAAAAAAAGTGCAGAGGTATAATTTGCAAAGAATAGGTGTAGCCGTGTAGGTATGCAGCGTATGCTAACGATCTCCAACTCATTATCATTGTATAGGGGCGTTTATGTATCTCCAACACGCTCTCTCAAGTTTAAAAGTTCGATGTGTTCAATGCCTTTGTAAAATGTCAGCTAATTGTTCTTTGCTATATACATATGGTGTTTTAATTTTCACTAATCGCATTTTTTTCCCTCACGTACGTAGTAAGAAACAACTTTGATATATATATATATATATATATATATATATATATATATATATATATATATATATATATATATATATATATATATATATATATATATATATTTAGTTCTTTTTCGGGGAACACTTGGATTAGAAGTTCATTGTAGGGAACCCGGACGAAATGGTATTAATTCTATCTCAACGTGTTTCGTTAGTACATGGAATATGGAATTTGAAGCTATTAAGGGAGATCCGAATAATTGAGGAGCGCTACAGAATTTCTAAAAAATAATTCCTTTTATAATATTTGAAATGGACGCTGCAGGAGGCGATGGAGATACAGCAGTGTGATGACATGAATACAACAAAAGCTTTTTGTATAGGTCTCACTTTCGGATTCTTTTACCTCCGCCCTAGATTTGAAGGCTTACAAGTATCTTCCTTTTCAATAACTGTTTTTTGGTGGATTGTTAAACGCGGGGCATATGTGTTTTGCTCTATTTTTGTATTTCCTGCTATAATTTGGATATTGGCGCTATGACTTCTGTTCTCTGTAACTTAACTTCCAATTTCTAATGAAATGGGCAATTGTTGCTTTTTGTTCAAAAATAATATTTCAAATGGTGTGGGATCACATCTAGTCTTCTTTCGGTTGTAAGCTCAATCCCAAAATATCACTATAAATATAATCTTTGAAATGGTGTGGGATCAAATCGAGTCCTTTTTCTAGAGTCTGCTTCAATTTCCAAACACCAGATTAGATGCTATATGAGTCGAGCTGACAGTTACTTGTGTTGAATTTTTATATTTTGAAGCTCATTTGCAGTTGCGGCCATATCTCGATGTTCAGCTTCCGCACTTAATTTAGCTACAACAGTTTGCTTCATGTTTTTGCATGTTGTGAGATTATTCTCTCCAACGAACATGCAATAATCGGTAGTGGATCTTCTATCACAATTCTCGATCCAATCTGTATCGGAGTAGCCCACAACAGTTAAATCGTTGTTTTTCTTAAACCATAAACCTCGATCAGGTGATCCCTTAAGATAGAATGCGAATAATAGAATCCATATTACATGTATGTGGAACATGCATGAAATTCTTATCGCATTAACAACAATTAAATGAAATGTTGGGTCTAGTGTCTTACGAGTCTTTAGAATTATCTAACATCTTCAAAGAATTATCCATCTTCAAGATTTTTTTTTTTTTTTGTTAACTTTCATTTATATAGGCTTGACACATAATTTTTCTGTTTCCTTTAATAAATCTATGTATATTTTATTTGTGCGAGAAATAATCCTTTTATTAAGAAGAGTAAAATGAATAATTTATAAATTTTAGTTTAAATATAAAAGACAATAAGTTGTATAAATTTGTGAGTTTTGTAAAAATTTAAAAGGATATACATGATATTATAAATTTTAAAGGAGAAATATTTAATTTCAATTTTTTTGAAGGATATCATGATTTCTTCTTAATTCGATATCCTTCAAAAAGATTGCCTTTAAATTAATTTTTTGATCAGATGCATGTACACATTGAACATAAATCTGAAGTATTTATGTCACTCAAATGAAGACAGCGGACTTTAAGATTTGCTAGGGACAATATGAGTTGGGACCACCAGGTGTCGGGATGATACTTTATAAAGCGTACCGCTGGTTTGGATTGGTTTGTTTGACACGAAAAATTAAAAGAGGGATAGAAAATATATAGAATTTGAAATATAAAGTTCGGTTGGTATTGGTATGATATTAGTATCATATAATATTAATTTTAAAATTTATTGAATAGGTTTCAAATAACTAATTCAAACTGGTCAAATTGATTTACTTTGTGCGTGAGTGATGTGTTTACATGTAAAGTTTTTATTTTTTTCAAGTTATTTTAGTATCAAGTCAAACGGTCAAAAATGTTAAAAAATAATTGTATTAGAATTAACTTAAAAACTCCTACATTTTGACTGCTTGACTTGATATCAAATAAAATTTAAAAATTGTAAATTTGGCATGTAAAGACACAACTAATGAAATATATCAGTTTGAATGATTTGAATTTACCGTTTGAAGTCGTTGATTCGATAAGCTTTGAAGTTGGTGTTATATAGACTGAAATGACACTGATATTATAGTAGCTGGACTCTAAAATATAAGTCATTTTCGTATTCATGTTTGGCGAATGGTATTCTTGTTTGATGATATTTAATGAAATAATAAAATAAATCTACACGGTATTCTTGTTTGATGAAAAAAATTCTCTTTCTCAATTTCATCCTTCATAATTTGACTACAATTCCACTTTTTAATTTTTTTTAATAATTTCATCCATTCCTATTTTATTCGAAACATATTTCAATATAATTTCACTAAATTTCTTATATTTCATCCCTCATGGAATATGCAAATTGTTATTCCAAATCCATTCGTCATAGAATAGGCAAATTGTTATTCCAAATCCATTCCTCTCAGAAAGTAGTTAGTTTATAATTGCGTAAAGCGTACAACAAAAATAGTTGCAGAGGAACTCGGCGCAGATTTGTTGGATTTTAATTTCCACCGCGACAAGCCGGGACCCCTGGTATCCCAGCATGATTAATTTGGCACATTAATTGGACCATAGATGCAACCATTCGTACCTCCGTACTCAATTGTTTTGTTTTTAACCACTCTCAGTGAGATTCAAATATGCTACTCTTTTCACAAAAGCAACACCCTGCTATTTTAGAGAGAGAGAGAAAACAAGAAGAAGAGAAGAGAAGAGAGAGAGTGTGCTTGGCCGGCAGCCACTGCCAAACGGGATGAGGTTTGATCCAAATGGCTTTGGACCGGACACTGTCCAAAGTCTTTAAAAATCGTACAATTAAAGTCCGAACAGTCGATCCGAACCGTCAACATGATTTTCATATTAAAATGTGCTCATAGACCAAAATTTATATTTTTTGAAATTTTTTTACTATTTTTTTAGATACGTACAAAATCACTGTTTTTGGACAGCAGAAATAATAATGTTGTATGTATCTAAAAAAATAGTAAATTTTCCAAAAAAATATAAAATTTGATCTCTAAGCACATTTTAATATGAAAATCATGTTGAGTGGTTCAGATCGACTGTTTGAACTTTAATCGTAGATTTTTAGAGACTTTGGACAATGTTCGGTCCAAAGCCATTTGGACCAAATCTTATTCCCTGCCAAACACTTCAAAGAAAAAAAAAAGAATAGAGAAAGTGGAAAGAAAAGAGAGAGAGAAAAAATAGTAAGTCTATGGTACCATGTATATCACGATTTAGTCTGTGATACAGATTAATATTTTTATTTTTAAAATTGTAACAGTCGATCTAAACCGTTCAAAATGATTTTCATATGAATATGTACTTGCAGACCAAATTTTATATTTTTTAGAATTTGTTTACTATTTTTTAAGATAGGTAGAAAATCACTGTTTTTGGATGGCCTAAAATTTTCATATCAAGTGATTTTCTAACTATCTTAAAAAATAGTAAAAAAATCTCAAAAATATAAAATCCGATCTGCATAGATATTTATATGGGAATCTTGTTGAACGGTTCGGATCAACCATTAAGATTTTGAAAACAGAAATATTGACCTGTATTACGAATCAATCCGTGATATGCATAGTACCGTAGACTCACTCAAAAAGAAAAAAAAGGTTGTTTCTTTCAAAAAAGAGCAGCAGATCTGTGAAGGAGGAAATATACAAGAAAAGTTTTAAAATTGTTAGTTAAATAAAAATTGAGAGTTTGATTTTTTTTTTCAACTTTTGCGAAACTTAAAAAAAAAAAACAAAAATTGCAGTATATCGATCTAAATCCCTTTCATTAGTCACATTCACATGAATTAGATACTTAACACTAGTTATTTTTTTTTTATTAATAATTAAAAGTTCGATAACCAAATCAGTAGTTATCAATATTGCAAATTACAATAACAACTATGTTATTTAATTAATTATAATATATAACTAAACAGTTTCAAATCGAACTAATTATACACGACCTATCTAAATTATAAAAAAATCTCTAAAAGTTTTAATTTTTAATTTTGATAATGAATTAATCTAATATCGTGGTTGTCAAATAATTTGATTATTCATAAAATTGAATTTTCTAGTTTTTGTCATCTGTTGAATATTTTGACTATACAATAAAATAGTTGTTAAAAATATATTATATGGTAGAAAATTTCTACTAAAAATAAATAGAGTCAGCAAGATCAAAGTTTGTTCACTATATGTGAAAAATGCTCGACCATTATATATCCTCTTTGAGTCTGATATAATTAACCAACCTCCATTAACTCACCCTTTTAACATTTATCATTTTTTGAAACATCTTATAATGCAAATTTGGCTAAAATATAATCACATTTGCATATTATATAATGTTTACTTATTGCATAATGTCTACTTGCCTATTTTAATTTAAACATAAATGTTAACATTTGTCCTGTAATTCTATCAAGTCAAAACTCAATTTGAAGCTGCTAATAGTTGTTTCTAAATTTTAGAATTGAACTTTTCAAAATGCACAAGAGAGAATTATAAAATACATATATAAAAGTTGTGCAATGCACGCTTTCTGTTTTGATTCTCCACACGAATTGTGTGAATCATTGCAAAAAAATATATTTGAATTATGATGTATAATGCTTACTTTGATTATTGCATCATGATTCATGAACAATTGTTTATAATTGAGACGGATTTGAAAAATGATTTCAATTGGTCAGTAATGTAAGATCTCTCTCAGATTGTATTTTCTCAGATTGTATTGCATAATACCAGATAAAATATATACATACATGCATATATAAAAAGATATCTTTCAGTGGATTATTAGAATTTTGAAAACACAAAATTAATAATAAGCATATAATTAAATGTTGAATTTCTTATATAAGCATATTAGTTGACTCTACATACAAACATCTAACTTTTTGTATATTTTTAATTCAATCTTCTTACATCGATCTTTACAATTGACACAAAAAGAAAATTACAAATAATAATGTGTTATTTTTATTTGTACAGTGCCATTTATATTAATGAAATTGTTGGTGAATTACCTCACTGACTTTATAAAAAATAATGTCTCATTCTTGGGAGAAAAGTAATTTAAAAAGATTTAAGTGGGATGCAATTAGAGTGGACAAAACGTGCCGTGCTGTAACTAAGTGAACAGTAACACGTGCCGTGACTAAAATGTGGAGGGGTGGTCACGGCACATGAACGGTCATGGCACGGGAGTTACGCCATGACTCCTGTGCCGTGTCCAAACGTAATTGGTCATGTTTCTCATATTTAACTATTTTTTTTTATAATTTAGGTTAGTTTATTCAAGATTCATCATTTGATCAAGACTTAACGGTTCTAATTACACATGACTCACGTGACCACATGCCGTGTCAAATTTTCAAAAGATGGTCAAGACACGCGAAGGTCACAGCACACGCGAGTCACGGTACGTAAACAGTCACACGTGCCGTTCTGTACCGTAACCGTAACCGTACTAGGTCACGGTACGCAAACAGGGAATACCTCCTTTGGTAGCATCCAGTTTTTTAAGAGGAATGGAATGGATAGGGACACCACACTAATAATCCCTCGAAGATCGTTCCTAAAATGGCTATGCTAGCTACTAGACCACAGAAACAGTACTGGTACATACATCCCACCTACTTTTCACGTGTCAACTTGGTCCTCCCCTTGTCTTTTTTTTTTTTTGGATTATACCCCGTAGGCCCATCCCCCTTGTCAACTTGCATAACACATTCATCGAACCTAAGCCTGCCAAATGAATATTTTATCATAAATTTGAAGGATTCTCTTTTGAGCCTATTTTATTAATCCAATGGAGAGCAAGATGGAAATATCTCTGTCAAATTGTTTTTGGCAGAATCGTACGGCAACTTGCAATATTGTATCATTGGATGCACTGAATCTGAATCTGATTCCTTTTTTTCTCTTTTTAGACATAATTAACTTTTATATATTTGGAAGTTGGAACCACCACTCCGGTCCAATATAACTGACGTCACATGTCTCGTTATTACTGTTGTCACAAATTGGGACCATTCCCAGCTTGGCCCTCCGTCAGAGAAGAAAATACGTCTGACGTTCACGTCGTGATTTGGCCCTCCGTCAGAGAAGAAAATACGTCTGACGTTCACGTCGTGATTTGGTCCGTGATGTGACGTGATCAATTTTTTTTTTTTTCTTATGTGACGTGACGTGACTAAAATGGTGGCGGATGGTCACGTCACGCGTAGTCACGCCGTAATTATACGTGACGTGACGTGTCGTGACGTAAATTAGTCGTGTCAATTTTTTTATATTTTAATTTAAATGGTTGAAAATTTAGAAAAAAAAAGATAAAAAAATTATAAAATAAGTAAATAATATTGTAAAGATTATTTTTTTTAGGAAATGTTAAACAAAATAAAAATCAGTACTACATGAGTACCAATATCACTGAACTTACACTAAAATAAAATTCTGAATACTCTATACATATAAAAAAAGTTAGATACTCTATGTTTCATACCGTGACGTGATGTAACGTGATCACGTGACGTGACTGGTTTGCGTGACGTGACGTGACGTATATTTTCACTAGAATGTGGTCACGTCACGCGTCACGCGAGTCACGTCACGTAATCGATACACGTGACGTGACGTCTCATGACGTGACTAGTCACGCCGTGACAAATTTTCTTCTCTACTTTACGGGGTGCGTATCCTCTGAGATATCTCAATTTTTGAGTGACCGACGTGTCCGGTGCTTATTCGGGGGATGTAGGGGGCCAGTATTATTTGAGCTTTGAGATTCGCGCATAATTTATCTGAACGATTCAGATATTCCAAAAGGTCACGCAAAGTTTGAGATATCTCAGAGGATGCGAATTCCCCCGTAAGGCCGTAACGAAAACAAACCGCTGGTTTTCGATTTTTTTAATATCTAATATTAATAAAAAATAATACAAATGTTCAAGATTTTTTTAAATTTTTTTAATAATAGCCCGGCCGTCAAAAATTTCAAAGGCTGAATTTTTTAGACGAATAAATAATTCAAGCGCTAAGATTTTTTGGTTGAATTATTTTGGACCGCTAAGATTTCTAACGGCCGAATAAATAATTCAAGCGCCGATTGTAAGGGTGCAAACAAATCGGATATGATTGGATAGTGGTAAAACCATATCCGTATCCGCATTTATTTTTCAGATACGGATATGGATCAGATATTAAACATATACGGATACAGATCGGATATTAAACGGATATGAATACGGATCGGATATTAAACAGATACGAATACGAATACGAATACAAATATAATTCGGATACATAATTCTAATATTGTAATAAAATTAGTTTATTATTCAACAAAAAAATTTCATTAAAAATAAAAATAACATTAAATAAGGATATGATTCGAATATCCAATCATTATAGTAAATAAAATAATTTTTTTCACGACAAATTCGTTACACCATTACAAAAGTATTTGTCTTCTGATCTTGATTATTCACATGTCTTGGTATTTCATAACCACATTTGCCATTATTATTATTTTTTTTTTTGTTTCGAATCGTTGATTTAATGTATAACAACATTTGTCTTCTGATTCTGATGTACCAACTTTCTTCACAAAAATATAAAGTGAAACAGCATTTTACTATATATTTAAAATAATAGTTGGAAATTGGTATAATATCTACAAAGCTTTTGATATTTTCGCCAAGGAATCATTCATTTAGTGAACACGAGAGTAATGAAGCCAAAGAAGTCAAATTGGGTCGCGACTCTCGTAAAAATTAGAGTAAAATAAAAGGGTTCGACTAATAGTCCTCTTCATTTTATTATCTAAATATCCTCCTAACTAACTTATCTATAAATTACAATGAGACCACTAACTAATTGGAAAAAAATAATTATTTGGACGAACACTTAAATTTGAAAAAAATTACAATTGATGCACGCATGTATGAACACTTATGCACGCAAGTATTCTTATATAATATATCAAATATTCATACCTAGACATAAAGTATTTAAACAAAAAACTGGACATCAACTTTCTTTTCTCTCTAGTCACACACCCATCTTTTACACATTTTTAGAAGTGGTTTTTTTGTCCGTTTAATTTCGTCAATATTTCTGACGATCTATAAAGATTTTCCAATCTAAAATCATGACCATTTTCTACATAATTTTCTCTTTCAAATGAAATCCATGATGAAGTACTTTCGGGTTCTTTGTCGTTAAAGTACTGATACCTCGGTGTGCAAGTATTCATACTAAAATTTAGAAAATATTCATACTAAAATATATAAAGTACTCAAACTACAAACATATAAATATTCATACTTTGAAAGCATCATTATTAGTAAATATACTAAAACATATAAATATTCATACTAGAACATTGTATGTATACATATACATATTAGCAAATATTCAACATATAACATATTCAAATTACAAAGTATCATTACTATAAAATATTTAAACTACAAAATATTCACACTAAAACATATAAAATATTCATACTATAACATTAAAAGATTTATACTTACACATTGAAGTGTGAATTTTTATGTTGTAAAATATTCCTGAGAAATTCCTAAATGATTTACACCTCGTCGAGCAAGTATTTACGTCTCGTAATGCAAGTATTCATACCTAAAATACTAAACATATATTCTAAAAAAACTGTGCACAAGTACGAATGCCTGTGTATATGTATACAAGTATTAATATATAATATTGGGCTTTGTGATTCGTGCAAAGTTAAAAAGAACGGTCCAGATACACTAATCGTAAAATATTAATTTCCTCGTCAGGTACCTGGGAGGATGTGAATTCTTGGATTACTGGAGTCTCGCCACAATTTGTAACTTTCAGTTGAAAATTGATGGTTGAAATTTAATTGGAGGGAGCGTTTGAATTGAGAAATTGTCATTAATTGGATGGAGCATCCAAAATTTTATTTAACATGGTAGTCTGGGAGGGCGCGTGTCAAGATTTTAGCCATTACTTGACTTTCAATTAATGGTCAAGTTTTTAGACATTATGTGTCTGGGAGGCTGCATGGAAATGAGAATGAGAGAGATGAAGACAAAATGAGAAAAAACAAAGTTCTCAATTTCTAATTTGTATGTGTTTTGACCATTACTTTTGTATGAATCTGACTATGAAGACGATTAGGAGACCAACTTGTGAGGATACAAATTTTACTCAAAAAATAATTCAGCCCTCGAAAATCTCAGCAGGCTGGGCATTTTTAAAATTCTGGAAAAAATTTCAAAAATTTAAGGTTTATAAATTAATTTTAATGCATTTATTTTTTGGACTCCTTTGACCGCTTAACTCTATATTAAATTAATTCGAAACTTTAAAATTTCCACATGTAGATGCATCAATCATTAGGTAGAAGGATTTCAACGATTTGAATTCATCGTTTAAAGTCGATTCGATATATTTTAGAGTCAAGTTCACAAGAGGTTTGGTGAACTTAGGAGCACCCTAGTTCTACTCTCTCTCTCTCTCTCTTTCTATATATATATATATAGTAAATCTAGGGTGTGACGTGCTCACCAAGAGGGTTTGGTGAGCACAACTCCAAAAATACATCGGATCGGCTTCAAATGACGAATCCAAACTGTTGAAATCCATGAACTTCGTGAGTGATGCATGTACATGCAAAATTTTGGAAGTTTCGAATTCATTTGCTACGAGGTCAAGCGGTCAAAGTAATGATGAAAAATGAATATATAAAATAACTAATAGCATAATTTATTAAAAGATTCATTACTTTGACCACTTGACCTCGTAGCAAATGAATTCCAAACTTTCAAAATTTTGTATGTACATGCATCACTCGCGAAGTACATGATTTCAACGGTTTGGATTTGTCATTTAAAGCCGATCCGATGTATTTTTGGAGTTGTGCTCACCAAATCCTTTTGGTAAGCATGTCACACCCTAGATTTACTCTGTGTGTGTGTGTGTGTGTAGAGAGAGAGAGAGAGAGGTTGGCTAATATACAATCGATTGTTCCTGAGCTCCCGCGTAACCAAGTCGTTTTCTGATTTTCAAAGTCCAAATGGCCAATCCAAACGTTGAATGTCATCTCTATATTAAAATGTACTTGGAGACCAAATTTTACATTTTTTGGAATTTTTTTACTATTTATTAAGCCTATTTGAAAATCGCTGATCCAACGGTGGCTTTTGTTTTTACTGTTTGGTTAAGCTACTATTGGATCAGCGATTTTCAAAGTAGCTTAATAAATAGTAAAAAAAAATTCAAAAAATGTAAATTTTGGTCTCCAAGTACATTTTAATATAGAGATCACATCTAACGGTTGGGATCGACCGTGTGGACTTTGAAAATAAAAAACGACTTGGTTGCACGGAAACTCAGGAACAATGATTGTATATTAGCCAACATATATATATATATATATATATATGGTTTTGGCTAATATGCTACGCGTAGCTAAGAGACCTCCGTGCTACGGCTCAAAATTTGAATTTTCAAAATCCTAACGGTTGATCCAAACCGTTAGATATGTTCTACATATTGAAATGTACTTGGAGACCAAATTTTATATTTTTTTTTTTTTTTTACTATTTATTAAGCCAATTTGAAAATCGGCGATCCAACGGTGGCTTAACCAATCGGTGAAACCGTTGGATCAGCGATTTTCAAAGTGGCTTAATAAATAGTAAAAAAATTCCAAAATATGTAAAATTTGGTCTCCAAGCACATTTCAATATGTAGAACACATCTAACGTTCGGATCGACCATTAGAATTTTGAAAACACAAATTTTGAGCCGTAGCACGGAGGGGCTCTTAGCTACGCGTAGCGTAGCACGCCCTGGCCATATATATATATATATATATATATATATATATATATATATATATATATATATAGATAGATAGATAGATAGATAGATAGATAGATAGATAGATAGATAGATAGATAGATAGATAGAGTAAGGCTACCCTGCATTGCGAATTACAGTGGGTGTTTTAATTCGCGCTCATATCGTTATTTTCAAAGTTCAAATAGCCGATCCGAACCGCTCAACGTGTTCTCCATATTGAAATGTGCTTGGAGACCAAATTTTACATTTTTTAGATTTTTTTTTACTATTTATTAAGCCACTTTGAAAATCACTGATCCAACGAGTTCACTATTTGGTTGAGTCACCGTTGGATCAGCGATTTTCAAAGTGGCTTAATAAATAGTAAAAAAAATCCAAAAAAATGTAAAATTTGGTCTCCAAGCAAATTTCAATATGGAGATCATGTTGAGCGGTTTGGATCGGCTATTTGAACTTTGGAAATAGCGATATGAACGCGAATTAAAACACCCACTTTAATTCGCAATGCACGGTAGCCTTACTCTCTCTCTCTCTCTCTCTGTATATATATATATATATATAGAGGTTGGCTACGCTCAAAACGTTTGTTCTTAGACTCAAGAACAAACGATTCGGTTCTTTAATTTTCGAAGTCCAAACGGTCGATCCAAACAGACAGGTGTTTAATCTATATTAAAATGTACTTTGAGACCTAATTTTACATTTTGTGGAATTTTTTTACTATTTATTAAGACGGTTTGAAAATCGCTGTTTTTATTAAAATTCTGCACCATTGAAAAACAGCGATTTTCAAACCATCTTAATAAATAGTAAATAAATTCCAAAAAATGTAAAATTTAGTCTCCAAGCACATTTTAATATAGGTTAAACATCTGTCGGTTCCTGAGACTAGGAACAAACATTTTCAGCTTTGAAAATCGTTCGGACTTTGAAAATCGAATAACCGAATCGTTGGTTCCTGAGACTAGGAACAAACGTTTTGAGCTTAACCAACCTATATATATATATATATATATATATATATATATAGGAGAGAGAGAGAGAGAGAGAGAGAGAGAGAGAGAGAGAGAGGCTGGCTAATATCAAATCAGTTGTTCGTGAGGTCCCGTGCAACCAAGTCATTTTTTAATTTTCAAAGTCCAAAACGTCGATCCAAACCGTTAGATGTGTTCTCTATATTAAAATGTGCTTGGAGACCAAATTTTACATTTTTTTGAATTTTTTTACTATTTATTAAGCCAATTTGAAAATCACTGATCCAACGGTGGCTTCTAGTTTTACTGTTTGGTTAAGCCACCGTTGGATTAACGATTTTTAAAGGGGCTTAATAAATAGTAAAAAAATTCCAAAAAATGTAAAATTTAGTCTCCAAGCACATTTTAATATAGATAGCACATCTAACAGTTTGGATCGATATTTTTAAAGCGTCTTAATAAATAGTAAAAAAATTCCAAAAAATGTAAAATTTAGTTTCCAAGCACATTTTAATATAGATAACACATCTAACGGTTTGGATCGACATTTTAATATAGATAACACAACCTCTCTCTCTCTCTCTCTCTATATATATATATATATATATCTTTCCTACAATATTTTTGGTTCTACATAGTTTGGATTCTTCATTTAAAACTAATTCGATACATTTTAGAGTTGAGTTCACAAATATTCTTGGTGAACTTAAGAGCACCCTAGTTCTACTCTCTTGTGTGTTCTTTGGACTCGATCTATCTCACGGTAACATCTTTCCTTTATCTTGGTGTTTGGTTGTATGCAAGGCTGCATTTGTCTCTAACTTCTCAGTTCTTGTTGGTGTATGGATTATTGGGTCTCTTGTAGGTTTTTTGTAGTTGGTAAGGGTTGTACCGATATTCCGCATTTCTAAATTAACCCCAACACTATATCATAGCTCCGGGCCATTTGATACGGTTCCAACATGAACAAGAATATGAAAAACCCTAATATTGAATTAGTATTTGAGATCGAGAAATTTGTGTTAGTTTGTAATAATCTAGAAGTCAATAATACGATAAATTATCATAAAGCTTTGTTCATGAATTGAGTGATTAATAAACTGTCATTTTGTTCCTTGAGTATTATTGAATTTATGAATCATTTCGGGTTCATGACATGAAATTGTAGAGCTTCATAATATAGATGATAAATACTCTTAAAAGTATCTAACCGAGGTAATTAGCAGGAACACTAATTTACCGTTACAAGGTTAGAATGTGGATTAAAAGATGGTCAAGTTTTACAGACCATTGACATGAGATGTCATTTTAATCACATAGATACATGTTCTAGGAACATGATATTTGACATACCTCGAATGAAACATTAAATGGAATTGTGTACGTGTCATTAATGTTTTCATTCAGTGTTAAGTTCTAAAGTATGAGGTATTTATTTTTCCTACTAAGAGATGTGTATGTGTGATTGTTACCTAACGCTATCGGTAAAACGCAGTCATAACAGTAGCTTTTCGGTATACATAGCTTAGCTGAGGTAGTGATGGTTTTTCAAAAGTACTATTGTCCCTCGTATCTCTATACGAGTTACAGTATCACTGGGCTCCTTGATAGAGTAGGATTATCTGCATGCAGTATAATTACAAGAGTAATTATATTTGATAATCTTCTCAAGATCGAGAAAAGATTAAGTTTGCAAGGATGACACACACCTACCTTGAAACTGATCTGATACTGCGAGACATAAAAATTAACACGAATAAAATAGTTTACTGGATCGTGGTATTGTATAGTACAACATCATCTGTGTAATTGGATGGTCATAGTGTACATGTCAGATGCCTCCTATGATTATAGAAGTTAAAATGGTTTTAATTCTATTTACCAACATAACACAGATCCTATTGGGTCACACCGCAAAGGAGACTTATCAGAGAATCTTACTGATTAATTATAAATTGATTAAGATGGTTATAATTAATTATACGTGATATAATTAAATTATAAATGTCATATAAGATGACAAGCAGAAACAACAGTCAATTTATAAGCGTATTCGATACGTTGTATAAAACCGAACCGAAACCGAACCCTGAGAAATATAATTGTTTAAAACAATCATATATATTTGATTTAGATTTTAAATATTAATTATGGTTTTAAATTATCAAATTAAAACCTTAATTAAAATTAAAAACAAAAATTAAAATCAAATATATATATATATATATATATATATTATAAAATGATGTCGGCAATTGAAAAATATCAAATTTTGATATTTTTTGGAACCACCATTGATAGTGGCATTTTGGTAAATATGCCAAACTTTAGGGGTATTTTGATAATCGGCCAACCTGCTTGATTTTTCTATAAATAGAGGGTCAGGGGTAAAGAGAAAATCACCAATTCACTCATATATGATCTGATCAGTCTGATCGAATCGATAAATATATTTTCTCTCTTTCTCGATTACGGTTGTCGTGAATAGTGTTTTCGCGAAGTTTCGTGAATCTGATTTTTGCGCGAGACGCAAGTCGGTTTTTACGATCCTCGTGAATAGTGTTTTCACGCCTCCCGTGAATAGTGTTTTGCGAATCTCGCTGGTCAGTATTTCTGGCAGTAGAAAGCCAGCGCTCTGGTGGTTCCTGGTGGACGACCGATAGAGGCATCAGACGTCTGGTGCTCCCATTGTGAGTCAAATTGCAATCCAATTGGAATTTGGATCAAGGTATAAATATGTTATATTAATCTTTTTAATTTGTAAGTAGATTAAAGCTTTAGAAATCAATTATGGAGTAGATCTGTAAAAGGATTAAATCAGGTTTTGATGCCAAAGAATACTGAAGGTGGATCTCCTTGGAAAGTATTCTGACATAACTCGTTTAATCATTGACTTAAGATAGAAGTAAAATTTTTGTTTTACGTTCTTTCCACATCTTAAGTTAATCAACGGTTTGGACTATCCTTAACCCAACAATTTGACGAGAGACAAAATTTTGCACTATGGCAAGGTTCAGTCTGGGATACCCTTGTGCTTCAGGGTTATGACGTTGCCTTAAATGATACCAAAACAAAAGAAATAGAGGATAACAAGTGAAAATTGATGTGTTGTAAAACCCTAAGTACCGTCCGATTTTGTTTGTCGGTTGAAGTCAAAGCCCCGTTCATGGCCAAAACTTCTCCGAATGATTTATGGAAGAAACTGGAGGGTATGTACCTATTTAAGTCCTTGGCAAGTTGGATGGCTTTGAAAAAGCGGTTGTATCGGCTTAGAATGGAGGAGAGTATGGATTTGAGGGCTCACTTTGGTGCGTTTAATACTTTGGTAAGAGACGTGATCAATACGGGTGGAAAGATCGAGGAGAAAGATCAAGTCTGTTTCTTTATTGCATCCCTACCAAAGTTGTATGATCCGATTACAATGCCTTTGCTAGGGAAGAAATTAAGCGAGCTCACCATGGAGGAAGTGAGTGTTGTACTTTTGGTTTCCAAGTTCTTGAGGTGGCGTGAGGAGGATGGGTCAGTGTCCTCTAACGCGCTTGTAACTGTGTCAGATTGGCGGCGACCGAAGAAGTCGGGCCACTGTATATGCCATAAGTGCGTCAAGACTGGTCACTTTCTACGCAATTGTCCCGAGAGACAGCTAGACCAACCACCTACACCTGGAGTCGGTCGCGTGGCCATTGCGGTCAGTCATGATGGTGATGTCATTGTATGTATGGGCAAGGGGGATGTGCATGAGATTGTTAGTGATGAGACATGTAGTAGTAGCGGTAGCGTCTGTGGTAGCTGGATGTTAGATTCCGGGAGTACATTTCATGTTTGTCATGAAGAAATTGATTTGATTCCATGTTTGCTCTGTCATGCGACCTATCCCCACTGCCGCGGCTCCACCGTAACGTATCGCGTCGTCACCTCGTATAGCTCCACTCGTTGTTACCTCACATATAATACAAGTAAATATGGATTGTAACATATGTGCCTCGGTTAAGACATAAAAGTATAATACAAGTGGAGGATAATATTTTCACTATTTTTTGTACTATAATAGGGGACGGTCACACATGCAATTAATATTGTATTTATTCAGGGAGAACTACAGCTAAACTACACAAGCACCTGCTGTGTTATTGCTTTTGGAATCTGTAAAGTGATGCAGATCTATATTAATTACTAATAATGAATCAAGTTCAGTTCCTATCTTCAGCAAAGTAGAATCTCTAGTTTATGTTTATCAGTGTATATATTACTGATGTGAAAACGCAACCTTTTGTTCTTTAGATATCTACAAATAATTTATCTATTCCTTTCTTATAACTCATCCTTTCTCTACTTGGAGAGGGTGGTGCAATTGGAGAAGAAGAGATTTAGTTGCATGCACAAAGGGCTGGGACGGGCCTAATTCGAAAGTAAAGTGCTTTTTAGGTTTTGTTCAAATAGAGGGGAAGAGCTGGAGATAGCTATAGTCACTAGTCAGTGCCGTACAAAATGCTATCTCTCTCTCTTTTTATTTTTTATTTTTTTTTATAACTCTATTCAAGTTCCTTCTATAAAATGATGCTAATCACTAATTTGTAAATTATAATATGCAAGATAAGATTGCAATATCACTTCAGTTTGTATATATGTATAAATTTTTCTTGCAATATAATCTTATGAGGATGTAAATTTTTTTGTGATCAAGTTTAAATATTGTTTGAATAAAACATGACTATTTTTAAAGTGCTGATAATATCGCTACCACGTCCGCCACTAGTCTCAAAATATACAGGTGAGACAAACCAACGGGAAGCGATCGAGACTTGGTACTGTAAAAAGATAAGTGTCTCTATATTTGAAAGCACCTAGTTTTTTAAACCACCTGGTTTTGGGCCACTTGGCATGCCAACTTGAGAACAGGTGCATGCACCCACTTTATAAATGCAAGCATATTTTGCCTTTTTTTTAATAGACGTTGCTACATTGTTTTTATTTTTATTTTTATGAAAGTTGCTACATTGTTCTGCAATGACAAGTTGTGTGTCCGTACGTATGCACGTATATATGCATATATGTATATGGTTGTATGACCTTTTTTAATCCGGATAATATTTTGCTGCTGGTTAGATCAAAGTACCCATTCAATTTTATGAAATAATTTACTCAGATCGATCGGACTATAAACTCGACCGGTTCGTTCGATCAAATGGATCGCGGATGACATGAATATACTTAAATTATAATCATACCAGCCCCTGCATTTTTGTCAAATTATAATCATACCAGGGCCTGCATTTTAATTAATTTGCAGGTATAAAAATGGACCGCAAAATTGCTTGGTAGTAGCCCTTTTAATTGCAAAATGCCATTATAAAAATACATAAAACAATGTTTCTACAAATAGTTTGGATATATAACAGGTAAGCGAAAAAAAGACAACTTTATAACTATATCTCTCCGTTTATATTAAACATGTAAATATTCTTATTCGCCAAAAACTATGATTAAATTTGTTAGATTTGAAACGGTTAAGAAAAAAAAAAATTATGCAATTTAATTTATGTGACAATCTATTGGTATTTATTGTGTTCAAGTCTATATTAACTTCTCTAAACGCTCGGTGCACTAATTTTCTCCTTACAATTTCTTCATATGAATGTTACCATAAAAACAATCAATTGATAACATGGATTTATTTCTTTTTATGGTATTGATTACAACAAAATAAGAAAGTAATTGATATATTTACTCACTAAATATTGATTACTTTTCTATTCACTAGTACAGAAACGCAAAACATACACTGGTATTATAAACATTTGCTCAAAATTCACACTAAAAATGTGTGCAAAGCAAGAAAACATTGTTCTGAAAATTTGCTCCAAAAATTTGTGCACATTATACACGATTTTACTGGTTACAACCATATATAAATGTGCTCCAACATGTATACATGGTTCTAGTAACAAACTGTGTATAATTTGACCAATTGTACACATTTTTTTTTTATTATTAAAACTCATGTATGAATGTTGGAGGGTATTTTTGAAAGTATTGGAATGCATTTTTGGATGGGAGTATATGAGATGCTCTGACAAATTTACAAGGTTTTACTGCATAGTCCTTGTGTGACGAAAAAAATACAAACTTTTCCACGTCATGATCCGTACCTTCATGCTATAATGCATCTCTCTCTATTTTATTCTAAGTTATTTCTAAGACATATATCTTCCCTGTAGACTGTACATGGCCGTTCTCTGAGTCAAGTAAATCTAAACAGGCGAGACTAGCGCGAGGGACAAGGCACGAGAGGTGATATCTTCATTGAAAAAACGATTTCCGACAACAAAACTTCAAACGACTATGATCAATGCACCAGTTTCAAATGACTATAAAACAACGCTCAAATGTCTGATTTAAGCAAATGACCACTTTTCGGAATGCTTGAGAGAAGAATATATCATTGTTGACCGCTATACCATTTTCAAAATTTAGAATTGCAAAATAAAAATAAAGGGAAGAGTCTTGAGTTGAAGTTTCCGATTAAGTTTTTCATTTCTATTTTTTTTTGTCCTTTACTATACTTCTTCTTAGGCATTGTTCATGTAAATGTATGAAGTCTCAAATCTAGAATATTTTTATTATATTGTCATTTTTTTAGTTAGAATGTCATTCATGTAACTAATAATATGTGATGTAATTATAATTGTAATTGTTGTTTATATATTGGTAAATGTAGTGTTGTAGTGTTTTTATTTGAAATTTAGTTTAGTGTTTTTGGCATTTGGATCTAGGGTTTAATTTGAATTTTAATATAGGATTTCATGAGTTCTTAAAAAAAAAATCTTGAATATTTTTTATTATTAAAAACTGTGTAGAATGTGCGTTTTTATACACGGTTTTACTTAAAAACCATGTATGATAACTTTTGGCGGAAAAAAACAGCAAAAAAAATATATGGATTATACACACGGTTTTTAATAAAAACTATTTTGGATTAGTGTTTTTGTACACAGTTCGAAAACCGTATAAAATTTAGCGACCCTATTATACATGACTCTCGTAGACATGATACTCTAAACCCTAAAAACCATATATCGTGGTTAGTAGCGTTTTTAATAGAGAGGTAAAGATAAAATAATTAATTTCATTATTGGATAAATTAGAGAAATTATAAAAAAGACAAATATTATTGTTAGAGATGAAAATATTTAGTCTGATTTGTTTCTATTTTTGTACTTTTATGTTTGAATTTTGAACCCGTAACAAAGCATGCAAGGTCAAAATACTAGTAGAAATTAAATTATCTAATATTATCTTCTAATATTTCATTATTGTGCAATTAGGTGATAAAAGTTATTTTTGTCCCCCACGTTACTTTATAGTCTATTAATTGTTGCATGGTTACACGTACAGGTATCATATCAATCGGATACGGAAATACGATACGGAACTATATATATATATATATATATATATATATATATATATGGGAGCTAGTTTTGGAGTGACATATATGGCTTATACCTTATTCTAGGCTGGACATGAGAAGCTAGAGAATCAGATAAGGTCCACAAGGAACTTATTAAAATGCAACAATTTCAATCTAAAAAAAAATTTGCCAACTGACAGACAGCAGATTTTTTTTTTAATATATAAAGCGAGCAACAGATTAATTAATTTTCATTTCTTTTCGGAAATCCAAAATACAAAGTTCCATCAGGCAACATATTTACTTAAGGCACACGTCTTGCTCTTAAAAAAATGAAAATTTATTTATCTTTTCAAAAACAAGAATTGGAATTTATTCGTGGACCGTCTTTCCCATATTGATAAAGTACTGTACGCCCATAGATTATATTAATGTACGGCCAACTTGTTTGCAATGGATAAACATGGAATGAAGCCAACATTTTTAGAATCCATTCCACAGAATTAATTGTCAGGTACAAATGGGGATCAGGATCAATATGATGGTACAAAAAGCAGTAAAGTAGAAATGCATGTCATGAAAAGCATGTTAATGCAATGCAAGATATATTTATAACACTTTACAATGTATTGAATTATTATAGAATACCCTTTTTTGGTGCACTGAAATGGTTAACAGGATTAAATTTAATTGCTTAGCCTTTCGCTATAATATCCAGAGTTACTATGTATGAACTTGTTTAATTTGAATATTAATTCAAGGTAATGACATAAGAACTTTGTTCCAAACTATGAGCAGCATATAATGAGTTATACTTTGATTATATAATCTCTATACTAAAGAACAAATACATAATACCAACTTTTACCTCCTAGTATGGAATCTTCTGGGAGATCAGGGAACTAAATCTGCCGTTGTTCCAAAGGAATAACAAGAACCTGTTATTCTGATTGTAACTAGGGGTGTTCATTGGGTCCGGTTTAATTGGTTTTGGACCGAACCGAATTAGATCAGTTCAAATAGTTCGGTTTTTTCGGTTTAATGGTTCGGTTCGGTTTGCTTTTTAAAACCGAATTATAACTTCGGTTCGGTCCGGTTTGAAATTTTCAAAACCGAAATAACCGAACCAACTGAACTTTTATATATTATGAATTTGGTCCGGACCGCCCCGGTTTATTTCTTAATCAATTGCTTTAAATACTTCGGTTTATTTCTTAATATCACGATTTATTTCTTAATACTCTAATTTATTTCTTAAGATACTTCGGTTTATTACAAAACAATTGCTTTAAATTAAAAAATTGATATATTTTGGTTTGAACCGAACAAACCGAAATAAAACTTCGGTTCGGTTGCAATGCTAGTTCGGTTCGGTTCGGTTCTATTTTTGAAACTGAATTATAACTTTGGTTTGCCTAGTTCGGTTCGGTTCGGTTCTATTTTTGAAACTGAATTATAACTTTGGTTTGCCTAGTTCGGTTCGGTTTGAACCTAACCGAACCGATGAACACCCCTAATTGCAACCAATAAATTTTGTTGAGATTCATGTATGAAAAAGTTTCTACATTGAGATTGAGATTCACATATGAAAAAAATTAAATAGTTGAGATCGGAATAATAGAGTCTTATTCCATTAAAATAACAGCATATTTATTTTCCTGATCATGCCAATTAGGTGCCCGTTGTAAATATTGTTTTGAATATATATCCTTACTCCTAATATACAAGGATGGATGCATATTTTTGTTGTTTCAAGTTCGGTTTTTTAAAACAAACACCCTATTCCAAAATATCGAATAATTTAACCAATAAATCCGACTATAGTATTTCTAATGAACCATGTACAAATCCTTGATAGTTTTCAAAGTATTTGTGTGGAATTTGTTTCATAAAAATAATTAATTAGTTGTGCACCTAAAAAACTGATTTCCATTTGAAAAAAATAGAAATTTGAGAGATAGAGAAAATTTAGGGATTTAGACAAACTAGGAAACAACTGAGAATTTTTTATATAGAAAGAGGTCAATCTCTTAGTTATATATTGATCGATGTCTACGAGGATTTCTCATTTAGATTTTAAAATTGCGACCTCCTATACGAGTGGAAGTTAATTAATTAAATTTAAATATTTTTGTAGAATTTAGTTTGTATTATTTTTATTCAGTCTAAATAAATTTAGTGTGTGTAGTAGATGTATGATTTATGTTTCAATTTAAATAGTATATATTAACTAGATCTACATTTTGTTGTCAGTTTAAATTGTGCTTAGTGTTAATTTAGTCTGTATGTTTGCAATGTGTGTGCTATATTATGTTTTTCAAATACTTTATTATTCCGTTTAATTTTTTTTTTATGGTCCAATTTAAATGTTTTTATCGATGGTTAGGAGGTTTACTTGAGCTCCACAAAGTTTTGATGAAGCTCCAGTGACTTTCGCCGTAGCTCAGGCGAAGCACTGCCGGGCGGGCTTGTCCAATGATTCTTTGAATATTTTTCTCAAAAAAAAAATTCTTTGAATATTTTACGAAATAGGAATTTATTTTTGAATATTTTTCTCAAAAAAAAAAATGTGTTTCGTCGTGTCGAAAAAATAAAGAGAAGAGTCTTAAAACTTGAGCTAAAATATATAATTAAGTTTTTTTTTTCTTTCTAGCTTTCAATGGTGTACTCATTTATCATATTTTTTTTTCTTAGGCATTCTAAACGTAAATGTAAATATGAATTTTAATGTTGTTTTTGAAGAAACGTGTATGGTTCTACAACTGTGTATAATTTATCAATACTTTCATATACGATTTCCCTTGATACAGTTGCGAAACCGTGTACAATCCTATGTTTAGGGTTTAACTTTGTAGCATACGGGTTTCATGACGAATTCGTATCTTCTTTGTTAACTCAAATTTTAACCTAAGATCTGAACCATTCAATTTCAATTCACATTAATATTAAAAAACTACGTATGACGTGGGCTGAATTCATCCGTTAGAATACGGTTTAAAAATTAACGCAAACAGTACACTAATGCTGAGGCTTCGGATTCTTCCATGACAGGACCCCAGCTCGCGGGTTTTGAATATTCGGTAACCTATAGCCATAGGCTCAATATACGGGTGCGTATCCTCTGAGATATCTCAATTTTTGCGTGACGGACGTGTCCGGTGCCTATTCGGGGAACAGTAGGGGGCAGTATTATTTGATCTTTGAGATTCGCGCAGAATATATTTGAACGATTGAGATATTCTAAAAAGTCACGCAAAGTTTGAGATATCTCAGAGGATGCGAATTCTCAATATACGGGGAGATAAACCCACGTCTATGATATATACAATTGAGTCGGTCAGACAAACCCACGTGTTGTGGAAGCACAACTTGGACTTTGGTACTGCAAACGAAAGTTATGATATTATTCTCAAAAAAGGAAAGTTAAGATATTAAACATAAAACCACCTGGTATTTTGGAACCCACACCACCTGGTTTTGGGCAACTTGGGGGACCTGGCCAAGTTGAGAATAGGCCAGTGCATGCACCAACTTTAAAAGTTAATCGGGATAAGACCAAAAAAATTCAAAGAATAAGAACCCACGTCAACTGTTGTTGTTGTTGTCATCATCATCATGATAGGGTTGTAATTGAACCGAAATGCCGAATTTTTTTAGTTGCCATTTCCAAACAAAAAGAATAGACGGAGTTCGCGTGGATTGAAAAATATTATTTTTTACGATGTACGTAGGTGGATAATTATATGGACAGTCATTTTTGATAGAATTTTGTCAAATCGTGTACAATTTGAGAGTGTAAAATAATAATTGTATGTCTTTCAGGATGTGTAAATCTAGATATTATTATTATTATTATTTTAAACTCACACCAACTCTGTAGATTTTTTCTGTGAAATGGTAACTAAAAAAATTCTATAAATTAAGTGTGCATGTATGAAGATACAAGAACATGTCACTATCTGCATGTGAGACTTACAAATAATTATTTTGTCGTATGTTGACATATATTGTTATTTCTGAAAATATTGCTATTACGGAGAAAAGTATATGCAACAATACTAACACTATTAAACACTTTTACTATCGGAGATTGTGAAATATTCTTGTAAGCACGCTAAATAAAATAAGACAACAGCTATAAAGATCAATATTTATCCGGATAGTGCATACATCCAATCCAACCCAATTGATCAATTAATTTGGATTGGATTATATTTAATCAATTCCAAATGATTTTGTTTAGCTAATAGGCACGAGCACATGCTTGGAATTGTGTATGCAAGTTAGCTGCCAAATTGCTTGATGTTGAGCTTTCTTAACTAGAATGGTCACTAAGAAAGGAACTTCCCATCAAAGACTTTGAATAAACGATAACAAGCCATTTGTAATATACGTATAATATGTTTAACATATTATGTTGTTGGGTAGTACCAGAGAGGCGGAGCTACTCTTTGTGAATAAGATCAATTGATCTCTATTTATTTTCAAAAAAATTATTCTTTTACTCAATTTTCTATATAGTTTAAAGTAAAATATTACGGTACTGTAAAATTTAATCTCATTCGTAGCATAAAAATCTTATGTAACTCTGAGTAAGATTTAATCTTATTCACATTTGATATCCATAGTCAGAAAGTCTAGCTTAGACTCTGAGTAAGACTTCCGAATTATCTAATTATTAGATGTATTATTAAAAAAACCATGTTGTATATTTGTATACATTCTTCTGAAATGCAAGACTGACAAAATAAATCCAATTTGAAATGTAAATTCAACAGGATTTAACCTAAGTATTATTTCTAATAAAACTGGTTCAAATGTCTTTATTTTTTTTCCTCAGTAATGTTTTTATTTTAAAATAGTAAAATGTTAATTTAAAATATAAATATAAAAGTAAAACATATACATCTAATTCATACTATTCTTTTTATATACACGTAAAAAATTATGACATTCCATTTTTTTAAAATATTTGAAAAATGAAAAATATGTAAATAATTTCTGACAGTTTTTATTTATTCATTCAAGAACAAGACTCAAAAGTTACAAAAGTATATATTTAAGTAGATAAAATAATGCATACCGCATTTTGGAATTATATAAAGTCTTATAATTCTTTCATTATTAAAAAGTAAAAAAATAAATAAAGCACGATAGAAAAAAAATTAGAGAAATGAAAATTAAAAGAAGGTAACAAAGAATGAAATGCATTAGTTGACTTGTAACATTTCATATTTGTGTTTTTACCCTCAAAATAAACTGGGCCCAAGGAGCAAATGTACAATAATCATCAAAATATTAATTGAAAACTTAACAGCCGAATGAAGCACCAAAAAACATTACAAATATTTTTCATATATATTGCAATTCGTAGGCTTGCATGCTGTACAAAAGACGAGGTAATAGAGAATCATGATTTCTTATTTCCTGTCAAACAATTGAAGTAATATAATTGTCAGAAAAAAAATGGTATGTTTCTTTTATATAATATTTAACTTGGTTATAAATTGTAAAACATAATTAGAACTATATTTGACACATTTACTTCAACTACTAAGATACATAATGCAATCATGATTCTTGATTTCTTAAATACTCCCAAATTACCTTACCATCAATCATTTCTTGTATTCATGAGGATCAAGAAAGGGGGAAAATTGGATCAGCCATTTTAAGAACATTTGGAGTGGAGAGTATACTTAAGTGAGACCTGGATAGTCAAGGGAAATAATCTATTAGAGTTGCTTTGTTGCCCATAAATAATGCAATTCAATTTACTGCATTTCTATCTCTATATTGCTCATAGACTCATGGTATCAGTGAATTATAAAAATAAAATTCGATTGACTCGAGATCTGTAGTTAGAAAATAAATTGACTGAACTACGCAATTCAATTTTGTGCGTTTTTATGTTAGCATATATATATTGCAATTCAATGCTAATGGAACATATATAAAGAAAAAATTACAATATAATGAGAATTAGAGTTTAGGGATTGAAGTGTTTGACACTTCAATGCTGCTAGTATGTTCCATCAATGGAACATATATATCTTACACTGTAATGGAAAATAGTAGTAGTTTTGATAAGAGAATAATATATAACCTTCTATCTGATGCGACTGATCGATATACTTTGCCCTTTAATACTGGCAAGAGCTCTCCTTAGTTTCCATCCATCAGTACTCGCATAGAAGCTGTTAAATGCAACAGACTAATTAAATCCTTAATTATCTGCTATTAAGGAGGAAAAAAAAACTAATTAATAAAAGAAAATTGATTTTTTGCAAAATGAAAACACTCTTTGCGGGTCAATAGAATAGCCATGTGTAAACTTAATTTTTCACAAAATAGAATTGGATTTAGGAAGGATTAGACGAAAGACACCAAATGCAAAATATTGGTAGAAAAGGGTATTCAGTCAATTCAGTCAATACACACACATGTACAAGTGTAATCCCTAGCTTCTAAACATATGTACAAGGTTCTAGCATACTGATTTGCGGAATTCCAATTGTCCGTGTGGATATCAATAGAAGCGTGGTTATCATTGTCGTGCAATTGAGACGATCTTCTTGACCAACAACTGAGGTGAGAAGAAAGAAAGCCACACCTGAGTAGCCATTTTAATTAGTCATTAGACACGACTCCTTTACATCACTAAATACTTCCTCATTTACTGTTTATTGTATCTTAAATCTAATTTACACATGAATCTTAGTTTGAGTAGGGATTAAATTTCATGCTTTCTTACAATGGAAGTGTTTGTTGAAAATCATTGGTGTCATAGACTTTTACATGCATTCTAAGTATTTCTTTTCTTAGTTTTTCTATTTCTTAAACATAATACCATATACAACTGTGTCTATACATCTATATGTAGGCCCGATTGAACCACCTAATCTCTGTGTTTTTTTTTTCTTGTGTGCTCTTTGGACTTGGTCTATTTCGCGGTAACATCTATTCTCTATCTTGGTGTTTTTGGTTGTATGCAAGATTTCATTTGTCTCTAACTTCTTGGTTCTTGTTGGTGCATGGATTATTGGGTCTCATGCAGGTTTTTTTGTAGTTGGTAAGGATTATACTAGTATTCCACATTTCAAAAATTAATCCTAACAACTGGTATCAGAACTCCAGATTATTTGGTAGGGTTCCAACACAAACAAGAATACGGCAAACTCTAATACTGCATCTGTATTTGGAATCGAGAAATTTGACGGAAGATAAAATTTTGCACTGTGGCAAGGTTCAGTCTAGGATGCCATTGTGCTTCAGGATTTGAACGATGCCTTAAATAATACCAAACCAAAGGAAATAAAGAATAACAAGTGGAAAATATTGTGTGGTAAAACCCTTAGTACATTTTGATTTTGTTTGTCAGATGAAGTCAAAACACCGTTCATGGCCAAAACCTATTTGAATGACTTATGGAAGAAACTGGAGGGTATGTACCAGTCTAAGTCCTTGGCAAGTCGGACGACTTTGAAAAGTGGTTGTACCGGCTTAGAATGGAGGAGGGTATGGATTTGAGGGCTCACCTTGGTGCGTTTAATACTTTAGTAAAAGACATGTTCAATGCGGGTGGAAAGATCCAGGAGGAAGATCAAGTATGTTTGTTTATGACATCCTTACCAAAGTCGTATGATTCAATTATGATGTCTTTCTTAGGGAAGAAGAATGAGTTCACCATGGAGGAAGTTACTGATGTACTTTTGGATTTTGAGTCCTTAAGGCGGCATGAGGAGGATGGGTCAGAGTCCTCTAGTGTGCTTGTGACTGTGTTGGATTGGCGACAACATAAGAAGTCGGTCCATGGTACATGCTATAAGAAGTCGGTCACTTTCGATGTGATTGTCTCGAGAGACAGCTGGACCAACCACTTACCCCTAGAGTCGGTCACGCGACCGTTGTGGTCGGTCATGATGGTGATGTCATTGTGTGTATGGGCAAGGGGGATGTGCATGAGACCATTGGTGATGGGACATGTAGTAGTAGCGGTGGAGTCTATGATTTGATTTCAGGAGTACATCTCATGTTTGTCCACGAAAGAATTAGTTTGATTCTATGTTTGATCTGTCATGCGACCTTCTTCCACTACCGCAGCTCCACCACCGCAGCTCCACCGTAACATATCACGTCGTCACCTCCTATAGCTCCGCTTGTTGTGGCCTTGAATATAGCCATAGTACCACGGCCCATGCCTGCAACAATAACAACTACTACGCCTTTAGTCCCAAACAAGTTGGGGTAGGCTAGAAATGAAACCCAATCGTCGTAGTCACTTGGTGAAAAGTAGATAGTCAGAAAATAACAATTATAGTACTACTAATAGTAATAATAATACCTCTAAATAGTAATAATACTAATATTAATACTAATAACAAACTAACTACATCTTTCCTACACTATAGATCGTAGACGTCCAAATCCTGAGCTCTACGTCCTCAACTCCAAGTCCCTAGTTATGTGGTCTATAGCCTATAATACTATCCCTAAACACGACTAGAACACTATTTCCTAAGTCACAGTTTTAGTACGTGAATCGTTAACTTCTACGCACTTCTATTCGAAGCCAGCTCCTCAGATATATTCCAATCCTTCAATTTCTTTTTTACTGCTTCCTTCCATGTCAATCTTGGTCGACCTCTGCCTCTCCTTGTGTTTTCGATACAATGTATAATTCCAATACGCACCGGCGCCTCCAGAGGTCTCCATTAAAGATGCTCAAATCATCTCAAGCGGTGTTGACTAACTCAATTAATCTTATCTACTAACTTGTCCTTAAAATATATTTACTATCCTATTTCAATATTTGACTAACTCAATTAATCTTATCTACTAACTTGTCCTTAAAAACTATCAGGAGCAAAGTAGAATCGTCTGTAGTTTATGTTTACCAGTATATTACTGGTGGGAAAGCGTAAACTTTTGTTCTTGACATATCTACAAATAATTTATCTATTCCTTTCTTATAACTAATCCCTTCTCTATTAATTTTGTGTTATCTCTGAACAAGACCAAATTGACTCTATGTTCTTCTTTAAGCTCAAAAGATTAAGCTTGCTATATATGATCTCGCTAAAGAAAATAACTTACCGAAAGAAAACGCCTCAAGCTGTCTTCGCTATTGCATTCAACCAAACAATACTGAAAATACTGAAAGAGAAGACTGAAACATTATAAAATTTCAAATATAACATGAAAAATCAACCGTATGCTTTCATTCAACTAGAAGGTAGAGCTAACACATTTTAATATGAAAGGCAAATAAAACTTGTGATTCACGAGCAAAGGCTAATTAAGATGATCTATCAACAATGTAAGATTTCAACTGTTCATACAATTCAGATCTGCAATATAGTGGAGCAAATTGAATAAGTTACTTGGGATAGTGGATTGCTTTAGGAGATGCTATACTGAAAATCGTTGTGGGATTGAGGTTAGACTTTGATAGTTTTCAGAATAGTACCAGTAGTAGAAAACAATTGCTCAGTGGCAGATGCAACGAGATGTTCTAACTAGCTTTACAATAACCTTTTTACATATATATGCTTTCCAGTTTCCACTTTCCAGAACTAAAAATCACCACAGACAACTAAAGGCCAGAACTCTATAGTATCAACACAAAATGGTGATTTTAACCCCAAACTTTAGAAGTAACAAAGCAATTCCCAGTTCAAAAACTGAGAAGGGCAAAGAATATTACCACATGGATTAAAATCACTGGCGTGAAGTGTAGAACAGCAAATATCACCGGATCTACAAAATGCACAGCAAACGAGCTAGGGAGGAGGTCATTCATAGGGCTGCTAGTTGGAGAGGGTGGTGGATTGGAGAAGAAGAGATTTAGTTGCACAAAGGGCTGGGGTGGGCCTAATTCGAAAGTAATGTGCTTTTTAGGTTTTGTTCAAATGGAGGGCAAGGAATAGCTGGAGAGTCAGTGCCGTACAAAATGCTATCTTTTTTTTTTTTTAACTCTATTCAAGTTTTCTTCTATATAAAATGATGCTAATCACTAATTTGTAAATTATAGTATGCAAGAAAGATTGCAATATAACTCCAGTTTGTATATATTTATTATATGTATAAAATTTTGTTGCAATATAATCTTATGAGGATGTAAATTTTTTTGTGATCAAGTTTAAATATTGTTTGAATAAAACATGACTATTTTTAAAGTGCTGATCATATCGTTGTCACGTCCGCCAGTAGTCTCAATATATACAGGTGAGATGAACCAACGGGAAGCGAAACTTGGTACTGTAAAAAGATAAGTGTCCCAATATTTGAAAGCACCTAGTTTTAGGAACACAAACCACCTAGTTTTGGAATTCGCATCCTCTGAGATATCTCAATCTTTTCGTGACTTGAGGGAAAATCTAAACCGTCTAAATAGTTTTGCACGAATCTCAAGGATCAAATAATACTGGCCCCCTAAGTTATCCCCGAATAGGCATCGAACACGTCGGTTCCACAAAAAATGAGATATCTCAGAGGATAGGCACTAAATTAGGGCCACTTGGCATGCCAACTTGAGAAGAGGTGCATGCACCCACTTTATAAATGCAAGCATATTTTGCATTTTTTTTAATAGACGTTGCTACATTGTTATCCAATGACAAGTTGCGTGTCGTATGGATATATGTATGGTACTGTACTACTGTGTGACCTTTTTAACCATTCAATTTTATAAAATATTTTACTCAGATCGGACTATAAACTCGACCGTTTCGTTCGATCAAATGGACTAAAATTATAATCATACCAGCCCCTACATTTTTGTCAAATTATAATCATACGAGGGCCTGTATTTTAATTAATTTGCAGGTATACAAATGGACTACAAAATTGCTTGGTAGTAGCACTTTTAATTGCAAAATGCCATTATAAAAATACATAAAACAATGTCTCAACAAATAGTCTGGATATATAAAATTAAGGTAGTGAAAAAAATACAACTTTGTAACTATATCTCCCCTCTTATATATATTAAATATGTAAATGTCTTTATTTGACAACAACTATAATTAAATTCGCTAGATTTGAAACAGTTAAGATAAAAAAAATTGCAATTTAATTTTATGTGGCAATCTATTGGCATTTATTGTGTTGAAGTATTTATTAAATTATCTAAACACTTGCTACACCGATTTTCTCCTTACAATTTCTTCATATGAATGTTGTCATTAAAACAATCAATTGTTAACATGTATTTCTTTCTTTTTATGTTATTAATTACAACAAAATAATAAAGTAATTAATATGTCTGCTCACTAAATATTGATTACCTTTTTATTCACTAGTATAGAATGAAAAACATACACAGGATATTATACACGTTTGCTCAAAATTCCCACTAAAAATTTGTCCAAAGCAAGAAAATATTGTTCCGAAAATTTCTCCAAATATTTATGCACATTATACACAGTTTTACTGTTTACAACTGTGTATAAATATGCTCCAACATGCATACACAATTGTTTGTAACAAACTGTGTACAATTTGACCAAATTGTGCATGGTTTTTTTTTTTTATTAAAACCCATGTATGACTGTTGGATGGTATTTTCAGAAGTATTGGAGCGAATTTTCGGACGGGAGTATTTGAGATGCTCCAACAATTTTATAAGATTTTACTGTATAGTTCGTGTGTGATGAGAAAAAATACAAATGTTTCTACGTCATCGATTTGCGCATTTCCTGCAAGCTGTACATGGTTGTTCACTGAGTCAATTAAATCTAAACAGGCGAGACTAGGGCCAGGGATAAAACAAGAGATGCGATATCTTCACTGAAAAGACGATTTCCGACAATGAAACTTCAAAAGGCCATAATAAGAGTGAAGAGCCTCAAATGACCACTTTTTTGAAATTTTGTGAGAAGAAGATATCATTGTTGACCGTTATGTCGTTTTTCGAAATTTAGAATTGCAAAAAAAATATAGGGAAGAGCGAAGTTTCCGTTTAAAATTTTTATTGCTATTTTTTTATTTATTTTTTGTCCTTTACCGTACTTATTATTAGGCATTTTTCATGTAAATGTAAGTCTCAGATCTATAATTTTTTTATTGTATTTTTCTTTTTTTTAGTTAGAATGTCATTAACGTAACTAAGAATATGTGATGTAATTGTAATTGTAATTGTTGTTTATATATTGATAAATGTAGTGTTGTAGTGTTTATATTTGAAATTTAGTTTAGTGTTTTGGTATTTAGATCCAGGGTTTCATTTGAATTCAAATTTAGGGTTTCGTGAGATTTTTTTTAACAAAAATCTTGCATTATACACGGTTTTTTTTATTACAAAATGTGTAGAATGTGTATTTTTATACATGGTTTTAATTTAAAAACATTGTATGGTAACTTTTAGTGGAAAATATAGATTATACATGGTTTTTTTTTAATAAAAAAACAGTTTAGGATTAGTGTTTTATACATGATTCGAAAACCGTGTAAAATTTAGCGACCTTATTATACACGACTCCATAGACATGATTCGAAAACCGTATAGAAGCACATTTTTTTACCGTGGTTAGTAGCGTTTTCTATACTAGTGATTTAACAGAGAGGTAAAGACAAAATAGTTATTTTCTATTGAATATATTAGAGAAATTTTAAAAAGACAAATATATTTAGAGATAAAAATATTTAGTCTGATTTGTTTATATTTTTGTATTTTTCTATTTGAACTTTAAACTTTTAGCAAAGTATGGGCAAAATAGTAGTAGAAATTAAATTATCTATTATCATCTAAGATTTCATTATTGTGCAATTAGGTGACAAAAGTTTTTTTTTTTTTTTTTGTCCCCCACGTACCTTATAGCCCATTGTTGCATGGTTACATCTCATATCAGATACGGAAACACGATACGGGACTATATATTTCGAAGTTTTGGAGTAACATATATGGCTTATACCTTATTCTTGACTGGATATATATGAGAAGCTAGAGAATCAGATAAGGTTCATAAGGAACTTATTAAAATGCATCAATTTCAATCTAAAAAAAAAAATATTGCCAACTGCAAGACAGCAGATTAGTTAATTTTCATTTCTTTTCGGAAATCCAAAATACAATGTTCCATCAGACAACATATTTACTTAAGGCAAAACAATAATTGGAATTTATTCGTGGACTGTCTTTCCAATATTGATAAAGTACGCCCATAGATTATATTAATGTACTGCCCAACTTGTTTGCAATGGATAAACATTGCCTGAGGCCAACTTTTTTAGAATCCATTTCCACAGAATTAATTGTCAGGTACAAATGGCCGGATCAGGGTCAATATCATGGAACAAAAAGCAGTAAGTAGAAATGCATGTCATGAAAAGCATGTTAATGCAATACAATATATATTTATAAAACTTTCCAATTATTGAATTATTAGAGAATACCCTTTTTTGTGTGCACTAAAATGGTTAACAGGATTAAATTTAATTGCTTAGCCTTCGCTATATCCAGAGTTACTATATATATATGAACTTGTTTAATTTGAATATTAATTCAAGGTAATTATATAAGAACTTTGTTCCAAACTATGAGCAGCATATAATGAGTTTTACTTTGATTGTCTAATCTATACTAAAGAAAAAAAAAATACATAATACCAACTTTTACCTCCTAGTATGGAATCTTATGGGGGAGGGAACTAAATCTACTGTTATTCCAAAGAGTCTGTTATTCCGATTGCAATCAATCAATTTGTTGAGATTTGTGCATGACAAAGTTTCTACATTAAAATTTGCATATGAAAAAATTTGAATGGTTGAGATTAGAATAACATGATCCTGTTGTTCCAATGGAATAGCAGCAGATTTATTTTCGTGCGAGAGGTGCACCTGATCATGCCAATTAGGTTTTCGTTGTAAATGTTGTTTGAAGATTAGAACTAGGGACCTGATCAGGCCAATTACGTGCCCGTTGTAAATATTGTTTGAAGTGTAGAACTAGGGTGCTCCTAAGTTCATCAAACTTCTTTGTGAGCTCAACTTCAAAATCTATCGAATTAAGAAGAGTAGAACTAGAATCTCATTTTTAGGTACTCTAGCTCTACTCTTCATCAAGCCTCTATTTTAAAGTATTTATGTAGAATTTTCTTTATAAAAATAATTAATTAGTTGTGCACCTAAAAAACTGATTTCTTGTTGAAAAAAATAGAAATTTGAGAGAGAGAATTTACAGATTTAGGCAAACTAGGAAAAGAACAACTGATATTTTTTTTTTATATAGAAAGAGGTCAATCTCTTAGTTATATATTGATCGATGTCTACAGGGATTTCTCATTTAGATTTCATCATAATTGTAACCTCCTATACGAGCAAAAGTTAATTAATTCAATTTAAATATTTTTTCAGCATTTAGTTTGTATTATTTTTTATTCAATCTAAATAAATTTAGTGTGTGTAGTATATGTATGATTTATGTTTCAACTTAAATAGTATATATATATATTAACTCTGTATTTTTATTGTCAGTTTTTGTGCTTAGTGCTTAGTCTGTATGTTTCCATTGTGTGTGCTATATTATATTTTTCAAAAATACTTTACTATTTGGTTTAATTTTTTTATGGTCCAATTTAAATGTTTTTATCGAAGGTTAGGACGTTACACTTGAGCTCCACAAAGTTTTGTTGAAGCTCCAATGAATTTCGCCGTAGCTCCGGCGAAGCACTGCCGGCCGGGCTTCTCCAATGGTTCTTTGAAGATTTTACGAAATAGGAATTTATTTATTGAAAAATTGATTAGTCAAAAATACTGTTGATTGATTGAACCGTTAATTGGCCATATAAATACGACAAAAATAATAGTATTACTGAAAGCAACAATATATCAACCTTTTATTATTATTATACAATATACACTACAACAATCAAGCTACTACTACAAAAACGCTAATTAACTACAGTACATCATACACGGACATAAGAAATTTTCATTAAATACGTGTGTAAAGAAAGAATACGTGCGTTCGAAAATGAGTTAGAACATTTGTACACAATTTTTAATAAAGAATCGAGTATAAATACGCTCGAACATTCATATATGGTCTTTACTAAAAAAATTACGTAAGATTGGAACCAATTGTACATGATTTTATTTTAATTAACCATGCATGCATGAATGTCAGAGAATATTTATATAAAATTTCTTTATTCAACATCGTGTATGAATGCTCCATAGAATTTTTGAAGAAAAAAAAAATATGTTTGTAATCATATGATTTTTATTGTGTGATCCGTGTGTCATAAAACAAACACAAATTTTCACGTCATCAATTTGTGTCTTTTTTTTTGTAATGCATCTCTATTGATATCTACATTTTTTAAATCTTTTTTATCATCTCTAAAGAATCCCTTTCATTTACATGTATTTATCTGAGACATCTCTTCTAAACAAGTGAGACTAGAACGAGAGGCAAGCCAAGAGAAACGATATCGTCAGCAAGAAGATGATCAGAGATGTCGAAGAAACTTCAAATGAGCGTAACACTTCGCTGGATTGTCTAATTTCAGCGTTCTACCCTAATTCGGAAAGCTTACGAGGAGATCTACAATTTTTACTTTTTTACACAGCGAAAATGTGTTTTGTCATGTCTGACAAACAGAGAAAATGGTCTCAAAATTTGAGCTGAAGCATCTGATCAATTTTTTTTTCCTTTGTATATAATTTCGATGGTGTATTATCATATTTTTTTTCTTAGGCATTGTAAATATAAATTTCCATGTTGTTTTTGAAAAAATGTACAAGGTTCTACAACTGTATATAATTTACCAATATTTTCATATACGATATCCCTAGATACGGTTGCAAAACCGTGTACAATTCTATTTTTAACTTTGTATACTCAAAGTTTATGTAGTAGCCAGGGCATAACAGACGGGTTCCATGCGGATTCTTCTATGATTGGACCCCAGCTCGCGGGTTTTGAATTAAACATTCGGTAACCTGTAGGGTGTAGGCTCAATATACCGTGAGATAAACCCATGTCTATGATATATACAATGAGTCGGTCAGACAAACCCACGTGTAGTGGACCCTTGGTACTGTAAAAGGTAGTTATGATATATTCTCAAAAAAGGAAAGTTAAGATATAAAACATAAAACCATCTGGTATTTTGGAAAACACACCACCTGGTTTTGGGCAACTTGGTGGCCTGGCCAAGTTGATAATAGGCCAGTGCATGCACCAACTTTAAAAGTTAATCGGGATAGACCAAAAAAATTCAAGAATAAGAACCCGCGTTAGCTGTATGACACGTACGGTTGTAATTGAGCCGAATATTTTTAGTTACCATTTCAAAAAAAAAATAATAGACGGATTGGCGTGGATTGAAAAAAATATTAATTTTTACGATGTACGTAGGTGGATATTACATGCACAATCAATTTTGAGGCCTGTTCAGTGCTTCACTATTGCTTTAAAAAAAATTCGACTCAAGAGTGAGTTTTTTTCTCATCCGCTCAGTGTTTCGGCCATTCAAATTGAACTCGAACTCAAACTCATTTTCGTTCCTGCCTGACAGCCGAATAGACCCCGATAAAATTTTGTCAAATTGTGTACAATTTGGAAGTGTAAAATAATAATGGGGAAATTGTGAAAATGCCACTCCAAAATTTTCAAATTGTGAAAATACCACTCCAAACTTTAAAATTGTCAAAATACCACTCCAAACTTTATTAATTTGTAAAAATGCCACTCCAAATAATTAATGACTAAAATTTTAAAGTTTGGAGTGGCATTTTCACAACTTTTCTAATAATAATTGTATGTCCTTCAGGGATGTGCAGATCATAATATATGTATATCTAGTAATATTAAATTTTTTTCAAACTCATATCAATTATGTAGATTCTTTTTAGTGAAATGATAATTAAAAAAATTCTGGAAATTAAGTGTGCATGTATATGAAGATGCCTACAAGAATATGCCACAATCTGTGATGGTAAAAAATGACTATTGTCCTAAGACTATTATCGAGAAAAGTATCCGGGACAATACTAACACTATTAAACACTTTTATAATTGGAGATAGTGAAAGATTGTTGTAGGCACGCTAAATAAAATAAGATCAACATCAAATTGATCAATTAATTTTGATTATATTAAATTTAATCAATTCCAAATGATTTTGTTTAGCTAATAGGCACGAGCACGTGCTTGGAATTGTGTATGCAAGTTGGTTGCCAAATTGCTTGATGTTGAGCTTTCTTAACTAGAATGGTCACTAAGAAACTTTCCAGCAAAGACTTTGAATAAACAATAACAAGCCATTTGTAATATGCATATAATATAACATATTATGTTGTCGGGTAGGACATTCAAATTATCTAATTAGGGGGATTACTAAAAAAAACCATGTTGTATATGCATTCTTCTGAATTGCAAGACTGACAAAAAAAATCCAATTTGAAATTTAAATTTAGCACGATTTAACCTAACTATTATTTCTAATAAAGATGGTTCAAATGCCTTTTTTTTCATCAATAAAGACTTTATTTTAAAATATTAATAATGTAAATTTAAAATATAATCAAAATAAAATATATACATCTAATTTATACTATTTTTTTCTATATACATGTAAAAAATTATGACATTTCACTTTTGTTTTAAAAAATATTTGAAAAATTAAAAAATATGTTGATAATTTCTGCCGATTTTTATTTATTCATTCAAGAACAAGACTCAAAAGTTACAAAGTTTACATTTAAGTAGAGAAAATAATGCATACGGCATTTTAAAATTATATTTAAAATTTTATAATTCTTTCATTCATTATTAAAAAGTAAAAATAATAAAGCACGATAGAATAAAATTAGAGAAATGAAAATTAGAAGAACGTAATGCATTAGTCCGATTTGTTTTATTAATACCCTCACAAAAAAAACTGAAGAGCAAATTTGCCTTCGGTCCCATTTTTTTTTTAAATGGCCCGACCGCCTAATGATGGGGCGGTCATTTTATTTTAGCAAGCCGCCCAGCATTTGCGCGGTCAGCGACCATTTTTTTTTTACCAAACCGCCCAGTGTCTGAGCGGTCAACTACAATAATTTTATTTTAGAGAACTTAATATTGTAGATCACCTAATTGGGAAAAACAATGATGTGTTTATGACTGTATATTGGTTTGGATATTATATAATAGTAAAATAGCATGATTTTGATCGTTTGATACCTAATATGTGGTATAAAGGAAAACATTTACTTGTACATTTTTCCATATAATAAATTTGTATGTTACAACATGAATAAAAAAAAAAGTAATTTTCATTGATTATATGATGTAAAAAACAATCAATTCGTTAATCTTTCCACGACACATGATGCGCACATATTAATATACTTGTAAAAAAAATTGGGTATAGAGATTCTAAAATAATTTAAATAATGTGGTACATAAACAAATCATTTTCTTATTTTATTTGGGACAAAACCTCTAATTAAAAAAAAGTAGTTTTTAATTTTAGAATTATAGTTACGATTTTAATACAATACATTGTTGAAAACATTATTTGTATGTTTTATCCTAGAGCACATAATGAATAAAATAATAAATAAATAAGACTCTAACCTTGTTATAAATTTTTATTTTGGCATATGCGGTTGGTGAAGAAAATTGAAGACATAGTGTAAGATTGAACATTTTTCTTTTGCTATAAAATTGAACATTTTTCATTTCTCATTTTTAGATGAAAATATTACGATTTCTAAAAAATAAAAATAAATAAATAAAATTATTGTAGATGACCGCTCAAATATTGGGTGGTTTGGTAAAAAAAAATTAAAGCTAATCGCTCAAACACTAGGCGGTTTGCTAAAATAAGCTGAACGCTCCATCGTTAGAAAGTTGAGATATTTAAAAAAAAAAAATTGAGACCGATAGCATATTCGCTATTTACTTTTTTTTTGTGAGATACTAATAAAAAAATCGGTGCATTATTTGACTTGTAACATTTCATATTTCTGTTTTTGCCCTCAAAATAAAATGGGCCCATAGAAAAAAAAAAAAAAGCCCACGGCAATAATTTCCCAAGGAGGTGCCTTTCCGTTAACACATTGGTCCACATGTAGGGGTGCCTTCATATTTTCATTGTGTTTTTTCTTCGACTTTTCATGCTCGTAGGCCAATTACAGAATTTTACAGTGGCAGCTTGTTTGCCATGGATAATACTGATTGGTTTTAGCTTTATCTAGAATCCTTGCCGCAAAATTGCTACGTACGTAACGTACAAAGCTGTACTAAATGAGGGCAGACAAGATGTCGGCAAAGATTCGGTAAAGATTAAACAACCCAGATTTGTTTGTTTTTCTCTGAATAAAGTTGACATCAAGGCGAGATTTTTTTATAAATCATAATTAAAAAATAAAAGTTCGGATTTCAGCATAATTAGCGGCCGATTTTTTACAAAAACTATAAGAAACAGTTTGCCAAACCGTTCTTGACTTTTTTCAGTTTTAACTTCAAAAACGGACTGCCAAACCGTTCTCTATAGTAATTTTTTTTTTTTTAGAGTTTGTTTATAAAATAAATCAAATATTTTGTTTGATTTTGTATATTAACAATAAGATTAATGGAACAATTTGAATATATATTTTTTTTTGTGTATTTTGACCATTTTATCATTTTATCAAATCAATGGTCAAATTGTTCCATTGATTTCAAACAAACAAATTGTTCCGTTGATTTGATATAGAAAATCAATCCATTGATTTGATAAAATGATAAAATGATAAAATGGTCAAAATACACAAAAAATATATATATTCAAATTGTTACTTTTTTCAAATGTACGTATTATTTTTTTAAAATTTACTTTTTTATATTTTAAAAACAAACAAATTGTTCCATCTTTTTAATATAGAAAATCAATCCATTGATTTGATAAATTGATAAAATGATAAAATGGTCAAAATACACAAAAAAAAAATATATATATATTCAAATTGTTCCATTAATCTTATTGTTAATATACAAAATCAAACAAAATATCTGATTTATTTTATAAACAAACTCTAAAAAAAAAAAAAATACTGTAGAGAACAGTTTGGTAGTCCGTTTTTGAAGTTAAAACTGAAAAAAGTCAAGAACAGTTTGCCAAACTGTTCTAGAGGATATAGGGAACGGTTTGACAAACCGTTTCTTATGGTTTTTGTAAAAAATCGGCTAATCATGCTGAAATCCGAACTTTTTTTTTTAATTATGGTTTATAAAAAAAACTCCATCAAGGCATCAAGCTACCAGGCTACCAATTGTAATAATATTTATAAGACTTTTTTTATTTAAATTTTGAACATGTAATTTTTTTTTAGAGGAGGTTCCAATGCACCCAAAATTTCATGCTTCTATTTGTACCCATTTTTTTTATCTCTTTTATCTTCATTTTCAAAGTCCGAATAGTTGATCCGAATTGTTCAACACGATTATCATAATAAAATATACTTAGAGACCAAATTTTATATGTTATGGAATTTTTTTACTTTTTTTTAAGATATGTACAAAATCACTTTATCGGATGGTCTAGAATCTCCTTAAAACAATGATTTTGTGCCTATCTTAAAAAAAGCTATCACTATTTTGGACAAGCATAGCTAGGAAGCAATTAATAAAACAAATTTCAAGACTATAATGTGAATAATTGTTTCGTAATTATAAGTAGAATAAGTTCAACGAAATTTAAATATAAAATAATATTGTGAACGAAGTACAATAGGGTAATTTATCTACCAACATTTCATATAATGAAAAATAATAATTCAACTTACATCTATAAAAACAAAACACTAACCAACATTTATGTGCATCCCTTCGATGAAACTTGCTAGAAAAAAATTGCGATATTGTTGGAATTGCGTAGATGCAACAGGCAAGTAAAAGTTTGTAGGGCTATATTTAATAATTATATAAGAATCGGGCTATCGGGATACATATCGAGTATTTCAGTCTAAATACCATCAATATTAAAACTTATGAAAGTGACTTCCAACTAGGGGTGAAAATGGGTCGGATATTATCCGTCTGGATCTGGATTCGTATTCAGATTTTTGCGGATTCGAATATTCGGATACAGATAGTTTACAGATATGGATACGAATACAAATACGGATAATTATCCGGATCCGGATATTTAGTATTTTCGAATATCTGGTTTTCTGAATTTCTACTTTGATGTTTCCTGTTTTCCAAATCTCAATTTTTGTTTTCTCGTTACTTTTTGCAAGTAGTGGTGCCATGGCACGCATCTCTCTCTGCCTTTTTTTATTGTGGCAGTTTTCATTTTTTACTCTAGTGGGTCATGACACGCATCTCTTTGATCGATATCTGAGTAAATTCATATGCTAACATGACTGATGTGCTAAATTTTACTTCTACTTTTAACCGGAAAAAAATAATTTCTTATTAATATGTTAATTTTGTTGTAATGTATATCCGAATTAGAAATTCAATTTATATCCGCATTCGTATTTATATTCGACTAATATCCGATTAATATCCGTATCCGAAAAATAAAAACAAATACGAATATGATTTTAACACTATCCGATCCGTTTTCACTGCTACTTCCAACCAACAAATCTAAACCGTTCAAATCTTTGAACGATCTATTCTTCAAACATAATTTTTCCTTGAACTTAGAAAATGATGAAATCAGACGTACTGTTCTCTCAAAAGAAGTCAGATCCATTTAGCGACTGCGTGCTTTTATTATTTATTTGTCATAGTTGAATCAAATGTATCCAATTAATTTACTGTACGGTAATACAGCGACACCAAATTTCACAAAACACCCATCACTCGTCAGCAAAATTAGCGCTGTTGCGCAGTTGATTCTTTCGTACCATTTTCTGGAGCTGGACATATAACTGACAATACCAAAAATATTCCGACCAGTAACATTGATGAGCTTTTTATTTTTTGTAATTAAAAAAGTAATTATAAAAAAATCATATTTCGTCTAGTGGTAAAAACATGAAATTATATGTAATATAAATAGGAGTTTAAAAAAAGCTGGTAGACTAAACCACCACTTTTATAGATTGTAAGGTTTTATTAATAGTACGGTGTCAGAATATTTGTAATATATCTTTAAACCAACAATTTACTGATTGTTCAATGCTTTCAAATGTTTACTCTTTGTTTCATTTACTCTTATAGCATCCATTGTCATGATCGATGAGTAAGAATAAAAATGTTATATTTATTTTGAAAAAAAAATTGAAATTTTTTTATTCATAAATATATGGTTGTCAGTAAGCATGAAAAAAAGTTAGATATTAGAAAGGATAATTAAGACAATAATATTTTCACATGAGAACAAACAATTATACATGTGCATATGCTGTAATGTAAAGTTATAATTATTATATTAGTATTATTTAGTATTCGTCTGGTACTTATTCGTTATCCGTTAATTTTATCAAAACTAACGACATAAAAATAAAGTAGAATAAGATTAATTAAGTTGAATACAGATAATTAGATATGAGTAAGTCAATTCTTAATGGATATACTAGTATTGTGTCTGTACATTGCAACGAGATGTATTATAAGCAAACAAAAAAATGCTGCTAACTTATAATGTAAAGTCTTAAAAAATAAATTTTAAAAGTAGAAAATCATCTAACTAGCCGCTCATTCAAATTACACAAAAGTTTTAGATATTATTCATTTTCTCTCTATATCGGAAAGATATAATTGTTGGGATAAATTTTCATGACATTCGGATAGTTAGAAATTAATTAAAATAAACCAAATTGAAATAGAGTTACTTGGATCGTGCGAAGCAATGTTCTTAAGCATATTTTCTAATTTCGGATAGTTTATATTAGTCGAATTTATGAGTGTGATATTAAATTCGATAAAGTAATTTTATAATTGCGAATAGTGTATTTTGTTCATCAGAAATTTAAATGATAATTTATTTAATTGCAATGAGATGCATAGAATAAAATTATAACATCTATATTAAAATATAAGCATGACGAAATTTAAAATATTACGTTCGAATTTTATTCAGATACTGTGAAATTCTATTTTTAGTTTTACTCATAATTATGTTCTCCTTAATTAATACCGAAAAATAAAAATATTTAATTTAATAATTAAATCAAAAGGCGTTTAAGAGAGCCACCTTAATTTGTATCTCATTAATATCTCTTTTAGTCTCTCTTTAAGATCCTTTAATTGAATAAAAATAATTTTTAAAGATAATTTCTTTGCTTCCCAAGTTGACAAGGGATCATGAAATATTATGAAAGTTTAAAGAATAAAGATTGCCAATGATGACATGCGATATATGCGCGCACGCACACACACTCTATTCTAAAAAAATAAATGCATTAAATTAATTTAGAAATCTTCTAATTTTGACCACTTGACTTTATATTAAATTAATTCAAAACTTTAATTCACATGTAGACGCATCACTCGTAAAATAGAAAGATTTCAACGTTTTGGATTCGTCGTTCGAAGTTAATCCGATAGATTTTAGAGTTAAGAGTACAAAAAGGCTTGGTACTCCTAGGAGCACCCTATAAATATATATGAGTGATGCTTCCATGGACCCAAGGACCTATTTGTAAAATGAACATATCTTTATTTTCAAAGTTCAAACAGTCGATCCGAACCGTTTATCTTGTTCTCCATATTAATATGTGCTTGGAGACCAAATTTTACATTTTTCTAAATTTTTTTACTATTTATTAAGATGGTACAAAATTCAATGGTCTGGACTTTGATATTTTTTGTACCCATCTTAATAAATAGTAAAAAAATTCAGAAAATGTAAAATTTGGTCTCCAAGCACATATTAATATGGAGAACAAGATGAACGGTTCGGATCGACTGTTTGAACTTGAAAATAAAAATATGTTCATTTTACAAATAGGTCCTTATGGTCCATGGAAGAATTTGCCAATATATATATATGGTACATGAGACTATAAACTGTTGGATTCAAAGTTCAAACACTCAATCTAAAAAGCTCAACATGTTCTCCATATTAAAATGTGCTTAGAGACCAAATTTTATATTTTTTTCAAAAAAAAATTTACTATTTTTTTAGAATTTTTGAAAATCGCTATTTTTCAGAAATTTCTGGACCATAGAAAAACAACGATTTTCAAAAATTCTAAAAAAAGAGCAAACAATTCTTAAAAAATGTAAAATTTGGTCTCCAAGCACATTTTAATATGAATATCAAATTGAACGGTTTGGATCAGTTGTTTGAAAATCAAAATCAACTATTTATAGTCCAATGTACAAAAAAAACCTATACATTGCAATGCACCATAGCCCAACTCTCTCTCTCTATATATATAGTAAATGATAATGAAAATAGTACTAATTTGGTAAGCAAGGCTGCACAAATTTATAAATTTGATCATGAAAGTGAAATGTTTAAAGATCTTAAATACCGATTGCTGAATCAGCACCAACTTCGGTGCACCATTTGGGATGCATAACAAAAGAGCAATACACTGTACTGGAAAACGTTTTAGAATGTAAGTTGGCGTGGGAGGCACAGGCCCACTTTACCACACAATCATAAATCAAGATTGCTCTCGATTTTAATTAATGTCTGATACTTTTTAACAAAAAACAAAGAGATGCCTAAGTACAAGAATAAGCAATGAAACTCCATTCCAAAAACTTTTATTAGGAGTTAACACAATATTTGAAGAACATAAAATGTTGTATATTCCATTTTTCTTAATTTCTTCCAACCACATCCTGAGCGTAGAAAATGGTCGATCATACTTGTTTCCATAAAGAATTGAAAGACATGGTGCAATTAGTAAAGGGGCGATGTTGTTTTAATTGTTTAATTGGTTTAGAAGTGAAGTGGTGGAAGCGGTTAGTGCTAATGATCCATAGTATTTTCTATAAACAAATTCCTTCTAGTATGGTTATAATATTAAGGCGAAAACATGCAAAAAAATTATTCCTGAAGATGTATTAGGTCATGCATCATTATTTACCTTCAGAATATTAATTAGAACAAAAAATTCTTATAAGACTAATCTATCAATGGAACTTGGGGATAGTCACATTATAAAAAAAGACTAATCTATCATGTAGTATTATACAAAATTGTGCCAAAATAAGGATAAAAGACAAAAACCAAGTTCACTTGCCAGAAATTTATGGCTGAACATTTAGCTTTCTCAAAAATGAATATATGATCATATTCATAATTTATAAAAAGTGTTAAGCCTATAAGATTTTTCGATAGTCACATTATTGATATTCTCTTATGTTCAATTCAGTTTCTTTGTCATCAGGTTTTGATGGAATGAGTCTTGTGGTATGCTTTCTTCATCTCATTTGATTTATCTAAGACGTAATATTACTCTTTATAAAATATAGTATTTTATTCGTCTTATTGAATTATTATATATCCAACTAATCCTGTTGTTTATCATCCTACACTTCTTCAATGTTTTGAAAAAATATATTTACTGTGTTGAAATATTTCTGAATGCAAAACTTTTCTTTAGAAGTGGATACATGAAAAAAATTATTTACTTAAATAGATATTTTCCAATCCCGGAGCAAAGCCAAACAATAACTCTGGTATACACAAAAACCAATAAGCCGATTGTTCCCTTCAAATATTACATATCCTTTTTCTCAAAACTGTTTCTAGCTACTGTAAGTTTTAAAATTTTAGTTGGATATACTTATTTTTTAATTTTATTAATTCCAATTCATTCCGGTACTAATGATGAAGATGTCACCAATTAACTAATTATATGTAACTATTATGCCAAGCAATGAACTGATTGTATTATTTAGGTTTGGTTAGATGCCCTTGGGCTTTTTGGTATTATCATGAGGGAATATATACCTCGAGCACTAAATGTGCTATACTGAATGAGTGAACTTAAAATGAAATTTCTAGTATTGAATAATATATATGCTAACTATCCAACCCCCATAAAGCACGTTAAAACAAATAATATTTAATATAAATTATATGTCAAGGAGCTGACTTCAGACATGAGCGAGTGGAAGGTAGCAATTCACATACCAGAATCGTGACTTAGGAAATATTGTTTTAGGCGTGTTTAGAAGTAGTATTATAGACTTTAGATCATATGACTAGAGACTTGCAGTTAAGGACGTAGAGCTTAGGACTTTGACCTCTATGATATATATATAGTGTAAGAATGATATAGTTAGTATACTATTAGTATTAGTATTATTACTATTATTAGTGGTACCATTATTAGTATTAGTAGTACTACTATTACTATTTTATGACTATCTACTTCACTTTGTGATTACGATTGGACTTCATTTCTAGCTTACTCCAAATTGTTTGAGACTAAAGACTTGGTTGTTGTATAAATTATATGCCATGTTGAAAATAAAATATTTTTAATTACTCTTAAGGAGGCGTTTGGATGGGTGAAGAATAGTCACTAACCTGAATTAGCACCATTCCGAGCTACTATTCTTTGTTTCGGTGTTTTTGGAATAGCAAATATAAACTATTCTTTATTTGTCTTTTATGGGTTTTCTCACTATTCTACTAACCCAACAAAATGTTGAATTAGCTAATATTCTCAAACTTGGTATTAGCCCTCTTCTTACTCTATTTCTTGTTAAGAATTTGTAATTCGGCTTTTGATATAGTAACAAAAGTAATGCTCTTTGTGTGAGATATCGCATAGTCAAGACTGCAAAAGAGACAATATTTTATGAATATTAAATAGTACTGGGTGGCTTAATATCCAACCTTTAAAAACTTCAGGATGTTGAATTGAGACGAAATAACACTTGCCAAAAGTAATGTACACACAAAATTAAAGCAATAACATATATAAATACAGAAATATTATATTTGAATTTACGGGAAGTTAATTTTCTAAACTTTTTTAACGGAATGAAGAGAAATACCAAACCACTACATCCTCCAAAAAGTTTCAAGGCTTCTAGCTATATATTCATCCCTAAGAGGCTTTCCTCACCGACTTGTTCAACTTTGGCCGACTACATCTTACTTGTATCTCTTCTTTTTACTATTTTGTTTTTGTTAAATTGAGATGAGCTCATCTTGTAATGTCGTTAGTATTTGACCATATTCTTTTATATTATGTATACGTAGCTCTATCTTGTACTTATTATGTTATTTATAGCAAGGAAGAAAGGTCTGTTGTTGTTCCTTCGCAGGGCAACAAGGCCATATTTAGTTTTGTAAGCCTTATTCTGAACAGATATTTATTGTAAGCCTCTTTAAGGAAACTTTCAAAAAGAAAAAAAGAAATAATCTTCTTATGCGTATATGTCCTTTTCCAAGAAAAAAATCTAAGTAAAAATAGGATAAAAAGTACTTTTGGACAAAAATGAATAATGAAAACAAAATGAATAATGCATTTCACTCAATTGGATGCAATACTACAAGACAAAAATGAATAATGATTAAAGTTGAGTATATTGTGTTTAATTCTTGATTCCAAACTAGCAAAAGCATTTATAGTTTGATTGATGAGCCAATGGAAAGAAAGCAATGTAAGGTTTTCATTTCATAGTGTTGGAGATCTTTGCAAGATCACATGACGAAAACAACAATCAAAAGTTAAGAATTTAATGAAAACAATATGATATTAATTTCCACCGAGAAATCTTGAAGTTAAAACAGGGTAAAAATGTATGATTGGTTCATAACAGTGTTACTGGTAAAGAATTCAATCATGTTTGAAGTTCAAAATCAACTACCAGTTTACTTTACACATCAACTTCATACCTACAGAAAGAAGAAAAGAAAACAGTTTAATAAAGGGAGGATAAGTACTAACAGTTGTCCATGTTATTATAATTTGAGCTCCCTGCTTGCGTGCTCGCAATGTTCACCCCGAAAAGTCGAACGCCTTGATCATCGGTATCTTCTGATTCATTCATCTGCACATTAGATGAAGATGATGCGGCTGATTGTTCCCCGGGATGAACAACTTTACAATCAATCAGCAATTGCATCATATCAGATCCATCAAAATATCTCCAGAAACTCACCACATCTCCAGGATTCAGACCCTTCTCCTTCACAAACCGGCTCCACCCCTTTGTCAAGACATAGCTTTGGCTACTATTCCAGTAAGAGTACCGAAATCTCCACACCTTTCCATCTGCATCCTCGAAATTAAGCAGCACACCATTGTTGCTATCTTCTCCTTTCTCTTCATTCCTCAGTGGGAAGTGTTTCTCAGCGTGCTGTTTCGGTATCACCAATCGGTTTAATTTCCCCACATCACTTGGAGTCACCACTTTGTAAAACAAGAGCTCCCGTTCTGACCATGTACCAGTCCTCCTGCCATCCACATTCCTCCCCAGCTGTTGATTTCTCCTGCTGTGCCTAAGCTCCTCATGATAGGTGTGCTTCCTGAGCATATCCACAATTTCAGTTTTGGAATGTGCGGAGAGGAATACAAGCTCTGATGCTCTTTCAGGGTCAGTTTCTGTTAACGGCGGGAAATTGGTTGTGGCTTCACGGCCTCTGAAACGCTGGGCTGCGATATCATAAGCTCGAGCTGCCTCTGTCTCATCAGCGAAGGTCCCAAGCCAGATGCGGCGGTGGTGCTCATAAATCTGTGCTCCCCATCGGCCGTTGTGTTGCGGCACCACTCCCTTGTAACTCGAAGAAGGGAGCTTTGTCGAGATCTCATCTATGGGGCTGCTGCCAGCACTACTAGAGCTGGGGTTCATGGTTTCCTTTTTTGGGAAATTGATTGAGAGGCTTATATAATTGTAAGTTAGTATTTAATATGAATTATTATATTTAATTGATCGGAAGAGTTAGGGTTCGGCGTGTGTCAATGCGGGAGCAGCCATTGGAGGAGAAAGGAAGATCAAGTTCTTTATTTTACCCGATAGTTAATAATGCTCATAAGCTCTCGATGTTCTTGGAACACCATTTACAAAAAAGTTTTCTAGTAATTCCTAAAACAGGTAACTCTGGTACTCTTGTGTCTATTACTTTTCCACAGGATTGTCTTTATCTTGTGACATGGTGGTAGAGGTGCAACCAAAAAACTAGGGTAAGGTAGAGGTACTAGGCACAAGTTGCAAGACAGGTACCGTTGGCAATTGACCTTGACCCTAAAGCAATGGACCACGTGACAAGCACGTACCTCCAAATTAAGCTTGGCTGAGTCACATCCGCTGCTCCCATCTTTTACTGTCTCACACGGTAAAATCAAATCTCAAATTTAAACTCATCTTCAATGTACTGGATTAATAGATCCGTGCCGCGTTCACTGCCTATCGTCCGATCAGATTTTGTCCAATCGTCATTTTTGATTGGCAACAGAACTGTTATGCGAGGATGCCGACGGTGGTCCCGATGACCAATCTAAACTTTAATCGGAAGAAATTAGAAATTTGATATGTCTGCGATCGGCCTGTAACTCTGTACCCTGTACAGAGAATGCATTTGATACAAAATGAATGGGGACCCCGTTTCTGTACCTCTTTTTTTTGTTTGGATGACACGTTTCAGTACTTGTAGTACATAACTACATATATGCATGGCTTCAAGCCTTCAATAGCTTTCTTGTCATAAAAACCTCCTGTGGTATATAAAGGCGCCAATTATACTTGTACTGCATAAAGTTTTCTTCCTTTAAGAGGTAGAAAGATACGGAGATTTACTCTTTCAATTATTATTTTAATGTCTATACCGATTTAATCCTACAACTTGTCGCCATCAGAGAAGAGTCTTGTTATTTGTCACTAGATGGACTATATCTAGGCGTAATCATTGGGTTTTGTTTAGTCGGTTTTATATCTAACCGAATTAATTTGGATTAAACAGTTCGGTTCGGTTCAGTTTAAATTTTTTTAAAACCGAACTGATTGAAATTTTTATATTATCTTTGATTTATTACAAAACAATTACTTTAAATAAAAAAATTAATATATTTCGGTTTGAATCGAACAAACCAAAATATAACTTTGGTTCAGATCGGTTTGGTTCGGTTATTTTTAAAACAGAATTATAACTCTTGGTTTGCCAAACCGAACCGAACCGATGAACACCCCTAACTATATCAATCACATATTTACATTATTAATTTTAAAGTTATATTTAATGTCAATTTTATGCTTTAATTTTTTTTTGATGAAACAGTTAAGATAAGATAAGCAGGTTTTTCTTTATTTTAAGAAGAAGAATAAGCCAAGAAAAACAAAGTCAGTATTAATGTGTTGCCTTTTTGAGTGATGAGAGAGTCTCACATAAAATGTGAGTTATTTCAGTAATTAACTTTCACAATTGTTTTGACTTTAATAAAAATAATTTAATTTTGAAATTAATCTAAAACTCAAGGCAATAATAATGAATTTAATATATACATGTATCGAAGAGTTAGGTACTTAGGTTAATATACTAATTGACCATATCAACCAATATGCTAGCGAATTAAATCATACTGTTTCATATATGAAAGATGAATGAATTCCGCTCATTAAAGTCTAAATATCAAATCTTATAATTATTTTCATAGTTGTTATTATTTTTCGGATTTAAAAAAAAATTCCTTAGTTGATATGCAAATAATTTTATTTTATATTAAATTATGGTCAACTTTCAAGTATCTATAAAATTAACAAAAATTCTAAAACCTTGTAAATATTGGGGTTCTACAAAATATCAAATATTATATTAGAGGAGGGATCAAATGCTTTCATTTTTTATGTCTCCACTATGCCTCCATTTTTAAAACGTTAATAAATCAAAATTTAAAATACAAACGCTAAAATAAAGCCGTTAGATGTGCTCTATATGATTTTCACTACATGCTAAAATAATTTATTGCATTTCAATTTTATTTTTATATGAATCAATAAGTTGAAAAATGAATGTCCAGAAATTATCCACATCAGTACACACAAGTTCTTAATAACAAATCCAACATTGTAATATTATAATTTTTTACACATGCATAAATAAAATGATTTAGATCATATCTAACGGTTTTATTTTGATTTTTAAAATTTTAAATTTTGAGTTATTAAGTTTTTAAAATTGAAGACATTTGGAAGTAAAAAAAAATGAAAATATTTGCCTTTAGTGTAAATACTTTATTATTCACATTAAATGCATCCACCTGAAGTGACCAAAGTTCATCTGCAGACTGTCAGAGGTTCGCCGGTGGATCACTCAGAATATTAATTAGTCAAAAAGATCGAATTGCTAAGCATTCAAAAATGCTAGCCTGTAAATATATAATTAATCGGCCGAATATTAACCGGTCATATTGATAATGATATTTACAGTAGATATTTTAACCATTATTTTTATAGTAAATGAAAAGTATATTCGGTACCCTACAGTGTAGAATGTGATTTGCGTCATCCATTTTAACTTGATACGAAACATCTCAAATCAAACTTGTATCATTTTAGCAGTTGATACCTTAGTGTTTTGTTTAATAAGGGTAGACAGTTACAACTGATACAAGATTTAGGTCCTCCTTGTCAACAAAATGCTGTTGTGACTAACTATCACTGTGCAGACGACACAATACTGTTTATTGAGGCCAATGCTACTATGGTTGAAAGAGTGTGGTGGTTAATGAAAGATTTGAAGCTTTATCTGAGATCAGTATCAATCTTGACAAAACAGAAATTTTCCCTACTAATTTGCCAAGAACAGAGGCTTAGTTGTTAGCTTATGTCTTTGGTTGCAAAATTGGTACTTTTAATAGACATGAATGGGAGGAACTTATTCAACTCATTCAGACATTTCAACCGTCTAGGGATGAAGATCAATTACGATGGCAGTGGTCATCCAAGGGCATATACACAGTCAAATCTATGTATCAATTCTTATGCTTTGGGGGGATTAAGGAACTGTATGCCCTCACATGGTGGAAATTGAAAGTACCTCCCAAAATACAAGTGTTTATGTGGTTCCTTACCAATCATAGAATACTTACTAAAATCAATCTAGCTCAGAGGGGTTGGGGGGAGATACAACCTGTCATTTTTGCAGGTTTGTAGAGACGACTGATCATCTGTTTGTGCAGTGTTCTCGCACAAGACAAATTTGGTTCTGGATGGGACAGTGTCAGGATTTCATAGAACACTGGCATACCATTGAAGATGTGATACAATTTTCTTATACATTGTCTTCTGCCAAACGAAATCAATTCTTGGTGATGTTTAGTGCATTATCTTGGACGGTTTGGTTACACAGAAACAATATTTGTTTTAATCAAAAAGAGAGTGAATCTGTTAAATCGTCAGTTTTACAAATTCTAAATTGGGTTTCAATATGGACAGGTACCAAGACGGAGGAAGAAGGACAGAACCAGTGGTTGCCAGGAGATATATCTCAAATCCCGTTGCAAGAGGTACCAGAACAGCCTGAGATGGAACAGGTGCTGGTGTAGTTGGCCAATACTGATGACTCACTGTGATTGCCACCGTTTAGAATACTACTTTTATCTGTCTTTTGTTATGATACTTATTACCAGTTGCGTTTGTGGTTGTTTTGGACTATCTTTAGTTTTGCGGATTTTTCTAGTATCTGGCTCGGTTGCAGCCATCTTTTGAACTGGGATACATTATGCGAATGTTCCCCTGTTGGTTGTATTTAAACATTTTTTTCAATGAAAATTGGGCCATGCCTTTTAAAAAAAAAAAAAAAAAAATCAAACTCGTATATTTAAATATGCATCCAAATAATTTTAACCATCTCAAATTAATAAGTTATTCTATTACTTAATAGGACACCGATATATTCTCACCTTAATTAAGGTTGTTCTTATGATTGGGCCTATATAAGTAGTAAATTATTGGATTCGTCCTGGCCTCCAATTTCTTCTAATATAGTATCAACCGTCATTTTTTTTCATAACCAAAATAATAAATAAAATAATATTAATAACCAGACCTCCAAAAAAATTTCAACCATGCTCAAACCACCCCCCAGGGGGCGGTTTATTCAATTTTTCTATATTAAGCCGTTTTCTCTCTCCTGTCTCACCATAATTCGCCCAATACAATTCATTTAATCCATTCTGCTCTCAAATAGTGCTCCGAGGCGATTTTGATCAATAGTGACCGAGGTATATTTTTTTTAATTTAATTTTTCTTACATGTTAGAAATTTCATAAATAAACAAAAAAACTTATATTGAACGACGTATTTTATATGTTGTTTCTGAAATAAACCAAAAATGTTAATTGCATTGTACTAGGGTGGAAAAATTACGAAAGGGGAGTTCGGATGCCAATACTCGAAAGATGCGAGTTACGGCTTCCAAGTGAATGTCAACACTTCAATTTATGAAATAAAGGAAGAAATCTTGCAAAAAACTAGCTGGGACCGTGCCCGATTTACTGTAGAAATCAGTACCCGAATTAACAACCAACCGACAGGTGGCAAACCTTATTATGTAAAATATCCTATAGCAGACCAGGATATATCGACAGTTGTGTATGGTTTTTTTGAGTCCACTTCAATCCCGATAATGGACATATTTTGCAAAAAAATTTCGATTGAATCAGTTGGTACCGGGGCTGGACCTTCTACCCATAACAACTTGGACATCGGGGCTAGACCTTATGCAGAGCAGAACTTGGACATTAGGGATGGACCTTCTGTCGAGAATGAAAACCCAGGATATGACAATTATACTGATTATGGGTATGATCACAACCAGGATGTGACCTCACCCTCTCGTGAACCTGTGAAACGGATAGGTATTTGCAAGTACCTGAGCGCCGTGCTAAAAATTCCAACATAGAAGAACTGTCGAGGAAATTTAAGCAGTTCCATTTATATGGTAACTGGAAGTTAAGCGAAAGAGGACCCGGTATGTTGCAATTTGCAAGGATACAAAGTGCAAATGAAAACTGTCTGCCGCGCCTAAAGGCAAAGGGGAGGCATGGATAATTAAGGACTTGGGCATTAAACATGTATTTAATAGCCCCAACTATGGTTGGAACACGAATACCGGAGAGGCTGTGCACAGGTACTGCATGCAACACATTTCAGAGAACCTGTGCAAGAATACCGGCAAGGGTGAGTGGCTTGCGACAGGTTCAAAATTGGCTGTAAGAGGAAAAAACCACGACGGATGGAAGAGATGTTCAGAGAATTTGCAAGAGTATGTATGCATTTATTTTTTCATAATTTTTTTGGACATTTGTACGACTTGTATAACTGACTTTTATTTATCTATTTTTTGTAGACATTTCCGGAGGCAAATGCCTATTTAGCAAAGGCGGGCAAGAGACGTCCGAATGATCCGTTCAAGCCGTTAGCATATGTGAAGATATTTCAAGCATGTGATGGAGGTTGGAGATGAGGAATTATGACCACTAATGGGTCAGAGTCATTAAACAATGTCTTCAAACAGAGTCGTATGTTACCCGTGGTTTCACTGGTGGAGGACATATTCTACAAGTTAAATGCTTGGTTTGTTGAGAGGCATGCTAAAGCCACTGCATTAGCGAGTAGGGATCAAGCATTCTCAGATAGAGTTGAAGAGAAATTAAGAAAACACAGGAACAAAGGTTCTGTCATGCGCGTTGTACCGTATGGTACCACAGGTATGGAATAGGAAGTGCAGTTCAAAGTGAGATCGTTCCACCGGTTATGAGCCAAAATGGCATTATAGAAACTCATCAACGCGCATGCAAGTAACATGTGAGTGCCAATGCCCCCAGTTAGTTCGCATACCGTGTTCTCATGTTATAGCGGTTTGCCGAGAACGAAACTTTTCTGAGGACGTATTTGTTGATAACTATTACCGTACCGATTTCCTTCTGCACACCTGGACACCATCATTTCACAGCTACCCCAACCAGTACCAGTGGCCATACTATCTTGGGCTTACATTGGTTCCCGATAAGAAATTGATCAGGAAGGGGAGGAGGAAACACAAGCGGCGAACAATGCATATGGACAGGATACAAGGTCGTCAAGTGGAACATGAGGCAGAGGGCAGGTATGTAGATGATCGTACACAACTTAAAATTGATTTGAAATTAAATTTAAATATTGATACTGAATGTTCAATGAAATGCATTGCAGAGGCAATAATCGAAGAAAACGAAAGAGAGAATGCTAGGGTGGTTGCCAATGCCGGACCTTCTGGAAGCAGGTGACCCAATCAGAGAAGCCACTCAGGGAGTAGTCAAGGCTCTACAACTACAGGTGTCGCGCTGTCATCCACTTCCAGAAACCTAAGAAGTAGACTTAGTCTTTTCAGCCGCAAGAAGAGTTAATTCAGTATATGTTGTATTTATATTTCTATCTTATATTCCAGACTTATTTGTTCAGTTACGTTATGAACATAATTACAATATTAAAAACATAATATTACAAAATACATAAATTATAAACATAATTATAATTAATATCCATCATCGTATTAAAAACAAACAAAAAATAAGTAAACCGCCCGGGGGGGGGCGGTTTGGGCATGGTTGAAATTTTTTTGGGGGTCTGGTTATTAATATTATTTTATTTATTTTTTTGGTTATGAAAAAAAATGACGGCAGTATCAATATCTCCTTCATTACATCATTTGTACACTGTACTCCAAGTTTTTTTTTCATAAACCATAATTAAAAAAAAATTGGGTTTCAGCATGATTACGTGAGTTTTTATAAAAACCACACAAAACGGTTTGGCAACCTATTTCCTACAGTATTTTATACCCCAGAACGGACTGCCAACTCGTTTTTGATTTTTTTAACCTGAAAAATGGGTTGGCAGTCCGTTCTCTACAGTAACTTTTTTTTTTAGAGTTTGTTGATAAAATAAATCAGATATTTTGTTTGATTTTGTATATTAACAATAAGATTAATGGAACAATTGGAATATTTTTTTTGTGTATTTTGACTATTTTATCATTTTATCAAATCAATTGATTAGTTTTATATATAAAAAAATCAATAAATATTTCCGTGAAGAAAATTAGAAGAAAATGTAAAAGTGAAATACAATAACAATACTAAAAATTTGTATCTCTGGATACTTTTTTCTAGGAAATAATGTCTTTGAATGATTAATGGACATATTTTCCATAATATAACGGCTTTTATGGCAAAAATCGACTCTATTTTAATTTTTTTTTTCAAAACTTATGGTTACAGAAACTTCTAAATTCTCCTCCATGTAGTAGACCAATGTAGCATTATTTTAAAAAATCGACCAATTAGAATACTAATATATTTTTTCATAAATAAAACACTTATTTATATTTTTACAAAAAAATAAGTACTTTTTAAATTAAAATGAGTTTTAATAGAAATAACAATTAAATGATTAAATTTGTTTGTTTTTAAAAATATCTGATTTTATCATTATTGTTAATATACAAAATCAAACAAAATATCTAATATATTTTATAAACAAACTCTAAAAAAAAAAAAAGTTACTGTAGAGAACGGACTACCAACCCGTTTTTCAGATTAAAACTGAAAAAAAATAAAAAACAAGTTGGCAGTCCGTTCTGGGAGATAAAATACTGTAGAGAACAGGCTGCCAAACTATTTTTATGGTTTTTATAAAAACTCGCGTAATCATGCTAAAATTCGAATATTTTTTTTTTTAATTATGGTATATAAAAAAAACTCCTGTACTCCTCGCGCTGATGCAATTTATATAGGGACAACAAATATAATGACAATATTGCGTGATGACAGCTATGCAAGTACGATTATTGTCATTTTTCATGTAGCACCAGTGTACTACTACCTGTGTACAAAAATAGGACTTGAAACAGTACCAGAAAAGGGGATTTGCATGCTCTGCAATAACTCAAACTATGAGTTATTACATAATGAATTCGGACCATTTGTTAACACGAATATTAAAGGGGCCTCGAGTGAAACACCTTAGGCCGAATAAACCCGGATCTTAATCAGACAGTTGAGATACATTAACTCAAAGTTTGACCTAATGCAGAGGATACGAAGAAAAGTTACAATTTCAAGGGCTTTTTTTTTTTATAAACCATAATTAAAAAATAAGTTACGGTTTTAGCATGATTAGCGATGGATTTACAAAAACCATAAAAAACGGGTTGAGAAACCGTTCTCAAGATTTCAGAACGGGCTGGGAGTCCGTTTTTGACCGTTTTTCCCCACCACAGTGATTGACACCACAGAAAATCCAACTGACCGGAAAACGGATTCCCAAACCGTTTTCACGCGGGAGAAAAAAAATGTAAAACGGGTTGCCAAACCGGTTTCCGAGTGGGGATGAAATTCGGTGCCCACCTCCCCAAGTCGTTTTCGTTTCTTCCCCAAACATCGTCTGCAAATTTTCGTAGTTTTACCAACACAGTCTTACAAATTTTCGTAGTCTTACAAATGCAAATTTTCATAGTCTTACAAACATAGTCTTACAAATGCAAATTTTCGTAGTTTTATGAAATCATTCATCGTTCTTTACGTCAGAATATTCTGCTAATTAAACTACCAGTTGATCGGCTACCAGAAGGTCGGTTGCCAGATGCTGTACTGCCAGAGGCCTCCGATTGCATAACATATGCTGAAGGTCGGCTACTAGATACACTTCGCCGTGACCCTTGTGTAGCAGATTCGTGCACGTGCATAGCAGATGTAGAAGGTCGGCTTCCAGATACGCTTCTTCGTCTTCCACCTGTTAAATGATGACAAGTATATAGTTAGGTGTGTGTAAGATTAAAATATTTAAAATATGAAATTCATAATTCTTAACCTGGTGTTCTTGTTCTATTGGATCCATCTGGCTCTTGTACTGCACTGCGTGGCCTGATACGAGCATCCATACGATCCATAGAATTAGGAATTCTTTGATGCTTCCTCCTTCCCTTGTTAATTTTTTCAGGGTCCGATCTGATTGTAGGTATTTGTATGTTATGATCCATGAAAATCCACCCAGCTTGGATTTAAGTTCGGCTTTTGACTCGAACATCTGTCCCACTGAAAATAAACCGTCGATTATGGGTGCATGACCAAAAAATGTTTCATCTTTGTACGGCATCGGCACATTATCATTAAATGCCGAACAAGGATGCTGCAATCCCGATTAATAAAGGGAATAGACGATTGCCACTCTTTTATTACCTCTTCAACTCTAATATCATTCTCAATTTCAGCCATATCCTATTCCTTGACAACCGGGCCATCGGGATCAGAGTTTGAGTCTGAGTCAGTATCATTGTTTAGCTGGTCAAAATAATTAGGCAAATCATCTGATACTGGCATTTCAGGGGGGACATCACAATATATAGGTGAATCAAACACCGTCCTGTCTCTACTACTTCCAGGTACACTACCCGGGTATGGGTCATATTGTTCTGACTAACAACCGGTACTGACTCAATCACTAATTCAAGAAGTTTAAAATTTAATACCGGAGTGGCGTGTTGAAGCACCATCTGCCATACTATTTCGTTGTCTATGTTAAACAATTAGTATTTTTCTACTGAGCCAGGTAGCGCCGTGTTCAAACGCGCCCTAATTTAGAGATCAAACTGGCTCGGGAGCAAATGAGTACCAATATATACATGTCTTCTTAGCTCATCAAGACTGTCAGAAATTAGAAAAGTACAGGATTTCTAGTCCCAAGCCATCCCAATGATGAGAACCCTGCCTGCGTAGTCAGAAAGTCAGGTGCGTCTGAAATTTCACGATGATGGTACACATTTATTAATACTTGAGACATTTCCTGAAAAAAAATTCACAATCAACATAAATATCATTTTTAATTTTACATCCTAAAAAATGATCGGAATTGAAAAAAAAATTACTACGACCTTCAGAAGAATGCGGACGAATGCGGAAAATACAATGCAGGGACTGATCTGTAGATCACAATTAACTCTCAAAATTAAAAAAAATATATATATCAGCAACTTTGAAGGAACTTATAATACTCTGAATGAACTTTGAGTGAACTCTGAATGAACTCTCGGAGGGAAGGAGAAGAAGTTATAATGAACTCTCGGTTTAATTGAAGAAGTTATAAGACTCTCTCCACCGACAAGAAAAAAAAAAACCAAAACGGGATCCCAATCCGTTCTCAAGGGAGAACGGATTCCCAGACCGTTCTCAAAGGAGAACGGATTCCCAGACCGTTCTACTGCATGCCACACAGTCGCCACACCCATTTTTCACAAAAACGGTCAAAAACAGTCAAAAACGGACTCCCAGTCCGTTCTCGGATATATAAAACGGTTTTCCAAACCGGTTTTTATGGTTTTTGTAAATCCACCCCTAATCATGCTAAAACCGTAACTTTTTTTTTTTAATTATGGTTTATAAAAAACAACCCCAATTTCAAAGGGTGCTATCATTTTACAAATTTGGTACAAAATTTCCATTGATTGCATGAACTTGGTGCATGTAATTGGCTTCTACGTAATCCGCAAAATAATTAGTAATTGTAATGATAAATGTTGCATATTTTCATAAAGTGGGTGTTTGGTTTATCCCTAGTCGGGAATTAATTTATTGTCACCTCTTACATAAATAGCTCATCTCAGAGCATTTATGAGTTATCCCCATTAATCTTAATTCTGCGTAAGATAGCAATTGTTGAGAGGGTTGGTGGCTTGAATTTTAACTTAAGAAGGTTGATTATTTCTAGAAAAATAAAAGAGGTGGGAGAGGGGTTAGATTTCGGAAGGCAAGTTAAATTTGGGCTTAAATTGAGTCGTTAGGCTTTGTAATTAGAATTTATGGACTAGATTTAAGATGGGATGAATAATTGGACCTGGGCCGACATAAAACATTTGGTTCAATCACGTTGGATTAGGCTTGACTGGTAATTAACAAAACTACGATAGTGTTTCAAACATTTTGTCATATTTCCTTCTTCAGTCTATCTACTTTGACGGCCCATAGCAAAAGACATTTATTTACGGTTTTTTTTTTCAACTTTGTTTCTCTTTTCTTCTGTGTTATAATTTTGGGATTAGGGTATATGTAAAGTCAAGGAGAGAGCGGAAAATATATTTTAGTGAATGTTAAATTAAACAAAAGAAAATTAAACATTATATACTTTCAGTGAACTACGGCGCTTTTTAAACTCATCAAGTTCTTGATTAGATTAATTTTAATATCTATTATATCAACTTCAAATGAAAAATCTAAATAATTAAAACCGATCTAATTTCGGTACGTTTACATACAAAATTTATTAATTTTTATTATTAATTTGGTATAAATTCAAACATACAAAAATAATGATCCATAAATTAATTTAATATATTCATTTTTCAATAATTTGTTTGCCAATTGACTTTATAATAAACTAATTCAAATGTTTTAATTTTAAATTTTTGTGTATAAACGTATCGCTCGTAAATTATATCGGTTTTAATGATTTGAACCGTTTGAGAAAATATATATTAGATTTTGGAGTTAGAATCACCAAAAAAACTTAGTGAAAACACCTTAATTCTACTATTTTATTTAAAATTACACAAATTACACATAAAATTTAAAGCATTAGTCTAGAAGCGCCTAACACAAAAGAATAAACTTAACACTACAAACAAGCAAGCAAAATAGCCACACGCAGATGGCACAAAATAGTGAGTAAACTAGAATAACACTAAGGGTAAACACAACATCAAGAGTGTTTTTTTTTCCAAAAAGATTGTTGTGATCTTTTCCGACTATTTTTTTATTCGCTAGTTTTTCAACTGGCTATCGTCTGAGTCCGGAATTCAGAGTAGATCTGATGCCCATTGGACCTACTTTGGTTCGATGTGTGTAATAACCATTAGATTGCATCAAGATCCGTACTGATCTGTTTCAATTTCTGTGCGCACAAAACTTAGTGCCAATCGTGCGGTGTTAGAGCTAATTGAACCTAAAATAGGTCCGATGGCATCGAACCTACTCCTATCTCCTGAGTCAGAGACATGAATCACCATCATGACATCATCTCAGCATATCATTTTACTATACACATTTTCCTCAGCATTTTATATTTTGTTCACTAATTACATAAAAAATGTGCTTCTAGTTGTACTGATGAGATTTGAAAATCCATTGTATCGGTTTGTACTTTGTACCGATATTGAATCTGATGATGGTAACACCTTGTGGTACAGACGGTCTTCGGATAGCTCTCAGCCCTACTGAATACTGTTTATCCAATATGACCAGAGATACTACGGTCTTCGGATATTTTGCATCGATTGTATCGTATAATTCATAAATTCATATAATTAAAAAAATATATATATTTCTTTAATGCTTATAAATATATTAAATTTTGAAAATTATAGAAAGAATTAAACTTCTGCGAATATTCTGAAAACAAATATTAAATAATACATAGAATTTATGTACTATTTAAAATTAATTAAAAAATCATCTCATTTAATTTATTTGTTCAGAAAGATGTTAAAAATAAAATGTTTTTAAATAATTTGAGAACCATGCTTAATCACCATAAATAATACGACACTAGGCACAGAAGATCAAAATTAGAGTATGGTGGCACTTTGTGGGCCACAAGAGACTTGTGGCCATGGTTTTCTTTGCCAATTGCTACCTTTTTTGTGGCCGAGACCCGCATTGTTCATCTCTCTCTCTCTCTCTCTCTCTCTCTCTGTGCTAATGTAAGTTCTCTTTCCATTACTCACTTTAGATTTGAACTCGATCTGTATATTTTAGTAAAATTTAATTCCTTATTCACCCCTACTTTCCTATTTCTTTCTCAAATCATGAATTTTGGGTAACACAGGAGTTTGGTTTGATCAACAGCTCTGCCAGTCGTCACTTAACCTCTTACTAGCTATTTCTTCCCCTTATCACTAAATAGGAATTCCATTTCCGTGAAAGGAAGAGCAAGAAATAGCCCATTCAGTTTTTTTTTTTTTTTTTTTTGAAGGTCTAGCCCATTCAATTTTGAAAATGTAACATGGCAACATGAACATGGGAGGTAGAAGTACTGGTATCAACCTATCAAAATTAAGTTATTCTTGTAGGTTGTGATCATTTTATCAAAAGGAATTTCTAATTAGCTTAGTTTCTACAGAATTTGGTTCAAAACCAGACTTAGAAGACAATTTTTTTTTTTTTTTTTTTTTTTATATATCAGGATCTTCAGATAGACAATTCTGCTGAAACAAAATGCTATGAGAACATTTTGAAAAAGTTTCCACCTAGTGAAACTTCGCTTTGTGCTGAGGCATACAAAAGTTATAGTTTGCATAGTTCAATCATGGCTAGTAAGCTTTCATCAGGTGCTGTTGCTCTCAAATGCCAAGGCATTGATTTGAAGAAATCGAATAATTGGGGTCTGACATCTGTGAAAATCTCCCTCTCTTTGCATTCAAATGCAAAATTAAATTCTTGCCGATCGTATGGCTCTCAGAGTACTGAGACCAAGGAGTGTGCGAAGACTTCTGTAGATTGCATGGATTCTAGGTGTGTATAATGTAGTTGCTTCATTTTCTTCATTTGTCCTTGATCATTACACCGAGACGATATGTAGAAGTACAACTAGTGGGGAACGTTAAATTAGGAAAAGGCCAAAAAGCCAAGTTCAGCAAAGAGTCTCTCTTTATTGTGGATTAGTACAACAGTATATTAATCTGTGCATAGAACATTCTGAGCAGGCATTTAAACTGCATATATTTTGTGTAGCTCTAACTGTTTGTGTTCTCAAGCTTTTGCTTCTTTTTCTTTTTTATTTCCTAGAAAAAATGCCACCAAGTCAAAGGATGGAAACAAGGGGAACTACTCGAGGCAAGGCCTAGCTGAAGCTTGTCGATTTGTTTATAATGATGCAAAATTTGTGAATGAACGTGCTCAGAGCGACATTTTATTGCTTTCTAGGTAAGAATGTTTTCTTATTTTCAGTACCTTTATTTTTTTTATCATGCAAATATAACATCTTTTCTCTTTGCTCAGGAGCATAAGAAGGTTAAATGATCGAGCCATCCAAGATGTTGCTGTTTTGGGGATGGGCCTCTTTAAACTTGATGGTGTGATGCCTTTAAATGAGCTCCTAATTTTATTCGTACTATAATTTTCTAAACACATAGCTGTAATATTTTTTTTTTCAATTTGTAAATATCTTTCAAACTTCTATGCTTCATAGCTCGTGCGAGAAAGGATACAGAGAAGATTGATCATGGTGTGAAGCAAAAAGCAGCTCACTTAAACCAAATAGCCATGGTATAAGTATTATGCCTAGTTAATTGGTATTAAAGAGCCATGTAAATTTGTTTAAGAATAATGTCTTGAAATACTTTTACATTGCAATGCAGATTTTAAAGGAGAAGGCTCACTCTGACTTGAAAAGAGCAGCCGATAAGCATTGGAGTGATGGTGCCTTAGAGGTACACAATAAGTATTCATTCTCACTGGTCCATACAAGTGCCAATTAATTGTACAAAACCAAAACAGGAATTATGAAAAGAAAAATAAGATCTGCCTCCGGTTGACATGTTAACTTAACTGGCTAAGTTTTACGAACTTGATGTCAGGCGGATTTGAGACGAGCTGATTTTATTGCAAAACGCCGTGCCATGGAAGATGCCTACATGGCTCTTAAGGTGCTAGCAAATATATCTTCCCTTTGTGTTCGAAAAAAAAAACATCATAACTTTTGTATGATATTCCAATGCATATCATTACCTATTAATAATTTTGCTGCTGTAAAATAGCTATACCTCAGGGTATGCAACTGACAATCTCCATTTACTACAATTTTCTTTAAACTTCTCTTTTAATACACTTCTTTAAACTTCTCTGTTTCTTTTTTATTATTTGCAGTTTATCAGGAATATTCATGGCATGATGGCAGGAACTTCATACCAGGAGTGAGTTTCATTCAAAAATTCTATGTAGCATTCATATAATTTTTCTTAAACCTGTATTAGTCCCACTAAATTGCTGTACCGGCAGTTGTAATACTAGTTACCCTAGCCGAGCAGTTTAGTATTTGACTGGATTTTAGGGTTCCATTTTTGACTGACATTTTGGCTATGATATTGTTTTGTACCTCTACAACGTACTGGTACATGTACCTGTATACTTGGTGTACCTGTATACTTGGTACAGTGGCTGATTGGTTCGGTATTGACATTCCTAACCGATACATACTGGCTGGTGTACAATTGATTTGTTTCGCTGTTTGTTCAGTTCTGTGGGAATTAAGTCCTTTACGGAGTTGCAGCATAACTAATTGAAGAAACAATTTCTTCAGGCCGACAAAGGAAGGATACTTCTCAGTTAATGATTCGTTAGGATTTATTACCCTAGAAAAAAATGGGAAGTCTCTTGATCTACTTGCTCGTCGGGTTTCTTCAGACAGAATAAGTGCCATTGAGGTTATTCAAATCCATCAATAAAATCATTTGGTTGATATCTGCTATTTAATTCTTGCACTCAATGTATTTATGTAAGCTTTATAAGCTCTATAAAACAATTTCATTGAACCTTATTTTTTTTTTTACGGGCATATTATAGGACGCTTATTGGAGCATGGCATCTGCATTATCAGAAGCAGATGGGATTGACTACACTGATCCTGATGAGGTAATTAAATTCTAAAGGTGTCCTTTCTGAAAGAATAAACTTTATGGATACCCACAAGAAATACTATGTCTGTAATATGCACTAAAAAATTGGCAATAAAATAATCTAACTTTTACTATTAGAACTTTTGGTAGGATTAAACTAAATCCAACTTATTTATTTATAACTATTATTATTATTATTATTTTGAATGCTCTACTACTGACATTTCTGTCTTTTTGTGATTGCTATGGGAAGCTGGAACTGCTAGTAGCAACTCTAATAGACCTAGAAGCAATGGATGGGAAAAGTAGTGTTTCTCTGTTAGCTGAATGCTCTAGCTCTCCAGATGTTAACACAAGGTACATTGCTTCAGTACCATAAATTTGAATTTTGGCTAATAGAAAATTAATTTAGTTATTTATGATATTTTTTGATCTCCATTTATTTTATCAGGAAAGCATTGGCAAATGCACTGGCAGTAGCTCCATCCATGTGGATTCTCGGCAATGCTGGCATGGGTGCTTTACAGGTTAAAAATATAATACTGTTCATAACTAAATTTTGGTTTGTTAAATTTGTCACATAATTTTTTGTCCATATAACCACAAAGTATTTCTCATAGTTGCCAGTACCACGAGCATAATTTTTCAGGTTTCCTTTTGCAACTAATATCATCCATCAGATATGTCATGGTTGAATTATTCTCTATTCCTAATGTGCATGTGGTTTTTTTTCCACTCCTGGTTTGAAATAAGATGAAGAAAAATAAATTTCAATGTTCAATTGAAGTATGAATAAGTTATGGCTTGGTTGATATTAAATTGTGGGCAATATTTTTTCACTTTTCTGATTTAACATTGATTTTAATAGTTTGGACATACCTTCAAATAATCCAAGTTCACTGTTATTCAGAAGTACATTTGGTGATATGCAAATATGGTAAATATGTTGGGTGTTGTGCATAAACCTACCAACAACCAATTGATACAGGAAGTATCTTATCTTATGACTAAAACCCGTATCTTATACAATATCATTTATCCCATTGCAGAGATTAGCAAATGATTGTAACCCAGCTGTAGCAGCTGCCGCATCAAAAGCCATAAATGAATTGAAAAAACAATGGGAGTTAGAAGAAGGTGACAGCCTGACATTTAAGATGAATCAGTGTTTACAAGTCGAAGATAGAGATGAATCTGATTGAGATAATAAGAATATAGGTGGGCATATATTGACATGTAATGGAATGAAGGGGATTAAAGTTTTGTTCCCCTTAAAAGCAAGAATCAAAGAACAAAAAGGTTGGAAGAATATATTTGCAAAAGTTTCCAGCCAGAAAGAGAAAATGATTTCAATAACAAGATTAGATATATTCTATGATCTTGTTCCATATCAGCATTAAATAAACATAGCAGCATAGAAACTAGGTGCCTTTATTGATCCTTCACATGGAATCCTGTTTACCCTGGTTATGTAAAGTTCATTGAAAACATCCCCTAAAAAAAAAGGATATGGAGTCATCTGATCTTTTCTTAATTATCCAGATTTTATACAAGAAATTGTCAATATGCAACACCTCTGCCAGTAGCTGTATAACATGACTTATCTGTGACACTAGTCAGAAGTAAAACGGTTCATTTATGTGCCCCTGATTCAAATCAAGTTGTCCAGACTCCTGTGCAATATCTATTTCAAATGCTGTTTCTAAAACATTATTAGCCTAATTATTGGGCCATATCCTCATTTTTAAATTCATTTAAGCCAACTAGACCCAAGTGGTATGGTACCAAACTATGTTATGAACTTCTATCAAGCTCCCCTCATAACTTTATATCTTGCCCATATAAAATTTGAGCATTTCTCTGCAACCAGACATTAATATAAATTCTCATGTCAGCACAGAACCTATGTTAATGTTAGAGCGAATTATTTGGAGGGAAAATAACATCGCAGTTAGGGCTGTAAACGAGCTGGCTCGGGCCAAGTTGGGCCTTAGCTCAGCTCGTTAATTATGGACCGAATTTGGACTGAGCGAGCTGAACCTAGGTGGGTCACTGAGTTGGCTGGATCTTGTTTTAAGAAGAAAATAAATTTTACAATTTTTTTTTGACCGAGTTAGACCGAGCTAAACTGAGCTGGACTGAGCTTGACAGTATAAAATGCATACAAATTCATAAATTGATACCAGCCGAGCTAGTTCGCGAGCTGTCGAGCAAGCTAGGATCCAGCTCAAACTCGTTAATTCTGGACCGAACTGGCTTGTCAACAACTCGGTCCAGTAACGAGCGAACTATTAGCAAGCGAGCCAGATGCGAGTCACAATTGAGTCACGAGCTACGAGGTTTTTTGCCACCCCTAATCGCAGTCACCTACCTGGAACCCAATCCAATTCTTCATCTCATTATCTTAAAAAAAAATATTCCAAATGCCTTCTCTCAATGGGAAATTACACTGCAGTCACCTACCTGGAACCCAATCCAATTCTTCATCTCATTCTCTCAAGGGGAAATTACATCGCAGTCTACCGGGAACCCAAACCTCTTCATCTCATTATCTTAAGAGAATATTCCAAATGCATTTCATATTATTTTTGTATTTACTACCAACAGCATTGGATGTCTAGCAATTAAAATACATGAGTTAAGCATTACAGGAGAATATTTCTCATCATGAGATTCATGACTCAAGCTAACAAAAATCTACCATTTCTTCTTCATGAGCTAAGATCAGCATGGTACCAACCTATATTGTTTTTTTTCTTTCTTTTCTTTTTTGGGTCTTAGGAGAGAGGTACATGGTACCAGTAGTGTCTCATTAATAGAATTTATTGCTTTTCCACACTTATATCCCACCCCACCCCCCATTTTACAATGGTTGCCCACCAAAGGACCAATAGAACAAGCTAGTAATGCCAGCAATCAAGTATCAGTATATATTTTACAGCATTATCAGAGAAAAATCACATCAACAGCGTAATAACTCTATCAGGCAATCATTAAATTCAGTTTGTTTCCCAAAACTAAGGTTTCTAACCAACATAAGTTTAACAATTAACATTATTGGAAGCATCTGTTAAGTGCTCGACAAAATGCCTGATAGATAAAACCATGGTAACTTAAGCTCAAATTTGTTGACCATTTTACAAATTGACGGAAAATGAAAATCGGTAAGAATTAAACAGGCATCAACAAAATCAGGCCCGTATTGAAAATTTGTTCTTAATATTCCCGTAAATTAAAACAAACTGACCACTAAAAGCAACTACGCTACGCTTCAGACAAGATCTCGGCTTTATCCTTTCCTATCTCCTCTTTAGAATTTTGATTTAATTCAGCTTTCCTGTTCATCTCAGCTTCATACTTAGCCAATCTCTCCTTCATCTTTTCCTGTAGAAGAACAAATACAAACAATAGGATATTAAAGCTACAAAAAGAATGGAGTCAATTATAAAGATGTACTTTTACGCATCGTATTGTTACCTTATAGCTCTCTTCTACACGGTGCATTACATAAAAACCCATGATTCCACCGAAGATTGTTCCAGTAATTATTCGCGTATATCCCCATTTAGACGGTCCCATTTTCGATTTATGTTTTTTGTTATTTAAATTGACCTTTGTGTGTATAACCTAGAGAGACATGGAGGTTACTAGATCGCAAGAAACCTGAGCTAGGGCAATGGCGACTCCAGCAAAAAGAAGTGAAGAAAGGTTGGAGAATGCTACTCTTCTCCCGTTTATCCAAAACTGGAGAAATCCTTGATTTCATCCAGCCACTGCGTCAGCTACGAACTGGACAAATCTTTGTTTTCATTTTTTTTTTTGCCAAGGCCAACAGGCCTTAAAAGCCCAAATAATGTTGTAGTTCATTTTTTTTTTCTGAACGGAAGGTAATTTACGGCATTGAACAAAATCAGAGATCAACAAACAAAATTATTCGCTACCAAGTTTTAAAAAAAAAAAACAAACAAAATTATTGATAAATATGTTAGTTCATTAAATAGTAAAATAATTACTTACAAAATTTTCAACCATTATTTGATCATTAGTCAAATTTCATCATTATTTAATTAGTGTAGGATTTGGAGTTATTATATTATTAATAAATATATTAGTTTTGTTTTCTTGAAGTTGACTAAGATCAAAGTGGTAGTTCCTGAACTTTGGTGCTACTAATTCATTTTTGCGTTTTTTAAAGTTCAAATAGTCGATATGGACTGCTCAACGTGTTCTCTATATTAAAATGTGATTGAGGATCAAATTTTACAATTTTTTAATTTTTTTTACTATTTATTTATTATGAACTTTTAAAATCATTGTTTTTCAAACTTATTTATTTATTTATTATTATTATTCAAAACAATGTTTTTCAAACATCCTCAAAAATAGTAAAAATTTTCCCAAAATTGTAAAATTTGGTCTCCAAACATATTTTACTATGTAGAACAAGTTGAGTACTTTACATCGACTATTTGGACTTTGAAACTGCAAAAACGAATTTATAGCACTAAAGCTCAGGAGCTATCACTTTGATCTTAGCTAGCCTCTTTTTTTTCTTAATAAAAGTTAGTGTCTCTTAATATTTAGTTATATATTTAATAAAAGAATATATTTAGATTTCGAAAGTACAACGGTTGGACACTGAACTGTTTTCTGGATTATATGCTAGAACAAAAAAAAAATATACGATTCACAAGATATATACACCTGGATGACATTTAGTATTAATTAATATATGTACCATTTTGAGGCCGGCTAGAGATTAAGACGTACGTTAGGCATTTGTCATAGGCTAAGAATCTAAGATCTACCTTTTATTTTCTGAAAGAAAGAAAAGAAAAGGTAGTGTGTTTGGCATTCCTTCTGATTTGCTTTGTAATCAATGATTACTAGTAAGATGCCACCACCTTCGCAAGAATTTTCTGAAGAACAAGTTAGCTGCAAGGTAATAATTATTTATAACGATCCTTTTGTGTTGGTAGTGCAAAGCATTCCAACAATCATCCAAGGTACCTTATTCCTACCGAGTTATATAATAAAGTAATTAAGTGCTGCTTATTAAGTGATAAGTCGGTTTTGTAGGACATCAAAACTAAGAGACGATAATACTATGAAGAATTCTGTGCTTAATGATTAAGCTGAGTAGAGATGATCTGGTCCCAAATCTCCCCAAATCATGTACACTAAGTTTAATTGGAACTTTCTTTTCTCTCTCTCTCCTTTTTAATAAAGATAAGTCAATCCATTTAATATAAAATATTTATTAGGATAATTCTGACCCAAATACAGGTGAGGCACTTATTGATTATATACATGCATTCAAATCCGATCATTTGTTTCATATTATTATCATTTTGTAAATTGTAAGCATGCATTTGGTCATAAATATTAAACACATGCATTTAACTTCAAATGTAATATATACCATTCTCTTTTAAAATCCAGTATTAGTATTATTTTAAAACATGAATATATATATTTGCAAAGTTTCCTGCCCTTAGGCCTTTATTCCAAAAAACATCGGAGAGTACAATTTAAGCATGTTACATAAGATATCGTATAGCTACTTCACTGCTTGCATTATTAAGTCTATCTAAAAATAGAAAACTGGAAATGTAAAACCAGTAAACTCTTCAAAGAGAGTGGATATCGGTCAAGACTCAGGACCGTTATTACCGGTCCATAACTATTATATGTTAAATTTTTGAGTAAAGATTTTAATAGAGCAATTTTGACTTCATACATACAGCGCAGTACTAATTAGAGACTTTTGGGTTTCATGTCGAAGACAGATTGGTAAGTGAGTCAATGTAATTTTGAAGTTTCGATCAACACAATAAGACGAGTTAGGTCAGGTCCTGATAGGATCATGTTTGATTTGGATCATTTAAATTTGAATCGTGTAGTGTACCAATCATTTGATCAGATTCAGATCAATTCAGGTGGCTGGTCAAAGGCTGTCAACTTAGGTACACAGATCAATCGGATTCCGGTTGCTTCGGGTTATGAGTCGATTTGCTTCCACTCAAATTATTGTCAATTATATGGGTTAATATTAAGTTATGTGTAGTCAGATGGGAAAGCGGGTACCAGACTGGTACATACAACAATGTGATGAGGAATAGAATCAACCAAGTGGGCAAGGCAGATTACCAGGCGGTACAGTCTTCGGTACAACGACTGGTACCAGGACTGGTACAATGGTCCAGGAAGACATGCTAAACTGGAGCAACCATATTTAATTAGGCAACTGGTACTGTGACAGATACAGCAAAGCATTTGGTACCAGGACTGGTACACAAATGCATACAGTGCCGAATCGAACTCAAAAACAGTGATCAGTGAAGAAGAGAGTGAAGAGGGGGGAAGAAACTGGGCAACAATACTGGAACCACTTAGCTGCAATCTCTGAATTATTTTTGTTTTTGGATTTCTGTATCTTTCATTTCTGCATTTATTTTACTTCTATTCTGTTTTACTTTGCTGCTCAAATGTATTGACTACTGTTATCACTCTTGTAATCATGTTACAAAACTTTTGTAACTATCTTAATGAAATTAAATGTGGGCTTGACTCACACTTTTTCTCAAAAAAGTATTGAGTTGTGTAGTATCTCTGTTGCTCGGTTTGGTTTTAGTTGTTGTTATGTTTGTTAGAACTGTTATTTTTTATTGTTTCCTGGAGATTGTGTTGATGAACTGATAATTTGGATAACATTTTGTGTAGTATGCACTAGGACATAGTTTTTGCAGATTTTATACAGGTTTAGGTGATGCAGGTTTAGATGGAACAATTTAGATATTATAGTCCATTCTTCCACTCACAGTCTTATGATTTCAAATGGAAATCGGTGGATTTATCCACTACTATTTAAAGAAAAAAAATATTGAGTTATGTTTGAGGAAGAATCAAATTTGACTTAATTAGGTCAAGATCAGATAAAGGGTCGAATCATTTTTAAGTACGTACGCATTAGCTGTCCTGAACTCAAATAATTTATAGTTCAGAACTTCAGATTGTTTGTTAGATATTGATCAATTGCTCAAGTTCAAGTTGCGCGACTTCAAAGTTGTCTCAACTTCGGATCAATACAAAATTTAGATAACCAAAATTCTCAAAATTACAAAATGAGATCGGATTTTCACCCCTAATTAAGAGAATCTCTGTTCTGTGATGAAATTTTATCAACTATTTTGTGATTTTTAGGAAGGAACGCAAAGCATCATGGAAAAAATCAACCCATATTATAAATCCCCGGCGCATAAATCTTTCATGCATATAACTGTTCCCCGCAATAACTGAAATTCGCAGAAACAATATGCACATCACTGACTTATAATCTTGATGTTATATTGACATATTCATAATGTCTCCAGTCGTTCTAAATCTCTGCACAGAAGATTTGTTGCATAATTACTTATGTTCCTTCAATTTGAAGCCAACGAGATTATAGCTAAGTGGTCCATTTAGGGGAACCAAACATGCTTTTAAACATTCCAATTATTGTGGAATCAGATGCAGTAGGCCAACTGTGCACGACTTCTGAGAAGTTCTTGAGCATCGAGTCTTCAGCTAGGCGCATAAGGTACTGTAACTCACTCACTTAAGCAGTCCGATTATTCTTTGTTTAAAGTTGTTAAGCTTTAATTATTCGTTAATTATCTAAAACCGCTTTATCTTCTTAATTTAACATTATTTAAATAATACCTCTACATATTGATATACAACAAGAACTAATAATATAGGCTAACATCATTTAGATTAATTCACACAAATTAACAACAAATATGCGCTTAATAATAATTATAGTTGTCATAAAGTTGGCCAACAATTATAAAAAAAAAAAAAATACTTTCATGAAAGAAAAACAGGAGATCATCCACTAATTAACAGCTAGGTTGTAATGCAAGCAAGAAGCAAACTCATGGACCAATTACTAGGTTTGGTAATATGTTTACACACTGATATATATAGTTTACACCTATATATATAATATATATAGCATACACACTGAAATCTCCACGCAAGAAAATAAATATCATTCTTTATTTATTTAGAGGAAGACATGGATGATGGATCAAAGTACGCTTGCCGGGTCAAGAAGTACCATACCAGTACGGCCAGATCTCAGGATTCACAATATATTAAACCTACAAACTAGAAAGATTGCCTGGTCACTAATACCGTCGGTTTTTTGTTTGACCTGCCTTTGCCTTTGCCTCTTCTTCTTCTTCTTCTTCTTCATCATCATCATCGTCATCTTCTTTTTCTTCTTCTTCTTCTTCATCTTTTCGCATATGACCGTTTCTCTGGGCACCTATCCTGGGATTTGGCTGCGGCACTAGAGCAGTCGACACAGTGTTATTTGCGACCTGAGGCGCCCAAGGCCTTGGATGAACTGCTGCTTTCAAGTCCTTCTCTCCATTAGAAACCATAGAAGTCTTTGGATTCTCGGCTTTAGGCTTTGTAACATGGTTTATATTTCCGTTGTACGCCAAAGGATCCTGCTTTGCCGGGTATGTGTCAATATCATTACCGGACTGCTCAGAACGAGGCTTTGAAGGAGACTCACCCCGTGCGGGATGTTCAGTACCATTAATGGGCAGCTTTCCAGCTGGAGGCGAGCTGGTATGATGATCCCCATCTTCTTCTTTGTGGCGCCAGAGAAACTCCAGACACATGGTTTAACTATACCCTCCTCTCTCCCTCTGTATCCGTATAGCTAGGTATATATTTGAGAATAGAAGGAACAAAGTATATTTCTTGGCTATCTGTGATTATCTTCGCTCTCACTCTCTTGCTCTTTCCTTTATGGAAGTTAAAGCGGGGGACTCCGCGTAAGCATGGTTAAAAAAAAAAAAAATAGAGAATCACAGTGCTTGTATCTATCATATTGTACTGCATGTACAGTTTGATAGTACTGCCCCCAATATAATGCTATATAATATTGAAATTATAGGGTTGAACCCTAGCTTATCAAGTTAACTTCGAAAAATCTATCGGAATAAATTTAAATAGCAAATTTATAAATTTAAACTTAAATTGATTTACTCACGAGTGATATATTTAGATATCAAATTTTAAACAATTTGAACCTAATTTAGCATCAAGCTAAACTGTAAAAAAAATAGGTTTATAATTTAGTAAGTTCATTTTTTTATCGTTTCTTGACTGCTTGACTTAACACTAAATTAATTTTAAAATTTATAAATTTGACATATAAACTTATCGGTCATCACTTGTAAAGTACATTAGTTTCAACAGTTTAAATTTGTCATTTAAAATCAATCCGACGAATTTAAAATTAAGCTCACTAAGAAACTTGGTGAACTTAAAGAACCTCATAATTATATTGCTCATTGAAACTAATATATTTTCTGTTAATCATTCATGTCCTGGACCTACTTAATTGGAAGCGTTATTTTGAGAGAATCGTTGCTAAGCTAATATATAGTCAGATATATATTTACAGAATATGTACAACAACTTATGTGTAGCTGTGTTGATCAATTAGAAATTCTCGTGCTAGGCTCTTATACATATTTTACCAGTTAGAAAGTAATTTTATCTAGGTCTGTCTGCATAAATTTTTAATACACCAACTAAAAATGTGTGGAGTGATTGGAAGAAGTATGGATTCTGTACAATAAGTTGCCAAATCAAATTAATCAAGCTGTATATGTTTGTAAAGTGATTGGAAGTAATTTTTGTTAAGATTGTATTTTTATAAAAAAAAAAATTTCATAATTGATATGTTTTAAAAATTAAAATTTATTGGAATTTGTTTAGTGTAAATACATTTCTATTAAATATGAAATATATACACATTGCAATTAGTTCATGATTCACACTTTATATTTTTTTAATACATTTGTTGTGTATGATATGAAGTTCATATTTTTCTTATATAAATTATGTATCAAGTCTATAAATATTTTATCAGCTATTGAGAAAATTAAAAGTTGCGCTATTTTGAGAGCTTTAATCTACAATATTGAACGCTCAAGAACTTTTATTTGTTCTTATAGCAGATTCCCCCCTAATTAAAATTCTTTATATATAATTTTTTTTTGTCAAGATAAAAAAAAAATGGACATCTCATTTAAGAAAAAGGTGATGATAATTGTATTTATTATTTGATACATAGTTAGGTTTAAAGTCAATTTCAATTTTTATATGTTGCAGACTTGCCGTATTTTTATTTCTAATTTTTCATTTTAGCTAAAAGATGAAGAGACAAAAATTTATATTTTTTGCAAATTTTTTATTATTTTTTAGATAGGTACAAAATCATTGTTTTTGGATGGTGAAATATAAAATTTGGTCCGTACACATAAGTTGTACATATTCGTACACATATCATATTAATACTAAATTTTATATTTTTGGTCTCTAAGCACATTTTAATACGGATAAGAACAGTTCGAATTCACTATTTAAATTTTAAAAACAGAGATAGAGATGCTAGATATGATTGGTTCACAAAATTAATAGTTTATTTTAATTAACCCTACTCAAAGGTGAAATACATTATGATTTATTTGTTATGTAATTGTAGAGCACGGAATTACATGCCAAACTACAACATTCTTTCTTGCTGGGCCATCATTTGTGTCTCTGGATTACGTTCTCGATTGCACAGCAGCCCAACTAGGTTCTGATTCATTTGGATGGATTCTTATTTGAGGTTATGGTACCCAGCACTGCACATGGTTTATATTATGAATTAATAACTTTATTTTCAATACTTAAATAATTGACATGAATGAACATGATCTTCATATAAAATATACTTTCATACTGAATTATACATTTTTCAGAATTTTTTACTATCTTTTTAAAATGTATAGAAAATCACACTATTTTTGGATAATCACACTAAAATTATAGAAAGAAAATTGTAAAAAGAATGTAAAATTTAATTTACAAATATATTTTTTCATAAAGATTATGTTGAATAGTTCAGATCAATTATTTAAATTTTGAAAGTAGAGATATTAATCTATAGTATAACTTCACTCTTCTTATTTTTTTTTTCTTTTTTTAAGGGAGCAGTGAATTTCGGAAGCAAATCTGCTGCAATTCTAAAGGATCGCAGAGTCCTGCGATTCCAATCTCAACCATTCATTTATTGAAATGCAGCAATCTCAAAAGAAATTAGTTTTTGTATACAAATCTCAAAACATATGAACGGTTGTGATTGGAATCGCAGAAAATCTGCGATCCTTTGGAACTGCAAGAGATTTATTTCCATGAATTTCATATTACATTCCATTTTACGGGGATAGTCACAACGGGAATAATCCTGCTGTTAATTCTTGGGAATAACGAGAATCTGCTATTTCGATTCAACTGGTCAAACTTTTTCATATGCAAATCTCAATAAAATAATTTTTTCATGCACAAATTTCAATGAAGATCAGCCGTTGAGAATAGAACAATAGGTTCATGTCATTCTCAATAAATAACAACATATTTATTTCTCAGACGGACAGCCCTCGAGGATTACGAATTCGCATCCTCTGAGATATCTCAAACTTTGCGTGACTTTTTGGAATATCTCAATCGTTTAAATACGTTCTGCACAAATCTCAAAGCTCAAATAATACCACCCCACTACGTTCCCCGAATAGACACCGGACACGTTGGTCACACAAAAATTGAGATATCTCAGAGGATACGCACTCGAGGATTACATAGGGATTCATTCATCGCATTCCTGAATTGGCTAGGGATCATATTTTAATTTGGGATAGAGCACACATGACATGACAGTATGACACACCTCTCGGATGGATTCGCTGCCCTGGGCAAAGAACCTTTTTCCATTTTGGCATTACTGTAGTAACTTCCATATTTGGTATCACACTTATTTCCATACAGTCATATAGGCCATTACATTGTACAGCAGTACAGGGGACTCGATCAATCTCAGATTTAATTGATTCCTCACTCTCTCTGACCGCAGTGGGAATACTTCACTGTCCATATATACACGCAAGGGCAAACTGGAGCTGCTGCCTCTTATCTTCGTGGAACAGCCAGCCCCTATCCGAGCCACGCCATTCCAGTAAAATCATAGACAATTTTAGCCGGCATTTTTTTACATAACTAAAAAATAAATTAAAATAATATTAATAATCTATTTTAAAATTTTTTTTTATCCATAACCAAACCACCCAAACGTGGGGCGGTCTACTGTGCAGACCAAACTGCCCCCCGTGGGGCGGTCTACTATGAAATTTTTTTTGTATTTTGTGTATAAAATGATTATTTTGTCTCTCCTAAGTCACAATAATCCACTCACTTTTCTTCCAAACTGACTTCTGCTCTCAAACAGTACTGCGAGGCAATTTTTTAGGCGATTTTGAGGCGATTGCGATTAACAGTGATCGAGGTATATTTTTTTAAAATTAATTTTTAGAAACATGTCGGAAATTTCAAAAATAAACAAAAAATATTAGAAATTGTTTGATCCATCCTCCAATTTGAAACATTATTATTTTATATGTTGTTTATGATGTTTGTTTTTTTAGGTGAAAACGATGAGCAAAAACACACCAAATCAATCGTCCGTGGTGGAAAACTAAAATCTAAGTCCTGGGGCTGTAATTGTACTGGAAATGACTGTATCTGTAAAAAAGATTTAGCATACCGTAGGTCAATCCCAGTCAACGACGATGATGATTTTGAGGAAAGCCTTTACAAAAAACCAAACCTGTTACCTACAAAGAAAAATACTGGTAAGACGATCTCTTCGTCTACTACGACTCGTATCGGCGATATCAAAAGAAAGAAAAATGCTGGTAAGATTGTCTCTTCGTCTGCTGCGACTGAACCAGACTCAGACGATGATTTTGTTCCTTGTACCTTCGGTACTCGTTCTTAGAAGTAGTATTATTGGAAGGTCTGTAATAATTATTTAGTAATTCTAATGTATCAATGTGTAATAATTATCAGGTTTTGTAATCGGATCGAATAGTTAAAATTCATCTAAGGAAAATGGTTCACAACATAAGTTAATTGAATAAGTTACAAATATAAATACAATATTTGTTGAATTAACTCTTCCTGCGTCCGAGCAGATCAAGTCTACTTCTTAGGCTTCTTGGAAGTGGATGACGGCGCGACACCAGCAGTTGTAGAGCCCTGACTACTCCCTGAGTGGCTTCCCTGACTGGGTGGCCTGCTTCCAGAAGGTCCCGCATCGGCAACCACTCTAGCATTCTCTCTTTCGTTGGCTTCGATTATTGCCTCTATAATGCATTTCATTGAACATTTAGTATCAATATTTAAATTTAATTTCAAATAATTTTTAAGTTGTGTACGATCATCTACATACCTCTAATCTGTCTGTCAGTAGTCGAACGGTGGGCCTCATGTCCATATGCATTACGCATCACTTGTGTTTCCTTCTCCCCTTTCTGATCCATTCCTTATCGGGAACCACCGTAGACCCAAGGTAGTATGGCCACTGGTACTGGTTGGGATAGCTGTGAAATGATGCTCCCCAGGTGTTCAGAAGGCAATCGGTACGGTAATAGTTGTCAACAAATACGTCTTTAAGGAAATTTCGTTTTTGACAAACCGCCATAACATGAGAACACAGAATGCGAACTAATTGGAGGCCTTGGCACTCGCACGTTACTTGATTGTTCGCGCCAAAAACGACTCTGTACTTGCATGCGCGTTCATGAGTTTGTATAATGTCATTTTGTCCCACCACCGGTGGAATGATCTCACTTGGAACCTGTACTTCATATTCCGTACCTGTGCTGCCATATGCTACAACGTGCATGACAGAACCTTTTTCTCTGTGTTTTCTTAAGATCTCCTCCACCCTATCTGAGAATACTTGGTCCTTACTTGCTAATACATTGGCTTTAGCATGCCTCTCAACAAACCAAGTATTTAACTTGTAGAATGTCTCCTCCACCAGTGAAACCACGGGTAACATACGGCTCTGTTTGAAGACACTGTTTAATGATTCTGACCCATTACTGGTCATAATTTCCCATCTCCAACCACTATCACATGATTGAAATATCTTCTCATATGCTGACGGCTCCATCGGATCGCGCGGACGTCTCTTGCCCGCCTTCGCTAAGTAGGCATTTGCCTCTGGAAATGTCTACAAAAAATAGAAATATACCTCAGTGATACAATACTCTTGCAAATGTACCTTTGGAAATGTCTAAAAAAAATACATACATACTCTGGCAAAATCTCTGAACATCTCTTCCATCCGTCGTGGTTTTTTCCTCTTGCAGCCAATTTTGAACCTGTCAGCAACCCATTTTCCGCCGCCGGTATTCTTGCACAGGTTCTCTAAAATGTGTTGAATGCAGTACCTGTGCACACTCTCCCGTATTTGTGTTCCACCCATAGTTGAGGCTATTAAATACATGCTTGATGCCCTTGTGCTGGTCTGATATCACGCAGACGAACCTGTTTCCTATCACCTCTCTTCTCATAAAGGACATGAAAAAACCCCAATTTGGACCATCCTTCTGTTGAACAATGGCAAACGCTATGGACAACAGCTGGTTTTCAGCATCATATGCACATGCTATAAACAGAGCCCCACCATACCGGCCGGACATGAAGCATGCATCGATGCTAATCACAGGTCTAACATATTGAAAGGCTTCAATACATGGACCGAAAGCCCATGCTATGCCCTTGAATTGTACCTCACCGGGTGTACCGGTTGGTACATCCTTACCAGGTGCTTGTCTCCTCATCCCGTGATCGGAAATCTGTCTTCAATTGGAGGAGGCATAATCTCCTCATTGTCGCCCTCTGATAATCTGTCTGAACCCCAATCCCCATCCCAATCATCACCAGTATCAATTTCCTTTGTCGGTATCTCATCAATACCGTCAAAATCAATGCCTATATCATTTCGATCGACTGTGGACTGTCTTCTACGTTCAGGGGGCTGTAGTTCGGTAAGGGATCAGGTACTGATTGGTATCCAACCCGACCAACACATGACCGTCTTCTAGTTTCAGCGCGGGGTGCAACACTGCACTCAGGTACTTGTAAATACCTATCTCGTCTCACAGGTTCACGAGGGGGTGAGGTCACATCCTGGTTGTGATCATAATCCTGGTTATTATGGGTAGAAGGTCCAGCCACAGTATCCAAGTTATTCTGGGTAGAAGGTCCTATCCAGGCACCAACTGGTTGAATCGAAATTTTTTTGCAAAATAGGTCCATTACCGGAATTAAATTGGACTCAAAAAACCCGTACATAGCTGTCCATATATCCTGCTCTGCTATAGGATATTTTACATAGTAAGGTTTGGCACCGGGCGGTTGGTTGTTAATTTAGGTACTGATTTCTACGGTAAATTGGACACGGTCCCAACCGGTTTGTTGCAATATTGCTTCCTTTACTTCATAAATTGAAGTATTGGCATTCACCTGGAAGCCGTAAGTCGCATCTTTTGAGTATTGGCATCTGAACTCCACTTTCGTAATTTTTCCACCCATGTACAATGCAATGAACATTTTTGAGCCTTTTCTGACATTACAAAAGAAATTCGTCGTTCAATATTAGTTTTTTGTTTATTTATGAAATTTCTAACATTTTAAAAAAAATTAAAAAAAAAAACCTCGGTCACTGTTGAGCGCACTGTTGATCGCAATCGACTCAGAATCGCCTAAAAATCGCCTCTGAGCACTGTTTGAGAGCAGAAGTCAGTTTGGAAGAAGAGTGAGTGGATTATTGTGACTTAGGAGAGACAAAATGATCATTTTATACACAAAATACAAAAAAAAAAAATAGTAGACCGCCCCACGGGGGGGCAGTTTGGTCTGCACTGTAGACCGCCCCACGTTTGGGCGGTTTGGTTATGGGTAAAAAAAGTTTTAAAAATAGGTTGTTAATATTATTTTAATTTATTTTTTGGTTATGTAAAAAAATGCCAGCAATTTTAGAGAAAGATGAATGTCTAATCTTTCAAATTTCAAATTAAAGCATATGAATATGATTAGGTACTACATAGCATAGTAACAAATCAATTATTCAGGTTCGATTCGGCAAGATAAAAAATTCGTAATTTGAGAATAATTCGGGAATGATTCGGTATTATTCGAATCAGAGATCTTAGTTCTATAAAGGAGAAAAAACAAAAAACTGACCAAAAAATAAAATTATGAGAAAATTCGGAAAAAAATTCGTAAAATTCGTGAATTATTCCGGAATTATTCGGTCAAAGTTCGGTCAACTGAATAATTCGGCGTTCGGTTTGGCATCACCAAAAAATCGAATAATTCACAAATTATTCGCGAATCTTGTCACTATGCTAGATAACATATAAAAAAATTGTTTCAAAAAAAAATTAGCCCAAATAAATACAATGTTATGTTATTATGATTTTAGAATTAGATTGATTAAATCTTCCATTATGAATTTGTTTTCTAAATTTCTTCTATACCTGTCAAAAACTTTAAAATTACATAAAATCTCTTTATATATACATGTATTATATAGAGATATTGACACGTGCTGCAGCCCTGACCATATGATATCAGTCAAATGTTTGTAGTCAAAAGTCAAAACTTGAGGGGACAAGAAGGTGCCGAGTGTCAGCTCGGAGAAAATTGAAGTGTCCAATTCCTTTTATCGCCCCCATGCACATGAAACCTACTGGTCTCCGTTTGATTGGCTGTTCTATTATCCTATAAACGTGTCGCACTTGGGTGGAGACACTTCTCCTCGCACCGCATGCCACCGAGTTTCTCTCTCCTCCTCGCACACTCATTTGCAACTTTTGATTTTCTGTGACTATAAGTATAATTAAACATGTGACTGTCCAACTGGCCTCGGATCTTTGTACGTAAATTACACTGTAAGAAATGAGCAGTATCAACTATCTGCGAGAATATACTGACAAAAAAGTATTTTTTTTTATAAACAACATGAGTATCCGTGAAAGTATACTGACAATAATACTGTCCTTGTAATTACCACAATAGAACTATTTTTTGTTCTTTTCTACCTAAAATATATTAGATTGATTGAATTTTAGTTATATATTTTATCCTGAAACTGATCATAAACTAGATTAATTTAAAAAATGTTTTCAAATAGATATAATTTACATTACCAACTAATTAAGTGTGTAATTTTTTTACAATAATTTACTTTACAAAAAAGAATTGTATAATTAATTTGTCCTATTTATTTCATATTTCTTATATCTGATAAAACTTAATTACAAACATAATATATTAATGGGAAAATTGTTTTTATGCCACTCTAAAACATTGAAATTATGGAATTGCCACTCCAAAACATGAAATTATGAAATTGCCACTCTAAAATCACTAAGTTCATCAAATTGCCACAAATATACATTTTATATACAAATTTGATTAAAATTATACTAAAATCTGTTGTATTAAACCAGTATTTTCAAAATTCCAAAAATTCCCCCCTCCAATTAAACAGAGAAAATAAATATCAAACCCTCCAATTTATCCTTCTTCGCCAACCTGCGTCAAACCATTCTCCGTTGAGAAGCCCTGAACCCGTCCTTCTTCGCTAACTATCAAACTCTTCGCTGAACCCCTCCTCCGCCGGAAATTGCTCCACCAAACCGCTGCCTCTTCGCCCCCCTCCTCCGCCGGAAATTTCCAATCTATAGGTGATTGTGGAGAAGGCTGAGAGGAGCGATATCCCTGACATTGACAAGAAAAAGTGAGCATTTCTTTTGTAGACATCTTAATGCTAACACTTAAACTAACGATATTAGCAATGGTACTAATAACCATAATTATTTTGTTGTTCAGATATCTTGTACCAGCTGATCTGACTGTGGGCCAGTTTGTGTATGTGGTACGCAAGAGAATTAAGCTTAGTGCTGAAAAGGCTATTTTCATCTTTGTCAAGAACACACTTCCACCTACTGGTAAGTCCAATTGCATCGAGTTAATTTTCAAATGTTATTTTCTAGGCCCAAAGTAAGCTGTGAAGTGTGAAATAATAAAATGGACTCACATGAAACTAATATATTTCTATGGATAACTGTAGCTGCCATGATGTCGGCGATTTATGAAGAGAACAAGGATGAAGATGGGTTTCTCTACATGACCTACAGTGGAGAGAACACTTTTGGGTTTTTCTGAGAAGTGAAATCTGGAAAAGCCAGTTTGTAAATAAGACTCGTTTTATTTCACATGATAACCCTGTAGTGCTGCTCTGTGTTCATATGATTTTAGTACATATTTTATAGTCCTATGGAATTATTATCTCCTCAAGTGCAAATCTGTGCTGTATCCCAAAGGCTTAATTGTAATTTACTGTCCTGTAGGTTAATGTTATGTTCATTTTCTATGTTGGCTCAGAAATATGCTTTTGCATTTTAAATTGGACAACAAATAAGTATATCTTTGTTTATATGTTGAAAAAATTTGTGTTGGCATGAGTGCCAGTTACTGAACTATCTCTGACATTAATTGTTCACTAAGATAATGATACACTAGCATCAATTTTGGTTCCTACTAAGATAATTACTTCACTGTGTTTATTAGCATCAATATTGCATCATATCAGGCACAAATTAATTTCAACAATAAGCTACCTAAGCTACCTAAACTCACAAATTAATTGCATCAATATTGCATCAATCACAACAATAAGCTTCCTAAGCTCACAAATTAATTTCAACACAAAAGACAATACTACAAACGGCAAAAAGGTATGTAGTTCATTTAAGCATGAAAGAAACTGTCAACTAAGATATTTGGCAAAAGACAAAAGGTATGTAGTACATTTGACTGAAAAGAATACTAACTCTAATTTAAGATATTAGTTCATTTAAGCATGAAAGAAACCAAAAAAAAACAACAATAGGCAGTTTACAATAGCATGAAAGAAACCTAAAAAAAAAACCAGCACTCTCAACCCTCTGTGTCCATCCGAGTCTTTGTAGTTCTCTTCCTGCACATAAGAAAAATAAACATTAATTTGCATATGCATGAAGCCCAAGAAAAACAAACATTAATTCTCACATTTTGTTTGCATTCCAGTATATAACAAGAACAAGAAACATACAATGCATCCCTAGCTACTACAATCAAAGTGAACCCAGTTAATTTCTACTGAATTCTCATATTTTCTTTGCCTTAACTAGCACAACTGCACAGAGGAGGTTTGGGATTTTTCATTTTTTGTATCAGAAGTAATTTTTGCATTCTGATCTCATTTTTGTGCAATTTCAAAGTGAACCCAGTTAATTCTAACAGCTGAAAATCTACAACTCATACATATATTATACCTTTAAAGCTTTCTATATTACAATTTCATATATAGTTGAGGTCATCTTTCTCCTCTTATCTATCTCATGGAAAATTGGAACAGAAAGTATCCCATTCCTATTTATGTTTCGTGCTACTTCATATGTTAAGACAGATCACTGATTTTGGTCAAGTTGTACAATTTCTATTGTTTATAAACAAGGATTACATTGTACAATACATTGTGGATTAAACCAAGAAATACTGACAGTCAAAGTAGCACAAACCTCATAAAAATAAACCAAGAATACTGACCACAGATGAGAAATTGAGCATATAAACCACTTTCTTAAGTACCACAAACCTCATAAAAATGATTGAACACCTCCATCAGTCAAAGCAGCATATCGGTACAGGAGGGGGCGGAAGACAGGAGGTTCGGCGGAAGAGGGGGGCGGAGAGGCAGCGGTTTGGCGAAGCAATTTCCGGCGGAGGAGGGGTTCAGGCGTTCAGCAAAGAGTTTGATAGTTAGAACTCGTCCTTCTCAGCGGAGAGAATGGTTTGGCATAGGTTGGAGAAGAAGATAAATTGGAGGGTTTGATACTTATTTTCTCTGTTGAATTGGGGGGGGGGTATTTCTGGAATTTTGAAAATACAGGTTTTATACAACATATTTTAGTATAATTTTAATCAAATTTGTATATAAAATGTATATTTTTGGCAATTTGATGAATTTAGTGATTTTAGAGTGGCAATTTCATAATTTCAATGTTTTAGAGTGGCATAAAAAAAAATTTCCCTATATTAATCACCATCTGCATTCCTCTCTTTTAATTCTAATTTGGATTAATAAGATTTTTTTTATTGGATCGGAGCTATTCTTACGAACTTTTAATCCTACGATCTAATAGATATAACAAAATTCCAAATTTCTCATTTTTATGATCTTATAATTCAATTAAATTTACACCTATTATATTCTAATCAACCATTCTGACATGAAATACCATGCAATATGAGTAATATTTTGATCTTTTAGACATGATTTTCTGTTATGTATTATTTATTTATAGTTTCGTATTGCATTTTATTATTTGATATAATAAAGTTATTTTTAAATAGATAATACAGTTTTACAATTCACAGTATAATCAAGCTTCAATAACTAAAAATCTAAAACTGCATAAATGAGAAAAAAAAAGAAAAAGATTGCATTAATGGGGAATAGCAGAATAGTCAAGTACCTAGCATGTAATTCCAGACTGCTAATTTAATACTAATCCAAATATTTTGTTGGAATAATGAAATAGAATTCCAGAGAAATATTGCAATAACTAGAAGACGTGTCTAAACACCAAATAAGAAATTAGTGCTATTATATATGAACCATCCAATCATATACGTGACATGTCATAGTATAGTTTCTCTGTTAGTGACTCTTAGATACATCTTCCTCTGCACGCCTCAGAGAATCTGATTCAAATTAAATATATATACCCAGGATATGCTCACCGCGGACAAATTAACTTACAGAATATATCAACTTAAATGTCGACATTTATGTTCTTTGTTAGACTTTATGTTGGGTCAATGCATATGTTTGTAAAATGTAATTATAAGAGAAGGGATTCAATTACATCATAAAATGAATGGTGACACGTGTTGATACTATATATTTTTAGTTAATTAATCCGAAAAATCATATTAAAATATACTTAATATCAAGTGAATCCCTCTTCTTATAAAGCCAACGCTACTGTTTCTAACATAGAGAATCCATGGCACCGAGTCATCAGTGACTTGCTGCGCTTTCTCAGTATATTACAAATTTCGACATGCATGGTTGCAACGTACAAAAATATATATGTATTGCCAAGTTTTGCGTGTGGCCCGTGAAGCCGTGATAGATCGGACACCGCTGTCCTTTTTGTTTCTTTTCCCTGCTTATCTCTCAGCAAATTTAATAAATTAATAAAAGATCGATAGTTGTATTTATTTCAAATAGAAATAAACGATCGATAATGATAGCCTATGTTATTGTATATTTATTTGGTATTTTTAAATATTATTAAAGTTAGAAATTTAAATTATAGACTAGTTTATTTTATTTTAAGTACTACGTATATTAAATTAGAACCAATTTGAAATATATTTACTTCTATGTTAAATAATTTAAACTTTTTAACAGTAATGTTATAATGAATTTATTATGAAACTTAAATTTTCTACACTATTGTGAAAATAAGTGAGAACACATTTAGAATTTTATTATTTTTAATTATAAACAATATTTTTTTTCAAAGATATCAAATAAATGTATCATAAAAATTGAATGATCCTAAATCATTCATTAGAAGAACTAAATAAATTACACTGCAACTCTAACAAACAAAAATCAAATAGATTTGAGGATCTTAGTAATTTTCCTTTTTTCATCTCCCTATATATATCGTATTTAATTTTGTCCATATTTTTCTAATGTTTTTTTTTTTTTTTTTATATATAACAATAATTTTGGCTCTTAATTAATGATCAAAACAATCACGATAATATAGGGATCCGTCGTCACAATATTATTAAGTTCGTTTAGCTAGATTGATTTCAATAGAGACCTGTTGTATGTGCAAACTTTGTACAAATATACCGAAAATTTGAACCTACCAAAACACTTTTTAAATTTTGTTTGCATATGTGAACAGTGTTGTGCAAGTTAAAGGGTTTGGTGAGCACCGCTTCAAAAATCTGTCAAATTAATTTCAAATGGAGAATTCAAACTATTGAAATCCATCTACTTCACTAATGATGAATGTATATGAAATTTTTAATTTTTTTTAGTTCATTTAGTACAAAATCAAGCTATCAAGAAAATGATGGAAAATAACTTAAACAAAATTCATTTTTTTTACTACTTAACTTTGTACTAAATGAACTCGAAACTTGACAAATTTTGCATACACACATCACTCATGAAGTAGATGTTTAGATTTCTCGTTTGAAACCAATCCGAAATTATTTTGGAGTTATATTCACCAAATCCTCTTGGTGAGCACAACACACACTAGCTTTGCTCAATAAAACAAAACTATTGTGTGTTGTACTCATCAAGTTCAGAAATCTATCGAATTGACTTTAAACGACTAAATCCATCTGTTTCGCGAGTGATGAATGTACATGTAAAATTTTGAAATTTCATAATTTATTTAGTACAAAATCAAGCAGTAAAAATAATGATGATACATAAATGCATAAAAAAACATGCAAAATAATTCATATAAAAAATTTAGTATTTTACCGATTAATTTTGTACTAAACATTCGAAACTTAAATTTTTTTTTCATGCACACACATCAAGAGCGTAGATGAGTCGAAGCGATAACTACCTTACACCACGCTACTCTTATTAATTAGTACTCCATTGCTAGCCGGAAAAGAAAAAAAAGAATGTATGTATACTTGTATGCGATATTAAAAAATGTGCATAATTTTATGTTAGAAGAGATAGGGGCAGATTTGCATTGAGGTCGGGTAGCAACTATTTTTTTTATAGATTTTGAATTTTTATGGAAATTTATAGGTTTGGATTAACTTTTCACCCCTCTGGAATTTTATTTGTCTCCTTTGAAATTCTGATTTGTAATTTGAATTAAATTTAGAGTTAAAATTAGAATAAATTTCTTAAATTCTGATTAATAATTAGAATTATAAGTTAAAGCATTAAAAGTTAGGGGTTAGAGAGTTAGAAATCATAAATTAGAGCATTAATTTTTTTGGAAAACTTTCTTGTGTGCTCATACAAATTGACTTTTAAAATAGCCAATATCCCGAGTAGAAATAGGGTGTTTCTAAGTTCACCAAGCTCCTTTGTGAACTCAACTCTAAAATTTATCGGATTGACTTCAAATGATGAATTCAAACTGTTGAAATCCTTCTATCTTATGAGTAATGCGTTTACATGTGAAAATTTCATAATTTTAAATTAATTTTATAGAGTCAAGTAGTTAAAAGACGTCATAAAAATGAATGCATTAAAATTAATATATATAAATCTTCTAATTTAGACCACTTAATCATTTTATACTAAATCAATTCGAAACTTTAAAATTTTAACATGTAAACGTATCACTCATAAAGTAGAAAGATTTCAACGTGTGGATTCGTCGTTTGAAACCAAATTCAATAGAATTTAGAGTTTAATTAGTTCACAAAAAAAAATTTAGTAAACTTAAAAACACTCTAGTTCTACTCCCAATATCTCATTAAAACACTATAATATTCATAATCTCAAAAAAAAACTTAACATTCTTCTTTTATTCTCTTTTAATTATTCAATTATTTAAAAATATTTAATTGACCAATATCTTTTATTTTTAAATGAAGGTTTCCTTTATTTTCTCTCCTCCATATTTTATCCACCTCTCCTTCAACAGTCTTTACTGTGATTTCATTTTATTGGGTTCATCGTCAGTGTTAGGGGAGAGGAGGCTGTCCGATGCCCATCGGACTGAGTTGGGTTCGATGGCCATTTTCTATCGTCCGATCCACTTCAATATCTGTGCGTACGGATATTAAAGTTATACGCACAAATTTTGAAGTGAATCGGACGGTAGAAAATGGCCATCGAACCCAACTCACTCCGATGGGCATCGGACAGCCCCCTCTCCCCAGTGTTAGTAGTGTATTGTAGTGCAGCGAAATACTAGTCCGATCCTCAGTGAATTATAATTCAATCCGGCCTGACCTTTGACATTCATCATATCATCATATGCAATCATAAGAGGGCGAAATAATCATCATAGCTACCACGTGGGGCCTGTACCGTTGACATTTACGTACGTACCGCGACTATTAAACAAAATGGCCTTGGGAGTTTATAGAATTAATGATTTCTTAAAAAAAAAAAGTTCGAAGACGAACCCAAAATGAATCACTGTGAGGACTGGACTTTATCTTCTCTTGCTTTCTTAGTCCTTTTGTCTTATTTTTTTTTAGTAAAATAAGACAAAAGGGCTAAGAAAGCAAGAGAAGATAATTAAATTAATTTCTACTGCCACGGATAGAGAGATCCATATTTTTTTTTTTTTTGGAATTGATGTTATATTTAACTTGAGATACCGACTGTTGAAGGAGGAGAAATACAAGGAACAAGAAAACAATTAGAAGTAAAGGACATAGGGGTGTAAACGGAGCGGATTCGGAGCGGATAATGCTAATACCATATCCGCATTCGTTTTTTAACAAGCGGATACAGATACGGATAGTAAATGGATATCAAAATTGAAAACCATATCCGTCTTAAACGGATACGGAATGGATAATCCACAAATACGGATTCGAATACGAATATGGAGCGGATAATTGTCGGATGTTGAGTAATTCTACTAAATTTTATAATTTTAAATTACCTAATTTGATTACCTAAATTGACAAAAATTTAATAGTCTTTTTAAGTTTGCACAGTGATGATTATGCATAACTAATTGCTTATTAGTTCAGAGAACCAATCTATATCCTAATAGATTATATGATTTTTCTATCAAGATTTTTGGACTTAAACGAATATGTATGTTTTTTGAAAATTTCGCAAATGTGAAATGAATTGAAAGCTGCTGAAAGATTAAATTTCGGATCCGGATATATACGGATATCCGCTCCGTTTAGATCCTCACGAAATTATCCGTATCCGTATCCGCATTATTTTTCCATATACTAAAATTATCTGTATCCATATCCGCAAGTATCCGTATCCGTTTAATCCGGATACGGATAATAAGCGGATTCGGAGCGGATTATCCACGGATAATCCGTATCCGTTTGCACCCCTAAAAGAACATCTTCATTTAAAATTTAAGGACATATAGGTTAATTTAATTTTTAAAATAATTAAATAATTACAAGGAACTAGAAGAAATAATGTTACATTTTTATGGATATTTTGGATATTATGGTATTTTGATGAGAATATTGGCTATTTTAAAAGTTTGTAGAGACACACTAGAATTTTTTTTTTTATTATTAGTATCGAATTAGCTAATGAATTTGACCCGATTTACTATTTTTTTTGTCTTTCTGACGAAAATTCTGAAACCGTCTCTAAAGACAGATATTATAAAAATTAAAATCATCGAGGAAATTTGTTATTGCATTTTTATTATGAAATTATTCCAGCCGTAATATTATACTTGTAATCGGATATAATTATTTTAATGGGCCGGATGAAGGATATTGTACGAACAACAGTTTTTGTTATTACCCTGTTTTGATATTTGCAATATATTTGATGGTGATTTTCAAGAGCATTGTAGTCTGATCTCAAAAAAATTATTTTAAATATATATATTTTTTTGTTGTTGAGAAAAGTGGAAAAAGACCCACCGGTTTTCATTAACCATAGAAAACCATTACACTGTTTCATACAAACCGGTACCACCTTTGGGTACCTTATCAACAAACACCAAAAAAACGCTGTATAAAATGATATTAGTAAAATACCAATACTGCTGCTAATTCCATGAACCTAAACAGGAACATCAACGGGAGTTTTTTTTTATAAAACATAATTAAAATAAATAAATTTAACGAAACGCAGGATTAGGAGAAGTTTTAGAAAAACCATAAAAACCGGTTTGGCAAACCGGTTTCATGCATGGGACCGGGCTCCCAATCCGGTTTTGACCCATTTTTGACCGGCTCCATGCTTTGGCTGTGTGGCGAACGGTGTGGCACCTCTGAACCGGATTGAGATCCCGGTTTGGCCTTTTTTCTGCTTTTTTCTGTCGGTGGAGAGTATTATATGAGAGAGTTCCGAGAGTTCATTCATTCAGAGTTCTGAGAGTTCCGAGAATTCATCTTAATTTGTTCATCTTAATTGAGAGTATTATATGGCCATGCCATCTTAATTTTTTTTTTAATTTTGAGAGTTAGTTGTGATTTACAGATCAACCTCTACATTATATTTTTCGTATTCGTCTGAAGATTGTAGTAAGTTTTTTTTTTTCAATTCTGATTTTTTTTAGGATGTCAAATTCAGAATGATATTTAGATTGATTGTGAAATTTTTTTCAGGAAATGTCTCAAGTATTAATAAATGTATACTATCATCGTGAAATTTTAGACGCACCGACCTGTACTTTTCCAATTTTTGACACAACCAGTCTTGATGAGCTAAGAAGACACGTATGTGGTGGTATTCATTTGCTCCCTAGCCAGTTCGATCTCACAATTAGGGTGCGTTTGAACACGGTGCCACCTGGCTCAGTAGAAAAATACCAATTGTTTAACATAGACCACGAAATGGTATGGCAGATGGTGCATCAACACGCCACTTTGGTATTGAATTTTAAACTTCTTGAATTAGTTGTTGAGTCAGAACCGGTTGTTAGTCAGAACAATTATGACCCATATCCGGGTAGTGAACCCGGAAGTAGTAGAGACAGACCGGTGTTTGAATCTCCTATATATTGTGATGGCCCCTCTAAAATGCCAGTATCAGATGATTTGCCTAATTATTTTGACCAGCTAAACAATGATACTGACTCAGACTCAAACTCTGATCCTGATGGCCAGATTGTCGGAGAAGAGGACATGGCTGAAATTGAGGATGAGATTAGGGTTGAAGAGGTAATAAAGGAGTGGCAATCGTCTATTCCCTTTATTAATCGGGATTTGCAGCATCCTTGTTTGGCATTTAATGATGATGTGCCGATGCCGTACAAAGATGAAGCATTTTTTGGTCATGCACCCAGAATCGACGGTTTATTTTCAGTGGGACAGATGTTCGAGTCCAAAGCCGAACTTAAATCCAAGCTGGGTGGATTTTCCATGGATAATAACATACAAATAAAACAAACTCACTCGAATCGTACTGGCTATGTTGTTATATGTAAAGCAGAGGGGGTGTCCATGGAGGTTATACGCAAAAACTACTAAAACTGGAAAGTGGACAATTGCAACAAACCCATACCAGCACAATTGTTTCAGTATTGCTTGTACAGCAGATAGTAGTCAGATGACTGCTACGAAGATTGCATAAATAATCAAACCTAGTCTAGAGAGGGATCTGGCGATGTCAATAAAAGCATGTTACAATTCAGTTAGACAAAAGTACCCAATGGTTGAGTCTTCATACAACAAAATTTGGAGAGGACGGGAGTTAGCTATGGCTAAATTAGTTGGTTCTTGGAAAAAAGCATACGAAATGCTACCTTATTTGCTTGGTGCAATCCAGAGGTCTAACCCAGGCACAAAATACAGAATTGAGCATGAACCATCTACACGTATGGGTGTCCATATTTTCACCCGCGTGGCATGGGCTTTCGGTCCATGCATTCAAGCATGGCCATATCTCAGACCAGTTATAAGTGTAGATGCAGGACATTTATCCGGCCGGTACAAAGGGAAACTATTCATGGCATTTGCTTATGATGCAGAACAACAAGTATTTCTCCTTGCATTTGGGATTGCAGATGAAGAGACTTCATCTAATTGGGGCTGGTTTATGCAATTTGTACGCAAAGATGTGGTGGGGCCTGGTCGGATTTGTGTTATATCAGACCAGCACGGGGCAATTCGTTCAGTGTTTTATCGACCAGATTTAGGGTGGTATGAGGAAAACGGTGAAGCAGTGCATCGTTTATGTACTCAACATATTGCGGCAAATGTTTACAAGCTGTGCAAGGACAGAAGGTTGAAAGATATTTTTGTTAAATTTGTGGGTAAGATGAAACCATGGAGGTTTAATGAGGGTATGGAAATGATAAAAGATAGGAGTATTACTACTCATAAGTATGTAATGTGTTGTGATAAAAGGGTGCAAAATCTCAAAGAAGAATCTTTGCAACTCCATAAATGGGCACAATGTCATGACGGAGGCCTGAATAGGTGGGGTATTATGACTTCGAACGGGTCAGAATCATTGAACAGTGTATTTCGTGTCGTTCACCAACTCCCTGTATCAGCAATAGTGGATCGCACATATTACAAAGTTGTGGACTGGTTTGTGAAAAGACGCGAGGTTGCCGAACACTGGCTTCAAAACGGAATGGAATTATCATCAAAAGTATTATCTGTTTTGGAACATCGGATTAGAAAAGCGAAGGAGCACCGAGTGATACCTTTCGGACCCGACACTTATGAGGTCATAGATCACGACGGACTTGTTAAGACGGTATGTCATTTATTTTATTAAAATTCGTACAAAATTTATATATGATATTATTGTAATTATTTTGCTTTACTAATTGTAGGGAGTGAAGGGAGATATGAAATATGAAGTTAGATTTTTAGAGGGGGGGGAATACCTGTTTGTGAGTGTCAGAATATCGCGACTATATTTGAGCAGTTGCAGTCCGTAAGCCTTTTGCCCACGTGTCTTCACCATTGCAATTCCTTGCGCAATGTATTTTTTGATACGAAATTTCTACAATATAATTATATTTTAAAAGTTAATTTGTGTAATTTGTATAATAAAATATAATGATATATTACAAAGAAGAAATACTTACAATTCGAGCTTGAAATAGGGCATCTGATACATACCCCAGGTCTCCGACATCTCCTTCTGGTTCTAGCATTGACTGCCTCAGAATTGTTGCATTATTCTGATTCGGAAAGACAGACGGCATGCCATTATTAAAGAACCAGTGCATGTACTCGTCGTACCTGCAAATAAAATTGATCACGAATATCTTTAAGCCAAAAAGTATCTTTATTTGTACCTAGCATCGTCGTACGGTACATGCTCAAACATAATCACAGGTTGTGCCGTGTAATACACTTCAAGATAGTCGCTCCAGTCAACAGAGTGTCCGTCATCGGACAAACCGTTCGCTCGCTGATAAAGCCGAAGTTCTTCAAGATCCTGAAAGGGTGGTGGAGGGCAAGGAGGAATGGGCTGAAATATGCCGAACTGCCGGAGAACTCTCTCAGGACAGTGAATCTCTACCTGCCAGAAATGGACGCACCACAACCTGCATGTAAAGCATGAGTAGTCTCTGATCCCACGCGAATGTATGCCGAGCTGGTAGTAATCGGTGTACAGCATCCAGTTGACAGCACTGGCTCTCAGACGCTCAAATTGATTCTGGAATTGTGATGTGCCTAAATTGTAAAAACATGGTGGTTTAATATTGAATGAACACTAAATTGAATTGAAAACAATATTTATTATTAAAATGTACCTCTCAGCGGATTACCCTCCCATTCATGCGGTTGAATCCATTTCGCTCCAAAAGCCATTCTTTCATTAGGATCACCTTGACCAAATGGCAAATTAATTTTGGGCCTCGGCCGTCCAATAGGAAACCGAGTCCAAGACCACATTTGGAGCAGTAGTAGCGGACCATTAATCGATACAGCTGATTTTCTACAAGCCCGGGACAACTCCCGATACAGGCAAGCAAGCACGGCACCTCCCCAATTGTAGTCTACAGATCGAGGTCCCAAATTTTCTAAGAACTGTAAATACATTATCGGGACACCGCTTGCCCATGAATAAGGAAACATTATAGACCCGAACAACTCCATGCAATATGCACGTGTGTACTGATCGATTGTCTGCTGGTCACTGGCCGGTGTCATCTTCTCAACAAATCTGTCCTTTAACCATTTTAGACGCATGTAATATTTTGACTTTGTCTCACCGTCCGCTTTTTTCATGAAAAATTCATCGTCATCGTATTTGTACCCATCGTACACTTCATGTCCCAACCAGTCTTCGATTAATTGGGACCAATTATCATCGGTACATCCAGCTACAGCCGTACCTGTAAATACAAATGTTAGACGAACATATAAATTAAAAACAAATAAATTAGTAATAGAAATGGCAAATTACCGGTAATGGGCAATCCCCACAAACAATTGACATCTTCTAATGTAACTGTCAACTCCCCCACCGGAAGATGGAATGAATTCGTCTCCGGCCTCCACCTCTCAACAAGAGCGGTGATCAATCTTTTATCAATATAGCATTTATTCACATCTTTCATCTGAAACAAGCCTAAATTCAGCAAACCTAATTTCATTTGAGGTTGGTAAGGAATGCCCATTTGACGAGTGCTAGTACGTAGCGTGGACTCGTCCTGTAACGATAATTGCCATGCATAAAAAATTAAATCCCAAAATTGAATTCAACCTTATAAGTAAACTTCAAGAAAAATCGCAAAGTTATTACAAATACCTGCATACTCGCTTGGCTTATTTTGTGTAGGTCTTCAGACAATACCAACAAAGGGGGTAAGGGTTGTTCAAGAATACATTTTGCCCTATATACATAAAATTATAATTACATAAACTACAATGCAAAAAAAAGAAATTATTCAAAGAAATTTCACAACAAAATTAAATTAAATAAATTCTCTAATTCATCGAAAAAACTAGCCTAAATTACAACCAAAAAAATTATTCTACATTCATTAAATTAAATTTTAAGAGGTAATATACTCCATATGTGAATCATTCTACAGTTACTAAAATAACACTAACTAAACTAAAACAATATACAATTTATTTATATTACATGCAAAACCCTAAATTACTAAATCATTATACAATTATTAAAATTACGCTAAAATACCTAAATTATACATGTCATTCATATACCCTAAAATTAAACTACAAACCCTCAATTTTACGCAACAAAATTTATTTATACTACAAAAATTAAATTAAACTACAAGAACTTATTTACACCAAAAAAAATTAAAATACAAAATATATTTCAGATTTTTATAAAAACAAATTACCTAAATTACACTAAAAATTACTAAATCATTCCACAATTTATTCATATACTCATAATTTCTTTATATACCCTCAATTTCATATTATACTATCAATTAACGGGAGATATACTACAAAAACTCTTAATTTAACAATACAAATGTGAAATTAACTACAATTACTTATTTAAACTAACAAGAAATTAAAATTTCGGATTATATCTTCCAAAAAAAAAAATTAAACTACATACCTAATGAAATTAGTAGATCTGAAGCTTATTTTGTTCTTCTCAACGAAACCTATAATTATATGCATTTACATTAAGAAATGATAACTAATTAAGAGCTGGAAAAAAAAATTTAGAAGACTTAACTGAAGGAAGTTCGGAGGCAGAGAGGAAGGAAATTCGGAGGCTGAGTTCGGTTTGGTTTGAAAACGATTTGGGAAGAAGAGTTTGGTCCCTACCGAACCGGTTTGGGAAACCGGTTTCTATTTATTTTTTTTCACCGCCAAAACGGTTTGGCAAACCGGTTTCCATCTCTCCTTTTTTTTTTTTTTTTTTTAACCGGCGTGAAAACGGTTTGGGAACCCGGTTTGGGAACCCGTTTCTTTGGATTTTCTGTGGCGTGGATTGCTGCGGTGATCAAAATTTATCCAAAATGGATTGGGAAACCGGTTTGGAAATATGAAGAACGGTTTGGGAAACCAGTTCTTATGGTTTTTGTAAATCTTCCGATAATCATACTGTTTCAGTAAATTTATTTATTTTATTTATGTTTTATAAAAAAAAAACTCCATCAACGGAGGTGCAAAAAACAAAATACCAACAACCTGACAAGCAAAACAAATATGCAACCCAGCCCTAGCAATGAAATATATCACAAAACAGCTAGCAATATACTGATAACTCATTTTGCAACAAAGACCCCTACACTAGTAAAATTCACAAAAACAACAACTTTCTTCATCTTCATGATACTCCACCTGTAATGTCATTCTCCAAAATGCTTCCTATCCCATGCATAGGGATTATATACCCAGTGGCCTCCAGGTGAGTAGTAAGTAAACCTCTTTATAGGTTTTTTACATATGGAGGTAACATATAAGTTAGATTCACATGCAACAGCATTATATTTCTGATTAGAATATCAAAATTTAGCAACAACGTCAATTATTTGGGCTCCTAAATTTTGAGGGCTCTTAACAACCCCGCTCTTACAGATTAATCTATTTCTCTCAAGCCAGACAATCCATAAGAAGGCACCAATAATTATAATTACCAAGTTTTCATCTTTCATGGGAATACATGTATATATCTATGTCCCACAGTTCCTCCAAGATAGTACAAGTAAATATAAAATTATTGTGGTGAGCTATCCAGTTCCACAACTGTCGTACCATAGGACAAGTAATGAACAATGAGACACTATTTCTTGTTCCCTGCAAAAAAAAAATTTAATTTGTTGGCCTTTGACAAATTATAAGAATTATTGTTACATCGGCAAATATGAATAGACTAGCTAATTGCTCTTGTCATGTTGATATGAGAAGGATATAATATAATTGACTTACAATTAACGATTGAATTTTCTCTTTCTTATTTTCTACTTAATAAATTTTGTACTGAAAAATGCCTGCCATATAGTGTTTGAAAAGAAAATTCATGTTTAAGCAACCTCATGTCTGTGTTTACTATAATTTTTTGTGATAACTGTGTTTACATACATAGTTCTCCTTTCTTCTAAAGCATGGCATCTATACTATAATATATATATAGTTAGTCATCTCATCATCTGTTTCTTTGATTCTTTGAGTATCACTCTTGAGTTACTAAAGCATAATTTCGATCTACATTTATAGTCTCTGGATATTAAGATAATGGTGGCCAATAAATTAATGAGAAAAAACTATGTGTCTTGAACTCCAACCTTTACTCAAAAAAAAAAAATATTCACAACCAAATTAAGAAAAGAAAACTATGTGGCTATAAATATACAAATGTGCAATTGGTCCTTTTCGAAACATGCATGAATCACTATATTTGCATGTATCCATTAAGTTATCAAATTCTTTTTTATATATTTAAATATATATGCTAGGACTTTGCAAAATAAGTTTTTAATAACACCCATTTTTGTTAGCAGATAATTAAATTGATTATCAGTTGACACATTTGATTACGTAGGGAGCTACTTAGGACGACAAGTGGAACTAAGTAATTAAATTTGAGCATTCCAATTGAAGATTTTGTTTTAATACATGATTGTTTCTAACCCTAGCTAGTAACAATACTATGTATTACTGATAAATAGTTATTATTTAATATAACTAGCAAAGCTCAGGTACATATTTTACAATTACCGTAAAATTACTTTATTATTTTATCTTATTATTTTGCAAAAGAGCAAAATACATCTCTTTCGAAATGGGTTCTGGGATTCTTATGTGGACACGTATGAAAACTAGCTAGGCAACAATTAATATCATTTTCTTTTACGTGTGCATATATAGCTTTTTTTTTTTTTTCTTTTCTTTTGACAAACCCTATCAAATACCGTCACCTTAATCTACTGCCGAGTGCATGCCGACCCCTCCAATATTAATTTACCGCCCATTTAACCTCTGAACAAGTACACACAGATCATGGAGTACAGCTATGGTGCACAGCAAACGCAGTTGGGTGCAGGAGAAGAACAACAGGATAGGCACAGCTTCTCTGATCTGGACACTCCGATGACTCTTGGTTTTAGTACTAGTGATATTGGCTTATCAGGGTTTCTGGATCCAGCTTCTTTTCTTGCAGAAGTTTTGGATCCGGCTACACCAACTCTGCCTCGAGAACGTAGGAAGGAAAACTCAGCTGGTAGCTCATCGAGGCAGAGGTCACGCAAGACCGATGATTGCGCTCTAGTGCAAGATGATCCTCATACTGAGGCAAGCCTTATTTCATAATTAATTTCTTCCATTTTTTTCTTGTTTGTTGATTAATTATTTTCAAGGAGTTTTTTCTGTGTAATTTTGTTAGCTAGGTTTTAATGTTTTTTGGTTTGAATCGAAAAAGTTTTAAAAAGATTTATTTCAGATCTCTTAACAGAAGTCAAAATTAACTTCTCTTGAGTGATCAATATATAAGTCTAATCCAGAAATAAAATAATTATGCCACAGTATTATAGTAGTATTTTTGTCAGGAATAAGATTTGATTCAAATGGTTTTGCACTAGACACCGTCCAAAGGTTCTATAAATCATACGATTAAAGTCCAAGCAGTTGATCCGAACCGCTCAACATGATTCTCATATTAAAATGTACTCAGAGAACAAATTTTATATTTTTTTTAAAATTGTTTACTATTTTTTTTAGATACGTATAACATCACTGTTTCTGAACGGTCGAAAAACAGTGATTTCGTACGTATCTAAAAATAATAATAATAATTCAAAAAATATAAAATTTGGTCTCTGAGCACATTTTAATATAAAAATCATGTTGAGCGGTTCAGATTGACTGTTCAGACTTTAATCGTACGATTTTTAGAGATTTTGGACGGTATCCGGTCCAAAACCATTTGGACCAAACCTTATCCCTTTTTGTGATCATGATATTGTGGATGCCGAATTAAAGTTAATTTTTTTTTTAAAATCCTTATAAAGTTAATAATTAAGATAACGCAATTGTACTTCTATTAGCAGATCTGTACGTAGAGACCTAATGGAAATTTTTAATTTTAATATATATTTTTTTCTTTATTATTGCACAGTAATTACGTAAATATATACAAAATATATGAAAGAAAAGTGATACGAGTCAAATGCATCGGTCAATCCATACCTGTGAATTAAATCGATATGCAAATTAATTGTGTCATTTTCAAATATTTTCTTCTGTTGAGGTTCATTATTATTCATAAACTAAGCTTATAATTTTTTTTTTTTTGGCTTTTAAAAAAAAAGCTTATAATTTTTTTGTGATCCATGCATTTAGGTTACTGAGCGACCAAGGAAGAGAAGAAATCAGGCCCAATCACACAGTTTTACTGAAAGGTAGGAAAGCCAATTTCTTGTAGGGTTGCTGTCAGATAATGTGCCTACACACCATCTCCATCTAAGAACCTAATAATAAAATGTTTATTGTGCTTGCTTTTATGTTTTAATAACTCTACCATATGAAAATTGTTTTTTTTTTTTTTGAAAGAAAAAAGGAACAACACTTTCCCTATGTAATTAGTTTCACAATTCTTGTAAGATATGCAAATTAAATACTGCTGGTGCAAGGAATGTAGTGATCAGACATATATATAGGATTCTTGTAGCTATTGCTATTTTTTCTTTTTCTTTTTTTTTCCTTTTGACTAATAGCTGTCGCTATTTCATTAGATACCAATTTATAGACAATCACAATAACAAGAAGTAGATGTCAACAAAAATGCCCAACAATTCAACGCGACAAGGTGACAAATTAAGGATGTCTAGCGGTCAAAGCTTTGTAGAAATCTCTACAATATATGTGTGCAGTAGTTGAGCATATTTGAAGTATACGTTGCCTAGCAGGAAACAGTAAGCACATGCTAAATCTCTCAAAACTAGAAGTTTATTTTATTGTTTTAATTGTAGAGGCGTCGAGAAAAAATCAATTCTAAATTGAAGGTATTGCAAGAGCTCGTTCCAAATTCTCAGAAGGTATATATATATATATATATAACCTAGCTCAATACTTGTTTCTAATTTGCAGATTCTCTTATGCAAATGTTTCAGTTAAGCTAATACTTATATCATCTTTGATTGTAGTTGGACAAAGCATCTCTAGCTAGAGAATGCAATATCTCACATAAAGACCCTTCATTTGCAGCTTCAGGTATATATGTTTATATATGTTTATATCGCACTAGTAACTTTTTCCGGTTGTATACATGAGAATAATTAATGTTAGTATAAATTAAGGAGTATTACATGAATGCTCTATTTAAAATTTGAATACCTTATTAAGGATGACTCTAGGCTTTGTGAACTGCATGCCGTAGGTCCAACTTCTATTAAAAATATGTATGTCATGATTAATATATAGGAGTCCTTAATTAAATAGAAATCCCCAGGTTTTGTTTTGGTTTGAGAACCAAACATATATACTATCAGGTTGGAAAATAATACAAATCTAGCACGGTAATATTTAGCTATTTAATAAGATATTTAGTTCTACTATACATAAATTTTCTCTTTTTTATCAATATATTTGTTAGCAATCTTATTGCTGACCATAAAAAAAAACACAGTGATATTTAGAACTGTTTGGGTATGTATATACAGACTACAGACCTATTCATAATTATGTGATGACAATCTTAATCCAGCTCGGTCATGCTTTTTTCTTTAGTAAAATTGGAGGTCAAGTCACTCAACTATTTAATACTTTTGTTATTACAATAAATGATTTTCTCTATCTGGATTTCAAACCCATAACCTCTCATATAGAGATCATGTGCCTTTGCAACTTTGCAACTAGATCAAAGGCTAGTTCTCATCTCAGTCATGCTTTTTTAGAATATTAGTTGTTATTTTCGTCTGAAGTAATGGCCAATATTACTATACTAAAATGCAGACCCTGCAAGGAATGAGTTCATATCCATACTTGTATGCCCGTCCTATGCAATACGCTACAGCAACTCAATCATCTCCATTTGTCTCTCCAATTCCATCAAATATGAACTTCGAAACGGGGCCAAATGCAAATATGTCAACATATCAACCACATTTACCACTGGGCATCCCATACAGTCTTCCTTTTCAGCCGGTTGCTGGAAATTTCATGTCAATGCCATGCTTTTTACCTCCAAATCCATATTTTCAGCCTCCAGCTACTATCACTTTCCAGCAACCTCAGTTCCCGGAAATGGCACCACATGCAAGTTTCGATGAGCACAAAGAGACAGAGGGGACCGTTAATGGAAATGAAATGCTTCCTTAATTAGGATACTAATACTATGTGACGGTAATCAATCGGTATCATTTTCCCAGCTTTGAGGCCTTCACATTTCATCGCGGCTTATTATCTTTTCATGAGAGGTACTTTGAAGTTTGAAGTTTGAACAACAACAAATTTTCACTGAACGCCTATTAAATCTTTTGGACAAAATCCACCTGTTGCTATTTATCTCTTAATAAGAAGTAAGAAGAATTTATGAAATTATTGTATGAAGTAAGAGAGTGACAGCTAAAACGATTGCTAAGTTCATGGGAGTTCTATCATCACATTTTTTTTCGCATTAAGTTCATTCATCAGTAAGAAACAAAAATGAAACTGATGTCCGTCAAATCACGAACCAATGCACATGCATGATCCCTTTAATTGTAATAACGCATCTACTCTATCAAGAAATTATGTATTTATTAATATATAATATATATAACAAGTTATATGTAAGCATTATGCTACAACTTTGAGAGAGAGTAAGTCTTTGATATAATAGCAAAGACAATATCCTCCGGCCCTCCATGTAAGATATCACATGTTCGAAAGTCAGATGGTGATCCCTCATAGATATATTAAATGAGTTGACTGACTTGACTCCCAACTTTACTAAAAAAGAAAAATACAACTTTGATCATTGGTTATTTCTCAAGTAAATTTAAAGATGCTGTCAAGATGGACAAATGAACTAGATATCAAATAAGAAGTGAAATAATTAGACAAAAGGCGAAAGGTGAAATTCTTAACAAATATATGCCCAAAGACGCTGATTAAGAAATTAACCGATATCTTAGCTAAGCAATTATTTATAACTAGACCTATATTTGAGCCTATTGTCGTTCTTTATCAGCAATTCAGCCTCATTTCACTTCAACATGCATTGTGCATTTTCTTTGAGTAAAAACTGATGTCTACGCATCAGTTTGATATATAGATATAATTGCAGGTGGCTGCAACTAATGTTAATCATTGTGCATTTTCTATTCGTAGAAAGTAATGCTTTCATCCTTACTGCAGTGTAATTGATAGGTTCTTATGGGCGTAGTGGTAAAAGAGCTATTTTATGCGAATATATATATACCTTGACGAATTGGAGCTAAAATTATATAGAAGTGTAAATTGAGATCACAAAAGCTAGGTAGCACACGTAGAGGTTGAAAAGAAAAAAAGAGAGAGCCAAAATACTTGAGAGTGTTCAACACAATATATCGAGGAATGTTCAAAGGAAATAGAACAAAAAAGTTTTAGGGATTCAAATATATAGGGTTTACTTCAGTGTTTTGAAAGTTATAAGAGTGTTCTAACTTCTAAGAAAAATATATTGTGCTGGCACCTCCGCTTTTTCATGCATGGCACAAATCTTATATCATCTATCATGTTATAAATTAATGGTAATATATATAGATGCTAGTGCTACTGTACTAGCTAGGGCAGGAACGCAACCAACAAATATGGCAGAAATATACAACGTCATTTATATAGCTGCCGCATTTCCCTAGCTATATTGTTGGAGACTTAATGGAGGAAGAGTTTGAAGCTGACAGAGAGATAGGGACGACAAGACAATGGTAGGAGAGAGAATCTTGAATGCGGTGGAAAGAAGGTGAGGGAGACTGGGAGAGCTTCACTTGAGCTTGCATGTGCAGAGGCGGAGAAAAGAGAGAGAGAGAGAGAGAGAGAGACGAGCAACCTTATGAGAGAGCTAAGAGACGGAGAGAGAGAACCAAGAGTTAGTCCATGTCACATTGGTAGCAGCTTGGGTCCGATGCCCATCGGACTCCAACTGAGGTTGATGAGTTCCATAACTGTCCAATCTGCTTCAAAATCCGTGTGCACGGATATTATTGCGAACACACATGGATATTAAAGGACCTGCACGGATCTTAAAACAGATCGGACAATTTTGGAACCCATCAAACCCAAGCTGCTCCCTGTCACATTAATCAGATGGGTCAAGATCTGAAGAGATCAGACGGGTAAAACAAAAAATGACATTGTAGATAAGCAGATCTATAATACCTAGGGTGAAAACAGATTGAATCTGCGAAGTCAATTTTGACTAGAGAAATTAATCAAGAATTATTGAAGTCGCCAATTCAATCTGATCCAAGCCAAAAGGTTCACAAATTCAATATGTAATTCTGGTAAAATCGACTTTCCAAAAACAAAGGAAGTTATTTGTTTCTTTTACATAAATAAAAATTCGTTAAGAACTACGAGTAAATCACAACCACCAATTTGCACTATTTGATAGATAAAATGCATGTGTGCCACTGTTAAACAAATAAAAAAATAAAAAATTCATAAAATATGAATCGGAAAGAATTCCTTAAAATTGTTCAAACATAAACATAAATCATAAAAAACAACATTTCCACACATCAAATTCATAAAAATTTGAATAGAAAAGAATTCGTCAAAATAGTGGAACCGCGTGTGGTACTGTAAAACTCAATAATTGGACACAGGACTATGTGTATGTCAGCTTTCCTCCCTCTGGTGTACACACACAGATCAAAATATGCTCTTTTCTAAAATAAAAAATAAAAAACATCGTTCTTTTCTTCCATCTGAATCATTCAAACTTTATCACATGGCTTCAATTAAATCTGAATCATTTTATTAGATTAAATTAATATAAAAATAAGAAGTAATTGAGACTATACGATGAATTTTAAACAATCCAGATATTAGAAAAGAAGGATCCTCCTTTTTTTCAAGAAAATGAGCCGATTTGGAGTCGTGTACGACACATAACCTGCACCCAGAATAAAAAAAAATATAAGTGAGACTATATCCCACAACCAGACTTAATTAAACTTTACAGCATATGTAATAACATATGTAGTAAAACCGTGGTATTGTAAGTTTCATAACCATTAACCGTTATGCATGCATGATAAAGAATTTATTTTAAAAACTATCATCAAACAATTAAAAAATTGAAAACCTAACTTCAAATTCTCATTATTGAGTTGGAACCAGTTTGATCTATTCTCATATGCCACAAAAAAATCCGTTTTGATATGAAATGTTGATTTAAGAAAAGAAAGTTAAAAACAAAAGTTCAAGTTCGGTTTCAAACCCAAAAAAAAAAAACGAACTTAAGTTCGGTTTCAAATCCAAAAAAAAATATATATAAATAAAACCGAACTTCCAAGTTTGGTATGAGAAAGAACAAACCGAACTTCAATTTTAATATGAGAATTTCACACTGAATCTCATTTTCGGTAAATATGATTTCTCTAAAAAACTTTGTAATCAAGTTAATGTATAATTTCTTATTTTTTTGTAATGGTATATAGAAAAAAAAACATAATAAATCCACTAAAACACTTCTTATTTTTTGTTTTTGTTTTAGCTATCACCACTTAACTCTTATCAATGCAAGAAATAACAAAAAAATTACCGTATAACTAAAGTATCGGAGCAAAATGTGGGGCTCCGGTCACAGAGATTACAGCTTTGCTGACAATATCACAGCTATTGGCGATCAAATTGGTGATAGACTCGAGGTAGGTCAGTGTAGCCTCCTATCAAACAAAACCATTGACAGTTAGAGAAAAGGAAGCCAATTAATATAAATTTGTTATTTATAAACCGAATAAAAATACGAGGGAACATTGGGATTTATAGTTGTCTCTTTCCTTCCGCGTACCGCTGAATTTGCCTAAATAAAAATATTATATGGGTCCCACAGACATTCATTCCCTCCATCACTGTCACACTCTCTAATAAATCAATTGAAGACCGCCTCATTTATTATCGGAAAAGACTGGACATGAACAATACTTGAGCATTAAAAGAAATAGATTTCTTTTCTTTTAAAGGAAATCCTGAACGATTAAGATATTCCTAAAAGTCACGCAAAGTTTGAGATATCTCAGAGGATGAGAATTCGTTATCCGATGTCCTTTGGTCTGAGTCCAAATGATGTTTTAAATGGGACAAGCTTACATCACCGTCCGATGCGCTTTATGATCCGTGCACACGTATATTAAAGCAAACAGAGAGAGAACAACATATATAACTTAACCAGACGGACTCGCACCGACTTCTCTTCGCACTCCACTGGAACAGAATAAAAAACAGAGAGAGAAGAACCTTAGCAATGGTCTCGCTCCGCCACCCAGCCCGACGCCACCTCACATCACCACCCCTCCACCTCGGTGCTCTAGTGTTCTCAGTGTAATTAGAGCACCCTCCAATCAGAATTCTTCTTTCTTCTAGATTTTTATATTATTGGAAAGGCAAGACTATATTTTATAGCCATTGAGATGTGCTAATAAAAATCTATTTTCTAGGTCTCATCAAGCTTTAATTAATGAAAATTGAGAAGACATCGGCTTGTCATCTGAAGACGTTGGTTGAATTTTTCAAAAGGGACATCGAGCCGATAATGAAAGAGGATCAAAGGACCAAACTTAATGAAACACATTTTGCGCATCTCCTTTGCATGCCTCCAGCAAACATTTCAGCTTGCCTGCTCACAAAGCTTTTGGATGCTTTTGACCCTGACAATAAGGTTTTTATGATCTGTGGTGAGGCCGTTCCATTCACAGTGCAGGATGTCGGGGTTGCTCTCGGTAAGTTCATGTTTTTTCTTAACTTGTTCCTAATCAAGGTTTAATTGCTTTATATTCTTGTCTCGCCCTTTCTATCACAGTCCAGATCTACAACATGGGTGCCTTTTAAACTGTTAAATTTGGAAAATTGATTCAACCTTGACATCTGTGACACTGGGGAGGGACTGGTCGAGGAGGTGATTGAGCAGGGGCTGTTTAGCAATTTCTGATTTAACATAGCGAAGAAATTGGCCACTTGCTTTTTTTGGGCAATTATAACAGCCTCCAATCTGCACCCCATTTTTATATTCACTAGGAGTTGCTTGATTGCAGTCTGTGCTGCCATCTGAAGCTTTTCTCTTTCTGCCTGAAATAGCATTAATAGAGGAGAAATAGTTAGCTTAATGTCCAATACAAGGATCACCATACCATACTGGCCAATATGGTATCAGTATCAGCAAGACACTTAATTTCAAGAGACCTTAGACACATACGCAACATCAAGAAAAAGAAATATAAAACAAACATACCATACTGACCTTATTCCTTTTGGTTTTGTAAGAAAAATAATTATAAAACAAACAGAAATAATCCATCTATCTAACATTCTTTTATTGTAGGTCTACAAACGGAAAGTTCTGTGATTAATATGCACCCCAATGACAAGAGAGTGAGGCTATCATACCGTTATACTATGTTCCATAAGGATTACTTTGTGACGAAAAACAAGGTTACGCGCAAATCCTTGCAAGAAATATTGAAGATATTGGCTTGTGCAGAAGATTGCACAAAGAGTGATGACTTTGTAGGTATTATGGTTTTGTATATTTTTTTCGACGTTGCTATTCCCCCGGTCAAATAAGCTGGTAACAACAAGCTTGATACCATACTTGACGGAAATAGATGACTTGAAAGACCTTTGGAATTTTCATTAGGTCAGATTTTTCCATCAAGAAATGATGGTACTGTCGGTTTTCGCGTATCAGGACTCCACACGAAACATTAGTGGATGCACTCTAGTTGTTCTCGTAAGATTTTTATTTTATTATTTTGCCATTATAATCCGATAAACATGTAGTTGCATATATCTAGGGTCTAAATTGACTATGGTCTAAATTCCAAGAATGAACACGAATCAAAACTGGAAAATAATGAACTGATACCCAGGAACATACCAATATTGTTAGCTACATACCAATAATTTTCATCATAATTTTTGCTAGATTTCTTTTTTGGAGCGGTGCCGAGTCGACAAGTACCACATTGCTGATGGCAGCTGGCCCAGGTACCAAAACTGGAACCTTCGTCACATGTCCTTAACAAAAAGGAAAGCAGAAAAAGAAATTTTTGACAAAATTATTAAGGGTCAGATCAGAAAGAACGAACTCCCCTTAACATCCTATGAGTCCAAACATTTGGAAAAGGGCTGCCGGCCAGAATCGATAAGAGTAAATCCTCCAGACCCTATTATGGAAAAGATTAGGGGAAATGGGAAAAGGAAAAGGAGAAGTGCCAATGAAGAGGAATGAGTAGAGGACGGTATGTCATATTTCTCTGTATGTCATATTTTTATTTTGCAATGAGGTTGAGTGTTTCTTATTGAGGATGTAACATATATATTGACATTTTGCAGTTACAGATACATGACATGAAGAGGAAGAGGAGGATGAAGAGGATATATCCATGTTGTAGTTCAAATTTCAAATTTATATGCCTAAAAAAGTTTAGATCCCCATTAATTGTATATGCCTAAGGAAGTTTACATGTGCGTTTGTTGCAAGTGCTAATTTAGTGACTAATAAACTTAAATGTGTGCAGGAGCGCCACCTACAGGGGAAGATCCAGAAGATGAAGAGGAAGAGGAGGAGGAGGAAGAGGAAAAGGAGGATGAAGATGGTATATTCATGTTGCAGTTCAAATTTCAAATTTATATGCCTAAGGAATTTTAGATTCCCATTAATTGTATATGCCTAAAGAAGTTTAAATGTGCGTTTGTTGCAAGTGCTAATTTAGTGACGAATAAACTTAAATGTGTGCAGGAGCGCCACCTATAAGGGAAGATCCAGAAGATGAAGAGGAAGAGGAGGAAGAGGGTATATTTATGTTGCAATTCAAATTTCAAATTTATATGCCTAAGGAAGTTTAGATCTCATTAATTGTATATGCCTAAGAAAAGTTACATGTGCGTTTGTTGCAAGTGCTAATTTAGTAACTAATAAACTTAAATGTGTGCAAGAGCGCCACCTATAGGGGAAGATCCAGAAGATGAAGAAGAGAAGAATGAAGAGGGTATATTTATGTTGCAGTTCAAATTTCAACCTAAGGAAGTTTAATCCTTAAGCATTTGTAGAGAACCAAAATGAGATGTAAATAAGCAATATCTATAGCAAATATAAATTGTAAAGATTGTATTAACTAAGATCTTCTTGGTCAAAACATTTTTGTAATTTGTCAACAGAAGAAGGCACGAGAAGAAACACAACTGAAGAAACGCACAAAGAGGGTATCAGTTTGTGATTTGTCCTCCCCAAAACGCATGAGGAGGGTATCAGATTGCATCACACCTACCCGGTCGTGAAGACAGATTCGGTTGATGAATTCAATACTTTTGAAGGGGGTATTCCGGAAAGTATCGTCTTGTTACCGAAATTAAGAGCGTAGTCCCAATCTGCACACCATTTTCTTCGCACTCCACTCGCACAGACGGACTCGCGCCGACTTCTCTTCGCACTCCACTCGCACAGAATCAGAAATATAGAGAGAAGAACCTTAGCGAAGGTCTCGCTCCGCCACCCAGCCCGACGCCACCTCGCATCACCACCCCTCCACCTCGCTGCTCCAGTGTTCTCAGTGTAATTAGAGCACCCTCCAATCGGAATTCTTCCTTCTTCTGAATTTTTATGTTATTGGAAAGGCAAGATTATATTTTATAGCCATTGAGATGTTCTAACAAAATCCTATTTTCTAGGTCTCATCAAGCTTCAATTAATGGAAATTAAGCGGACATCGACTTGTCATCTGAAGACGTTGGTTGAATTTTTCAAAAGGGACATCGAGCCGATAATGAAGAGGATCAAAGAACCAAACTTAATGAAACGCATTTTGCGCATCTCCTTTGCATGCCTCCAGCAAACATTTCAGCTTGCTTACTCACAAAGTTTTTGGATGCTTTTGACCTTGATAATAAGGTTTTTAAGATCTGTGGTGAGGCCGTTCCATTCACGGTGCAGGATGTCGGAGTTGATCTAGGTAAGTTCATGTTTTTTCTTAACTTGCTCATAATCTAGGTTTAATTGCTTTATATTCTTGTCTCGCCCTTTCTATCACTGTCCAAATCTACAACGGGGGTGCTTTTTAAATTGTTAAATTTGGAAGATGGATTCAACCTTGGCATCTGTGACATTGGGGAGGGACTGGTCGGGGATGTGATTGAGGAGGGGCTGTTTAGCAATTTCTGATTTAACATAGTGAAGAAATTGGCCACTTGCTTTTTTTGGGCAATTATAACAGCCTCCAATGTGCACCCCATTTTTATATTCAATAGGAGTTACTTGATTGCTGTCTGTGCTGCCATCTGAAGCTTTTCTCTTTCTGCCTGAAATAGCATTAATAGAGGAGAAATAGTTAGCTTAATGTCCAATACAAGGATCACCATACCATACTGGCCAATATGGTATCAGTAGACACTTAATTTCAAGAGAGCTTAGACACATACGCAACATCAAGAAAAAGAAATATAAAACAAACATACCATGCTGACCTTATTCCTTTTGGTTTTGTAAGAAAAATAATTATAAAACAAACAGAAATAATCCATCTATCTAACATTCTTTTATTGTAGGTCTACAAACGGAAGGTTCTGTGATTAATATGCACCCCAATGACAAGAGAGTGAGGCTATCATACCGTTATACTATGTTCCATAAGGATTACTTTGGGACGAAAAACAAGGTTACGCGCAAATTCTTGCAAGAAATATTGAAGATATTGACTTGTGCAAAAGATTGCACAAAGAGTGATGACTTTGTAGGTATGATGGTTTTGTATATTTTTTCAACGGTGCTATTCCCACGGTCAAATACGCTGGTAACAACAAGCTTGATACCATACTTGATGGAAATAGACGACTTGAAAGACCTTTGAAATTTTAATTGGGCCAGATTCGTCCATCAAGAAATGATGGTACTGTTGGTTTCCGTGGATCAGGACTCCACATGAAACATTGGTGGATGCACTCTAGCTGTTTTCGTAAGATTTTTATTTTATTATGTTGCCATTATAATCCGATAAACATGTAGTTGCATATATCTAGGGTCTAAATTCCGAGAATGAACACGAATCAAAACTTGATGATAATGAACTGATACCCAGGAACATACCAATATTGTTAGCTACATACCAATAATTTTCACCATAATTTCTGCTATATTTCTTTTTTGGAGCGGTGCCGAGTCAAGAGGTACCACATTCCTGATGGCAGCTGGTCCAGGTACCACAACTGGAACCTTGGTCACATGTCCTTAGCAAAAAAGAAAGCAAAAAAAGAAATTTTTGACAAAATTATTAAGGGTCAGATCAGAATTGGTAAAAGTAAATCCTCCTGACCTTGTTATGGAAAAGATTAGGGGAAATGGGAAAAGGAAAAGGAAAAGGGGAAGTGACAATGAAGAGGAACGAGTAGAGAACGGTATGTCATATTTTTCTGTATGTCATATTTTTATTCTGCAGTGAGGTTGAGTGTTTCTTATCGATGATGTAACATATATATTGATATTTTGAAGTTACAGATACAGGAGATGAAAAAGGAAGAGGAGGAGAAAGATGGTATATCCATGTTGTAGTTCAAATTTCAAATTTATATGCCTAAGAAAGTTTAGATCCCCATTAATTGTATATGCGTGAGGAAGTTTACATTTGTGTTTGCTGTAAGTGCTAATTTAGTAACTAATAAACTTAAATGTTTGCAAAAGCTCCACTTATAGGAGAAGATCCAGAAGATGAAGAGGAAGAGGAGGAAGAGGAAAAGAAGGATGAAGATGGTATATTCATGTTGCAGTTCAAATTTCAAATTTATATGCCTAAAGATGTTTAGATCCCCATTAATTGTATATGTCTATAGAACTTTACATGTGCATTTGCTGCAAGTGCTAATTTAGTGACTAATAAACTTAAATGTGTGCCGGAGCGCAACCTATAAGGGAAGATCCAGAAGAGGAAGAGGAAAAGTTCAAATTTCAAATTTATACGCCTAAGGAAGTTTAGATCCCATTAATTGTATATGTCTAAGAAATGTTACATGTGCTTTTGTTGCAAGTGCTAATTTAGTGACTAATAAACTTAAATGTATGAATGAGCGCCACCTATAGGGGAAGATCCAGAAGATGAAGAGGAAGAGGAGAAAGAGGAAAATGAGGATGAAGAGGGTATATTCATATTGTAGTTGAAATTTCAAATTTATATGCATAAGGAAGTTTAGATCCTCTTTAATTGTATATGCCTAAGGAAGTTTACATGTGCGTTCGCTGCAAGTGCTAATTTAGTGACTAATAAACTTAAATGTGTGCAGGAGCGCCACCTATAGGGGAAGATCCCCAAGATGAAGAGAAAGAGGAGAAAGAGGAGAAAGGAGGATGAATAGGGTATATTCATGTTGCAGTTCAAATTTCAAATTTATATGTCTAAGGAAGTTTAGATCCCCATTAATTGTATATGTCTAAGGAAGTTTAGATCCTGCTTGTATGTTTGCTACAAGTGCTAATGTTAGTCTTAAATGTGTGCAGGAGGTGTAAGTTTACAGGAAGAGGACATGCGTGCGGACCGCCCAATAGCTATATGAAGGGAGCGGCGTGTCAGGAAGGAACGGGAAAGGTTTTCCCTCAGCGGGAAGAAGCCAAGAAAGCCAAGAAAGGTTGTCCCTCATCTTATTTATTGTTCTTTTTCTCTAGGATGGTGGATACTGGTATGTTGGTCCATCAAATGAAAATGATTTTAATGGATACACTGATCTGCTCCTAAAAAATTCTTTAAATGTTACCTACTCTGGAACTCTTTCAATCCTATGCATTTGTAGAGAATCAAAATGAGATGTAAATTAGACAATATCTATAGCAAATATGAATTGTGAAGATTGTATTAACTAAGATCCTCTTGGTCAAAACATTTTTGTAATTTGTCAACAGAAGAAGGCACGAGAAGAAACACAACAGAAGAAGCGCACAAGTAGGGTATCAGCTTGTGATTTCTCCTCCCCGAAACGCATGAGGAGGGTATCAGATTGCATCACACCTACCCGGTCGTGAAGACAGATTCGGTTGATGAATTCAATACTTTTGAAGGGGGTATTCCGGAAAGTATTGCCTTGTTGCTGAAATTAAGGGCGTAGTCCCAATCTGCACACCATTTCATGGTTTTTTGTTTTTGTTTTTCTGCTCTGTTCTCTTTCTGTACATATATATATATATGCAGCTGTAAATATAGCGTGCAGACCCAATCTAAGCACGTGTCAATATATGAATTTCCAAACAAGTGGTGGTAAAGTAAATTTTTTGAAAGTTTAGAATGGTAACTAAAAAAATTCGGTAACAAAATTTACCTCGGAAATGTTTATGTGGGCTCCACTCTTTATTGATATACAGAGGTATGTTTAGGGGTGTTCATTGGGTCCGGTTTAATCGATTTTAGACCGAACCGAATTAGATCTGTTTAAACGGTTCGGTTTATTCGGTTTAATAGTTCGGTTCGGTTTACATTTTAAAACCGAACTATAACTTCGGTTCGGTTCGGTTTGAAATTTGCAAACCGAAATAACAAACCGACCGAATTTTTATATATTATGAATTTGGTTCGGACCACCCCGGTTTATTTCTTAATCAATTGCTTTAAATACTTTGTTTATTTTTTAATATTCCGATTTATTTCTTAATACTTCAATTTATTTCTTAATATACTTCGGTTTATTACAAAACAATTGCTTTAAATTAAAAAATTGATATATTTCGGTTTGAACCGAATAAACCGGAATAAAACGGTCGTTCGATTTAGTTCGGTTGCAATACTAATTCAGTTCGGTTCGGTTTAATTTTTTAAACCAAATTAAAACTTTGGTTTGCCTAGTTAGGTTCGGTCATGTCATCGCTTTCGTGAGGAAGGTATGATCATATACAAATATTAAGAAGATTCATTTTCGTTACGGCTATAAATAAAAATATCTTGTTAGCTAAATAAATAAAGTAATTAGAGTATGAATATATTATTTTGTATTTGTACGAACCTAATTATAAAAAAAATAAACATATATATTTTTAATTTTTCAACTTCTAACAAAAAAAATAAACATATATATTTTTAATTTTTCAACTTCTAACTGTTAATTCTATGTTGCATGGACACAAATACGGATATTATATGGAATACGGATACGAATATTATATCAAAAATAAAATGGACACGGCAACAAATAAATTTTCAAAAATATGAGATACAGTACGCTTATTAAATATATTATTTTTTAATGATTTCATCGTGATATTTAAATTAATCGATCATAAATTCATAATCATACCTTAAACCAACTTAAACTGAACTTGCAAAAAATACTAAGAACATCTATATTCCAACAACTCCAATAAATTTTTAAATAATTGTTAACCATTTTTTAAAAATTAAATTCTCTAAAGTTTATAAGTCTTAACATTCCTGAAATTACTTTTAGAATTTATTTAATTCTATTAAGCCACGTCGATCAGCAATAAATATAAAAAGAAAAATAATTTGAGCCAATAATTTAACCAGCGTGAAGTTTATAAACAATTTCTTAATAAGAAACCGCCATATCATATTAGAAACTCGAATAATACCAAAGATGTAAATGCTCTAAAGGCTTAACTCAAAGTTAAATTAGATACCATAGTTACTAGTATATATTACATATATAAACATAGTTACTAGTATATATTACATCTATATTACATATATAAACATAGTTACTAGTATATATTACATAAGATAGTTAGCCAACAATTTGAATCTCAACGAACAGAACATGTAGAAGGTACACGCAAGGAGCCAAAAAAATTAGGTGTTCTAATCAGGAGACCGTGCGTGTCTACTACAAGATCCTATATGGAGTATGCGATAACATAAGTTAAATTTAAATTCCATAAGACAAGATACTCAATAATAATCCGATCTCTTGTATAATTAATTTAATTTGTATTTTTTATAACAACTTACTGATAATACTAAATCATATAGCGAAAAACACTATATTTTATTAAAAAATGGCGAAAAACAAATGTGAGGTAGCCGTTTTCACAATTTATTTACCACAAACATATTTTTGAGTCATTTTAACATATTTTAGAGAAAATTACGTACTTTAGTCAAAAACAAAGTAAAAATCATATTTCGATAATTATCAAATAGTCGTCGAAATTGAACATCACACAGAGCACACAACACCTCTCACAGAGTGCACAACATGCGAAATGACAAAAATACAAAAAAAAAAAAAAAACTTAGTCAGAAGACCGTGCAGCATCCTCAATGCCGTGGCAGCATAACCCAGAAGAAACTTCAAATTCTAATTTAATTTACCTCAGCCACCTCTCTTCTAGACCTACCCTGGACAACACGATACCCTCTCCCCCTCTCGTCTTAACCTCCTCAAACAAAAAAAAGAATGAGAGATGGAGAAAGAAATCGAGCCAAACAGAACAAATAACGCAGTATTGTTAGAGCTCAAAATGTGGAGTCTATCAATCTCAATCGGAATGCGACAACGTGTAGATCTACATGACAACTATAGGACAAAAGCTGATCCGGTTATGAATAGAGATGGAGGATAATGTAATATGATGACTAAGAGGATAAATAAGTTGAATTAGTTGATTATAAACTAAGACAAAATTATGATAGTAAAAAAGTTCAAATCTTGGAATAAGTATCCATTGACTCGTTGTAAATATGTAACAATAGACATTTAAAACCACCGTTTCTAAGTATAAAGTATAACAATGCTTTCACCTTGTTTATTTTGTATCCATTGATTATTAGATCTTGACAAACCCTAGTAAACGGTAATAGAATTATATTATTACTATTATTATTAATAGAATTAAATCGAATATGCTCATAATAAATCATTCAAATAAATTAAAATATTAACTTTTTAAACTGAATCATAATATTGTTAAACTAAATCATAATATTATTAAATTATATCATAAAATATGTATATTATTTATTAATTTCAACCATCTGATTCGATCAAAATGGATTGATACCTCTCATTCACTATGATTTTTTTGAGAAATAACGTGTTTAGTGTTAATTTTTTTCATTGCCGAAGTTTTTTCAGTACGAGAATATATATTGATCAAGACTTGATCTAGTAAGATGAATCATATAATCATTCAACTAATTAAATCATAAACTTAATACACTCTTAACCTAAATTATAAACAAAATATGTTATTAAGATGAATCATAAACAGTACCGATGATATAAATTATATATACATTAGCTCTCAATAGTTTTTTCTTATATATGAAAATTAATTAGCTCTCAATAGTTAATCCACTCGAGGTCACAATCCACTGACAACCCTTCAAGGTAGCTTATGAAATTTATTCTTATGCTAGAAATGCTAATGAACCGAATCAAGTTGAGCTAAGCTCGATGTCGATGTCGGCTCGTGACTATAGCGAGCTGAGTCAAACTTTAACTATGAACTGAAAATACCGATATGTGAGCGGGTCGTAGTTCTCCAAGTCGAGTCCAGATGATGCATGGTTCTTTAAAAATACCATATATGTTGTACCTTAGTGGATAGTTTTTACCTCAACATATCAACGCTTCAAATTAAAATCAAGCTATAATCAATATTCCAATTCAGCTCGTGAATGTTCACGGATTGATTGATTGATTGATTGGTAATTGCACATAAAACTTTCACATCAACCTTGTTTGGTAATTCTGCATATGCACAATATAATTTAATTTACAGAGTTAATTGAAACAATATTAGACCTGATGCTTGCCTTAGAATGGAAGGGCAAATTTTTAAGAGATTCTGGAACTTGTCAAGCATTTAATTTGCTTAATTCTCTGTAGAAATGCAGAGGAGGCAGTCAAACATCTGTTTACAAATTTTCTCTATACATGACTTTTCATCCCTTGGTCATATATTCTAATCCAATATGGTACATAATGGCAACTCAAGAACCAGTTTGAGCATTATTGCATAGCCAACTCTCGCAAATTAAGATACAAAAAAAAAAAATACCTAATTACTTGCTTAATTCCTCCATTGGAGAGAAAGGTACGTCGCATCTTTAGAAATTACTCGGTTAATTACAATGAACTCATTAAACATATTATTTGAAAAACCTACACACTTTCCTGTGCCCTACGTACTTGTATTTTTTTTTTTTCAATAAAAGTTAAAGTTAGGGGCTTGACTCTTATTTAGTATGAAAAAAAAAGGAAGGGAATATGCTAGCTATAGAGATTGAATTCTTCTTTACCAATTTCCTGAAGCTTCTAGCAGATCAGCTTCTTGTATCATGCACATGCTCGTGGAAGGCGCTGCTTGCAACAATTCGAGGGTACATAAACAGCTGCAATTTCAATTTCCGAACGAAGAGGAGAGAGAGGAGAGAAAAAACCACAAGAGACTCTCAACTACCATGGCTGGATTATCGAAATGGATCGAACAATCTTGTAGCTAATGTGTACGAGGAAGTCTCACCTGGCCTCTCTTTGTTTTTTTACCTACGGAATCACTACTTGTACTGTTGATGAGACGGCCTGATAAAATGCATGCGAAACAGGTGTCACACTTTGATACAGTGTAATCAGTTGCTGCATGTGAGGGAGGAGGTGTCGAAATAAGAATACAGCATAGTTTGGAAAGACTATGTGACGAGGATGAAGAGATGAGGAGACGTGGTATCAGCTTGAAAGTAACCATTAATGAGTCATTCTTGGTGCACTCAACAGTTGCCACGTTTTAGCATGCAAGTTCAAGTCATGTTCTTAGTATAGGGACGGTAAGAAACTTGTTAATTAATTAATAAGTCAGAGATCTTTGAAATATCCTGATGTATATTAATATTATATCTTCATCCTCAAAAAAAAAAAAAAAAAAGCGAAATTTCATATATTGTAAAAAATTAGTTCTCTATAGTGCATGTTTAATTTTGTAGTGCAATTTAATAATAACTACAAACTGCATGCTTAATTATTGTAGTGCTAGTAGAGTGAGAAAAATGTCACAACGGAGTTGGCTCCGGTACGAAATGGTACAGAACGGCACGGCACTTGTTATTGTTCCGTGCCGTGACTCGTGTGTCTCGTGATGTGATTATTTTTTGAATATTTGACACGGTATGACATGTCACGCAAATTAAGATTAGGTCACGGCACATGATTACGCGAGTCACATATAATTAGGACCATTAGGTCTTGATAAAATGGTGAATCTTGAATAAATTAACTTAAATTATGGGAAAAAAAAATAGTTAAACGTGACCAGTTACGTTTAGACACAGCATAACTTGCTTACCGTGATCATCCCTCGCTATTTTGATTACAGCATGACACATATGATTGTTCGTTTAATCATCACACAGCATGACACGAGACCAAAATCACGACATATTAATTGCAACACAGCAGACAGATTTCATGTGACTAACACACTTAACCTATGACAAACTTTTGTCGCGTACATTGATCTTCTACCATTTCATATAACTTAGTACTTATTTTGTAGTGTAATCGATCATGCACGTTGAATTATTTATAATTAGTCAGTTCTTATATATGTTTAGGAATTGAATTCAGCGATAATGTACACTTTTATAATATTATTTCTAAACACTTCTTATGAACTTTTTGTAGACCTTAAAAATGCGTATTTATCTATATATTGTGCCGTGTATATGTCTTTTTCTTGTGCCAATGTATATTAATTAGTATATAATATCGATATATGTTTGTTTATTTCAGTTAAATTAATTGGTAATGGTATTATCACGCAGTTTTACCAAATAAAAATATATTTTGGCAGCTACCAATAGCTGTCTTCATCTTCCAAACTCGTTTTCTGAATCTCTTAATTAATTATAAACTGCCTTTAAAATACACATTTATCTATTGTGCGCCGATGTATGCTGTTTTCTTGTGTCAATGCAGATTAGAAGATATTATCGATCGATATACTTTTGTTATTTCAGTTAAAATAATTGTTGATAGTGTTATCACGCATTTTTTTACCAATTAAAAATACATTTTGACAATATCAACAGCTGTCTTGATCTTTCCAAACTCGTTTCCTAAATCTCTTAAAATGCACATTTTATTATTACGTAAAAAATAGACTTATCTATTCACACACACACACACACACACACACATATATATGAAAATTTATTTCACAAAATAAATAATTTGAATTATTTGGTAACAGTATTAAATAAATAAATAATGTCCCGTTATCTGCCATTAGCAATTTTATTATTGTTGATTCAAACTTGACAAAAAGTTGAGCTTAGTGCCTAATTTTTATTTAGTTTTCCTTAGCTTATTATATACCTTTTGATAAGATACTTAACATTGGCGGTTTCCAATTAAAAAAAAAGAGGGGAAATAAAAAAAAACAATAAAAAAAATCAACATCAGAATTTTCAGAGTTCAAGTGTTCAACGAGGAATTGACCCAGGTCGGACCAGTTGAGGCCCAAGTCCAATCCAACTCTCGACAATGAACAAATAAACAAAAACATAAAACAAAACAAACAAAATAAGGAAAAGGAAAGGCACAAAAAGACAGTCGAGTAGTTTCCACACACACACTGACACACCCCCACACGAAAAAAGATCCCATGCCACTGGGCTGGGCTCCGCCGCTGGAGTCCGTACCCTCTGAGATATCTCAATTTTTGCGAGACCGACGTGTCCGGTGTCTATTCGGGGGGCCGGTTTTATTTGAGCTTCGAGATTCGTGTAGAACGTAGTTGAACGATAGAGATATTCCAAAAAGTCACGCAAAGTTTGAGATATCTCAGAGGATGCGAATTCCCGCCGCTGCTCGTCGAAGCGAATTCACATCCTTCCAGATACCTGAAATGGAAATCTTTTACAATCAGTGTATCCAGACCGTTATTTTTAACTCGTCACGAATCTCAAACCCCAATATTACTGCTTCCTGCGCTAGCCCGAATCCCAAAGGGACTGAGAGTAAATCAATCTTGTGCAGTACCTGGGAGGATTTGATCCCGTCGAAGCTACCTTAAAGCACTTCAGCAACAACACAGAAGAATAGTAAAAAAAAACCACTGAAGATAGTAACCAACCAAGCTTAGCGAGTAGCGACTATAGTTGGCGGGCACCAAATACCCGCACGATAGATCCGGAAGCATTTCTAATTTCTAACTTTTAAGGAGGATTGGTAATCGTAGAAAGAGAGAGAGAGAAATAGGGATGGGGATTGCCAAATCCATAGCTGTTGTGGCGGCGGTTACCTTTCTCCATGTGTTTGCTTTCTTGCTCGCTATTGGGGCTGAAAGCCGCAGAAGCACAGTAAGCTTACTTTTCTTTTTCCTATCTTTAATTTCTTAAGATTGTCTTTGTGTTAGATGGAGAAAACTTTGGATCTGACTGTCCTAATATGAAGCTCTAGGAAAGAAATTTTCAATTTTTTTTTTTCTTTTGAATTTCGTCTGTATAATCTCTTGTGTCGTATGTGTCTGTTCCAGGAGTACCAAAATGTTTTTCCTTCAATTAGTACCTATTAAGGAGCTATTACAACAATTCCTCTGTTAAGCACGAAGAAATTCTTGGAAGTTGGGTACAAAAATAATACATGGCAACTTACATCTTAAGCCACATTTAAGTAATTAAATTGGGAGAATTTCTTTCCTCTATAACTGATTTGCCCCTACAATCTTTTTTGTTAAAGGGGAAAGTAGTGCCTGATGAGTATGACGAGCGGTCATACTGTGTATACGACTCTGATGCATCAACCACATATGGAGTGTCGGCCTTCTTCACTCTTCTCGTCAGTCAGGCGTTGATTAGTGGGGTCACTCGATGTTTATGTTTTGGCCGTGTTTTGTCTGCTGGTGGGGCCCGCACTTGTGCTATTACCTCCTTCGTTCTCTCTTGGTAAAGTCAAATGAACAAACTTACAAAGCTAATCTGTACTGGTGTCAATCTGTATGTACTAGTATCAGTCCATACATTCTGATAACGGTACCATTAAATATAAGAAAACCAGAATTTTTTTCTTAATGAGAAGTTGGTTAGGTTACAAAACATAGATTAGTCAGATATCCATGATTGAGCGTCTCTGACCTGTACCATGCTGGGAGCCAAGACCATCCATTACGCACAAGAAAAAATAATAAAATTAATTGAAAGTAATATAATTAAAACAGTAGTACATATCCTGTTACTGCTGGTACTGAATAACAATTGTGCATCAGAAATTAATGCACCACATGAACCATTTCTTCTTTTACAGGATTACCTTTCTGATAGCCGAGGCCTGTCTTATCGCGGGTTCAGTTAGAAATGCATACCACACAAAATACCTCGGGGACTACAAAAAGCATGATCTGGTATCTTGTGCATCCCTTCGGAAGGGTGTCTTTGCTGCCGCTGCAGCCATGACATTTCTCTCCCTGGTGTTTGATTTGACATACTACTGGACCTACACCCGGGCCAATACTGGAGGATGGGTCAAACATCAGAACGAAATGGGGGTCGGGATGACTGATTATGGGCCTGACGTTAGGGGCCGGGAATATAATGATAACAAGGGTCAGGTTGGTGGAAACCGGATTTGATCTTCGGTTCATTTTCGGTTCATTTGCAAGTTAATAGTATTTGTTTATCATTATGGATTGTGTTGTTGTTGTCTCATGTTAAATTGCTTAGGTGTTTAAAAGGTATAGGAAAGGGTTGACTGTTAAGGAGTGACCGCAGTGTTGTACTGAGTTTATATGTTAGTTTTGTTGTTAGATGACAATGACAAGTTTCAAGCTCATTCTATTTTCATGGTATAGACTGAAGTCGGTCACAGACTCACAGGTATTGTCCTGTTTCTGTTTTGGGGTTTAACCTTTCAAAAGAAAAATGATATGAAAACAATGTTCGGGTGTCTTTTTATTGCAATTATCTCCTAGGTTAGTAGTGAGTTGGTAGGGAACTTGTATCCCTATTTCCCGAAAGCAACCGTAGGGAAGTAATGGTCAAGGTCCAGACAATTCGAAAACTTGGTAAAATTATTAATTGATATTTGGAAACGTTTTGAGTGAAATTCACGGGGGTCGGGTGAGCATTAACTATTCGCATGTTGCAAACAACGCGGAAACTTGGGTCAAATTATTGTTTGATATATAGAGACGTTTTGGGTTAGTTTCACGGGGGTCCGGGAAGCATTAAGTATCCGCAAAGTTTCAGATCTCATGATGCAACTAATTTATTTGTTTTTGACAGGAAAATTTTATAAACTAACCTTATTTTTAAAAAAGAAAAAACAAAATATGATTTTTTTAATATTTTTGACAAAATGTTTCTTTGGGCTCCAAATATATTTTCCCTCCCCTTTGTTATATGTTGTTTTCATTTAGTGTTCTAAGTTTTATGTTTTCAACGGAAGAGAAAAAAAAAAGATGGCTGCTAGGAATTTCTGGAAACTCTCTAGTCTCTACCATACATTATTTTTAGTTTTATTTTATGATGGCACGTAGGTTCACACACTCCTGCAAGCTGCACCAAGTAGCGATAGCTGATAGCTGATAGCTCACATTAGTTAATTCATTGTTTGATTATATATAGACCAATTCATGCACTAGGCCTTACATGGGTCATTTACAACCACCACCTTTTCTGGGCTATTTATCAACCTCTAGCTGTCTAGCATCAATTAATTTTTTTTATTTTTTTATTTTTTTGTTAAAATCTAGGCAGTGGACACCACATCCACACTAATCTTATTTCTCGGTATAAATAATTATATTAAATATCAAGTTTAACATAATTTTAAATTAAAGGATTTAAACCAAAAAAAATCATATATGATTCAATTATCCCAATCTAAACTAATCCAAATATCAAGTTTTAAGCAATTTAAATGCCATTTGATAGTTCATCAAAAAGACAAATTTAAATGTCATTTTATAGTTTATCAAAAAGACAAAAACCGTTAAATATCAACTATTGCAAATTTCATCAATTTTTATGAATATGATCTTCATAATGTGTATATTACATTATTTGTTGGATTTATAAATTGCAAAATATTTTTAACGGCACTCGAGATTGTCAAGTTATTTTGTGGTCAATAAGTATCTACTCTTATTTAATTACTCTTAAGTAGTTTAAATTTAAAGACATAAAAACCATGGCATGATCAATGGTCTTCAAATAAAATTTAATATCTTTCTTATTATAATACTGGTATTCGAACGCAATGATAAATAGAGTATCATTTTTCATCAGTTTCATCAAAGCCTTTTTTCTCATTATTTTTCTCTTTTGCAAATTCATTCACTTAGAAACCCGATTTTTTTATTAATAACCAAAAAAATATATATATATTATTAATAACCAGATCCTCCAATTATTTTCATCCGTACCCAAACCGCCCTCCCATGGGGCGGTTTACCCTCCCCCCAACCCGCCCCACGGTGGGGCGGTTTACCCCGCCCCCCCCAACTCGCCCCCCCCAGGGGGCGGTTTACTAAAAATTTTATTTTATTTTTAAATACCCTCCCTCCCCAAACCAAACCCTACCAACCCCCCACCAGAAACCACCCCCAAACCGCCGGATTTGGCCACAAAAGCTCGTTTTTTCGTTCCGGACGCGACATTTCGCACCTCTCAACCGTTCCCGACCCCTCTCTCTCTCTCTACCGCCCTCTCCCTCTCTCCCTCTCTCTACCCGCCACCCTCTCTCTCCATCCGAGTGCGTAGTCGCCGCCGCGCCGTCGCTCCGATTTCATTTTCAGGTATGAAATTATTTCTTTAACTTGTTTATAAATTATTTAGATTTTTTATAAATTGTTTGGAATTTTGTATAAATTATTCGAAATTGCGAGTTTTATATGAAATTGTTAGAAATTGCGGGATTTGCTTGAAATTGTTGTTATTGAATTTAGTAGAAATTGATTGTAATTGTTTAGGGTTGTTAGAAATAGTTAGAAATGTTTGAAAAATGGTAGCAATTTGTACAAATTGTTAGAAATTATTATATTGGAATTGTTAGAAATTATTTGATTAGAACTGTTAGAAATTATTTCAGTGGAATTGTTAGAAATTGTTTGATTGGAATTGTTAGAAATTATTTCAGTGGAGCTGTTAGAAATTGTTTGATTGGAATTGTTAGAAATTATTATATTGGAATTGTTAGAAATTATTTGATTGGAATTGTTAGAAATTGTTACATTGGAATTGTTAGAAATAGTTGATTGGAATTGTTAGAAATTGTTACATTCGAATTGGTTATGATTGAAATTAGGTTTTAAAAATTAGATGGAAATTTGAGAAAATAACAGGGTTGAAATTTAATTGAGTGAAATTAAGTTATACAATCTCATAGGAATTGTTAAATAAAATTGTTAGAAATTGTTTCAAATGCAGCATGACTAGACCTCAACGTGAGCGACCACGAGATACGTCGGAGACCGGCGAGAGTTCACAGGCTCACGCCGATCCCACTGCGAAGGGTGTCGATCCATGGGATGGCGCACCACATCGTGCAGATACGTTTAGTCCTCTCCTGTGGGTCCCTCACAGACTTCACCGTGTCTCACTTGCATCGATTGAGGTACGTTTCAAACAACAAATAGTTATTCAGTTCCACTGGTCTAAAACATTGATAAATGCAGGATGAGACCATGTTGACGGTACGGCAGATGCACAGTATGTCGCAAATCCACTGATGGATCGGTACCTCATTAACCTCGGGTTGTACCAGCTAGCCACAATGAAACAACCACGGCGGATTGACCAGGCACTCATGTGCGGTCTCGTGGAGAGATGGCGACCTGAGACCCATTCATTCCATCTTCCGGTAGGAGGTGTCTCGGATCATCAGACACTCCCGACGTTGATCCCAGAACTGTTGGGTGTGCATGTGGAGGGGGTGGCAAAGAAGTTAAAATGGAAGAATGAGAACGATGATGATAAGTTCTCCCAATACTGCATCAGTCTTAAGGCTCTCCGCCAATATGCCGCCGAAATTGTCATTACCCCATTGACGTCTGACGTGGAGCTTGTCAAGAGGTATGTTAGGGCATTCGTGCTTGACTTATGTGGTACCACGATGTTTGTCGATTCTGGTGGCGACTCAGTTCCGATTATGTTCCTCCAGCAGCTGGAGCTACTCGATAATCCATCGCGGTGGAACTGGGGTGGAGCCGTGCTTGCATGTTTATACAGAGGACTGTGTCACGCTTGTCTGGTAAGTCTTCTTCAATTAATGTTTTTTACTCTTTTTTTTAATTAGATAATAAAAAATACACATCTACAATTTCAGAGAGGCAGCCAGCAGTTAAATGGGCCACTCCTTCTACTACAGCAATGGTCCTGGTCGCACCTACCGGTCTGTCGACCCAAAATTCCATCGAATGTGAAGTGGCAAAGGGGCTCCGACATCGACAAAATCCCTCCATATGGTGCCATATGGGGTAGCAGCCTCCGCTATTTTAATACGCCGAGGGGAGGGACGGCAGGTATCTCGTACGTCCGGAATCAGCTCCAACTGTTGCACCAGGCAAACATCAATTGGTTCCCGTATCAGGCGTGGTACCGGGCTAGAATATTATGTCGCTTGACGATGGAATAAAGGGATCTCGGTTTATACCGTGGTCCGGTCGTTTGTTACTGGATAGTTGAGTATCACTATCTTGATCGGGTTCCTCGTCAGTTCGGCTTCGATGCCTTCATCCCGGATGACCCGATACTTGGTGAGGATGAGACGGAAAAGTTGCACAAGTAAGTAATACACACCCAAATATTGATATTATTTTACAAATTGTATCTAACTAACTTATAATGCAGTACCTTCCATAAGAAGCCAGAGGTGGATTGGAGCGGCCGCCATTTAGGCCACTATAGGATTGCCCGCACGCCTGAGAACCACTTGTGGGTCCCGCCTGACCCGGCAGACGTCAGTTTGGGAGCGAGACCATGGGCATTGCGATATATGGTCTGGTACCAGCGGTGGTGCATGAATTCGGTGTACTTACAGGGCGACTACGGTGATTCTCTTTGGCAGAGAATGATGGTTGACGAGAGTAAGACCCATTTGCCGTAGGGCCCGACCAGTACTCGAACGGTAAGTAATTAAGATTACTTGTAGTATTAATTTTTTCATACAACTCATTTTCTAACTAATCGTTATGAATAGGTACTAACGGGGATCCGAGGAGTTGCACACAGCTTGGTGTGCATGGCGAAAAAAAGTTTTTGGGCGTTCGGGTGTACTATGCTGCATCACACTGCTCCGATCATCGAGGATTCCCAGTTCGATGGGCGCCTCATTGGCATGTTGCACGACGCTGGTGAGAACATCAACTGGCGTGAGATCAAGAAAGACTCACAAGCTCCGAACCAGCCAAATCAAGAACGGGTCCTCGTATACGATGATGACCTACCACCAGCCCCCGAAGGTATTATAAGTTAAATTATAATACACATCAATTTTTTTTCAAAGTGTGTTCTTAACAACTTCAACTCAAATGTTGCAGAAGACAACCCGGATTGGGCGTTCCATGATTGGGTGCTCGACAACAAAAAATGACATTTCTACTACAATAAATATAATGTGCCAGTGCAACTTGGCGAGGTAAGCTGGTTCGTCTCTGTATAAATTAAATTTTCGTTATTTTCATAAAGAAAAACTAACATTATATAATTGCAGGATGGTCATCCTATATGGTGTGCCGAACCCACTTTCACTCCGGCAGACTTTGGCCTCACCGCCACTGGTGTAGAGGATCTCACCGGAGCCACACCATCGATGCCACCCCCCAGGCAGCACGACCACGAGGCTAGTGGCAGTGGGGCACAGCAGCCCATTGATGCTTGGGAGACTGCTGCTTTCGGGACACAGCCCCCGAGCACATATCCTGGGGACTGGGAGACCGATCCATGGGAGACGGATCCATCACAGGCTACTCAGTATGATCCATGGCCCGATTCATACCGACGATCCACAGGCACAATCCAGGAGGACATGCATATGGATGATTCGATGACGAGGAGGACATGCATGTGGATCCGACTCATAACGAGGATCCTCCACAGCCACAGAGGAGGCGTGTGCAGCGACAAAGGACCCGTGTGCAGCCGCCGAGGGCGTGCGGGCTGGCTCCCAGACTGTCATTGTCCGGTCCTTCTCGTCATCGTCGCTAGTTTTTTATATTTCATATTGTAGACCTGACGTAGTATGTTTATATTTCCGTTTCTATATTGTATGTTGATTAGACGTTATTTGCTGATTTTATTCACTTTGTTTTCGTTTCTATATTTTATGTTGATTAGACGTTATTTGATTATTTTGTTCATTTATGTTTTAAACTAGTTACAAATTATAAAATCCATCGTATTAAAAATATAAACAAATACATGATATTACAAAATACATAAATTATAAACATCATCGCATTAAAAAAAATTTAGTAAACCGCCCCCCTGGGGGGGCGGGTTGGGGGGGGGTAAACCGCCCCATGGGGAGGCGGTTTGGGTACGGATGAAAATAATTGGAGGATTGGTTATTAATAATTTTTTTTTTTGGTTATTAATAAAAAAAATCGGCTTAGAAACATTTAACCCTCTCTTTGCACAACAAAACAAATTTGGGCAATTACAAATTAAAAGCATCTTGACAGCAGAACATTTAGTTTATGAGGCCGCATGGGCAGATAATTGGATAATTGCTGAACTTTTTTTTTTCATTTACATACTTCAATTTAAAAATTATGTAAAACTTGATATTTCGTATAATTATTGATACTTAGAAATAATATTACTTTAGATGTGGTATCCGGTGGGAAGACTTTAAGAGGAGGTCCATATTGGATAGAACTAAATTATAATAAGTAGGTCCTTATTCTATCCTCAGAATTGTTATTTGTTAACAGATAGTTAATTAGGAGGTTTAAATAGAGATAAGTGGTGGTAGAGGAATAAGAACTAAATTGAGGGACCAACTTGATAAATACTAAAAGTTTTGGCGTTTAATCAAAATGATCCTTCCAATTTGATTACATAATTTTGCCTTAAATGTGCGAGTTACATCGTCATGACGTTTGATAAATTACGGAAATTAATTATGCATCAATACTTTTCAACGGTTGATGATATTAACACAATAATTTTTTTTATTAGCACAACAACTTCACATTTTCAAATTGTATAGACAAATTTGCCCTTACTTAAATTCTACCTAGATGCCATATTTTTTTTAAGATATTAAGGTCGTTGATTTTTTATTTATTTCTATAACTAAACGTCTTGTAGAATCTTTAATACAATATTTCATTTTTCAAATTTGAGAAGTATATATGGAAACAAATATTTAAGCAATATTTTCTTGCAGTAAAAATAATAGAGAAAAACAAGATTTTTTTTCTTCAGTAACTCTAGTTATCATAGTCGAATTTGTAACATTAAATACTTCACATCTTGCATTACACACCGTTTTGTATTTCTCACTTTTATTGATTATGCATTAGATGGTTTGTACAAATTTTATATTATCAGAATTCAATAAAAAAAATACTAAGAACTTTATTAATTGAAAATGTACTTCGCACTGATGTTTGATGAAATGATGTTTTTCCATCTGTAAAAAATGAGTTTTTCAATTTATTAATTTCTATTCTTTGAAAAGAAAATGTGTCAGGCATAAGATTCAGTTGTGAAAATAAAACAAATAACAAATGACCATTAATATGAAGAAATAAATATATATCTTATTGGTTGGTCATTCATCTACAATTTAACCCTTCTTAATTTATTATTTACCTTTTGTACAATTTGTTACATTCATAATTGTTTAATCTTTATTTCTGCACATACTTAATTAGTTCATTAAAATAAAAATGTGTTTTATGTGATTTCTTATTTGGATTTTAATTAATCTAATTTTTTTTTGTATCTGATATTAATTTATTAATTATCTTGATTTTTAGAGATGAAATTTAAACATATTATTAAATTACATGACAACAGAATATATGACCATATTAAAAAGACAGCCATTAATAGTTTTAAAAAAAATCATCTAAGCATAAATGCTTTAAGGTAATATAAAAAAAATACATCAAATCAATAAAATTGTGTTATTACCAGAAATAATTAATCTTTTACCTCAACATAAATTCATAAATTAAATAGTCTATTTTACGGTTTCGCTCAACATTATTTTGAAAATAAGTTTTATTGTTGAGTTGAGATTTGAGAAAGCATAAACTATAATCTATTCTTGCTATGTTATTAAAGTATGTACAAGATAACACTGGTTGAAAAAAAAAACTGCAATAAAACCATAAGATTTGCCTAGCAAACTTTTATGCTGTTAATATTGTAGTTTTTTTTTAAGTGGTGTTATTTTGAATTTGTATTTACGGTTATAAAAATTAAACTAAACAAGTTAAATTTGTTAAAAAAATGATATATCATGTAGTAAAATTTATTTTTATATATCTCATACCATTTAAATATATTCAAACAAAAAAAAGAGACTGAAATACATATTTAACAAGAGTTAAAATTATTGATGTACAAGTGTACAACCAAAGATCGATGCATGGGTCATTTTTTTTTTGTTATTCCAAATTAGATGAAGATCTAATAATGAATATTTGAATATGCAGTAACTAATAAATGATTCTTATGCTAGAAGATTACAGGATTAACGGGATCAAAAATGATATTTGAAAGAAATATATATATGGAGGATAAAATTGTCTATAAAAAACTAAAAATTAGAAGTTGTTGTGTCAAATAAAAAGTTATTATGCTAATATCAATACCCCTTTTCAATCTCCTTCCTTGAATAGGGAGTGCTATTCTAAGCACTCAAATTGTATTAATAAGTGCAAAGAGAAATTTTTGTTTCATATATTATACCATATTTACTCTTATTTAATACATGCTTCTTATGTTTTAATCGGTATAAAAAGAAATGTATTTAATACATTTAATATGGAAGAGCTGCCATTATTTAGTTTTTATGGAAAAAAATTCTGTTATCATGATTCTTTTGACAAAATTTAAGATGTGATTGGTTGTATCGCTAGATGTCATATTCATGAGGAAGTTCAAGTTTTGGTATTTATTTATTATGGTTATGGTTGCAAAGAAAAATCATAATATGATATCATTTCTAATAATAACAGTATTTTAATAAATAAATAAATACCAACAAAAAGAATTATTCTTTTCTGACCATATTATGATTTTAAAATATGCAGATAAAAAAATGCAAATATGATGATTATCCGTTTCTGTATTTGTATCCGAATCCACACAAATGCATATCCAAAAAACTAAAAAAATATGGGTACGGATAGTTATCCGTACATACATATCCGCTTCCGAAACTATAAAATTGTATCTATATATGTATCTGCAAAAATCATATTAATCCCTTAAAAACTAGCTCTTCCATATTAAATGCATGAAATACATTCCTTTTTAAACCGTTCAAAACATAAAAAAAAAAAATATATGTATTAAGTAAGGGGAGTGCTATTTTAAGGTCACAATTTCTAATATTCAGGGCAAAGAGAATTTTTTTTTCTTAATGTCCGTTTTACCCCTTAATAAATACTGTCTTGTTTTGTCTCTTATTAAATCCTTACTATTAATTGAAAAGTTAGTATATTTGGTAATATCTCTTGTGCACATTCTAACAGAAACTTTTAGTGTATTTAACAGGTGATATTTAGAAATATGAGATTTTATGTGCCTACATTCAAGTTTTTCATTTGTCATATTCTTCAGAAATAAGATTAGTAAAGCATAATTAACACACAAATTAGTCAAATCTCAATCCTCTAAGAAAGAAACAAAAAAATGGAATAAAACTGGAAATAGTAATTAGTTGGGAAAAAAAAAGATGAATTAATGCTTATAAGGTGTGGACTAACTAACAATGTTTTGGAAGGAAAATGGTTTTATTGAGAAGCTTTATCTCAATTAATAGAGAAAGGTTCAAATGCCTCATGTATTTTTTGAGAGAAATATTTCATGTTTTTTTGTGTCTCATCATGCTTCACATTTTATATATTAATTTTTAAATTCCAAATATCCACATTAGAAAATATTTGGAGAACAATTGTATATTTTTTGGATATCTTTTACTATTTTTTTAGATAGATACAAAATCTCTATTTTTGGATGGTCCATAAACAATGATTTTGTACCTATCTAAAAAAATAGTAAACAAAAATAAAAAAAAAGTTGGTCTCCAAGAATATTTTAATATGGAGATCATGTTGAACGGTTCGAATCGGCTTAGAATGTGAATGGTTAGAATGTGAGACACGATGAGACATAAAAAACACGAGGCATTTGAACTCTCCTCTAATTAATTAGTGCCGTCAAACAAATGTAGCTCCACATATAGAAAACATGAGGCATTAGAATCCTCCCCTAATTAATAAGTGTCGTCAAACAAATGTAGCTCCACATATAGACATAAGGCCTATTTTTATGCTTAAACCTATTATAAGTTCCATTTTAAATCAATTTTTTGTTTGTTTCTTATAGGGTTTTGATTTTGACTAATTTATGTGTCAATTCTCATAATTAAGAATTGGTTTCGTGCTCCATTTCTCATTGATTTAATTTTAGTGCCTTGTTCGTATTATGTTATGATTTACTTATAAGTGACAGATGAATTCATTAAACCAATTAGTTTTTAGAGATGGAGAATGAGAAACTTGCAAGTAAAATCTCATATTTATAAATAAGTAAATAAATTCAACATGACAAATATACTAAAAGTTTCAAAAAATGTGCATAAGTGTTATTATGAGTCTAGGACGGTTAATTTTCTCAATTAATGGTAGGATTCAATTAGAGAAAAAAAAAACAGCATTTATTAAGGGACAAAATGGACATTAAAAAGGAAAATTTCTCTATGCCCTAAATATTAGAAATTATGACCTGAAGATAGCACTCCCCATTAAGTAAAGCTAGACATGGTATAATGAGGCAAAATTTTCTCTTTGTATTTATTAATACAATTTGAGCACTTAGAATAACACTCTCCGGAATAAGAACAAGCAATTTGAGCAATTTTAGTAATATGCACTAATATTTGACTGCATATTACTACATACTTATTTATATAGTACTGAATATTACTGCATACTTATTTACATACTATATGAATTTTCATGTTAAAATCCGCTAAAAAATCTGCATATATGGTCGCATACCGCATATGCAGTATGCATAAAATTCCGCATACCATATAGAAACCGCACTTAAAAACATTGCATTTATGTATAAGAAGGATAAATCTGAATGTGGAAATGAATGCATCTTTTGAAAAGAAAATCTCCAAGAGAACCAAAACTAAAATAATGGAAAATGAAAAGGGCCATTAAAAAACAAACTGAAATTAACAAATAGTAGATAAGTTTCAGTGTTTGCACGTCATATTATATTAACAAAGTCGGCGAAGTCCGGTCATAGTACGTAACAATATAAATATAATAATAGCTTAAGAACAAGCAAAGTCAACTAACTTTTTTTCTAGAATTGTTGGCACGGTAGCTCATTTATTATTATTTTTATTTAAAAATAAGTTTAATATATTTAAGGTACCGCTTAAGTTATAAAGATCAATTCTTTTGTATTTCTATTCATAATCGAGGGGCTATTCGTATGGTTTACCTATTATTATACATGTCTTTGGTGTTTTGGATAATAAATTTATTTTGTGTATAAAATTGTTGAATATATATCATTTATTTTATATAATTATCTCCTTTATACAATTTTGCTCTTTTAAAATAAACATTTTTTTTTTACTTGAGAAAAAGTTAAAGTGAAATATTTAGAAGAGAGAACATATGAAAAAAGTTTTAGTGGATTTAAATATTGATCGTAGATTTGAATGTAATTTAAAGGGCCAGGCATAAAAAAAAACCTATGCTAGAGAAATGGTATATGACAATCGGTCTCTCAATTAGTTTCTTGAACTTTTAATTTTGATACAGATTCGTGGATTTTTTTTTTAGTTTGGACCTGAATCTCCCGATTAGAGGAGATCCATGCCGTCCACAGATAATATAAAAAATATATATATATATATTTGGATATAGACCACTGAGTCAGATCCATATATTTTGGATCTGACTCAATGAGTCACATATTTCTATATCTGTTGAAAACATAACACTCTTTCTATTTCCGTACATCTGGATTTTATAATTTCTATGGATAATTTTTTTTCGTAGTTCAAACTTGTAATTTTCTGACATTGTCTAATTGTCTTTTGTGACTAGATATTTATTGATGCCTCTATTTTAGAAGACGATGACTTAAATGCTCTATTGCTTTATGTTCTAATATCAGAAATTGTGGACCATATAAAAATCTGAACCGTTATGTGCTTAGAGACCAAATTTTATATATTTTTTTGGAAATATTTTACAATTTTTTAAGATAAATACAAAATCACTATTTTTAGATAATCACAATTTTCTGAAAAAATATTGATTTTGTACCTAATTTTTTTAAAATAGTAAAAAATTTACAAATAATATAAAATTTGGTCTCTAAGTACATTTTAACGATATTATATTGAGCGGTTCAGATCTTTTATTTGAATGTAGAAATAAAAATAAATATATTGGAATACAATTGAAGCATTTGAGCCATCTCATTTTAGAAATACCGTATTTTCATAGAAAATATATAATTACAGCATAAAAAAACCGGCATTTTTTTCCATAACCAAAAAAAAATAATAATATAATATTAATAACCAAATTTTAAAAAATATTTTATCCATAGCCAAACCACCCAAACGTGGGGCGGTCCACTGTGCAGACCAAACCGCCCCCCTCCGTTTTTTTCATATCTATAATTTCAAAAAAATACATTCATTATTTAGATTGAAAATTCAAATCCTAAAAAAAAAAAAAAAAAAAAAAGTAGGCCGCCCACAGGGGGCGGTTTTGGTTCGACACAGTGGACCGCCCCACGTTTGGGCGGTTTGGTTATGGATAAAATATTTTTTAAAATTTGGTTATTAATATTATATTATTTATTTTTTTGGTTATGGAAAAAAATGCCGGGTAAAAAAAGCTTTTCGACAAGGAAATATATAATTACACCAAAGACTGAATCGTGGCACTATTCTAGAATTGACAATGAAATATTCCAGCCCTTTCCTTTTTTTCTTCTTTATTTCCCTTCCAAAGTCGACCGACCGTACCACTTAATGTGGCGGTATTTGGACGCTTGCGACAACCCCAAGGTCCTTAGAATTCGCATCCTCTAAGATATCTCAGACTTTGCGTGACTTTTCGGAATATCTCAATCGTTCAAATACGTTCTGCACGAATCTCAAAGCTCAAATAATACTGGCCCACTACAATCCCCCGAATAGGCACCGGACACGTCGGTCACGCAAAAATTGAGGTACCTCAGAGGATACGGACTCAAGGTCCTTAGTAGTACCGTGCCGCCGCGAGAAAGAATCCTAATCACAGCCGGACAAGTGGACTGTGGACAACACACCAAGAGAAACAAAAAAAAGTATCTTAATCACGTGCTCCGCACATGCCCTACCTTCTTAAAGTTTTGTGAAATGCTACCATCCTCTAACTGACACTTGTCAGTTTTCTTGCGGAGAAAACCACCCACTTTTGTTGGAATTCTTTTGCACTGCAATACCTGACTGAGTACAATTACATCTGAATCGTCAATTTTAACTTGGTTCGATCTTAAAACAGACCCCTATATATAAATTGGCACCGGATTTCAATCGTTCGGTTGAGATTTAATAAAAAACTAATTGTTATCGGTCAGGAACCTGGGAGGATATATCTGAACCGTCTGATATGCTTTAACATCCGGGTGAACTAAATCTGTACAAATATTAAAAGACTTCTGTGCTAAATCAAACGGTTAGATTGATTCCGTTTAAAATCAGACGGTCAAAATGCATTAACTCAAGAGATTCCGGCATGTTCGGGGGCACAGGAGATCTGACGCGTCTTCGAAGCGCGTAAAATAGATTTATATCTTTTGGCTATTAATCAATTGCTCCTTTCTCCATTTACGGAGCACTGGACCCGTCCATTTTTAAATACTTTGCCACTCCAGTTTTATTTATGACGGTTGATATGTACGGATATGAATATTGTTTTAATTTGAATTCAGCTAGAAAAAAAAAACACACGAGAAAATGATAATTTCAAAATATTTCATGCATATGTGGAAGTCTTTATTATTTTTTGTTTGAACTTACAAAATTAAAATATTTTTAACCATATACACATATTAGTTATTTTTTTCTTTCTAAAAAACGATGTTAGAAAAATAATTACAATTTTTTATTTACAAAAATATTTGCCTACTAATTAATAGATGAATGAAAACAAAAACTAAAAAAAGGTACAATAATAGAGGTAATATTGTAAAAGTTGGATTATTACAATATAACCAGCCTCTGTACATTTAACTAGTTTTAAGATTATTTAGAAAATATAAACAATTTCTTCTTTTTTTGTGAATATTTTTTTTATTAAAGAGTCCCGATACATCTAGCATCTTTTAGATGTTTTTTTTTAGAATTGAACTTACATCAGGACGAAAAAGATGTTTGTGCCACTGCACTAAGACACGGTTCAGTCTATAGTTGATTTAATATTTCTAAAGGTAAATTCTAATATTAGGTCCCATTAATTTTGAACATTCAGTTTCATGAGTAAATAAAACTGGAAAGAGATTTGAAGAAATGGACATGTCAATTTTAAATGAATGGAGACGAGTACTTGTGTGACCCAATTTTCCAAGCAAAGAATTTCTTCCGCCCTTCCATAAATGGGATGACACTCTTTGCATATCTTCTTCCTTCCATAAATGAGACTAAACTCTCTCCAATTGTGCTGGGAGTCTTGGAGCAATGTCGAAGCAAACCAGAGGTGCCTCCAAATCTCATAGTAGAAACTCCAGATCCTCTTCTATTTCTTCCCGTGGCCGAGAATCCATGGATCAAAGCGAGGTCAGAAAGGTCTTTTCGCGCTTCGACGCCAATGGAGATGGCAAGATCTCAACCACAGAGTTAACTGAGATATTGCGAGCCCTTGGCTCAGACGCACATCCTGATGAGGTACGATAATAACCTGAGCAGCGCACTGTTCTTGTAATTTTGTATGTTTAACTTCAAATTTTATTGTTTATGTTGCGCTGATTTGAGTGTTTTAGACGTTTAGTGCGATGGCACTTTCACAAATTAATCGGTCGTATAAATTGGTTTTTGACTTGTAGCTAACAATTGAAATCTTTTGCGAACATGAAATTCATGGTCTTTGTTAGATTGTAAGACATTAAAAAATTCAGGAACTTGTAATTTGTTCACACTGGACTAGTGGTTTATTGCTTCCATGCTAAAATTATTTCCGTTAACATAATAAGGAATTTAAGGATATCGGTAAAAGAAAAAATTTAGCTAGCTTATCAAGTAAGAGTACAAATAAACACTATTTTTAAAAAAATTAAGTAAATGATAGATAAAAAAAATAATATAATATTTTTAGTTCAACGTATAAACTATATAATTTTTATTATTATGATTATATTAATACATTACAATATTTTATATAATTTTTAAAAAATGGTAATTATGACAAAACTGATTTATTAAACTATTTATGTAGTTTTTAATTAATTATTTGTGACAATCAAATATTTTATATTATTTTATTTAATTAATATTTTTAATTTTTAAATATCAAGATCAATAATTGTAATTTTTATATTTATGATATTACCTATATAATATGTTTAATGTATTTATTTTTGTTTTTATTTTTAAGTTATGTTGTAGTACTCATTATTCGTCATTTGTTAGTCTTAACAGTACATTAGTTCACTTTATTGTACATATCAGTAATACCCATGCCAATCAGAATGAATTAGTATCCTCTGCATTAACTCAAAAGGGAATCTTTTGAGTTAATAAATATCAACCGTCCAATTTGCTTCAAGATTCGTGCAAACTAGATCTGCTCTAATGTTGAAAAGCCTCCTAAGTCATAGGAAGGAGCCAAATTGGCTCCGTTTAAAATCAAACGGTTAAAATTCATTAACTCAAAAGATTCTGTTTTGAATTAATGCCGAAGATACGCGTTCAATCAGAATAGATTTAGCCACCCAACTATTTGTGCAATTGTGGGGTCTCAATAAAAAGATTACCTAATTTACTGAAAGCGGAATATTCATTTTTATTTTACTCAAAGAGGTTTGAACACAAAATATAAAACCAGCAAATGATAAACTATTATAAAAAGTTGATTAAAAGTCTCCAGTGGAATCGGTACTTTTTGTGGAATGGTTATTCACCTTTGAAATTGTGATCATAATTGAATATATTTGGTGATTGCAGTCATACGCCCCCAAAAGTCATATATTCGTTCTAAAGATAATACAGTAAAGAGAAACTGTCATTAGTATGGTAATTAAAGAATGTTCTCTGCTAAAGAAGTTGCAGGTTCAAAATCCGATTGAATTTTTTTTTGTAAATATTACTCATCATTTATCGGAAAAAAAAAAGAGAGAAGATAATTACAACAAAGCAACTTCATGTCATACAAACTGACATGATCATTGCAGGTACAAAATATGATGAATGAGATGGACACTGACCAAGATGGCTTTGTCGACTTTGACGAGTTTGTGGCTTTTCATTTCAATGACCATGGCCAAGCTTCTGACGAGGCGGAGCTAAGAGAGGCTTTTTCCATGTACGACCTTGACAAAAATGGGGTCATCTCTGCTAAAGAGCTCCACCAAGTGCTACACAAACTTGGTGAAAGGTGCTCAGTCAGTGACTGTGCAAAAATGATTAGGTCGGTGGATGTTGATGGTGATGGCTGTGTTAGTTTTGAGGAGTTCAAGAAGATGATGGGTGTTGCTGATAAGTGAAGGGTTGATTGAGATTGACTAATAGCAAACTAGTGGTTATATACCAAGATAATTTGATTGGATTGTATGTTTGGTAGTAGTAACATCAAATAGCAGCCTTCAATTAGTTAATTAGGCTTTAATGTGTAATATGTATTTCTCCCATTCTCTTCCTAAGAAAATCTGTGATGACTGATTAATTAAGTACCATCATATCTTAATTTTCGGAAATGTATGGACAACATGGTTGATTTCTATGTAATATAAGTTTAATCAAGTAATTGCTTGTTCATCTATTTGTTTATGATTTGAATCTGTAATTCTGTATCTCTTAATATTGTTTCTGTACCAATTTATCTTGCTTTATTTTCGAGGACTTTTATTAGTGAATGTAGTCTGGTTATTAAGGCCCTTAAGGGTAAACTCTCTATTGGATAATTATGTATGACTGAGATAAGTTGAATCCCCTGTTTGCAACACTTAAAGATCATGCATGGAAAACATTTAACAACGCTAATAGAGAAATGGCACAAAATTGACCTCGACTCTTACATAATGATCTTCCGAGGACAATTTTATGTATATCATTTTTTTTTGTTGTGAAGTGGCTATGTATTTATATCATTTCATTTGTTTATCTACTTTTCCAATTTTTTTTTTTTTTTTTTGCGGCTTTACTTTGGGTATAAGGTTCATGGGGGTGAAATTGACCGAAATTTTAAATAAAAAATATTTGTTTTGGAGAAGGTTTTGTGTAGAATTTGAAAATTGGAAAAACCATGATTGTTGACAACGGCCATATTAGCAAAATTAGATTAGCGCTAACTAACGCGTTTAAAAAAAAATCTAGCTATTATGGACAATAACAATCAGTTACAGTTATTTTTTTCCGGAATTGAACTGAACTGAACTTAAAAAACGCTATAGCTGATCGTTATCATCCATAACAATCAGCTACAGTATTTTTTTAATGCGTTAGCGCTAATCTGACCATTGTCAACAATCACGGTTTTCCCAGTTTTCAAATTCTACGCAAAACTTTCTCCAAAACCGAAATTTTTTTAATTTATATTCTTATTAATAAAAATTTCGGTGAAATTGAGCTTCAAACTATATAGTACAAACAATAATCTTCAATTAACCTAAATTAAAGGAGGGAATTAAAAACAAGGAGAAAGGAAAATTAAGCTGTCAGTTGTCAATTTGTCAAGCATGTTTTGTACACACTTGACACTAGTTGTCGATCGGTACTGCCGTACTGGTAGAAAGAAGTACCATTGGGTAACCCATAGAAAGAAGAAGCCCAGAAGCCCATCAGTTAGTTGTATTACCTGGTAATGGAAAATTTGACCCAAACTTCATAAATTAACTGATACAGCCACTAGGGTTTAAGTGTCTGTCTCAGTACCTCCGACTCGAACATTACTTTGATCCGCTCTCTTCTCCCGCCATGGCGAGGTCGTCGATCTCTCGCCGTCTCTCCGCCCTTCTACGCGGCGATTTTCGCACCTCCACCACCTCTACAGTGGCGCCGTACCGTTTCTATTCGGCCGGGAGTGCCGCGCGAGTGAAAGAGGAAAAGGATCTCTGGTGGAGAGAGGCTATGGATCGGATGCGTAATATAGGGATATCTGCGCATATAGACTCCGGGAAGACGACCTTGACGGAGCGGGTTCTGTTCTACACGGGTCGGATCCATGAGATTCACGAAGTCAGAGGGAGGGATGGAGTCGGGGCGAAGATGGATTCCATGGATTTGGAGAGGGAGAAAGGAATTACGATCCAATCAGCTGCCACCTACTGTACATGGAACGACTATCAGGTTTGTCTGAACGGAACATGAATTGATTTTGAGCTCTGGTCATTGCAGAGCAGAGAAAACATGTCACTAGTGTCAGTAAATGAGCCATTCACTCTAATTCAACTCCAATTAACGTGTTTGTTCGAGAATTTAAGTACGATTCAATGATAAAGCAAAATTGCCCAATCGTTTTGTTATCTAGCTGTGCATGAGGTTTGATCTTTTTGCAAATGACACCCAATAGTTATTTTGTATTTGCAAAAGAGACCTGACTTTTCTCATACTTGTTCCTCGCCTAACATATTTTAGGAGATATGAATTAATTACCGTGACCTTTCCATCTTTCCAATCAAATAGCTTTCTCACCAGTAAGAATTCATTTAGGAGATATGAATTAAATACATTGAAGTAGAATTCATTTAGGAGATATGAATTAATTACCGTGACCTTTCCATCTTTCCAATCAAATAGCTTTCTCACCAGTAAGAACCAAACACATATTCCCTTACTTGACTATAGCTTGGATCCATCTGTATATTTAGTCCTTTTGGCTCAAATTTTGTGAGTGACATTCTCTTCTCTATTTTAAATGCAGATAAATATAATAGATACACCTGGACATGTTGACTTCACAATTGAAGTGGAGAGAGCCTTGCGTGTATTAGATGGTGCCGTACTTGTTTTATGTAGTGTAGGAGGAGTGCAGAGCCAGTCTATAACTGTTGACCGTCAGATGAGAAGGTATGAGGTACCAAGATTAGCATTTATTAACAAGTGTGACCGCATGGGGGCTGATCCTTGGAAGGTTCTAAACCAGGTAAATAATACGTACTATTGTTTTGTATTGTATTTGAACCCTACTGGTTGTAAGGCTAAAAACAGAATTATCTGCATCCACATAATTGTCCGATGTAAATTATTTGCATGTCTAATTATTAGATGGTATTATGATAATTAGTAGATATGATAAAGAAGGTACAAATATGGATGGTTTGTAGTCCTTTATGGATATGGATAACTAAATCTCTATCAGCCTATGTTAAAATTTGCTTTCCTTTTTTCTTTATGATTTTGTTAAAAGAGTTTCATATTATGTATATTTATTATCTATTGTGAAAACCAAATATTAGATGAGAGTTTGTTATCTATTTTATATTCAAAGTGTTTGCACATTTGTTAGTAGTACAATATTTGTAAATAATTGGAATTTGTGTTCATCAAGTATCCGATTCGTACCCTTATTAGTGTGGATATGATTTTAAATTTTGACATTTGTTGAACATCCCCATCCTTATATCTTTTCAATGAAATATGGACTTGATATGATCTTTAGCATTATCTGCTCTATATCATTTCTGTTTCACAGAACCCTTAACTGATTGTATGTACCATGTAGTAGTGTATGGCTATCAGTTGAGGTAAGAATTATGACAAACTACATTAAATATTTGACCTTTCAATTCTTCACTATAATATATGGAGTTAAGGTTGATATAGAGAACCAGAGAGATAAGAATGAAGAGGGCTATTTTTGTTTCAAATAGGACCCAGTTGCAGGAACCAAGAATTAGTTAATTCCAATGTTGGAGGCCCAGCTCTTCTTAATTCCCTCCCATGAATTTGTGAATTCCATGGCTAATTTCTGCCATAATTTCATTGACTACTAAATCCACTTTTTATAACATTGAGTTTTTCTTTTCATATATTTTCTTTGTAAAGGCAAGGTCGAAGCTTCGCCACCATAGTGCTGCTGTGCAAGTGCCAATTGGATTAGAAGAGGAATTTCAAGGTCTTGTTGACCTCGTAGAGCAGAAGGCCATTTACTTCCAGGGCTCCAACGGGTAAGTCAGATATCAGATGCAAGTTTGTATGGATCAACCTTAGTCAAATGGCAGAATAAATTATTTACCCCCCTAATAGTTACTGACAAGTACATCTTTTAGTAATTTTGTTGTTTCTTTTTTATATTAATTTTTGTTTTGTTGCCTACAAGGAGATGTGAAAAGTTGACAAAATTGGTCATTTGTGGTTCAACTGTGTAGTGAGAAGATCGTCTCAGCCGAGGTGCCATCGAAGTTGCAGGAACTGGTCTCTGAAAAAAGACGAGAACTAATTGAGGTTGTCTCAGAGGTGGATGATATACTGGCTGAGGCTTTTCTCAGTGATGAACCTATATCTGCCTCCGAGCTGAAGGTAATTTTGTACAAGTGTTAGTTCCATTATCAACTGGTATTAGTTTGGAATAGGCCTAAAACTCAAGAACCAATATTATTTCTTTTTACAATTGACATACTTGTAACAAATATGTTCTTTTGTTCAGGCAGCAATTCGTAGGGCTACAGTTGCCAGAAAGTTTGTACCAGTTTTTATGGGCAGTGCATTCAAAAATAAGGTTTCTATTTTACTAATAGTATTGATTCAAATGAAATCAGATCATTGTTTATTTGAGGAGTAACATGCTAATATTTGATCAATTATTTGATGATTTAGGGTGTTCAACCAATGCTTGATGGAGTGCTTGATTATCTCCCTTGCCCAACTGAAGTCGAAAATCATGCCCTCGATCAAAGTAAATCTGAGGAGAAGGTAGATCTTTTTTGCATTCATTTCCCTCTCTCTTTCTCTCTCCTCACTCTCCCCCACTCTCTAACATAATATCTTCTTATAGGTTCTGCTAGGTGGGACCCCAGTCGGGCCATTAGTTGCACTGGCCTTCAAGTTGGAAGAAGGGCGTTTTGGTCAGCTGACATACCTTAGGTATTGTAGGACTGGTTATTTCTTTTTTCTTTCTGATTTATTCAATTTCTATGCACAACCAATGTCAAACATTGGAGTTCAGGTACCTTAGGTACCTCCTTATAGTTATCCTTTATTTTTTATTGGGTATTACTAATCATGGTTATTAGGATCTATAATGGTGTGATACGCAAGGGAAACTTCATCATAAATGTGAACACTGGGAAGAAACTTAAAGTAAGAGACCATCCTCTTTTGTTTAATTAAACGAACAAATGTTATCTCTGCTAAAACCTAATGCCTTTTGTTTATTTTGAACTTCTTGCCCGTTTTCATACTTAGATTTCCAGAGTGCTTGACTGATCACTTATGTTATTCTTGTATTGTAAATGTTAGGTTCCACGTTTGGTCCGGATGCATTCTGATGAGATGGAGGTCAGTAACATATCGAGTTTATTTGTAGGCATGTAGGGTTTTCTCTAATAGGTATTAATTGTGCCCTTAGAAGACAGATTGTCTGTGTTGGTTTGTCGTCCAAGAAAATTATGTCTGAAACATTCTACACTGTAACAGCTCTTGTACTGTGCTTGCTATGATTAGTGCTGGTATGAAATGGATGATTGCTGAAATTTTCAAGCATTACATGCAAAATATTTATTTGGTCGTCAATTCAAAAATTAATCCAGAACTTTACAGGATATTCAAGAAGCTCATGCTGGTCAAATTGTTGCTGTATTCGGTGTAGATTGTGCTTCAGGTCATTTTCTATCCCTCTGTTGTTGTTTTTTCTCTTTTGGCTCTCAAATGTCTCATATTGAATTCCTTTTCCTTATATACTGGAATAGGGGATACTTTCACTGACGGCTCTGTCAAATACACCATGACCTCCATGAATGTTCCTGAACCAGTGATGTCACTTGCAGTGACACCTGTCTCTAAAGATTCAGGTGGCCAGGTAATTACTTCGTAAATTTGTAATCAATTTATTCACTTCTAGTTTTTGCTTACTTCTCTTGCACTAATTGTATTGACACTAAGCCACATCTTTTTATTTGTGCAGTTTTCAAAAGCTTTGAACCGTTTCCAAAGAGAGGATCCTACTTTTCGGGTTGGGTTGGATGTAGAGAGCGGTCAAGTAATATGTTTTTATTTTTTTGTTTATTTCTGTTTTATTTCATTCACATGACACTAAGTTACCTATGTTGTTTATTGTATCAGACAATTATATCTGGTATGGGGGAGCTGCATTTGGAAGTGTACGTAGAGCGTATCAGAAGGGAGTACAAGGTATGGAATTGCTATGACGAGATAATATGTCACAAGGATTTTCATACCAAGCAAAGCGTAATAATCTTTTATTGTAATGTGGCCAGGTTGATGCCAAGACTGGTAAACCACAGGTGAACTTTAGAGAAACTGTGACTCAGCGTGCCAACTTCGACTATATACATAAGAAGCAAAGTGGTGGTCAAGGCCAATATGGTAGAGTCACTGGTTACATTGAGCCACTTCCAGAAGGGTCGACTTCGGCCAAGTTTGAGTTTGAAAATTTGATTATCGGGCAGGCAATCCCATCAAACTTTATTCCAGCAATTGAGAAGGGGTTCAAGGAGGCAGCAAACTCGGGGTCACTTATTGGCCACCCTGTAGAGAATTTGCGGGTGGTTCTGACAGATGGGGCCTCCCATGCTGTTGATTCGAGTGAGCTTGCTTTCAAGCTGGCCTCTATTTATGCTTTTAGACAGGTTTTTTCTTGGTCCCAGTTTATTTGAAACTCTATTGAATTACCTACTGGTAGTTTATCTTTAATTTAATGTTAAAAAAACTGGTAAATATTTTTAGTCAAAATGATGTTAGGAACATAGGTTGGTTTACCCCCTTATATTTTTTTATATTTATGGGACTTCTAGGTTCGCAAGAAAAAAAAAAAGCAGAACAGTACTTTATATTTTGACACCACTGGTGTCTGATTAATGAAATATGAGGGCTCGACCTTCAAATTTCTCTTTCAAAAAAAAAATCTTTTTAATTTTGTTTATGTGTGATTGTAGTGTTACTCAGCAGCTAAGCCAGTAATACTGGAACCTGTGATGAAGGTAGAAGTTAAAGTTCCTTCTGAGTTCCAAGGCACTGTTACTGGTGATATTAACAAGTCAGTTTCTTATCCTTATTTTTTGTAAACTTTTTTTCAGAAATACCACCATGTACAGTAGAAATTTTTGCTTTGAGAACCACCCCACCCTTTTCCAACAAAAAGTAAAAAGGAAAGAACAAAAGATGAGACAAGATATACGTTGGTAGCACTTCAAAACATTTTTTGGAATGACTAAAATAAGCATCTCTGCCCTGCTAAACATAATATATTGTGAATATTTATCTTCCTTTTCATATGCAATCTTAATATATTTGAATAAAGCAACAAAATTGGGAAACTGGGATGTGCTTTCAATTTAGTACTTTAATTGTAGAAGTTTTAGTCCAACACAGGAACATACATAGCCACTACACTGCAGCATGGAGTTGACAGTATTTTTAATCAATATTCTTTTCTTTTAAATAACAATTACTTGTTATTTTTGGAAGTAGTCAGGTCCTCTCTGGGTTGAGGTTGGAGGTCAACCTTTTTTTAATTATTTCTTGCTTTGCAAATTTGCAAGTCAACTTTTCGAACACAGTTGACCAAACATGTAATGGTCACTTGATAGATTTAGGACAGTACCTTAACAAGTAGTATTTTTATTCCATTATTTTTTTCAATACAGGAGAAAAGGCATCATCATTGGTAACGATCAGGATGGTGAAGATACTGTCATCGTTGCAAATGTATGAAATTCACCAATCTTCTTTTACTTTCCTAGTTGTGATTTTTCTTATTGGATATCAACCTGGGAGCTTGAATTTTTGAAAGTTCTATTTTTCTGCTAGAAGTTTATTGTTACGCATATTTGCAACTGGTACTGTATATACTGCACCTATGTTCAGTGCAGCATAACTGAATCTCATTCTTAGGAGGAATTTGTTTTTCCTTTATTAGATTAAACTAAATGTAGCAACAAATCTGGCTAGGAAATTAATCAGTTGAATTGCTGAATTTTGGAACAATTTAAATTATTTCAGGTACCATTGAACAAGATGTTTGGTTACTCAACTTCCCTTCGATCCATGACACAGGTATACTTTAGTTTATCCAATTATTTTTCATTTATTAGTAAAATACTACCTAGACTGGTACAAAGTCATGTCCGATCCCAGAGAAACCAAGTATTCAATTCTTGTTTGGTTCTTGGTGAACAAATTTAGGTGTGGTCTCCCAAGGGTGTAATCATGCTTGATATTTTGTTACCTTCATTGTCATTTTATGTATTTTTTTTTTCTTTTAACTTTATACAGGGCAAAGGTGAATTCACAATGGAATACGCCGAGCACACGCCTGTACCACAAGATGAACAAATGCAACTCATCAATGCCTACAAGGCTACCAAGGAAACTGAGTAGCACATTTATTTTATAAACAAAAATGTTTATATCAGATTAGATTGAGGAAAATCCATTTCCATTGGGTTTGCTCTATTTTTTGTGTTCCGAAGGGACAAATCAACACGAGAAGTTTCTGTGAAATGGTAAAATTTTTGTGCGAGTGAGTCAGGACCCCTTAGTATTATACATGTCATATACCTTCAAGTGTAACCTTCTTAAACTAGAAAAAGGAAAATAAAGCTAAGTATTTGTTTAATTTATCAAGTCGGTGTTTACCTGATAAAGTTTTATGACCCCATAAATTGTTTTACATAATGTAATTGTTATACACTAGTTTAAACTGATATTTGGGACGGTAGCCTGTTCAATTAGAAAAGTAAATTATCAATGAAAAGATTATTTTGGTTGGAATATTGTTGATTGTCTGATCTTAGGGATTATAAGGCGTATAATTTGGAGGACGCTTCTGAAGGAATCTTGAGGGCCACACAAATTATAATAATTCATCGCACTACTTTATTCGTAATGAGATCTGTTTGCTTTGGTATTGGGAAATAACGCTGAGGAAGTCAATCAGAGAGATATGTAACATATTACCAGTTATTCCACACACAAAAAAAAAAAAAAACTCGAGTGCTTTGTTGTAATTTTTACTCAATTAATATATTTTGGCAGCTACTGAATATTATTCAAAAAAAAAAGGAGAGAGGTGTGTAACATGTTGACAGTAGTTTTTTTTTTTTAATTAGAACGTCTCTGGATTCTCACCCGCTTTTACAATTTCTCTCTAAGAGGTCTCAATTCAGCAAAATGCGACATGTTGACCGAGCGTGAAATTTGCAAGAAAAGAATTAAATAAAGCATCAATGTACGGTTGCTTAGCAAGCTTTCAAAATGGGACCAGCTTGGGTCCGATGCCCATCGGACTCAAACTGAGTTTGATGGGTTCCATAACCGTCCGATATACTTTAAGTTCCGTGCACACGATATTAAAGCAAACACAGAGGGTTATGAAAGCGATGTGCACAGATCTTGAAGCGGATCGGACAGTTGTGGAATCCATCGAACTCAGTTTGAGTCCGATGGGCATCGGACCCAAGCTGCTCCCTTCAAAATTGACCAAAAGTTAAAATTTTAAATAACAAGTGCCATGCCTGATCATTGTATTAGACTAATTCGCCACAGAAAGTCAAGAGAATAGGATTAATTATATTGTACAAGTGGCAGATATGCAATCACACCAAGAAAAAGGAAAGTATCGGCTACATTAGACTAATTCTACCTCAGACTTGCTTCGTATTTCTATACGAATGAACCCAAAATAAAAGGAGAAGAAAAGAAAATAACAACAAAACTTCAAAACTTATTGAAACGCCTGGTCTCCAATATTGGTCAAGTTTACCCACCTGAAGAAGATGATATATATTCCCAATTCTATCTCAGCATTTTGGTTTGAGAATATGATGGTGATTATCCTTAATCCACAAATATAAGTAAATGTATTCTTTATAATTTAGACAGACAGCTCATCAAATTTGGTGTAATATAAAAACTTGGTCCGTGATCAAATGCAATACAACTGAATAGTTAGCTTTTCAAATAGCTAGATTGATGACCATCAGTTTTCAATACCAGTATTGCACTACGTACCAGTATTTGTAATAGGGATGTCTATTGTTCATATTTGAAATGTAATACTGTATGTAATGCTTGTTGTTTAATGAAGAAGCCTAAGGGCAATTTCAATAAAAAACAAAAGTTTTCAACTACACCAAAAGTTAATATACTGGTTATCTAAATCATAGAGAACATATAAGCAATTTTAAGTTTCTCATATAGATAAGACAATTGTCGGTTGTCACAGTCACAAACAAGTTTGATTGCCACTTGCCAGTATAACCAGCCTACACATCCACAAATTATATATATTACCAAAGGCAAGGAGTAACCCATGTGGGCCCAGGCCAAGCTGATTCGGAGTAAGGACTGCAACAAAGAAGCTGCCTCATATTACCTCCCTCTAATTCATAACAACCAATATCCATACCCTTATACTTGTCCTCTTCACACGGATCATAAGTCTCGGTGAAATGAATGCAATTCCCTTCAAACCCATCTAATCCTGAAGCCGGCAGAGAGACAGAGGTGCCTCTCTCTAGGAAGATAACTTGGTCCCCAAGCTTGTTGACACGTGTCCAACCTGGCTCCTCAGTTTCCAGCTTGTACACCTCAAATCCAACTGTTCTGCGGCAACCAGTTGAGTTGTAACTGTACTTCCTTACCTATAACAGGTAAAGCCCTGGCTTAGTCCTAAAATCCTAATTTAGGTTCGCTAAAAATGGAATACTGCAGCTTATCTTATTCTATTGCTGAGGGTTAACTGACTATAAATATATTTAACAAAATTGTCAGGTTTTTGAACTAACTATAAATATATCAAGAAAATTATAAGGTTTATGAATTAAAACAAGTTACAAGACAATATGATAATACCACTAGCAGTAGATCTTGAGCTGATCCCACAAGATAAATGGAGACGTCCTGGCCAAACAAGAATGGAGACGATGAAACCACAACAGCTTCTTTAAAAGAACCTGCTACATCAATGGTGCTTAAGATGCCACCACGTGTAATTGTGTAGAGTTGGCCATTGTAGAGTTCAGCATCGGCAAACTGCCAGTACCGGCCTGCATGGGCCCACGATTTATCTCCTGGCCTATGGAAGGCTAAACCTGTCTCCCAGAAAAAGAAAAAAGAACAAATGAAGTTGTTAGTAAACACAATAGACATAGCTCGGCATCTGACACTAGACTGTGTCCCATCTCCCATGTAACCAGACTTAAACGGGGAAACCAGACAACATGGTTGGTATTAGCCTATTATCAACAATATACAAGTTTATAGGACTTAGTGGTACTGTACCAGTAATGAACTGCTCTTATGGGCGACTCAATTCATTCACCTGAATAGAAAACCACAATTGTAAAGCAATGTGTAGTACCAGTCTCTACTTGTATTGGCCTGTACAATAACAGCCTCCCTGGTATTACAACAGGACTAACCCTTTCTGGGTCAGCATTGGCACTCAAAGTTGCTTTAAGTATGGTACAGCGCCACAGATGCTACTCCTTCATATCCGTAAGTATTTCCATCATGAGTGATTCAAGATTTATTCTTTTTTAATTAATATTCAAGATTTAATCAAGATGTATAAACTTTTCACATGTACCTTACCGCTAAATATTCAATTTGATTGAAACCACATCAGAAAGAGCTGTTTGAAAATTATCATGAGCTAATAATGGGTCACAGAAAGCATTTCAGAGTTTCTTAGCTAACGTAGAATTGATTATCTGACCTGATTTGAGGAAGGCCACCGCAATCCAACCTGAAGACCCGCGATCCAAGCACAGCTTCCCCTTGTGCAACAGGTATTTCCAATACCCGATGGTCGATGAGCGGTCCCCACGGTCCATGAAACCTCGATACCTCTCCACGTCAGTAGGCGTGACCTGATCAAACAGATTAGGGATCTCAACAACCGGAGGCAACGCAATCATGGAACGGGCAAACGGGTTTAGTAAGAACAAGCTGGTAGTGGGGCCCATCAAGAAGAGCCATCCGTGGGACGAGCCCAGGAAGTGGTACTGGGTCCCATTGGGAAAGGGGACAAGGTACGATCGGTTTTCCGAGGGGGAGTAGAAGGTGAAGGTTTCGCCAGGGAGGAGGAGGAAGGGGATCTGACGTGGAAGGTGGTGGGGCCGGCTGTCAGTGGTGGAGCGCCAGGAGGAGCAGGCGGCGCGGAATCGGATGTAGTCGGCGTTACGGGTTATGCATGTCGAGATGGAGATTAACAGATCCGTCGGAAGGTACTCCCAATTTCCCATGATTTTAGTAATTATTCATAGCAATTGAATTCTACAAGTGAGAGAGGAGGTTTGAGATAGTTTGGAGAACTGAGATGGGAATTGAGCGGTATTTATACGAACTGCCGAGAGAAAATTTCCTTTCTTGGTCTCTTATGCTATTTTCTTCCGAGAGAAGATTGGAGGATCGTGCGAGGATGAAGAGAGAGAAGAGAGGTTGATTATCTGATTATCTACGCTGGGTCAAGCTTAGTGATGATCCCGGAGGTTTCTGGTTCATAATCAAGAGTGCATTTCCTAGTGAGTCACTGACAGGAAGTCTAATGGTCTTATTCGAGGGATCATTAGTTTGTTACAGGAACTGTCTTAAGGCATTTGCAACAGAGGATTTGTATATCCTGACATTTAACATTGTACTCATCTTCTCCCGTTCTTCATGGGGAGATGGGGAGAGGGGGGTGTCCGATGGGCATCGGACTGAAATCTGTTCGATGGGCCGTTTTAACCGTTCGATTGGAATTTTGTAACCTTTGCTGATTAACGGATTGCCAAGTGAACATCGAAATAAAATCCGGGTCACTAAGTGAAACTCGAACGAAACCCGCTAAATCTTCTCCGTCTTTCCGTCCCATCCATTTTTCCTGTCTTCTCCATTACGGAAGCTTGAAACCCTAGTTGAATGACGGATGCGCCTCAATGGAGGTTTCTATCGCTGGTTCGTCGCGCCTCTCTCCTGGTTAGTCTCTTCTCTTCTCTCTCGCGCTCTCTCTCCTCTCTCAGCAATTTCTCCACAGCTGAAAACCCTAGTTGCATGATTAGTTGAAAAATAGTGAAATTCTTTGTCTTGGGAACTCATCATCGTTGCAAATAAGACCAATAAAGAGGTATCACAGCATATAGTGGAGATACTATCATTTTCATTTATTTTCAAGTGAGAATTTTTTTTCTTGGTACCGATTTTTTTTTTTTTATAAACTCAGTAGTGGAGATACTATCGTTTTCATTTATTTTCAAGTGAGAAGTTTTCATTGTCACTCAATTATATATATATATATATATATATATATATATATATATATATATATATATATATATATTAATCACAGAAAGCAATAATGGACTTTTATTTTGTTCAATTTGATTTCAAAAAAGGACATGCTTGTAGCACGCATAATTTTGATTTTAACATTTCTCAAATGAGAATCTAAGCTATGTTGCAATACATAATCTAGTGAGATGTTTTACTATGTATGTAGAAGAAATGGCTGGTATCCAAAACCATCAGTTATATGCTTCAATCGAGGCATCTTCATATTTTTTTGGTAAGATCAATTCAACTTTGGATTTCATAAAAAGAACATGTATGTAATGGATTTTGTACTTATGGATTTTAATAGTTGGTGTAGCTGAAAATAATGAATCTGCTATAAGCTCAACGATGATATCTCATCATCCTTCGGCTTCACCTCCTATGTCTATACCCTCTTCATGCTCTCTCTTCTCGACTCCACCTACTTTGGCAACCACTCCTACTTCTCCGGCCGCAGCTGCACATGCATCCACATCACTAGGTTAGACTATCAAATTTATTATTCTATGAACTAACCTCTATTTAAGTATCATCCTCCAACATAAGCTTCAACCTAACATTAGTTTCTCTGAATTGGCCTCAATTTTCTTGAACTTAATTGTCTCAATCTACCATCCAAACTAAAAGTGAAAAACATCAAGCTTCATTTTCTTCAAATGATACATGACCTCAATGTGCTTTTGTAATGTGTTATTTAAATTGATTTGTTGCTTAAATTGAAGAAATTTTAGTTTAAAAGGAGGCCAACATTGTAATGATAATATCCTTATTGCTATAGATCAATTGTCAGAGCATTCGATGCCTATGGTTGGAATGGAATTTGCAACAGTAGAAGAGGCATATTGTTTCTATAATACCTATGCTTTGGAGGCTGGATTTAGTGTGCGAAAAATTTTGGATAGAAAGAACAAGGCAAATATCACTACCATGAAATGTTTTACTTGTAGCAGAGAAGGCAAGCCTAGAGAAAGATCACCGACCAAATATCCACCAAAATTCCAGCCAAAAGAGCAAAGAATTGGATGTAATGCACACATGAAAATTAACATATGCAGTAAGGGAGCTTACAAGGTTACGTCTTTTGATCCAGACCATAATCACACAACCACAACTCCAACAAAAACTAGAATGTTGAAGTCACATAGAAAAATAAGTGGGGCTGAAAAGGCAATGGGAGATTTGGCTGATGCTGCTGGTATTAGACCAAAAGAAACATATGAGCTTTTAGCTAAACAAGCTGGAGGGAGACGCAATCTTACTTTCATTCCTGACGACTACAAGAACTATTTGAGAACAAAAAGGGAGCGTGCTATAGCGTTAGGAGATGCTGGGGCGCTAATGCAATATTTTCAAAACCGTCAAAAAGAAGATCCATCTTTCTTCTACGCGATTCAACTTGATGCCGATGATCAGATTACTAACATCTTTTGGGCTGATGGGAGATCATTGTTGGACTACGAATACTTTGGTGACGTAATTTGTTTTGATACTACTTACAAAACAAATGATTATGGTAGGCCTTTTGCTATTTTTGTTGGCGTTAACCACCATAAACAAACCGTTATATTTGGTGCGGCGTTGCTCTATGATGAGTCGGCTCCTTCATTTGAGTGGTTGTTTGATGCTCTTTTGGAAGCTACAAGTGGAAAAGCTCCGAAGGTAATGTTATAAATTATTTTTATATAATTTAGTTATGTTTGTATTATGTGTGACATTTCCTTTATATCTATGTAGTTTAATAATTGTGCATTTTAGGTAATTTTGACTGATCAAGATTTTGCCATGAGTAAAGCAATTACTAAGGTTTTGCCTGACACCACTCATCGTTTGTGTGTTTGGCACATGTATCAAAATGCAGCTAAGCATTTGAGTAGTGTATTCGGAGCAACTACAACTTTCAAAACTGATTTCAGCCATTGTGTGTATGATTGTGAAGATGAGGAAGATTTTGTACGTGCATGGGAAGAGATGCTTCGCAAGTATGACTTAGTGGATAACAAATGGTTGGCTAATTTATTCAAAATTCGGAAAAAGTGGGCGCTTGTGTATGGACGGCAAGTATTTTGTGCTGATATGAAGTCTACCCAGAGGAGTGAGAGCATAAATAGTGTGATTAAAAGATATTTGGATTCCAAAGAAAGACTATTGGACTTCTTTAATCACTGGGAGAGAATTTTAGAACAACGACGCTATGCAGAGTTAGAGGCAGATGCTAGAGCAAGTCAAGGCAACCCTAAAGTTCCATTTTCGGAAATGCTCAAACAAGCTTCAATTATTTACACTCCAAGTGTCTACAAAGTGTTTGAAGTTGAATATGGGCACTTTCTTGATTGCTCAATACAAGATTGTGGCCAAAGAGAGAATGTGCATGAGTACAAAGTAACAAATGGGTGTCGGGAGCGCATTGTACGGCATGACATTTTATCTGATAACATGACATGCAGTTGCCTCAAGTTTGAGTTTACGGGGTCCAATGTTGTCATGTTATAAAGGCTTTGGATTTTCTGAACATCAAGCGGCTTCCTGAAAAGTATTTTTTGAAAATATGGCATAAGAATGCGAAGATCAACAGAAGGTTATCTGTTCCAAACACTGAGATCGGAGCTGAAGTTCATATAGCAAAGCGTTTTAGTTATTTGTAGAGGGCATTCAATGCCATTTTCTCTACAGCATCACATGATGAAGAAGCATACAGATATGTTCTTGGATTGGCGAGAGAAGCAATGCCTAAGGTGGAGGAGATCATTTCTAAAGCAAGTTAAAGTGGACAAATAGATGACAACCAATTACCGAGAAATGAGGCATGCAAAGTCATTTTGGAAGCGACATCTAAAAGGCCAACTGGAATAAGAAAGAAAAAAATAGAGCGAGGACGTCATCAGTATAAAAGCTCTCTTGAAACAAACAAGAAAAAAAGAAAGATAGGTTAGTGGCTATGTAGATTGACACTTCTCTTAATATGCTATATATAGCAAGGCTCTACTAATTTTTTAAACATTATTTTTCAGATAAGTCTATGAAGACGTCATTGGGTGCAGACCTTGGTGGGCATGGTCTCATATATGGAATGCATGTTCTTAGTCAAGAATCTAGTATTCTAAATTCTCATATCATTGCTTCACCATCTAATTTGACAAGTACGCCCCATACAATAAGTACATATTTTTTTCTCTTATATATTACTAAACATGACTTAATTGTTTTTTTTTTTACTCTGCAGGTTTAGAGAAGTAGAGTTGCTAAACAGTTAGATATGAAGCTTTTGGTTTAGCTATATGAACATTTTGTATAGATAATTCTCTTTTTACATTGCAAAGGCCGTTGTTTTGGTGATATTTTGAAAGCTAAAACTAAATTGGTCAATTATGTATGATATTCAAGTTTTCATTAATTAGCTAAAACTAGTTATCTGAACATCTTTTTGTATGGATTACAACTTTTATAAATTTATGCTTCCGTTTATTTATGTTCATCATTTTCATTCTAATTGTCCAATTTGTCTCTGTTTTTCTCTGCATTTGTTACAGGTTACCATTGCATTTGCTATACTGTAAAATTTTGTGCTCAGGTTAGGAAAGGGGCAATTATAATACCTAAATTTTGGATGCCTGTGACGTCAGCAATAAACAGTGTCACATTTCTTATCTGCGGTCCGATCGGTGATGGATGCTCCAGAATTAATAACGCTGACCTTATCTAGCGTCATCAGTTAGTGCTGCTGGTACTGACCCTTGCCTCACGCTATTTTCCCCAAATTAAGCTTACCGCCTCCTCCAGCTTCTTATTCTCCCCAGCTGTCTACTTTTGAGACCCCGCACGTGCCACGTTGTCAACTCTTCGCAACGTGCTGCTTTCTCCGCTCTCTGCGTCTTCCCTTCTTCAGTTTTACTCGGTATTTCTCTTTTCATCTATCGATCTCACTGTCTTCGCTTTGTTCCTGTTGTTCAACCGTGCACTGTTTATTCTCTTCCATTTCACTCCCATATTTTTTTCGCTCTATCGATCTCACTCTCCCATTTCATCCATTGATCACTGCCGCGTTATTCCTCCTGACTTATATGGGTGAATTTTAGTTCTACTGCAGCTCTTTCTCTCCGGTTCGCCAAGCCTCAAAAGGTATGCTCGCTCCAGTCTTTTAAATTAATGGTTGTTCGGGTTCAAACCCGGTAGAGTAAAGAAAAGGGGAACGAAAAAGCAAAAGGTCATCAATTTCAACTTCCTTGAATTATTCTACAAGCTAACTATGAAGCATGCAGCAAATAATGTTTCTTAATTTTTGTTCAGTACAGAATTATATTGAAATGAATTACCTCGGGTAGAAGCATATTTGGCGACTTTGCATTTGTAACATGTGTTTTTATTTGTTTGTGGTAGCATCAAGCATAAAAGCAAATATTGAAAAAACCCAATCCACTATAGAAGAGCACAACGATTCATCTCAGCAAATTTAATTAGCTCAGTTTGAGCACTGTCAGTTGGATGCTAAGCAGGATTTAATTTCGTAACACAATTAGTTAGGCCAGTAGCTTCTACAATGGATTAGTTAAGTACTATAAAAATAGAAGATGCATTACATTTCAATTTTATGATGGATGAAACTATACTTGAGCAACTGCATCTTTTTATCTGTCTCACTCTCTATGTGATTTCCAAGTAATTATGCTTGCGTGAATCATATATTTTTAGCACTTGCCTCCATTGTTGCTTCAACAAGCGACTATGGATTAAATCGATGTGCTGTTCTCTGGTCGCTACGACTGGGTTCAATTTCATCAGGGCAAAAGCAAGCTCATTCTCATAAGATTTTTTAAATTCAGTACCGCATTTATTCCGCTCATTTCAGCATTTCTCAAGAAAGTCGACAGCTAGCTACATTTTCATCTCTTCTAACTTCATTATTTATTTGTGCACTTTCCTATATTGTCACAATTTTTTCCATCTATGATTTCTTCCAGTGGAGCTAGAAAAGAAGGAAACTCCTGAGCAGTGATTACATAAAGAAAATTGGAACCTCAGTTGGGATTGGAAATCACATTCTCCACTGCTATTAAGGTAATTCCTCACCATTAGAAAGATTGTTATATAAAAGGACTAGAAAAGAAACTGGTTACAAGTCATCAAACAAAAGGAAAAGAGATACCACAGATTTTACCTCTGACGCAACTAATTACCTTTCTCCCACATGCTTAATTTATCAAGAAGTAATGTATGTCTTTCCAAGCAACAAGCAAATGGTAGACGTCCTGAAGATATGCTAATAATTATCATGTCACATTCTTCTTTTTTATCTTCCAAATGACTTAAATACCCTTCTGTGATCTTCATTTTCTGCACTTCGATCGTCAAAATAACAGGGTTTATGGTTTTTATTGACGGTTCAGATCCAGTACGGTGCCTAACCGTGTAGAATGAAATTTGCATTGTCCCTTTTAATCTGTCATGAATCTCAAAGTGGATCCTCTATAATCCAAATAAGCACCTAAATGATTCAGGCTCACCAAGAACCCAGTGGGGCTGTATGATATTTTGTTTCTCTGAATGCTACATATGCAATGAATATGTACCAACTTTTCCCCTTTCAATTTCACTTAAAAGATAAAGAAAAAGAAAAAGGGATGCTACAACTTTGATTTGTTCTTCCATTGATTTTTATTTTCCTGATATATTAAAATTGGTGCATATATCAGTAGGACAAAGCAAATTTTCTTCCACAATACAGTTACTTTTATTTACATTTTAGTTATTCATTACACTGAAATTGATTGTACTATTGATTTTTCCCCTGATGACATTTGCCAACCGAATCCCTATTATTACAGGTATATATGCCATTCTTCCATTGATACAAGCATACAACAAATGAAGTCCTCAAGTTTGTGTTCCTCCTGTTTCACTCTTCGAGTTAGTGGTTTAAGATATAAAGCTTGGGTGTACTGTTGTATACAATTGTTCAATAGAGTTTATGATCATATTTCAATTTTACCACTTACAATTTCTGTTTACGATTTCCATTTAATAGTTTGTTCTGTTCCATTTAATTGATGCATACAATTGTTTGTGTTGTTTCAGTTTACATATATCTATGCTCCTACATTAACAATACCAACAACAAATATTCAGGATTATATTTCTATCACCATAATCACCATAATCACAATTGTAATCATTCTCACATCACCGAGCAACATTAAAAAAATGGTTGCAGCGTAGCCGCAACTCCAAGTTACTAGTTTGATATAATTTTTGATGTAATGCAATTTGATATAATTTTTTAATATAATTGCTTTTTTACATTCACCAATTTGAATTCCGCTTTCTATTTTGTTTGACGTCTATACATTACTGAGACAGTGCTGTTTGTATATGCCTATTGTGATATATGATTATAATTATGACAAAACTGCTTTTGGTAATTTTATATTGCTAGATTAGGCTGGGAAATGTATGTTATAAATATTGCAATCTTTTTTTGCCTGCCAGTAGCTCAGTTAGTTAAATCAGAACATAATGTTATATGCTTAACAATAAGCTCAACATACAAATACAGCAAGCATAATTAAATACTGGTAGAATTAAACAACAAACAACAAAACTCATAAAGAACAAGCATAGAACAAACAACACAATCAAAGCTTGTAAACAGCAGACAACGAAAAAATCTCAACTTTGTTTACAATGCGATGAACAATAAATTTACAAGAAGAATTACAAATTAAATTCCTATGGCTTCTTCTGTTTTGCATGTTTTCCAACAACACATCTTTGATAGTTGTTTGTAACATGTCTCCAAAATAGATCTGTTGAATCTTCACCTTTCTCGCCTCCCACAAGCTATAAAGCTCATAAACCTAGAATCAGAGACCCAGATTGTACCTAAACCCCAAAATCAACAAGATCTTGCACGAGAGTTTAACAATTGCATTCTATTAATGTCACAAAAACCATCTACACAAACTACATTCCACAAAATTTACAAGCACCTTCTCATGCACTTACACTCTCACATTATTGATTTCTAGCCTGTGGTATTTGCCTCGATATAGTTGATGTTTGAGGTGCACTGGTTAGCATAGAGCTCCTGAGCAACATGTAGAAGAAACATCACAGATCCATGTTTCACAAGGAGAGAAATTGATACTGGTAGATTGTTATGCATCCCAAGCTGAATATTAATCTACACGCCCACAGAAAAAGAAAAAAAAAAATGATATTTTTCAATAAATTAGTTATGGATAAATTTTGGCACCTAAAGAAATCATGGGAATCATTGAAAAAAGTTGATGGCATGTGAAATTACTGCCAAGGCTGGTTACTTCGCCTCTTTTCCTTCATAATTGCCAATCAACTTTTGTATGCTAGGAATATTCTTACATATATACCGGTCCAGATTTTCATTATCAATCAACTGATCTGTAATCAAAGAAAGAACATTCACAAGTACCAAAGGATATAACAACTTGAATTATTCAACAAGTGAATACTTTATCTCAATTATAGTTGTTATTGTAATAATTAAGAGCAGAAGCACCAACCATTTACTAATAACAAACTTATTTACTATTTTTTTTCTCTTCTTGTTCACCATAAATGTCTCTGATGTGATCTTTTTTTTTTTTCATTTAATCTTGATGGTGACACCTACAGAAAATAGAAAACTTACTACTAAGCCAGTATGAGCACAAATCAGTGTCCACCAGCAGTAAACCATATTAATTGGACAAACGTGTTTACTGTACCAATTGAAAATACCACAAAATAGTGGGGATGTCCGTTATTCAAAACTATCAAAAGCATTTTGTTTCAATTTGATCCAGAATAAATTTGTACACAACTAAATATGTTGACATGGAAGGTGAGACCTTGTAAAGGGAGATGAGAGGAGGTCGACCCATTCAGCATCTACATCAAGGGAGCTTTCTTGTACCTCTTTGAATAATTTCATTTCATGTGTTGTTCTATCTCCATAGTCAATCTAAATGAAATAGTTTGGTATTAAAAACTTAATTTGGTACGCTTTAGGCAGGTATCAAATATGTGTGCTGAAGAGAATTGTAATGTTTACTGGTTTGACGAATTTAAAGGCCTTAATTCTCACAACTTTTGTCTTTTTGTGACTTATTTGGTGTTGATTGAGGAATCTAAAGAGAAAAACCGCAACTAGGGTTTTTAAATGTCAACAAATTGCAGAGAGAGAGCTCTCGAGAGAGAAGTAGAGACACTAACCAGGTGAGGCGTGACCAAGGAGAATAGCTAACTAGCGATTGAAGCCTCTACTGCAATGCTGCCGGGTTCGAGGCAAGGCAAGGCAAGGCGCGGCTGTGGAGAAATTGCTGAGAGAGGAGAGAGCGCGAGAGAGAAGAGGAGAGACTAACCAGGAGAGAGGCGCGACGAACCAGCGATAGAAACCTCCATTGAGGCGCATCCGTCATTCAACTAGGGTTTCAAGCTTCCGTAGTGGAGAAGACAGGAAAAATGGATGGGACGGAAAGACGGAGAAGATTTAGCGGGTTTCGTTCGAGTTTCACTTAGTGACCCGGGTTTTATTTCGATTTTCACTTGGCAATCCGTTAATCAGCGAAGGTTACAAAATTCCAATCGAACGGTTAAAACGGCCCATCGAACAGATTTCAGTCCGATGCCCATCGGACACCCCCCTCTCCCTTCTTCATTATGGGAAGGATCTATTCTTATATAAAATACAAGTATGAGATGACTTGATCCGTGAATAATTGTTGTTAATAACTATAATTATTGATTGAATGATGAGATTTTAAATTGAATATTAGTTTTTCGGTTAAATATGAAACACTCTGATAGTAAAGTAAAACTAGAGTGCTCAAGTTCATAAAGTCTCTTTGTGAATATAATTTTAAAATCTATCGGAATGATTTTAAATTATAAATTCAAATAATTGAAACTCTTATATCTTACGGGTGATGCGTCTACATGCAAAAATTCTAAAATTTTAAATTAATTATGTATAGAATCAAGTGGTCAAAAGTTGTTCAGAAAATAAATGCATTAAAATTAATTTATAAACATTCTACTTTTGACGCTTGACTTAATTCTAAATTAATTCAAAAGTTTAATTTTTTTTTTCATGTAGATGCATCACTCATAAGGTAGAAGAGCTTCAACAATTCAGATTCGTCATTTGAAATCAATCCGATAGGTTTTAGAGTTGAGTTCATAAATAGACTTGGTGAATTTAAGAGCACCCTAGTTCTACTCCTGATAATATATGTTTTTTGAAAATCTTCGCAGAAGCTGCAAAGTCGTGAGGGAGAATCGAACTCTCGACCTTTGGGTAACCAACAATTTTAGGACTTTTCTCCTAGCCAACTGTGCTACCTCCCCTTTCAAGATGATAATATATGTTTATTAAGCAAAACTAGAGTGCGATGTGCTCATCAAGAGAGGTTGGTGAGCACACCTCCAAAAAATTATCGGATTGATTTCAAACTACAAATTCAAACCGTTAAAATCCATGTACTTCGTGAGTGATGCATGTACATGCAAAAATTTTAAAGTTTCGAATTCATTTAGCACATGATCAAGCGGTCAAAAAAATGATGAAAAATAAATACATAAAACATATTAAAAATTAACTTATAAAATGTTCATTGTTTTGACCAATTGATTATGTGCTAAATAAATTCGAAACTTTAAAAATTTTACATGTACATACATCACTCCCGAAGTACATGAATTTCAATGGTTTAGATTCGTAGTTCGAAGTCAATCCAATAGTTTTCTGGAGTTGTGCTCACCAACTTCTCTTGGTGAGCACATCACACTCTAGTTTCAATAATATATGAATTTCAACAGTTTAGATTCGTAGTTCGAAGTCAATCCAATAGCATTTTGGAGTTGTGCTCACCAACTTCTCTTAGTGAGCACATCGCACTCTAGTTTTGCTCATCTTTATTTATTTATTTTGAATTTTTTTATAATATTGAAAAGATTAAAGGTTTAAATTGTAAATTAGATAAATTCAAATTAATGTAAAAATGAGTGGTACTATTTGGCCACGCAGCTCATGGTAAAATTCTTCAACCGCTGTGACTCATTTGATCCCTCCTAGATTAAAACCTTCTTCGCTTTCTTGAATTCATTTAATTGTGAAAAACAAAAGAAAACTGAAAAAAGAAAGAAAAGAGTAAAAAAAAAGAGAGAAATATATTTTGATAAATTTTCTGATTCAATTGTATATCTGATTGAAAATCTGATTATGTCGCGTTGCTTCTAAACAGTCGTTGCAGTTCGATTTGAATTTTTTGGATTGGTCGCTATATGTTAACCGGATTTATCTATAATATTTTTTTCGATTTGTTTGGTTGAATTGGATATTTGAATTGAGTGTTGGATTATGAGGTATATTTAAACGGGATAGCGGGTCTGAGATTTGAATTTGATTATGAACTGATGAGATTGTGTGTATTGTGATGTGGGAATTGTCTGTGTCATACATTCCAAATGTGTGAATACTATGTGACTTGTTTTATTGATAATCTAGACCCAGGTGCTATCATCGTTAAATATGTAGGTATAATTTGATGTGAATTTTTGTGGATTAATCCAGTATATTCGAATGGTTGTTTAATTAAGCCAATTATAGAGAAGCGTGTCAGTAAATAATCAGTTACTGAGCTCTGTAGATGACTTCGTATAGTTTCTATTTGTTATTTTTGTTGCGACTTAGGTTGACAGGACGAATGATGGATGTGAAGGTGCCTCTCTTGCCGCGACTCCCACTCCGGCGATGGATTCGTGACATAATGTCTTTTTTTTATATATATATTTTTAATGTTTTTTTACATATAGAAGTCTATATTTATTTAGATACGTATTTGATACACGTACTTGTCACAAATTTATTTAGCATGTCTTCTTCTGGTTCAAAATCTTTATATTTTTTAAATGTTATTTAAAGAATTTTATATTGATTAGTCATGTATTCATTCTTTTCTATTTTTTATATCATTTAAGAAATATTTTTTGTAATTTAATGATCTCATTTAAGTAAACATGATTCTAATCTCTATTTTGAACACATAAATGCATATAAATCATACGAAGAGGAGTGTAACTCTTAATAACGATAACAATGGTCATAATATAACGACAAGAGGTGTCATAACATGATAATAACAAAGAATACAACTTAATTTGAGTTTTTTCTCTTGTATTCCCCGATAAACAACATAAAAAATATTTGTTGTTGTTCATATGCTCATCAACTTTTTTTGCCCTTGTTCTTGTTCTTAGCAACATTATTTGCATTTGTTCTTATGCTTATAAACCTCTTTTGCCATTATTTTTATTCTTAGCAACATTATTGCATTTGTTCTTGAGCTTAGAAACGTCATTTGAAAGGAATGTGAAATTCTGTTTCCAAAATTAATTCCATTTCTACCACGTTTTTGACATTGTTCTAATTCAAATTAGATTCTGCTCTATAAATAAAAGTTATAGATCTTTCTTTTAGCTTTCTATCCATATATGGTACGCCCAAAACAAACATCGTATGAGGGAGTTATAATCAAAATACGAAACATGCGTAGCAGTTTCCAGAACATGGTAGTCTAAATTAAGCACCACGTTCTTCCACGTTTTGACCCTGATATATTTCTAATTTGGTTTTCTTCCAGAGATACAAAGTTCTAGATTTTTTTTACCTTTTCAGAAAGGTATAGAATTCTAAAAACGGATATTGTATTAGAGATATATGGGCCAAATAAGAAACATTGCGCAGCAGCTTTCAGAAAACGTGATAAACTAGTTTGGGCTAACTTTTAATTATGGAAAGAATTCTTTAAAATAAACATGAGCCATAATTAACAACAACCATTAGGCTTTGTTTATTGGGCCAAGTTTTACTTTCCTTATTTGACTTAATAAAATACAATTAATCTAATTAATTGTAGTATAATATATAATTATCCAAATAATTATATTTCTTATGTTTTAGTGGAGAAACCAATTTATTTGTCATGCCATACATGTCAAATAAACCCTTGATGTTGTCCTTATGAACGTCATTTGCATTTGTTCTTGTGCTTAGGAACCTCATTTGCCTCTTGTTCGTGTGCTTAACAACCTCTTTTGCCCTTGATCTTATGCTTATGAACCTCATTTGCATTTGTTCTTGTGCTTAGGAAGCTCATTTGCTATTGTTCGTGTGCATAACAACCTCAATTGTCGTTGTTCATATGCTTCTTAACCTCTTTTGCCCTTGTTCTTGTCCTTAGCAATATCTACACTTGTTCTTGTGCTTATCAACTTCATTTGTCGTTGTTGTTGGACTTTACAACATAATTTTACCTTAATCTTGTGCTTATGAACCTCATTTGCACTTGTTCTTGTGCAAAGGAATCTCATTTGCCCTTGTTTGTGTGCTTAACAACCCCAATTGGCATTATTCGTGTGCTTAACAACCTCTTTTGCCCTTGATCTTATGCTTATCAACCTCATTTGCATTTGTTCTTGTGCTTATGAAGCTTATTTGCCCTTGTTCGTGTGCTTAACAGCCTCAATTGTCGTTGTTCATATGCTTCTTAATCTCTCTTTCCCTTGTTCTTGTGCTTAGCAACGTCATTTACACTTGTTCTTGCAATTTACAATATAATTTGCCCTTGATCTTGTGCTTATGAACATCATTTTCATTTGTTCTTGTGCTTAGGAACCTCATTTATCATTGTTTGTGTGCTTAACAACTTCAATTGGCGTAGCTCGTGTGCTTAACAACCTCTTTTGCCATTAATCTTGTGCTTATGAACCTCATTTACACTTGTTCTTGTGCTTAACAACCTCATTTGTCGTTGTTCATGCACTTTACAATATAATTTGCCATTGATCTTGTGCTTATGAACATCATTTGCATTTGCTCTTGTGCTTAGGAACCTCATTTGCCCTTGTTTGTGTTCTTAACAACCTCGTCGTTCTTCGTGTGCTTAACAATCTCTTTCGCCCGCAATCTTCTGCTTATGAACCTCATTTTCATTTATTCTTGTGCCAAGGAACGTCATTTGCCCTTCTTTGTGTTCTTAACAATCTCAATTGTGGTTGTTCATATGCTTCTTAACCTCTTTTTCCCTTGTTCTTGTGCTTACCAACATCATTTACACTTGTTCTTGTTCTTAACAACCTCATTTGTGTTGTTCTTGCGCTTTGCAACATAATTTGTCCTTAATCTTGTGCTTATGAACAACATTTGCATTTGTTGTTGTGCTTAGGAACATCATTTGCCCATGTTTGTATGCTTAACAACCTCAATTGGCGTTATTCGTGTGGTTAACAACCTCTTTTGCCCTTGATCTTATACTTATGAACCTCATTTGCAATTGTTCTTGTGCGTAGGAAGCTCATTTGCCCTTGTTCGTGAGCTTAACAACCTCAATTATCGTTGTTCATATGCTTCTTAATCTCTATTGCCCTTGTTCTTTTCCTTAGCAACATCATTTGTCGTTCTTCTTGCACTTTACAGCATAATTTGCCCTTGATCTTGTACTTATGAACAACATTTGCATTTGTGCTTATGCTTAAGAACCTCATTTGCCCTTATTTGTAAGCATAACAACCTCAATTGGCGTTGTTCGTGTGCTTAACAACCTCTTTTTCCCTTGATCGCTTATCAACCTCATTTGCAATTGTTCTTGTGCTTAGGAACATCATTTGCCCTTGTTTGTGTGCTTAACAACCTAAATTAGCGTTATTCGTGTTCTTAACTACCTCTTTTGCCCTTGATCTTATGCTTATGAATCTCATTTGCCCCTTGTTCGTGTGCTTAACAACCCCAATTGTCGTTGTTCAAATGCTTCCTAACCTCTTTTTCCCTTGTTATTGTGCTTAACAACTTCATTTGTCGTTGTTCTTGCACTTTGCAACATAATTTTCCCTTGATCTTGTGCTTATGAACTTCATTTGCATTTGTTCTCGTGCTTAGGAACCTCATTTGCCCTTGTTTGTGCTCTTAAGAACCTCAATTGGCGTTGTTCGTGTGCTTAACAAGCATTTTTGCCCTTGATCTTGTACTTATGAACCTCATTTGCATTTGTTCTTCTGCTTAGGAACCTTATTTGCCCTTGTTTGTGTGCTAACAACCTCAATTGGCATTATTCGTGTGCTTAACAATCTCTTTTGCCCTTGATCTTATGCTTATGAACCTCATTTGCATTTGTTCTTGTGCTTAGGAACTCATTTGCCCTTGTTTGTGTTCTTAACAACGTCAATTATCGTTGTTCATATGCTTCTTAATCTCTTTTGCCATTGTTCTTGTGCTCAACAACATCATTTACACTTGTTCTTGTGCTTAACAACATCATTTGTCGTTGTTCTTGCACTTTACAACATAATTTACCCTTGATCTTGTGCTTATGAACAACATTTGCATTTGTTCTTGTGCTTAAGAACCTCATTTGCCCTTGTTTGTATACTTAACAACCTCAATTGGCATTGTTCGTGTGCTTAAGAACCTCTTTTGCCCTTGATCTTGTGCTTATGAACCTCATTTGCAATTGTTCTTGTGCTTAGGAACCTCATTTGTCCTTGTTTGTGTGCTTAACAACCTAAATTACTGTTGTTCGTCTCCTTAACTAACTCTTTTGCCCTTTATCTTATGCTTATGAACCTCATTTGCATCTGTTCTTGTGCTTAGGAAGCTCATTTGTCCTTGTTTGTGTTCTTAACAACCCCAATTGTCGTTGTTCAAATGCTTCCTAACCTCTTTTTCCCTTGTTATTGTGCTTAGCAAAATTATTTACCCTTGTTCTTGTGCTTAACAATCTCATTTGTCGTTCTTCCTGCAATTTACAACATAATTTGCCCTTGATCTTGTGCTTTTGAATATCATTTTCTCTTGTTTGTGTGCTTAACAACCTTTTTTGCCCTTAATCTTTTGCTAATGAACCTCATTTGCATTTGTTCTTTTGCTTAAAACCTCATTTGACCTTGTTTAGCAACATCATTTACACTTGTTCTTGTGCTTAACAACATTTGTCGTTGTTCTTGCACTTTGCAACATAATTTTCCCTTGATCTTGTGCTTATGAACATCATTTGCATTTGTTCCTGTGCTTAGGAACCTCATTTGCCCTTGTTTGTGTGCTTAACAACCTCAGTTGGCGTTGTTCGTGTGCTTAACAACCTATTTTGCCCTTGATCTTGTACTTATGAACCTCATTTGCAATTGTTCTTGTGCTTAGGAAGCTCATTTGCCCTTGTTCGTGTGCTTAACAACCTCAATTATCGTTGTTCATATGCTTCTTAATATCTATTGCCCTTGTTCTTTTTTTAGCAACATCATTTACATTTGTTCTTGTGCTTAACAACCTCATTTGTCGTTGTTCTTGCACTTTACAACATAGTTTGCCTTGATCTTGTGTTTATGAACAACATTTGCATTTGTTCTTCTACTTAAGAACCTCATTTGCCCTTGTTTGTATGCTTAACAACCTCAATTGGCGTTGTTTGTGTGCTTAACAACCTCTTTTGCGCTTGATCTTGTGCTTATGAACGTCATTTGCAATTGTTCTTGTGCTGAGGAACCTCATTTGTCCTTGTTTGTGTGCTTAAAAACCTAAATTAGCATTGTTCATGTCCTTAAGTACCTCTTTTGCCCTTGATCTTATGCTTATGAACCTCATTTGCATATGTTCTTGTGCTTAGGAAGCTCATTTGCCCTTGTTCTTGTTCTTAACAACCCCAATTGTCGTTGTTCAGTTGCTACCTACCCTCTTTTTCCCTTGTTATTGTGCTTAGCAATATCATTTACCCTTGTTCTTGTGCTTAACAACTTCATTATCGTTGTTCTTGCACTTTGCAACATAATTTTCCCTTGATCTTGTGCTTATGAACATCATTTGCATTTGTTCTCGTGCTTAGGAACCTAATTTGCCCTTGTTTGTGTGCTTAACAACCTCAATTGGCGTTGTTCGTGTGCTTAACAACCTATTTTGCCCTTGATCTTATGCTTATGAACCTCATTTGCATTTGGTCTTGTGCTTAGGAAGCTTATTTGCCCTTGTTCGTGTGCTTAACAGCCTCAATTGTCGTTGTTCGTATGCTTCTTAATCTCTTTTTCCCTTGTTCTTGTGCTTAGCAACATCATTTACACATGTTCTTGCACTTTACAACATAATTTGCCCTTGATCTTGTGCTTATGAACATCATTTGCATTTGTTCTTGTGCTTTGGAAACTCATTTGCCATTGTTTGTGTGCTTAACAACTTCAATTGGCATTGTTCGTGTGCTTATCAATCTCTTTTGCCCTTAATTTTCTGCTTATGAACCTCATTTGCATTTGTTCTTGTGCTTAGAAACCTCATTTGCCCCTATTCGCGTGCTTAGCAACATCATTTACACTTGTTCTTGTACTTAACAACCAGATGTGTCGTTGTTCTTGCGCTTTGAAACATAATATGCCCTTGATCTTGTGCTTATTAACATCATTTGCATTTGTTCTTGTGCTTAGGAACCACATTTGTCCTTGTTTGTGTGCTTAACAACCTCAATTGACGTTGTTCGTGTGCTTAACAACCTGTTTTGCTATTGATCTTGTACTTATGAACCTAATTTGCAATTGTTCTTGTGCTTAGGAAGCTCATTTGCCCTTGTTCGTCTTCTTAACAACCTCAATTATCGTTGTTCATATCCTTCTTAATCTCTATTGCCCTTGTTCTTTTCGTTAGCAACATCATCTACATTGGTTCTTGTACTTTACAAACTCATTTGTCGCTGTTCTTGCACTTTACAACATAATTTGCACTTGATCTTGTGCTTATAACAACATTAGCATTTGTTCTTGTGCTTAAGAACCACATTTGCTCTTGTTTGTATGCTTAACAACCTCAATTGACATTGTTCGTGTGCTTAACAATCTCTTTTCTTGATCTTGTGCTTATGAACCTCATTTGCAATTGTTCTTGTGCTTAGGAACCTCATTTGTCCTTGTTTGTGTGCTTAACAACCTAAATTAGCGTTGTTCGTGTGCTTAACTACCTCTTGTGCCCTTTATCTTATGCTTATGAATCTCATTTGCATCTGATATTTTGCTTAGGAAGCTCATTTGCCCTTGTTCGTGTTGTTGACAACCCCAATTGTCGTTGCTCAAATGCTTCCTAACCTCTTTTTTCCCTTGTTATTGTGCTTAGCAAAATGATTTACCCTTGTTCTTGTGGTTAACAACTTCGTTTGTCGTTGTTCTTGCACTTTGCAACATAATTTTCCCTTGATCTTGTGCTTATGAACATCATTTGCATTTGTTCTCGTGCTTAGGAACCTAATTTGCCCTTGTTTGTGTGCTTAACAACCTCAATTGGCGTTGTTCGTGTAACCTGTTTTGCCCTTGATCTTGTACTTATGAACTTCATTTGCAATTGTTCTTGTGCTTTGGAAGTTCATTTGCCCTTGTTCATATGCTTCTTAATCTCTATTGCTCTTGTTCTTTTCCTTAGCAACATCATTTACATTTGTTCTTGTGCTTAACAACTTCATTTGTCGTTGTTCTTGCACTTTACAACATAATTTGCCCTTGATCTTGTGCTTATGAACAACATTTGCATTACCTCATTTGCCCTTGTTTGTATGCATAACAACCTCAATTGGCGTTGTTCGTGTGCTTAACAACCTCTTTTGCCCTTGATCTTGTGCTTATCAACCTCATTTGCAATTGTTCTTGTGCTTAGGAACCTCATTTGCCCTTGTTTGTGTGCTTAAGAACCTAAATTAACGTTGTTCGTGTGCTTAACTACCTCTTTTGCCATTGATCTTATGCTTATGAACCTCATTTGCCCATGTTCGTGTGCTTAACAACCCCAATTGTCATTGTTCAAATGCTTCCTAACCTCTTTTTTCCCCTTGTTATTGTGCTTAACAACTTCATTTGTCGTTGTTCTTGCACTGTGCAACATAATTTTCCCTTGATCTTGTGCTTATGAACTTCATTTGCATTTGTTCTCGTGCTTAGGAACCTCATTTGCCCTTGTTTGTGTGCTTAAGAACCTCAATTGGCGTTATTCGTGTGCTTAACAAGCACTTTTGTCCTTGATCTTGTACTTATGAACCTCACTTGCATTTGTTCTTCTGCTTAGGAACCTTATTTGCTGTTGTTTGTGTGCTAACAACCTCAATTGGCATTATTCGTGTGCTTAACAATCTCTTTTGCCCTTGATCTTATGCTTATGAACCTCATTTGCCCTTGTTCGTGTGCTTAACAGCCGTAATTGTCGTTGCTCATATGCTTCTTAATCTCTTTTTCCCTTTTTCTTGTGCTTAGCAACATCATTTACAATTGTTCTTGCACTTTACAACATAATTTACCCTTGATCTTGTGCTTATGAACAGCATTTGCATGTTCTTGTGCTTAGGAACCTCATTTTCCATTGTTTGTGTGCTTAACAACTTCAATTGGCGTTGTTCGTGTGCTTAACAACCTCTTTTGCCATTGATCTAGTGCTTATGAACCTCATTTGCATTTGTTCTTGTGCTTAGGAACATCATTTGTCCTTGTTTGTGTGCTTAACAACCTCAATTAGCGTTGTTCGTGTGCTTAACGACCTCTTTTGCCTTTGATCTTATGCTCATGAACCTCATTTGCATTTGTTCTTCTGATTAGGAATCTCATTTGCCATTGTTCGTGTGCTTAACAACCTCAATTATCGTTGTTCATATGGTTCGTAACCTCAATTATCATTTACACTTGTTGTTATGCTTAACAACCCCATTTGTCATTGTTCTTTCAATTGTTATTTCATTTTACAACATAATTTGCCCTTGATCTTGTGCTTACGAAAATCATTTGCATTTGTTCTTGTGCTTAGGAATCTCATTTGCCCTTGTTTGTGTTCTTAACAACCTCAATTGGCGTTTTTCGTGTGCTTAACAATCGCTTTTGCGCATAATCTTTTTCTTCTGAACATTATTTCCAGTGCTTAGGAACGTCATTTGCCCTTCTTCGTGTTCTTAACAACCTCAATTTTAGTTGTTCATATGCTTCTTAACCTCTTTTGCCCATGTTCTTGTAATTACCAACATCATTTATACTTGTTCTTGATCATAACGACCTCATTTGTCGTTGTTCTTGCGCTTTGCAACAAAATTTGTCTTTGATCTTGTGCTTATGAACAACATTTGCATTTGTTCTTGTGCTTTGGAACATCATTTGCCCTTGTTTGTATGCTTAACAACCTCAATTGGCGTTGTTCGTGAGCTTAACAACCTCTTTTGCCCTTGATCTTGTACTTATGAACCTCATTTGCAATTGTTCTTGTGCATAGGAAGCTCATTTACCCTTGTTCGTGTGCTTAACAACCTCAATTATCGTTGTTCATGTGCTTCTTAATCTCTATTGCACTTGTTCTTTTCCTTAGAAACATCATTTACACTTGTTCTTGTGTTTAACAACCTCATTTGTCGTTGTTCTTGCACTTTACAACATAATTTACCCTTGATCTTGTGCTTATGAACAACATTTGCATTTGTTCTTGTGCTGAGGAACGCCATTTGCCCTTGTTTGTGTGCTTAACAACCTAAATTAGCGTTGTTCGTGTGCTTAACTACCTCTTTTGCCCTTGATCTTATGCTTATGAACCTCATTTACATATGTTCTTGTGCTTAGGAAGCTCATTTGCCCATGTTCGTGTGCTTAACAACCCCGAATGTTGTTGTTCAAATGCTTCCCAATCTCTTTTCCCCTTGTTATTGTGCTTAGAAACATCATTTACACTTGTTCTTGTGCTTAACAATCTCATTTGTCGATGTTCTTGCACTTTGCAACATAATTTGCCCTTGATCTTGTACTTTTGAACATCATTTGCATTTGTTCTTATGCGTAGGAAACTCAATTGGCGTTGTTCGTGTGCTTAAGAACTTTTTTTGCCCTTGATCTTGTGCTTATGAACCTCATTTGCATTTGTTCTTGTCCTTAGGAACCTCATTTGCCCTTGTTCGTGTGCTTAAAAACCTCTTTTGGCCTTGATCTTACTCTAATGAACCTCATTTGCATTTGTTCTTGTGCTTAGGAATCTCATTTGCCCTTGTTCATGTGCTTAACAACCACAATTGTCGTTGTTCATATGCTTCTTAATCTCTTTTGCCATTGTTCTTGTGCTCAGCAACATCATTTACACTTGTTCTTGTGCTTAACAACCTCATTTGTCGTTGTTCTTGCACTTTACAACAAAATTTGCCCTTGATCCTGTGCTTATGAACATCATTTGCATTTGTTCTTGTGCTTAGGAAGCTCATTTACCCTTTTTCGTGTTCTTATCAATGTCAATTCTCATTGTTCATATGCTTCTTAATCTCTTTTGCCATTGTTCTTGTGCTGAACAACATCATTTACACTTGTTCTTGTGCTTAACAACCTCATTTGTCGTTGTTCTTGCACTTTACAACAGCATTTGCCCTTGATCTTGTGCTTATGAACAACATTTGCATTTGTTCTGGTGCTTAAGAACCTCATTTGCCATTGTTTGTTTGCTTAACAACCTCAATTGGCGTTGTTCGTGTGCTTAACAACCTCTTTTGCCCTTTATCTTGTGCTTATGAACCTCATTTGCAATTGTTCTTGTGCTTAAGTACCTCATTTGTCATTTTTTTGTGTGCTGAACAACATAAATTAGCGTTATTCGTGTCCTTAACTACCTCTTTTGCCCTTGATCTTCTGCTTATGAACCTCATTTGCATCTGTTCTTGTGCTTAGGAAGCTCATTTGCCCTTGTTTGTGTTCTTAACAACCCCAATTGTCGTTGTTCATATGCTTCTTAATATCTATTGCCCTTGTTCTTTTCTTAGCAACATCATTTACATTTGTTCTTGTCCTTAACAACCTCATTTGTCGTTGTTCTTGCACTTTACAACATAATTTGCCCTTGATCTTGTGCTTATGAACAACATTTGCATTTGTTCTTCTGCTTAAGAACCTTATTTGCCCTTGTTGGTATGCTTAACAACCTCAATTGGCGTTGTTCGTGTGCTTAACAACCTCTTTTGCCCTTGGTCTTATGCTTATGAACCTCAGTTGCATCTGTTCTTGTGCTTAGGAAGCTCATTTGCCATTGTTCGTGTTCTTAACAACTCCAATTGTCGTTGTTCAATTGCTTCCTACCCTCTTTTTCCATTGTTATTGTGCTTAGCAACATCATTTACCCTTGTTCTTGTGCTTAACAACTTCATTATCGTTGTTCTTGCACTTTGCAACATAATTTTCCCTTGATCTTGTGCTTATCAACATCATTTGCATTTGTTATCGTGCTTAGGAACCTAATTTGCCCTTGTTTGTGTGCTTAACAATCTCAATTGGCGTTGTTCGTGTGCTTAACAACCTCTTTTGCCCTTGATCTTATGCTTATGAACCTCACTTGCATTTGGTCTTGTGCTTAGGAAGCTTATTTGCCCTTGTTCGTGTGCTTAACAGCCTCAATTGTCGTTGTTCATATGCTTCTTAATCTCTTTTTCCCTTGTTCTTGTGCTTGGCAACATCATTTACACTTGTTCTTGCACTTTACAACATGATTTGCCCTTGATCTTGTGCTTATGAACATCATTTGCATTTCTTGTGCTTAGGAAGCTCATTTGCCCTTGTTCGTGTGAACAACCTCAAGTGTCGTAGTTCATATGCTTTTTAATCTCTTTTGTCATTGTTCTTGTGCTCAGCAACATCATTTACACTTGTTCTTGTGTTTAACAACCTCATTTGTCGTTGTTCTTGCTCTTTACAACAAAATTTGCCCATGATTATGTGCTTATGAACCTCATTTGCATTTGTTCTTGTGCTGAGGAAGCACATTTGCCCATGTTCGTGTGCTTAACAACCTCAATTATCGTTGTTCATATGCTTCTTAATCTCTATTGCCCTTGTTCTTTTCGTTAGCAACATCATCTACATTGGTTCATGTCATTTGTCGTTGTTCTTGCACTTTACAACATAATTTGCACTTGATCTTGTACTTATGAACAACATTTGCATTTCTTCTTGTGCTTAAGAACCTCATTTGCCATTGTTTGTGTGCTTAACAACCTCAATTGACATTGTTCATGTGCTTAACAACCTCTTTTCTTGATCTTGGGCTTATGAACTTCATTTGCAATTGTTCTTGTGCTTAGGAACCTCATTTGTCCTTGTTTGTGTGTTTAACAACCAAAATTAGCGTTGTTCGTGTGCTTAACTACCTCTTGTGCCCTTTATCTTATGCTTATGAACCTCATTTGCCCTTGTTTGTGTGCTTAACAACCTCAGTTGGCGTTGTTCGTGTGGTTAACAACCTGTTTTGCCTTTGATCTTTTACTTATGAACCTCATTTGCAATTGTTCTTGTGCTTAGGAACCTCATTTGGCGTTGTTTGTGTGCTTAACAACCTCAATTGGCGTTGTTCGTGTGGTTAACAACCTGTTTTGCCCTTGATCTTGTACTATGAACCTCATTTGCAATTGTTCTTGTGCTTAGGAAGTTCATTTGTCCTTGTTCATATGCTTAACAGCCTCAATTATCATTGTTCATATGGTTCTTAATCTCTTTTTCCGTTTTTCTTGTGCTTAGCAACATCATTTACACATGTTCTTCCACTTGACAACATAATTTGCCCTTGATCTTGTGCAGATGAACATCATTTGCATTTGTTCTTGTGCTTAGGAACCTCATTTGCCATTGTTTGTGTGCTTAACAACTTCAATTGGCGTTGTTCGTGCGTTTAACAACCTCTTTTACCCTTAATCTTGTCCTTATGAACCTCATTTGCATTTGTTCTTGTGCTTCGAAACCTCATTTGCCCCTGTTCGCGTGCTTAGCACCATCATTTACACTTGTTCTTGTGCTTAACAACAAAATGTGTCGTTCTTCTTGCGCTTTGCAACATAATTTGCCCTTGATCTTGTGCTTATTAACATCATTTGCATTTGTTCTTGTGCTAAGGAACCTCATTTGCCCTTGTTTGTGTGTGCTTAACAACCTCAATTGACGTTGTTCGTGTGCTTAACAATCTATTTTGCCTTTGATCTTGTGCTGATGAACCTCATTTGCAATTATTCTTGTGCTTAGGAACCTCATTTGCCCTTGTTTGTGTGCTTAACTACCCCAATTGCCGTTGTTCAAATGCTTTCTCACCTCTTTTCCCCTTGTTATTATGCTTAGCAACATCATTTACACTTGTTGTTGTGCTTAACAATCTCATTTGCCGATGTTCTTGCACTTTGCAACATAATTTGCTCTTGATCTTATGCTTTTGAACATCATTTGCATTTGTTCTTGTGCATAGGAACCTCAATTGGCGTTGTTCGTGTGCTTAAAAACCTCTTTTGCCCTTGATCTTATTCTAATGAACCTCATTTGCATTTGTTCTTGTGCTTAGGAAGCTCATTTGCCCTTGTTCGTGTGAACATCCTCAATTGTCGTTGTTCATATGCTTCTTAATCTCTTTTGTCATTGTTCTTGTGCTCAGCAACATCATTTACACTTGTTCTTGTGTTTAACAACCTCATTTGTCGTTGTTCTTGCTCTTTACAACAAAATTTGCCCATGATTATGTGCTTATGAACCTCATTTTCATTTGTTCTTGTGTTGATGAAGCTCATTTGCCCATGTTCGTGTGCTTAACAACCTCAATTGTCGTTGTTCATATGCTTCTTAATCTCTTTTGCCATTGTTCTTGTGCTCAGCAACATCATTTACACTTGTTCTTGTGTTTAACAACCTCATTTGTCGTTGTTCTTGCTCTTTACAACAAAATTTGCCCATGATTATGTGCTTATGAACCTCATTTTCATTTGTTCTTGTGTTGAGGAAGCTCATTTGCCCATGTTCGTGTGCTTAACAACCTCAATTGTCGTTGTTCATATGCTTCTTAATCTCTTTTGCCATTGTTCTTGTGCTCAACAACGTCATTTACACTTGTTTTGATGCTTAACAACCTCATTTGTCGTTGTTCTTGCACTTTACAACAAAATTTGCCCTTGATCCTGTGCTTATGAACATCATTTGCATTTGTTCTTGTGCTTAGGAACCTCATTTGCCCTTGTTTGTGTGCTTAACAACCTCAATTGGCGTTATTCGTGTGCATAATAACCTCTTTTGCCCTTAATATTGTGCTTTTGAGCCTCATTTGTCATTGTTCTTGTGCTTATGATCCTCATTTGTCCTTGTTTGTGTGCTTAACAACCACATTTGGCGTTGTTGATGTGCTTAACAACCTCTTCTGACCTTGATGTTATGCTTATGAAGCTCATTTGCCCTTGTTCGTGTGCTGAACAACTTCAATTGGCTTTGTTTGTGTGCTTAACAACATCAATTGATTTTGTTTGTGTGCTTAACAACCTCTTTTGCCTTTGATCTTATCCTTATGAACCTCATATGCATTTGTTCTTGTGCTTAGGAAGCTTATTTGCCCTTGTTCGTGTGCATAACATCCTCAACTGTCGTTGTTCATATCTTCTTAACCTCTTTTGCCCTTGTTCTTGTGCTTGTGAACCTCATTTGCATTTGTTCTTGTGCTTATGAACCTCAATTTCCCTTGTTTGTGTGCTTAACAATCTCAATTGGCGTTGTTCGTGTGCTTAACTACCTCTTTTGCCCTTGATCTTATGCTTATGAACCTCATTTGTATTTGTTCTTGTGCTTTGGAAGCTCTTTTGCCCGTGTTCTTGTGCTGAGCAACATCATTTACACTTGTTCTTCTGCTTAACAACCTCATTTGTCGATGTTCCTGCACTTTGCAACATAATTTGCCCTTGATCTTGTGCTGATGAACACCATTTGCATTTGTTCTAGTGCTTAGGAACCTCATTTGCCATTGTTTGGGTGCTTAACAACCACAATTAGCGTTGTTCATGTGCTTGACAACCTCTTTTGCCGTTGATCTTATTCTTATGAACCTCATTTGCCCTTGTTCGTGTGCTTAACAAACTCAATTAGCGTTGTTCGTGTGCTTGACAACCTCTTTTGCCCTTGATCTTATGCTTATGAACCTCATTTGCAATTGTCCTTGTGCTTTGGAACCTCATTTGCCCTTGTTCTTGTGCTTAACAAGCTCAATTGTTGTTGTTCATATGCTTTTTGTGCTTAGAAACCTCATTTGCCCCTGTTCGCGTGCTTAGCAACATTATTTACACTTGTTCTTGTGCTTAACAACCTCATTTGTCGTTGTTGTTGCGCTTTGCCACATAATTTGCCCTTGATCTTGTGCTTATTGACATCATTTGCATTTGTTCTTGCGCTTAGAAACCTCATTTGCCTTTGTTTGTGTGCTTAACAACCTCAATTGGCGTTGTTCGTGTGCTTAACAACCTCTTTTGCCCTTCATCTTGTGCTTATGAACCTCATTTACATTTGTTCTTGTGGTTAGGAAGCTCATTTGCCCTTGCCTGTGTGCTTAACAACCTCAATTGTCGTTGTTCATATGCTTCTTAATCTCATTTGCCCTTGTTCTTGTGATTAGCAACATCATTTACACTTGTTCTTGTGCTTAAGAATCTCATTTGTCGTTGTTTTTGCACTTTACAACATAATTTGCCCTTGATCTTGTGCTTATGAACATCATTTGCCCTTGTATGTCTGCTTAACAACCTCTTTTGTCCTTACTCTTTTGCTAATGAACCTCATTTGCATTTGTTCTTGTGCTTAGAAACCTTATTTGGCCCAGCTCGCGTGCTTAGCAACATCATTTACAATTGTTCTCGATATTAACAACCTCATTTGTCGTTGATCTTGCACTTTGCAACATAATTTGTCTTTGATCTTGTGCTTATGAACAACATTTGGATTTGTTCTTGTGCTTTGGAACATCATTTGCCTTTGTTTGTATGCTTAACAACCTCAATTGGCGTTGTTCGTGAGCTTAACAACCTCTTTTGTCCTTGATCTTGTACTTATGAACCTCATTTTCAATTGTTCTTGTGCATAGGAAGCTCATTTGCCATTGTTCGTGTGCTTAACAACCTCAATTATCATTGTTCTTGTGCTTCTTAATCACTATTGCCCTTGTTCTTTTCCTTAGAAACATCATTTACACATGTTCTTGTGTTTAACAATCTCATTTGTCGTTGTTCTTGCAGTTTAAACATAATTTGCCCATGATCTTGTGCTTATGAACAACATTTGCATTTGTTCTTGTGCTTATGAACCTCATTTGCCCTTGTTGGTATCCTTAACAACCTCAATTGGCAATGTTCGTGTGCTTAACAATCTCTTTTACCCTTGATCTTGTGCTTATGAACCTCATTTGCAATTGTTCTTGTGCATAGGAAGCTGATTTGCCCTTGTTCGTGTGCTTAACAACCCCAATTGTCGTTGTTCAAATGCTTGCTAACCTATTTTTCCCTTGTTATTGTGCTTAGCAACATCATTTACCCTTGTTATTGAGCTTAACAACTTAATTTGTCGTTGTTCTTGCACTTTGCCACACAATTTTCCCTTGATCTTGTGCTTCTGAACATCATTTGCCTTTGTTCTCGTGCTTATGAATATAATTTGCCCTTGTTTGTGTACTTAACAACATCTTTTGCGCTTGGTCTTATGCTTATGAACCTCATTTGCATTTGGCCTTGTGCTTAGGAAGCTTATTTTGCCCTTGTTGGTGTGCTTAACAGCCTCAATTGTCGTTGTTCATATGCTTCTTAATCTTTTTCCCCCTGTTCTTGTGCTTAGCAACATCATTTACACATGTTCTTGCACTTTACAATATAATTTACCCTTGATCTTGTGCTTATGAACATCATTTGAATTTGTTCTTGTGCTTAGGAATCTCATTTGCCCTTGTTTGTGTTCTTAACAACTTCAATTGGCATTGTTCGTGTGCTAAACAACCTCTTTGGCCCTTAATCTTGTGCTTATGAACCTCATTTGCTTTTGCTCTTGTGCTTAGAAACCTCATTTGCCCCTGTTCGCGTGCTTACCAACATCATTTACACTTGTTCTTGTGCTTAACAACTACATGTGTCGTTGTTCTTGCACTTTGCAACATTATTTGCCCTTGATCTTGTGCTTATGAACATCATTTGCATTTGTTCTCGTGCTTAGGAACCTAATTTGCCCTTGTTTGTGTGCTTAACAACCTCAATTCGCGTTGTTCGTGTGCTTAACAACCTCTTTTGCCCTTGATCTTATGCTGATGAACCTCATTTGCATTTGTTCTTGTGCTTAGGAAGTTCATTTATCCTTGTCCGTGTGCTTAACAACCTCAATTGTCGTTGTTCATATGCTTCTTAATCCCTTTTGCCCTTGTTCTTGCGCTTAGCAACATCATTTACACTTGTTCTTGTGCTTAACAACCTCCTTTGTCATTGTTATTGCGCTTTCCAACCTAATTTTCCCTTCCTCTTGTGCTTAAGAACATCATTTGCATTTGTTCTTGTGCTTAGGAATCTCATTTGCCCTTTTTTGTGTGCTTAACAACCTCAATTGGCGTTATTCGTGTTCTTAACCACCTCTTATCCCCTTGATCTTGTGCTTATGAACCTCATTTGCATTTGTTCTTGTGCTTATGAATCTCATTTTCCCTTGTTTGTGTGCTTAGCAATCTCAATTGGCGTTGTTCGTGTGCTGAACTACCTCTTTTGCCCTTGATCTTGTGCTTATGAACCTCATTTGCATTTGTTCTTGTGCTTTGGAAGCTCTTTTGCCCTTGTTCTTGTGCTGAGCAACATCATTTACACTTGTTCTTCTGCTTAACAACCTCATTTATCGATGTTCCTGCACTTTGCAACATAATTTGCCCTTGATCTTATGCTGATGAACACCATTTGCATTTGTTCTTGTGGTTAGGAACCTCAATTGCCCTTGTTTGGGTGCTTAACAACCACAATTAGCGTTGTTCATGTGCTTGATAACCTCTTTTGCCGTTGATCTTATGCTTATGAACCTCATTTGCATTTGTTCTTGTGCTTAGGAAGCTCATTTGCCCTTGTTCGTGTGCTTAACAAACTCAATTAGCGTTGTTTGTGTGCTTGACAACCTCTTTTATCCTTGATCTTTTGCTTATGAACCTCATTTGAATTGTTCTTGTGCTTTGGAAGCACATTTGCCGTTTTTATTGTGCTTAACAACCTGAATTGTCGTTGTTCATATGCTTTTTGTGCTTAGAAACCTTCTTTGCCCCTGTTCGCATGCTTATCAACATTATTTACACTTGTTCTTGTGCTTAACAACCTCATTTGTCGCTGTTCTTCCGCTTTGCAACATAATTTGCCCTTCATTTTGTGCTTATTAACATCATTTGCATTTGTTCTTGCGATTAGGAACCTCATTTGCCTTTGTTTGTGTGCTTAACAACCTCTTTTTCCCTTAATCTTGTGTTTATGAACCTCATTTGCATTTGTTCTTGTACTTGGAAACCTCATTTGCCCCTGTTCGCGTGCTTAGCAACATTATTTACACTTGTTCTTGTGCTTAACAACCTTATTTGACGTTGTTCTTGCGCTTTGCAACATAATTTGCCCTTGATCTTGTGCTTATTAACATCATTTGCATTTGTTCTTGCGCTTAGGAACCTCATTTGCCCTTGTTTGTGTGCTTAACAACCTCAATTGGCGTTGTTCGTGTGCTTAACAACCTCTTTGGTGCTTATGATCCTTATTTGCATTTGTTCTTGTGCTTAAGAAGCTCATTTGCCCTTGTCCGTGTGCTTAATAAACTCAATTGTCGTTGTTCATATGCTTGTTAATCTCTTTTGCCCTTGTTCTTGTGATTAGCAACATCATTTACACTTGTTCTTGTGCTTAACAACCTCATTTGTCAATGCTCTTGAACTTTAAAACATAATTTGCCCTTGATCTTGTGCTTATGAACATCATTTGCATTTGTTCTTGTGCTTAGGAACCTCAATTGGCGTTGTTCTTGAGCTTATGAACCGCATTTGTATTTGTTCTTGTGCTTAGGAACCTCATTTGCCCTTGTTCATGTACTTAACATCCTGAATTGTCGTTGTTCCTATGCTTCTTAACCTCTTTATCCCTTATTCTTGTGCTTAGCAGCATCATTTACACTTGTTCTTGTGCTTAACAACCTCATTTGTCGTTGTTCTTTCGCTTTGCAACATAATTTGCCATTGATCTTGTGCTTAGAAACTTCATTTGCCCGTGTTTGTGTGCTTAACAACCTCAATTGGCGTTGTTCGTGCGCTTAACAACCTCTTTTGCCCTTGATGTTGTGCTTATGAACCTCATTTGCGTTTGTTCTTGTGCTTAGGAATGTCATTTGCCCTTGTTCATGTGCTTCACAACCCCAAATGTCGTCGTTCAAATGCTTCGTAACTTGGTTTGTCCTTGTTGTTGTGCTTAGCAACATCATTTACACTTGTTCTTGTGCTTAACAACCTCATTTGTCGATGTACTTGCACTTTGCAACATAATTTGCCCTTGATTTTGTACTTTTGAACATCATTTTGCATTAGTTCTTGTGCTTAGGAACCTCATTTGCCATTTTTTCTGTGCTTAACAGCTTCAATTGGCGTTGTGTGTGTGCTTAACAACATCTTTTGCCCTTGATCTTGTGCTTATGAACCTAATTTGCATTTGTTCTTGTGCTTAGGAACCTTATTTGCCCTTGTCCGTGTGCTTAACAACCTCTATTGTCATTGTTATTTGATCTTGTGATTAGCAACATCATTTACACTTGTTCTTGTACTTAACAACCTTATTTGTCATTGTTCTTGCACTTTACAACATAATTTGCCCATGATCTTGTGCTTATGAACATCATTTGCTCTTGTTTGTGTGCTTAACAACCACTTTTTCCCTTAACCTTGTGCTTATTAACCTCATTTGCATTTGTTCTTGTGCTTAGAAACCCCATTTGCCCAGTTCGCGTGCTTAGCAACATCATTTACACTTGTTCTTGTGCTGAATAAGCTCATTTGTCGTTCTTCTAGTGCTTTGCAACATAATTTGCCCTTGATCTTGTGCTTATTTACATCATTTGCATTTGTTCTTGTGCTTAGGAACCTCATTTGCCATTGCTTATGTGCTTAACAACCTCAATTGGCGTTGTTCGTGTGCTTAATCACCTCTTTTGCCCTTGATCTGGTGCTTATGAACCTCATTTGCATTTGTTGTTGTGCTTAGCAAACTCATTTGCCCTTGTTTGTGTGCTTAAGAACCTCAATTAGCGTTGTTCGTGTGCTTGATAACCTCTTTTGCCGTTGATCTTATGCCTATGAACCTCATTTGCATTTGTTCTTGTGCTTAGGACGCTCATTTGCCCTTGTTCGTGTGCTTAACAATCTCAATTGTGGTTGTTCATATGCTTCTTAACCTCTTTTTCCCTTGTTCTTGTGCTTAGCAACATCATTTACACTTGTTCTTGTGCTTAACAACCTCATTTGTCAATGCTCTTGAACTTTAAAACATAATTTGCCCTTGATCTTGTGCTTCTGAACATCATTTGTATTTGTTCTTGTGCTTAGGAACCTCATTTGCCGTTGTTTGGGTGCTTAACACCCTGAATTGACGTTGCTCGTGTGCTTAACAACTTCTTTTGCCCTTGCTCTGGTGCTTATGAACCTCATTTGCATTTGTTCTTGTGCTTAGGAAACTTATTTGCCCTTGTTTGTGTGCTTAACAACCTCATTTAGCATTGCTCGTGTGCTTAACAACTTCTTTTGCCCTTGATCTTATTCTAATGAACTTCATTTGCATTTGTTCTTGTGCTTAGGAAGCTCATTTGCCTTGTTCGTACGCTTAACAACCTTAATTGTCGTTGTTTATGTACTTATCAATCCTTTTGCCATTGTTCTTGTGCTTAGAAATGTCATTTGCATGGTTACAAGGGTTCTAAATGTTTGTTGTGTCAACTTAAAACTCATTTTTAAGATGAAATTAGGATATTACACGACATGAGTAAAATCGTAAATTGGGGAAAGACTAACTATATTGAACAAAATATAATACATTGGCGATAACACTCAGTTGTGCAGCCCTATATTGCATAACATCTTATTGAGATGGGATCTAGAAAAAGGATCATTTTCTCATCAGAATAGATCAATCCCACTCATTGAAGGCGAAATATGTTTAGTTATGGGATTTTGTAATGATTGTTCTATTGTAGAATTTAAAGACAATGATATCCCAAAATTCAATCATAGAGAAAAATATTTCATTCCAATTGGGGAAATATCTAGGAATGATTTGCAGGATAAAATTAAGGAATCATTAGGTGCTGAAACACCTGTTCCTACAAACAATATAGTTCGACTTCTTTCATTACCTTCATGATGTCAAGTCCCTCAAAAAGTACAATTGGGGCACGGCTATATATGACTTGATCATACGTCATATACCTAAAAGTTTTGCATGGTGTCAGAACATAAACATAAACGAATGTCATACCATCGATGGTACACCAAGGACGTACTTTGTGGGTTGTGCATATGCTCTTCTGGTATTGTTCTTTCTCTTTACCTTAATTCAAAAATAGACACATGTTTTTATGATTTTGCTCCAAATTGTCATTTTCTTTGTGCCTAACAACTCCAATTATCATTGTTCAAATGCTTCCTAACCTTTTTTGCCCTTGTTCTTGTGCTTAGCGACATCATTTACACTTGTTCTTGGACTTAACAACCTAATTTGTCGATGTTCTTGCGCTTTACAACATAATTTGTCCTTGATCTCGTGCTTATGAACATAATTTGTATTTGTTTTTGTGCTTAGGAACCTCATTTGCTCTTGTTTGTGTGCTTAACAATATCAATTGGCATTGTCCATGTGCTTAACAACCACTTTTGCCGTTGATCTTGTGCTTATGAAGCTCATTTGCATTTGTTCCTGTGTTTAGGAACCTCATTTGCCCTTGTTTGTGTGCTTAACAATCTCAATTGGCGTTTTTCGTGTGGTTAAAAACCCCTTTTGCCCTTGATCTTATGCTTATGAACCTGATTTGCATTTGTTCTTCTGCTTAGGAAGCTCATTTGCCCTTGTTTGTGTGCGTGACAACCTCAATTGTAGTTGTTCATATGATAACAATCTCATTTGTCATTGTTATTGCGCTTGGAAACCTAATTTGCCCTTTCTCTTGTGCTTAAGAACATTATTTATATTTGTTCTTGTACTTAGGAACCTCATTTGTCCTTGTTTGTGTGGTTAACAAACTCAATTGGCGTTCGTGTGTTTAACAACCTCTTTTGCCCTTGATCTTGAGCTTATGAACCTCATTTGCATTTGTTCTTGTGCTTAGGAACCTCATTTGCCCATATTTCTGTGCTTAACAACCTCAATTGGCGTTGTTCGTGTGTTTAACAACCTCTTTTGCCGTTAATCTTACGCTTATGAACCTCATTTGCATTTGTTCTTCTGCTTAGGAACCTCCCTGTCCGTGTGCTTAACAATCTCAATTTGTCGTTGTTCATATGCTTCTTAATCTCTTTTTCCCTTGTTCTTGTGATTAGCAACATCATTTACCCTTATTATTATACTTAACAACCTCATTTGTCGTTGTTTTTGCACTTTACACATAATTTGCCTTTGATCTTTTGCTTATAAACATCTTTTTCCATTGTTTGTGTGCTTAACAACCTCAATTGGCATTGTTCGTGTGCTTAACAACCTCTTTTGCCCTTAATCTTGTGTTTATGAACCTCATTTGCATTTGTTCTTGTGCTTTGAAACCTCATTTGCCCCTGTTCGCGTGCTTAGCAACATTATTTATACTTGTTCTTGTGCTTAACAACCTCATTTGTCGTTGTTCTTGCGCTTTGCAACATAATTTTTCCTTGATCTTGTGCTTATTAACATCATTTGCATTTGTTCTTGCGCTTTGGAACCTCATTTGCCTTTGTTTGTGTGCTTAACAACCTCAATTGGCGTTGTTCATGTGCTTAACAACCTCTTTTGCCCTTAATCTTGTGCTTATGAACCTCATTTGCAATTGTTCTTGTGCTTAGGAACCTCATTTGCCCTTGTTTGTGTGCTTAACAACCTCAATTGGCGTTGTTTGTGTACTTAACAACCTTTTTTGACCTTAATCTTATGCTTATGAACCTTATTTGCATTTGTTCTTGTGCTTAGCAAGCTCGTTTGCCCTTGTCCGTGTGCTTAAAAACATCAATTGGCGTTGTTCGTGGGCTTAGAACATCTTTTGCCCTTGATCTTATGCTTATGAACCTCATTTGCATTTGTTTTTGTGCTTAGGAAACTCATTTGCCTTGTTCGTATGCTTAACAACCTCAATTGTCGTTGTTCATATGCTTCTTAACCTTTTTTTGCCTTTGTTCTTGTGCTTTGCATAGTCATTTACACTTGTTCTTGTGCTTAACAACCTCATTTGTCATTGTTCTTGCGTTTTGCGACAAGATTTGCCCTTGATCTTGTGCTTATGAACATCATTTACATTTGTTATTTTTCTTAGGAACCTCATTTGTCCTTGTTTGTGTGCTTAACAACCTCAGTTGGCATTGTTCGTGTGCTCTTTTGCCCTTAATCTTGTGCTTATGAAACTCATTTGCATTTGTTCTTGTACTTAGGAATCTCATTTGCCCCTGTTCGTGTGCTTACACCCTCATTTGCAGTTGTTCTTGTGCTTAGCAGCATCATTTGCTCTTGATCTTGTACTTATCAACCTCATTCGCATTTATTTTTCTGCTTAGGAACCTCATTTGTCATTCTTCTTGTGCTTACAAACCTCATTTTTCATTGCTCTTATCATTATCAATGTCATTTGCATTAGTTCATGTGCTTAGCAACCTAATTTGCCCTCATTCTTGTGCTAAGCAACATAATTTGCATTAGTTCTTGTGTTTAACAACCTCTTTTGCTCTTGTTCTTGTACTTAGCAAGCTCATTTGCCATTGTTGTTGTGCTTAGCAACCTCATTTGTAGTTGTTCTTATAGTTAACAATCTCATTTTTTTCTTGTTCTTGTGCTTATCAAATTCATTTCGAATTGTTTTTGTGTTTAGCATTATCATTGGCTTTTGTTCTTAGGCCGAACAACCTCATTTTCCCTTGTTCTTATATTTAGGAACCATTTGGGCCTTATTCCTGTACTTAGCAACATCCCCTGTCATTGTTCTTGTGATTAACAATATCATTTGCATTAGTGCATGTGCTTAGCCACATCATTTGCCCTTGTTCTTCTGCTTAGCAACCAAATTTTTCCATGTTCTTATGATTAGCAATATCATTTGCATTAGTTCTCGTGCTTATCAATCTCATTTGTCATTGTTTTTATGCCTAGCAATATCATTTGTTGTTGTTCTTATGCTTATCAACATTATTTGTCCGTAATTTTGTGTTTATCCACCTCATTTGCATTTGTTATTATGCTTCAGAACCTCATTTGCCCTTGTGCTTGTGCTTAACAACCCTAATTGTCGTTGTTCATGTACTTATCAATCTCTTTTGCCATTGTTTTTGTGCTTAGAAATGTCATTTGCATGGTTACAAGGGTTCTAAATGTTTGTTGTGTCAACTTAAAACTCATTTTTAAGATGAAATTGGGATATTACACGACATGAGTAAAATCGTAAATTGGGGAAAGACTAACTATATTGAACAAAATATAATACATTGGCGATAACACTCAGTTGTGCAGCCCTATATTGCATAACATCTTATTGAGATGGGATCTAGAAAAAGGATCATTTTCTCATCAGAATAGATCAATCCCACTCATTGAAGGCGAAATATGTTTAGTTATGGGATTTTGTAATGATTGTTCTATTGTAGAATTTAAAGACAATGATATCCCAAAATTCAATCATAGAGAAAAATATTTCATTCCAACTGGGGAAATATCTAGGAATGATTTGTAGGATAAAATTAAGGAATTATTAGGTGCTGAAACACCTGTTCCTACAAACAATATAGTTCGACTTCTTTCATTACCTTCATGATGTCAAGTCCCTCAAAAAGTACAATTGGGGCACGGCTATATATGACTTGATCATACTTCATATACCTAAAAGTTTTGCATGGTGTCAGAACATAAACATAAACGAATGTCATACCATCGATGGTACACCAAGGACGTATTTTGTGGGTTGTGCATATCCTCTTCTGGTATTGTTCTTTCTCTTTACCTTAATTCAAAAATAGACACATGTTTTTATGATTTTGCTCCAAATTGTCATTTTCTTTGTATAATTTCCTCTTTGCATAATTTCTTCTCTTTTAAATGGGTTCAAGTTCAATATGTACCAATATGGTGGTAGGTACCTGTACCACTTAAAGTGAAAGTGTTTATTTGGTTACTGTATAGAAACAAAATTCACAATCCACTCAGATGGAACAAACTTGGGTCCGATACCCATCGGACTCAAATTGACTCCGATGGGTTTCCAAACCATCCGATCCGCTTTAAGATCTGTGCGTGTTGTTTTAATATCCGTGCATAATTTCTTCAATATCTGTGCGTACGGATCTTAAAGAGGATCGGACGGTTTTAGAACCCATCGGACCCAAATTTGAGTCCGATGGGCATCGGACCCAAGTTTGTCCCGTCTCGAATCCGGGTTCGGATGACCTTGCCTGGGTCTCTCAGCCCAATATCTGGTTGATGATGGTTGGTGTGCTCTTGAGACAATTCTAGAAATTTTGGATTTTATTTGCTTGGTTGTAATAATCATGGGTTGTTCCATAAAAACAGCAATGAAGTTTTTACATAGCACGGTCTTCCCAAATCTCAAGCAGGAGCATTCTGAACTCTTAGCGATAACACCTTTTTTCCCCTTTTAACTTTATACAAGAACACTCAGTTGTGCCACCCTATACTGCATAACATACTATTCAGATGGGATATAGAAAAGGGAGCATTTTATCATTACAATAAATTAATCCCACTCATTGTAGGTGACATATCTTTAGTTATGGGATTTTCTAATGGTGGTGATACTGTACAATTTAAATGCGAGAATGATATCCCAAAATCTAAGTTAAGAGATAAATATTTCATTCCAATTGGAGAAATAACTAGGAATGATCTGCAGGATAAAATTAAGGAATTATTAGGGGCTGAAACACATGTTCTTGCAAGCGATATAGTTGGACTAATAATAATGTATTTATTTACAATTATTCTTTTTCCACAATCTATCGGTAGTGTAAGATAAATGGTTTCATTACCTCGATGATGTCAAGTCCCACATGAAGTACGATTGAGGCGCGACTGTATATGACATGCTGACACTTCATGTACCTAAAAGTACTGCATGGTGTTAGAACATAAAGACAAGCGATAACATCGACGGTTCAACAAGGAGCTACTTTGTGGGTTGTGCATTTGCTCTTCTGGTATTGTTCTTTCTCTTTACCTTAATTCAAATATAAACACATGTTTCTGTGATTTTGCTCCAAATTGACATTTTATTTGTATAATTTTCTCTTTGCATAATTTTCTCTCTTTTAGAGGGGTTCAAGTTCAATATGTACCAATATGGTGGTAGTACATGTACCCCTTAAAGTGAAAGTGTTTATTTGTTTACTGTATAGAAACAAAATTCTAACAACTAAAATTGTTTAAACAAAAAAAGATGGCAAGGGGAAACTATGTGTCACTTAAGCTTGAGTGAAGAAGAATCAACAAGCACCTTTTTCTTACATGCCACTACTTGTCTCAGATCTAGTTCTGGTTGACCTTGCCTGGGTCTCAGAGTCCAGTTTCTGGTTGTTGAAGCTTGGTATGCTCCTGAGACTATTCTAGGAATTCTGGGATTTATTTGCTTGGTTGTAATAATCATTGGTGTTCCCATTAACTACTTTTGGCACATTTGGTTGTGCCATGTTGTTGTTGTTGTTATTCTAACACAAATCGAGATATTCCTAAATTGAATGGGATACTAAACAACAAGTCACAACTTTCTCTTTTATAATTTTCTATCTTTTAGAGGTGTTCAAGTTCACTATGTACCAATACGGTGGTCGGTACTTGTACCACTGAAAAGTGAAAGTGTTTATTCGGTTACTGTTTACAAACAAAATTCTTACAAGTAACAGTCTTGAAATTAAAAAAGATGGCATAAGCGAATGTCATAACATCGATGGTACACCAAGAAGCTACTTTGTGTGTTGTGCATTTATTTGGTTACTGTTCAGAAATAAAATTCTAACAAGTAACAGTGTTGAAACAAAAAAAAAATGGCAAGGGGATACTATCTGTCGCTTTAGCTGAAGTGAAGAAGAATTAACAAGCACCTTTTTCTTATATGCCACAATTTGTCTCGGATGGGACAAACTTGGGTCTGATACCTATCGGACTCAAATTGAGTTTGATGGGTTTCCAAACCATCTGATCCGCTTTAAGATATCTGCATGAGCTTTAATATCCGTGCGGGCGGATCTTAAAGAGGATTGGACGGTTTTAGAACCCATCAGACCCAAATTTGTGTCCCATCGGCATCGGACCCAAGTTTGTCCCGTCTCAGATCTGGTTCTGGATGACCTTCCCTGGATCTCTCAGTCCAATATCTGGTTGATGATGGTTGGTGTGCTCCTGAGACCATTCTAGGAATTCTGGATTTTATTTGCTTAGTTGTAATAATCATGGGTTGTTCCGTAAAAACAGCAATGAAGTTTTTACATATTACGGTCTTCCTAAATCTCAAGCACGACCATTCTGAATTCTTAGCGATAACACCTTTTTTTCCCTTTTTAACTTTATACAAGAACACTCAGTTGTGCCGCCCTATACTGCATAACATATTATTGAGATGGGATTTAGAAAATGGAGCATTTTCTCATTACAATAAACATTTTCTCATTACAATAAATTAATCTCAATCACTGTAGGTGACATATCTTTACTTATGGGATTTTTTAATGGTGGTGATACTGTACAATTTAAATACGAGAATGATATCCCAAAATCTAAGTTAAAAGATAAATATTTCATTCCAACTGGAAAAATATCTAGGAATGATTTGCAGGACTAAATTAAGTAATTATTAGGGGCTGAAACACCTGTTCCTAGAAGCGCTATAGTTGGACTAATAATAATGTATTTATTTACAATTATTCCTTTTCCACAATCTACCGGTAGTGTTAAAGAAAAACTGTTTCATTACCTCGATGATGTCAAGTCCTTCAAGAAGTACGATTGGAGCGCGATTGTATATGACATGCTGATACTTCATGTACCTAAATGTACTGCATGGTGTCAGAACATAAAGACAAGCGATAACATCGATGGTTCAACAAGGAGCTACTTTTTGGGTTGTGCATTTGCACTTCTGGTATTGTTCTTTCTCTTTACCTTGATTCAAAAATAAACACCTATTTCTTTTATTTTGCTCCAAATTGACATTTTATTTGTATAATTTCCTCTTTGCATAATTTTCTCTCTTTTAGTGAGGTTCAAGTTCAATATGTACCAATATGGTGGTAGATACCTGTACCACTTAAAGTGAAAGTGTTTATTTGATTACTGTATAAAAATAAAATTCTAACAACTAACATTATTTAAACAAAAAAAGATGGCAAGGGGATACTATGTGTCACTTTAGCTTGAGTGAAGAAGAATAAAAAAAACACATTTTTCTTACATGTCACTACTTGTCTCAGATCTGGTTCTGGATGACCTTGCTTGGGTCTCAGAGTCCAGTATCTGGTTGATGGTGCTTGGTGTGCTCCTGAGACCATTCTAGGAATTCTGGGATTTATTTGCTTGGTTGTAATAATAATGGGTGTTCCAATGAACTGCTTTTGGCACATTTGGTTGTGCCATGTTGTTGTTGTTGTTATTCTAACACAAATCGAGATATTTCTAAATTGAATGGGATACTAAGCAACAAGTCACAACTTCGTCTTTGTATAATTTCTTATCTTCAGAAGGGTTCAAGTTCAATATGTACTAATATGGTAGTCGGTACCTGTACCACTTAAAAGTGAAAGTGTTTATTTGGTTACTGTTTAGAAACAAAAATTCTTACAAGTAACAGTGTTGAAACAAAAAAAGATGGCATAATCGAATGTCATAACATTGATGGTGCACCAAGGAGTTACTTTGTGGATTGCGCATTTGTTTGGTTACTGTTTGAAAACAAAATTCTAACAAGTAAAAGTGTTGAAACAAAAAAAGATGGCAATGGGATACTATGTGTTGCTTTAGCTCAAGTGAAGAAGAATCAACAAACACCTTTCTCTTACATGCCACAACTTGTCTCAGATGGGACAAACTTGGGTCCGATACCAATTGGACTCAAATTGAGTTCGACGGGTTTCCAAACCATCCAATCCGGTTTAAGATCGTGCGAGTTGCTTTAATATTCGTATGCACATATCTTAAAGAGGATCGGACGGTTTTAGAACCCATCGGACCCAAATTTGAGTCCGATGGGCATCGGACCCAAGTTTGTCCCGTCTCAGATCTGGTTCTGGATGACCTTGCCTGGGTCTCTCAGTCCAATATCTGGTTGATGATGGTTGGTGTGCTCTTGAGACAATTCTAGAAATTTTGGATTTTATTTGCTTGGTTGTAATAATCATGGGTTGTTCCATAAAAACAGCAATGAAGTTTTTACATAGCACGGTCTTCCCAAATCTCAAGCAGGAGCATTCTGAACTCTTAGCGATAACACATTTTTTCCCCTTTTAACTTTATACAAGAACACTCAGTTGTGCCACCCTATACTGCATAACATACTATTCAGATGGGATATAGAAAAGGGAGCATTTTATCATTACAATAAATTAATCCCACTCATTGTAGGTGACATATCTTTAGTTATGGGATTTTCTAATGGTGGTGATACTGTACAATTTAAATGCGAGAATGATATCCCAAAATCTAAGTTAAGAGATAAATATTTTATTCCAACTAGAGAAATATCTAGGAATGATCTGCAGGATAAAATAAAGGAATTATTAGGGGCTGAAACACATGTTCTTGCAAGCGATACAGTTGGACTAATAATAATGTATTTATTTACAATTATTCTTTTTCCACAATCTACCAGTAGTGTTAAAGGAAAACTGTTTCATTACCTCGATGATGTCAAGTCCCTCAGGAAGTTCGATTGAGGCACGGCTGTATATGACATGCTGATACTTCATGTACCTAAAAGTACTGCATGGTATCAGAACATAAAGACAAGCGTTAACATCGAGGGTTCAACAAGGAGCTACTTTGTGGATTGTGCATTTGCTTTTCTGGTATTGTTCTTTCTCTTTACCTTGATTCAAAAATAAACACTTGTTTCTGTGATTTTGCTCCAAATTGACTTTTTATTTGTATAATTTCCTCTTTGCATAATTTTTTCTCTTTTAGAGGGGCTCAAGTTCAATATGTATCAATATGGTGGTAGGTACTTGTACCACTTAAAGTCTAAGTATTTATTTGGTTACTGTTTAGAAATAAAATTCTAACAACTAACAGTATTTAAACAAAAAAATATGGCAAGGAGATACTATGTGTCACTTTAGCTCGAGTGAAGAAGAATCAACAAGCACCTTTTTCTTACATGCCACTACTTGTCTCAGATCTGGTTCTGGATGACCTTGCCTAGGTCTTAGGTCCAGTATCTAGTTGATGATGCTTGGTGGGCTCCTGATACCATTCTAGGAATTATGGGATTTATTTGTTTGGTTGTAATAATCATGGGATGTTCCCATGAACTGTTTTTGGCGCATTTGGTTGTAGTATCTGGTTGATGATGCTTGGTGGGCTCCTGATACCATTCTAGGAATTCTAGAATTTATTTGTTTGGTTGTAATAATCATGGGGTGTTCCCATGAACAGTTTTTGGCACATTTAGTTGTGCCATGTTGTTGTTGTTGTTATTCTGACACAAATCGAGATATTCCTAATTTGAATGGGATACTAAGCAACAAGTTACAACTTCCTCTTTGTATAATTTCCTCTCTTTTAGAGGGGTTCAAGTTCAATATTTATCAATATGGTGGTCGGTACCTATTCCACTTAAAAGTGAAAGTGTTTATTTGGTTACTGTTTAGAAACAAAAATCTTACAAGTAACAGTGTTGAAACAAAAAAAATATACGGCATAAGCGAATGTCATAACATCGATGGTACACCAAGGAGCTACTTTGTGGGTTGTGCATTTATTTGGTTACTGTTTAGAAACAAAATTCTAACAAGTAAAAGTGTTGAAATAAAAAAAAAAGATGGCAAGGGGATACTATGTGTCGCTTTAGCTCAAGTGAAGAAGAATCAACAAGCGCCTTTTTCTTACATGCCACAACTTGTCTCTGATGGGACAAACTTGTGTCCGATACCCATCAGACTCAAATTAAGTTCGATGGATTTCAAAACCATCTGATCTGCTTTAAGATCTGTGCGTGTTGCTTTAATATCTGTTCACAAATTCTTCAATATCCATGCGCACGGATCTTAAAGAGGATTGGACGGTTTTAAAATCCGTCGGATCCAAATTTGAGTCTAATGGGCATCGGACCCAAGTTTGTCCTATCTCAGATCTGGTTCTGGATGACCTTGCCGGGGTCTCTCAGTCCAGTATCAAGTTTGTCCCATCCAATGTGTAATATTTATAGCCCTGCGATGTCGCTATATTTCATCGCTTGGATGAATGTGTAAATGAACATCAAATTAAATCAAACTTACCAAAAATGAAATTAATAGAACACTTTTTTATTTGAACGGTTCCGATCGACCAATGGACGACATTTTTCTTTAATCCTTCATTAACTCACCCAATAAGAGTTGATATTCTATGGTCATGCATGTTTGACACGAGTCATTGATGCAACATGCATGTATAACTATACAATTTAATTTGTCAAAATTATTTAATAATGCAATAAAAATGTTCTAGCATTATATTTTGGCATAAATTTTATCAATATCATTTTATTATTGTCATTTTAATAATTACCATTTTATCAATTTAAAGCATCTCAAGACTAACATGCAACATTGCAACCTATCTGCAATTTAATTAAATTTACAAAACACAAAGTTTGTTAACATGTTTTTATAAATCTATTGTTTTAAAATAATTCATTATTTTTTTTAAAGTAATTGATTTAAGAAAAATTGTATTTCTATTTTATTGTTTTCAAGTAATTGATTTAAGATATTTTCAAAGTAATTAATTTCAGTAATATTGTTTAAAAATAATTCATAATTTTGATTTATATTTTACTATAACAAAAATAATTGAATTCAATGAATTTTAGTCTAAATGAATTATATTTTAAATTACAAATGAATTATAAATGAATTATATTTTGAATTATATTTTATTGATTTAAAAAGGAAAAGTAAAAACAAAAAAAGGAAAACAAAAATCAGAAAAAAAAAATACCAGACCGGACCTTGACTAGGACCGTCCGGACCGCCGACCCGTGTGGGCAAGGGTCAACGGGGAGGCAAGAGTCTGGTTTCAAAAAAAATATACGTCCTATCCGGACCGTGCTACCCGTCCGACCCGAAATGCCCGTGCCCGACCCGGCCCGGACTGCCCGGTCCGAGAGCAAACCACTAGCCACAGCCTACGGCATTTTTCTTATTTTTGAAAAAGTATTCAAGTAATCTTATTTTTAATTATTAGTTCTTACCATTGCCTATCAATAAAAAAATTCGGATGATTTTGTTCTCCAATTATGCTTCACATCCTTATTTTTCGTTTTCAAAGTCCAAACAGCCGATCCGAATCGCTCAACATAATTTTCCTAATAAAATATGCTTGGAGATCAAATTTTATATTTTTTTTCGAACTTTTTTTACTAGTTTTTTAGATAGGCACAATGCCACTTTTTCGGATGGTCCAAAATCTCCTTAAAAAACTATTAAAAAATAGAAAAATGATTCTAAAAAATATAAAATTTGATTTCTAAGCATATTTTATTAGAAAGATCATATTGAGCGATTGGATTGACTATTTAAATTTTGAAAACTAAAATAAGAATATCACTTTTTGAAGTATAGTTGAAGCACAAAACCATAGTGCCTCTAATATATCTCTAATTCAAATTAATTTCATAATTCCACTTCATATGCCCTGTCAGTTTTGGCACCTCCTATAACTAATTCCTTCCAAAATCACACAAGATCTGATGTGATGTCAAAGAGAAACGGAGGAGATATTAAGTCAACGGGAAACATAAAGAATCTTCTACGGTGAAACCAAGAGCCTAGATCTTCAATTTGCCAGTAAAATAAAAAAGATGTAGATCAGGCAATATGAAAAAATATTAAGATATCCCTAGTCCCCAATTAGTCAAAGTCTTTAACAGAAATGATAATAGCTCATGTACTCGCTCTTAACTCCAACTCACACGCTAATCTGATCCAACTCTTGAAAAGAAATCTACAATGAAGAGCTCAAGATCATATTCGTACAGACAGAGAACATCATCACCTCTATGGCCATCGCCACCATCGAGTTCTTTAACCATCAAACTTCTCTTCGCTTTCTTCTTTTTAGCAATCGGTTTCGGCCTTGGCATTATAAAAGGGCACCATATCAAATCAAGTACTGTTTCCCGCTCTTCTTCTTCTTCTTCTTTGAATCTGCCAGCACCGCCGGTTAAGAAAGCCAAACCTATGATAGAAGCACGGGCAGGGTTTAAGAGATACATGAAACCAACTGACATTATGCATGACATGAGTGATGGAGAGTTATTTTGGAAGGCATCAATGGTACCGCGCATTAAGAAGCTTCCGTACCATTGGTTTCCAAAAATTGCATTTTTGTTCCTCACAAAGGGAGAGATCCCCCTTGCACCGTTTTGGGATAAGTTTTTCAAGGGACATGGAGGTCTATATTCGATTTATGTGCATTCTGATCCTCTGTTTAATGGATCTGTGCCTTTCGAGTCAGTTTTCTATGGAAGAAGAATCCGAAGCAAGGTATGTTCCTTCACTAATGCTATATGTTCTTAAGAAATTTCTTGCTTTGCATTGGTTTTTGCTTTCCTTTCACTTTTACGTACTATGGTTATGCGGTTCAGCTAATTAATTATCTTAAGAGATATGTATTTTCCAATCTATTCCAGTTTTGTGCAAATGAGACTAATTGTTGTATCTATGGCATTGTTCTTAGGTAAGGGATTTGAGTAGAAATTTAATGTACTCGATTACAAAATCTAAAAAAAAATGGGCAATATGTTTGAGGCTTTAATGGTTGATGAGAAATTGCCGTAATCCATTCTTAAAGTCAATGATAATAACCCCCGCCCCCCCAATACTGTACTAATTAAGATAATTAGCTGTTAGGTCTGAAAAAAATTTGCGGAGTTGACAAATATGTGCATTCATGATTAGGAAACAACCAAGCAGATGAGGAACATATTAAATACATGACCGCTGATAGCAAAAGAGGTTTTGTAACTGGGTCTACCGTTTCCTTGTGGGCAAGGCCCAGTGACAAAGCCTCTTTTACCACTCATAACAATTTCTTTATATTGTTCCATAAATGAGTCTATAGTACTATGCATAGCACGGATTGGTCCATGATAATATTTTTATTTCAAATCCTAACGGTCGATCTGAACTATTCAATATGATTACTATATGAATATATTCTTGCAGACACAATTATATATTTTTTATAGTTTTTTTTACTAATTTTTAAGATAGAGAGAAAATCAATGTTTTTGGATAGTCCGTAACTCTCAAATCAAGTGATTTTCTACCTATCTTAAAAAATAGTAAAAAAAATAAAAAATATATAATTCGGTTTGCAAGTATATATTTATATAGTAATTAGATCGACTGTTAGGATTTTGAAAATAAAAATAGTGATTCGAATTACGGACCAATCAGTGCTATGCATAGTACCATAGACTCGCTCTTGTTCCATTTTTGTGTTGTGCAAGTTATGCTAGTTGTGCTGTATTTGATTTGGTTTGCATTGGCTCCATCACTGCATCACTCATAACCATATCTTTATATTCCCTCTCTACAATTTTGTACTAGATAGGACATAATTGGATCATATATCATTCATTTCTCCATGAAAAGGAAATTTCATAAATTATGTATTACGACATGTCACTGAAGTATGATTACCAACTATGATCTGAATGCTTCAATATCTATCAATGTATAGTTTAATAATTAAAATGCAGAAAACCAGATGGGGCCATGTGAACATGATGGATGCCGAGCGTCGTCTCCTCGCAAATGCACTTCTCGACTTCACCAACGAGCGCTTCATCCTCCTTTCGGAGTCACACATCCCTCTCTTCAATTTCTCCACAGTATACTCCTACCTCATGGGCCCCACAATCTACATTGAATCCTACAACAATATGCCCGGACCAACAGGTAGAACCCGCTACAGGAATAAGATGGGCCCAGTCATCAGGCCTGAGCACTGGCGCAAAGGTTCGCAGTGGTTTGACATGGATCGAAAACTGGCACTGGAGGTGATATCAGATGAAAAATATTATCCAGAATTTAGAAAACATTGTAAATTATGTGTGGCACATGAGCACTACTTGCCAACAATGCTTAATATAAACAGGTGGCGAAATGTAGAAAACAGGAGCTTGACATGGATGAGTTGGTCTAAAAATGAGTACCAGCCAGCTAAATTTTCAGGAGATAACGTGACGATTGAATTTTTGAACAAGTTGAGGCATGGGAGATCTTGTAATTACAACGGTATGGAAACTAGGGTTTGCTTTTTGTTTGCTAGGAAGTTTTTGCCAAATTGTTTGGGCAGGTTGTTGGAACTTTCTCCAATAATTTTGGGCTTTGGGTAGGTACTGTACTCTCTTGGGATTGTTTGTGGGCCCTTTTAGGATTAGGTAGATCATTTTCATTTGGGCCTTCTTTACATATGGAATTAGATGTTGTGCTTTTGAGTTGGTATACTATTTCTTAATTAAGTAGAGATGATTTATATACAAGTCATTCATTCGGAAGTAAAGTGCGTCCGATGGACCAAATCAGTCTAATTTTGAACCGTCCTATTTGTTTCGTGATTCGTGAGCACTTGATCTGCACAAATGTTGAAGCGGTACTGACAAATTATGCAACAAATTGCATGGTTTCGAGCGGATATTGGACCGATTGGCATTCATTCATCGATAGTGTCTAACATCAATTCAATTTATCACTAGTTGAGATAACAACGTGATCAGAGTATGAGTACTTGTAATATAGATACAGGCCTCATTCAGAGATCTTTAATATATCGTACGTGCACAAATACAATTGTTTCCTTTTAATATTGGAGGCCCTAGTGCCCTACTCAAATCTAAACCATATATAATATTATAAAAAGACATGCATGGAAGCATGATCATTCAATTTTCTTGTTCCTTTATTTTTTTAATCTTGAAGCTTCCTTTGTGATTTGACATTTTCATGGAGCTGAATGTAAGATAAGTAGGGTACCCTATAAGATATTAAAACAAAAGTGATAATTTAAACATCATGAATTGCTCAGAAGTAAAATAAAAAGGAAAATAATTAACAGTTCTTATTTTTGTATATAGATACCTTAATTAATTTACTCAAATTCTGCAAATATCTCTACAATGTCAAGTCATCTCCTCTTATATATATCTTTACAAAAACATATAGAAAAAATGGAACCAATTAATACTGTACACAGCTTATCATGTGCAACATATTAATTTATAAAAAAAATGAAGGAATAACTAATGTTCTACGGACTTTGACGTGGCTAATTCTCATTGGCTCAACCAAATCTCATGACTTCAGGAGCAAATCTCAAGAACCTTGTAAGGGCATTAGGCAAGAACTTCCTAGCAAAGAGGAAGCAAACCCTAGTCTGTTTGCCATTGTACGTGCATGTGCGCCCATCTCTCAACCAATTCAAGAACTCAACGGTTACCTCTGTCCTCGAAAACCTAGCCGGGTGGGGCCCGCCCCTCGACCAGTCAACCCAAGTCAGTGTCCTGTTTGCTAGAGCCCACCAATACTTAATGTGCAAAAATGTTGGCAAATAGTGTTCATCAGTGTAACAATTATACTTGCAATGCTTCTGGAATAGAGGAAAATAGGTCTGGTCGGATATCACATCTATTGCGATCTTACGGTCGATTTCAAACCACTGAGACCCCTTTCGCCACTGATTAAGTTTTATCTGTGGATACATGTGTCTCTGATATCTGCCCCTGCCAGTAGGGCTGGCTTCGTCAAATGATTCGAGGTAGACCTGGGTGGAGTTGATGACATAAGAGTAGACAGTGGAGAAGTTGAAGAGCGGTACATGTGATTCCGAGAGGAGGATGAAGCGCTCGTTTGACAAGTCAAGGAGTGCATTCGCAAGAAGGCGCCGTTCTGCCTCCATCATGCTTATATGACCCCATAGCACTTCCTGTTAATTTTGACAAGTGTGTGAGTATTTAACCAAAAATTTCAAATTTCAATGGAATATAAACTTCTTTGTTCTTAATTGACTGTGTTTATTTTCCTAATTGTTTTCGATAAATAATGCAAACAGAATTTTGGGTGGTAGCTAGCTAGCTAGCATTTATGATTCTACTATGCATAGATTCTACACTTGGCTTGAAATAAACCGCTAAGATATATCTCACATGTTGCTAATTATTGATTGCGCCTATACACAACTTGTGATCATATCAGCATCCTGTGTAATTTACACTTTGGTTCATAGTATTTTGTAATTTGTATTTCGCTCCAATTAAGTAAGTAGAATTAAGACGTCTCTGACCAATAATGGATTTTCTCGGATCATGTTTTTCATTATTATTTTAAGATTATTCATTTATCCCAAGTAGTAATTAATTACGGGATAACCGAAGCACGTTGTCATGAAGAACATCTTTAATTACTCTTAATTTATACATTTATCAGTATAATAAATTCTGATATTCTCGGAGAACAACGTACCTCGTACTTATGCCCAAATTTGAATTCAAACAACGTGTAATACTAACCCAGAAACATTTAAAAAAGGCTATCAGGACTGAGGAATATCAGTCAATGCCAAAAACAAAGAACAAACCTTGAAAAAATTGCAAATAAAGATCATTACCTTGCTTGGAATTCTTCTTCCATGAAAGGCTGAATGCTTCGGCACGGACCCGTTGAAGGAAGGATCAGCATGCCAATATATTGAGTAAAGACCCTTATGCCCCTTGAAGAACAAATCCCAGAGCTCTGCAAAGGGTAACTCTCCCCTTGTGAGGAACAAAAATGCAACTTTCGGCACATGTTTTGACGGGGGCTTCGCAACCTGTGGCACCATTGATGCCCACCAAAACAATTCCTCCTCTGTCATGTTGTGCATGGCCTTCCTAGGCTCCACGTAACCTTGCAATTCTACCGACTCATTTACAATGGTTCTAGTCTTGTTATCCAATGAAGCTATTGTTGTTGTGGCAATTTTTGCTGACTCTGGCACCGGCTGTGATGGTGGAGGTGGCAGTGATGATGGTGGTGGCAATGTTGAAGGCAAAAGAACGTCGATAAAATTACTGGTGGATCGAAGAGAAACGGGATTCGAGTCGACATAAAAGCTTGTGAGGATGCCTAGCACAAAACCTAGGCTCAAGAGGAAGAGAACGGAGAGGAGATTAAGAGGCCTAGAAGGGCTTTGCATGGGAGTTGTTGCAAATGTATTGTTTTGAGTTTGATCAAGTTTGTAGCTCTTCATTGTAATATTATATTAATGGACCCCAAGTGATAGCATGTGGTTTTCAATCGCTTTCTAGATCAGAAAAGGTGTGAGAGAGAAACATAACATAGGGATATGAAGAGAAGAAGGGGGTTTATAATTTATAGGTGACCTCATCAGCTGGGGAGGGTATCATTTAGGGAAATGCAAATCGGTCTAAATTTGAAGTCAACAATGCCTGCAAACGACCACAATATGAGACCAATAAGCGAATTTTATTAAAAAGAAAAATAAATTCCAATAAGCTAATTTTAAAAATAAGGGGACTAACTATGACGTCGGTAGGTTCATGCATTATATATTGCCATTATATAATGCATTATAGAATGAGAATTTCATTATATGAAAGTCAAAACGAGGACGAGACAGATCGAGGGTTTTTAGATCTTGTAAAACAATGATTAGTGTCATTAAAAGCAATAGATTACGTACAGGAGCAATTTACGAAATAATACAAAAATATTGCTCAACTTGCATGTTTAATTACTTGCTGTGGATTTAGTTCGTATAATGACCTTATTAAATAATTGTTGGTACTTGCTTATCGGAGGTACTCAATTCAATAGAATAAGATAATAAAGTAAAGAAGATCTGCAATATAAGAAGAAAATCAATTGATAGCAAATTACTATAAATTAACGATATTTTTAAATTTTCTTTTGATAAACATGTCAACTAAATTAAGACAATCTTATAGAAGTTTAAAATTTTCCTAACATAATAGAAGCCCGAATTTTTTTGACATGGATATAAATAACGGGTTACCGGGTTCAAAATTTTAAAAAATGCCCTGGACCCCTGGTTTGCTTTTATAGGAATTGAATGAAGTGCCTTGGAATGTCGGTAAACAGAAAGGGAAAAGAAAGAAAAGTGCATCAAGGTTCAAGAAAGGCCACTTGTATACCCGGAGAAAATGATATTGAAAGGTTCTTTTGGATTTCAGATGTTTCCTTGGGCCTGCGCCCAAGTATTTTTTAGCTACATCCTCTCCATTTCTTAGTCAAGTTCTAAGCTTCACATGAATATAATTAATCCATGAAAATAGAAAAAATAAAAATAAAAAACGCATATATATGACCAAAGGGGGTTAGAGAATGTGAAGTTTATATTAATTAATTACAAGTACTGATGTAGTAATTGTTAACTTCTACAATTCATTTGAAAGATTTATCAAAAATGTGAGGGTAACATATGTTAAAATATTAATAAATGGATGTCACAAATTAAGATTGCTGAAGGAATTGTGGAGATAAGATTAAGATGATTTGATATTATCAGGAAATAATTGCACAGAAGAGAACATCTTTTATAATTAAAAAAATCCACATGCTCTTATAAGACTAGAAAATGATTTAGTATGAACTTAATTAATATATATTTTGAAATAAACTTAACTAACTACTACTATCATATTTTTCTTGATTAATTACTTAGTGTTCATATTGTAACTAGTTAATGGCAGAGACCAATCTCTTAATTAAAGGTCCAATTTCTAAAGTTCAGTTAGTTGATCATTACATATATGTTCTAAGTGTTCTTGAATTTTTAATAATTGAAGATAGTAATTCCTCAAAAAAAACAGAGAGAATAGTAACAATAAGAAAAAGAAAAAAAAAAAAAGAGGAAATTTAACTGATATATGTCAGGGAATTGTGATATGCATAGTACTATTTATATATATACGCATTAAATTACCAGTACTACAAGGGGTAAGTCCATTTATATCATCTGATATTGAAATCATGAATTGTGGATGCAAGTTTTGTCCATTCTATGTAAGGAAAGGAGAGGTGCTAAAATTAATGTTGCGTCAGCAGTTCCGTTGGAATAATTCCATACTTGTTGGTGTAACAGTCTAACAGATGGTTCTATCTTATTTGTCTATAAGACTATTGACAAATATAATTTGACATAGCTGGCCACATGTTCCTGGGCGTTGATATATGGTGCCGATTTTTTTATTTATACTATAATTCCAAAAAAATAAACTAAAAAACCACAAAATATGCAGAATTTTAAAAATATCAGGGTCATCAATCCGTAGATTGAATTGGCAGACTTCAAAAATCTCAATTTCAGTATATTACAGTAGAATTGATGAATTTTTGGGGGTCCGCCAATTCAATTTGCGGACCCTCATTTTAGTGGTGATTTTTTCAATTCTCCAATTTCAGTGGTGCTTTAATTTTTTTTTTTTTGAAATGGTATAAATAAAAATTTCGGTATATATATATATATATGGTGTCAAGAAAAAAGGATGAAATTAAACAAATATATTAATTTAATTTCTTAGGAGGTCAAATCGATCATTGAATTTAAATCTGTCTCTGTAAGAGAAAATTTGCTGCCAGCTTGTTGGAATATTTTTCTCATAATTTGTATTAACGAGACTTAAATATCAAAATAAAATTTTGTAAATTATGATTCTGAATTCAAATAAAGTAAATTATGTACTGGAACAAAAACAAAATAAATAAGTTTGAGATAAACCTGAATTATTAATTTGATGTGTTGAATGATCCATTATCCATTTTCGAAGTTCAAACTCCACCGAAATTGAGTCAGTCACCAAATAGTTCAAATATATATCACAAGATTTTGTATTATAAGAAAGGGGGAATATATTTGTACATTTGTTTTTGTGCTAATTGGGGGCAATTTAAAAGAAGGATGATCTACAATATAGCCAGTTATGGGTGACATATTTATGGTCTATGATCTCTTAATTAACGTTTCCCATTAATTATATCTTCAGTTAATAAAGGATTAAAGATGAATATATATATATATATATATATATATATATATATATATATATATATATATATATATATATATATATATATATATATATATATTTGCGTTGCATCAGTACACCTCTATAAAAGAGCGACCATTAATCTAAAAACGCATAGTTCTTTTTTTGTGAAAAAATATTTAATGCAACATTTTAAATTATAAACTGAATTTGAGTATTGAACATTTAAGCAGTACATGAGCTTTATTAAGTGCTGTTTAATTAAGCAATTGCCCACTGCAATCCTTTTAAGGAAATCCAACGGTAAAAAAAATGCCCATGTCAAAAATTTAAAATTTAAATATTATTTTATATCAAAGCGACTTGATTTTGAATTTTTTTTTTAAAACATAAAAGATTTCATTCCTCGTAAACATGCATGACATGAATTTTGTACAAACTTTAAAGCAAAATAAATTAATTCTTTGCTGGACGAGACTTGAGCAATTTATCTCTTAAGGCGTGTTCGGCTGCTACTGTGCCCGTGGGAAAAACAAATCACTCAGAGTGATTTTTTTTTTCATGCGCACAGTATTTCGGCCATTCAAATTAGACCCGAATCCAAGCTCATTCATGTTCCCGTCTAGCAGCCGAACACATCCTTATAGTTAGCAACCCCTTTGTTTAAATATGTATGAAATAAAATTTTCAAAGTACAACAGTAATTTTAAATTCACATTCAGCGGGTTCAGAAAAAAAAAATAACAGCTGAACTTTAAAAATTCTCCTATGATTTAGAAAATTAGAACCAACGGCTGAAGCTTAAATTCAGGTTTTCAATTTTGATATATAATACCGTTTCACTTTCAATTCATTGTACGTTATATCAGTGAAGTTTTTCTTAACATAAGCACTTTACTTTGATGAAATACTAAAACTTTCTTTCTCCTAATTAATGTGGTCACTTAATTTTACAAAAGTATAAAAGAAAAAAATGTGATGGTGTAAATTTTCTTTGCTATATGGAAAATTTTCTCCTAATTAACATGAAGAACTTTTAGTCTGACATTAATTTATTATTATTATTATTATTATTATTATTATTATTATTATTATTATTATTATTATTATTATTATTAGTATTAGTATTAGTATTATTAGTGTTTAACAGACATGACAAAGATGCTAGCATTATTTTCTTTTTCATGGTTGAATCTTGAATGTAGCGACTATCTAGGAAGCTATCTGATTAGCAGGAGTTTTCTAATTAATGGACTTAATTTACAAAGTATGGCTGGAAACTAATTTTTCTAATTTCTTTGTCACAAAGTTTTTTTTTTTGGGGCCAGACTCACACTCCCCTCAAATTCTAACTCTTACATAGACTTAATTCTAAATCTCCACGAGAATAAACATATATGTCACTATTAATTATCAAGCCATAGACGGATTTATCATAAAAAAATTAATCCAAGTTAATAAGCCGGCTGGCTATATTCATATATAACTTTTAATCCAATATATAATCCATGACAGTGGGTCAATTGCCGTAATTTTTCTAAGATGGTATTCTCGAGAAAGTGGGTCGTTTTTTAAAATAATAATAATAATAATAATAATAATAATAATAATAATAATAATAATAATAATAATTTCAGAAATAAGGATCTTCTAACAACATTAGTAAAAAATAATTTTGTCATCTGAGGCGGTGCCTCAATTATGTGATCAGCATTCATTACTACTGTTTAAGTTAAATACATTAATTCTTATGTGCATTAGATTTAATTTATACTTTTTTTTATTTTCTTTCTGTATTTGAGCATGTCTGAAATCCTGTTTTGCAAGGATAGACATATATGGAACTTAATAGTTTTTACAAGGCTAAATCAAATGATCCTAGTAAAGAAAAAATGTGTTATGAATAAAAATTACACATACATGTGCATTACTAATTATTTGTAGTTTGAGGAAGATAAGATTATTCACCTCTCTTTTTTTTTTATTCTACAGTACAGAAAAATGGCACAAAATAAAAACCAATTATTGATCTAGTGATTAAAGACAATGTTCTTTGTGTGGACAATTGTAAGTTTGAAATTCGACTGAAAGATCTCTTGTAAATATTAATAATTGAATAATTGACTCCATTTTCTTACTCAGAAAATCGACACAAAATAATATAGGATATGTTGGGGTTTGAGTGTTGATATTCATTTTTCTAGACATGTGTGTGTGTGTGTGTGTATATATATTTGTCCTATGTTTCGTTATTAAAAGAATTATCTTTCCATGCAAGTCAATAAAATTTTAAAAAATTCCTTCAAGTTGGAAAAAATAAGGAATTCAAATGATGCCAATGACATTCAAAACAATTATGCGCCCCATGAAGATATTTGGTCAGAAAAAAACGAATACACGTTATCAAACCGATTCTGTACACATATTTATAAAAAAAAATGTAAGATTTATTATATTGTAAAAAGAATTAGTACCAAGTCAAATCATACACTTGTAAAGGTTCCAGTGCGGCGGAAACCATTTTTGATAAAATCAAATATAAAAATGTCACTAACTTGCACATAATAAGGGAACATTCATAATAGGGTGTAAACGGTCGGATACGGATCGGATAGTAGTCAAACCGTATCCTTATCCGTTGTAATTTTTTAGATACAGATACGGATAGTCTCGGATACGGATACGGATCGGATATTAAACGGATACGGATACGGATCGGATTTTGAACGGATACGGATACGGATAGAATTTTGAACGGATACGGATACGGATATCACTATAATTCGGATAATTAAAAATAAATACTAATGTACATTCTAACAAAAAAATAACATCTAGATATATATTTTTTATTTATAAATTATTCGAGCAAAGAAATTAAGAAAGCATTTTGAGAGAATTGGAATATGAGATTTCATTTGTGTATGCAACTTGAACAGGAGCAAATGAAAAACATCGTTGAAGCTTGTAGAAGAAGCAAAAGTAAAACAGTAAAAGTAAAAGTAAAAGGGAAATAGGAAAGGCTATAGCCTATAAGGAAATAAATATTATATTATTTGTAGACCCAAAGGCAGGAAGTTGTCCTAGAGTCGCTGGGCCTAGTTGACCATTTATCAATATTCGAATATTCGAAATAAAGAAAATATCGGATACGGATAATTATCCGTATTCGGATCCGTATCCGATTTCATATTCGAAACTGTATCTGTATTCGTATCTGTTAAAAAATTATCCGAATATCCGAATTCACCATTTTCCGGATTCGGATCCGGATAAATCCGAATAATATCCGATCCGTTTACACCCCTACATACCGCCCGGCATTATATAATATAAAATAATACATATAACAAGGGAACGTTCATAGATGGTGCATGCCAATTAACTGATTAAGAGTCGCCGAGAGATACTGGCCAAACCTTCGTTCACTTTTCGTGCTTTCAACGCTTTATTGCCACGAAAACTATTTCTTTATTGGTTTAGGGATAGAGAAAACGACAAAAAGTTGCTATAATTGAGAAGAACTGTGGAAGCGATCTTGGCCGGAATTCGCATTCTCTGAGATATCTCAAATTTTGCGTGACTTTTTGGAATATCTCAATCGTTCAAATACATTCTACGCGAATCTCAAAGCTCAAATAAAACTAGCCCCCTACGCTGTCCCGAATAGGCACCGGACACGTCGGCCACGCAAAAATTGAGATATCTCAGAGAATACGGACTCATGTTGGCCGTGCCCGTGGGTGCGTATCCTTTGAGATACCTCAATTTTTGTGTGACCGACGTGCCCGGTGCCTATTCGGGGAACGTAGGGGGCAGTATTATTTGAGCTTTAAGATTCGTGTAGAAAGTATTTAAACAATTAGATATTCCAAAAAGTCACGCAAAGTTTGAGATATCTCAGAGAATGTGAATTCATGTTGGGTCCGATGTGGAAATAAATCAGCTGTTATTTCAAGGGAATAACAGGAACCAGTTATTCCGATCTCAACCGTACAAATTTTCTAATACACGTATTCCAATGAAGAAACTTTTTCATGCGTGAATCCTAATGAAGATCAACGGTTGAGATTTGATTAGTGGGTTCCTGATATTCCTTCAGAATAAAAGCAGATTTACCTCCGTATCAGGGATCATGGAAATTCCGTGATTCCGTGAGTTGTTGCTTGTAATGTCCACAGTAACAAATGAATTATTCGGGTTCGGTTTGACGAGGTTAAAAATTCGTGATTCGAGAATAATTCGGATATAATTCGGAAATGATTTGGTATTATTCGGATCAGAGATCTCAGTCTTATAAGAGAGCAAAACAAAAAATAACCAAAAAAAAAAATTCTGGAAAAAATTCGGGAAAATCGGGAAAAATTCATAAAATTCGCGAATTATTCGAAAAAAATTCGGTCAAAGTCCGGTCAACTGAATAATTCAGCGTTTGATTCGGCATCACCAAAAAAATGAATTATTCGCTAATCTTGTTACTATGGTAATGTCCAGGGTAGGCTGGAATTGAAAGAGATAGGACTAGGTCCGATGGGCATCGAACCTACTTTTAGGTTCAATTAGCTCTAACACCGTACAATTAGCATTAAAAGTAGTGCGCACGGAAATTGAAACAGACTTACACTGATTTTAATGTACTTAGCACGGATCTTGATGCAATCGAACGGTCATTTCACCCATCGAACCAAAGTAGGTCCGATGAGCATCGGAGCTACTCTGAATTCGAATTGAAAAGGCTATCAAAATGTCAAGTGGCTCTGCATCTGTGGCTTCTATTTTTATTTTGTTTTTTTGTTTCGAGAATAAGCTCGTGTAAAATTTAAAGTCCATTACATTACTAATAAAATTTGTTTTGAATAAAGTTGATGGTCAACAGGTCAAGTCACTCAATTATTTAATACTCTTATTTTTATAACAAAAAAAAATTATTTAAATTTCAAACTCACTATCTTTTATATAGAAAATATGTCTTTCCCACTAGACCAAAGACTAGTTTTTCATTACCGGTAATATTGAAAACCTTCCAACTAAAATTTAAATATACAAGTTGTTCATTCTATTATGTAGCTGGTCAGCTGCCTCTTCTATTTCTGTCTCCACTGTTTTATTCGACAAGTAAATGTATATGTTTACTCAAAAAAGTAAATGTATATGTTGTATACTTGGGTGATAACTGATAACTGAAAACAGGAATTCATATCACTTGTATCAAAGCACCGTTTAAATCTGATTTGCTATATGCTAGTACAAATTTTGAAGGGATCACTTGTCTATAGCTGGCAGGCTGGTGCTAATCAATGCAATACTGTCTTCAATTCCAACATATTTCATGATAGTTTTCAAACTACCAGCATGGGTGATACATGAAATTGACAAATCAAGAAAGAATTTCTTATGGAAGAAGAATGAGGAAGGAAGAAAAGGGATACATTTGGCAAACTGGGAACTGGTATGTAAGCCAAAGAAATTTGGAGGTTTGGGGATTATAGAACTACAGACATTCAATGATGCTTTGCTTGCAAAGTGGTACTGGTACTGGATTAGGCCGGAAGATAGGCTATGGAAATCGATTTTTAGAATAGCCTATGATTTTTCAGATATGAGTGATTTACCAGACTGCAAGTTTTTCACAGAAAATTTACACAGGATAGTACCTTTCTGCGAGAATTTTATGAAGAGGGAAGTGGAAAATTGACAAACAATCAAATTCTGGACACATAATTGGGGGCAAGGCCATCTCAAATTTGAATTACACCACTTATATAAGGAAGTCAGAGATAAGGGTATAACTGTCAACCAAATTTTCCAAATGCAAGACAGAGAGGATGAGGACTTGTTCCATGATTTGGGTAACATAGCAAGCAGTACACAGGCTCTTCAACAACTGAATAAGTTCAATGAAATTCTGGCATGCCACACATTGCAATTGAACGACAGGAATAATGTCCTATGGTTATTGGAGCCTACAAAAATTTTCTCTGTCAAATCAGCCTACCAAGGAATGATGAACATACCCACTATCCAAACAGATATACACAGAATCTGGAAATTCCAGGTAGCACCTAGAATCAGAATTTTTGCCTGGTTGACATATTACAACAGAATACTTACAACTGATAATCTGGCAAAAAGAGGCTGGCACCTTCCAAGCATGTGTTTCTTGTGCAGAAACGCAAATGAGACAGTTAAACACTTGTTTTCTGAGTGCCATTTTATGTTGCAACTGTATGAAACAATAGAAAGAAGGATACTTGTAAATTCAACCAATTGGAGGACTTTATTGCAAAAAGAACAAGCACATGAATGGATAGTTGCAAAAAGAGGTGATAGGAAGGTAAAGGAGATGCTGCTCTTAGGAATGTTTGTTGGATGGAGAGAAAGATGCTCACGAATTTTTAAAGATCAGGTGAAAACACAAATGAAGCTGGTACAAGAGGTTACTGACATGTGGAGAATAAACCGCTGAGCAACAATTTTTTACTTATTTCCTGTCTTCTGTTTTGCTACTGTTAAAAGAAGAGTTTTCATTTTTTCTTTTTTATTTCTTATTTTCTTTTAGTTTTGATTCAATCAAGTTGAATCCGTAGGCTTTCTTTTAGTTTCATTGTTTAGTTTTATGAGTTTCATCTTGAAATTCAAAATTCTGTAAGACACCCGTTTCAATATATCAATAAGGACTAGATTCTTATTTTATTTTCAAAAAAATTTGAAGGGATCACGTAAATTGAATTAGTATGAATTCATATCAATCGGTCTGTAGTTACATTTAAGCGGTGTGTTAATGAAGAGGATGCAGACGTGAAAATACTATGCGGATTGTTGTCATCAGGCATAGTTTTTTTTTTTCCGAATACTAATATGGATAATAAAATTTAGATATAAATAAGGATTTCATATTAAACAAATGCTTCTGAATATTAGGATTAGAAATAATTTGATAATTTATAATTTTAGAGTTCGACTTTTGGATTGCAATCTATATTATATTTATTCATCAACTGAAAACAATAGAATTTTGACATATGTTTATTATTTATTAAACAACTTACTTTGATATTTATATTTAACTACCTTTAATAGATTATTAAGCATTTAATGAAATGAAACTTCATATACATATAACCAATAAAACTACAAATATGTCTTTAGTTGTTTTTTTTAAATGTTTTAGCCAATTTAAAAAATATTGTTTAGATTGACATGATTTATAAATATCGTCGACAAAATCTCAATCCTAAAAAAACTTACTCATCTTATAAAATATATGAAACTTGTTGCGAATCATTTTGTTTTACTAACATCTAAAAAATATAAATATTAAAAATAGACTAACATTTATATCATGTATCGCATAGTATTAATGAACAACATAATTGTATAGTAAAAGTATGGAATTGGATGTGCTGCGATCTGAATGTTATGAATAGTAATTCTAAAATCTTTATTTTTTCAATTATTTATGTGCACGTATCTCAAAACAACTGATTTTTCTGTGCACGAATCTCGAAACAATTTAACAGTTAGATTTAGAAAAGCAGGTATTGTTCATGGGTACAAAATCACAATAGATCCGAATCTGTAAAATATTTGTGATCGCTTTCAAAAGTTAAAACTATATATATTCATATTTGTATCTATTTAAATTATATACATATCTTCATGTTTATTATCATTTGCAAAAGTTATATCATCCAATGTTGTAAAATGCGATTTTGTTCATGCATGCAGAATGCCACTGCATATACCGCATATGCGGAATTTCATGCGGACTTATATATGCAGATTTTAAATTATATATTAATTTATTTCCACTCAAAACATGCAATATATTCCCATTAAAATCATTCAAACAATAAATTTGCACATATGCGGACCAATATGCGGACATATGCGGTCCAATCGCACATATATCGCCTAATATGCGGCCGCATATGCGAAATCGCATATTTGAAACTGCATGAAATTTTTTATGTAGAATCAGACTGCATATGCATATGCAGCCACATGAACCGCATTTTACAACATTGATATCATCACCGCCTCACCGGTAAGAAATTCCTATATGGCTATATAGAAAAATTCAAATACGAGATTGAACACGGACGGAATCTATTTTCGCCATGCGTAGTCACAAATTCTCGAACGTTTTTTCTAAGGAGCGGCCAGCTTTATTTAATGAAATTGTTGGTTGGTAGCGTAATTCCTTTACAATTTTTGAATAAATCATGTCGAGGAGACAGCGACACCTTCATCAAAGAAGAAACATCTAACTTGTCTATTAAATACGAATAAATTTCTAAATTCATAACTTGCCTTTTTGTCGTTACTCGTATTTGTATTTATTTTTTTTCCAAGATGACTCTACGGAAGACTTACATTTAATGTTTTACTAACCTTTGATACCACACAAGATTCTTTAGTTGCAAAAACTATTTTCTATATTATTGCAACGTCTCTTTCAATCAGGTACTACTGACCTGAAGAAAAAAAAAAGTAGAAAAGTTCTTAAATCAAACTACCTGATGCCAGTGTTCAAGAAATACCATTTAATTGTTACTGGTTACCACATATTAATATTTTTCCTTTTGAAGAGAAAACGCGCGAGAAGAATATGACCCCGTGTGGTAATCAAATTTGCTTTGAAATAGAGGACGTGTTGAAGCGGCTTGACCTATTCGGTTATTGCATTAACCGTTTCGGTTAAAATAATAATATACATAAGGAGGCTTTCAATATTTCATAACTTTTATATCTTATTATGCATATTTATATTTTAATTTTCAAAATTTAAATTGTGGATCCAAACCATACTAAAATATACTTTTCATATGTGCTAGCCTCCCTATGAAACATTACAAACTTATGAAGTATTGAATGAAAGTTTGAAAAGCAAAATTGTGACAGCTTTCTCATATCTATATAGACTTCGGTTTCCACACCATTTACAATATAATTTTTTTGTTTTTTTTGTTTTTGTTTTTGGAAAACTGTCAAACGATATAGAAGAAAATAAAAAGGAAGTGTCCAATCATCCAATGAAATATTCAAATCACGTCATTTTACAATTCAAACATCTTTAAAAAAACAAGAGTTACGCAAAATTAATAGAAAACAAAGAAAAATAAAGTGTGCGCAAGCGCAATACATTTTTTTTAGCAAAATTTATTTTAATTGAGGTTTGTGTTTGTTTATATTTTTTTAATTATTACTCATTATAAATTTGAGATAAAAGTTAACTTCACTTTCTGTTATGAAAATAATAATTTTTTTCTTTATGTATCATTTGTATACACATAAAATTATGTCTAAGAAACAAATATTAGACTTTTCTTTCAAACTGAATTTTTTTAATTATCTTGTGTTATATAAATTTTGTTTTTAATTAATTTTCTTAAAATGATGTTTAGCATGAGTTCGCATCCTCTGAGATATCTCATATTTTGCGTGTTTTGGAAAATATTAGCCGTTCAAATATGTTCTATATGAACCTCAAAGCACAAATAATATTGCCCCTACGCTATCCCGGGATGGGCACCGGATACATTGGTCATGCAAATTATAAGCTATCTAAGAGGATACGCACTTGTTTAGCAACCCCATAGTCAAATCATATTTTCGCTCCTGAAGTAGATCTAGTCATCAGAGTGTGGCAACGGTCGAAAAGAGCAGATTTGGTCATGGAGAGAGATGTAGATTAAGATAATTAAGTAATTACGTATATATATAAGTAGAATTACAATAGTGTGGAGAAATTTGTGAAAATAAAAAAATAAATCTAGAAATTATAATTATTTGACTCGTTGCAAATATTTATTTTTGTTATCAATAAAAAGATCAGTAGATATTTAAAATCACTAATTAAAAAAAAACATCTCGACCACTGATAATTAGTCATTTAATCATCTCGACCACTGATAATGGTCAACCGATAATTAGTCACCTGAAAAGAGACATTTAACTTATTTATTTTCTAGAAGAAAAAATAAGTCATTTAATTGGAGTGTCGCGACGGTATGGCGAATGGCTTAAAATGTTTGTAGAGTTCTTACTTCTTTAGCCTTAAAAGGAAAGCTCCAATTTCACACTACTCATTTAAACGAGTAGTGTGAAACCAAAAAAAAAAAAAAAATTAATCCATTGACTAGACAATATGTAGTACACAATATTGAGAATTATCACCAACGTTTATGATGCACTAGTTAAATTCTTAGATAATTTGTATAAATTAAATATTTTCTATATATACTGACAAAATTGAAAATGTTCAGATATTCTTTAAAATTTTCTACAGTTATCATAAAAATATGTAAAATTCTATTGTAGAGAATTCACTCCAAGCGAGTAGATGATTCTCTCCAACAGTGTGGAGAGACGAGGGTATGAAATCGTTCTTCCCATATGTATGAAGAGATGAAATATATATAGTTTCAGCGGTATTGTGATGTTGACTATTGCATCATATTGTAATATATTATGATAATAGAAATGTATGTCATATACTCGTATTAGTGCTTCCAGTGTCAAACTCAACACACTATTTATAACAAATAGATGTAAATAGAGGAGAGAAATAAAAAAAAATCAATATGACAATGCATTTATAAGGTGTGTTGTTCTAGCCGCGCAATTGATTGTAAAATCGGAACAGGCAGGTAGTCACCTAGAAAGAGCAGTGCATTGGAGTGTCGTGACATGTTGGGAATTAGAAAATGGCATGAAGCTTGAAGGAGAATAAATTTCTTAGCCTGACTAGTAAAACTATTTTTTTTTTCACACGCAGTTCTTCATAACGGTCTATTAAGTCGGTAAAATGAATGTTCACCAATCTATAACAAAATTCTAGATGAAAGGAGTAGCTAAGACTTAGACCACGCGTAAAATGGAAGAAATCAGAGTGGGTCCGATGCCCATCGGACCAACTTTGGTTCGATGGGTGACAATTTCATCAAGATCCATGCTAGGTATATTAAAATTCGTGTAAGTATGTTTTAATTTCCGTGCGCACTATCTTGATGCTAATCGTACGGTGTTAGAGCTAATTAAACTTAAAATTAGGTCCGATGCCCATCGGACCTACTCCTATCTCAAAATGGAAAGGCCGAGTCTATTAAAGATATATATTTTCCATGTGTACAACTGTTTTGTCAAGAATCTAGACTTCGGTCTGGTCAACTTGAATTGCACATGGAGTCCTGATTTAAACAAGTAATATAGATACATTATAATATCAGGTAATTTAAACAACTCTTGTAGTCTTATACAAATTTAGATACAGATTTACCATGTGTATAAACATTAAACCACCTTAATTCAAAAAATGAAAAAAGAAATATAGATTTAAACAAGGGTTTCTTTGGAAAAAAGTCTGTACCCCAACAATACTGGGTTTGATCTGCATCAAGTTAACCAACTTGCAATTTTTTTTTATGTTTGATCTCACTGACGTCAATCTTAAGCCTCCTCTTCTTAATTTCCTCATATTAAATGCATCAATTGGACCCAGTAATAGGCTGCAGGCATAGACAATTTTGTATACTGACTAGTACAAGGACGAAGCTAATCTATCTGCTTTAGCTATGCTTTGTTTATTCGGCACTATTAATGAGGGCTAAGATACCATATTTGGAACATCTATGCTAGCATCTTAATATTATATTTAAATGACCATTTGTAAAATTCAGACATATAATTTTAATAACCGTTTGTCAAATTAGTATTAGACAAAGGGAATACATGAGTGCTTGTAAAGTGATTTTGGATTCTCATATAGCTTTGTCATGTTACACATAGAGCATCAGAACATACTATTTGGTTTTTAGGGAAGCAATCCAGAGACCCATCTTGGTGGATTTGTGCAATAGGCACTCGTTCAGCATGAGAAACTCGCCCACTGAAACTACAAAAAAAGACCAAATGAGAACAGTAATTAATATGAACTACTGAATTATTATTACTTCAAAAATTAAAAATGAATTACTGAAGTACTTGCATAAGATCGATCACTTATCATACTCATTTGTACAAACGTAGGGTCCTACAATAATCTTCTCAATATATCAAAAAAGATAACAATTACATATCACAGTTCATCTTCTACATACTACAGCACAAAAATAACCGAAATCCAAAATGTATCTTCTCTGAATCAAAAAGCATTTCGAACAGTACGAATTTGTTCTTTTAAAAAAATATATATATGAATATGTCAACTAACCTGGAACTCCAAGCCAATGACTCGTGTCCGAATGCCCTACTCAATAGTCGTTGATGCCATCAACTTGTTCTAATTTACCTAGGTTTTCTGTTATAACTAAATCACACATTACTTTCATCATAGGTTAAATCCTTAACTCTTTTTTTGATTGAAAAACCTTCAATTTAAGTCACTATACAAGCACAACATCCTAAATTGCAGCACCCCCAAGGTACCAGCGAGTATCAAGAAATACAATCAGTAACAGCTTACTATGAAAAAAAATAAAATCTTATTAACAGGTGCATGGATTTAAGTACAGAGTTGAACCAATATTACAAATATCCGATTTCAGCTTTTCATGTGAATGTTACCTTGAAATCGAGTGGCAATCAATCAGTTCACACCAATAGATGGCAGTGGCAGTATGACATATTCTCAAATTCTACTAGAACTTGAGCAAATGTCAAAACTAAAAACAAGTACTTGACCTTGTCAGTCAATGCTATGCCATTGTTAAAAATGTCCGTAGCTTTGATGAGGCTTAATTTAGGACTAAAGAAGCATCAACTTTCTTTTAATACAGTACCAGAAAGCACTTACAAGTATAGAACACAAGGGGCCTGTTCGGCAAGACAAGGAATAGGGGAAGAAAAGAGGAAACATGGAATTAAGAATTGACCACTCTTCTAATCTATTCCAACTGTGTTCGGCAATTCAATAATTGGAATAAAAAAAGTGAAAATTATTAAAATACATGAATAATAGGAAATGACTCTTATAACCTTGTTATATTATGGTGCATTAACATTATTTAATACTTAATACTAGCACATGAACAAATCATATTCAATAAGATACATAAATGCAAATTATGATGAATAAATTAGTGTAAATAATTAAACTTAACTAATGTTAAATAGTTTATAAAGACAGTTGATAACTCAAAAACCAACAAAACTCTCTCTCAGCACCATTTTTTTCCAAAGCTGAACCTCCTGTTCAATTGTTTCCGTTAGCTGGTACGCCGGTACCATCTTTCCTCTGAAAACTTGCGCATTACACTGCTTCCAAATTGACCATATTGCAAATAGAAACCAAATAAATCTAACGGAAAGTATGAAATGCCCCCAAAGTAGGAAATTCTTTCAGAGAAACTGGTGCTGGCTTCTCGTTCATATGCTCCTAATTTGTAAAATAAATAAAATGAAAATAAAAGGCCCAAAACTCACGAAAAAATCTCAAAAGGCGGTAACAAAATTAATCAAAATAATGTAAAAACAAATATAAAAAATTCTGAAAAACTTTTTCAAAGGAAGGGAACAAAGATGAAGAAAGAAGAGATTCATCATAATTTATCGTTGGATTGAACTAAGGTATTGTGATCTCGTTTTAAAGAGAAAATTGAGAAGAGTACTTTTCTAATCTCTGATTCGGTGTTCTCTCGAAGATTCGCCGGAGATCGGGCTCACAATCGGCGGAGGAGAAACCTCCTCTCTCCTCTGGAACCGTGCAAAGAAGAAGAGGGTGGGACAATAAAAAAATGAGTGAAAATGCCACCTCAGCATAAATGGAATCAAATAAGGGTAAAAAAGTCCCAATCAATTCTCTATTCCGACTCAATTCTTAATTCCAACCCTCACCTGGAATTAAAAAGTTGGGGGAAAAGTCTATTCCCTATTCTTTAATCCAACTATTTCCTAGTCTGTTCGGTGAGAATAGAGACTTAATTCCATCCAATTCCTCTATTCTGGTCCAGCCGAACAGGCCCAAGGAGAAGTCCCTTGAAGAAACCAACATTAAGATCAAATACATATCAAGTTTAACCCGAGAAACTATAAGCTACAATTTATACACTATTGACTTAACACTAATGCATGTTTACACTACCAAACAAACTTTTTGCTGCTTCTGTGTTAACAATACATACTGTACAACACATAAAAAAACTTACTACAAGCCTGCCTATCTGCCTATTCACATGGGATCAGTACTTCCTGCAGTAACAACCGCAACAATGAGAAGAGAATTAAAGTTCACATACTTCAACAGAAATTATAATCAAATTTCCGAAAGATGTATTTTATACCTTACTCCACTTTGTATGTATCCAAGGTTATCTCAGTTAAAAAGCATCCAGGAAAGAGCATCTGATGAAAAACCGGAAACAACAAAATTAGAGCCAAGTATTACTTTTGACCATGTCAGTCCAACATTGCTTTGTTTTTGACAGTGTGGTATGTTGGAAAACTAATACAGGAACACTTCAAGGAACTAAAATAAACACTTCCTAAACAAAATTAATGCTCAGTCGCTGGACATCATCTACCAGCAATTACAAAGGATCAACCACAGCCAAAGATATGGATACAGCAACATTTGCTCGTAAAATTACTTACATCCAGCTGATGCTGAACCCCCCGGGGACGCTTTCGGGGACGTCTAGTGGGTCTCGTCCCCTTCATGGCATAAACATCCTCTTCTATCTCCTCTCTCAGGAGGGTCACACCGAACACTCTCCTCTCGACAAATTTCTCCTCGATCGGGCTGGTCATCACCTCCCCGGTAACCTCACCTCTCTTTTCCTCCCCCTGCTCTGCTCTTTTCGCGCGTAGATTCCACGGGGATATAGAAGTGGGCTCGGTATTGGTGGTGGGTTTGCGCGTGTGGAGATTCGTGCAGCGGCGGAGGTGGCGCTGGGTGCCCCAGCTTTTGAAATTGAAGTTGTGGAGACGGGAAGGTAGGGTCGTCTGCTCCATCAGTGAATCTTCTTTGCCTCCAGCAGATAAGCGGTGCAACGCTGGGATCATAGCGAGGGGATGAGAATTGGGAAGTAGTTTAGTTCGATTTCCTCGCGGTTCTGGACTTCTGGCCTTCTGGGAATGGGGGTTTTGTCAGTCAAGCCGTTGACCCCCTTACGGAAGCTTGTATATAAACAAAAGGAAAATTTTCCAATGTTCGTATAAATTTCTGAAATGGTTAATATCCTTTATAAAAATATCATAATATCTAAACTTTTCCTAAAAGTTAAACATTCATTTTTCTATCCTCTTTAATATATTTAACTTTTAATTTAAAAATTGAATAACAAATATTTTTTTTTATTTTGAATGAAAGTGTTACTTATTTCTAGTCTTTTTTTTTTTTTTTCATTTCCTATACTATTTCTTTCTCCTTTTATTTGTAGGAGATTGCATAGGAAATTTGTTTCCTTCTGCTTTTATTTCTCACGAAGTAAAAGAGATGATTAATTATTGAACAATAAATCATGCTTTCAAGTTTCAAACAAAGAAATGATACAGCTGCCATTTTTAACAGGGAACTAACTTTTTTTGTTTTTTAATTTTTATAGTCAATTAGAAACCAATAAAAATGAAAAAAAAAATGTTAAATTTTATTGTGTTTTATGGATATTGACTATCTTATAAATATGCGAATCAGTGTTCTAAATAGCTAGCTATAGCTCCGCTATAGCTTTTTCAGACTATAAAAGCTACGCTATGAGATAAAAGTGCGTTATTTCAACGACGACTGCTATAGCTGTAATAGCTGACCGATTTTACCGCTATGCTACATGGTTTTTTGTTGCAATTTACATAGGTTTCTGTACTTCTATTCATATATTATAATACTACATGGTCTGCTATAATAAGTATGCTAAACTGAACTATAAATATTTGTTTCTATTTGTGATTTAGTCTCTTTATTCTTCCTTTTGTTTTCTCTTCATCTAATATTCATCTGTAAAATTATTGTCATCCGTTTCATTGAAAACTGATTTCGATTATTATAATATATAAAATATTCAAATATGTACACTAACTTCATTTCACTTATAAAATTAATTACTCTTCGTCTATTATAATATGTAATACTATGAAGTATGAACTATTAAATAATATTACCTTGTATATTCTTTTTTTTTTCTTCTTATTTGCATGATTGAAAAAAATATAGATTTAGATCAGTTATCATTTAGGTTACCCCAATTTTCCAATATTGATCATGTTAATAATTAATTAAGATTCTGCTATATCTGCGCTATTCGCTATAGTTTTTTTTTTGTCTCCCCGCTATGCCGCTATAATCGCTATTTATAACCTTGATGTGAATACACTAAATTTTTTCCTTGAATAATAATAGGTTCGGTTAAAGAATCAGTCTACTAACTCAATAAAATGTTAGATCAACTACTATTTTCAATTTTAAAATTAGTTCTATTCTTACTCTATCTCTTATTTTAATCAAACGTCTCCAAAAAATTACGAACTTCAACGGACTTACATTAGATTGGGACCCTTACAACACTTTGTAACGCAATTAATGAAGCCTATGAAACAGGTGGTTAATACCACTTTTATCAAAAAAAAGTTTAATGAAGCCTTAAAATAAGTCCGACAATTTTAAATTATTAGAGCTCTAAAAATGAGGCCCATAAACTCGGAGACCGTAGTGAGTCTTGCGACATTCCAATTCGACCTATTTGACAAAATTGGCCCGGTCCGAACCAATTTCGAGTCCATTAACATAATATTTATGTTTAGATTCGGAGTTTCGGACCCTTTGATAAAAAATCAGGTCATTCTGATCCGAGGAGAATGCAGGAGACCCCTTTAATATTCGTGCGCTTATGATCAAACGGTCTGAATCTAAACAGAAATATATTGTTACCTTACATCTTATGGGAGAGGGGGTTTCCGATGCCCATCGGACCAGAGTCTGTTCGATGGGTGGTTTCTACCGTCCAATTCACTTCAAGATCTGTGCGCACATATATTAAAGCAAATAGTACGGATATTAAAGTGATGGGCACAGATCTTGAAGTGAATCGGACGATAGAAACTACCCATCGAACAGACTTTGGTCCGATGGGCATCCGACACCCCCCTCTCCCCTTATTTGGACGGAGAGTAGATGGAAGGGAGGTGAAGAATAGAAGATAATAAAATGAAATAAAAAGAAAGATTAACATATTTAATATTTTTATATTTGAATAATTAATGAGAAAAAATAAATTTGATTATTTTTCGTCTTATTTTTTGTTTGGCTAATTAAAATTTATGAAGTTAATGAGAAATTTAATGGTTCGTGTATATTTGTGACATGAATAAAAATTATATAGATAAAATATAGAGTCGGATATTTGTGTCATTTTTCAGAAAATATTTGTAATAAAATGTCTTGTCATTCGTTACATCTCAAATTGAGAAAAAAATTAATTCTATTAATTAAATCATTAAATAATCATACAAAGTTAAATGTCTCTCCTCCTGTACTTTCTATTTCTGATATAATTTTATCAATTAACAATTAAACACAATTCAAAAGATTTTTTTTTTTCATTTCATTCCCTCTCTCCATCCAAACAAGATGTTAGGTGATTTGAATTCACCCACACCGACAATAGAACTTTCGCAAGTTCTTTCAAAGAAGTAAAACTTTACACCGGGGTGATATTCGTAATTTTCTCTCATTTTCATCCAATTTGGAGGGATATTTCCGTCACATGATTTACATTCGACATCCTCTTGCTGCGTAAAAAATAAAAAATAGATATTTCCTAACTTACCCTTTTCGGTGGCGTGCGCATTGCCTCCGTTCCGTCCCCCTTTCCTCGTCCCTGCTTTTTATTGCCATCTCCGACCGCCGCGATCGCGACCAAAATCCAATAGACGAATTGATGTCTAGATAACTACAAAGAGTCAGAGATTTAGTGACTGCTTGAAAAAAATCTGTAAGAAAGGTCGATTCTGAAACCTAAAATGTCGATCAATATAGAGAACAGCGCAAAGAGGGTGGGTGTTGACAACAGGATCTCTCTCCGCTACTACTACAGAATCGCAGATAATTTGATAAGACAGGTGATATCTCATACTCGTTTATGTTTTATTTTTAGCTGAGTACATGGGGCTCAGTTGGTTTCAGTCTTAAATTCCGAGTTCCTAATTTCCGGAAAGGTTTTTGTTGTTCGTGCTGAAAATAACTCCATTTTCAAAAGGAGTTTAATGTAATTTTTGTAAACTCTGGGACGATCTGCACATATCAGGTGAAGTATCAGATGAAGTTTAATATCTGAAATTACGCACTGTTTTAGCTTCTTATGTCTATTTGTTTGAGTTTTACAGTAAATAGTATGAATTTTGTCAGCTCCTTGGAAGTGAATAGTGCTAGTTGTAGCTGTTAATCTGTTACAAGTCGCATTGGAATCAGTTTTAGTTAATTTAAGTTAAAACTTAATGTGACTATATTAGTTTGCTTAAGATCGAAGAGCATTGCTATCAAACATCCTAAAGGTATATATATGCCAATATACCTTTTATTTTCATGTGTATATGTTATTGTTTCAGGCTAACATATACCGTAATGAGAGAAACATAATTGACTTGTATGTCATGCTTCTACGCTTTTCGAGGTAAGTGCAATTACTCTGATATTTAATTTTTTTTACTACTATTGACTGTCGTGACAATTTGTTTATTTTTAGTTCAGTTTGATGGTTACTTGTTTTTGTTTTCTCTTGTAGTCTAATAACAGAGACAATACCACACCACAGGGACTATCGTCTATATCCACAAAGTGAAAGGAATCATTTTAAATTGGTAAACTTTAAATGTCCTTCATTCTGTTTCATGATTCCTCTTTATGCTAAAGTTACCTCATTAACCATGTGTAGGCAACCTCGGGTTCAATAATACATTGAACTCCGAAGACTAGACCTACTGTACAAATAGGAAGATGCGCATATATATAGATTGGTAGGAGATAATTAGATATTCCTAGGGAGGGAAACAAAAGATTGCCCCCTTAACTATAACATTCTCAATTGGATGTTATGTCAATTTGACAGAAATTGCTGAGTGCTTTAGCCGAGCTAGAGACCTTGAAGCCAGATGTGCAAAGGCAGCTAGCTGAATTAAATAGAAAGCCTGCAAAACTTGCTGACAGCTGGGCCCAGCCCCATCAGAATGGCTTTAGTGATCCCTATGCGTGGCCACCAGTTAACAAACCAGCACCATTACTTCAACCGCATGTTCAGGTACTATTTTGATTACCCAATGCTCCAAGGGCATTTTTGCAGTTACCACTAATAACACCCAACATATTGTCATACCTGCTAATCGCATTTAGCACCTTCATATTTGGGATTAAAGAACGGTGCTGAACCACCAACCCAGTTTAAGTCAAGAAACATTATTGACATAAAACCACTAAATTTTGATTTTAACTCAAGTAAATGTGGCAATAATATGTCTGTGCATATTTAGAGCCAAACATATTGAGAAAATATTCTTTATTGTAAATCTTAATCCAAAATCCCAAAATACATATAATTGATTTTGCTAGTTTTTAATCTAGGTTCAGAAGCTTTGTATAATTAGGGGCAGCATTGTTAATATTTAAACTGGGTTTACCTATACCATTATACTAAGCAGCGATTAGCTGCAGTTATAATTATCTTGCAAATTATGTGTTTTAGTTATAAAACGTGAAATTTTGTCTTTTGCCAATCCAATGAAATGTGGGATTACAGAGTACTATCTCAAATGAATTCTACTTTTAGTATGGGGTGAGAAGGATTAAATATTGGGTTTCTATCCATTGACAACTTGACTATCTTGACAACTGTTGCAAATGGATTTAAATTTGAAATCCAACATTTTAGGCACAAACTATTTGGTACCTATATGGTGCATGTAATAGCAAATGTGAGATTTAATGTTTGTTTCATCGATCATTGAACCATTTAAAGATAGCTGATTAAAGGATTTGCACTCATTCAACGATCTCTTTAGAAATTTGCACTCTTACTTTCTCTTTATAGTTTGTTATTATTTGCGAATGGAAACTGTAGGGGAATAGAATTGCTGGAGCAAATGGTTATGCACAGAGAACCGACCAGCTGCCTCTTGTTCGTAGATCGTAAGACTTGCCTTATTTCTGTTACTTGTGTAATATAATATTTCGTTGGAACAGTTCTTTTGAATATGTAAAACAACCCTTTTGTTTTTTTCGGGCCATATAGATCTTTCAACATTCCTCCTGCAAAAGACGAGACACTCATGAGGCACTCAATTCTAGGACCTAATGGTCTTCATGGCAAGTGGCAACCTCCTGTTTTCCACCAACCGGTATTGTCTGTTTTTAAATGTTTACCTTCTTTATCCTTCTTTGACTTTTAAATTTAGTTTGACTAAAGCTAAGGCGAGCTTAAGCACACGAAGGGAGTTCATTAGCTTAATCTCAAAAATCGTTGGATTGGCTTTAAATGACGAATTTTAAAGCTGATTTTAATCTACTTTACCAACCCTGCATTTTATGTTTCCAAATTTGTAATGAAGTCACCAAAATTACTAGAACCTTCATAGTTTCAACCTTTTGATCATGAGGAAACAACCTTTTTTGAGATTAAGCTCACGACCCCCTAAGTGAGCTTAAGCCCTCCCTAGGTCTACCCATTTAGTATTGGAATTGGACTAATTTTTTCTTTTTAATTTTCCAGATACAATATCCAACAAGCAATTTAGATCTCAGTCCAATTGATCTCACAAGGTTAAGTTCTTTTTTCTTTTTTCAATTATTTTTCAGCTTTCTGTTTGATGACATTTATGCTCTATTTTTGTGCATCTTGTTTGATGACATATATGCAGTTCATGCGGTCTAATGACTTCCTTTGTAATTTGTGTTTGTTGCGTCTGTTTAGTGAAGATTTTTTCTTGTAGGCTCTCATATACACCGCTCATGTGGTTTATTAACTTTTTACAAGCAACATTGTATTCTTAATCATTCTATAATTTCAATATCACATTCTCAGATTTATCAATTTTTAGAAGCTTTTTTTTTTTATTACGAACCATGATATAATGGTTCTACTTTTCTTATTTTTTTGTCTTGCAGACTAAAAACATCTTATAAGTTTAATTATTGTTTCCTTCCTTTTTTCAGTTTTCTAAATCCCATTGAAGAAGAAAAACCATCTGCAACTAAAAAAGACGAAGCTACCCCCGAGCATCATAAAACCCCACTTGAGGAGGTTCTTTCCTTGCAAGAAGATATTAAACCTTCGCAAGTGGATACAACTTTAGAAACCCTTGTTAAATTAGAGATCAGTAAAGATCCTAGTAAAGATCCTATGCCTCCACCTGTGCTGGCAGAGGTGCTCGACTTGGCAGGTCCCACATCATTGGATAATCCAGCCTCTATCTCACAAGAGACACCAGCTGATTTGCAGGAACGGCTGGTGAAGGCTCAAGCACCCCTTCAACTTGTCATTGTAAGAATCTTTGTGAACTTCAGTTAAGATTGTTTATACAGATAAAAAGCATTTAAAATTAAATTTATTCTTGCCAGTTATGTGTTTTCTTTTTGTTTTCCTATGGTTGTATACTAGTCAACAGCGTTGATGGATAGTTTTTTGAGAGTTGCCAAGTCAAATACCAATAGAAGTCTGGAGACTTGTGGTGTGCTTGCTGGATCACTAGTAAGATTGCCTATTCTCTTTGAGATGGATTCGTTTTTTGTGTGACAAGTTGCTACAATGCCTATATTATACTAGTATTTTAAAATTAGAAATCCAAAGGATGAATTTGAACCATTGATCTTGTTCTTTTCATGACTGAGGTGTCCACCTAAATCTTAATAAATCTTAAACTCATTTTGCACATGATTAGAGCCAATAAAATGATAGGATCAAGTCAATTTCTAATAAATAAATTTTAGTGCGCTTATTTTTCTGCTTGATCCTGTGTTAAACGGACTACAAAAACTATATTTTGTATGTGGATGCCTCACATGTAAATACGAAGATCATGATCGTCTATTTAAAATTGTTTGTTTTAATTTCTAATTTTCTGTTTGGACACAATTTAATGCATGAGAACCCTTTTTTTCAAGCTTTATTAATTTTAATTAATTATTTGATAATAGAATGATGGGTATTGGTTCTATGTTCTGGATTGGATTCTAAAAGCTTCATTCTTTAGTATTTTAAAAAATTTACTCCTTTTTCTAGTTTCCTTCTGCATTTATATACTCATCTCTTTGGCTGCTTTTAGTAAGAAGAACAAGTTATGCCATTTATTTTTCCCCTTTTTTGGTTCATCAGAAAAACAGAAAGTTCTTTGTGACAGCGCTTATCATTCCCAAGCAAGAGGCCACATCTGACTCGGTATGATTAAATTTTGGATTCTTGTTCATCGATCTGATTATGATCTAATAATGTAATTAATGATGTTTGGTTTCTGTTATTTCTAGTGTAATACAACAAATGAAGAAGAGGTTTTTGATTATCAGGATAAGAATTCCCTTTTTTCTCTTGGATGGATCCATGTAAGTTTATCATCTCATAATAGAAAAAAAAAATTCTTATGGGTAACTATTTTCTTGAATTGAAGCTCCAATAAAATGTTGTTAATGCTTTATAATAACATGTTATTGAGCTAACATATTTTATAATTATTCAGACACATCCAACACAGTCATGTTTTATGTCGTCGATTGACATCCATACTCAGTATTCTTACCAGGTGTGATTTTTTAATCCAGTAGCATTTATGTAATTGACATTTATTTCTTGGACTCATTTTTTAAATAACCTGGTCTTTGAAACCTATATTTAGGTTATGCTTCCTGAAGCAATTGCAATCGTCATGGCTCCTACAGATAGTTCTCGGTAAGAGAAATTATATACCTATGCCAGTTCATTGTGCATTGTTTTTATCTTCTTTTCTCCACTAACTATTATATATTTCAATAGGACAAAATTCTTGTATGTTGTTCAAATAAATGAATCAGACTGCACTGGATTTGAGCAGTTCACAAGTTTTCAACTAATTAAGATCCCAGAGCCAACTAACCCTGTTCAAAATACAATGCACTACATTTTAAGTGCTCAACTCTAAATCTTCCTCAATTTAACAATGCATGCAGAAATCATGGGATATTCCGGCTGACTGTACCCGGTGGCATGTCAGTGATAAAGAACTGCCCGCATAGTGGGTTCCACCCACACCAGGCACCTCCTGATGGTGGGCCCATCTACACAAACAGCACAGATGTCTACATGGACCCTGGCCTCAAGTTTGATGTGGCTGATCTCCGGTGATACTAAATATTGCATGACCCACATTCATTTTGGAATTGTATTGAGTGAGCCCGCAGCATTATAGCATGCATATTGTCATGTGTTCAATTAATTGTATATTTAAGGTTTATATTTGCATTCCTGTGATATAATTAGTAGCTATTTTTGCTTGTATATACGTATAGACTTGGTTGTTGGATGGAAAACGGCTCCGTATGTGCTAAGAGTGCCAAAAAGATATGCTGACCTATTTTGTTAGTAGGTCGGATGAACCTTCCGTTTTCTCTATGTTGTCACACAATGAAAACAAGTGTGTATATGCAAAAAGTAAAGAATTTAATATGAAGTATGAGCATAAAATTGTCAAATTTATAGGACGTTGAGTTGTTTAATAACCTCTACGGAGTTCGAAAGTGTGGTATGTATAAGCTGCTTTATCTGGCTTTCTAACTTTTAAGTATCTGCAATGTTAGTATTGAATTGTTATTCCATGTTAATTTGTGGTTGGATGTTGAATAAAAGATACAGAAAATGGGTTTAGTACGGAGTTATATGTTTTCATATGGGGTTAATTACTTACACGCCCTTCTCAATTCTTATAAAGTTTTGTCTCCCTACAAAATTTGATTTATCTTATCTGTAAACTCTTACATATATTTTCATACTTACCCATCTAATTAATTTGAAGGTATTAATGTTTTAATTTCTTATTATATCCCAATGTTCTCATCTTTCAATCTTGCCCATTGTCATGGTTTTCTCTCTTGTGGATCTCAAGCAGTCAATATCCTTTTTCGTGTGTGCTAAAATAAGGATTTCCCATACAAAATTACAATATTTCAGAAAATTCTGGACCATTCATAAACAGTGATTTTATACTTATTTAAAAAAATAGTAAAAGAAAATTCAAACAAAATATAAAATTTGGACTCCGAGCACATTTAGATTTGAATCAACTGTTTATAAAGATGTAAAAGCTATAAACCTGTTTATTAAGATATGAAAAATACAAGACATTTGAACTATGCTCCTGATAAAATGCATGACAATTAGTTACAAGCTTTAGGGTTAAGTCACTCATGCAATGTCACAAAGCATTCATACTTATAATTCAAATTAATAATATTCATTTAGTTATATTTATTTTTCTTTCAAATTTGATAGATTTATTATTCAATCATTTAAATAATTTATTATGAACTGATTCGATTCTTTTTTTTTAATCAAATAACTGATTCGATTCAATGATAATAATAATAATAACCACCACCGTTATCATTGCTGTCCAATCAAAATTCGAGTCAATTTAGTCTGAGGTGAAATACACCAATTCTTTTTAATATTCATATGGATTTGTGATTGAATGGTCCGCACAAATATTTTGTTACCTTGGTGATATGAATCCGTCTGGTCTCATCATCACATATTTACATCTCCCCGGTCAAATAGTTGGCACTGGGGGTTGCAAATAGTTGGAAATAGACTATTGCATACCTTTAAAGGATGCAAACTTAGTAGAGAATCTAGAGATAAATTCGGGGTGCAGTTTTGTGGTCCCTATGGCTTGATAGGAACAAAATTGTTTTTAAAGATGGTAGAATACAAGACATTCATGCTTTAGGTTCAAGAATTATTTCCACTGCTTATTGTTGGGCTTCTCAACAAGAAACAGATTTACAATCTCAACTGAAATTAATTTTGATAAGTTATACAGTGGCAGGGATGAATTTGGATGGTGAGGCTCTCTCAGACTCAACAGATGCTGTATTTGGAGTTTTATTAGGTGCTAGGGATTAGTTTATAAAATTGTCTATTTTGGATTTGTTGTGACGTTTCAGGGTTTATTTTGTAATTGATAGTCATGTGATTGTACTGTGTTGTTTTGTTATCAGGTCAGTGTCCTGTAGTTTGATGAGTCACTTGTTTGTTGAGGTATTTGCTTAATACCGTTGTGAAAAAAAATTACAAATTCCCTTTTAAACTGCAATTTCCGAATTCCAATTTTTTCTTAGAGAGAATTCAACCATTTACTGATTTCGCAGGGGTGGATCTGAAATTTTACCATTACAAAAAGACAGGTGAAATTCACGTGATACATATCCCTTTCGGCTATTTCCTTTCTGATCACTCCACGGCCAGTCAGGCCAAACCACCTCTCCTCTCCGTCTCTGTTCTCTCACATATTACGAAAATGCCCTTACTCTCCACCCTTTCGCAGCCAATACGAGGGCAACTAAGTTGCGCCAATTGCTTCTACCCCAATTTTCGCGTATCAGTAAAAATGACCAGAAAGCCCCTTACCCGAGCGACTGCCATCCAGTGTTCTTACCAGCTTAGAGAAGGGCAGAAACGGCATTTCCACCAGCTCCCCTCGGGATTGAAAATGGAGGTCATTGAACAGAAGCCTCCTGCGCACGTGGCAGGCACGTGGAAGGGGACACCCCCACCCCCAGTGGTGCTTGTGCATGGGAGCTTTCACGCGGCCTGGTGCTGGGCCGAACACTGGATGCCTTTCTTCTCCAGTTCTGGCCTCCATTGCTACGCCATAAGCCTTCTCGGTCAGGTGGGTTCCCCTCCATTGTTTTTGTACACTACGAGTCTACGTCAATATACCTAATGTTTATATGTTAATGTTACCAATATATATACCTTCTCAGTCAGGTGGGTTCCCCTCCATTGGGTTTGGTTAACATGTGCATAGATGAACATGTAACATTTCTTCATCATGGATATTTAATGGTTTCATTGTCATCATCCACATTATTCATAAAAATGAAATTGACATTATTCCCATCATCCACATCATCAGGTATTGGTGATATGGACATTGACATTGTCATAGCCCCATCGTCTATTCTTTTTATCAACATATTTTAACCTTAGGATTAAATAAATAATAATTGATGAATTCATGGACCAAAATGGAAAATTTGAAACATTTGAGGCCGAAATGAGGAAAAGATGATACTTTAGGGACCATCTGTGGTATTCACACTTTTTGTTACCTTTTCCATATCATAGAAATCCATACAAGTGTTAAATCAATTGAAACTTAAGGGCAAATACTAGGTCTGTTATTTCAGTTATATCATGGCAAAATATATACAGCTAACTTGTAAGCATATAATATATCTAGGGTTATTGATTTGAGATTTTTTCAGTATGTATCCTTTTACTTTTCAGGGAGAAAGCGATGTGCCACAAGGGGCAGCAGCTGGTACACTTGAGGTATTCTAGTACAACATCTCTACCAGTTTGTTCAGTACTCTACCGGTGCTGCATTGTCTATAAACTGAAAAACTAAACAAAAAGAAAATTAATTTCTGTTGGGTAATGCTCAGTCTAGAATAGTTGGATTGAAACCTAAGAGGCATATTGCATCCATGAGGAAATTTTGGGTAAGTTGACTGCAAATACTCACTGAGATTTTTGGGTTTGGTTAACATGTGCATAGATGAACACATAGCATGTTCCTGTCACCACTATTTTGACAGGTCTGATAGATCCAGAATCTCTGTTGGCGTGAACTATTTTTGTTCCTTCATTTTGTTTTGGGTTATTTATTGACATGTTTGTGTTTAATTGTACCTGGGAGTAATTTGTGGCTAAATTACATTTGTTGAGGTATATACATGGGATAGGGCTAATCGTATAGCATTGAATTTTAAAGGGGCTAAGATGCGCAAGACGCTGAACTGGTCTTAATTTAGCTAAATTGCAGTAACATTAACATAATTCCATAATTATATATGATGTAAATAAATTTAATTTATTTCATATGGCTTGCAGTAGACACACACAAATGACATAGCTGATTTTATCAGAGAAGAGATAAGTGCGCCGCCAGTTTTGATTGGGCATTCTTTTGGTGGATTAATCATCCAGTCATACCTCTCTACAACGACAAATTCATCTTTCAGTTAGTAAAAAAACTTATTTTCAGTGCATATACAAAACAATTATTTTCAGATTTGTCTAAAATAATATTTTTGTTCTAGAAACAGGTACTATATACCCCAGGCCTGCTGGTACTATCTTTTTATGTTCTGTTCCACCTTCTGGTAATAGGTAAACTACCTCTTAATTTGATAAATTAAAGTAGAGGTTTTTTGTGTCCTTTTGCAAAGAAACGCTCGCTATTAATCTCTGGGTGGAATTGTACTCTTTGGAAATGCTCAAAATATCATGGATACCCCTACGAAATGTGAGATATGATGGATATTGTTATATGGTTAACAAAGTATCACAGATACGGAGATACCCCTTATAAACTAAATCAACATTATGAGTACCCCTCCCTTTACTTGACTTTCCAGCTCTGTTATTCTATCACATCAATATTGCTTCTTCTTGGTCAGTAAGTAAAGTTTATTGGTCATTACTGTTATTCTATCACATCATTGAGTAAAATTTATTGGTCATTACTGAATTATGGGAAATATGGTAAGTTTTTTATCATTTCTGACTACTAGTAAGAGTTGGACTTAGCTTAAACTTTTGTGGGCTACTTTTGCAATTACCACACATAATTTGGTGTTTTCTGTATATTTTTCCGGGAAATCTCTATCTATAGGGCAGCTTGGTTAAGAAGTTAATACTGACTTGGTTGAATTTTTCTTTTCCAGTGGTCTCGTCTGGCGGTACCTTCTAACAAAACCAATAGCTGCTATCAAGGTCAGTATTAAATAATAAATCTCCAATTAATTCTTTTCTCTGGTCCTTAACTTCCATGTGCAACCTGTCAGGACTTGTCATCATTCAGTGTGATTTTACTTCAGAAGCACATCAATAATTGATTGATAAATTTTAATTTTTACTTTTTTATATTTAGGTGACACTCAGCTTGGCGGCAAAAGCTTTCGCAAATTCTTTATATCTTTGTAGGGAAACATTTTTCTCTTCAGAAATGGAAGATCACCTCGTACTAAGGTACATTTGATCTATGGGTTGCTTCTTTTTTAACTCTACACATATTCAAAATATTAGCATCTCATATTAAAATGAGGGATATTATGTTGACCCCTTGAAAACAGTAAAGTATACTCAGTAGCATATCCTCTTAACTTGCCTCAAAGGGTACCCAAACTTATTCTTTTTACAGCTTAACTATTTTTCTTTTTAGAAAGATTGAAAGCAGGGTTGGTCTCGCTCTTTTTCTTCTATTTTTTTTTTCACAAACATTGGGAACCTTAACCGTGCTCTAGAGTTGGTCACATATGATATTTCTAATTTTTATTGATATTTTTAAGGGCACAAATGGAATTATAATTATTTAACTTAAATGTGAGCACACAGATATGTTCATTTTATTTCACTATACTGTCAGCAGCTGTTAACTGCAAAGGAATTAATTTTAATTTTGAAGTCATGTAAGATGGTACCCTGTTTAGGTATCAAGAACTAATGAAGGCAAGCTCCAAGACACCTCTATTTGACCTAAGGAGACTAAATGCATCATTGCCAGTGCCTTCAATTCCAAAGGGTTCAATAGAGATTCTTGTACTGGGTGCAAGTGATGACTTCATTGTTGTAAGTTTTTTCTACACTTTTCACCAATTTTTTTTTTTTTTTTTTCTAAACAAAATATAGCTGTTCAATGGGTTATACCTTTACAGCATGTGACCAATTGTGGTATCAGTACTGACACTTGAACTTAACAGTACAGTATAGAAATCAGCATTGTAAGTTGGGGTATTTTCTTGATTTTTAAATATTCCAGAGGGAAATGATTTGTTCAATTGTTGATTTCCCCATTTTGTTAATTCTTACTATAATGCATTCTATTGTAACAATATTAGGACATGGAAGGGCTACATGAGACGGCAAAATTTTATGATGTTGAGTCAGTCTGTGTGGAAGAAGTAGCACATGATATGATGCTAGATTGTGGATGGGAAAAAGGTGCTCAAATTGTATTGTCATGGATAAGAAATTTGAGTGCAAATGAAAATTCCTGATTTCATTCTTTGAGATAGTGCATGGTAAAAACTAGAAAAATGTTTTGATGTTTTATCTTATATATTTTTATTTTTATTTTGCTAGTGTCTAGTTTTCCTTTCTTTCTCCTCCAAAGATTTTGTAGAAGAATTCATTGGTTATGACTTTCCAAATGGAGAAGCTTATACTCATTATTGATTCATTTATATACACACATAATTTTTTGAAAAATGTGGAGATTCCCACCGATTCATTAAAAATTATGTACACGCATAAATAAATTCTAACAAATTAGTATATCTATTTCTTTGAAACCTCCATAACAAGTTGGTTTTTCACTTACTAGTCAATTGACCCACTACCAAACGGGGACAGGTCCGAACGAATAATTGATTTCGATGCTTAGGGAATTTTGTCCATGAATAATTTTAAGTATCAAAAAATATATAAAAAATGTAAAATAACCACGTTGCACCCGCAGACCTAACAGCACATCATTTGAAAGAATAATTATTTTCATCCCGCGCTACAGTATCTCCACTGTACATTAAAAGCATGAGTGCTATGGTCCCCACTAATTACTTGGTCCTTCCTTTTCAGTCCCCACACTCGTCCAGCGTCAGTCTTTATAAATATAAATACTTGTAAGATAAGAAATTGATACTTATAAAATAAGATATTAATACTTGTGACATCACTTGATATGATCACTCTCTTTTTCAGTCCCTAATGGTTCCCGCGTCAACCTTTCTCAAATGAAATAGTGGGGACCCCACATCCCTGTATCAACCTTCCCTAATGGTCCCCGCGTCAATCTTCTTCTAACAAACATAGTTGACCACATAGATTTAAATACTTCAGTGAATAGATATAAATCCTTGTATTACTTGATATTAATACTTTTAGATATTATATAGTGTAATATATTCATATGTAAAAAACACTTGCTACATTTCTCTAACAAAAATAGTTGACCACATATGTATAAATACTACAATACATAGGTATAAATACTTGGAGTACTTGATATTAATACTTTCAGATATCATCCAGTGTTATGTGTAAAAAATACTACAAGTGTAGGTATAAATATTTGTGTGATGACGAACTCGAAAGTATGTCATCATGGATCTCATTTGAAAGAGAAAATTGTGTAGAAAATGTTAGTGGTTTTAGATTTGTAAAATTTTTCACAGATCGTTAGAAATATGGACGAAAATGAACGGAGAAAAAAAACACATCTCTAAAAACGTGTATGGTACCCCATCTAGTTTGAGTGATCTCTACCATGAATTTATAGCGCAGGTACGTTTGAAAAATATAGATGAGGAAATAATTATTTATGTAAAAGTTGTTCATCTCATAGATATAAATATTTCAGTTCATATGTATAAATATTTCCGTGTATAGATACTAATACTTTAAAAAAAAAATATCAATCCTGGAGATTTTGCGGTCCCCCCAGTTGTTATGGCAGTTATGGAAGTTATGGTGTAGATACAGTGCGGATACTGTAGCGCGGGTACCGATATCAGCTTCTTATTTGAAAATGAATTCAAGATTAAAAAATGTTCAGACAATTAATATTTTCCATGACACGATTTAGCGATCTGATAATGACTTTGCTAACTTTGATATCATTTTTATTTATATATTTTTGTTGAAAATATAAACTCATACTCTTCACAAAGAAGTAAGATTTATCATAATCTGTGTAATGAAGTGAAGTTCGTTATCTATCCTATCATGCTTAGAAAAAAGAAATAACGGGTTCGAAGTTGCAAACACGCCAATTGGGCCGGAATTCAACCGTTTGCATTACCGGGCCCAACATGGGAATATATCATGTTTCATATTTCCAATTTTGCCGAAAAAGAACCGCAAGTGGAGATCAGTAAAACAAAGGGAAATAAATCTGCTGTTATTCCGATCCTAACCATTCAAAGTTTTCTACGCGTGAATCACAATGAAGAATTTTTTTGCACGAATCTTGATGAAGTTGAATGGTTGGGATAGCCATGGGAATAACAGCAGATTTATTTCCAAAACGGAGTACAAACATTCAACAAAAGAAACGGAAGGAAAAGAACAAGGGTTCGATACCAAACCCCGGAAACATCTGCAACTGTCGTTTTGCCTCCTGCCTTTCTTGCTTGCTTTCTTTCTTTCTTTCGCATTAAATGGCTTCTCTTTTCACCGCTTTGCCCCAATCTCACCTACCCGTATCCATTCGTTTTCATAACCTCAGTGACTGATACTTGCCTTTTTTAAGATTTCTGTGAATCTTGTATCAATATCTGCTTGCCACCGTGGTTTCATCGCATGTTTTGGTTATTTGAGGCAAAAAAGGTTCAATGAGACTGTAAAAGATAGTGAATTTAGATTTGATCAGGCTCTACTAACCTAGTGGAAATATTTCGACTTCTTTCTTGTGTACAAGAAACGGGAATTGAGTAGAATTTGTAGGTGGTGGTTAGATTTAGTCCCTTTTAGACTGTAAACGGATCTCTCTCTCGCTTGGGATAATTGGTGCTGGAAACTAAGAAATTGAAGTGGAATAGAGATGGCAATGATGAGTAAGACAATGGATTTGATAGAAGGGTTTGTGAAAGAGGGATCTTTCAAGTGGGTTCTCAGTAGAAAAACTTCTTTTGATGAAGAATTTGAAGACATGGGGAAGTCGCCATCTGGAAAAAGGAAATGGATCCCTGAATTATCCCCCATGGCCAATGTTATAGTGGGCCGTTGCTCAAGGTAATTTTCTTATTTCTTTCCCCTCTTCATTAAAAAAAAATCATATCGGGTGGATTTCATATCTGCATCTACTGATCATATATGAAAACCCAATTAATAATAACAGAGACAAATGTCTTGAAACAAAAAGTAACACGGTCTATTCAATTCCAATCTGGTTCGGTCCTGTGTTGTCCAGTGTGCCAGCATTTTTATGGTTATCTTCACCTGGGCATCACCAAAAGAGAAATGATTTTTGATGCCCAAGGCATTTTCTCCCCTGAGTTGCCGACCACTCGGAGTGTGCAGATATTGAACCCTATTTCTCCCATGCAAACATTAATGGTACAAAAATCCTGTTATCTTGCTGACATTTTTGGGTAAAACAATTGCAACAAATATTATGGGAAAACTGCAATTATTCTAATTTGTATACTTTGCAGAATGCTAGATGTGTCAATGGATGAGCTCCAGAGCAACTTTGAAATGGAAGCATCCGAGACAATAAAGAGTCCTGCCAACTATGCGAGAAATTTTCTTGAGTACAGTTGTCTAAGAGCATTGGGTCTGGCCACACACATAACAGGGCACCTGGCTGATAAATCCCTTCGCCGCCTGACTTTTGACATGATGCTTGCTTGGGAAATCCCTTCTTCCTCTACCCAATCTGTAGCCAAGGTACATGCTAATTACAGTTCTTGCTGGTACAGTGTTTGAACAATACTGCAAGGCATGTTATGTTCTTTTTATTTTTCGGTAAATTACAACCATGGTTTCACCTTATTTGCAAATGAAAAATAATTCATGTTCTTGTAATTAAGACCCTGAATCATTTTGAATTTATAATTAAGTTAATTTTGGAATTTAGAAAAAAAAAGAGCAAAGGCTCATTATATGTAACAATAAAACTGTTTTTACCAGATTGAATATACCATACTTTTACTTTACTGGCTCGGCACTACTCCATGTTTGTTTCCAAACATAAGCTAAAAATAAGTTAAAGTACTGGTGTTTTTTCACCAAAAATCCTGTTTTTTTCCAGCTCAAATATTTATGTTTTGGCATTTAAGAGCCTTGATGGTACCAATGCTTACAAACTTTGGCCTTTTGTAGTTGTTTGAAAAATTAAGTCCTTGCAAATTGTTTGTGTAACAGGTCGATGCAGATAGTACTGTTTGTCTAGAGGCATTTTGCAGAATAGCTCCTGCTATTCCTACCATTGCAGAAGTGATTACTTGTTCAAATCTTTTCGACCTGCTTTCCTCTTCTACTGGGGGTCGTCTTTCATTTTCTGTTTATGACAAATATCTTGCCGGCATAGACAGGTTAGTGTTTCCTTTATTAGCTTTTTTCATGCACCTCCTGCATAATATTTGATGTAGGAATTTATTTTTCGCAGAGCGATAAAGAAAATGAAGTCGCAATCAGAGTCATCATTTTTAGCTGGCTTGCGTGCAGAGAGAGCTGAAAAGATACTTGAAGTAGATGGCACTTTGACTACACAACCTATACTTGAGCATGTCGGCATTTCTGCTTGGCCTGGTTTGTTCTATTTTTTAAGTTTTCATACAGGACTACCTGTTCCATTTTTGTTTTCTCCGACCATTGACATGCTAATATATTTCAGGGAGGTTGACATTGACAGACCATGCACTTTACTTTGAAGCCCTTAAAGTTGTCTCTTATGACAAACCAAAAGTTTATGAGCTAGCTGAGGATTTAAAGCAGGTAATAAAGCCTGAATTGACTGGTCCATGGGGGTCTCGCCTCTTTGACAAAGCTGTCATGTACAAATCCATCAAATTGTAAGTCCATATATTGAAATAGTTATTGTTCCAATATACAAATATTTGGCAATTTTCATGGATTCGTCATTAACTTAGATGTGTGACCCCTCAAGTCACTAAACTTCTATTTTGCCTCAATCTAATCACTTCGTCTCCCTTCTGTCAAACAAACAACATGAAGAAATTTTCAGTGCTTCTCTTTCGCACATATTGGATATAAGGCAGTGTACATAGATTTTTTATTTTTATTTTTAATTACATATTAAGAATTTGCAAAATCCAAGCAAATTAGTTAGATGCCCCGATACGAAGCAAAGAGGTTATTTCTTGTGATCCCTATATTACACAATGACTAATAAGTTTTGTAAATATAATAAATGTACCCCCCCACACCCCCACCCAAAAGGGTTGCCATCGCGATGTAATTTAAATTTGAGTCTAGGGCACTGTAAATAATCTTTTATCAATGAAAATCCAGTAAGATGGCACGTTGCCACCTTACCCTCAAAAAAAAGTTTTGTAAATTTCAAGTTGATGCTGGAGCCTAATTTTTGTCCTATATAGGTCAGAGCCAGTGTTCATGGAATTCCCTGAACTAACAGGCCACTCGCGCAGAGACTACTGGCTGGCCATAATGTTGGAGATTTTCTATGCCCACCGATTTATCGAGAAATACAACATAACTGGGGTTGAGAGAGAAGAAACCCTTCTAAAAGCCTCACTAGGAGTTTTGCGCCTTCAAGCCCTCCAAGACCTTCCCCAAAGCCCTAACCCTAATCTTCAATTTGAAACCCTACTTATGTTTAACCTATGTGACAAGCTTCCAGGTGGTGACTTCATTCTAGAAACTCTAGCTAATAGCATCACCTCTAGGGGGAAGGTCAAGAGGGGGAGCCACTTCTATTCCATGTCAGCACGTGCCGTGTTGTCAAACTTTGGTGTTGTGTCGGGAAGTGGCGAGAGCAGTACCGATAGATTGTTAGTAGGAGACATTTTGGTAGGGGAGACGAGTTCCTTGGAAAAGGCAGTGAATCTCGCAAGGGATAATTATAAGAAAGTGGAGATAGCTCAGGCATCTGTTGATGGGGTTAAGGTTGATGGTCTCGATACAAATTTGGCCCTTATGAAGGTATGCAAAATTAAGGATGTGATAATAAACTACACAGATTTGTCCTTGTTGCCATAGTTTGACATGATTCTGTGTTTCGATTGAGTTCTTTTTTTTTTAATTTTTTATTCCAATTACTTTTATATGAAAGTAAAATATCCTAATTTACCTTAGTCTTTAACCAATTTTTATATTTTAGTATGCTATTCAAATTTAATATACCTGTGTCCCTCCCAAAAAAAAGGAACAAAAGATGGGGAAAAAAAATATAAGTTTGTTTACCAGAAGCAAATTAAGTGCAAACGTATTGCTTACAATTAATTCTTATTGATCTGAAAAGAAAAAGATTCCAACCCCTGAAACTCTTATGGACCTTGTAGAGTGTATGTATATTGGCAGATTACTTCCCAGATTCCATTAAAAGTTATTTTCTTATTATAATAAAGGAAAAATCATAGGTGCGAAGCCTACTATATTTAAGTTGCATGTCTTATTTCATTGCTATATTATTTTATGTTACAGGAGTTGTTGGATCCTGTTATTAAAATAGGGAACATGCTTCTATCCTTAGCATTCTGGGAAGATCCAATGAAGTCACTTCTGTTCTGTTGCTTTTCTACTTTCATTATTATCAGGTTCAGCTTTTGCACTTATCTCTTCAAGCTACTGCACACTTTTTCCCCTTCTATTATGAAATTTCAGGAGACTATTCATAGGTGCACTAATTTTTTCTTTTATGCATATAAAAAGAACTAAACTGAGAAAAATGTCATGAGGTCATTCTGGTATGTTCTGACAACCATAATTTAATCTTTATTAGGGGATGGATAGCATATGCAACTGTAGGAATCCTTCTATTCATGGCCCTATTCATACTTTTGACCAAGCTTAGTAACCGGGGGAAGTCCATAGAGGAGCTGAAAGTGGTGGCCCCACCTTCCATGAACACCGTGGAGCAGCTCCTGGCTGTCCAAAATGCCATCTCTCAGATTGAAGAGTTTGTCCAAGATGGCAATATCGTCCTTCTGAAACTTCGCGCATTGCTTATGGCTGTGCCTTCTCAGGTATGTAGGGAGCTAGCTGGTATAGTGATTCTGATTAATTGTTTTTTTGAGAAGGAAATCCCATTCTCTAACAGTATCCAGAAAAATGCCCAAATTTTTCTTGGTTTGTTCGCTGATAGTACTGTATGATAATTCAATGGAATATTAAATCCTGTAAAGTTGCCAATATTGCCCCATCATTTGAAACTTGGCTAAGTCAAGTTCTAATTTGGATAGAGTGAAGCTGAGCTTTCCCCAAGTTCCTTGGTAGGATGAGAAAACTCTCTTGACTAGGGTTTACTCGGCCTAGTCATGACTGAGCCATGGGCCCATGGCTTGTTTTGCCCTACTAATGATCCTTATCCATTCCCTAGTAAAAAATTGGATTAAAATCAAGTCATTTGAACTGCTATGTCTCAAGTTTGCATAGAACCAGTTATTAAGCTATTTTTTTAGAAAGCACAATGGCAGTTTGTCTTCAATTTATCCAAAAGTAGTGTGTGTGTGTGTGTTGCAAGTTTTTTGTTGGAATGCTGGGTCTTTTATCCTAAAGCATATGGTGTGCTTTCTAAAAAGATAGGGTATACTGACAACAAACTTATTAAACTATTGTAACCAACCAAACAGTCATCAAATGTTGTATATAAATTAGATAGGTTGTGTATAAAGTTTGTTGCAATTGTAAATTGGTTGATAATCAATTGAACGGTTTGAATAATTAAGAGCTCAATTTTGTCAACACGTGATCAGTGACCAAGTTTTGTTATCCAAATTGCATCAAATTTGATAGGTGACATATCTAAATTCTATCGGAATGACTTCAAACGACAAAGATAAACCGTTGAAACCGATCTATTTCACGTGATGCGTTTACATGTCAAATTTGTAAATTTTCGTATTAATTTAGTATAAAGTCAAGTGGTCAATAAAAGAAGGTTTTTTTTTTTTTAGAAGCTTCACAAGAAGCTGGAAAGTTGTGAGAGGGGCTCGAACTCTCAACCTTTTGGGTAACCAGTCTTAGGGCATTTTCTCTTAGGAAGAAAAGAAGATTTATGAGTTAATTTTAATACGTGCTACTTTTATCATTTTTTTTACCGGTTTACTTTTAAATTAAATTAATTCGAAAATTTATAAATTTGTGATGTAAACGCATCACTCATGAAGTAGATCGGTTTCAACAATTTGAAGTAGTCGTTTGAAGTCATTCCCATACGTTTTGAAGTTAAGCTCACCAACAGACACGGTAATCTTAAGAACACCCTAGTTCTACTTTTTGAATTTTAATAAAAAAAACTTAATTGTTGCAGTCATCAGGTAAAAATGGTTGCCAATACATCCCTTCCATTTGTAAAGTACCGTACTTAACAATGCTGATCTCAAGTATTATTATTCATATATATAGGCAACAGACAAGGCTATACTAGCATTGGTTGGAATGGCAATATGCTTGGCTTTGGTGCCTACTCGGCTCATAGTACTAATGACATTTCTGGAAATATTTACCCGATACTCTCCACCAAGGAGAGCAAGCACTGAGAGGTGGACCCGGAGGCTCAGAGAGTTGTGGTTCAGCATTCCAGCGGCTCCCGTTGTAGTAGAAAGAGAGAAAGATGATAAGAAGAAACGATGATAATGCGTAAATATGTACAATAGTTTTCCACTTTTTGTATTTTGAGTAACTTTGTTCAAGTGAACTGTACTGCAAATAAGGGGAGAATCACAGCTGTTTGATGTACAAAGTCCAGTTAAAAAAAGGGCAGCTTTTACCTCGCCTGATGCAATTATCATGTTTTCTTCCTTGAACAAAATGGCAACAAAATATCAATGGAAGCCTACAGGCATTTGCTGTAAAAATAAAAATAAAAAAATGAAGTATTAGAAGTACTGTTATTCAGGCACCCACTGATGCAAATTACTGTTGGATCACAGTTTAGGTGGCTTTGAGAACCTGACAACAATCTCAAAGCTGCCTGTTCGTAAATCTGGAGCCTTGAAGCTAAATTAACAGTTCAGATTTAGCCCATACTGGCCAGATAAGTGAGATGATACGATCTCGGGTTCGGCGTCTGCATTGATTTAGTAAACCAGGATTGATGTGTGCACGTTTGAAAACTGTGATGACTTACCAATGCAAATATATTTGTATCTTCGTGGGTATATACAGATGATAGAATAATTTTTAAATAATTTTCACTTGATGCTTAATTTAACTCCAAGTTTGGAAGTCTAGTTCTGATTCATCTCAGCCATAAATTTTGTTGCCATTTTGCCGCTATCACACTGCTATCCTTGAACAAAATAAATCAATACAAATGAAATAAACTACTTTTTTTCTTCTAATAATCATAATAAGTTACAGATTTCGTTTATGCAGACTTTTCAAAAGTTCTTAGAGAATGGAATGACGTTAATGATGCTCGCATATATAGCTAATATTACTGCGATGAAATAAACTTTTTTTTTCTTCTAATAATCATAACAAGTTACAGATATCAATGTATGTCGTGTGTCTGAACTCATAATTTTGGTAAAAAGAACAATTGGACAAATTTCGTTTATGCAGACTTTTCAAAAGTTCTTAGAGAATGCAATGACGTTAATTATGCTCGCACATATAGCTAATATTACTGCGATATGGCTATATATATATATAGAGAGAGGGGGGTTGGCTAATATACAATCAATTGTTTCTGAGCTCCCGTGCAACTAAGTCGTTTTTCGATTTTTAAAGTCCAAACGGTCGATCTAAATCGTTAGATGTGATCTCTATATTAAAATGTACATGGATACCAAATTATATATTTTTTGAAATTTTTTTACTATTTATTAAGCCACTTTGAAAATCGCTAATCCAACGGTGACTTCTGTTTTTACTGTTTGGTTAAGCCACTGTTGGATCAGCGATTTTCAAAGTGGCTTAATAAATAGTAAAAAAAGTTCCAAAAAATGTAAAATTTGGTTTCCAAGTACATTTTAATATAGAGATCACATCTAACGGTTTAGATTGACAGTTTGGACTTTAAAAATTGAAAAACGACTTGGTTGTACGGGAGCTCAGAAACAATCGATTGTATATTAGCCAACCTCTCTCTCTCTCTCTCTGTGTATATACATACATACATACATACATATATATATATATATATATATATATATATATATATATATATATAAAATCAGTTATTCCTGAGGTCTTGTGCAACCAAGTCGTTTTTTAAATTTCAAAGTCCAAATCGTCGATCCAAGCCATTAGATGTGTTCTTTATATTAAAATGTACTTGGAGACCAAATTTTACATTTTTTGGAATTTTTTTACTATTTATTAAGCCACTTTGAAAAACGCTGATCCAACAGTGGCTTAACAAAACAGTAAAATTAGAAGCCACCGTTGGATCAGCAATTTTCAAAGTGGCTTAATAAATAGTAAAAAAATTCAAAAAAAATGTAAAATTTGGTCTCCAAGCACATTTTAACATAGAGAACACATCTAACGATTTGGATCGACGATTTGGACTTCGAAAATTGAAAAACAACTTGGTTGTATGGGACCTCAGGAACAACTGATTTGATATTAGCCAACCTCTTTATATATATATATATATATATATATATATATATATATATATATATATATATATATATATATATATATGAGTAGAACTAAGGTGCTCCAAAGTTCACCAAACCTCTTGTGAACTTGACTCTAAAATATATCGAATCGATTTTAAACGATGAATCCAAACTGTTGAAACCCTTCTACCTAATGAGTGATGAGTCTACCTGTGAAAATTTTAAAGTTTCGAATTAATTTAATATAGAGTCAAGTGGTCAACAATTTAAGGTTTATAAATTAATTTTAATGCATTCATTTTTTGGACTCCTTTGACCACTTGACTCTATATTAAATTAATTCGAAACTTTAAAATTTTCACAGGTAGACTCATCACTCATTAGGTAGAAGGGTTTCAACAGTTTAGATTCATCGTTTAAATCGATTCGATATATTTTAGAGTCAAGTTCACAAGAGGTTTGGTGAACTTAGGAGCACCTTAGTTCTACTCATATAGAGTATGGCTAATATGCTTTCGGTTGTATTTCGGTCGAAATACAACCAATTTATTTTTCAATTTCCGAAGTCCAAAAAGTCGATCCAAACCGTTAGATGTGTTCTCCATATTGAAATGTGCTTGGAGACCAAATTTTATATTTTTTTGGAATTTTTTTACTATTTATTAAGCCACTTTGAAAATCGCCGATCCAACGGTGGCTTAACCAAACAGTGAAACCGTTGGATCAGCGATTTTCAAAGTGGCTTAATAAATAGTAAAAAAATTCAAAAAAATATAAAATTTGGTCTCCAAGCACATTTCAATATGGAGAACACATCTAACGGTTTGGATCGATTTTTTGGACTTCGAAAATTGAAAAATGTATCGGTTGTATTTCGGCCGAAATACAACCGAAAACATATTAGCCATACTTGGCCGAAATACAACCGAAAGCATATTAGTCATACTATATTTATATATATATATATATATAAATGTGTTCTCCATATTGAAATGTGCTTGGAGACCAAATTTTACATTTTTTTTGAATTTTTTTACTATTTATTAAGCTACTTTGAAAATCGCTGATCCAACGGTGGCTCCACCAAATAGTGAATCCGTTGGATCAGCGATTTTCAAAGTGGCTTAATAAATAGTAAAAAAATTCCAAAAAATATAAAATTTGGTCTCCATGCACATTTCAATATGGAGAACACATCTAACTGTTTGGATCGACTTTTTGGACTTCAAAAATTGAAAAATGAATCAGTTGTATTTCGGCCGAAATACAACCAAAAGCATATTAGCCATACTCTCTCTCTCTCTCTCTCTCTCTATATATATATATATATATATATATATATATATAGTGTGTGTGTGTGTGTGTGTGTGTAGTCTGGCTAATGTGCTTTCGGTAGCATATGGGTCGAAGTGCTACCAGTCTAAATTTGAAATTTCAAAATTCAAAAAGTTGATCTGAACCATTAGATGTGTTCTCTATATTAAAATGTGCTTGGAGACCAAATTTTACATTTTTTGGAATTTGTTTACTATTTATTAAGCCACTTTGAAAATCGCTGATCTAATGGTTTCACTGTTGGGTTAAGCCACCGTTGGATCAGCGATTTTCAAGGTGACTTAATAAATAGTAAAAAAATTCCAAAAATTGTAAAATTTGGTCTCCAAGCACATTTTAATATATAAAACGCATCTAACGGTTCAAAACGACTTTTTGGATTTTTAAATTTCAAATTTGGACTGGTAGCACTTCGGCCCATATGCTACCGAAAGCACATTAGCCGGACTCTATATATATATAAGGAACAACACTTGGATATATGTTGAATAGTTGTATAACCATATTTGTTGTTCCAAGATTCACCAAATGCCTTTGTGAACTCAACTCTAAAATCTATGAGATTTATTTCAAATGACGAATTCAAACTGTTAAAATTCTTCTATATTATGAGTGATGCCGTCTACATCCAACAAATTTAAACTTTCGAATTAGTTTAGTATAAAGTCAAGTGGTCAAAATTAGAAGTTTATAAATTAATTTTAATGCATTCATTTTTTGAACAGCTTTTGACCATTTGACTCTATACAAAATTAATTTAAAATTTTAAAATTTCACATGTAGACTCATCATTCATAAGGTTGAAGGATTTCAATATTTTGGATTTGTCATTTGAAGCCAATCCAATAGGTTTTAGAGTTGACTTTATAGAGGAATTTAGTGAACTTAGGAACACCCTAGTTCTACTATGTGTGTAGAGAGAGAGAGAGGTTTTTTTTTTCTATAGAAAAAACCGAATTGTTTTTTCTATGATCCAGAAATTTCTGAAAATCAACAATTTTCAAAAATTCTAAAAAAAAGCTACAAAATTCCGAAAAATGTAAAAGTTGGTCTCCAAGCACGATATTTTAATATAGAAAACATATTGAGCCATTTAGATCGATTGTTTGAATTTCGAATTCAACGATTTATAATCTAATGTACAAGAGAGACTATACATTGGAATACACCAAAGTCCAACTCTCTATATATATATATCTAATATTACTGCGATATGGTTATACAACTATTCAACATATATCCAAGTGTTATCTCGATCTGGTATCAATTTCCCCAAACAAACAAAACAATATCCGTGATCTTTGGTTAACGAAGAACATGCATGTACATTTTTAACACACAACTTGAACATATTTAATATATATATGTCTTAACTAGTATACACTTGCCATAAACGAATTAATGAGATGACAAGACCTGACAACTGGGACCAAAAGACCAAATATCCTATCTAAACAACAAGTTACAACCATAATAAATAGTCACAACAATTATCCAACGTCGTCATAACCGTGGTCCAATGGGATTTTCCCGTTCCACCTATGTGTGTAAATTTTTGTATCTAGATAAATTGTATATGAATGAAAAATTAGCCTAAAGCACTTTGAGAGTATATACTAGCTAGGCTTCTTGCTTCTTGGTATGAATACCCCCAAACTTAGATGTAAATTAATTAATAGCCTCTCCACATTCCTTCCTGATCAAGCTGTGCTTGTTGCTGCGGTGGCTGTTGCTGGGGTTGTTGTTCGCTGCTCTCAATTCCCCTAGATGAGGAGCTAGCAAAGCTCGTCATACCGTCTCCTTGACCGACAAACGACCCCAAATTTGTGACATTAGCTCCATTGCTTTGTGGGTAGCCATTAAATGGCACATGCAACGCTTTTAGGATTGCAGAATTAGCTGAAAATGCAGCTGGACCGAGAAGGCCAGCAGTTGCTGTAGGCCATGGGATATTAGAAGGCTGGCTTGTAGCCTCTCTTGCTAACATCCAATTCATATATGTGCCCATGTCTATCTTAGCCATGTTGAAGTGCTCGCCATTTTGTAGCCCATTAGTGGAGCTTGAGGGGTTGACGAGGTTGTTTAGGATCGAAACATCGATCTCTCCAAGCTCACTAAGTGATGTTGCGTTGCATTGTGAGTCGAGCGGCGAGTCTGGTTGTGGCCTCTTGCAATTTGAGCTCTTTTTGAAGACCCGGCATACCACCCATTCATCCTTGTGAACATGTAAATACATTTTAATCAATAGTTGATCTATATAATCAACCACACTTGAACTATCATAAAGAAATTTTTTGAAAAGAAAATCGTTAGAAGTAATTTTATTTAGTACTTCTTGTCCTATATATGGCTTTTGCACATATATAATATCCATCACTTTCTTCTGAGAAAGTGCCTTTTATATTATATACCACTAATATAAACTTTTCGTTTTGATTTAATTTTAGTTCTCTTTTAAGTATATATAGTCTTGAGCTTAGCTAGGGAATTAGAAATTTGGAAGTATGATTATCATACAAAAGGCTCTTCTAAGTGTACCATGTAGAAAACTCCAAAACACATTAAAAGGTCAATAAAATTGAATGCCTTTTTTAAGCAAAGAATATTATATAAAAACTTGCTTTGATAAATATACAAACATACTTTGTTGGGCTTGTAGGGGAACTTGGTTTGGTGCCTATATTCATGCATGACCCAATTGGTCTTTTCGCCTTTTGGAGCCCTCCCCTTGTAGAAAACTAGGGTTTTCTTCATGCCAACTAGCATTCCGCATTGGAATATCTCCTTGTCCTTGCCGGTTGTTTTCCAATAACCGGCATCAGTTGCCCTATTTGTCCTCAACCCGGTTGGGTATTTACGATCCTTCATGCTGAAGAAGTACCATTCTTTCTCCCCCATACTTGCTTTCGCTGTAACATTTAAATTCTAGTTATAGAAAAGAGCTAATTGGTGTAAAGAAGTAAATTTGAAGAGCAATAATAGAGCTACATGATTACAAGAATCTGTGGGTAAGAAAATTACTATTATGTCGAGAGTAAGCCGACAAAAATTATTATTTCCGAGGATATAGCTATTACCGACAGAATGTTATCGCCCCAAATTTATTCAAGTATGTCTGTCCTTTTATACCAGTAGGGACAAGCACCTTAGATTCGCGCCATTTATTGATTAACAAACTGTTGGATGACACTAAACAAATTAAAGATATATACATGTAGGCAAATTAATGAAAATTGATTCACATCAACCTGCATCAATCGTCCATCCTAATTTCTGTATTAACTACAATCGGTATTATTATCATTATAACAAAACAACAACTAATTAAAAGTTTTCCGAAAGTAACCTAATATCCATAAATCCTAAAGCACATTATGCATATATTAATGATTTGATTCCTGAACTGAAAAACACTGGAAATATATATGTAGGGACTAAACTTATCCTTACCAGGAAGGTCCCATGGCTCACACTTATTGAGATCCACATCAGTGATGGCACGCGATACAAATCCAAACTCTGAAACTTTGCGTGTAAGGTAGTATGTGATTAGCTCCTCGTCGGTCGGGTGAAACCGAAAGCCGGGTGGGAGATTCTCGTCCATGAAAGCAAGATGAATTAACTTCAACCAAGCATACCACAATAGAGTCTAAGTGTGTACCATTTGGTAGCTTTGATAGATGCTGCTACTTCTTGGCACTTGGTGAAAGAAGAAGGGATAGAAAAGGAAGGATATATATTGGTATATATGAGCTAGTGAACTTTAGGAGTGGTAGTGTTGGTAGGGAATAGTGCATCTCCAGAGCTTCTTTTAAAATCTAACACTGTGTCTAGAAAAGGACAGGGGGGTTATTGTATATTTTGGTTGAGAAAAGGCATGCTTGACCCTAATTATTTCATCAATGCCACTCAAATTCTGTCATATTTATTTGGTGTCTAATTGTTCGTGGATTACAAATGTTATGAATAAGTATAACCATCTACAACTCTTGTTTTTCAGTGATATTTAGTGTTTTATATAATTAAGTATCAATAAGACTAATTTCACATTTTTTTTCATCAATAAAAAAGAAAGTATATATAAAACTTGAGCTTAATTATTATACTATCAAGCTAGTATAGTAAATTGAACTTCTTACAACACATAAAACGTATCATTTTAAACTTGATTTATGCCTGGAAATTACTTCAGCGAAAATATGCCATATTATCCCATTGAATCATGATAACTTCTTTTTTAAAATTGAAAATTATATATGATTCACACGTGATTAAATATGCATGCATGATTAGCAGATCACTTTTTTATAATTTAATTTAATATAGCAGTCTTGTCCTATTTCAGTGGTAAACATGTTAATATCTAGATTATATTGGAGTGATTTGTACAGAATCTACGGAAATAGACAAGCCACACGGCAATCAGATATTTCATTAAGCACATTCTTACCAACTCCAACCGTTCTAAACCACCAAGAGAAGACCCCAAAAACCGCGCGTATTCTCCCAGAAAAACTGACGAATGAAGTTCCGACACGTGTCCCATGTGTCCATGCACGTGTGCTTAATTGACTGTGTCGGGCGCATAATCCATTTTAGCTACAGCGAAGGAATTATTATATTGTTGGATTTTAATCCAACATTTACATATATTTATGAATTGTTTACTATCAATATGATTGTCATAATTAAAGTGATCTAATATTGAATTAAGATATTAGACAATTTATGTATTTATAGGATGTGGTCTATAAGTGTGTAGAACAATTTGGGCAATTATCAAGTTATTGATGGACTGATTCTGAAATTTGCAATTAAGAAAACTGCTTCTTGGAAGCCCAGTGAGGGTGGTCCACCCGCACTGAATCTGAATGCGGACGCACTCAGTACTTGGCCAAATTCTGAAAATATTTTGGGCTCCCAGTGCGGGTGGTCCACCCGCACTGGATCTGAGTGCAGACGTACTCAGTACTTAGCCAAAATTTGAGAACTTCTGACAACACAGGAAAAGTCCGAGCGTAATACGGACGCACTGGAACCCCAGTGCGGACGCATTCGGTACTTAGCCAAATTCTGGGAGCTTTTGGCAGCGCGACTGCGGGTGGTCCACCCGCACTGGATCTCATTGCGTCCGCACTGAGATGATTCGCGTCCAAATAACCGCCTTAAAACTCAGTCCCAAATTTTCAATAAGTCCTCAGTATGAGTGGTTCACCCGCACTGGTGCGTCCACATTACACCATTATTTTGAGAAAAAATGGTACAGCGAAGGAATTATATGGGCAAATAATTATAATTCAGTAATTATATTATTATATACCTGCGTCGTCATTATAGTTTATACTATATATGTACACTGGCTTGCTTTGTTTACCTTGCTAAAACTAGAATCATTTTTTGTTTTGTTTTGTTGAAATACGGATAGAGGCTATCTGTTAGTTACAATTAACCATTTAAGAGTATTACATCAATAAATACTAAAATTAGAATCTATCGCTTTCTGTTAGCCATACTTTCGCACTCCTTTATTTCCAAGAAGTTCCTCTCTTTACATATGCGTATGCTAATTTTTTTATAACACTAGTAATTGTTTATTTGTTTTCCCAATATTCAAGGTTGGTACCTTGGTATTATCCGTTTGTACATAGAGAGGCCACCAAGGCATCCATGAAAGATAGCACTATATACATAATGAGGTTGACTAATATTAAAACGTTTGTTTCTGAGTTATGGTTTGTTTCAGAACTATAGTGTAATCAATTGATTTCTGATTTTTAAATTTCAAACGGTTGATCCAAACTATTGGATATGATATTTATATTAAAATGTGCTTAGGAACCAAATTTTATATTTTTTGAATTTTTTTTACTATTTATTAAGACAGCTTTAAAATTGCTGATTTTAATAAATAATGAAAAATTTCTGGATCATTGAAAACAAGATTTTAAAACTGGATTAATAAATATTAAAAAAAATCTAAAAAATAAAAAATTTGTTCTCCAAGTACATTTTGATATAGATTGAATGTTGAATGGTTTGGATCGACCGTTTGGACTTTAAAATCGGAAAACCAATTGGTTGCATCACGACCTAGGAACAAACGTTTTGATATTAGCCAACCTCTATATAGAGATAGAGATTGATTAATATGTTTTTGGCAGCACTTCGGCCGAAGTGTTAATGACTCAAATTTCAAAATTTTATATTTGAAATTTCGAACTAAGTAGCTCAGTAAATTAGTTATATATTGAACTTGTAGGATACCTATTTTTATAATTTTTTGAAATTTTTTACTCTCTTGTATGATTTATGAAAGATGGAAAAAAAATGGTCTAAAATATTGACAATTTTCTTTTATTTGTAAGTCATTTTTGACCTCTTTCATAAATTATAAAATATATCATAAAAATGGGTATTCTACAAGTTCAATATATAATCAATTACTGAGTTACTTAGTTCAAAGTTTCGAATATAAAATTTTAAAATTTGAGTCAGTGGCACTTCGGCCAAAATGCTACCAAAAACATATTAGTCAATCTCTCTCTTTTCTTTTTGAAAATCTTTGCAGCAGCTGCCTACTAGTCAATCTCTCTCTCTCTCACTCTCTCTCTCTATATATATAGAGAGAGTGGGGTTAGTTAATGTCAAAACGTTTGTTCCTAAGTCATGGAACGAACACTTCAGTTTTTATATTTTCAAAGTCCAAACAATCGATCCAAACCGTTCAGCATTCCATATATATTAAACTAGCTTGGATGCCAAATTTTACAATTTTTTTTAAATTGTATTACTATTTATTTAGATAGTTTTAAAATTGTTGTTTTCAGTGATTCAAAATGTTATCACTGTTTATTAAAATCAGTTATTTTAAAACTGACTTAATAAATAGTACAAAAAATAAAATAAAAAATATATAATTTGGTCTCCAAGCACATTTTAATATAGAAATCACAACTAACTGTTTGAAAATTAGAAAACCAATTGGTTACACTACAGTTTCGAAACAAACGTTTTGACATTAGCCAATATATGTGTGTGTGAGAGAAGTAAAAAAATTGTTGTTTTTTTAAGCTATTGATCTTATCTAACTCAGTATATTCTTGCAGGTTTTTTTTTTTATTAAACGAAAAAGTAAAATTTTTTTTTTTTTTTTGACTATATATCGCATATGCAAGGGTAGATTTATTTCAATATAGCTTTAAAAATTAAAAAAATAAAAAAAATATATTGATTTTTTTATTTTTTAATATATATTCAGTTAAAATGGTCGATATCACTTTCTTATATTAATTATTTTATACAAATAATCTCGAAAAATTAATCAAAATGTATAAATTTGTTCTTAATTTTATTATTTAATTTAATTTTGTGAGGTAATTCCATACCCCCACATCCCTGTTTCTCGCTTTACCTTATCATATATATAGCTTTCTGGTTTTGTCTTGTTGTATACAATAAAAAAACATTCTACACTTTACATATGCATGATGTATGTACTATCTTATCATTGAAGCAACTCATTTGACAGTGATATATGCATGGATTATAATTAATTCGATATTATCTCTAAAAAAAGTACTAGAATAACCGAATTATTTCATTATATATATATATATATATATTATTACTGCTTTTTCAATTTTCAATGTTTTAGTCTGTCCCAATATATATAATGTCATCGATTGCTGTACAAGATGACAGCGAGATGTATAAATTTCTCTGCATTCAGGCAAGAAGGTGTTGGACAAAATTAAGCTCATTGCTGGGATTCCCGATGTTAAACGGTGGGGATACGGTTCAAGCGATGATGGAAAATTCATGGTATAACTGCAAGAGATGGATATCCAGAAAACAATGGAGTTCCTTCTTCTTTGCAATTTGCTGGTATCTGTGGAGGAGCCGTAACAGGGTGATTTTTGAAGGCACTGGTATAGATCCGAATTGGATTGCATGGCATGCCAGTAGAGAAGCTTTGCTCTGGATGAAGTACTGTTGATTATTGGAGACTTTATTGGTTGTTTTCTGGATATTATTGTGTTGTTATTTTGTTGGTAGTTTAGTTTGAAAACCTGTTATATCAATAACCTGCTGTAATTCTCTGATAGCCACTATCAGATTTTTCAAAAAAAAAGAGATGTATAAATTTCTCTGTTCATAAAAAAAAAATGGAAGTAATTTCTCTGTGGTGCTAATAATTTTTGGTGAAGAAAATACGGCTTATATATTTTGTTCTATGTGTACTTCAACAGTGCTCAGACACTAAACTATGAGTTATTTTTATAAACCATAATTAAAAAAAAAAGTTCGGATTTCAGCATGATTAGCCGAGTTTTTATAAAAACCATAAGAAACGGTTTACCAAACCGTTTCCTATATCCTCCAAAACGGATTGCCAAACCGTTTTTAACTTTTTTTCAGTTTTAACTTCAAAACGAACTGCCAAACCGTTTTGCTACAATATATATATATATATATATATATATATATATATATATATATATATATATATATATATATATATATATATATATATATATATATATATATATATATATATATATATTTTTAGAGTTTGTTTATAAAATAAATCAGATATTTTGTTTGATTTTGTATATTAACAATAAGATTAATTGAACAATTTGAATTTTTTTTTTGTGTATGTTGACCATTTTATCATTTTATGAAATCAATGGATTGATTTTCTATATAAAAAAAATCAATAAATATTTCCGTGAAGAAAATTAAAAGAAAATGTAAAAGTGAATTACAATAACAATACTAAAAAATTGTATCTCTGGATATTTTTTTCTAGAAAATAATGATTAAATTTGTTTGTTTTTAAAATATAAAAAAGTAAATTTTAAAAAAATAATACGTACATTTGAAAACCAATTCATTGATTTTTATATATTTATTGATTTGATCAAAATGATAAAATGGTCAAAATACACAAAAAATATATATATTCAAATTGTTCCATTAATCTTATTGTTAATATACAAAATCAAACAAAATATATGATTTCATAATTTGAATATATATATATATATTTTTTTTTTTGTGTATTTTGACCATTTTATCATTTTATCAAATCAATAGATATATAAAAATCAATGAATTGGTTTTCAAATGTACGTATTATTTTTTTAAAATTTACTTTTTTATATTTTAAAAACAAACAAATTTAATCATTATTTTCTAGAAAAAAGTATCCAGATATACAATTTTTTAGTATTGTTATTGTAATTCACTTTTACATTTTCTTTTAATTTTCTTCACATAAATATTTATTGATTTTTTTATATAGAAAATCAATCCATTGATTTCATAAAATGATAAAATGATAAAATGGTCAAAATACACAAAAAAAAATATATTCAAATTGTTCCATTAATCTTATTGTTAATATACAAAATCAAACAAAATATCTGATTTATTTTATAAACAAACTCTAAAAAAAAAATACTGTAGCAAAACGGTTTGGCAATCCGTTTTGGAGGATATAGGAAACGGTTTGGCAAACCGTTTCTTATGGTTTTTGTAAAAACTCGGCTAATTATGCTGAAATCTGAACTTTTTTTTTTAATTATGGTTTATAAAAATAACTCCTAAACTATTGCTAATAATTGCAATATTGACACAAGTTTGTCATATTTGCAGTCACATTGAAAGATAAAGATGAAGATTCAATTTCAATTTCCCCACTTTAGAAAATATGTACTTACGTTTCTAATAAATGAGCATATTATGTTATATTAATGACTAAATATATACTTTAAATTGAATATCATAATTACATATCGAGTTTGAACTGACCCCAAAGTTTACTGACGAAATACTCCAAATTGATCACATAAAGTACATAAAATTTAGACTGATTTCGAATTAAACACGAAACGAATGTTTGGATGGATGATACAAGGAATAAAGCAAGAATATAACTAATTTTAAATTTAAAAATAATAACTAATTTAATATTTTATTAAATTAGTAGAATAGTGAGAAAATACATGAAAAACAAATAAAAAAATAATCAATATTTATTAATCCAAACACATTTAAATAAAAAATAGTAGCTTAAAATAATACTAATCTGCATTTGGAATTGATTCGAACAAGCTACTAAATCACGAGCTTTTCTAACTGCAGCCTTGTAATTTGACTAGATCCAAAGCATCGGATATTGCATAATATATGTAATATACATTTGAAGCTAAACGACACGACAATGCATGACTACAATATAGCTAGAGCGTCTTGTCGGTAACACCAGGCCATTATAATATAGTAAAAACCAAATCAGAGTGCCATCATCATGGATGCAAATGGTATTATGGTACTATAGAAAAAGGCCGTTGGGTAACCCAAATAAAACAAAAATAAAGCTGTACTGTCTATTGTAGTAAAAAAATCCTACCAAACAAAAAGACCCAAAAGTTTGGTTGGATTCCTGATTTCTCATTCGTGGGTTTGAAATTCAGGCATCACAGTAGCTTCCATTTCGCGCCTTTTCTGATCTTTACAGTGCACAACGACGTATTATGGTCCCTGTTGACTCAATTCATTTTATTTATTTCTTTCATATTTATTTAGTTACGATTTGAGAAAGAATTTCACCCGTACAATGGAACATTAGTTATATATATAGTACGCTCAAGAATTTCGTTAATTCGGTACCCTCTCTCTGTAATATAAGTGGGATATTCATATTTAATCATTGTCTTTTATTTGAATCAGATTTCAATGCAGAGTTAGATTTTCATATTACAAAAATCAAATACAAATTGAGAGTCAATCATATAATATTTTGCTCTAAATTATATTATAAAATCATACATAAAAAAAATAAAAAAAATTTGAGAGTGAATTGACTCTCATTTCTTCTACTTAAGTCTACTATGTTTGATTTAGATCTGACAGTTCATGAGCCACATATAGGACAACTATTTTGGGATAAATATGTTTTACAGATTTTTACTTGAAAATTAGACGAAAGGTTTATGACCATTAGAAATTAAAATTGTTGAAATGTATCACATATATGTTCTCATGAATTCAATAAAATGAAAGGTTTGTGTATAGTTCTTAGAGTCGCTAGTATGAACTTAAATATCCCTCTCCTTTCTCCCAAATTTGGGGCACTGATTAACCATGGTTCAAGTATGGAGCTAGTTTTCTTCAAATTCGTTCCTAACAAAAACATTTTTCTTTTGGAGAAAGTGACATCCTTCTGGAACATACCTCTTTTTCCGTAGTACTAATTATGCTTTGGCATTTAATTACCAAACTATCTTACTTTATTACAGCTAAATAATGTGGATGGAGATCAGAGGTTTTGTTCTCTAGATATTTTTTATTTTGCCTTTATGGCCAAGGTTGGTAGTACCATATAATCTTCTATTCAAGTCCGTTCTAGATGCTTACCATTTCTTTCTTTTCTTTTTGAGTTTTCCATGCCGCTTCATGTATTTATGGTTCTTTGGTGAGGACTTTAGACTGAAGATATATATCCAGAAAACAAATTGATCTACATTGTAGGTATACAATTATGTAAACCGCTTTTATTTTCATGAAAATATATAGTTGTTTCTGCATGGGATTTAATATCCGGCGTATGGACGCAGTCTTCTTACCATTTGGTTAATTATCGTGTTTATTTGTAATGAATTTGATCAGAAATTTAGAAAAAATATATTATTAAATATTCAATTTAGAAATTTGACTTATTTTGAAATCAAATACTATGTAAGAAAAATGTGGACTTTAAAACCTTCAAAATATGAAAAGCTCTAGAATGCTTAATAAATATTGTAACTTACAGTTTTGTAAAATACTTAATAAATAGTAAAAAAATTAAATAAATATAAAATTTTATCTCCAAACACATTTTAATATATATATTATGTTGAACAGTTTGGTTGACTGTTTAGACTTTGAAAATTACAAAATCGAATTTTTGTAAGATGTTGTAACTTATAAATATTGTAACTTACACCATTTTTTGTGACACAAAATTACACCATCCATTTTTAAACTTTTTAAAGTTTAAACAGTTGATCCGAACCGTTCAACATGACCTCCATATTAAAATGTGCTTAGAGACCAAATTTTACATTTTTTTTTTATTTTTTTACTATTTATTAAGTATTTTACAATATCGTTGTTTCCACACCATTGAATTTTTTTATACCCATCTTAATAAATAGTAAAAAAATTCAAAAAAAAAAATATAAAATTTGATCTGCAAGCATAATTTAATATATCCAACATGTTGAACGGTTTGGATCGACTGTTTGAACTTTAAAAATATAGGATGTAATTCGGTGCCACCAAAAAATTATGTAAATGGATCCTCCTCCTCCTCTCTCTCTCTCTCTATGTATATATATACATGGAGAGAGAGAGAGCAAAATTGGGGTGTGATGTGCTCACCAAGAGAGGTTAGTGAGCACACCTCCAAAAAGCTATTGAATTGACTTCGAACTACGAATCTAAACCATTGAAATTCATGTACTTCGTGAGTGATGCATGTACATGCAAAATTTTTGAAGTTTCAAATTCATTTAGCACATGATCAAGCGGTCAAAACAATGAATATTTTATAAGTTAATTTTTAAATTGTTTTATGTATTCATTTAATCACCAAACTATTTCTCGCATGAATTGTGATGACATCAATTTAGATCCAGTAAAGTAACCCAACTTTTGAGTTTTAAATCGGGACCATCCGATTCGAATTTGAGATAATCCATCCATATCTGGAGCGCACACATTCCGAGAACAAATTCGAATTCAGAATAACATATTTGAATCAGACGATCTCGATCAAAATTAAACCCAAAAATTGAGTTACTTTAGGAGATCCGGACCCTGCTGACATAGTTGTAGTCAAAATTTGAATAAGGTGTATACAAAATATTTCAGTCTGTTCCGCTCTGCTTGTCTCTGCTCGGACGAGCTACTTTGTCATTGACCCTTCCTTCACAAATCATCCTCCTTAGCTTGAATTGCTTTCAGACTGTGAATATAGTTAAAGAGAGAACAAGTAGTGATTAAGATTTAAATATATGATTCACAACTCTAAGCTTGAGCTTAAGGATATAAAAAAGTCACGCAGTAACTAGATATATACATCACGGCACCGTACGTGTGCCGGTTACGTGCCGTAATTATTCATGTCATATGACTATATTTTTAAAAATTAGTATGTCATGTCACACGAAAGATCTGACAACAGCACGATATAACACGTGGTCATACGAGTCACGCGTGATTAGGACCATTATATTGAATAGTGACAAACATACTCACATGCCAGAACTTAAATTATGAAAAATATAATAGTTAAATGTGAACAAACAAGACAAACATGACTCACATGCCAAGACTATTTACTTGACATGATCATCTTTTCAAACTTGAACACGAAACAACACGTAAAATATGACTTGATCATGGTACAACATGTGACCCGAATCATGACGTGACTAATCATGACACATCACATTTTTAAATTGGTAAAAAAATAGAAATGAAATTAAAATGTAGAATTCAAATTTTACATAGTAGGGCGGAATTTATTTTCAGAATGGAACAACAATCCAATTACATATATATTTAAAGAAAAAAATATTAAAATTCAGAATATGTCATGTATATATGTCCAACCTATTAAGTTATCCGATATTGTGCATAGGTTATTATAGGCCGATCCGATAAGCTATTATTTGATTGGTTGGGCTTCAAGCGTAGAAGCTCATTAATTTAATATGGGCCGATATGATTCTGCTTATGGTCTATTTTATAAGGCCCATAATTATGTTTATAATATTAACCAAGCCCATGTCGTTAGACCCAACACAAGAGGGTAGCAGGCTAGCAGCTGGGTTAAAATCAAATTTGAAGTGATTGAAAGGGTATGCGTGAAAAAGAAAGAAAACGACAACCTGAATAGGACCCAGAAATATAAAGGGTTCCTATTACAAGGCAGACTGTAGAAATAAAACTCAAAAGGAAAATAAGTATACCATGCGTAGCAAACTGCGGCGGACCCATGTGCATCTGGCGCAGGAGTGGATTTTGCGTTTTAGTGAAACTAGAGATATTTCGATTGACTATATCTTTTTTTTATCAGTTTTGTCACATTACGTTCATGAGGTGACCATTTGCGTACTGCGTGATGTGATCATTCACGTAACGTGACTTTCTTTCATCATATTAATCACGTTACTTCACAACACACAAATTAACTCAGTCGTGTCACCTCACATCACGTCATATCTTGTGACACGTCACATGACTAATTTTTTTTTAAATATTATTTCATAATTATAATTAGTAGCGAGGCCACAGAGGTGTAGGGATAGGCACTTGTCTATCTCTGAATTTTTTTTGTATAGGACCGGACTTATTTGAAGCCTTGACTACCTTCGTGATATGAGCTTGCCTACTCAAAACTCAAATTAAAGCCCATGTGAATAATTTTTTTTTTTGTCTATTTCAGAATCAACTACGACGATTTATCCAGACTTCTCGTGGTATTGGTGTCTGAACTCTGCCCCGATAATGAGCTTTGCATTGCCGTGGAGCTCTCCTCACTCATGGACATATCTATAAATTGGACCCGCCATGTTGAAGGAAGATTGGGAATGGCACCACCTGCGAGCATGTGGTTCACGGCCTCCATATTGGGCCGGATACTCGGCTCTTCTTGCACGCAAAGTAATGCTATATGAACACATTTGGTGACCTCTTCAAGATGCAAATCCTCTAGCATTGGATCTTTTAGTTCATCTATTGTGTTGTTTTTCAAATGTTTCCATGCCTACATGAAAGAATTAAAAAACTTCTTGAATTATGTATTTGCTTATTTATATATAAACTCTTAATTGCTTAATTTATTACTCTGTGGAATCTTGGTCCAAAAATAGTTCTAACATTGCATGAAATGAAATTGTTTAACTTTCTTATGATCACTTACATAGCTAATGAGGTTCGAAGCACGGCCTGAGCTTGCAAAGGAACCATTTCTCTGACCCGTAACAGTTTCCAAGAAGTAAAACACCGAAACTGTAAACATCTGATTTTGCAGAGAAATTTCCATGCAGAACATACTCTGGTGCCATGTATCCACTGCATAAATTAAATATTATCAAGATTCAAGAAACATTAAGAGGATTATAGAAAAAAAAATAGCAATAATGGGCTTACAATGTTCCAGCAATAACTGAGGTGTCTATATGAGATTGATCTTCCGCAAAGAACCTTGCAAGACCGAAATCAGAAATTTTGGGGCTCATGTCTTTGTCAAGCAATATATTACTTGCTTTAAGATCTCTGTGTATGATTTTTAGTCGAGATTCCTCGTGGAGATAATGTAGCCCACGACCAATCCCTTCAATTATTTTGTAGCGCATCTTCCAGCCAAGTTCTAACCGTTTCGGTTGATCCTTTGCTGCATTAATTTCACCATCAGTTAATGGATAGCTTTGGATTAAATCAAAATCAATCGATTAACATTGTGATGGGTTACAGTTGATTCAGTTAAAAATACCAAAGAGAATTTTGTCGAGGCTTCCATTTGGAAGGAACTCGTAGCAAAGAATATTTTCCTTCTTTTGTATGCAACACCCCAGCAATTGAACAAGATTCTTGTGCTTAAGCTTGGCAAGGAATTCGACCTCATTTTTCAGCTCTCTCAACCCTTGTAATGAACTTCCAGATAGTCTTTTCACTGCCACTAGTTGACCATTTGGAAGAGTTCCCTGCAATTTTTCATATTTAGATATAAATTAATGATCCTATTTACTTCGAACTTTTCTGGATATATAGTGGATCGATGCTCAAAATTTCTCTACGGTTGATCCAACTCTAATAGGAAATTTTTAAGAACAATGATTTAGCTCCCCGTTTTTGAGCCGAGATAAGACAATCCTTAGCAGTACTCCTCATCCCTTAGTTTGAAACGACATCATTTGGAGGGTCACTGTAGAGAAGTTTTGAGGATCCACAGTAGAAATTATCATTAGCACGCATTTAATTAGTAAATAAATTTTCTGTCATTCACATTTATTTTACCTTATAGACAGGTCCGAAACCGCCTTGTCCAAGCTTATTCTTATCAGAAAAGTTATTTGTAGCATTTCTCAAGGTATCCAAGTCGAAAACTTGGTATTCTGCACTTGGGTTTAGAATGAGCTCAAGATTTGTGTCGATATTTTCTCGTAGATAACTACTGGACATAGAATCATCATCTGGTCACAATGAAACATATGATGTACTGTTACCGTAATCGATCAATATGAACTTTCATAGGAACAAAATAAATGATATAATGGAAAAATGGAAACAGAAAAAGTCTATTTCTGTCGCAATCAAACCTTCCTGTAAGTCATATATTTATTGAGATAAAGTAAGATGTAATCTAGCAGCTAAGTTGCAAGTAAGACAGATAAATATCTTATGCTTAAATTCTTTGAAATTAAAGAATTCTCTTAAGAGTATTGATATATTAAGTCGTTGTCAAGGACCACTTAATTAATTAACAACAACAGGATAGGCAATAAAAATGGGACCCAAGTCAACCAACCACAATTATGTTCAAATTAATATCAAATGATAACTACCTGTTATATTTTGTCTTTTCTTTCTTCTCCTCCACAGTAAAATTAAAATTGCTGAAATAAGTACCAGTCCAGCAGTAAGTGAGACAGCAACTATGGTGATTGAAATTGAGCCTTGGTGATATCAAAAACGAAAAAAAAAAAAACAAAAAAAAAATTAGAAAAGTTGGAACAATTAAATTATACTTACATTTTGTGAAAGAAGTTGATTTTCATAGTATAATAATTAACAAAAAAATATAACGAACAAGGATTTGACTACCAGAAAGGATTAGGAAACATTTGTCAGTTCTTCATCGAAAGAAAAGAAAAACCAAGCTTGTACAGTGGATTATCCTGTATTATTAAATAAATGTGGTTTCTTACTTTTAGACTTAGGAACTGGAGATGGAACAGGTGGTGTCGATGGAGGTAAAGCAGATGGGAGAGGGGGAGAGGACGCTGTGTATGTGGTTATATCGAAGGAATATAACTCATATCTTATGTAGCAATTCGGGCCCATGATGCGTGCACCCAACTGGTCTGAACAATTTGGTTTTGATGCATTTGCAGATGCTATGTAACTCTGCACGCACTTAGTGCACTCGTCAGCTGCCAGGTCTCTTGTGCACTGCACAAGCCCTTGCACAGTTTGGTTTTCCAAGTAATTTGTCTTATTACTTGCATACTTTTGATCCAAGTTGGATGCATCAGTCGTTAAGCTAGATATCAGTGATTGAACAGATGAACTATTCAGGAAGTCTGGGCCAGTGAGGTTTGCATCGGGTCGCTGTAAGCACCACGGCACAAAACTTTGTGTAATAGAGAGGAAGTTTTGATTTGAGTAGTGAAGGAAACATGCATCGTAGTGAGTGGCAGCAGTCATGCTGTACTGGCATATTGTTAAGTTTGCCACTTCATTTGCTGCAGTTTTGAGGCAATCCAGGCAGTCAGTCTGACTGGCATCGGCATAGCACATGATTAAGCCGTTTATTTGGTCGGGGGTACCTACACCGACTGTGTTACTGTAGAAGTTGCCGGACTTTGATGCATTTGAAGCTAGGGAAGCGACGAGCTGCTTAAGGTTGGATTCGTAAGTGCTTCCGTTTGTGTAGTATCCCCAATCAGCCTGACAGTACCAAAAATTTGGTCTTGCAAGTGCAACAGTAACACAAACTATGATGCTAATTATGAAAATTAGAGGATGCGCTTCAGAGGAATGCACCATCGGCTTGTAAAATTGAAGTAACAGAAAATAGATTGCTGGAGAAACATAGATATTTGAAAGTTATAATTGTGAATCCAATCCACCTTTCACATACATCCTGTCCGTCTTGCATACAGTGTTATGTATACTTTTCAAAAACTTTGAAATTACATATTCCCCCCTCTAAATTTCATAAAATTTATCATATTTGCACTTCTAAATTTGAAAATCTTACAAATTTACTTCATTTATTGTCTTTTTTTTTTTATCAAAACTCATTTTAAATTTATAAAGTACCATTTAATTTTACCCATTATTAAAAAAAAATATGTAGCATATTTTAAAAATATATTCTACCTTCTTATTGGCCAATTGTGAGGAAAAATGATTCATTTTTTTACTGCATGAGTTGCATCACACAAGCATATGCTTAAATGTCAATATACAAGTAGATAAATGAACCATTTTCTCTCGAAAAAGCGACAAATTAGACCGAACATTTTTTCTTACAGGTACTAAATATTTTTATTGTTTATTATAACATTAGTTTTAATAGAAAAGGCAATAAATTAATAAAATTTAAAGTGGTCAATATAATATTATGAATTTTATTGGGGAAATAGTAATTTCAATTTTTTAAAGTGTATAAATGAAATTCCCCATATTTTCATTGTCTGGATCGATGGTACCATAGTAAATTACTTTAGATCATAAAAGAAATTTTGACTACAAACATGGTGATTTGTCGAGTCCATATTGACGGCGGATATTGAATTGTTGACCGAAAAAAAAAATACGACGCCGTCAACGCGTAGTTGGTGTCAAATATTCCATATATAAACAAGGGGTGCGTATCCTCTGAGATATCTCAATTTTTGCGTGACCAACGTGTCCGGTGCTATTCGGGGAAACGTAGGAGGTCAGTATTATTTGAGCTTTGAGATTCGTGCAGAACATATTTGAACGATTATGATATTCCAAAAAGTCACGCAAATTTTGAGATATCTCAGAGGATACGCACACATGACGATGTATCTAGTAGTTGTAAGAAACGACTAGTTGAATTAAAAAATTCACTAATCGTTTGAAAGATTCAATTTCAAATAACACCTTGCCAATATTATATGAATATATTATTGTGTTAATTATTAGAATAATACGTATAGAAGAATGGCAGAACTTTTGAATGATGTGATCAGAGTAATGACAATATCACTCGCTGCCACATATTGAATTTATAAATTTTCTAGTGTTAGGTTAAAAATAAAATCCTATTAATAAATTATCAAAGGAAAATTACTTAACAGTTTTTGGTTGTGTTAGTTCTAGTTTATTTTTTTTTAAAAAGGAAAAATAAATTCAATTACACATCAACTATATAAGGGTATTTTTTTTTTGGAATATAACAAGAAATTGATATAAATGTTATGATCCACTAAATAACAAATTGTATATCTCATGAGATTTTGTTTTTAATGAAAATGAAACTAATCATTTTCAAAGTTAAGATAATATAGTGTTACCAATCAACCATAACTAAGACTTTGACCGTCTTAAGCGAAGTTCAAAATATAAATGATAAAAATAAGTGAGCAAGTAGAGGAAATTGAAGAAAATCTAACATTAATAATGATGTTAGGGTTTGAAAGAAGAGATCCAAAATAAGAGAAAAATTTTATGAGTTGGAGTAGGACTAAGGTGCTCTTAGGAGTGTCAAGCTCCTTTGTATTCTTAATTCTAAAATTTTTCGGATTAACTTCGAACGACGAATTCAAATCATTAAAATCCTTCTACCTTACGAGTGATGCGTCTACATATGAAAAATTTAAAGTTTCGAATTAATTTAGTATAAAGTCAAGTGTTTTAAGATAAGAATAATGAAGTTTCGAATTAATTTAAAGCAATAGAAAAATCAAGTGTTTTAGATCTGTGCAATAGAAAAATATAAAGTTTCGAATTAATTTAGTATAAAGTTTCTTGTGACTCATGACTTGGTATACTAAATTAATTCGATGGACTCTAGAATAGCTACTATTTAGAATAATAGATCTATTGCTTCTTGTGACTCATGACTTGGTTCGATGGACTCTATAACTGTCGATCTGTTTTAAGATCTATGTGCACGGATATTAAAGCAATCTCGCACGGATATTAAAGCGATGCACATAGATCTTAAAGCGGATCGGACTGTTATGGAACTCATCAAACTCAATTTAAGTTCGATGGATATCGGATTCAAATTGCTATCTTGTGCTATATGTTTCTTTTAGAAAAACAAAAAGTAGATTAAAGTATTCGGATCCAAATTTCAATCCATATACTCATTAGTTTCAAATCGGATCGGTTTCGGATCCGGATTCGGATACCTATCTACCCGTAGATATTTCGGATTCAGTTTTTCAGTTCCGGATAGATAGATACTCATAACTTGTTTGTGGATTATCGGATCCAGTTCGAATCTAGGGCGGGTTCGGATCCGAAGCGGGTACATATCACAACTCACAGATATTTTGAGAAACCCTTTATGTTTAAATATAATTATAATTTATTAAACAACTCACATAATATATCATTATAATATAAATTAAAATATGCTCTAAAATATTGAAGGTGAGATAATGTTAGAAGGTAAAATATTAGAGATGGTGATTTCATTCTATGGTTTCAAAAATTCATGAATAGAATATTAATACTAATTTGTTTCAATCAATGACGAGAACAATAAATTTCAATAATCGGCGTGAAAAAAACAATAAATTTCATTCAAGAAATTAAAAAATAATACAAATTATTATCTTTTCATACTTATTAATATTAATATATGTTTTATATTAAATAATTATAAAGAAATGATATCATCATTTTATTGGGTATTTATACGGGTGTCGGGTATCGGGTAGGGTTCGGTTATGAATCAGATATTTAAATCAAACCCATATTCTATCCATTACAGTATCAGTTCTGGTTTGAATCTGAGTTGGATATTAAATTATTAGTTTTGTAACCGTACCCATCATTTAACCGGTTCGGATCCAAATAATCGGATAAAAACAACACCTCTATATGCACTGTGAGATATGTACCATATTCAACAAGATATGTATAGGTACAGATCTTTTCGAGCTTATCCGATGAATTTGTTAATATTTTACACTAACTAATTTTACTTTTTATCGTTTTTAAAACCAGAAATAATAATAACAATACACTTTATACATGTAAAATATTGCAAAAAAATGGCGTTAGGACATGTTCAATTTCTCAGAGAATACATGACAATTTAATTTTTTTGAAAAAATATTTTCTGCCGTTGGAAAATTTCTTTTGTCACGTAATCGGTTTGGTTTGGGAATAACAAATTCGGAACGAACTTTCTCCCATGATCTTTTTCCTTGCTCTTTTATTTCTCGTAAAGTGTACTACGAAAATGTACATCTATCACTATCAAAATACTAATTCATCAAGGTACGTTCCCTAATTAATTAGTCCTTAAAATCCACAGAATCTTGATTAGTGGTCAGATTTCGTAAGAGAACAGCTTTATCAGATTTTTTTAAAGCGTTTAATTTCTTGGACTCTACTTTGTGGAAATAAATCTGATGTTATTCCCAGGGGATAATAAAACATGTTATTCTGATCCCAACTGTTAGTTATTTTATTGAGATTGGTGTATGAAATACTTTATAATTTTTATCAAGTAAAATAATTTATTGGTGCGACTAGCGGATTGTAAATTTTCGTGATTAAACCGTTCAGACTGTGAGTCATTCAGAATTTGTCAATCTTTTTTTAGAATATATAACTTCATAATTATAGAAATTTCTAATTTAATGTGATTTCACCACCAGTAACAAGTCTTCATTATATCTTAAATAGTTCATATTTATTGACATTTATTAGAATTAAAAGTTAAAAAGTTATCTGTTTCATCCATACATAATAAACACGCCGCACAATTTTATTGAATGGCAGTTTAAGATCATCCAGTTTTAAATTATTATGGATAATAATTTTATTCATCCAGAACAAAACGCTGTCATATATATTTTAAAAATAAATTATATACGAATAAAAAAGAATTGTGTTTGAAACGAGAAATAAGCCATTTTCATAGCAAATTTAGATAATTATTAACATGCCGCATACAAACCAAGAAAAATCTGATAATGCAAAATAATTACTAAAATATCAATTGATAAAAGCAAAGAAAGGTGCTACTCTAAAATATGATTAAACCTAGAAAACGCGGCGGCTACCAAATAGAAAAAAAAAGAAAAACAAAATTGCGAAGTAAGATTCTTATTTTACTTCACACTTATATTTCTGTTTTTAAAATTTAAATAGCCAATTCGGACAGCTCAATATGATCTCTATATTGAAATGTTCTTGAAGATTAAATTTAACATTTTTTGTATTTTTTTTACTATTTTCCAGATAGGTAGAAAATCGATGTTTTTGGATGAATTATGAACTATAAAAAAATAATGATTTAAAAATTTCAAAATAAAAAGTAAAAAATTTCAAAAAATATAAAATTTAGTCTCCTAGCACATGGCCTTCAACTTTGATGCATAATTTTCCTTAAAAAAAAAAAATCCATGCATCATGTATTAGATAACGGGGGGACCGGGGGAGGGACACTTATAACAATTAATTAATCCATATTGTGTATGGGTTATTATAGGCCGGATCTGATAAGCTATTATTTGATTGGTTGGGCTTTAGACTTAGAGCTCATTAATTTAATAAGGGCCTAGATGATTCTGCTTATGGCCTATTTTACAAGTCCCATAATTATGTCTGTAATATTAAGTATTAACCAAGCTCAAGTCGTTAGACCTAGTGTATTAAAACGGACCGGACCGGGACGGACCGGGTTCAACCCGCCCGGGTTCACGGGTTGGCCGGGCACGGGTTCGGGAGGTTCACGGGTAGGCGGGTAGGCGGGTAGACGGGTCGAAATTTTGAAACTCTACCCTTACCCGCCCGTGGACCCTTACCCCCACGGGTTCGCGGACCGAGCGGACCGGGTTCACGGGTTGGTACGGACCGGGTTCACGGGTTGGTCCAGACCGGTTTTTTTTTTTTTTTTTTTTTCTGTTTTTTTTTTGTTTTTTTTTTTTCTGTTTTTTTTTTCCTTTTTTTTTTTTTCTGTTTTTTGAAAGAAAATATTTGATAACAAAGAAAAATATGTGAAATATTTGGTAACGGTTTTTTTCTTTTTTTTAAACCGAATTATTTGGAATTATTTGAAATATTTAAAAACAATTTAGATTTTTTTTTTAAATATGAAATATTTGATCTTTAAAACCGAATTATTTTAAAACAATAGATTTATAAACAAAAGCTACCCTCCTCCTTATTTCGGGCTTGGGACCGGCTATGTAAAATAACATAGGCGGAGTTCTAACTTTTTTTTTGTTAGTAATTCGTCTTTAAAATGAATAATTTAAGAAACAGTTGAAATGTTTAGAAATTTAGAATTGAAAAAATAATCAAAAATATTAAAAAAGATTAGAAATTTATACCGACACTACCTATCTAGAAGTTGTCGTTCATATACCACGTTTCGGTCTCTTCCGCACCGTCTGAATCTGAATTAGGCTGGGTCGGCTACTCGGCACCGCTTTCTTCGGTTCATTTGCAGATGTTGTTCTTTGGAGGATCTCCATGTTGCGTGCGGTTTTCGGCATCGATCCAATCTTTCATACACACAAGTCTCTCAAAGACATTGGGACCCAACTTGCTGCGCTTATCAGAGAGGATTCTGTTTGCAGAACTGAAGCAACATTCCGAAGGGACGGTTGAAACAGGCACGGCAAATACGTCGTGAGCCATCATCGCCAACGTTGGATAATGGCTTGCATTCCTCCTCCACCACGCTATGATGTCAACATTTTCTTCTTCGTGATGTATCAGATCATATCTCATTAACTCGTTACCGATAGAAGATGTGTGAGGGGCTTGATCGAACTAGAAATCTGCTAATAATCGACCACTACTAGTGCTCCTTGAAATATTAAAAAATAAATAAATTAGTGGACAAATAATGTAGATATTATAAATCATAAAAATAAAAACACATATATTTAAGTTCATACCTAGTGGCGACACGGGACGAAGACGGTTGGTTTCGGTCGTCATTCATTCTTGAGTAGTATAGGGCAAACATCTCTTCGAATTTACTATTTACGTGTGTTTCCACACCACCTGTGTCCAAATGTAGATTTCTAACAAATAAAAAAGGCATGTCGACATGCACATAAGAAAGGGTCACAAGCCACACGACCAGGCTGACCCGAGAATGGTCCAAACCCGAATTTAAAAATAACAGTGAAATAACAAATTAAAAAACAAATCTAAATACTTCACCAATTCAAAAATTAAATATATCATATTTTTTTAACATATTAAAAATAAATCCGAATTTAAAAATAAATTTCTACATATTAAAAAACAAATCTAAATACTTCATATTTTCAAAATCTAAATAAATCTAACATATTTAACAATTTCTACAAATTACTACAAATCCAACATAATCTAAAAGTAATTAAATCTAAATAAAACAAACTAATCTAATTACTTATCAATTTCTATAAATTACTACAAAATAAATCTAATTATCTACAAATTACTACAAAATAACTCTAATTATTTAACAATTTCTACAACTACAAAATAAATCTAATTATCTACAAATTACTACAAAATAACTCTAATTATTTAACAATTTCTACAACTACAAAATAAATCTAATTATCTACAAATTAAAAATAACTCTAATTATTTAACAATTTCGACAACTACAAAATAAATGTAACTATCTACAAATTACTACAAAATAAATCTAATTATTTAACAATTACTACAAATTACTACAAAATGAATCTAAATATCTACAAATTACTACAAAATAAATCTAATTATTTAACAATTACTACAAATTACATTAAAATAAATGTACCTTCAAATCTTGTAGAACGAATTTGTAGAACGAATCTTGCGAGATTTTGAACAACCTTCGTAATTCCGTTTGCGGATTTGTAGAACAAATTAAATTTACAACTATTTTTTTGAACAATAAATTTAAATTTTGAGAATAATAAAAATATTGAGAGAATGAGTGAATGAAAAAATTATGAGAATATGAGATATTGAGATGTGAAAAAATATGAGAGATTAGGGTATATTTAAGGAGATTTTGTTTGGGGGAATGAATTTTGAAAATTTTAAACCGTTGCCTCTGTGATTTCAAATTGAAATTGTGAACTAAATCCTAACCGTTCAAATTTTTTCATTCACAAATCTTAATGAAATTATTTTTACAAGTGCGAATCTCGATAAAAATCAATGGCTTAGATTAATTGGAATCAATTGATTTGATTTTGATTTGATGGGGATTAAAGGGGTAGGGGCCGGCGGGTATCACGGGTTGGCGGGTACGGGTAGGCGGGCACGGGTAGGCGGGTAGGTGGGCACGGGTACGGGTAGGCGGGTAGGCGGGCGTGCGGGACCGGGCGGGCCCGGGTTGGCGGGCGGCGACGGGCGGGCGGACGGACCGGGCGAGGTAGGCGGGTTCACGGGTGACGGGTTCGGCGGGTTTCGGTTTCAAAAACTGGACCCTTACCCAGATTTTGACCCGGTCCGGCCAACCCCCGAACCCCTCCAACCCGTGCACGGACCGGACCGGACCGGTACACGAGTCACGGGCGGGCCGGACCGGGTCACGGGTCAGGGTTTTTTTTTAAAACACTAGTTAGACCCAACACGAGGACAGCAGCTGGGTGAAAATCAAATTTGAAGTGATTGAAAGGGTATGCGTGAAAAGAAAGAAAAGGACAACCGATATTTATGGTGTTTCATTTCGTGAATCCATCTTCTAGAATGAACTGTCCTGAATATGACTGTCAGATGCACGACCTGACAATCAAGTTTCAATTCGCAATTGAGCAGGATTTTCCAGTTGCTTGAACGAATTTGACGAACTGAGTAGAACTCAGTAACAATAGCCAGAGAAGAGAAAGGTAAAGGAACAAAATTGATATTATTTTTCACAATCCAATCGGTTACAACCATCAGCCTTATATAGGCAATGCAAATAAAAAAAGAATTACAATTTTACACTCAACGGATTCGTCAATTGAACCGCGAGCTGCCAACTCAGCTGCCAACGTGGCATGTGCTACTTATTCAAAATAACTAACAAACTACCCTCTCTTACGGTCACCTTTTATTAAAACGCATGGCCCACTAATCAGCGATAGCTATTTTAAATGAGCCTGCCCCCCTCTCTGACCGCGTTGCCCTTCTGTCCCGCTTCCCCTTCATCTCCTTTGGTCGGGTCAAAATCGGACCCAATAATTCCCAATTCCAACCCGGTATCTGACAATCCCCCCTCCTTAAGCTTTTTCTCGACCTCGAGAATGAAGTCTGGAAATCGCTTTACCAAGCTTGAATAGTCTTCCCAAGTGGCATCCTCTTTTTCCTGTCCCTCCCATTGGATTAATAACTGAGCTACAGCAGCATTTCGTCGTTTAACCATTCTTCTGGCAATGATGGTGAGAGAAAATTGCAATGCTTCTGACCTGGGTTCGATCAGAGGTAAAGTAGGAGCTACTACCTGATGCAATCCCACTTTAGCTTTCAAAAGTGACACATGAAACACAGGATGAATTGAGGACCCAAGAAGGAAGGTTAAGGTGATAAGCACAGGTACCAATCTTCTTCAATACCTCAAATGGTCCGAAATATTTCGAATTGAGTTTTTGGTTTCCCATTCCAGATACTGATATTTGCCGATATGGTTGTAATTTGAGATAAACTCGATCACCCACTGAAAATTTCCGCTCAATACGGTGTTTGTCAGCATAAAGTTTCATTATTTCCTGTGCCTTGATTAAATTCGCCTTTAATTGAGATAGAGTGGCTTGACGGTCTTGCATAAAAGCATTTACCGATTCAACCTGACTCCTAGGTACACTCCCCAAGCCCAATTGTGGTGGTGAATACCCGTACAGTGCCTCAAAGGGTGTCAATTGGGTTGATCGATGAAATGTTGTGTTATACCACCACTCGGCTAATGACAAATAGTTACCTCATTCTTTTTGCTTATCAAACACCATACTTCTAAGATACGCCTCTAAACATTGATTAACCCTCTCAGTTTGGCCATCGGTTTGCGGGTGATAAGCTGTGCTCATGTTCAGCTTGACATTCAATTTAGACATCAGCTCTTGCCAAAATCGACTTGTAAAGATAGGATCCCGATCGGTAATCAGTGTCTCAGGTAGACCATGTAGCTTATACACATGATCAATGAAAGATTTAGCAACATCACTAGCTCGATAAGGATGAGACAAGGGAATAAAATGGGAGTATTTAGTCAATCGGTCTACCACCACCATAATGACCTCTTTACCCTTGGACTTGGGCAGACCGGTAATAAAATCCATGCCTACACTATTCCAGGCCTCTTTAGGGATAGGGAGAGGTTGCAAAAGACCAAGAATGGCTATGTTCTCACCCTTATTCAGCTGACAATTGTTACAGCTTCTAATAAATTGGTGTATGTCTTCTTTCATACCAGGCCAGAAAAATAACTTATTTACCCTTTGATATGTAGCAATCATGCCAGAATGACCTCCCAAAGTAGAATCATGCATTTCCGTCATAATTCTCTCCCTCCAGTTGTTGTTACTCCCCACACAGATCCTACCTTTCCACCTAACTATCCCTTGATACAAGGTCAAGTGTTTATGTGTTGTCTGATCTGAACTGGTACGGTTATTGCCATCAGCTGGTACTGTAGCTGGAATGGTTGAGTGAGCATGCTCTTCAATGCTAGCCTGTTCCTGGTGTAGATTCTCACCATTTCCTCCACTGTTTGGAACCTGTTCCTTGAGCCTTTTGATCCATTCATCATTTTCATAACTATTGAGCACTTCTTCCACCCACTTAGGTTTCAACTCATTGATAGCCATCAATCCTGCATCAACATTAGAATCTTCTCCCTCCTGCCTTGAAAGAGCATCAGCTACTTTATTTTCACACCCTCTTTTGTATTCAATGACATAGTCCAACCCAAGTAACTTGCTCAAACCTTTATGTTGGGTTGAGGTATTGAGCTTTTGTTCAAGCAAGTACTTCAAACTGATATGGTCTGTCTTGATTACAATTCTACCTCTCATAAGGTAATGTTTCCACTTCACAACTGCTGACACCAAGGCTAGAAACTCATTTTCATAAGTTGATAGGTTTTGGTTCTTTGGTCCTAGCTTCTTGCTGAAAAAAGCCAAAGGGTGTTTATCTTGCATGATTACTGCCCCTATGCCTTCCTTGCATGCATCTGTCTCAATGACAAAAGGTTTGGAGAAATCAGGTAAGGTCAATACAGGTGCCTGAGTCATGGCCCTTTTCAACTGCTCAAATGCCTCCAAGGCTTCACAACTCCACACAAAGGCATCTTTCTTCAGCATGTCAGTAAGAGGTTTAGAAATAATTCCATATCCTCTCACAAATTTTCTATAGTACCCAGTGAGTCCCAGGAACCCTCTCAACTCCTTCACTGTTTTTGGCACAGGCCAATTCACCATGGCTTCAATCTTCTTTTGATCAATAGCTACCCCTCCTTTAGCTATTACAAACCCCAAGTATTCAATGCTTTCTACACCAAATTCACATTTACTCTTTTTCACAAACAATTTGTTTTCCTTGAGCACCTGAAATGCTTGTCTCAGGTGTTCAACATGTGATTCATGATTGTCACGTAAATCAAGATATCATCAAAGAAGACCAGGATGAACTTCCTGAGATAGGGTTTAAAAATCGCATTCATTAATGCTTGAAATATGGATGGAGCATTTGTGAGGCCAAAGGGCATGACATTAAACTCATATAACCCCTCATGAGTTTTGAATGCTGTTTTGTGCTTATCTCCTTCACACATTCGAATTTAGTGATAACCAGTCCTAAGATCCAGTTTGGAAAAAACAGTGCATGTTTGAGTTCATCTAGCAAATCATCAATCACTGGTATGAGAAATTTGTTTTTAACAGTGTTATCATTGAGTTTTCTGTAGTCTACACACATCCTCCATGTGTTGTCTTTCTTTTTCACCAGTAGTATGGGAGAGGAGTAAGGGCTAGTGGAAGGTGAAATAAAGGAGTTCTTTAACAACTCCTCTACTATCTTCTCAATCTCTACCCTCTGGAAAAAAGAGAACCTATAAGGTCTGAGATTAACTACCTAGTTTTCAATATTCCTAACTGGAGGTAACTCAGTAGGTTCTTGAAACAAAATCTGCATTTTCTGCTAAAACTGGTTGCAAAGAGGAATGTACTTGAATCTGTTCTTTACTGTTCTCCACTTCTAGGTTAAACAGTTGGGCTATGATGACTTGGTTCCCCTTTCTTGTTTCTTTCTGGATATCAATCTCTTGTTCACACAACCTCACTTCAGCCCTAATCTCCTCCATCTTAAAAAAGACTGTTTTGCCCCTGTATCTGATCTTCATGCTGCCTTCTAGATAGTCAGAAGTAATAGGGCCAAATCTGGACAACCAATTCACTCCTAGTACCACATCATAACCAGGAATATCAAGGACTATTAAATCAGCCTCAAACTTAGTATGCTGCATTAGAAATTGTAGCTTGGGACATATGACAATAGATGTCATTTTTGCCCCATTGGCTACCTTCACCCGCATAGGCTTAATGTTTCTGTTCTCCAGGTTCAAGGTTGACACAAGGGAGGGGCTTATAAATGAATGGGTACTACCACCATCAACTAGAATGAGAATTGGTGTTTTACCAATTTGCCCCTTAAACTTCAGCATACTTGCATTCTGACATTCACCATTAGTGCATAGAGAAATAATAGCATGTACCTCTTCTTCATTATTCTCTTCTTCACCCATATCACTCTCTTCCTGGTTCTCATTATTTGGGTCCTCTTCTTTTTCTCCTTCAACCCCCATAGTGTGTACAGACTTGTTACCACACTTATGACCAGTGTGATATTTGTCCCCACATTTGAAACAAAGCCCATTTAACCTCATCTCTTCCATGGTCATGGATTTGTTGAAATTGCCACTGTTTTTTGTGTTATCAGTACCTGCCTCATTTCTCTTTCTTACCCCCACATCATGGTTCTTATTTACCCTGGTATTCTGGTAATTCAAGTTAACCTGCTGGTAATTTGGGTTTTTGACTGTACCACTAAACTTCTTGCTCTCATTCAGTACTACATCTATCTTTCTAGCATACCTAATAGCAGCTTTAAGAGTTGAAGGCTCAAACAAATCAATAGTGTTTCTAATATTCTCTTTTAGCTCACTCAGGAAACAACCGACATAAAATTCATCACTAGCATCAATATGCCCTTTTCCAATCAATCTGGATTTTGCCCTCAAAAAACTTTTGGCATACTCATCAACTCTTCCTATTTGATGGATTCGTTTGAATTCATCAATCGGGTTCCCTTTTGTCTCAGCAAAGAAATCGAGTACCTCCTCTATGAATACCGGCCATGGAGGCAATTTCTTGGAGATTTTAACTACCTTATACCATGCCTTAGCATCACCGGTAAAACTCATTGTTGCCATTCTTGTTTTATGCATTTCAGGGATCTGATATAGTTCAAAATACTGTTCACACTCTTCAATCCAATCAACTGGATCCTCTCCATCAAACACAGGAAAGTCAAGTCGAGGTATAAAACACCTCTGATTTTGAGAATTTGATTCACCTTTACTCTTTTGTTTCTCTAGATGTGGTTCTTCATTCTCACCAAATTCATCTTCAAATGGATCTCGAGGCTGTTTCTCTTGCCGAGTTCTATTTTGTGCGACACCACTCTGCTCCCCATTCTCAAATTGACTACGCTCTATCAAAGTTTCAAGCACACGCTGTTGGAGTTATGTCCTAGAAGCCAATCAATTTTGATGGCTCATTTTGGTTTATGTTATTGATGATTTTATATCATTTGTTCCATGAGATTATTATTGACAGATCATTTGAGTTGAGGACTTGAATTGTGGATCTCTGTGCTTCATTTATTTAAATGACAATAATAACTCTAAAAATCCGTAATCTTGATAATTAGCAAGGAACATTAATTATTCATATAATATTAGTATGCAAGTTAAGTGATGATTAAGTTCTACGAGTCATGCGTATATGTTACCAACTTAATTGCATAAGTATATGTTATTTGAACATAGTATTGGACTTGACCCTATGAAATAATTATATGGATTGTGTTATGTGTCATTAATTATTTCATAAGTGTTTAATTCTAAAGTTTGAGATGTTTCATCTTTTCCACATGAGGAGTGTTTGTTATAAATAGTTTATAACGTTGTCCGTAACTGGCTACTATAAGGATTCTATTTTGACATTCATAAATTGTGCGAGGAAAAGATGTTCATTAAGAAATCAGTATGTCCCTCACAATTTATTTGTTGAGCAATGATATCAACTGGGCCCCTTGATGGAGTTGGATTGTTTGCATGCAAATTTATTTATACAATCAACTCTATATCAAGAAACATATAATATGCAAGAATGACACATTCCAATCTTGGATTATATATTGATAACATGAGACATAAGAATTAAATAATATAAATTATATTTTCTATGTAGGAAGAAATACTATATTTGTATAGTATTTATTTATGTTAATTGGGAGTCACAATGTGTTGCTAGATACCGCTTGTGATTATTAGAATTAAGTATACTAATTTAATTCTATGGCCAACATGACATAAATCATCCAGGGTATTGCTAAACAAGCTCTTAACCATAGTTATATTATTTTAGTTTGTTGAATGAATTAATTATAAATGATTATAATTAATTATTTCAAACAATCTTATGAAACTAAAATAAATGTCTAATCAAGAAATAATTTTATTATATGATAAATAAAATTTATTTCAACTCAACATACTTAATATAATTATGGAATTATATTAATTTGATGTACAATTAATTGGTGCAACAATTGGGCCAACTAATTATGCATTAGGAGAAAGAATTATGATGGTCAGCCAAAATTGATGAGAAAAGAGACCCATTATAATGGTTAAATGTGGATTATTTGTCCTAGACTTTATATATATATATAAAGGGGTCAAATTGGAAGAAAATAGACATCCAAAACCCTAGCCACCTTTGCCTCTTTTCTACCATCTAAATTTTGGACGTTTTTTGGTTGCCTCATTTTCTCTTGCTTATTTAGATAGGCTCATGTATTGAGAATTCCACAAAATCAATTCAAGAAGAGATTTGAAGAGTGGATTTGTTTGATTAGACTTGAGATCTACAAATACTAGTATATTTGATTAATCCCTTGGTTAATCTTGTGGCATAATTCATTGGAGAGGCACTCGATTTTGGGTGTAGGTGAATAAGCAAGGAGAGAGTCTTTCGCAACCACCACTGCCAAGGATTACCTTCTTGATACGATTCAAGAAGAGGTAAATCAATATTTATAACTCTATAGTTAATAGGTTCAATTTATAGCACAAGATCTTGGTATATTGCAAATGGTAGCTTAACAAATAAATTAAATTCGTGCTCTTGCATATACAAGAAATCAACACACGCATCACCTTGCCGTGATTATCATCGATCTTCAACCTCAGCTCCTTCTGAGATGATTCAGATCTGGATTTCAGTTTGTTGATCCTCTCATTGAGACTTTCAAGATCAATCTGGTTCTATCCATCAATTGAAGCAGTACTTCGAGTTCTACCGGCCATTGCCGATTTCTTGATCTTCTTGGGACGTGGCTTCCCCAGCTGAGATCTTTATGCTCTGATACCACCATGTCAGATGCACGACCTGACAATCAAGTCTCAATTCGCAATTGAGCAGGATTTCCCAGCTGCTTGAACGAATTTGACGAACTGAGTAGAACTGAGTAACAATAGCCAGAAAAGAGAAAGGTAAAGGAACAAAATTGATATTATTTTTCACAATCCAATCGGTTACAACCATCAGCCTTATATAGGCGATGCAAATCAGAAAAGAATTACAATTTTATACTCAACAGATTCGTCAATTGAACCGCGAATTGCCAACTCAGCTGCCAACGTGGCATGTGCTACTTATTCAAAATAACTAACAAACTACCCTCTCTTACGGTCACCTTTTATTAAAACGCATGGCCCACTATTCAGCGATAGCTATTTTAAATGAACCTGCCCCTTCCAACCCGGTATCTGACAATGTCCCAGAAGTATAAATCAACTTTTTTTCCACAGAAAAAGGTAAACGCCATTTGATCTAACGTGTCACGTACTCAACATGTTATATATTTAGTTTTTATTTTTTGAGAAAAGTCCTTAGACATTACTTGGTCAAATTAAGAGTTCCTATTCCAAAGCAGACTCTAGAAATAAAACTCAAATTAATGGTTCCTATTACAAGGAAAATAAGTATACCATGAGTAGCAAAACCGACCTAACTTAGATATCCTATCATTCGCGTCACGGGGAGTGTCTTTCATTATTTTAGTCACATCATTTCATATTACAAAAATTAACTCAATCATATTACGTCACATCGTGTCGTATTATGTCACATGACTATTTTTTTAATATTATTTCATAATTATAATTTATTTTGTAGTAGTTTATTATATTTTGGAATATTTTGTTATTATTATTTTGAATTAAGTTAAAACTTGAAAACAATAATTAAACGCGATCAGTCACGGCATAATCACATGTGTCATGATTATTTGTGTGATGTGATTGTCGTCCGCTATTTTAATCACATTACGTCTAATCACGTAAAAATAAATTTTAACTATATATTGTGACGTCACGGGATCAACTTACGACATATTAATGACATAACGTGATACATGTCACATTTTCATTCACTACTTGAGTTTATTGTTGCGCATGGTAAATATCTTCTTTCATGATAAGGACTTATTTTAGTTGCCAAGGTAAAAAGGCAAGATTTTACGGTAGGGATGCAAACGGATCGGATATTATCTGATCGTATCCGACTCCGTATCCGAAAATTAGATATGGATATCCGATATCCGAATATCCATGCGGATACGGATATGGATATAGTTTTTAATTTATATAGTTTAATATATATTATTGAAAAATTTATGTTATTCACTATTATAAAAAGCAGATATCCGTAACTGTGTCTGTTTAATATCTAATCTGTATCCGTATCCGTATCTGTCTAATATCCGATCCGTATCCTTATCCGAAAAAAAAAGCAGATACAGATATAGTTTTGACTTTTAGCAATTAGTTTGACTTTTAGCAATTTTATCAATATCATTAAATAAATTATTTTGACTTTTAGCAATTAGTTTACATCGCTGCAATAAATCTGCATTTGACACATCCATTATTGAGATTCACATGTCCTAAAGGCTGAAGGGGTAATATATCATTGTCAATTAGGCATTAGTATTTAGTTTACGTTGTTGCAATATATTTGCGATTGACACATCATCTAAATTTGAGATTCACGTGCTATGCGGTATACGTATGTTTTGTATAAGGTTACTTTTCGGACTTGTATTCCGAGAAAAATATCAATTTAAAAATTAGTTCAGTTTTTCAATACGAAAATTTGTATATAAAAAATTTTGCATTCAATAAATTTTGGACACAAATAACGATCTTTTGGAAAGAAAAAAAAAGTATTGTACAAGAAAAATAACATGACAAGTCACGGATATATTCAGCACCAAGAAATTAATTATGTCCCAATGTTTTCGTACTGCACTTATATGCATAGTGATAGCTTAATAATTCGGAGAAAAGTTCGACTGATTAAAAAGTTTGTGATTTGGAAATAATTTAGATATAATTTGAGAATAATTCGAAATTATACATTGAGAATAAAAAAAAAGTTCACGAATAATTCATACAATTTGGGAAAAATTGACGAATTATATGCAAATAATTTGGAAAAAAAATCGGAAAACCGAAAAATACGTGGATTGATTCGCAAACAGCTCAAATCCGAATTATTCGCAAATTATAATCTTGTTACTATGTTCATACCCAACATCTTATATCCATTTTCAAAGTACAAACACTCAATCTGAACCGTTCAACATGATCTTCGTATTAAAATGTGTTTGGAGACAAAATTTTATATTTGTTAGAATTTTTTAAATATTTTTTCAGATACAAAATCAAATGATTATGGACTATCAAAAACAAGTAATTTTCTATCTATCCAAGAAATCAGTAAGAAAACTTCTAAAAAAAAAAAAAAAAATTGGTCTCCAAGATCATTTTAATATGGATATCATGTTAAATTTTTCTAATCGGCTACTTGAACCTTGCAAACAAAGATATGAATGTGAGGCATGGTTGGAGCACAAAATATGAGGCATTTTAACCGTACTCTTTCGAAAAATGTCTATTTTGCTTGCAAGTGCATGTAGCCGTGTACTTTTTTTTAAAAAGAAATTGTATTGAATTCCATTGAAATAACATATAGTAATATTTTTGAAGAGATTAATTTTCAATTAATAAAACAATATTTTATCTTGTTATAATAAACGTCTAATAATATTTAACAATAGACAACTTAATAGTAGAGGGAGAAGAAAACATAAAGAAGGGGAAGAGAATAATTGAGACGAAGGGAAATGAGGAAAAAATTGAGGTCCACTGAGATATTTTGTTAATAATTTTAAAAGAGGAATATTTTTGTTTGATGGTTTTTACAAGAAAAACATTTTATAAATTATCTATAATTTAGCAACGGAAGCAAAACAAGATCTTTCTTTCATCTGTTTTAATGTTTTTAATTGATAATTAATTGTTCGAGTATTCGATATCCCTTATTTTTTAATTAATGTTAGATAGCTTAATGCCTCTAACAATTATATTAAAAGTATATGTACAGGGTCATAATGCTATACAGTATAAACCTCATTTAATTAATTTAACCCTAATTTATAATGCACTATTCATTAAAAAAACAATACTATGAGCTGTATGTGGATATCTTGTCTTTACGAGTGGCATTAATTATTTGCTTTTATCATTCTGGATATCTTGTCTTTACACGTGGCGTTAATTATTTGCTTTTATTGTTCTGGATACCTTGGCATTAACTCAAACAATAATCTTTTGAGTTAATGAATCTCAACCGTTTGATTTTAAACGGAGCACATCCGGCTCTTGCATATGATATAGGGGTTTTTTCAATATTAGTGCAGATCTAGTTCACACGAATCTTGAAACAAATCGGTCGGTTAAGATTTATTAACTCAAAAGATTCCCTTTTGAGTTAATGCAGAGGATACGCCTTCAGTCAAGGAGTTGAACATATTACGTTTGTGCTATATGTTTTTCTAGAAAAGAAAAAGTAGATTAAAGTATCTGGTCCCTTTTCATTAATGAAAACTGAAAAGTGAAGTACCATTTAAACCTGTCGGATTATGAGCAACAAAGTGCGGAGTCCATTTAGGGTGTCAATGATATTTTTTTAAACTGATTAGCCGATATGTACCATATTTATTAAGATTTGCAATTTTGCATAGACATGTATTTTAAAAGTGTTCAGGTCCTTTTGATCCATATACTTATTAGTTTTAAATCATATCAATTCTGGATCCGAATATTTAGATATTTCGAGTCCAGTTTTTCAGTTACAGGTAGATAGATATCCATAATTTGTTTGTGGATTATCGGATCTAGCTCGAATCTGGGAGTTGTGTCCAGATCCGGAGTGGGTACATATCACAACTCACAAGCATTTGAGAAACCCTTTATGTTTATATATAATTATAATTTCTTAAACATCTCACATAATATATTATTATAATATAAATTAAAATATGCTCTAAAATATTGAATGTGAGATAATTTTAGAAAATAAAATACTAGAGATAGTGATTTCATTCTATATATGGCTTCAAAAATTCATGAATAGAATATTAGTATTAATTTGTTTCAATCAACGAAGAGAGCAATGAATTTCAATTATTTGTGCAGAAAATTGTATATGATAGACAAAAAGACAAAAATAAAATAATTAGCTTCGAAAATTTATAGGTAAAAGGTGAACGTGACATTTGATTTCAATGATCTGCGTGAAAAGAACAATAAATTTCATTCAAGAAATTAAAAAGTACTACAAATGATTGTATTTCCATAGTTATTAATATATGTTTTTATATTAAATAATTATAAAGAAATTATATTATCATTTTATCGAGTATTTATACGGGTATTAGGTCGGATATTTAAATCAAACCCATATCCTATCGGTTCCGATTCAAAATTCGGGACATATATTAAATTATTAGTTTTGTAACCGTACTTATTATTTAACCGGCTCGGATCTGGATAATCGAGTAAAAGCAACACCTCTATATATACCGTGAGATATGTGTTGTATTCAACAAGATATGTATAGGTAAAGATTTTTTCTGTTAGTTTATCTGATAATTTTGTTAATCGGGAAATTTATTTTGTCACGTCATCGGTTTGGGAATAAGAAATTCGGAAAATTTTCTCCCATGATCTTTTTCCTTGCTCTTTATTTCTCGTAAAGTGTACTACGAAATTCATGCTTATAATTTCTCATAAATTATATTATGAAAATGTACATCTATCTTTTTTGTGAAAACCTGGCAGTAGCTGACAAAAAAAATGTACATCTATCACTATCAAAATACTAATTCATAAAAGTACGCTACCTAATTAGTCCTTAAAATCCGCAGAACCTTGATTAGCGGTCAGATTTCGTAAGAGGATGGCAATATCAGACTTTTTAAACCGTTTTCTTGGACTCTATTTTATAGAAATAAATCTGCTGTTATTCTCAAGAGATAACAAAAATCTGTTATTCCGATCCCAACAGTTAGATTTTATTGAGATTCGTACATGAAAAATTTCTTTAAAATTTACATATGAAAAAAATTGAACGGTTGAGATTGGAATCTTGTCATTTCTTGATAATAACGGCAGATTTATTTTCCTACTTTGTTAGTAACACAAGCATTTTTATTTAATATTTTTTAAAGAGAATATAAGATAGGTCAAAACTTTTTTCATCCTGTGATGTCTCATCTATTAGTTTATGATGCATAGGCGTAGTCATAATTTTTTAAAGGTCAAGACTCATTAAAAAAAATAGCATAATAACACTGAGACTTGAAACAAAAAAAATTTAGCTTCTAGAATTTGCTAATAATCAAAAGTAATCTAAAATAGATAAGACTAAGTCACATTTAACTATATATATCGACAAAAAGTTATTCTAAAACATCATTAAACCTTGAAAACGCGGCGGCTATCAAATAGAAAAACAAAAACAAAATTGACAAAATATCTATCTGACAATAACTTATTTGTTTTTTTTATGAGAAAATTATTTGTTAGTTGACTTGCTATCTTTTATCTTAAAAAAAAAATCCAATATTATCATAATTAACAGGATAAGATTCTCCAATATAACCTCCCTTTCTACACTGTCATTATACCGTCGTTCCTCCACCATCGTCATTCGTTTCGTTGGTCAATTCCAATCCATTCATTTTCCAATTTAACCCATATAAAACTAATAATTAACTCCATAAAATGTTGATGCCAAAAGCATCTTTCTTCTACAACCTCCTCCCATCTCGTCTCTCTCGTCGCGGTATTGCCTCCTCTCTCTCTCTCTCTCTCTGTCCAATCTGTGCACAACTGGAGTAATCCATTTGAATTCGTATCCTCCAAACCTGATTTTCTGACTGTTAATAGATTCGTTTTCTAGCTTCGTTGGGATCGTGAAGTTGTTGCACAAGAAAGACAAGAGCCAGGCAATGACGAGTGAGGCGAAACCGAAGTGGGACCCAGCGTTAGTGGATGAGAAACTCGCCAAGCTGGTCTCTGAGGCAAATCTCGATCAGGTGCCGGAGAGGCGCCGCGTTAGAGAGGCATTCAAGGATGTGCAACTAGGCATAGACCATTGTTTGTTTAAGGTCTGTTTTTATTTTATTTTTTTCGAAAAGGACCATGTTTTTCAAGTGATGTTTTGAAGGAGACGCTCTCCGTTTGATTTAACTTGTAGAAAAGTTTATAAAGTTCGCCAGATATAATATTACCGATGATTAAATAGGTTGCTATCTTCATTGTTTGTTTAAGTTGGAAGCCAGGAAAACCCTCTTCGTCTCTGTAATTTAGTTTGAAAATTACTGGTTTGTTGTGAAAACAGTAAAGACATCTTGTTTTTGCAGTTACTATTATATTATTAGATTAATATTGGTAATTGTTCAGTTTGCTTCCGAAATTGTTTCACTGTATTTCTTGTTTCAGAATTAAGAATTTGATCGTGATTGAACTTCTTAATATTTATTTGCAAATTAGGAGACTAAATTTTCATTAATTTCTCTTACCAGGCAAAATACACTGGAATCAAAACCAAGGAGGTGTGACTCTCTTTAACTTTTTTTTTTATATATCTTTCTTACACTCAACTTGATCCTTACACTAATATTGTTTTTTAAAAAAAAATTCAAGTCTTATGAAAAGAATTCTAGGGGCCTTGAAATTTTCTCAAAGAGTTGGCTGCCAGAATCTAATATAAAGGCCTTGGTTTTTTTCTGCCACGGGTATGGTGACACATGCACGTTTTTCTTTGAAGGTGATTTTCTTTCAAAATTGTTACTTTTAAATGAACTGGACAAACAATGCCTTTTCCAGCAAATATATTATGGGACTTCATTTTTTTTCGAAGGAAAATTAACTATAAATCAACCTCCCAAACAACAACAAACATGAAAATTTAATGAAATTTAATATGGTGAAAGCTTAAGAATTTTCAGAAAAAAAAAGATGTTTCTAGTATGTGCTGGTGACATATAGGGCTTTCTAGTATATTGCCATATAGGGCTCAAATGGTACAGATTTCCAGTAGCGCAGTGACATCTTACCACCCCGAAATTGAACCAGTCTAAAATTTAATATCTCTAAGAAATCATACAAAGAATGGCACATTTCCAGCAACTATTAGTACGTGCTAAAACCATCCAACACCAAATGGTACTGATATCCAATAGTGTTCTTATTGTACATTTGTACCAGAAACTGAACCAATCTAAATGTAACTCTACAATATTTTGTGGTCCTATTCATATAGTTTGTTTTAATTTACTAAACTATAGGGATAGCAAGAAAAATTGCTTCAGCTGGATATGGGGTGTATGCATTAGACTACCCCAGCTTTGGCCTGTCAGAGGGACTTCATGGTTATATACCAAGCTTTGATGCTATGGTAGATGACGTTCTAGAACATTTTTCCAAGATCAGAGGTTTGTTGTTCTGTAATGATCAAATTTGGAAATCCCTTGAAAATAAGAAAACATTCATTATTAAATGTTCTGATAAAGCATGAAATTTATTCCCCAGTTAAGTCTCTTTCCTAATTGTTTACCTCTCTAACAATGGTTATTTTCTGTACTGTGCCTTCCAATTTTTTGGTTCATTACTTTGGCCAAAGTACCCTTCCTTCATTGTGTATACCTTATTGGCTTAAAAGGGGATGGTTTGGGAATTTGAAGAATTAAGAAGGGTGTCTTATACTCTTATGTGACCATGTCTTAGTGGAGCATGTAAAAACATTCTATTGTTACTGCTTTTAAGAATTATGAAAAAAATTGAAATAACAAAAAATGAGTTGCCAAAAAATTTGTTGTATGCAGGAACTTTTATGTGTACCCTGAGTATGATTGTTGTTATAGCCTGTAAAATAAGAAAAATGCTATACCTCCATAAAGCGTTATCCTTTATAAGCTTCGGCAGCCCCCCAATGGCCTCTTTTTTTCTGTGCTTATCTCTTGAATCTTAGTAATAGAAGAGGATTGCAAATGATGTTACCCATTTTTAGAGGAATGTGTATAACTAATTTTTTTTTCGAAAAGAATGAGAAAACCCGACTGAATGAGTACATGTTTTTGTCTGGCAGAGAATCCCGAGTACAGAGGCATGCCATGTTTTTTGTTTGGTCAATCGTTGGGTGGCGCAGTTTCATTGAAAGTGCATTTCAAGCAACCTGATAGGTGGGATGGTGCAGTCTTAGTTGCCCCAATGTGCAAGGTATGACTTTCTTTTTTCTTTTTGTTTCCTTATTTTTCTTGGATGGAAAATGGGCAATAGGAACCATATTTAGTATCTTTGTGCTTTTTTTTAATTTTTTTTTGCTGGAACCTTTTCTGAGTCTTTAACCTTCAAAAGATAAAAGGGGGAAAATCATTTTTGCTGTTGTTTTAAATCATTTCAATATTCCCACTTCTGTTAGCCAGACCATGTGGTGGTTTTGCTTGGAACTTGTATGGTTTTCTGGCCTCATCCTCCCAAGCTCCATAAGTGAAACAGATAATTGTATTCTTAGTGTTAATCTAATCACATCACCAGTCAAGGATTTCTTCTTTGTCAGATTTGCCCAATGACTTTTACAGTATAGTAATCAAGCCCATTTGCTCCACAATTTAATCATTGAGATATCCTAAACAGTTGTATGTCCTTCAGGTAGTACATACTGCTCTCTAATAAGCAAATGTAATTTTCTGTCTCCTGTTTCCTTGCCTGAAGAAAATATTTTCCTGGATTCACTTTTTCGTTGTCCTTTTGTATCGCTCTTTGGAGCTTCGAGGAAAATACCCCACTTTAAAGTTGTTAATTATTCAAATTGAAAGTTGGTAGATTAAGGGCATGGTGGGCATTTTACCAAAAAATTACCTTATTGAAGTTGCATCAAGGGAACAGACTGATATTTTTGAGGGGTCATCTCAGGATAATAATAACCTTATTGAATTCTGCATGCTCTTTTTTAATATTTTGTTAATGGATGAAATATTCTGAGATTTAGTAGATTGCAGATGATGTGGCCCCACCTTGGGCACTCCAAAAAATTCTAATTGTGTTGGCAAAATTTCTCCCAAGGGAGAAATTGGTACCTCAGAAAGATCTGGCTGACTTAGCTTTCAAAGAGACCAAAAAGAGAGATCAGGTTTGATTTCATATGTACTGCTTAAAATGTACTCAAATTGACAATTTTGTTCCCGGTGATCTATAATAGTAATTTAATAACTGGAACACTTTGGAAGTATATTTAACCAGATATATTTGTGTTTTCCTTCTGAGTGCAGTGTCGTTACAACGTGATTGCGTATAAGGATAAGCCAAGGCTTGGCACAGCAGTGCAGTTGTTACATACCACTCAAGAGATTGAGCATCGGCTAGAAGAGGTACATTGGTAGTGCAAATAAGCTTGTACCAATTCATATGGTACACCAGTTCAGGTCAAGGATACCCAAAAAAGATACCATTTTTACCCTTTTTTTTCAGGTCACTCTACCGCTGCTAATACTACATGGGGAGGCTGATTTAGTAACTGATCCTTCTGTCAGTAAAGCCTTGTATGAAAAAGCAAAAAGTTCTGACAAGAAGTTGTGCCTCTACAAAGATGCATGGCATTCTCTACTGGAAGGAGAACCTGATGATGCTATTTTTAAAGCTTTAGATGATATCATATCTTGGTTAGACAGCCACTCTGAAAGAAACTCTTCTTCCTAGTCTCTTATAATTCGGTTGGAGAAAGATTGCTTTATTTCATGATAGCGTGTTATTTTATTTGTATTCAAGACAAGCCTTGGATTAGATGTAAAAAATTACAATATCGGATGTAAATTTTTTAGTTTCAATTCCTGCTTCATTGGCTGTGTTTCTAGGTGTTTCATTAGATCCAAATCTTATACAACTGTAGTTGTCTTATTGTTGCTTTAATTTTGATTGACTTCAGTACCAGAACGTACTAGCCATTGTGAATCAATTAGAGTTCTTTCAACTGTTTTCCTCGTACATTACTCGTGCATTTATATTGTTTAACTGATATATGTTATGAATATATTATAAATGTGTGAATATCATTCATGTTGTAACTCTCAATATTAATTTTCATTCACTTCTCTACTATTCGACTATCATTGGAATTCATATCCACTACTATTTAAAATTTATTATCTTATTTATTATTGTAATAATTTTTCATGTACAATTTGTAGCTTATAAATAGAAATAGAAGCATTGTAATCTTATATTGTACACATGAGAAATATATAAATAAAGAAATTGTCATCTTTTATATTCTATCTTCTTATTTATGTTTGTTTATCTTTATTTTATAACAACATAAAAATTGAACTTAATAACTTATTAGGACTTAGAAGCTGGCTACTTGCTGCAGGATGACCAATAGATTATGCATCCCGTATACTATTATCTCTCTTATGTTATTGTAAAATCTTATTCATAGACAATAAAATCTAGGGAAATGTAATTGGTTGTAGGATTTTTACCGCTCACCAGATTTTCTATAAATTCCTCATCTTGTGTTGTCTGTACATGTGTCTGTCTCTCTGAAGTATTTCTCTTTGGTGTGCTTTTGCATGTTATTGAGATAATTTACCAAAATACTCTAAACTCTAAACCCTAAACGTAGAATAATAGCTCGAAATAGTGCTAATCAAGATTAGTGACTATTCTTGACCCATCCAAACGCAAAAATGTCACAATTGCATTGAGTGAAATTGCTCCAGCCATTTAATAATTGAATAGAGAGAAATAAAATGAAGATATTGAACAAGGCGAGGACTAAGGAGACTGACAGATAGGTGCGGTCGTTCCCGTTACATCGCTATTTTCATGCAACCCGACACATTGATCATTGCCATCATACCAGCTTACAGTCTCATTTAGTCTCCTAATTGGACTCTCTGTCATTGCTATAGTACCAAGTTACGGCTGAGCCGTTATTGAGATAATTTACCAAAATACCCTCAGGAATCACAATGCCACAAAGAACCAGTAAAGGTATTAGCGCCATCAGCCTTTCATTGGTTGAGACCAGAAGCTCAAATTTGTTAGGTTTTGGTGTTTACTTGACAATGCTGCTGTTGTGGCAGTACCAATGACTCTTATGGATGCTGGTACTGCAATTCATCTTGCAAGGTGATGCTGATATTTTCACAAGAGTCTGGTTACAAAAAATTTCTATGACCAAGTTCCATTCAAGTGGAGAAGCCCTCTTTCTAAGCATATGTGATCAAATTTCGATAGACCATATCATAAAATCTAAAAAATGCTCATAAAATTGACCAGATTGACAGAGTATATAATAGTTTTCAGAATTATACTTGTAAAACAAAAAAAAAAATATGCTTTCCTATTAGATTTGATTGGGATGGTCCGGAGACTCAGAAAAAGTATCACATGGGATGTGGGACTAAAGTCTAAAGGAGCGTTTGCTCTTTTGCGCTTTTTTAACTGTGAATCGAACCGGTGTTGCATGCACTGATGCACAGTTTGTTGAATTACGAACATTACCTTCTAGTGGACTGGATTATTCCTGGACCAAAGTATCCATCTTAATATGGGCCTTTCTTTAGTAGCTTTTAAGTTCGCTGCCCGTTTGCAATGTGTGGAGAGAGGCTTTTAAGTTCACAACCAGATTTAAATATGCTACAAAGCCTTAAGGTTACTTGTTACTTGTTAGCTTCTCTGTTGGACTTCTTAGTTTCGTCTGATTATTATCATTTTCAAGTCCAATTGCTAATACTATTTTCTTGGCCCAAATTTACCTAAATAGTATATGTGTCTCCGTTTTTGAGATCAACTCATTAGTTGACCAAAAAGACGGTCCTAAAGATTGAAGTAATAAGTTATTAGATTGACTTCAAGAGGTTTTAGATTTAAGTTCCAGTGGACTGTGGACGCAAGAGAGACTTATGAGCCTTTTTTCATCAGTACAATTTTTATTTTATTTTCCATAATGAGCAAATAATGGTCAACATTTTTTTATTACCAAATTAGTGCTTAAATTAAATAAAAACTAAGTTCTTTTTTTCTTTTTTCTTTTTTCTTTTTTGCTTCAAAAACTAAGTTCTTAACATCTTTTATAAGATAAAGGTGATGGCAAATAAGTGTGCCCCACTTTTCACGTAGACTGTTTAATCAAAACCATATTACACGGATAACTACGACTACTTAAAATTGTCCTTAAATTTACTTAGAATTGTTAAATAAAAATTTCGTTCCAATATTGTCCATTAATTCAAATACTTTTTTTTATATTTAAATTAAGTTCTATTCAAAACTTGAGGTTGAGGATGAAGGTTCATTACACGATGCAAGCTTTTACGGGCGAGCCTACCTGTCTAAATATATACTAAATTAATTGAACAATAATTTTAGCCTTACTAGATTTGGTCCCTAGATGTCATTAACCTATTAGTTGACCTATAAATAGAGGTACAGTACGTTACTAATAGTACACAGCTGTATTACAATGATAACCTTTATTGGGACACCGGGAAATTAATGTTAATTGTTGCACTAATCAAGTATATACGAATCTTAAAATGTATCAAACAGCTCTGAGAAAATATATGAGTGCGGCGTGTGTGCCAATTAGTGCATAGTTTGTGCTTAAGAAAGAGCAAAGATTGGGAGTATTTCGGAAGAAGTAAATGATGCTAATGCTATATTGCTATGTTGAAAACAGCTCCAATTAAATGCAATTCCAATCACGAGGTCATAACTTCACCTCTACGCGAAACTATAGTCATGACGTCTTTAGAAATAATGAAAATACGTAATGGAATGAAGCGGTATACATATACGGACAGTAGAATTTCTAGAATCAAAGGAATCAGGAAAGTCACATGCAGCTCATTTCTCAAGCTTGACTTGAAGTGGAATCAATTGACCTCTCTTTTTTTCAAAAAATAATAACGAAGTATGCTTTTGTTTTATAATTTGTAATAAAATACTATAGGTATAAGAAAATTGACCTCTGTACTTTTTTAAAATTTTAAACGATTAATTTCCATTCTTTTTAAAAAAAATTACTTGTCTATAATTTACGAGACTTCTTGTATTTTAGAATCTTTTTTAATAAAAAAAAATAAAAAGCTCAATGTGGACACTTTCTTATTTTATATTATGTGACTCCCATTCTTATTGAAAATAGTTAGCACTGTGTCAGTGTTTAACTCATCACTTCTTGTTCGGAAATTTTTTATAATAGTTTTTTTTCCAAAAAAAAACCACAAATCTTACATAATTTGAAAAATATCACAATGACAAATGGCCCAACAAGTTCATCTAAATTTATAATATTTGTTTATTAATTTTTTAAAATAGAAAGAATAATTAATAATTTAAATTTATTAAAAAGAACATTAAATAAAATAGATAAAACATAGTATAATTTATATGTATTAGAAGGACTCCGAAATACTTTTCAGGGTGGATTTTTTTTTTACTGTAAAAAAAATTAAACTATTTCTCAATGTATTATTGGAACAATATAAAATGATTTGTATCTGAATTATTGATCCGGTTCAAAAATCACTTCTAGTAAATAAAAAATTTATCGTGGTCCTTCTAGTACATACAAATTGCAAATTACTCCTATTTTTGAGAAAAAGTACATACATACTCCTATTTACGAAAAAAAAAAATGATTTTACTTTTGTAATGATGGCAACGAATTTTTTTTTTCAAAATAGATGGAGTACCTCAAAAGTTGAATATAGTAGAAGAACTACAATAATCTATTTATTTACTAGAAGTGATTTTTAAACCGGAATTAATAATTCAAATACAAAATATTTTTATTTTTTTTCAGTAAACACACCAAGAAATAGTTTAATTTTTTTTTACACCTGGAAAAAAATTCTGCCTAAAAAATATTTTTGAGCCCTTCTAGTACATCTAAAAAATAAGATATTTTATCTATTTTATTTAATATTCTTTCTAACATATTTAAATTTTAATTATTCTTTCTATTTTTTAAAACTATCAAACAAATATTATAAATTTAGATGAATTTGTTGGATTTTTTTAATTTTTGCGGGCTGCAACGATAAATGACGGCCTCAAAAATAGAGCCACCAATTGTCATTGCGGTTATGGTATTTTTCAAATTTTCAAACATTTGTGATTTTTTTTTTTAAATGGCATTAATAAAAATTTCGGCTTCTTGTTTGACACCCTCCTCCTGACTGTCTGCCTCCACCCTTGCTTGCATATATGCTACAAAAAGGTGGTTCGAGAACTACATATTTACTCTAATTAGATATCTTGCATTCTGTTATTTTACTGATTTATATATCACTAGCAATTCCGATCCTCATCTTGCCTCTTTCATTTCAATTCGGTGTCTCACTTTTAATCGTATTCTTCCTTTTCTTAATTTTGACCTGCTCCTTCGCTTTCTATCTATTTAATATGCCGATTTCACATTTCAATAAAAAAAAATATATATATTTTTCAGGGAACACACTTGTACGTATTAATTGTAATTAAATTACTAACGTTTAGTAACACAATTTGTGTATATTTATATGGGTGTACCTAATATTTTTTATGTTTACATGACTCGACATTTAATATTAAGAAGCAACAATGATACCCTAAACCCTAAACTCTAATACACAATATTCTAAAAAAATAAAAATAGAAAACAAAAGGTGTCATCTCAGATTTTGTCAAAAAAAAAAAAAAAAATCAAAAATGCCGAAAAATTTGTGCTTACTAATTAGAAAGCAAGGTTTAATGGTTAGGATAGGAGAAAGGAGAAATAATTTATCTCCAACATTTAAACAAACTATATACGCATGTTGCATTCTCAAGTTGAACTAATCACAAAAAGGTGACGTACTAAATTACAGTAAATTACAGCAGGTGATCACTTATAGTCCAAACGATCATTAGTCATAAACATCGAATTAGGATTGCACCATGAATTAAGTGATGATTCCTAAGATAGAAAGAGACATATCAAGATCTTGAGGAGGATTCTAATGTCTTATCTTCTCATATCTCATTCATGTCTCATATTCTATATCTTTATTTTTAAACTCTAAAAAGTCGATACAAAAAATATTTTGTCATATATAAAAACTCAAATGCTACAATATTTTTTTCATAAATAAAACTTAAACACTACAATATCTTTCGAACAGTGAATTACTTAACATTATCAACTAGCTGGCAGGTGGTGGTGTAACGAAACTTCACATAGCACTATATATGGTAGCCATGAATGGCCGCTATGAATGTCTTTATCTTACTTCTAGATGAAACATATTTACCTGAGGTTACTGATTTATGCCAAATTGCCAAGCAAGCAACTCCCTAGTAATATCAAACACTAAACATCAAAATATAATCTATACAGCTGGAGATTCCCCAGTTTTAGAGGGGATAAAGCATGCCTCACAATTTCCGTTCAAGACAGTGCACCGATGCCATACACAAAATTCTTAACATCAGCTGCCAGCTCGGCCGCCTTCTCAGAATCTAAGTACTCAACACCGTGGTGCCCCGGGCTTCCCATCTTCTCCATCACAGTCACTCCCGCTTTCCTCAGCATTTCTACAAACAACTTCTGCCTATCAAAGAGTGGGTCACCAATGGTTCCTCTGACGAAACACGGTTGGAGAAGCTTAACCTCCTTTGCCTCATTTGCAACCACATTGCAGTACTTATGGTCCCGATCGGCTCCCAGAGGCAGCGCGAGTTCCCATAGGAGATCGTTTGCGGGAAGAGGTATGATCATGTCATCAGCCAATGCTAACTCAGATGTCGTCCTGTCAATTCCCCCAAAGTAAGGCTGGTTCAGTATTAGCCCAGAGAGACGAAGAGGGCTGAGATCAAGCTTAGAACTGATGAGATCTAAAGCAGCATGGTAGCAAATATTGGCACCGGCACTGCAGCCCATGAGGAAGAGTTTAGTCGGATCAGCAAAGTCCTGAACCCATGGGTCAGAGGAGATAGCCGACTGGGCCCAGACGAGAGCATCTCTGGCATCATCAAATGCGGCAGGGAGACGGTGCTCAGGAGCGCGGCGGTAGTCAACAGAGACAACAATGGCAGGGAGGGAGGCAGCGAGATTGGCACAAGAAACGTGATAGGGGGCGGAGGCAGCTTGAAAGAGCACAAAACCTCCGCCATGGAAGTTGAGGATGAGAGGAAGGGATTTGGAGGGAGGGAGGGAAGGGAGGAAGAGGCGCACGGTGGTGTTGTGGGCGTGGTTGAGAGGAACGTCCTTTGAAAGCACGGTGATGGTTGAATTGGGGAGGGATTCGCCGTCTGGGAAGGCGGGGGAGAGCGGCACGGTGGCGCGGCAAGAAATAGTTCCGTCTTGGTTGATTGTGAGACCATTGTACGGATCCATTAATTCCGACTTCAGAGCTCGAGAGACTGGGAGAGAGCGCTCAAATTTTTTTTGAGTGGCAGCGTTTGTCAGGTATTCTTATTTTGAAGTATGGGTCAATCAAAGAGTAATTGTCATGGACTTAATTTGGGAACATTTGTAAATCAAACAAAGAGTAATTGTCATAAACTTTTTCTTCAAGAGTAATTGTCATAGACTTTTTCTTCAAGAGTAATTGTCATAGAATTTTCATCTTTCATCTGATCTTATCTCTTCAAGAGTAATTGTCATAGAATTTTCATCTTTCATCTGATCTTATCTCTTCAAGAGTAATTGTCATAGACTCAATTTATTATCATGTTTCATCCGATCTTATCACTTCTTAAACATTTGTGAACTCTTTTATCACTAGACTTAATTTGGATTAGATGTACTAATTGCATGCTTTCTAGTAAATTAAATTATTTATATATTTTTCTTGGAGATTCTAGTAATGGACATATTTAATGGCCTGTCTGAATTGAATAATGGGAAGCATATACCAGATTGGATTTCAAGTCATCTTGCAAATTTAGGTTGTTAACCGGTCCCATATATTAAATGTGATTATAAACTCGTTATTCATGTACTAATATGTTATTTATCTCAAAAAGTTGGTAGATTAAGGGTATGGTGAGCATTTTCCCAAAAAAATATCTTATTGAAGTTGCATCAAGGGAACAGACTGATATTTTTGAGGGGTTATCTCAGGATAATAATAACCTTATCTGCATGCTCTGTTTTAATATTTTATTAATGGATGGAATATTCTGAGATTTAGTAGATTGCAGATGATGTGGCCCCACCTTGGGCACTCCAAAAAATTGTAATTGTGTTGGCAAAATTTCTCCCAAGGGAGAAATTGGTACCTCAGAAAGATCTGGCTGACTTAGCTTTCAAAGAGACCAAAAAGAGAGATCAGGTTTGATTTCATATCTACTGCTTAAAATGTACTCAAATTGACAATTTTACTCATGGTGATCTATAACAGTAATTTAATCACTGGTACACTTTGGAAGTATATTTAACCAGATATATTTTTGTTTTCCTTCTGAGTGCAGCGTCGTTACAACGTGATTGCGTATAAGGATAAGCCAAGGCTTAGCACAGCAGTGCAGTTGTTACATACCACTCAAGAGATTGAGCATCGGCTAGAAGAGGTACATTGGTAGTGCAAATAAGCTTGTACCAATTCATATGGTACACCAGTTCAGGTCAAGGATACCCAAAAAAGATACCATTTTTACCCTTTTTTTTCAGGTCACTCTACCGCTACTAATACTACATGGGGAGGCTGATTTAGTAACTGATCCTTCTGTCAGTAAAGCCTTGTATGAAAAAGCAAAAAGTTCTGACAAGAAGTTGTGCCTCTACAAAGATGCATGGCATTCTCTACTGGAAGGAGAACCTGATGATGCTATTTTTAAAGCTTTAGATGATATCATATCTTGGTTAATTAGACAGCCACTCTGAAAGAAACTCTTCTTCCTAATCTCTTATAATTCGGTTGGAGAAAGATTGCTTTATTTCATGATAGTGTAGTATTTTATCTGTATTCAAGACGGCCTTGGATTAGATGTAAAAAATTACAATATCGAATGTAAATTTTTTAGTTTCAATTTCTGCTTCATTGGCTGTGTTTCTGAGTGTTTCATTAGATCCAAATCTTATACAACTGTAGTTGTCCCATTATTGCTTTAATTTTGATTGACTTCAGTACCAGAACGTACCAGCCATTGTGAACCAATTATAATTCTTTCAATTGTTTTCCTCGTACATTACTCGTGCATTTATCTTGTTTAACTGATATAAAAATTGAACTTGAGAACATATTAGGACTTCAATTTTGAAGAAGCTGGCTACTTGCTGCAGGATGACCAATAGATTATGCATCACGTATACTATTATCTCTCTTATTTATTTTTTTTTAATTATTATCTCTCTTATGTTATTGTAAAATCCTATTCACAAACAATAAAATCTGGGAAACGTAATTGGTTGTAGGATTTTTACCGCTCACCAGATTTTCTATAAATTCTTCGTCTTGCGTTGTCTGTCTCTCTGAAATATTTCTCTTTGGTGTGCTTTTGCATGTAATCCAACTAGTATCATAGCACACGGTCGGTGCTCTGGTATCCAATCCAACAAGTCACTAGATTTTTAATGGAAATTGTGATGTCCTTGCAAAGAGTTGTGGATGTTTTTGTAATTCTTGTGTGTTCTAATAAATTGAAAAGGAACAAAAAAATGTAAGCAAAAAAAAAGAAGGTGCCTTTTCTGTATTTATGCTAAGTGGTATGTACCAATACTATCAAATCACAGTAAATACAAAACAGTACACCAGGGGGGTTCAAATGTCTTCGTTTTCTGTTCCTCCATTATCTCTATTTTCTAATTTTCTACTCTGGCTGGGGATATATTAAACAACATAATTATCGTTTTCAAATTTAAATTATTAAAATTCAAATATTAAATATGACGAATTTTCAAACTACAGCTGGCTTTTGGAAAGTTCAAAATGCCTAATATTCTAATCACAAAATGTCACAATTGCATTGAGTGAAATTTCTGCAGTCATTTAATGATTGAATAGAGAGAAATAAAATGAAGATATTGAACAAGGTGAGGACTGAGGAGACTGACAAACCGGTGCAGTCGTTCTCATTACATCGCTATTTTCATGTAACCCAACACATTGATCATTGCCATCATACCAGTTTACAGTCTCATTCAGTCTTCTAATTGGACTCTGTCATTGCTATCGTTCCAAGTTGCGGCTGTGCCATTATTCCACTATTGAGATAATGTACCAAAATACCCTCAGGAAGCACAATGCCACAAAGAACCAGTAAAGGTATTAGCGCCATCAACCTTTCATTGGTTGAGACCAGAAGATCAAATTTGTTAGGTTTTGGTGTTTACTTGACAATGCTGCTGTTGTGGCAGTACCAATGACTCTTTTGGTTGCTGGTACTGCAAATCAAGGTGATGCTGATATTTTCACAGGAGTCTGGTTGCAGAAAATTTCTCTGACCAAGTTTCATTCAAGTGGAGAAGCCTTCTTTCTAAGCATATATGATTAAATCTCGATACACTAGATCATAAAATCTAAAAAATGATCATAAAATTGACCAGATTGACAGAGTATAATTGTTTTCAGAATTGTACTTGTAAAACCAAAAAATATATGTGCTTTCCAATTAGATTTGCAAAGGCTCTTAAGGCCCCAGTAGCAAAAGGCCGAGAAAGGCATTTGATTTTACCCCCGCCTAGTGTTTTATAGGAGCCCGGGAGACTCAAGAAAAATATTGCACATGGGATGTGGGACTAAAAGAGCGTTTGCTCTTTTGCGCTTTTTTAACTGTGAAGCGAACCGGTCTTGCATGCACAGTTTGTTGAATTACGAACATTACCTTCTAGTGGACTGGATTATTCCTGGACCAAAGTATCTATCTTAATATGGGCCTTGCTTTAGTAGCTTTTAAGTTCGCTGCCCGTTCACAACCAGATTTAAATATGCTACAAAGCCTTAAGGTTACTTGTTAGCTTCTCTGTTGGACTTCTTAGTTTCGTCTGATTATTATCATTTTCAAGTCCAATTACTAATACTATCTTGGCCCATGTCAAAGAGTATTTTACAAGACATGGCTAAAATTTACCTAAATAATATATGTGTTTCCGTTTTTGACCCTTTACTGATCTATAGGTAGGAACATATGTACGATTGGAAAAATTTAGGTTTTAGTTAAATATTTTCTATAAAACGTTAACTTGGTATCTAAACTTTATAGAAAGTGAATTAGTTTTTGAGCTTTAAAAAGTATTTTAAACCCAATTAGCAGCTCAAGTAATAAGTTATTAGATTGACTTCAAGAGGTTTTAGATTTAAGTGCTAGTGGACTGTGGACGCAAGAGGGACTTATGAGTCTTTTTTTCATCAGTACAATTTTTATTTTATTTTCCATAATGAGCAAATAATGGTTAACAATTTTTTTATTACCAAATTAGTGCTTAAATTAAAAAATAAAAGCAAGTTTTTTTTTTTTGCTTCAAAAACGAAGTTCTTAACATCTTTTATAGGATAAAAGTAATGGCAAATAAGTGGGCCCCACTTTCACGTAGACTGTTCAATCAAAAGTTCAAAACCATATGATATATAGATAAGAACCATTTGAGCAGAGGTATAGCAATGATTTTTATTATTAGGAGCAGGCAAAAAAAATAATTACTGATATAACTAGCAGATTTCTAGGCTACTATGAATTAAACAATTCATGTTGTAGGTTGCTCAAAAGTAAACAAAATTTTCTTATGAAATAGACAACAATCCGATTATATATAGACTTATATCCATTTTTCAAAATTCAAAAGTACGTAATTGCCTACACCTGATTCGATGTGGTTCCGCCATTGCATTTAAGTCTGTTCAACGAAAGCCCCTTGCAAATTTCAAAGTGTGACCATTTGAGTATGATTGGATGATATACGAAAATAATGGCAGTGAATTCCATCACTTTTATGGCACTCGATGCGTTTGCAAATAATTAGCTTGATTATTTTAAAAAAGGTCCAAGAACTTGTTTTTTTCCTAAAAAAAGGTTAGGATCAAATATAATTTTTTCAAGAAGCGAGAGAATCATTTTGGTGCAAAAGTAAATTAGAAAAATAGAAATCGTATATGGACCATGGTTTTTTTTTTTTTTTAAAGCTCATGTATAAATTTTGATGTAATGGAAGTTTAAGGACTGTTTTTTTTTTAAAAACTGATAGTGGCTATTTAAAAGTTATTTTGTTTGCTGAAGGTTTTAACTTTTAACTACTACTTAAAATTGTCCTCACATTTAATTAGAAGTGTTAGATAAAAAAAATCGTTCCAATATTTGTCCATTAATTCAAATACTTGTTTATTTAAATTAAGTTCCATTCAAAACTTGAGGTTGAGGATATATGAAGGTTCATTACACGATGCAAACTTAAATGGGCGAGCCTGCCTGTCTAAATATATACTAAATTAATTAAACAATAATTATAGCCTGACTAGATTTGGTCCCTAGATTTCATTAACATATTAGTTGACCTATAAATAGCGGTACAGTACGTTACTAATAGTACACAGCTGTACTACAATGATAACCTTCATTGGAACACCGGGAAATGTTAATTAATTGCTGGTTAGATAATTAAGCCAACACCATATGTTACATTTTTTATTGATTGTTGACTGACTTATGAATTGAATGAGACTTTCTCCGAAGACATACCTAGTATTAGTCCAGGAAAATTCAAACGGGAGTCTTGGGAGGCTGCATTATATATATATACAGAGAGAGAGAGGGGATCCACTTATATCATATTTTGGTGACACAAAATTACACAATTTATTTTTAAAGTTTTTAAAGTCCAAACTGTTGATCCAAACTGTTAAACATGATCTCAATATTAAAATGTGCGTAGAGACCAAATTTTATATATATTTTTATTTTTTTTTACTATTTATTAACTATTTTACAAAATTGTTGTTTTCATACTATTGAATTTTTGTACTCATCTTAATAAATAATAAAAAAATGTAAAATTTGATATGTAAGGATATTTAATATATCCAACATGTTAAACGGTTTGGATTAACTGTTTGAACTTTTAAAATGTATGGTTAATTTTGTTTCACCAAAAAATGGCGTAAGTAGATCCCTCCTCATATATATATAAAGAGAGATAGAGAAAAGAGAGATGGGCTATGATGAGTTGCGAAATAAGTATCTTGTTTTACTTCATGCTTATATCTTTGTTTTTTTCAAAGACCAAATAGTCAATCTGAATTGCTTAACAAGATATTTATATTAAAATGTGATTGAAAACCAAATTTTACATTTAAAACTTTTTTTTTTTACTATCCGTTTACATTTTTTAGAAAATTCTATCGGACCTTTCGATCATCGTTAAGATGTACACGGATAACTAAAAAGGTTGCACTAATCAAGTACATATAAATTTTAAAATGTATCGAACGGCTCTCAGAGAATATAATATGAGTGCGGCGTGTGCGCCAATTAGTGGTTTGTGCTTAAAGAAAGAGCAAAGATTGGGAGTATTCCGGAAGAAGTAAAGATGCTAAAAAATAAATCTTCGTAACCTAATGCTATATTGCTATGTTGAAAACAGCTCCCATTAAATGCAATTCCAATCACGAGGTCATAACTTTTTTTTTTAGAGGAAAAACCCGTTGACTGAGGTCATAACTTCACCTCTACGTGAAACTATAGTGACGTCTTTAGAAATAATGAAAAAAATACGTAATGGAATGAAGCGGTATACATATACGGACAGTAGAATATCTAGAATCAAACGAATCAGGAATGTCACATACAGCTCATTCTCCAGATTGAAGAAGAGTAATATATATTATAACCTTAGTTGCAACCAAAAAAAATACATATGGGATTAATTGATCTCTAATTTTTTTCAAAAAATAGAAAGAATAATTAATAATTTAAATATATTAGAAAGATTTTTAACATTAAATAAAATAGATAAAACATCGTATAATTTAAATGTACTAGAAGGACTATGAAATATTTTTCAGACTGAATTTTTTCCGACTGTAAAAAAATAAACAATTTTTAGTGTATTATTGGAAAAAATATAAAAACACTTTGTATCTGAATTATTGATCCCGGTTCAAAAGTCACTTCTAGTAAATAATGAAATTATTGTGGTTTTTCTAGTACATACAAATTGCAAGATACTCCTATTTTTGAAAAAGAAAATTTGACTTTTGTAATGATGGCAAGGAAGTTTTTTTCAAAATAGATAGAGTACCTTAAATTTGAATGTACTAGAAGGACTTAATGTTTTTTTTTTAAATAATTTGACTTTTGTAACGATGGCAAGGAATTTTTTTTTCAAAATAGATGGAGTGTCTTAAAATTTGAATGTACTAGAAGGACTTTTTTTTATTTACTAGAAGTGACTTTTGAACCGGGATTAATAATTCAGATACAAAATATTTTTATTTTTTTCTAGTAACAAACCAAGAAATAGTTTAAATTTTTTTACAGCCGGAAAAAATCATGCCTAAAATTTTTTCGAAGTCCTTCTAGTACATCTAAATTTTAAGATGTTTTATCTATTTTTTTAACATTCATTCTAACATATTTAAATTATTAATTATATTTTATTTTTGAAAATTATCAAACAAATAATATAAATTTAGATGAATTCGTTGGGTTTTTTTAGTTTATGAGAAGACACATTGACACTTGTACGTATTAATTGTACACATCTTAATAAATAGTAAAAAAATTCAAAAATATATAAAATTTGGTCTCCAAGCACATTTTAATATGTAGATCATGTTGTACGGTTCAAATTGATTGTTTGAACTTTAAAATCACAAAAATAATTTATAAACATATGGTGTCAAGATTTGTCCCCATGAAATGGTGTAATTTGATCCCTCCTCATATATATATATATGAGGAGGGATCAAGTTACAACAATGGTTTTATTCATTTTCAAAGTCCAAATCGTTGATCCAAATTGTTCAACATTATTATCTAAATAAAATGTGCTTCCAAATCAAATTTTACATTTTTTTTTGAATTTTTTTACTATTTATTAAGTATTTTACAAAAACTAGCCAAATTCAGACTACTGAATTTTGCACCCATCTTAATAAATAGTAAAAAAAATTCAAAAAAAATGTAAAATTTGATCTGGAGGCACATTTTATTTAGATAATCATGTTGAACAGTTTGTACTTTGAAAATAAAAAAAAAACTATTGTTGTATCTTTGTTGTAACTTAAAATTGTTGTAACTTGATCTCTCCTCTATCTATCTATCTAGCTATATATATATAGGGATGGACTATGGTGAGTTGCAAAGTAAGATGTCATTTTTACTTTACGCTTATATTTTTATTTTGAAAATCCAAATAACCGATCCGAACCGCTAGCTCAACATGTTCTCAATTTTTTTTTTGTTTGTACATAGTAGACTCGAAATTTAATATTAAAGAGCAACAATGATATCCTAAACTTTAAACCCTAAAAAAATAGAAAACAAAAGGTGTCATCTCAGATTTTGTCATTTTTTTGGGCAAAAATGCGGAAAACGTGTGCTTACGATGAATTAAAAAGTAAGGTTTAATGGTCAGGATAGGAGAGAGGAGAAATAATTATCTTCAACATTCCTATTGTAAATTAACCAACTATATATGCATGTTGCATTCACAAGTTGAACTAAACACAAGTCAGAAAGGAAAACATAATTCTTCTATGAGCAGGGTTGAAATGCACCCAAATTTTTATACTCCCATTTGCTTCTATTATTTTATCTCCTTTATCTTCATTTTCAAAATCCGAATAGTCGATCCGAACCGTTCAACATGATAATTATAATAAAATATGCTTGGAGACCAAATTTTATATTTTTTGGAATTTTTTTTACTATTTTTTAAGATAGGTACAAAATCACTTTATCGGATGGTCCAAAATCTCCTTAAAACAATGATTTTGTACCTATCTTAAAAAATAGTAAAAAAATTCCAAAAAATATAAAATTTGGTCTCCAAGCATATTTTATTATGATGATCATGTTGAACGGTTCGGATCGACTATTTGGACTTTGAAAATGAATATAAAGGAGATAAAAAAAATAAGAACAAATGAAAGCATGAAATTTTGGGTGCATTAGAACCCTCCTCTTCTTCTATTTAAGTATACTAGAAGCAAAAGGTGACGTACTAAATTACAGCAGGTGATCACCAAGTATTGTCCAAACGATCTTTAGTTTTAAACATCGAATTAGGATTGCGCGATGAAGTGATGATTCCTAAATAGAAAGAGACATATAACCTTAGAAAGTTGTTGGACCAAGTCTTATAGGTAAATTAAATTATTTATATGTTTTTCTCGGAGATTCTAGTAGTGGACATATTTAATGGCCTGTCTGAATTGAATAATGGGAAGCACATACCAGATTGGATTTCAAGTCATCTTGCAAGACCTAGAAATTAGGTTGTTAACCGGTCCCATATAGAAAATTTGATTATAATTAAACTCGTTATTCATGTACTAATATGTTATTTATCATGCAATACTAACAAATTATATACCATTTATTTGTTGGATCATAGTATCCAACGTTGAGCAAATATATGTGATATAATTATGAATTGTATATTATCATGTATGATTGTCCAACTAAAATGATCTAATACGGATTAAGGATATTTAACAATTTATGTATTCATTAAGGTGTGGTCCATAAATGTGCAGGCCAATACGGATAAAGCTCAAATTATTAATTGACTGATTGTGAGATTTGCAAACAAAGAAAATCGCTTTCTGAAGAGTTTTATGCGGATCGCAAGAGGATTCCTGCAGACCGCACTATATATACAATATGAAAGTTACAAAACAAATCAGACGACTAAATGACAGTTGTGTGGGCCACACAAATAGTTCATGTGGGCCGCAATAGATCTGGTTATTTATGGAAAACCGATCCTCATTCAAATCTGGTTGATCATGCGGGCCACACAAACGTCACTAGAATTGTTTTCTTATTCAAGTAGATCGACCAAAGCACACGACATCATCATAATCACGACGCAAAATTTGAATAGCACTTGCAACAAACAGATTTGTGGCCATCTCTTCTTCTTCCACCATCTAATTAGAAAGAGAGTAGAGATCTTTTATAAGAAAATTAGAGATGATCTCTCGAGAGCAAAGTCTTGAAATCTTGCATGCATGTAGAAGACTTATTTTCATGACTACATGGGAATAAAAACTTCTTGCCATTAGAGTCTAGTTTCGTACTCACAAATACAATTGCCGATTCTCTCAAATGATCGACTTATTCCATGGATAAGTTTCCTCGCTTCAAATTCAACCTTAGTCTTTCAGAAAACAAAAAAAATATGTACTTCATATTTAAGTTTTGAGTCCGATTTTAGCATACAACGGTCTTTAGATTTAAGGTGAAAAATTATTTTTCATTTTTCAAAGTGTAAGTGTTTAATTTTAGATGAAATGTAATTGTTTGATCTCCATATGAGATGTAATATTGGACCTCCCAACATTATTTAGTTGACTTAATTTCTAATTGTAAATTGAGTTACAAATTCCAAAACTGAAGCTCCGCAATTCTTAAATATGAGTACGATCAAATAATAAGACCGCAATACTGAATCATTTTAAAATTTTAATCAAACTCAATTCGTTTAAATCAAATTAACTATCAATTGAACAACTATCGCTATACTCTGCATATATAGAGAGAGACACACACACTACATCGAGGTAGTATTGTAGTAATGATTTGGGGGTGACCGTTGGAGTCGAATGTTTGATTGAAGAAGAAAGGCAAGTGAACAGCAAGGTCATGACTTCAGGGCAGGAAGAAATTGAGGATGGTGTTACTGATAGGATGGCCCAACAAATTAAAAGAGAACTCAAGACGCTTGACCTCACTAATTCTGACAGCGGGACCCCACTGAATCAGCAACAGAGAGGAACATGAGAAAATACAGGAGAGGAGGAATAGAGATTCGTCTCCAACAGCTTTTAGAATTCGTTTGAAGTTAGTTCAGCCAAGTTTGACGCTTTCCGCTGACATGGCAACCGTAGAATAAATTCACAAATTTTGTAATCAATTTTCTTACTTTCCTTTACGTTTCACATCACCTTTATAGAGTTGTATCCAGAAGTTGATATATGAAATTGGCGAATTGCCTTTGGCATTTGATGTGATTGTTTAGAGTATATATATACATGTATATACATATATATGTTGCGTATCTTCTGAGATATCTAATTAGGTGAAACATTTTTTCTGTTGTAATTTGCAAATTATTAACTTGCATATATAGTTGCCAGTGCATGCTGACTGAAAAATGATTTTTTCTTTTTCTTTTCTTTTTTGTAAAGAAGCTGGAGTACAGAAATAATTGGCAAATTAAGCAGCCTAATTAGCTTAATTATCCGGGAGAAATATATATATGCTTGCTTATATACTATATATTCGAATGACTGGTATGCGATAATAAAAAGGATACGTACATTGCATTAAAAAATATATATATAATGGAGATAGTTTGGAAGATTTTTTGCGGCAAAAACCACCACAGCAGATTTGGTTTTTAGCGACCGTTATCAGCGATCGGTCACTGAAAGTCAATTTTAAAAATAAAAAATAGTACAAAAAAGAAACGGCGACCGGCGCTTCCATCGGTCGCTGAAAACCATTTGAAAAGAATAAAAAAAAAAGGTAAAAGGCATCAGAGACCAGCGAAAAACTTTTAGCGACCGACAATACCGGTCTCTGAAAGTTTTCGATTGAAAAGCCCCCGCGCGCGGACCTTTCTTTTTCCCAGTCGCGCGTTTTAAACCCTAGCCCCCTCTCTGTTGAGCCTCTGTCCGGATCTAGCAGACGCGACGCCGTACCGCTCCTGAGCTATGCCATTCCCGACATCGTGCAGCCTCTCTCTCGGTAATTTCTGACATCTAACCTCTTATTTCTCTATTTTTTTAGTTTTTTTCTTTATTTCTTTATTTCTGTTTTCTAGTTCTGTTTTTCTGTTTTGTTGTTGTTTTTACTTTTTTTTCCTTTTTTCTTGTTTTTACTGTTTTTATTTTTTGTTTTTACTGTCTTTATTTTATGTTTTTCTTATATTTTTTTCATTTTTGTTGTTATTTTTCTGTTTTGTTGTTGTGTTTACTGTTTTTTTTTCTTTTTTTCTTTTTACAGTTTTTATTTTCTATTTTTACTGTTTTTATTTTGTATTTTTCTCATATTTTTTTCATTTTTGTTGTTATTTTTTGTTTTGTTGTTGTTTTTACTGTTATTTTCTGTTTTGTTGTTATAAAAACAATATAAAAATAAAATCAGAAGAAATAATAAAAAAAAGCATCATAAACAATTTTTTTTTTTAAAAAGACTTTCAGCGACCAGTTTTAGATATCAGCGGCCAACTATATTGGTCGCTAATAACTTAACATGACGTCACTAGATACTTTCAGCGACCAAATGAGATTGGTCGCTGATAAGTTATCAGTGACCGGGCTGACATCATTCAGCGACCGGTGACGTCATCAGACAAGCATCGGCGAGAGGTTTTCAGTAACCGGAACATCAGCGACCAAAAAATGTCATCAGCGACCAAAAGTAGTATCAGCGACCGGCGTTTTGAGTATCAGCGACCAAAAATACCGGTGGTGGCTGTTGTAGTAAACACATTCGTCCGATTAATTTATATTTGTTTATCATTATCCAAGAACCAGTCCATCAGTGTACATGATTTGTCTAACCATGGGAATACTTTTGACCCGGAGTATGAAATAAAGCAATTACATTAATTACATTAATTACATAAAGGCTTGTGGGAGGCACGCGCTGCACTAAAGTTCTTTAATTAGTACCATATTCTTTGGACCATCGCGGAATCTTCTTTATTTTTTAAATCTTTAAAATTTGAAATTTGAAACTTAAATATTAAATTAAAGTTTGATCTATATCATCTTCTCTATATACATATAAAATATTACGACATTTCGACTTTGCATTGATCAGTATCAAGAGCTTGCAAAAATTCAGTAATATTAATAAATTTTAAATGTTAATTTTTCAACTTATTGATTCACACAAAAAGTATATCATATAACGAAAATAATAAATATAATTATTCATGTCATTATTTATATAAAATTTATTACATAAAATTATAAAAAATATTGCCTATATCAACCTCCTCATAAATTACTAATTAATTAAGTAGAAATATATAAAATATTAAAATATTAAAATTAACAAGTAATAATATATTGGATCCTTCTAATTGTACCCAAGGATTTGAACCCACTTTTTACCCAAACTAATAGTAATTTGACTGGCAGTAATACTGCAACAAATATAATATAATACTGTAACAAACAATATAGAATAATGTAAAATATGCGATCAATTTTTAAAAAAATAACAACTTATAACTTCTAACATCTTTGTACTTAATGTACTTTGTACTTTCAAAACTGTTGTACTTTGACAGTTAATAACAGTTAACTGTACTTGTTTTACTTATGAATATATCAAATTGTGTACTTTCCCCCTTCTAGAAGGTTTTAAAAAAAATTCAAATTTTTTCTATCATTCTAGAAGTTTTGATTATTATTATTTTTTATATTAAATTTGTCACTATGTAAAATTACAGATTCAAAATAATGTAAATGAATATGGTAAAAAATAGGTGTGTAAACTGCAAAAAAAAAACGACAAAATCTATACTCTAAATATACTGCAACTGAACATTATGAAAAGTGTAACAACAAAGTATCAAAACCGTAACAAGGAATACTACATCAATTAATTATGAAAACTGTAACAATTACAATAACAACTATGCAACAACAATTACGATAACAACAATCAACCAAACAACTAACAAGAACTTTGTCCAAAACAACACTATCAAGAACTTTCTCCAAAACAAAAAACAGAAAACCTTAAACTACTAATAATTGGTGTTCATTGTAAGGATGTGTCAACAGCTTCATGGCAAGAATCAAACGCTCTTTACATATATCTTCCTGCAAAAAAAATTACAACAAATCTTACAATTAAAACTAAAAAATAACAACAAAAAAACTAAACTTCACCATTGTCAAATACTGTAACAACAGAAGACCAATAATCTAATAAATGTAAATAAATATTGTAACATATTTATCTAATATTTTCAGACATTTTTCTAGTAAAAATCATGTAACAAATGTGGACACATAATGTAACAAATAGGGAACAATAATGTAACAGATCAAAAAGTAATAAGACTGAACTTCATCATTGTCAAATACTGTAACAACAGAAGACCAATAATGTAATAAATGTAAATAAATATTGTAACATATTTATCTAATATTTTCAGACATTTTTCTAGTAAAAATCATGTAACAATGTGGACACATAATATAACAAATAGGGAAAAATAATGTAACAGATCAAAAATAATAAGACTGAACTTCATCATTGTAAAATACTATAACAACAGAAGACCAATAATCTAACAAATGTAAATAATTATTGTAACATATTTATCTAATATTTTCAGACATTTTTCGAGTACAATCATGTAACCAATATGGACAAATAATGTAACAAATTGGAAAAACTAATGTAACAGATCAAAAAATAATAAGACTGGACTTCCCCATTATCAAATACTGTAACAACAAAAGACCAATAATCTAACAAATGTAAATAAATATTGTAACATATGTATCTAATATTTTCAGTCATTTATCTACTACTTATAAATAAATCAATACCTGAGAGAAATTTAGTGGAAGACCAGTGATTATATTGTAGACTATCCGCAAAATGAACACAACACAATCCATTGATAATGGTCCTTACTTTGGACAATCCTTGAATTGGGTGTTAATAGCTATCCATTCAGGGTTGCCTAAAAGGAAAATAATAAAAAAACCATTAATAAAAAGATCAATGGAGGAAAAATTCTGCTAAGTATTACCATAATAATACTAAATAATAATTCAAAATAAGGACTCATCCGTTCTCCATGATAAAAACCATTTAAGCCATGTGACAGTTTGGTGGTGGTATTCAAAATATGAATTATTCTCCCCGTGAGATGTATAGCAGTGCAACTCCAACCCAGGGAGATGCACTACAATAAGAACTCAGTGGTTCTTCTTACACACGGAGACAAATAACCATTTGATCGTCTCAAATTGTCGGCCAGACAGTTGAGGAATAGCCACCGCCGCCTGTTTTTCTGTATACTGATGCATTATTATCTGCATATTGAAATAGAAAAATACCGTAATAAATATACAAAAATAATGTAACACATGCAAATCAATATTGTATCATATTTATTCAGAACTATGAAATATGAAAACAAATAATATAACAAAGGTCAATCCAAACTGTAATAAATAGAACATAATACTAGAACAAATAATATAGTAAAACAAAATTAAATCAGTAAATAACTCACAGAATTTAGATCTCAGTGCTGATCTTCAATCCGAATCGAAAGTATTACCAGATCGGATTAGGATCCGGCAGAAGTAACAAATCAATAGCTATATACAACGAAAACCTTGCGAATGATCACTCAGACAATTCATCGAACACCTTGTGAGCACTAGATAGAATACATTGAAAAAGCTTACCATCTAAAATGAAGTGTCACATCAGATCTGACCAATCAAGTAGATGAAGAGAAAGAATTAATCAAGTAATTACACGAACATATCTAATCAAGATTGGAGATCAGATACTACACCTAATACTGTAACAAATGAAAACCAATGATGTAACAAAGATAAAAAAAAAATTGTAACAAATGCAAACAAAATTATAAAAACTGAAGATGTAAACTATAAAATATGAATACTGTAACAAATTGAAGAGAATACTGTAGAAAATACGGAGTGGATAATGTAACAGATAGCACATATGCTGTAATAATCATATTTATATATTGTAAAAGTAAAACTGTAACAAATGAAAATCAATACTGTAACATATATAAATCAATGATATAACAAATCGGCAGCTAACATATTAAATTAGATCAGATCAAATCAAAATAGAAATTCAATAATGTAAAAATAATGTAACATATTAAATCGAATGCAAACAAATACAGCAACAAATAATAATGTAACATATGCAAGACAATTAAGGATCTGCATGAATCTTACTTTGTGTACATTAGGTGCGATGAACTGATGATTATGTCCGCAATTGCTTGCTAGCACGACTGCAAGTCATCGATCGGTGGTGAGAGAGAGAAAGAGCTTCAACGTTGACGTGCCTTTGGTTTAATCTTCTGCATCGGTAGCAGAGAAAGAGCTCCAATCGGTGGCCGAGAGAGATCCGATCTGCATCAATGGTAGGGAGAGAGCTTCGATCATTGGCCGAGAGAGAGCTCCGATCAGTGGTGCCAGTGCTCGATTGAGATCAATAGAGAGAATCGATTGAAAGTTTATATGCAGAGAGATATCGCCAGGAGATGCAATCGGGAGAGAAGAGAAAGAAATCGAAAGAGATTTGGTGAAATCGCCACAGATTTCTTCAAATCGGAAATATCGCTAAATCAGGAATATTTTGAAGAAGCGGAGATTTGAAATGAGTCGCGAAAACGAAAAAAACGAGTAAACGCTGGGTTATATAATGGAGCCGATACCGTTAACCGACAGTTAAATTCAGCTTGGCTAGGGTATGGATAACGTGGGTAAAAGTGGGTACAAAAATGTGGGTAAGAAAATCTTTTCTCTAATATATTATACAATTAAATGTACGAACAAAAGGTTATTATATATAAGGTGAGCGGGCAACAAATGTCTATAAAATAATTATTATCTTAATTCTTATCCGATAAATTAACAAAAAAAAAAATTATCTGCATTTTATTATTTGGCTAACGAAAATTATTTTTGATCCATACTCGTTTTATTAAATTCGGTACAGATAAGATGGACGGGTAAAAAATGTTATATCGATACACATGGAGCTAGGCAACATTCTGGAGTTCAGTTTATCAAGTTATTTCTTAAAATAATTATAATAGTTCTTTTTTATATTATATAATAATAAGTTCTCGGAACCGAATCTCCTGCCATTTTTTAGTAGGAAATTCTTACTTTTAAAGTCACTATCATGTCAGTCCGGAGTGAATTCAAGTAAAATTATATTTAATATTTAAATATCAAAATCTATCCCGGACTCACGTGTGTCAGCAGTGACTTTAGAAATTAAAAAAAAATTATGTCTACAGAAAAATAGATGATCGAGTTCCTCTTAAGTTCTCGACCGGTGTACAACCACAAGACCTAAGCGTTGGAGCCACGGAAATAAATATGTTGCGATTTTCTGGAATCGCAGGGTCCCTACTTGTCCAGATCAAACAATTCATTTTTTTTAAATGCACAAATCTCAACGTAGTTAATTTTAATGTACGAATCTCGAAATAAATGAATGATTTGATTTGGACAAACAGGAATCTTGCGATTCCAAAGAATCGCACAGATATGTTTCCTTGGAGCCACACGCCCCTTGAAACCTCAGCTTCTTTTCAATACAAGGAAACCGGAAAAAAATCGCATTAATTGTAATAAAGTCAACTTATCGACTTCTAGAAGTAAAGTTAATCTGAGGTCATTAACTACTTGTGGTTTTGAATTGTCATACAAATAAATCACATAATTTAGTGAACAATTAATGCCCCCCAAAACAAATAAAAAGACAACATTTTTATTCATTACATATATGTCGACGAGCTTAAAATATACGCATTCAATTAATATCGCTAAGAATGTTATTAACAAAATTTAAATTGGTAACTGTAATTGGGTCGATGAAGTTTGGGCCACTAGCCTTGAGTTCAATTATTTAAGTAATTGAAGTTGGTAGCAAAATCAAAAGCGATATTGGATATTTGTAATAAAAAAAAATTGGGGGTTCCGTACTACAATACCTACTCAAGCAAGTAACTAAAAACTTTTATTTTCAATGGGAAATTAATTTTATTAAATATAGATTATAGACATTGTAAAAAGAGAACTAATGTACCAATATCATTGTTGATATATGAACTAATTATAAGAAACCGACACTGATTTGTTGTCATCAGTGTTTGTATCTTATATATATAAAAGCGATATTGTCGGGTCCTCGACTATCGATCGGTCGGTTTTTTACTAGTATCGTTTTATTTAAAAAATGTCACTAAATTGTTCTTAACAAACTTTAATTATATATATCTAAATCCTTCCCTCTTCTAGACCCCATACATATGAATTAAGTTTGATCCAGCACTAGCTTTAATTACAGTTCCACGAATTAATTAACTCCTCTCTCTCGCTTCCTTACACTCGTTCTTTTCAATTGCTTCAATGAAGTATAAATAATATTCTTAATTCATTTATTAATAACTTCCTCTCTCTTTTCTCAAAAAAAAAAAAATCCTCTCTCTATGCAAAATAGCGTATATATATACTTGTGATCAATGTAGTTAGTTGTGTGTATATATCTTTTGAAACAAATTATATATATTATTAGAAGTTGTATTGTCTCATGATTAATAATATAATTGAACAATATATCTGTTTATAATTAATCCAATAGGGTTAATTTTGAATAGTTTTGAATAGTTTTGAATACTTTGTCCCCATTAGAATGTGAACACTTATTTACCGCGATTTAGCATTTAAGAAAATTTCAGCTACTATTTTCTTTTAGTATTTGAAGAACTACAGTGAAATGTTGCGGAAACTTTTTAAATACTAAATCGAAAAATGTATGTTCCTTCCTGAGACAAAGTATTTAAAAATTGAGACATAATCGTAAATTAGTTCCGTATAAACTATAAATTCAACATCAGACACACTAATCTGCATATTATTAAGTGTGACATTTATGTAACTGACATTGATGTTCTATTGCATCGGTGTCTATTTGGTCTCATAACCGGCACTGATGTTACATTTTGTACAGGTGGATGAATCTTGTTATGGATAAAATTTAATTTTGAATGATTTTTCTTTGGATGACGAAATCATTATTTTAGAAATAAACATGGTAGGCTAGTTCTACCCATCTAAGTATAGGATTACTGCTCGTTAATTTGTCTCTCTGATGGTGACTAATGTACGTAAGAGACAAACATTTCTAAATTAAGTAATCTATTATTCTATTTATTATAAGTTGTTAGTTTGGAATATTACACAAGAGCTTCGACGTCAAATTAAGTTCATCGATCCGAGATTACATGAGTAGGGAACAAATATTTCTCAAAGTGCTAACTAGTAATTAAAGTAATAATTGATCATAAGTAATATTAATTAATTAACCACTCAAATAATATAGTTGCCACTGTTAAAAAAATATTGATTTATACAAAATAAATGTTAACTGGTTAAAATAATTAGCAGCAAAGCAAGTATATTCTTTTATATTTTTAATATAGGGAAGATATTGAAAATAATAAAGAGAGTCAGAGATTAAAGTATTTATTTTGTATCGCGTCGTCTGAATTTATTTTTTGTGTGCCTTGATTTCAACCCTTGTGCTTGGAGTAGAATTCTAACCCCTTCCAGTCCTGGCTTGTTTTAGGAAAACAAGTTGGAAACCGGATAAAGAAACCAAGGGCGCATTATTCAATTTGAATGCAAGAACCACTCCTCTCAACTTAATCTCTTTTCTATTAATCATGACCAAAACAACAACAGAAAAATAAAGAGCTAGCTTCTTATATATGAACCCTACTTTCCTTCCTTTTCCCCCAGCCCCTCTCTCTCTCTCAAGAAAATCCGTCTCGCTCTCTCTCTCGCTCTCTCTCTCTCTCCCTGCCCACCTACTCCCCCCACCGCGCGCATAGACATACATACAACATACTCATACGAGGATGAGTTGCAACGGGTGTAGAGTGCTTCGGAAGGCATGTCATGACGACTGCGTCATCCGACCGTGCCTAGGGTGGATTCATACCCCCGAAGCACAAGGAAACGCCACTCTTTTCCTCGCCAAATTCTATGGCCGTGCCGGCCTCACCAACCTCCTGTCCGCCAGACCCCAACAACAACGTGCCGGTTTGTTCCTCCAAAAGCAATCAGATCTCTTTCTTCTTTAATGAAAGTATATGTCAACCTAAATGTTTTATCTGTGTAAAAAACATGCAGCTATATTCAAATCTCTTTTATACGAGGCATGCGGCCGGATCGTGAACCCGGTCTATGGATCTGTAGGGCTGCTTTGGTCAGGCAAGTGGCAGCTATGTCAAGCAGCTGTTGAATCAGTTCTGAAAGGCGCACCAATAGCCCAATTAGCAACTGCCATGACCCGAACCATGAATGTGGTAGCGCCTATGAAGGCATCAGACATCCGCCACTTGGCCAACCGTAATAATCATGGTGCGGTCGACCTTCACAAGGTTAACACTAGGTCAAGGGCCCAATTCAAGCAACCGGGATTCTGGTCAATTCGCACTGAGACAGGTGAGCCTGGTCCACTTGAGGGAGAAAATCTGCTAGTGCAATCTGTGGGGATTTCAAATAAGTTCTGCATTGACCAGGTGGAGCATGTTGTAATTAAACGGGAGCAGGAGGCCACGACGAGAGATTTGAGTCTAGATCTAACTCTTGGTCCCAAATGCGAAAGTGGTGAAGAGTCATTCAGCTCAGACGAATCTGATCAAGACACATGTCATGTGGAGCTCCGGCTTACTGTCCGGGGATGAGAATACTGTCCGACTTTGGCAATTCTTCATATTTCATTTTTTTTTAATTTCTACTTTTTGTTGGTTTAATTTATCACCATTTGTTAATTACACGTTTGTACAATGAGTTTTAAAGGAGAAAGATACGCATGTATTAATCAGATTCATATCCACGACTAAATAAGAGAGATTTTTAGTGATACTTCAATATAATAGTTAAGAGCTTCATCTACTAATGTATACCACCCAAGTATGGAGATAGTAACATGAAGATAACTGCACTCTCAATTGTTCATTGCTGTTAGCGATTTGCAATTGAGTTACTGCTTAATTGGTACAACATGGTTTTGTGAACTAATTAGTTAGTTTATGCTGCGGTACCAGCAATGAGCTACATGACTCTACTGAAATTTTATAAAGTTGTCATATGAAAAGCAGAAAGCCAGAAACTTTGTTTGAGTACATTTCAAAACAAATTTTAATGACATTATCTGTCGTCTAAGTTCATATTGGTGCAGCTAATTAAATATGAAGAGTGATTGATATATATCAATAAAGCTAGTAAGATTCATATATTTCTATACCCAATATTCCGGCTTCCTCATTGCAAGAGTATATGGTGTATGTATATTCCTTATCAAGTAGCTTATTAAAAAAATGAATTTTTGTAATTCAAGGTTTATTCAGCTAATATAATTTTGGTGGAGTCAATTAATTTCATCCGTCATATAAAATGCTCCGAAGCATTTGAGATAGATCTACTGCCTCCTGATACACAGTTCCCTATCTAAAGCAATCTTCTCTTGAAAGAGGAAAAAGCTTGAGGTTTTTGGTTCATTCCCAGCCGAAGCATAATCTTCTCTTAAAATTTGCCTATATATATATCCTGTATTCATCTGTCTCAGTGTGAAAAAAAAAATTTCGACTCGACGATTTGAATCTTATGCAAAATCAATCGCACTATTGCTTAACAAACAAGTTGCATAGTGATGGATTGTTCTCTAGGAAATTTTATCTTTGAACCTCAAGAAGGACATCACCACCTAGGCTCCTAGTGGGATGCTTCTTACCACATCACCACCTAGGCTCCTAGTGGGATGCTTCTTACCTCAGACAATTTCTTTCCGTGCAGATCACGGAACTTGATCACCTGCCTCTAAAGTCATTACCGGGTGGGACCGGAGTGGATTTTGATATTTAAATATTAAATATAATTTTGCTTCGGACCCACCCGACATTAACTTTAGGGACAGGAGATTCGGTTCCCCCTTTCACTCTTAACAAACTTTTTCTCATGATCAACTCAAGGTCTCAGAGTCAACTCCACTTAAATCTTAAATGAAGCTCCTATAAAGTGTGAATTGTGTATTAATTCCTGGAACTTTCGTTTGATTATTTGTTTGCTTAGTTGATATTTATTTTTATTAAAACAGCGTTCTAATTAATTCCAATACTTAATTGAATTAGACAGCAATTTAAAGCTTGAGATGATCTTTCCTGTAAAATATTGAATGGACATTGGCTCCTCTCAAGGAACTCTTCTTCAATTTTTCAAGTAGTGTTGTTCAACAAAACCCCCAATATATATGTAGGTAGGCATGCTTCCAGTTTAACTTGAGCTTGAGCATGACCATAATGTTTAATAGTTTATAACTATATATATCTTATTAAATGTTTAGAACGAATAGTCTTGGAAAGAAATTGAAATCATAAGTGTACAAGATTAAGACTTAAGAGCGCAGTTTCAGTGTGCTAGCAAGGAGAAAGTCAAGAAACCATATATATGAAAGCTATATAAATATAAGATCGATGCAGTGTCAGAAGCTCAGAATATTAAGGTCAATTGAAGTTGCTTATGTTGACTTTGTTTTAGTTTTCATGAAGGTATTCTGGCGACAATGACAAAGAATATTATTAAATAGCATATATTAAAAGGATTAGTAAGGCTCAGAGGATTAGTTGTGGTGGTTTTGCAGGGTTCTTTAATTGCATAATTTTGAGCAATTAATAAGGACTTGAGGAGATAATTGGATATTTCTTCACTTTTTACGTCCATTTAACTATTCAATATATTACCCTAAAAAAACTATTCATTATATTTTTCCATATATTTTAAATCACTAGCTAACATTCTTTTTGCAAATCACTTATAAACTATGAAGTGCTCTATAAAAAATTAATAAAAATTTTAAAAATATATGTATGTAGATTCATCACTCGTAAGATAGACGGGTTTCAACGGTTTGGATTCGTCATTTGAAATCAATCCGATAGATTTTAGAGTACTTAGGAACACCGTAGTTCTAGCTACTCGAAATAGAAAACATATAAGAGAGGGATCATGCCCCAACTTAGAAAACATTTTTTCTCCTATTGATATATTTAATTTTTTACACAATAATCCCAAATGATTAGCATCGGCTTCCAACTACTTATAAAACATTATATTAGATCAGACAAAGTTGACCAACTTGTCATTTATATTAAATGGATTCGTTCTTATCTCTTCAAGAATCTTTACGAAGAGTATATATTGTTACTATTTGGCTCTGTTTTGGTTTCATGAACTTCCAAATTGTCAATCCAATAGTTTATTATATTTTTTTCTCAAACGTACTAACCTACATGGCTGCTATTTGCAAGTATCTCAAAAGCTTAGGATATGAGAATCTAACCTAAATCTAGCTAACCTAAAAAAGATATATAATTATTAAACATATTTAGGGTTGGTGCTTGTTGAAGTGTTGGGTTTTTCCTTAATTTAGTGACATAGCTAGGGAGCATTTATATCTGCATATCTTTCTAGATTTGGATTATTCTACTGGTTATCGGTCTACCTTGGTCAGCTTCCCCTGGAAAATAGAATAAAGCAATTGAGCCCGTGGAAACCACGCGCTCCTCCATTAAGAGTTATATAATAAGAGAAAAGCTCCCGGTAAAAAAATTCCGAGCAGTGCAATGTTTTAGGACTTCTAGGATCTTAATACTATGTACCTATATATCTTTCATACAACAATACTATATATGTTGTAGTTTAAAATTTTAAATTTTAAATCTATATATGGCGGCTGGGGAAGAACATTTTTACTGTTTAACAACAGTTAGTAGTAAAATAGTTTTTATTAGAAGAAAAAAAATCCGTCTGTAAAGTGAGGAGCGGATTCATGATTTCGACCAGGAGTAGACATAAAATACTGACAAGAGTGTAATTTTTTTTCTTCTGGCCAATCAGAGCATAGTAATAGATAAAGATCTAAAAAAGTCACGGCGTAACCGGATACATCATGGCATGACAAGGTTTCATCACGGCACGTGTGCCGATCACGTGCCGTGAATCGCGTGTCTCATGCCATAACTATTCATGTAACGAGATCATCTTTCGAAAAAGTAGCACGGCACAGTACGCGAAAGATTTGGTCACGATACATGATCATGTTACATATAAACTAACATAAATTATGAAAAAAAATATTAAACATGACCAAACATAACAAGTCTCGTTTTGACCCATCACGTGTACATAGTAACGGGCGACTAACATGTTGAGACCATTCACATGCCATGACCATCATTCTAAATTTGGTCACAACAAGTGATCCAAGTTACGGCATGACTAGCCACGACACGGTACATATTTAGATCCTTAATAACATATTACATATCTCTTTTGTCTCCTAGTGAATCAGCGATTCTTTTGAGTGAAGTAGCGAATCAACTGCATCTTTCTTTCTTTCTTTTTCTTTTATGTGAATCAGTCTGAATTGACTTTTTTTCTGCATAATTTTCTTATACTGAGTCATGAATTAAATTCAGAAACAGATCTTATTTCTATTTAGAGATAGAAACAAGTATAAAATACCAATACTTCTAAAAAAAATTTCGAATTCAGAAATAAAGTATCCCCGACTCTCTTTAGGCCCGCCCCTGGGGCAATTTGCAATTCTTAATACTTACCCATAGAAATAGAGTTCATATTAGAGAATTTTTGTCCTTCTCAATGCAGAATTTTTATATTATTTAAGCTTTTTAATTATATTGTACTCTTCTTAACTATACATTATATGTTATTTGTGCAGTTTATCATGAATTTTTTCCAACTCATTTAACTAGCGAATATAAGTGAAACCCTTGCCCCGATTATCTATCTTTTACTCTGTCATGAATTTAACACTTCGGTGGTGTTTGGTTGTGGACTAACACTATGATCGGAAAGGTCCAAAAACCTCAAACGCGAAATAGAATTGGAAAAGGTTTTGAACTTTCCTGATCGGAAAGAGAAAGAAAGAGCATGATGATTTCGATTGACGGGATTTGATGGGAAAAAAGATGCTTGTTGAAATCTCGTGAAAATAGTAGAGATTTGACAAGAATCAGAATTGATTGAGTAAAAATACAATACTGCCCTTCCTCGTGAGAAGTGATACCAATGGCATGTAAAGTAAATATGATGAAAATTATAACTTTTTTTAAAAGATCTCCAAATCAATTCTTCTTTGAAATTAACCATTTCAATCACTAAAATTCAATTCTAAATCATTTCTTTTCAAATCTATTCTATTGAAATGAATTGAACTATTGTATAACCTTCATTCCGATCATAGTGTAAATCCAATAGGTCCAACTTGATTATTTTAACTTAGGTTGATCTAAATTATTCATATTTGATTGATGTTTAGAGTTATATTTTGACTTAAATTATTTCTTGTTTGATAAGAATTTGATGGTTTAAGCCATGATTTGATATTACAAACTATTGTCTTACAAGATTTATAATATCAATAATAAAACTATTCTTTGTATATTTTTTATTGACAAAAATTATACAAGAAAATGAGTTATATACAAATAAAAATATGCTGGGTTAGTTTAGGTCAAATTAGGCTACCTTAAAGGTCAGCTTATTTTATCTTAATCTTGGCTCAGTTAAACCACGCTTGATAAAATAAGTGAGACCTAAAGTCCTTATTCTACAATTTAATCCACAGTCAAACATGATCTTCAAGAATAAAGTGAAAAAAAAAAAAGATGAACTTCGTACAAAATAAAAGAGATGATATTTACGAATGATACTTGGCAACTCTCAAATCTCTATATGACAAAAAATTATGTGTTTTAAAACAAGGCGATGCCGCTTAAGTCTCTTTTGAGGCGATTCCCTCCATTCACCTCACTCCACTTATTCTCTATGCCTATATATTTTAATTCATTTTTTTCTATTTGAACAGGTACTTCTGTTCGGTAAATTTGGCTACTACTTTCGGTGCTTCCGTCTAGTAAATATGTCAACCGCTTGTTGCTATGTCTTCGTTAATCGAGACGGTGCTTCCACCTAATGAACATGCCCATCGTTTGTGTCGGATGGCGCTCTCTCTCTCTCTCTCTCTAATAAGGATGGCTTTTCTGGCTTCCCGAATTATTAAAAAAAAAAGAATTTAAGTTAGGACCGGTGAAATCCATACCGTTCCAAACTTATTTTATTTTTAGAATCAGTAGAATTACTACCTATCTTACTATGAATAACAAAATTGTTGTACTTTTTCTGTTTCTCTCTCTTCTTTTCTATTAATTTCTACCAAAATAAAATTCCCGTCGGGTGCTTTGAATAACGCACAATGATAATTGTGTGTCATCCATCTGTGCCTGGGGTGGACTCGTACTCCCGAAGTACGGGAAAAGCCACTCTTTTTTCCTCTTCAAATTTTACGGATGTGCTGGCCTCACCAATCTCCTCCTTATATACTCCGACACCACAAGCCGGTTTGTTTTAATTTCTACCAAACCTCACTGTTAGCTATATTTTGTTCTTTAATGAGCTAACTTCATACTCACCGTTTCTTCCTTTGTGGATACAGAACACCTTTTTTAAGATCTGTTAGAGCCATACAAAGAAAAATTGGTCGTTCTGAATCAGAATCAAACGGTACCGATTCAATTTCAGACTGAGTTATGTGCTAAATAAATTTTCAGTCAAATTTCGGCTGAAACTGTCTGATTTCAGTCAAATGTCGGTCTAAACCATCCGGTTCTAATTAAATTTCAGCCAAAATGGTCAGATATTACGTATTAATATATTATTTTCTTAAATGGCGAGTTGTTGTTGAGGACTTCCATCTCACTATTATGCAATCCGGCCCATTAATTTGAGTTAATTCAACAAAGAAGCCAGAGACCCACATATGTCGATTGAACCCAACTAATTACAGCGGTATATATACCTTATTGTTTTTAGCCTTTTTGGAAACCTTATTTAATAAATTATTTTTGTCTTTCTAGTAGTTGAATTTATTTTTGAACCGCATTATTTATAAATTACTATATCTTAATTTTTTTGTGTTTTATATTTTTTTGAAATTAACTCTATTATCTTTTCGAATATTTGTATTATATATAGCGGATTATTTGAGTGTAGTTATTTGTCTAAATATATATTGTTGACATATTATTTTTTATCAATTTATTCCTATTATTTTAGTACAAATCAACTTCTGGCAAAAACAATCCAATTTAGCAGATTCCTACCGATTCATCTGATTCTAATTCTGATTTTTCCTTCTACGGTTAGAGCTTGAATGTTTAATTCAACAGCTGGTCAGGGACCAAAACAAAAGGCCAAGATGCTTGAGTTGGTAATCAATCAATCAATCAATTAATTAATTATATATTGGCCATAAACCATGCTAACATATAAACAAGAACAAGCGAGATGATATCATGATATTAAACCAGATTAAGAGATCTAGTGAGGCTCATCTTGCCGCAAATTTAATTAATGTAAGAGGTTGCAAGTTCAAAACACGCATGTCTGAGTTTCCATTGTTTCATCTGTTTTGGTTTGACTGTGTCACAATTCCATCTGGTAGAGAATAGGTGTGTTCTGTTCTTCCCTGGAATCCAACTAGAATCGTATAATTTTGACAACCATTAATAATATATAGGAAGGCATCTGTTATGGATAAGAACGTTGAATAAAATAGTGACATTAACTAAGCAAATTGTCTTATCCTCTACTTAATTTTCAGTGGAGAAAACCAAATGAAACTTGAACTGTCACTAGGATTAAGTTCTCCTACGTTAATCTATTTTAGTTATTAGTGCGATCCCAACAAATCCAGTACACCACCACTTGTATATATAAGACCCGAATTCGTCAGAAAATCTACAGAACCCACCATTAGAGGAAAGAAGTCCAGGAAGTCGTTTCGTTCTACAACTAAACAGGGCTGGTAAGATTAGGTTAAATATTTGTATAACAGGGCCCGATTTGTTATATCGGTGAAGTCAAAACGGATTACGGGCTTTTGGCCCATTGAAGCCTTCGACGGAAATTAAGCGCGGAGACTGACAGAGAGAATAGAAGAACGAAGCCGCTTCACCTCTATTTGCTTTTTCTCCGGGCTCATTTTAGAGTTTGTTGTTCTCCAAATTCATTCCACCAAAGTTACTAGAAAATCGCAAGTTATGAATGAAATTGTAAGAGAGCGAGTGTTAAGACTTGATTATCATTTATATTTGTAAAGACTTCATGATATAGTAATTTTGCACCATGCTTTTTCTCCGTAAGAATTTCTACATAAAATCTTTTCCCTTTTATTTATTTTGTAGTATATGCCCACAAAGTGTTCAATAAAATTACTCCAAACACGCTTCCACTTCTAACCCCAACACGATTTGTGAGGCACAGACACACAGCACAGTGGATAATACAAATAACAGTGTTGGTCTGATTTACGTTTAGTTCTTAAGGCCCAATATATAACGTAGAAGCCTGAGCTTGAGGCATTTAATACCAAAACTAAGCATAAGAATAAACAAAGTTGATCTTTTTCGGTTCAATATTGTTATAAACCCAGCGTGCAGCCCACGAGTATATTCATAAAATTGTGTTACCAAATTTTCTCCATGCGACCAAAGCTAGAGAAAGTTACATTAGCCCACTGTGCAGCCCACAATGACCTCAAACATATTTAGCCCACAAATATAAAACTTGTTCAATTTCCAGTTACCTAAACAAAAGAAATTTATGAACAAATATAAAGCTGAGAAAAAAAAAAAACTAAAGTAGCCAACAACAAATAACTCTAACAACGGTTCTACACTGCATGCAATTACACAACCCAAAACCGATCTGAACAAAATCCACTACAATATTACAAACTCTCGTCAGAATAGCAAACCCATATTGAATTTGCAAGGCATATTATGTATATATGAAATGCAACCCATATTTCAAGCATAACCAGCCATTCCTACATTACCCCCTGCTTTTGTGGCACCCTTTCGAGCAGCCTGTGACGTGGCCTTGGTAAAGTACATGTAGTAATACACATTAAGAACCATGGTGAAAACCACGAAAACCGCACCAGCTACAAAAACCCCCTTCCGAAGAGACTCACAGGTCCAGTTGTGTGCATAGACCGAATCACGATACTTGGTGTGGTATGCATTTTTAGCTGCACCCGCTATGGCGCACGACTCAGCAATTAAGAATGTCAACCTAAAGATAACAAGGTGGTTACCAGAAATATTACATTTTTATAAATTTGCTCCCTGATTTGTTGGAATTGCTTACAAATGCACTAGCAGCATCAATATGTAACAAGTTGATGGTTGGTACTTGGTAGTCAAGTACCTCTTGCCGGCATAGTACTACAAAGGGTAGCTCGGTTCTTATCCCTTTCATCCAGCTTAATGTTTTGACTTCAACATGTTTATGGTTTCAACCCAAGTACTAAAGGTCATGCAAACCTGGCTAGAAATCAGTGGAAACAGTACCAGTTATTCAATATGCAGCCACATAGTACGTATGCCTTTTGCAGCTTAATGTTAGCCAAAATGGGGCATACTTTCATTTTAACAAGAAATGGTACAAATAGTATGGTACACCAACAACAACCACCAAGCCTTTAGACCAAACAAGTTGGGGTAGGCTAGAAATGAAACCCAACCGGAGTGAGGGTTTCATTTCCATACAAAGGTTGTATTTACATTGGCTCGCCACACCTATTATAACCCTCCTCTGTATGGTAAACAGCTTTAATTTTTGTACATACCATGAGCCGGTGAAGTATATAATAGACCAGGCACGACTTCCACCGGGGGCCAATGGTCTGCCAAAACACATGCACTTTGTGACAGCCATCAGCACAGACTGAGCTGAGAGCAGAAACAGAAAAGAGCCTACTCCATATCCTGTGGCAATATCAGAGTCGTAAACACAGTATGTGGCATTCGCATTGATGCGATCAGTCACTATCGACCCCTGCGATAGAAAAGAATATGATAGCATAATCCAATTTACTGCTAGAACTTTGATTCAACATTTGACTATACCTACTTAATTAACATGTTCATTGAGTTAATTGATTAAAACTTTTTATCATCACAAATTTAGCACTTGGATAGTTGACTTGACTCTTGAGAGACAATTCAATTCCCTTCTTTAATTGCAGCACTCTAGCATTTTTTCAATTAAAAAATGCCAATAGGGAGAGATGCCATGTTAATTGTTTTATTATTTGACATGTTGCAAAGTTTCACATCCATAAAGAGACAAATAATGTACACATGGTATTAAGCTTCATTTCCTTGACTTGTTTCCGATCAACTAGATCAAGCAATATTTTTCAAATTTTCTAAAAATTAACAAGCCATGACTATAATTTGCAGGGGACTGGTAAGATTTTCCCCGAGTTTACCAGTGACCAATTAATTATTTGCAAAAGTTGGGAAGCATTAGCACCACAGAGTACAGAAAACCACCAAGAAAGAAAAATAACTTTCCCAATCAACCTATAAACCAATTGCAAAACCCTAAACCCAAACGAATAAAACCCGAAAATAAGTTACAAAACATGGATCTTTCAAAAAGAACCTCCACTGCTTTCACAAATGAGAAGGAATGTACTAAAAAGGTGAAATCTTACGGTGCTCCTCCGGCGCTCAGCAGCAATGGCAAAGCCAAAGGCAGTAAGACTAAGTGCGATGACAAGTACGTGAACAAGTGTGGAACCCTTCCCTTCCATTTTTCTCTTCGCTCTCAACTTTAGCTGCTATCTCTTCTGTGCCTTGCTATTAGGTATTGAGGTCTGAACAATGGAGTGGCCTGGGAGAAAGAAGGGATGTGGGGTGGTCAGTGTGAACTACTGTTAGTGGAAATGAGTATCGGTTTTTGCAAGGACTCGGTTCATGTCCAATTAAATGCTCAATGAAACCTAAGGCATCTGCATTACAAAAAAAAATTAAATATTCATCCAAATTTTAACATGCAAACATGAAACTAAAATATTTTTCACCGAAAATTTAAATGTTATGTTATCTATCTTAAAATGTTTTTTTAAATAATTTGACATTAAATTTCATTGAACATCATTTGATAAAATTGTTTTTTAAATATTTTTTAAAAAAATCTCTATTGGCATTTAATTTATCGCCCGTATCTATTTTTCTTATTATTCACGTACAAATTCACCTCCTCCTTTTCATCTTCCTTTCTCTCACTTTTTTAAGATATTTTCTGATAGTGTTATTTCATGAACTAACAACTGAAGAGCAACTTTGATAAATTATTAATTATAGTACACGAGCAATTTATAATTAAGTTGTAAATAATGAAGTGAATAACTGAGTAGCAAGGTAAAGTTGTTATTTTCTGCCACATGCACTTTAATTGCTCAATGCTTATATTAGAATAATTATTTTTAGTAGGGGTGTTCATTGGATTCGGTTTATTTAGTTTTCAACCGAACCGACAAATTTTGGATTTAGTTTTTTGAATTAAATGATTTGGTTCGGTTGAATTTTTGAATTACTTTGGTGTTTTAATGTTGGTTTGATTTAATTTGTTTTGCTTTGGTTCAACCAAACAAATCAAAATTTACTTGATATTTGATTGAATAACTTCGATTTTTTATATTGGGATTCAGTTTAATCTCTCTTATTTCAGTTTGACTGATATATATTGATATTTATATATATGATTGTTAAATGTATTTGTGTATATATTAAGTTTTGGCATTTTAAAATTTAATCTCTTATTTTGGTTCAATCAAACAAATCGAAATTTGCTCGGTTTATTTGGTTCAGTTGTTATTCATTTGATAATTTTAATTTGGTTAGTACAGTTAAATTTTCGAAAATTGAATAAAATTTTGATTTTATTATTTTTATTTGGTTTGTATTGAATCGTCAGTTTGCACACTCCTAATTGTTAGCCTTATAGATTGATTATCTATCAATTTTCATACAATTTAAATATTATTTAGAAAACTTTAAGTTATTTTATAAATAATACACTTAAAAAATATAATCCACTCATAACAACTTAAGTGGACAATTTTAACAAGACTTTTTTTAAAGTAAAATAAACTAAAACATAAAATCATATAAATTCATTTGGTGTTCCATCAAATCTCACTACTGTTAACCGCTATTATTTTAACATTTTAGAAAGTATAAAGCTTGATTATTTTTATTATTTTGTAGGTGTATAATATGCATAAAGCATAAATATTGAGTTTTAAATATTATATTTTAAAATTATAAATTATTTTTCTAGTTATCTAGATGATAAGATAGTATGTAGGGCCTGTTTGGCGGATTATTGGGAATGAGTATGGATACGGGAATTGAACTAAAAATTTACTGTTTACGTGAGAAAAAAAATTCAGTTGTCCACAGAAACAGTGGAGCAGCAGAACACCTAAAATTTTCTTTACAGTTCATGAGTAAATAATAGAACATGTGCAGAAATGTAATGGGGGCAATTATAGTAGTGTTCTCGGAATAAAAACATGGGAACCAGCGGCTCCTGCTTTTAGAACCGGGTGCCCCCTTTCTTGTCCTGAATATTGAATAATTTACATAAGACTGCCATTGGTGGTGCCTCCGTGTTTCATGAATTCGGATCTTCTATGGACATCCAAATTCGGCCAACAACATTTATAATATTAGTTTTTTTTAAATTTAGTCGTCTATGTCATAGTAACAAGATGCGCGTTTTATTCACGAATAAAATATTTTTAAGAGGTTTCCGCACCGTATCGGGAATAATTCGTTTGACCATACTTTTACCGAATAATTCGCGAATAAAACGTTTTTAATGAATTAATCGCGTTTTATTCGAATAATTCATTGCTCTGTGAAAAAAAATTTGCTCCGTAATTTGTGCGGGAGGAGAAAATTTCACTCTGTGATTCATGCATGACATTTTGGGCGTTGGTAAAAAAGAAATTTTGAAAATTTGCCGTATCCACGTGATCTCTGGATTTATTGTGAAACATTCCATAAATCTTTTGTATTAAAACAATCTGACAAGTAACAATTTAAAATTTCTTTTTTAAACTCATAATATCTCTTATTTAAGTTGCGAATCATTTCCGAATTATTCTCGAATTATACCTGAATTATATCCGAATCACAAATTTTTTATCCCGCCGAACCTTTCCCGAATCATTAAGTTTTCACTATGGTCTATGTCATGAAATGCATCGCATTAAACGTTTGCAAGAGAAATGAAAAAAATTGGGAAGTTTATTAATATTGATTTAAATAAATAAAGGGTGAAGATCCAGTAGTACAAAGTGCACGATACAAGTTAAAATTGGGTAACAGCATAGAAAATCGAAACAGAGATTCGCATTGAAGGAGGACTGAAAGAACATTCGTCACCCCCATGTGCTTGCCAAAAACTAAAAGAGGCAATCGATTTGTTTGTTAGAGATTATATTGGGCTCCAAGGCCTCACAAATAACAAATCGTAGTAGCTGAACATATTGAACCCAATTACGAGGTGTAATAACGCATGAATGTGTTCTACAGAGCTAGCTAATTATAGCTACCTATTATAGTTTTTTCATAATATAAAAACTACGTTAAGATATAAAAGTAGTGCATTATTTAAACTATGACTGTTATAGCTATAATAATTAATTATTTTTACTACTATGCATTATTGCTACTGTTATACTACATGAGTTTTTTTGCAATTTACAAAGACTTATGTACTTTTGTTTATATTTTGATACTATATGATCTACTATAATAATTATGTTAAACTGAACTATATGTTTTTGTTCATATTTGTGATTTAGTTTCTCATTCTAAATCAGAAAATATTCAAATATTAATTCTTCATTTTATTTTCTCTTCGTCTAATATTAATATTCACATGTAAAATTATCGTTGTTTGTTTCATTGAAAGCTGATTTTGATTATTATAATATATAAAATATTCAAATATTTATACTAACTTTATTTCACTTATAAAATTAATTGTTCTCCGTCTATTATAATTTGTAATACTATGAAGCATGAATTATTAAATAATGTTACCTTATATATCTTTTTTTTCTTCTTATTTGCATGATTGAAAAAAATATATATATATAGACTTAGATCGGTTATCATTTAGTTATTACCCCAATTCTCGAATATTGATCATGTTGATAATTAGTAGAAATATAGACTATAAATTTTGAAAATTAAACAAACACTATGTATGAAAGCTTTCGCTATAGCTTTTTTTTGTCTCCCCTCTATGCCACTATAATCGCTATTTAGAACCTTGGTTATAGGAGTAAAAACGAAGCGAATACAGAGCGGATAATGTTGATACATATTTATTTTTCAGCGAACGGATACTAATACAAATACAGATGGTAAACATATATTAAAATTTAAAATTAAATTCATTTTAAACAGATATAAATACAGATCAGATAATTTATAAATACATGTTTGAATACAGATACTAAATGAATAATTATTAAATAATTGAGTCATATAAAATTTAAGATATAAATATAAAAAATGAATATAATTTTACTTCATTTCTTTTCACATAATTCTGTGAACGAATAATTACATTAAATCATACAGTTAAAAGTTAAAACAAAAAAGGGGTAAGGAAGAGATATAACAACATTAATAGGTATAGAGCTAGTGTTGGCCCAAAAAATGAGTTGGCCCAAACAATTGTTGATGTCCGGATTCTTAAATGTCTTAGTCTCACAGGAGATGTTGATTATCGATTGAACTCTTTATATACTTGTTTTATTGATGATTTGTAGTCAGCAATGAGAGAGAAATCAATGATATAAGGGATTGCTCCGCAATGGATTTTGAATGGATAATGGTATTCGGATTATTCGGATATCCGCTCCATTTAAATATGAAGGAAATTATCCGTAGCAGAATCTGAAACTCTCTCATATTCCATACATATCTGGATCCGTAATTATTTGAATTTGTTTAATTTAAATTCGGATTCTATCTGGATACGGATAGGATCCGAAGTGGATAATCCATATCCGTTTATACCCCTAATGTGTTACCGTGTTAGTATAATACATCCACGCAATTCTGATATTCCTAAATTTTCATTATAATTTATACCATGTTGTGTTATAATGGCCTTGATGCAACTATAAGATACATTGAGAGCAAACCAGGTACCCCGGTATGATGTAAATAATTTCAACTTCTTTTAATACATATCGTTAGCTGGCTATTTGTCACTCAGTTTTTTTTTTCTTTTTTGAGGTTGGAATTATAAGTTCCAACATTTATATTTATAGGAAAAAAAAGTTATTTACAAAATGTCATTTGCCACTCAAAGTTAAATGGGATTAATTGACCAGTATATTTTTTTCAAAAAAATTATAGTTTTTTTTTTTTTATGAAAAATAGAGGTCTAGTTCATATTAATTAAAATAAAATAATCTGTTACATTGGTGGTATAACTACATAAAATAGAAAATTAAGTCTCCTCAAAACAGATTGAGTAGGTAAAATTGTTGATAAAAAGAAAAAAGAAAAAATTGTTTTATATGCGACTTGCATGATCACTCTCTAGTCGTTGTTGTTCCTGCTGAGATGAATTGCAGTTGCCACAGTACTTCATCTTGCCACTAACTTTTTTTTTAACAAGAGTTGCCACTAACCTTAAGATACATTCATGCCTCAGTTTGTTGGTCTCTCTTAAAAACAAACCCGGATCCGTTAAAAATTCCACCAAGGGAAAGGGTAATAGCAGTAGATGGTTCTTGGAATGTGAGGAATATGGCGGGGAATGGTATGGGGATATACAATAGAAGGGGAGATCTTATTTATGTGAGATTCGATAAAGTGGAGGCAAATGACCCTTTTCAAGCAGAAGCGCAAGCAATGGCCCAGGCTATGAGGTATGTGGCAGGGGGTGGAAATGAGGGACTGTTCATATGTTTCTCAGACAACAAGAATCTGATAAAGGCAATGCAGGATGAATGTGTATAAGGGATACCATCATGGCAAGCAGCAGAAGTAGTAAAGGAATGCATCAACCTAAGGAATAGGCATTCAAACAAATTGCAGGTGCAGTACATTACAAGGGAGGCAATACGAACACCACACGAGATGACAAATTGGGCAAGGAGAACGGGGCAGTCAGAGCAAGAATCACCAATTCAGTGTCATATTGGACATCTTGATATCGAGCACAAACTCATCAGTAATTTCTTTATTTTAGATAGCAATGTAGGTTGCCAATCCTATAATTAATACATGTGTCACTCTGAAAGTGAAATAGGGCTAAAACAAATGGAGTTTGTTTCTTTTCTGGTAATTTTTAAATTGCTAAGGAAGTTATTTATCAGTTTTTTACCCGTATCATGTTTTTCATGCTGATTTCTGTTTTAGGTAGGTAGATTAGTTTGTTAGATGCTTTTCTAATATGTAATCTTTACGTTCTATTGATTAATGCAATATCTAAGGGCTTTTACTAAAAAAAAACTATATTTGACTGATTTTTTTTTTTTTTTTGAAGAGACTTTGGCAGACGTTGTCAGGTTTGTATTAATTAAAAAAGTTTGTTGCATCTCGCACATACAGTGTTCCCCTGGGTATTACAACCAGTCAACCACAACCAAAATAGGCTCAATGTCATGGCACTTGACTTGTTCTTAACGTGATCTTTTTCCATCTAGCTAGATTTTTGAAAATTTGTTGTGAAAGAGACTGCATGAAAACTCAAAAGCTGTCAAACCGAAAATAACCATATAGATCAAGAAAAATGCCTCAGCGGTACTTATAATTTCCTTCTCATTTTCTTAGTTGGGATCTTACTGTCGTAATATAATGATCACATGAGTGAGTCTATATGCATATTATGATTTAGTTCGTAATACGGATCAATATTTTCGTTTTCAAAATTCTAACGGTCGATCCGAACTCTTCAAAATGATTTTTATATGAATATATACTTTCATATCAAATTTTATATTTTTTGAAATTTTTTTACTATTTTTTTAAGATGGATAGAAAATCACTGTTTTTGAATGGTCCATAATTTTTAGATCAACTGATTTTCTACCTATCTTAAAAAATAGTAAAAAAAATTCGAAAAAATATAAAATTCGGTCTCCAAGTAAATATTCATATGGAGATTATGTTAAACGGTTCAGATCGACTATTAAGATTTTTAAAATGAAAATATTAATCTATATTACGGATCAACCCGTGATATGTATAGTACCATAGACTCACCTGATCACATATAACAAATTAAGCAAATAACGAGCGAGACTTCACTTTTAATTAGATTAATTAATTAATATGCTCTCCTCAAATAGTTAAGCAATGCTCTCCATTTTCTTTTAACAAGTCAAATTTCTCATAATTAGTGAATAATATTTCATAAAAATTACGGATTTCCATAGGTCGTAGTAAGATGGATTTCTAAACTTTCACCGTCATTTAAGTAACAAAGCAGTGTTCATTTGTTGTAAATTCAATCAAATTGTTCCCGTCATTTTTATTCATAACCAAAAAAATATCATCCATAACCAAACCGCTCCTCGGGAGAGTGGGGCGGTTTAGTCCCCAAGCAACCCGCCCCCAGTGGGGCGGTTTACCCCCCCCCAAACCTGCCCCCCAGGTGGCGGTTTAGTTAATTTTTTTTTAAATACCCTCCCTCCCCAAACTCCAACCCTACCCACCCCGTCATTTTTATCCATGCCCAAAATCATTAACATTTCGCCAACTCTGCCCACCAAAATCAGATTGTGTCAGAAATGTCCAAACTGGCTATTATACCGCCGGTTCCTATTTTTTTTTTTTTTTTGGAAAAAGTTATAATTGTTTTATTTTTTTATTAAAGTTTTAGAAATTTTTTATATGTTTCTTTGAAATTAGATAGAAAAATATATAATTTAGTTTATTAGAAGGACTGAAACAAATAATCTGGATCAATATTTTTCAGATCGAATTTTTTGCGGTTGTAAGAAAAATTAAAATATTTCATTGTGTGTTATTAGAAAAAAGAAAACTTTGGTAGAAGTGTCAAAAAAAATTTAAAATGATTTAATAACATCATTTAAAATGTTTTTCTAAAAATCGTGCATAATAATATTAATAACATCATTTAAAAAAATATATCATTAATTACTTAAAAAAATTGCATTAAAATGATTTGAAAAATTTCTAAAACTTTAAACGGCCATAACTTTGGCTACGAAAGTCGGATTGAAGCATATGACCCCAATTCGGAAAGGGGAGGAGGAGACGGTGGCGACCGGCATCCGGGGGTGTAACCCCAACTCCGGGTATCTGACAAATCAGAATCACCAAAAAATGTCGTTTAGTGCCTCAAAAATTAAGTTTAAGATTTTTAGTGTCTCAGTTGAATTTTCTTATGTTGAAGAATATTTTTCAGCACCGACAAATCCGGTCCTCATCGTCGTTGTCGTCGCTAGTTTTTTATATTTCATATTGTAGACCTGACAGTAGTATTTTTATATTTCCATTTCTATATTTTATGTTGATTAGACGTTATTTGGTGATTTTATTCATTTTGTTTTCGTTTCTATATTTTATGTTGATCAGACGTTATTTGAATATTTTGTTCACTTATGTTTTAAACTATTCACAAATCATAAAATTCATCATATTAAAAATATAAACAAATATTAACATAGTATTACAAAATACATAAATTATAAACATAATTATAATTAATCCATCGTCGTATTAAAAAAAAAATTAGTAAACCGCCCCCCAGGGGGCGGGTTGGTCAGGGGGTAAACCGCCTCACTGGGGGGGGGGGCGGGTTGCTTGGGGACTAAACTGTCCCCCCGGGGGGCAGTTTGGTTATGGATGAAATTTTTTTGGGAGTCTGGTTATTAATATTATTTTATTTATTTTTTTGGTTATGAAAAGAAATGACGGAAATTGTTCACTCCCTCCTCTTTTATGAAAATTTGTGACAGTTACTGTAAATTTAATTTAATAGAGGGAGAGTGAAGAAGCTAGTAGTTTCTTTTAATTCTAATAAGTGTAAAATGGGAATTATAAATTTAGATGGATGTTGGATTTAAAATTAATGAAAAAATAGATGAATACGTAATATTTTGAGAGGAAATATGTAATATTGAAGTTTTTGAAAGAGAGATAAATTTCCCTATTTTTGTGTCTATGCTGATATGCTAATTGGATGTAAGAACGACTAAGAACAATGTAAAACCAAAATGATTTATGGAACAAGACAGAATGAGAGCATCTAAATGTCTCCTAGTTTCCATCCGCCCCTTCAATAAATAGCAGTGTTCTAAATAGCTAGTTATAGCTCTGCTATAGCTTTTTCAGACCATAAAAGCTACACTATGAGATAAAAGTGCACTATTTCAGCTATGCGTTACACGCAATTGCTACCGCTATGCTACACGAGTTTTTTTGCAATTTACGTGGGCTTCTGTAGTTCTGTTCATATTTCTGATAATTCATGGTTTGCTATAATAAGTATGCTAAACCGAATTATATAATTTTGTTCCTTTTTGTGATTTAGTCTCTCATTCTATATCGGAAAATATTTAAATATTAATTCTTCCTTTTGTTTTCTTTTCGTCTAGTATCCGCCTGTAAAATTATCGCCGTTTGTTTCATTGAAAGTTGATTTTGATTATTATAATATATAAAATATTTAAATATGTATACTAACTTTATTTCACTTATAAAATTAACTACTCTTCGTCTATTATAATATGTAATACTATGAAGTATGAACTATTAAATAATGATATCTTGTATATCTTTTTTTTTTTCTTCTTATTTATATGATTGAAAAAATATAGACTTAGATCAGTTATCATTTAGTTATTACTCCAATTCTCCAATATTGATCATGTTAATAATTAGTAGAAATATAGACTATAAATTTTAAAAATTAAAAAAAATGCTATGTAGTAAAGTTTCCGTTATAGCTGCGCTATTCACTGTAGCTTTTTTTTTTTGTCTCCCCGTTATACTGCTATAATAGCTATTTAGAATCTTGATTTATCATGTTAATATTAATAAGTTAGATAATTATATATGATTAATTTTCTTATTTCTTTGTCCCGCGCGCGGGCTCCCTTTTAGTTAAATAGTGAGAAACAACAGGGGAGCAATTTGCAGCATTCTAACAAAAATTGAACGGAAACAAATTAATATTCCAGCGACAGGCATGGTCGGATGGTGTATGTAGTGCCTCGATCGATATATCCATCTTGGTGCCCATATTTTGCTCATTTTGGACCACAGTAGATGAGAAAATGTCAGAAACAAAAAATCATTAAATGGGAGACTATCACATGTTCAGTGCATCTGCTCAATTGGAAGGATCCTTAGCGAACTATTTGCTGAAAATATCTCCTTCAAAAAATATCTAGTGCTTGCTAAATGAGATTAAAAGAAAATAAGCACCTAGATAGATATATATATATATATATATATATATATATATATATATATATATATATATCATTTCAAATGGGACCTGATGCTGCTTTGCTCATTCCTTTCAAAGTTAGATGGTGCACAATCAGGCACACAAATCACAGATGATTAATGCTACTTTGACATACAAGCAGAAACAAACCTAGTGCATAAGAATAGAGATCAATTGATTTCTATTATTTTTAAAAACTAGTATTAAAAATATATTTTTTATATAAATTATAGTAAAATGCTAGAGGTACATGAAATTGACTCTCATTCTTTTTTGTAAAATTTTATACTATTGATTCTATTTTTTTTTTTTAAAAGATTGTGTATAATCTGAGAGATTTCTAGTATTTTTGAATTTTTTTTAATCAAAAAAATAAAAAATTCACATGTGACACTTTGTATTTTATAGTATATCTTTCTCACTCACCATTCTTATTAAAAAAAAAAAATTTGACCTCCATTTCATAAATTCCTGCATCCTCCCTGCATACAAGTATTTCAACAGTGTTCTAACAGAGATGGCATTCTTTGTTTTAGAAAGAAACAACAGAAAATCTTTTATAAATGCATTACTAGGAATAACAAAAAAAATATATATGAATGTCAAGCCTCCCAACTTAAATCAGTACTATAATATCACGTTAAAAAATTTAGTCTCCAAACGTCTGTCTACCGAAATGCAATCTGAGCCGTTCGTTCAGTAAATCTGAACCACTCATCAATAGACATATAAATCTCAGCCATTAATAAATTATTTTGATTTTATGTATTTATTTCATGTTGTGAAGCGTGTAAAAGTCTAAATTTAATTAGTTAGATCCACGTTACATGCAATGCCACACAGAAATTGTATCATCTAAGTCTCCTCTTCTCTCTTTTTTTCTCCACGCGTTTTCCCTTTTTCCTCCCGCTGAGACAGAGTGCGCGTCTCTTTTCTCCTTTCTCTTTCCCCGATGCAGAAAATGTGTTTTTTTTTTCTTCCCCGCGCAGCGTCGTCCCCACCAATTTCTCCTTCTTCTTAATCCTTCCTCTTTTCATCTCTTTCTCTCTCTCAAATCAAGCCCTGCAGACACTAACAAGAAACCCTACCTCCGTCACAGGTAGCTAGCGAGAGTGAAGTAGAGAGTGAGCAAGAGAAAAGGAGAGAGAAGGAGAGAGTGAAGGTGATCAGTGGCTAGGGTTCGATGATGACAAATTTGACAACGATAACCCCGTCACAATTGATCGTGAAGCAGGAGATAATGTCTAAAAAGACAACGACTCCAGGCTCCAGTGGCGGCGCCCACTCCAGCTTTCCCGGCCACCTCGAAGTTCACCTCCAAGCCTGCTCTCCTCTGACTCGGGCTGGTCAGGACTTTCTTTCAAATATATATTTTTTGGTTAATTCATCTATAATTAGTTTGCATGAAAACAACTTGAGACTGTTTTAAATTGAAATTTTGATTGAATTTAGCGGCAACTGCTGGATGGAAGGGAGGTGGCGGTGAAGAATGAATACTTGTAACAGTTTCAGTTAAGCAATTGATTAGCTTAACAGTGTTCTATTACGTCATCGTAATAGAGAAGTTGGTAAGCTGTCTGTTAGAGCTTTGTAACAGGAGATTAGTTAGTTAGCCGAGACTCTAAACAACTCTTTAAATAGAGGTTATTGTAATTGAAAATATAAGCCAAAACGAATACAAAAATTGTCAGATCTTATTTCTACTTCTCTCTTTAATCGCTTTAGATACATTTAATTTATGGCACCTCACGACATCTAAACTTGGCTTGAAGGTTACAAGCATAATTGTGACATAATATTATAATGAATCATGAAAAAGCAATTCATTATTTGATAAAGTATTTACTTAAGCATAATATCTTTATGAGCAGGTTACAGTATGAGTTACAATTAAGGACTCATGGACTCCAATATCAGTTTATTTTGCAATTGAGCTGATCAAGTTTGGCACTAGCATCTGTTGGTTATCACTGTGCATGCACACTATCTGCTGCCACAGATCCAATTTGTAAGGTTAATTTTGATCTTTAGATTTCTTTCGTTTAATTATCTCCAGGAGGAGTAACTGCTTTGTTGAGACATAAATTAGGCTGGTAGTAGAATGCTTAGTTGGGCTTTGCTATACTAATTTCAGTACCAGGTAGTGGTAAATGTACCAGGGGTATTCCTATATCCTTGGATATTTACCTTGACCATCTCACATTTTTATTATATTAGAATTATAAAAATCCGGTCCTGTACTAACTAAGTATCACATATCTCATGACGAAAATTTATCAATTCAACAACACAATTTGTTATTATTCTCCTGCTCAAAATGTAGCTAATGAATAGCAAATTCACTGGTGTTGTTCAATTGATAATGTGTTGCTCACTTATATAGCTATAACTGTTATTGTTCAGTAATCGTAGGTGAGTAAAATATGTTGTAATGATAAGTTATGGTCGTGACAGCTCCCTTACTGGTACCAACTTGGCGCCAATTTGGGGCTGTTCAGGTTGAGTACCTATATTTATCAAAATCTCTGAATTCATGGTGATCCAAGTACCATATAAGATACAGTAGTAAATGAGCCTTAGAAATTTGACGAACAAATGAAGTAATGGAGATGCTCAATGCATGATCTTATTTCTTGAATGTGCACATGGAGATAATCCTTTTTTTTTTTAATTTGGACTGCGAATGCAATTGCAATTTCATTTCTTAACTTGAGAGTTTTGTAATCTGTATATACTGTTTGTGAATAGTATGAAGACAAATTTCCAAAAGCCAAACAGGGGAATAACAGTTAGTGAGTTGGATGAAATAATTTTGTTTCATTATTTTATTTAACTAGGACATTAGTGAGGTGGATGGGATTGAATTGAAATTACTTTATTTCTACCCGACCCATTTATAATATCTCAGTTCAAAATGAGGGTACTTGCATCGCTATTTATGTAGTACCCTATGTCTTGACTTGTCTCTCGTTGCTACTTTCACTGATTAGTGGGCCCCACTGTCAGTGTAGCTGGTGATTTTATAAAGCGATGTGTTCTATGTTTTAGCAATTAGTAATCATAGAAAGGAAGGGAAAGAATTTTGAGATGCTTATTTTTTTTCTCATGGATGGAAGAAATTTCCTTTTTTAGTTTATTTAATTAATGAGTTAGAGAGAGATGGAAGAACAAAATCGATATTTAGCAAATAAAATTTTTCTTAACTCTCAAAATTAGAAAAGAAGCTCTCGGTATATAAAGGGATTGATTTATAAATAAGGAATATTAAATGTTTTGAAGGAAAGTGGTGCATATATTTTTAATGCTTTATGCGAATCAATGATATTTCCTATGTTTTTTTTGTGATGGAAATAACAGCTTTGAGATTTTTGGCAGGGACACAAAAACATATCGGATTATTATCTTAATATTTTTTTAATTTCTTGAAAGGGTCAAATAGCACCATCTTAACATTGTTTTATTTATATTAGTTGTCTTTTGATGAATTAATTGTTCAGAAATCAGCTTTGAGATGGTGGCTATGCACGAGCCAGTCAGTGAGTGCCAGAAAATTGTGCAGCTTTTTTTTTCTTTTTGTCATTTCCTCGAGTACAATTTTTTCTTTGTTCCCAAGAATTTGCTTTCATTTTTCTCATTTGAGGCCTGATAAAGAATCAGAGGTCAGATTAATAAACCAAAATTGAAGTTCAATATCACAATATTACAATTTGATAAAGAGTAATAAATTATGATCGATAATGTTGTTGTATCAATGACATTTGTTTCTTAAGTACAGGAAGTGCATGATCAAGTAGATGAATTCAGGGAACAACCTATACCAACTATTCCTAGAGGTTATTTCTCATAGCAAGTTCTTCATCTAAAGCTAACTTTTCTTGTTCTTTACACTAAAATTTAGAACTTCTCTTTTACTGACAACGGTAAATGTATATTTGTTGAAAATCTCTCTTTATTATTACAATAATAGCAAAGGTTTGAATCTCATATTTGAAAAATGGTAATACTAGCACAATGCCACTAGCATACAAGAACTGACCAACAGAAATCCTTCTATTCAGCTCACTTAGAAAATTAAAAAAAAATATTAAATTTGTTCCAAGATGTAGATCTTGATATCTGAGAAGTTTAGAAACTAAAATCATTCAAAAAGGAGTTGCAGATTGATCTACACAAAAATGACAAGCATGCATGCTCAATATGACCAAACTGCCATTTGCCATAGCAAGGGGTAAAAAGCATTACAGGAAGTAGAAATCCATGTTTTTGTGTACGTGCTGGCATATATGGAAACGAAGGAATGAAAAAAAAAATCTCTTCAAGGATAATTCTGTCACATGTACTGGCAGACAGAATAATTGACGATGGAATGTTATGGCTGAGGTATTGCAATGCAGCCGCACGTCGACTTATGGGCACAAATCTGTTGCCAGAATCGGATTGAAGAGATGGAAACACTACTGTCTGCTGTGTTTTTTTTTTTCCAGCTTTTTCCTATTTTAAGTTTTTAACAGTATCTCCTCGATGTTGTTTTTAAGGACTCTCTTTGATTTGGGCTGTTGTTGTATTTATTCTTTGTGGTGGCCTAGATGTAACATGGGCTAGATAATTTGTAATAACGTTTTTATTTTTCTTTCAATACATTCAATTGGCAGATGCTTTTTCTGTAACGACTTATCTTGCTGCTGCTTATAATATTTAGTTATCACTGGGGAACAAATATTTTACTTGGCTGCTGCTTAGAATATGTAGTTATCCTTTGGTTGGAGAAAAAATATTACAAAATTAGTAGAAATTATTTTTCATGTGATTGGGCACTATGCTTTTCATGTGGGTACTATGCATATGACCAATTTGATATACTTCTGTACAGGTTGTATAACGAGTTCATATCGGCAATCATTCTTCACCATTTGATCCTTTTGGTATGTTTCACATGACTCTCTATAAGGATATTATAATCAATTATCTCATTCTTTTTCTGTCCAACTAAAGAAATATTAGTAAATATTTTATAAGAGAGAGAAGAGACAGAGGGAAAAGTGAGATGTTTTGTTGACATATGCTTTTTCTATTCGGTGCTTTACATTTCTATTGATCTTCTCTTAGCAGCTTATGGTATCAGTTGGAACGACTTCACATGAAGGTGCTTGTGGACAGTAAATTCCGTACATATATGTATTCTATTCGAACAAATACTCAACTTTCATAGATATATACACACACCATATAGAGAGCAACACCAATGCAGTAAAAGACATACACACTATATTAGTACCAGTACCGGTACTGGTACGAAAGAATGAGAGGGTAGTTTTTTTTATTTTTTGTTCTAATATTAGTTTTGTGTTCATAGTAGAATTTCAAAGTTGCTCCTAAAAGATATTTTTGTCATTCTATTTCTTTCTCTAAAAAATATTTTATTCATTCTTAGTTCTTAAACATTCGTGTTAGTCATTCTATGTCGCTCCTCAAAAATCATTTTATTCTCCGTTGCAACGCACGGGCACTTGACTAGTATATATAAAAGATCAATCTTCTTGTCAGATTTCAAACAACCGGACGTCCAACGCATATAAATTAATTTGATATAAGATTTACGCTTATCTCAACTAATTGAAAGACGTTTGTTTTTAATGAAGAAGAAATGTAGATATCTAGTCTTCAAATTCCATTAATCATAACACAAGAAGTGTTGCAGAAAGGCGTTTATTTTTTACTGAACTTCATACCAGTTGTAATTATTGGTTTAATTAATACTAAAACAACCATGATGCAGAAGATTTCTCAAAATAATTCAAACCAAACAATTTTGGATTTCACCCTCCAGGATAAGAATTAAGAAAGAAACCTGTTCTTGTGGCACTGGCATAGAAGACATAAAAGTACAATGTTAAAAGGACCACCAAATAGAGACAAAAGAAAGCTATGGTTGCGTTTTCTCGGGACGACAAGTGGCTGCAGATTTTTTCCAGGAATGAGAAAATTGGGAAATTTTTATCTATAGAAATTATAAAATTGAGATATACGGAAACATAAAAGTATTTTGTTTTTAACAAATATAGTAAGATAGGAGGTATTTACCGCGATCTATGTTTATGGATCGGAGACATTAATTCATATCCATATTTATGGATCGGAGGCATTGATTCATATCCATATTTTGTTTTTTCCAACGTTTATTACAACATTTATTACAAATTTCAACATTTAAAAAAGTAAAAATAAATAAAATTTGGATCTGAATGAATGCCTCCGATCCATAAATAGTTGGATCACGCTCAATGCTTCCGATCTTACTATATTTATTGAAAACGAGATACTCTTTCTATTTTCGTATATCTTAATTTTATAATTTCTATGAATAAAAAATTTCAGAAAATTGTGTGCCACTCCTTCAATTAAAATTGCTTAGGATTCTGTGTGACATTCACCAGTGGAAAATAATTTATATTTTCTCAAATGGATCTTTAGGGCAGAACCCATACACCAGTCCAAGAAAGTTGATATATCAAATTTCGTGCACTCAAATTTAAGTGCCAAAATATATTTATGTTTGGAGGGAGACAATGGCACTTTGCAATGTGCAGATCGTTTTATGTCATGAATTTATATTTTTAAAATTCAAATAGTTTATTTCTACCGTTCAACATGATTTTATATAAAAATATATTTAGTGATCAAGTTTTATAGTTATTTAATTATTTTACTATATTTTTTAGGTAGATAAAAATCATCACTTTTGAATTGACCATAATCTTTAGATCATGTAATCTCCTACCTATCTAAAAGAATTAAAAAATATATATATATATAAATTTTGGTATGTAATATATTTTCATACAAAGATGATATTAATAATTCCGATTCACTTTTTATACTTTAAAAATAATAATAAAAAATATAGATCAATAGTACGGATCTATGTGCTCATTGCAAAGTAACATAGCCTCACTCTTTTATGTTTTTTTTGTTGCTTCTTGCATGATTTTGTACATAGTGACAAGATTTGCAATAATTCGGATTTGAACTGATAGCAAAGAGATTCCCGTATTGTTCGATTTCCTAAATTTTTTTAGAATTATTTGTGAATAATTTGTTCGCCAATTTTACGAAAAATTTCGGAATTTTACGAATTATTTGCATTTTTTTTCCTCTTGTGGGACTAAGATCTCTGGTCCAAACTCAATGTATAATTCTGAATTAATTTTGAATTATATATGAATCACGAATTTTTTATCGCGCCGAACTTTTTCCGAATTATTAAGTTGTTACTATGATTTAATTTATAACGTAGGTTTAGAGAACAGCCACTCGCAACAACAAAAACACCACAGAGAAAACGAGACAGAATTATACAAGTGGATGTGGAAAGGCTAGGGGTGAAAACGGGTCGGATATTATCCGACCGTATTCGGATCCGATTCGAATTAAATACGGATATCTGATATCCGAATATCCGAACGGATACGGATACAAATATAGTTTTAAATTTTAATTATCCGTATCAGAATACTAGATATATATAATATAATTTAATATATATTATGAAAAAAATTATGTTATTCACCATGATAATCAGATAAATATTATGAATTTTAGTATTTTTAATCATATTTATATATATTTTAAATAAATATCCGATCTGATCCATATCCGTATCTAGAAAAAAAAAAAAAAAACAAATACGAATATAATTTTACCACTATCCGAACCGGATCTGACCCGTTTTCACCCCTAAGAAAGGCCCGAAAACCATGATCTCATTTTATGAGACTACACATTTATAACTACCGTTTGGGTCATTTCCCTTTCACTCTCACAACAAGGCTGCCACTTCCAATATAGTCTTACTAGTTAAGAACGATTTTTTGCAACTGCAGTACATTAATGGCAAGTCCAAGGCTTTGATGGTATTAAAGGGATTGGATTTTGTCCAAACGGCTTTGGACAAAGTCTCATCCAAAGTCAAATTTAAACGTTCGATTTGCATTGAGATTCGTGCAAACATATTTAAATTTTAATAAATTTAAATGATGTCTTGAATCTAAATATTTGTGTGAATTTTGATGTAGATTGGACGGTTTAGGTCTTGATTTGGATGAGACTTTGTCCAAATATAATGAACCTAATTAGTAGCTTCTCAAACCTCAATAATGCGTAGTGCGTAATAATTATAAGAGAAATTCAAAATTTAATCCAACGGATGAATAGGGAACAAACAGAGCATCCTTACTTTTCCTGGCTAAAGTTTTGTTTTGACTTCAGACTCCAGCTTGGCTACCTAACATTATTAACTGTACCTCTTCTTTTTTTAACCATCTACTGTTTTTTTTTTTGTTGTGTCTTTTTCCTTTATCGTTTTCAACTCCCTTATTTGGAAGGAGAGATGGTACGTATATAGCTACCATATCACACAACCAAGGTGCATCACTCATTCAAGTGCATCGAGATAAGGTAAGCACATCCCCTGACACGTGGCATCCCAGGAAGGGTTCATATGATAAGGATATGATCCACATTCCTACCTGGCATATGTGGTAGCTAATAGTGAAATGTCACTCCTCCTTGATCCAACCGCCCAAATTAGCCATAGCTGCCTTATCCCCATGTTTTCACCCTTGGATCAAAATCCACCCTACATTTATCAAAGCTTTGATTATATATAGGATCAGTATCCTGGTTCCAAAGCCTCAAGTACCTGTAAATTTTTCTTATTATTGCAAGGTGATCTAAGGAAGAAGAAAAAAAGGCGACATGGCAAGCATGACATCTGCCGTCACCGTGGCACCGGCCAAACTTGGCACCTCATTCACTGGCCGACAGTCTGAGATCACCGTCGGCAGGAGGGCCCAGACTAAGCTCCCAAGCAAGAGAATGACAGTTCACTGCATGCAGGTTAGGATAATTAATTTGTTTAGGGTTGAATTGATTCAAAGAAGGTTTAAGATTTTTGGTGCCGTTACATTGACAGTATATCTATTTACTATAAGAGCATTGGAAACAAAAATCAATTAATTTTAAGTACTATAAGGATTTTAATAGAAATTATCTTAGCATTAACAATGTATGAAACAATTGTGGAGAATTAGCATAGGTACCAAATAGACCAATAGAATATACTTCATTTTAGACCAAAGAACGTCAGAAAACAAATTCCTCTTTGTTGTTAGAAGAACCAAATAACCTCAGATGCATAAATTCTGGTATGGTTGCTTAGCATCTGAATTGTGTGAAAGTAGATGTTTGACCAGTACCAGCCATTTAATTATTACATGCATGACAACCCAATTCTTGAGCATGTATCCTCTCAAATAGCTGAACCCTGCTTGACAAATCCTACTCATCCGTTGATATGTGTGCAAACTGCAAAAAATTATATATATCATTGCACATGAACACCCAGAATTTGACCAGTAATGGTTATGTAGTAATGTACCTTAGAGAACCAGGTAACATATCTCAGTTTGCTCCTTAAAGACGAGCAAATCGGGAGGAACAGATTTGAATGATATTTAACCATTTGAAATTGATGTGGGTCTATGGAAATATATCTTCCTACATCGTAGGTGTGGCCAATTGAAGGCAAGAAGAAGTTTGAGACTCTCTCTTACCTTCCTGACTTGTCACAAGAGGAATTGCTCAAGCAGATTGAATACCTCATCCGCTCCAACTGGATTCCCTGCTTGGAATTCAGCAAGGTATATAAACGCCCTCCACCTTTTAAGTTTTAACTTCATTCGAAGTTACCGATCCGCTTTTTTATGGGGTCAATCTGACTAAATACTAATTATACTTGACAAATTTTGAATACAGGTCGGATTCATCTCCCGTGACAACCACAGGTCTCCCGGATACTACGATGGCCGCTACTGGACCATGTGGAAGCTGCCTATGTTTGGATGCACCGATGCCACTCAGGTTGCCAAGGAAGTTGAGGAGTGCAAGAAGGAGTACCCCGACGCCTTCATTAGAATCATCGGATTCGACAACTCCCGCCAGGTGCAATGCATCAGCTTCATCGCCTTCAAGCCCCCGGGTGACTACTAAGTAATCTGCCACATGAACGTCGACAATTAATCCATGCATGCAGAAGTAAACATACTAAATTAACTTTGTATGGATAAAGGCCTCCTTGTGATGTCTGTTTTGATTTTGGAACTTTAAAATTTGCTTTACAACACTGTTATTTTTTTTAACTTTTTTTCTTGTTTCTATGAATATATGATGTCTCTCCAACGGATGAGAATATTATTATGTAATACTACAGTTGGTGAGGAACAACAAAGCTTCGGCTAATGATATATATATGAATGATGTCATTTGTACTGCATCAATGTCCTTTTTGTTGTAAGGTATATATGTACAGGACATGATCTTATGTTGAATGCTGATGGTTCCATGAAAGTTGATTGATCACTTGGTCACTTGGGTCACAATATTGGTAAAAAAATTAACTCATTAAACTCTGCTACTTAATTTTCCACAAGAACTCTGAATAAATCTTGTGAGGAAAGATAATGCAGAAACATATCATCTCATTATGAGAAAAAAGAAATAAAACAAATATCTTCACAGGTAGTATCTAGATATACGATGGGGTAATACTGTCGGTGAAAACTGCCTGATTGTGGAATCCATAAGAAAAGGACATGATTGACTGGATTAAACATTTGAATTATTTTTCTTGGTTTGCAGAGGATAGGTCAAGTAGCATTCCTGAAGATGATATTTAAGTAAAGCAATGCCACCCATATAGGTTTGAATTAGTTCCGTCCAATCACAGCAAAGAACCTCTGATCATGATAAGATGAGCTTGAAAATTGCAACCAAATGAAGATTTTACCATAAACATATATATATTATGATCTATCAAGAATGGTACATTGCGGGTGAGGTTAGCGATTATGATAATTGATAGTCTTCTTATTTCTTGCCAATCAATTCCAATTGTAGTGTGCATCAATCATAAGGCATGTAGTATATGTTGAGAGGAATAACTTTTTACTAGCAGAAAATTATTAAGAGAACACTAGCTATATAGAGAGGATATACACCATGCGTAAAAGATTTCAGATGCTCTGATCACACATTGCTTTTATATACTTCCCTAGATGTCGCACTGGCCTACAGTGCCTGGATGTTTAAAAATTAAAAAGCACTGTCAGTCAAAGCATAGTAGACATGTTGATAATAAGACCAATATAGAACCTAATTAATTCTAAAATACTCAGCTTTATTTCATAATATTAGAAATTAAGTGAAGAAGCGACATTAAACTACAAGCCATGTACAACAAAGTGACTAGTACATATCCAATATAATACTGTAATATTTTTTAAAAGAATCATCCGTACAAAAACCAGCGCATAGAAAATTTCTTCGCACATGCGGTTCAATCGATGTATGATCGATGGACGGATGGACTGTTGTCATGGAAAGGATATTCTACTGATTATATTCAGTATATAGCAGGAATTAATTTTCTTAATTTCTATCAATTGCTCAACAAATTTTGGGAATAAATGTAGCCAATACTAGTTTAAAAGGAATTCACCAATTGCATTTGTCATTTTTAGAATCAAAGCTCACACATGATTTTGTCTTGTTAACGATTCGCTTAATGTTGCTGAAGCATCTTAATTTTATATATGTAACAACATAGTTTGTGGGCTGGCTTGGTTTTCTCCTCTACGGACCTATCCTTAACCTCTTCATTTGAATAACCAATTGCATCAGTGAATTAGTATCTCGTATTTCCAACGACAGGGGTTCCAATTCTTCACTATGTCTGTTAGATATTACCTATATCATATTATCTATGAACATGTAAAAGATTATGACATTTTAACTTTGTTTGTTTGTTATTATGAGTTGATAATTTCTTAACATTGAATTTTCAACTTATTGATTCACATAAAAAATTAAAAATAAAATCGAAAAGTGATATTGTTTTATATACATATAGAGAAAATAACATAGATCACATCTAATAATTTTATTTTGATATTTAATTTTTAAATTTTGAGTTGTTAAAATTTTAAAAAATGAAAATATTTGAACCCTCCTCATTTTCAACAGATTTAATTTCAAGCTCTCTCTCATCAATTGCAATTTTTGCCTTGTGTCCTACAGTTTTGTACATGTCTCGGTATATCGCTTAATTCAGAATCACCAGATGAAGTGCGTGACTTTATTTAGAATAATTTGTTGAGGCTAGATGCTAAAACTACCTTCATTTTCTTTAGTAACTCTTGGAAACTAAAATTATTTAGGAATGATGTATAGTTTTCCAGTTTCAGATTTATATTAATGAAATACAAGAGAGGAACTTTTGGAAACATTTATTGATCTAAGCACTTGTTTTTATCATGGATTAATTAGCATTAGAGATTGATGAGTCCAACATTGGAAAAAAAAAAACAGAGAGAAATTAAAAATAGGTTTTATTTTTTATATCAAATTACACGACAAGTAATTAATTGATGGGAAAAAAATAAGGAATATGAACAGGATATCATTTAATTTGATGTGTGGTGGCCAAGGGAGAAATGACCCTTTACTTGGATGCAACAGCTAAATCTAGCCACTCCTTCCACATCTCTTGCCTCTTGGACCAAACGGCCTCTATTCTAGAACACACATTACCTTATATATAGGATAACCCTCCTGGAGCAAAGAACCTCATAAGCAAGCACTCCTCCATTAATTCTCGAGAGAGCAAGGAAACACACAAAAAAAGGAAGATGGAGAGCATGATCGGTTCCTCTGCCATCACCATGGCACGCGCTGCTGCGCCAAGCAACGGTGTTTCCTCATTTCTCGGTCGCCAAGATAAACTAGCCGTTGGCGGACGACGTGCCACTGGTAGGAGCAACAGAATGAAAGTTAACTGCATGCAGGTAACTACAACTCAATCTGTGCATGCTTGTAATTTCTCTTTATTTTCTGATGCATAGATGAATAGTAAGTAATCAATGCAAATATCAGTATATCTTTAGCTAGATTGAGCTTTTGGTTCTTCATAGAGACCAATGAGTATTTAATTTTATGTTAATAGGTAGATATAAAAATAAAATATTAAAACCAGCCCGGAATGGAAAATTGTTTGGTAAAAAAGAGCCCCGGATTTTTAAACTACAACCCAAATTAACTTGAGTGAGTCTATGGTAGTATGCATATCACGGGTTGGTCTATAATTCTAATGGTTGATCCAAACCGTTCAACATGATTCCTATATGAATATGTACTTACAAATCAAATTTTATATTTTTTAGAAATTATTTACTATTATTTAAAATAGGTAGAAAATCACTTGATTTGAAAATTCTGGACCATCAAAAAACAGTAATTTTCTATCTATTTTTAAAAACATTAAAAAAATTCTAAAAAATATAAAATTAGGCCTACAAGTACATATTCATATGAACATCATATTGAACAGTTTGGATCGACCGTTAAGATTTTTAAAACGAAAATATTGATCTGTATTATGGACCAAATCGTGCTATGCATAGTAACATAGACTCACTCAATTAACTTGCTTATACTTGAAATGAAATAAATATCAAAACTAGCCCAAAAGTCCAGAATAAGACTATGCTGCAAGGTTAACTATACAATTTATACTCCCCAAAATACTTTTCTTCTTTCTATTAATTCTTTTACGTTTAAAGATAAATCAAAAGTGTACATGCAAAGAAATGCCTGACATATAACCCAATTCTTGAAAGGAGAAGCTTGTTTCTCTATAGGAAACTTATATCTCTGTAGTTTGACTGCAAAATGCAAGTAATGTCCCCTGAGTTAATTTCATAAATATTAGTTTACTGACTGGAATAGAGAAAATAAAAATGTTTACTAAAGCTAACAAGGATTTAACCATATGTTAGCTTTCTAGTTGTCAATAACATGCATGATTAATATCAGCAAATCTGTGTTTATTGACATTGGCAATTCATGTAAATGCACAATTAGGTGTGGCCCATCGAAGGCAAGAAGAAGTTCGAGACTCTCTCTTATCTTCCTGACTTGTCACAAGAGGAATTGCTCAAGCAGATTGAGTACCTCATCCGCTCCAACTGGATTCCCTGCTTGGAATTCAGCAAGGTAAACACATCCTCCACCTTTTAACTTCATTAGATGTTTACCGATCCGCTTTCTGATGGGGTCAATCTGGCTAATCAGTGGTAGCCAAAAAAAATTATTGGTACAACCAGAAGGTTGTGGTGTGGATTAACCAATTAAACCGTGGGCTATCCACGGGTAGGCAAAATGTTCTTCCGAAATAGGCAACAGTCCGATTATACATAGACATATACCCGGTTTTCAAAATCCAGTAGTTGCCTACCCCTGGTTTAGTGTGGGTCTGCCACTGTGACTAATTATACTTGACAAATTTTGAATACAGGTCGGATTCATCTCCCGTGACAACCACAGCTCTCCCGGATACTACGATGGCCGCTACTGGACCATGTGGAAGCTGCCTATGTTTGGATGCACCGATGCCACTCAGGTTGCCAAGGAAGTTGAGGAGTGCAAGAAGGAGTACCCCGACGCCTTCATTAGAATCATCGGATTTGACAACTCCCGCCAGGTGCAATGCATCAGCTTCATCGCCTTCAAGCCCCCGGGTGACTACTAAGTAAATGATGACCATCTTTCCATTCATGCATGTCCGAGTCAAGTTTGATTTTGTTGTGTTGTTGTAAGTCTTTTGTTTTGGAAGGGTTTGTGTTGTTGTTCTTTTGCTTTGTTGTGTTCACAGTGTCTCTCCAGTGGTGATTAAAGATGTATCTATTTAATCTATTATTGGTGAGGAACATTCAAGCTTCGGCTAATAATATAAGTACATTGTGTGTTATGAAAGTTGTTCTGTAATTTGTTGATAATTTGCCGATTTGTAATCAAGGTTCTTCCTGCTGTTAGAGATGATTCTTTGTGCTATTAATTGTGAGATATAACCACAATTTGTGTTCCTATCCAGCAAGTTTGGATACCTGTGTCCAGGAAGCAACAACTTGGATAGCATCTGGCTGTGGGAGACGCATATATGTAACAGTTATATATTTCCTAAAATTAATATAGCATACCAAACAAAAAGAACGAGAAATACAATACAGTACTGGTAAGTAGTTATCTGCAATACATGTTTCTTTTTCTTTCTGGTGCATAATTGATATAAACAGGGGCAAGGAACTCCGGTGTTGGTTATAGCATTTTAAACTTTCAAGTACACAATGTATGATCTTTGTTGATTCACAGTAACTAAAATGAAAAAGGTAATTTTGAGAATTTTATGTTTGCACTAGCTCTAACACCAAAAAATACAGCCAATTACATAAAAAAATTCTAGATTTAAACTTTAAAACACTGGATAAATCAAAGAACCTGAGAAAGAACAGCCGCCAAGCAGAACCCTAACCAATAATGCCCCTATCAGCACAATAGAATAATAGATCAAGGAAGGATGACCTGCGGTAAAATAAAAGGAAAAAAAGAGAAAGAACAAAAATAAATTTAATGCACGCAATAAAACGGACAGAAACCCATTTTAAGATGATATTTAATTGATTTTTGATGGAATACATCTGGTTGAACACTTTTCTCTAAACTGGACTGGTAAAACATCATACCAGTCCTTGAGTAATCTAGAATGAATGCTTTGCTTGTAGAAACTCAAACATTATTTTTAACAATTTCCTAAATTAGAAGGGAAATTTCAAATTTAAGTTGAAAGTAAATCTCTTTTATTCCTATTTTTTAGTTTTCCCGTGTAAAATATGTTGCACTATCGTCTTTTTTATGTATCGTGTCGGCTGAAATGTTTGCTAAAAATGCCTTACAACTTACTGAATCTTCTGGTTCAGGTTTCTTCTTCCATACCCAATGGTACGCGCTGCACCAATCCTTTTGGCTTCAAAATTTCTGAGACCTCTCTCTAAAATTCTGTTATGGGGCTGTTTCAGCCGGTACCAGCCTTATAACTGTTGCTGGTACGGCTTGAGGACTGTTTGCATTCACAAAAGGGGTTAAAAGATAAATGTTTCACTTTGATTAATGTTCTAGAAACCTAGAAATAATTTGATATGGAACTGACGGAAGTAAATAAAACCTAGTAAACTTGATTCCCACATTCAAATGTTTGGTATGGTGAAGTCATCTATGAATCTCTGTACCTTCTTGATTTAAGTTTGATTGTAGCCAGCAAAAATAATGTGTCTCAGTTATTACAGTGCAATTTACTTCTGTTGTAATTCTACTGATTTCCTTTCATAGCTCTGTGAACACAATGGAGCAAGGTCGGACAACCTGCAGCAGAAAAAAAAAGAAGGGGGGGGGAATCAAATTAAAAGAACACAATAATATCAACAGAAATCCATTTTAAGATTATTTCATACCAGTCCGGGAGTTGTTCAAAATGAATGCTTTGCTTATTAAAACTAAAGGTTGTTTTAGATATATTTCCCTACATTCCTTACAAAAATATGCATTTTTTTGTTTAGTCCTAATAGTTCGCTCCTACAAATCAATAGACTGTGATTTCAGAACTTTGTTCAAACTAAGCATCATTTGAGAAAAAAAAATTCCTCCCTTCAAAAAAATAAAACAACAGAAGCACGTGAAGAACAAACCAAAGCTCATTGCGGCGCAGCTTGGAACGCAGAAAATAACCAACATTAATGGCAAAGCAAAGAAAACCGGAAAAAAAAAAAAAATTACATCACAAAAAAAAACCAACCCAACGAAATTTTTTTAAAAAAACGAAGGTTAAAAGTTACCGAATACTCCCGAGGAACAAGATGAAGCAGCTGCCCAAACAAAAACACTCCCGGCTTCTTTTAGGACTAATAAGCGCCGAGCAGGAAGACATTGAGAAAATATATCTGACTCATCGATCACCTGCAAACAAAGAAAAAAATCAGAGCGTACGCCGGGGGCACGAAATAAAACGGTGAGGGACTCATCAAACGGTGGCCAATATGATACGAGCAGAAAAGAGAGCAAAATTTGATTGGAAAATCACACACGAATCAAGTCCGATCTTTTTCTTCTTCTTTTTTTCTTTTTTCGGTGTCGTAAAAATGAACATGGTTAACATATTTAAAAAAAAGTCAAAGAACATAAGGATCTATTTGTAAAATAAATATATTTTTATTTGCAAAGTTCAAACAGTCGATCCGAACCGTTCATCTTGTTCTCCATATTAATATGTGCTTGGAGACCAAATTTTACATTTTTCTGAATTTTTTTACTATTTATTAAGATGGGTACAAAATTCAATAGTCTGAATTTGATATTTTTTTTGTACCCATCTTAATAAATAGTAAAAAAATTCAGAAAAATGTAAAATTTGGTCTCCAAGCACATATTAATATGGAGAACAAGATGAACGGTTCGGATCGACTGTTTGAACTTTGAAAATAAAAATATGTTCATTTTACAAATAGGTCCTTATGTCCATAGAAGACACTCTCTTAAAAAAATATATATACTTATATCATTTTTTTAGTTACACGAAATTACACCATTTATTTTTTAAGTTTTCAAAGTCCAAACAATCAATCCAAACCGTTCAACATGATCTCCATATTAAAATGTGCTTAGAAACCAAATTTCATATTTTTTTATTTATTTTTTACTATTTATTGAGTATTTTACAAAATTGTTATTTTTAGACCATTGAATTTTTTCACTCATCTTAATAAATAGTAAAAAAAATTAAGAAAATTTGATATGCAAACACATTTTAATATATTCAACATGTTGAACGTTTTGGATCGTCTGTTTGAGCTTTAAAAATATAGGATGTAATCAGTGGCGTAGCCAAGATTTTGATCGAGAGTGGGCAAAAAGATAACTAAAAATTTCATCCAAAGTTTTAAATGTTCATGCTATTTTTTTTCATATCCTTAGTCAATTAAATAAATAAATAAATAGAAATAGAAAAATAAAAATAAAATAAATATTGAAGGAATAGAAAACAGCAAGAAAAATAAGAAAATATAAAAACTATTTCAAATACAAATTAGTAAAAAAAACAAAAGAGATATGGAGGCGTCTTGATATTTAAATGGAGGGAAAAAAGAGAAAAAGAAAAAGAAATGAGAATAAATGGATGAAAATAGAGGCATCATGTGTGTCGAAAATGGAGAGAAGAATATGGCAGCAACAGCTTTTTCTCAATGTACCTTCTTGTATTTAATATTTTTATTATATAGACATGGCTCATAAGATCTAATTACAATTTTTTTGACGGCTCATGTACACCAAGCTCAAACAAGTGAAGGGGTCATCTTTTACATGTAATATTTAACAATGGAAAAACAAGAAAACTGAATCTTAAAAATTACAAAAATGGACAAGAGAGACAGATTTATCAAGTTTATTCCTTGCAATCAAAGAACGAGAGGGTTGAGAAGAACACATCTACACATTTTCACTACAGGGATAGGCAGAATTTATAATTCTATGGTAGGAAAAAATTAAAATATATATGTATTAAGTTTGATTATCAAAATTCAGGAGTGCCCACCTTTGAACTATTGTAGCTCCGCACCTCCGCCTATAGATGTAATTCAATGTCACAAATTTTGATGTAATTGGATCCCTCCTCTTTAAAAATATATATTGAATATATAACGTTAATATTTGTTCCCGCACTGAGTAGGATGCAGATTAAATTTGCGTTGCCATTCAAAGAGAAACAACTAGAAATCGCATTTTATGTGTTGTCTTATAAGAGCGTGTAATAAATTTATGTTTTTTTTTTTGTATATTTGAATTTTTTTAAATCATATTAACTTTATTTATTCATTTTTAGCGGATAGTAACAAAAAGAAATCGGGATTTATGTATCGATTTTTGTCTATTTGTTATTTATTACTAATAATTATCTCTTTAATAATTAAACATATATAATTATTAGTGATTAAAATATACGAAATTTATATAAATTGATAATAAATAACAATGTCGGTTTAATAAATTAGATAACAAAGTTCGTTCAACAAATAACAATTATGAAGGTTTAGATATTATTTACAATGTCACGAATAATAAGATTTAAAAAAGTGAGCAGATGCACAGAACAATCAAGTAGAACATACACTCATGAACAAAAAGTTCGTAGTTCGTGATTCGATTTGAATTCGATTTGGGAAAAAATCGTAATTAATTCAATTCGAAATTAGTTTGTTCTGAAACAAATCAAACAAGTTCGGTTTGAATCTTATTCAAACTCAAACTCAAACTGGATATAATTCGTTCGAAATTGGTTTGCGAACTATTTAGGTTCGAATCTCAAATAATGCAACCAATGGTTTCAATCATCAATCTTTAATAATGCAGAAACCGAATTTATATCAGAACTCAAAAAAATTAATATAATGATAACTTATAATAGAAAAATGTTTCAGCAGCGTAATAAATTAACAATGGAATAAGTTTTATTTGACTAGGTCCATGCCGTGATTTTAGTCAATCCAGCAGCGTAAAAAGTAAGGAAATTTTGAACTGGCTCATAATCCATCAATATGAATTCATGAAAGGTAAAAGGTAAAAGAAAACCGCGTGAATTTCGTTTCACATGAAGAACACTAATTCATAAACTACCAATGGCTGTCAAAAATTTCATAGTTTGTGATTCATTTGACTTCAATTTAATTCAGAAAATGTTCGTAATTAATTCGACTCGAAATTTGTTTGTTCTAAAACAAATCAAACCAAGTCGGTTCGAATCATATTCAAACTCAAACTCAAACTGAAATAAGTTCGATTTGGTTCGATTCATTTGTAGCCCTACCCCCACCATAAGCAACAAGAGACAGCACAAACAATAGGTAGATGGTTTTAGCTAATTAAATAATTAATATATACAAGTTGCAATATTCTACAAATTTATACAAGTCAGATTCTAGTTGATTGGTTTAGTGTTCATCACAATTATTTAAGCCCGTTCTATAAATTATATAAATCACCCCGGCCACCTTATTCGATTTTTCATTGGTGCCCAATATGACAGGCTATATACTCAATTCATATCTAAGATACTAAAATTGAGAGGCCTATATAAGATTCTAGCCCAATGTAGCCTAGTATGGACTAAAAGTCTAAAACCGGTAAAATTGTATCTTCTACTGGGATCCGACTCTACTGCTTTTCTTAGAAAAAGGCAGGTCCTGCCTTTCTGATCTCAATCATTCAAAATTTTTAATTTGCGTATTTCGATAAAGAAACTTTTTCATGCATAAATCTCAACAAATTTGAATGATTGAAATCAGAAAAACAGGATTATGATTTTCTCTAAGAAAAACAACAAAATCCGATTCCTTCTACTGAGAGCAACAAGCAAAAGAATTTAAGAGAAGAAGAAAAAAGATTAAGCATGAAGAAAAAAAAATAGAGCGAGACAATTAAGATGTTCGGAATTGTTTCTTTTTGAGAGAGATAGATAAATGAAGGTCTTATTTTTTTCAAGTTTTATGTTTATAAAGAATTACTTTATTTTAAACACTTTCCTTTATTTTTACTTTTTCTGTTTTCATTTACATTATTGAACTTTTTTATTTTGTAACATTTAACACCGTTGATGTTCCAATCAATGGAATTTAGAGACTTGACCTCTACATTTCTTTCAAAAAAAAATATTTATAAAGAATTTTATTCGAATTTTGAACTCGTAATTTTCGTGAAGAGAGTGTTGTGTTTTGTCACTACACCAATATTCTGTTAATTTATCTTGTTTTATATATTCAAGCATAGTTATAATGTACATCAAAGTTTTACGTACATTTATTGAAAATTTGAAAATGTTATTTAAATTGAAAAATAATATTGCAAATGTGTTATTCATTTCTTAGACAGTGCGTATCAAATTTAGATTGAATTGGAATATGTTTAGCCTTGCATTAAACAGTTTAAGAAATTTAATGATTTTATGACAAATTAACAATTAAATTTAAATTGACTCAAAATTTGATACATACAATACAATATCTATATAATAGAAAACACATCTACATTTTTTTTAATTTGGTCCATATTTTCCATGACATAATATGAATTTATCAAAAAAAAAATGAATATGCACTATAATTATTCTTGTAATAATATTTAAAAATCTAAAATTCAAACTAAGAATATGAACATTTTGCTCTTTTTCCTTCTCACGAGCTATTATTGCAAAAAAAAAATATTAGTATGAGCAAGTAGGTCGCCATTATAATTGACTAAATTAAATAATCAAAATTATCATTATTGATCCATTAGGAAGCCCAAACCGTGTTGTAAATAACAGTATGCGGTCGTCGGACGGGCAGGGTGCTGTCAAGCGATTAATCGGAATGCGGCCAATTAATCGGAATTATGCAGACAATTTAACGTTTTTATTAAATTTATGTATATATATCATAATTTATTAAAGATAATTTATTTAACTCGTTAAACTTATCAAATAAACTTAATTTAAGTTAGTTTTATTATTATAACATGACACTATGCTTATTTCTTCGTAACACATAAGCATTTTGCATGTGTAAGTAACACATTTATTTAATGAAAAATAAATTTGAGAATTGAGCTTTTTCAAATACTAATAACATATTATTTGAAAGAAAGAAAACATTTTAACATAAAATCACTAAATTTAATTTATGATAATAACATAATTTCATAAATAAACATGTCGTACTAATTGAAAAAATTACATCAGCAAGTAAAAAAAATATATGGTATATAAATAATAGAAGAATTAATCAATTTCAAAATAAGTAAGAAGAAAAAAAACATATATAAAAAATATTGGATGTATATCCTAGCACAAATAAAACTACAATTCATGATTTATAAATCTTATTATCACACACTATCACAGAAAAAAAAAACAATATGAAAAATAAATTTTCACTGGAATAAAAAGAAGAAAAAAAAAAAAAAAAAAAAAAAAAAAAAAAAAACAGGAATAAAACGGAAATAAACGGCCGATTAAACGTTCGAAACCAAAAACAGCCGTCCGTTAACAGTGTGGCCACCGTTTCCGTTTAAACGGCCGATTAATCGGCCGTTAAGAACGTTTTTTAAACACTGGCCCAAACCACACAAAGTATATTTACCCGCGGTTATATTTCTCAAGGCCCAAAAATTAAAAAAGTTTTAATATTTAATTATTCGAGGTGCACGAGAGGAGCCTTTGCTTTCAAGTGACGAAATTAAAAAAAAAGGAAGCAGATCCTCACGATCTCTTAAATGGGGCATAACTCATAACCATGTGCTCAGCTCCAAATTATATTCAAACAATATGCTAATCATGGGGCTTAAATGCTTAATCTCTTGGTCAAAGGACAGCTGGGAGACTAGGACCAATTTGCGACAAGAACCGGGCCTTTTTTTCAAACAAAAGTATTATGAATTATTTAGGTTTTGTTTTTAGTTTCTTCTACTGTTCTTCTACAAGCATTGTTTATTTAGCGGGTTTAGTTGGTGGGTATTCGGATATTATTTATGGATCGTTCGTGCATAGGAATTAGTAAAAATAAAAGTTGATTTTGTCTTAGTTTGTTTTTTTTATGTGAAATCTGGGAATATCTTACCTATTTCTCGTAAAATATTCAATTTGAGTTGGTGAGATTTCATTTCCGTTCATTAGGGCGAGGTTAGAAAATTTTTATCTAGGACCACTAATAATTGAACCGAAATTTTTTTAGTCAGTATCTTAATATTTTAAAATTTTAACCTTATTAGCGGTTTTTTTTATTTCAATTGTACATTTCACGCATATTAGATCTACATAAAAAATCTTGCAGCCACGCAAATTTGCTCAAATTGAATCTACGTAGAGCCAAATTAAAAAAAATTAAGCCGAAATTTTTAAGTCTTAACTCCATATGACAACTATACTCTAGGAGTACGCAGAACTCAGAAATTATGCATATATTAAATATGCATGGAACCTCTGAGTTTTGCGTACTCTAAGAGTGCGTAGAGCTCAGAAGTTATGCTTATATTGAATCTGCATGAAACTCCTAGGTTCTGCCCACTCTGAGTGTGTGTGGAACTTAGGAGTTCTGCATGGATTCAATCACCTAGAAGGTAGAATTGAAATTTTGAAAAATTTGTTAGTAAAGTGAAAATTTGAAAATTTGAAAATATGAACTAAAAAAAATTCGGCCAATTGCAAAGTTCAAAGTTTTTAACCCCGAAGTTAATATTTGGAGGCCAGATTTTGACAAGTCTGACAATACTCATAAACACTAATAAGTACAATGCTGAACTATATTAATTTTGTAAAGAGTGGTAATTGCATACAATTCAATACAAAAGGATATATTATAAATTAAGGTACAAAGTTCTTATTTCACCATCTAAGCAACGACATTATTTAATAAATCTGACATCACTGATCACCCTCTCCATTTTTGACTGATTTTCTTATGCCTACTCTATTATTTTTATAAGAGAAAATCCAAATTAATTATAATAGACTAGTTTGATAGAATTTGATCTAAATTGATCTGGAGTAATGTTAATTTTGAACTAAACTATCGCATATTAGTTATGGTTTATTTTTATGAATACGTATTCAATGCGAAAAGGCAAAAAAATAATAATAATTACATCATCTTAGCTTCAGTGCAAGGGTAATCAGAATTCAGAACTATGCAAATTTTTAATCAAGTTATATTGCAGTAAACCCATTTAGGCATTTAGTGTGATTGTGGACCCCAGTCCTGTAGTGTACCCTCCCCCCTCCCTCTCAATCGACGCGTAATCAACGATCTGTGAAAATCATAGTTGATATTTTTGTAACTTTGTTCATGTGTTTGTTTTAAGCGGGGCCAGGCTGAAGCTAAAGTGCTAAACAAGCACTAATTAAGATGGCCGTAAACATAGTAGTCAAAACAGTAACATATTTCTTGTTCCAAAAATCATTGATGACTATTTGAACTTATACCCTCAGATTTGATTATTTTTACAACACCCCCCATCACTATCAAGAAAGAGGAGATTATTTTTGCCTATCACGATTCTTTAATTATGTTGAACGTAGAGTTCTATACGCATATGTTAAGACCAAGTTTTTAGTCTAGTTGTTTAGTATTTTATTTTCTGATTGTATGGATATATGATTTTAGTCTAAACTGTAAAATGTATTGTTTAGAAAGTTATCAAATCATTTAAACAAGATATACTATTGTTAAATATTTAAAACATTAGAATAGACAAAAGTATATTAATTTCCTCATATTTATACATGTTCATTTCACAAAAATTCGATATTCAATCGCGATCCTACTAATTTATTATTCTGTTTAAGAGACTGAAAGAGAACAAAAGAAGTGCGCAACGGCTACTTTGCGACCTCTTATAATGAATAGTGACACTAAAATCTCCATAGCTATGAACTAATCATATTTATTAATCATCTTGACGATATTTACTTAATAATTTGATATGGAAAGAATCTTACAAATATAAAACTATGAACGTTTTGTACTCAATTTTCTTTTCCAAACAAGATCCCTGATAACTTCTGTTTGAGTTATATTTGTTTCTCTGTTTTTTTTCTTGATATATTTTGTATAAAAACATAATATGCTAGATATAAAGATTGTATATACTAAGTATACAAACTTGATATCTTATCTATAAATACCGTATTTTTAATTTTTTAAAGACTTGTATTTGATTTTATATGTTAAGTATAAAAACTTGATATGCTATGTATAGACACCGTATTTTTTTTTTTTTGAAAATTTGTATTTTGAACTCTTAAAAATCTTGATACCATATATATAAAAACTTGACATACAAGATATAAAGTCTTACTCAAGTATCAGAAACTTGTTGAATTCCTCAATTACTTGTTCGATGCTTTGTTAGAATTTTCGTACTTGCCTATACGTCAAAAAAAATCATCAAATAAAATAATAGACGTATTCAGCTTCACTTTATTTATTCTATTCTTTTGGATACAGCATTTTAAAAATAAAACGAAAAACTTAAAATGAACAAGGTTTCTCTTTATTTGAAATAATGAAACTTAAGATAAATGGCGGAGCATTACTAGATATTTTATTGAATTCATTGTCACGATTTGAAATCTTGATTTGGATAAAAGGTCTGGTCGAATTTGTCAAACCTAATCTGTATCTAGCAAATAAATTTTTTTTTTTTTTTGAAAAACTGATAGTATCTAGCAAATAAAAATTGCATTACAGGATTTTCAGGTCGATTGACTTGTGTAAATTAATTATGTTAGTGGATTTCTCTGATTAGACATAACCTAAATTATCGTCCGTACTTCGATATTTTTTTTTAGTAAAGATTGGAGATCAAGTCACCTAATTATTTAACACCTTTAGGGCCTGTTCGGCCTCCCAGCGGGAATGGAAATGAGCACAATAACGGCCCAAAATAAACTGCGTTTTACTGTTCATGTGGGAAAAAAAAATTCAATTTTCCCACGCGAACAGTAACATTTCCCTCAACATCCAAACATTACCTTATTATTATAACAAAAGATTTTCCTCATCTGGGTTTCGAACCCATGACCTCTCACATAGAGCTCATGTGCCTTATCGTCCGCACTTCGATATTATATATGTATTTTCAAGTAGACGAGAGTTCCAATGCACCCAAAATTTCATGCTCCCATTTGCACCCATTTTTTTATCTCTTTTATCTTCATTTTCAAAGCCCGAATAGTCAATCCGAACCGTTCAACACGATCATCATAATAAAATATACTTGGAGACCAAATTTTATATTTTTTGGAATTTTTTTACTATTTTTTAAGATATGTACAAAATCACTTTATCGGATGGTCTAGAATCTCCTTAAAACAATGATTTTGTACCTATCTTAAAAAATAGTAAAAAAAATTCCAAAAAATATAAAATTTGATCTCCAAGCATATTTTATTATGATGATCATGTTGAACGGTTCGGATCGACTATTCAGACTTTGAAAATGAAAATAAAGGAGATAAAAAAATGGATGCAAATAGGAGCATGAAATTTTGGGTGCATTGAAACCCTTCTCTTTCAAGTAATACAATATGTTGAATTATGACATTTTTAATTATTTACTATATTTTTTTTCTTGCAAATTATATTAGCTCGTAAGATTAGTTCGTAAGAATATGTTCTGAAATATTATACTATTATATGACAATCTTTTAGCATGAGATATTTTTACTCTTAAGCTCGTAGTCACTGTATTATTTTCAAATTTTCGAAATAATTTCCACGGAAATATATATATAATCTCTAATATTCATCGTGAAATATAATGCTGTTATCATCTGCATGTTAATCCAATTACATGATTAAGGTAAGATTGCATTATACACGTTTAGTGTGGTTGTGGACCCCAGTCCTGTATGGTGCCCGCTTCAATTGACGGTTTGAGAAAATTCATCCTTATGGTAAAAAATAAAATAAAATAAAAACAGAGGAATTCATCCTTGATATTTTTGTTCATGTGTTTGTTTTAAGCGGAGCCACGCTGAAATTAAACAAGCACTTAAATGGATGTAAGCATGTTAGTCAAACAATAACATATTTCTTATTCCATATCAAATCATTGATGACTCATTTGCACTTATACCCTCGTATTTGATGATTTTTACACCCCCCCCTCCACCCAATATCACTATCAAGAAAGAAGAGTTTTTTTTTTGCCTCTCACGATTCTTTATGTTGAACGTAGGGTTCTATACGCATGCGTCAAGGCCAAGCTTTTAGTCTAGTTGTTTCTATAATTAGAAGTTGTTTAGTATTCTACTCTCGAATTGTAAGAACACATGATTCTAGTCAAAACTGTGAAATGCATCGTTTAGAAAATTGTCAAATCATTTAAACAAGAAATACTATTATTAAATATCTAAAACATTATAATAGACAAAATTAACTTAATTTCCTCACATTTTACATGTTCATTTCACAAAAATTCAATAATCAATTGCGATCTACTATTTTATTATTCTAATTAAGAGAAAAAGAGCAAAAGAAGTATTCAACGGCTCCTTTGCGGTCTCTTGAAATGAGTAGTGACACTAAAATCTCAATAGCTATGAACTAATCATATTTATTAATCATCTTTACGATCTTTAATAATTTGCTTATAGTCAATTCACCGCATCAAAATTGAAAAAAATGATTCATTAAGTAACACGAGTCTTACTTGTATGTTTTGATCAACATGTTTTTCAAAAACGCAATACTTGTTTTGTGTCATGTATTTCGGGTGAGGATTTAAATAAATAAAAAACAAATTCAAAAATATGAAAGGGCCTACTGGCATTATACCCAAAAAAAAGTAATAGAAAAAGAAAAGTGAATATACGGTTGGCGATCGTTCACACTTTAATTAAACTAAAACTGAAACCAAAAGAAAGTAAAATGGTATCACATAAAATTTAAGGCAAATGCTTCTATGGACATAAGGACCTATTTGTAAAATAAACATATTTTTATTTTCAAAGTTCAAACAGTCGATCCGAACCGTTCATCTCGTTCTCCATATTAATATGTGCTTGGATACCAAATTTTATATTTTTCTGAATTTGTTTACTATTTATTAAGATGGGTACAAAAAATATTAAATTCAGACCATTGAATTTTGTACCCATCTTAATAAATAGTAAAAAAATTCAGAAAAATGTAAAATTTGGTCTCCGAGCACATATTAATATGGAGAACGAGATGAACGGTTCGGATCGACTGTTTGAACTTTGAAAATAAAAATATGTTTATTTTACAAATAGGTCCTTATGTCCATAGAAGCATCACTCAAAATTTAAATATTGCGTGCTTATGTCAACGTAGAATGCACCATTATAAATATAGTAAAACTTAAAGGGACATAGATGATATATGCGTCCTACCTTTTATCGGAATAGATTCAAACATATAAAAAACCTGACACGTCTTAAGATCCAAAGGAACGAATTTGAATAATTAAAGCCCAATAAGCAAGTGGGCCCATAAGCCTGGTAGCGACCCGACAAGGACACGGCAACTCCACGCACAAATCGCCTCTCCAGCTCAGATCCAACACTTTCCTCATTATCCTATTCTTCACCTCTTATTACCTTACATTTCTACGACTATCTACGCTCTCCATCAATCAACCAATGAATGTTGGTACTTTTCAATTTCGGGGATTCAGGTAGAATTCAGAAGGTGCAAAAATCCGTTTTTATTTTTTAAATCTCCCACATGCGGACATTATGCTGTGTCTAGCTTGGAGATTAAAGAAAGAGATAGTGGATACCGGCATATCACATGGTTTATTCGATCACAAAATAGTATTTACTATTCTTCTCTGAATATGATTGTACGACTCCTTAATTAAAAAGGTAAGCGGGTTCATGTCGGGTCGGGTCGGATCCTATGAGCAGACATCCATTTCCAAACACTCAATTATTAAGTATTGGTAATTCGTATCAAATGTCATTCTCTTATTGGGTCCAAGTTGTTTGCTATAATAACTTTAAGGGTTAACATATTTGTAAATTTTATGCACTGGCTATGTCAAGTGTTGTTTTGGTCAATTGTAAAATAAAAAATGGGATCTAGGATGCACGAACGCAAAGCTGTAGCCTGGACCACACAACTATTTACAGCTTGATTGGCTTATTTGACTATGTATTTGTAGAAAGACCGTGTTTAGATCAAGAAAATAAAATAGATGGGCTTGACAACCTTGTTAACCACCAACCACCAATTACCCCTTTGATGTCTAATTAATCTTACTGGGCAGGTTGTTGGTGCCGAACATCATTTCCTGTTTTAATGCTTTTGAAAGGAGGAGCCGATCTACCGGTTTTGAATCTTTAGATTTATTGTGGATCTCACGGTGTAGTATTTGTATATCCAAATAGTCAACTGAATGAGACTATGAGAGTAGTATAAATTTTGTAATTCAGTAATAAATCAGAAAATTATAAAATTCATAATTTATTTATATTATGGTTATAATGCAGAAAAAATTATTACTTCTTTGTATAATATATCATAGTATTGATATTTTTTAAGATAAACAAAAAACGTTCTTGAATATTTTCGATAAAAGGCGATTGCATGTGTTGTATATTATAAGGTCAGTTGGTCCCATTCTTTTTCAAAAAATTGTACTTGTTATGATTTATTCAATCACAAAATATTTACTATTAGAGGATATTATTTCACAATCAGAGACGGATATGCATGTTGCATATGAATTCAAATCCAGTGAAGTAACTCAAAAATTGGGTTTTAGATCGGGATTGTTCAATTAGAATCTGAGATCATTTATTCAGAAGTGGAGTGCACACATTCCAAGAAACGAATTTGAATCCTGAAACGATCCCGACTCCCGAGCGTTGGATTCAATTCGGAAGGTCTCGATCCAAAACCCAAAAATTGGGATACTTTAGGAGATCCGGACCCTAGTGCATGTGGGGTCAATGAACTGTGTTCTTGTTTAAAAAAATATATATATGTGTATGATTTTTATATATTTTAGAATAAAATGTTATAATTACTGTAAAATTGACCTCATATGTAGCATCAAAATTCATTTGATTAACCTCTACTTCTGTTTGATCCCATAGCATTTCGTTTGTAAAATTCATAAAATATGGAAATAAATCTGAAAGATTTTAAACAATTATGCAGGTAATATTGCAGCATTTCACAGTTCGCAACTTCACACAGCTTAAATGTTTGTAAACGGTCACACAAGATCAATCAAGCAAATTGAAATGCGCATGGGTTGGCCTTTCATGTTTTCAAGCAGTCATGTGCATCGGGAACCGTACTATGTTACCTTTTCCATCAAAAAGCATAAGGTTGAATTTAATGTGTACATTTCTCAATGTAACCTTTAGAAGAGGGAAATGCGAAATGCATCGAACAGCGTTAAGGCGATTTATTCCTTGCTTCTTTTAGGGAAGGATTATGACGTTTACCCAAAAATTGAAGTTTTGTCTAATCTCAAGTCTCAATTTTTTTTATTGAGCATGTAATATACATTTCTCGAAAAAAAAAAAAAATTCTGAACAACATGCTAATCATAATCAACTTGATGAGTATGTCATTTATTATTTCTTAAGTTGTATTTATTTATATATATTAAGAGGTATTAAAATATTATGTCGTTATTTATTAATAATATGTTTTTTTCTTCTTCTAATTTGTCATTATCAACTGGATGAGTGCCTTATTTATATATTCCTGACTAGTAACTTTTATATAAAAAGATAATTAAAGATTATGTTATTTTGCTGAAAATATGCATTTTGTCCTTTAAATTTGCCGGAATCAAATGGACGAGTGCCTTATTTACATTTTCCTAACTCGTAATGATTTATGTAAAAATGTATTAAAAACTTATGTTGTTATTTGCTAAAAGTATGATTTTTAATTCTTTTGATTTGTCATAACCAACTTGATGAGTCCCTTATTTATATTTCCTCAACTTGTATTTATCTATATACAGGTGCAGATCCAAAATTGTCATCAGGAGGGGCAAAAAAATTTCCAGGAGAGCAAAAAAATTTCCAGGAGGAGCAAAGCCAGTTGGAACTGATAAATCTCTACTAAAACTCAAAATCCAGGAGAAGTGGTTACTCTCTCTGGACTACATTGGGTCCGCCCCTGTCTATATAAAAAAAAAAAATAGTGAAAGATTATGTTGTTCTTTACTAATATGTTTTTCCTCCTTTTGATTTGTCATGATCAACTTGATGAGTGCCTTATTTATACTCCCTAGACCGTATATGTTATATTAAAAGGTATTACAAGGTTATGATTGTAATTTACTAAAAAATATTTTTCCTTCTGTTGATTTGTGATTAAATATGAAAGATTATAAAAATGGTCAAACATATAACTAAATAAAACAACTGTTGATATTTTTCTTGATTTGAATAAACCTTTCGTTTAATAAATTCAATATCTCTGAAGGGTTTATAACGAAAAGTACACGTTACATAAAATAATAAAACGCGGACAAGTATTTAAAAATAAACGGCCAGTGGACGGAGGACGGCCATGCAAACGGAAATATCGAAATTCCTTTTCTCTTCGGTTTTTAAGAAACTGGACGTTATCTGAACCAGATAGTGCGCTCTTGCGGCCGCCGCAAAATCATGAATTAAAAGAGAATACCGGATGGAATAAACTGGAGATGTAATCTTGCACGGAAAAAGAGAAAGAGAGCGAGAAGTTGCAGAGCAGACGACTCTGCCAGCCTGCATGAACTTGCCGTTAGATATTATTTTTTTTCTTGACATTAGGTCATCAGCTAAGAGGCATTGCCGTTAGATACTTATCCCGTGCCGTGTTGTCTTTTTACTTTTCTTCGGGCCAACCGATGTATAGAATATTAGATGATAATAAAAAAAGTTTCTAGGAGCGGTTGTTATATGAATACTTGAATAGTGCATGACCTAACCTAAGTACAAATTACAATCCATGTTTAGTTGTGGAGTAAAATTAATGAGAATTAAATTGCTTACTCCATGTTACTCCTCATATTTTACATCTTCCTCATATTTTACATCTTGTTTGATATTTATAGTCATGACTTAAATTAATTCACTTGGTGGGTAAGATATTGGAAAATGTGTTTCCTTTTATAACAATGGGATATACAAGTGGAGTAAGTGTGGAGTAAGTTAATCCACCAAAATAGGTGGAGTAAGTTACTCCGGATTAAGTCTCCTCTTACTCCATCTTACTATTTCTATTTTACTTCTTGTTTGGCTCCTTAAGTATAGAGTAAGGGGTTTACTCTACAACCCAACATGATCAATATGTTCAAAAGGATAATATTTTGTTAGCTTATTTTATTAATCTATGTATTAGATAACTTGAGTAAGTCTATGCTACCATGCATATCATGGGTTGGTATATAATACTAATCAATATTTTCGTTTAAAAATTCTAACGGTCGATCCGAACCGTTCAATATAATTTTCATATAAATATGTACTTCTAGACTAAATTTTAAATTTAAAGAAATTATTATTTTTTAAGATAGATAGAAAATCACTTGATCTGAAAATTATGGACAATCTAAAAACAATAGTTTTCTATCAATCTTCAAAAATAGTAAAAATATTCTAAAAAAATATTATTCGGTTTGTAAATACATATTCATATAAAAATAACGTTGAACAGTTTAGATTAACCATTATAATTTTGAAGATGAAATTATTAATCTGTATTATGGAACAAATCGTACTATGCATAGTACTGTAGACTCCCTCGGAAATTTTAACTGTGATAGTGTTTTATTGATGGATGAAATAATTTCAAAACTCAGATAATTGTTTTAGGTACATAGGTTGAGAAGTATGAAGTCCGTTAACAACAAACATGAAAGATTGTTGTTTTGAAAGATTTATATAGAGAACCAGGCACATATTATACATTTGATCACATTATTTTAATTATCCATCCAGATATGAAACAACATTAATCATTTTATATTACTATAATATGTTACACGCACTACTTATCATTCTTGACTCAGATATGTTGACCTGTCCATATAAGGATATTGTTACTATATTTTGAAATAATTTTATTTTTCGAACTACAGAATTCAACAAAAATGAAGATATAGGAAGAGGAGAAATAAAATTAAGGAAACAAATAAATAAGAAAATAATTTAATTACAGGAATCAGATATAACTTTAAGGAGAATAAGAGAACAGATCACCATAGATCATTCAATTTTAATTGTGACAAACCATATAGCAGTATGTGTGGTGAGTATGTTTTTAACTAAATGTAGACTTCTATACATAAAACATATATATTTAATCAAAAGATGATAGATTATGGGATTGGAGGGCTGATATTAAATCTGAAAGTTTAACTTTCAATCTCAACCGTTGGCGGATCAGGACAACTACATGCATTATATAATAATGGAGATGTTTAGAGATCAAATTTTATAATTTTTGAAAATTATTAACATTATTTTAAACAGGTATAGAATCACTGTTTCTGAATCATTAAAAATTGTGATTTTGTACCTATCTCGAAAAATATTAATTTTTTTTTATAAAAGTGCATCTCCAATTACATTTTAGTGTAGATATTATATTAAGCGGTTCATATTGATAATTTGAACTTCGAAACAAAGATATAAAATACGAGATACGTAATATGAAATACAGATATTAAAACCCTTCTCATAAAATTGTTATTTATATATTTAGTTGACCCTCGTGTTACTTGTATACAACTTTTAAGTTTGAATATCCTAAGGGCAAATCCCCCCAAAAATAAAACTTTTAAGTTTGAATAAAAAAAAAAGTGAGTAAAATTGATAAGTACTTTAAAAGGACCCCCAGAATATTTATAAATAAATATATCTGTTGATCTCTTTTGAAGAACGTAGGATCGCAGTTTATTGTTGTAAATAATTTCTGGATAAATATCTCGAGCAATTATTGTTTTACAATTAAATTAATAATAAATCTAGGGTCAGAAGAAGCGGGAAGTGCATAGTTCAGCACTTCAGCTGCAATATCTCAGCATACCACACAAACATTAATCGATTAACAATATATTTTTTTTATTAGCCTGCAACGTCCCCTTTAATTTTTTATTACTATCACATCCCATAGACACATAGACCTGTGCCCACTCTTGTCTGTAGTCTATAGTTCTATACCATAGCTCCGATATCTCTTATGCCGCTCCGAGTTTGCACCGCGGGTATTGGCGCGAGGTATCCAAGATAATGACAGCACTTCGTATTTTCTCAATGCTATTTTTTTTTGAGCAAAATTAGAGTGTGATGGGCTCACCAAGAGAAATTGGTGAGCACTGAGCACACTTCTAAAAAATTATCGGATTTACTTCGAACTACGAATTCAAACTGTTGAATTTTATGGGCATTTTGAGTGATGCATGTACAGGTAAAAATTTTAAAGTTTCAAATCCATTCAGCACATGATCAAACGGTCAAAACAATGAACATGTTGTAAGTTATTTTTTAAATTATTTCATGTATTCGTTTTTCATCATTTTTTTACTGCTTGATTATGTACTAAATTAATTTGAAACTTTGAAATTTTCGTATGACATTGATTTTAACGGTTTGGATTCGTAGTTTGAAGTAAATTTGATAGGTTTTTTTGGAGATGTGCTCACCAACCCCTCTTGATGAGCACATCACACCATAATCTTGCTCTATTTTTTTTTAACAAAGCTCGAGATCAATTTATATTGAATTAATTTTATTCTGAGATTTCTACAAAGGAGGCAATTGTCTCGAGGGAATAACACTAGTAATGAAATTCATTACATATTCGTCTCTAATGAATAAATGTTCGACATTCGATTAGTATATATGAAAATATGAATTGGATTAATTTAATTAGTCTTGTCAATGTGATACTACAACAGAACTTGCGATTCTTACATACTAACCATGATTATGGTGCTTTAAAAAAATATTCAAGACTACAAAAGATTCTCCCAAATGGATGTTTGGAGTAGAACTACAGTGCTCTTTAAACTTTTTTTTGATAATTTTAACTTCAAAACTTATCAAATTTACTTCAAACATTAGATATAAGCACATGGTGTTTTGAAAAATAATTATCCAGCAACAATAGATAATTATTCGCATATAATTTTACACAAATAAGAAAGACAACTAATTTACTTATGATTTCATAACAAATAGGAAAAACGACTAATTTACTTTGCAAATGGCGTAATTAATAATGAATAAATTAATTTACAACATGCAAATTATTTAGTAGGGCACTTGTTATTTGATCTAAATCAGTCCATATAAAAATTATTTGACAGGATAAAATAATTTAAAATACAAGTAGTAATATAAAAGTGACGCAAGAACTAATTTTTTATTCAGTGGCAAATGTATTCAGTGGCAAATGCAAAGAGCAAGAGCTTTTTGTATGAAAAAATCGTGATTCAAACTTTAGAGTTCTATGACTAAATAAAAGTCAGAAGTCTATACCTCTATTTTAATAAAAAAAAAAAATCAACAAGGCTGATGCAAAAATAAAGTTGGTAACAATAACTTGTCCTCTGCTTAATTTTATTCAAAAAATGAATAATTTCTTTCTCAATATCAACAAATAATTATCCAAAACTAAATGACTTATTTACTTTTCATGCAGACCAATTTCGTGATAAAATAAATAAATAATAGAAGTGGAACTGATTTCACAAATTTTGTACCGCTCTTTACGAGGGACGCCGAATCCGGATTTTTTTTTTAAATAGAACTCATAAAAAAAAAATAACCAAAGGACACTCGTACTTACAGAATCTTCAAAAATAGTCTCCACTAATTCTCCAAACAGGTGTAGGTTGAAAGAGCATAGCTACACCGGTTCTCCAAACCGGTGGAGCCATTTTTCCACCCGGATGACTCGTTTTCTCATCAGACTGTGGCATGGCCACAGAAAATCTGCAGACAAGGCTCCACCGGTTCCCCAAACTGGTGGAGGTGGGAATTATTTTTTCTTCGCTTGAATATGGTTAGCTCCACCTTGTCGGGGGACCGGTGGAAGCAAATTTTGGAGCTCCACCGGTTTTGTGGTCCGGTGTAGGTTATTTTTAGTGTAATCGAGCGTGTTGCTGCTTCCGGGTGGAAAAATACCTCCACCGGTGTAACTATGTCATTTCAACCTACATCGGTTTGGGAAACTGGTGGAGACTTTTTTTGAAACTTTCGTAGGCACGAGTCTGTTTGGTTAATTTTGTTTTTATGAGTTCTATTTAAAAAAAAAAATCCCCGAATCCGTAACATTATGTGGCTAAAAGTCGTGGAAGCTTAACAAATCTACGTGGCAAGATTCATATACACTCTCCCAATTAAATTTTTCTTTACAAAAAATCTTCCAACCTTGGATTTATTTATTTCCAATTCTTGTAATTTTTTTTTCTGAAAATATATTCAAATGAAAGCTGTCGCCTTTCAGTCTCAACCTCTCGCTCTATAAAGCAACTCTCATCTCCTCCACTGGCCTCCTTCCTCTCAACCTCGTACCTCAGCTCTCTAAAGTCTTCTTTAGCCTCACACTCTCTTGAGCAGAGAGAAATAGCTCTCGTGAGGGGTAACTTAAGGTAATAATAAATTCCTATATGGGATTTTTTTAGTAGATCTGATGTTAAAATTTGAGTTTTCCTTCTGGCTTTTCTGATCTACTCTGCTTAGCGAGGGTATATGAGAGAAGTCTTCTAATATATTTTTAAGTTGATTTATATCCACTTTTAATAGATCTGGATATGTAAACGGACAACAAAACAGAGTATAAAACTTTTAATTGGGAGCTAGAATATTTTTTAAATCTGATTGTTGTCATAAATTCTGTTTATACGTCGCTCCTACTTTTGTTTTTTAACTTGAATTTCTTGTTAGTATGTATTTATCCCTTTGATTTGCATCATCTAGTAGCTTAGTCCCTGGAATTTTTACATGCTATTTCTTCACACCGTATTCAATTAAATAGTACTAAGATTTAATCAAAAGATCTAAAACAATAATATGAGGTTTAGTTCCGTACCTACACCTTAAAAAGGTACAGATTTTTAGATTTTTTGCACCTGTGTACCCAAGTTTCTATCCAGTCACTAACTCTTCTTTCTAATTGCCCCTTCCTTTGTGCAGTACATCTAACTTAAATCATGAATCACTATGCGATGAAGAGTACTTTGGCTGCTTGTGAGGAGGTGAGAAGCCCTTTTGCGGTATCGGATCGGCGCAACCCAGTTTTTTGCCCGAAACCACGCCGTATTGGATCCGTACCGCCCATCGATCCTGTCCGACCTCTCCGGTGGCAAGCATGGTAAGTTCAACTATCTCCGCCCGTTTTTTTTTCTTTACCTAACTTCGTCTGGTTTCTAGAACGAATATTTTATGATGTTTTGTTTCTAATCTCTCTTTTCTTACCTTTTTAACAGCTATCAAATGGATCTGTGTGATTTAAGGACTGGGCCTGAGCTACTGGACCTGTTCATGCCAAAGGTGTGAATTTGAAATTGATAAAAAAAAAATTCCTATTAGAGATGTATTGAAATTTTTTAATTAGATCTTTGCTTAAATTTCCTAATTTTCACTTCAATTTTTCAGGCAGAGGAACAAAGCCAAGTGGCTTCATCCCCACCGTTTTTTTGCGGGTCTCCACCGAGCCGGGTCGCAAACCCGGTGGTGCACGACATCCGGTTTGGTGAAGACCATCCACTAACCGCTACTTTCAGTATTAACAACGGGCCGCACCCGGTGGCCATGCACAAATCAGGTACCGGTGTTCCCATGTCACCACGCAAGGGCTGCGTGCGGTCCGCCACAAATTTCGGCTTCCAACCAGCTGCAGTCCGGGTCGAGGGTTTTGATTGCCTCGAGAACCGTGACCGCCGCCGCCATGGCATCACTGCCGTGGCCTAACATAAAAAATTGCACATAATAATATAACCCTAAAGTATTAAAGTTCAATCAATCCCTTGGGTGTTGATTAATCATCCTTTTTTCTTTAAGAGCACTTGATGGGTAGAGAGGGAGAGAGAGAAGTGAGAATTTAATTTAACATAATATTATTAGCTTTTTTTTTATGGGAGATTTGAGTTATTTTGAGAAGAGGAGAAGAGAGGATTTGTACATTTTGTTTCCAATTTCCAAATCTTGTTCCTAAAATATGTAAATATAGAATTATGTCATGTAAGATATAATATCATTATTATTATCAATGGTTTAGTGGGGGCTGGGGGGTGGGTAGAGAGAAGAGGGGTGCAAGCCAATCTTTTTAGTAATGTTTATTTGTTATTTTGGGTTTTATCAGGGGTTAATTAGTCATTTGTTAGGTGAGTTTGGTATTCGCTTTTATGATAAGAAATTTGAGGCCTGGAATTTGTATACAGGAAAATGTTTAAAGAACTGGTCCCAGTTTTGAGTCTGAGGTGTATATACGTTCCCGTTATGTAAAATCTCTTGTATTTTTTTTTTTTTTTTTTGAAATATCAAGCAAGTTTATTAGTGCCTCTTAATGCGCACCAATGTTAATGTATGATTGATTCTTTAACCGTTGCTACTTTAAATAATCATTTACTTGTTGGTGCTTTTCTCAATTTGTTCCGCCCATTATTGGAATTTTTCAATCAAGTATCTACAGAATAATTAATTCATATTCAATTTGTGCTGTTGCTGCTGGTAGGAAACGACGTGTGCGGACAAGTCTTCATCTTTTTTTCGTACACGAAATTTGGATTTATTATTACCAGTGGTACAGCTTTCCCTCTGTTTGCAACTAATTTAGTGGAAAGGGATAACAAAAAATGTGTATATTCCACTGGTACAGGCAGAAAGGACCCAAAAATTTATTTATATTTTATTAAAGATTTTAAATTCGAAGGATCAAATTGATTTTTCAACGACTCTTTCGTGCAGGGATTTGCTTCTTCATGGCTTCACCTTTATTTTTCTCACATGCCAATATAGAAAAGTCCGCCCCGACATTTAAAGTATTCAACCCTGTCCATTGTCATTGAGTTTCGGATTAATATTATTTTTCATTAAAATATATTTAAGTTACATGTGAGGTCCTTTTCAAGGGTTTGGAACTATGTGTTTAAGCTTGATTGGTAGATCATGTGCCGCGGTACGGGGTACGGGACCAAATAATTTTTTCTGTGAACCCGTGGGATATTTTGGTGTATATCCTCCCGTATGAAATTAATCAGGTATATAGTTCAAAATATCTCACATAAGTTCATAACTTTATTTGAATCTGAAGGCAGAAATTATTTTTATAGAGGTCAATAATATCACTATGCAAATGAACATAAACACCATTAGTCAATAATATCACCACAGAGTCATACTAAATAGTTTTCAAAAAGTTTTGAGGGTTTTTCTTAATCTTATCTTTAAAATATACATAAACGCCCTACAATTCCTAGTTAATTAGATATAACTCCATTTAACTAATATTTTAATCCATAATCCTGAAAAAAATTTGGACCGTCACACACACACACACACACACACACACATATTCCTATGGAAAATTTGGGAGAGGGACTGCAATCTCGAATTGATGTTGCACGCCATGATTGTTTTGAAAATTGAATTTTATTAGAAGACCTTATCCTTCTTTTCCATTGCTGATGTGACTAGGCCGAATGCGTTAGTGTTTTTTTTTTTTTCTAGTCAAAATATAACTTGAAAAACCAAGAAATAAAAATTGATGCTAGTGGAAAAGTATATATTCGCTCAGAGTTTGGTGCCTTGTTAGAGTTCCCCACTTCAGATCCCATCCAAGATTGTTGTCCTTGAGCAAGCATAAGAATTGTTTATATCAACTTAAATGGATTTGTTAAATTTGACTATATATTAGGGGTGAAAACGGTATGGATAATATCCGATATGTATTTGAAAATTTAAATGTTAATATCCGATATGTGAATATTCGTGTGGATAAGGATACTGATATGATTTTACGTTTCAATTATTTGTATCAAAATAGCATATATATACCATATATTTTAATATATATTATGAAAAAATTGTGTTATTCAACATTAGAATTAGATAAATATTACGAAATTTAATATTTTTATATTATTTTAATAAATATTTGATCTGATTTGAATCCATGTTCGTCTAATATATGTTCTATATCTGTATTAAAATATATATATATAGAGATATGATTTACCACTATTCGCTCCGTGTTCATCTTTCCTGGCCCAATAATTTGAATTTGTTTTTCTTTTCCTGTGTACTTTGGAATTGAGAGTAGGTCCGATGCCCATCGGACCTACTTTTTTCGATGGGTGAAATGACCATCAGATCTGCATCAAGATTCATGCAAACTCATTAAAATACGTGCAAGTATTTTTTAGTTTTTGTGCGCACAAATCTCAATAGTAATCGTACGGTGTTAGAGCTAATTGAACCTAAAAGTAGGTCCGATGTCCATCGGACCTACTCCTATATCATGTACTTTGTATTAAATGTTTTGAGTAAGTAAGATGATTAGATGAACGGAGAACGGTCTATATCTTTTGAATTGAAGATCAATGAAATCTGGACTGGACCAAGAAGTGGGCCATCCGGATTTAATTGGCGGGCCCAGCGGTCACTGGCATATTGTACAACACTGTAAGAACTGTTATTAGATATTAATCAAACACAGTGCTGTTGGTTCATTTCTACCAATTTAGACAAATAAATGAATAGTCAGTCTATTGTACAAATATTATATTTCCGCTAACATATAAATGATTCACATTAAGAGTTCTCATGTACATATAATCGATAAAAGATATTTCATATGATTCACATACTAAAAAAAATCTTATAGAAAATAAAATTTTACTATTTTTAATTTTTTTAAAAATTCGACCTAAAAATATTTCTTTCTCAGTTTTCTTTGAACCAAATATTTAAGCCCAAGTATAAATATTTTCTTTAATAACATAACTCTGTAAATGAACAACCAAATAATTTATGTAATGGTGGATCTCCTTCAGTATGTAAAGAACATGAGTGTCTTTCTTACCTTTATGTGCTATTGTCTGCTGGAAATGTGGCGGAAAAGAAACTAAAGTTTTTTTTTCAAGCGGTCAGTGGTACTAGAGAAACTGGTCTTATTTAGATTTATTATTCTAAATTATTTTAACTTTAGATAGGGATTGCTATTTAGAGGTGAGTAAATCGCTCATAACTCGTGACTCGATTATAACTCGCTCACTAACAACTCGTTAATAACTCGCTCATTAACGACTCGCTCATTAACAACTCGCTAACTTAATGAGCGAGCATGAGCATACCCCAATTCGCTCCTAACTCGCTCATTAAGAATTGCCACATCTAATTCCGCCACATTTAATCCCAATTTATTAAATTAAAATTAAATTGTATAAATAAAAAAATCAACTAACGTTACTAACTCAAATTGACTAAAGTTGAAATTAAAATTGAAAAAAATGAAGCTCCAAAGTCTAGTGATCCAGTCCACTACTATAGTCCAGTCTTAAATAATTGACACAGTTGGCTTTTTTCTAGGACAGAAGCGTTAAGACTTGTTTAGTGATGTATAATTCTGCTGTTTAATACTTGTTTTTTTTATTATTGTTTTGATTTTGATAAATTTGCTTATGAATATTTTTTTGTTAAATTATGTAATATTTAATTCGTGACTCGCTCAGTTGCTCATAACTCGCTCATTAACAGCCCGCTCATTAACAACTCGCTCATTAATCAGCCCTATCCCTATTCCCTTGTTAGTGGAAGTATATTTTATTGGGATGATGTGTTGGTGGTTTCAAATAATGAGAACTTTGGCGATGAAAAGACCTACTAAATATAGGGGTGCAAATGGGTCAGATATTATCAAGACTGTATCTAATTTCGTATTCGAAAATTAGATAGAGATACTCAATATTCGAATATTCAAATATCCGTACGGATATGATTTTAAATTTTAATTATCCATATCCGAATAGTAAATATATAATATATAGTTTAATATATATTATGAATTTTTTTTATGTTATTCACTATAATAACAAAAGCCAGATATCCATATCTGTATTCGTTTAATATCCGATCCGAAAAATAAAAGCGAATACAAATATAGTTTTACCACTTTCTGATCCGTTTGTAACTAGTTGACTTTTCAAATTGATCATTTTTTTGTTTCAAATTTCAAACTTGTGCTATATAATCTTTTTAATTTTGATTGTTGCGTTGCACTATGATTTCTTTTTCCTTTTCCCCATTTGTTATGATTTTAATTAGTCATGTAAAATATAATCAAGTGATGATTTTTTCTTTATAAAAACAAAACAATTTATATATATTGGATAAGGAAAATTATTCAGCTTGTAGCCGAAAGCAATTTTTCCTTTACCTGCATCTCTTCCCTAGCTTTCTTATTGGACACAGTGTCATTGTCTTTCTTGAAGAATAAAGGGCTTTTTGCATTTTCTTTTTAGAATTTTTATATCTTAGATTTAGACTGTACGGTTATCTAACATTTAGGCAAACCTACATCGTTATCATTTCGTTTGTTGGATCCAATAATTTCTAGTATGTTGATGGGTAGTGCCTTTAATGTATGCAACGCATTCAAGCCGAAATATTTGCCTTTTAAACTCTTTCTCTATTTGCTTTTAGAGGCTCCATTATGCAAAAAAAAAAAAATTGTGAGGTGTTTGTAACTGTTTTTTTTAAAGACGATTATACTGTTGTCTGTTAACAAGGAAAACATATAAATGCATTATATAGAAATAAAAATGACTGTAGATTAGGGGTGTCAATGGGTCGGGTGGATGTATTTTCATATCCATATCGTAATGATAACAAAAAAAAAAAAAATTATTCTTATTCGTCCTTTTGGATATGATATGGGATGGATAAATGGATATAAAAGTGCCCACAACATCTTGATTTGTGCTTTTGATAAAATATTTTTCAAAATAAGAAAAAAAAACTAATAATGAATGCAACTAATTTGTATTTTGAAAATTTAATAAAATACAAAAATTTATTGTATCATTTATAATCTTTATATAAAATATATTTATATATATTTTATTTTTAAAATATTATCTTACATGATATTGGGGTAAAATCAGTGTTTTAATATTCGGTTCTCATGCGGTATGCGGAAGGCCACCGCTTACCAGATATACGGTATACAGTCGCATATTCAAATTTTTATTCGGATTTATATATGTGGATTTTAAAATGAGAATTCATATTAATTTATATGTAAATTAAGGAAGTATCTAATTCTTTACATCAGATGCCGAATATGCATATATGTGGCCGAATATGCGGAACTGAATACCGAATATGCAGAACCGAATACCGAATATGTGGAACCGAATACCGAATATGTAGAACCGAATACAGAATATGAGGCCGAATATCTAGGTATGCGGCCGAATATTCGGAACCGAATATTGGACCAAATACTCATTTTTTTATGCGGATTTCAACTAAATAGACCGAATTTTAAAACACTAGGTAAAATAACGAAAAAAAAATCATTACCCTTACCGTACCCGATAAGTTATTGAAAAAATCTCATCCTTATCCGTATTTTCAGATACAATATGAGTCGGATAAACGGACAAATGGGTGCCATTGACACCCCTATAGTGTAGATGAAAATTAAGGAATGCGATTTTCTGTGACTATTAAACCACTTGTGCGCAATTGACTCGTAAAAACTTGTCAATATTTTTTTTTACATCAGGAATTATTTATTGTCATCTATTTTTTTTTTCTATTACAATGTATATAGAAGGTGAGGAGACATTTGTATATTATCCATAAAATATTGTACTAATATTGTACTAGTGTTAATAAAAATTGAATCTATGTATAATAATGTGTACTTTTAAATTCTGAGAAACTATAACAAAAATATTACTTTTAAATTCTAAAAAGATTTTTTCAAGAGATAGGAACATAAAACAAAAACATATAACTAAGTGTGCAACAATAGCTTAAATATTTGTTATGTAATTTAAAACAGATTGAGAGGAATTTTTTTTTTTTTTCTGTTTTTTACATTTTTGCCGTTGACCGAATGTGTCGTTGAAATTAGTAAAATGAAATATGATGGAAACAATACTTCTTCTTTTCATCCCCAAAAAAAAAGTCAGTGGAATAATAATAACTCGGATACCAAAAATGAAGAATCTAAACCTTTTGTTATCTCAAAAAAGAATATTAGAGCCAATTGAATTGAAATAAAGTGGAGTTTTTTTTTATAAACCATAATTAAAAAAAAAAGTTCGGATTTCAGTATGATTAGCCGAGTTTTTACAAAAACCATAAAAAACGGTTTGGCAACCCGTTTTTCTGTTTTAACCTCAAAAACTAGCTACCACACCGTTCTCTATAGTAACTTTTTTTTTTTTAGAGTTTGTTTATAAAATAAATCAGATATTTTGTTTGATTTTGTATATTAATAATAAGATTAATGGAACAATTTGAATATATATTTTTTTGTGTATTTTGACCATTTTATCATTTTATCAAATCAATGGATTGAATTTCTATATAAAAAAATCAATAAATATATAAAAATCAATGGATTGGTTTTCAAATGTACGAATTATATTTTTAAAATTTACTTTTTTATATTTTCAAAACAAACAAATCTAATCATTTAATTGTTATTTTTATTAAAACTCATTTTAATTTAAAAAGTACTTTATTTTTTTGTAAAAATATAAAATAAGTGTTTTATTTATGAAAAAATATGTTAGTATTCTAATTGGTCGATTTTTTAAAATAATGATACATTGGTCTACTAAATGAAGGATTTAGAAGTTTCTGTAACCATAAGTTTTGAAAAAAAAAAATTAAAATAGAGTCGATTTTTGCCATAAAAGCTGTTAGATTATGGAAAATATGTTCATTAATCATTCAGAGACATTATTTCCTAAAAAAAAGTATCCAGAGATACAAATTTTAGCATTGTTATTGTAATTCACTTTTACATTTTCTTTTAATTTTCTTCGCATAAATATTTATTGATTTTTTTATATAAAAAACAATCAATTGATTTGATAAAATGATAAAATGGTCAAAATACACAAAAAATATATTCAAATTGTTCCATTAATCTTATTGTTAATATACAAAATCAAACAAAATATCTGATTTATTTTATAAACAAACTCTAAAAAAAAAAAAAAAGTTACTGTAGAGAACGGTTTGGCAGCCCGTTTTTGAGGTTAAAACTGAAAAACAGGTTCCTAAACTGTTTTTTATGGGTTTTGTAAAAACTTGGCTAATCACGCTGAAATCCGAACTTTTTTTTTTTAGTTATGGTTTATAAAAAAAAACTCAATTAAGAGAGAATTGTGGTACATCTAGTGGGGGACAAATTTGGGTCCGATGCCCATCGGACTCAAATTTGGATTCGATGGGTACCATAACCGTCCGATTTGCTTTAAGAATCGTGCGCACGGATATTAGAACAAATACACACGGATATTAAAGTAGTGTGCACAGATCTTAAAGCAGATCGGATGATTATGGAATCCATTGTACTCAAGTTGAGTCCGATGGGCATCGGTCCGAAGCTGCTCTCCATGTAGTGAAGCATTTTAAACTGTTTATTCTCTTATGGAAACATTCCAATTTTTTATTTCTCCATTTTAAAGTTAAATAATATCCTATTTCTTCATCAAACACTCAAATTTCTTATATCCTCATTTTAAACTAAAATACTTTTTTGATTTGTCCATCAAAACACTCAAATCTCTTACCTGTATTTTTGTATTTCTATTTAAAATGTAGTTTTTAATAATCAAGTAAGAATCAGTCCATCACTAATCCAAATAGAAAATTCAGCACTAGAGCCGATTCCACCAAAAAAAAAAACAATTTGAAATATTCGGTTCTTGAAAAAAAAATTTTTTAAAAGGAAACTATGAATTAAAATTCTAAGCGATGACCGAAGAGTTTTGGAATTTTCAGAAAAAATGATTAATTATTTAAAAATTTCAGATTTAACAAACATAAAGGAAAATACGAAAACATTTTAATCTAACATAAAGAAATAAGAAATTTGAGTATTTTAATGAAGAAATTGAAAAGTAATTTAAGGGAAATATGGGGTATGATTGTTTTAATGGGAATATAGGAAAACATTTTAATTTAAATTGGGGAGATAAATCAGTGAGCATTTTGATGAGAAAATAAACAATTTAGAATGTTTCAATAGTACACTCACAATTAACCCGAAAATAAAAGTGCATGAAATTATTAGAATAATAGAACTTGAAGGGCCTAATATAAATAATACAGGCGAACATTGAATCGGATTGTTATGGTTATGGTCCTACAGAGACTGGAAATTACGGCCAGGCTTTGTCTCGTACCAATTTGAACAACTACTGATGCAGCCATTGGTGGAATCTAAATTTTCTGAGGTAACATAATATCTCTATTCAAATATTGACCGTCCGATAAGAATCCGCGGGTCAATCCGATCTGAGGTGTAATTCACAGGGACCCTTTAATATTCGTAGTATTCTGATTAAACGGTCCAGATCTTAACAGAAATATTATGTTACTTTAGAGGATATGGATTCAGCTTTGGTGCATCCCCTTTCAATCAGACCGTATCTACACTTTATTCGCCTCTTGTCTTTTCTGTCCTGCATCCTCCTGTCCTCTCCTTTTTTTTTTTTTTCATTTTTCACCAATAGCCGCATATATCATAGATTGATTGTAAATAAATCCTATAATTCATTGTTTTATCTTGTCTTGTCCGACCTTTCAAAATCATGTTTTTATCTCTACCACAAACCATAGTCGGCAAGGTCAAAAATTTGTGATTCGGGAATAATTCGGGTATAATTCGAAAATGATTATGTATTATTTAGATCAGAGATTTCAGTTCTGTAGGGGAGCGAAAATAAAATTTTGGAAAATTTTGAGAATAATTTGGGAAAAATTCGTAAAATTCGGAACTAATTTGTAAAATTCGCAATTTATTCGGTCAAAGTTCGGTCAACCGAATAATTCGGCATTCGGTTCGGTATCACCAAAAAACTTAATAATTTGCGAATAATTTCCGAATTATTCGCGGATCTTGTTACTATGCCACAAACTACATAATGCCTGAACACGATATAACGGATATTCTTTCGAGCTGTAAACGAGTCGGGTGGAATTAGAACTAACTTGAATTCAGTTTATGTCAGTAACTCAGTATGAGGAGGATTTTTTATCTATAGAAATTAGTAAAGAATAAGAAGAGAAAAATAAATATCTTAGTTGTTACATTGTAGAAAAAAGATTGGAGATATTGATTTTAATTCAAAGTTTGGATCGAAATCAATGATAACAATTCAAAAATTATTTCATTTCTAAAATTGTGCAAGTTTGGATCGGAATCAATTTTTTTTGGATTGTTATCATTGATTCCTCTTCAAATTTTGGATTAGAATCAATGTCTCCAATATTTCTATTCTATAAATGTAATAACTAGAATACTTTTTTTATTTCTCTTTCTTATTTTTTTTTACTAATTTCTGTAGATAAAAAATTCTCCAGTATGAGCCAGGCCAAACTTTAATTTTAATTGAATCAACTATTTAACAGCTCATTTGTATTGTGTATAGGCAAATTGTTTTGAGTCTTTTGATGTTGCATGCGGCGCATTGATCACATTGATTTCAAGTCGAAAAATAATTTTATCTTCCTTTTGCGACAAGTTTTATATTCTTACGGTGAACAAAAAGAACAGTAAAAAAATTAAAAGCAGTTATTTTCTTTTTAGAACAATATGTGCTATACTGCTAGCACAAATAAGGAGGAGACAACATTTTTATCAGGTAGGTAAAAAAATTATTATTAAAATATTTATTAATTTTCTCTTTTTTTATTGAAAACTAAAATTGCAAGCGGAGCCTTTCGTTAATATGGAGTCCCTTCTATTTCCAAACAATTCGGTAAAAAGTTCAAGTTAAAATAATTTTCATTTTAACTATCATCACTTCACAGAACTAAATTAAAAATAATGGAGACATGATACCAGACATTAACAAACAAAAACCTTATAAGGATCAACTATTTTTACCAATATTATAAGCAGTTTAAGCATCTAGCTAAATATTGGGTTACAAACATGACTCAAGATAGAGCCATTAGCCCTAAGCACGAATCGAAGACAGAGCGCGGGAAAATTTTCAATTTTCTTAAATTTTTAATTTTCAATTTTTAGTCCGAACAAAGGACTGAGGGCTGAGGCCTAGTCAAGAATATGAAATAATCAGATCCAGAGATTGGCAAAATTCAGATTCAAACTAACTATATACGTGTCTGTTGACGTTTTTCAAAATAGATAGTTGCCTATTCCTGTGACATTGGCTTCGTCACTAATACGAACCGAGCTGAATCAAGCTTGAACGCTCATGACAAGTTGAGTCAAAAGTCGAATGAACTAATTAAAAATATTCTGCAAACTGATCGATCTCGAACCAACCACAAAATATAAATGTTTTTAGTAGTCCTAATATCATTCTCCCAAAGTGTCTACTACTTGAAACATGACTGAATTATTCTAATATTTGAATCCTATAATTCCATTTCCTACACTTCCTTTTTTTCAATTATTAAAGCGGTAGATGAAAAATCCAGTTCATAAATACTGGAGATATTATCAACACGTATACTTCTCTACAACTAACTTGACTGTTCGCTCCATCAAAGGCTCCAACGGTTGTTACGGTTCCGATTCATAAATTATGATGCATGAATGAATGAGGTTGAATAGCATCTGGTATCATGGGGTTCTTTTGTCTTTTCAACATTTCATTAGCTGGTAGCTTGGTACATGCAAATTGATTGAATCTTGATGACCCACCCCCATCGTTTTTTTGTATGTAATCAATTTATTATCATTCTAGATTTTGTTATTAGTATGGGCCTGTTGATCTGATCTGGCCTAGTAGGCCTGAATAACATTTTACTGTAGTAAAAATCTTCTGATTTTTAAAATATATGGCTCAAAGGGTACGTAAGTAACACTCATTCAAGAAGGAGAAGATATCAAATCTCTCAATCCAGTTGAGGAAGGAGACACTGTACAGGATGAGGTTTCCACGTCTGATGCGGTACCCTCTGGATAGCTACATCTCTTCTCTTCATTTTTAAAGAAATATTTTGATTCATGTCCCTGAAGAAATTTTTTATTGGACCCTTCAATTCGTCAGAAGTTGTGAAGTTCAATTCCAAATTGTTAAACTGTCATCTTTCTTCCGATGTATGATACAAAACATTAATTGTTATTATAACAGGGATATTTAAATTTGAGGGATGGAAAACGACAACTTGAATTTTATAAGGGATGTTGTTGTAAATATCTCATTTTTGAAAGCGTAAATTGCTCATTGCTGGGCATGCGGTTGGAATGTGTCCACATTAAGCAGTTGCTTGCCTCAGCTCTGAGCACAACTTGTTTGTATCTACTAATTTTGCTGACATTTCACTTTTCTTTTTTCCGTATAAGTTCACTTTATGATTCTTTTATGTGGAGGGAATATAATTTTTCGAGTAAAAGATGGAAGAAATTTTAAGGATGGCAGCGCACATTTTACCTGAAAAAGGGGTAAAGACTAAAGAGAGGAGATTTTTTTTATATAGAATTATATTTAAATATTTTAACAAAATAGGTAAATTAGATTTAGTTTGTATGAAAACAGCTCCATCGATTATGTGGATTGGTAGAGGTATTTTAATATACTTATGGTGGAGCAAAAGCTTCTACCCCGCAGAATTGATGGAGCTGTTTTTTATAAAAATCAAATTCATCATTTGAATCCACAGAATTGATGGAACTATTTTTCATAAAAATCAACTCCATCATGCTTGTTTAGTTAAAATATTTAAATTTGATGCTACTTGAAAAAAAAAGATCCAGAGAGAACTGCTCTGTGTCACTGTGTGTAGCAGATGAATTTACGACAATAAATTAAACTGAAAATATTTATCCATTAAGCCTAACAGTCTCCGAAAATATAAATTTACAGAATACTGTTCAAAGAAAATTAGTCATCCTACATAAGGCAGTTTATATTTTTTTAATGTTTGAAGATGTATCAAGAGTCGTCAGATTCAAATCTTCGAAACACCCACAACATTTACAGTTTTCAACATGCATGAATTAGATATCATACCGTATCGTTGAAATAAAACATAATTTTTTTAATTCAAAATTCTTTAGTTTGAGTTTAATTAGTAAAAATAAGTTTTAAACCGTCTGATTAGCTTCAGGTTTTCTGTTCCTCTAGGTGGCTTAACTCACCATTACGCACATATCAAGGAACGCTTTGTTAGTAAAATAAAGTAGAAGCATTAAGGCTGAAATGACCCAAATTACAGGCCTTATACTTGGTAGTAAGATGGCAATTCTAAAAGCCTACGGACCTGATTTCCAAAAAGAAAAAGAGATGGCTAGTCTAAAACCTTTTAATTAAGCCCAGCCCACAAAAGAAGCATCCACTAAAGCAGCGATGCATTATACAGAGGCCGGAAAGATTAAAAGAAGGCACCACAAAGAAGGGAACGAACAAAAATGATCAGAACTTTGAAGAGAAAGGATTTATTGCCACTTTACAACTGTTTTTCATTAATCAGATACTGGAATTTATGTGATAAATGACGGTTGTTATGCCGTCCCTAAATTACAGATTTGAAACTCTAAATCTTCACCGTTGGTTTTTAATCCACAGTCCTGACCAAAGTGTCATATCCTAGTTACACTAATAAAAAATAATTAGCAACTTGATTTATGTTTATAGACAAACAAATGAGTTACTTTTATAGAAAAGAGCTGAACCATTGTTTTATGTTATCCCTTAGATATCATTTTTTGACTCATCAGGGATTATATCTAATCAGCCAAAAGCACGCAGCTTACACCACCGATTAAGTATTGGTTCTGTGATTGTGCTTAATTCAAACCACTTTTGGGTGGATACGTACGGCGGTACGGATCACCACACAACGTGACAAGGCACTACCATTCGGGTGTTATTTTATAGACGCCACAGCAAATTCTTTATTTATTTTTATTGTGATTCCGGGGGTGTCTTGTTTCATTGATTTTCTGGTAAATTGTTGCATCAAGCCATCAACGATGATTAGTGAATTAAAGACGTGTCATTTTGTGTTGGCGGAAATACATCTGCTGTTATTCTTAACCAACAACAGAAACTGTTATTCCAGTTCTAACTGATAATATTGATTGAGATTATCGTATGAAAAAATTATTTCGTTAAGATCCGTGCATAGAAAAATATGAATTGTTGAGGATTGAAATAACAAGTTCAAGTTATTTCTTGAGAATAACAACAGATTTATTTTCTGTATTTGCATGTTTAATTTGACAGGCTAGTTGTGTTTTGTCGGACTTGACTACACGGTGTTGGAACCAAAGATGGCACGTCCAAGGACACGACGTGTTTAACGTACCATCACGTGCTCTATCGTGTTTTTTTTTTAAATAAAAAAACATATTAAGTATACTATACAAGCAAGAAAATTGTTATTTCATCCCAGACGCATACTGACCTGGTAGAAATTTAATTCGATGTCAATGTGTTGACCATAGTTTGAATTCTTGATGTGCGCAAATTCTGTGCGGGTTTTTTTTTGAGATACAAATCTGGATCATGCACAAATGTTTCATTGATTTTTAACATCAGTATTGTCTCTGGCCATAAGGTAAGTTATTACTTGTGAAATGTTCGGTTTGAGGATATAAATGATAAAAGGAAAGTAAAGATTAGAAGCAGAAATAAAGTAAACGATAATGTAAAAACTATTTTAGCAACTATACTTGTTCTTGCCCTCGTATTGGAGATCAGTTTTTGAATTCCTGTATGTCTTCTCTAGCCAAATTGAGGCTCTTGAGTTCCTCATGAATGCCTTTGTGGTTGTTTGTGAATGTCCTGCACATTGCTCTTGCCATAGTATGAATTGTGTTATTAATACTACCAATTTGTATTGTATTGGAATTCTTGCACTTGTGAGGTCTCGTATTTTTGGTGTGGCCATAATCATTAAACTCATTCTTCAATGGTATTTTTGGTAGTATTCTTGATGAGGCAAAGATGTTTGTGCGGATTTTATTCGATCATTTGGTTGCACATGTCATACTGTGTTTATGGCGTGCCGAGTGTTTTTTTAATTAACTAACTAACAATGATGATGAATTAATAATTAAATTTGAGAGCATAAACATGACACCAATTGGACATTTCTTACGGAACCTTGTCAGCTCTTGGTTTGGAGGTTAATATGAAAGAGGTCTCATGAATTCTAAATCTAGATCATTTCAAACTGTATAATCTGAATTAAAATAATAAAACTTATCTTTTTTTAAAAAGTAGCTGATATGTACTCCGAATCAGTGTTGTCAAAAATGCCTGTTTAGACTTATTAATTGGTCGATTAGTCGTTGGCAGTGATCAAACTGTCACGGATTTTTCCGACTATTCGGCAAATTACTTCTAATTATTTTTAATTAATTACTTAGCAGTACCTAACCGTCCAACAACCACATACCGTTATTTGCAGCACTGCTCCGAACTTGCCGCTATACAAAATAATCCGTGAACTTGATTTGCTCTACACGTTGGTGCGTCCGATTTTGCAATTCACGAACTGTCCCAATTAAAATATGCATATGCATCACCAATGAATTCATAGTACGTCCGATGCCCATCGGACCTACATTGTTTTGATGGGTGAAATGACCATTCAATTACATCAAGATCCGTGCTAAGGACATTAAGATCTGTGCATGGATGTTTTAATTTCCATGCACACTAATCTTAGTACTAATTGTATGGTGTTGGAGTTAATTGAACCTAAAAGTAGGTCCGATGCCCATCGGACCTACTACTATTATCCTATCTCATCACCAATATACGAGTGGTGCAAATCTTGTATTAGAAATGGCACAGATTCAAAGTTTTTAGAGTGCTAATGATTGATTGAGCCAGCTAAATGAAGGATGCCAAAGATGCAAGCTTAGATATGTCGTTTTTCCTCCAATTTAAGATGCCATGGAGATTCCTTTTCAATATAAATGTTTCTCTACCTTGGGCTGGAAGTTGGGGTGTTCATCGGTTCGGTTCAAGCCGAACCGAATGAGGCAAACCAAAGTTTTACTTCGGTTTTAAAAATAGAACCGAACCGAACCGAATTAGCATTGCAACCGAACCGAACCGAACCGAACCAAAGTTTTATTTCGGTTTGTTCGGTTCAAACCGAAATATAGCAATTTTTTAATTTAAAGCAATTATTTTGTAATAAACTGAAGTATATTAAGAAATAAATTGGAGTATTAAGAAATAAATCGAGATATTAAGAAATAAACCGAAGTATTTAAAACAATTGATTAAGAAATAAACCGAAATATTAAGAAATAAACCGGATGGTCCGGACCAAATTCATAATATATAAAAGTTCGGTCAGTTCGGTTATTTCGGTTTTGAAAATTTCAAACCGAAGTGAACCGAAGTTATAATTTGGTTTTAAAAAGCAAACCGAACCGAACCATTAAACCGAACCGTTTGAACCGATCTAATTTGGTTCGGTCTAAAACCGATTAAACCGGACCCAATGAACACCCCTAGGTGGAAGAAACATCCCAAAATTCAGAACAACTGGGTTCTGACTTGTAGGCCCATGCCTCTTTAATCGTTTTAATGTAGATTTTGCGGATCACGTGGAATCTTTCCGAATTTTTTTATTAATATCCTCAATTAAATAAAAAAATTATCAAAACACTAACTGTAATTTTTTTTTTTTGAAAAATGCAAAGATCGCTTGAATTTTTGGTGGTCCATTAATGATTAATATCAAATAAATAATATAAAACAATGACTAAATAACAATACAAGACAAAAACAATGTATTAGTTCAATTAAAATGAGGAGTATTTTTCTTTTCGACAGGTGTATAAGAATGCTATAACAATTGTACACGGGTTTACGGTAAGATCTGTGTGTAATAAAAGAAATATAAGATTTTTCATGTCATCGATCTGTGCATTCATGTTATAATGCATCTCTATCTAATTTTTGTAAGTTATTTCTCTTATTTCTAAAATACTTGTAGGTTGTACATTTATTTATCTGAAACATATCTCGTAAATAGGTGAGGCTAGAGTGAAGTATGAGGCTAAAACGAGGATATTTTCACCGAGAAGCAAAATATGATGAGGAAACTTCAAACAGGCGTATCTCGAAACTCGAGTGCCCGATTTTAGCATATTGTCACTTTTCAGAAAGCATAGTGTTTGCCTGCATTTTATAATTACAAAAAACTGAAGGGAAGAGTCTCAAACCTTGAGTTTAAATTTCCGATTAAATTTTCTTTGGTCCAAATTTATATTTTCTTATTTTTTACAATACTCTTTCCTACACATTATTTATGTAGAAGTATGAAGTCTAAGATATAAGGTTCTTTTTATTATATTTTCATTGTTCGGTTCAAATATTTTCATTTAGAAATTTAGTTTTACGTTTTAATATTCAGATCTAAAGCATGCTATAATAAAAACATATCATTATGATAATTCAATTTAGTGTTTTATCAAAAATTTAATTTAATGTTTTCATTTTGAAATTAAGTTTTAGCGTTATTTTGCAATCATAATTTTCTTATATTGGCAGCACATTTGTTGAAATTGAGGAGTGCGTGCATTGTTTATGGAAGTATTGTGCAGAGCAGATCTGACAGAACAAATCGGTTGTGGTATTTGTGAATTGATGATATATGTATATCAAATTTAAATTCGTTGAAATCTAAGATTCCAGCCGTTTAATTTTTTTATGTACGTATTTCGAAATAGATAATTTTTCTGTACACGTATTTTAAAACAATTTGATGACGGAATCTCAAATTTCAGCAGATCTCGAATTTATGATAATTTTTCTGTACATGTATGTCAGTTGTGGTATTTGCTCGTACAAGGAGCGGAAGAAAGAATTTATGAAAATTAAATATTGTATAGCATTGTAGCAAAAAAAAAACAGAGAACTTTTCTGCAGCATAAATTGGCTGGGCCCTTAAATAGTCAGTCTATCATGTAATGGACATGTTATATTAACAACTTTTCTGACAGCCAGATTGATGTGACATTTGTTTAAATTAAAAATATTAATAAAAAATGTTGACTTGCTATCCATGAGACCATGACTCACAGATGTTACGTACTAAAGATACTAAGATAGTGAATTAGTGATCCAGGGACCACTTCGAGAAAATACCAATATAATTACATTATCATTTGTTTAAACTGACCTAAAATTAAAAAAATGGTCTGTCTAACCAGAAAAATAATGTCTCAATTTAATGTCGGTTGTTACATAAATATCTGACACAACAAATTTTTAATGCTCCAAATGTGCCAACTCTTATTTTATTTGTATTTAAGTTTAATGTTAAACTTAAATTTGTCAAGTTTGCTGTATGCATTTATGGATATAGGCTAGGTTTGAATGCACTCTAGAATAATTAGAATAGTTACTGGTTAGAATAGTAGATAAAAATAGTGAAAAAATCGTGATTTTTAGAATAATGTGAAAATGGTGCTATTCAGAATAGTAAAAATATTATTTGGATTGTACATTTGGAACAGTGAATAGCTGTAACTGATAAATAATAGTGTTAACAAGGTGCTTATTAAGAAAAAAAAATAGACAAGTGGGGTCTCAAATGAATTGTCACGACGTAGAGATAAAATAAGCGGTATCAATTTTATCATTTCGGAACTGTGTTAATGGTAATAAACATTTTTTTTCTCTATTCATACTTTCAAGTAATAACTATTCCAACATTTCCAATGAATAGAGAATAACACCTATTCTCGCCATTCCGAATAGCATTGGGTACCTTTGGATGCACATTGCTATTCTGAATAGCAGCTATTCTTGAATAGCTTACTATTCTAGCTATTTTTACACCATCTAAACATACCCATATATGCGTTTGGATGAATCAAGAATAGTGCAAGATTAGTAGCTATTCTAATTTGAGAATAGTAGCTATTTCAATATTTTGTAGGATTAGTAGAATACTGAGCAATCCCACAAAATATAAACAAAGAATAGTGACTATTCGCTAATCCAAATGCACTTAAACGTAAATTAGTAGCTCGAAATAGTGCTAATTCATAATAGTAACTATTCTTCATTCATATGCTGTTATCTACTTTTCAAATGTTACTACGTAGTGTTATTTCGTTTCTGTTTTCTGCGTCCGTTTTTCTGGTTTACAATTTGATTCTTTTATCTTATTTTATCTCTGTGTGCAACTTTTTTTAATATATTTCTCCTATAATAATTTGATTGATTTTTGTTGATTTCCTCGTCTTACGTTAAATAAAAGTCAAATTCTTCGTTACAAAATTTGTCAACAAAAACCTAATAAAAACATCGAATCAATCAAACTCTATTTTGAAATAAAGTCAGGGCTCAACTTGATTCACCTTTAATACAATTTAATTTGATTGAAATCAAATCAATCAAACTTGAGTGGGAAATTAGTCGTGTTATCGAATTCAGACTAGTTCATGTTTGAATCGATTTTGAGAACATGAGCTTAAATATTAATTTCTATTGTGTTTGCTAATTTATTCTCTAATAATTTTTTTTTAGTAAATGGTGGAGGTCAAGCTACTAAATTATTTAATACTTTTATTATTGTAACACATTTATTTTTTCATTTGAATTTCAAATCTATTACTTCCTACATAAAGACCATGCATCTTTGTAACTAGATCAAAGAATAACTTTTGATTCTCTTATAAAAAATTAAAGTACAGAAGTCACAATTGTCTTTTTTTGTTAATTAATTTATCTATTACTAATATAGTAATTTTTTGTTTAATGATAAAATAAAATTTGAAAAAATATTAGCATTTATCTCTAAAACTAATTAAGTTTTTATATGGAGCTGGGCTATGGTGCTTCATGGAGTAAAACAAGTTTTTACTCCATGGCATTATATTTCCATTTTGAAAATCCAACCAACCCATCCGAACCGCTCAACACGTTCTCCATATTGAAACGTGCTTGGAGACCAAATTTTATATTTTTTTTGAATTTTTTTACTATTTATTAAGCCACTTTGAAAATCGCTGATCTGATGGTCCATAAATTTTTACTGTTCACAATGGATCAGTGATTTTCAAAGTGGCTTAATAAATAGTAAAAAAAATTCAAAAAATGAAAAATTTGGTCTCCAAGCACATTTCAATATGGAGAACATATTGAGCCTTCGGATCGACTATTTGAACTTTGGAAACGAAGATATAACGTGGAGTACAAATGTGTTTTACTCCATGAGGCACCCTAGTCAACACACACACACATATATATATATAGAGAGAGAGAGAGAGAGAGATGGGCTAACTTGCTTTGGGAAGTAAAGAGAGTGCTTTACTTTTCGCTCGTATCTCCATTTTCAAAGTTCAAATAGTTGATTCGAAACTTCCAATGTGTTCTCCATATTGAAATGTGCTTGGAGATCAAATTTTACATTTTTTGGAATTTTTTTACTATTTATTAAGGCACGTTGAAAATCTGAAAATTTGGGTGAACAGTACAAAATTCTGGACCATCGGATCAGCAATTTTCAAAGTGGCTTAATAAATAATAATAAAAATTCAAAAAAATGTAAATTTTGGTCTCCAAGCACATTTCAATATGGAGATCACATCTAACGGTTCGGATTGATTATTTAAATTTTAAAAATGGAGATACGAGCGGGAAGTAAAGAACCCTCTTTACTTCTCAAAGCAAGTTAGCCCATCTATATATATATATATATAGATAGATATGAGAGAGAGAGAGAGAGAGAGAGAGTAGAACTAGGGTGCTCGCAAGCCTCTTGTGAATTTGACTCTAAAGTATATCGAATCGACTTTAAATGATGAATCCAAACCGTTGAAATCCTTCTACCTAATGATTGATGCGTCGACATGTGAAAATTTTAAAGTTTCGAATTAATTTGATATAGAGTCAAGTGGTCAAAGGAGTCCAAAAAATGAATGCATTAAAATTTATTTATAAACCTTAAATTTTTGACCACTTGACTCTATATCAAATTAATTCGAAACTTTAAAATTTTCACATGTAGATGCATCACTCATTAGGTAGAAGGGTTTCAACGGTTTGGATTCATCGTTTAAAGTCGATTCGATATATTTTAGAGTCAAGTTCACAAGAGATTTGGTGAACTTAGGAGCACCCTAGTTCTATTTTATATGTGTGTGTGTGTGTGTGTATTATATTTAAAATTGTGTACTTATAAATTGAATGATATAATTATATATATTGAACTTAATATTGAGCGAGTTCACTGAACTCGCTTGTGCATTTGGATGAATCAAGAATAGAACAAAAATAGTCCTAATCTCAATTTTAAAAATAGTAGCTAATTTAGTATTTTGTAGAATTAATAAAATAGTGAAAAAATTCACAAAAGACAAAAAAAAATAGTAACTATTTACTAATTTAAAAACACTTAAACGTAAAATAATAACTCAAAATGTGCTAATCTGAATTAGCAATTATTCTTCGCCCATCGCTCCAAACACACTGGACGAACTACAAAATACGAGATTTACAGTAACTTACCGGCTCAATTATAATTTATATTTTTTTTTATAGTACCAGCGTGATTCGCGCTTCAATAGTTGGTACGAGTATCTGCTTCAAATTTAAAAATAGATACGCCAGGCTCGTCAATGAATGAATTATTAATGAGATTAATCCCTGCCATCTGTGCTTTCTCTCTCATCAATTATTTTATTTTAAATTCTCTCTTATAGATTTGGGAAAGTTCCAGGAAGCAACGTGCAGTGGAGTGACATGGGTACGATGACGTCGCTTGAAATAGACAGAACATTCTATACACCAATTTTGAAAATTAAAGAGAAGCACGATGTTGGCAAAATTGGAAACCAACAGACCAAAATGGGAGAGAGGGGTGTCCGATGTCCATCGGATCAAACTCGGTTTGATACGTGGTTTCTATTGTTCGATTCACTTCAAAATCTGTATGCACGGATATTAAAGCAAACAATACGGATATAAAAGTGATGTGCACAGATTTTGAAGTGGATCGGACGGTAGAAACCATCCATCGAACCGAGTTTGGTTCAATGGGAATCAGACACCCTCCTCTCCTAGACCAAAATGAGGATGGTTCTAATGCATCCAAAATTTTATACTCCATTTGTATCCAATTCGTTATCTCCTTTATCTTTATTTTGAAAGTCTAAATTGTCGATCCAAACTACTCAACATGATCTTCATAATAAAATATGTCTGGAGACCAAATTTTATATTTTTTAGATTTTTTTTACTATTTTTTAAGATAGGTACAAAATCATTGTTTTAAGGAGATTATGGACCATCCGATAAAGTGATTTTGTTAAAAAATAGTAAAAAAATTCTAAAATATATAAAATTTGGTCTCCAAACATATTTTATTATGAATATAATATTGATCGATTCAGATCGATTTTTTGACTTTGAAAATAAAAATAAAGAATTAGATACAAATGAGAGCATAGAATTTTGAATACATTAGAACTCTCTCTACCAAAATATATACTCGCCTAAAAATAATTATGATCAACCTTCTAAAAATCCGATCGCAACATCAAGTTTGAAGTGGGACTTAAGGTAATTAAGTCCAACCATATATTCGCCTAAAAAGTAGTGCGCACGAAAATTGAAACAAAAATACACAAAGTTTAATGCACTGAGCACGGATCTTGATGCAATCGAATAGTCGATCATTGAACCAAAGTAGGTCCCATGGGCATCGGACCTACTCTGAATTCCTCCACCGCTCCTTGTATCCTTTCAAAGAGTTGGGGCTTCAGGTGGGGTATCCCACACAAACATCTGCCCACAGAAACTTCATATATACCGGAGCATAAGTTACTGAATCTTTCGTTTACAAGGCAAGTAAAGGTAAAGTAAGAGGGCTTTACTAATTAAAGTAAAGAAAGATAATATTCTGGGGAAATGGGCGGGTCCTACGTTCATCAAAAAGTGACTTAATATTCTGGGGAATTTTTTATTATTTATTAAGTTATTTTAAAATCATACATTCGAATAAACAGTATAAAACAGTAAAAAAATTTAGATCATTAGATCAGCGAATTTTAAAGTGGACTTAATAATTAGTAAAAAAAAATTCAAAAAAATGTAAAATTTGGTCTCCAAGCACATTTCAATATGGAGAAAATGTTGAGCAGTTCGGATCAGTAGTTTGAATTTTTAAAATAAAAATATAAGTATGAAGTAAAAATGACATCTTACTATTCCATATATATAATTGTTATGAACAATTTATTCCATTTGCAGTTGTAACAATAATTACACAACGTGTCATACATGTTTGTAATTTTAATCCGTTTAAGCCTATCATCTCCATGATATTTCTATATTAATTATAACATTTATAATTAATGTTTTGCCATCTTATTTATTAATTATAACTATTTATAATTAATAATAAAATTCTCTGATCCAGTTTCTATGTGGTGTGACCCGATAGGATCTATGTTATGTTGGCAGTAGAGTTAAAATTATTTTAATTTCTACAGATCATAGGTGGCACCTGGCAGTGCACTATGACCCCCAATTACACAAATGATGTTGTCCAGTACAATATCACGATCCTGCAGAAAACTTATTAATTTACTCGTGTTAATTCTTTCGTCTCATAGTAACAGATTAGGTTCATGGTAGATATGTGTTATCCCTGCAAACCAAATTTTTTCTTGATCTTGAGTAGATTATTTTATATGATTAATTTCTATTAATAATACCGTACACGAATAATCCGACTGCTATCAAGGGGCCCAGTGTTACTATCACTCGTATAATAATACGAGGGCCGATAGTACTTTTGGTGAGCATCTCTTCCTCCGCACAAGTCATGTGTAATGAAATGCTGCCTTTATAACTATCTTTTATAGATAGCGTTTGATAACACTTACGAATACACATATCTCATGTAGGAAGAACCACACCTCATATTGTAGAACTTAACACATAAATGAAACCGTTAATGATACAAACACATTACCATTTAATGTTTCATTTAGGGTCAGTCAAATATCATATTCTTAACATGTATCTATGTAATTAAATGACAACTCTTTGTCTATGGACTGTGAAACTTAACCATCATTTAATCCACATACTAATCTTGTAATGGTAAATTAGTATTCCTGCTATTTATCACAGTTAGTGACTATTTAGAGTTTTATCATCTATATTATGAAGTTTCACAATTTCAGTTCTGAACTTACAATGATTCATAAAGATAATAAAACTCATGGAACAAAATAATATATTAATCATCCAATTCATGAACAAAATATATTATGATGGACTGCTAGATTACTATCTAACAGTTGATGATAAATGAATATAAAGATTTACGAAGGGCATATTAGTTCTTGTGAAATGAAATAAAAATATTGATATATAAAAAAGTTATTTATAAAATTCCGTACGGGTTCCTAAGGCATCTAGAGAGGGGTGAATATGGGGTTTTTTTTTTTTTTTAAAATTTTAACTTAATGTAATTTAATATTCACACCCAATACGTATCTAAGTTGTTCTTAGCGGAAACAAAAAAAAACTTAAACTAAGTAAGTGTAAGTAAAATAAATAGAAGAGTTTTGTGACACTTGATACGAGAGATGTTTACGGAGTTAGGCACTAGTGCCTACGTTCTCAGGGTTTTGCGACTTTCGAGATAGTGTGCCTTTCTTTACCCAGTGAGAAAGAAGTCAAGCAGCCCGAGCACAGAAATGGCTCACGAGCAATTAAAACTCTAATACAAGAGAAACGAGCACTAAAGGCTCTAGTGTTTGAATAAACAAGAGATCTCTCACAAATCACTCTAATTCTAATCAAGATTGAGGTTTAATGGAGTAGATTCGAGGTTATTGAATGAGTATTGAAGATTTAAGATCAAGCAACCATGGTGGCTCTTTTTTTTTTTTCCAACAAAGAAGGATGTGTTTGGTAGCTGGAGCTCTCTTTAAAAACTTATATGTTGCTTCTATTTATATAGAGAGAAACAAAATAAAATATATGGTGTTAATTGTTGCAACGGTTGATTAACCATTACAATGGTTGGACCAGGATGTAGAGTTTGGCTACGCTAGAAATCCTAACGATTGTTAATCGTTACAACATTTGCCACAACTCCTGGCTCTGTGAATTTTGAGGTCTGAGATGATTTATTCTGTTGCACCGCATGGTTAGTCATTATAATGATATAAATTAATTTCTATGTAAATTGCAGTGTTTGAATTAAACCGTTGTGACGATTGATCAACCATTATAACTATTGATGCATTATACCACATTCTCAAGCATATTTTACCAATTTTATATATTTCTAACTTGTACTAATCTTGAGCTTAATCTTCATAGTCTAGTATTTGATTCTTCATGACTCATTTTTGATATATCTAGCAATTGATACTTCTGTATTGTCATAAACCTAAACAATATCTCAAGACAAAAAATTGTAGAATTAAACAAACATATGTTTTTACAAATCTAGTCAAACAAACTAAGTAAATTACTACATTGTCCAACAAAAATCAGCACGACTAAGCTACATACAAATAGTTTGAGATATTTAGAGGGGAGTAGAGCTTATCTCATCCTTAACAAATGAGGGAAAGGTTTAAGAGCTAATGAAGGAAACATTTCACCTGTCAAGAAATATTTCTTTGTAAAATTAGTTTGTGTAAAACATATAATATAGCTTGGAATTATTTGCATTGATAGGAAGCACAATAATATAATTGTAATCTTTTCGTGCAATTTTGGTCTTATTTCCAAACTATACCAACTTCAATTGTGCTGTTATGCATATGTGATTTTTTTTTGCGAATCATGTAAATATTTTTTGCCTTTAAATTTGAACCGCCCGTTTGCAATTGTTATAAGAGTAGAACTAGGGTGCTCTTAGGAGTACCAAGTCTCTTTGTACTCTTAGCTCTAAAATATATCGGATTAACTTCGAATGATGAATTCAAACCGTTGAAATCCTTCTACCTTACGAGTGATGCATCTACATGTGAAAAATTTAAAGTTTCGAATTAATTTAGTATAAAGTCAAGTGCTCAAAATTAGAAGGTTTCTAAATTAATTTTAATGCATTCATTTTTTGGAAGTCTTTTAACTACTTGACTTTATACTAAATTAATTCAAATTTTTAAATTTGTTACATATAGACGCATCACTCGTAAGGTAGAAAAATTTAAGGATTTCAATAGTTTAGATTCGTCGTTCAAAATTAATTCAATAAATTTTAAAGTTAATAATACAAAATAACTTAGTACTCCTAAAAGCATTCTAGTTCTACTCATTGTTATAATTATTTTTGTTTTGTGTTCACATCATATTGTCATGTATTGTCTTTAGTAGTAGCAGACGAGCATTTAAATGGGGATGCAAGTAAATATATCGTAACTTGAGTACTATACCTTACGTTTAAGAATATTAATCACACGTAACTCATTAGTCATATGAAATTTTTTATTATTAAATTCTCCGCAAATCATAACTTTCATCCAGCATTTCAGCTACTGTAGTCAAATTGTTAATTGGTACATAGTCAAATTGTTAATGGGTACGTAGTCTTGTAGAATTTCTAAAACAATATTATCATATCACTTTATCCTCAAATTATGATTTTTTTTATATTTAGAAATTATAACTTAAAAATCAAATAAACCAGCCAATGGAACGGAAAAGTTCCAAAAATAGACTCCACCGGATTCGGCATCCGGTGGAGCTTGAGAGGACCGGCCTACACCGGATTGGGAATCCGGTGGAGCCATTTTTTGCTCTGCCACAGCGCTACACGGAAGACTACACAGAATTCTGTCCACACCAGTTCCGCAATCCGGTGGAGGTCCAAAATTTTTCTACACCGGTTTCCCAATCCGATGGAGACATCAAAATTTATCTGCACCGATTTTGCAATCCGGTGGAGCTATTATTCTCACCAAAAATCGCGCAACTCCTTCCCTCATTCCAGCAGTTCTTCTTCCCCTCTGTCTCGTTTTTCTCTCTTTTTTCATATTTTTCACCATTTTAAATCCAATTTGAAGAGTTATCGTATGAATATATCGCCACTGCCATTGTACTCAACAGCTTCTTCTGATCATTATTGTAATTTTTTTTTCTGCTCATAGGTTTATATTTAGTGTTGTAAAATTAAAAAATAATTAGAGTTAATTTTGTGTTTGTTTTTATTCAGCAAAATGTCTCTATTATTGATCAATATGTATTATGGTAGTAACCTCCAAAACACTCAAACCGGTGTTGGTTATGACATAGGGACAGCATTTATGTTTACCGTTTCCGATTCTACTAGTTTTGTTGTTGTAAGACGGCAAATATATGTTGGACTTGAATTGCTTCCGAGTCGAGTCAAATTGACAATCAGGGCACGTTTGAACACGGGACCACCTGGATCGTACTATTTCTCTCTATTTCGGATAGAAAATGAGGAAACTTGGGATGCCATTAAACAAACTGCACCTCAAGTAGCCAGATTTAAGGTTATAGAATTGGTAGATGAGGCGTAGCAGCATACAAACCAAACCAGTTATGATCCGTTCCCAGATAGTTTGCCTGGAGGGAGCAACACACCGTCAGTTCAGACCGACTTTGATCCTTACTCGGGCAGTGTACCCGAAACCACAGACACACCTGTAGTTCAGACCGGTGATGACCCTAATGAGCAATCAGAACCAAATACATGTTCTGATACAAGTTCTTTTGATAATGATGATTCGGCCGAAGGGCAAGACTCAGATATGGACGAATATGAGGCTGAAAAGAATGCCCAAGAAATATTGAAAGAGTGGCACAAGTCGATCCCATTCATCAATCGAGGTCTTAGGCATCCATGTTCCTCATTCCACGACATCTCCTGTCCGCAGTGGAGCCAATCGGTGTAGATCTTGTGGATTGTTATCTGAGATATATACTGAACCCATACCATGTAAGTAGAACCAATTTATGTATCGATGATGCATCAACATCTCGTACGGTCTATGCTCTCTAATGAGTACTGGATCCATCTCAATGAAGGACTTATGAGTAAGCGCCCAACAACCATCCATTGTTGAATTGCCATCGTGACGCCATGCCTCCTGTAGATAAGAAATTTGATCATATGTTAAAGGAGGAGGAGGCGGGATCTCTTGGTACTTTCCAAACTGACACATGACCCTATTCGCATGCTGATACTGCACCATCCAAAAATGAATCAAGTAACAGCAGCTCATCCAATACCTCTTTTGTCGTCGAACATGTCTAGGTGCATCTCTGTATGTAGCTGTAAACAAGGAAAAACAATTATAAAAAAAGAGGTATTGTAATTTAATCGTACTGTGCTCGCATTATAAACCACAATTAATTTTTTTTTTATCTAAGTGAGGGTTTGTTGTCCACACATGGTGAGTGGTCCACTTCACACCGAATGCATTCCTCGTATCCAGGTCATTGCCTCCGAAGGGAGGTGGCTCTGTTCGGGGTAAAGGTCGACCAATACTAAATCGAGTCCATGACCACATCTGTAACAGCAATATTGGCCCCGTTATCGTCTCCGCCTCCGCGAGACAAGCACGTGACAACTCTCGATAAAGATGTCCAAGTACAGCACCTCCCCAATTGTATTCTACTCGAGTCTCCAGATCACTCAGGAATTGCAAGTACATCGCAGGGACCCTGTCTGCACTCGAATCTGGAAACATAACTGACCCGAATAAATCCATACAAAATCCTCGGGTGTACTGTGCAACTCTCTCATCATCGTCTCCAGCTACTAGTGGATCCGCAAATTTGGTCCGCAACCATTTCAGTTTAAGCGAATAACCAGAGACGGCCAATCGCTCTTTATCTGTGTCAGGATCATACCATCTATGTTTATATGGCATTGTCGTCTCTAGGTCATTGTAAAAATCCACAGGATCAGCTCCTAGATCATACTCTAAGTATGAGTTCCAATCAGTATCGCTAGTGCCAGTAATTGGGTAGCCTGCCAATTAAAAGAATTATACAATTAACAATTTATTTCTTAAAATAATTAATTAAAATAACCGATAAATAATTTTAAATAGTTAATTACCCTGAATCGATAAGCCCCACAAACATGCAACATCTTCCAACGTTACTGTTACTTCACCGACTGTTAGATGAAAGTATTGGTCTCCGGCCTCCACCTCTCAACCAGAGCAGTAATCAAATAAGGATCAAGCTTGCAATCATTAAGACGAGCAATTTGGTATAATCCTAAATTCTTCAAAGCATTGTCCATCCGACTGTTGTAAGCAATAGTAGGACGGTGCCTATTTAACTGGAGTGGTTTTACATTAGACTGCCAAAAAAAATTAAACCATTATAACCCCTTCAAATACTTCATATAATGTTTATTTCAAACAAATAATTAATAAACTAGACAAAAATTACCTTGTCACGAACTGTCCATGCTCTGTGGTACTCTGGTGGTAATTTCAACAACTCTGAATAATTCCGATTATCCATTCACCCTATTAGAAATTCAACTATATGTAATAAAATGACTACATCATACTTAGGTCAAAATTTGATACTAAATTACACTAAATTACACAACTTATACTAAATTACACAAATTACACTAAATTATACTACATAACACAAATTACACTAAATTATACAACATAACACAAATTACACTAAATTACAAAAATTAATACTAAATTATACTACATAACACAAATTACACTAAATTATACTAAATTACACTAAATTATACTAAATTACACCAAATTATACTACGTAACACAAATTATACTAAATTACACAAATTATACTAAATTATACTAAATTACACTAAATTATACTAAATTACACAAATTATACTAAATTACACAAATTTTACACTAAATTGAGGTCAATTGCTAAATCAACAATAAATTACACAAAAAGGACAAAATATACTAAACAAACTCAATTAAATGAGTTATTTAATTTAATTTGGCTAAAATAAAAAATTATAGAAAAAGAGGATTCTTACCTTGTTAAAATAGTAGATCGAAAGAGTTTCCAACTCTCTTGGACGATCCGAGAATTTTGAAACAATTGAATGGAAAAATGATAGAGTATTTGGAATGGATAAAAAAAAACAGTTTGGAGAGGAGAGGAGAAGGAGAAGGAGAAGAGAAAGAGACGGAGAGGAGAAGACAGAGACAGAGATGGTTTCGGAGGAAAAATTGCGAAATAAGTTTCCATCGGTTTGGAGAACCGGTGGAGCATATATCTCGAATTTTCTGTGATGGGGTTTGTGCTGGGTTGAAAAATGGATCATCCGGGTGTTAAATTTTCTACACCGGATTTCCAATATGGTGGAGAAAGGCGTATTAAATCTCCACCGGTTTGGGAACCCGGTGGAGGCTATTTTTGAAGCTTTTTTTCCCAAGTTGGATGGTTTAGTTAATTTTTGGGTTATGAATTCTAAACAAAAAAAAAAATCTCAAATTAACTATCACACATAAATACTAGCTTAATTTGAGAACAAAGATATGTTAAAAAGAAAAAAGATTCACTGCATAATGGAAATATTTACACCATTAATTAACTAGTTCTTCTAAAGAAACAAGAAGGAAAAGATAATAAAGAGATCTCATCAACAATCACAAAAAAAAAAAAAAAAATCATCAATAGTCTATAGATCAGCTTTAATTTCTAATGTTCCGAAGATAGAATTATATCTTGTTAATACAAATCGGATCCATAAACGCTATATTGAAAGAGAGATATCGATCTTAACAACTGGTCGACTCCACCTCCGGCTCCGCATTTAGATCGAAACTTCTAGAAACCACCTCGGATTCGTGACAATCATCGAGCTTGTTGGTACGACGATCTTTCCGATCACGACCGTCCGTTACCTCCTTGAAGTCATCCAATGTGAATACAGGTTGCCACGTCACCCTGCACCGCCTCGTTTCGTCACGCGAGGTGAGGCTGCTCTTCATCTTCTTCACCTCTTGTAATCTCTTCATAATAGCAAAGAACTCGTCTACTTCTTCATCGTTCACTGTCCTTTCGCCACGTGGCCGCTTGGTGCCTTTAGGCGTTGATTCCTCTGCCTCGTCGCCGTTCCTTCGCCGCCTTCTCTCTTCCTCCATTATTGTATTGCTTTTCGTGCTTAAATTTCTATCTGGCTTCTCTCTCTCTTAATTGGTGTACCTCGAAAGGTCAAGATGAGAGAATAAGGCAATTATAGATGCACGCGATTTAGAGTGGGTGGAATGACATCACTTGTATGACGTAAGCAGATGTATTCTCTTTTGCGAAAGCAGACGGTGCTACATGGGATCTCCTGCGGCAATAATCTATGATAGCATAGAGGACCTCTGTGATAGCATATAGGAAAATTCTAATATGCTATGCATAGCATAGTGAGTCTCTGTGCAACGGCTTCAACATGATTTACATGTGAATATGTCCTAGCAAACTGAATTTTATATATTTTTTAATATTTTTTTAGATAGATAAAAAATAACATGATCTGAATATATATACGGTAGAACTAGGGTAGTGCGAATTACTCACCTTTTAATATTACTTTTCTTTTAATATCAGTTCACTTTTTAACTTGAGGTTTGTGTCTATTTGTAAACTAGAGTTTAGTTAGAATAATAACTATTATCAAATATAATTATATTTAAGTTGATTTCACTTTCATGCAAAATTAAGATTATTTTTTTAGAGACTACATGCTTGTATATATTGAGAATGAGATAACTCATACGGTTATTTTAGATGAGATTAATTACTGACCGAATTTTCTTTTAGAAAATTATGTCAAAATTTAAATACAAATATATGAATATTATTTTTTTTAATATAATTTTGATAGACATGGCACTTTGTTGGTATTAATTATTTATTGTATTTTTTTATGAAATTAATCAGTGAAAATTATTATCTTGTGTTATATTGTATAATATAAATTTTATTTTTATTAAAATAATTTAAAAATAATAATTAGCTTCCTCTATTATCAAATCCTAGTTCTGCCTCTGAGGGGAGCTAAGCACCAGCCAGTGGACGAACAGTTGAAGCATATATGGGAAGCAATTGAATTTGCGCCGCATGTTCTTTGGTAAAAATATCGTTTCGACTTTCAAGCCAAGTGTATATTTAATAGGATTAGTCTGTTGACTCAATCGCAGGACTTGTTTTTGTATGACTGCTGCATGTGAAGTCCCGTGCATTGGTCTGATTCGGTTGATATAGACATTGTTTTGAATCTTTTGATTTAATTGTTTTGCAATGTTGTATTTATTATAGAAATAAGTGATTTTCAGCAAAATAAAAAAAAAAACAATATGTAAAAAAATAACTTAGAATGACATGAGTAAAGGCTTTAACTAAAAATTATTCTAAATAAATTTGTAATAAACAGTCTGTAATAATTCAAAAATATTCTTTTTAATTCAAGAATAAATTATTTTAATAATTCTATTTCATACTTTACAAACTCAAATAACAAGAACAATAAAAACTCAGCATTTATACAATAGAATGCGTAGACGCACTTCCTCTATTGAAACAATTGAGAGTAGATCCGATGCCCATCGGACCTATCTTGGTTTGATGGGTGAAATAACAATCAGATTTGCATCAAAATTTGTGCAAAATCATTAAAATTCATGCAATTATTTTTTAGTTTCCGTGCGCACAAATTTCAATGATAATCGTACAGTGTAAGAGCTAATTGAACCTAAAAGTAAGTCCGATGCCCATCAGACCTACTCCTATCTCCTATTGAAATACTTTGAATATAAATGAGTCCAAAAGCTCCAAATGTTTTTTATTTTATTTTTTAAGTATTAATTCATAGATACTATATCACTTCTAAAATTATAAATCTAGATTATATCATCTCAATTTGAAGTTAACGATTCAAGCATTTTTTAGATAGAAAGACAAAGGTCCCACGTTTTTTAACTTACGGTTAATGTTTGTGAAAAAAAATTTCATTTGAACTTTGAATTCATGACTTCTTACTCAAAATATTTTATCGTTTGGTACCACACTAAATGACGGTTTTTAAGATTTTTTTCTCTTTATTATATTGTAAAGCAAGAAGCTGAAGTAAAACTTTGTATATAAATATATAAATAATTAGGGAGAACACATGAGTTTCGTCAAAGAGTGGCAGAAATTGAATTCAAACTCATTAATTAATCAGATACTAAATAAAAAAGTGGCAGAAATTGAATTCAAACTCATTAACTAATTAGATACTAAATAATAAAAACAATCGACATAATAAAAAAAAAGATATATTCTAACATAATAAAAACAACGGAGTAATATTATTTTACATATTAAAAAACAACAAAGTTGGTCGGGACTCGTAAATTCGTATAAAAATAACATATTTTTGAACTAGTTTGATGCACTTTCTAATTTCAGAGAATGACAAAGTGATACCAAATTCGTATTTTTCACTTAATTTCATAATTCAGGAGGTGTGATTACCCTGGCTCAAGGTGGATCTTCCCTGTAAACAAGTTGTATCAGGTGTCGGAACAAACTTAAATAAAATTCAAAATCGGTTGATATTTCAGTAATACAATCAAGCCGTTTCATAATTAACTTGCACATTTTATTTTCTATCTGTATCCCTTTATTAAATTCAATTGCTTCAATTCGAGTTGGGTCCGGGTCTCCTAATTAATGTAATTCAATTTTTGGATTTTGAATCCAGACTGTCGGATTTGAATCCGACGCTCAGAAACATCTCAGGATTCAAATTCGTTCTCAGAATGTGTACGCTCTAGATCTGGATGAATTGTCTCTGATTCGAATCGGACGGTCCCGATTTATAACCCAAAGATTGAGTTACTTCACTGGATCTGAATTGATTCGAGTTGTGACCCGTTAGCAAATAACGGTCCATCAATTTTATTATTCTGTTATCAATACTCCATTAACTTGGATATAGAAACCGTGTGTAAACAGTTGGCTTATTGAATTAATCATTTTCATTGATTTGTTTTCCGTTATAAAACCGATAAATGCAAAGTAAGATTCAGCAGCATTGTTGCAAATACATTTTCCAAAAATCAATTACCTCATAATTTACATCAAATATTTTTTTTTCCTAATTTCATTTTTATATATTATTTCTATACATTTTACTGGATATTGAATGAGGTTATCTTCATTCTCTTTCATAGTTGTGATCCTAAAAAGAAAAAAAATCAGATTATTTTGATCACGATTTAATAGTCTTTAATAGAGAAATCCGAATGGTGGCTACTTCTAGGCAAACCTTACGCTTAAAAATGAACACGCATCCTCTGAATTAACTAAAAAGAAAATCTTTTGAGTTAATACATTTCAATCGTCTGATTTTAAACGCGTCCAGCTGTCTGATTTTAACATAGGGACCCTTTAATATTAGTGTCAATCTAATTCACACAGATATTAAAACAGATAAAACGGTCGAGATGCATTAACTCAAAATATTCCCTTTTGAGTTAATACAGAGGATAAAAATTCCTTAAAAATAATCTAATGTAAATTAAAATTAGATAGCAATATAGTAATTATTTTACATAAAATTTTTGTAATTGTTTTACATTATTTTGCAGGTATCGGAATTTTGTGTATCTTTAGATAATATTATCACCATTCACTATATATACATCAAACTGCATTATCGTTATTCATAAGAAATGTAATCAGCGACCTAAAAACATTGTATTTATTACCTACCATGTCCATGAGGGGTCCGGATCTCCTAAGGTAACTCAATTTTTGGGTTTTGCATTGGGACCATTCTATTTTAATCCGTCGCTCATTATTATCTCGAGATCTGAATTCGCGTCTCGAGATATGTGCACTCATTACCGAATGGATGATCTCGGATTTGAATCAAACGATCCCGATTTAAAACTCAACTTTTGGGTTATCTCACTGGATCTGAATTGGAAAAGGACTAGGAGTCAAATTAAAATGTCACGGTCGTCGGTCGACATGGTAGGGTGATTCATCACTCAACGCAATGCCACATGTCTTAGGCACATGTAAGCAAGCAATAACTACTACAAATGCCGTGGTTAAACCAGCAGCGACCACATTCCCGCGGCAACTAGAAAGAACGAACGAACATTTTTTTATTATGAAATCCCGCAGGCGGAAAACACGAACAATTAACTGCTGGTGGGGTACTGTGGTCAATAGTCAATATGTCCTGAAACTTTGCATGTTTGGAATCGTAAACTATCTTCTTTTCAAAACGAAAAGATAGATATAATCGGTAGTCGGCTTTTCTCATAGACTCATACTCAGACCACATAATTTATGGCCTGGTATGGTTAATCTAAAATTATTTTTAGACCGACATGAATTTGACAAAAAATAACAATGTGGTAATCCTTGGAGTACTAAGTAGGAACATCTTTTATCCATGAAAAATAGAAAGTTTGCAACAATTGTAATGCACTGAAAATAATTGATCTGATGTTATTAAACTTAATGTTATTTTCTTATTGCTTCTTTTGTTCATTTTTTTTAAACTTGATTAATTTTTTATTTCTTTATTTTTTTTAAACTTGATTAAATTTTTAAGCTATGGTTTCATATAACTTAAGTATTTTGTCAAATTTAATTTTTTTTTTAAGAAAATTACTTTTCAATTTTATTGTCGAATGGGTACTACTTTTTTGAAAAAGAAATGTAGAGGTCTAGCCTCCAAATTTCATATATGGGACACCAGAGGTGTCAGGTATCAAATACATAGTCTGATACAAAATTAAAAACTAAAAGAAGAGAGAAAAAGAAGAGAAAGAAAACAATGCCCAGTGAAAAGACAATATTACAAAAAAACATAACATGCATTGCTTCAAGGTGCTATCTCCCTGGTTGTCTGATCTTCATCCTGCACCATTTGTTGACATGGGAACCATCTCTAAAACTCTTGCATTATTTATGTTACCAGTTGCTGCGTTTGTTTGACCTCATCTCTAAACACTCGCGCATCGTTCCCTCCATATGACAAAACACATAGTAACTTGCAACTGTCTAACCTTGATATTTTGCGAGTTCAAAATTGCCCGTGTAGAATGGGTACTACTTAGTGCAGTTTAAAATTTAACCTTCATAACACTATTATGGAGACACGAATTTAATTCATACGAACCCACACGAATAGTCTTTTGTTGTTTTGAGCGATGTTTAACTTAAATCAAATATCATTTGCAGTATTTTATTATCTAATTATTTTTTATCAACATACAATCTTTTATGATTTTTTTAACTTTAACAACATACCCAATTTTTTGATGTTTGGATTTATTCATTAAAAAAAAAATATACTCATACGGTGATGATTGAACACCAAATTTTTTATAAATATACAAAATCCTAAATTAATTTAACAATCTATACATTTTTTATATTAGTTTCCAAATCTATCCAAACCGCTGACAGTGTTAGCGGTTTCAGAAGCTAGAACCGCTGACTCTGTCAGCGGTTTTAGAAAGCTATAACCGCTGACAGAGTCAGCGGTTTAAGCCAAGTACGATTTTTTATTTTTTCAGCACACTTTTTTAAACAACGAACGACTCAGATTAAAACACTGTTTGTAATCATTACAAAGTTGCGCAGTTTCATCCGAATTGAATTTAATATAATTTTTCATTTAATTATTGTATTTAATTAGAAAATATTATAATTTATTTATTTTTTCTATTAAAATATTAAAAATATTTTTATATTTTTTTTAATTAGATAGAATACCATATAATTTGATTTATTAGAAAGACATAAACAAATAACCCGGATCAATATTTTTCAAATCGGATTTTTCATGGCTGTAAGAAAAATTAAAATATTTCTTTGTGTGTTATTAGAAATAAATAAAAATGATTTGAATCTGAATTATTGATCCCGGTTCAAAAGTCACTTCTAGGTAAATACATAAAATATTATGGTCTTTCTATTTTTGAAAAAATAAAAGTTTAACAAAAATATCTAACATTTAAATTATATTAAATTCGATGAAACTGCGCAACTCTGTAATGATTACAAACAGTGTTTTAATCTGAGTCGTTCGTTGTTTCAAAAAGTGTGGAGAAAGCATCAAAAATCGTGCTTGGCTTAAACCGCTGACCCTGTCAACGGTTATAGCTTTCTGAAACCGCTGACAGAGTCAGCGGTTCTGGCTTGTGAAACCGCTGACACTGTCAGCGGTTTGGATAGATTTGAAAATTAATATAGAAAATGTATAGATTGTTAAATTAATTTAGGATTTTGTATATTTATAAAAATTTTGGGATTTAACACTAGAGGTGTAAATGGATAGGGATTATCCAATGAAAGTAAACTTGTATTCTTTTTTCAAATAAGAGTGGAGAAAATTATTTTAGATTTGAAAAATTTAGAATTTTTTGATTAAACGGATTAGGATAATTACGGATCCATGTACGAATAGAGATAATTTCCTTCATACCTAAAACGAAGCGAGTTTTCAGATAGTCCGAATACCACTTATATAATTAATTTTTCTCTCATCACTACCTACAGATTATCAATAAAACAAGACGGAGAGGTTATATATAAAGAGTTCAACCGGTAATCAACATCTCTTGTGGAATTAAGGAATCTTTTGAATCCGGACATCAACAACAATTGTTTGGACCAACACTAACTTTATACCTATTAATGTTGCTATATCTCTTTCTTGACCCACTTTTTTTTTTTTTTTTTTTAACTGCACGATTTAATGTAATAATTCATGGATAGAATTATGTAAAAAGAAGTGAAGTAAAATTATATTCATTTATTTTTATATGCATATCTAGAGTTTATGTGACTCAATTATTCGATAATTATTCATTTGGTATCTGCATTCGAATATATATTCGTAGATTATTCGCTCCGTATTCGTATCTATTTAAGACAAATATGATTTTAAATTTTAATATATATTTACTATATGTAATCATATTTGTATCCACCGATATGGGTATAGCATGTGTCTTTTCCGAATTTGTTCCGTTTTATCCCCTATAATGAACATACGGAGAATATCTCGAAACTTAATTCTCATAATGACGTATGAGCTAAAGTTGATAGAGAATTTGAGACAGATTTGAAGTGAAACGGACCGACTCGAAAAGGACATATTTGAAGCCGAATTCCTATCCGGACTTGAAACTGGGAAATTAAATATTGTTTATTGATAAAGAACTAATTCTCACGGGACTGACCGAGTCCATTAAAGCATCATGCGCGTGAATGATCATGGCCGACGGGCTTTAATGATAAAAAAAAAACAGGCGTGTGATCAGAAAAATAAATGAGAATTTTTAATTATAGAAAATTTATAAAATAATAGAGATAAAGGGAAATAGTATTTTGAAATTTTGAGATACATAGATGGTAGGGGGTGAAAGCGGAGAATTCGAATCATCTGAGATTATCTCATGTAGTGCTGACCAAATGGTCCGGTTTAAATTCGGCAAGTTGATGGTTCCGCACGAGTCAAGATTCTTATGGTTCACGGTTCTACACGGGTCGGTTCCGTCGGTTCTAACTTGAAATACTTGCTAGAACCATGGTCCAAATTCACACGGTCCGGTCCGGTCCTAGGTCCAGTCCGGTTCGAGTTCGGTCTGGACGGGTCTAAGGTTTTTTTTTTCTTTTCAAAATAGAGACATCTTTAATATTTTATTGAAGTGAAAAAAAATGTTTATAATTAAAAATAAATCTTACTAAGATTTAAAAGGAATTAAAATTTATAATAATTGAATTTTAATATATGTAAAAATAAAAAAAAATAAACCTAACATGATATATTAAAAAAAAAGTTAGACTCTGCCAACTGAAAATTTTAACTAGTCTTTTTAACGGTTGTTCATATATCAATTGAGCTTCGCATCCGAATTAGTTTGTAAAATAATGAGTAAAGAGGCAAGCATACTCTCTGAATTGCATTAGTAAAAAAAAAAATAGGATATTCAATTTAAAAATGGACAAGCTGCTGCCAAAAAAAAGTATGTAGAAAAATTATTGTCGTGAATTGGTTTAAGTTCGGTTCTACACGGTTAGGTCCGGTTCGGTCCGGTTTTGTTACGGTTCCGGTTCTCACGGTTCACGGTTTTGTTAGGTTCGGTCTAGTATGGTTCTAGGCCAAAATAGTAATTAAAAATCTTTCTAGAACCTTAAATTGATTCGGTCCGATCCAGTACGGTTTTGAACCTCGGTCCGATTCAGTACGGGTGAGATCCACGGTTCCCACGGTCCGGTTCTAGAACCCCCGGTTTTTTTTCAAACATTCTCATTGTATTCGGTTTCTTTTTGGAAAATCTCTACTGTTCAAATACATTGCACGAATCACAGAGCTCATACAATATCGGTCCCTGCGCTATCACCGAATATATACCGAATTCGCATCCTCTGAGATATCTCAAACTTTGCGTGACTTTTTGGAATATCCCAATCGTCCAAATACATTCTGCACGAATCTCAAAGCTCAAATAATACTGCCCCCCTACAGTTCTCCGAATAGGCACCGGACACGTCGGTCACGCAAAATATGAGATAGGGTCCGGATCTCCTTAAGTAACTCAATTTTTTTATTTTGGATCGAAACTGTCTGATTAGAATTCGTCGCTCGGGATCATCTCGGAATTCGAGTCCGTCTTTTGAGATGCATGCGCTCCATTTCCAGATAGATAATTTCGGATTCAAATCGGACTGTCCCGATCTAAAACCCAATTTTTGAATTACTTCACTGTATCTGAATTCATATCTCAGAGGATACGCACTCAAAAGCGAATTGAATATAAGAATCTCTAGTGTGTGACTGTGTGTCCATGTAAACTTATACAATAGCTAATTTATCAATCAGAACATCATAAAATTGTAATATCCAATATCATCATAAAAATTGAACTCTTTATCCAACATTCCCTTTTGTTTAGTTATTTTAAAAATTAAAATTACAAGTATGTACTTCATTTAAAAATTTAAACCCTTCACTGTATTGAGCATTATAAGTGGATCTCATGGGACATTAGGAAGCTGGATGGGGAGCTGTGTTCTATAGACATGGAGGAGCTTTTAGCATGGTGAAGCATGGGGCTATGGTGGCAGAAGACCCGTTTCATGTTGAGGCCCTCGCTTTGTTGTATGTCTTACAGTTGCACCATGCACAACCTCAACTACATGCGGAGAAAATCCACATGTTCTCTGATTGCAAGGCATTGGTGAAAGCTATCAACAACAATAAATGTTTCTCTTTGAAAATGGTTGATTTAGGACGTTAATTTATGTGCCTCAATGCAGGGTGTTGCTGTCAGAACTCAGAAGTATGCGGGGGATGTACTAAGCAAACACTTCGTTTTGCTTTACCAGTTTATTTACTTTTGGACATTTGATGTAATGAGCCTGTTATTGTTTTAATGATTTCCGCCTGAGGGCTTCATCCTCAAAAAAGAGAAGTATGCGGGGATGTACATAGCAAATAAGTGCATCCTCTAACAATGAACGTTCACCTTTTGCAAATTAGAAGCAATATTTGCTATGTCATTTCTATAGCAACTCATGTGGGTCGTTGTTCTCAACAAAACATAAATTGCTAACTAAGTCAAAGCCTTAGCCCTAATTGTTCCATGAAGATACTTTCGACTGTGGACACTATAGTGCAATTGTTACTCTGTTTTCCTCGTCATGTGCTCTCCATTTGATTGTTTTTTAAGAAACCCACTAGAAAGCTTTTTTTTTTTTTTTTTTTTTTTTTAAATTTCATCATTATTTAAGATGGCGGTATGCATTTTCTAAAGCATTCCAGTTGTTTTGGAAAAATACCGTGAAATATTTTTTTTTTCCTCTGATGTTTATTTTCCCCTTTTTCTTCTATATATTAGATATGCTCAAGTATATTTTATAAGTTCGTTCTATTAATTAGAATTTTAATCTATTTGCAATAACTTACACATGCATAAGGACATAATTTGCATTGACAAGAAGAGTAGCTGCAAGCCTGCAATACCATTAAATGTTCCACTGTGATTTCTTTGCTGTTATTTCAGTAGACATATCAATTTTCTATTTATTATTCTTTTCCAGCCACCTACTGTCACACAGCTGGCTGTCTGCACCGAAAGGTATTGGTACTGTTAAGTTTCGTCACATTCATATTTTAATATTGCTCAAACTATCTGAATGTAATCAACCCTCAGTTGCTAATAGAAATGGGATAGCAAATATTGCTTCTCATTTGTAGAAGATGAATCTTCTAAGAAAGGAGATCTAACAATTTAAAAAAAAACGGCTTATAATGCTCAATACAGTGAAGTAGAGCGGTGGATTTAAAATGAAGGATATATTTGTAATTTCAATTTTTGAAATAACTAAATAAAAGATTAAATAAACAAAATAGGATATTGGATAAAAAGTTACATTTTTATGGAGATATTAAATATTATGGTATTCTTATGGGTAAATTTGACTAATTTATAAGTTTACAAGGACACTAGAAATTCTCCCTATATATAAATATTATTAAAAATACTAAAGTTTATAATCATTTATTTATAATGGTGAATAAGATAAATATTTTTATATATATATAAAATTATATGACATATATTTACAATTTGAATACATATAATTAAAATTTAAAATTTAAAACTATATTCATATTCGTATTCAAACGAATATTTAGGTAAGCATGTCTATATCTAATTTTTTTGAGGATATTATCTGCTTCGTTTTCGCCTCTAATAGATGGACTTGGAAAATCTCTCTTATCATAAAGTTTATTTTTTGTTTTGTTTTTGCGATTGTGTTGGATCTTCTGTAGTCTTGAACAATTGTTTAACATGTTGTTTAGTAATATTACAAAAATGATGTGGAGTAGGATTCACTGACAATTAGCTACAGAGAATTCAACACTGACAACACAATAAAAAAACACTTCGGATTGAGAGAAATTATTCTGTTCCAAAATTTGAAGCTCGAATTTTATTTCTGATACATCTATGCGTTAAATTTCCGAGATACCTTTTCTCTTTCCCATATTTTCTATAAATATAAAAATTATTAAAATAGATTCTGGGTTTGCGACACAAAAATCAATATATCTACCAAGAAGGGTAGAAATATTTGAATTCGTATCCTCCCATAGTACCGTGAAAAGAAATATTTTACAATTAGAATATGTTTGAATATGTTTGGTATGGTTGAAAATAGGTTATTTTTTAAGTTAGATTATTTGGCATCTATTAGATATTTGATTGTGTTAAAATAGTTAGAATACAGAATTCAAATACTTTATCTTATTAGAATACACTATTCTTTAGAGTTTTGAGATTTAACTATTCTAATAAGACAAACGGCATCTATTTTTAATTTGACTATTCTAGCTATTATTATTTTGCTTTCAAACATACTCGTGGATTTGGACTGTTCTTCAAAGTACAAATAATACTGACTCTGCCCTATCTCTAGTAGGCACTGTTTTTGAGTTAATATGAAATCATAAAGTAATAGACTCCACTGTTTAATATTGAGAGGCATAGTCACAAAATTTGCGAATTATTCATTTTTTTTATAATGGCGAACCGAACGTCAAATTATTCAGTTAGCTGAACTTTGACTAATTTATTTGCGTATAATTAGAGAATTATACAAAAAAATTCCGAATTTTATGAATTATTTGCGATTTTTTCCGGAATTTCGTTTTTGGATTATTTTTTGCTCTCTTTTGGGACTGAAATTTTCAATCTGAATAATTCCGAATCACAAAGTTTTAACCCTGTCAAACCAACCTCGAATAATTCATTCGCCACTTGTCCGAAACATTTGATGCGTGATTCTAAGTTTCTAACTACGAACTACATACTCTGAAATGGACTCTGTTTTCTATTTATTTTTTTTTTTTCTTTTTCTTTTTCTTTTCAGACCAAAGCCATTTTGTAGGCGCCAATAAGAAATACATTAAAATAATAAGGCCGGCAACAACATAAGTTATATGGGCCGGAGCCCAAAGAGTGCTGTTCCTGTATACATTAGGGGTAAAATTGTCAAAAAGGACAGTTTTTTTTTTCTTCTTACCCCCAAACCATTCGAAAATGATGATCACCCAATAGTCCGGTTTTTTTTTTTCTTGGAACTCTTATTTTGATCAGCCCTTAACAATCTCAACGAAAATGATGATCACCCTTAATAATCTCAGCGAAAATGATGACCCCCCTTAATAGTCCTGCAACTCTTATTTGTATTTTTTTTTGGAAGAAATGATTGTTTTCAGCTGAGAATGATTCACAATTATGTATAATTATTTATAGTGACTGAAGAATGAAAATTTTGAACTAAATAATGCTTCTACATAATCCAGAGGGTTCAACTTTCTTTGATTCTTTGGAAATAAACCGATGTGTCCCTAGTATATATATCTAAACACTGCAATAGTTCGAATAAATCTGAAAGACTACAGAAATTTCATAAATAATACAATGTTTTCATTGGTACAATTATAATTTACACTCGACGTAATGGACTAATTACAGTTAGATCCTTTTTTCAGAATCATATACTGAAGTGATATCAGTTCATTGGCTACTCGCGCTAAACAAATCAATTGAATGAACTATCAACACAAGCTTAACTTTGCAAGTTATTCTGGCATTTCTGATAACAAGTAAATTATCATGCCATCATGGAAAAAACAAAAAAATAGAGAACTAAACCCAGAGACAAAGTTATTTTCATGACAGTTTGGGTTTGAAAAAGAAGAACTAAGTTGAGATTCAAACGCAAGGGGGGGATGAATTCGTATCACTTTTTGACATCACCGTATACTTTGAGCTTGAATTTCGACTGTTCGTTATATACTATTATGCATTTTAAAAGAGGTACTTACATTATAGCCTTTAGACCAGATTGACCCAAACTTCAGGTGAGACCTGAGCAGCGAACTGGAATATAAAAGCACAAGGAGATATAGGCTGCAGTTGCTGTGCTGTATTGATTCTGTTAAAAAAATTCGAGAGCATACAATTCCTTCTAAGTTCTGTCTTCAAAACTGATTAGTATTTACAAATCGCATTGCAGTTTTTGTTTTTTCTGTTGAACAATGAATGCATGAGGAATTGAAATATGCAAGTCGAGCTTGTTGTATTCTTAAAAAAATTCTCGAAACTGCTTCACTTTAATAAATACAAACAAGAATTATCGCTGGAAATAGGATTGTATTCTTAAATGGATAACAAATATGACGGGCTGGACAGCCTGGTGAAGGAACCACCCACATTATATCCATGTTGGCCCATTAAGAAATTGGATCTTTGGGACAGCTCAATCAAATCACTCAACCTAACTAGGCCTTAAAAATAGGACAACAAAAATAGTACAGCAGGATCATGTTATTCCAATTTCAACCGTTCATCAGTGTTGAGATTAATTCATGAAAAAATTGAACGGTTGAAATTTGGAGAGCAGCGGAATCGAATCCTAAAAATTATGCCTGTAGGATTGATTCCGAAGAATTATTTTGTTATAAGCGCACCATTCCTTTGCTATTTTTTTAAATAATGCAATTAAAACATATAAATAATATAAATAAAAGTTAAGAACGTCAATTTTTATTCTATGCAATTATAAATGACATGTGATTTTGATACAAACCATCATTTGTATTAAATATATTCGATGGATTTTAAATGATACAACTATTCATCTATATTTGATAATAGGGGTTTTAAGTTTTACATTAGTTTCACAAGTAATCTTCTTGTGTTTCTTTAATTATCGGTGTCTTCGTCAGAGTGGTAAAAATGGCACGGAGGAGCAGGTTTTGTCACGGAACGGTACGGTTACAGTAAGGAACGGCACGACACGTGTGGCTTTTCCATGCCGTGACTCGCGTGTCGCGTGCCGTGACCATCTTTTGAAAATTTAACACGACATGGCACGTCACGCTAAAAATCCGGTTACGGCACGGCATATGATCACACGAGTCACGTGTAATTATGACCGTTAAGTCTTGATCAAATAGTATATCTTGAATAAACTAATCTAAATTATGAAAAAATAGTTAAATGTGAGAAACATGACTAGTTACGTTTGAACACGGCACACGAATGGTCACGACACGGAAGTCACGGCGTGACTCACATGTCGTGACCATCCCTCCACATTTTAGTCACAGCACGTGTAAATCTTCACTTGGTCACGACATGACACGACACAAGATTAAAATCACGACGTGTTAGTTAGAGTACAGTATGGAACGGTATGTTTTTTCCACTACTGCCTCCTTACTCTATAGCATTTCGCCTTAAATATCCTGAATTTTCTTTTAATGTGCTCCAGTAGGAATTATTGTAAAGTAAAAAACCAAGAATACTGTAAGATATTGGATGCACCGCTGTTCTCTGTCAACATTCAACAGATTCATCGGTCCAAGATTCTATTTATGTGATCCCCTAAAAAAGCAGTAAAGGTCCCATTAACACTCAACACTCAACATGTCATCCGTCACAGATTCTATTTATGCGTTCCCCTAAACATGTACTTAAAGGTCCCATTAATACAAATCTAACCGATAATAGCGTGTGGTACATGTATGTCCAAAAAGACCGGAGGCTTGGCTTAACAAATTCGCATCCTCTGGGATATCTTAAACTTTGTGTGACCTTTTGGGAAAATCTCGACCGTTGAAATACATTTCTCGCGAATCTCAAAGCACAAATAATATTGGTTTCCTGCGTTATTTCCTAATAGGCACTATACACGTCAGTCACGCACACGCTGAGGGGAACAGCTTGGGTCCGATCCGATAAGCATCGGACCAAAATGGTTCCAACGGGTTCTATCACTGTTGGATCTGCTTTAGTGTTTACATCCGAAATTTTGCCTTGCTTTAAAATCCGTGCACACAAATTCTAAAACAGATCCAACGGTGAGTGAACCCGTTATAAGCACTTTGGGTCCGGTGCCCATCGGACCCAAGCTGCTCCCCACGCTGAGATATCTCATAGAATACGCACTCAAGTTTAACTAGGTATGTAAATGGTTCAGTTTATTTGAATCAAAACAAAATTATTTTGACAAAATGATTTGATTGTTTGAATTTTCTTTTATTCGGTTTGCTTAAAATATTAATAGTTTATAGTTTAATAATTATAAATCAAATACATCGCCAAATCCAAATGAACTGGATTATTAATATATATTATGTCAATATGTCATGCATATAAAGTAAATAAATAAAAAAAGTGGGAGAAAAGACAAAAAAATCAACAAAACGAGTTCAGCCGAAGAATTTTTTTAAAAACCATAAAAAAAAAAATTATTAAACCATCTTGATCATTTTGCAAAAATTATAAGAACTGATTTATCATTTCGGTCCGAGATGTTTTCACAAGTTGTACTCCAACAACTATAATTTTGTTGAAATCTGGAGCGGAAAATTCGGTCCCAAAAAAAATTCGGATAGAAATAGCATTAGTTTTTTAAAAACTAAAATAATCAAGTTAGTATAATTAAAATTCTTTTTTTTTTTTTATGGTTTCTAAAAAAAAAATTTCAGCCGAACGGTGCGTGGGTCCCACATGTGAGATACAGTCAACGTCAAAACATTGGATACCATGTTAGTGGGGTCCGCACAGTACCCCTTCCCGACACGAAGCGGAGAGTGCAAACTTATACATTGGAAATTCCACCGTTTCTCTCTCAGTCTCTCTGTCACCACTTTATTGCTTTCGTTTTTCTCGCTTTACGATAAGAACCACTGCATTTGATTAGTGCACGTTATTTCATAAAAAGAAAAAGACACCCAACTATGCAGAATAGGTCCAATAGGTGGGTACGACTTGGGATGTCTGATGAGATCCGGACTAGGAAGGCTGATCCTTTTTTCGCTTTCTATTTTTTTCTTCTCGCGGGAATTTGGACGGGTGCGTGTCCTCTGAGATATCTTAATTTTAGCGTGAACGACGTGTCCGGTGCCTAATCGGGAAACCGTAGGGGGCCAGTATTATTTGAGCTTTGAGATTCGTGCCGAACGTATTTAAACGATTGAGATATTCCAAAAAGTCATGCAAAGTTTGAGATATCTCAGAGGATGCGAATTCCAGAACCGGGTTGTAACTATTAACATAGTTTTATTTCCTGTGCCACCAGTTTCATGAAACGACTGATTATGATGTAGGCTGATTTTTTTATTAATATCCTTCATTAAATAAAAAAAATTCAAAATGTACCCATCACAACTGATAATTTATAAAAATATCCAGATTGATAAAAAAATAACCGGCTACTGATGTTTTTCAAAACCAGCCATTTTTTTTGGCTGGTCAATAATTTTTTTTTAAAAAATGTTATGATCTTTTAATTTTTATATTGAAATTTTAGAAATATTTTTTATATTTCATTGAAAATTGATAGAATTCTATATAATTTCATTTATTAGAAGGATTGCAACAAATAATCCGGATCAATATTTTTGAGGTCAGATTTTTCGCAGTTGTAAGAAAAATTAAAATATTTTTTTTGTATTATTAAAGAAATAAAAATATTTTTAATCTCAGTTATTTATCTCAGTTAAAAAGTCACTTTTATATAAAAATATATTATGGTCTTTTATTTGTTTAAAAATAAAAATTTACTAAAACTTTTGTCAGAGAAATCATAACATTTTTTTGAAAATAGATATAATATTTAAATATTTAAATGTACTAGAACGACCATCATATTTTTTTTGTATTGAACCGGGATCAATCACTCAGATTCAAAGCACTTTCATTTTTTTCCAATAACACGCATTATTATTTTAATTTTTCTTACAGCCACGAAAAATCTAGCTTGAAAAATATTGCTCCTAGTTATTTGTTGTAGTTATTCTAATAAATCAATTTATATATAGCATTCTATATATTTTAAAAAAATACAAAAAATAAATAAATCAAAACTTTCTAAAAAAATGTCTTAACCGGCTAAAAAATGGCCGGTTTTGAAAAAGTTAGTAACCGGTTCATTTTTTGGCTGGTCTGAATATTTCTATAAATAGTCAATTTTGATAGGCAATTTAGATTTTTTTTTTATTAAATGAAGGATGTTAATAAAAAAAAAATTGGTGATGTAGGCTTGGAAGTAGGAATTCACAGTTTCACGAAATTATGATTAGTCTCAGAATTAAGAATTCATATTACCTAAAGTAATTAAAAAAATTGAGTTTAGATCCGGACCATCAGATCTGTTTTTACGTGAATATTAAAAATATCATGCGTATTCCACTCACAGTAACGTGATGCTGAATTGGCTTCCGAATAAGAATAATTAATCCGTCAAATAGGAGTGTAATGGGTGCGACATAGATAAAGTGAAAGTATTTTTATATTTTTATTCACTAATTTTTTTCTTGCACATATAAAATATTTTGCAAAAGAAATTTCACTATTACTACTGATTATTACTCAAATATTATCATATAATTTTATTTTATATAATAATCATATAAGGTAACGAATAGAAAATAGTACATGTATCTTGCCCGTTTTAACAAAAAAAAATATTATTCATACCCATAACGAAAAAAATATATTATATATATATCCACTTTGTTGTGTACTGTATCTCAGTACAGTAAATGAATTAAAATGGTATCCTTGACACTCCTGGCGTCAAATCAGAGGATATACACTTTTATCTTATCTGCATTTGATAAGTCTGATTTAATTAAAAATATTTTCTTTGTTTTATTAATTTATAAAATAAAAAAATATTTACTAGATTTTTGTAATAAACTAATGAATATAATAAACATTATTATTAAGAGGTTGATGTACACAATGTTTTAATTTAATGTTATTTAATTAGTAATTTACGGCTAGATTGATTTCAACAATATTATCTTATGTCTTGATTATTTTAAATAATCTATCGCACAAAGGCTAAACAAATTGCTCACAAATTTAGGCAGCGTGCGCAGCAATGAAATGCAGGGGTCAGAGGTGTTACTGACTTTTATATATATATACACAGTAGAACTAGAGTACTCCTAAGTTAACCCAACTTCTTGTGAATTTGACTCTAAAATATATCGAATCGACTTTAAACGATGAATTCAAACCGTTGAAATCCTTCTACCTAATGAGTGATGCGTCTACATGTGAAAATTTTAAAGTTTCGAATTAATTTAATATAGAATCAAGTGGTCAAAGTAGTCCAAAAAATAAATGTATTAAAATTAATTTATAAGCTTTAAAATTTTGACCACTTGACTCTATATTAAATTAATTTGAAACTTTAAAATATATATATATATATATTAAAATTGTCATGTAAAAGAAACAATTAGGGGGTGTTTGATTGTGGACTAAAGCTAAGGTGTCCTAAATTAATTATTTTTAACTTAGACCGGTCTAAATTATTTATGTTTGGTTGAAGTCTAAAGTTAAATCATAACTTAAGGTATTTTTGTTTAGTTAGAGTTGGTCGAGAACTAAAATTTTGGAAACCTAAGTTGGTTAATAATAAGAAGATTCTAATTATATAATATTAATATATTAATAATTACTATAATATATTATAATATTATTATAATAATTATTTAATATATTAAGAATATAACATATTAATTGTATATTAATAATTATTATTAATAAAAAGATACTAATTATATAATAATATTATAGCAATCATTTAATATATTAACAATATTAGATATTAATTATGTAATTATATATTAATAATAATTATTGATAATAAGATACTAATTATATAATATTAATATATTAATAATAACTATAATATATTATAATATTATTATAATAAATATTTAATATATTAACCATATAACATATTATTATATAATATTAATATATTAATAATAATTATATAAATAATAATATTATTATAATAATAATTTAATATATTAACAATATAATATATTAATTATAAAATTATAATGAATAATAATTATTAATAAAAAATACTAATTATATAATACTATTATAATAATTATTTGATATATTAACTATATAAGATATTAATTATATAATTATATACTAATAATAATTAATAATAATATATTAATTATATACTAATAATATATTATTATAATCATTAGAGCTTGGTCAACACGTGCAATAAAATTAAACTACCATGTTAAGTAGTTTAATTTAGATCGGCCTAAAAATCAACTTATTCTATCTTAGTCTAACTAGGCCACATTTCATACAATGCATACACTCTGAGGCCCTGTTCAACTAATACAGGAGATTGAACTTGCGCATAAATTTTAAACAGAAAAATACTATTCACTGTTCAAAAAAAAAATTCAATTAAATTTTTTTTTCACGTAAACAATAATTCGGCCGAACAAACCTGGGTAATTTTAGACTATATACGAGCTAGTGGCCCAAATTGATCCCGCTCGGAGACCCAGACCATGGTCAAGCAAGGCTGAACCTGATCTGCTCAAGTGCAATGGCTGGATTCATTGAATGCAATATTTCCTTGAGCAAATCTCATTATAAGCCGAATTCTGGAATACAGCCTAGCCGTTATTGGAACTTGGCCGTTTTTTGTTTTCCTTGTGTAAATCTCAAGTGCAATAGCCGTTTTTTTGTTTTCTACACTTCCACGGATTACCAAAGCAACTTGGCACCTTTAGCCTTTGTTTTCTACACTTCCACGGATTATCATTCTTCCAATTTTATCCAGAAAGAGCACTCTTCTGCGCAAGTGTGGCTACTTGAAGTTCAAACACATCCAATCATTTAACATGCTTTAAAAGCAATAGTCAGCTGCCTCGATTGCAAATCCAATGCGAATACAATGCCTTGCTCGTGGCAATTGGTGTGACCGTGTGAGTCGTATGAGTCAAGAGAAGAATAGGTAGTCTCATTAGTGGCGATATGTTAGAATAGAATAGGATTTTGTAAGTAATTTTTTTTATAAATATATTGTTGGTGGCGAAAGCCATATTTTTTTTTTATAAATATATTGTTAGTGGTGAAAGCCATCTATTTAAAAAAAAAAAAAACTTATCAAATTTACTTCAAATGATAAATCTAAATCGTCAAAACTGATCTACTTCACGAATGATGTTTTTAGATAAAAATTTATAATTTTTTGAATGAATTTTCTATTATGCAAGAATCTTGATGAGATTAAGAACAGAGACGGATACAAGTAAATGGGGTCAATTGATCCTTATTTATTTTTTATTTTTGTTATAATAATACATGACTTCTGTATAATTCATAGAAAAATGTTATTGGTACTGTAAAATTGACATGCATACGCAGCATGAAATTTTTTAATGATTGATCCTCATTTATGTTTGACCTCTAAAATTTGAAATCTGACTCCACTCCTTGATACGTGCTATCTGAGGTAGATAGCCCGTATGTCTGATTGGGGTGTTTCTGTGGAATCTCATCCTATCTCGGACGATAGGCTGAGATGAAGGGTAAGACTATTGTGGGTTGGCTTATCTTGGAAAGATAAGCCGGGATGAAAAGGAAAGAGAATTCGAGATATTTTGACTCTTCCCTATGCGATCTCTCTTAGTGTGGCTTAGTGGAAAATTTGATCCATTTTTTTTTCTAGAAAATATCTGTCTTTTATAGGTTGTTCTTTAACCGCCTTCCCGCATTAGCCGGGAGATCGTGGAGGCAGTTAGGGAGATTGTGGGAACGGTTATCCTACATAAAACTGTACAAGCCTTACACTGGGTTAACCGTTCTTCGTATGGCCGTCAGACCTACTTTTTACGAGCTTTAACTTTAATGCATTTTGAGGTTTTATTATTGATCCCAAGTTTGGCATTTTTAAAGAGAGGTCCGAGTCTTAATTTTTATTAGTCCAACGTTAAATTTTGGACATTAGTAACATCTAACATGGCCCTATCACTCCTCATTAAGAACATCCTAATTTTATTTCATAATCTAACAATCAATAACAATCAAATGAACATAAACTGTTTAAGTTAGAATGTTCTTAGGCTCGCCAAGTCATTTGCATTATACAAACTGATTCGGAACTAGAACTAATTAAACGATGGAGATTTGTCACTGTGTGAGAGAGTCGGAATCCTTGATCGTCGAAATTGTTTGGGAATGGTGGGTTTTTGGTGAGAAATAATTTCACGTAGATCCGAACTCAATCATGCCCTCCTCGTTGTTGTTTTAATTTATTACCTAAGCAAGCAATGTAGCTTCGAAGAGATGCGAAGATTGAGTATAGCTCCGTCTAAATACATTTATTGTTGTTACAAATACAAGCGATGTTAGTTTTATCATTTTCTTTTCATATGAAATTTTAGTTTCTATAATTTGATGACATGTGCGGTAACCGGTAAACAAGAAATAAAGCAGAAATAGGTCTTTTTCATAGCATCATGTTGTGCTTTAATTCAATTTCACTTTGTTAATTTTTTTTATTGTAAAATATGTTAATATTATTGTAAATATTAGATGTCGACCCGAGAAATATTCCATACAAATCAGCACCGTAAATTTTCAGAAGATAATTTATTTAATTTAATTAGTACGAATCTCGAAGCAAACAAACTTATCAGATCTGAACTTTGCTGCGGATAAATGATATTGAAGTCGGCTAAGCAGAACCACCCGACTCTATAAAAAATAATCATTTAATATTTAGTTAGTCAGCTGTCAGCCTAATAAACCAATAAAATGGACCAGCTGCATGCCAGTTTTGTAACAGACAAGAAAGATTGAGAAAGCTAGGTGTTATTAAAGTTTCAATTATCATTCTCGTGATATCTCAAATTGATCTGATATATCATAGCAGCCACCTTATCAGATTGCGTTGATTGTTAGTTGTAGATGAGTTGTCTCTGTTTCATTCACTGATTAGTGATAATGATTATATATAAATGCCAGCTCTGGTAACCTATACAGCTGCAATGTATGGCATTCACTCCTATGGAAATAATATTGAAATGGAGGTAGAAACACGAGCAAAATTTAATATGAAGATTTGGTAGTTGGTCGGTTGTTTAATTTTGAGTTGATTCAGGCGATTAATAATTTTATCCAATCAAGCAACTGATATTTTTTTGAAAGTTAGTAGCTTTAAGTTTCAACCAATAATTTCATTAATAAGAACAATAAGCTTACAACAAGTCAAATGATTCTTTAATACAAAATCTAAATTGTTATTCTCACAAAAAATTTCAAATTACTCTAATTTTCTAATCTCGTTTATATACACTCATAATTACTCTATTACTTTAAACTCTATAGCTATCTACGACTGTATTCTCTCTTTCGATCGCCGCCGTCGCGCTCTGACATCCGGATCTACCCATCCGTGCTCTGATCGAGATAACGTAGAGACTCAATACTCCGAGCTCTGATGATACCTCACTCTCGGCTCCGATCGACTCTGCTCGGCTATGGTCCCTCCCCTCTCTTGTTTTTCTCTCTACTAAAAAAAATAGAGCCATGAGAGAGGTGAGGAGCTATATCGGAAGTGAGATCTAAAAGAGTGAGAGAGACAAACTAGAGAAGAAAAGAGGAGTGAGAAAGAGAAACAGTGATGGGGGCAGTTGCTAGGTTTTAAAAATTCTCTTTCTTTCTTGCTGCCCAGGAGCGGCTAATCAAGCAACTGATATTAAATTGAATGTAGCTCTCTAAAGAAATTATTTGATGGACACTATGTTATTAGATTGCAAACAAGTCTGATATTATATGTCTGTATCTGAATTCATATTAAAATTTGTGCGGATTTGGATGTCTGTGTCTAAGATCCATAATAAAAATTCAAAAAATATATGTAGTTTATGTTATTTTTATGTTTTAATGAAAAAACAATTTATTGGATAATATGTTAATTTTATCAAATATTTCAATTAGGTATCTGAATTATATTCATATCTATTTAATAGCTAATTCATATATATATAAAAAGGATACTAATATAAATTTATCACTATCCGATGGTTTGCACCCCTAAATTGTTGTTAACTTATATTATACAATAAGAAACCTAAATTGTTGTTAACTTATATTATACAATTTGTCTTATTGATAATGGTCTATTTAGCGTCATAGCATACATGGCTGGTATTTTAGTGAAATAGCCAACAAAGGATTCAGATCTGTTGAAATCTAAGATTGATGAACAGTAACCCCGAAATTCTTGAAATCCGAGATCTAGCCGTCCAACTTTTTTCTCTGCACACATCTCAAAATTATTGGTTTTTCTGTGTACGCATCTCGAAACAATTAATGGCTGGATCTCGAATTTTAGAAATTTCAAGGTACTATTCATGGTCTGGAATTTCAGCAGATTTGGATCCGCCAACAAATGGCAAGTATTTATTTACTTTTCTGTCATATTTTTACCTTGACAAATGACAATTGCTATTTAAAAGCAGGATTAAAATTCTTTGTTTTTTATTTTTATTTTAGTTAGTTTTTGTGTAATGTCAAACTTAATTAATTTGTTGTATTTACTATTTGATGCAAACTTGTTCCAAATTCCACTCCGCGTATACAGATTTGGTTTAATTTAGTGAGATATTGAATAATTTTGTAGAATAGAGCGCCCTCTTCTTGGCTCGTCCAGCCCCTCCTCTAGCACAATTAGGTAACAACGGTTTTGTTCATCCTCTGGACCTCCAACTTATTGTGTCCTTACACCTTAAATTGGAAATATCCAATGCAACCATTATTGAACTTGCTCTGATAACACATCTGGCACAATACTAATATTGTACTTAGTTGCAAAGTAGAAAATAATAGAAATCTTAGAAAGAAAGAAAAAATGATTCGACTACCTTTCATCTCATACAACATTCTCCTTATAAAACATATCACATGCAACATTGGAAATACTAAAACATTAGTTGTAACATAGAAAATATGCAACCATAAATATTATAGGAAATATGCACACTTAGGAAATATGCAAACATAAATTCGCAATGATCATCATGAAAATGCATCACATTATGTCATCTTGAAAACATCTTCAAGTGGGTCTCGTCTTTATTAGCAGCCGCACACTTCTCACTACAATATCAAATTCAACTCTTAATGCATTATTAACGATTTAACTAGCAGATGACATACTCATATCGGGAGAGGGGGGTGTCCGATGCCCATCGGACCAAAGTCTGTTCGATGGGTGATTTCTATTGTTTGATTCACTTCAAGATCTGTGCGCATTACTTTAATATCCGTGTTGTTTGCTTTAATATCGTGCGCACATATTTTAAAGTGGATCGGACGGTAGAAACCACCCATCAAACAGACTCTGGTCCGATGGGCATCGGAAACCCCCCTCTCCCACTCATATCAGTGTCATTTGCCATTCGGATCAATTAGGAAGGTTCAAATACCTTTTCAAGAAAAAATTAATTAGGAGGGTTCAAATATCTTTATTTTTTATTTTTTAATAATAAAAATTATAAAATTTATATGTCAAAATAAAATCCTTAGATTTCATCTATATTATTTTCTCTATATGTACATAAAAAAATTATCAATTTTAGAGTTTTGTTTTATATGAATTAATATGTTGAAAAATAAACATCTATAATTTATCCACATCAGTATAATTTTGCAGGCTCTTAATACTAATAAAAACAAAATCAAAATATCGTGATATTTTGTGTGTACATAAAAAAAATAATATACATTCTAACAATTTTATTTTGAAATTTAAATTTTAAATTTAAATTATTATCATTTTAACAATAAAGACATAATAGATGCACAAAAAAACAATAAAAACATCTGAATCATCCTCTCTCTCTCTCTCTCTCTCTCTCTCTTTCAGAGATATGTAGTTACTTTAAACTTCATCATATGGGTTGGGTTTCTACGCTACACAGTAACACAGTCCTTGACACAAAGAATTAAGAATTAAAGCCCTTGACACAAAGAATTAAGAACCATGCATGGCAGATAGATGGATAGGCTTAAGATTTCACATGGCACTAGACCACTAGCGTCTGTGGACCTTGCAACTTGCAACTTGCAACATGTGCTTACTACCTGGTGTCAGTGTCAGCTTTCATCTTCCAAACTACATTTATCCTTGCTGCAAGAAATTAATCTCTCCATTTAGAAGAATAAATGAGACATTCATATTACCTAGATTATACCCTACTGTTGTATCTCAGATTCGCTCTGAAAGATATTTATTGTAATAAACTTTGAGTTCATTTTTATTGAGAAGAATGCATTTCACTAAATTACAAACACAGCTTTTTTTTAAATATAAATAAAATCTAAACAATAAAACGCGATACGATATATTTTTGAAACGTAGAAAAGTGCATTAGAATTGTATTATTTTGAGAATTTTTCTTTGCACCTGATCATACAACATACAATGATCTGAACTGTAGTTTGAAAACTAAAACAGTTTAATTTAATCAATAAAACGGACCTATGGTTTTTTTAATAAAAAAAAAAGCATAGTCCATTGCAAAAGAATGGATGAACCATTTGTTTTGATAATGGAGATGATCCTCGGTTTCTCTAGTTGATGGAACTCAATTACTCAGCCGTCGTACGTTTCAATTAACTACTATATATGCTGGCTGCTTTTCTCAAAACAGAAATCTGTCAATAACTAAATTTTGTGCCGACATAATTCATGATTCTTTCTCATTTGTCCGTCCCAAAAGTCTGGGATACCCTGTCTAATTAATGGTTCCGGATCCTCTGAAGTAACTCAATTTTTGAATTTTGGATCGGAATCATGAATCATCAGATTCGAATCTGTCTCTCGGAATATGTGTGTTCCATTTCCGAATGAATTATTGTGAATTTGAATTAGACAGCTCTGATCTAAAATCTAAAAATTTGATTACTTTGCTGTATCTGAATTCCTAGTTAATTAGGCTCTTGTTTGCCTAGTCTTTCATATGAATTTTGCACAATTATCTTCAATTACGTGCTGAATTAAAAATATTATAAGCGCACAAATTACACATTAAATGTAAATAAGCATGCTCTCTGAAAGACTATAAATAAGTTAAAAATTGTTTTTTTTTTAATCTTTAACATTGAAAATTGACTATGACATGTGGACATGTATGTTTTTTCTTGGGTGAAAAATTGTTTAGTAAATATGTTATTAGCTACATTAATTAACACATCTTTCCTTTATTGCATCATTTGCATGACGTGAAGTGGAGAGCGACTAAATTAGAACAATACAAAAATAAAATCAGTGAATATAATTATATAAGTACATAAATTAAAATCAAGTCACCAACAAAAATATATGGAACAGAATGACCTCCCAAGATATTTAATGGATGGCAATAGATGCACATGCATTTCAGCTACTTTTCTGTGATGTGGATTTTATTGGATTAAAAAAAATTGCTCGAGACTTTCATTCACCGTCAAATAGACATATAAAAATATGGATGCAATCAAAACTAACATGGAACTTTGGGCTGCACAAAAAAAATCGTACTTCGTGATTCGATTTGAGTTTAATTCGAAAAAGTTCATAAAATTTTTGATTCAAAATAGTTTGAAACTAATTTAAATCAAACTTAAACTGAAGCTGGTTCGTTCAAAATAGGCTTGTGAATTATTCTAGTTTGAATTTCAATTAAAGTAATGCGAACCATTTATTTCTGCTGATGACTTATGTTCACTGATGGTTTAAAAATTAAAACATAAAGCCGTCCAACCATACGTCATAACTCGTAAGTCGTAACTCTCGCTCTCAGTTCTAAAATTTTAGACGACTTTCACCTCTCTCTCTCAGCGACTACGATCACTCTTTCTTATCATAAAAAAGTTCGAAATTTTTTTTGATTCGATTCATTTTCAGCTCTGCATGGACCATCCCATTTAAAGTTAATTAATTAAGATCATACACTGTGAAATGAGCAATCCAATTAATTATATCTAGACGGTGCAATGAATCTTGTAGAATTGTAGACCGGCCTAATAGCCACTATTTTTATCATTTTTAAATAAAAGATAAATCTAATAGCCACTATTTTTTTTAAAGAAAAATTCAAAATTTCCAGATTTGCAGATTATAGCTGCACAATAAACAGACTGTGCACAATCATACGTTGAAACGATATGAATTTATTACTCTCGTATATATTTTCTGTAGAAAACTTTTCTTTTCTAGTAAATTAATGGAAACCACGTGCTGTCGACATACATGGAACTAAACCAGCATCTGCATTAATAATTGGCCCATGCAACAGTTGTGGAAGTCAATTTTCTAATTAAATTAAGCCCTTCATCATGCAATAAGCGCCAGTAGCCATATATACATGGAATCAGCAATCCCTGTATTAAATATTTAAATTTGATTTGTAACTTTTATAATATTTGAAGAGGTACCAGTAACTGGTCCCATGTCGGCAAATCGTTTTTCTAACACAATCATCATACATACATGATACATGGTTGACCCACAAGTTAAAGATATCATACAGGGGACCCTTTGAACTGATAATGATATATGTGATGTTACGTCCATTTTGTTGTTTTCTTCATAGGATATGATCGTGATTCATGAAGAATGTTCTTTATGGCTGGTTGTATATTGGTTTTTTACTAATATTAAAAAAAAAACAGTATACAGATTAATTATTGTTGTTTTTATATTTTGCACTTGGGCAAACCAACGGCACATAGTTTCTTCAATCTGGAGAACGGACACATGTTTTTCTCTTACTTGTCTCTTCTCTAATCTCTCATTATTAATATGTAGTTTATTTGGTTTATGTTTATTCTCGCAGGAGAATATTGAATATAAATTGGAAAAAACCTAAGATTCTTGCGTAAGAAATTAGTCTCTAATAGTCACTGTACAAAAAGTAAATAACAGAGTAAAAAGTAAACGAAGAGGAGAAATATCAAGTATTGTTAAAGAAATAGGTCTGTTCCGATCATTATCATGCATGCAAGAGTATTCATATATTCTCTCCTTCTTATTCTTCTTGTTGTTCATATTGTTCGGCTATAATTTAAGAAATGGGTCATCAAATCAGACCTTTTTCTTTTTGAGTTGAGTCAAATAAGACTCTTGATATTGTCATATAAATATATGTATACATACTATTTGGAAATTAATTAAGGTGTTATTTAGAAAATTGTAATTCATGATTGATTTATCTTAAATTGACGTTCTCTGCACTCAAACAATTAATTTGACCCAATTGTCATTTTTCATTGAAGAATGCGTATTTTATAAATAAAATAAAATAAAAAACAGGCAAGTGGTGCTCCTTTTATTTGAATTTTTTTATTTAATTCTAATTTTTGAAAAAAAAAAATCACTGAACTAATAATTCGGTGGAGCTTTTTTTTTTTTCTTCCAATTTCCTCCCCTTCGATGCTTCTTTTGTTTAAACATTACTGTTTAACTCTAATTAAAAAATATATTATGACCTCAACCTTCACAGATCCTTCAAAGAAGAAATATTATTTGACTTGAGTACCAAATTAATACGGGTTTCTTAAGAATTACGTCAATTTAGAAGAATTTAGCTGCTCTATACTCCAAAAGCGGGTTTTGTTACTTAATTAGTCCGCTTAATATATAGACCGTTTAAATTATAAAAAAACTAATGACTAATTAACAGTTTTGATATATAATAATTCGGTGAATAAAATATTTGCGTTGAAAGGCACTTCAGGTGGTTTGCCCTTGCAAATAATTAAAAGACAGCCATCCTTGCGTAACCAATTAACACCGAACAACAACCGAAAGTCCGAAACTAACAAAATCTCTTTTCATTAAAACAATAGAAACATTTTATTTTAACTAAAAAAAAAAAAAATACAAACCCTAGTTTTCTCTCTCCTCCCCTTGCCTATATAATCCCAACAAACAATCCCGCCATTAACTCCCGGTCCCGGTTTCCTCTGTTCCAGTTCAATACCTTCAGTTCTACCTCCAAGAAGAAGAGTTTTGGGTACTTGTTTCAAAGCAACAAAACACAAAATCCAAAGGAAACAAAAAAGTTAGAATAAATGATGAAGCGCAACAGAGGAGAAACAATGCAACAACAAAAGATACAAGAAGAAACCCCAGCCAAGTCTCAGCGCCGTTACAAGTCTCCTAAGTGTCCCCTTAATGCACCTAAGACCATGACGGAGGATAATAACCCGACGACCACCGTGCCGGCTGATGCTGTCATCGACTCAGTATGCACCGATTTTCCTGAAATGTACACAGAGGATCCGATTTATGCAGTGTGGGATGAGTTGAGTGGGGTGTGGCCATGGGCTGTAGAGCAGGAGGAGCTGTCGGGTTGGTACCCATTTGTCGAGGGGCATTTTCGGGAAATTGGGGAAGAAGAAGGGGTAGATTTGCTTGATTTGTGGAGGCTTAATGATATAATTGAGGTACCAAATTAGTGTTCTAGATGGGGAAGAGATTAGATGAAGTTCTTTTGTTAATTTGGGTGGGGTTTTAGGCTTGAATTATTTTTGTTTGTAGGTTGGTATGGATATGAAAAATGGATGGTTAATTGGTTAAGAAATTTAAAAGTATTTGTCTTTCCAGATTCTACAATCTTGACCAGCTTCAATTCTTTCTGTTTGTTGATTATAGAATTCAATTCTATATAATTTGTTTTTATTTTTGAAAGCTGAAAGATAATTACTAGCAAATTAAAAATTGCTAAAATGCATGGAAAAACAAAAATTGACGACATAAAGCAGCCCTCTATTGCAATTCAGCAGATAAATTATAGCCTTTTGCTGTAGAGCTTCTTTCTCTTCTCGCTCTGTTTTTTCTCTTTAACTAATTGTCATGAAGATGTATAGTGATGGATTATCATGGGGGCCACTGGGGATAGTACAGGTTTCATCGCCGTAGATTACGCAAAATTAAATTAGAAAACTTGCACAATAATTAGACTTTAAGCTTTAAACTTTAGAGCGTCTTATTTCAATGTATTTTTATTCATCATTGTTTCTGCATTATCCATTATATTTCATATTTTACAATATCAAATTTTATATTCTTATGATTGTCAACTGCAACATCGTACTTTCTAGATTAATTGAAATTGCACTTGCAATAATAACATTTGTAATTGTTTCAACTAAACAAATATGTTTTAGTTGTTTTAGTTGAAATATTTAAATTTGGTTTTATTTATAAAAAAAATCTAAATAATAGGTCGGATAGGGACCTAAAAATTCTTGTGAATTATAATTCAATCCTCCACATAAATTCTTATAACAAAAAAAACGGAAAACTTGCATCATAACAAGATAGAGAAGTTTGTTTCGCCACACAAAAACTATTGAATTTGATGAAATCGTACAAGAACTTGTTTTTTACATTTCGTGGCTGTTTAATAGCTTTCGTTTCTATCTCTGTGTGTTGTCACTATGAATTATGAAATGAATAAATTATATATGTTTTGCTTGTTATTCTGTGGTTGTTTTGGCTGTTTGATGTATTGATTTGTTGTGGATTCTGATTCAAAAGGTACTTAGAAATGAATTGAGATCCGCTGAAATTCTAGTCCCGGATTTCAGAATCCTGAAATCACACCTTTCTCTCTTCTCAGGATAGGTTGAATTTAGGTACGTAGTCCCTTATCGGCATTGGTGACTAGTTTTGGTACGGTGAATATTACTGTAAGACAAAACACTCCAATTTATTGAAACAGGTCGATATCATCAAATTTCGTACGGTAAATACTGTAAGACAATCAATTTAAGATAGCAGGTCGATATACCCATTAATTGAATTCCAAATTCTGTTGACGTCTCATCTTGTAATAATATTTTTTTTTAAATGGGACACCAGATATATAAAATGAGTCGTAAAAATGAGAAGAATACAAGCTAAATTTTTTTTTTGGTGGTGGTGGGAGGGACGGATCCGTATCCTCTCTATTACCACAGGGGATGCGTATCACTTTACGGTTTGAGATTAAATTTCAGCCGGTTTGAGATTCGGGAGAAAATAGGAGGCAAGATTATTGGACTTTAAGATTCGTGTCAAGTTAAAAGAACGGTCCGGATGCACTAAAAAAAATCATTCTAAAAGATTCTCTTTTGCTGTACCTCACTGGATACAAATTCGGGAGGGACCTAGTAGAATGAAATGTAGTATTTGTTATCATTTATTTTTTTTCAATTTTTTTCTATTGACAAATTTTATTTGATCAAATAGAATTTGATATATAGATAGATCAATAAATATGTTTATTTTGTTCTCCATTTTATTTACTCGAGCAATATATATATAGATTTAAATTTCATTCATCAAGACATCTTTTTCTTCTTCTTAATGAAGAAGAATTTGATCATAAAAATAGGTATATATGTTAAAAAAAACGATGATTACGAAACTGTGATGGATCAATATAAAAAAAAAGAAATATTGTGAGGATATCAGCATCATATCTCTTGTTAATTTAACCAAACAGCCTAAGTAACAGGTATTTAAATAAGTACAGCACTAGGATAGTGCCATGTCAGTTTTAGTGCCGAGAGAAGTCGGAAAGAGATATTTTCTTAAAAAAAATGGAATCCCCAATTCAAGAACTATCAAATCTCAATCAACTGCGAGAGATGCGACAGCTAATCAGTTAATTATTGTAATAAAGTAATTTGCTGTTGATCTCTTTGTCTGGACTATAGAGTGTACTTCACATTAATTACGGTTTCTTCACAGATAACAACACCAGCAAACATGCGGAGAGCTGTCAATTATTATAGTAATATGTATAGAAATTTAAAAAATATGTCGGGTAATCTATTGAATTTGCATATTGAATTTTTATGTCTTGTATGATTCGAATTTGAAATTCTTAAATATTTTGCCAAGTAATGAAATTCTAATATTTCAAATATGGTTAAGTTATTTTGAAGCTACATCTATCGCTTGTTTAAAAAAAATTAATTGATATAAATTAGTTTAATTAAAATTATTGCTCATTTAATATAAAACAGGTAATTCGTAGGTATTATGTAAATATTTATATTATTTTGCAGATTTTTAGTAAATATACAATATAATATGAATCTGTTTCAAAATCAGCGATAATAATGAATGTGTATCTTTATTTGAATTCTCAAATTCTTATAAGATACAAAATCAAATCCACATATGAATTTTGTAATATCTTATTTTTTTTTCTTTTTAGAAAAGATTTGAGATCAATTTACCTAATTATTTAATATTTATAAAAAAAATTCGAGTTTCAAACTTATAACTTCTCACATAAAGAATATTATTTTTGTCATTGGACTAAAAACTTATTTTAAAAAATTCTTTATTATTCTCATTTGATTTATATCCGAATCATATCAGAACTTGATCATGGTCACAAGCATAGTAACAGGATCCGGGTTTAATTCGCGAATTAAACAGTCCGTTCGCGAATTATTCGCGAACTCTACATATTAATCGCGTTTTGTTCGAAAAAATTTGTCGCACCATTGTTCGGAAAAAATTTGTCGCTCCGTTTGTTCGCGAATTCTACGTATTAATTGTGTTTTGTTCGGATGAAGTCTCAAATGACGCAAGCTTGAATGAGTTAGCATTTAATTTAGATAATTTAGTGTAATATTTGGAAGTTTTTAATTTTGATTATAAAAGTTTAGAATTACTTTTAAGAAGATTTTAGTTAGAAATTGAAAGTTATAACTATTTTTTGAACTTCTATTTAGATCAGCTTATGGAAGTTAGCTAACTTTTGAAAAATGTAACGAATCAAATATGTTCTAATATATTTATTTACTTTGTTATATACTTGTATGCTTACTGTTTTCTATTATTGGTACCAATTTATTGATTCCGTTAATCTAAGTCATGAAATTGATAAAACTCATACAGTAGAACTAAATAAACATGCATATGTTAAATTTTCTATTTTTACCCTAACAAAAAAATTAAAATTAATAGAACAATCTCTTTTTCTTTTTTTTTGCTTCTTAAAACTTTAGTATTTTAATATATTTGGTTTCTACATAAACAAATTATTCTCAAACTATTCCCGAATTATACCCAAATTATTCCAGAATCACGAATTTTTGATTTTTTTGAATCATTGAGTTGTCACTGTGGTCACTAGAAGTGCAGCTGTCAAGTTAGGAATGGCATAAAAATATGCTATCATGTCGACTAGCCCTTGTCCACCCCACCTGAGGTTCGGACAAGATCACAAGAGTCGGGTATAATGCAGGTTTTTATGCCTCACATTCAACCAGCATGTACTTATGTAGTCCTTATCAACCCAGCCCAAGCCAGGAGTTGGGGTCGAGCATTAATTTTGAATGATGCCTTGCATTCAGCCCTGGCCGACTATATATATTACATATAAATATATAATTATGGAGGTTCGCTAATATACAATTGATTGTTTCTGAGCTTCCGTGCAACTAAATTGTTTTCTAATTTTCGAAGTCCAAACGGTCGATCTGAACCGCTAGATGTGATCTCTATATTGAAACGTACTTTGAGACCAAATTTCACATTTTTTGAATGTTTTTTTACTATTTATTAAGCCATTTTGAAAAGTGCTGATCCAACGGTGACTTCGGTTTTTACTGTTTGGTTAAGCTACCATTGAATCAGCGATTTTTAAAGTGACTTAATAAATAGTAAAAAAATTAAAAAAAATGTAAAATTTGGTCTCCAAGTACATTTTAATATAGAAATCACATATAATGATTTAGATCAACCGTTTGGCCTTTTTGAAAATCGAAAAATGACTTGGTTGCACGGGAGCTCAGGAATAATTGATTGTATTTTAGCCAACCTCTATAATTATGTATATATTTTTTAAAATATTTCATATATTTGGTTAAGTATAGTTTAAATATATGAAAATGCTAATTTGTGCATATAACATATATATATGTGTTCATTAATTAGTGAATTAATAAAAATGGTATCCAAATAAGGCACGCCTGACATGTAACAGTGCAAGACACCCACCAAGAGCGGAACTAAAAAAATTTATTAGAGAGGCTGAAATATAAATTGTAAAAAATATATAATCTGTAGGTAAGAATTGAACACTAAGTTTCTTACAACTACAATGAGAAATTTTAATGACGAGATTACAGGTATTTATTTGATATTTTATAAAGAGTATATACTAATGGAATTATGTGGTTGGTTGCGCCTGTTCTCCTGTGTTGGTCACAAACCAGAAGTGATCTGAGTTGAGTACAATCTGTATCTGCATGAACTCAGTTGCATCTCCAGGTGGTCAGCCATGTAGGTTTGTACTTTCCCTTCTTGCCCTATTGCAGATGTGGTGTGGTGCTCTTAATTAATCCCTTGCAGCATGTTCAACTGTAACTCTATTTCTACATGCCTTGTATTGATTAATACATCTCATCACTGCATCTTGTGCACACTAGGAAAGGCAAAAGATCTGATTGTTCTCTTGTCACAGCCTGAACCAGTGTCTGCAATCTATTAGAGCGGTAATAACGGTGCCACCGCTTCTGCATGCATTGCGTCGTTTGCCATGATGTGGTTCCCCTGCACCTCCTGTAACATCCCCAAAGAGTCATAGATGATCATTGCAATACCTGCATTTTTGGTTGTCTCCCGGGATGCATCTATAAGAACCAGTACTGATCCCTCTGGTATGCATGTGGGTAAGGTTGCCTAATTGTGACCGCTTGGTACCAGTACCACCTGGCCTCCTTCCAGTGTTCTTGCCCTTGCCAGAAGTTCCATCGGGTTTGGTTTCTTTATCTGCATGACCTCCTCGTTTCTGGTTTTCTAGAGTGTCCGCAGTATGTTACAGAGTGTGATTATTTGTGACAGATGGTCTGACAAATTGTTGTATAGAAACAATTATATCCGCGTGATGGTTTCGACCTCGGGTTGGACCTGCTCTTGCTGAGCGCCTCTGATACATGGTCCTATCACCTTGTACCACTTTTATCCCATAAGTGAAGTCTTCGCAGCTCTACTGCATACAGAACAAGTAATTGTAGTAGTGAGATTGTTTTTTTTGTTTTCATGGAATCTGCATCCTCTGCATTAACGTCCAACATCTGAATTTAGAGAAGATACATTTTCAAGGAATCTAATACAAATTTTCCGTTTTTATTCCTTTCTGGTAGTGGTTATTTTATGTTCTATGCAAATGAGCCAACATCTGAATTCATTCAGAGACGATCAAGTTCCAATACAGCAGTGGTAGATGTTAGATTCCAGCATACCCTAAGTTTTTTTTTTTAATAGGAATCCCACAAAATACCTAGTTCGTTAAAGGAAAAAAAGAAGTCATTTAAATGCAAGGCTCAACAAACCAAATCTAATAAGCAAAACCGTATATGAGACTATCACAGTACTAATTCACCAAAACGGATTTAGAAATAGAAAAGACTAAAACCCATTTACATTACAATTAACATCTTGTCCTAGAAATCTTTTGAGGTTTGAATTAACCTCCATTCCTGGACCATTATAAGAAAAACCGACAGACTTAGCCCATACATATTAAAGGCCTGTTAGTGTTAGGCCCATTTTGTTAATTCTTAATACCAGTTTCAGTTCATTTTTCTTAATACCTTTCGCAGTTCCAAATGCCTGAATTTCCAGTAATGATCTAATGAGCATTAAGTCAGAAAGAACATAAAAGATGGACCGTTTCTTTCTAACAAAATCCAATAGAATTCCAGTTTATTATGACAAGAAATTTCGATTCTGAATAACGCATCGAGTTACGGAGCACCAACACTTCTCAAGTTATTTGTATATTTACTCGTGTCGTGTAATGCTTGTGTTTGATAGAAATTGAATTGATTTTATTATCTCAAAAATGACATGTTGATATTATTGGCTCATGCCGCTTGTGTGGAACATACTAATGTTTATATGTGCTACATAGAAACCGATTAAATAGCAAGTTAATGATTTTAGTTTCTTATAAGCTTGTGCTTCTCGTGATCTCGTCCATGAACCAAACATCATTCTATCAATTTCCTTGGAGAAGAATTAGCAAATAGGACAATTTCTTCCTTAAAAAAAGTCTACTTATCTTACGTTCTCCTATACCCTGAGTAAACTAGAATTAACAAAGTCATCGAGCATAAAGCACAATCCATAACTAACATAGGAAGCAGTAGAGAAAACTAAAATAGAGCAAGATAAACTAATAGATAAACAAAGTAGGTCTTCAAAGAGAATCATCACTGTTGATAGATTCCACCAGCACCTGTTCCGGCTCCAGCTCTTGTAAAGGGATCTGAGCAGTGTCCTCTGGCAGCCAGCAGTTCCTCTGTATTCGCCATGTTCACTAACCAAAGTAAAACCCAATGAATTATATTCAGTATAGAATTTCGAACACTATCACAAGCTCTCTGATTTAAACATATACTATTTAGGAGGAGCCATATTGTCTAAGATAAAGCACTAAACATTGACAAAAAAAATATTTTCTTTGAGCGGAAGGCAAAGTGAAAGCGAAATTCATGATGTCCTCAACGTAATTCCATTGGATCAAAAAATCTTGATATTTTTCAATCGAAAACCAAACTTGTTTTACCCTGCAACACTACACAAATAAATGATCTGGGTCTTCTTCGAAGTAGCAAAAATAACCAGTTGTATCCCCAGTCCACCCTTTGGCAGCTAATTGAGTTTTGGTGAGAACCTTTTTTCCTATTAAGCAACCACATAACTTGATTTTTTGGAGGACTTTTAAGATCCCACCAAGTGAGTGCATGCAGTTATTTCACTCGTCTAAAATTCAGACAAATACTATATACTTAGTTAGTGTTGTTTGATAAATAATTTTTTTCAACACGATTGTTAATTAATAATTCTCATCTAATAATTCGTTTTTCTATATATCATAACTGGTTTTGTTTTAGGTCTCTACAAATTTAAAATCTCTCACTGAAAATATGCATAATACCGAACCTTAACATAAGGAAAACTAGAGTGTGGTGTGCTCACCAAGAGAGATTGGTGAACACACTTTCAAAAAGCTATTGGATTAACTTCAAATATCGAATCCAAACCGTTGAAATTCATGTACTTTGTTAGTGATAAATGTACATACAAAAAATTTAAAGTTTTGAATTCATTTAGTACATGGTCAAGCGGTAAAAAAAAATAATGAAAAATAAATACATAAAACAATTAAGAAATTAACTTATAAAATGTTCATTGTTTTGACCGCTTGATCATGTGCTAAATGTATTCGAAATTTTAAAATTTTACATGTATATGCATCACTCACAAAGTATATGTATTTTAACGGTTTGAATTTGTAGTTCGAAATCAATCTAATAGTTTTTTTGAGGTGTGCTCACCAACCTCTCTTGGTGAGCACATCACACCCTAGTTTTGCTCCCTTAACATTGCCCTCAGTTAACTGATGACGCCACGAGAGTTTTCGATTACACCCAATCCAGTTACCATTATATGTGAATTACTAAAATATGACGATGCATGCATGTCTCATCCCTTTAAGTCGGTCAACCAGATCAAACTGATTTCAAATTTCGATAAATCAAATGACTAATCTCTAACATAGGAACATGCACTGTGCAACGGGTTTATCGTGAAAATAAACAGTGCAAAACAACCTGGAATCATGGCAAAGTTTTTAGTAAAACAAGATAACGTTATAAAATACGCGGTACTTGCTTTCCACGAGGAAAAAACGTAAGTCTGTACTGAGTGTTACCAAAGTGGGTTCAAAAGAAGATTGATAACAGACAGGATCTTTGGCTCCACTTTATGATTGATTTGGATAGAATATAATAATTGATATACAGTGCGTAAAGACTGTTGAAGGTGCCACGGTCTGTAGTTCGGTTATTCTGCAATCTGTACCATTAAGTGGCGAACAAAAAGTAAAAAGCGCCACGTCACCCTAACAAGCACACTATACCGATTGATTTGATCATATGTTTGGTTGTGTACTAAAGCTGACAGGCGATGGGACAAACTTGGGTCCTATGTCCATCAGACTCAAATTTAGGTCTGATGGGTTCTAAAACCATCCGATTGTCTTTAATCAGTGCGCACGGATATTAAAGCGGATCGGACGGTTTTGGAACCCATCGTACTCAGTTTGAGTCCGATGGGCATCGAACCCAAGTTTGTCCCATAGGCGATTGGCTAATAGAGGGGCAAAAATGTGCGAGTTTCGTGACTAATATGTCATGGTTTTAGTCTCGTACTGTGTCGTATTGTGATCAAGTGAACAGTCACACATGTCGTACTATGATTAAAATTTTGAAGCTGGTCACAGTACGCGAGTCACGCTATGTACAGATATATACTAAATAGACTAGTTCTGTAAAATAAAAACCGTCAACTCTAAAGTTTGAACGTAACTGATTACGTTTGGTCATGTTTAATTATTATTTTCATAATTTAAGTTAGTGTATTCAAGATTCAACATTTGATTAAGATCTAACTGTCATAATTATACGTGATTCGCATGAACACATGCCGTGCAGTGACCAAATCTTTCGCGTGACATGTTATGCTGTGCCAAATTTTCAAAAGATAACCACGACATGCGACCACGAGTCACGGCACATAACAGTCACACGCGCCGTAACGTTCCATGACAGAGCCTGGCTCTGCCGTGCTATTTTTTCCACTCTATTGACTAATGTAAAAAACAGAATTCGCATCCTCTGAGATATCTCAAACTTTGCGTGACTTTTTGGAATATCTCAATCGTTCAAATACGTTCTGCACAAATCTCAAAGCTAAAATAATATTGGCCCCCGACGTTCCCCGAATAGACACCAGACACATCGATCACGCAAAATTGAGATATCCGTAAAAACAATACAATTTTTTTATTAGCAATATTTTTGTAAAATTAAAAATAAAAAAGTAACATATATTTTTCAAAATCTCGAAACTTAGCAAATAAATAGGCTAAGCCCGCATGTTGCTCGGGGATGGCAGCGTGTCACTTTTTTTTTTTAATTAAAAATTTACGTATTTTTTGTCGTTCTATTTGAAAAAGAAAATTTTGCATAAATATTTTTTATTGTTAGTCGTTCGCAATGATATGCAATTTTATTTTTTAAAAAAACGGCCAAACGTCGTGAACCTAAATAATACGAATTTTTTAATTTCTTTATTTTTTTTAATAAAAGTGGTGTCTCATCAGTTTCATTAGGAAATCAAAATATATATCCATACATCAATTGTCTCAACTAAAATCTAAAAGACATTATAATAGAAAGTTCACAACATTAAAAACAACTATCACAAAAACTACCATAAAATTACATAACAAAACTACCATAAAACTACGTAACCATAAAACAACAAAACTATATAACATAGGATATTACAGTAGCAGATGCATCAAAAGGAGAAAGGGGAAGGCACTAATCTAGTTGCTCTATCGATATAAGTGCAAACCTCAAGATTAGCTAGAAAATTTTCCAAGTCAGACCCTTCTAGTGATCTAATCCAAGTGCGAGATCCAACCGAAGGGAGCTGAATATCTAAATGCAAAATCACAATAATTGTACATGTCTGGTTCAAAGAAGACACATCAAAAGATAAAAGTAAAGTTAATTTAAAAAATGAATTATCGCTTCTATCATTACACCAGTAAGAATATAAAGAGATAATGGTAGTAGCAACAAATGCAAGTGATGGTATAGAATCATTATTAAAATAAATCTTATTTCTAACTAACCATAAAGAAACCCTAATTAATTACAAAAGTAATGGCTCTCTAGTATGTATATCATTATCAATAGTACTTCCCTAGTATGTATATCATTATCATTCATATGCAGTATGTTGTTGCATATACAGATTTGTATGCAAAAGTACATATGCATTGTTAGTTTATTGGTCTGTGCTATTTACAATATTCTAATTATTTAGTAGAATATAGATAAAATAACACTAATTTATATCACAAAAATTATTTAGCTTATTGGTCTGTGTTATTTACAATATTCTAATTATTTAGTGGTCGTAGGTTCTAATTTCTTCTAATGCAAATAAGTTTTGGATTTTTTTATTCAAATTCGCAAGGACTGTATATGTGGACTGCATAAGATTCTGTATATGGAAGACCACCGCATACTCATATACAGTCTATGCGGCTATATAGTCTAGGCAGTTGTATTTGAAAACACCGAGCCTACCTATTAATTCTTTTTGTTCTTCAAATTCATATATATCTATGAATATAATAACGTATTAATTATAATTAATATACAACAAAATTATGGTTACCTAAGCATCATAACATAAACTAATAATTTAATTTTTCTATAGAAAATAACCTAAGCATCATGTAATAAACTATCTATATTTTTTTATTTAGAAGTAAAAGTAATCTGGGTCTTAAAAAATAATTGGTCCTTAAAAAGAAATTTCCAATTTGAGTCTTTAAATAAAAATCTATGTAGAACAGCGTACGCTATTTGCGCTACACGTTACTCACTATAGCGGACCGCTATTACTATTATAGCGGTCGTATCTGAAATAACGCACTTTCATCTCATAACTTAGAATTTAAGGTCCGAAAACGCTACAGTGTGCTATTTAGAACACGGCAAATAATAAATAGAGCCAACTCCTTAAATACTTTTTGAGTATTGTATCTTGTTAATGCAACATGCATGCTATGTATAGATGCTGGATACTGGTATTTTGTTAATGCAACAAGGTTCTCTTAAGTATGCAGAAATCATATTTTGATAGAAATTTTTTATATATTTCAGTTGTTCTCTAATTTTTATGTTGTTAAGTTTCGAAATTGTAAGAAATGCGGAGTACTTTTGTTATTTTAATATTTTATTATTTAAAATGCTACAAATAAAATTCGGAATTATTATCTTCTCTATGGTTTCTTTTACCATTACAGAGCGGAACGAAAATTGCATGAGAAAAAATTGGGCAGAGAATATGTCCAATTTTAGTCCCTAAAAAAATGTCCAATTTTATATAACTGGAGAATATAGAGTAGAACTAGGGTGCTCCTAAGTTCACCAAGCTTCTTTGTAAATTCAACTCTAAAATTTATCGAATTAACTTCAAATGACTAATTCAAATCATTGAAATCCTTCTACCTTATGAGTGATATGTCTACATGTGAAAATTTTAAAATTTCAAATTAATTTAGTATAAACTCAAGCGGTCAAAATTCGAAAGTTTATAAATTAATTTTAATACATTCATTTTTTGGAAGCTTTTTGACCGACTCTATAAAAATTTAATTTCAAATTTTAAAATTTTCACATGTAGTTGCATCACTCTAGAAGAATTTCAACGGTTTAAATTTGTCGTTTGAAATCAATCTGATAGATTTTAAAATTGAGTTCACGAACTTGGTGAACTTAGGAGCACCCTAGTTCAACTCGGAGAATATAACATTTAATGGAGCAATAACTAGTAACTACAGGAACGTGGGCCGTGGGCCGGGACCACACCCAAGATGATAAAGGCCTTTCCATTTTTTAATGACTTCTTTCTTTTGCATCCAAGAATTCACACCAACTGCGTGATCACTGATCAGAGCAAATTTAATTCGATTAAATTTTAGAATAATATATAAAAGGATAAACGTATTATCCAATTTCTTACCGATTCTTGGTAACTTCCGATTCTCTTTTGCACGTCGCAGCTTTTGAAAATGTATAAGATGAGGAGATTAAATAAATTACTTATTTAAAATGAAATAAATAAAACCCAATTGTAATCAAAATTCTTTAATTATTTAAAATGAAATAAATTCAAAATTCTGCTAACAATTAAATTTAATATAGGTATTAATTTATAATGAAATTAAAGACTAGTTAATTTAGGATTGTTCAAATTTTAAGTCACATTTACGTATGACGAACATACACTAATATCATCATATTTATAGACATAATGCCGGGGCAAACCGGGTTTAAGATTTTATAGACATAATATGCATCAATTCCCAGCATATCCTTACTGTTATTTTTTTTTATTAAGATGCAGTCTCCAAATAGTACAGCACCTAAATTTGCTTACTGCATGCCCTTTAGGTTTTTAAATTTTACAGCTTTTGCTTGAAATTATTTGTGTTGTTGGCAAGTTTTAATAAAACTGATCATTTAGAAAATTTAGCTTAGTACTTGCACGGACTACAAAAAATAACGAACCCTTTTTGTTTACATAATTTCAAAATGGATGATGACATAGTCAAAAGGAATTTTTATGGTTGCTTTTATTTTTGTTTGTTTTTTTTTAAGATTAGTGGCTTTCAGTGCTAACTAATAATTTTATTAATAAGAAAAACGAACTAACAACGAATTAACTGACTCCCCAATACAAAATATAAACTTTTATTCTCACAAAATTCTCCAAATTACTCTAAATAATTCTAATATTCTAATATCACTTATATACACTCATAATTACTCTATTACTTTAAACTCTATAACTCTCTACGACCAGATTCGTTCTTTTGACCTCACCCGTGCTCCGACGTATAGATAAACTCACCCATGCTCCAATCGAGATGACATAAAGACTCAATACTCCTAACTCCGACGATTCCGCACTCTCAGCTCTGATCGGCTCCGACGACTTCTCTCCACTCAAGAAAGTAGAGCTGTGAGAGGGGAGGAGTTATATCCAAAATGAGATCTAGAAAAGTGAGAGGAACGAACTTGATGAGAAAAGAGGAGTGATGAGGAGACACGGTGTTGGCGGCAGCTAGAGATTTAAAATCACTCAACCTTTTTTTTGGCTGCTAGGGCTGTTCTTTTTTGCTTTTATTTTTGTTTGTTGAATTTACTTTTGTCCTTTTAGGTCTAACATTACGCTATGTGCGTTCGAAGTTGGGAACTTTGATTAAAGCAATAATTATTATTTGATTGAATTAATTAATTTTTTAAAATAAAATAATAGAGTGTCATCATGCTTGATTTGTAAAAGTTTATGTCTTCCGAATTCAATTAACTAATGAGTTTGAATCTAATAAATTATTTAAATCTCATTTCTGCCTCCTCTTAGTAAAAATCATGCATCCGCTTCTATTAATATTTACATAGAATCATTATTGTAGATGAAAATATTAAGATATATTCGTCAACATCATCAAAACAGAGAGTCAGGTATCATTCTCAAGATATTATTACGTATGTATAATGTTGTGATATATTATTTTCAAGTCTAAATCTCCTCATTTTTTTTACTAAAATCTAAAAAAGTTTCCATACTACTTCGTCCCCAATATTCTTCATCAAACTTCGCCCCGTGCCGACGATAGAGACGGTATTGATATCATCCTCATACCAAACGAGATCATTGAGTCTAAATTTCTTTTTCTTTCCACGTGTCGATCAAACAGCACACACAAATCTGATTTTTTTTATAATATAAAAAATAATAAATTTACCCTTGTACCTAAAATATTTTCAAAAATAATCTTACCTCCCGAAACATAGAAAGACGACATATTAGATTACACGCTAATGATCTCTACGAATTTTTTTTTTAAATAAAACTCAATCTAAATAAATTAACCAAAGCAGCACAGCAGATTGTAATGTTATAAAAATAGCCTCCACCGGTCTCCCAAACCGGTGTGGCATAAAAGGGCTTTTCTATATCGAACTCCCAAACCAGTGGAGCATTTTTCTAACTCGGCTGATCTGTTTTCCCAGTAGGCTGTGGCCCCGCCACAGAAAATCCACAAACAATTCTCCACCGGTCTGGGAAACCAGTGAAGGTGGGATTTAGTTTTTTTCCGCCTTGTCACAGAACGAATGGAGGCATTTTTGGAGCTCCACCGGATTTGAAAACAGATGTAGATAAATTTTATGTAGTAAACCGTGTGCCCGCTGTGGCAAGAGAGAAAGTGCCTTAGCAAGGCCTATAAAATATCTACCGGTCTCCCAAACTAGCGGAGACTATTTTTATACATTCTTCGACGACTTGGTTGTTTTGGTTAATTTTTTTTTTTTTGAGTTCTATTTAAAAAAAAATCGATCTCTTCCATGTAGAATGTATGGACATTTTGTTTGTAGAAATTATTAAAAAACAAGAGAGAGAAACATATCGAACATATCGAGTAACCGTAGATTTTCATGAAAAGAAAATTAGTAGAATTTTTTGTCCAAGACACGGCCATTCGGTCAAATCTGATGCTCCGTTTGGACTGTCCTAGTAAATTGTCAATTTGTCACAGGTCATTAAAATTAAAGTCTTGTCTGTCCTATTACATGACCAAGTCCGACCGTGTCCAATCTGGCTCCGAGGCATTTTTTATTTTAATAAAAAAAAATACTTTATTAGTATTAAGTTGTGTGTTTATGATTTTTTTATAAAGTTTCATATTTTAATTAAACCACGCAATTTAATTCGAATATAAACGCATGTGATTGCTAAGAATTAATAAATATAAATACTGAACTAACTTGTGTTGCGTTTTTAATTGAAATTAATTAGTGAACAAACACATAAGCATAATTATTCAATTTATATTCATTACCATAAAAAAGAATATACGTCATAAATTTACATAAAAAGGTACAAAAAATTTCGAAAATATAGAATTATAGGTATACGGCCGACGAGGGCCGCAGGACTCGTTCTTATTTCAAACCCATGCCCGACTTGTTCCGGACTCAGGTTTGACCTGGTCCTACTTGACAACCCTCTCGGATAGGGTATAAGGAAGTTTATTGGTTCGGTTTAATCAGTTTTGAATCGAATCCAGAGAGTTTGGACTAAACGGTTAGGTTTTTTCGTTAAATTGATGGCAAAGTTTTCTATGGACATAAGAACCTATTTGTAAAATGAACATATTTTTACTTTCAAAGTTCAAACAGTCGATCCGAACCGTTCATCTTGTTCTCCAAATCAATATGTGCTTGGAGACCAAATTTTACATTTTTCTGAATTTTTTTACTATTTATTAAGATGGGTACAAAATTCAATGGTCTGAATTTGATATTTTTTGTACCCATCTTAATAAATAGTAAACAAATTCAGAAAAATGTAAAATTTGGTCTCCAAGCACATATTGATATGGAGAACAAGATGAACGGTTCGGATCGACTGTTTGAACTTTGAAAATAAAAATATGTTCATTTTACAAATAGGTCCTTATGTCCATAGAAGACACTCTTTAAATTGATTGGTTCGGTAAATTTTTTAAATCAGTTTAATTGTTCACTTAGATTCAATCTATAATTTTTTTAAAAATGATTAGACCGAACTGACCAAAGTTTTTAAACATGTTCCTGTTCGAATCAAATATTTAAAAAAATTCAAAAAATACGACATAATGTATATTACTTTTATTTGATTTAAACCAGTTAAACCAAATCAAATAAAAATTTAAAATCCATATTAAGAAAAAATAAAAAATGTTTATCTTTATGTTTAATGTTTTTTTTTTTCAATTCAATCAAACAAATGGAAATTTAAATCAGTTTGTTCGATACGGTTTTAATTCAGTTGATAAGTTAATATCAGTCAATTCAGTGGTATCTTTTGCAAAAAAAATAATTTATTATTTTGTTTCAGTTTTAATCAAACTGAAGAAAAGAACATGCTGATCCTGATATTGGGTCAACTATCGAATCGGATAGATTAGCTGAATCAGTGGGGCGTGATTATTTTGCTTTCTCCGAAAGAACGATATTAAAACTAATTGCACTGCGATGTTCTTGTTTATTCAAAATTTACTTGTTCCGACTTTTTAAAGGGCATGAAGTTTTCTACTTCAACCAAAAGCACGACATGACAATTAAATTGCATGAAACATACTAGTAGCCTTTCTATTTCTCCAGCCAAACTTACATTCTTCATTTTAAAAATTCCTTGGATTTATGTGGAAATATTTTTAACAGGTAGACAGATCAAATATCTGTCTTTCAAAGGGCAGAATTGAAATGCGGCCCACTTATTACTGGAACAGTACACCTGTCACTTTCAAACAAAAAGAAAAAGCTACTGCAAAAGAAACAAACAAAAAGGAAAAACACACACTCACCCGTCACCTCCAAGGCTCCAAGGCTCCACCTCTAAAATGATGCACCTGTATGGCGCACGCCTCACGGCAGTTGGACCTTTCCTCAATTCCTCCAACCTAAATCCTGACTCAGCGGAATTTGTGGCCTAGCCGCCGGCATTGTCGGTATTTTACGCTGATAAAGGTACCACGATGCACGGACCTCCTGGTCTCAGAGATTCAGAATTACAGCGTTGACACGTACGGCAGCTGACAGAGGCGGAACGTCAGGGCAATTAATTTATTTTTATTTTGAAATTTTGTGTTAATTAGAATAAAATATTATAAATGTCTTAATATTTATCCGGTAGATGTAAGTTTTATATTCCGTTTGTATTTTACGAAAAATTAACTATTTGTCACTTCAAAAATTTTAAATTTAAAAAATATTATCACGAAACTATAAATCTGAAAAATATCACTTTAAACTTAATTAATTATTAAATTTGTCACAAATACACAATTTTTATATTTTTTTATTAAAAAATAACTCAAAAATTCAGTTTTGAGATACTTATAATGAGGGATGTGAAAGATATATAGGGAAATACATAAATACGTATCTCAAAACTATATTTTTCAGTTAATTTTTAATAAAAATAGTATACAAATTGTGTATTTGTGACAAATTTAAGAATTAACTAAGTTTAGAGTGACATTTTTCAGATTTATAGTTTTGTGATGGCATTTTTCAAATTTGAAAGTTTTGAAGTGCCAAATGACCAATTTTCCCTATATTTATCTCTATGAAATGAAAGTATGACTCCCTGGTTGATGTGTAGCATGTAGTATGTGGTTGAGAATTTAGAATGTGAGAGGAGGTTAGAAGTGAGAAGGGAGCAAATAGTGGTAAAATTATATTTATATATTTTTTTATTTTACATATACAGATATGAATATTAGACGGATACGAATACGGATTGAATTGAATATTTATTAAAAATATTATAAAAAAAATAGTAAAGTTCGTAATATTTATCTAATTATAATGTTATATAACATATTTTTTATGATATATATATTAAACTATCTGGTATATATTTATTATTCGAATACGGATACCTGAAACATAAAATAATATATGTACCCATACCCACGCGGATATTCGAATATTGTATATGTACATCTAATTTTACAAATAGACACAGTGTTAATTTCAATATAATTGCAAATGATGGAACTATGTAAATACTATTTAGGATGGATGACATATGGTGAGCGGTGCTAGGATAGATCACCATGTCAGTGGTTTCAGGCTATGAAACCGATGATTGTGTGATCGGTCTGGATAGTTTTTAAATTCCGCCCAAAAATGTATAGATTATTCAAATAATTTTGTATTTTGTATATTTATAAAAATTTCGGTTGTTTTTGCGTCACAAGTAATAAAAGGAATTGTTTGCTTTTAAAACCAATCAATTTGAAAATTAAATATTCTCTTAAACATGTTATATATTTTTTTTATTTTAATAAAGGATGACATATGTTTTACAATGAGATTTATAGAAAAGTCATTAAATTGGATAGATTTTTTAGTTTTAAATTTAGAATAGTAAGTACGTAATTTTGAAATTTTTTAGGAGTATACATGAAGTTCCCCAATTATTAAACAACTGAAACAGTACTGATTAAATTACTTCAGAAAAAAAAAATTGTACTAAACAAAAATAATTACAGTCGTAGTAAATTTAAGACGTCTATGTAAATAGATTGATTTAATATACCAATTTCTATATTTTTTTTCTTATATTTTCACCTCGTCAGATAAAATAATTTCACAAAATGCTTGGGTCGTTTAGGCTACTTTGGTTGCTAACTTTTGGAAGCAAGTGAAAGTGTAAAACAAAACGGAGCGGTGAAAAATGGAGCGGATAATGTAAAATTATATTTATCTATTTTTTCTCTCAAAATTTTTTTTATCTATTTTTTAATTTTCTTAATACGGATACGGAGTGAATATCAGACATATCAGACGAATACGATAGATGCAGATTTGGGTCCTAATCAGATCGAATATTTATTAAATAATATAAAAAATATTAAAATTTGTAATATTTATCTAATTATAATAGTGAATGATATAAAATTTTCATCATATATATTAAAATATATAGTATATATCTATTATTTAAATATAGATATTGAAACTTAAAATTATATTAGTATTTTTATTCTATTAGAATAAGAATCGAATATTATCCAAACTGTTTGTTACAAAACTTATTTAAATGGAGTTCCTTGTCTTATTTTAAAAGCCATTGGCAACCTTTCGTTTTCCAGGTCCCACGCTGCGTTCTTTTTTCCCTGGTTGCTAGCTTTTGTTTCAATTTGAATTTTCCAAGGCAGGAGGCAGCGTGTAAATTAGGGAATTGTTTGTTTCTGGATGTTCTCTTTTCTAAAATAAATAAATAAACTTGCAAAGCAATACACATGTAAGATTGTTTTTTAGAAATCACAATTAAAAAAAAATACAAATTAGAGAACTGAATTGATTGTTTGTTTTATTAAAAAAACCATAACTACCGAATAGGTCATTTGATACCTCTAATTTACATTTAAACGGCATCAAATATCATATTCGGCACCACTCCATCTTATTCTTTTATTTGACAGAAAATATACAAAAATTGTGAAAATAGAAGGTACCGAATAACCTACTCCATACTTATAACTTTTTAAAAAAAAATAAAATCAATCACGTTAGTTCTCTAAAATTTCTTTTTCTGATTATGGTTTTAAAAAGAATTCAATGTAATGTAACACATTTCTAGCTAATATTATGACGGCTCCCACTTATGACCACGGAGCTCTTTAATATTAGTGCGAATTTCAATTGAACGGTCTAGATCTATGAACGCACGGTGTGTTAATGCAAGAGTTACGAATTCATTGCAGGGTTCCTATGAAGAGTAAAGAAACGAAGCTGGCGGGGCATATTTTATTAATAATATGATAAAAATAAATGGATTGTGAGACAATTTCGATCCGTAAAAAAGAATCGAATCCTTGATAGAACTATTAGGCAGTTCTCGAGAAATTACGTAGTATTAGTATAGCATTTATCCAATTTATTACATTTTTAATTAATTTATATAAATAAATATTTTGCTGACGAGATCTCTAAAATTCAAAGTAACGTTGGAGATGAAGACAAATCAAATGAGACGTGCAGAACCGAACCCACTAGCTTTCCAATTCTCCATTTTTGAATCTGAATACCTTCCTTGTGGCCTACGGTTATCTAATTGCAAAACAAAAAACAAATAGTTTCTTTGTAAAATTTACATTACAAAACCCTGTAAAATTTTACTGCTACAGAAATGATTTTGGAGTTATACAATTTTTAAATGATTCTTGAGAATCTGATTTTAATCTAATGATAAAGACAATGTTCTCTGCTTGAGAAGTTGTAGATTCTAAGTTCAAACAAAAACACTGTGCAGAGGGTAATCTTGCCTCAAACCACAAATGCTTGAGGATTTCACTTGCTCCAGAAGCTAGAAAGTGGAGAGGAAGCGCGGAAATGAACGCGTACTGGACGGAGGGGACCGAAGGTTAGCAATACGTTGATTTTTGGCGATAATCTTCACCCCAAATAAGAATGTAATAAGAATGTAAGATTATTTGTTCAGAGGTGAGTTTCACCTCCGATTACTTTTCTTTCTTTCCATTAATGAGGGTTTCATCCTCAATTGCAGAACACACTCTTACGAATATTAAACAGTGGAGTGGCATGATTTTCAACGTTTATTAAAAAAAATGTTTTTTTTTTTGTTAAAAAATAAGGCTAGTAAAATATGACCAGAAAAATTAAATTTTCGACCGAACACTTTAAATATGATGATTAAATCAAGTCGACGTGTATCCCTTCAAAAGCCGATTGATATTTTCCTCCAAAACTATCCAATTTCAACTTTGGCACTTTAATTTGAAAATTGTTAATGCGACGACTCCAAATTTGTCCAACAGACGCTGGTCATTTTTCTTTCTTCTATGGCTTTCTTTTTTGCAGAGTCTCCGATTTCAGAATCTTTTGTTTGAAAGGGATAAACCACATAAAATTATAAAAATAAACCATTGACTTCTTGTATGAAAAAGAAACTTGATATAAGAATTTCACCGAATCTATCGTCCTTTTTATTAGCATCATATTAAATTTAGAAATTTCACATTTCACTCTGATTATAAAAAAAATATGTACCTCGTGTAGGTTAATTTTCGTTTTTCGAATCGATTAGTAAATTAGGATAAGTTGTTTCTTTTTCACCTTGAGATGTACTCACAGGGATCGGACTCTGCTGCTCTCCAGGAGAGCAGGTTCTTGTTATTTTAAATTTAACCATTCACTTGTGTTAAGATTTGTGTGTAAAACAAATTCAATGATTTGATTTTGAAATAACAAGATTCTACTCTCCTATTTGGAGAGCAGCAGAGTCGGATCCCACTCACAAACTTACTGTTAATTTTAACGTTGTACGCGTCACGATTAGAAAAATATATTTACAGTCGTCATAATCTAGCTAACTAAAATACTGAACATTGTTTTGAGAACAATGAGGAGGAATCCACTTGCAATATTTAAACGTTACAATATGTTATAATATTCGGTTTTATGATTTTCAAAGCACGTTTTAACATAGAGGTTTTATGATTTTCAAAGCACGTTTTAACATAGAGATCATGTTGAACTGTTTGGACTTTGAAAATCGCAAAATCAAATATTGTAACATGTTGTGAGTGGATCCCTCCATTGTTTTATGCTGTCACATATATTTTATTTTTTAAATAGAGGATAACATGAGAAGTTTATAATATAGACCGAGTTTTAATAAAAAAGACAATAACTTGGAAAATTTTGCCACTTATTAAAATTTAGCCGCGTAAATATGATATAATTGACTTTAATGGATTTAAAATTTTAAATAAAATCCCGTCTAAAAAAATATTTTGCTTGATGAGAAATACCAGCAGTTGCATATAGAGAAGGAAATTTGTCACGGCGTGACTAGTCACGTCACATCACATGTGTCGATTACGTGACGTGATTCGCGTGACGTGACCACATTCCAATGAAAATATACGTCACGTCACGTCACGCGAACCAGTCATGTCACGTGACGTCACAGTATAAAACATAGAGTATCCAACTTTTTTTTATATGTATAGAGTATTCAAGATTTTTATTTTAGTATAAGTTCAGTGATATCGGTACTCATGTAGTACTGATTTTGATTTTGATTTTTTTTAGTTTAGTCTAATATATGTTTATAATTTGAATTTTTAAAGTAATGTCAGATGCAACATTTCTTAAAAAAAAATTATATATTTTTTCTAAATTTTCAACAATTTAAATTAAAATATAAAAAAAATTGACATGACTAATTTACGTCACGTCACAAGTGATCACATCACGTATGGTCACGGCGTGACTACGCGTGACGTGACCATTCTCTACTATTTTGGTGACATCATGTCACGTCACGTGAAAAAAAAGATAATCACGTCACGTCACATGACCAAATCACGATATGTTTGTCACGTACAAAAATAAGTTTCTAAAAGATAATTGTTACAGTAAAATAAAAAGAGAGAGAAAGATGTCGGACGTCAAATCCCGGACCTGAAGAGGAATTGATAACGGCACTTGAAAAAAGGAATTAAATGCAGTTTATAGAGAACCGACGCGCCCGTGACAGGTGGCCCCAGAATACCGATCTCCGCGCGCCCACAACCTTTTTCTTTGCCCGTTCATGTCATTTTGCAAATTCTTTTTAAAGAAAATAATTCCCTGCATTAATACTTTGAGAATTTCATGTGTACCCTCAGTAATATTAAAATTATGTATTTTTCTCTCTAAAGTTTATAATAACATGCTACTTTTTTAAATTTTAAGAACTCACAAATTTTATCATTTTATTGCCTTCCCTAATAATAGACATTTTAAATTTATAAAGAACCGAAACCCAGATAGAAGAAATCATTTGTTATAATAGCAAAGGTATTAAATACTTGGGTGACTTAATCTCCAACCTTTACTCAACAAAAAAATTTATAAAGAACCAATTTCATTCTTTATTAAATTTTAGGAAAATATAAGTTTTCCAATTAGTCTTTTTTCTAGGACAAATAGGTTATTTTTCTACATCTGACAGAGTGTGTGTGTTTATTAATGAAGCCCCTAGGCTATTTCTCAACAGAAGAAGAGTTTAGAATACAATATGTAATATCAGAAGCAATATAGTATGGTAATATTTTTCTTAAATGTGTTACATATTTTTTAGTTTTTTAATAAATGATAAAATTTGTCCTTATAAATTTAATGTCCTTTAATACAAAAGACAATAAAATAGAAATATGTGGTTCTTTGACATTTAGAAGGATAAATATGTTATTATGAATTTTACAGGGGTAGTACGTTTTTAAAGTTTTTTAAGGGTATCCATGAAATTCCTCTTCTTCTTTTTTAATATTTCCACCAATTCCTTCAAAAAGTCCCATTGCTTTTTTGGTTTTACTAAAAAAAAAGAGCTATTGGTTTTTATACAAAATTGTTTTTTTACACTAAGAGCTTGTTCGGCTGCAGCCCGACAACGATAATGGGCACAGGAACGGATGAATAGTAAACAGCGGTGATAGGGCCATAAAACCTTAGGCCCTAAATGGCATAATTCAAACATGACAAATGAGACTAGGCCTGCTCTAGGCCCACGACCGAAAGGCCTGAAGGGGCCTCCTTTAGCCGAGATGGATATGAGAAGGCCCATCAAAAGGACTGACAAGAAGGCCACGAGAAAGCCTGATCCGTCAACTCGAGTCACTCCTATGTGATGATCCATGAAACTGTCTCCGTACTGTCTGGCAGGAACAGTGTCAGGCCCCCGGGTTGGTGCTAAACGACAGTTTCAGGCCCTTCCTATAAAAGGCCCTAGGCCAGACTGAGGAGGGGTTCACAAATTTACACTAGGTACTCTATAGGTCAGAGTCCGAGTACCCAAAACACACACGCACACCCATCAATCTCGGTCTCGAGCCCACCTCGAGACGATACGGCCTGTCACTGAGACTAACCTGTATCAAGCGGGTTACTATTCACGTGGGAAAAAAAATTCAGTTGAATTTTTTTTTCCCTCGTGAACAGTAACACGCAGGATGACAGCCGAACAGGCCCTAAACCGGTCTCTATATTTTGTTTGTACAGGAGTAATTTAGAACTATTTACACTCCTTTACCGAAATGTTGTATTGAATTTATTTGTACAGGAGTAATTTGTTTATTCCGAGTGAAGTCTAAAAAGTAATTCTGCTTTTTTTTTCCTTGCTGATGCTCGAAAATTAATTCAGAAAAAAAAATATAGGGACCATTTTGCACCTCCTAATGTTACTTACAAACAAAAGTTAAAAGACCATATATATATCTTCGGTCTGATGGCAAAAAAACAACAATGGTTGTGGGTGCGAAATCCATATGGAATCTTTTATGCATTGAATTAAAGTTGATAGGCTAGATTTTATCATTCCTATCTAAAATAAAGAGGAGTTAGAGAATGAAGTTAGTTTTATGAAGAGTTTTTATGGACCAACAATTAATTAGATACAATTCGCACTTGAATTTAGTAAAATTAATATTCGAAGTTTTTTCATATCAGATCCATCTAACTATACAAAATATATTTGTTTGTTCTGTTGTTTACAAAAATATTATTTTCTTATTAAAATATGTATTACTTAGCACAAAATGTAAAATAAATTGTAACACATTGCAAATATTACAAACTATTGAATGAATAAATGAAGGAAAGAAGCATTATTAAAAAAAATTCATAGAGTGATTATTCTATAAATTTTTGTCCGTACATTTATCTGATAAATTTACCACTTTTAATTTTAACTGAACATTTATCTGTTGTTGAGAATTTAACTACTTTTCAGTTCATGTTTTACAATTTTATGCATAATGAATAATTTTATTTATGGACATAAAATTCATGCCGATAAATAAAATTATTCATTATACATTTTTTCATAATATATAGTGATCTATATATTATATATCCATTATTGAAATATGGATAATGAAAATTTAAAATCAAATTCATTTCCGTACTGATTTTCAATATCAGATAGATATATGTATGTAATTTTCGGATACAGATCCGAATTAGTCGGTTAACATATCAATGAAATTATTATTTTTTATTTCCGATGATTATTTGTTTTTAATAAAATAAAAAATTAACCTTATTAAAAGAAAACAAGTTACGTTGCTTGAACCGAGTTCACAGCGAAAATTTGGGGACGGACCTTTCGCTATTATCCAAATATGAAGTCCCTCTCCCGCGTTTGCCTTTATTCTCCTCCATAATGTGATTTTGACGGTTCTGAACAAAGATGTGGAAAAAATGTTCTCCAATTTCATTTCCTGCTTTTGTCTTTGCTTTTTTTAAATATCAAATATCCTCCAATTCCAGGCAATTGAGCTTAATATCTCTAGTTGAAGAAATTTATTTCATATTTTAGTCGACGAATTAATATTTATTGTCCCTATTATTTGTTCGGGTTAAAGTATTGTTTGATATTTCCTCCTTATTTTGTAAACAAAATTAGAAGCTTTTAGCGATATGAATTTCAATAGTTGTGAAATGTGAACTCTCAGCACAGAAATAATTGAACACTTATATGACGTAAATGATAAGCTCAATCAATCAATCATTCATGATAAGTGAAATTTTTGGCAAAGATTATTTGTAAGAACTTTGTGCAATTAGTTTTATATTGATAGCATTATTTTAATGAAGTTTAAATAACACGTCTATTTGTGCTTGAAATGACTAGAAACGCAAACAACGTTCAATTTAAAATATATGCACGTCACGCTTAAGAAATATTTGTATCTAATTATGTGAATTTTATTTTTGAACAACACATTCAAAATGAGCAGAGTTTCAAATTTGTCCGGATAGAGTTGAGCAGTATTAACGTTTGTTTTGAGTGAATTTGTACATTTTTTTTTTATAAAATATGAATAATGTTCTAAATAGCTTGCAAACAATTTTTTCTATGCTCAGCCCGAAAAATTTATAAAAAAGTCGAGGTATGTAAAATATATAAAATAATATTTTTTAATAATATAGGTGATGTTTGGTTGATGATTAAAGTTAAGGAAGTTTAGGTTAGTTATTCCGACTTAGACAAGCTTATATTATTTATGTTTGATTGAGCTCTAAATAATTATGGATAAAATTTGTAAAAAGTTACTGATATTCGATTCAGAACTAAACACAAAATTAAGGTATATGCGATTATAATTTTGTTTAGACCGGTTTAGACTAGCTTAAGTTTGTTTGGTGGAATAATTGAGACATAAATCCCTCACTCTATGATTTAGATCTCAGCTAAATATGGTTAGTACTGTCAAACGTGTAGAGTTTGATACTTTAAATCATATCGTTCTATGAAAAAAAAATTAGTGGATATTGATTTTTGTCTTTTCTCAACTATTGTACAATTCAGTTATGAGAAGTTTATTATTTAGTTTCACATCATCTCAGAAATATAAAAACACACAGGATGAGTTTGGATGAATCAAAAATAGTAGTAAGGATAGAGCTATTTCAACATTTTGTATGAATAGTAGAATAGTGGGCTATCCCACAAAAGACAAATAAATAATAGTAACTATTCACTAATCCAAACATACCCAAACGCCGAATAGTAGCTCGGAATAGTGCTATTCCGGAATAGTAGCTATTCTTCACCCATCCAAACACACCCATAGTGTTATATATCATATCCTCCCCTTTGCCTTATTGTATTATTTTATTCCATTTTGCACAAGTTTATCTCTTACCATATCTTATCATGTCTTGTGATATTTACTATTGGTTTAGAAATCTTAAGATCTTATTATTTTATTTAACTTTAGTAAGAATAGCCTACGCTATAATCCATCATTGCTCGTGATAAATTTTATTGATTTGACCTCTATGATGCACTCACCATTATTGAAACTACTAGATACGAACTTCATGCCCATTTTTGTGCTTGGTTTATTTCTAACCATCTAGACTTTGGTTGAGGAATATATTATTTTGAAAATAAAAAACTAATTTAGTTTATCACTCTCGCTAGAAATAGATATTATCTTCAAATTTCTTTACTTAAATATATTATTAAAAGATATGTTTGGTTGGATTGAGAATAAGTATTCTCGAGGTTAAGCTATTCGAAATAGACTATTTGATGTTTGGTTTGATTAGAATAATTAGAATAGTGAATTCAAATCTTTTGTCTTATTAGAATAAATAATTCCTAAGACTTTTGAGATTTGACAATTCTAACAAGACAAACAATAGTTATTCCTGATTTAGCTATTCTAACAATTCTTATTTTGCAATCAAATATATCCAAAAATTATATCGGATTACTAAAAATCCACAATGGCAACTTGTTTCAAATTATAATAATACATTATGTATTATTAGCCTATCAATACTTGTTTGAGATTGAAAACTTGATTGTTGTATTATGTATATAAAAATTTAATTAATTATTTTTTTAATTTTTAAGCTCCATTATAAATTTATCACATATATTCTATTATAAATTTGTTATTTTGAAGACTTAAATTCAAACCTCCGACATGCATTATATATTACACATTTTAATCCTCCTATTTTTAAATTTTTTTTGTCCCGCTCCTGACAGTAACAGGCACAGCGAAAAATGTCACGAATAATTCTTGATAGGACATTCACATTCTTCTGGAAAATGGTAATAAAAACATGATTCCCGCCCGGTTTGAACTTTCAAAGGAAGGCCCCATTATAAAATATTATTTCGCGGTGTTTTCCTGTGGTGTCTCTTCTGATATTCGTATTTCGTATTGTCATTTTTATGATAACATGACAAAATATCTTATCAGTTGAACTTTACAGCCCAGGTCCCGCCATTTTTATTTATATCCACCATTAAATAATAATTGTCAATTATGTCAACTAAAACCTACCCAAACATTCTATTTAATAGCCGGTTCTTATTTTTTAAAAATAGCTATTAAATAACTGGTTTCTAATAAAAAAATATTTTTTTTACACTGAAAATTATATGATATTGAAAGATAATATTTTAATCAGATTAGTTAATAAAATTTTAAACACTAGATTTTGCAACGACTTTCTAATCAAATCATATTGGTTAATAAAAGTTTAAAGATAATATCTTCAATTTGCAACGACTTTCTAATCTAGTGTTTTAGACAAAATAGATTATCAACTCATATAGGTAGGTTATGATATATTCTGTAAATTTTTTCGTAACCATAAAAAAATTAATATTAATAACAGACCATATTTGTCCAAAGCACTGAAATAAACCAGTTCTTAGATGCATTATAAATTATGTGATTCAGGCAATGATACTATGCATGGCATGAATAAAGCAAGAGAGACGATATATTCACTGAGAAGGTATAAAACGACGACGAAACTGAAAAAGGCCATAAAACGGCGCTCGAGTGTTTGATTTCAGCAAATGATGACTTCTCGAAAAGCTGTTGAAAATACGCATGCGTCAGTGCCCGCGATGCTGGCTAGCAGAATTCAGAATTGCCAAAAAACAAAGGGAAGAGCTTCAAAACTTGAGTTGAACTTTCCGATTAAGATTTTCATTTTTATTCTTTGATCTGAGTAGCTCGGTAATTGGTTATATAATGAACTTGTAGAATACCAATTTTTACTATTTTTGGAATTTTTTTACTATTTTTTTTATTTATGAAAGATGACACAAAATGACTTAAAAAGTAAAAGAAATTTGTGAAAAATATATTTTCTCGGTGCTTGAGTTGGGTTCTATACACGGTGTAGGATTGAATATGTTTGTTTGCTATAAAATTGAACACTTTTTTATTTCTCATTTTTAGATGAAAATATTAAGAACTTAAAAAAAAATTGAGGACATAAGTAAGATTGAAATTTAATTGGGGAGCTGGTTATTTATATTAATTTTTTTTATAGTTATGAAAAAAAATCACAGAACATATCATAACCTACCTATATGAGATGATAATCTATTTTGTTAGGAACACCAGATTAGAAAGTCGTTGCAAAATGAAGATATTATCTTTAAATTTTTATTAACCAATATGATTAGAAAGTCGTTGCAAAATCTAGTATTTAAACTTTTATTAACCAATATGATTAGAATATTATCTTTCAAAATCAGATAATTTCAAGCGTAAAAAAAAAAAAAAATTATTAGAAACTGACTATTTAATAGTCGTTTTCTATTAAAAATAGGGACCGGCTATTAAGTAGCCGGTTTCTAATAAAAATTAGAACCGGCTATTTAACCGCCGTTTATAATAAAAATTAGAAACCAGCTATTAAATAGCCGGTTTGGGTAGATTTAAAATTCTCCAAATTTGGTGGACATAGTTGGCAATTGTTATTTAACGGTGGATATAAATAAAAATGGCGGGCCCAGTCCTACAAGGAAGTTGATTTTTGTTTTTATTTTTTATTTTCTTGAAGCTAGGAAGCTGATTTTTGTTATTTATTTGGGTGCGGTTGAATCAAGAAAAGAGCTAATTAAAAAATAACACTATTTTTTAAGCTATCTCACATTTGGATCAAAAGCTACCAATTATTTTTTTGTTTGATAGATTAGCTCACTATTCTACTAATCTAATAAAAAATTGAATCAATTTTAAAATTTAGCTCACTATTATCACTAACCCATCCCTCCAAGCAATTACAAACCTGATTATTGATTGTTTAAGCTTCATTTTTTTTATTACTTCCGTTGCTTATTTTTTTTAGAAAATTAACCTTCATAGTATAGCTTCTTTTTCCATCTCAGGTCTTTTGCTTTTCAATTCAGTATGTATTTAAAAAAAATATATGTACAAAACAAGGTAAAATTTATTCTCTATTTGGTATCATTTGTGTACAGTCGTAGTTGTCGCCTTGTTGGATTGTCATCTTTCCTACAGGATTGGAATTCAATTCTTTTATTATGTCACGGATGGGGATAATCCAGTCTTTGAATATTCCACGGCTTTGGGTTTTGACTTTCTGCCTCTAAAATTATGTCACGGATGGGGAATTGGGCATTTTTTTTCATAAGAAAAAAATTAAATAAAATAATATTAATAACCAATTTTTCAAAAAAAATTTAACCATAACCAGACCGCCCCACTGGGGGGCGGTTTACTGTCCAAGGCAAACCGTCCCACTGTGGAGCGGTTTACTGTTCATGGCAGACCGCCCCACTGTGGGGCGGTTTACTGCTACAATATTTATTCATTATTTTTTTTTTTTAGGATTTGAATGTTTCAATCTAAATAATGAGAAATGTTCAATTTTTGTACTAAAGTTAGATCGTGGCTTAAAGTATTTATTATTTGGTTAGAGTTGATGGAGCACTAAAATTTTGAAAGCCTAAGTTGATTACTTATTAATAATTAGATACTAATTATATAAATATATTATATAATAACTATAATGTGCCAAAATGTGGCAAGCCGTTTGCGGTACGTGGTGATTGGCGCACTCATGAGAAAAATTGTGGAAAACTCTGGTAAATCTATACTTGAAACAAATATTTTTTAACATACATGGGTCTTGATGATAATGATGATTAAATTACTTCAATTTGATAGAACCATAAACAATTAGTATATTCATAGAAAATGAGGTATCATGAGATTTTAGCTGGATAATTCTATCTTATATATCATGTTTGCAACAAAACTTGATTTAGTTTTCTAACAAGATTTATTACTACATAAATTTGACAGGTATTGCACATGCGGATCCAACTTCAAACACAAGTGTTCGCTCAAAGATCACATCAAGGCATTTGGCAATGGCCATGTGGCGCACGGGATAGATTGCTTTGATGATGTGAATCAGTGAATTAATACCGTAGAGATATGTAGAAGAGGAGATTTGTTTGAAGTGGCATACATGGTTAATCAAGAGCTTGGGTTACTACTGCTTAATTATGTTTTGTTGATGAACTTGATAGTTTATGTTATCCACTAGTGAGTATGTATAATTTTGTTTCAACCTCAAAATATATAGCCAGATGTGTTTTTGGATATATGTTATTAGCCATGTCTTGAGTATATATATATGCTGTGATGCTACTCTGGATTAGCACTGATGGTTGTTTACAAGAACCATGTTTCAACTTAATAAAATTATAATTTTTTCATGTAAAAATGTGTATTTTTTCCCATTATGCTTATTATGTACGATTTTTCACAACTTCAAGTTTGATTTGATATATATATACATCCATTAAGATGGCCACTAAAAATACATCTTAAAAAGTTGGATAGTATTCATTAAAATATCAAATTAATATATCACAATAAGATGTACAATAGAAGGACAGAATTTTATAATTATATAGATGGATTGTGTGACACCTTGAAAATATATATATATATATATATATATATATATATATGAACTAGGGTGCTCCTAAGTTCACCAAATCTCTTGTGAACTTGACTCTAAAATATATCGAATCGACTTTAAACGATGAATCCAAACCGTTGAAACCTTTCTACATAATGAGTGATGCATCTACATGTGAAAATTTTAAAATTTCGAATTAATTTAATATGGAGTCAAGTGGTCAAAAGTTTAAGGTTTATAAATTAATTTTAATGCATTCATTTTTTGGACTCCTTTGACCACTTGACTCTATATTAAATTAATTCGAAACTTTAAAATTTTCACATGTAGACGCATCAATCATTAGGTAGAAGGATTTCAACAGTTTAGATTCATCATTTAAGGTCGATTCGATACATTTTAGAATCAAGTTCACAAGAGGTTGGGTGAACTTAGGAGCACCCTAGTTCTACTCTCTCTCTCTCTCTATATATATATAGATAGATAGATAGATATAGAGAGAGAGAGAGAGAGAGAGAGATGGGCTAACTTGCTTTGGGAAGTAAAGAGGGTTCTTTACTTCCCGCTCGTATCAGCGATTTTCAAACTGGCTTAATAAATAGTAAAAAAATTCCAAAAAAATATAAAATTTGGTCTCCAAGCACATTTCAATATGGAGATCACATTTAACGGTTCGGATCAGCTATTTGAGCTTTGAAAATGGAGATATGAGCAGGAAGTAAAGAACTCTCTTTACTTCCCAAAGCAAGTTAGCCCAACTCTTACATATAGTAATTATTGTTTATGTTTGTAGTACAATAAAAATGATATTTTTATGCAAAATAAGTGTCTTGAATAGAAATTGTTGTAGTCCGAAATTGCATTAGTAATTAGAATAGTATATTTTTATAATCTATATGTTACCCACAAAATACGTGAAATAAATAATATACAACGGTTGAATGAATGTACGCGAAATGAACGAATATGGAAAGTGAACAGGGGCCGATATGCTTGCATATCAAGATGTATACATTGGATCTAGTGTTTGACTGGACCCCTCGATAACGTGACTGTAGGCAAAAGCGGTCCTGTCACGGGTCAATACCTAGCGTAGGGTGGACTCCTCGTCTAGTGAGACAGCCTCTCGCTGTTGGTTGGACTTCCCAGTGAGTTGGCGGCCTCCCACTGTTGGTTGGACTTCTCAGTGGATTGGCGACATTCCAATGTTGGTTGGACTTCCTATTGGAATGACATGAAATGGATTAACGGAATTTTGAAAGTAAATGAAAATCATAAGTGATAACAAGATATGCATTGCATTAGAAGAATCATTCGCATTTTAATTGTATATGTTCATATTTGTGAGAATATGTAAAGGTTTTATAAGCTCTAGGCTGTAACTAAATCCCGCATTGAGAGAAAGTTCGATCTCTCATCCGTTCCACTTTTATGTGGATTCCAGGTAACGAAAAAGAAGGATTCGAGGAAGGACAAGAGTGAGACTAAGCGGGAAGACATATGATTAATAAATTGCCACATGTTGTTTAGTTTTTATTTCTATGATTCAATAAGTGACACATTGAGCAGACATGGCAGTGTCTGTATTACTAGCCATGTCTGTCGTGATTGTTTGTTAAAACTCTTTTGCTTATGAAATAAAATGTGGCTTTATTAATTTTTATTGATAATGTATGTGATGTGATTATGCCTTACATAGAAATATGTGGCGGGTTGTCTCGGGGTGTGACAGATAGGTGCAAAATCATTGTTTTCAGATAGTTCTGGAACATCCAAAACAGTGATTTTGAAAACTACCGCAAAATTTTAGTGCTCCATCAACTTTAACCAAACAAGGAATGCTTTAAGCCACCATCTAACTTTAGTACAAAAATTGAACATTTCTCCTTATCTAGATTGAAACATTCAAATCCTAAAAAATATATATATATATATATATACTGTAGCAGTAAACCGCTCCACAGTGCAGCGGTCTGCTATGAACAGTAAACCGCCTCCCAGTGGGGCGGTCTGGTTATGGTTGAATTTTTTTTTGAAAAATCGGTTATTAATATTATTTTATTTAATTTTTTGGTTATGAAAAAAAATGCCGGGGAATTGGGGATAATCCAAATTAATGCTTCAATTTCCATTTGTTTTCACTTCCCAGAATCCCAATTTTTTTAGAAACGGAACTGGTTTCATAAAACGTAAATATTGTTCCAAGTTAGAGAAATCAAATTGTTAGTGTATTTCTTATCTCTTAAATATCGCGTGTATCATTTGAACTGTTTTGATTTGACAGCAGTTTAACCTTCCGTTAAATTTTTTCCAATTTCTATCTACAGATTTGAAATGATCAACTAAAATTTAAATTGACTAAAACATTTTTTTGTATTGTCTGAATAATGAAAACACGTCTTCAATTTTAAAAGAGTGAGGCTATGTACATACCAGATCCGTATTATGAATCAATATTTTTATTTTCAAAGTTCAAACAGTTCATATGAGTTGTTCAACATAATTTTTTTTATGAATATGTACTTGCTGACTAAATTTTTAATTTTCAGAACGTTTTGCTATCTTTTTAGATAGTTGGAAAATTACTATTTCTGAATGGTGTAGAGTCATTATATCAAGTAAATTTTTAGATATTAAAAAAAGTAAAACAACTCTAAAAAAAATCTATATTTGATCTACAAGTATATTTTTGTACGTAAATCATGTTAAACAGGTTATGTCGAGTATTTAGACTTTAAAAATAAAGATATCAATCCAGTATATAGATTAATACTCGTTATACATTGAACCACAGCCTAGCTCTTTTTAAATTGATAATTTAGATGGTATTTTGCGTATATCAAACGGATGTAACACAAAATTACATATACGTTAGAATTATTCGTATGAAATAATTTAAAGCAACAACGATAGCTGAGACTTGAGAGGATATGACAAAATCACAAAAGTGCAATATACCGAATAAAGTCACTATTTTGTGTCATTATTGAAGTATGTCCTTCGAACAGTGTGATATTGTTTTTCTAACACTTTCTACAACAGGTTAATTTGTGTTTAACAATAATCGTGTATGCAATCAGAGGAGGATCCACATGAGATTAATTAGGGGGGCAATTGCCACTTTGGATTTTGAATTTTAATGAAGCTGACTTTGCTTTCTTTTTGAAATTTTCTTTTGGCTTCTCTGGAATTTTAATTTGTAATTAAATTAAATACCGGATTAAAATTCTAATATTTTTTTTGAATTATAATTGGTAATTAGAATTATAAGTTATAGTATCAAAAATGATAAGTCAGAGCATTAGAAATTATAAATTAAATTATGGTTTTTTGAAAATAATAATAGAAAAGAAGATTATCCGAAACCGTTTCAACTTTCGAACCACTATTTTTCCTTTAGGGTCTAATATTTGTTCATTATAAAAATACTATTGCGTAAATTTTAAGCCCGTATTAATTTAGTGACAAAAATAATATTCTCCATGTAGAAAATTACAACTTAAAAATAGAAATGAAAAGTTTCTTGTATAGAAAATTACAACTTAAAAATAGAAATGAAAAGTTTCTTGTAAATAGTCAATAGTAGAATGAGTTCATCTTTAATTTTTACTTGAAACAAATTGGATGGAATATCCACAAAGATTTCACTATTTCATTAGACCACGGCAGCTACATGATTTCAGAGAGGAGAACCTGGAGATGGAGAGAATTCTCTGCCCCTCAGGGGCACGATCTTTCTGCCTCTGAGTCACTGACATATGGACCACATTAAAACTAAAAACTAATATTTAAATTTATAAATCCGTCTAAATTCACCTGTCAGTCTCACTGGAGACAGAAAAATCCTATCCTCCGGAAGACAGGTGATCTCTGTCCGGAGATGGAACCATAAAAATTAAAGTCTATGCAAGAATACGACACGTACCTTCCAATCTACGGAGGTATGGGAAAGAGGAAAGAATTGGGGATAGGATATGTGCGGTTTTTTATATGTGCAGTGCAGCTAATCTTTAAAAAAGTTTTTGTTCCCATATAAACTATGCAGATACGCCACATAAATTTATCTTTGAATCATCTTTGTGAAAGGTATAATTTTTTTTAGAAATTATTCTTGCACGTGTTGTGTACTGCTTATTTGCATTCGAAAAATATGCATATAAAGTATAAACAAAGAGAGGGATCCATCACTTGTACTATTTTTTGATACATAGGATTACACTTTACACTTTACATTTTCAATGTTTAAATAATCGATTCAAATAGTTTAAAATGATGAATATGTTAAATATCATTGCAGATTGATTTTTACATTTTTAATTTTTTTTTATTATTTAAAAAGATGAACACAAAAATTTAATGCTCTAAAAACAATAATTTTGTAAAATACTTAATAAATCATAATTTTTTTTTAAAATATAAAATTCATTCTGCAAGCACATTTTAATTATAATTAGTTGATGGCTTGACGTCTAAACTTACTAAAAAAATATATACATACATATATCAAATACAGGTGCAAAGGTGTTTTTTTATCTAAGAAAATTTTGCTGTTTAATGACTTGGTTCAAGAGGTACAGGATATGTCGAGCTCCATGAATCCGGGCAGCATTTGATTGGCCGGAGGTAGGAAGATGAAGAATCAAACAAATCCTGCTACTGGTGATTTATATATTGGTGGGAGGAGATACTCGAACTTTTAGATAATAAGAAGAAGAGAGTTAGGATTTGGAGCGGAGGTTCAAGAAAGAGGAAGCTTACCCACTAACAAGAGGGGTCTTATAATTTTTGCTTTTTAAACCTTGCTTATTGACAATTTTATGTTTTCATTTTATCTGTTTGTTCTTTTGGTTTTTTTCTCTTAATTATTCAACTGGGTTGAATAACATTATGTTTTTGTACCGGGTTTCTAGTTGAAACTTTTTATGACTAATAAAATAAATAAGGATCAGATCTTTATTTTTCTTAAAAAAAAATTATTGGTTGTAATTTTTCAAAGAAAAGTTCAAATTCCAGAAAAGAAGGATAGAGAATTAGAGATGCAGAAAGACAAAATCAATCACTCTTCTCAATAGGACATCATTAAGGCTAGAGATGCAGAAAGACAAGCTCAATCACTCTTCTAAATAGGCATCATTAAGGCTAGAGATGCAGAAAAACGAGACCAATCACTCTTTCGACCAACCGCTAATTTTGCTACCTTTAATTTCGCCGCTCTTTCGAGCTTATCTTACAATCACAAATTATCAACAAAATATTCATCTGAGTAAAAGGGAGAGTAAAATAATTATTATTGTAAATAACTAGTTACAGTAGTTGTAAATATTTTTCAGGCTATGAGAACAAACATGCAGACACCGCCATAATCACTATATATGAAGCTATTTCTTTTTTCTTGGCAAAACTGCTTATGGAATTTAAATAATAATCCAGTACAAAGTGCATGTTTACATATGCAGAAATAAAAAATAGAAGTACACATTAATAACATATGAGCTAACTAAAAGACTTCTGTCGTGTTCATATTTGCTGAGCTAGCCAGTGGGTCACATGATTTTCTTTCCATCTAACATATACAGTACTATTACTGTTATTTTTTTGAGAAAAGGTTGGAAGTCAAGTAATCGAACTATTTAATATCTTGTTATTACAATAAAAGATTTCTCTTATTTGAGTTTCAAATTTATTATTTCTCACATAGAGACTATGTGCCTTAGTCACTAGATCAAAAACTAGTTCTCAATACTATTACTGTTATTATTATGATACTTATATTTTTTGGTTAATTATATTGGTCCATCCATTTTAAGCATTTATTGTATGGAATATAAGAAGTCTTACAAATATTCCTTTTAATCAGAACAAACTATCAGAGGAGTGAAATTGGTCTAAAGCTTGGCTCTAAGCCGACCGTATTTAATATGTCCAATTTTCCCTAAAAGTCATACAAACAACCAATTATTTTTGAGGTTTCTCTAAAAAAAAAAAAAAAAAAAAAATTCTTTTTGAGGTTGTCAGATTTTGTTATTCACTGCTCCTCTTCCAATTACATTTTAAGTTCGAATTTTGTGACTTCTAAGTTTAAATTACTCTTGGTCCGACTTTGATTTTAAATAATGGAAATCAATTACCAATCCCTCTTCAAAATTCTATTCTTTGGACAGAGCATCAAAGTTGGCGCTACTTCGAATTTAATTGACGATTCATCAAATAATTTCAAAATTTAAGAATTCAATTTAATGTGCAGCTATTCAGTGACCAAATATATTCCAAATTATATCATACGAGGTCCTCCCGTCAGGCGACAGTGCGGTTGGAGGCTGACGGAACAACCGCAAAGATGGAAGGAGCTTATCGTGCGGCTCAAAAGAGAAGGGTTTGAGAAGAGATGCAATAAGAGAAGGATTTGAGTAAGAGAGAGAACGGAGAAATTTCTGAAGAAAAAAGAGGATAGAGAGAGAGAGGGAGAGGGATCACAGAGGCACAGAGAGGTGGAAAAAAAAGTTGGAGGGAGATGAAAAATGTGTAACATTCAATGGAACTCGTATGTTAGTTTCATGTTCAATATTATATAGATGAACAGTGGAATCTGGATTCAAAATTAAATATAGTATAAATTTAATTGGTGACATTGCTAAATTATCGAAAATGTTTTTTTTTTTTTTTTCTTTTCAAATTTGATACTGCTTTATTAGCCTTCGCATGTAAAATAAATCAAGAGGATTTTGGTTTTTTTTTGTTGTTGTTAAAAGTTCGTAGACGATTGCATTATTGTACAAGTTTTCTATGTTCAAACATAATTTATAACTATTTTAAATCATAAGAGCCGAATTTCTTATTTAGGGGTGCGAACGGAACGGATCCGGAGTGGATAATGGTAAAACCGTATCTATATTTTTCTTCTTCTAATTTTTCCGATATAAATACAAATTGGATATAGATAGATACAAATATAGATACATACCCTATCAAATATCGATTAAAATAATTTAAAATATTAAAGTTCATAATATTTATCTAATTAATAATGGTAGATAACATATTTTTTCGTAATATATGTTAAAATATATTGTATATATCTACTATTTGAATATGAATAATTGATACGTAAAACTATATTTATATCCATATCCACACATATATTCAGATATAGACATTAGATTCGACATTTTATTTTTCCGAATATAAATCGAATATAAATGAGATATTATCCATACCGTTTTCACCACTATTCTTATTCCCTCCAAATCCGACCCTGGTTTCAGTTCCAACTGTTAACTCATTTTCTCGCTGAATGGACACTCCATTTTCGATGCAACGGAGAGGAGATGAATTACATAGGCACAACCTCCCACTCTTTAAAACTGGGATAAGTTAGACGTCACTATTCCGTTAACCATAAAAAATTAAAAAACCATCGCTGTAACTTTTCAATAAGAACTTCTTTATTCTTTGTAAACATTACAATGACCCCTCCGAAAATATTTCTCTCTGAAAACAGTCCCTGAGGCCTTTCTCCCGGTTATTATATAACGCAAACCTCGATTTCTCGTCGTCAAAACTCAAATCGGCCAGCCATTTTCTGTCTTATCCCTAATGGAATACTCACGAAACCCTAACCCTAAGAGACCGCTTGACCCAGCTTCCCCGGACACCCCTTTGTCGAAACGACTCAGACCAGAGGATCTCCTAGAGCTACTCGAGCACGATGGTGAACCCGACGCCGGAGAACCTGAAACCGGAGGAGAAAGAGATCTAGAATCGGTGATTCGTAGCTTTGAGGAAGAAATTGCCAGAGAAGGCGAGCTAGGATTCCTCCTGCATGCTTCAGACGATGAGCTTGGCCTCCCACCACCGTGTGAAATGGCGGAGACGGTGGCGACAGAGGTTGGTGTTGAGGTGGAGGAGGTTAATGATGAGGTAGCGGAGAAGCTTGCTGACGTCGAATGCGGGTTTGAAGCAGGGTTGTTCGGATGGGGTGACGAGGATTTGTACGGACCGTTGGATCTATCCGATCTGACGGTGCAGCCGATGCCAGCTGTGTAAGGAGTTGGAGATTTTTTTTTTTTTTTTTTTTTAAAGGGGGTTGGGTAAAAAGATGGTGATAGTAAGTAGACTAGGTAGCGCTGTAGCGTGGTAGACAGAGGGTTAATCTCGGAAAATAGGACTTTTAAGTGCTAACAAGAATTTGAAAAATGAAAAAAAAAAAAAAGATTTGAAAATGGTGGCATGTTTGACAAAAAAAAAACAATTAGTGGAATCTTGAAAAGAAAAGAAATATTTGGTCATGTCATGAATTCATGATGGTTGATGATTCGCTTTGGGTGCACATGCTACTAATACAATGATGGCGAATATTCCTTTTTAAGTTTTAACAAAGAAAAAATAAATGAAAAAGTTGTGGACCAGCTGAAGAACTTAAAAAGAAACTAATCTGACTGAAAACGATATGGCATTATCTTGCACATGAAATATTTCCCTCTCATAAAAAGCGCTGTTTTGAACTGAAAAAATAAAGGCGTGCAGGGACATATGATTCATGTCATGTTTAAGAATTATAAACAAATCATGGGATTAAGATTAAAATAGTATAACAGATATTTAAACAACCGTACTGTTTGCGTTTAAGATGAGGTTTGAAATATGATTTAATTTTCCAATAATTACCGAAACAATACCAATACTGTCAGCTTTCGTTATAAGAATTTATGTAATTTTAATATTGTTGTTTTCGTTTCAACAGTTTGAATTGTAACATGTCATTAGAATTTACTGAAATAAAAGTATATAATGCTAGAATTTTAATTAATCCATAATATCGTGTGAGACTTATTTGGCCTCCTATTAAAAGGTCTCTGCTATTGTCAAAAGTTATATGAGTTATTCTAGTAAAAATATTGAAGTTAAAATGTCTACTATATTGTTAAATAAGTCACCCAATTTCTTAAACCAAAACTATAATTGTTACTCTTAAACAGATGGAATAAGATTTGGTCCAAATGGCTATGGACGGTCCGACACCGTCCAAAACCTCGAAAAATCAACGATCAAAATCTGAACAGTTGATTCGAACCGCTCAACTTGATTTTTATATTAAAATGTGCTTAGAGACCAAATTTTATATATTCTAAAATTTTTTTAGATACATACAAAATTACAGTTTTTGGCCATTCAAAAACAGTGATGTTATACGTATCTAAAAGAATAGTAAATAATTTACAAAAAATATAAAATTTGGTCTCTGAGCATATTTTAATATGAAAATTATGTTAAGCTGTTCGGATCGACTGTTCAGATTTTAATCGTACAATTTTTAGAAGTTTTGGACGATGTCAGATCCAAAACTATTTAGACCAAACCTTATCCCTAAACAGATACGAATATCGAATCTAAAATGATTGTAACTGATTGACGCGAGTTGCTCCTGAACTATGACTTTGAGGGTGAGTAGAAGGGATTGGTGGGGAGCAAAGATAAGTTCCATGTATAGCTTTTTTTTTTTTCCTTTCTGATTTGAATTCCACACATAACTTTGACAATATTGTCAATGACGTAACCATAATTTTTGTCATAATAAGTAAAAATACTAAGATGTAGGCAATTTATTTTTACAAGGATAGACAACAACCTGTATTTACATGGACTTCATACTGATTTTTCAAATCGAGGAATAGACTATCTTGGTTAGAGGCGGAGACAGTAATAATATATGTGGGTCAATTAATCTCATTTATTTTCAATTTTTTTATAACTATATGTAATTTGTTCAAAATCCATCGTGCGGCTTCAATTAAATATGAATCATTTTAATATATTAAATTAATTTAAAAATAAAAAATAATTGAGACGGTACAATGAATTTTGAACAATCCGAATGAAAAAAATAGAGGATCCTTTAAGAAAAGGACCAGAGTCTTCCTAATGAAGCTACGCATATCGAAGAACCTCCCTTTAATTAATGTTGTTGTGTTTATTATTTGGGCTATTGTGGAGAAGAACTCAAGACATATTGAAGAACGACCTCTTTGGGCTACGGCCTATTATTATTTCAATTTAATACTTATGGTTATGGGAGCCTTGAAGCCTCGTGTGTGATTGAAATATTTAGGCCCAATTTGAACTGTTTTTCTTGAAGCCCCAATTTGAATGCGGACAAACCCTTCACTGAAACGGAATCTCACCTTCTGAAAAAAAAGAAAGAAAGATAGAAAACAGGAGTCCATTACATGAAAATTTTAGGTCTTAAGGTGTCACTCTACATGAGTTGTTTCTCGCTTTATCTATAAACCGTGGAAAAATCAATTCGCGCATTAGCAACGGAGCACTTCTTTTCTGATCACGGACAGTGTCACAGTCGTTTCTTCAATGCAGCGTGCTCCTGATTCGTGCAAGATGCAATGGTAATATATATAGGGTTGTTCATGAGTTGAGTTAAATTTGAGTTGAGAGTAACTTGGTTTCAATTTGTGAACTCATGAGATGAGTTGAATCCGAGATGCTAATTCAGTTCCGAATCAGAAACTTTAATTTGGATTCAACTAGCGAACAACTCGAGTCAACTCGAATTGACCCGTGACACGTAGATAGGACATAGTTTATCAAATTAAAAATTACCAAAATAAAATCTAACAAAATAAATATTGCATAGTTTATCAAAATAATACACATTTTAAAGCTTTATATAATGAAACAATGGTTAAAATATAATTAAATAGTACAGAGTTTATCAAATTATCAAACAGCACAAAGTCTAACAAAATATTACAAAGTTTACCAAGTCAATGAGTCAATTGAGTTGGAGACAACTTGAATTCAACTTGTAAGATAACCAAGTCAATAAACTCAAGTCAGTTTCAACTCAAATTGTTGGTGAGTTGAATCCGAATTAATTCGGATTCGAAACGAGTTATGACTCATAATTAGTGCAGCTTTACTTATGGATTTGTTTTGACGAGCTTACCAGTTTACCGCTTCGCAATCGCAAAGCAACCTAATAATACAATATTAGTTCTCTCCCTACGTCATAAACGATATTTTATTATTGTTTTATACAAAGTTGTTTCACCGAGGTAGTACACTATAGGCACTGATTGGACTCGTATCAAGTGATCCGGCCGGTTGGTCCTACCGGTCTACAAATCAGACTCTGCTGCTTTTCTTAGCAGGATCCTGCTTTTCCGATCTCAATCATTCAAATTTGTTGAGATTCGTGCATAAAAAAGTTTTTCATCGAAATACGCAAATTGAAAATTTTAAATGGTTGGGATTGAAAAAACAAGACTCTACTTTTCTCTCAGAAAAACAGCAGAGTCGGATCCCCGGTCTACCTGACCTCATATCAACTATCAAGTTATCATACTTTTTTTTTTTTTTTGAAATCATGAATTGGGAGTAAGTTATCATACTTTTGTTGGTATCAAATTAAAAAAAGGAAAAATACTGCTATAACGATTGATCTCCCAGGGCCCAAAATGAAAAACATAATACAAGGATTAAAAATAGGCCCACTAAATAGTAAAATTTTAAACAGTACATTTAGAACACATAAGAAAACATCCAGATAGCTAAATGCTGATTATTTCTACTGACTTAGAAGTAGTAATCATGGAGGCCTAAAGGTAAATCCTACCCCATCTACATCATTTCTGAAGCATGTTCAATCTCGGGTCGGAGATCAGATTCATCTTCTTGTAGAAGATTTCCAAATGACGCTGTAAATTGGCTTTTTTTAGGCTGTTCATCATTCCATAAATGTCAAAAATAGTAGGGAGTTCTCGGCCATCCGATTTGATTCTAACTATCAAATTGACTTCTCATCGGATGTTACAAATTAAAAAAAATCTCTATAAAAATAAAACATAAGTGTTGTTGATCCTATCTATCCAATTTCAATCTCAATGATTGGATTAAAATAGCATGTTTTGCTTGTCAATGTGTGAAAAGTAAGCTGATACGGACTATAGTTGATGTGCTTATAATCCTTTTTTGAGTTGACATTTATCTCTTGTTGAAGATGGGAAAACAAGGGAGAGAACGACTACATGCACCTCGCTGTTTCATATGAAACGATATTAATGCAAAATTAAAGTCCATAAGGCTGTGCTTCAGAAGGCGGTACGCAGAGAGAGGGGAGGAGAAAATCATTGTGCGGAGGTAGGATTTTGTCAGACTACGTCTAACTGGAGTCGTTCACTTGCTCTAGAAGAGGAGAAATCGGAGAGGTAGCAGAAGGGAGCGACACTACGGACGGGAAACTACGCAATATTTTACCGAAATTCTTTACCCCAAATCGGGGTAGAGACAAGTTGAAATGACGAGCTTCACTTTTCCTTCTCTTTCCTTTAATGGCGATTTCACTCCGCCTTCTGGAGCACAGCCTAAGAGTTTGCTGCTATATATGTTTTTTCTTTCCATTTTTTTTTTGGAATTGGCAGGCTATTAGTCTACTGATCTTTTGATTAAACATACCAGAAATACTCCAAAATAGTCCTTAATAAAAAAAACTCGAACTAAAGGTAGAACATTAACCTATACAAAGGTTTTTTTAGTTATTCAAAGATAACAATAAAATACATATATCTTAAGATATTTCATTAATTTATTACTTAATTTCTGACAATCCAGTTAAGCAGATAAACACAGCACTGATAATGCTACCTTAATTAGAGCCTCTAAAGAATATGATAATTCATTCTACACCTACTGCATCGATCAATCACCATCAACATAATAAAAAAAAGCTATGGTTGGTAGTTTACAGTTGTGTTTTCACTTCATAACCAAACTAACCTATTACGTACCTCCATCAGTAACAACCTATACCATATTTTCACCCACTTAAAGAGACAAATTAATTAAGCCAGAGTTGGAGCTTGACAAATTAACCTCAGACCCATATTTTTCAACGAACTATTCTCTATTCTATACGTATGGTAAGATCAAGGTTTAGGTCTGGTTGTGCACCAAATTCATTGTTCCGGAGTTTGAAGCACTAGAGAGTTGACATGAATCTTTGCTAGGAGTACATTGCTTTACTTCCTCTCTCGTGTGACTCGCGAGCTTTTTGCTAAGACGGGAATTCCAATAGTTCTTTACCTCGTTGTCGGTTCTTCCAGGTAGCCTTCCAGCTATCAATGACCAACTGAAACAAAATTGGTAGCATCAAATATCAATATCCATGCTTGAGATTTCAAACTATTATGTTATTAATTAAGATGTCAAATTTACAATTATACTAAGACCAGCTTGTTTAAATTTCGGTGCTTCAATTTAGTACGACGTTAATTTGATAAATTTCATGCATCAATTATTTTTTCATGTGTAGTTAAAAGGTGGTTGCTAGTTTGATACAGACATGTATGCATCTTGTTATGATGTTCTTGAACATCTTCATGAAAACCCCTCGAGCACTGACAATTAATCACCGTAGCTTAAATATCGTGATACCTATTATTTGATTCCTCTTAGAACTGATTTAGTCAGCCTTTAATATAATGTGAAAGGAGTTTGAAAATGCAATAGAGAGAGAGAGAGTACTTGAGGTTTTCAGTTAGCTTAGAGAGACATGTACCGGTTACCAAGGAGAGCATGTAACTTGACAATAAGATCCTCTTCATCCTCAGAGAAGTTCCCTCTTTTGAGATTGGGTCGAAGGTAATTGATCCATCTTAATCTACAACTCTTCCCACACCGAAGCAACCCTATGTGGTAAAAGAAATGATTCAAATTAAATAGATTGTTCAATATATATATTCTAGGTGACTAGATGTGTCTTTTGCATTTGGCTTAAACTTTGAACAAATATTTTGAAATACACTGCAACAACCGCATTCTTTGGTTTTACTTTGATATACACTAAGAGTTCAAAAAACCAATGATCTAAAAAGATCAATTCCTATGTTTGCTCTTGGTAAAAAAAAAAACTCTTTATTTTAACATGTAATGAACACAATCAACACATCCAGCAGTACTGTAGATTGCTAGCTCTTTGCATCTTAATTACATAAAAGTTTCCTCCAGTACTATATATTGATTGGAATAGAAAATGTAGCAAAAAGATTCTTTCATGATAGATGACAATGATTATAACAACACAAACACACACGTGCACATTGATCTCTTGCATAGTGCATGCTTCTGATTTGACCGAACTTTCTCTATGTAAAGTGAAAGTTAACCACTAACAATGAAACCGCACTAAATTTATATGAATATACAATACCTGCTGCCTTTGGTACAGATGCCCACCTTCCTTCTCCATGCATTTGCACATATTCTGTAAGCCTTTCATCCTCCTGCTTTGACCATGCTCCTTTGTTCATTTCTCTCTTTTCATCACAACATGGTCTCCTCATATTTTAGAGAAATCTTGAATAAACAATCGCTGCAAATTAAGATTTATATATGCATTTACTTAGTATTGAGTGGATAAGGAGAAAGTTAGGCTGTTGTGTATATATAGATAGAGAAGAGAAGGCAAAGAAGGTGGAGTTTTGAACACGAAGACTGGTGGTTTGATGGAGGGGTATATATGAGACAAAAGATCACGACTCATGACTGGTGTTGTCTGTTAGTTGTGGTAGATGAAATTGTTGCAGTATCTTAATTTGCCCTGTTTTGAAAACATTCCACGCTCGATCGATTCAATTTCCAAATCCCAACAACAAGAAATTGAATCACGTTATTTGTTTGTACGTTAGGCCGGTTCTTCTTTGCCCTATGCAACTGCAGCTTGTTGGTGAGTAGTTGTAAAATCTAAAAAGGACTAATTCCAACTGGACTATATATTGAGATTATAAAATTAAATTCCCTAATATTTATCTTTTTGAAGTAATTATTATTTATTACCAAGAATGATTAGGGAAAATTTCCAGTGTACCCATCTAAACTTTTGAAATGATCAATAACTCATAAAATCACCATAATATCCAATATCCATAAAAATTTAACATCCTTTCTTCAATCCCATTTTATTTATTTTATCTTTTATTTAATTATTTTAAAAATTCAATTGATCATTATGCCATTTGTTTTGTAATGGAGATATCTTGTTATCCCCTTCGCTTTAATCTGGAACAATCTCATAACAGAAATACAATTGAATGAGAATATTCACTCTCAATTATTTCCCTTAGCCCTTGTCAACGTGAATTTGTTTATTCCCTACATATTCACCTTATCTTCTCTCTCTCTCTCAAAGCTTTCGTAGTCCCAACACCTTCCTCTCTCAGAGCTTTCACATTCCCAATTTAATTGAATTGGAATTCTAAAATTTGACCTACCAAACATCTAATCAGAAACTTTAGTTTTGCAAAAGATAAATCAAAAGCTCAATAAAGAATCTCAAGATTCAAGATTTCTCTGTCAATTAGTATAGGGAGACTTGTTTGTAAATTCATCTCTTCTATTGTGTGAGTGAAAATTACTTCATTCAGAGTGTCTCATCTTGGTGACAACAGTGAAGACAGAACATGGCCTTCAATTTTGGTTACCACAACAAAGTTGCACCAATCTTAAAGAAATTTAATTCATTTGATCTGCAGTGCAAAGTTTACAGTGAGGCAAAGTGTTGCCTTCGGAGCTCAAGTTGCGTTCTATGTTAATTTTCTTTTACGTTTTGCGATTATTTCTTGTCCTACCTTGACTTCTTTTTTTAGAAAAATAATATATTTGCCCACATGCTAGAGGAGCTACTGTCCGCCATTAGAGACTACCTTTCACTGTTAGTACTGGATACCTCTGTCTAGAGAGGAAAGGGTATTTCTGACAATTCAATATGTAAAACAATAAAATAAAGAGTTAAATTAATAAAAGGAGATAGAAGAAATAATGTAAAATTTTGTAAATAAACTTTTATGCTCTATTGTATGCTCCAATGTATAAGTAGTATGGGTGGACATTCTGCTAATTAGGATTTTGTAAATATTTTATTTATCAATATATTTGTTGTCGACAATTTGCTCTAATATATAGGTAGTATGGAAGGACATTTGGCTAATTAGAATTTTATAAATATTTTTTTTATCAATATAATTGTTGGTGGCAACCATAAAAAAACGAATAGTGTAAAACTTATATGGAGATAGTGAATATTATGTTGTTTTAATAGAGAAATTGGCTATTTCAAAATTATACGGGCACACTAGAAAATTTTCCTTTAAATAATTACTAGTAATTAATTATAAGTGCAATAATATATTATATAATGATTAGATGTTTTGCAATATGTATGTTGAAATAATTGATAATCACAAAAAAATAACGATGTGAAATAATTTTTTATAATAATTGACATAAACGTGGTTTATATCAATATAATTAAACAACTTTAATTATTCGAATATAAACTTAATTCATTATGTTTATTTACATATGAAGTAAATCAACTTCAGTTCATCACTGTGTACAAATAATTTCTTTTAACAAAGTTCATATTATTAATATAATATTTTCAAAATTTATCTTTATACGTTTCTTTGCTTCTTACACTTTATCCGGCTTGAATACACAATTAATAGAGAGCCACATCAATTTCAGCACCTCATTCATCCATAGAAGAACAAGAGACCAGGAGTGGACTATTTATTAAATGCTTGACCGATAGCTCTTTCTCCAACACGGCCAAGCCATTCACATCCCCTCAGGTTACCTGGCTGAGTACAATTGAAATGATTTTTTTTTTTACATCCGTAGTGTCGGGGGTGTGGCTAAGGGTAGGGCTGTCCAAAAAGCTCGTAGCTCATGGCTCGTTTGTGACTTACATCTGGCTCGATCGGTAACAGCTCGTTCGATAGTGGACCGAGTTGTTAACGAGCTGGCTCGCTAACAGCTCGAGCCAAAATTAACGAGCTGAGCTAAGGCCTTAGCTCGCTCGCCAGCTCACGAGCTAGCTCGGTTAGGCATCAATTTGTGAATTTATATGAATTTGTGTGTATTTTATACTGTCAAGCTTGATCCAGCTCGGTTCAGCTCGGTCCAAAAAGGTTTGTAAAATTTATTTTCTTCTTAAAATAAGGTCCAACCAAACCCAGTGAGCTAGCTCGTGGCTTGTGAGCCTGGCTCGCAAGCTGGCTCGTCACGAGTTTGAGCTGAGATTTTAGCTCGCGAGCTGTTAATGAGCTGGCTCGCTAACAGCTCGATCCAGAATTAACTAGCTGAGCTAAGGCCCAGCTCGGCCAAGCCAGCTCATTTACAGCCCTAGCTAAGGGTGAAAACTGGTCGGATATTATTCGATCATATCTGAATTCATATTCAAAATTTAGATACAGACATGATTTTAAACTTTAATTATTCATATTCTAATAGTAAATATATAATATATAGTTTAATATATATTATGAAAAAATTATGTTATTCACTATTATAAAAAAGAGAATATATGTATCCGTATCTGTTAAATATCTAATTTGTATCCCAAAGATAAAAATAGATACATACATGATTTTACCATTATCCGATTTAAGTATCCAATCCATTTGCACTCCTAGGTGTAGCCGTTTGTATGTAACTGATTTTTTTTTCCAGTTCTTATGATTTTGTAATTTGAAGAGTAATCAAACTATTTTGTAATTTTCTTTTTTATTATTTATGTTTTATAAAAAAAAAACCCTTGACCTTTGGTTCGGGTATCAAAAGTTTTTATTTTTTAGGGAAAAGTCCATAGGCATCAGGTATCATAAGTTATCCAGTTGGGAATAGAGATAACATGAATCAGACAGCGGTAAAATTATATTTTATTTGTTTTTATTTTTCGAATACAGATATGAATACGAATCGGATAGATACAGATATGAATATCCGCCTTTTATAATGGTGAATGATATAATTTTTTATATATATACTAAACTATATAGTATACATATCTAATATTCGGACACATATAATTAAAATTTAAATCATATCCATATATATGTATCCGCATGGATAATTCGGATATTGAATATCGGTATCTACTTTTTAGATTCTGATCCAAATATGGACGGATAATAACCAACCCATTTGCACTCTTAGTTGGGAAATGATATTTATGACTGAAAAGTAGTTCCTATGCAATTAGAGAGTTGTTCATCGGTTAAATTTGGTAAAAACTGAAATAAAAAGACAAACAAAAATTATATTTGATTTTTAAAAGTACAATTGAAATGACTGAAATAAAATTATCAACCGAACTGATCGATTGAACTAAACGAATTTAATAAAATTTTGTTTATTCGGTTGAATCGAAATAAGAAGACTAATTATAAAAATAAACAATTTTTTTGTTAATTTTTAGAAATTTTTAACTAACTGTGAGAGAACATCTGGCGAAGGCATCTTGAAATATACCTGGTAACAGTGCAATTGCAATTAGAGAGAGGTTTGATTGCTGGAGTCTGAGGAGGATGGGTTTAAAAATTTCAGTTAGTTCAGTCCAATCAGTTTTAAAATTTTATAATCCAAATTGAATCAAATAATTATTATGGTCTTAAAAAATAAAGTGAACCGATCTATTTAACTAAAAAAACCAAACTATTTAATCCGAACTCTTTCAGTTTAATTTAAAACTAATTAAACCAGACCCAAATTAACACCCCATCTGCACATACAAATTATACTAAGTACGCATCAAATTTTGTACAGCACACTAAACGGTCGCTGGACTATGTTTTTTTGCTAATAATTAATTGTCTGAAATCCTCAAAGAATTATATATAATTAGAAAATCCCGTTAATTAGCATGGTTATCTTTCATCAAATATGACTATCCGCATTAATAATTTCTGAATATTAATTGTTTTTTTATGGTGAATATGATATTCTCATTTATCAAGCGGTCTAAAGTTAAACAATTCAGTTGATGGATTCTATTAATCGGAGTTTTTACTATTGAAAAAACTGTTAGATACAAGATAGGTATATAGATGATAAAAAGTTCACTGTTATATATATATATATTTTTTTTTTCAATTTTAATAAATTTTACCCCTATTGGTATGATTCTCAAATATACTGGTCAGCAATTGCAAAAAATTCCATCACATTCCTCAAATAAAACAATTTTAACTAGATAAAATTACTTGTGTAAGAGTCAATTTTTTTTTGTACAAGTGTCATACCTCGTTGAATGACAGTAGCCCAACCAGCGCTCCTATTTGTACCTACTGGCTACTGCCTTGCTTGCTTCCACCGTTCCATACGTTTACTGGTTTTCACCGTTCCATTTGTGCACACATCTTAAGAAATATATTCGAATTCTGAAACAATCTTGAGCGACGGATTCGAATTGGATAGTCCGGATTCAAAACTCAAAAATTGAGTTACTTTAGGGGATCGGAACCCTTGTACGGATCTCTATCTGAATCTTTAGAACTTTTGATATAACCACTTCCCACCGTGATTTTTATTCATGCCCACCGTTCACTGAAATTCGCCAACTATGTCCACCAAAATTAGATTCTATCAAAACTACCCAAAACGGCTATCTAATAGCCGGTCCCTATTATTATTATTTTTTTTGGAAAAAGTTGTTATTTTTTTATTAAAGTTTTAGAATTTTTTAATATGTTTTTTTGAAATTAGATAGAAAAAATATATAATTTAGTTTATCAGAAGGACTGAAACAAATAATCCAGATCAATATTTTTTAGAAAAATATATGTTTCTAAAACTTTAATAAAAAAAATAAAAAATAACAACTTTTTCCAAAAAAAAAAAAAAAATAGAGACCGGCCATTTAATAGCCGGTTCCTAATAAAAATTAGGAACCGCCTATTAAATAGCCGTTTTGGATAGTTTTGATAGAATCTAATTTGGTGGACATAGTTGGCGAATTTCAGTGAATGGTGGGCATGAATAAAAATCACGACACTTCCCAAATGAGCGGTCGATATCAATCTTTTGAACTGTCATTCAATTTGAGAAATTAAGGATTTGATTTTTTTTTATAATTTTTTTATACTACATTTTCGAACTTGTAACCTAGCTACCATTTTTTTTAGCTTATTAAACATAATTCTCCTTTATGAACTATTTGATGAAAAATAAATTGAATACGGATTAAAAAATTGTGGTCCTTATAAATTTCATTAGATATAAATTAAATCGTCAAAACTCCATTCGATCCGTTTGAGAATATTGTAGCTATTTCTAGGATAGAAATAGAAATACATTATTTAATATGTGCTATAGTAACAAGGATTTTCAGGATAATTAAACGGGGGAATTTTATGCATCTCTCAAAAACTTCGAAAGTATGTATTTTGTCCTCTAAAGTTAATAAATTCACAAAATACCCTTTTTTTAACCTTTATTAAAAAAAGAAAAAAATATGTAGCATGTTTCAGAAACATGTCAGTCTTCTAATTGGTCAATTTATGAGGACAAATGCGTATTTTCTATACTCCTAACGTTTTTATAGTGATATTTTGGTATATGCTTGTGTAAGCGTTAGAAGTAGAGAAAGTGAGGAATTAACAATTTGTCCTCGAAAAATTGCCAATTAGAAGTTTGGCATTTTTCTTAAGCATGGTATATATTCTTTTTTCTTTTTTTAATAAAAGGTAAAATAGGTATTTTATAGATGTAAAATGAATTTTAATAGAAAAGATAATAAAATGAATAAATTTTTGAATTTTTGAAATTTAGAAGGGTAAATTAGATTTTATGAACTTTAGAGTGGGAATAAGTAATTTCAATTTTTTTGAAGGATATACGTGAAATTTCCCCATTAGTAAAGTCTAGCGGAGAACACTTTACTTGAATTCTTTCTCAAAAAAAAAAAAATCTCTTTACTTGAAAAGAAAAATTATGTTTGCAATGATATCAAGAAAAATTCTAAATTAAGCAAAGATAAAGGATCAACCTACTTTTAGTTTGAATAATGACGCAACAAGTTTTTGCCGAAGCAATACAAAATAATAAACTTGTCATCCATCTGGTTGAGATTTTCATAGAGCTCATGCAAATTTAAGTATCGTTTTCACTAGTGCTCACCAATATATATCTCACCACAATACTACGTAGGCTATTTTGTACTTGTTCATCTTTGAAAGCATCGCAAGATGAAGTATGTGATCTACATTAAGGATCACCTTGTTATGTTAGTAGCTAAAATCAAATACATTGCATGAAGCAGTATTTTTGGAAGATATTTAAGATTGAAATTACTTGATTCATTATTATAGTGTTTTCTGTTTGGAGTTGCATTAATGATGGCATGAGAGACTAATGCCCATTGCATGTTCTATTTGCATTAATTTGTTCACTCATGCAATTGGGAATTCAAATATACTAAACTGATGGCCAGTGATTTACCGTGAGACAAAGTCGGAGTTAGACTTTCAAGTTATACGTGTCAAATACATATTGAAAATCAATTATACAAAATTTTCATACTGAATATGGGGGATCAATTTTATAGTATCCGCATTTTACTCTAAATTATAAATAAATTTATGTATATGCACAAATTTTAAAAATAAATGGGGTCCATTGATTCCCATTCAGTATACATAAATCCGCCATTTTCGCGACTGCACGATACTTAGTTTAATTAATGCATAAGTATATTGGACCTTTAATAAGAAAAACTGTTTGCATGTAGAAAACTTTTTAAAATGTGCATGATTTAATAAAGTTTTGATCTTAACTAAACTATATCTGAAAAAAAAAATCCACAACTGTCCAGTTCTCGAAGATTTTATATTATCACCACAGTACTATTAAAATAGGAAACAATAAAAAGGAATTTAAATACAAATCCGGCCCAAAATTGAGGCCGTAGATGTTGGCAGAAATAATTGGGCCATCCAAGCATCTTTTGCTTCCAAATCCGGCCCAAAAGTCTCCCCACTCCCAATCAGAAACCATTGGCCCAAGAAATAAAGCAAATTGCCTACGGGCTTCACATGCAATAATAATAAAGAAAAACAGCAAAAAGAAAAAAACAACACGAAAATAAAATAGTATAAATAAATAAAGTAAAACCCATAGCCCATAGTCCAAAACCGATACGAATCGCAGAAGACAGCGGCTCCCAGTCAGAGACTCATCAGTCAGGTCAGCAAATAGGAACTGAAAAAAAAAAGTATAAAAAAGAAACAATCAGTTTGGAAATAAAAAATAAGTAAAAGAAAAACGCACTTATGAGCAAACACCCCTTGCGATTTCTCGGCAACACCTCTTCTTGTACTGCTCTGTCAATCAATAAAGGCATCCGATTCCTCCAACCGATTCTCATCAGGTAATAAATTCACTCATTAGTATTATAAAAACAGAGAGAAAATTAATGGGGGCCGAAATTAAATATTAAGTGTTTTTTTTTATTCGAATTTCTGGAAGAAAGGAAGGGATTGCGTGCAATGACTCGGCGGCCGCCAGTGCTCTCTCTCGTGCTTCCTTCTGAGACGGGTCGTGTGCTCAGCATCCAATCTCATACCGTTCAGGTGCTTTGGAAAATCCTCTTTCTATTTGTTTTTATTATTGTTCATGATTCAATCTGAACTTATCTGAGTGTTTTTGCCCCCTATTTGGTTGAGTTTGTGATATAGAGGTCTGTGACGGAGCACTTTGAAATTTTTTTAATTTTGTGTACTAGAAGTTGGTGCTGATAAAGTGATAATTGGATCAAGCAAACAGAATTAAATCAATATCTATATTGTATTTCCTACTTAAACAGAACAAGTTCACAGATGAGAGCAGAAGAGTATAACATGCATCAGAACACTGCAATTGAATTTGAACTTTTTTTTTTTACTTCCTGAATTATGAGAATGGGTATCTGTTTTTGCTTTTATTCTCAAAGATCCCCAAAATCGAGACAGATACAGACAAAATTTGAATTCAAATTTACGCGCTCTGATGTGCTGACCGTTGGTACTTAGTATCATTATTGTTCACTAATTTCTTGCTTTCAGTGTAAGCTGTACAATTTGCTTTGTACTTCCTTAAATTGGTTTATTGCAAGTTTGAAATAATAAAATCACAACTATCCAATACTTAAAATTTCTTAGGGATATGTCGGCAACAAATCAGCTGTATTTCCTCTTCAGCTTCTAGGCTATGATGTGGATCCGATCAATTCTGTACAGTTCTCTAATCATACAGGTAATTAGGTATCCTTAACTGCATATTGCATAGAGGTGGTTAAATGCCTCTAGATTTAAATCCTTGTTAGCAGAAACTCTTAAGACAATATCAAACTGTTAGATTTGATCTATATCACTTCCTCTACATGCACATTAATTTTATGACATTTTGGCTTCATTTTTGTAGGAATCAATATCCAGAAAATATCTACTTTAGTTTTGTTTTATTTTTTATTCTTTTTAAGCTTTTAAAAATGAGGTATAGCGGAGGCACCAAAATTGGCGTCGTCTGAGTTCCCTATTACAGATGCATTGACATGCTTTTGAAATTCTTAAATATTATGCAGGTTATCCCACATTTAAAGGTCAAGTACTAAATGGTGATCAATTGTGGGATTTGATTGAAGGCCTTGGGGATAATGATCTGCTGTACTATACTCATTTATTGACTGGTCAGATTTCTTTTGGGGTTTTGTACCCTTCTTTTTTCTTTCACAAGGTATACACAACTTCATTTCATTTTTGCAAATGAGACCAGCCATTTTTGTGGTTGCATGGACACTACTGTTGGGTTCATTGGCAAAACATCCAACCACTAAGATGAAGGATAAGTGCATAGGAAGGTTGATTCGACCAATGGATTGCTACATGTGCTTATTAACTTATAACCAACACTTGCATTCACCTTGCTCGATTTGAATATAGTTTAGGCTTTATCTGGGACAAGCATAGTATTGTTGGGGGCAAAAATGGACAGTACGTAATAAAATATCATCTACAATTACAGTAAGCTGACAGATGGGTGGTATGGTGGGGATGTTGGTGTTAGTTGCAAATATTCTAATGTTGAGGGGCATTAGCTGTTCACTACAATGTTGGGTTTTAATGGCAAACTCTTAGAATTATTAATTAATGGAGTTTGCATTTATGCAGGTTACATTGGATCAGCTTCGTTTTTGTCCACTGTATTAAAAGTAGTTGATAGGTTGCGCTCAATAAATCCCAATCTTGTTTATGGTAAAGGATTTTAATTTTTAATTTTGCTATGTAAATAGATTTTAAGATAACACTGGCCTTCGAGTTGAATGTAACTAGATTTGGATGGATATGTAGCATGTGATCCAGTAATGGGAGATGAAGGAAAGCTCTACGTACCTCAAGATTTAGTTTCTCTTTATCGAGAAAAGGTATCCGTAGTACCAGTTATATTGTTTGTTTTACATTCTGATTTCATTACTGTACAATTTGTATGCAAGGAAAATGAATTATTATTAAATAATCTCTAAACTGAATTGTTGACAGGTTGTCCCTGTGGCTTCAATGCTTACACCAAACCAATTTGAGGCTGAACTTCTGACAGGAATAAGGTAAAATCTTTATTGGTTCTGAAAAACCCCATATTCCAACAAGCTGAGAGATGGTACCTTGTAACTTGCAATATAAACTTTCAATCCCTTATCGTTCATCCTTTTGGGGGAGGGGATATTGAAAGACAGAGAAAATAACCAAGGGTAGTTTTACCATTTGGAAAAGAAAATGGATAAGGTACATTTTAAGGTGCATATAAATAATCTGTTGATGCATTTTGGAATCTTTTCAAAGTTAGCATTTTTGGGATCTTGGTGGCCTGAGTAAAGGTGTTAAGATTTTGGAAGATTTCAGACTGTAGGACCACTGGGTTTCAAAGCAAGTCAGGTTATAGAATAATATCTAGAATCATAAGACTGTAGAAATGAAGGATACTTCCTGAACTCAAATCAGACTTAAGTGTAAATAAAGTGTTGTGTATCAATGGTTGAGCTCCTTTATCATCTTTTAAAGCAGGTGGTCAATTTTGAAATTGTGATACTATCTCTGAACATGAAACCACATTACCATTTAAAATTATCACCACTTCACATGTTTTGTCTAAAAACCTTCATTAAGCAGATATTAATTGCCTAGGGTTAGCTGTCAGTTTCATGGTATATAGTAAGTAAAGAAGTCGACTGTCTCGCTTCTCCCATAAACAGGGAAGATTTAAACTATAACAAGGTTCAACCACATTAAAATACCTTGAAAGCAAGGGTAATCTTAAACACAGACAAGCAAGATTTAATTGTTAATTGCAATTTCCAGGAATGTACTGTTTTTTTCTTTATTATTTTCATGCCTTTGGCACCAAGGAGGGCTTAAAAGGATATGGATCCCAGAGAGAGGTTCTCTATAAGGAACACTTTTCTTTGGTCTGTGGCAGAAAAATTCTTGTTACTCTGCACCCACTTTGATTCCATGGAATTAGGATTCTGACTTGAGTATAATTTAAGTTGTTTTCATATCTCAGAATTATTTAGTCATGATTTTGACAATCTTGTCCCGAGTCCTTTTGAGAGAGGGAGGGAGGGAGGGCGATTCGGGATTGTCTTGTAAAATGCTACTGATTTGTTGTTGCTTATCTTTATAATTACCTTATTTTTTTCGAAAAAAGAAACATGAAATCTTCATGCATTTTTTTCTTCTAATTTGCCCTTTCAGCATTGTTTCTGAGAAGGACGGTTTGGAAGCTTGCAATATTCTTCATGCTGCGGGGCCAACAAAGGTTATTCTAGTACTATTAAATGATTAGTCTCATAGTTGTTATTGGAATATTTTAAGTTCATAATAAAGAGAGAGAGAGAGAGAAAAGCTGTTTGATATTAATACCTGAGTTGTACTGTGCTAAATCAGGTGAACAAAATATCAGTTTTTTATAATATTCTTACGATATATTTTCAGGTGGTAATAACCAGCATGGTTGTCGAAGACAAACTCCTCTTAATTGGCAGCCATCAGAAAGGAAAGGTATCAATACAATGTATACTCTCAATAATATTTATTTATTATGCTAATTATCATTTTCTTGGGGTCAACTTCTAAATTTGAGAAATCTAAAGAGGTCTCATGTTTCTATTTCAGGGTCAAGCTCCTGAACAATTCAAGATTGTTATACCAAAGATACCTGCATACTTCACAGTATAGACACCTTAATACTCTGATTCATTAGTTACCTTTTCAAGGGAATCATGTTTGTCTTTGTTTTGAAATTAAGATTGTACGGTAATTTCAACAATTATAAGATGAAGTTTTTTATAGTGCATTTCCTTGATAACTTTAGGGTACAGGTGACTTGACGACTGCTCTTCTTCTAGGATGGAGCAATGTATGTCAAATATTTTCTTTTTCTTTTTCTTGTTTATGTACGTCGTACATTTTTTTTCACAAACATGTTACTAAATATATACACATCAAGGGCAGAGCTAGACCTTCGAACTATGGGGGTCAAATGTGAATGGGGGTCAATTTTGCAGTATTCATAACATTTTGATCTAAACTATATAGAAAATCACATATAATACAAAAATTTTGACAAAAAAAAATGTGGGTCAATTGACCCCCATTTGGTCTTGATACATCCCCCCCTGTACACATCTGTATATTGGCATATCTACATGTAGTATTTGCATGTCTACCCTAAAATTGGTGGGGTTATTAGTACAGAAGCATGTCACTAAAAGATTACAATCTCGCAGCAAGTGCATTAGTGGAACTAATTGGACTTTCTTTTTTATGGATTACATGTGCAAGTTTTTTGTTGAGTTTGTAAAGTGCTCAGAATGTACAGTGTTCGTTATCACTAAATTATTTGGCAACCTTTTGTTGTTTAACAGAAATACCCAAATGATCTTGAAACAGCAGCAGAACTGGCAGTTTCCAGTTTACAGGTACACTTTTATCCTTTTTTTTTTATGTATTTGCTTTTGTTTAATAGATACAGATGTGTCATCTACCAGTCAACCTTTCTTAATGAGTAATTCTGTGATGATGGAACTTCCACTTTAATCATGTATAAATAATCTGGCATTGAATTGCTGTAAACTGGTGCACCACACCAGGCTGTACTATAATTAGAAATCTGATAAAACAGATGGATTGTCGTTGCTGTTCAGTTTAAAAGTTATCTTGATTTTTTGTAGGCTGTGCTGAGAAGAACTGTTGCAGATTATGAGAAGGCGGGTTTTAACCCACAAACAAGCAGCCTAGAGATTCGATTGGTCCAAAGCCAAGAGGACATCCGAAACCCGCCAATCAAGTACAAGGCGGAGAAATTCAATTGAACTGTTGTGATATTTTTGGTATTCATGAAATATTGTTGTTTTGTTTTCCTAGTAACATCTTATTGGCTGACAATCCAATAATTTTGGTGAAAAGAACTTAAAGCTTCATATCAATAATGAAAAAAATAAGAAAGAATAGATAAGAAGGAAAGTTTTAAAAGTAGATGGAGAAAAATGGCATCATCTCTATTGAAGAGCCAGGGAAGCTCGAGGAATCTCCTCTTTGATTTTTTTAATCTGATCTTGAGTCATTTAATTTGACCTTCTAGTTTGTTGTTTACTAGTTATCCGTCATTCCATTTCATAAACAAGTTCATAACCATACTCAAGCAACACTTTTGGCTCTTTCCGAACAATTAACATTCAAAACGTGACGTTATTTTTTTTAATATAAAGATATAATTGCAGCATATGTTCATTGGAATTTTCACAAGATAAAAGAATTCATGGTTCAGTGAACGAGCTTCATTGGCCTCATCATCTCATTGTCTTCATGATCCAAAATCTGTAAACATGTAAAACTTAACACAATTATTGGAGTTTATAATGAATAGCTATCGTAACCTTTTTTATTATTATTACCAAAAATACAATAAAGACTCCAATATCAATTCCATTGATTCTAAAACTAAAAATTTTGCGAAATGAAAGAGTATCCACTTACATGACAATGGTATACATATCCCGGCTCAGCTGTCACATCGAATACGTATTGTGTCTCTGATTCAATCGGTTTAAACCTGACCAGAATGGTCGTCACGCATCCCGGTTTCATCTTAAACACATTCTTCCACCCTCTCTCATGCTTTGGGATGACGAAAACACTTTGCGTCAAATGCTTTTCCAAATCACACTTCTCCACATCATTCATATCTTCCATGCATGATTTAAATCCATCCACATCTGACATATTTCTCTGTTCGAACACTGTAAATGTACCGAGATGGATGTGCAAAGGGTGGTTGTCTTCAGTTAGGTTGATTATTTTCCATATCTCACTGGTTCCTTCTTTTGGGGTCTCAGTGACAGGATCTTGGAATGATTTTGCATTCAGGTATAGATGCGTCGGCTCATCTGATGCACTCGTGTATTCATACATTGTGATGTACCTACTCGACATGTATGCATGAGGCCTTAATTAGTGTGTCATCTCGTTAATTTTAGTGTTATATAGTTTATCTAACAATCTTTTATTCATCACAGCCTTCTGTATACATGACAAATGTTTTCGACCTATGTATTATGGCTGCTACTTATTATGAATTAAAAAAAAATTCTGAATTCAATTACAGTCTATATATACCTTGTTTGAGCAGATTCATTGAGAAGAGGAGTAGGAAGTTGGAGGAGAGTGTATGGGATCTGTGAAGGGTCATAAACTTTATCTGGTTTTATTATGAATTTCATTACAGTGCCGGTGATGTTGTCGGTCTGCTCACCATCAGGGAAGGGAAAGTTCGCACCATTGTGCAGGATGGCATCATTAGTTGTCGAGAGAGAAAAGTCAATTATGACATCAGCAATCTCTGACGGGGCTAGAAGGAACTTCCTAAAATTTCGGTCACATATTTAACTATTATTCAGAAAATCGATAATGAATGAATAATAGATTGCAATATCTAAGCTGAACCTATGGAGGTAAATCCTTATACCTTGAAACTGTAGGCCTGTGGAGGTAGTTAGAATCAGACCCGATATGTGTAAAATGGAGACCGTTAGATAAGTAGAGTTGTAGGAACCGCGCATTACTTGCATTCAGTATACGAAACCGGTACTTGCGTCTAGTGACCGTCAAAAAGGGCCATGCCTTTCCATTGACTACAATTGCTGGGCCAAAGTACTCTGGCTGCCATTGCGGGTGGATGGTTGGGTTGTTGCCTGTGGAATTCAGGTAGATTGATCCATCTACATGAAATTCTCGGTCGAAAATTACAAGATGACGATCATACTCTGGTCCAGATGGGAGGCCTAATGGGTCCTCTAGGCGAGGAGAGGTGATTTGGTATGTACCAATCATGCCCGATAGGATATTGACTCGAGTGAGGCCAAGAGCATGATCATGGTACCTGTTAATTGAGAACAAACAAAAATAAATTTTAATCAATTTTCAAAGCTTAAATATAAATGACAATAACACAGAACCAACAGAAAATTTACCAGAGGTTGCCGGGAAGTTGGGAATTGGGATAGTAGTAAAATGGAGACGAGAAATGGGGACCCCTATAGGCAAAGGAGGCAGTGAACCAGGCTAGGGAGTTGCCGTCGGAGGTGGGTGGCTGGACCCCACCGTGCAGGTGAGTCACGGTTGGGACCCCAGAGGAAGGCATGGCAGTTGGAATGGTGGGGTCCCAGGGGAGGAAATGTTGTGAAGGGAGATAGTTGAGCCATGTAACATGTGTGGGTGTGCCTTGCAAGGCCTCTATTGTCGGTCCCGGTACGGTGGCAGCCTCCTTGCATGTGCCGTAGGCGAACACACGTGTGGTTGGAATGTCACGGTGAAATTTCTGCATGTCATATATATGGAAACAAAAACAAAATTATAACTTTTGGTAATGGTTAATTTAAAATTCAGTGTAAAATTCAAAGTTAAGTTTTCAGTGAACAATTTTTTCCCAATCATAATAATTCACAAACTAAATTCATAGATTAACAAAGATATTGAACATAACAAATATATTACTCGAATAAAACTACAAGCAGTCCGTTGATTAACAATTTTTGGCCCAATATATAGATGAAAATCCATAGTATTAACTATTAACCAACTATATACCATATATAATGCGGAAATGAGAGAACTTTGGTAGGTAGGAAAGCGGGATTACCACTTTATTCTAACCTACTAAAGGGGCCTTGTAATATTCATTAAGAAAAGAGATATACTGAGGTTGAATTATTATATATAAGAAAAGCAAAATGCTTTTGCCAGGTGCCGTTTCTTGCGAATTGGCGTAGGAATAATTAAATTTCCCCACTACAAAGTCCTGAATGTATTCCTATAATATGTCAGTATGTCACGCAGAATAAAGGATTCACCTTCTAAAATTATTTTTCCTATTTTTGTCAGCTATCATGAAGTCAATGTACGTGAAACTTCTACTTAGCTACAAAGTCTGTTTTTTTAATTAGAGCCTAATTAAGCAAAAACCTAAACAACAAATGGAACATCTGATAAATTTCTCCATGCTGACCTTCTTTTGTTATATATTAATAATCTATTCAAAGATTTCTCCATGGTGACCTTCTTTTGGACCTACTTGATCGATCAGCATAAATATATTCTTTTGCTTTTTCTATAGGCATAAAAAGCAGACGAAAAAAACCAAAATATGTATCTGATCATATATATATATATATATATATGCATAGAGAAAAATAGAAATATATACAAGGGGTCATAGAGAGACAGAAAGCGGTTTAATTACCCATGTAGTATCATAGATGCCCATGGCGAGGTTACCGGCAACCGGCATGCCGTTCTTGATCTCATACCCTTTGATCTTTGGCATTTGAGGAAGTTCATCTACAAACATCTCAAGAGTACTTGGATCCAGTAAATTATCTCCATTTTCACCTTGTATTTGCACTAGCACTATAACCAGGTAAAGGAAAGTCAGAAAATGTTTCATTCCCATTATTCTCTCTCTAGCTCGCTCCTTGTTTTCGAGTTCTCTCTCTCTCTCTCGTTTCCTTCTCAAAAGGAGGAAACGATGAGAATATTGACCAAGTACATTCTAAGAGTGGAGATAATGTGAAACAATGATTGACCAAGATTCCCGGCCTCTCTTAATTCTCCGCTTAATTGCTTTTTGGTGAGTTCTTCAGCAGGGCTTTTCCAATTATATATAGGGCACAGGCGCGGTGCAAATCCATTTCCTTTGGTGTTTTAGCAGAATTAGAAGTTTAGAACAAAATTAAAAACATTAATTTGAGTTTAGACGAGGTCAAACTAGTAGATTAAATTTTTCATATATTGCATAATTAATGCATAACATTACAAGTCATTGGCTTTTTATTTGTGTATATGTAGTTGTTAAAGTTTAAGGAAACATAAAAAGAGGGAAGAGAGAGCGCGTGGTCCACGTTAGACATGCATGCATTGAATAAACATAATGAGATCGCTGCTCAATTAATTAATTAATTAATTAGATTTATTGAGAGGAACTCTTTGAGTCTTTACTGTATTTCACGTTACATGTTAACCGATAGGTTACTAAGGAAATCTTTAGCGGATAACGTAGCACTGCAAATTTAGTTTGTAGGTTGTAAATTTGTTTTTAATTTATTCAATTTGATTCTGAGTTGTATTCGGATCGTGTAAATACATTTTTTATTTGCGGAGTTTGAATTTGAGTTCAAATTATTGGAAACAGGCATGTTTGAGCTTGATTCGAATATGATTGATTTGTATTTAAATTTAAATAATTCAGTAAATAATTGAGATGCACACTCTTTTTTAATATAAACGTTACACTTTTAATTTTACTACATATAATACTATATAATTGAATTTATAAAAAAATATTGCAACAAATAATTCGGATCAATATTTTTCAAACCGAATTTTTTATGGTTGTAAGAAAAAATAAAATATTTTTTTGGATCTAAGTTATTGATCTCGATTCAAAAGTTAATTGTGGGTAGATAATTAATAAATTATCTCGATTCAAAAATACTCCATCTATTTTCGAAAAAAAATGATTTGACATTTCAACAGAGCCAGATAGAAAATTTTTATTTGACATTTTTTAAAATAGATAGAGTATTTTAGAATTTGAATGTACTAGAAGAACCACAGTGAATTTTTAATTTATCCATAAATAACTTTTGAACTGGGATCAATAACTTAAATAAAAAAAAAATTATTTTTTCCAGTAACACATAAAAAAATATTTTAACATTTTTTACAACCGCAAAAAATTTGATCTGTAAAATATTGATCTGAATTATTTGTCATAATCTTTCTAAATAACTTCAATTATATGATATTTCATCTATTTTCAAAAAAAATATAAAAATATTCTAATATTTCAATAAAATAAATAAAAAATAAAAAAAATCATATTTCTATTAAATTATTTATCGAAAATGGTATTTCTGCAAAATAATTTACCGGAAAGGGAAACTTTAATCCGAGAAATTATTTTGCCGATTCAAATCTTAGGTCTGCAGAATAAATTTTCAAATTGGACAGATTTCAAAATTTCTGCAAATCGAATGTAGATTTGAAAATTTTGTATTTTTTGAAATAAAAACGGGTCAAGAGAAAATTTCAGCGCATGGAGGCCCGTGACATGGGCTGCACGTTGATTTTTTTTTTTTTTTAATTTGAATTTTTACCTATAAAACCTGTAAGTTATAAATAATATATTCAAATCTATAATAATATTAAGAAAAAAAATATTACATTACTGGAGGTCACATTGTTTGAATTTGGAATTAATAAAGAAGTGTAGGGACACATTGTTACATTACTGGATGTCACATTGTTGGTTTTATTTTTTTAAATTTGCATTTTTAATTTTAAAACCTGTAAGTTATAAATAATATATAATAATATATAATAATATTAAGACAAAAAATATTACATTACTGGATGTCGCATATGATCGAAATTATGCATCAAGCTTTGCTGAAAAATTATTTATTATTTTAAAGTTGGGATCAAACTACTCAACTTTTAAATATTTAGGAGATATATCCATTTGATTTTCGAATATGTGATCAAAACATTGTTATTGCCAACTATATCAAAAGTTGGTTCTCACTTTGCTAAAAAATAATTAATCGTGTTTATAAATAATTTTAAGTAATGGATCTTTAAATCGCATGGCACAATGTTCCAAATATAAAATACTAAATGAATGATTAATTAGCTTTGCTGAAAAAATTATTAACCATTCAGTCATTTCTATATTTAGAACATTTTAGCATGTGATTATAGACACATTACTTAATTACATAATTAATTATAAACATGACAGAATTTGAAATTTTGAATATCTTAACTAGTTTATAGCTTCGTAATTAATCGAAAGATCGATCTAAAAGCTTAGAATATAAAGATAATTGATATACATATATAATAACAAATTTATATATATGCAAACATATATAATAGCAAATTTATATGAGTAAATCTAGGGTGTGACGTGCTCACCAAGAGGGTTTGGTGAGCACAACTCCAAAAATACATCGGATCGGCTTCAAATGACGAATCTAAACCGTTGAAATCCATGTACTTCGTGAGTGATGCATGTACATGTAAAATTTTAGAAGTTTCAAATTCATTTACTACAAGGTCAAGCGGCCAAAGTAATGAATCTTTTAATAAGTTATTTTATAAGTTGTTTTATATATTCATTTTTCATCATTTCTTTGACCGCTTGATCTCGTAGCAAATGAATTCAAAACTTTCAAAATTCTGCATGTACATGCATCACTCATGAAGTACATGGATTTCAACAGTTTGGATTCGTCATTTGAAGCCGATCCGATGTATTTTTGAAGTTGTGCTCACCAAACTCTCTTGGTGAGCACGTCACACCCTAGATTTACTCAATTTATATACATATATAATAGCAAATTTCTATATATGCAAAAATCTTGAAGAAAAACTAAAAATATATATATATATATGGCACCTTATATGGATTGCGAAATGGTGGTAACACTATCTTAATTTATTGGTTGTTATCATTCATCAAATCGGCATCCTTTTTATTTTAAAAGGGTTTCTGTGTCAAATTTGATCCTAAGATTTGCCCTTTGAAACCTTATTAGATATAGAGATTGGCTAATATAAAAATGTTTGTTCCTAGACTATGGAACAAATGCTTCGGTTTTTTCATTTTTAAAATTCAAACAGTCAATCCAAATCGTTAAATATTCAATCTATATTAAAATGTGCTTGGAGACCAAATTTTATATATATATATTTTTAATTTTTTTACTATTTATTAAGTCAGTTTTAAACTCGTTGTTTTCAATGATCCATAAATTTTTCATTGTTTATTAAAATCAACAATTTCAAAACTGACTTGATAAATAGTAAAAAAAAAATTCAAAAAATTTAAAATTTGGTCTCCAAGCACATATTAATATAGATATCATATCTAATAGTTTGGATCAATCATTTGGACTTTGAAAATTAGAAAACTAATAGATTGCACCACAGTTCCAGAACAAACGTTTTGATATTAGCCAATCTCCCCCCTATATATATGATAATTTGTTGCTGGCAACATTTCATCCAAAAAAAATATAAATCTAATTTGCTGCTGGCAACATTTCACTAAAGTTCCTTTTTATTATAATAATGGACATCAACTCTATAACATAATCTTGATGACGCTCAAATATATAGCGTAAATCACTATATTTTCTCACAGAAAATGGCGAAAAGTGAATGAAAAATAGTCATTTTTACTAATTTATTTACCGCAAATGTATTTTTGAGTCATTTTAACAGGTTTTGGAGAATGTTGCGTATTTAGACCAAAAATAAAATAAACATATCGTATTTGGACGATTATTAAAGATGACATTAAATCAGAATATTACATGGCGTATATAACAATACACGGAGTTTCAAAATGACAAAATTCTATCAAAATGGCAACAATATATATATATATATATATATATATATAGAGAGAGAGAGAGAGAGAGAGAGAGAGTAGAACTAGGGTGCTCCTAAGTTCACCAAACCTCTTGTGAACTTGACTCTAAAATATATCGAATCGACTTTAAACGATGAATCCAAACCGTTGAAACCCTTCTACCTAATGAGTGGTGCGTCTACATGTGAAAATTTTAAAGTTTTGAATTAATTTAATACAGAGTCAAGTGGTCAAAAGTTTAAGGTTTATAAATTAATTTTAATGCATTCATTTTTTAGACTTCTTTGACCACTTGACTCTGTATTAAATTAATTCGAAACTTTAAAATTTTCACATGTAGACGCATCAATCATTAGGTAGAAGAATTTCAACGATTTGAATTCATCGTTTAAAGTCGATTCGATATATTTTAGAGTCAAGTTCACAAAAAGTTGGGTGAATTTAGGAGCACTCTAGTTCTACTCTATATATATATATATTATATAATGATGGACATCAACTCTATATGGAATACGCATGTTCAATTAATACTATTAGAATTAATAAGAGAATCTTCCAACAGGGTTGGAAATACTTAACAAATTAGAAAAGGAAAATAAATATCTTTGTTACAGCTACTGCAAACTGTCGAATTGATACAATTACAAAGTTCCATTTGCTGACTTGTTCATTAAACGAATTAGTTATAATAACACGCGGATGCCACATATATGCACGCTATGAATTTTGAATTGTTGATTCCTTCTACGTACAATGAAATTGTCCAAGGTCGTCGGTTGACAGTTTGGCAGTTGCCACCAGCAGGCTTAATAAGTTAATATATTTTTTCCGATTATATAGTGATGATGCTATCTTCAAGAAGCTTAATAAATCACTTTCCTCTTATATGATATAAGAAGGAAAGAAATTAGTAGAAATCTGTCCAGTAGAGACCTTTGGATTTCTTCTTTGACTGCTTCCTGGTGACGACTTGCCAATTGCCATTGCCAAGCAGCAAAAAGAAGATAAAATAAGAAACAATATAAAATAAAATCAACAGCTACATTTCTAATATAATAATAAGAGCTATACGCCTATAAGTCAAAAAAGCTCGTGACTCACATCTGGCTCGATCGGTAACAGCTCGTTCGATAGTAGACCGAGCTGTTAACGAGCTGGCTGGCTAACAGCTCGGGTCAAAATTAACGAGCTGAGCTAAGGTCTTACCTCGCTCGCCAGCTCAGCTTGTGTGTATTTTATACTGTCAAACTTGGTCCAACTCGGTCCAAAAATATTTGTAAATTTTTTTTTTTTCTTAAAACAAGGTCCAACCAAACCCAGTGAGTCAGTTCGTGACTTGTGAGCTGGCTCGTCACGAGTTTGAGCTGAAATTTTAGCTCGTGAGCTGTTACAAGTTAGCTCGCTAACAGTTCAGTTCAGAATTAACGAGCTGAATTAAGACCCGAACTAGCTCATTTACGGCCCTACCTATAAGTAATCGTGACAGGCGAACAGCGTTGGTCCGAAGCCTTTGGATCATAATTCTTTCAAAACATAAAAACGGCACATTTACTTACTGTTGGTCAAACTAAACAAGTATTTTACTTAGTTTTATACTTGGGGTCTTTGAGGTTTGGTAGATGAGATGATTTGGTATTTGTAGTGTGACGTAAATCAGGATTGTCAATAATTATTTAATGGAAGTTGGTGGTACAAAGTTTCCGTGTTGAATGAATAAATTTTATTTTTATTTTGTTAGATATTTAAGTTTTAAAATATTGTAATATAAGAACATATCTTGAAGTTTTAAAGTATGTATGAAATATTAAGAAGAAATGTATTCTCGAATGCTAATAATTTAATTATATAAAGTCTAGAGTGTATTTGAAAAAAAATTAAGAAACACGATAAAACTATGATGTAAAATTATCTAGATATGTTAGAAAGTATCAAGCAAGTTCAAGAACAATTTTATGTCTCTCTTTTACATAATATCTCAAACTTTTATCAAACAAATATATAATTAGTAGAGTAGAACTAGGATGCTTCTAGAAGTATCAAGTCCTTTGTACTGTTAACTCTAAAACGTATCGGATTAATTTCGAACGACGAATTCAAACCGTTGAAAATTTTCTACCTTACGAATGATACGTCTACATGTCAAAATTTAAAAATTTCGAATTAATTTAGTATTAAGTCAAGTGGTCAAAAGTCTTCCATGAATGCATTAAAATTAATTTAGAAACCTTCTAATTTTGACCACTTGACTTTATACTAAATTAATTCAAAATTTTAAAATTTTCACATGTAGACGCATCACTCATAAAGTAAAAAATTTTCAATAATTTGAATTCGTCGTTCAAAATTAATCCGATAAGTTTTAGAGTTAACAGTACAAAGGACTTGATACTCCTAGAAGCATCCTAGTTCTACTCTACTAATTATATATTTGTTTGATAAAAATTTGAGATATTATGTAAAAGAGAGACATAAGATTGTTCTTGAACTTGCTTGATACTTTCTAACATATCTAGATAATTTTACATCATAGTTTTATCGTGTTTCTTAAAAATTTTCAAATACACTCTAGACTTTATATAATTAAATTATTAGCATTCGACAATACATTTCTTCTTAATATTTCATACATACTTTAAAACGAGTTGTAACTCGTTTCCTATATATTTTTTGGCAATATAACGAGTTGCCAACTCATTCATGGTCAATTTCCCCTCTCCTAACTCGTTTTTAGGGGAAAAAAGTCAGAGAACGGACTCCCAAGTCGTTCTCCGAGAAAAAAATGTATGCACGAAAATTGAAATATATATATGCACGAATTTTAATAAGTAAGCACGAATCTTAATGCAGATCTGATGGTCACCACTAAATTCAACAAAGCCCAAAAGTACACATAACCGCTGGCTGTCAGGGAATCTTTTACAATTAATTGATCTGGACCGTTCTTTTTAACTTGGCACGAATCTCAAAGCCCAAAAATAATGGAGAACGAGTTGGGAGCCCGTTCTGGATATTTTTCGGATTTTCTGGTATTCAGCAAAATTCATCAAAAACGAGTTGGTAGCTTGTTCTGAGAAAAAAAAAAATATGAAAAACAAGTTGCCAACTCGTTCTTTATGGTTTTTCTAAATATCAAATCGCTCATACTGGAATCCTAAATTTAATTTTTTCATTTATAGTTTATAAAAAATAATTCTGTCACGATTACTTATGGGCGTACGTATAGATCTTATTAATATGTTAGAAATGTAGCTGTCGTTTTTATATTATATTGTTTCTTATTTTAGCTCCTTTTTGCTGCTTGGCACGTCGTCACCGGGATTGAAGCTCAAGTTCCTTGTGAACTCAATTCTAAAATTTATCGAATTGACTTTTAAACGACAAATTTAAATCATTAAAATTCATTTACCTTACAAATAACATCTACATTCTAAAATTTTAAACTTTTAAAATACTAAAATAATTTAGTATAAAGTCAATCGGTTAAAATCACAAAGCTTGTAAATTATATTTAATTCATTTATTTTTTTTGAATGTTTTTATCACTTGACTCTATAAAAAATTAGTTCGAAAGTTTAAATTTTTCCAATGTAGACAGTAGACACATTACTTGTAAGGTAAATGGATTTCAACAATCTGAATCCGTAGTTCAAAATCAATTTGATAGATTTTAGAGTTGAGTTCACAAAGAAACTTGATAAACTTAAGAACAACCTAAAAAGTTCCACTCAATTGTTAATAATGATAATTAATTGGCCACTTGTTATAATGCATTAGTTCGGATGATCGGATCTAGGAATATTCTTCATATAAGAAATATCGTAGGTTCAAAATCAATAAGGGCCTGTTCGGCGGACCATTGGGAATAGGCATGGGTACGGGATTTGAACTAAAAATTACTGTTCACGTGGGGAAAAAAACTGAATTTTTCTTTTCCCGCGTGAACAGTGGAGCAGCCGAACAGGACCTAAAAGATTTTTAATATATAGATATTTAAACTTGTAAGGTTTGATGAAGTTTCACAAATTTTAACTAGATGTGAACTTTTTATTTATGCAATACTTGATACCAAGCTTTCAAAATAATAAATTCAAAATGATAGAAAATTTGTGGGTAATACGAAAAGGTTATCGGTTCCAGAAATCCTAACAACTTGATACCTTCTGCTTTTTAACCATCGTAATTTTTTTTCTATAGAACAAAAAAAAATATATTTTCTACAATTTTTGGAAAGATCATTTGCATTCTGTAATGTAAAGTTGTAACAATCCATTTTCAGTGCTGGTTCGCTCATTTTGACTATAAATTCAATTAAATCAGCAATTCAGGGACTGCATTTTTATTTCTCTATTTTTCTTGTCATCGAGATGACTGTATGTTATGTTGAGAGAAACGGATTAAAATATATAGTTTGGAACAAAGGGTTACAAAACAGAATCTCCAAATCCGCATGCTGGTTGCATCAATCCCCTGTGGTTCGTGCGATTAACACGCGCTGTGTTGATATTTTTTTGGGACAGAAATCAATGCTGGATCGTATCCCCTTTGGTCTAAAACCCTTTAAAAATCAAGATTAACAAAAAAAAATTTCTGCTGATAGAGACTTCATTCGTAGAAATTTACATTGGCTTGAGTCACCAAATTGAGATCAGATGCAAGGAGTGAACACAAGATTTGGCACGAGATGAGCCTGGAGATTTTCTGTTTAGTTCAACAGAGAAAGAATTCTCATCTAACTTTAATTCCTTTTTGTATTTGGCTGAAAGACGGTGAATCCTTTAATCAAATTATTTAGAAAAATCAGACGGCACGGAATTTTGGTTCGTTTGCAAAAGAACATTATTTTTTTATATATATATTTTTGGAAAATTATAATGAACTTAAAAATAGAATGTTAAAAGTTCATGACTCAATTATCCGACAATTATTCATTTTGTATCTGTATTCGAATCCGTATTCGTGAATTATCCGCTCTATATCCATATCCGTTTAAGGTGTATTTCGTTTTACATTTTGACATCCGTTTACTATCCGTATCCGCTCACTTAAATGTGGATATGGATTTGATATTAAGCATTATCCGCTCCGAATTCGCTCCGTTTACACCCCTACAGTGTATCCTTTAATCAAATTATTTAGAAAAATCAGACGGCATGGAATTTTTGGTTTGTTTGCAAAAGAACATTATTTTTTTATATATATATATTTTTTTGGAAAATTATAATGAACTTAAAAATAGAATGCCCCCGCTCAATTATCCGACAATTATTCGTTTTGTGTCCGTATTCGTGGATTATCCACTCTATATCCGTATATGTTTAATTTGTATTTTGTTTTACATTTTGACATCCATTTTGTATTCGTGGATATAGATTTGGTATTAAGCATTATCCGCTCCGTTTACACTCCTACAGTGAATCCTTTAATCAAATTATTTAGAAAAATCAGACAGCACGGAATTTTGGTTTGTTTGCAAAAGAACATTATTTTTTTAGAAAATTATAATGAACTTAAAAAAATAAAATGCCCCGCCCACCGTGGGGCTCGAACCCACGACCACAAGGTTAAGAGCCTTGCGCTCTACCAACTGAGCTAGACGGGCTACATATTTTCATAATTATTATCGGAACCTACTCAATTCCAAAAAGAAAAAGGGCATACGCAGCAGCAGTTGTTTGCTCAGTCACAGGTCACTGCAAGTCCGAACAGCACTGAGAACTGTGTAAAAAAAAAAATTGAACAAAAGTGTAATACCGATTTCATTGAAATGAAATCCATACACCATATGAGGGTATCAAGATGTAAAAATTAGCACACAGCAAGTTCAGAACATAACACATACCAGTATCATTGTATCATGTAAAAATTAGAAATGCCATCAAGTGCAACAGTCAGAACAGCACTGAGAACTGTTTCAATTTAATGGGTCTTTTTGCCTCAAAAAAGAAAAAAAAATAATGTGTCTTTAAAGCAAGTACATCACATAAATAGCCCCCTAAAAATGAGCTGCTCCGATTCTCAACATCTATTCCATTTGGTTTTTCACTTCCATCAGTTGACAACTACACTACGAAACTGTTTATCAGAAAAGAGTTATGAGCCAAAAATTAACATCTTTTCATTCGCTGTCCTTTCTAAATAAAACATACACACTAACTATCGCGAGTTGCTATTTGCTAATAAAATAATTAATTTAACCTAATCAACCTTAATGTTACTCAATTTAAGGCTCCTACAATCTCTTCCATCCATGAGCCTTCTAATTCCTTCTTTAACATCATCCACCCCTTCCCCCAATACAGCACAAACTGGGTATATATCCACCCCACAAATCCGTTTCTTCAACTCTTCTAAAACTAAATCGGATCCCTCTTCATCTATCTTATTTGCAACCACTAATGACGGTTTCTCACTCAAGCCCTCCTTATAACGCTCCAATTCCACCACCAGTTCATGGAGCTGTTGCCATGGTGAAATGCCCTTTCTAAAACTCAGCTCAGCTGATAAGTCTAACACATAGGCTAAAATACTAGTTCTCTCTATATGCCTCAAAAAGGCATGGCCCAGACCCCTATTTTCATGTGCTCCCTTGATCAACCCTGGTATGTCAGCCACTTTCACGGAAAAGAAATCGCCGTAAGTCAAGTTGCCAATGTTAGGCCTTAAAGTGGTAAATGCGTAATCTCCGACAGCTGGTTGAGCCCTAGAGAGTGCACCAAGTAAAGTGCTTTTACCTGCATTTGGAAACCCAACAAGCCCAATATCGGCAATACTCTTTAGTTCTAATATGAGAATGTTCTCAGATCCTGGTTTACCTATGTTAAACCCAGTGTCACAGTTGTTATCAGTCTTATCTTGAAATTTGTGATCTTTGGGTAGAGATGCATTACCAAGACCACCTTCACCTCCTCTTGCAATTAATAACCGTTGACCTGGTACAGTAAGTTCTGCAATTGAATACTTTATCTCTTCCATTTCCGTCTCCAGTCCCAACTCTGTTTCCTTTTCAGATGAACTGCACTCTTCTGCTCTGTTTGTAAGTGGCTCGGGAGGCTTGGAAATTTCATTTGAGACATTTTCAGGGTTTGTTTGCAATTCTCCATCAGTATTTATTGGAATCTCCCATGGGTTTAAGGATGAGGTCGATTTGTCTTCTATGAATGAAGGGATTTCACCACTGACTAGGTGAATTACTGTCCCAACTGGTACATGAACTACCTGCACCAGCAATTATTTGAATCTTAAAATTCATCTCAAGGTCTTATAACTTGAAAGGGGAAAATGGAATATCATGATAAAATCTAAAACCTTATCTGATCCACGTGTTCCAATCTGATTCTTAGAAATTCCATGCCCACCTCGCTTGGCATTCTGAATTAAAAAAACAAGAATAAGAGGTTACCATAATTCATTGTCTTTCTCTTTTTTTTTTCTAGATAGACAAGTCTGTTTTGTTTTTCTAAAGCTACCACATGGTGTTGTAACCCACTGAAATCCCAAACAGCTGGAGAGCATTCCACAAAAACATCACCACCTCTGCCTCCATTCCCACCTAAAATGAAAAAAAGAAGAGAAAAAATTAATTTGGTACAGATGTTAACTGAGGAATTAACACAAACAGTTGGTGGGCGCACCGTTCACTGATGAATAGAGATAATGAGAATCTCACCATCAGACTTGCCACGCCGGTCAGTTCGGGTTCGCCTAAAGCTGCAGCACCCGTTTCCACCTTCTCCTCCCTTAGCCCACACACGAAACCTATCAATCATTCTTCTCTCCTACAAAAACCAACAGCAAAATAAGACAAATTGAAAACTAAAGGGAGTTTTGTTATGTCTTCCATAGATTTGGAACCAATTCAGCTCGAGTTGAAAAGAGACAAGAAATTGAAGGCAAGTCTAGTTATTTTTATTGTATGCTTACCTGTAAAGGTGCCAGCTTTCCTTTCTTGGTGGGAGCATCGTCTGAGTAAGAAGCGACCGAAGAACAAACAGACCACCAAGTGATATCGTTAGTAGAATTCTTGTAGTATGAAGAGGACCCCCGAGATAACAGGCCATGGGCATGACGAACAGTTAAATTACGCCACCACATGCTCTTCTCTCTTCTGGTTTCGATCAAATTGAGAGCAAGTTACTTGGAAACACACTAACTCTCTCTCTCTCTACTCTTCTTCTCTCCCTAATTGATAACGACGGCCATACCTCCGCTCGATCTGCTTCCTCTTGCTGTTGGAGTCTGGGCAGATCGACGAGACGACGGAAATAAATGCGGAGGGGACTTGAATGTGTTTCCGGAGCATGCAGACGCAATACCCGAAAATCTGTTGGTGTTATGGTGCACTCGGCGAGCTGGGCTTCGGGCCATCGGCCCAATGGTAGTGTTCGAAATGCAAATATATTACATATTATTTTTTACAATAGATTGATGATGTTGATTCTTTCTTGATCTTTATAATTTATAGTTTATTTTTGATATATTATTCAAATAATCACGAAACAAATTGGTTTTGATAATTGTTTTTCTATATTTTAAATTCAATAAGTCATCTTATTAAATTGTTTCATTTTTAAACTTTGCAATTCTCATGCCAAAAAAGATATAAAGACGGGAATGTGATGTAAGGTTCACACTTTGTTCTATCAAAGAAAACATCTTCAATGCATTTTCCTTTTTTTATTTTATTTTCGAAGACGTAACAAAAAATGGAGTTCAGATAATTGCTTTATATATAGATTATATAATAAAAAAAAGGTAATCATATGTCCTATACTATTAATTTATCGATTCAATGTAGATATGATATGCTTGTATTTTGCTTTCTTCATGTTAGTTGAGACACCAGCTAAATAAACAATGTTCACACCATTTTGTTAAATATGCAAACACATTAAATCTCAAAGATGCAATTATATGACAACAAATAATTTACATATTTCAAATTTTACTGCATTCAATTCTTGATCTCCTCTATTATTATATTGTACTTTAACTGCTAATTTGAAGAAAATGATCTAATAAAACAAGTCAAAGTAGTCCAAGGCTTCGCAGCCGGCGTTAACTAAAGTATGATAAGTGAACTATTGTTTGAGAATTAATTCAAATCCTGCAAGACACAAGTACTGGACATCTTACTGAATTTTCGCCAGATAAAAATTTAAAATAATCGCTAGGAATGATTGGGTTAGAATAAAAGTAAGTTGACATCTTTGATGCAACTCTTGCCCCTCTTTAAGGTCTTGATTAAAAAATGGAAAAAAATAATAATAATAAACTGGAAGTTAGCAATTATTTCTAAAGACGCACAAAAGTTAGCCCCAGATTGAATAGGTTCGCATTACGGCAAAACACACAATTTCAAAATAATGTACCTCCGCTGCATGCGTTACCAATTCAACACTGTTACTGCATCCAAACCTACATATCAGTCCAGTTTTACCACCGCTTTACATGCAATTTTGGCGACATTCATATACTTGCAAATCACATATAATGGCCATGCACTAATTCAGGACACCACACAAAAACAAAACTTAGCACCAATAAAAACCATTTTACTAGCATGTCATGATAACTGTTATCTGCCGCCAGACAGCTGGATGGCCTCCAGATTAAACACTGAGTCATCACCACCCCAGTCTAGGCGCTGACGGAGCTGGAGGAGCTCGAGCTCCTGCCGTCGGGTAACCTCAACTTGCTGCCACTCCTCCCAGCGCTCGGCTAGCCCCTCCCCTTCCAGCATTCGCACCACCTCTGACATGGCGGGACGTTCTTCTGGAGATGCCTGAGTGCATAACAAGGCCACTTGTATGACTGTTTTTACTTCGTCTCCGTCATAGCTGCCACTGAGGTTCTTGTCCACTATTGCATCCAGCCGGCTTTCCCTCTGAAGCTTCTTGACCTTTGTATGATAGTTTCTTAATATAAGAATAGTTAACAGAAGCTGCAAGATGGATTTAGTCTTTGTATATCATTGGTGTTCATGAGTGGATCTATAATATTTTGTTGCTCAAGATTTGGGTTATCCTTGTAATAAACTTGTATATAGTAGCAGGTGATAAGAGTACAGTATAAATTATGCATTGAATAAAAGTAACCTCCACACATCATGCATACCACAGCAGCATAGCAAATGTAGAGTTGTATACTATATACCTTTCTTAGGAATACACAAATTATTCCCACCTTTCTCCCTTATGCCGAAGGTAAATAAATGCTAAGCAACAGCTACACATGACAATTTCACTACTTGGGGGTATTCTGCATATTTTTGTAAACTGAGGCAGACAAGTTTTTCCCATGGTATTTTCTCGAGGATTGAAAAAAAAAAAAAAGGAGAGAGATCTCACATGATCCAACAAAAGCACGTCATCCTCTTCTTCCAATCTCGAAAAATCAATTGCGCGCTGACCAGTAACCAACTCTAACAACATAATCCCGTATCCAAAAACATCAGTTCGCTCTGACGATTTACCAGTTGAGAGGTACTCAGGTGCAATGTGACCCATTGTCCCCCTGACTTGAGTGGTGACTGATGATTTTTTCACATCAACCAGCTGTGCCAGCCCAAAATCCCCCACCACCGGTTCAAAGTCCTCATCTAGCAACACATTTGCGGCCTTCACATCTCGGTGAATGATTTTTGGGTCGCAGTGTTCGTGCAGATATTCGAGGCCGCGAGCCGTGCCAAGTGCAATCCGTTTTCGAGTCGGCCAGTCTATGACTGGCTCACTCGACTTGAACTCTGCACATAGAAGTACCAAGCTTGATTATGTACTTAGCTTCTAAAGCTTTCTTTGCACAATTTGTAAAGCTCTCAAGTGATCTCAATTAGTTACTTGGGCAACATCTGATGCATGACCAAATAAGAAAGAACAAAAAGTAACTACCTCTCAATCGATATGCAACACTTAAGTTCTGCATGAATGGGTACACCAACAGCCGTTCAGACTGAGTTGTACAAAACCCGATCAGCCTCAACAAATTTCTATGCACTGCAACACTAATCAGTTCCACCTCTCGCAGAAAGGCAGACTCTCCGCCAGGACTTTCGTAATCTGTAAGTCGTTTTACAGCAATTTTGGTCCCATCAGGTAAAACCCCCTTATAGACTTTTCCAAAACCTCCCTGACCCAACACATTTTTCTCATTGAAACCATCTGTGGCTAGTTGCAGTTCGCGCCATGCGAACCTTTTTAATTGTCCAAATGCAACTCTTCGGTCATCTTCACCTAAAACCGATCCAATAGAAATATTTGTCTAACTTAAAAATTGCTAGAATAGAGTTGCTGTGCTAGTAATGGTGAATAAGGGTCCACTGTTCAAGATGGCAATCTCAACATTTGTACCAGACTGAGCAGACCTGGCATGTAATTGCACCACCTAATACCAGTAGAGAGCAGCCAGGAATGAAATGCTTGGTTCTATATGTAATCTCTACCCGACTGAACTTTTAACACTAAAGAAGACCAAGTACAAACTATTACATCTACTAATTTACTCTGCATAAATGAAAAGGTCAAAATAAGAGACCAACCAGGAACATCAGTAAAAACCTCACTTCTGCCGGCCTTCTTTTTTCTCTTGCACAGGAAAAGGATGAATCCTATAACAATAAGCACAATTACTGCTCCAATGCTCCCAAGAACTACGACAACTTTTGAACTGTGGGATCCACCTGTCATTTCAGTAGTTTTTACATCATGATTCATGAGGAAGTCATTGTCCAAGTGACTTCTTTAGGCTAAACTTTTTTTTTTTGAGGAAAATTCAATGCATAATGAAAAACTAAAGTTTATTTAATCAGGGCAACTTTAAGCAATTAAATTTTTTTACAGCACCTTTATGTACCACTACAGTTTTGACAATGACTTTTGTGTTGATTTTTCTTTGTTATTTTTATATTTATATATTTGTGTATATTTGAGTATCTGGTAAAAGAAATTCTAGCAAAAACTGCAGCTACACAAGACATAATAAAATTGATTAAAATTCAATAAAAGAATTAATAATCTAAATTCTACCTTGAATTGACATATTGGAGTAACATGGATTGGGTAAATTTGCACCACAGTTTAAACTGTTACCTGTGAAACTGTATGAAAATCAAGATAGCGCAAATCAGCCAACAAAAACGAATGGTTTTACATATATTCTCCTATAGACTCTGAAAAAGGCCTTGATTCTACAGACAAAGAAATATCTCATTCAATTCAAAAGCCCACCAAATGTCATCTATATCCTCCTTTCCTAGTATCATCAAAAAATACCAAGGAGTAATCCTTTAAACTAGCAGGGGGCATAATTTGGAAGAATGAAAAGTTTCATGATTTGGACTCTTTAGAAGAAGAATATGTAAAGAATATTTCAAGTTGTAAGGAGGTACAGGACACTATGTTTTAATGTTGTATTGAAGTTGATGTTACTCACGGTGCATTAAATTAACTCAACAAACAAAAGAAGTTATCATACACAGGAGCAGAAGTAGGTAGAGGGGAAGGGGTGCTAAGCACCCCCCTATAAATTGGAACTTTTCAGCTTTGTCCTTTAAAAGTTTAATTCTATTAAAAACATATACTACTAGCCCCCTCATAAAATGAAATTACATGGCACTTATTTATCCAGCACTCTATCTCAATTTTCTGGTTCCGCCCCTGGTCATACAGTAAACATTGGGACATCAGTGAAATAGAGAACTTAAACTTCTCTGGTACCAGTGCAAAACCACAGAATATCTACTGACATAATCCATCTCACAGAGTTAAATATGTCCCTATAACCTGCTCCTTCAATTTTTCTTCATCCATGAAGAGAGAAGGAGAAGGACGGCTGTTTTCAGAATTTCCGGTGAGAAAAATGGCCTGGATAGTATGGTGCAATTCTTGCACTTTGTAGGAGAAGATCGACTTTATAAAGGTATTGCATTAAGAAGTTGCCTCATTTTTTTAAAAAGAAAAAAGAAAAAGAAAAGTACATTCAGAGTACATACTTGTATCTGGCTACTTCAAACAGTGAAGGAGGTATTTGACCAGAGAGATTGTTGAAGGCTAAACGTCTGAAACAAATAAAAACAAAAATGTTAAATGTACAATAGACGGTTAAATTTTCCCAATTTCACCTGAAAGAGCAGACGTTGACAACAAATTTAGTCGTTAATAAACACTTCCGAAAACTAAAATTTGAAGGTATTTTAATTTTTGCAATACTAAAACAGAGTTTCATATGAACTTTCTGAATGGTGAAGTTTCCCTAAAAGAACAAATAAATCTTGAATTCTATGCATAAGCCATCTAACCCTCAAAAAAAAAATTCTTGAATTCTACTAAAAGGAAAGCTGAGCACTTTGTTCCTTCTCAATTTGAAGAAGGAAAGGAACAAGTACCTCATACTTACATATCATTTAAGCTTGAGAGGCCCGCAAGGGAACTTGGTATGCTTCCATTGAGATTATTTTGGCTCAAAATTCTGTTATTATAGAGAAGGGGAACAAACAAAATTTTAATAAGTAATACAAGCATCCAATGCTACATTATGTTTTCTTAGTATTCTGCTTCCAAGAACTACGGAGTATCTATATAGTAAAACTTCAAGTTTGATGTTTTGGCCATATTACAGGAAGATGAGAAGCATGCCCTAGTTCAACATGAAAACCCAAAGAAAGCACAAACTTAAATATAAACAAAATCCTGGTAGACATATTTAAATTCTGAAATACTGGCAATAAAGTAAAAGTTTGTTAATTTACCCTGTAAATTAACCAAGTAAAAAACAAAAAGGCTATTCATTGTACTAACAATATTGAAAGCTTAGACAGCTTGCCAAGAGAAGCCGGTATTTGACCAGTCAAAAGATTATCTTCCAAGTCCAAGCTCGTCAGATTTAAAAGATTCCCAAATGTGTCAGGTATTGGGCCTGATATTGCATTTCCTGTTAACGACCTTCACATGGCACAAAAAAAATTGTTACACAGTCACAATTTGCTACATTATAAAGTACAATTAGTTACTACCATTGCAAATAAAAAATATAGGTAAAGATCTTCAAAAGCTTCCTTGTAATTTTTCATCTGCACAATTTAATTGGCAGAAAAGATAATCATCAACATAGAAGAATAATTTGAGAAATTATCTAGTTTACAGCAAGTAAATGGATACAAATGATACAGCTGCAAGTAGTAAATTCCATCACAGGTGAAAAGGAACATTCTCCCAAGGTCGGCCTCTCTAATGTCATGCCAGTCAGGTATTGTAAAGGAATGTTATCATTTACAGGTAAATGCTAACATATATGGAGGTTTAAATGGAAACCCTGGCACTGGCAAAAGGAAGTAAAGGGAAGATCCTAAAATAAAAATTATTGAGGCAAAATTAAGAAGTACCTAAAATTAAAGATAATGTACTTCTAAAGCCTAAAAACCTCGCTGTTTTAATATCCGCAAAAAGTGCCAATGAAAGTCCGGTGGCAGCTCGAGCATCTCAAACCCAATTAGAAAGGCTCCCTCTCAGAAGCACCCCTTGAAAAAAGTTGTAATTGCTAAACTCTCCTAAATTTTATCTTATTTTATTTCTTTTTTATGAAAAACGATTTTTTTAATAAAAAGCAAAAAGGAAGGAGAAGTATGCAAAAATGAAGCTTTAGTAAAGAGAAAGCAGTTACTAAGGGAGAAGGAAAATAAAAGCTGTTTCGCAATGTAAAAGAAACAAACATAAGAAGAACGGGAAAGTGCACAGACAAAACCTAATGAAAAAAACATAGGGGAGGCACAAATCACCTTAGACCTAAATCAAATATGTTATTCTCGCTCAGGGTAACTTAATACTAGTTGTAATTGGTTAAATCTATTGATATATGACTCTTGGGAATCTCATTAATTTTTTTTCTTCTGGGATCGTACGAGCTTTGTTTGGACTACTTAATTTCAGTTCGAAAACCTAAATTGCATTGTACTTGGACTCAAAATAATTATATATTTAATCAAGTTTGGTTAAGTTACCCTGAAAATATAATCCAAATTGGGATCAATATGTATTATACCTAGTCATGTTTGCATTAGAGTTGATTCGGTGTCTAATAGTTACCAAAAGGGAGACGGGATTGATTTTACATGTAAGCCAACTAATTGAAGGCTTAATACGGAAAGAAAATTACCACTGCCTGTCCTATAAGAAAGAATTGTTTCTTCAATAATTACAATTTATTGTAGTTCTTTGGGAAATCCCCAGGGCTTTTTCCTTTCTATCTCCTATCTACTCAATGAAGATGCCTCAATCACAAGCCTCCATTTCCACACATTGGGGGAAAAAAAAACCTAAAATGTCAGAGGAGAGGCACAAGCGTAAGGGTTATGAGGACATCAAAGAGTCTAGCTCTCCGATCCTCAAGTAATTCAAGGTTCATTAAGGTAAGCATATTACTATTGTCCGTCTTGTAAGAAATAACTGTTAATTTTTTTTTTTTAAATTATGCATATTTATTCAGTTATTTTTTGGGAAACACCCAGGTCTTTCTTTCCCTTTCTATCTCCTTTTGACTCAAGGATACCTCGATTCAGAATCCTCCATTTCCACAAATTGGGAAAAACCTAAGTATGAATCAAGAAAAAGGAAAGGATAAAACACAAGGGCTTAAAACCTTACAGGACATTTAAATAGTCTATCTATCCGATCCTTAAAGAAAACCTACATAAAGGCTTAATAGGGTAAGAAATTACTATTGCCTCTCCAAGAAGAACCATTTTTTTTCCAAATTGTATCAATTTTATTTTAGCTTTTTGGGAAACGCCCAGGTTCTCTGTTTCCTCTCTAATCGAGGACACCTCATATTCCAATCCACCACTACCAAAGTTGGGAAAAACCTACATAAAAATCAAGAAATAGGAACGGGAAAACAAAAGGGTTTACAGGGCATCCAAACAATCTAGCTCTCTGATCCTAACAATGACATAGTTGAAGGCTTGACAAGGTAAGAAAATTACTTTTGGCTGTCCCATAAGAAAGAATTATTTTTTCAAATTATCTGAATTCTATGTTAGATTTTTGGGAATTTCCAAGGTCCCTTCCTCTTTTGTCTCCTCTCTACTCGAGGACAACTCATGTCACAATCCTCAATTTCCACAAATCAGGAAAAACCTTCGAGTATAAATCAAGAAAATGAAAGAAAAAGGAAAAAGGCTTACAGGACATTTAAATAGTCTAGCTCTCCAATTCTTGGAGACAAAGTACCGGTGAACCCCATTGATGCCAATGTCCTGTTAATTTAAAAGTTTAAAATAGTAGCATTTACAATAATAATGTGAATAGAGCAATCTTAATATGTATTCTAAAGTATATGCACTTGTTGGCTAAAAATCAGGCAGATATTCAAGAAAAAAAATATATATATATTGTTTGCACCTATCATCATAAATAAAACTGTGCTGCCAGTACGTTCAGTGTAACAGGCCAAAAAAACTGCCAATCGTTTGCACATACTTTGGATTACAAAAGAAATGGTTCACTTTCTTATACGACCATGAGAAGATTCAAACTATCACATATACCATATAGAATGAGAATCTCATGTGTACATAGCAAAATCACATGACCCCTACAAAAACATCCTCCGTACCATTTCCTTCCTCAATCCATAAGCATGCGCAAAGGCCCCTTTTCCCCATAGACTACTTAAACAAAAATGAGGAATGAGAGAAGGGCAACTGCACTTTTCTCAAAGTAATTATGAGAATGAGCTCACTGAGTCAGACAAATGGCGCCCATCAACATTACATATCTTAGAGAGCACCTAATATATTCCACTTATTGCAGGGATAAATAATTTTCTTGATCTTCTAATGGAACATTACTAAAAGAACAAAGGCTCGGACAATAATAAAATTACACTTGAGTAACGTGGTTTTTGTCGTCACAAATCACTGAGCTCCACGTGCAAGGGTTCACTTGATTCTGGTTCCAATCAGACAGCTGGTTTCCGGTAGCATTTAATTTACGCTTCATATCATTCAATGCATCCCCTGCCAATTTATGCGAAAATTTAATGCATGCATGACTGACCAAAAGTATCACGCTACATTCCGAGAGGAACTTCTGCTCAGTAGAATTACCTTTTCTTATCTTTTACTTTTTTGTTATAGTACGACTTTCTAATACATTTCTACAGTCCACTATACCATTTTGAACGGTTCAAGTTGTGGTGGTTATTACCAGATACCAACCCAGAACAAGAACTTCGTAGGTATTAGGTACCAGTTACTACTAACTTTCAGCAACCATGCATCTAGTAGCAAAATTAAGAAATGGAATAATCTAATTTAGGATAATCTGCAGTGTAACGCTGGAATTTTGATTTTTACATGCATTTACTCTTACATTGCCAGATTAGAGAAAGAGATTGAACCTTGCTTATCAGCCATAACATGCCAAAGAAGACAGAAAATAGTAAATATCAAAGTTGGCATCATCTCTCTTTTCCAGATTTTACTGTCGCTGCTACAATTCCCTTAACAAGCCCATGCCTGATTATAACTAATACCTTGTTTTTGTTAAAAAAAAAATAATAACAGCTTGTGTTTGTCAAAAAAAAATTAATAAATAACACCTTGAATGAATAAATAAATGCGAAATAAATCTTTCATCCATAACAAAGTATAAAAATTGAAGAGGAATAATAGAAAAATAATATGATCTGATTGGCTATTGAAACAAATTGCAATCATATTCAGAGATGGAGCTAGCAATAGTCCAATTATTTGTTTGTGAAGTACCTAAAGACCTTCTACCATTACAAGCAATTGTCTATTGTTGCTACCTTGGTTTTCTACTGGCAGCCACGATCCGATCATTAGGCAAGTTTCCAAACCGACTGGCTGATTTTTTTGGGGAAAAAAACGCTAGATGAACCACCGGTTGGCTGATTGATTCCTCCGACTCACTGTCTCAAAGCCAAGGGATTCGATAGAGATAAAAATGTAACAAAAAAATAAAGAACGAAGACTGATCGTAACCGGATTCTCCACTAGCACTGTATCACTCTTTTATCTACTGATTGGGAGAGAGAGAGAGAGGTGTAAAATCCAAACTAAAAGCGGTTCCAGGGGCAGTAAAAACATTCCGTCGTTGTTTAATTCCATTTTTCTAAAGAAACTTTAAGGGCACTGACGAATCGGATCCCCTGCGGCGTATTGTACACACACTTAAATGGACCGCACTAACGGTGAGACAGTGACTCTAGAAGTCAAAAGCAAATTAAAAGTATTGACAGCTTTCGAGTGACTGGCCACACGCCCACACCCACACCGCATAATTTGTAGTCTGTTATGTAACTCGTTATACCATTTCAATTCCGTATTTGGTGCAGAAGATTTGGGTGTACACACTACATTTTTTTTTTTTTTACTAAATAACCACTCTGCTGGGTGTTTCCCAAACAGTCAACGAGTCAAAAGAAAGTTAGGCCCGATTTGGTACCAAGTTTCTTTGCAACGGAACTTTGATAGAGAATCATCCTACTACGGGCCAATTACCAAAAAAGAAAAGGAACTTTTGGTAGAATCTTAGGAGTTTTGGCAATAAAGAATTAAGAGTAAAAAATTAAGAATTTAAGAAATACTGAGAAATCGAATTAAGAGTAAAGAATTAAGAATTTAAGGAATACTAAGAAATCGATGTTTGTATGTCTTAATCAGTGGGTGAAAGATTAAGCGTTTAAGGAGGAGTATAAGTGTTTTAAGATCCGGGCAGAGAATTAAGATCCGGACAAAATGAGGCTAAATGAAGTATTCTTAATCCGCACTAAGAAATTAGTGTTCGGCAGGATTAAGCAGCTAAAGAAGTTAAAAAAAACTGATTAAAGCTTAAGATGATTTAATAGATACTTGCCAAACAGCCCTTAAGGTTCCAGTTTCCAATCCTCCTTTACCAGACCAACTCATCAACGTGGTATAATTGCAAAAAAAAAAAAAATACAACGTGGTATAGTAACAAAAGTCACAAAATACAATTCTGAGAATTTTTTTTATAACTTACAAGCAGGGTTAAAAAGATTCACAATAAATGTGCCTGATTTACTTTTAGAGATTGAATAATAAAAGGCGATGTCATTACCCTCGCCCTGTTAAATATACTTCTTTCTGCTCTCTCCCTGTAATTTCTTATACGATTGATTGGTCAAAAATGCCATGGCATATTACTTGACAAAAGGATTCTCATATTATTCTCGTCTTGTAAACATATATCTTTTTAGCAGTGATACTCAATTTACTGCAAAAATAATTTGACGTATAATTTGACAAAATATAAAGCAAAAACTACCAAATTTTCAATCCCAGCAACCAATACAAAAACAATTACACCACTAAAAAGCGGAACCCAAATGTGCTCTTTTTCTCTATCTGAATCATTCAAAATTCATCACACAGCCTCAATTAAATCTGAATTATTTCAATATATTAAATTGATATAAAAGAAAAAGTAATTGAAGTTGTGCGATGAATTTTGAACGATCCAGATATAAGAAAAGAATGGTGTTTCTTTTCTCAAGAAAAAGAGCAGATTTAGATCCGTTAAAAGCCATCTTCACAACATTCAAAATGAAAATTAATCAGTAGTCGTATTCTAATGTACAAACAAAGAAGTCTCATAATATTGTTAAATTGCACAATGTTGTCAACCAATTTATTGTAGTAAAATTACATTATTTTTAATCCGTAATTAATTAATTAAATATGAGATGAAAAATATTTAATGCTAAATATTTTTAAGGTTGCGTATTAGCGAATTTTACGAGTTTCTTTCGGGTTACTATATATAACATGAATAACAATAAGTCTAATTCAAATAAATATAAATAAAAAAATATAACCGTATTATTCTATCTGAAATAACATAAAACAAGTTCTACCTTTCAGAAAACAATAATAGTATACACGGTCAGGTCGGATTTTTACTTAAAGACTTTTTTTATAAAATTTATATCTAAAGTTTTTCATGGTATTAGTCAAAATTTTAATTTGTTTCTAACTAATTAAACTTTAGTTCCGTAATTTAATTGCTCCTATATACACCCATTAAAATATCTCCTATTTTCAATTTTTCATCAAAAATTAAATATATTTTATTCAATTATCAAAATAAGAGTGTGCTGTTCCCATGCCATTAGACCTTTCTTCCACCAAAGGCTCATAATATCTTATTTACCTATCTAAATTTGATTTTTTTTTTTGTACTTTTCTCTTTTTGTCATCTAACCAAAAAACATTTATATAATAATCATTAACTCCGTATTTAATATTTAAAAGACCACTCTCCACTTCTCATTAACTCCAGTTTTGGTAACTATCTCCAGGGCGGATCTAAAGTCATTCAAAAGGTGGCTAAGTCACTCCTATGATTTCAAAATTTTAGTTATGCATAGTAAAGTTTAATTGAATTTAATTTTTTTGGAACAATTTATATAGTCCAGCTCCTCTCATAAATATTACATGTTTGTTTGTAGTCTAGTGATAAGGATTTATGCTTTGATTGTGGAGAGCATGGGTTCAATTCTTACTAGTCACAATTTGTGTATTTTAATTTTCAGCCACCCCTATTAATATTTTCTAGTTCCGCCCTATCTCTCTTATTCATCTAGCTTAGCATTTTTGCCTACGATATCATAATAGATAGAAATGTATTGCAACTCTATAATGCTCTTTTTAAGCTAAAGATATGTATCCTACTAAATTGATTATAATTTCTGAAGAAAGCAGGGAGAGCCTGTCGTGTCCATTGAGAGGGTAAAGTGCCACTTTAATCTTTAAGTAAGTGTTAATAATTAATTATGTGAATGAATGAAAGTACTTCAAATTTAGACCAGGAAATAAGATATACTGAGATTTTGATGAGAAAATTAGAAATAAGAGATTTAATCAGTATAGAAGTAATTCACGCTTATTTGATGAATAAACAAGATATATTGTGATTTTAGAGGAAAATTTGAAAATAAAAAGATTTTAATAGGCGGGAGCAATTCATTCTTTTTCAGCTCAAGTTAGTTTAACCGATTGAATTGGTAGAATTGATTGGGTGAATAAGACTAAGCTTATCAGTTATCCCTACAAGGTAGCATTCAAGATCGGAGAATCCATTTTTTTCCTGTTACCATCCGCTAAATATTAATAAGCGAATTTAACATGATTTAAAAACAAAATGAAATACACCAAAAACGCAGATTTAATCTGCAATCCCCTCCCTCTCAAGATGGAGACGCAAATTTAAAGAATTAGTTGGGACGCTTGCTTTCTTAGGTGTTTGGTTGTGGACTAAAACTAAAAAGGTCTAAATTGATTATTCTAACTTAGTCTGATCTAAATTATTCATGTTTGATTAAGATTTAAAGTTGAATCATGGCTTAAGGTATTCCTTATTATAGGCTGGTCCAAATTATTCATATTTGATGGAGGTCTAAATTAAGTTAGATTATGACTTAAGATATTTCTTATTATGTTAGGGTTAATGGAGGACTGAAGTTTTGATAGTTTAAGTTAGTTAATTATTAGTAATATGATACTAATTATATAATATTAATATATTAATAACAACTATAATATATTATAATATTTTTTAATATATTAACAATATAATATATTAATTATATAAGAGTGGGGTTAAAATGCACTATTGGTTTTGTACTCCAACCATGCTCCATGTCTTTATCTTTGTTCTCGAAGTTCAAATAGTCGATCCGAACCGCTCAACATGTTCTCCATATTAAAATGTGCTTAGAGATCAAATTTTATATTTTTTGAAAATTTTTTACTATTTATTTAGATAGTTACAAAATCACTGCATCTGGACCATCCAAAAACAGTGATTTTGTAATTATCTAAATAAATAGTAAAAAAATTTCAAAAAATATAAAATTTGGTCTCTAAGCACATTTTAATATGGAGAACATGTTGAGCGGTTCGGATCAACTATTTGAAGTTCGAGAACAAAGATAAAGACATGGGACATAGTTGGAGCACAAAACCAATGGTGCATTTTAACCCCACTCATTATATAATTATATATTATTAATAATTATTAATAATAAGATACTAATTATATAATATTAATACATTAATAATGACTACAATATATAATAATATTATTATAATTAATTATTTAATATATTAACAATAGAAGATATTAATTATATAATTATATATCAAACTAATTATATAATTATATTTAATAATAATTATTAATATAAAGATACTAATTATATAATATTATTGTTATAATTATTTAATATACTAGCAATATAAGATATTAATTATATAAATATATATTAATAATTATTTAATATATATTAACAATATAACATATTAATTATATAATTACATATTAATTATATAATTATATATGAATAATAATTAATAATAATAAGATACTAATTATGTAATATTATTATAACAATTATTTAATATATTAATAATATAAGATATAATTCTATAATTATATACTAATATAATATTATTATAATCATTCGAGTTAGGTCACGACATGTAATAAAATTAAACCATCATGTGAAGTTATTTAATTTAGGCCGGTCTAAAAATCGATTTATGTCGTCTTAGTCCGCTAATTAATATCGTTTGATGAAATAACAAGAACAAACATAGGGTAAATGACATTACAGATTTATTTGCGTCCCTAGTATATTCCAATTTTTTTTTAAAATTGTATATTATTTTTTACAAGATACGAGACCATGACAAATAATATAACTTCTCAAGCGGTCATTTGCAAGAGATATTTTGCACTTCAATAAACCAAACGAAAGTTGCACATAGTATCACGGGCCCGGCTAAGCGACCGCTACTCATGAGTCATGATAGCGTCGGACTGTGATTATGCTAATCCTGAGTGGCGTCGCACTGTGGCACGTGGTCTTCGAGACTTCGACCGCTATTTACAAGAAAGAGAAACAACATTTTTCTACCCACCAGCGCTCCGTCGTCAAACCAAAGGTGATATAATTTCCACCACAGAAAATTTCAGGACAAATATTAGGGTAAATATCGCAGAAACATCTAAGAGGGAATCAGTAAGAGAAGAAGCGAAGGGCAGCAACTCTAAATTAAATTGCAAGGAAGATTTTTTTATTATTATTTAAGACCGTAGAGAGGACGGATTCAGAATTCTAATCATGAATAGTCACAAAATATTGAATTGGTACAAAATACTAATAAGAGTATTTTTTTTTTCTTCTAATGAATTAGAGCAAAAAAAGCAGATAAAGATCTAAAAAACTTACAATGTGATCAGATATATTACAACACGACACAGTTCAGTCACAGCACAAATACGGTTCCATCACGGCATGATATGGCACGTGTGCCGGTCTAAAAGAGAATTATGATAGAGGTGTTTGAAATGATTTTCATTATTTGTTTCTTGATTTTACATCTCGAGGTTTCTTCTACATTTATAAAGTGATAAGCTAACTACAATACAAAACCAGCGCATGAAAAGAGAAATAGAATACAGCTCTACAATACAAAACCAGCGCATGAAAAGAGAAATAGAATACAGCTCATATATACAAACATATAAAATGGAATCAATTCGTTAAGGTGTCATCTTGTGAGGCTTGGATCTTCTGTGGTAGGAGCTTGCTGTATCATTGTTGTAATACCCCAACCGTAAGCTGATGTGGCAGGTGTCACAGTCAGCTTGTTGCATAGGAATCTAAATCGTGTTGTAGGCAGTGATTTAGTGAAGAAGTCAGCCAGTTGATCATTTGAGCACACAAAACAAACTGAAAGTTCTTTGGAAGCAATGTATTCATGCACAAAGTAATAGTCAATCTTGGCATGTTTAGTCCTAGCATGGAACATTGAATTTGCAGCGAAAAAAGTGGCTCCAATGTTGTCGCACCAGAGTGTGGGAGGATGAGGTAGAGAAATACGAAGCTCACGGAGCAAGTATTGGATCCATAAATTTTCAGTGCATGTGATGGCTAGGCTGCGATATTCAGCTTTTGTGCTAGAACGAGAAATTGTTGGCTGCTTTTTAGCACTCCGAGAGTTAAGGTTTGGTCCCAAGAAGATGCAGAATCTAGTGGTGGATCGTCAGTCATCAAGGCAACCTGCCCAGTCTGCATCAATGTTTGCATATTAGAGTGCCCCAACAACGCTACGATTTAGGTGTGGATCTTTAAAGGGAGAGCCATCAGCGATAGAAAGAGGTGTTCCAGCAATCATTGGAGTATTGCAAAGGCTTACATTGGAGCATGTTTGTTCGGCTAAGAAGGGAGTGGATGTATTTTGTTTGGGAGAGATATAGGCTGTGATCACTAGGAATGACCTCAATCCCCAAAAAGTAGTGTAGGCGGCCAATGATTTTAATGGCAAAGTGAGTTTGAAGATGGGAGATGCAGGATTGAACCATGGTTGAGTCACTGCCAGCAATAAGGATATCATCTGCATAGAGAAGGAAAAAGGCGGTATGACTATGAGCAAAAGACATAAATAGGGAGGGGTCATATTGAGAGGCATGCAAACCGAACTCAAGGAGAACCGATGTAAGTTTGTGGAACTAGACACGGGGAGACTGTTTGAGGTCGTATAGAGATTTGGAGAGTCGGCACATATGGTGAGGTCGAGCGGGATCAATGAAGCCAGGAGGCTGAGATATGTAAATGGTTTCAGCTAGGTCGCCATGTGAGAAGGCATTCTGCACGTCAAGCTGATGGATAGGACAATTAGAAGTCACGGTAAGTGATTTGATCAATATGATTGTGGTAGGACGAACTACAGGGTTGAAAGTGTCAAGATAATCTACGCTTTCGTGTTGGTGGAAACCTTTGGCGACTAGATGGGCTTTGTAGCTTTCAATTGATCCATCGGAGTTGCGCCTGATCTTGTACACCCATTTGCAACCTATAATATTCATGTTAATATTAAAGGGGACAAGTGTCAATGTGTGGTTATGGGCGAGAGCGTCAATCCTCTTGAACCAAGGCAATATGCTATTTGAGATCAGTATTGGCTTGTTTGAAGGTTGATGGTTCAATTTCAAGGGTAGTGGAATAGGCAACATGATTGGAAAAAGTACGAGGGCGACGAGTGTTGTCTCGGATTTGAGTTACCATGTGGTGAGTAGAGGAGTAAGGTTCGGATCAGGAACAGGTTGTGTGGCGGGGGTTGGTTTTGATCCAAGAGAGAGCTAAAAGGGAGTATTAATTGATTGGGATAAAGGGTTATAGCTAGGCTGAGAAGGGATCGGAATGGGTTGTGGAGAAATAGGTTAAGCGGGTTGTGGGGAATTAGGTAAAGGGATGTTGGGTTGTTGGGAAGGAGGCTGAATATTGGGTTGTGGTAGGGAAATAAAAGGAGAGGCATGTATAAGAATTGAGAGAGGCTGTGGAGACTTGGCAGGAGGCAGTGAAGAGCAGTGCAGGTTAAATGAGACAAAGAGAAATATTGACTCATCAAACTACACATTTCGAGAGACAAACATTTTGTTAGTCTCTAAATGAAGGCAACGATGTCCTTTTTGAGCAAATACATAGCCGAGAAATACGCATGGAAGGGCTCGAAGTTGTAATTTATGAGAATTGTAATCCCTTGTATAGGGAAAATAAAGGCAACCAAAGATCCTCAAGAGAGAGTAATTGAATGGTTTCTTGGATAAAGTGGTATATGGGATGGAGGAAGTGAAAGACAATCGATTTATTAGGTAAATGGTGCTTGAAAATATTTCATCCCAATATTGTGAAGGGATAGAGGCACGAGAAATGGAGGTAAGAGCAAGTTCAATAAGGTGGCAGTGTATTCGTTCAGAAATCCCATTTTATTGGGGTGTGTATGGACATGTAATTTGGTGTTGTATTTGGAGAAATTGAGTGTGTATGGGTTTGTATTTGGTGTCGCCGTCGGTGCAAATTGTTTTAATTGTTGTATTGAGGAGGTTTTCGATTTGACTTTTAAAGAAAGCAAAAACTCGTGGTACTTCACTTTTATGAGACATAAAATAGATCCAAGTAAATTTCGAAAAAACATCCATAAAGATAATGTAATAACAATAATCGTTAAAAGACTCAATTAGGGAAGGCCCCACACATCTGGAAACAAAAGGTAATGATGCGACTTAGCCATGCAACAATCATGACAGAGTTCGATTTATGAGAACTACAAGGTAGAGAATTAGAATTTAAAACTTGCAAAGTAATAGATTGAGAAGGATGCCCTAAGCGAGCATGCCAAGTGTTGGCTGAAGCTCGCAAACTAAGAAGAGCTTGAGGTGGTCCATTATGAGAAGGTAGAGGCCATTAGAACAAGGGAGGTTGAGGATTATTGTTTTGGTGCGACAATCCTTCAAATCACAAGAATTAGAGAAGAAAACAAGAGTTAGATGTGGATTATCCTGTAATAATTTAGAAATGCTCAAGAGATTTTTAGAAATGGAAGGAACATAGAGAATATCACAAAGGTGCAGTAAATGAGAAAATATAATAATAGAAGAAGAACCAATGGGTGCAACAAGAAGGTAGGTTCCATCTCCAATTTGCAAGGTGTAGTGACCGACATAGTGATAGAAGCTTGAGAGATTGTTCAAGTCACTCATGACGTGATTTGTAGCCCCAAAATCAAAGACCCAATCCATGGACTATAGCGGGGTAGCAATGGATGGATCAACGAACAACAGAGTGACAGTGGCAAATTGGGCAGAGTAAGTCTGGAAGGTAGGTCGGGACTTGTATTTAGGGTCTGCATCGAACCTATACCAGCAAAAACGAGCTAAATGGCCCACTTTAGAAAATATATGGCAAGTGGGTTTTGGAGTTGGCAGACTTGAAGAAGAACCAGGATGAGCACAGTTTGGATTGAATGGAGGTCTATTTTGGGAATTGGGTCGAGGAACAGGGGTAATAATTGGGCCATGGCTAGTTTACGGAATAAATTAGATCATCGATACCAAGTGAATGGAAAGTAAAATACAAAAGTAGATCAATCAACAAAAAGGATATAAAAATATAGAAATATATTATCAAAGCTTCATGAGTAACAAAGGTTTACTGCCTAGCCCTAAGAATCTAAATTTAGTTGCGAAACGATATGTCTACACTCTTCTATTCTTACTATACAAAATAAAATTCTAAAATAGACAAAGATGATCTTCTCTTCGGTCCAGAGTGCTTATATAGGAGTGAGGGGACGCCTGAGGGTGATTGGGTCCAAGAAACTTGGTATGGATACAGCTAGCACAGTTATCCTCCAAAGGGCACCTCTGTTACGGACCGTATCAGGTGATACGGTCCGTAGTGGGACTATGTCGCCGAGGGACTTAATGCGTATTGCGCCATCTCTGGGTCCATATCAACCAATACGGGCCGTAACACGAGCTTTAGTGGGTGAGCACCGCTTATCCGATTAGCCTGATTTTTGCTTTAATTGATGTGAAATAGCCTCAAAATATATTTTCTTGCAATAGAACACAACGTAGAACAAAAGTAACATTTTTTTTCAAGTAAATTAAATATAAAGGTAAGATAATGAAGCGAAACTTAAACCAAAACTCTACATAATTCATTGTCACTTCGACGCTGATCAACTCCACATTGAAATTGTAGTCTAAAATTTTCAATAATTAGGTTAAAACAAGAAAATCGTAAAATTCTGAAATTTTAAATAAACAAATGATATTTTAAAAAGAATCTAGCGGATGAGATAGCAGCTGGCATTCATTTTCAGAACCGAATTTATGTACAACATATTGAACTAACTGATAACCTAAAACTATGCTCGTCGTATATTATGGCGATGTTTGGTTGGAGGCTAAATTATGGAATAAGAGGTTTCTACCTCATATATTCTATCAAATGCAGATTAATTGAGTCGGTCTAACTAGACGTAATTATAATATTAGATCTCTAATTTAATGTCTCTTCAGATGACGTAGGAATTAGTCCTTCTACGGCCCACAGTCAGCGACTATCAATTCTTTTTTACCTTCTTTCTTCGTTGGTCAATATTATTTCTTAATAATTTAGGTCATGAAACAACTTGAGACCTCAACCGAATGTGAATAGCTTAGATCAACCTCATACCTCTAAAACTTGTAAATCTCAACCAAACATCACTTGTAGGCCAAAAGCATGCAAAAGTGAAAAAATGACACGTATTCGCATAAACCAGTGGCTTCTTTAATCTATAAAATAAAAAAAGTATAAATAAAAAAGATGATTGATAATGATAAATCATGATTCTAATCCAACTAAAGTTCAGTATTAAAAATAACATATGATTAAATCAGGGCCCGTTTGATATACAGGAAATAGAGAAATCTTTAAAAATTCTAAAAGACATTTTTTTCATTATAGTTTCTAGAGAATTTACCTTTCCATTGAGATTTTTGTTTTATAAGAAAGTAAAATCTTTTTGGGTGCTTTGATGTTTGACGTGCTGGAATTTAAATATGGTCGGAAAAGGAAATATTGAAATACTTTTACATATTGATTAGAAAAGTTTTTCTAAATTTGAAATTTTCTTTGATTAAACAGGATTTATAAATTAAAACTATAAAAATTAAAAGATTGCAATAATCATAATTGATAGTGTGACTAATTCTCTATTATAATTGACTGACTTGGATAGCCTGACAGTGCTTGGAAACCATATTTTATATATTTTTTAAGTTTTTTTACTAACTAAATTACAAGTTTTTTCAGTAGATGCTTTAATTATAAAATCATTCCTCCAGCATCAACACTTTTATCTTTATTCGTTCGTTACGACTGATAGCATCCGAATCTTGAGTTTTACATATATTGTGGAGTCTTGACTTATGTCTTCATTAACTGCAAGCAATAATTAAATTAGTATGAAGAATTTGTCCGATTCAATAAGTCAAACAATTTGAAGAAATAATATGAAACTTGCCAATTTCGAATTTAGGCTATTGAGGCGGGCACTACGTATACCAAACTGATAATTAACCAAGAAAAGAGACGATATTGCATGCAGTTTCATTGATAAAAGGATAAAACCAAAACTATAATGATCAGAGAATCAAAATATATATACTGATGATTCCTATGAGCTCTAAATTGATTTATACGAGTAAACGATGAATTAATTCATGCAATTTCATAGATCGATAAAAGGATTAAAAAAGAAAACTTCTACATATATAACACATAGAAAATGAAACTTATCAAGGTTTAGGCCATACAATTATTTCTCATCAACATCATTCATAACTTTGTACATTCCAAAGGGCGTACCGACAGTTCGTCTAAAACAATAACTTTATTAACAAAAACTTCAATGTAATGCAGCCCAAGTTTACGTTCACCAACTATATTGTGTGATTTATCTGAGATTTTATCAATAAAATTGTTAGTTGACACTTACTTAAAAAAAGAAGAAGTAAAAGTAATTAGTCAAGTTAAAAGTTTGTATTTATCTATTAAAAAAATCATAAACTATAATTGTCTTTATCTGAATTCAAATAACATTAATTAAAAAAAAAAATCTACAAATTTGTTTTAAATTTTACAAATCTTTTGAGATATCTCCAAAAAATATTTTGTGCCATTAGTTAGTTAGCAAGGTTGTGTTGTCATGTGGAAATGACATTTGCGGGGAATACATTTTATAATTGGATAATAACTTTGCAGAACTAACATTTATAATAAAGTGTGAAAACACACACATATAAATATATAATATTCATTTAATTTATTTTTTTAGAGGATAAAATCTAATAATCATTTAATTTAAATTTTTGAGAAGATATGAAAGTGTCATACAACAATTTTATTTCTTGAGTTAATTATTGAATCAAAGCACGATATAAATGAGCATGCCAAAGAACACAAATGAAAGAGATTTTAAAAGAAAATGCAATAATACATTTAATTTTGTCCAACATCCAACATCGGAGACAAAAAAAGAAGATAAAAATGTAAGAATAAAGAATGCATCTTAGATTTGATCTCCATATTAATATGTATTTACATATCAAATTTTATATTTTTTGAATATCCATATTAATGTAAAAATATAGTAAATTTTTGTGAATAGCCGCCTAGTCGGATAAATAAATTAAGAAGCAGAAATCAGATCCAGTGCAATACCTGACTATTTACAGTAAGATCCGAGTCGTCAATTTTAACTTAGGCACAAATATGTTAAAACGGACCTCTACATATTCTAATTGCTCGGTTTGAATTTAATGATAGCCAACTGTACTCAATGAGGTACCTGGAAGAATACACACTCGCGCCAAGGCCTGTAGGGCTGGATCAGAGGATTTATGATTCTATATGAGCAAAACTAAAGTGTGATGTGCTCACCAAAAGAGTTTGGTGAGCACACCTCTAAAAGATTATTGAATTGATTTCGATTTATGAATCTAAACAGTTGAAATTCACGTACTTCGCTAGTGATACTTGCATATGCAAATTTTTTAAAATTTTGAATTTATTTAGCACATGGTCAAGCGGTCAAAACAAAATTTTTTTATTGTTTTTTTGACCACCTGATCCTGTACTCAATGAATTTGAAACTTTAAATTTTTTACATATAGATGCATCACTTACGAAGTACATAAATTTTAATGGTTTGAATTCGTAGTTCAAAATGAATCCAATAACTTTTTAAAACTCAGTGAGCACATCATACAGTGTTGCTCATTTTATACACCTGGCTGTGCTTTGTCGAATTCGCTGTTCGCATCCTCTGAGATATCTTAATTTTTGAGTGAATCTGTGCAAAATCTGGACCATTCAAATCCTCTGTACAAGAATCAAAGCACGTTAATACTGGCGCCTCCATTTCAAATAGTCACGGAAACTAAATTAATCCGGCTTTGAATCAAACTCAAAGGTTGAGATGTGTCCGAGGATAACATGGTTGACCGGTCAGTACAAAAATCAGGGGAATAAATAAAAATAAAATAATAAATCAACGCATTAATAAAATTCTCAAAATTTTGATCGGCGGGAAAATAAATCCGATAACGCGCCGCATTATCCCTACAACTGCGTCTTGACCTCGCCTCTCCTTCCTCCCTTTGTTCTTCGGAGAAGCCTCTACTTTGATTTTAGTTCATTTTAAATTCAAGATCTTTTCAATTTCTTGCTAGGTCACAATAGAGGAATGGGAATCCCCAATCTACTGAGAGTTCTGAAACCCTTCATCGAACCTGTGCATATAAAAAAATATTCTGGCCGAAGAGTAGAAACTCATTTCTCCTCCGTTTTCCAATTCTTTCCCACATTTTGTGTATTTAATCTATTAACGTGATTGTTTTCTCCCGATTTGTTTCTAGGTTGGTATAGATGCATACTCATGGCTTCACAAGGGAGGTAAGCCCGTCTATGCTCTGAAATTAGTCTGGTAAATGCACATTGGTAGGGTTTTTTGCAACTTCAACCTTAAAGTTTTCCCATATTTATTAAAAAGTACTCAGCATTTCAAACAGTTGCAAATACAAAAAAAAAATGAAAAAGAAACATTGGAGTTTCTGCCTGCTGCTTCCAAAAACACATGGGTGGGGATTTTTTGCAATTTGAACCTGAAGTTTTCCCATATCTATACATTCAGCATTCGAACTTGCGCAATATCCAAACAAAAGCTTGAAATTAATTTAAGAGCTTATAAATAGCTAAAACTGTACATACATATTAAGTTAGATTTTGGTTCAGAATATTTTTGAACCCAAAACTTTTCTGTTTCAATTTATTATTGATTTTCCTGCATAAGTTGTAATGGTGCTTATTGAACTTCAGTAAGTACACGGACTCTAAAGAGAAAACTTCTCTTGTTGTTTTCTTTTCCTTGTTAGCTTATTCATGTAGCTTGGAACTATGCATGAAACCGAGAACTAAGGCTGCAAAAAGATACCTGAACTATTTCATGCACCACATAAACCTCATGCGCCACTACAGCGTTACACCTATTGTGGTCTTTGATGGAGGCAACTTACCATGTAAATCTGACACAGAAGCTGAACGTCATAAGTAAGATCAAATTTTTCTTTTCAACTCTCTAAGGCTTCGCCCATAGCCTCCCCCCCAAAAAGAACACACACACACATACACACAACCCACCTACAGGCTTCAACAAAAACAAAAAAAAGAAGGAAAAATACCAGTTTTTGCAAATTTACAGTTCTGTCCAGTAAATATGCATTTGGCACCCTGATTGTGGTATGCTATGTGTTATTAATTATATGTTGACTAACATATTCTTATAGTTGGATACAATGAAGGCCCAACTTCTGCAATAAAAAAGTGAAGATACTACTTTCAAATTTGCTTTATTTCTTATTAGATTAGTTTTTCTAAGGATATTCAAATATTGTAACTATGTATGATGTTAACAATATAAATGATTTTAGCCTATCATTATTTATATTACTTTAGGGCTTTTTTTTTTTTTTTTTTTGAAAAGCTTGGCAGCAGCTGCCAAGTTGTTTGTATTAATAAAATGGTCCATTACATCAGTATTACACCTTACGGCTTTTGCTTCTGCAAGATAAGGTGATAAGCATGTTCGAAGTAGTGTGCAATGAAGTAAACGACTAAAAATATTGAGTGATTATCTGCAAAGAAGCATAATATTTTGTTAAATTAAAAATAGAAAAATATTTATGTGATGTTAGGAGGAGGGAAGCTAATCTTGCAATAGCTAAAGAAAAGCTTTGTGAAGGGGATGTTGGAGGTGCTACTGAGTACTTCAAAGTATGTCATATTTTTCCTTAATTTATTTCAACGGAAATGTTATGTACCCATCAGGCCATACATAGAGCATGAATGTATCCTCTTTACTGTTCTATTCTTTTTACACTTCAAAAGATGTCCAAACCAGAAGCACGTTTTTTTTTTTAGTTTTAAAAAAAATGGAGGTGCAACATGTCTTATTGTGATGTGAGCTTTCTGTGTCACTCTTTTATATGTAATATTTTCCATGTTTCAAAGTTGCACATGAGATGCTTCGCATTTTGCAGGATATAGCATGACACTTTGATGCTTTGTACGAGTGTGCATAAAATTATTCTTCAAATTTACTATGTTGCATTTTTGTGCTAAGTTCATGAACTGTTTAAACTTTATTGTAGAAAGCTGTGCATGTAACTCCTTCAATGGCTCATCAACTAATTCAGGTGCTTTAAAGTGCACTTTTTCTTTGATCCATTTCTTTTGGACAAGACAATTATTTGGCTTCAACTTTTTTTCTCTTGTGAATTAATCACTTCTAGAACTTTAGATACTAAGGTTGGAGAAAGTAGAATTCTTGGTTGCACCATATGAAGCTGATGCACAATTAGCATATCTCTCCAGCCTGGAAGAAGAAAGAGGGGGCATTTCGGCAATTATAACAGAAGACAGTGATCTAATTGCATACGGCTGCCCTGCTGTAAGCAACATTTTCATTTTATGAATTCGCATGCATTTCTGCAAAATCTTTGTATGAAGGAGCATTATTGTAGCTGCTTTTTTTTTTTTTTTAGATTATATTTAAGATGGATCGGCATGGGAATGGTGAAGAGTTTCTGTTGGACAAAGCATTTAATATTGTGACAAAAGAGCTGTCTTTCAAGGGATTGGATAAAAATCTCTTTACAGGTATACTATTTGAACTATGGAAAGCTAGTTTCCTTCTAATACCAGATGATTTTTCTGGTAATAATAATTTGACTTTTCTGTGTAAATAAATCAGGATCTTTTAATTTTTTTTATTTTATAGGCATGTGTGTATTGGCCGGTTGCGACTTTTTACCCTCTATTCATGGAATAGGTGTAAGAAGAGCTTACTCCTTGGTCTCCAAACATAGAAACTTAGACCGTGTAAGGCCATTTCTTTCTCCATTTGATATGAACTTTAAATGGGTAGAATTATTTGCTTTACAGTTCAGAGGATGGTCAGGTGCTGAAAGATTGAACATCTCTTCCAATGTCCTCTAAAGATTTATGATTTGTTTGCAAAAAGCTCTCATTATTTACTGGAAAGTAAAACCCAACAATTTGCATATTGGTGCTTAGCACTAACCTTCATAAGATACTTGCAACTAAAACTCAACCCTTGTATCTATGGGATGGAGTAGATGCCTTTCTGTAACTATTCCCCAACTCTAATCAGCTTCTTGATTTTGCTCTGCTTTCTATGAATATTAACTATTCTATTGTGAAGTTTTAATTCTATGTCTACATAAATATGTTTAAATAGATAAACTATGTTGGGTTAATTGCAAATATTGAAAAGCCAGGGACAAGTTGCAAATGACCCAAGTACTGTACTAACAGGAAAACATGAGCAGTTTAGTAAATTATGTTACTGGAGGGTTGAATTCCAATTTCAGGTTCTATCGGTGCTAAAGCTTGACAAAAGATATACTGTCCCGGACAGTTATGAAGATTCTTTTATTAAAGCCCTATCAGTTTTCAATCATGCCACAATGTAAGATTTACTTTTAGCAAAATTGAAATTTCTCTTGCTGCTGCTTTTTTGGGTGTACATTGTTGTTAAATGGAGAAGGTTTCAATCCCGCAACCATAATTTGCTCATGGAGGACTTAAAACCTCTTGGAAGTCTTCCCACTAGCTAACCTGTTACAACTTGAAATACGAGGCAAGTCACCAAGTTGGACCCTGCAATGTCTTATTCTAGCAAATTAAGCCTCAAGATACATGGGATGAGGAAGCTACATGGTAAATATTGATGTTATTTTAATTGCATTTATAACCTTTGATACGCAGATATGATGCGGAGACCAAATCTCTAAAACCATTAAAGCCTTTAGGAGATGGAAATATGCAATATTTGATAGGAGACTTGAGTATTCTTGGACCGTATCCTAAAGTATTTTATCATACCATGATTATGCATGAACTAAACATGAAAGATATTAATATCCTTAACTAGAATGGAAAAGAGATATTTCACCAAAAATAGCTACAGGAATTGCTGAGGGGTTCTTGAACCCTATTACAAAGGAGGCATTCAATCTTATACCTTCTCCGAGAAAGGGAATTAAAAATGTGAAGATTTCAATATTGGATAGCACAAAAGAAAATTATGTACAGATTTCACCAATGGATGATGCATACACTAGCATCTTCTCTTCTGAATCAACCACACAAGACATGAGAGGTTAGTTATTATTAACCTTTTATATTTTTAAATATGCAACTTTCAAAAGGAAATACTAAATTGTCAGTTGCTCTGGAGTTGATTAAATCTTCTACTCTGTTATTTTGGAGAAATGTGTCAACATTGTTGAAAGCCATCTATATCTCTTTGTTTTTCATTAAACTAGAGTAAACAATTTTATAATATAGTTAAAAAATGCAGTTTTCTTTGTCATAGCAAGCCAGTCTTACCGCTTCAAATTGCTATTTATTGGTTCAAGTGTAGCAAACACCATCCAGGTTCTTTAGTTATATGCAAAATTGAAATGAAATAATTCAATAAGATAATAAATCCTGAAAGTATTATTATCCCCCCTTTCAGTCCTTCAAGTTGGGAAGTTATACATTGTGGTTGCTGAACATTTCAACTGGGCTAGATTTGTCCTAATTTTTAAAAGATGAAAATTCATACCATCATCCACGTCAACAAGATGGAATGGAACAAAAGTTTAGGGTTTATAAACTCAAGACTGGCATCAACAAAATGACCAGGAATGATACATGTGAATCAGAGATATCAAAGCCCATTTCAGTGTATGCAAATGGTGGATGATGCCATTAACCAAAGAGAAACTGCTCACTACTATTTATACTTTACTTCCAGTTCACTGTGCTGACCTGGTTGTTGGAGTGGAAACTAACATTGTTTGTATTCCACCTTTGAAATACAAGTTAACAGGATAATTTCCATACCAATTTAAAAGTTCATAACCCCAAAATGAGATCAAACTTTATGGACTAAAACGGAACAAGTGTAATGCTTTCTAATGTGATGTACGGGGATCTTTTCTTTTGGTGGTTCAGAAACTGAATAAAACACGAAAATCCAAGTTTAAAGAGCATATATAAGTTGGCATAATTTACTCTAATAAGCAGTTGGTTAATTCGTCAACTTTTCCTTTTTAAAATGATGTATGTGCATCCTTTTGATTTCTTTCCTTATTTTAAAAAAATATGTCTGAACAGTTGTGGAAGATGAAATCTCAAATGAAATGTACATGAAGGATACCTTTGCACTCGGCAAATTAGTGACAGAAGAATCAGAACAAAAAGTTTCTGAAACTATGAATAGAAGTGAAGGAGAAATCAGGATTCCTGATAACAATCCTTTCAAGAAGCGGAAAATAGAGGTACGCAAAGGAAAGGAAAACAGTGCATCAATATCCTGGGCAGATTTTGCAGAGCAGCCGGTAGTTGTGAATAGTATTCCAGTATCTCAAGAGAGTGTGGGTTCAAAGCCGAAAGAAGTTTTAAAAAATTCGAAGGGTAAAACTGCTAAAAAGGATGTAAATGCAAAAGTTGGCAAGGGGAAATATGGTCAAAAGAATCAAGATGAGAAAGGAGGAATTTTGAATTTTTTTTTCCGGCTTTAAATTTTTGTTATTCTATTTCAGAAAATTGATTTATTTGTTTAATTTTTCATGATCTGCTCTCCAAAACGGGGAGATTCTCTGTTAGCTGTTACAATCTTCAATGATGTTATTGTTGTTGCATTTTTATTGTTACTCCAGTTTCTTTTATCTAAAATAATTTGGCATTCAAGTATTCAACTGATAATTTTTTTTCAAAAAGCCTGTAAGTTAAAGTTCCTTACAAAGAAAATGTCTCGTTTCTTTTAGATCAAAGAATAACTTGTCTTTGTTAGGTTCCTTGTTAATGAAAAAAATACATTAAGATATAGAATATACATCGAGTATTATTGAAGAGTGAAGTAATAGTAATAGCGCATATTAATTCGTATTTTGGATCATCATATGAAATTTACTTGCAAATCAAATTTTATAATTTTTAATTTTTTTTCTATTTATAAAAATAGTAAAAAATCTAAAAAATATATAAAATTTAGTTTACATGAACATATTGGATGATTCAAATCAACAGTTAAGTTAAGATTTTTAAAAAAGAGAAATAGTGATCTAAATTACGGACCAATGAGTTCTAACATAGAACCATAGCCTCAATTTATTATTGAATATGAATATGAATATAAATACAAACACAAATATAATTTGGAAGAAATTATTAATTTTAACAAAAACATAGACATCTTACGTACATTCATAAGGTTGATAATATATTATTTTCATTACAAATTTGCTAGCCAGTATATTAGCTAACGTAAATTTTCACTAATTTTGTAATATTATTAGTCAAAGTACGTCAACAAATCGTAAATCTTAGTAAAAGAATAAAAAATATGAGCAGGTCTAATTGAGTATTGTTGAATTGGTAATAAAATTTCATATAAAATTGAATGCTCAAATTAAGGTTATATTGAATTAATGAAGCCGATATTTACATACCAACACGGATCTAAATAATTATTTATATTTGTATTCACATTGAATTGAAAATTGTATATTTAATTCTTTATCTGCATCCATCATTCATGTATATCTTCAATTCTTTATGTGCATCTATGTCTTCATCCATATCTCTCAATATTTGCATCCGATCAACCCGTATCAATAGAAACGAACCATTTTTTTTTTAATTATTTATAAATTACTAATTAAATCAAATTCGATACTATAGATATAGGGGTGTAAACGGAGCTGGATAACCCGGACAGGTATCCGCTTCGAATAGGTTTATAATCCGCATGATCCGGATTCGGATAATATCGGATACGGATCCGGATATTTATTGCATATGGAGAACAGTATCCGGATATGGATACGAATCCAAGTTTCTAAACAGAACGGATATCCGAAGTATCCGGATGGAAATGGAGGATAGCCAATACCCGATACCCGATAACCGAATGCGCTATGCTTTTTCAAAAGCGACATTTCCCTTTACAGAAGTGGGGTCGCACGTGGTTTCTTTTTTTATTTGAGGGAGCTGCACGCCTGCACGTGAATTGAAATAAAAGGGAGGTCCATGTATTTAAAAAGGCCTCAACTCTGATTTCAAATCTCATTGTGGATATAAATTTCTGAACCGGAACAAAGAAAAGCAGATGCGTGAGACATTAGTCAAAAAGTGGATGTCTGGCACTATTAATTCTTTATTTTTCTAATTACACATTTAACTCTTCGTGTGAAAAGGTGTACAAAAAGAATTGAGTTATTCACTATTCATAACCATGAGAGTACATCTGTACATTCCATGTCCAATAAAAGACTTCTTCATTTTTCCTTTACATTATTAAAAAAATATGTTTTGATTATATTATATCATGTACGTTTGGGATAGTGAGTAGATTATTCATATGACTCAATTATTCGTCAATTATTCGTTTTGTATCCATATTTGAATCCGTATTCGTAGATTATCCGCTTCGTATCCGTATCCGTTCATTGTGGATTTAGTTTTGAATTTTGATATCCGTTTATCCGTATTCATATCCGCTTATTGAAAGACGGATAAAGATACGATATCAGCGTTATTCGCTCCGAATCCGCTCCGTTTTCACCCCTATAATAGATATCTATCTTATAGATTAATTTTGGATGGCCGATTGAACAGTACTGTCTACAGTACCCAAACTTTTTTTATTCGTCCGATCTGCATCTAACGCTTCTTCACAGCTCTGTTTCTTATCCTAACACCTGTCCTCCTTTCCTCAACACCTGTCTTTCATTTCCTCTATTTTTTTAAAGAATAATATATATTCTTTCCCTCATATCCTCTCGTCACCTAAACTTTTTCTAAAGCCCGCTCCTTCCAGAATTCTACCGCCTCTACTCTTCGAAAGAATCGTTCTCTTTCATTCTAAAAAGTTCGTTCTTCCCAGTCTCTGCTCTCTTTCTCACGTGACGGACCAAACTTGATCCACGCAATAAGATTTTCAACCACTGCTAGGTTGAGGTAACATTTAAAACCGATATCTTTTGCGTTCTTCGTTGCTCTGGATTTCTTCTCTGGCAATGGTTCTAAAATAATGGTTGATCTCACATTGGGTAGATTTTAGGGTTTAGGGTTTAGAGTTATTTCAAGTTTTTAGCTTTACGATTTTGACAAGAGATGACCAATTTTAGAGTTCAAGGTTTATGTTTAGGGTTTAGGGTTTTGGCAAATTGGGGCTTTAAGTAACTTGAGGTGTTGTTTGACTGTTCATTTGAACTTGAGGTGATAATTAAGGGATTCATTAATTTATGCCTCTGTGTCCTTAGTTGGATTTTTTTATGCCTCTTCTTTTTCCCTCTTTCTATTTAAGTTGAGGTGTTGTTTGACTGTTCATTTGAACTATTAAGCAAGCTTAATAGGTAGGTGATAATTAAGAGATTCATTAATTTATGCCTCTGTGTCCCTTAGGCAGGTGATAATTGAGAGATTCATTAATTTATGCCTCTGTGTCCCTTATTGGATTTGAATCCCATATCCATTGTTCTATTTTAACGTAATGTAAAACATAATCTTCTTTATACGATTTAATAATTCAGAAGAGATGGTCAGTTTTACAGTTTACGAAAAAGCATGGTTTAAGACTATCAATTGAATTGCAAGGGTAAATAGCTAAATTTTTTGGGACAAAATAATTGCCACTGATAAATTTAACAGAAAAGTTAGAGGCTCTATGCCAAGTAGCAAATTTGTAAGTAATAATTAATAGTAAAGAGTGATTTAGAAGTTAGAACACAGCACGAAATGCTATTGTTGTCAATGCTATAGTTAACAGTCAAAGAGTAATTTATTGTCAATGTTATTATTAACGTTGCTTTATGTTATCATTTCTTTATTGTGTATTGTTTTTGTCATTGTGTTAATATTTAATATGTAAAAAACAGAAAAAAAAATTCCCAAGCTTTATCCTGCCTTTGCAGCTGAAGCAGCAGTCACTACATCTAATACGGCACTAGGCCTTGGAATTGTAATAAAAGGAAGGGCATTCAAGGCCACTAAAGCAATTGATAAGGAATCAGCTCTAAAGAAACAATCCGACGAAAGAGTGAAGGTAGAGCTTTGCCCGTATAATACATTAATTTAACTTTTGATGTGGAGTATTATTCTCCTTTATTCACGAGTTCTGATTGCCTCTTTTTATTCATGACAAGCCTGTGAGTGCTCCTCTATTTTTCTGCTTTTTGAAAATTTTCAATGTTTTTGTGAAACTCCCATGTATTGAACTCTGGAATTTATCTGAAGGGTCACAATTGGAACACAGTTCCTTCAGACTTCAACAGATGAATTCCTTTTGATGTCAATTTTTAATAGCCCTACTCTTGATGATGTTATTTATTAGTTGTTACATTAATGTCATGTCTTAAGTGATTCAAACTCTTTTGGTAATAAGGAGTGACGATCTTATATCTAATATTATGAAAATTCAATTTGTTGAAGTCAATAAATTATCTACCATGTTATTTCATTAAGTTTGAGATTCTTGCATGTTTGCTCTTTTCTCCAGTCCATCAGATTCTACGGAGAGCGCGAGCAACTACGCAAAGCTTTCCAAGGTATGCATCTCCTAATCTCACTTCTTCTTTTGTATTCTTGATTTGACGCATAAAAAATAGAAAATGTTTTCTCCTTTTTAAGCCCTTGAAGTTTGCATACAAGTAGTATGAGTATTTGGCACGTACAAATTAGAAAATGCTCATCTTTTTTAAGCTTTTAAGTTTTCATATAAATAGTTTGAGCATTTGACACATACAAATTAGAAAATACTTATCTAATTTAAGCCCTTGAAGTTTATGAATGGTGCCAGAAAAATCAGATCAACTTATTAAATGCTATGATATTAAATGGTAAATTTAGGTTATATGAGATGACATATGGATTATGGCTAATGAACTTTTGTTTAAAAAAAATGTGTATTTGGAAGCAGCCATTCTCACTGAATATCTATCTAATAGATAAATTTTGGACGAGGGGTAAACAGTATTCTACGGAACACAGCCAAACGGATTCCTCTGTCAGCAAAATATTGGTATGTCATCCCTTTTTCCCCCCAAAAAAAAAATTCAGCTCTCTTCTTTTTTTTGTGTAGATTTTTCACCTTTTGTGTCTCTCCAGAACTTTCTTCCCCGTCTTATTTCCTATTTTTCTCCTCCTCTTTCCGCTTTTCAAGTACTGAAACTCTCTGCTTTTCCCCTCTCTGTTTTCTCTGAAGTTACCGGAGGCTCTTCTATTGACTTGGAACCACATCACTAAAGGGAAGGATTCTAAGGGCGTTGCTGATAGTGGGCCTGGACACAAGTCAGAAAATTGAGAAAGAACAGCTGACAGTGTGCCTCTCTCTCAACCAACAATCAGTGTTACTGACAGTGAACCCGGACACAAGTCAGAGAATTGAGAAAGCATAGCCGACGGTGTGCCTCTCTCTCAACCGACAATTGCAATCTTCAGGCACGATTCTCCAACCTTTACCGGTACTTTTCGGTTTAGTTGCTTGCTTACACAGCTCTCTAGTAGACCGGTTCTCACATTTGTTTCAGCAGTTCTCACATTTGGAAAGCTATATTAGAAGTTATTCATCTGGTACAAGTTATTCCTTTATTATTATTGAAATTCGAACCATTTTGAAATGTCGTACTGTAAAAAAAAATGTTGATTGTTTAATTTATTAATTTTATTTATTTTGCAAAATGAGAATGTAGCTGAAGATGATGAAGAAAGTTCAGTTTATTTCTCATGGCCACAAAATATGTGTTTTCATGTCCAAATAGCTAGGATAATGTATTATCATCATAACGCATTTATCCCTTTTCCAAACAGTACATTACACAACACTTTTGCAGTTAGACGAAAAAATGTATTGCACAATGTTAAATCTCATGTAGCTTAACAATTTTGTATTATACTTGCAAATATAAATTGATACTTTCAATTGTCTATATAATTTTTGTTACACTTATCTGTCACTATTTCAACTTTCTATACAGTTTTTGTAACGATCTTTAATATGCCAAACAATTCATATAACATATCTCAATTCTGATCGCCGAAGCAAAGCGAGGCTCTCATCTAGTATCCTATATTTTTTAAATAAATATGTTATCGATTTTTAAATAATAAATTTACTGTGATATATGTGTTCCAATTACTTGTTAGTCATGTTTTCAGGGACATCCTCTCTCAGTACAGTTAGCCTATTCCTTGTGAACCTTCTCGCACCTTCCCTCCTTTTCGAAATCCATACGCGCACGAACCGATCGAGCTCTGCTCGACTGCTTGTGCTAGGCACCTAGAGGAAGTGAGAAACCAACCCGTACCCATTCATGGCTTCCTCTCCTTCCTCCTCTTCTCCACCAGCAATGGAGATTGATTCGAACACCGCTCTTGACTTGGTCAAGAAAGGGGCTTCGCTTCTCCTCTTAGACGTGCCTCAGTTTACACTCCTCGGTATCGATACTCAGGTTCCTCTCTCTCTCCTTCTTTTCCGCATCACACGAATGCTCTCTCTCCCTCTTTCACTGACAACATGTCCCCATTTGTCAGATTTTTTCTGTCGGGCCAAAGTTCAAGGGAATAAAGATGATACCTCCTGGTTGCCATTTCCTATACTATTCCTCCTCTAACAAGTATGCTAGTTATCTAATACATTTTATCTTCCTTCTTTACAAAGGAAACGTCTAGAGCATTAATTTTTGTTATTTTTTGCGGTATTGTAGGGAAGGCAATGAGTTTTCACCAATAGTTGGCCTTTTTCTTACTCTTCATCCATCTCAGGTGCATGTTTTGCTTGCCAGCACATACTTTTGTTCAACTTGTGAATAAAGCATTAATTTTACCGCACTTATATGGGTCTGACAACAAGTATTGTTGACCCACCAGTTCATGAATCTACTGCAGTTTATGTATCTATGTTGCAAAAGAAAGTATCCAAAGTTATACTTTTCTGTTTTGTAAAGATTTAATCCTTCACTCTTAGGTAGTGGTCAGGAGGTGGCACCAAGAGGATGAGAGGTTGATCAAATTACCTGAAGATGAGGTGAATTAACGGCCTCTAAATTGTAATTCTTTGACAAATTTTGTGTTCCATGATACTAAAGTAACTTTCTAATAGGAATTCAGATACTCTGAAGCAGTTAAAAGACTGGAATTTGATAGCAATTTAGGCCCATACCAGTTAGACCACTATAGCGAGTGGAACCAGCTTTCTAATTTCCTCTCACAAGACATCATTGAACGTCTTGGTATGCTTTTAATTTTGTCTTTACAAAATTATTGTGTGGACAGCATCAGTCTTTAGTAATTGATTCTTTTAATAGTACTCGCGAAAGCTATATTTATTAATTCAACACTTTGAAATAATCATAATAATATATATACATACATACATATATATATATATATATTTTTTTTGAGGAATAATCATAATATATTAAAGAGGCTCTTAGTATAGTGTTGGGCAGTATTATACTATTATAGTTAATCCATGTTAATGCTACATTTCAGAGCCTTTAGGAGGTGAGATTTCAGTAATGCAAGAGTCAGAATTAATAGAAAATAAAGGACCTCAGACCGAAATGGAGAAAAGATTAATGGAGCAGTTGAAAAGTGCTAAATGCTCTTCAATTGAGGTTTCTAAAAGCAAAGAGAACAAGGGGTGTTATTATACAAGTATTCCTCATTTTGTCAGGAACAAACAAGTTTCTGGAGATGAACTCACAGCACTAAATCTTGACAAGGTAATTGTTACATCGATCATACGCAATTTAGGTGCTGATTAACTTCATTTGTGGAATTAGTCCTCAGTTGAACTCAAATTGTGCAATGGTGGCCCCAACTTAATCTATATCGGGCCTCAGTGGACCCTCAATTCAACTGAATTGGGCTGCAATACTAGTGCAACTGATCCTCAATTCAACTGAATGTGCCTCAGTTGATCCTCAAATGTGCAATCTAGCCTCGATTCAACTGAATGGGGCTGCAATGGACCTTTTTTTATTTTTTTTGTACTATTGAACCTCCGTTCAACTCAACAGGCCTCAATTAATCCTGCAATTTGTATTTGAGTTGCAGATTACTGACCAATCATCCTCTGTCCACCATCAATGGTGTATACTGTGAATATAAAGGCTCACAAAAAGTTTGGCTATAATGTGATGGAACCAGCTTAATTACTGGGTTGGTTGTTGTATTCTGCTTCATATGGTTATGCTATTATAATTTAGTTATCTCTTAACTTTTTTGCCATTTTTACCTTTGTTTAGACAAATTTGCTCGAAACCATATTAAGTAGAGATTATGGAGGTCAAGAAGATTTACTCTTGGGAGAGCTCCAGTTTTCCTTTATAGCTTTCATGGTAACTAATTGTGTCACACAACTGTGATCTTCCTTTGTTTTCCCCAGTAAAATAGTTCACAATTGTGACCTTTTGCATTTTTTCTATAAAAAATAATTAGATGGGACAGTCACTCGAGGCATTTTACCAGTGGAAGTCAATTGTTAGCCTTCTTTTGAGCTGCACAGAAGCTGTAAGTTACATGAAATAACATATAATTCATCGCAATTGCATTTTCAAAACCTAATTTGTGTGTGTAAACCAGTGTTGTACTAATTGGCTGGGCGTGACCCTGACTTAAAAGAGAAAACACCATGGCCAACTTGTTCATTTATAATGTTGAACTAGCTTGACCTTGGCAGTCTGGGCCATTTGCATTTCTCATGGCCGGGATCTGCCTGATAATGTACCCTATTATAACCAAAGTTTTTTCAAAATTTGCCAAGTTTGTTTGGAACAGCATGAAAAATAAACTTTTATAAGAAAAAACAGAATCAAACTATTTATATCAACCCCTGCAGAGGAATCCTTAATGAAAAGACATACTATGATATCAACTCAATTAGCAGCACAGTTTAGTACGATCAGTTGCTGACGACATAAAATTAACAATATATTGTGTATAAACTAGCATCTCATTTGGTTATTGTATATCATCAGTGAATTTTTTTTTTTGTATTTTGATGCAGCCCCTTCATACGAGAACTCGCCTATTTTCAAAGGTATTAATCTTTCTCCCTTTATAGTTTATGTTTGATTTATGGGTATTCTTATTCTCAATATTTTGTTATTGGTTTGTGAAACAATTGCAGTTTGTGAAGGTGATATATCATCAGATAAAGCATGGTTTTATAAAGAACAGGGATCATAATAGTGGCGGTGGAATAGGTACCAACTTATTCTTGGATGAGGGATGGTTCTCTAAGGATATATTTCTATACCGTCTTTGCAAGGTATTTAAATTTTGGCACTTTGACAGTAAGTTCTGAGTTTATTGAATAGATGTTCACATTTCTTTTTGTCAAAGTAACCATCTGTGTTGTTTCAGGATTTCTTCCCCGTGGTGCTTGAATCAAAAGCTATTGATGGAGACCTGCTGTTGTGGGTTAGAAACCCTTTACTTAAAAAAAAATATAATAATTGGATATTGGAAGTTTCCACTTTGTTAAATGACTTTTTTCCTTCCCTTGACTAAATTATACTCAAATGCTTTTCAGACTAGAAAATTTAAAAAGCTACTGGAAACCACTCTTGGGTGGGAATTTGATACCAATGCCCTCATGGCTGAAGAAGATGACGAGGTATTATTTTAACTCTCCTACTTTGGTACTTGAATATATGAATATATTTCCAGTTTTTTAGATGAGAATTATATTTCCAGTTGCTAGTTAACAAAGTGCAATGCATAGGACACTACAAGGGAGGGATTTGCTAGAATATCACACAATAAGGTTTGTTATGTAGAAACGTGTGATTTTGTTTCCCTTTTTACGTCCCAACTAATTGAATTGATTGCAGTTTGCACCAGTTGTGGTCCCACTTGAAGAGATCAACTTTTAATCACCGAGTATCAACTACTACTTAAGAGAAGACTCGTTAGATGGATGTAGTGTACTGCTGTAGTATTTTGTTCTCCAATCCATGAAGTAAACAATATCAATCAAAAGGGTCCTCATTGTAACTTCTAAGCTTCTTTGTGCTTCTCTCATACTTCTCTACCTTTGTCGTTTATTTTGTAGTTCTTTGTATAACAAGGAGAATATTGATCTGTGGCCATCTTTTTGGTATTTCAGCTAAGCTCCATTCTTATATATAAGCACGCAGATCTGATCTGCCAACGGTTTTGATTAAAAGATGAAATTTTAGATTTGAATATGAGCCATCTGATCAAATATTATGATTATCATAATATGTATTTTTTTATGTTTATTACGTGTAAAAGTCTAAGTTTATTTAAACACGTAGTACTTATACATACTTCCGATATGTAAGTTGTATCATTTTTCTTATTATTAGTTCATGATTTTTATTTTATTTTTTAAATGTCATTTACAGAAAATTTTAAATCAATTGATAATTGATTGGTTATGTCTTGATTTTTATTTTTATTTTTTTTATATTATTTAAAAAATGTTATTTTGTATTATATCATTTTGTTTGAGATTTTTTTTTATGAAAATATGTCAAAAAGATAGAAAATATATGTCATTTAATATGTAATTTAAAGAATGTTATTTATGTGTAGATGTTATTTCTTAAATTTTTTAAGAAAATATGTTATTTTGTATTAGATTTTTTTATTCTCTTATAATATATTCCGATAATATATTATGTGGCAACATTTCCGATAATATATTCTGTGGCAACATATGGACACGATATTATTAATAATATTAATAATGTATATTGCAGAGGACTGAAGCCATGATTGGCAGTTTGGCACCTAGTAAACGAGATTGATCTGATAGTTAATATGAATGAGCTATTCCATTTTTGTACGCAAAATGGGTCATTTGATAAAAAGAAAGAGAGAAAAAAAAATCATTCGACTAGTTATTTGTGTGAATTCAGTGAAAGTGTTTGCTCTTTGAGAGCAGTAGAGTGAATTTATCTATATTTGTGCCCAAATGCATGTTCGTCTGCGGATTAGTTCCTTTCAACGTTTATATTTATAAGGAATCCATAAATAAAATAAAAATCTGCTATTATTGATCTTTCGTTAGAGAGTAAAGGCAAGGAAAAAAAAGATGAATTTTCCAAGGTTATCTAAATATAAAATATTTTATAATACAGAAAAGTAGAGGGGCTTCACTGAAAACTCAACTATACCACTTTTAGCCCAGTGCCCCTAATATCCTCAGCCCAGGCCCTTTCCTCTCCACTCTTCATAGTGCCTCTCTTTTTAACCTAGATTTTTCTCGATGTTGGAGGCGATAAGTCTCTCTCTCTCTTTTCGTTTTTGTTCTTTTCTTGATTTTTGTTTTAAGCTCCTATGAAGATCGAAAAGATACCTCTTATATATCGTTCCAGTTGCTGAACCTTGTTATGCTGTGAAGAAGAGACATCTGAGGAGTATTTTTTTTTTCATTTCACCCCTTACTTCTCCGAGTAATTATCTTTTATGGGTATTTGTTTTGCTCTGGGGCTTGCAATATTGAGGAAGCAAGGGTATTTCATACAGCAAGCGCACAAAATAATGTTAATAATGTAAACCTAAAAATTGCCTTTACCCTAAAAATTGTCTTCATGGCTTCATTTGTATTGAAATATTTCAGCAGCAGCAGCCAGCAGTTGAAAAGCATATAACTTTCTTTTATCAACGGAATTTTATATACAAGGACATGAAAATTGGTCTATTTGTCAGATGCTCTATGCTCCCTATAGAAATACCGAAACATCTTCGATCTTGTTCCCAATACTAGAACTGGATCTATGTTTTTTTCTTTTACATAACTATAGTCTATAGTATTTCACTATGTTTCTATTATATATATATAATGGCATTGTCAGTGGCCAAACTAGTTATTTGGGGTTGTCAAGCTGGCTACAATCATCAAAATCATTGTCCTGCATTGTGTAGATAAATTCATGTTTTTGATTATAAATAATCAGTATTACAATTAGATAAAACAAACATGCTTTGAAAAATAAAACGATTTATCACCCTTCAATTTCGTTTTCCTCTTTGTTCTATCTGAAAGACTTATTGCTGAGATCTCAATATAGACTATTATTGGAATGATCAGCAAAAGACAAGTACGGATCAATCAAAATTAAAAGATAAAATTTGAGTTAAACTGGTATCTGATAGAGCATGGCTTCCATTTGGGCTTAATACCAGACCAGTAATAACTATAACATCTAGAACCATATTACATAGTTTCTTTAAGGTATACAGTATCTGGTACCATAATAACATAATCTGTAATTTTCTGATATATATACATTAATGTAATGTTTACCTCTAGTTCATCTAGCATGGTAAGAGTCTGCCCCAAATCAAAATGGTTCAACTTCAAAACCTCCTCTATGCATTCCATACTTGTATTTGGAAACATCAACCCAAGAGATTCAATTATCAAATTAGGCTGATCAGGTGCGCAAATATCAGCATGGAAAATATCTTCAAAATTTTCAGAAATAACCAGATTTGAGAAGCTCTCTGGAGAGAGATCAAGATTCTCTAATTTTTGAAGGCCAAAATCTTCATTTGTTTTTGGATTGTCATCACGATTCTCTAATCTTTGAAGGCTGTCTTCACTCGGATTTGAATCATTGAAAAAACTTTTCGTCGATTTGGTTCCGTCATTTGATGATAATTTGGAAATGGGGATGTAGGGAGATGCATTAGGATTTAGAAATGATTTGCTGTCCAACATCTTGTCTGTTCGTCTGTAATTGGCTAAATTCTGAGAAAAAAAATACCATGCAAAATTAGAAACTAAATCACAGTGGCTTTCTAGAGAAGGTTTGAAGCAAAAAAATATTTGGGTTTGTTGCTGTTGCCTAACGCATTTTTTGAGAGTTTTATTCATGGAACCAAATTCTCTGCTTCCCAGGAGGCAGCTGAGTCACTGACATGTGGGCCTGCAGTAAAACTAAAACCAATATTTAAATGTTTAAATCCGTCTAGATTCATATGTCAGCTGCACTGGGGGCAGGTGATCTCTTTCCTTTTATTCATAGGCTGTAAATATAATTTTTGGCTGGGGCTTTCTTTAAAAAATAAAATAAAAAGAAGAATTGTTGGTTGTGCATAGAACCTATATATGGATAGAATTAGAACTGCCGTAATAATTTTACACCTCCATAATTATAGAAAATCAAGTGCACAGCACGACATATTATGTCTCCATAACTATAGAAAATCAAATGCATGAAACTGAACTTGAAGAAGAGACCATGATAATATAAAATACAAAAATGTGAAACATTCCTTCTTTTTGCTTAAGAAAGTGCAGGATTACCAGCAATTCGAAAATAGCCCAAGCATTTCCCATTTATTCGATCGAACAGAAGAATGGTGATATTTCCATGCTTGATGCCTGAAATGGATTCAGAAAATTTAGACCCAAACAGAAGAATGGATTCTACAAATTGTTACTCAAACAAAGGAATACCTACAAATTGATTCAGAAAATTTAGAAAAAAAATAATAGATGAGAAAAACCAGTAAAGCATAATCAAACTAAAAGATGCCTACTGAAATCAAGTGGATATATCGACCCAAAATTGAATTATTCTAAAATACAAATTCCTAACATAGATGCTTCACCCAAAAAAGAAAACAGAAAACAATGAAGAAAAAATACAGCTGAAGAGGCCAAACCAGTTAGAATTAATCCAGGGAGATAACCCGAGAAAGCATTTTGCCCATAAAATTTTTAATACTGGTTTCTCTTTTGTTTTTATCTGGATAGTGATACAATTTGAAGGAGGAAATCCGGATTTGGGAAAGTGAAAAGTGTGAAGTGTCTTCTTGTCAAAAGTAGCAGAAAGTTGGAAAGTATGGATTCTTTCCACATGAAATTCTGCCATGATGTCGCTACTGGTACTGGGTCGGATGTAATCATGTAACTATGTAACTGACATCCATCATCCATGTCTACTTTCATGGTCCAGGCTCCCAATTATTTTGTAAATTGTTTTTTCAATTGAATTTTACGACTGAGTATCCCCTGCGGTACCAGACTGCGTAGAATACTCCAGCCGAGTCAAAATCACTTCGGAACCTATTTGGAATATAGAGGGTCCTCTTTGAAATTCATGGGATTAAAACAGACGACTCAGATTTCATGCTACACTATCCGGTACTGTGTTGGATCTGAATTCAAATTCTACACCTTTAACTATAAGTTTGAAGGATCCAAATGAGATCAAGATCAATTATAATATTTCTAGGACTACAAACAAATTATTAATATTTTTTTTGAGTGGATCCGTAATCAGATGTAAATTTACTATAAGTTTTAACAGAACCTTTTTTGTCCAAGCCATAGATCAAACTAGAAGATAAAATAGAAGATGACAACATTAATTTCTTCAAAATAAGCAAACTAATCGAACCTTGAATAAATTCTTCTTCGTATTTCAAATATGATTTCTTCAAAATAAGCAAACTAATAGAACTCTAAACATGCGTACACAATACTTGTTGGAATGGAATTATCATCTGATTTCAAATCAAAGGTTGAGGTATTTTTTTTTTCTAAGTAAAATTGAAAGTCAAGCTGTCCAATTGTTTTTTTTTAATATCTATTAGGGATTCTTTACCGAAATTTTTATTAATATACAAAATAACAAATTAATTTACTAATCTATACAATTTTTAAAATTTTTTTAAAAAGTATCCATATCGATCACAGTGTCATCGGTTTCAAAAAATCAAACCGATCACAAACTCATCGGTTCCAGAAAATTGAAACCGCTCACAAAGTCACCTATTCCAGAACCGATGACTTTGTCATCGGTCTCAGATCATATGCGGCAAAACTGAATCAGGAAATGGAAATAAATCAGTTGTTATTCTCAGCCGTTAAGTTTTGTCAAGATTCGCACATGAAAAAAAAATCCTTTGACTTTCGTGCATCAAAAACTTTGAATGGTTGAGATGGCAACAACAGCTTTTTGATATATATTTCATGTGACACGGCAACAACAGCTTTTTGACCGAGTAAAATTTTCAAAAGTTTCACCAATCATCACTCAAATATATCCAAATTATACATGAGAGTATAGCAAAGTAGACTGATGATATTGTCATCTACAGTGAAACTGATGACTTGTCATCAATTTTGGAATGGGTGATTTTGTGAGCAGTTTTAATTTTTTGGGACCGATGAGTTTGTGATCGGTTTGATTTTTTGAAACCGATGACACTGTCATCGGTATGGGTACTTTTTAAATTCTTTGTAAAAATTATATATATTGTTAAATTAATTTGTTGTTTTGTATATTAATAAAAAATTCAGGATTCTCCATCATGATTTCGAACCTGCAACTTCCCACGCTGAGAATATTGTCTTTGTCACTAGATCAAAGGTTGAGATATTACCCAAATTAATTTCCTTTTAAGATTCCACTTTTGCTTTGGTGTTTTCTTTTATAGCAAATATCGAAATTAATGAGCATCAAATACAATATTAATTGTTGAATTCATTTTTTATTTATCAAATTAATGTTTAAGATTTCAAATATGTAAAATTAATGATTGTGATGATGAAAAACACCATATGAAAATTTATAAGAAGAACACAGATAGCAAAACTTAGATTGATGCACATTAAAATGTGTCATCATTTTATTCTCATCAAAGAATAGCTTTACTACATAACATATTTGAAAGTGTTCAAATCAGATTGGTTGCAGTGGATTAGCCAAAAAAGTGTGGGGTCAATTTCGAGCCTATGATCAAATGGGACCTCTGGTCTTCAGGCAACGTCATCATTGGGTTTCTGTTTCACCAAATTTCTGGTCAATTACAAAAAAAATGATTTCTTAGCCTAAATATGGCCGAGACCTATTTTACATCTAGATATTGATTTAAAAGGTCGGAAAAAAAAAAACAGATTTTGGTCTAGTGACATATTTTCTCTGATATAGTAGTGTTTTAGTATTCGGTTTGTATATGGTATGCGGAAAGTCACCGCATATTGCATATGTGGTATGCGGCCGCATATGCGGATTTTAAATGAGAATTCGTATATATAAACAATTATACGGTAATATCTGATATGATTCACTGTTAATATACTTTAAACCGGTATTTTTATCACTGTTAATATATTATAAACCGGTAATATACGATATAAACCACTGTTAATATATTTTAAACCGGTATTTTTATCACTGTTAATATACTCTAAATCGGTAATATACTTTAAACTTCATATTCATATCGAATATAAATTTTCTATTCAAATTGTAACCGAATAAGAATATTCGGCTGAATAGACCGAATTTTACTGCACTGAATATAGAAGATGATGAGCTCGAATTGGGTTATAAATTGGTGTGAGGTTTTCTCAATATACGGCCTCAAATTAATGAGATCCTTAAATCGGCCCAAAATGATTAAGTTGGCATTTTTCTGCGTGGCCCAAATTTGCCTTTTCCAACTATATAGAAGCTTAAATTTATGCTCGTCACACGATTGCAGCAGTCTGCAGCATTGCTAAAATAATATAAACCATGGCGGTTTAATTACGACTCCGCCACAAATATGCAATTTTTTCCTTTTGCTAAAAAAAAATGCAATCTTTTTTAAGGTTCGGGGACGAATTGCCGACTAACAAATATATAATTTTACAACGTTAATAAATTAAGATAAGACCTGTCATTTCTGAAAACAGATAATTTTTTTTTTCACCATATTACCATCTCAAAAATATCAATTTTTTACGAACAATCTTATTTTTAGTACTATAATTTTTCTGTATCGTTTGAACAATAACAATCATCAATTTATTTTTGGGTGTAATTTTAAAAATTGAAAGAATAAGAACATGTATAAAAACATTTTCCTAATACCACTTCATCAGTACTATATCAGGGGCAGATTGAAGGTTAATGAATCTAATTTATTTTCAAAATTTATGTACTTATATATGATTATCTATATGGTTTAGTTTAGAAAAAAATGTTATGAGTACCGTAAAATTGACTCTCATTTATTGCATAAAAAATTTATGTGGTTGTTGAATACATTCACATTTGATCCTTATAAGTTGAAAGTCTGATTTCGCCTTTGTTATATCCATCTTAGTAATTTTTTGCAAGTGTTTTGACACCACTAATTAGCATAAAATAGACTGCGGTGAACTTTTAACTTTTTTGTAATGTTGTAATACTTAAAACCAAAAGGAAGCATTACAATTACAGTTTTTAAGTTCTGAGGTACAGGTAAATACTGAAAATATTGTGATTCATCTATTTCTAAAATTTTGTATATATTTTGAAAAACAATTCTCTCACAAAATCAGACGAATCATTAGTATTCAATTTTTTTTTTCAAAATAGATATCCAATCTTAGAAATTAAATGTACCAGAAGGATCACAATTTTTTTTTAAATTTATCTAAAAGTGATTTTTGAACCGGAATCAATGACTCAGATTCAAAGCATTTTTTTTTTCCAATAGCATACAAAGAAATATTTAATTTTTCTTACAATCTCAAAAAATTTGACTTGAAAAATGTTGATCCGAATTATTTGTTGAAGTTCTTCTAATAAATCGAATTATATAACATTCTATCTATTTTTAAAGAAATATAAAAAAATATTTCTAATATTTCAATAAAAAATAAACAAATTATAACATTTTTTGAAAAAAAGAGTTCTCAATTAGCCAAAAATAGTCGGTTGAAAATAAAATAGGAACCGGTTATTTTTTAGTTGGTCTGAGCATTTTTATAAATATCTAGCTGAGTTAGATATATTTGATATTTTTATTTAATATTTAATACTAATAAAAATGTCGGCATGAAACTGATTGTGATGAGATTCAATTTTTTTTTAGGAACTTATTCGTGGTTCGCAAGCTTTGAAAATATAATCATACAATCTTGGTTCTTTTTTACTTTTATCTCTTTACCTGCTAGTTTATTTCCAGAGATATGTCTGGAGAGTTCGGATCACGTGCAAGGGAACTTTTGTTCTATCACAGTATAAACTAGAAAGAGATCAGCTTGCCACATGTTCCTTTCCTCTTTTCCTCTTTCTTTTATGTGACGCCGTCGCCGTATATGATTTGTCCACCCCGAACGCCCACTATGCATCTATTATTTCTGAGAAGAACTAGGGTGTTCCTAAGATTTTTAGATTAGGGTTTAAGAAATGGTGCTAACTCAAGTGGTTTGAGAATAATATTAATTCTGGATTATTTTGGATTAGTAAAAATATTGTTAGAATTGTATATTTGAAATAGTGATGGAGGGAATGTTAATTTTTATTTGTTTCGCTAACTCAGTGTCCTCAAATTTGCTAAACCATCTTTTGATTGGAATAGTAGAACAGCGTTGTTCCTGTGCTGTTTTTATGTCTTATATTACGTTTGGATCTTAGTTTTTTAAGAATGGCTGAGCTATTCTTGGATTAGAGCTGTTCTAGCTCAATCCAAAGACAACCGAAGTTTCTTTGTGGACTAAACTCTAAAATCTATCAGATTAGCTTCAAACGAAGAATTCAAAATGTTGAAATTCTTCTACCTTATGAGTGATACGTCTATATGCGAAAATTTTAAAATTTAAATTAATTTTGTATAGAGTCAAGTGGTTAAAAACATCCAAAAAATAAATGCATTAAAATTAATTTATAAACTTTCTAATTTTGACCGCTTAACTTTAAATTAAATTAATTCGAAACTTTTAATTTGCACATGTAGACACATCACTCATAAGGTAGAAGGATTTCAATGGTTTAAATTTATCGTTTGAAACCAATTTGATAGGTTTTAGAGTTGGGTTCACAAAGAGACTTGGTGAATTTAGGAACACCCTAGTTCTACTCATTATTTCTATTTTTAAAGTTCATACGACCTGTTCGAATCGTCAAACATAAATTCGTATAGAAATGTATTTGTAGATAAAATTTCATATTTTTTAAATTTTTTTTTTTTTATAGATAGGATAAGTGGTTTATAATTTTCAAATTAAGTGATTTTCTACCTATCTGAAAAAAGCATTTTTAAAAAAAAAAATTTGATATGCAAACATATTTTTATATGATGTTCATGTTAAATGGTTCATATTTACACAGTAACACGCGGAATTGTAGCCAAACAGGCTCTAATACAGAGGATAATTCAAGAATGCATAAAAGATAGATGAACAAGAAAAACATTTAAAATATTCAAAAAAATTAGGGAGGAAAAGGGGGGGGGTTAATTTTTCTCCATACTTGAATTTTTTTTTTATTTGAACGTTTTCAACTTTTCACCATCTATTATACAATATATACAGTTCTGTCTTACATTTATTTCTTGAGATATCTCACTAGCTATTATAAAATTTGCGCAAACTTTAACTTGAAAAAGTGAAAAAAAAAGATATACTAAACAAAATTGGAATGATTTGTCCGGGGCGAACAACGACATTATTCTTTATATATATAAATTTCTAAAACTAAATATTAGATCAAACTTTTATGTCTATTTTAGTTTTAAACCATAAGGAAAATTCACAAATCTCTACTCTTATATTAAGCATGTAGATGTCTTCATCCGCCAACGGTTGTGAATTCATTCGTTGAATTTTAAATGGTTAAGATAATATTTTTTTGCAATTCTGATTTTATGTAACAATATATTAGTATTTATTGTGTTGATGTCTTTATTTAGTTGTTTGAACACTCGCTATAATTATTTTATCCTTACAATTTGTTCAATAAATGTAACCATAAAAGCAATCAGATGATAACATTGATTTCTTTCTTTTGATGTTATTGATTACAACAAAATAAACAAAATAAAAAGTAATTAACATGTTTGTTTATTAAATATTGATTACTTTTCTATTTAAGAGAGGTAAAAATAGTTAATGTCATTATTGAATACACAGACAAATTATAGAAAAGTACTAATAAATATAAAACCTTTTGGCCTGATTTGTTTTTATTTTTTATATTTTCTATTTAAATTTTAAACCTGCGAAGTACGGACAAACTACTAGAAAAAATAAAATACTCTAAAATAGATGAGTAATATTATTTGTAAAGAAGTACAAAGTCCTAAAGCTATTTTAATTATTTTATAATATATTATTAATAGTGTTAGTCCAAAACTAAAAAAATTGACAAGTTTACCAATAGGAAAATGAAAAATGTATTTGCTTTTAGGCTGGTTTCATATGGTTTCCGATGCCCATCGGATCAAGTCTGTTTGATGGGTGGTTTCTATCGTCTGATTCATTTCAAAATCTGTGCGCACGGATATTAAAACAAATAATATGGATATTAAAGTGATGTGTATAGATCTTAAAGTGAATCGGACGGTAGAAAACACCATCCAACAGACTCTGGTCCGATGGGCATCGGACACCCCCGCTCCTGTTTCATATCCGTAAATATCGATGCTGCCTGTTGAAAATCGATCCTTTTAGTTGTTAATTCCAAATTATTGACACTAAGAAAGAGACTACTATCACTTCTAAGTAATAAAATTCAAATCTAACACCACTTGTCTTTTTTTTGCTCTGACCCGCATAGAAACAACACCTATATATTAATAGCCAGTTCAAAGAGAAGCGAAAAGCCAAAATTTGACTCTGGTCTCCTCCTTCCCTTCCTCCCAATTTACACAATCACCCCGCCATTGTAGAGAAATACAGAGTAGAGAGGAAGGGGCAAAAAAATGGGGACGCAAACCCTAGAAACACCTCTAATCACAGAGGCTTGTAAAAGAGATAGAAGAGCGGAGGTGAAAACTGAGGTGAAGAAGCAACTATGGCTAGCTGGACCGATGATAGCAGGGAGTTTATTGCAAAATGTAATACAAATGATTTCTATTATGTTTGTTGGACACCTCGGCGAATTATCTCTATCTGGTGCTTCCATGGCTTCTTCCTTTGCTCGTGTCACTGGTTACAGCGTCCTGGTAAATTTGCAATTTGATCCCTTTCCCTTTTATATTACCTTTTCAAGTTCCTTGACATGTTATAATTGAGTGACGCTCTGGAACCTGGTGTACTGTTGTTAGAAAATACTGTTACATCTAGTCTACTAATATCTAGTAAGCTAATAAATCTAATCTTGAAAATCTCACAGTTCAATTCAATTCAGCTCAACTAAGTTCAACTATTACATAGTAAGTTGCATAAACAGTCACCAATTAGAAGGCCTTTGATCAATGATGATGATCCTTTCCATTTTTAAGAGGAAACTTGTAAAAATGTATAGACTACAGAGTTAGTAGTTTTCAATGTTGCCTCAAATATGAGAAGCTTCAATTCTACCAATAAAATTGAATACGGCATAAATAGTTGCACTTTCATATATTTACTATGAAGTGAGCTTCTTTTTCATAATTGACAATGGTAACTATTATTTAAGATTTAGTCATATGGCCACATAATAATGTGTGTCTTAATTGAACGTATTGTGGAAATGCATGGACCAACTTCATAATTGTATCCCAATAATTAGCATGTTACAAAACTTAAATATATATGATAAAAAAGACAATGAAATAGAGAGAAATTATCAATGGAGAGCCCAACACTAGCAACATTCTCAAATGTCCCTAAGCATGTTCAATGGAGAAATCAGTAAGTTCTGCATATTCAGTAAATTGTATTTTAACATTAGAGAATATTTACTTTTGAAGGGCATAGAACAAAGTTTCCTTTTAATTTTGGCAACAGGGGACTTGATAATCTTAAACAATCTTTGTACTAGTTTACTGACTTCTGAGTTTAAATTCACAATTACTCCTCATGGAAGACTAATTTACATACCTAATCTCAATAATTAATAAGACACTGGCAACACAGATACTTTGCCTTTATCACAATCACTATAATATTGTGGTAGATTTGTTATTCTCCAATCAGTACAGAAATACACATGCTTTTGCCTAGAACTGCCTTGTGGGGTCAGTGACGTAAATTTCTGATGTGCCTCAATAGAGTCGGAGCCAACATAGATGGAACTATCTAGTTAAGATTTTCTTTTCTAGTATTGCAAATTTTTAAAATAAAAAGAATTGAAATGTAGTTGTAAGTTGTAACCAAAGTAATTGTGAACTCTGCCTCACCCAAAAAGTTAGGGAGGGGAGGGTGTCCGATGCCCATCGGACCAGAGTCTGTTCAATAGGTGGTTTCTACCATCCGATCGACTTCAAGATCTGTGCGTACGGATATTAAAGTGATGCGCACAGATCTTGAAGTGGATCGAACGGTAGAAACTACAAAATAAATAAGGTTTATGTTTATATTATCAATAAATAAATATTTTATGCATTAAAATATAGTGAGAAAAATTGTTTTTATCTTAATTTTTTTTCCTCACTCTGTGATAATTTTCTGGCTCCACCTGTGTGTCTAACTACAAAATTTTACTAGCACAGCCTGTAGGGTTGCCAGTCATTTTGACTGGATTATTTCATTGGGTCTACTTATTGATATATGTTCAAGTCTACTTATTTCGGCCCACTTATTTATATATGTTCATTTCATTGGGTCTACTTATTGATATGTTCCTTTCCCCAATTGATTTCTTAGTCAATCTAAACATTAAATAAAAGATGTCACTATCTTCCTTTTTTCCTTTTTAAGTGTTTATAGTTATCTACTGCTACCATGAACAGTAAACCCAGGTTAACTAAAACTATATCAATTCCTCCTATGAAAATATGTTGTGAATATTTTAAGTAACTCATATGTGGTTAGTTGAATATTATATTCATGTAAACAGAAAAAATTACAAGAGAGCCATAGCTAAAAAGAGGAGGTCCTGTGTTTTATCTAATTTATCACCTTAATAAATGCAACTGGTATCTGTGGCATAGAGGAGCCTCAAAATACTTACAAACTGGGGGCAACACATATTAATTTATCAGTCCCATATCACTGATCGGCATCTGCTGTTACTCAGTGACTTGTCATCCAAAAGGGATCCTCTGCAAACTAAGGGCTTGATAAAACATGAAAAGGGGAATACATAACCGTGTCAACCTCTGATCTCGATTTGTTAATAACTTAATGTCTTACTCTATAAACTTGAGTAAATTGAGAAAGTTCATATATAATATGAATTGTCAAAATTAAACTAACGAGAATAATTAAAATTATATTTCTACCACACGTCACTAATATATTCATGAGTTTTGCCTAATTATTCCCAGGGATAAAAGAACCTATAGGTTGGTACAATAATAGTATTGTGTGGCTCAAAATTAATATTATACCAAGATTGAAGAGAAATATTTTGAATTTGAACATCTCTTGCTATGCGAATAAGTTCACAAAAAGAATGAATACAAAATAACAATGGTACAGTAGCAGAAATAGTAATACAGTAATGTTGTTTGAATGGCAACTCAGATAACATATATCTCTTTTACTGAAAATAACAAATAACTAAAATAGCTGGTTGTTTCATTAAACATGGAACTTATATAGCATATATAGTGCATATTGGTTTTATAAAGAACAATGATTTCTCTTTTTAAATATAATAGCTGAGAAATCTTCTTACATTTTTTTGTAGATGGGAAGTGCCAGTGCATTGGATACACTCTGTGGCCAAGCATATGGCGCGAAAGAATACTCCCTTCTTGGAATTTACATGCAAAGAGCCATGCTTATTCTTACACTTTTGGGAATACCACTGGCCACCATCTGGTATTATACCAATGAAATTCTTTTACTTTTTGGTCAAGAAGTCGACATAGCATGGGAGGCTGGTATTTATGCAAAATGGATGATACCGTCATTGTTTGCCTATGGGCTCCTTCAGTGCCAGGTGAGGTTCCTACAGTCACAAAACATTGTATTCCCGGTTATGCTTAGTTCAGGTTTGACAGCCTTGTTGCATATTTTTGTGTGCTGGCTCCTGGTGTACGGGTTGGGGATGGGAAGCAAAGGTGCCGCGCTTGGTAGCGGGATCTCAAATTGGATAAATGTGGCCATTTTGGCAGTTTATATTAGACTTTCACCAAATTGCAAGAAGACTTGGGTCGGCTTTTCCAAAGAGGCATTTCGCGATCTGGCTGAGTTTTTAAAGCTTGCAGTTCCTTCGGCTTTGATGATTTGGTAAGCAAAATTATTATTTTTAGAACAGAGGAATTAATTTTGCTGGTAAAATGGAACTATCAGATGAAATCTGAATAAGCTTCACCTAACAAATGTACGGATGAGGCTCGATTAAGCCAAAATTTGACTTAATTTATTAAGTAAATTAGGCCTCTATGGAACACCTCAGTTTTCTGTAATGAGCTGAACAAGCAAAGAAAATTTAGTGTTAGTGCCAACAAAATTATAGTTGAACAAGTGAAGACAATTTAGTACTAGTCAATAAATTATATTTCAATACATCTTTACATAGATCTAATTGAAATGTGGATTAAATATACAGCTTGGAATGGTGGTCGTTTGAATTCCTTGTGCTACTCTCTGGCCTGCTTTCAAATCCACAACTCGAAACTTCTGTTCTTTCCATATCGTGAGTAAATTTCATTTTGAAATTGTACCATATAAATATTAAATATATAATTTATCTTATTTTAATTTGTATGGTTATCTTTTCTAGTCTAAACACAGCTTCATTTGTGTTCATGGTCCCCTTTGGTCTTGGTGCTGCCATAAGGTTAGTTTTAACTTTTTAACTGTATTGAGAAAATCAAAATTATAATTTTTTTAATTTGACACCTTTTAAGTAATATTTGCTGATCCTTCTTTGTTTTTTTTTGTCAAAGTACTCGTGTATCAAATGAGCTTGGTGCGGGTCGACCCGAAATTGCAAAATTAGCAGTGCGAGTCGTGTTGTGCTTGGCCATTGCAGGAGGATTGATAGTAGGATCTATTTTAATCCTGATAAGAAATGTATGGGGTTATGCATACAGTAATGAAGAAGAGGTGGTGAAATATGTGGCCATCATGTTGCCCATTATTGCAATCTCAAATATGTTTGATGGCATTCAGAGTGTTCTCTCAGGTTAAATCAAGTTATCCTTCAAATATTAGTTTCTTTATGTTTACATTAATACTTTGCTGTTTCGACTTCTATATTGATCAAATTTTCAAAATTAATGAATTTTATGAATTTAGGGGTGGCAAGAGGGGTCGGGTGGCAAAAGATTGGTGCATTTGTAAATCTGGGTGCATTTTATGCTGTTGGTATTCCTTCAGCCATTCTCTTAGCTTTTGTATTCCATATGAATGGACAGGTAATTTCCAAATACAACTCCTTAAATTATAAATATTACGCTTGTGAAAAATTTGTGTAATTTAACTTTGGATGTCAGGGGCTTTGGATGGGAATTATATTTGGCATATTTGTCCAAGTGGTGATGTTTGTGATCATAACATCATGCACTAATTGGGAGAAAGAGGTAATTATTTATCTGTACAAATTTCTTCATTTTAATCTTTTAGATCAAACTTTTCTAAAACTCTGAATTCTTATTTTAATGAGACTGTAAATTTGTGAGATATATTTCATGTATTAACAGGCGAGAAAGGCAAAAGAGAAGGTTTACAGCTCCTCCCTTCCCACCGACTTGGTTGTGACATGAGAACCCGAGTACTTATTAAGATGGAACTATCACCAGCAAGACTACTAAGCTGGAAATTAGGGAAACAAATCTGCTGCTATTCTTTGGAATCGCAGGTTCCTGCTTGTCCAAATCAAACCATTCATTTGTTTCGAGATTCGTACATAAAATCAACTGCTTTGAGGACCCTGCGATTCCAAAGAATCGCATTAGATTTATTTCCGGAAATTAGAATGGAAGACCACGTCTAAAATGATGCACTTAAGTTAGGTTGATCGGATATCCATCCAATACAGTTAGGGAGGCTAATGATTGTCTCTGTTGGTTCGAGAAATGTTGAGAGCGTAGGTTGAGGATAATAGTTCTCAATTTTTTGTTGCTAGGAATACTGTTTTGTTGAATCGTTTATTTATAACATAATCGGGAATAAGTAACTAATAAAATCAGCAATAAAAGTCATTCTTACGCTTGGGTGTCCTGCTTAGTTTTTGAAAGGTCCTTTTGTTTTCTTCTCCCTTGGACCTTGGTTAAAAAAATGTTTTGTTTTTCCTCTGTTTCCTTTGAAAACATAAAAAAATATGTGTTCTGGCAAGTAACCTTCTATTTGTTAGACACATGGGCTACATGAAAACGCCCACGGGTCTTATCGGTGTTGTGTGTAATTAATCTCTTGAAAAAATAAGTCAGAGAGAATTCTTTTTTTTTCCTTGCATTTGATGATTTTTAGAACAAAGACAGAAATCATTAAATTGATAGGATTCCGAAATTTTTATTCATATCCTCCATTAAATAAAAATTCAAGAAATATCCACAATTTTTTTTTTTAAATAATGTCCCAACCGCCTAGATTGGTTCTACTCTAGCAAGAGACCTATCATAAATCTTGTCGGTTCTACTGTAACTACATTCTTATTTTTTTGAAAGATGTGACATCCATATAAACAATTATTATTAGTTACTATTATAATAATTATTATTATTATATTAATTTCTTATCTAAATGATTAGTTACTATAATTATTATTATAATTTCTATATTCTTGTGATTAATTTTTAAGGAATTATCACTGCAATAATGATTTATGATGATAAATAGTACTAGGAAGTATAACAAATAGCATTAAACAACAACACACCGCTACCAAGTACCATTCTACCAACAACAATAACAACTACGATTCAAGGGATCAAAGCTGGATCATTCTTATGAAACCAGTTTCAAGGAATCAAAGCTATTTTTCTATGGAGTACATCATGGACAGTGGGAGATATTGCACTATTTCGTACTGGTTTGATGCGTGGCAGAGCATACTGTGGTCAGTGGAAGATGGGGTCGAAATCACACAAGCAAACATCTCGCTATGTGATGCTTGGCTCATACAAACATGCTCTAATCCAAACTCCCAGCCCAATGTACTCCTCTATGGTATTCAATTCGGATACTGCTCAGATCATATGGCGTTGGGAAAGTTCGGGTTTATACACGGCAAAGTCAGCATATGATTCGAGTGAAGGAGGAATGATAAGATTTTAATTTGAGTTCACTTGGAAATGTAAAATATCACCCACGATCAAGCTGTTTGCCTATTTGATGCTTAAGGGTAAGATATTAACTAAAGGGATGAATTATGGGATACATTGTTCGTTATGTCAGAACTCAGAACTATCTGATTGAATCAAAGCACATGTCCTTTATTTATGTTCGTATGGTTTCAGTTTGGTTCAATGTTGCAAAGCTGCTTAAAAGACCCATTATGAAACCTGTTGGTACGGTGGAGAATATTTGGGACAGGTCCCGAGACATGAATACATTAGCAGTAAAGAGGTGCAGGATGGAAACAAATCTGCTGTGATTCTTTGGAATCACAGGTCCTGCTTGTCCAAATCAAACCATTCATTTATGTTGAGCTTCGTACATAAAAATCTACTTCTTTGAGATTCGTGCATTTAAAAAATGAATGGTTTGACCTGGAAAAGCAGGAACCTGCGATTCCAAAGAATCGCAGCAGATTTATTTCCGGTGCAGGATACTGTTGAGAAGGAAGTCAGTAAATAGGTGCAGAATACTGTTGCTGCAAGAAGCATGATGCTGATAGAGTGCCGCTAGTCCGCTACTGATGTGGGTTTCAGATTTTTTGTGTGTGTGTGTTTGTGTTGTATCAGAACTTTAATTTTTACTGTCATGCTCTAAAAAAAAAATAATAACAACTAAGGTAATAGTATACTGCTATTAGTATATATTGCAATAAGTATTATTATACTATAAAATAACTAAAGTATATTAATAATATGAGAATTTTATGAATATTATTGTAATATTTGAATTATTATTGTGATAATTACTGTTATTATTTTTTATTTTGATTCAAACATAATTACTGGAAAATGATCAAAAAATAGAAAAATAATTAAAGACTTTCTATCTGAAAGTATGAAAAACTCTTGCATTTTTTCTTGAAAATCTTGTACTCTGTTCTCTACTACAAAAAAAAAATACTTTCCCATCGGACCAAATCACATTCCTCTATTGGGTTCTGGACCGATGCGATAGGAAAGGTATACACGTATACCATTTGCTCATAACAGATGGCGTTAATCACTATGACATCGATATCAAAATATCAGCCTGACGATGGTGTTGACTATCCAACGCCATCTCTTTCGTTTTTAATGACTGATGACAAATGCAATTAACATTGTCCAGTTGAATTTTATATAACCGATTGCAAAAGTGTCTTACACCATCTGTTAACTAGTGGAAAATAAACCTTTTGTATCGGGTATTTAAGCCCATCAGTGTCGGCTATTTAACTTAGAACCAATACCGATCTGTGTCGACCTTTAATATAATCGATACAATTACGTTTATAGTATCGTTTATTAATATTAACCGATACAGATGCCTTATTGTATCGCCTAATACAAATAACCGACACAAATAGGGCGATACTGAAAGTCCCTTTTCAACTAGTGGTTTTGTTTTAGTTAGCGTTGACAGGTCTTAGTTTGTATATTGTGTGAAACTCTACTATTCTAATAAATTTTAGAGTTGAATTTATAAAGAAGGTTTATGAACATAAGAATACCCTAATTCTACTTCATAATTTTTTTGTGACGAATTGTGTAGTGATGTGAAAGAATGTGACTGAAATTTAAATTCGGTACTTATTATATAGTGCGCAGAGAAAAAAAAGCAAACAATATGTTTCCTTGTTTCGTTGCAAATTAATTGTTTTATATTGTAAAATAAAAAAAATTATGCAAATTGTCTACTGGAAATCTGGAATATAGTAAAAAAAAGTTAAAACTTGTAAAATGCGTTTGGCACTCTGATTGGATCTTCACAAACTGACAAAGAAAACTCTACTTTATTGCATTTTCCATGGAAATTATTCAGTGCCGACGGCCTTTCAACCAAAAAAATGGTAATTATTTAGGAATGTTGACAAAAAGTACTGACAAAATTGACTGGACCAGTAGGGAAAAAGCTTTTTAGCTTTCGTGGCAACCAAGAAATTAAGAAACAGCACCTGCAGTTTACATAACTTTTCTTTTGTTTGTTTCTTCCATGTGATGAACAGATGGTTTTTGAAAAAAGAAAAAAAAGACAAGAAGTCATGACTCTGATTGAGATCGGATTAATTGTTTGTAGGAACTTATTCGTGGCTCGCAAGCTTTGAAAATATAATCATAAGATCTTGGTCCTTTTTGACTTTTAGCGCTCTTATCAATATGGTGTGACGCCGTCGCCGTATATGATTTGTCCACCTGAAATTGCATACACTGAATCATTCAATTTTATTTTGGTAGATTGAAATCTTGAATCATTCAGACTCAATGATTCAGTTGATATGAAAAAGAGTGAGCCAGTGAGGCAAAGGTAATACGCATGTAATATTAAGGATGGATACGGAATATCAATCTGTTATTTCTATTTGTAAAGTTCATACGGACTGTTCCAACTGTTAAACATAATTTTATATCAAAATATTTTTGTAGATAAAATTTCATATTTTTAAAATTTGTTTACTTTTTTTATAAATAGGAAGAAGCCGTTGCTTTTGAATGATTTAGAATTTTCAAATTAAGTAATTTTCTATCTATCTGAAAAAAGTAAAAAAAAGTAAATAAAATAATATTTGATATGCAAACATATTTGTATATGAAGTTCATATTGAATAGGTTATATCCGCTATTTGAACTTTAAAATAGAAATATGATTCTATAGTTTGGTCCTTGTGTAATATACATATATAGGGGACGTTTGAATGAAACAAGGAATATAGCAAGAATATAGCTAATTTCAAGTTTAAAAATAATAACTAACTTAACATTTTATTGAATTAGTCTAATATTTGCTAATTCAAACACACTCAAACAATATACAGTAGCTCGGAATAGTGCTAACATGAATTAGTGACTATTCTTCACCCATCCAAACACACCTAGTTTACCATAGCCTCACTAAAAAAATGATTTATTTTTTAAAGGTATACAAAAGGACACATTGGGAACTCCAGTAAAAAATCGAGTTCACTATTACAGAGGATAATTCAAGATGCATAAAAGGTAGATGAAAAAAAAAACGTTTAAATTATTCAAAAAGTTAGGGAGAAGGGGAAAAAATTCTCCATACTTCAATATTTTTTTTTATTTGAACGTTTTTAACTTTTCACTAGCCATTATACTTTGTCTTACATTTATTTCTTGAGATATCTCAAGGGTTCTCATTCTCATAAATTTAATAAATCAAATATTTAAATAAAATTTGCGCAAAATTTACCCATTTTCAAGTGAAAAAAGATAAATTTTATATATACTAAATTTGAATGATTTGTCCCGGGCGAAGAAAATAATTATTCTTTATATATATTTCTAAAACTAAATATTATATCAAACTTTTCTGTCTATTTTAGTTTTGAACTATAAGGAAATACAATATAATCTTGAAGAGATATATCATTTTGCAGAAAATTCACAAATCTCTTCTCTTATATTAAGTATGCAGATGTCCTGATCCGCCAATGGCTGTGATTTTATTCGTTGGATTTTAAATGGTTAAGATAAAAAATTCTGCAATTCTGATTTTATGTGACAATGTATTAGTATTTATTGTGTTTGAGTCTGTATTTAGTTATTTTAACACTTGCTACAATAAATTTCTCCTTACAATTTCTTCATATTCATATGAATGTTATCATAAAAACAATTAATTGATAACATTTATTGAGATATATCCTTTTGTAGAAAATTCATAAATATCTCATCTTATATTAAGCATGTAGATGTCTTGATCTGCCAACGTCTGTGATTTCATTTGTTGGATTTTAAATGGTTAAGATAAAAAAATTCTGCAATTCTAATTTTACGTGACAATGTATTAATATTTATTTTTGTTGAAGTATGTATTTAGTTATTTGAACACTCGCTACAATTATTTTCTCCTTACAATTTCTTCACATGAATGTTACCATAAAAGCAATTAATTGATAACATTTATTTGTTTCTTTTCATGCTATTGATTGCAACAAAATAAGAAAGTAATTAACATATTTGCTCATTAAATATTGATTACTTTCCTATTTAACACAGAAATAAAGACAAAATAGTTAATGTCATAGTTGAATAAAGAGAAATTATAAAAAAAAAACAAATACTATTAAATATAAACCTTTTTGGCTAAGGGCAAACTACTAGGAATGGTTAATGTCATGGTTAAGGGCAAACTATTAGTAAAAATAAAATACTCTAAAATAAATTAGTATATTATTTGTAAAGAAGTACACAATCCTAAAGGTATTTTAATTATTTTATAATATATTATTAATAGTGTTAGTCCAAAACTAAAAAAACGACAAGTTTACCAATAGAAAAATGAAAAATGTATTTGCTGTTCGACTTGTTTCATATCCGTAAATATCGATGCTGCCCTTGTTGAAAATCGATCCCTTTTAGTCCGTCATTTTTATCCATGCCCATCAAACCTTACATTTTGCCAACTCTGCCCATCAAATTCAAATTTTATTAAAAATGCTCAAACCGGCTGCTTAATAGTCGGTTCCTAATTTTTATTAGAAACCGGCGGTATAGCCGCCGGTTTCTAATAATTTTTTTTTTTTTTTTTGAAATCTGGACAGTTGTTATATAATTTTTGAGTAATTTGTAAGTATCAAATTCGCTCTGAATATTTGAAATATAATTTTGATATTATAGGTTACTAATCGTTTGAAATTCTCGTTTTTAAGATGACAAATTAACAAAATTAGTTGATTGATTTATTTCAACTAAATTTATTATGACTTTAACGAGAACAACAAGACGTAAATAACAAACATAACAGATCCAAATGACAAACGATAGAGTTAATAAACAGATCGAAACATAACAAATGACAAACAAATCCAAACATAAATAAATAAACAGATCGAAATGTAAATCCTATGGAACAATAAAAGTAAAAAACTATCATCATCTAAACGGAGAAGGGGAGTATCGGTCGGCCGGATGTCCTTTGTTAGCCCTTTCGGGCAGTCCAGCCCAGGCCGCATCACGTGTAGCAACAGCAGCGGCATCAGCCTCTCTCCTGATACGTGATGTGGTCTCCCACGGATCATCATCCCCCAGAGTAGTAGCTGGCGGGGGTGTAGAGAAGAAAGTCTCTACCAGTCCAGCCGCATAGTTAGAAGGGGCCTGTGACCCGCTGGCCTCACCGTCGTGTGCCATCGCCGTAGAATATCGCCCCGACATGGATGGTGATAGGCTCTCAATCTCATCGAGACTGATAGTCAGCCCATAATCCTCTATGTGGTCGAAAGATGAAGACTCGTCGTGCGGTGGCTGTGGTGGCGGCGGCGGCGACGGCAGTATGCTAGCCGGACCCTGTAAACAAAACCAAACAATGGTATAAATTTTTCTACTAATAATTACTCGACTTATAACAAATACGACTTACCGGTGGCTGCACTAGACGTCCCTCAAAGTTGTAGTAGGCTGCCCAGCCGAAATTAGACAGCACCCATTGATAGTAGTCCCAATCCGCGTCCAAGCGGGGTGGAGATGGCATATCCTGAGTGCAGACTAGCGGCGCATCTGGCTCATCTGGCTCTACTGCCCGCCAATCAATGTTCTCTCTGGCGTCGCGCAACATGTTGATCGTACGCCCACTCTGTCCGGCATCATCGATAAGTGGGCCATGCTGCTGCAACTTGTTCCATCCAACTTTCCGCCCCAGCCCTTGATCCCAAGCAACTTGATAGCATGCGCAATGGCTTTAATCGACACCAATACCTGAAAAAACAAACATAAATTAGTCAACATATTTATATAATAAGCGTTTAATGAATAAGTAATATAAATGTGTTGGATTAATTACCGAGCGAGCCCAGCGACGTCCGGTAGGCTGGTGACCTGATAGATTCTCATGCAGTGTCTGGCGGAGATAGGCACTGTAATCGCCCAGCAGATATACTGACGCCCCGCCAATCCTTTGTTACCAAGTCATGTACCTCAGCAGATGAGATCCTGGGGTCTGAGTGATCTCATCAGGCATCTGGTATATCTGAGGCTCCGCTGGAAACTCAGACTGCCCGTAATAATTTGCCAAATATAGTCGCCAGTTTCTGTCCATAGAGCCGGCGTGCGACATCCTGTAAATTAAATTTTAGTTGCAATTGGTCTACTGGGATATGGAACGATCGATGTAATAATTAATTAAATTTCTTACCTGTGCAGTCTCCTGATCTCCTCCCTGGGTAATGCCGGATCCGCTGGGATCAATGGCTCCTCTCCGTACTGCCGAAGTACCCGATCTGGATAGTGGTGCTCCACTATCCAAAAGCAGACTAGCGGGCCTCGGTACCACCAGCTGTCACGGTCCTCAAGACAACGAAGAGGCAACTGCTGATCCTCATATAGATGTGCGTATGGTGTCCACTCCACCTCCGACTCGTCTAAGCTCTGCTGTAAACGCACCATCCTGATACCTATGGTGCGTCCATGCCCCTCATCCCGATAGTGGTGGACACCATGCCAGCGGTGGCCGTAGGCGCCCCGCTTGCTCGGATCATCGTCCTGATGTCCCCAATTTGGCTCGGCTCATTGGGGATAGGACGGCCCACCCGTAGCCGTGACCAGGACCAATGCTGCAACAAAAGAACCGGCCCATACATCTGCTTGGCCTTCACCTATATTTCTGAGGTTATTAGTCGTAATTTCATTTGAGTGATTGATGAATTAATGAAGTGTCAAACAACATAATTACTAACCTGAGAAGCTGTGCAGAGGCTATGATACATATGTGCTAACACGGCTCCACCCCAGTTGTAGGCCGGCGGGCTATCAAAGTCCGTCAGAAGTCGCAAATACATCATGGGGATGCCGTTGCCGCTAGAATCAGGAAACATAATGGTACCGAAAAGGTCCATCATGTAACCCCGGGTGTATCTGCAAAAACAAAGTAGATGGTTAGTATTATAATTATATAAGGTAATTAACAGATCAAAAGTAAAATATTATTATTATTATTACCTCCGAATCTCTATATCAGTAGAGGCGTCCGTCAGACCGGCACTGAAGTGTCGCCGCAACTCTGTTCTCTGCATGTGATAACTAGACTTCCCCTTATCGGCACGTAGCTTTGTCGGATCTGCCCCCAAATACTGCTCGATGTCATGTGCGAAGTCTCTACTGTCAGATACTCCGCCTACGGGAATGCCCCTGATCGGCAAACCTCAGAGGGCACTCACGTCCTGCAACGTGACAGTCATCTCCCCGAAAGGCATATGGAATGTGTGGGTCTCGGGACGCCATCGCTCCACTAATCCTGCGATGAGAGATGCATTGATTGAGGCAGTCGTGTCCCGCAGGATGGACACAATCTGATATAGTCCCAGCCGGATGAGATATGGGTCCATCTGTGAGAAGTACTGCATCCGAGGGACAGAAAAATTGACGTCCATCAGAAACTCGTCCTGCGTTGAAAAATAGCAAAATAATGTGTACAACAAAATTGAAATTTCGTCGGAGGTAGACAAAAAGTAGCATACCTCACGGGAAGCCAGGGATACCCGGTGCTCGCGGTGGGATATCCATAAGAGAGGGCTGAAGTGCTCAGTACTGGTGGGGTCAATCGGCGGCTCAACCTGTGGTGCACGTCTAGGCCGTCCTCTACCTCTACCTCCAACCATTCTAATTTCATAAAGTATGGTTAGTTAAATTATACTATACTCAACTATACAAAATTATGCTAAGTTATATAACTATACCAAATTATACAGAATTTTACCAAGTTAGATAACTATACTAAATTGTACTAATTGATGGGCTTGGATAAAAACGATGGCTCTAATTTATAACAAATCATAATTTATACCCTAATTCTACCCTAATATATAACTATAATAAACTATACTAAATTATCTAATTTATAAAAAAATTTGGAATATTTCTAAATAATTGGCAGCAATTTATAACAATTTCTAATAAATTATAACAATTTCTAACAAACGGTAACAATTTATAAAAATTGGTACCAATTTCTTTCTAATTTATAAAAAAAATTAGAACATTTCTAATGAATTGGTAGCAATTTATAAGAATTTCTAACAAACGGTAGCAATTTACAACAATTGGTAACAATTTATAACAATTGGTATTAATTTATAACAATTTCTAACAAATGCTTGCAATTTATAACAATTGGTACTAATTTACAACTATTTGACCTACTTACAAATATAAAATAAAATATAGAGACTTATTTGCAAAAACAGGAAGAGCAGGAGAAATCTGGGAGAAAGAGAGAATATGAGAAGAGATAGTGTCAAATTTGATGAAATGAATTGTGAGGAAATTTCGGAACAGTGCACACTTATAAATAAACTAATTTTTTGGAGCGACCGGTGGCTTAATAGCCAGTTTCTAATTTTTATTAGGAACCGGCGGTATAGCCGCCGGTTTGGGCATTTTTAATAAAATTTGAATTTAATGGGCAGAGTTGACGAAATATAAGATTTGATGGACATGAATAAAAATGACGGCCTTTTAGTTGTTAATTCCAAATTATTGACACCACTATCACTTATCTTTTTTTTTTTTGGTTCTGACCCGTATAGACACAACACCTATATATAACAGCCATCAGTAGCCAGTCCAAAGAGAGAAACGAAAAGCCAAAATTTGACTCTTCTCTCCTCCTCCCCCTCCTCCCAATTTACACAATCACCCCGCTATTGTAGAGAAATACAGAGGAGTGAGGAAGGGGCAAAAAAATGGGGACGCAAACCCTAGAAACACCTCTAATCACAGAGACTTGCAAAAGAGATAGAAGAGCAGAGGTGAAAACTGAGGTGAAGAAGCAACTATGGCTAGCTGGACCGATGATAGCAGGGAGTTTATTGCAAAATGTAATACAAATGATTTCTGTTATGTTTGTTGGACACCTCGGCGAATTATCTCTGTCTGGTGCTTCTATGGCTTCTTCCTTTGCTGGTGTCACTGGTTACAGCGTCCTGGTAAATTTGCAATTTCATCCCTTCCCCTTTTATATCACCTTTTTAAGTTCCTTGACATGTTATAATTGAGTGACGCTCTGGAATCTGGTGTACTGTTGTTAGAATATACTGTTACATTTAGTCTACTAACATCTATCCTTCAAACAAAACTAGTAAGTTAATATATCTAATCTTGAAAATCTCACAGTTCAATTCAATTCAGCTCAACTAAGTTCAACGATTACATAGTAAGTTGCATAAACAGTCACCAATTAGAAAACCTTTGATCAATGGTAATGATCATTTCCATTTTTAAGAGGAAACTTGTATAAATGTATAGACTACAGAGTTAGTAGTTTTCAATGTTGCGTCAAATATGAGAAGCTTCAATTCTACCAATAAAATTGAATACGTGGTATAAATAGTTGCACTTTCATATTTACTATGCAGTGAGCTTCTTTTTCATAATTGACAATGGTAACTATTATTTAAGATTTAGTCATAAGGCCACATAATAATGTGTGTCTTAATGCACGTATTGTGGAAATGCATGGACCAATTTCATATTTGTATCCCAATAATTAGCATGTTACAAAACTTAAATATATATGATAAAAAGGACAATAAAATAGAAAGAAATTTTCAATGGAGAGCCCAACACTAGCAACACCTCTTATCACAATTGAACCATGTGCGAGAGGAGGATCGACAAAAGGAGTATGGACAAGGTGAAGAAATAAGGAGAGTTAGCAATACCAATTACTCTGGGGTTTTAATTTCAAAATTGCATTCGGGTTTTTTCAATTATGTTTGCCGGTCCCCTTGGGAAGTAGCTTTGTCTGGTGCTTCCATGGCTACTTCCTTTGCAATTATCACGGAATATCGCTTAATGACTACTTCCTTTGCTACTTCATATAAATTTGGATTTAGATAGCTAATGTAATAGTTATTTTAGGAAAACGTCATATTGTTCCAAACCTTACCTACCTGGAGATTTATGAAGACAAGTTGTTACATGTGACCATCTTCTCAAATGTCCCTAAGCATGTTCAATGGAGAAATCAGTAAGTTCTGCATATTCAGTTAATTGTATTTTAACATTAGAGAATATTTACTTTTGAAGGGCATAGAACAAAGTTTCCTTTTAATTTTGGCAACAGGGGACTTGATAATCTTAAACAATCTTTGTACTAGTTTACTGACTTCTGAGTTTAAATTCACAATTACTCCTCATGGAAGACTAATTTACATACCTAATCTCAATAATTAATAAGAGACTGGCAACACAGATACTTTGCCTTTATCACAATCACTATAATATTGTGGTAGATTTGTTATTCTCCAATCAGTACAGAAATACACATGCTTTTGCCTAGAACTGCCTTGTGGGGTCAGTGACATAAATTTCTGATGTGCGTCAATAGAGTTGGAGCCAACATAGATGGAAATATCTAGTTAAGATTTTCTTTTCTACTATTGCAAATTTTTAAAATAAAAAGAATTGAAATGTAGTTGTAACCAAAGTAATTCTGAACTCTGCCTCAACCAAAAAGTTAAGGTTTATGCTTATATTATCAATAAATAAATATTTTAGCAAAAAGTTAAGGTTTATGCTTATATTATCAATAAATAAATATTTTATACAATAAAATATAGTGATAAAAATTAAGTTTTTATATTGTTTTTTTTATTTTGTTTTTTGCCTTACTCTGTGAAATTTTTCTGGTTCCACCTGTGTGTCTAACTACAAAATTGTACTAGCACAGCCTGTAGGTTACCAGTCTTTTTGACTGGATTTTTCGGCCAACTTATTTATATGTTCATTTCATTGGGCCTAATTATTGATATGTTCGTTTCCCCAATTGATTTCTTAGTCAATCTAAACATTAAATAAAAGATGTCACTAGCTTTCTTTTTCCCTTTTAAGTGTTTATAGTTATCTACTGCTACCAGGAACAGTAAACCCAGGTTAACTAAAACTATATCAATTCCTATGAAACTCAATATGTGGTGAATATTTTAAGTAACTCATATGTGGTTAGTTGAATATTATATTTATGTAAACAGAAAAATTACAAGAGAGCCATGGCTAAAATGAGGGAGGTCCTGTGTTTTATCTAATTTATCACCTTAATAAATGCAACTGGTATCTGTGACATAGAGGAACCTCAAAATACTTACAAACTGGGGGCAACAAATATTAATTTATCAGTCCCATATCACTGATCGGCATCTGCTGTTACTCAGTGACTTGTCATCCAAATGGGATCCTCTGCAATCTAAGGGCTTGATAAAACATGAAAAGGGGAATAGATAACTGTGTCAACCTCTGATCTCAACTTATTAATTTCTTACTCTATAAACTTAAGTAAAATGAGAAGGTTCTATATAATATTAATTGTCAAAATTAAACTAATGAGAATAATTAAAATTATATTTCTACCACACGTCACTAATATATTCATGAGTTTTGCCTAATTATTCCCAGGGATAAAAGAACTTATAGGTTGGTACAATAATAGTATTGTGCGGCTCAAAATTAATATTATACCAAGATTGAGGAGAAATATTTTGACTTTGAACATCTCTTGCTAAGTGAATAAATTCACAGAAAGAATGAATACAAAATAACAATAGTACAGTAGCAGTAATAGTAATACAGTAATGTTGTTTGAATAGTAACTCAGATAACATATATCTCTTTTATTTAAAATAATGAATAGCTAAAATAGCTGGCTGTTTCATTAAACATGCTCATATAGCATATATAGTGCATCATTGTTCTATAAAGAACAATGATTTCTCTTTTTAAATATAATAGCAGAGAAATCTTCTTACATTTTTTTGTAGATGGGAAGTGCCAGTGCATTGGATACACTCTGTGGCCAAGCATATGGCGCGAAAGAATACTCCCTTCTTGGAATTTACATGCAAAGAGCCATGCTTATTCTTACACTTTTGGGAATACCACTGGCCACCATCTGGTATTATACCAATGAAATTCTTTTACTTTTTGGTCAAGAAGCCGACATAGCATGGGAGGCTGGTATTTATGCGAAATGGATGATACCGTCATTGTTTGCTTATGGGCTCCTTCAGTGCCACGTGAGGTTTCTACAGTCACAAAACATTGTATTCCCAGCTATGCTTAGTTCAGGTTTGACAGCCTTGTTGCATATTTTTGTGTGCTGGCTCCTGGTGTACGGGTTGGGGATGGGAAGCAAAGGTGCTGCGCTTGGTAGCGGGATCTCAAATTGGATAAATGTGGCCATTTTGGCAGTTTATATTAGACTTTCACCAAATTGCAAGAAGACTTGGGTCGGCTTTTCCAAAGAGGCATTTCGCGATCTGGCTGAGTTTTTTAAGCTTGCAGTTCCTTCGGCTTTGATGGTTTGGTAAGCAAAATTATTATTTTAGAGCAGAAGAATTAATTTTGCCAGTAAAATGGAACTATCAGATGAAATCTGAATAAGCTTTGCCTAACAAATGTGCAAATGAGGCTTGATTAAGCCTAAATTTGACTTAATTTATTAAGTAAATTAGGCCTCTGTTGAACACCTTAGTTTTCTGTAATGAACTGAACAAGCAAAGAAAATTTAGTGTTTGTGCCAACAAAATTATACTTGAACAAGTGAAGACAATTTGGTACTAGTCAAGAAATTATGTTTCAACACATCTTTATATATATCTAATTCAAATGTGGATTAATATATACAGCTTGGAATGGTGGTCGTTTGAATTCCTTGTGCTACTCTCTGGCCTTCTTCCAAATCCACAACTCGAAACTTCTGTTCTTTCCATAACGTGAGTAAATTTCGTTTTGAATTGTACCATATAAATATCAAATGTATAATTTATCTTATTTTAATTTGTATGGTTATCTTTTCCAGTCTAAACACAGCTTCATTTGTGTTCATGATCCCCTTTGGTCTTGGTGCTGCCATAAGGTTAGTTTTAACTTTTTAACAGTATTGAGAAAATCAAAATTATAATGTTGTTAATTTGACACCTTTTAAGTAATATTTGCTGATCCTTCTTTGTTTTGTTTGTCAAAGTACACGTGTATCAAATGAGCTTGGTGCGGGTCAACCCGAAACTGCAAAATTAGCAGTGCGAGTCGTGTTATGCTTGGCCTTTGCAGGAGGATTGATAGTAGGATCTATTTTAATCCTGATAAGAAATGTATGGGGTTATGCATACAGTAATGAAGAAGAGGTGGTGAAATATGTGGCCATCATGTTGCCCATTATTGCAATCTCAAATATGTTTGATGGCACTCAGAGTGTGCTTTCAGGTTAAATCAAGTTATCGTTCAAATATTAGTTTCTTTATGTTTACATCAACACTTAATTTTTTCGACTTCTTATATTGATCAAATTTTCAAAATTAATGAATGTTATGAATTTAGGGGTGGCAAGAGGGTGTGGGTGGCAAAAGATTGGTGCATTTGTAAATCTGGGTGCATATTATACAGTTGGTATTCCTTCTGCTATTCTCCTAGCTTTTGTATTCCATATGAATGGACAGGTAATTTCCAAATATTTCTCCTTAAATTATTAATATTGCGCTTGAGAAAAATTGTGTAATTTAGCTTTGGATGTCAGGGGCTTTGGATGGGGATTATATTTGGCATATTTGTCCAAGTGGTATTGCTTGTGATCATCACATCATGCACTAATTGGGAGAAAGAGGTAATTGTTTATCTGTACAAATTTCTGCATTTTAATCTTTTATATAAAAACATTTTGATTGAATAGCATATTTTAAAGACTGTTAATTTGTGAGATATATTTCATGTATAATTAACAGGCGAGAAAGGCAAAAGAGAGGGTATACAGCTCCTCCCTTCCCACCGACTTGGTTGTGACATGAGAACCCGAGTACTTATTAAGATGGAACTATGATCACCAGCAAGACTACTAAGCTGGAAATTAGAATAGAAGACCACGTCTAAAATGATTCACTAATTAGGTCAGGTTGATCAGATATCCAATACAGTTAGGGAGGCTATTGGTTCTAGAAATGTTGAGAGCATAGGTTGAGGATAATAGTTCTCAATTTTTTGTTGCTAGGAAAACTGTTTTGTTGAATCGTTTATAATATAATCGGGAATAAGTAACTAATAAAATCAGCAATAAAAATCATTCTTATGCTTGGGACATTCTTATGCTTAGGTGTCCTGCTTAGTTTTTCAAAGGTCCTTTTGTTTTCTTCTCTCTGGGACCTTGGTTTAAAAAACATGTCTTTTTTTTTTTCTGTTTCCTTTGAATACATAAAAGATTTGCGTTCTGGCACCTTCTGTTTGTTAGACACATGGGCTACATGAAAAGGCCCACGGACCTTATCGGTGTTGTGTAATTAATCTCTTGAAAAAATAAGTCCGAGCGAATTCCTCTTTTGTTTTTCCTTCCATTTGATGATATTTAGAACAAAGACAGAAATCATTAAACTGACAGTATTCCGAAATTTTTATTCATATCCTACATTAAATAAAAATTCAAGAAATATCCACAAAATTATTCTTTTTTTTTTAAATAATGTCCCAACCGCCTATATTCTGGACGGTTCTAATCTAGCAAGAGAACCGTCAAAAATCTTGTCAGAAAATGTCCTTTGTTAATGTTCGTTATGTTTTTTTTTTTTTTTTGAGTAGAAATTTATGTTAGTTATGTCAGAACTGTCCGATTGAATCAATAGCACATGTCCTTTATTTATGTCCATATGCAGTTTCAGTTTGGTTCAATGTTGCAAAGCTGCTTAAAAGACCCATTATGAAGCCTGCTGGTACGGTGGAGAATATTTGGGACAGTTCCTGGGACATGGTACGAAGTACAGGAGGTATGCTGAGAAGTGTATGGGCTGCGTGCTTTATCTGCACGGCATGGTTCATTTGAAAACAGCGTAACTGGGTGCTAACATAGTTGCTAGTAGATGCGTGGAAGAGATGAGGCTCTGGTTCCTATTATGTTGATGGACTGGTACCGAGCAGTACAGGGAATAAATGCAGTCCATACAGTGTTTGCCCTTTATAAACTTCCTCTATTTTTCCTTTTAACTTGCTGGTTCCCTAAGATTTCTGAGATTTGAGAAGGGAGTCAATAAAGAGGTGCAGGATACTGTTGCTGGAAGAAGCATGATGCTAATAGAGTGCCACTGCTGATGTGGGTTTAGATTATTTATTTTTGTTTTGTGTTGTATCAGAACTTTAATTTTTATGAATGCCTTAGCAGCTACTGCCAAGTTCTCAAAAAAAAAATAGAAATAAAAGAAAATAACAACTACGGTGATAGTATTAATATATATTGTAATTATTATTATACTATAAAATAATGATAATAAATTAATAATATGAGAACGTATGAATATTATTGTAATATTTGAATTATTATCATAATAATTACTGTTATTATTGTTTTTCTATTTTGATTAAAATATAATTACTGGAAAATTAACAGAAAATAGAAAAAAAATATTAAAGACTTTCTACTGGTATGAAAAACTCTTCCATTTTTTCTTGAACATCTTGTACTCTGTTTCATATTTTATTTATCTATTTATTTGATTTTCTTAGACTACAAACGATTCCATTTTTAAACTGAAAATAGTTACTGGAAACTGAGAATTTATTTGATGTTTTATACCCTGATTATTATAGTAAATAATAATCTGTTATACATATTTTTTAATTTTAACAAGATTATGAAACAAATCAAAAGTTAACAAGATATTGGGGGTATTTAAAAAAAAATTGAGGGTATTTGTGTATTTTTTATTTAATGGAGGATGTGATAAAAATTTCGGGATAGGATTCATTTTTTAACTTATTTGTGGATCGCAAGCTTTTAAATATAAAATGCATCTGGTCCTTTTTGACTTCTTAATTAGCGCGCTATAATTAATATGGTGTCACGCCGTCGCCGTGGATGATTTATTAATTCATACTCCAATACACTGAATCATTAAGTTGAAATAAAAATAATTTGATTTCTTTGTTAATGTATGAAAATGTATATATTCGCGGGTACTCCATTACTTATCTAATAATAAAGTATTGTCAGTGTGTAAATCATGTATATATTTATAATAATAAGGTACTGTTAGTGTGTACATGATGTATATATTTATAATAATAAAGTATCGTTGGTGCGCAAATCATGTACATAAGATTTTTACAAAATAAGATATTTTCTATTGAAAAAATACATGTTTAGTTCAGTTTAAACCGTGTTTTAAATAACGGTATGCACTTGTTAGACACACATGATACTGTTAAGTGATTAATCGGTATGCAACCGATTAATCAGAATTTTACAGATAATTTTGCGTTTTCATTAAAATTATGTATATATACTTGTAATTATTAACTCATCAAACTTATCAAATAAATTTATTTTAACTTAGCTTCATTATTAATTAATAAAAATTTATGAAATTATTATTTAGAAGTACTCAGACAAAACAAAGCAAAGTATGATATATATACCGGTTAAATATAGTAAAAATAAATAAAAATGATCAACTAATTGACCATATTAATTGGACTAAATCGACCGATTAATAAAATTAAACTGCCATATTTTACAATACTGGTTCAAAAATATTCATTGACACAGTCGTCAAAAGTTTGAACTTTCAACTCATGATGCGAACCTTCTAATCAATATGCAAAATTGGCTTGCGCAAAATGTAAACTTGACTATTTTAGAATGCATTCTTCGGTATTAAAAATATACACTGGTTGTTTAATAACTTTCACATTTAATGTTCAAATCTATTCTAAAATATACACTTAATTACTTTATAATGCACATTCAATAATTACATGCTACATATCTATTTAGCTTTTATAGAATGTCAAAAATGTAATTTAAAAATATTTCAGAGGCAATAACTTGATTGATAAATATAACCTTAAAAAAAATTGAATGATAAAAATATAATATTCAAATGAAAAAGATCTAAGGACCCTTGCAAAATGCTCGTTGGAATCATCCAATGTGCAATCACAAATGTTTTTTTTTATTTTTCTTTTTCTTTTAGGTCTTGTTCAGATGCCTCCCTGTGATGGAATGGGAATAGAAATTGAACTTATTTTCTCACGGACACAGTAAGCTAGCCAAACAGGACTAAGAGCGTGTTCGGCCAACAATCGGAAACGGAAACAAAAACAGAAATGGAATTTGAACTAATTTTTATTGTGTGTGAACTAATTTTTTTTCTTCTCACGCGCACCATTACAGGGCCGAACACACCCTTTTTAGACTTTGGACCGGAAATATATTTAAATAAGTTCTCTGCGCGCATGAATTGTGACTTATCTTTTGTATTTGAGATATGCTAATTATTATTTAGTAAATTCTGTTTCTCTCCTTCAGTACAAAATTCATATATTTTTTTCATTTAAATTCGTGCAGGGTTCAATTTACAAATATATATGATTCATCAATTTTCGAGCGGAAATGTAAAATTCTGCAATGAACGAAATTTGGATGATTTCTCATGGGCCAGCGACATTATTGCACTTTTGTATTTTTAGTCATTAAAGTAAATATTAGATCAAAAATTTCAATCGATTGTAGTCATAAACTATTATGCAAAAACAATTTATTCTCTAAGAGGTATATTGATCTTTTGTAGAAAAAAACAAAACACTTCAAAAGTGAACGGTAATAGTCCTAGCTATATCTATCAATCGTTTAATCCCCATATTTATTAAAGAAATTCAAAATCCAAAAGGAATTTTAATTATTTTTAATATATTATTAATAGTGTCGATAAAAATTAGTATTTTCAAATACAGCCGCACAGATTGTATATGCGTATGCAGTCTATTACCGTACTAAAAATGTCCATACAGATTACTTATGCGGTCCGTGTTGACAAACAACAAGAGAGCAATTAGAGAGGCCCTCTTACATACTACATGTCTAGTTTTTTTATCCGAATCTGCATCATAATTGACAAACAACAACTCTATATATATTTATACAGGGGCGGAGCCAAACTTCCGAATAATGGGTGTCAAACACATAATGGGAGTCAAATATATAAATTTTCATATTAAAAATGAAAGTCAATTTACAGTAATCATAGTATTTTACTCTAAATTATATAGAATTTTATATGTAAATAATTTTTTTTAAAAAAAATTGGAGTTCAGTTGACCCAATTGATATATACTCTCTTCTCTCCGCCTTTGTATTTATATAGCAGCCACTGCCCACTGATAACCAATTCCAAGAAAGGAACGAAAAGCCAAAATTTGACTCTCCTTTCCTCCATCACCTCCTCCAAATTTACACAATCACCCGGCCATTGTAGAGAAATAAAGAGGAGAGAGGAAGGAGCTTAAAAATGGAAACCAAAAACCTGGAAACACCTCTAATCACAGAGGCTTGTAAAAGACAGAGAAAAACAGAGGTGAAAAGTGAAGTGAAGAAGCAATTATGGCTAGCTGGACCAATGATAGCAGGGAATTTATTGCAAAAAGTAATACAATTGGTATCTGTTATGTTTGTGGGACACCTCGGCGAATTATCTCTGTCCGGTGCTTCTATGGCTTCTTCCTTTGCTACTGTCACTGGTTACAGTGTCCTGGTAAATTAGCAATTTCATCTCTCCCTTGTATATTACTTTTTCAAGCTCTTTAGAGTTAAGGTGTCATATTATATGTTATGAGTGAGTGACAGTCTGTTTCATTGAAGTAAAATAGAGGCTGCCTCTGTTTCATTGAAGAATGATTTATTACAAATCATGTCTAAATAAGAGAAAATGATAAATAATCTAAAAAGATAAAAGGAAGAAAAGAAAATTGCAATAAAGTGGAAAAAAAGAGGATGCTTGAGATAAGCTGTCCCGATTTGGTGGAAAATAAAAATAAAATGAAAGCTATACCAGTAGATTGAATCCATGCTTCAATTCATCGGCTAATTGTCTCTTGCATTGACTGCCCCCGAGTTGTACCTCCACTGTATCCGTATTTGGCTCATGAGATCCACCAATGTATTTTCAGATCCTCTGAATGTTCTGTAGTACCAATATAGTTGGCTCATTGAACGTGTTGTTAGATACCTCTTAATGTCATATCATTATTTGATACAAGAAAAGTGTTACTGTGAGAGAAAATTCAGATTTTACTGTTACATCAATTCTACAAACATAACTACTAAATTTAATCTAGTCTTGAAAATCAATTCAGCTCAACTAAATTTAATGATTACTCAATTAGAAGACTTTTTATCAAATGGTAATGATCCTTTCCGTTTTTAAGAGGAAACTTTTAGATCGACCACATAGTAATTATCAATGTTGAGATATAACAACATTCAATTCTACCTATAAAATTGAATACATGGTAGGAATAGTTGCACTTTCATATTTACTATGCAGTGAGATTTATTTTATTTTTATAATTGACAATGGTAACTATTATTTAAGATTTAGTCATACTGCCACATAATAGTGTGCGTAGCACTTAATGCACATATCGTAGAAATGCATGGACCAATTCCATGCAATTAATGCGTGACATGCTTATCCCAATAATAAACTAAGATAGAGATTGTCTAAGATCCTCCAATCCCATATGCATATCGTGGAAATGCATGGCCATAAGCATGTTCAATGGAGCAAAAGTATCCTTCAATTTTGCTGACATGGGACTGGAGGATCTTAGACAATATATCTCTTAGTTTGCCAACTTCTAACTTTTTAAGTTATTAATTACTCCTCAATGGTAGACTTATTAATTTACAGATCTAATCTCAGTTATCTAACAAGACACTGTTATGTACAGTGCAAGATATTTGGCTTGATCACAATCATTATGATATCGTGCTAGATACACGTGCATTTGCCTAGCTACAACCGCTTTTGTCGGTCAGAGAAATGAATTTCTGATTTGCCTCAACGGAGTCCGCGCCAACATGCATGCATGGCTGGAAATATTTGTACTATTGTAATTTTCAAAATGTATGCTTGTATTATCAATAAATAATAAAACTAGAAATAATTGTTGGATCAGTAATTTTCAAAGTGGCTTAATAAATAGCAAAAAAATTTCAAAAATTGTAAAATTTGGTCTCCAAGCACATTTTAATATAGAGATCACATCTAACGGTTTGGATCGTCTTTTTGGACTTCGAAAATTGAAAAATGAGTTTGATATATTTCGGCCGAAGTGCTACCGAAAGCATATTAGCCTATCCCTATATATGTAGTGCATATTTCTTTATAAATAAGAAGTTAAGAACAATGATTTCTATTATAAATTAAATAGCAGACAATCTCCTTACATTTTTTTCTAGTTGGGAAGTGCCAGTGCAATGGATACACTCTGTGGCCAAGCATATGGAGCGAAAGAACACTCCCTTCTTGGAATTTACAAGCAAAGAGCCATGCTTATTCTTACACTGTTAAGCATACCACTCGCTGCCTTATGGTTTTACACCAGTGAGATTCTTTTAATTTTTGGTCAAGAAGCCGACATAGCATGCGAGGCTGGTATTTATGCAAAATGGTTGATACCGTCTTTGTTTGCTTATGGGCTCCTTCAGTGCCACGTGAGGTTTCTACAGTCACAAAACATTGTCTTCCCGGTTATGCTCAGTTCAGGTTTAACAGCATTGTTGCATATTTTTGTGTGCTGGTTGCTAGTTCATGGGTTGAGTATGGGAAGCAAAGGTGCTGCACTTGGTTGCGGGATCTCAAATTGGATAAATGTGGTCATTTTGGCTGTTTATGTTAGACTTTCACCAAATTGCAAGGAGACTTGGGTCGGCTTTTCCAAAGAGGCATTTCGCGATCTAATTGAGTTTTTTAAGCTTGCAGTTCCTTCGGCTTTCATGGTCTGGTAAGCAAAATTTTAATTTTTCTGGTAAAATTGAAACTATCAGATGAAATCTGAATAAGCTTTACCTAACAAATGTGCAAATTAATGAGATTTCGATTAAGCCTTAATTTGACTTAAGTTAGTAATTTGGTCTCTATTGGGCACCTCAATTTTCTCTAATGAGCTGAACAGTCGAAGAAAATTTAGTGTTAGTCCGCACAAAATTATAGTTGAACAAGTGAAGAAAATTTAGTATGTAGTGTCAAGAAAATTATGTTTCAATACATCTTTACATAGATCTAATTCAATTGTGGATCAATATATACAGCTTGGAATGGTGGTCCTATGAATTTCTTGTGCTACTCTCTGGCCTTCTTCCAAATCCTCAGCTCGAAACTTCTGTTCTTTCCATAACGTGAGTAAATTTCGTTTCGAAATTGTACCATATAAATATCAAATGTTTTAAATGTACAATTTATCTTATTTAATTTGTATGGTTATCCTTTCCAGCCTAAACACATCTTGTTTTGTGTTCATGATCCCCTTTGGTCTTGGTGCTGCCATAAGGTTAGTTTTAACTTTTTAACTATATTGAGAAAATCAATTATAATGTTGTCAATTCGACACCTTTTAAGTAATATTTGCTCATCTTTTTTTGTTTGTTTGTCAAAGTACACGTGTGTCAAATGAGCTTGGTGCGGGTCGACCCGAAACTGCAAAATTAGCAGTACGAGTCGTGCTGTGCTTGGCCATTGCAGGAGGATTGATAGTAGGATCTATTTTAATCCTGATAAGAAATGTATGGGGTTATGCATACAGTAACGAAGAAGAGGTGGTGAAATATGTGGCCATCATGTTGCCCATTATTGCAATCTCAAATATGTTTGATTGCATTCAGAGTGTTCTTTCAGGTTAAATCAAGTTATCCTTCAAATATTAGTTTCTTTATGTTTACATCAACATTTTGTTGTTCCAACTTCTTATATTGATCAAATTTTCAAAAATTAATGAATTTTATGAATTTAGGGGTGGCAAGAGGGGTCGGGTGGCAAAAGATTGGTGCATTTGTAAATCTGGGTGCATTTTATGTAGTTGGTATTCCTTCGGCTATTCTCCTAGCTTTTGTATTCCATATGAATGGACAGGTAATTTCCAAATATAACTCCTTAAATGATAAATATTACGCTTGTGAAAAAATTGTGTAATTTAGCTTTGGATGTCAGGGGCTTTGGATGGGAATTATATTTGGCATATTTGTCCAAGTGGTGTTGTTTGTGATCATCACATCATGCACTAATTGGGAGAAAGAGGTAATTGTTTATCTGTACAAACCTCTGCATTTTAATCTTTTATATAAAAACATTTTGATTGAATAGCATTATTTTAATGACTCTGTAAATTTGTGAGATATATTTCATGTATTAACAGGCGAGAAGGGCAAAAGAGAGGGTTTATAGCTCCTCCCTTCCCACTGACTTGGTTGTGACATGAGAACCCGAGTACTTATTAAGATGGAACTATCACCAGCAAGACTACTAAGTTGGAAAGTAGAATAGAAGACCACGTCTAAAATGATGCACTTAAGTCCGGTTGATTGGATATCCATCCAATACAGTTAGGGAGGCTAATGATTGTTTCTTTTTCTTCCATAAATGTTGAGAGCATAGGTTGAGGATAATAGTTCTCAATTTTTTGTTGCTAATTGTTTATATCATAATCGGCAATAAGTAAATAATAAAATCAGCAATAAAAGTCATTCTTATGCTATGGTATCCAGCTTAGTTTTTGAAAGGTCCTTCTGTTTTCTTCTCCCTTGGTTAAAAAAACAAATGCCTTTTTTTTTTTTTTTTTTTTGTCTGTTTCCATTGAATAAATAAAAAAAATTGTGTTCAGGCAAGTAACTTTCTCTTTGTTAGACACATGGGTTGCATGTAAAGGCCCACGGTCCTGATCGGCGTTGTGTGTATTTCATCTCTTGTAAAAATAAGCCAGAGAGAATTCCTTTCTTGTTTTTTCTTCCATTTTGATGATTTTTAGAACAAAGACGAAAATCATGAAACTGATAGGATTCCGAAATTTTTATTTACATCCATCATTAAATAAAAAATTCCAGAAATATCTCAATTTTTTTTTAAAAAATGTCCCAACTCCCAACATCCCAAATTCTTGACGGTTCTACTGTAGCTACAGTCCTTTTTAGAAGATGTGACATACATATAAACAATTATTGAAGAGGATTCACTTACAATATTTTGGATTTTATAACATGTTACCACATTCGATTTTGTGATTTTTAAAGTCCAAACAGTCGATTCAAACCATTCAACATAATATGTACATTAAAATGTGTTTTGAGATCAAATTTTACATTTTTTTGAATTTTTTTTTAATATTTATTCAGTATTTTACAAAACTGCTGTTTTTCAGTAGTCCAGAATGGTCGAAAAACAGCCGTTTTGTAAAATACTTATAAATAGTAAAAAAAATAAAAAAAAAATGTAAAATTTGATCTCAAAGCACATTTTAATAAAGAGATCATGTTGAACGGATTAGATCGACTATTTACACTTTGAAAATAGTAAAACCGAAAGTTGTAACATGTTGTAACTTTCAAATGTTGTAAGCGGACCCCTCCTCTTAATTATTATATTAATTTCTTATCTAAATTATTAGTTGCTATAATAATTATTATTTATTACATTAATTTATTATCTAAATTATTAGTTACTATAATAATTATTAGTATATTTCTATATTCTTCTTATTATTTTTTAATGAATTATGATGACAAATAGTAGTAGGAAGTATAACAAATAACATTAAACAACAACAACACACCACTACCATGTACCATTCTACCAACAACAATAATAGTTACGGTTCAAAGGATCAAAGCTGGATCATTCTTATAGAACCAGCTTCAAGGGATCAAAGCTATTTTTCTATGGAATACATCATGGGAAGTGGGAGATGGTTCATGGTTGCACTATTTCGTACTGGTTTGATGCGTGGCAGGGCATACCGAGTTCACTAGAAGATGGGATCGAAATCATGCACACAAGCAAACATCTTGCTATGTGATGCTTGGCCCATACAAACAGTTCTAAATCCAAACTCTCAGCCCAACTCCTCCATGGTATTCAATTCGGATGCTGCTCAGATCATATGGCATCGGGAAAGTTCAGGTTTATACACGTACGGCAAAGTCAGCATATGATTCGAGTGAAGGAGGAATGATAAGATTTCAATTTGAGTTCACTTGGAAATGTAAAATATCACCCACGATCAAGCTGTTTGCATATTTGATGCTTAAGGGTAAGATATTAACTAGAGGGATGAATTATGGGATACATTGTTCGTTATGTCAGAACTATCTTGTTGAATCAAAGCACATGTCCGTATGGTTTCAGTTTGGTTCAATGTTGCAAAGCTGCTTAAAAGATTCATTATGAAGAAGAATATTTGGGACAGTTCCTGAGACATTATACGAAGTATAGGGACAGTAAAGAGGTGCAGGATACTGTTGCTGGAATTAAGAAGCATGATGCTGATTGAGTGCCGCTAGTCTGCTACTGATGTGGGTTTCAGATTTTTTTTTTTTTTTTTTGTGTGTAGTATCAGAACTTTAATTTTTATGAATATGCCTTGGCAGCTACTGTCATGCTCTTAAAAAAAAACAATAACAACTACAGTAATTAATAGTATAATGCTATTAGTATATATTGCAATAAGTATTATTATACTATAAAATAACTAAAATATATTAATAATATGAGAATTTTATGAATATTATTGTAATATTTGAATTATTATCGTAATAATTACTGTTATTATTGTTTTTATTTTGATTAAAACAAAATTACTGGAAAATGATCAGAAAATAGAAAAAAAAAATTAAAGACTTTCTACTTGAAAGTATGAAAAACTCTTCCATTTTTTTATTCAACATCTTGTACACTATTCACTACTACTAAAAAAAAAAAAAAAAAAAAAAAAAAAACAATTTCCTGTCAGACCAAATCACATTCCGCTATTGGGTTCTGGACCGATGCGATAGGAAAGATATACACGTATACCATCTGCTCATAACAGATGGCATGGCGTTAATCACTATGATATCGACATCGTAATATCGGCCCGACGGTGTTGACTACCTAACATCATTTTTTCCGTTTTTAATGACCGATGGCAAATGTAATTAATGTTGTCCGGTTGGATTCTATATAACTGATTGCCAAAGTATTTTACATCATTTGTTTTGTTTGAGTTGGCGTTAGCAGGTCTTAGTTTGCGTATTATGTGAAACTCTATTATTTTGATAGATTTTAAAGTTGAGTTCACTAAGAGAGACTTGATGAATTTAAGAACATCCTAATTTTACTCCATAATTTTTGTGACCTATACAATTGTATAGTGATGTGAAAAAAGGTGACTGAAATTTTAATTCGGTATGGAGAGCAGAAAAAAAGAAAAAGAAAAGCAAACAATATGTTTTCTTGTTTCGTTACAAATTAATTGTTTTATTTTGTAAAATAAAAAAAATGTGCAAATTGTCTACTGGAATATAGTAAAAAAGAAGAAGTAAAAACTTGTAAAATGCGTTTGGCACTCTGATTGGATCTTCACAAACTGACAAAGAAACTCTACTCTATCGCATTCCATGGAAATTATTCAGTGCCTACGGGCTTTAAAAAAAATGAAATTATTCAGGTGTGTTGACAAAAAATACTGACAAAATTGACTGGACTAGTGGGTAAAAATCTTTTTAGCTGTCGTGGCAACCAAGAAATTCAGAAACAGCACCTGTGGTTTACAAAACTTTTCTTTTGTTTGTTTCTTACATGTGATGAACTGATGATTTTAGAAAAAGACAAGAAGCCATGAAACTGATTGTGATAGGATTCAATTTTTTTAGGAATTTATTCGTGCCTCGCAAGCTTTGAAAATATAATATGGTGTTACGCCGTCGTCGTATATGATTTGTCCACCTCAAATTGCGCACACTGAATCATACAATTTTTTTTGACAGATTGAAATATTGAATCATTCAGATCAAAGTTCTATAGCTACTATAGCGGTACACTGGGATGACAAAAAAAAATAGACAAAAAAGACCCAAAAAGAAGAAATATGTTGCAAATAAATAGGTAAAGCAGAAACTATTATATATAATATTTTTTCTTTTTAAAATTTATATTCTATATTTCTACTAATTATCAACATGATTAATATTAAAGAATTGAGGTAGCAACTAATATAAGTCTGTATTTTTTTCAATCATGCAAATAAGAAGAAGAAAAAGATTTACAAGATAACATTATTTAATAGTTCATACTTCATAGTATTACAGATTACAATAGACAAAAAGCAATTAATTTTACAAGTAAAATGAAGTTAGTATACATATTTGAACATTTTATATATTATAATAATCAAAATCAACTTTCAATGAAAGAACAACAATAATTTTACAAGTGAATACTAGATGAAGAGCAAGCAAAATGAAGAATCAATATTTGAATATTTTTCGATATAGAATGCGAGACTAAATCACAAATAAGAACAGAAAACACATAGTTCGGTTTAGCATATTTATTATAGCAGGCCATATAGTATCAGAAATAGGAACAAAAGCACATACTCTCATGTAAATCGCAAAAAAAAAAACTCATGTAGCATAGTGCATACCGTGTAGCTGAATTAGCATATTTTTATCTCATAGCTTAGCTTTTATGGTCCGAAAAATTATAACGCAGCTATAGCTAACTATTTATAACACTGTTCAGATTCAATGATTCAGTTGATACAAAAATATAAAAAAAAAATGAGGCTAATGTAATACACATGTAATATTAAGGATGGATCCCGACTATGAATCTATTATTTCTATTTTAAAGGTTCATACGGGTTGTTCGAACCGTCAAACATAATTTCATATTAAAATATACATTTAGATAAAATTTTATATTTTTTTTTATAATTTGTTTACTTTTTTATAGATAGCAAGAAGTGATTGCTTTTGAATGGTTTAGAATTTTCAAATTAAGTGATTTTCTACCTATCTGAAAAAATAGTAAAAAAATTGAAAATAAAATAAAATTTAATATGCAAACATATTTTATATGAAGTTCACGTTGAATGGTTCATATCTATTGTTTAAATTTTAAAATAGAAATATGGTTTTATAGTGTGGCCCTTGTATAATATATATATAATATACCTTAGCTCACTAAAAAAATTGTTTATTTTTAAAGGTACAAAAAAGTACACATTAGGAACTCCAAGAATATATCGAGTTCACTATTATATATAAAGAAGAAAATACGTGACACGTCGTATCATGAGTAACAAACACACTGTGATTTGATCACGTAACGTGACGTGAACATTTTTTTCACATGATGTGGTCAAAATAGTAACAGACAGTCACATCACATGAATGGGTACATCACGTGTAGTTAAGCCGTGACCAAACATGACGTAAATTAGTAACGTCAAACTTTTTTTATATTTTAATTTAAATAGTTGAAAATTAAAAAAATATAAAATATATATGAAAAATTATAAATTTTTTAAAATAAGTAAATAATATTGCAAAGCTTTTTTTTTTAGAAAATATCGTTGGGCATCTGACATTACTTTAAAAATTCAAATTACAAACATTAATTAGACTAAACTAGAAAAAATAAAAACTAATACTCACGACGCGTCAGCTATACAACATCTCAGAGGCAGTACAACTGCCAGATTCACAACACCGGTCATTTTTCCTAAAAGAACTACTGCAATTGATACCTCTCTTTTCCTACTCAACAGAAACAGTGACCTCCACACATGAAATCAAATGGAAATGGACAACAACGGGATTGTTCACATGCTCCTCGGCTTATCGTATCTTACACGAAAGTGGAATCAACTCCATTTATCACAGGGCCTTATGGAAGCTACGAGTGCCTATGAAAGTACGAATCTTCCTATGGCTAATGATAGCGGACGCTATTCTAACACAGGAAACAATAACAAACAGAGGTTGTGCGGTAACACAAAGATGTGTCCTTTGTAACAGTAGTTCCATAGAGACCAGAGATCACCTTTTGTGGAATTGTGCATATGCTACGAGATTTTGGAGAGGTTTGAGGGCACAATTAAACCTCTCGACTATGACTGGAAACAACCATATTGAAGTTTGGTGGGAGGGCCGCCAGCAAATTTCTGGGCCTGCCAAACAGCGATGGGACATCGCCTGGGCGGCTAGATCATGGGCCATATGGAAGGAGAGAAACAGGAGAACATTCTCACAAAAAATGATGACGGAGTATATTCTAATTAATGCGGCGGCTATAGATGTACATAATTAAATACTAATTTTTAGGAATGTTAGTATTTAACTTTAGAAACGTTAGTATTTAATTTTAAGAATGTAAGTCTTTATAAATTATTTATAAAAAATTTCAAATTGAATTTTCATATAAAAATATAATTTTAATTACATAATTAAATGCTAATTTTTAGAATAATCTTATTCTTTAGTCGGAGCATCTCTTAAATAAATATCAACTTTCCTTAAGAAAGAGATAAAATACAAACATATGGCTAGCATTTATTGCCCTTATTTAGTCAACCGGTCAAATTAGTTAGTTAGTGAGAGCGACTTTCTTTTTTGGAGTCTGCGGGAATGATGCCGGGATGACTCTGCAGAGCTACATATAATTATTCAAAATTTATATATACTAAACAAAATTTGAATGTTGTATTTATCCCGGCTAACAAAATCATTATTCTTTATATATATTTCTAAAACTAAATATTAGATCAAACTTTTCTGTCTATTTTAGTTTTAAATTATAAGGAAATACGATATAATCTTTAAGAGATATATCCTTTTGTAGAAAATTCACAAATCTCTCATCTTATATTAAGCATGTAGATGTTCTTATTCACTAACTGCTGTGATTTTATTCATTGGATTTTAAATGGTTATTATTAAAAAATTCTGTAATTATGATCTTATGTGACAATGTATTAGTATTTATTGTGTTGAAGTCTGTATTTAGTTATTTGAATACTCGCTACAATTATTTTTTCCTTACAATTTATTCGTATGAATGTTACCATAGAAACAATTAATTGATAATATTTATTTCTTTCTATTTAACAGGGAGGTAAACAGGGAGGTAAAGAAAGTAATTAACTTGTTTGTTTATTTAATATTGATTACTTTTCTATTTAACTGAGAGAGATAAAGACAAAATAGTTAATGTCATTATTGAATAAAGATAAATTATAAAAAAAATACAAATACTATTAAATATAAAACTTTTTTATGTGATTTGCTTCAATTTTTTGTATTTTCCTTTTGAATTCTGAACTCACAAAGTACTGGTAAACTACTAATAAAAATAAAATACTCTAAAATAGATTAGTAATATTATTTGTAAAGAAGTACAAAATCCTAAAAGTATATTAATAATTTTATAATATATTATTAATAGTGTTAGTCCAAAACTAAAAAAATGACAAGTTTACCAATAGAAATGAAAAAGTATTTGCTGTTCGACTTGTTTCATATCCTCCGTAAATATCGATGCTGCTTTTGATGAAAATCGATCCCTTTTAGTTGTTAAATTCCAAATTATTGACACTAATAAAGAGACTACTATAGTAATAAAATTTGAATATGATGTTATCGTATACGGGACTGGAACCTGTCCGAATGGCTTTGGACAGAAATCCTCTCCAAAACGTTTCATGACCACATGATTAGATTTATAAAATTGATTAAATTAATGCTAACGGATTTGTTTTAACGTTAACCTCTCTCCGCTAAAAAAAAAGAAAAAGGAAACAATCTGTCTTCTCTCTCTGTGTCAGACAAAGAAGGTAACTATTATTTGTCTCCCCAGTTGAATTCAAATCGGATGACTTCACAAAATAAAGAAAATCGTCTAATCCTCATCCATCCCACATGTGCCCCTGTTCTTTATAAACTAAATATATGATTTGTCATGCTACTAAGAAATGGAAATATTTATAATTAAGGGGTGAACTGCATGTGTGCTTATGAGATATGGAGATACGCACAATACTTGATATCTAATTCAGCATGTACCAAAATCACACGGCAGGCCCAGCACGATCCAGAATCTGGAGTATATACTGTCTTGGCTAGCATCTGAGACAGTGGCCGCATGCTATGCCAGAAGATCATGCCAGTCCACTGATGGGTCAAGCTCTGCCAGCTACGTACCAGCACTGGGTTTAACTACTAAATATTACTCTAGTGAATCATTTGAAATCCATGCATTAAATGAGTAACAACTGTAGGAACATATGAATTGCTTGTAATTTCATGAAGATAATATAAGTGTCTACGGGCTTTCATCAAAGAAAAAAAATCATCATGAATTAGAATCTATATTAAAGAGCTTATTCACCAGATACCAAAATCTATAACTAAGAATTAACAGTTGTTAACAAATATTTTTTTTTTTGGATATCCTTAGATTTATCAAGTTTCAAATTCATTAAAAAAAAAATAACGTTAAAAAAGAAATATTGGATATTCACAATTTACCACTATTGATTAGCAAATTGAAAATAATTTGGATACTGAAGATTTTATCAATTGTAACATTTCCAACTACTACCAACACATAGAGGTCTAATTAAAGATTTCAACTGAAGATTTCATCAATAGCAACAATATTTCCAGCTAAACAAAACAATGGTACGTACCAACTAGTACCAGTCACTGTATAGTCTGATCAAAATAACAAGGTAAAACCAAATAAATATTGAATCATGAATCATAGTTGGAGCTTGAGTACATACTTCTTCATCTTTAGCAACATTAATAGCATCTATTTGAAGTATACTCTTCTCTATTACAGGAGAAGGAATGAGTGTGTGGTCGAGACTGGAGATCGTACACCAAATAGTATTTCAAGATTTGACGAAGGTCGGGTTGATAGCACGAGACTTTATAGAGTACGAGAGCTTATTTTTGTTCTTGGTTACAACAATTGAACAACTAAAAGATTAGAGAAACAAAATGAAATTGGTAAGGCTTACTCCATTGATACACTCTGTATTTGGCGATTTAATTCCATTGATACACTCTGTTTTTTTTAACGGAGAGAGGGGTTAACGTCAAAACAAATCCGTTAGCATTAATTTAATCAATTTTAGTAAGATCTAATCATGTGATTGCGAAACGCTTTGGAGAAGATTTCTGTCCAAAGCAATTCGGACAAATTCCCATCCCTATCGTATACACCACTTATCTTTTGTTTTTTTTATTCTGACCCGCATAGAAACAACACCTATATATAGCAGCCATCAAAAGAAATTAAGAAACGAAAAGCCCAAATTTGACTCTTCTTTCCTCCTTCCCCTCCCCCTAATTTACACACAATCACAGAGACAAAAAAAAAAATGGGGGCGCAAACCCTAGAAACACCTCTAATCACAGAGGCTTGTAAAAGAGATAGAAGAGCAGAGGTGAAAACTGAGGTGAAGAAGCAACTATGGTTAGCTGGACCGATGATAGCAGGGAGTTTATTGCAAAATGTAATACAAATGATTTCTGTTATGTTTGTTGGGCACCTCGGCGAATTATCTCTATCTGGTGCTTCCATGGCTTCTTCCTTTGCTGGTGTCACTGGTTACAGCGTCCTGGTAAATTTGCAATTTCATCCCTTTCCCTTTTATATTACCTTTTAGGTTCCTTGACATGTTATAATTGAGTGACGCTCTGGAACCTGGTGTACTGTTGTTAGAAAATACTGTTACATCTAGTCTACTAACATCTATCCTACAAATAAAACTAGTAAGTTAATAAATCTAATCATCTCACAGTTCAATTCAATACAGCTCAACTAAGTTCAACGATTTTGCATAAACAGTCACCAATTAGAAGACCTTTGATCAATGGTAATGATCCTTTCCATTTTTAAGAGGAAACTTGTATAAATGTATAGACTACAGAGTTAGTAGTTTTCAATGTAGCGTCTCAAATATGAGAAGCTTCAATTCTACCAATAAAATTGAATACGCGGTATAAATAGTTGCACTTTCATATTTATTATGCAGTGAGCTTCTTTTTCATAATTGACAATGGTAACTATTATTTAAGATATAGTCATATGGCCACATAATAATGTGTGTCTTAATGAACGTATTGTGGAAATGGATGGACCAACTTCATAATTGTATCCCAATTAATTAGCATGTTACAAAACTTAAATATATATGATAAAAAAGACAATGAAATAGAGAGAAATTAGCAATGGAGAGCCCAACACTAGCAACACCTCTTACCACAATTGAACCATGTGCGAGAGGAGGATCGACAAAAGAAGTATAGACAAGGTGAAGAAACAAGGAGAGTTAGCAATACCAATTACTTCAATTATGTTTGCTGGTCGCCTTGGGAGTTAGCTTGGTCTGGTGCTTCCATGGCTACTTCCTTTGCAATTATCATGGAATAAAGCTTAATGGCTACTTCCTTTGCTATTTCATCTAGATTTGGATTTAGATAGCTAATGTAATAGTTATTTTAGGAAAACGTCATATTGTTCCAAACCTACTTTGAGATTTATGAAGGCAAGTTGTTAGATGTGACCACCTTCTCAAATGTCCATAAGCATGTTCAATTAATGGAGAAATAAGTGAGCTCTGCATATTCAATTAATTGTATTTTACCATAAGATAATATTTATTTTTGAAAGGCATAGAACAGAGTTTCCTTTTAATTTTGCCAACATGGGACTTGAGAACATTAAACAATCTTTGTCCTAGTTTAATGACTTCTGAGTTTAAATTCATAATTACTCCTCATGGAAGACTAATTTACATACCTAATCTCAATAATTAATAAGACACTGACAACCCAGATACTTTGTCTTTATCACAATCATTATAATATTGTGTTAGATTTGTTTCGTCTCCAATTAGTACAGATATACACATGCTTTTGCCTAGAACTTCCTTGTGGGGTCAGCGATGTAAATTTCTGATGTGCCTCAATAGAGACGGAGCCAACATGGATGGAAATATCTAGTTAAGATTTTCTTTTCTACTCTTGCAAAATTTCAAAATAAAAAGAATTGAAATGTAGTTGTAACCAAATTAATTGTGAACTCTGCCTCACCCAAAAAGTTAAGGTTTATGTTTATATTATCAATAAATAAATATTCTATACATTCAAATATAGTGATAAAAATTAAGTTGTTATCTTATTATTTTTTGTTAGCCTCACTCTGAAATTTTTCTGGCTCCACCTGTGTCTAACTACAAAATTGTACTAGCACAGCCTGTAGGGTTGCCAGTCTTTTTGACTGGATTTTTTCGAACCACTTATTTATATATGTTCATTTCATTGGGTCTACTTATTGATATGTTCAATTTCCCAATACATTTCTTAGTCAATCTAAACATTAAATAAAAGATGTCACTATCTTTCTTTTTTCCTTTTAAGTGTTTATAGTTATCTACTGCTACCATGAACAGTAAACCCGGGTTAACTAAAACTATATCAATTCCTCCTATGAAACTCAATATGCTGTGAATATTTTAAGCAGCTCATATGTCACTACACCTTATCTATACTTTTCTATATAATAATGGAATTCAGCTGGTCAATCCTGATATGCCAAAGGATCAGATTAAAGAATTGCTGGAGGATCCTGATAAACTCCACAAATTCTTAATCGATAACATTCCAACCGAGGGCATAAATAAAGAGCTTAGAGCATCATGGATGAAAAAATGTTGGTTAGTTGAATATTATATTTATGTAAACAGAAATGTTACAAGAGAGCCATGGCTAAAAAGAGGGAGGTCCTGTGTTTTATCTAATGTATCACCTTAATAAATGCAACTGGTATCTGTGGCATAGAGGAGCCTCAAAATACTTACAAACTGGGGCCAACGCATATTAATTTATCAGTCCCTTATCACTGATCGGCATCTGCGGTTACTCAGTGACTTGTCATCCAAAAGGGTTCCTCTGCAATCTAAGGGCTTGATAAAACATGAAAAGGGGAATAGATAACTGTGTCACCTATGATCTCGACTTGTTAATTTCTTACTCTATAAACTTAAGTAAAATGAGAAGGTTCATATATAATATTAATTGTCCAAATTAAACTAATGAGGATAATTACAATTATATTTCTACCACACGACACTAATATATTCATGAGTTTTGCCTAATTATTCCCCGGGATAAAATAATTTATAGGTTGGTACAATAATATTATTGTGCGGCTCAAAATTAATGTTATACCAATATTGAAGAGAAATATTTTTTATTCAAACATCTCTTCCTATGCGAATAAGTTCACACAAAAAATGAATACAAAATAATAATAGTACAGTAGCAGTAATAGTAATACAGTCCTGTTGTTTGAATAGCAATTCAGATAACCTATATCTCTTTTATTTAAAATAATGAATAGGTAAAATAGCCGGCTTTTTTACTGTTTCATTAAACTTGGAACTCATAATAGCAGAGAAATCTTCTTACATTTATTTGTAGATGGGAAGTGCCAGTGCATTGGATACACTCTGTGGCCAAGCATATGGCGCGAAAGAATACTCTCTTCTTGGAATTTACAAGCAAAGAGCCATGCTTATTCTTACACTTTTAGGAATACCACTGGCCACCATCTGGTATTATACCAATGAAATTCTTTTACTTTTTGGTCAAGAAGCCGACATAGCATGGGAGGCTGGTATTTATGCGAAATGGATGATACCGTCCTTGTTTGCTTATGGGCTCCTTCAGTGCCACGTGAGGTTTCTACAGTCACAAAACATTGTATTCCCGGTTATGCTTAGTTCAGGTTTGACAGCCTTGTTGCATATTTTTGTGTGCTGGCTCCTGGTGTACGGGTGGGGGATGGGAAGCAAAGGTGCCGCGCTTGGTAGCGGGATCTCAAATTGGATAAATGTGGCCATTTTGGCAGTTTATGTTAGACTTTCACCAAATTGCAAGAAGACTTGGGTCGGCTTTTCCAAAGAGGCATTTCGCGATCTGGCTGAGTTTTTTAAGCTTGCAGTTCCTTCGGCTTTGATGGTTTGGTAAGCAAAATTATTATTTTTAGAACAGAAGAATTAATTTTTCTGGTAAAATGGAACTATCAGATGAAATCTGAATAAGCTTCGCCTAACAAATGTACAAATGAGGCTCGATTAAGCCTCAATTTGACTTAATTTATTAAGTAAATTAGGCCTCTGTTGAACAGCTTAGTTTTCTGTAATGAACTGAACAAGCAAAGAAAATTTAGTGTTAGTGCCAACCAAATTATAGTTGAACAAGTGAAAACAATTTAGTACTAGTCAAGAAATTATGTTTCCATACATCTTTACATAGATCTAATTCAAATGTTGATTAATATATACAGCTTGGAATGGTGGTCGTTTGAATTCCTTGTGCTACTCTCTGGCCTTCTTCCAAATCCACAACTCGAAACTTCTGTTCTTTCTATAACGTGAGTAAATTTCGTTTTGAAATTGTACCATATAAATATTAAATTTATAATTTATCTTATTTTAATCTGTATGGTTATCTTTTTCAGTCTAAACACAGCTTCATTTGTGTTCATGATCCCCTTTGGTCTTGGTGCTGCCATAAGGTTAGTTTTAACTTTTTAACTGTATTGAGAAAATTAAAATTATAATGTTTTTAATTTGACACCTTTTAAGTAATATTTGCTGATCCTTCTTTGTTTGTTTGTCAAAGTACACGTGTATCAAATGAGCTTGGTGCTGGTCAACCTGAAACTGCAAAATTAGCAGTGCGAGTCGTGTTATGCTTAGCCATTGCTGGAGGATTGATAGTAGGATCTATTTTAATCCTGATAAGAAATGTATGGGGTTATGCATACAGTAACGAAGAAGAGGTGGTGAAATATGCTGCCATCATGTTGCCCATTATTGCAATCTCAAATATGTTTGATGGCATTCAGAGTGTTCTTTCAGGTTAAATCAAGCTATCCTTCAAATATTAGTTTCTTTATGTTACATCAATACTTTGTTGTTTTGATTTCTTATATTGATCATATTTTCAAAATTAATGAATTTGATGAATTTAGGGGTGGCAAGAGGGGTCGGGTGGCAAAAAATTGGTGCATTTGTAAATCTGGGTGCATTTTATGCAGTTGGTATTCCTTCAGCTATTCTCCTTGCTTTTGTATTCCATATGAATGGACAGGTAATTTCCAAAGATTTCTCCTTAAATTATAAATATTGCGCTTGTGAAAAATTGTGTGATTTAGCTTTGGATGTCAGGGACTTTGGATGGGAATTATATTTGGCATATTTGTCCAAGTGGTGTTTTTTGTGATCATCACATCATGCACTAATTGGGAGAAGGAGGTAATCGTTTATCTGTACAAATTTCTGCATTTTAATCTTTTATATTAAAAACATTTTGATTGAGTAGCATTATTTTAATCACTATGTTAATTTGTGAGATATATTTCATGTATTAACAGGCGAGAAAGGCAAAAGAGAGGGTTTACAGTTCCTCCCTTCCCACCGACTTGGTTGTGACATGAGAACCGATCGAGTACTTATTAAGATGGAACTATCCCCAGTTAGACTACTAAGCTGGAAATTAGAATAGAAGACCACGACTAAAATGATGCTCTTAGGTCAAGTTGATCGGATTAGGAATACAGTTAGGGAGGCTAATGATTGTCTCTGTTGGTTCTAGAAATGTTGAGAGCATAGGTTGAGAATAATAGTTCTCAATTTTTTGTTGCTAGGAATACTGTTTTGTTGAATTGTATATAACATAATCGGAATAAGCAACTAATAAAATCAGCAATAGAAGTTATTCTTATGCTTGGTATCCAGCTTAGTTTTTTAAAGGTCCTTTTGTTTTCTTCTCCCTTGGTTAGAAAAACAAATGCTTTTTTTTCTCTGTTTCCTTTGAATAAATAAAAAAAAATGCGTTCGGGCAAGTAACCTTCTATTTGTTAAGATACATGGGCTGCATGAAAACGCCGACGGGCCTTATCAGTGTATGAATACTTGTACTTTATATATTATATATTTACATTCGCTTATAGGTATCCATATTTGCGCACATCGATATAAATATCTATTCGACGAGGTATGGATATTTACACGACAAAATATGAATATTTTGCACAGCAAGATATGAATACTTGCGCGACGGACAACTCAAAAGTATGATATAATGGATCTTATTTGAAAGAAAAAATTACGTATAAAACTTTTGTGGTTTTAGATTCGTAAAATTTCTCACGTATCGTCAGAAATATCGCGGTGAGATTAAACGGAGAAATAAAACATACTTCTAAAAACGTGTAAAAGACTGGGTGTGTGATAATGTATGTTTTTTTAGAAAAATTTGATACCTTAAGTATGAATACTTGCAAGCATAGGTTCCATATTTTTAAGCGTCAGTTGTAAAATTTATCAAATATTAGACGATTCCTCAAGTAATTAGTGGCCCCTCAATTAATGAGCAGTCTCTCCAGTTACTTAATGGTCTCCCCTTTTACTTAATGATAAGAGATGAATGGAGGAAATAAACTGGGGCATAATTAGATGCTCCCACAAAAAAAAAGTGACGACTTTCCAATGGGAAAAATGAATAAAGAGATTCGATTTGTTTCCTTCCGTAAATGTCGATTCTGCGGTGGTTGTAAATCGAACTTTTTAGTTGTTAAATCCTAACTATTGACACTAAGAATGAACGCGCTACCACTAGTAAAAAATATAAAGATGATTTTATATTATACACGACTTATCTTTTTCTTTTTTAATTCTAACCCGCCATGTATAACCACCAATAACCAATCCGAAGAATGAAACGAAACGCCAAAATTTGACTCCACTTTTCTCCATCGCCTCACCCAATTTACAGAATCACCCCGCCATTGTACAGAAAGAAAGAGGAGAGAGGAAAGAGCAAAAAAAAATGAAGAGGCAAAACCTGGAAATACCTCTAATCACAGAGGCTTGTGATAGAGATAGAAGAGCAGAGGTGAAAAGTGAGGTGAAGAAGCAACTATGGCTAGCTGGACCGATGATAGCAGGAAGTTTATTGCAAAATGTAATACAAATGATATCTGTTATGTTTGTCGGACACCTTGGCGAATTATCTTTGTCTGGTGCTTCCATGGCTTCTTCCTTTGCTGGTGTCACTGGTTACAGCCTCCTGGTAAATTTGCAATTTCATTCCTCCCCGTTATATATTACTTTTTTTAAGCTACATAACATGTTGGTATTGAGCGACGCTCTGGAATGTGGTGTTCAATTAGATACCTCCTTGTGTCATATTATTATCTGATATAAGAGAAGTGATAGTGTGAGAGAAAATCAGATTTTACTGTTGCATCTAGTCTACTAAGTACTAACATCAATTCAGCTCATCATATAATTAAGTTTAGACGTTACATAGTTGTATAAAGTATAAACACTCACCCATTAGAAGACCTTTGATCAATGGTAATAATTCTTTCCATTTTTAAGAGAAATCTGATTTCATCCCGTTTACAGATAGGGGTGTCATGGGTACGATACGGGTAGGGTGAAAGCATTTTCATATCCATACCTACTAAGAATTGATCTTATATAATTAATTCCCATTAAGAATTGACAATATCCACGAGGGTAAAAAAAAAATACTATTGTCGAGGGTACATCGACAGAAACACTTTTATGAGCGTATCAGTATTACTGACAGGACTATCCGCGACTATACCATCGGCAAAAAATACTTTTACCCTCGCTGATACCGTCTCATTCTTGAAGAAACGTATGGACAGAGATTAGTTAGCAATATTATATATTCTGGGGTTTTTATTGCAAAATTGCATTGGGGTATTGTCAAAATATGTTTGGTGGTCACTGGTCACCTTGGCAAAATAGCGTTGTATAGTGCTTACAATCTTCCATGGCTACTTCCTTTGCTTATCTCACGGGATACAGGTGTAAATAAATTATATCTTAATTTAAATATAGGTCCCTAATGTTATAGTTACTTTAGGAAAATATCATATGTTGTTCCAGTTGGTGCAATTGTTAGCATCCAGACAGAAGTAAAACAGGAAATTGCAAAACTTAAAGCTTTCATCCATTCCTTGTATTTGTTGTTTACTTCTTTCTGGGAGATGGAGAAATTTAAAAGTCTCTTATCTATTATTTGATTTAATAGCAACTATATATTGGCTACGATCATAGCAAGAATATTTGAAAGTTGAAACCTTAACAGGATCAGGAAACATTATCTCTTAAATGTTGCAAACCAACCTTGAGATTTATGAAGAGAAGTTTGTGTCCACCTTCTCAAATGTCCATAAGCATGTTCAATGGAGAAATTAAAAAGTTCTGTATATTTTTTTAATTGTATGAGCATAAGAGAATTTTTATTTTTGAAGGGCATAGAGCAAAGAATCCTTTAATTATTCTCACACGGGACTGGAGAATCTTTACAGACCTAATCTCAATTGATAATAAGACACTGGTATACCAGATACTTTGTCTTTAATCTTTATCACAATCATTATGATAATATTGTGCTAGATTTGTTTTCTCCAATTAGAACAGAAATGCATATTCTTTTGCCAAGAACCGCCTTGTAGGGCAAGAGATGTGAATTACTGATTTGCCTCGACAGATTTAGAACCAACATGGCTGGAAATATTTAGTTAAGATTTTTTTTTTCTACTATTGTAAATAAATATTCAAAATAAAAAGAATGGAAAAATGTAGTTGTAATTGTGACAAAGTAATTGCAAAATTTTTCCTTGCCCAAAAAAAATTAGGGAGAATTGAAGGTGTATGCTTCTATAATTGATAAATATATATTTCATAAAACAAAATATAGTTTCTATCTTTATTTTCTTTGCATCGCTATATTAAGTTTTTTTTCTGGCTCCACCTGTGTGTCTAACAACAAAATATTAGTGGATTTTGGGCCCTGTTGGTGGCCATTCTTGTTCCTTCATGAATCCCAAATAACGGGCCCAAAAATCAAAAAGGAAAAAAAAAAGAGAGAGAACCAACTAAAATCTACAGATTTGGAAAATGACATAGCATCTGAGAAGGATGGATATGTGCTGTGTTATGTACCAATCGGAGAAAAGCCTAAATAATTCTGACTGTCTATTCCTTTCAGGTTTTTTGTTCATTTGGATACTGGTGTGTTCATTTCATTTTATTCTACTTAATTTATCTCCGACTTCTCTTCCCCAATTAATTTCTTATTCAATTAAACAGAAAATGAATGACAAAATGTCACAATCTTCATTTTCATTTTCCTTGAGGGTTATAGTTTTCTACTGCTACCATGAAACAGCAAAACCCAGGTTTACCAAAATTATATCAATTCCTCCTTTGAATTGCAGTGGATATTTTAAGCAACTCATATATGTGGTTAGTTGAATATAATATTCATAATTCAAGATAGCCTCAGAGAGGGAAGTCTTGTGTTTATCTAATTTATCACCTTAAAAATGCAATTGGTATATGTGGCATATATAGAGGAGCCTCAGAATATTTAGAAACTTGGGAAACACATTAATATACCATATCACTGGTTGGCATCTGCTGTTACTCAGGGAATTGCAATCTGAAAGGGACCCTCTGCAATCTAAACATGAGGCGTAGTTGATGAGAACACGACGTAGCTGGAATTCACATCCTCTGAGATATCTCAAACTTTACGTGACTTTTTGGAATATCTCAATCGTTCAAATACATTCTGCACTAATCTCAATGCTCAAATAAAAATGGCCCCTACGCTGCCCCCGAATAGGCACCGGACACATCAGTCATGCAAAAATTGAGATATCTCAGAGGATACAGACTCACGTAGCTGAGCACTGCAATGTAAGGGGTTGATAAAACATGAAAGGAGGACAGACAACTGTGTCAACCTCTGATCTCAACTTGTAAAAGTTAATTAATTAGTCAATGCAATTCTGTGTATATTTTAATTACATGTGTGTCAAACAACGAATTACTGTTGAAGCTTTCTTTAGTTGTTGATTTTTTACTCTACAAACTTCAGCAAATAAGAAGCTACTTATTATTAACATTAGTTGTCAAAATTAAACTCGTGGAAATAATTAAAAATAAAATTCTAGCACATGTCGCTAATATATTCAGAGTTTTGCCTAATAAATAACACGGATAAAAGAAATCTCGGGTTTGTAAAATAACAGTTTGTGTGAAAATAGTGTGGCTCATATGTGCTGGTTGTACCATATCAAAATATTATACCAAGATTGAAGAGTGAACATTTCCATAGCTATGTGAATAAATTATAAAAATAATAACTATAGAATAACAATAACGACATTAGTAGTAATAGTAATACAGTAATTTTGTTTGAATAGCAACTCAGATAGCATCGAGGCGAGGCTACAGAGGCGCAGGGATAGGCAAGTGCCTGAAATATGTTAGAGCATATGTTAAGCATGTATAATTAAGAAGGGAAGAAAAGAAAGAGAGAAGGGTTTGCATCCTCTCCATTGTAGAACTATATTCAAGAATCTGAGACAGATTTAGATTTTCTGTTTAAAATTAGACGGTTGAGATCAAATTGGGACGTTTCCCATATCACTGATTAGCATCTGCTGTTACTCAGTGACTTGTCATCCAAAAGGTATCCTCTGCAATCTAAGGGCTTGATAAAATATGAAAAGGGGAATAGATAACTGTGTCAACCTCTGATCTCGACTTGTTAATTTCTTACTCTATAAACTTAAGTAAATTGAGAAGGTTCGTATATAATATTAATTGTCAAAATTAAACTACTGAGAATAATTAAAAATTATATTTCTACCACACGTCACTAATATATTCATGAGTTTTGCCTAATTATTCCCAGGGATAAAAGAACTTATAGGTTGGTACAATAATAGTATTGTGAGGCTCAAAATTAATATTATACCAAGATTGTAGAGAAATATTTTGAATTTGAACATCTCTTGCTAAGTGAATATATTCACAGAAAGAATGAATACAAAATAACAATAGTACAGTAGCAGTAATAGTAATACAGTAATGTTCTTTGAATAGCAACTCAGATAACATATATCTCTTTTATTTAAAATAATGAATAGCTACAATAGCTGGCTGTTTCATTAAACATGGAACTCATATAGCATATATAGTGCATAATGGTTTTATAAAGAACATTGATTTCTCTTTTTAAATATAATAGCAGAGAAATCTTCTTACATTTTTTTGTAGATGGGAAGTGCCAGTGCATTGGATACACTCTGTGGCCAAGCATATGGCACGAAAGAATACTCCCTTCTTGGAATTTACAAGCAAAGAGCCATGCTTATTGTTACACTTTTGGGAATACCACTGGCCACCATCTGGTATTATACCAATGAAATTCTTTTACTTTTTGGTCAAGAAGCCGACATAGCATGGGAGGCTGGTATTTATGCAAAATGGATGATACCGTCATTGTTTGCTTATGGGCTCCTTCAGTGCCACGTGAGGTTTCTACAGTCACAAAACATTGTCTTCCCGGCTATGCTTAGTTCAGGTTTGACAGCCTTGTTGCATATTTTTGTGTGCTGGCTCCTGGTGTACGGATTGGGGATGGGAAGCAAAGGTGCTGCACTTGGTGGTGGGATCTCGAATTGGATAAATGTGGTCATTTTGGCTGTTTATGTTAGAATTTCACCAAATTGCAAGAAGACTTGGGTCGGCTTTTCCAAAGAGGCATTTCGCGATCTGGTTGAGTTTTTTAAGCTTGCAGTTCCTTCGGCCTTGATGGTTTGGTAAGCAAAATTCTTATTTTTAGAACAGAAGATTTAATTTTGCTGGTAAATTGGAAATAGCTTCGCCTAACAAATGTGCAAATAAGGTTCGATTAATCCTCAATTTGACCCAATTTAGTAATAAAATTGGGCCTCTATTGGGCACCTTATTTTTCTCTAATGAGCTGAACAAGCGAAAAAAAAAGTATTAATCAGTGTTAACAAAAATATAGTTGAACAATCAAGGAAAATGAAGTACCAGCATCACGAAATTATGTATAATACATATTTACATGGATCTAATTCACATTAATATATACAGCACGAAATGGTGGTCGTATGAATTTCTTGTGCTACTCTCTGGCCTTCTTCCAAATCCACAACTCGAAACTTCTGTTCTTTCCATAACGTGAGTAAATTTCGTTTTGAAATTGTACCAGATATATATTAAATGTACAATTTATCTTAGTTTAATTCGTATGCTTATCTTTTTCCAGTCTAAACACAGCTTCATTTGTGTTCATGATCCCTATGGGTCTTAGTTCTGTCATAAGGTTAGTTTAACTGTATTGAAAAAATCAAAACTATCATGTTGTTAAATTTTACACTTTTAAATAATAGTCGCTGATCCTTGTTTTGTTTGTCGAAGTACACGTGTGTCAAATGAGCTTGGTGCGGGTCGACCCGAAACTGCAAAATTAGCAGTGCGGGTCGTGGTATGCTTGGCCATCGCAGGAGGATTGATAGTAGGATCTATTTTAATCCTGATAAGAAATATATGGGGTCATGCATACAGTAATGAAGAAGAGGTGGTGAAATATGTGGCCATCATGTTGCCCATTATTGCAATCTCAAATATGTTTGATGGCATGCAGAGTGTTCTTTCAGGTTAAATCAAGTTATTCTTCAAATATTAGTTTCTTTATGTTTACATCAACACTTTGTTGTTTCGACTTCTTATATTGATCAAATTTTCAACAATAATGAATTTGATGAATTTAGGGGTGGCAAGAGGGTGCGGGTGGCAAAAGATTGGTGCATTTGTAAATCTGGGTGCATATTATGCAGTTGGTATTCCTTCGGCTATTCTCCTAGCTTTTGTATTCCATATGAATGGACAGGTAATTTCCAAATATTTCTCCTTGTATATTATAAATACTACGCTTGTGAAAAATTGTGTAATTTAGCTTTGGATGTCAGGGACTTTGGATGGGAATTATTTTTGGCTTATTTGTCCAAGTGGTGTTGTTTGCAATCATCACATTATACACTAATTGGGAGAAAGAGGTAACTATTTATCTGTACAAATTTCTGCATTTTAATCTTTTATATAAAAACATTTTTCTTGAATAGCATTAGTTTAACGACTCTGCTAATTTATGAGATATATTTCATGTATTAACAGGCAACAAAGGCAAAAGAGAGGGTTTACAGCTCTTCTCTTCCAACCGACATGGTTGCGACATTAGAACCAAGTACTTATTAAGATGAAACTATCACCAGCGAGATTGCTAAGCAGGGAATTAGAATAGAAGACCACATCTAAAATGATGCACTTAGTCAGATTGATCAGATATTCAATATGGTTAAGGAGACTAATTAATGATTGTCTCTGTTGGTTCTAGAAATGCTGAGAGCAAAGTTCTCAATTTTTTATTGCTAGAAATACTATAACTTTTACAAACATTACTGGAATAAATAAAAATAAAATCAGTAATAATGCCTTCTTATACTGAGATAAAGTGCGCACGAATGTTAAAGTGCATTGGACGCTCCGGTGCCCTAAAGTAGATCCAAAGCCCATCGGACCTACTCTGCGCTCGTTTTTGAAAGGTCATTTTGTTTCCATCTCCCTTGTTCAAAAAAATGCCTTCTTTTTTCTATGTTTCCTTTGAAATAAATAAAAAAAATATGCGTTCTGTTAACTACATGAAAAGGCCCACTGGCGTAATCAGTTTTGTGTGTAATTGATATCTCTAGTAAAAATAAGCCAGAGAGACGCCTAAATCAATTACATCTTATTATTATTGACATCCATGTGAAAATTGATGATCTCATGCATAGTTGGTAAGGTTCTTGAAGACTTTGTCGAACTTTTCAACAAACCAGTCCTGGTAATCTGTAATATTACTAATTTCTTTTTTGGATGGTACAACGGATATATTGATAAAAAAAATATTTATTTACAAAATAGTAAGTATACAAATGCCCGCCCCCACTAACTATACATTGGGGCTAGAGTAATGTTATCATAATTACTGGCTCATGTCAAGGCTATTCTTTTCTGACTAAAACCCTGATTCAAATTAAGTATGGTATTGTCCAGTCCGATTACCATAATATCCGGCTCAAAATAGAATCAGGTCTCTAGAGACGGACTCTGCAACCTTTTTCATTCGGTCGAGCCCAATAAAATGCATCGGATCAGACTATCAGGTCTTAAATATTTAGTCCTGCTACTACTACATTATATTTGCATTTAGAATCGGGCTTCAGTCATGTTATAAATCTGATATAACAGTAAATGGATTATCCACTATAAAATTTTCAATTGTTATATTCTCTAGAATATAGAATTTGTAAATTGTAATTAAATTATTTTTTATAGGAGATTTTAATCAAATAACTGCTTGACAAAACGATAAATTACACCGGCTATGGAGTTTGAATCTCGAGACCTGTATTATTTTTATTGTAATCATGCTGTACTAAAAGCTTGTTTCCGTTGAATAGAACATGTGGTCACTATACCATTTATTTAAATAAAAATAATTTACAATCATTGTGAGGCATACATTTTGAATTTAATCCAGTCAGAATTTTCTAGTATTAATATTAGAATTTTTTAGTTAGTGGCCAGGCGGTTTGCCTAAGTGACTGAGTAGCTTGTGAAAAACTTTTTTCTAATTTTAAAACATCTGTCAGTATGGCTTCTCGACGGCTGACCCTTAAAAAAATATTAAAACAAAATAATGGTATTTAGAACAGCAAAAATTGGCAGACACAACAGTACAAAATTTTCTGTTTAGATTGAATAAGAAATTAATTAGGGAAGAGAAGTCGGAGATAAATTAAGTAGAATCAAATGAAATGAACATACCAGTATCCAAATGAATAAATAACATGGAAGGAATAGACAGTCAGAATTATTTAGGCTTTTCTCTGATTGGTACATAACACAGCACATATCCATCCTTTAATTTCTAGCCTACCCAACTTGGGACAGGCTGTGCATAAACTACACAGGAGGAGTTTCATTTCTAGCCTATCCAACTTGTTTGGGACTAAAGGTTTGATTGTTATTGTTGTTGTTGTTGTTGTGTTAACAAACATAAATATCGCAAAAGTCGGGCTGTTGTTTTGAAAGAGAAATCAAACAAATTAAATGCCTTCCATTCTCTTTCAACCCGCGCTCGCCCCCTGCTCGCTCAGTCTGTTCTCCATCTGTAGTCAAGCACAGACTACAGATGGAGAACAATGCACTCGTCCCTAGTGCAAAACCCGAATCTCTGATCTCATCTCTCCATCCCCAGTAGGTCCACTTCTTTGCTGGCTTTCCAGATGCAAAGCAAACCGTGCCTACATGAAGAAGTTCCATTCGTTGATCAGATTATTTCCATTATGATATAATTAACTTGCGTCAAACAAAACATGACTGTTTTCATGTTATCATATTCTGACTGATACACGTTTAGATCCAATATATCCCCAGGATATTCAGTAGTACTAGAATTATGAAATGCGAAAAAAAAAAAGTACTAGAATTATAGCATAAAAGGAAACATACATATTGAAAAAATGACATATAACATATTACCCTCGTTCCTGCTTGAGATGCTTAATGTAAGCGGTATCCGTACCACCTAAATCAAGAGTTTGTGGGTTTAGATAAAGAGAGGTGACATTTTTTTTAAGGTTTCCACAGAGGTGACATTTGAAAAGACTTAGCTTTGACATTCCTTGCTTTGCTTGAAGAGTTTACAGAGGAATGTACTAATTCCCCATTTCTAATTCCTCTGTAATCAGAGAGTTATAGGGGATGTAATAATGGAGAAGTTTCTCTTGAGCAGGAGTGTTAGTGTTGGAAGAGAGTAGAGTCCAGAGAAGACTAAAAAGGTAAATTTGTCAATTTGATTATTAAAATAATTAAATAAAAAAATGGGGATAGATGAAATAATGCCAAGTTTTGATAGGGATATTGGATATTACGGTACTTTTATGGGAAAATTAGCTATTTTGAAAGTTCACATGGGCACATTAGAAATTTTCCCAAAAACATAAAGGTATAGATGTATATCTGTTGCAATGCAAGGTACTCTTTAAAGTCTGGCAGCAGCACAGAGTCTTGCAGCCTTCTCATCTCATAATCATCAGATTGGGTTAAGACTCATGTGTAACATCTCAGACGGCCAATATCACACTACATGTTTCTTTATTTTGCACAGTTTAAAGTTGATGGCATAGCGTTCAATTAATGACCCTTGAATGCTTACGGGTAGAAAGGACCTCTCAAACATCATGCAATATTCATTTACCAAAAGAAATCTGTACTCCCTCTGCAAGTACCATTGTTCCAAGTACTGGTACTGGACAGAATACATACATATTGTCACCACAATGATTCGCATATAAAAAAATTTTAAATTAAAATTAACCAGTCATCATCTTTGATAAGAAATATCAGTGACAGTAATCAATCTAAATTTTTTTATGGTTGACATCAATCAATCATTACAAAGTGATATTTACCAAACATAATAAAAGAAAGGTTAATCGAAAAATATAACCTGGTGAAATCTAAAATGCAGCATCTAAGCCAGCACGAAGTCAACCTGAGATACTCGTAAAACTATTCAACACCCCCAATTTTCCCAATAGAACCATCAGCATATGCTCGGTGGAGACCAGGAATGGCATGTTCATATGGCAGAACATATTTCTCCACGAACTCCACCTCACTGGGCGTAACAAAACTAGCAAACTTATGATTTCTCACAGGAAGTCTTTTAGACATCAGAAGCTTTCTGACAATGTTACGGGGAATCAGTCTGTTCTCCAAGCTGTATCCCAGCAAACTTGGATTTCGCACCACATCAATCTTATCACAACCGGCTTCCTTTATCAGGTACTCCATTTTGTTGCCTACCAGCTTCTCTGGTAACCCCAACAACGTCGGGAATTTTCTAATTATAAGTGTTACATCCTCCTGTGAAAACCCCATACTTGTCAAGTAATTTAGCCTTGCATCTATGGTGCCTTGATTTAGATAGCTGATCCTTTCTAATGCATTGATAAAAGTTCCTGATGAACGGGCAATGCCTAATTTATCAGCCCTCTCAACTTGCATTCTGAAAACATCAGGCCTACATGAGATCAATCTAGGTGCTGACTTGATTAGCCGGGTAATTTGACGAGGACATAAACCACATTGCTCCTGAAGGAAAAATAAGTTCGGCATTAGAACTTTTTCAAAGTTGCAACTGAAAAGTGAATTTGCAGAGGCTTTCAATGTCACAGAAAGATTCTCCACCGATCCAAGGACCCCCATCAAGAAATCGATCCTTGGCACAAAATTAGACGGAAAAATATAAGGGTTGCAGGCAATGATACCTGAGATGTCTTCCATGGAGAAGCCGAGCTCTTGTAGCTTGGCAATGTTTGGTCTCAAGGTCTTCTCCACATGGGAGCAAAGGATGCGAGCTTCCCGGGACACGGCGGTCTTTATGTCCGCCTCACTTACGCCAATCTCTCTAAGGAACCGGAGCACCCCATCGGCTTTAGAGGACTTCAGGTGCTGGATATATTTGGAAGCTTTGAGTGCTTTTTCGGAGGAAAGACCGCACGATTGGACGAGGTACTCCACAGCGAATTGGGAATTTGGGGGCGACGCTTGAGTGGGAGATTTGGAGGAGGCAAGTGTTGGACTCCGATAGAGGGAATGAGATGGACGAAGGCAATGGATTCTCCCCAGAAACAGAGTCATGTCTCACTGAGCTCAAACTTGTAAATTGGAAGGCAGCTGTGCAGCTGGTGGAGACGAAGAAGAACGAGCAGATAGAATTTCTGAGGAAAACCTTCCGCGCCCAAGCCCCAAGTTTTCAGATTGTATTTCTCGGATAATAAAACATTGGGAAAATTTCCGGTATGCCCATGGAACCGTCATTTTTACTGATGCTCCAAATTTTCTGAACTCCGCCAACTCTGTCCACCAAATTCAAATTTTGTAAAAAATGTCCAAACTGGCAACTATACTGCCGGTTCTTAATTTTTATTAGAAACTGGCTATTACACTGCTGGTTCCTAATAAAAATTAGGAACCGGCTATTAAGCCGCCGGTTTCTAATAAAAATTAGGTTTTTTTTTTTAAATCTGGACAGTTGATATATAATTTTTGAGTAATTTGTAAGTATCAAATTCGCTCTGAATATTTGAAATATAAATTTGATGTTATATGTTACGAATCGTTTGAAATTCTCGTTTTTAAGACAATTAATTAAGCCGGTTTCTAATAAAAATTAGGTTTTTTTTTTTTCTGAAATCTGGACAGTTGATATATAATTTTTGAGTAATTTGTAAGTATCAAATTCGCTCTGAATATTTGAAATATAATTTTGATGTTATATGTTACGAATCGTTTGAAATTCTCGTTTTTAAGACGATTAATTAACAAAATTTGTTGATTGATTTATTTCAACTAAATTTATTATGACTTTAACGAGAAAAACGATACGTAAATGACAAACATAACAGATCCAAATGACAAACGACATAGTAGGAAATATAAATAAATAAACAGAGATAATACAACCATAAAATGACAAACATAACAGATCCAAATGACAAAACGCTAGAGTAGGAAATATAAATAAATAAACAGAGATAATACAACCATAAAATGACAAACATAACAAATCCAAATGTAAATCCTACGGAACAATAAAAGTAAAAAACTACCATCATCTAAACAGAAGTAGAAAAGTAAAAACTACTACATAATGTATACAACAAAATTGAAACTTCGTCGGAGGTAGACAAAAAGTAGCATACCTCACGGGAAGCCAGGGATACCCGGTGCTCGCGGTGGGGTATCCATAAGAGAAGGCTGAAGTGCTCAGGACTGGTGGGCTCAATCGGTGGCTCAACCTGTGGTGCATGTCTGGGCCGTCCTCTACCTCTACCTCCAGTCATTCTAATTTCATAAAGTATAGTTAGTTAAATTAATTTATTATCAAATTACGCTAAAATTCGCTAAAATTGTGTAAAAACGCATTAAAATTCGCTAAAATGCGCTAATATACGTTAATATACTAATTTATGCTAATTATACTATTTTATGCTAATTATTTTCAAATTATGCTAAGTTATATAACTATACTAAATTATACAAAATTTTACCAAGTTAGATAATTATACTAAATTATACCCTAATTTATAACAAACCATAATTTATATCCTAATTTTACCCTAATTTATAACTATACTAAACTATACTAAATTACCTAATTTATAAAATAATTTGGAACATTTCTAATTAATTGGTAGCAATTTATAACAATTTCTAACAAACGGTAGCAATTTATAACAATTGGTAGCAATTTCTTCCTAATTTATAAAAAAAGATTGGAACATTTCTAATGAATTGGTAGCAATTTATAACAATTTCTATCAAACGGTAGCAATTTCTTCCTAATTTATAAAAAAAAATTAGAACATTTCTAATGAATTGGTAGCAATTTATAACAATTTCTAACAAATGGTAGCAATTTATAACAATTTCTAACAAATGGTAGCAATTTCTAATAAATTTATAATAATTTATAACAATTGGTAGCAATTTCTAATAAATTTATAACAATTTATAACAATTGGTAGTAATTTCTAAATAATTTTAACAATTTCTAACAAACGGTACTAATTTACAACTATTTTGGCCTACTTAAAAATATAAAATAAAATATAGGGACTTACTTGCAAAAACAGGAAGAGCAGGAGAAATTTGGGAGAAAGAGAGAATATGAAGAGAGATAGTGTGAAATTTGATGAAATGAATTGTGAGAAAATTTCGAAACAGTGCACCCTTATAAATAACCTATTTATTTGGAGCGACCGGCGGTTTAATCGTCGGTTCCTAATTTTTATTAGGAACCGGTGGTATAGTAGCCAGTTTGGGCATTTTTGATAAAATTTGAGTTTCATGGGCAAAGTTGGCGAAATTTATGAGTTTTTGGGCATGAATAAAAATGACGGCCCATGGAAACTTTCAAAATAGCCAATATACCCATGAAAACAACAAAATAGCTAATATCCCCATCAAAACTTAAACTTTCTTATTTCTATCCCCTTTCATCTATTTTACCTTTCATTTATTTATTTTAAAATTCAAAAAGACATATATACCCTTTCATCAATCACCGTTAGAGCTCAAATCTCATCAAGATCAGCACACACATCTAATCAAAACTAGGTTTCCTAATCTCTCATCCCAGTTGCGATTTTCCGACCATGGCAGGCCTAGCTGTTAACAGGATTGGTATTGCCGTGATTTTAGGAGTCGAATGACCCTCTTGTCGGCAATTGACATCGTCGGAACGGCCAAGTCATCAATGACTTCATCAATTAGGTCGTTTTTAGGTTGGAAGAGGATCTTTATGGATTTAGTAATGTGTTCCACTAAACTTGCTTTATTCCTCACATAAGAAGCATCGTTTCTACATTTCAAAGTGATTGTTGGCTCAAATTTGAAATTGAAATCAACAAATCAGATAATGTCATGAATGACATGAGACCTGTTCTTCTCATCTTTAGTGCTCTTTGACAAATTGTGTTGATTTGTTCGAAATTGGAGATTAGTTGTTCTTAGTTTACATGTATTTGATGTTCTTACATCTAGATGAAACTAATCTGTGCATTCAATAGTACGGAGATGTATTATTTTGTGTGGTGACAGTATCCTTCAGATTATTTTGTGTGGTGACAATACTCTTTGGCAGCATCCTTAAGACAAGGGACACAAGGAATTTAACCACTGCATTTATACTGCACAACTCTGAATGAGACTTATGAAACCTCAAGATATCAAGTACTGGTATTGAAACGGTGCCACAACTTAGGGTTCATGGTAGTACACTGCAACCAAGGTCAAAACTTGGGTGGGACATGGCATGGACAACCAGGATATGGGCGATTTGGAGAGAAAGGAACGACAGAATTTTCAAAGATAAACGGATACCTATACACTTACTGGTACGGGAAACAACCAGGGAGATAAAGCGCTGATATACTTTGTGCTAAATGACACTACGCATGAAGAAAATTTGCTTACAATTCAGGATGAACGCATCTATTTTTAAATAGTAGAGTGTAAATATGAGCCAGGACATATTGGCATAGAGACAATTTTCTGTTTAAATTTATAATTTGTAACTATAGCCTAATTAAGTTTTAAATATTTTTTCTATTAATGAAATTGTAAGATGACACTAATTTTCTATTAATGATTTGTATATATTGATATGAATTTAGATGTATTTGTTGGCACCAATTTTCTTTCTGTTTTTTCTTTCATTTATCCATTTATGATTTTTCTTATGTTCTTCCATTTTTACCCCTGACAAATGGGTTTAACATTTTATTTGATTTTTCTACTTAAAATATGTGTTTTTTATTATAGAGTAATCTTTCTTAGAACTCATATTAACAAATTAAGAGACAAAGAAATCACAAAGAATATAAAAATTAATCAAGAACTTTACTAAAAGCACATCGTATCGACAATTCTCCTTATTAGCATATTGCAAACTCAAAATAAGAGACACTTCTGAAAAAGTAAAAGTTTAAGAAAATATGTTAAAAAAATAGATTTAATAATCTTTGTATATTTTGGAATCTTTGTATCAGAAGCAACATGCCTCTAGTTTTGTTTAGATGCAAAAGTTAGCAAATGACACCAAAATTATTCATATTTCATTTCAAAGCTTATTTCTTCATTCTTATTAAATATAAATTCATTAAATGCGCAAGACTTATAATTTTTTAATCAAGCTTAATATAAAATGGAAACAAAACAGGAAAAGACTTAGACTAATATTTCTTTTTGAAGGTGGATTCTCAATTCATTCTTCGTGGTTGTGACTAGAGATTGTAGCTTCAATCACAGGCATAGGGTCGGGATGAATTATCAAGGAAGAGAATGGATCTTCAGTTGCCATAATAAATACTGTTGAGGAAAAAAAACACAATTGAGTTTAGAATACAAGGAATATGAGCAACTACCATTTAATTTGAGCAATCAAACCTAAATTTAGCTCACAAAATGCCCAATTGATCTTCCGTATTTGCTAACTAGGATCAAACTTTTTTACTTTCACTTTATGCATTTTGTTTACTTTATGTACCCAATTATTAACACATTGTAAGGTTTTTAAGTTGGTACCAATGGTACGAAGAGGATTGGTACCAATTGATCTAAAATTCAATCAAGTGAAAAGAATTTACTAATAAAGAATATTACTAAGCTAAAATTCAATCAACTTTTATAACATTATTGAGAATATTAAACAAATAAAATTAGGAATAATACTAAGGTGTCCAGCTTAATTTTTGAAAGGTCCTTTTATTTTTAACCCCCTTGTTTTTCTTCTATATTTTTCCTTTGAAATAAGTAAAAAAAAAATGCGTTTTTGCAAGTTGCTTCAGGTTATGAAGCCCATGGGCTACATGAAAAGGCCCACGGGCCGAATCAGTTTTGTTGTGTAATTGGAATCTCCAGATTCCAGTACATAATAAGCCAGAGAGAAAAACCCTTTTTCCGTTTCACTCAAAAAAAAAAGAAAAACCTTTTCCGTCTCTACATTCAACTCTTTTGAAGATTTCGTGGCAGACAGGCAGAGTTTTTATAATTTTTGAATCGCAGTAGAAAGTTTCCAAGTCAGGATGAAAAGACAAGGAAAAAGCCACAGCCCTTTGGCGCATCATCCATTGCGCCTCGAATAAACTGATCCGGCTCCTCTCCAATTGTACGAAATCATTGCACCATCTCTGCATCCTCCAGATATTGACACGTGGAGGGAATTATTCCTTTTATTTTGTAAATTTTCTCTTGTTGTTGACAACAGTTTTATTATACACCAAATTAAACACTTCGTATGTTTACAACTTTTTATGTTTAGCACAAATAATATTTTTTTTCCTCAAATGATATTTTACATGAGGGATCAAGTTACAACAATTTTGAGTTACAACAAAATTACAACAATATTTTTTTTTCATTTTCAAAGTCCAAATTGTCGATCCAAACAGTTCAACATGATTATCTAAATAAAATGTGCTTCCAGATCAAATTTTATATTTTTTTTTGAATTTTTTTACTATTTATTAAGTATTTTACAAAAATGAGTCAAATTCAGACCATTGAATTTTGTACCCATATTAATAAATAGTAAAAAAAATTCAAAAAAAATGTAAAATTTGATATGGAAGCATATTTTATTTATATAATCATGTTGAACGGTTTGGATCGACAATTTGGACTTTGAAAATAAAAAAAAAAAAAACCATTGTTGTAACTTTATTGTAACTCAAAATTGTTGTAACGATCTCTCCTTATTTTACATATACAACGTCAGCAATCAAAATATTCTTTTCTTCTGAAAAAATCAAGAAATACGGCCTTTTATTGTTCTAAAAAATGTATATAACTAAATATTATGAGAAAAGGTTTCTATACCCACTCTTCTGTACCCACTTTTTACCCACACCCGATCTAAACTGGGTTAACCGTCTGATTAACGATCAGCGCCTCCGCTTATATAAACCAGTGTGTCCGCCATTAAACTTTTTCTGCATCTCATTTCTCATTTCAAATCTCCGCTAGTTCAAAAAATGATCTGACTCTGGCAATTTCGCAATTTCAGCAAATCTCTGGCGATTTCTCTCTCCTATTCCGATTGCTTTCTCTTCTCCGAATTGGCGATCTCTCCTGTGATTTTCATCTACGATCAGCCGGATCGATCCAAAACCGTAGAAGAGCCTGAATGATCAATCTAGACTCGTCAAGAGGAACTCAGGCGAGGAGATCGATCAGGCGATGGGGAAGTGGGGAAAAGGCGACAAGAAACCAAAAGAGGGGAACGATTCAAGGGATCGTACGGAAACGCCACGCCGTAAAAGGACAAAAAGACCGACTGTACCAAAGTTTGTGGAATTCGCCATTCCTTTGCTAGGTATGACGTTTTTATTAGTTCAAAAGAGTAAAAATCACAGCATATACTTGTTTTTAATTTTGAATCTAGATCTTGTCTTCAGACTGTGATTATTACAGCATATGTGCTATCTGTTACATGATCCACTCCGTATAAATTACAGTATTCCCTTAGTATGTTACATTATTTGTTTAGTCCTCTAAGTTACAGTCTGCATGATGCAGTTACATTATTTATTCAAATTAAATTGAGCAGTATTTGTTCATATTTGTTACAGTATTGTTTTATATGTGTTCCATTATTTAAGTATTCTTGCATGCAAATTTAGTGTATTCATGTTTGTTAAAGTATTTATTCATATCTGTTACAGTATTTTTATTCTTTTGTTACATTATAGGTTTGCATGTTTAACATATAAACTTTTTTTTGTCCAGCTGGTTGAGGTCGTTCTGCAGGTGATGCAATTTGAAACACCTGTTGCTCACCCTTAGTTTTTCATTTCTCCTTACACCTCAGTAAGTTTTTATTCTCTTTTTGTATTTTCATTTACATTTATTTGCTACAGTTCTAGAATTTGTTGTAGTATTGTATATTATTTACTACAGTTATGTTAGGCATTTGTTACATTATTTCACTTCATATTTGATAGTACTGAATTATTATGGTACAGTTTTGATTTTCCTTTGTTACGTTATTTGTTCATATTTATTACAGTATGTTCTCTTGTAAAATGCAGATCTTGATGCACACATACACAGAGAAACAGACAGTGGTGGCTATTCCTCAACTGTCTGGCCAACAGTTTGAGATAATCAAATGGCTATTTGTCCCTGTGTGTAAGAAGAATCACTGGGTTCTTATTGTTGGGATTCATGTGTATGCTATATGGTGAGAATTTAAAATTTTCCTATCACCATTTGGCTCTATACACAAAAGATCTTATTTATACGACAAAAACAAACAAGATTTTCTTCATCGAACTAATGTGTATTAAGATAAATTAATATCAACTAATTTATTGCTAAAGAGGATGAAAACCTTTACCTATAGAGATTGTCAAATCTCTTGATGGAGAGAAGTCGGTTTCCCTTCTAGATCTCGTATTTTACTCGGATGCGCCTCTTGGTTCACCTTGAACCTAAACAACAAACTAACACACCTTTTAGATAGATGGATGTGAAGTTTAAGGCTTAGATCCAACCACCTAACAAGGAGAGATGATAGCCTTCCTTGAACTTTTCAACCTAGGAGCAAAACCCTCAAGAATTTGGTCTAGAGAAGAGAGAAAGGGAATTTTTGACTTTTTGAATCTTACTGCTACAGTAATTCGGCCCAAAAAGAGGCAGAAAAATTTCATCAATTTTCCTTAATTACACCCCTTTAAATAGGCAAGGGGTTAGGGCTACTATTTGTGTTAAGTTTAAACTATTTACACAAATGCCACTAACCTTATTTAGCCATTTTATCATCTTTAATCTCATCTTGTAATTGGTTCAATAAATTAATTTATGAATAAATAATATTAATAATATTAATAATATTATTCTATTATGCAATATTCTTATTATTCTTATAATGCATTTAAACATTATACCAAATAATATTTGCATAACTTCACAAATTTATTTATGGTCTAAGCATGTCATATTATAACATTTTATTTTATCATTTCATCTCATGTATTTTATCTTATACATCATTATGAAATATAAAATACTTGTTGTTTCTCTTCAGTTGGTGTGACCGTACAGAGGATCTATGTCATCTTGGCAATAATATAAAACTTTATATTATTGACTATAAGAGGTTCTATCATTACATTATAGTTATCCAAACGACATAGTAATTATTTACTAAATCCACTAATTTCGTGTCTATCATTGTCTCATGATATTATAAATAATATGCAAAATAGGATCGTGTCATTTTTGCATTATATTCTTTTTCTTGGTCTCTCAAGTGAATTATAATTATAACTACATCAGTTATATTGCATGCGATATAATTCCACTTTACCAAGGGGCCCAGTAATATCATAACTCAAATAAAACGAGGGACAATGATAATATTAATATATAGATTTCTCCCGCACAAGTTGTATACAACGAACTACTATTTTATTCCTATCATAAGATAGTATTTAAATAGTAATCACATTATATACTTCTCATGTGAAAAATATATACATTTCATATCTAAGATTCTAAAGACACAATGTAAACATTAATGACACAAAACACAATCCATATAATGTTCCATTCATTTAGGTCGTGTTCAATATATAAAATACACTTTTATATATTCATGTAATTAAATGATAATCCTTTATCAACATTTATAGAATTTCAATGTACTTTAATCGACATGACAATCTTTCTTGGTAATTAATGTTCCTACTTAATTACCACGATCGTGAACATATTTAGTGATTAAATATTTCTCATCTAAGGAGTTCTATGATTCAAGACCAAGAGCATCTTCTTGAATACTTCCAAAGATATAATATATAAATCTCAAGGAACATGAATAATAATATTCGTAATAAAATCATAAACAACACATAAATTATTATTAAAAGATAACTTTCAAAACACACATCCTTCACTTATAGTAGTGGATCTCCCTGGGTTGGACAGCTGAGATAGTTTTCGACACTGGTTGATATTCAGTATATCTGTTACAATTTGTTCCTACATTTGTTACATTATTTGTCTACATTTGTTACAGTGTGTTGATACTAATTGATATACATAATGAGTTAATTTGTTACAATATTTGTCTATAATTGTTACATTATTTGTCCATAATTGTTACAGTATCTTTTTAAAAGTATTTTGTGTACATTTTTTTTGCAGTTTTATTTTCTTTGTAATATTTGTGTACATTGTTACAGTTTACATAATTCATTGTTGCAATATTTCTTGTTATAGTTTTGATACTTTATTGTTACAACTTTTCATAATGTTGTGTTACAGTATTTTGGAATATAGATTTTGTCGTTATTTTTGCACTTTACGCAGCTATTTTTTACTATATTCAAATTCATTAGTTTGAATCCGTAATTTTACAGATTATTTAATTTAAAAAATAAAAAAAATGATGAATTTAAAAAAATGAGAAAAAAAAATAATAATCAAAAATTCTAAAACGATAGAAAAATTTTAAAAAAAATTAAAAACTTCTAAAAGAGGGAAAGTACACAAGTGGGCAGATTCTTAAGTAAAACAAGTACAGTTAACTGTCATTAACTGTCAAAGTACAACAGTTTTGAAAGTACAAAGTACACCAAGTACAAAGATGTTGGAAGTTGCAAGTTGTTAATTTTTTTAAAAATTGATCGCATCTTTTACATTATTCCATATTGTCTGTTACAGTATTATATTATATTGTTACAGTATTATTATCATGTACATGACAGTTGGTTTAGGTAAAAAGTGGGTACAAATTCTTGGGTACAATTAGAAGGATTCTTAAAAAACCAAGGTAGAAAATAAAATCAAAGTTTTGCAATTAACTCATATCGATCTAATTGAATATTTTATTATACTCATTAAAAATTAAGTAAATTAGTGACTTTAATCAATTTTTATTTTTCATATATTGAAAGAGGAGGAAAAAATACCGTTATAAAGTTAGTGATATTTATCGTTTATAAAGGCATTGAATCAATATTATATAAGAATACTTCTTACCTTCTTCGTTTCTTATATAAACCGTTAAATGATATTCTTGCCACGTGTCATGATCTGAAGCATTTAGGTTGATCAAATAATTGCATATTATTGGAGTGGAGCCGAATCGCAGATAAACTGAACCTATCAGTCATCACTCATCGCTAGTATCAATTATCAGTTGCGTTTGCGCCTCGTCATTTCTTCTCTGTTTATTTGCTCCTCTCCATTCAAATGGCCACTTGTACTTTCTCGCCTAAACCATTTCTACCATCCCTGCATTTATCCAAAAGCCCGCTTGCCTCCATTTCCCCCTTCTCCCGGCGAATCTCCGTTTCCGCCTCCGCCACCACTGCCACTTGGACCCCAGCGCCGCTCTCTCTCGTCTCTCCCGCTACGCCAGACTCATCCATCTTCCATGTCGTCGCTGACCTTTCCTCGTCCCCTTCACTTTCCACCTCGTACTCCGCCCCGGGACAGTATCTCCAGGTTAGGATTAGCGGGTCCGAAACCAAACCAGCTTTTATGGCCATTGCCTCTCCGCCGTCTGTTGAAGGGAGGTTCGAGTTTTTGGTGAAGCGGGTTCCTGAATCGACTGCGGAGCTGCTTTGCGGGTTGAAAGAAGGGGATTTGGTGGAGCTTGGACCCGTTATGGGAAAGGGTTTTCAAATTGAGAGAATCGAGGGACCTGAAACAGCGGATACTGTTTTTATTTTTGCTACTGGTACAGGTATCAGGTATAAATTTATCTCTGGCTTTCATGTTCCCCACTTTACTGAGTATTTCTGATTTCCATATATCAATTTACTCCTAGTGCTTCAGAAAATTTAATATTATTTGGGCTTGATTATAGAAGTTTTAATTTTTTGTTGACTCAATTTTTCTTTCTTTATCCTTTGATTAGTGCAATCCGATCCCTTATAGAATCAGATTTTCCTACTAATAAAAAAGCTGATGTGAGGCTATATTATGGAGCCAGAAACCTCCAAATTATGGCCTATCAGGTTCATATCATCTCATTCTCTACTTCTTTTATATTAATTATTAGAATTTCTCAAAGAATGTTGAGACTATCAAGCTTGCCAATTGGTATTTCTACAACATACATGCTGTTAACTAGTAACCTACATTGTCAATATGAGAATTTTTCTAAACCAAAGTCATCAGCTAACATAGCTTTGTTTGTTATGAAAATAATTAATTTTTCAGGATCGGTTTGAAACTTGGGAGTCTAGTGGTGTGACAGTAGTACCGGTTTTGTCCCAACCTGATAATTCATGGATAGGCGAGACAGGCTATGTACAGGTAAGAAATCCAGTGTTCCACTAAATACTGCTTTCTTTTCACTTTTTTGTCCAAATTTATTAATAATAATTACCTTTGATCAAATGTTACCTGTCTGACTGAATATGTTTTATCTATATGCTCCAATTAAACTCATACTAAAAGGTGCTTAAAGAAATTTACACAGCATAAAATCAAGCAGGAACACGGAGTTCTTTTTGTTAGCTTTATATATGTTATTTCTTGAAATCTGTCAGAATGCTTTTTTGAGAACTAAGCCGGCTTTGAACCCTTTGTCTACTGGAGTAGTGCTATGCGGGCAAAAGCAAATGGCTGAGGTATGTAATAATTTGTTTGCCATAAATTGTGTAGTAGATATTATTTTTTGGTTAATTTGTCTACTTGAGTAGTGCTTTTTTTGGTTACTTCTCTATAAAATTATTCCTGTTTACAATAGATACCTATGTTTGGGGGAATTCACATCTGCTGCGATCCAAAGTTGAGGAACAGTGTTCCTAAAATCCCTGCGTTTCCAAATCCAGCCGTCCAATGTTTTCTGTGCACGTATCTCGAAACAGCTTATTTTTCTGTGAACGAATCTCAAAACAATTCAACAGTTGGATTTGGAAAAGCAGGAATTTTAGAAACCCTGTTCATGTTCACAGTGGAGAATCGCAGCAGATTTGGATCCATGTTTGGGGATATGGCTGGAAGTATGGGACAAAATGGATCTTATTTTATCTTTAACCTTACCAATGAAGAACCTTTTATAGTACTAGTTTCAACCAGTCGAATTCAGAGGTTGCAGTGTCTATATTTTTGTACTTCTACCAACATTGCATGTTGGTACCAGAATTAGCTGTTGGTTTGTAGTAATACGTTTATAAATTAAGGTACCTCTGTTGGTTGAAATTTCACAAGTTATATTTTGATTTTTAGGAAATAACGTCTGCTCTTGTGGCTGATGGTGTACCAAAAGATAAAATTCTGATGAACTTCTAATTTTGGTGATTATTCTTCTGTGTATTGAAAGTTTGCATCTTGTTCTATTTGTTCACATAAGCACATAGTGGAATTGAAGGATACAATGTTATAACTTGTATAAGCACACATGGAATATTTAAATTTTTGAACTTACAATTATTATAAGTTTATGACATTTGTTTCATTATGTTAAGGTTGATTCATGTTCTGAAATGCCAAGAAATAATTAAAAGTAGGGTATCAATGAAACCCTTTTATTTGTTTATCCGACCCGTATAGTATTCAATAAGGCAGGTATGGTAAAAATTAGTGACGTATGATAATTAATTTATATTTTTTAAAAATAAGATCAAAATTACATATTTTTTGTATATTATATGTTTAATATATTAATTTATTTTCGCTATATTTTTTATTAAATTATATAAGCTATTGATTTATTTGATAATCAATTATTATTTGTTTCATAACTTGATAATTTAATGAGTAAGGATAGGATATTAATTTACTAATTTTATATGGGTACACGTATAAAAAAGTTTCTTTCCCGACTTAAACTGTAACTATTTGACATCCCTAACTAAAAGCATAATATATGAGAAGATGAGAGAAAAAATAGTTTGTTTATGTAAACACATTTGAATTCTGAATTTTAATTGTCCACTGCCATATTAAGAAAATAAGGATTTAGGTTGTGTATAAAACAGTATTTCTTAATGTTACATCAATCACCAACTCTATCAAGAGGCGATTCGGAAAATCCAATATCGGACAGTTACATAGCCGATTTTTTTTTTAAATAGAACTAAAAAAAAAATTAACTAAAGGAGCTAACTGGGAAAAAAAGCTACAATAATAGTTTCCAGCGGTTTGGAAAATCGGTGGAGATTTTATGGGCCTTGCTACACCGTGTCGCCCATTGCTACAATAATAGATTCCTACAAAATCGGTGGAAAACTATTGCATTGGAAAACTACACCTTGCTACTCTGTCACAGTGGGCGACACGGTTTATTACACAAAATTTACCTACACCGGTTTTCCAATCCAGTACAGATATTCTACTTCCCCAAATCCAAAAACAGAGACGAGAAAACCAGTTTTACTCCCATGCAAGAGTAAAGAAAAACTGTCCCAAAGCATCAAGCTGTCTAATTTTACTGCGTTAAGCATCATTGGGCAAATTGTGGATTTAGTAATGCAATATTAAAGGTTAGCAAAAAGAAAATAATACAATGTTGAGTAAAATAACTAAATGCAAGTAGAGTTGCACAAAAAATTTGTAGTTCGTGATTCGATTCGAGTTTGATTCGAAAAATTCGTAAAAAATTCGATTCGAAATAGTTCGAAATTAATTCAAACCAAACTCAAACTTGACTTGGTTCGTTCGAAATAGGTTCGCAAATTATTCTAGTTCGAATCTCAAAGTAACATGAACCGTTAATTTCCACTAATGACTTATGTTCGCTGATGACTTAAAAGTTAAAACATAAAGTTGTTCAGCCATAAGTCATAACCTGTAAGTCGTAACTCTCGCTCTTAGTTCTAAAACTCTAGATGACTTTCACATCTCGCTCTCAGCAACTACGATCACTCTTCCTTATCGTAAAAAAATTCATAAAAGATTCGAAATTGAGTTCGTAAAAAATTCAATTCGAAATTATTCAAACCAAACCTTATTCGAAATTAATTCAAATCAAACTCAAACTAGAGCAAATTCGATTCAATTTGTTTGCAGCCCTACATGCAAGCACCAAATAATAATCAGGGTCTTCAAATCTTTGTTGTCCTTATTCTTATTGCTCGCTTCCAAAGAAAAGGTTTTCGAAAGATACATAACTGAATCTGGAATCCAACGAGAAAAATATGTTATAAGTAGAGCAAAGTGAACGTTTCAACAACTAAGGTCAAAGAAGTACTGACAAAAAAATTCATTGTTCCAGTTTAAAAAAACAACGAAATAATGAATTTCCTGTACAAAAGATGTCAGTCCATTTGATGCCAGCATCAATTAAACCCATAATTTCAATCACATTGTAGGCCTATTTAATAAATCTTTCAAAAACAAAAACAAAAAAAAATTCAAATGACATATCGTCAAACCAGTAGAAAACTCTTGCATTAATGCCAAAAAATAAATCTCACGATTTGGTGGAATCTAGTTTGTGGATTTTCTATGATGGGGCCACAGTTTGGTGGAAAAATGAGTCAAAAATTCTCCACCGATTTGGGAATCTGGTGTAACAAAGTCCTTTTATGCCACATTGGTTTTCCGGTTTGAGAAACCGGTGAAAGCTATTTTTATAAAATCCTCCTGCACTTTGGTTAATTTGTTTAAAATGAGTTCTATTTAAAAGAAAAACCTAGATAGCCTGCTATAATGATATCCCTGCTTCAAAGGGAGAGGAGTCGTTTTCAAAATTTATTCACTATCTCTAAGTTTCTAACCAAGAAGCCCGCGTTGAATGGTATGTAAAGGGATAAATTTATGGATATATCAGACAGGTCACCAGGCCCCAAAATAATAAAACCATAGCTGCATTACCAAAATCTCGTCTGGTCTTGCAACTAAAATCCTCAAAAGTTAAACCAAAGTAACGCCACCGCAATCTTATTTTTTGAGGTTTATTTAATGGCTTGAGACCATTTATCATTACTTAAAGAAGGAGTAATACATATAAAAGATCTTAGCTTCAGTGGGAGGCCCAAGGTTCAAAATTGAAAATTAAATTAAAAGAAAAAAAACTTATTTCTTATCTAAAATCACGATGCTCCCATCTTTCTTCGCTACAATGACAGATGTTGCCATACCAATGAAAACTCCATGCTCAATGACTCCAGTAATTCTCAAGATTTTATCACTGAATGTCACCAAATCACCACTGATTCCCTTTTCAAACAACAAATTAACTATATAGTTTTCATTATCAGTCTTAAAAGGCACCTCTTTTCCTTCCTTTTCATCCCAAACAGTTCTCAATTTAGCATCAAAACCCATTTCTCCCTGGAACAGCTCCTTTATTTTCATAATCGTATACTCCCAGCAGAATGGTACAATCTCCACCGGTATAGGTCCAGTGGTACCGAGCCTTGGTACTAATTTCGATTCGTCAACTATGACCACAAATTCCTTACTGGCGCCCTCAACCATTTTCTCACGTAATAAAGACCCACCACGACCCTTGACGAGATTCAGCTCTTGGTCAACCTCATCAGCACCATCAACCGATAAATCGAGAATAGGGTGCAACCCAAGATCGGTGAGCGGGATATTGAGATCCTTTGCCAATTTGTCGGTCTTTAGAGAAGTCGGCACACCTACAATCGAATGGAGAGAGGCGGTGGAGAGAAGGTGTGAGAGATGTTGGAGGAAGAGGGAAGCAGTGGAACCAGTGCCGAGGCCAATAACAGTACTGGATTTAACGAGAGCAGCGGCGCGCTGAGCACAGAGGAGCTTTTGGGAGTCTTGGTTTAGTGACGGAGAAGGGGAAGGAAGGGGAGGGGAGTGGAGATGAGGTGGTGGTGTCTGGAGGTGTATGGAGGTGCGCATGGTGAGAGGGAAATGGAGAGTAACTGAAAGGAAGAGGAGAGGACCTGGCGGCTGTGGTTGGAGAACTGGAGGGAGGAAGGAATGAAGGAGAGGTGGAGAAGAGAAGGCTATAAATAGGCGCTAGAAAATCCCTGATTCTCTGTAGATATACAGAGATGTACTCCATGTGGCATGTCACTGATTGACTCCCGCAGAAACAAACTAAGGAATGTGGTTATCGGAATTTGCCAATTTGTGGTTAGTTGTTGGAAGTAAAGGGAAAGAGAGGTTGGATAGGCTTAGGTTTTAGAACTGAAATGTTTCATTCTCTCGTAAGGGTGAGGTTAATTGACTTTCATTTTTTTTTCAAAAAATTTTATTTATGTCTTATGTTTCATATAATTGATAGTAAAATGTTAAAGTTAGTGCAAAATGATTCTGTTCGTAACAAGAAAATTTTATATGATTGCCTTCATTTATTATTGATACTCATAACTTGAAAGTCTGATTCTGCTCTTGCTCTTATTTAAAACAATTACTAAATTTAATTGTTCTCTTCTAGGGCATATTTTTTAGAACGCCAAGTAGTAGGATAGTAAATTATAAGTTTCTTCGAAGGTTAAATTAATATTAAATTTGTTGAGTTGATTAAAATATACCGCCGAGTTTAGTAAATAGGTTAATTTTTCTTTCCATCATCCATTTTTTGTACCTGTAGTTGTGAATGCGCCACAGTGGATCCCTGATATTTTTTTAAGAAGATAATTGGATGGCCAACAGTGTGGTACTGCTGTTCTCGACCATGTGATTTTTCTTTCGTGGATACTGGGAGCATCTTCCTTATCTCTCTCTCTCTTTTTTTAAAAACAAAATTATTTTTTAATATAATAGATGAAAAGTTCTTTCTGGGAACCAACTTAAAAATCGGTGGAAAAAGAGAGCTAAAAAAAAAAAAACCGGCATCAATCCCGAGTTGAAAGCGTTTGATTCTCTCCGTGTGGCCAAAATCAAAAGATATGAAAAGGACTTTTCAAATCTTCAAAAGTTCGTCCTTGTAGTTGTGGAATAAGAATTTTTGTGTTGTTAGTTCCGTGTAGTTCCGCGTGTTGTACTTTTAGTGCAATAAGAAATTTAGGACCTTAGGTTGCCTCGTTTATTTGAAAAATAAAATAAGCACATGTGAATTCAATATGGCGGTGTGGACTGTGGAGTCCTGGGTACTCGAACTCTATTTAAACAATTCGTAAAGAAGCTTATTGGAATTATAGATGTGGTAATCAGCCTCCGAGGATCGAGGGTAAGAGAGAGTCAAAAATTTGAAATGGGAGAAGTTGAATAATTTAATATAGTGTAATATTATTTTATCAGAGTACTGAAAAATGATGATGTATATAAATATTACAAAGTTCAATCTTAGACGTAAGTAACATACATCTTTTATTTTCCTTTTCTTTTGATGGGGAGGGGTATGCCGTATGCGACACATATCGAGTTGAGTTGCATGCTTCATGCCTTCAATCTGAGATTTTCGTCCATTATATAAAAGTTGATTGAAAATAATGTCGTCATGCCATATTATTAATAAGGAAAAATTGGTTATTTGTCACTCTAAAATTTTCAAATCTGAAAAATGTCACTCTAAATTTAGTTAATTCTTAAATTTGTCATAAATACACAATTTTTATATTTCTTATTAAAAATTAACTAAAAAATACAGTTTTGAGATACGTATTTCTGTATTTTCCTATATACTCTTCAGACTCCTCATTATATGTATCTCAAAATTGCATTTTTCAGTTAATTTTAATAAAAAAAAGTATAAAAAATTGTGTATTTGTGGCAAATTTAAGAATTAACTAAATTTAGAGTGGTATTTTTCAGATTTGAAAATTTTGGAGTGGCAAATAACTAATTTTTCCAATTGAATAACAGGAAAATTGATCCAATTTTCAGTTTTTCAACTTATATGTTACATGTTGGAAGTTTAATATCAAATCAGCGTGCGGAAAAAAATTCTTTTGAACCAAAATATTGTAGTACTAAATTGTTTTCATGTTTCATGAAGGCTCAAGGAGCAAAAATTCATATTGTAGACTGTGTTGAATTAGTTTTAATTATACAAAAAAAATATAATTTTTTTATATTTATTGTGCTCAAGTAAATAAATCAAAACATTATTGACATGATCATGAGGCAAACTTTTCAAAATTTTCTCTGTAAATGAACTTACTCACACTGATGTCAAATATATGAGTATTTGCATGAGTAGAACTAGGGTGCTCAAGTTCACCGAGTTTTTTTGTGAACTCAACTCTAAAACTTATCGGATTGATTTTAAATAACAAATCCGAACGGTTGAAATTTTTCTATCTTATGAGCGGTGCATCTACATGCAAAACATTTAAATTTTCAAATTAATTTAGTATTAAGTCAAGCGGTCAAAAATGGAAGGTTTATAAATTAGTTTTAATGCATTTATTTTTTGAACAATTTTTGACCACTTGACTCTATACATAATTAATTCAAAATTTAATTTTTTTGCATATAGATGCATCAGTCATAAGATGTAAGAGTTTCAACAGTTTGAATTTGTCATTTGAAATTAATCTAATAGATTTTAGAGTTAAGTTCACAAAGAGACTTAGTGAACTTATAAGCACCTTAGTTTTACTCTATTTGCATGTATTGACACACAATTACACGTAATATTTTAAAATTTATAAGTGCATACAAACAATATTATCTATCTTCGATAATATTAATATCCAATTAACAACTTACATATTTTATGACTAATAACTTGTTACGAATATAAATCAATGTGCAATATTTATATATTTTATGAAAAATTGCTCTGTACTACATTTATTTGTACCGTATGAAATTTGAACAATTTTTGTTTTAATTTTTTTATTATATTCATATAGTACTTCTGTTTGTTTATCCGATCTAATTGCACCTCCAATCCGTTATTTTTGATATACGATTTGTCATCTATCTGCTTCGGAAATGGAATTGAGCCGGGGGCCGGGGAAAATGAAAAGGTTAAGAGACGCTTTAATTGGCTGCATGTGTCACCCCATAAGATATGGCAGCAAAGGAACTCTACTCTCATAAACCTGCCACTTCAGTGGACCGACTTCCGAGAATTAATATGGCACGATGAACAAAAAAATATGGTCCCAGAAATTTCGGCGCAACTGGAGGGTTTTGCTTTTTTATGATTCTGTCATCGTTTGTGGATGTGGGGGTGAAAAGGGAGCGGACACGGATGAATTAATTCTGCTGTTTTTTTTTTAAGAAAAAACATAATTCTGCTTTTTTGATCTCAGCCATTTAAATTTATTAAAATTTGTGCACGAAATTTTTTTATTGAGATACATAAATAAAAAATTTTAAATGGTTGAGATTGGAAAAGCAAGACTCTGCTTTTCTCTCAAAAAAAAAGCAGAGTTGGATCCGGACACAGAGACAGCGGTAAAACAATATCCATATTTTTATTTTATTTTTCGGATATGAATATTTATTAAAATATACTAAAATTTATAATATTTATCTAATTATAATATATATTAAAATATGGAAATTGCTAATATGCTACTCGTAGCATAGAGACCTCCGTGTAACGGCTCAAAATTTGAATTTTCAAAATTCTAACGGTCGATCCAAGCTGTTAGATGTGTTCTACATATTGAAATGTGCTTGAAGACCAAATTTTATATTTTTTGGATTTTTTTATTATTTATTAAGTCACTTTGAAAATCGCTGATCCAACGGTTTCACTGTTTGGTTAAGCCACCGTTGGATCAGCAATTTTCAAAGTGGTTTAATAAATAGTAAAAAAATCCAAAAAATGTAAAATTTGGTCTCCAAGCACATTTCAATATGGAGAATACATCTAACGGTTCGGATCGACCGTTAGAATTTTAAAAACTCAAATTTTGAGCCGTTGCACGGAAGTGCTCTATGCTACGCGTAGCACCGTAGCCATGTCCATTAAAATATATTGTATATATTTACTATTCGGATACGGATAATTAAAATGTAAAATCATATCAGTATTCTTATCTATACGGATATTCAGATATCGGATATCTACATTTAATATTTAAAATACGGATCAGATATTATCCATATTGTTTTCAGTCCTATCTGTTTGGGATAGAATATATAGAATCCAGAAAAAGGTAAATCCCATATGGTAATATTTCATTTAAGTTAATACAAATTTTAAGATGAATTATTTATAATTTTATATTTCAAATGGATTTTAAAAAAAATCACTCAGTTTTGATTTAATCTGATGCGTTTTAGGTACTGAAGAGGATATTCATTCTTTCAGAATTTATATAGACCTAGCTAAACAACCATCCTAATCAATTTTGACCTCAAACATATCTCTTTTATAATTTGGTGACAAACTGGTTTCTTATCTGAATTATCGATAAAAGATCATAAATGATCATCCTAATTCGCTCTTTTCTTATCTGAATTTTGTGGAACTTTTTTATTTGCAATTGCAAGTCTCTCTGGATATAACAGTTTTATAGTTGAGAAAGTTTTTTTTTTGTGACAAAAATTACTCTAGACTTGTTAATCAATTCGAAACTGTCACATGTCCCCATATGCTAAAAAGAATTCCAACTAAAAAGAATTCCAAAGAAAAAAACAGGGAAATTTTTTTTTATGCCACTCCAAAACTTGAAAATTATGAATTTGCCACCCAAAACCATTAATTAGTTAATTGCCACCCTAAAACCATTATATTTCACTATTTGCCACAATTATACTTATAAATCACATATTTAATTAAAAAAATTCTGAAAATTCATGTGTGACCAAAATACCCTCAAATATTAAAAGAATAAAAGGCACTCCTAAATTGACTGAATCATCTTCGGCTCTTCATTCCATTCCGTGTCTCTCCCGTTAGAGTTCTTAATTGATCTCCAATTTTGAATTCTTCTCATATTCTACTATAAATCTCACCCAATTGCATATTTATACAGTTGCATTCGTATACAGAGAACAATACCACCACATCAGCGAAATCACTTCATTTTTTTTGACATCTTCTTCTCGGTCAATTTCGTTTGTTTCCCTCAATTTTTCTCCATCGTTCTTTTTCATTCTCAACTTCTCTACTGTTCTCTAGTCCTCCCACTCCCATCTCTCTCTAAAATATTGGCAGGAACTGCCAAAATTTATTTTAAAATGGGAAAAACGAAAATTAGTACAAACATTCTAGATAGTGCATCACCTGTTCACACTTAACAACACTATTCGGACCTACTGGTACCCACTTTTGTACTACTAATACGTACCAGTACCCTTCACTTGGCCCGTTACAATACCAACATCACTGAAACAACATTCTAACAACAATCATAAACTAATACAGCGTTTTAATGACAATCATAAATTGACACAAAACAACACTGAAATTAAGACTTAATACATTAACAAACATTGCAAGTTGAAAAGCAAAATAAAAGCGCTCAAACAGCTGAGTATTAAACAAAAAGTTTAAAACAAAGAAACATATGAAAATTGATTTAATGATTTAATGTGCACTTCCTTTTGATTGACTAGCTCTAGTCTCATCTGAGCTTTTCTCATCGGTATCCTTCTACCAGTAGATCTTCTCATGCAGTATCTCCCTCTTCCCTCTGCCTTGCATCTGTACCAGTACCGGTACCAATACCAGAACCAGTACTGATCCTGGTACCAGTAGGTGGCTGTGCCAAAAATGATGAAACACACTAAAAATCATATAAACCAGTACCATCCAGTGCTCAATTATGCTCATATTTAGTCAAACTATTCTCCCAGAGATTGCGCTGCCACTAAACCTCTATATAAACCAATTTTCAGCCTCCATCAAGCCAATGTTTCAACCTTAGAAATCCAAAGAAAAGAAATTAAATTAGGTTGAAGTGCATTAATGCTCAGACTTGTGGTTGGTGAAATGCTCGGTATTGATTGTTAATTTGTCTTTGGAACATGAGCTATTAGTAGTCATTAATTTTGTAATATTTTAAAAAAAATAACAGGAGCCTTTCTTGATAGAAGACTTGCTTTATGCATTGGTAGGGATAGAGGGGAGATACATTTCTATAAAGAGAATTAAAGGAAAAGAGGGTTACGTTGCTTTTCAAATTGATACATCCATGGACCTCGCCTTACAGGTGAGCTTCAATTTTGTGCAATTTATGCCCAAATTTTCCACCTTTCTCCATTGCACCGATCGAAGATTCACCTTCGACATTGAGAGCGGAGAGACAGGAACGGGAGGGAAGAGCAGATGCTCTAAGGTAGGATAGAGGTAGGAGAGAGACGGTGACAGGTCAGCCTTTGCAATTAAATTTGCAAGGCGATGCAAGTGCTCTAAGGTAATCACCTTGCCCTTTTGCTCCATTTCTTAGCTGAATCGGGGGTTTCGTAGTTGGATTTGGATTTGGATGGAGGAGCAGAGGGGAGGGAAATGGGGGTACGCTGAAGGATGGCAGGGAGGGGGGACGCTGAAAATACATTGTATGCAACTCAGGGGTAATTTTGGAATTACAAAAAGACATTTTATTATACATGAGTTTTCAGAATTTTTTTTAATTAAATCTGTGATTTATAGATATAATTGTGGCAAATAGTGAAATACATTGGTTTTAGGGTGGCAATTGGCTAATTAATAGTTTTGGGGCGGCAAATACATAATTTTCAAGTTTTGGAGTGGCATAAAATTTTTTTTTTCCAAAAAAATACTGATAGGGCCATGTACCAATGACCCATAACGAAGTTAGATGTCGGATTATGAATAAAACTTGGCCTCGGATTTCTAGCCCAGGTCAGGGCGAAGTCATGAAAAAATCTAGGCTGAAGCCAACTTTCGGAGCACCATGAATAGTTCTAGGTCGTAATTAGCTCAAATCGGGCTCCCGTGCCAGGCCTCGCCTGGCACTAGCCCAGAAAGGCCCAATTCGGCCTGAGCTTACACTCATCGTAACTATCGTCACCGACAGTAAACACGGTATTATTACCGCCCATATGGATGACCAGGCCTATTTAAGGTGCTAAGCTTTATTTATTACGGGTTGGATTTTCTGAATACATTTATTGAGGTATGATAGGTTAGAGTTAAGTACCTCTCACACACACTGCGTTCTTAGCACAGCACTCCATCCTTCTAATCTCGGCCCGTAGCTCCGAAGCGGGACGAGCCCAGTAAGAAAGAGGTCCAGCAGTGCGGCCCGCTCCTACTTGAACGGGGCTTATCAAATACGAACACTCAAAATTTCTAAATATTTTATAGATATTTTGTATATGTAGTAGGCACCGTTTGGTGGGTGAGTCCAAGACATTTTTTGTTTAATTGTTAGCAAGCTTCTTTTTAATTATTTTGAGCATGAAGAGGTAAGTGCTCTTCTCTGCTAGCTCGTGCTTATGTTCATAAATAATATTAAACAACATTTCATTCTAATAATTTCAAATAATTAGGAAACAAAATTACGAAATCCATAAAAAATTCTGACTTTTTTTTTTTTTTTTTCTGTTTTGTCCATAGGGGCCGTCAATTCAGATGTGAAAGAAAATTAAATTAACTCTTGTAAGGAAAATTTCCGTGTGAGTGTGAGTAAGAGCTGATCCATTCATTATTAATGGTAGTCAAATTGATCTTCATTTTTTTAATTTTCTTTTAATATTTATGTATGATTTTCTATATAATTTCAAATAAAATATTATGAATACTGCAAAATTAATTTCAATTCTTAATTTGAAAATTTATATGATTGACTTTTATTATAATATGTTTTACCTCATAGTTCGGACGTAGAGCTAGGGGTGTTTATTGGGTCCGGTTTAATCGGTTTTAGACCGAACCGAATTAGATTGGACTAAATGGTTCGGTTTTTTCGGTTTAATGGTTCGGTTAGGTTCACTTCTTAAAACCGATTTAAAATTTTGGTTCAGTTCGGTTTTGAAATTCTCAAAACCAATTATACTGAACCGACCGAAGTTTGATATATTATGTTTTTAGTCGGACCGGTTCACCTAAATTGCACGCCTTCACTCAATCTGTCTCACAGGTCACGTCTCACCCACGATCCACTGCTTCTCTCTCACATTCATTCTGTCTTCACCCATGCCCCTAGTTGAACTAGGTCTAGACGTTGCACGGCTTCCGCTGCATCTCCTCTCTCCCACGCTTTTTGACTTCTGTCTTCACCCACGCCCCTAGTTGAACTAGGTCTAGACGTTGCACGGCTTCCGCTGCATCTCCTCTCTCCCACGCTTTTTGACTTCTGTCTTCACCCACGCCCCTAGCTACTTGGACTAGGCTTCACAACCTCACACCTACTCTACTACTACTACTGTCAAATCGGCACCCACTCTAATACTATTGTCAAATCGCTGAACCATTGTCTGCTTCAACTGTTAGCCTCTCTGAATCTCTTTACCTCTTTTTTCTTACACAAGTTAAATTTGCACAAACTAGTTTGAAAGTTGAAATAATTTTCTGAGTTTTCTCTCTTTCTTCTCTCGTGCTTACCTTTTCTTCGGCTGTGGGTTTATCTGAAATCAAGGGTCTAGGTTGAGTCTTCTAAACTTTAGTATTGTGATTTGTGAAAAGTGATGAAATAGCAAATTAAATGAAATTGAATTGTATTGCTTTTTATGATTTCTTACACATATCTTTTACATTTATTTATAATGTTTGGCTAATTAGTCGTTGCCTAATTTCTATACTTGGCTGTCAATTAGCCATTGCCTAATATCTATATTTGATTCCTTCAATCTAGTTGATTTCTTTCTATTTACATTTTACATTTGATATGGACAGATACAAATAATCTTCAAACGCTTTATTTAATTCTAGCTGTCAGATTTGATCTATGATAATTTATGAGATCAATTCCTTCATTCCTTTCTAAGTTTTTCTCAATTTTGTGACATCGTGATTTGTTGAAACTTTTTTTATTCTGGCTTACTGGTATTTTTGGTTCTGGTTTCTAATTTTTCTGGTATGCTATTTTAATTTACTGGTACAGCTTTTGGTTTTCAATTTTGCTGGTTTGGGTTGGGGGATAACAGATGAGAAATGTTGTTGTCTTTTGTATACTTCGGTTTGAACCGAATAAACCGAACGAACCAAAATAAAATTTTGGTTCGGTTCTGTTCGGTTGATAGGCTAATTTGGTTCGGTTCGGTTCTATTATTGAAACCAAAATAAAATTTTGGTTTGGTTCGGTTCTGTTCGGTTGATAGGTTAATTCGGTTCGGTTCGGTTCGGTTGATAGGCTAATTAGGCTAACCGATGAACACCCCTACGTAGAGCTTCGTCACAGAGATCCCATGTTAAATTTTATTGGAATCTTTTTTGTAATATTAAAAGTCGAGAGACTATTCATATTTTTATTTAAAGAAATATAGACGAAAGAAAGTGACAACATATTGCTCCGCAAACAGAAATAAGGGGAAGACTTTTTTTTTTTTTTTTTTTTTGCTAAAAGTAGCTTCCAGTGGCATTCTTTAAATTTGACGCGGATCTTATCCAAAGTAAAGACCGGGCACGAGCCATGACCAATCACCTTTTTCCGGTGATAATGGAGTAACGAAGGAAGCTTGATTCAATTGACCTAGCACGGAGTTCAAATCCTCTGGGGCAGGTACAGCCTGTCACATGGTGTGGTAGCTTTCTGACATAAAGAAAGTTAATGGATCTCATAAACAGTGATCTACAATTTCTGTTTTTTCAAATTCAACTATTGAATTGTTTCGAGATTCGTGTAAGAAAAAATTAACTGCTTTGAGATACGTGTACAAAATTATTAGACAACTGAATTTGAAAAAATAAGAATTTTAGAATTAATGTTCATTCTTTTAAAAGAATCGCAGCAGCAGATGTGAATCCCATAATTTATAGAAGTTCTGTTTCTAATTCTTAGGAGATTTTCGGTAGCATACTATACGGGAATTTATATTACCTGATATAATATAAATTTTGGGTTTAAATTCGGACCGCCTAATCTCCTTTGGTACAAATATTAAAGAAACCTGTGCATAGGAGTGTTCAAACGGTTCGGTTTGTTCGGTTTTCAACTGAACTGAAAATTTCAATTTAAATGGTTCAGTTTTTCAGTTAAATGGATCGGTTTGGTTGATTTTTAAATTATTTTGATTTAAATGGATCGTCTCGGTTTAGACTTTTCAAAATCGACTAAACCGAACTGATCGAATTATATTGTTCAAGTATATAATTTATATTTTGTTTGGTTCAATCATTGTTTCCTTTCTTTCATTTTAGTTTAAATATTTGGGATCATATATATATTTTGTATAGAATTGAACTTGTGTGTGAACATGTATAATTTTCGTTACTAATGGCACCAATAGGTTTACTTCGGTTTGAACCGAACAAACTGAAATTTATTTCGGTTTGTTCAGTTCGGTTCAGTTCTATTTTTAAAAACCGAAAAAATTAATTTAATTATTTTAGTTCGATTTCAACCGAACCAATCATTTGAACACCCCTACCTGTGCATTCTATTTAGGAACAAATTGACTTGAAGTCTATGCACTCCCCTCTGAAGATCTGAACTCAATTTTCCATCCCTCTATCCAAATCTAATCCAGTGAAGTTTTTTTTTTTTTTTTCCTTTTTCGGAGAAAACCGTAGGCATTGTATTAATAGCAACAGAGTTTACATCTTTATAATGCAATTGGTTTCACTACTTAGTAGCTTAAAAAATATATAAAAAATAATTATTTGAGTACTCTCAAAATCTCCGCATTTCATTTAGAAAAATTATATATTATGATTTCCACTAATTATTATTCTTAAAAGATAGTATATAGTCTTCACTAATTATTATTTTAAAATCCTTGCAGTATTTTTTTTCCATGGTTCCTACTAATTATATGATCTCTCTTTTCTTAGTTTCCACACTTGTCCATGCATTAACCTTTATAAATATAAACGCTTGGAAGATAATATATTAACACTTGAAAAATAAGATATTCGTATCTTGATGCGTAACTTGTTATGATCATCTATTTTTCAATTCTCCAATCTTCCCGTATCAACATTCCTCTAATGAAGTAGTTGGATCTCATATCACCATATCAACTTTTTTCAATCGTCTTCGCATCAACTTTTCTCTAACAAAAATAGTTGACCATATAGTTTAAATACTTCAATGCATAGATATAAATACTTACAATACTTAATATTAATACTTTCAGACGTTATCCAGTATCATATGTAAAAAACACTTGCAAATATAGTAATAAATACTTAGGTGATGATGAGTCCAAAAGTAGTTGTGATGGATCTCATTTGTAAGAGAAAATTACATAAAAGACGTTTGTGGTTTTAGATTCGTAAAATCATCACAGATCGTCAGAAATATTGACGAGATTGAAAAAAAAAAAAAACCTACCTCTAAAAATGTATATGATCCACCCATGTAGTTTAAGTGGTCTCTTATAGGTATTTATATTGCGGGTGCGTTTAAAAAATTTAGTTGTAAAAATAATTATTTAAATAAAAATTGTTCATCTTATAAATATAAATATTTCTTTGCAGAGATATTATTATTAAAAAAAATTAGTGTTATTTACTGTAGCACAGCTACTAATATCGCTGTCCTTAAAAAAAATATAAGGAGATCCGAAGTTTTATGAAAACATGCAAAGCCTGCATCTTGTCCAGCAGTATAAAGGCCCATTCAAGATAGTGAAGAGCAGGGCCCAGCAAACTATCAAAATTCCTGCAGCATGGGTGCGACACCCATTAACCTATATCATATTTCACCTGTGCATATAGATATAGCAATCCCCATGCAATCAACCACGTATCTCCTCTCAACTCCAGAAATGCTCTTTACAGAGAGCTACTCATGAGTAGGGCAGCAAACGAATTAAACCGAATTGAACTTATCTCAGTTTGAGTTTGGTTTGAATTAATTTCGAATTAAATTTGGTTTGAATTAATTTTGAATCGAATTTTTTATGAACTCAATTCCAAATTTTTTCCGAATTTTTTTACAACAAAAAAGAGTGATCGTAGTCGCTAAGAGCGAGAGGTGAAAATCGTCGAGGGTTTCAGAACTGAGAGTGAGAATTACGACTTACGAGTTATGACTTATAACTAGGCGGTCTTATGTTTTAACTTTTAAGTCATCAGCGGAAATCAACAGTTCATGTTACTTTGAGATTCGAACTAGAATAGTTTGCAAACTTATTTTGAACAAACCAAGTCCAATTTGAATTTAGTTTGAATTAATATCGAACTATTTTGAATCGAATTTTTTACAAACATTTTCTATTCAAACTCGAATCGAATCACGAACTACGAATTTTTTGTGCGGCCCTACTCATCAGTACCATGCAGCAAAATATACAAAAACAGAACAATAACAAAACACCATAAAACATCAAAATAAGGAAAAACAGTACGTAAAAAAAAAATAAAAAATGGGTGAGCTGACACCAAAATACCAAAAATTTACCTTGATAGCGACGGAAAACATATACACTAGTAACCAGAACTGAAACTGCATCAAGGGAAAGCTCCTGGTATGTGTAACCTTCACATAGTGTTTCCAATTTCGAATCATCGGGTTCTAATAGGCTCGTTATTAAGTAATCATTGTAGATCAAAATATCTCCAATTTCTTGAAGCACCAAATCAAATTCGATCGGAGATGTTTGGTGAAGGTTAAAGTTTAAAAAATATGTTCATATTAAATTAGTCTAGTGTAAATAATTTTTGTTTAGTCTGATGTTTAAAGGTAAAAATATATAAATTAAGAAAGTATTTGAAAAGGTTTCTCATAAACAGATACGTAAAATTTTCAAGAAATTTCACAAGGCATCTGTGATTTTGTTAACATAAAATTTCAACAACAGCCCTTTAATTATTTTTTTTAATTTGTGAGTTCACAAATACCTGCTTCTACAAAAAGGAAAGAAAAACATTTTATACAGAGAGGAATTGAAACCTGGAGCTTGATCAACAAAAGGGATTTCAACAAAAACAATCAAGCAAAAAATTAAACTAGCACTTGAATATAACCTACGAGTACCAATTTAACAAAATATGAGTACCAATTTAACAGAAGGGACAATTATCATACATAGATGAATTGAAAGCTGGAACCTGATCAACAATAGGGGCTTCAACAGAAACAATAATATCGTTGAAGGCTACAAAAATATGTCACAATTACAAGGCAAACCTTCACATTTACCTGAACAACAATAGAAACAATTGCAGAATTGAACCAAGAAACGAATTATTCATACTCTATCCTTCCACAAATTCAAAATTACACTTACATTCTGACATAGTTAAGAAGCTTGAAATATATGACAATATAAACAGAAAGTGATACCACAGCACAAACATGTTGCCAAAATAGCAGAGCCGATGATTCCTTAACAGCATACCCTCTAAGACTTGCAATGGCACCCAACAAAATTGCGCTGGGCATGCTGTATTGTAGCAGCAGTACAAACCGGTACATCAAATCACCTTCCACCAAGAACCCCAATTTATCGGCCAAGGCCACAACACCAATACCAATACAAGGTAAAAGCAAAAGCCTTGCCACAGTGATACCAACCGTGGTACGTAGCCCAAGAGACGAATCCTTTGGTCCTTCAGCTAGTGTTCCCCTGAGAATTAACATGACTGAGGGTACAGCAGCGGCGGCCAATATATCCAAGTTATCAGTGAAGAATGACAATGGCGCATCAGTATCGAAAAAAAAAGCTTTGAGAGCAGGTATCAAACCAACAATAAGGGCTAATAGAGAGGCAATAGTTGGAGGTTGGAGGATGTGTTGGATCGGGGTTTTCTCAGCAACAATCCGGATTCTTCTGACAACTTTGGGCTCTGCCAGGCATGTCAGGGACCTTGGGCTGCTGGAGCCTGTAGTGGCCTCAATTGAGGTCAGGGAAGATGTTTTGAGAGGAACCCGAGATGCTCCTGAAAACCCTGGCAATGAATGGGGTTTTTGCATCCTCAGTTTCTTTGTCAGCCATACCAGGCCACTCAGCCTCATGCAATAATGGCCGGCTTAAGTTGCTGACAGTTTGTGTCTCCCCTATCTCTTGTATTTCTTCACCTGAACAGTGTGAAGTGCACTATTAGTGTATCATTAGTAATAATGAAAATAAGAACAAATAGAAAAAAAAAATGCACTGCCAATATCGGGTTTTATCTTTCATCATTCTCAAAAATCACCCAAGTAGTACCCACTATCTTTCTGGTTTACCCAGCAAATCAATTGACAATTAAATCGGTTAAGCTGAGAAAATCTAAAAAGCGAATGATACATTGCCCATGAGCTTGGCATGCTATGGAAAACTTACAAAGCAACATCACAATCATTGGCTTATTTTACAATTCAAGCTTGATAAACAACATACACCATAAAGGGTACGTAATTATCGCCGCAACATATTTGAAAGCTAAGAACCAACAAGATTTGTGCATAAGCTATGCATTGCTTGCATATATGATTAAATTTTCCTCATAAATTTTCTCTTGTATTTACCTTCTTGAACAATCTCGTAATACTCCATTGGCGGCTCCATCATGTGGTACACCAGAGTATACACCAAAATAAAAGCAACCCACTGTGCAAAGGAGACGTAAGCAATGCCAGTGCGGTTGCAATCAGGACCGAAGGGCTGATCAGAGCTGTGACAGACAGATCCCACGATGGCGATGGGGAGGTTGCCAGTGTTACCAAACCCTGTCATGATGATCGTGAACCTAAAATATCTCTGTGGCGGTCGGCATATGACCGCCACTAGGTAGCCCAATGCACATCCAATCAGGGTGCTTATGAGCACATTTACTGATACAACCACCAAAGGAGCACATCCTGTGGATCGAAGTTTTAGATGTTACGGGAAAAAAAATACGATAATAATCAACTCTTTTAGAAGTTATGGAAAAGAAAGGGACGAAATAGGCCCAGAAACAGTTTCACACGTGTACGTTTTTATATAATTAAGTTTTGTCGTAACATTTTTTTTCTTAATTGGTGTATCAAATTTACTGTCAGTGGCAGGAATTGCTAGAGGAGAGCACTTGAATATAACATTTGCTGGTTTCAATCAATTATAATAATCGAATGGTACTTTCTACAGATGGAATATGGATGGGCCATTTTATGGTGGCAAAAGTAACCTGGTATAGAGAATACTGTAGAATTCACATTATTCATGCTTTTTTGTAAATTCAATTTTCACTTAAATGGTCAATGAATAGGCGTAGTTCAAATTATCTTGCTTACAGAAGTTTCTTTTCGCAAAAAAAAAAAAAATAGAGAGAGAGAGAGAGGACAATTTGTGCACGTATCCAGAAAGTTCAAGCCTTCAAGTCATTTATCGGTTGGAGAAATCAGGAACAAATCTAATATCTAACCAAAACCAAAATGGATCAAAGTTGGCCAATTAGGTCCATCGATGCATCATGCTTGAACTTGAAAGCTCATTAAGTTAGAACTAAACTGTCAAAAGATCACAACCTTTCAATCTCCCGGCAATAAATTTTAAAGAAAAGAAATAGTGTGATTAACAAGTATGATTACCTGTAAGCTGACAGATTGGCCAAGTTGAACAAAGATGAGGCAAGGAAGAAAAAGCACAAAAACCAATTTGCTTAACAATTTGAGGTGGCTTTCAGTACAATTTGGGTTTTCGGGTGGGCTATAAGCGATCCAATAACCGTCAGGGATAGAAGCTTCAATAGAGGGACAACTCCCGACATCCAATCCCCTCTCTCATCTGCGATCGCTTCACCCCCAGATAACAAAGAACGAAACATTTTTCTTCTTGTTGTTTCTATGAGATTGCGTGATTTCCTGATATTTTTGTACAAGGATTAATAATTGAGAGTTGGGATGGGGAATTGAGAAGGATTTACAATACGAGTAGTGAAATTTGGTACGGTCAGTACAAAATGCCTCCCTCGTGAATTGCAAACGCAAAAGAAATCAAGAAAGGGACAGGAAATAATGAAGAAGGTTTGTGAATTGATTTAAGCTTAATAAGTTAATCTAACAGACACAAATGGAGGGAGGGAGAGAGGATTAAAGGGACGAACGAGATCTAGGTTAATGGGAGCCACATGCATAGAGGGATTTCTCATTCACGGGAAAAAATTGAAGGAACTTTTACATAGGTGCCCCTCATATATTTACTATTTATTTGTTCATGCATTACGACTATAGGAGACTGAGGGAATTCTTTTTTCTTATTTTGAATTTACAAATTTAATTATTGGAGAAAGAGGATAATTGTTTTCTTCTTCTTAAAAATAGATATAACTACGTTGATGATACGGTTCACTAGGGACAGGTTTTTGGGGTTCGAAATCTTATTCTGATTACATATTTGTTCGAAAACCCGACTAGACAACATATATTTTAATTTTTTAATTTTTTTTCCAAATTATCCATAATATCAGTAGACAATATATGTGAATTGAGTCAATTGACTAGTCATCACGAATTCAAGAAAACACTACTAGACTCACATAAGGAAGAAAAAAAGTCATGTTGTAACCGGTACGTCATGATACGGTTTCGTTATGGTACGTATATATCGGTCATGTGTCGCAACTTGCATGTTTGGTATCGTGACTATTTGCGTGACGTGTTCAATCTTCGAAAAATAAAAATAGTATGGCACACCATACAAACTAGTATGGTCACAATACAGCACGTGGTCGTGCGACTCATGTGTGATCAAAGACTGTTAAATCTTAATTAAATGATAGATTTTAAATAAACTAATTTAAATTACAAAAAAATAATTAAACATGAGTAATCAGATGTGGACACGATACATATGGTTATATGGTTATGTCGTATTTTAATCACAACGTGACTAATACTTACGTGCCATGACTTCCTTTAAATTTAATCACAACGATATATAAAAATCTAACTTGACTAGCTATTTTTTTACATCTAGGCCCGTGGGATTTTATATATATATAAAAAAAGAGACGACAATAGCAGTGACGGAACTTTGAAAAGTCAAACTTTATATAATTATGGTGAGATAGTTCAAGTTGAATGCTATTGAATATGGGAGGTGCTATTCTAAGAGCAATAGTTTCAATAATGAGAGCTTAGAGAAAATTTAATATACTAATACCCAATTTGTGCTTCCCTTTTAATACCGTATATATGAGGATGTGATAAGGAGATAACTAATAAGAAATTATTCAAATCTCAAATCTCTTTTCCCTTTTGGTACGTATAGAAATGGAATCAATCATTCCTTTCTAGTATGTATATCTGCCATGTCATTTACAGTATTCACATACTAAATTCTATTGTTTGAATCATGATACTATGTTTTTTATTTCCTGGTAGAATAGAAGAGTGGATGTATCATAAGTTCATAACGTATCAATTGTAATCAATCAATATTATATATTAGAGTGTTCAATTGTAAAAAATAGTTTCAGATTATAGAGTACAAAAAAGATTAAGTAAAGATTAGTTGTTATTTACAAATGTAGAAAGACTAAAACATATGGATATGATCATTGATTCTGTTTGGATATATGCACTCTAAAGTGAGTTATATTTAAATTGATTTAACATGAAGTATAGCAGTTGATTTCAAACATAAAAAAAATATATTAGATAAATTTCTATACAATGAAACATTATATGTTTAAAAGATTGCATCGTCATCTTTTGACAAAAATAATATATTTGTAATGAGGTCCTTAATTAAATTGAAAGAATTATATACTACGTACAAAGATTGATACCTGCTAGGAAGCAAGAATTAATTTCTAATATTCTATATACGTACAAAAAGGAAATAAAAGATATTTGAAATTTAAATAATATCCTTATTAGTTATCCATTGATTGCATATTAAGATATGGTATTAAAAAAGAAGGACAAATTGAGTATTAGTATATTAAATTTTCTCTCAGCTCTCATTATTGAAACTATTGCTTTTAAAATAGCACCTCCCATTGAATATTGATTGACGGAATTAGGAAGAAAAGGTTATAAATTTGAATGATGGCAAGCGCTTATGCGGTTAGCCACATCATCATCAGTATTTGAATGATTTGACATGGTAATTTATCGAGGTAGCAGGAAGTAGCAATTTTTTTTACGCCGTGATGAGAAGCTCGTGTGTCTTTTTAGACACTTTATGGATTTTTTTACGGTTTTCAGTTAGCCTCGGTCTGGAGAATGCCACTTAGCTCTGGACTATTCTAAATTAGAGTAGATTTGGGTGCGAGAGTAGCTTGGGTCCGATGCTCATCGGACTCAAATTGAGTTCAATGGGCTCCATAGTCGTCCGGTTTGCTTTAAAATATGTGCGCATAACTTTAATATCTGTGCGCACGGATCCTAAAGTAGATCAGACGGTTATGGAATGCATCGGACCCAAATGTGTCCCTGGTGTGCTCTTTAAGTTTACGAACAACTCAACTCTAAAATTTATCGAATTAACTTCAAATAATAAATCCAAACTGTTGAAGATCTTCTACCTTATGAGTAATGCATCTACATACAAAAAATTTAAATTTTAGAATTAATTTAGTATTAAGTCAAGCGGTCAAAAATAAACAAATTATAAATTAATTTTAATGCATTCATTTTTTGAACAATTTTTTACCACCTGACTCTATACATAATTAATTCAAAATTTTAAATTTTTTGCATGTAGATGCATCACTCATAAGATAAAAGAATTTCAACAGTTTGAATTCGTTATTTAAAATTAATCTGATAGATTTTAGAATTAAGTTCATAAAAAAACTTGATGAACTTAAGACCACCCTAGTTTTAAAACAGATTATTTTTTTATTTTTGAGTTACCGAAAGAGCTTAGCTCTCTGTTTAACACCTGATTGATATCTAATATATTTTCAAACATGTTTTTTTTAATCAAATATGCTTAGCGGAATTGGTAAGTTGGTCATGAAATTAGAATTGAATAAATCGGTTGGATCCGCCGCATCAGATCGGAAACTCAATTTTTTTGAAAAACGTATATTTGTATTAAAAAAATAAGAAAAAGTTTATAAAAATATTATTTTGTAACAAAATTATGTTAAGACAATAAATAACATTTAGATAATTCACTAATGTAAGTAACACAGACATTCAAAAATTAAAATATTACATCAGAAATTGCTTAAATTGAATAAATGAAAAACTAACCCCAAACTTTTAATTGAAAATTAACAGACTTGGGCTAAAATTGAAACATAAAACTTAAAATTAAATAAAAAATAGAAAATGGCCCAATAGAATAAGCAAACTTCGGCCCATTCGATTTAATCTAAAAAGAATGGGTCCCACCTTGTCAGACTCTTCTTTCTTTCTGATGATCTGATCGACAAAACGGCGCCCGCCCCGTACATTACTACTAAAAATCGGCCGATATTTCAGATTCCAATAATTTGAGGAGCCGAACTGTTCCCCTCCCATCTTCCGTTGGGGATTTAGGCGGTTAAGCAGCAACAAAGCTCGCGGTGCGCCACTGACTTTCTTCTCGAGGCCAGTTGAAAGTTTCTTCTCGTTCTTTCAGTGATTTTGCTTCGTTGCTGATAAGGTATTACCAGTTCCATATTTTTATAAAAGAGCGCGATGTTTACTATTGTTTTCCGTTATTTTCTTAATTTGAAACCATATTTCACAGAAAACCTAGTGTGTATATTATTTTTTTTTCATCCCAATTTCTCACTAAAGTTACCGCAGTTACGAAAAAAACCCCATTGCTCTACATAATTTAACAATACTGTTTACTACGATGTTTATTTGACAAAGCTTAGGCATAATAACCCTAATTACCTAACCTAACTACTAGTTTTAAAGGTCAATTTAAGGTCAATTGCTCTTCAATTGGGATGCCATCTAACAATTGCCAGTTAGAATGAAAATAGTTCTTTCTCTTTAATTGTCATGGTGCCTCAATCATGCTATATTTATTGTCCTTTGCTTTCTCTCACCTTTTTCCAACTCTTTTTATTTAAAAGACAATTTGAGAGGAAATGAGTAGGCTTTCAAACATTTTCTCGGTTCTTGGCCTCGATTCCACTGATGATGCTGAGGAATTAAGTGCAATGGCATCTTCTAGCAAAGCCAATTCTTCTTCAAAACCAGGTTTGTACTCTAAGTAGGGCTTCAATGAGGATCTGAAGATTAATGTCTCCTTATCTAGTGAGAAAAAAGGGTCACCACATCTTGGTTCCATTTTTCCTTGAATTTCTTGTCTGGATTTCAGAAACAGGCATCTGGATCCAGTAAGCATCAGTATTATTACTAGTTCCATACCAAGTGCTTTTGGAAATGAGATCCAATATTCCATCGTAATTGAGTGTAAATGAACATTTTTCACATTTACTACTAATACCCAATGAGATAATTACAGATAACATGCATGTGTCACAGATAATTATTGAGTGGGCATATGTTTTAGATACTGTTTTTTAAGCATAAGGGTCAAAAGCTCACAAAATCATCCCCAGTGGAATGCATTAGGTTTTGCACCAGGGACCTCCCATACAGAGAGCAATGCCTTAGCTAGCTGTGCTAAGTATGGTACTTGCATATTTTAAATATTGGCAATTTTCATTCTGACTTGAGTGAAGGACACCATGTCATGGGGCTCAGGTGTTCAGATGTATATGTATTAGTCAGATATTATGAAAAACACTGAGATAAGATATAGGCTTTAAGGGCAACTTGATTATCTTTTTCTTGGCTTATGTTTAATAGTTGGGGATCATTTGCCGAACAACATGGTTGCTAATTACAGATATTTGATATTTGATAGCCCTGTTTGCAAGAAACAAAAAAAAAAAAAAAACAAAATAGGTACGTGTAAGGTTAAGTTGGTTTTCTTTTGCAGAGATGGAAAAACAAAAGGAATCATTTAAAGACAAGAAACATACTAATGGAGAGGCTACTTCATTGTCAGATGAGTTGAAGAAGCCTCTTGTGTGGATTGACTTGGAAATGACAGGTTAGCTTATTTTAACTAATTATAAAGTTCTATTACAATGCAATTATTGTGAAGATGTTGATAAAAGACTTTCACAATAGATGTGAACCATAGCTGTCTTTGGGTATTCAAATTTTTGAAAGTGCATTGAGAAAGTTAATATACAGTCCATGCGTGTTTAATTGTACACATGTGTACATAATTTGTAGGATTGGATGTTACAAAAGATAGGATCTTAGAGATAGCTTGTGTAATCACAGATGGCAAACTTACCAAAACTATTGATGTGAGTTATACTTTTTTTTACATTATTCTTGTGAAATTTTGTATTATCTTGTTATGTTATTTGCATAATATGACAAATGTGTTCTTATATGAAGGGCCCAGATTTGGTTATTAGTCAACCAAAAGACTGTTTAGATAATATGGGAGATTGGTGCACCAGTCACCATGCTGCTAGTGGTAAGACTGATATTTAAATTATGTTTTTCATCAACAATCAAAGTGACGATGGAGTGTCACCATGAGTTTTGTGACTTTTTTTATTTAGGTTTGACAGAGAGAGTATTACGAAGCACTATCTCAGAGCGTGAGGCAGAAAAGCAGGTGACTTGCATAAATAGCAAAAAATTCCTGAGGTCTCAATGCATTTTATCTAATATTGGAGGGGCTTAACTAAAATTTGACCTTTATATTCGAATTAATAACTGCACTAGCATAGTTACTAGTTTGGACTGGGGAAATAATTTTGTATCTTAAAATTTTTGAAGTTAAAACAAAGAGAAAGCTTGTAGTTACATAAAGTCAATGATGCTCTGCCAGCAGAGCTTGAGAAGGAATGTCTTTTAACCAGGGCAACTTGGTTCATGCAGAGAGGAGAGAGGAACACTGGGAAATCAAATTGTGGAACTTGAGGAAAATTTACAAATTCACATTTTATATGGTATTTTTGAAATCAGCTTGTTGAACTCGTCAGGATGCTAAATATGTGGAGAAAATATTTAAAATCCAAATAAAGAATTTGAATAGTCCATAAAATCACGTGTATTTCGCAAATCAATCATCTATGCTATTTCTACTACTTTGCATTGAACAAACCATGAAATTTGTTGTCCTCGTAAAGATGAAAATTGTTTTACTTTTTAATTGGAATATTGGCAAATTAAGACTGATAATAATTCATTACAGGTACTAGATTTCGTGAAGAAGCACATCGGTTCGCAAACACCACAATTGGCAGGGAACTCTGTTTATGTTGATTATTTGTTCCTAAAGGTCGTTTATTACAAAAGTTTCCTCTTGTTCTTGTGTTTTTTTCATCATGGTTTTATGACTCATTTTGCATTTCAATTTGTTGTAACAGAAGTATATGCCTAGCTTGGCCCTTATCTTTCCACATGTACTAGTTGATGTGAGTAGCATCATGGCTTTATGCATCCGTTGGTTTCCTAAAGGTAACTCAATCTTTTCTATACTACACCAGGTATTCTGTCAGTTGTCACAGGTGGAATTAAGTTGTATCATTTGACCCCAACTTTTTTCATGAAAAATAGTTTGTTTGTTGTACTCTTATGAATTTCTTATAGAAAATAGTAAAATACTGAAGATATTTTAAGTTTTGATGCCCAAAATGTAAAGTGCAGTCGTTTATTTTTATCCCCATAATTTTGGAAAAACAACTTCTAGTACATGTGATTATTGTCCCTCGTAATAATTGCAATTATTGTTTTTTCTTCTTCTTAATTTCTGTGATCTAGAAAAGAAGATGGCACCAGCAAAGGAGAAAAGGCATAGAGCTATGGACGATATAAAAGAGAGTATCAAGGAGCTAAAATTTTATAAAGAAAACATATTTAAATTGCAAAAAAGGAACCGCTAATTTCAATTCAAGCTTGTATTAATTGTTTCTTCAACTTAGTATGAGTTGGAATTGCAGTTAGGCAACCATTAGCTTTAATACCACACTAGTAGAGTTTGAATCTCCTATTGGAGATTCAATCTTTGGTGTAGTTTCTCCTCCATTTTAATAGTTATCTGTATGAAATATTTAAGCGAAAGCAAGTTGCAATTTTTCTAATTTGTGCAAAAGAATAACTATATTTTTCTTCTTCTTGATTTTAGCCTTTGCTTTAACGGTTTAACCAATTAGCGTAGAAATAGTATGAATTGATAGAAAAGAAATAGACGAGATTAAATAAAATGACAACTCGTCAACTCTCTGAGAACTAGCCTTTGGTCTAGTGGCTAAGGCACATGGCCTCTATGTGAGAGGTCATGGTTCGAAACCCAGATGGGGGAAATCCTTTGTTGTAATAACAAAGGTATTAAATAGTTGGGTGGCTTGACCTCTAACCTTTACTCAAAAAACTCGTCAACTCTTCAATTGTGATTACATCTCAGATTACCAGAATATTATCATGTAACAGGTATACAATTGGTGCTGGAAAGCGTCTCTTACACCCTAAACCCTAAAATATTATCATGTAACAATAAATTCTCCACCAACTGGTCTACGAAACTAGCATACGGCTAATGCCTATCTAGGTAATTACAAGTCTTTGAGACTCATGCATATCTAACCTTTTTTAACAATCTTGACTGATTATTTTTTATTTCATGTATTTTCTTTTTCTTTCCCAGTTCAGTGGTTAACTAATATATTTCATCAAAATTGCACCTCTTTTTCTCAGTACTAAGCACCCAATTCAGTTTAAGTACTTCAATATATCAACCCAATCAGCTAATGTGCAATGCTGACAGCACTGAACTGAACACCACCACTAAATGATGCAACAATAATCCTAATGAGGTGGGAACACAAATTAGAACTAGCAAAAGAGTGCCAATTGCCAAGCTTGGTCTAGTATTCATCAGAAACCTTTGCAATAAACCAACCAATTCACACACATCTGATGAATACACCGTCATATAGTACTCCTTTTCCCATTCCATCCAACCAGACTGCTCTGAAATAATCTCATCAGTGATTTTAATCTCTTGGATTCTTTTTCTCAGCACAATCATATCTTCATCAACTCGGTCTGAGTCTAGGTCCCACCCGTCAGTTCCTCTATTGCTGGCCATGACGACCGACGTCCGTGACTGCCTTGCTAATCCACGAGGAAATCTGGATTTAAATTGGGTTTTCAATGGATGGTAAGAAAGGCAATGAGAGGAAGCAAACATCTTGTGAAATGAATTATGGCTTTGTTTTTTTCACGTTACGCCGAGACAATTTCTTGAAGTGTAGTTATGGTTTATCAGGCCTTGTTTTGTGGAGATAATTTTGCTTATTATTGGGTATATTTATAGTGGCTGAGGAAAGCGTGTTTTTTGTTCCTTTGCTTGACAAATATGTCTCTCTCCACCAGGTACGCGTCCCAGATAGAATCATTGCTTTTGATAGGCTCATCAATTGTTTTATAATACGCTTATTGTTTTTACTCGGCACCTTTTAGTCTGAAGAATCAAGAGTTCATGTAAATTGCACTGAATTTTCTAATGAGATCACCTTTTGTTCCCAGGATATTGATGAAGAGCAAAAATGATTTATTATTGCTTATCTCCAGCTTATCCCAGAAAAGAAATTGGGTTAGGTGATATGATTGTATTAACTTTTCAAATCAGTGTTGCACCATTCGAATTCACATTAACACATCCTCTCTCCAATAGTGCACAAGGGAATCTTTTACAGTTAGTGAATCCGGACCATTCTTTTTTTTAACTTGGCACGAATCTCAAAGCACAACAATACTGCCCCTGTACTAGCCCAAATCCCAAAGAGGTGAGATTTAATCTCAAACCGTAAAGTGAAGCCCATCCTCTACGGTATTGGAAAGGAGTTGAATCCATAATTCCATATCATTCAACCACTTTCAAAGTTTTTTTCAGTGACAATATATATTTGGCATGGTTCGATAAAATTCATGTGGTTTTGTAATTATTGGTGTTCTTATTGAATAACATACGTCAAATGTTTGCAACAAGTAATTAATAATTTTTATTGTCAATTAAGCAGCAATATTGTAGCGGTCAACTGATCGCGCTAGATGTTTTTAAGAAAAATCTAAGTTGTTTATAAATTACTAATTTGCAAAACAGAATATCTTACAAATTTCATTGGTTGATACCCGTCTAAGAAAATATTTTAAGTTTGTCACTGCATGTAAGTTAATAAAAGTCTTAAAATGTTAACAACAACAAAAAAAAGTTCAATTGACTACATAAATTTGCAAACAAAATAAAAAAAATCTCACAAATTTTAATTATATAAATTCTTAATATTTTAGCATAAGATAAGGATCGAAATCCCCAAATCGTTCTCGATAATTGTACTGAATTTCAAACTTGTAACCTCAATGATTAATCTGTCAAGAAGTTATTGGTTCAAAATCTAATACCTGCTACCAGAAGTAATTTTAAAACTATGACATCCATCCAATACTAAAAAAATAATAAAATTTCTAATATTGTACAGCAACATATCTAGACAAAATTCTTAATTGAAATCCATTTTATTAAAAGGTCCTTGAGATCATGGTAACAATAAAAAAGTTTTCAAAACCAAGTCGTTGTGTGGCAAGACGTGGGAGATCCGTAACAATTCTTCAAGTTAGTTTATGGACCAAAGCGTGAAGGAAGCGAGAAAGCAAGGTGGAGAGAGAACTGTTTGAGGAGAACAGAAGCTTGGTGCGGTTTAAACACGTTTACTTAGAAGACGGTGTTAAGGAAGCATTGCGTGTGGGGGCTGCGCGCACTTTCTTTACTTCATTGGTTTTATATATTTATTTCGACAATTGCCAAAATTTTCGGCATACAAACAGTGACCGCCATTTAATTTCATCTTTCTCAGATCCCACTTTCTTATAATTATCTATGTATTATTATTTTGTGTTTCAGTATGTTTTACATTTTTTATATCTGTTTTTAAAATCCGATCAGTTGATTTGAATCTCTCAACATAATCTTCATAATAAAATATGATTGGAGGCCAAGTTTTTTTTTTTTTAGAATTTTTTTACTATTTCTTTTCATATGTACAATATCACTTTATCGGATGGTCCAGAATCTTCTTAAAACAGTGATTTTGTACTTATCTAAAAAAATTCTAAAAAAATATAAAATTTGGTCTCCAAGCATATTTTATTATGAAGATTATGTTGAGCGATTCAGATCAACTATTCGGACATTTAAAACAAAAATAAAAATTGTGGAGCATATTAGATTACAAAAAAAATGGTACATTTGATCCCTCCTTCCGATATATATAGTAATATGATTTATTGATTTGGATCGATATATTTTTTTTTCAAGTTTACTTTTTTTGAGATTTTCATCTAAGTAAAGACATTTTTTATAAGACGCTTGTGACTTCCCCTTTTCCATTTTGTAGTGAGATTGTTGAGAAAGAGACGCTTGATGCATTTAACGGATTGAAGGAAGAAGGATTTGACTAAGAAAATATAAGCAGGAGCAAAATTTAATTGGATGCTAATGCATTATGTGTTGGTCAAAATATTGTATCATTTCAAGCTGTTGTCTTTTGGCATTCGAATTGAGTTACAGCGATGATTTGGCTTGTTAGGAATGGATGAATATGAATACAACTTTTTTTTATGCATATGACAAAATAGTGCTAATTTGAAAAATTGGTTTATGTGGAATTAGATATTTTTCATGAATCCGTGGACAAGGACCCATGAACTCATGACTAGCTCAAGCTCTTCTTTTATGCACATGCATCTGACAACTCTGTTTATGCAAGTATTAATTAAATATAAATAAGCAAAGTTTAATAAAAAAAAAAATACAAATAAGCAAAGTACTGAATTCAAAATTCTTCTTCTTATTATTAATATGGTTTGGAAGTTTAACTTTTAATTTATTGAATTAGTTTCAAATGTCGATTTTAACTTGCTTAATATTGAATTAACGAGTGACGCATTTACATATTAAAACTTATTTTTTTAGTTTATTATTATAAACTAAAGACATGTAGTTAATAAAGAGTCCGGCTAGTATGATATCGGTATCATATGACACTAACTCCAAAATTTATTGGATAAACTTCAAACGACTAATTCAAACTGTTCAAATCAATTTACTTTATGAGTGATGTGTTTATATGCAAAATTTTTATTTTTTCAAATTATTTTAGTATCAAGTCAAGCGGTCAAAAATATTAAAAAATGAATGCATTAAAATTAATTTAAAAACTCTCATATTTGACTTCTTTACTTGATACTAAATAAATTCAAAAAACTATAAATTTTGTATGTAAATGCATAATTAATGAAGTAGATCGGTTTGAACGGTTTGGATTCACCATTAGGGCTATACAGGAATGGACTCAAAAATTAACAAATTTGTCATGTAAATTAATTTGAACGGTTTAAATTATTGAGAGCAAAAAGTCAATTTGACATCATTCTAGATCGATAAATAATAGTTGATTGCAAGCAATATAATGCATGTCAATTGATGGGTGAGGCCCGCGGCGGGGGAGGGGGGGCGGTGGTGTTGGTGTTGGTTGCCTCCTCCAGTGCTTATTAGCATCATTCAATATCTAATAAATAATATTAATGAATGTAATGATGGACATAAAGATGATAAGTAAAGGAGTTTGAAACCTGGAAGCTACTCCAAGCATAATTCATGTATACTCCTCAAATACTTCAAAATTACATATATCTCTTTCTAAACTTCGAAATTACGTGTTCCCCCTATAAGCTTCCAAAACTCACAAATTTACACATATTGTGTTTTGTATTAAAATTCATTTTAAATTTATAAATACCCATTTTACCCTTTATTAAAAGCATAAAAAAAATTGTTGTTTAAGAAAAATGTTAGTCTTATATTTGATCGGTTTTCGAGAGAAAAATGAATATTTTATAGAGGATAAATGATATAATGGTATATGGTTTTCGAGGGCAAAATGGATATTTATAAATGATAAAGGATATGATGGGTATTTATAAGGTCAACATTTTTCTTAAAGATGCTACAAATTTTGTATGCTTTTAATAAAGGGTAAAAATTAAATGAGCATTTATAAATTTAAAATTACTTTTATTATAAGAGCATCTCCATCCCAGTAATTGAAATGAATTTCTAAATAACTGTCAACTATTGTTTAGAAATTAAAAAACTCTCTTAATTTCTAAACCTTCACATCCCTTAAATTAATTTTAGAGTTTCTATAGGACAGATGGAGCGCCACAAAAATGGAGAAGAAAGAATTTGAGTGAATCGTTTTGCTGGCATGGCGATTATAAATAGTTTCTTCATAAGAAACTTTTTCGAATAATTAATAAATAAAAAAACTAGCGTACATCTCTGAAATAGGAGTAAAATTTGCCACGTCAGATTAGAAATCTCAATAATTTATGGAATGGAGATGCTCTAAAAGACAATAAAATGGGTTTATTTATGAGTTTTGGAAGTTTAGAGGGAGAAATACGTAAATTTTAGAGGAAGAAATACGTAGTATTAAGGTTTTTGAGGGGCATACGTGAAATTCACCCTGTAATTAAATTGCAAAGAAAGCTAACAAAGAAAAAACATTTGTGATGAACTACTAGTATCGTGCCCGTGCGTTTCAATTGGGATATATTATAAGATTTAATATTAAGATTGAACAGAGAAGCAAATAATAAATAACAATAAAAGAAACAACAACAAATGACTGCTTTAATTCAATAACATTCTTTGCAATGAAAATGAAAAATTCTTAATCTTTGCATTAAAATTCAATAAAATTAAATGTGAAAATCTACTAGGAGATAAATTAGTAATATGTCTTTTGTGTGTTCTCTTTCAAAAATGAATAAGAGGTAGGCAATTCGGAACTGAGATATGCTATTTGCCAAAATCGAAAATTAATCTCTTTATGCACCAATCAAAGTTGAAGAGAAATACGGTAATAAAAATTTAATGTTAATTTTATTTCCTCAATTCTTGACATTACGTGTGGCAATACGTGTGCCGAATACATCTCTAACTAAATTTAGATTTCTACACATAAAAATGATGCATTTAATTAAAAAAAAAACATATAATTTGATCGGAGGACTGATATTTGAAAATTAATCTTTTAATCACAGCTATTAGCAGATTAGGACATCTACATTCTTAATATAAGAATGGAGATATATGCAACACAGAAGCAATAGCGGCAAACTACTTACTTTTGGATTCAAATATGTGCTATTCTATTGGAATTAAAGATCATATTTTTAGAAAGAGAGAAAGAAAAGAGAAAAGAAGAGAGATGAAGAGAAAAAGATAAGCAGTGGATTTGAATTTCGTACTTTCCTACTAAAAATCAAGATCTTGCTGAATTTCATAGCATTTTATTTTGTTGAATGTGTTGTGCAGGAGTAAAATAAAAATAAAAATTATAGTGTGTGAGATTATTGAAAACTTTTGTAATTAGTTCAAACTTACTACAAAAATATTTTAATATTATTTGTTCAAATTGGGGCAGACTGTCTAATATTTTTTAGAAAAAAAAAATCAAATTATCAAGAAAGGGAATGGTTGATTTTTTTTTTTTTACAAAAATGAATCATATCCAGAACTTGCAGTGTGTCTTGGTTACAAAAAAAAATCAGGAAACTACTGGAAAAAATTACTAATTTTATTATTGATTTTAAAACTAAATGCTAAAATTTAGGCATGTGTGGCATGTAATGGCACCAAATCAATTATTTGATCTTAATAATTTTCGAATTTAGTGAACGTTGATGTGGTTATTGGCAAAATTGTTGAGACCGAATCACCGAATCATTAATTCGGTTCCATAAAATTATTGAAAAATAACAATCAATCATTTTTCTTATAGTTTTTTTATTTCCTAAAAAGAAATCATTAGATTTCGCAGTCTCTGCCAAAATAAAAAAAAAAATCACCGAGTGTCTTCCCGCCAGATTTTCGATTTTAGTGAACATTGTTGTGGTTATTGTCAAAATTGTTGAGACCGAATCACTTAATTATTAGTTCGGTTCCATAAAATTATTGAAAAATAACAATCAATTATTTTTCTTATAGTTTTTTATTTCCCAAAAAGAAATTATTAGACTTCGCAGTCTCTGCCAAAGTAAAAAAAAAAAAAAAAAATCACCGAGTGCCTCCCCGCCAAAAATCTTTCATCGGAATTGTATATTTTAGATTGAACGATCAGAATTCAGTTTGACCCCTTGACCGAACAACTATTCTTCATTTCCTTATTCAGTCCAACATTGTTACATTGATAAAGATTTTGACTTCATTTTAGACCAACTGATTTGAATTATAAAGTTCAAATTTAGCATGACTATCCAATAAGGCAATAACGTCTGTTGAAAGGAAAATGTGACATAGAGGCTGCCGGGTCCAATAAGGCAATAACGTCTGTTGAAAGGAAAAAGTTCAAATTTAGAACCAGAAAATTTAGCATGCTCATATATAGAGGCTGCCGGATCCAACAGAGATGCCAACTCTGCGGTTCCGGAAGGGTGGAAACAAGGAACCACATTATGTAGAATTGTGCCTCTGCAATCAAATTCTGATTCGAGCTGCTGGCATGCTGTGATATACCTTCGGCAAGAGGGGAGAATATCAAGGACGCTTGGATTAATGGACAGACCGGCTTGCAGAGGAATGAGAGAATTAGATGGAACATTATCTGGGAGGCAGGAGTCTAGGGCCTTTGGCGAGAAAGAAATAAAAGGATATTCTCCAACAAGAAAAAAGATGAGCTCCTCCTGGTGACACAGACGATGCTGGAAATAGAGTTGTGGATGGCGGTCAGGTAGTCCGCTAGGAGCGAGAGAGAATTAATTAGAATGGGCTGTAAATTGTAAATTGTGTTGCTTCACTTAATTTCTTTTACTCTATATTTGTAAATACAAACTTTATTTTCTTATATAAAATTTGTTGATGGCACCTTGCCGCCAACCATTAAAAAAAAAAGAAAGAAAGGAAAATGTGACAGTTACGGACTTCACAGCTGTTCTACTAATAACGTGTAGAATAATAACAGGAGAGCAAATTTACCAAAAATGAAAATGAAAATTAAAATATTGAAAAGTAATTTGTGTAAATTCAAAATATCACCTATCTTGGGCTTGGATATTTTTTGGATTTATGCACTTCTGATTTTAGTCAAGTGCGCTGGGCTTTTTTGGGTCTACAATGCGGTAGATTATTGGTCCATCTCTTTTTATTTTAGCACCGTACATTTTAAAATTCACTCCTAAGATAATTTTTAAAATTGTGGTATTAATAGGGGTGCAAATGGATCGGATAGTGCTCAACCCATATCCGTATCCGTATTTTTTTTTCCGGATACGGATACGGATCGGATACTAATCGGATACGGATACGGATACGGATATAATTCGGATTTCTAATTTAAAAAATATATATCTAATTAACTTTTACGTCATTACAAAATATATATCTAATTAACTAATCTTATATATTAAATTTAAATAATATTTAGTTATATTTGCAAAATCAAATTTCTGAAATAAGAAATTTGAAATGTTAAAACTAAACTTGAATTGTTCAAAGAAATTAATATTAGTCTAGACTTCAAATGATCCAAATTTTAAAATAATTTATTCTAATAATATATTCAATTGTCATAATTATAATTATTTATGTTTTGTCTTCAAGTTAAATTGGTTTATATTTAGATTAAGTTCAAATGTATAAATAAGATTATTTTAAATTCAATTGTAAACAACTATATAAAATAATATACCCAACTCAATCATGCTATTGTCTCGCAGAATTAACTTTCAGCGTCACTGAAATAATCATACCTGTTCGATTTGTTTTGCACGAATCTTAAAGCACCCTTGAGTTAAAAACCCACTCTGTTCTCTCTTTCTTTCTCCGTCTGCTGGGAGCCGCTCCTTTATTGCTCCATCTCTTGGCGCAAGTGTGGCTGCGCAACAGGTCATGTCAGAGATCAAAAAAAAAAAAAACTGCCACAGCACAGTACCGGATATCCAAAATATTAAAATATACGAATACGGATAATTATCAGAATCCGTATCCGTATCCGATGCCAAAACTCAAACCGTATCCGTATCCAAATCCGCATAAAAAATATCCATATCCGTATCCGAATCCGCAAAAATTCGGATACGGATTTGGATTCGGACGGGTAATATCCGACCCGTTTGCACCCCTAGGCATTAAGTTCAGGCTCCCATTGGCGCATATAACGGATTTTTTTTTATCTACCACTCTGGAGAAGGGTTTAAAAATAAACACCACTCGGAGTCAGATTTTATAAAAAATAGAACCCTGCGAACTGAATCCGCGTATCCAGAGGGACCAGATCTACAGACTGAGCACGCGGATCCGGATCCGGTTTGACTGAGCATGCGGAACTGCGGATTCGCGGATTGAGTCCGCGTATCAGAATTTTGACAGCAAATTAAAAATAATTAATAAATTTAAAACAAATTAAAAATAATATAAAATTCGGATATGCAGACTCAATCCGCGGTTCTGCATACTCAGTCCGCGGATCTGGTCCCTCTGGATACGCGGATTCAGCCCACGAGAGTGCTATTTTTGATCAAATCTGGCTCTGGGTGGTGTTTATTTTTAAACCCTTTTCCAGGGTGGTATATAAAAAAAAATCCGAGGGGTGAAATTTAAAAAAAAAAAAGCCTCATTACTTTCAAACAATTTTTTTTTTTAAACATAATATTCTACATAGTCTGAGTGGTGAAAAGAATCTTTAATATTAATATTGGTTTAATGAAATTTTGATATTAATTGTCATGGTTATCAAATGAACATTTTGTCATAATGCAATTTATAATCACATGTCTAAGTAAATGATGTTCGTATCATTTTTCTTATTTTTTGTTTTGTTGTACTAATTAGAATTGTTATAGTTATCCGACAGTAAATAAAGTCCGTTAGGTCTTTTTTTGTCAACTTTACATGTCATTGTCAAACCTCTTAAATATATTGAATTTTATACTCTACACTTATGCATAATAATGACAACAGCTAAAAGAAAAAGATGTATTAGATTAAAAAACTTTGGCCTACGTCGACGAGCAAGATTAGATAGTTTTTTTGTTCTTTATGAGAAAAGTGGAAACCAAGTCCACTAATTTTTATTGAAACTAAAATATTCATTACAGATACCGGTACCAATAGATAATTTGATCCTGTTTTTGTTGTTTTTATGGTTGTAAATTTTTATTAGGCAAATGTATTTATCATATTAGAAGTTACAAGTCTGACATAGTGAGAGTTGAGTTGCAAAGACAATATTATATGAGACTGCAAGTTTGAAATTCAAAAAAGATAATTATTTGTTAATATTAAATAATTGGATAACTTGACATTCATCATTTACTAAAAAAACAAACCTGATATAATGGATGATATAATGGATGCTAATAAATGTCCCTTCTTTTTCAAAAAAATAAATGTCCGCTCAATGAAATGGCGGACATATCTTTTTGTATCCGCCATTTCATTTGGCGGATGTGGTAGCTTTAGAATTTCTAAAAAAAGTGGCGATTTAGTTTGTTTTTTTTAGGAAAAGTGGTATATTTAAAATTTTTGGGATGCTAATATTATGATAGAATTACATGTATATTAGAGTATCCCAGAGACTAAACTATATGTAAATCTCTGACACTGGTACGGACACAATTACATATATTTAAAAATTTCTCCGTTCGCACCAAAATTTGCAAGGGGCCCTCTGATTCTCTTCTCCTGACATAAAAACACAGCAGTATTACGGGTGAGACCGCAGAAGATTTGCTATACGTACCAGTTCCGGAATTTGTATCCAGTGTAGTACTGCAAAAGGGAATCTTTTAGAATGATTCTCTTTTTAATAGATCCGGACCGTTCTTTTAACTTGGCACGAATCTTAAAGTCCAATAATAGTGCCTCCTATTTTTTTTCCGAATCTCAAACCAGCTGAGATTTAATCTCAAACCGTAAAGTGATGCACATCCTCTATAGTAATAGAGAGAATACGGATCCCCACTTCCGCCGTGATTTTTATTCATGCCCACTGTTCACTGAAATTCATCAACTCTGCCCACCAAACTTGAATTCTATCAAAACTACCCAAACCGGCTATTAAATAGCCGGTCCTTTTTTTTTTGGAAAAAACTGTGATTATTTATTTATTTATTTATTTATTTATTAAAGTTTTAGAAATTTTTGATATGTTTCTTTGAAATTAGATAGAAAAATATAAAAAAATGTTAAACTTAATTTTTGAGGTACTAAACGACGTTTTTTGGCGATTCTGATTCGTCGGATACCTGGGGTTGCACCCTGAGGTGTCGATCCCCACCGTCTCCTCCCCCCTTTCCGAATTGGGGTCGTACGCGCCAATCCGACTTTCCTAGCCAAAGTTATGGCCGTTTAAAGTTTTAAAAAAAAAAACGATGCTTCAGGCCATTGGAGAGAACAATACACCGGTTCAAGACTAAATGAACTTGGTCTATTTCTTATTTGTGCACTGCGAAAAAATTATTTAGTTATCACTATGAGCTTGAACCCACATCCTGTGGGTGAGAGTCATATACCCTAACCACTATACTATAAAGTCTTTCATGTTATAATGTTGAATCAATATATAATATATACATACAATAAAACAGTAGTCTTATAATTTTCAATTCAAATGCAATTTTTTAAGTAATTAATGGTATATTTTTTTAAATGATGTTATTAATATTATTATGTACGATTTTTAGGAAAATATTTTAAATTATGTTTTTTAAATGATATTACCAAATCATTTTAATACATTTTAAGTGACTTTTGAATTGGGATCAATAATTCTGATTCAAAATTTTTTCCTTTTTTTTCCAATAACACACAATTAAATTCTAATTCTAATTTTTTTTATTTGTTTCAGTCCTTCTAATAAACTAAATTATATATTTTTCTATCCAATTTCAAAGAAATATATCAAAAATTTCTAAAACTTTAATAAAAAAATAAAAAAAATAATATTTTTTTCAAAAAAAATAAAATAAAAATAAAAATAGGAACCGACTATTTAATAACCGGTTTGAATAGTTTTGATATAATTTGAATTTGCTGAACAGAGTTAGCGAATACAGTGGGCATAAATAAAAATCACGGCCAGTTCCGTGTAGGATCGTCATTCCGCATAGAAGTATCAAGTATATATTCCTTCAAGCAGCAATATTAATTGGAGCAAAAATAAAATGCATAAACAATTTGTGGATGATACTCTCAATACTCGTCACTAACGAAGGCCAGAAATTAATTTCCACTAGATCTTTACAAACTTCCAATTAATATGGAATGCAGATGAAATTGATAGATCCTTTTCCACTGGATCTTTACAAACTTCCTATTAAAATGTAATGCAGATGAGATTGATAGATCCTCTTGTCGATATCATCTGAAACGGACAACATTGACTTGTTACCATTAAATAAATAGTGTAAAGATTTTGTCTCCCATCATTTGGTCTTCTAAACATTTTCCTAACTAACTTATCCATCAAGTACAATGAGTATCATTAATTAATTGAGATAACACAATAATTACCGGGGGACCACTTAAATTTGAAAAAATTTACAACTGGCGCGCACATGTATGAACACTTATGCCCGCAAATATTTCTATATAATATATCAAGTATTCATATCTAAGATATTAAGTATTTAAAAAAAATTGGAAATCAATTTTTTTTCTCCATAGTCACACACTTATCTTTTATATGTTTTTAGAAGTGGGTTTTGTTTTTCTCTGTATAATCTAATCAATATTTCTAACGATTCGCGAAGAATTTTACAAATCTAAAACCACAAATGTTTTCAATGTAATTTTCTCTTTCAAATGAGATCTATGATGAAGTACTTTGGGGTTCTTCGTCGTTCAAGTACTCATACCTCGGCATGCAAGTATTCATACCTTGTAGTGTGAATACTTTCTAAGTGAATACTTATATTATTTTAGTAAGATTCATTTTATTGATTTTGTTATGTATACTTCCAATGTTCTAGTATGAATATTTTATATGTTTTAGTATGAATACTTTGTAATATGAATATTTTATAGTAATAATACTTTGAAAGTTATATTATGAATACTTTATATGTTTTAGTATGAATACTTTTTAAGTTTTAGTATGAATATTTTTTAAAGTTTATTCATTTGTGTATTATTTTGTAGGACATTAGACCTACTCTTTTATGAAATTATTCCTTGTACAGGCAAGTTTGTCCTCTAATTAATTTGAAAAAGCAAAATGGCTCTTTATTGAGTAAGTATTAATACTTGACAATGTATGAATACTTGCTCGTTGATGTATTAATACTTGCATGCCGAGATATGAGTACTTGAACGACGAAGAACCCAAAAGTACTTCATCATGGATCTCATTTGAAAAAGAAAATTACGTAGAAAAATTCATGGTTTTAGATTTGAAAAATTTCTTGCGGATCGTTAGAAATATTGATTAGATTAAATGGAGAAAAAAAAACCCACTTATAAAAACATGTAAAAAGTGTGTAACTAGAGAGAAAAGAAAGTTGATGTCCAGTTTTTTGTTTAAATACTTAATATCTTAGGTATGAATACTTGATATACTATATATGAATACTTGCATGCATAAGTGTTCATACATGTGCCCGCCAGTTGTAATTTATTTTCAAATTTAAGTGGTCCCCAAGTAAGTAATGTTTCTCCCAGTTAGTTAGTGGTCTTCATTGTATTTTTTTATGAATAAGTTAGTTATGGGAACATTTAGGATATAGAATGGAGGGGAGTATTAGTCGCTCCCTATGATATATTTCCCAAAATTTTCCCTGTCCTCTGTCTTCTTTGATAACGACAATTAGACATAGGACCTCTCTAAAAACAATTCCAATTAAGTGAGAATAATAAATATTATAATTTTATTTTAGCGTTAGCGTGCTCCTATTCCTCAAAATTGATTAGTCAAGGTTGGTTTTCAATTAAAGTGGTAAAATATTGATATTATAGACCTATATTTTAATTCTGCATATTTGGACGGGCGTAAAATTTTTTTGTTCTAGTCAGAAATGTTTTATTAAAAACGAAAAGCCCAGGCCGTCTGATTAGCACCAAACGGTTAAGATCCTGAAATAAAATATATAGAATACAAACAGCTATTCCTTCAAGTTATGGCAGCCATATATATATATATTTTTTTTTTCTGAATAGTTAGGAGGCATAAGACTTATGAAAGTGATATACAAGAGGGCCTATACATTACAATATACCGTAGCCTATATATTAGCCTATATATATAGAGAGAGAGAGGCAGCACAGGTCACTGACATGTGGAGGCTTTATTGCTAATAGCTTCTGAATTTAAATTAAATTGTTGGTGGTTTTTTAATTTTAGTTTTAATTTTTTTGGTGTAGTTTGTTTTGTGTCTTGGTTTATGATGAAATTGTTGGAGATAAACTCTGATGAAATTGGGGATGGATGTTATTGAAAGGGGACAGTAAGTTTTATGCTTCTATTAATGCAATATTGGCAGCACTTGCCAATTTTTCAAAAAAAAAACAGAGAGGAAGACTACCATACTTTGTGTGGCTGTTTTAATTTATGCTCGTATCTCTATTTTTAAATTTCAAATAGTTAATCCGAACACTCAATATGATCTCCATATTGAAATGTGCTTGGAGACCAAATTTCACATTTTTTTGAATTTTTTACTATTTAGTTCACCCGGATTTTCAGATTTTCAAAGTGACTTAATAAATAGTAAAAAAATTTCAAAAAATATAAAATTTGGTATCCAAGTATATTTCAATATGAAGAACATGTTGAGAAGTTTGGATTGACTATTTAAACTTTGAAAATAGAGATATGAGTGCAAATTAAAACATCAACTTTAATTTGCAAAGCATGGTAGCCTTATTCTCTCTCTATCTCTCTATCTATATGTATATAATAGATGTATTGTATTCTTAATTTTTAAAAATTGTCGTATCGCCATATTCGTATCGTATCGGATACAGTACCCACCTTATCCTATGTTAGGGACAACCTCAACCAAATTGATTATGGTTCACATGATTGGAATCTTAAATATTAATAAAACGTTCTTTTACATGATCTACGCCTCTGTACGTAATTGTTCTGAACGTCAGATCATAATTAATGGGACCTTATTATGATCGACATCGTGTTATTGTCTCTGTTTTTTTTTTTTTTTTGAGAATAAACCCGTAGGTATCATGTTATTGTCATGATGAGGCAGCTGAAGCTAGCCTATATAGGCGCTATTGTAGTTGCAAAAACGTAGGAAGAGGAACCTGAATGAAAAGGGACAGAATTAAATAATTCATCTTCGGCAGAGAGTAAAATTTGTTGCCGCATCACTAGTCATGTCACGTCACATTAACGTCACGTGTGTCGATTACGTAACGTGACTCGCGCATGTGACGTGATTATTCGCGTGACGTGATCACATTCGAGAAAAAATTACATGTCACGTCACGGTATGAAACATAGAGTATCCAATTTTTTTTTAGTATGTATAGAGTATTCAGATTTTTCTTTTAGTATAAGTTATGTGATAAGTACTCATTGAGTACTGATTTTTATTCTCTGGTTTAGTATAATAATTTTTTGTAATTTGAATTTTAAAGTAATATCCGATGTCCAACAATCTTCCTAAAAAAATAATATTTGCAATATTATTTACTTATTTTATATTTTTTTTCATATTTTTTTTTCTAAATTTTCACCAATTTAAATTAAAATATAAAAAAATTGATGTGACCAATTTATATCACGACACGTCACGTCACGTATGGTCATGGCATGACTACGCGTGACGTGACCATCCGCCATTATTTTGGTCATGTCACGTGAAAAAAATAGTTGATCACGTCACGTGACCAAATCACGGCGTGTTTGTCACGTCACGTCACGGCGTGTCACGTATTTTCTTCTCTAATCTTCGGTAATAAATCTGTTGGGTTCCAATAACAGGTTATTCTGACTCCATCCATTCAATTTCATTGAGATTCTTGTATGAAAAAAATTCATTAAAAATTCAGGCATGAAAATTTATTCATCTTCACACCTAAATAAAACGATGCGAGCCAAAGATCTGGAGAGTAGTATAGTCTCTCTGGCGTACCTGATTAATCTAGATAAGATTCTCTTTTCTTTTAAATGAAGGCATGTTTATGGTTCATTCATTTTCATTGAAGAATTAATAAATGACGTATATACTGAATTATACGAAGTAGCAAAGAAAAATAGAAGAAAAGGGGAAAATGACTATTCAACCCAACTTGTAATTAATTATTCAAAAAAGAAAGTAAAAAAAGGGTCCATTATCAGTGACCCTCTGACCAACCACCTCCTATAAAATAATTTACTTTTACTCCATTTTGTCCTTCAATAATTTTAATTTTTACAAAAAAAATTGTACCATTAACCTCCTCATAAAATAAAATTACAAAACACTTATTTATCCAGACTCATCCCAATATATTTCACTTTTTCTGGTTTTTCCACTGTGTCTATGTGTTTGCTTTGAACTGTTTTTAATTCTACATCTGGACTCTGGCATGCCAACTCTTGGTGTGAACTGTGAAGTGTTTGCATTTATTAATTCCTTCACTCTCTAGAAATTATAGCACATATCTTCCTCCACATTAAGAAAAGGAACCGAATTCTCTGCTCCCTAGGGGGCAGGATTTTCTTGCTCCTGAGTTGCTGACATGTAGGTCCACAGCAAAACTAAAATCAACATTTAAATGTTTAAACTTGTCTGAACCCACGTGTCATTCACACTCTACCCCGGGGGGGCAGATGATCTCCTTCCCTAAGAAAATTGTGGTTTACAATTATCCAGCAGAAAATTACAGCACTTAGTCATTAATTTGCATTAAAAAAAAACCGCCCAATATAGTGGCATTTAATGATTGTAAATTTAGTGATTGTATGTATGGGGCAAATAATAATGTACTAAAACGCAATTGAAGATCATTGGCTCGTTAGTTATTACTCTCTCAGCTTCCCAGGTTTTCAAATAGAGGTGTCAATAACACCTTTTTATACGTTTATCCGACTCGTATTGTATCTAAAAAGATAAATAATATTAGATTTATTTTTCATTCCGTTATCTTACCAGTTATCCTATAAGATAACTGTTAAAATTATATATAATAGATATATAATACATGATACAATAAAGTTTTGTATTTTATAAAATTTTCACAATACTTGTATTCATTTTTTTTATATTTTTTTTATTATTTTGAAAAATATTTTTATCGAAAGCATAAATTGAGATGTCAATGGCATTTTTTTATCCGTTTATCTGACCCGTACCGTATTCCAAAAAACAGGTAAAAGAAAATATTTTTTTCGTTTTCATAACGGGTACATGTGTGAAAATACCTCTATCCGACTCGTATCTTACCCGTTGACACTCCTATTTTCAAATAGGTGCAACTCAAATATTTGGAAATAATAGCTTGATGTTTAGAAGGACAAACAACTCTACAAATTTAATTCAACTGCTAGTAAAGAAAATCAACGGCCAGATACTCAGAGGCAGACCCACACTCCCTGGACATTGAAATTCAGTGGAAAATTATTGACCTGGTACTACTTTGCTCCTCTCTGGAAATAATTTTGTCCCTCTCTAAAACTAGAAAGCCCGCCAGACCAGCCCAAAAGAACTGTTAATGAAAAACTTTGTTATTTTTATATAAAATTTATAGAAATTTATAGATCCGGACTAAATTTGTTGTTTTTTAATGTGTAAAATGATATTAATTTATTTTTTTTATTATATAAAAGTATAGTATTTTTATTGCTTCTGATTATGTTGATTATTTCTTTTTATGTAATATCTAATTAGTTAATGAGTTTGAACTCAATAAAATGTTTTAATCATACTTCTATCCTTTCCCCGACAAAAATCCTGCCTCAGTTGAGATATTTCAAGGTTTTGAAGTCAAATGTTTTGGAAGGACTTTGTCTACCATTCATTAATTTGCACAAAATAAAAATGAAAAGAATCCGAGACTCATTCCAGAGAGAAACTAAAATGCATTATCCCGTGTGGGTCAACTTTAGTATCTGTATGTATGGGGGCAATAATATTGTACCCCAATGCAACTGAAGTCTGAAGAGCATTGCTATTAAGAATCGATTTTTCATCTAGTAGTAAAAAAAAATAATGTTATTTATGTGAGAAATCATGAATCAAAACTAAATAAAAAATCATAAATATTAAACGAAAAGTTGAAAGAGGACTTTCATCTTTTTATCTTAAAAAAAAAAAAAAAAAAGAGTTCTTCCAGCCTCCCTAGTTTTCAAATGAGCGCTTCTATTGATGCTAGGGTTGTAAATGAGTGGTTCAGACTGAGCTGGATCTTAGTTCAACTCGTTAATTCTTGACCGAGCGAGCTGAATCTAAGATTTTTGAACAAAAATCTCAGCTCAAACTCGTGATGAGCCAGTCCGAGCTAACTCGCGAGCTAACGAGCTGGCTCACTGGGTCTGGTTGGACATTGTTTTAAGAAGAAAATAAATTTTACAAATCCTTTTGGACTGAGTTGGACCGAGCTGAATCAAGCTGGACTGAGCTTGACAGTATAAAATGCACACAAATTCATACAAATTCACAAATTAATGCTTAGCTGAGCTGGCGAGCAAGCTAGGCCCCAGCTAAAACTCGTTAATTCTGGACCGAGCTAGTAGCGAGCTGGCTCTTTAACAGCTCGGCCCAGTAACGAGCGAGTTGTTAGCAAACGAGGCAGATGTGAGTCACGATCAAGCCACGAGCTACAAATTTTTTTGTCACCCCTAGTTGATGCATGTCAAGGCTCAAAGTACAACACATACTTCTTATCAAAACTATACCCACAGGTTTCAAATTAAAAAATTAAAAATTAAAAAGTACAACACATACCTCTCACTAGAGTTCTACAGAAGGGTCGGGCAGGGCCCCACGGGCACGGGCAGGGGCGTCACGGGCACACGGACATACGGGCACGGGCATCATCGGCAAAAATTTCAAAAATCACGCCCTGCCCGTGTAATGCCCGTGCCCGCCACGGGCTCGGGGGCAGGACGGGCAGGGTCGGGAAATTTTTTTTTTTTTTCTGTTTTTTTCTGGTTTTTTTTTTTTTTTTTTTTTTTTTTTTTTTTTTTTTTTTTTTTTTCTGTTTTCGGACGGGCGTGAGGGCACGGGGGGCCGGGCACTCACGGGCAAAAAAAGGAAAAAATGGGTCCCGTTTACGGCCCATTTAACGCCCGTACCCGTGTGCCCGCGTGCCCGTCAATGCCCGCGACACGGGCACGGACACGGGCAGACGGGCGCGGGCACACGGGCGCGGGCAAGGACACACCCACGGAGGCATTATTAGAACTCTACCTCTTACCAAAACAATTAGTACAACTGTACAACTGTACAACTTTGCATCGCAAAAGATGTACAACTTCGCATCGCAAAGAAGTACAACTAAGAGATGCAGATTAAATTAAAGAATAGCTAGGGAAGTACAACGTTATATTTAGTTACCAATTCAATAGTTGTTCTCCTAACAGAGATCTATCTTGTCTATTCGTCGTCACAATAAATGGGTCAACATGACCCCACAGTGCTCCCATCAAAATATTGCCAATTGCTCCAAACTTCTAATGCAGTGTATACATCTTGAAAACAAAACAAAAATAACTTGTGACAGAATCCTGTTCTAATTAATTTGTTATTTTTAAATCACCAATACCAGTAGGTTATTTATTGGGGAACAGTTACAAGAACCTTTACTTCTTTTAGGTTCAAATTTAAGTTCATGATCATATACTGAATTTTGATAAAAGAATCCTATAATATTTTGTCAATAATTCTAACGTACGTTCATCAAAATTTTAAGATATATTAATTCACTTAATATTGAATAATATTGCTCAAACTAAAAAAGAATATATTTTTTTCGTTATTAGTTAGATAGGCGTCAAGGCGTGTATCAAATTTAAGTAAATTTGGAGTTTGATATATTGGCCGTTCACCAAAAAGGTTGTCAAACTCAACTGTACGAATTTTAATTGTTTGAAGAAATTAAGACAATGACTTTTTTGGTATAAAATTAATACCCATAGACCATAGTATTTAAATAACATGTAATATACTTTAATTAAAATTTATTATATTTGAAGACATCGAAACAAATTGTATTATAAAAGTTGAATTTACTAATTCAACTTGGTGGGACATAAGGGAAACAATAGCGGGAGGCGATAGGGAATTCACATCCTCTCTCTTTACTGCACAAGGAATCTTTTACAATTATTGAATCTGTACCATTCATTTTAATTTGGCACGAATCAAGTCCAATAATACTGCCTCCTCTTTTCTCCCGAATCTCAAACCGACTGAAATTTAATCTCAAGCCGTAAAGAGATGTGCATCATCTATAGTAATAGAGAGAATACGGATCCGGCAATAGGAGGGTGATTAATACAGTATGAGCAACAGACTGTTGGATATTGTGGAGGGAAAAGAATCGGTGGATTTTTTCAAATGAACAAAACCCGTTAGCCATTATTATAAATGACCCGGTTGGTGAGATACAACGATGGATGGCATAGGCATAGAGACATGAAAATGTAATTTCATTCTGTTTTATATGTTGAGGAGATGTAAATAACTTTGTAACTTTTTATTTCTGATAATACAAATGTTAAATGCTACCTAAAAAAAAAAAGTTGAATTTACATTCGAATTAACTATTCTTTTAATTATAATTGGAGTTGACATTTTTGTTTTCGTTTTTTTGTCGATTAAACAAAATGTTAAAAAAAAATGGAGATATGATATGTATCAAAAGCTACATATAATGGGAACTGACTCCACGAGCAGAATCCTGTTATTTCAATCTCAACCGTTCATCTGTGTTGAGATTTGTATATGAAAAAATTTAACGGCTGAAATTTGAATAACAGGGTTCTGTTCTCCTATTTGGAGAGCAATATAGTCGGATCCCATATAACATGTAGAAGAATTTAAAGTCCAATTCAGGAAGAACAAAAAAAAATGTTTTTGTTATAATTATTAAACTGAAGATATCTTTTTTTTCTTTTCTTTTGAAACCATCGCAGAGGCTGCGAAGTCGTGAGGGGGGATCAAACTTTCAACCTTTGGATACAACAATTTTAGGACTTTTTTCTAGTCAACTGTGCTACCTCCCTTTCTCAAACTAAAGATATCTTTTGAAAATGGTTAAACAATCATTATCTCCTTGGGTCCAGTAAAATAGCACCAGCAGGGACATAACTGCACTACTTTATTACTGATTAATCCATCAAGCGTGTAAAAGCGGTGCACATTTATGCACAAAGTGAACTGGTATTAAAAAAAAAAACAGGCAATTATCTAATTAATTAATTAGCAATAATGCCTTGGAAATTTCTTACTAAATACAGCAAAACATTACGGTATTGAGACTAATGTTTTTGGTGGTGGAACTTGAGACTAAAGCAATTCTCGTATCAATGAGAAAACAAAGAGAAAAAGGTTGGAATTAATTCAAGAATAAAGATGTCGCTTCTATATAGAGTCACCAACTTTCTACTAAATTCATTTAAAAGAGATTTATGCTAATGAAACGTAAAATGACAACCAACATAATTAGCACAGTAACATATGTTTCAGTGTCGCCAATAATATAATTTAATTTCTGTACAAACTTAAAGCAAGTCTTCCTGAAGCCCCCCCAAATTAATTAAATTTTCAATGGATCACATCCAGATATATATAAATTCCCTAAAATTGTTTGAGATTGTCATTGCTACTTACATACACCCGATCAACTACAACCTTTGCCATGTCCATCAAGTATAACATGATGAGGATAACGGAAACTGGTAAGCAAAACGATGCCATGACAGTTACACCAATCGCAACCCGAGGCCTCTCGATCAAATCTTCGAACTGCATCAAACCCAAAATCTCGAGATTATTCGACTCAAACAGTGTCGCACAGTGCCCCTTTTCGATCGGCTCGATCATCTCTATAATATCCTGGGACCTAAGACGGCTTATTCGGCTGTACAACATCGCCATGTTTGAGTCAACTAATCCTTTTTGCAAAGCATCTTGATCACCTTTGTCGAGCGAGGTGGCGCAAACTTTCGAGCAATATCTCCTATAGTGACTGGTGTTTGGTCTCTTGCTAGGGTTTGATACCTTCAACAGACATGAACTTGGGGCATGTTGCAAGATCATTTCTGTTTCTTTTGTTTTCCTTTGTTGTAGGGACTGTGCTGAGAGAGAGAGGGGGGGAAAGAAGTTGAATAAAGTGAATAGAGTTAGGAGGAAGCAACTGTGGCTTAATTAGATATAGGAAGGGAACATAGTAATATAACAAGCAACAGGTCTCACATATAAATGTGACAGAGAAGTCTGTGGATAGAAAAGGGGAGGTGGTTTGCAATGCCGCAAAGAAAAGGAACACTGAAATTTAAAGCTCATATTATTTTATAACATAATTAATTAGAAGTCATTGTTAGTGGACTAAAAAAATTTAAAAACTTAATAAACTGATTAATCACTGGACAATTGGCTTATGGTGCTTGGGTCATAAAAAAATAATAAAGGAATTTTAATTTCTTTAAAACTTTGAAAAAAGATATTTCCCAAGGGAAATCCTCCAATCCCTATAGCTTTATGGTGAAACATCACGAGATAATTAACTAATTCTCCCTCTATTAGTTAATTTAACACTCATATTCTTTCTGTAACATTTGACCACGGAAATATAAATTCACATATTTGTTTCACCATTTAGCCCAATTGCTGAGTGAGCAAATATTATTATATATACAGAATCTTACTTTATCACTCTTATCTACTTTAAAAGATGGATATATGAAGGGGAAAAAAAAATTGAATTGATTTTTTTGAAAATTGTGATTTATTGGAGGTTTGATGTGACGCCTTAACTTTAGCATCAGACGAACAGGCACCTAATACCTAGTAGTCTTAAGCTTAAGATCTAATTTACTCGTATACCCCATATTGTATTTCACTATTTACAATCAAATTATCACCTTTTGTAAATCCAATTAGAATTGTATTCCCAGCTTCAACCTAAAAAGAGAAAAAATCTATTGCGGAAAAAAATGAATTTTGAAAATAATAGAATTCTATAAAAGAATTTACATTAATAATGGGATGTTAAAATTGTGTATAATGGAACAAGTTATCGTACAAGAATATGTAAGTATGCGCAAAAATAAAAGTACTTAACAGCAACAATATCCTTATAGATAATTTCAGAAATAATAATTTATATTGACTTATTCTTGACAATAGTCATTTTTTACCTTAGTGGATACTTGTAGATTCTTATAGTATATTTTAGAGAAATACACAAAAAATATTAGTTTTTAATTTTTGACAGCAATTTGGCACACTAACACGTATTTCAATGAACTGAGAAGCATAGTGACAAACGAATAGTTTGGGTTCGGTTCGGCATGGTTAAAAATTCGTAATTAGGATATAATTTGGGAATGATTCGGTACAACAAGGAAGCCAAAATAAACCAAAAAAATCCAAAAAAAATAATCACGTTTTTGTCGCAAATAATTCGTGATTCACTTTTTAAACAGAGTTCGGTTCGGAAACAAAAAAAAAAGAATAAACTACAAATTATTCGCAAATTAAACACGTATATTATCACTATACTGAGAAGAGAGGAACAAGAATACAGGCCATCACGATCAAGATAAAGTTATTTACTTTAAATTATTAATTCCACTAAAAAAATTATTTAAAAAATAATTAGCAGGCTTGGAGCAACTAGAAAATAAAAATCATGAGTTTGAAAAACCTTTTGTTTTGCTCATGAAATCTGCAACTACGTACAAATTAACCATGACATGCGCAGCACAAACCGGGTTTAGGAGATAACATATGAATTTGTTGATGTAATCAAGTTTAACTTCAAAGCAATGTTTACCAAGAGTCCATCTAGCTAGTGGACAAAATTATACCAATATAAACTGGAATGTTGTGTGATCTTTTGTTGATTCTTTCCTTGTTGGGTCTTTTGTAGCTTATGCAATACGGAGAAGCAGGACCAATTTTTGCAAAGGACTCAACACCATATTTAGTTGGCATATAATATGTTAATAATTTATTATGAATTTCAACTCCATATATATGACGGAGTCAAATTTTTTAAGCTATGTAGGTCAAATATAAATGGGAACCAATTATATAAAAATTTTATGTTGAGAATGAGAAAAGAGAATCTATTGCTTTTCTTTTGAAAAATAGAAATATGTTTTTTCTCATCTAATTGTTCAAATATTTTCATATGCAAAACTCGACAAAGATCAACAGTTTGATATTCAAAAGAAAGTAGCATATTTCATTCCGAACATGAAGGTTAATTTTATAGTATCAAATATATAAAAAAAAATCATATATAAATATAAAAAAAATGTAAAATTAAACAAAGATAAATTGACTTCATTATATTTTACGTACCAAATCTCTGTCTTCAAAAGTATATTTTTTTTTTTCAGTCCTTGTCATTTGATTCAAAACATACAAATGAAAAAAGCCATCCCACTAGAGGTAATTGGATGGTTCTGGTAATCAACAAAATCTTGCTCTTAGATACCAAAACAAATAATTAAAGTCAAATCCTTTGATAATTAAGGATTCATCTACTTTCTATAATATTTAACAATATGAATTATGCATAAAGATACTATATATATCCTATTACTTTACGAAGAATCTTAGACATGGGCCACAAGAGAACAATGCTTCCCAAAAAAAGTAAGTTGGGCATTTGACATTAAATAAATGAAAAGGCCACAAATCATATTAACAAAGAAAGGAACTGATAGTCTCCGAGATCAAGCAAATAAGAGGGGTTGCTTCCACGGCTAGCATTTCCTAGGTACCGTGTGGTCATGCACTAACTCTAGATCAATGTATATATTTGGAAATGCATTGGGTATCGATTAGTGTACACCAACTGTTGTATTAGCTTCCATTACTGAGATGGTTAATTGTTGGGACTTGGAGGGATGGAACTAGAAAATTTTGATATTGGGCTAAAATTTAAAATATAAAATAAATTATAACCACTAGACTACAAGTACATATGTGATATTTTATGAAAGAAGATGAATTATATAAAATGTTCTAGAAAAATAAAATTTAATTTAATTTTAATATAAATAACTAAAATTTTAAAATTATAAAGATGGCTTAACCACTTTTTATGAATTAATGTAGATCCATCCCTACCAACAATTATCTAGATTATTTTTCTCTTCTCGTTTAAAAAAAAATGTTCATAGAGAAGAAATTTTCATTTGTAGAACTAGGGTGTTATTAAGTTCATCAATTTTTTTTGTGAACTCAACTCTAAAATATATCGAATTGATTTTAAAATGACAAATCCGAACCATTGAAATCCGTCTACTTTACGAGTGATGCGTCTACATACAAAAAAAATAAAGTTTCGAATTAATTTTGTATAGAGTCAAGCGGTCAAAATGAGAAGATTTATAAATTAATTTTAGTGCATTCATATTTTGAACGTTTTTTTATCACTTGACTCTATACAAAATTAATTCAAAATTTAAAATTTTTGCATGTTCATGCATCACTCATATAGTAGATGGGTTTTTTTCCTCAGATGTTCATATTCGTCATTTGAAGTCAATCCGATAGATTTTAGAATTGAGTTCACAAAGAGTGTTGATGAACTTAGGAACACCCCAGTTCTACTCAATTTTCATATAGTTAATTGTGTTGTTTTTTATTGTATAATTTTTGAATAAAAAAATATTTATTTACATTCATGTTTATCGTTATAATTTATTCTGAAATAAATATTATTTTTACCGGGAGGAAGCTCAAATACAATTCATTACAAAAGAATTGCCTAGTTTTTCTTCCAATCTGCTACATCTTATTCCGACCTCGTGCATAGGAAAAGTTTTCTTACCTATGTTCACCTATTTCTATGAAATTGAAAATATATCGGTAATACAATTATTTAACAATTAAAAAATATTTCTTCCACGATAGGTTGCGTTATGACCTTCTACGTCACGATATTATCCTTTTGGTGAAACTGTGAAAGTGATTTGACGGACAGTATAAATACTGCTTGTATTCGCAGATGACTCAATAATTGAAATTTTAAAATACAAAATGTGAAGAATTCTAGATGATATATGCATACATATATTTCTGAACAGAGCTTATACAGAAGGATAAAGAAAAACATATTAATATTGGAAACTCTAATACCCAAAGGTGTTTTCTCAATTTTTCGGTAAGCGACACAACATATAATAATCATAAGTGATTGATCGATTGGAACTAGGTTGTTTATAAGCTTTATTAAGTCTCTTTGTGAACTCAATTTTAAAATATATCAAATTGACTTTAAATAACGAATTCAAACCTTTAAATTTTTTTTTACCATGTAGACGTATATTACTGGTACCAGAAAATGATAGCAAAGAATTAAATACGTATACCCACTGAATGATACAAACTTAACTGAATTATGTGACCACGCGGCAACAAATCTAGGTCTCCGACACTTCTAATTAACACTTCTATTAAATTAGGATACCATTGCTGGATAACTTAGAAAAATAATAAAAGACAAATAAAGATTCACTATTTAAAAGAGGCTTGAAGCCAAAATATTATGTAAAATTAAAGTCTTCATGAGACTAGATTTGAATTACTAGTTTTAGAAAGAAAATTCTAACATAAAGATTCATTATTTAAAGATGGCTAGCCTGGTTCTGTGCATTGCCAGTTTTGTGATCAAGATGAAATAGTTGATCGTCTTTTTTTAACCAGTCAATTTGTAAGACATATTTAAGCAGAGTTTGGCAAGGAAAAAAAATCTTGTTATTGTTGATTTTTATGAGACAGATGAATTCTCTGAGGAGATGAAAATATTATTAGATATCTTGTATTTTTGTTACAGTGGTTACTATCTCTATTTATAATTACATTGGCTGTTGTAGCTGTTAATGTTACCGTTTGGTATTGATTAGTACCACTGTATCACTTTCTCCTATTCTATCTAACATTACATTTAAAATAGAACTAGATAGGGTGCTCCTAAGTTCATCAAATCTCTTTGTGAACACAACTCTAAAACCTATCGAATTGATTTCAAACGACGAATTCAAACTGTTAAAAACCTTCTACCTAAAGAGTGATGCATCTATATGTGAAAATTTTAAAGTTTCGAAAAATTTAGTATAAAGTCGAGCGGTCAAAATTAGAAGGTTTATAAATTAATTTTAATGCATTTATTTTTTAGACGCCTTTTGACTACTTTACTCTATATAAATTTAATTTCAAATTTTAAAACTTTTACATGTAGATTCATCACTCGTAAGATAGAAGGATTTCAATAGTTTGGATTCATCATTTGAAGTCAATCCGATAGATTTTAGAGTTGGGTTCACAAAGAGACTTAGTGAACTTAGGAGCACCCTAGTTCTACTCTAAACTCTTGACTAATGATGAATTTATATTCTGATATCTTTTCATAGTTCTCAACAGTTATAAGCTCAAAAAGGCAACCTATTGACATAAGTGTGAATTGTGTGATCCTACTCCAGGCATTTGATGCGGCCATTACTAGAGAGGTGCTAATAAACAGTTCTACATGTGAGTAACAGATAGGCATTTTGTAAGTTACAAAATTGTTTCGGTTAATGAAACGGACTAAGTCTTTTATCAAAAATAATAAATATAATAATAATAACAATTGATGCGACCATGTCGGCTGACCGTGTTATTTGTTTGTTTGGTTTTTTTTAAAAAGAAATGTAGGAATATTGCATTAATCAAACACCAGAGGTGTCGGTTTTACAAAAGATATTTACACATAAAAAGAGAAATTAAAGAAAAAGAACAAGTAAAAGAAAACTGAAAAGCAACAGCAAAAGTGCAAAACTGATAGATATTTCTATGCTGACCTTGTTATTTGTGGAATATTGCAATAAGGCATTGTTCGGTATTGGTACAGCCATACAGGTGTTGGGTTGTGTTTCTGAGAAGGTTGATGATTGATGCTACCAGAATGAGAAAGCTGAGTATTTCCTTGTAACTTTACAAAAATAAAAGAAAAAAGGATTAAAAAAAATAGAGGCTGGAAGGAAGGTTGAGAGTTGAGACCAATTTCATTTGGGGTTTCTGGAATTAATTTGTATCGTCTTAATTAGTTAATTCAAATTTTGAGTTTAGATCCGACCGTTCGATTTAAATCTGCACCAGTATTAAGGACCTCGTGAATTACAAGTGTGGATCAAATTGGTCCGGATTCTAATCGAACGGTCTGAAGGTAAACTCAAATTTTACTTAACTCAGAGGATGTGAACTCTAATTGTCTTAAAAAAAAGAAGTAAAATCTAAATAAATTAATTAATTAAAAAATTACCTTAAACATTTCTCTCATGAAAATAAACAAGATATACGTTTAAATTTGACATTTGGACTTTTGATTTTAGGGGAAATTTTTTTATGCCACTCTAAAATATTGAAATTATGAAATTGCCACCTCAAAATATGAAATTATGAAATTACCATCTTAAAATCACTAAATTTATCAAATTGCCACAAACATACATTTACAATTCAGATTCCATTAAAATTATACTAAAAAGTGTTGTATAAAAACATATTTTATTAATTCCAAAAACACCCTTATCTCTTAACAGCCTCTATGCGCTAGCCTTAACAAGGAAAAACGATCCTATTCTCCTTCTGACAGGTGGTCCTGCTTCCTCCGATGAGACTCCGGCCGCCGTTGGACGAAAGGAGGATATGGTTGGAATCGCCTTAGTGAGGAGATTCTATTGCACTGCCCGTAAGCCTCCGGTAGTCGCCAGAGTGGGTTGATTTTCGATACCGATTGATATCTCGGTATGGAGCAATTTCTTCCTGTTCTGAGCATGTTTCTTCATGATTTATGTTTGTTTCTCCATACTTCCACTTAATTATGGTTTTAGCATGATGCGGCATAACCAATTTGGATTTAAATGAGAATTGGTCAAAACCAGCATATGTGTGGTGTTGAATACCAAAGTCTTCGTATAAAACTCAAGCTTTAATTATATGTCATATTAGAGCTCCAACTAGCTCTCATGGTCCAGAGAGAGCTTTAATGGAGTTTAATTCATGCTTTAATTTGGCCTTTTATGTCAGTTTGTATTTGGCAAATTTTGGTGTGCCTTTCTTTTTACAGAAATTTGGATCTTGCAAAGAGATTTGAGACCTTTAAAGGTTGATACTTGAGAATTTGATTTCATGATCTTGTAGAGGGGTTAAGAGAGAGCATATGAGAACTGGGTTTGAGTCATTTGCATTTCCACCCTTCAACTTATGAGTTTTCGAAGAAGGGTACTTGTTAGAAATTTCTGCAGTCCACAGTTCATGAACTGAGGGTTGCAACTTTGGCAAAATTTGTATTTTCGCTCATACAATGCATACTTTTATATTCATATCTCTATAGTACATGCTCTTAGGTGTTTCTGTGCTAATTTTTATATCTTTAAGGAATTATTTTAGTGACAGGGGCAGTTCAGTCCAAGTTCTGCTGTCACAAACTTGTGAATTTTGTTCTGGCCAATTGGCTATATAGAATTTTGATTTCTTTATATAGAAATGTTCATCTTAATATGTACTATATGTGTGATTTTTTTTGTGACCTCAGGATTTTTCTACTATGTACTGACAAGGAGGCTTTGTACCATGGTTCCTATTTTCCAGCAGCAGAAAAGAAAAGATATCAAAAACTTGAAAATCTGAACTTTAGAATTCCATTAAAAATAGTAGAAAAATCCAAATAAATCAAACTTTGGGTCTAAACAGTGTGGAATGAAGTCCTTTACATGCTGGTATGATTATTTTTTTTCATTTCAGTCCCTATATCAGTCTGCACTAACTGATTTACCAGAACAGGTCACTCTTGCAGTTTTTGGTGCTTTGCTTGTGCCAGTGGCACTTATCTTGTGCATGGCTGCTGAGCCCTTGTTTGGTTATGTACCAGGGGTTAGTTCAAGGTGTTTACGGCATAGATGGATTTATATTGGCTTAAGATCAATTTTAGTGAACCTTTGGATCAAATGTGCAAGAGGGTCGTTTTTCCTTTTAACTGGGACTTCTTGATTGAAGTTTTGTTATACCTAATTTCCTTATTATCCAATTAAAACAAAAATCAAGTGATCCAGGGTCAACAATGGGTATATTTGAGGCATGCTGCACGTGCCTCAAAGGTTTGGCGCTGCATGGTGGAAGAGGGGCGGAATGCAGGAGGTTCGGTGGAGGAGGGGGGCAGAGAGGCAGGAGGGTTGCCGGAGGATGGGGGTTTGGCGGAGCAATTTCTGGTGGAGAAGGAGGGGTTGACGGAGAATGATTTGGGTTTGGCGCAGGGCAATGTGGTTCAGCGGAGAAGAAGGTTTGGCGCAGGTCTCTGTAAAATAGCAGCGGAGAAGGAGGGGTTTGATACTTGTTTGTATTTTCTCTGTTGAATTGGGGGGTATTTTTGGAATTTTGAAAATACATTTTTTATACAACAGTTTTTAATATAATTTTAAGAGATGAAATATGAATTGTAAATGTATATTTTGTGACAATTTGATAAATTTAGTGATTTTAGAGTGGCAATTTCATAATTTCATGTTTTGAGATGGCAATTTCATAATTTCATTGTTTTAGAGTGGCAAAAAAAAAATTTCCCTTCCAAATACCATGTGGCAGGACTAAATCTAATCAGGCCTGAGATGCATTTTAATTGGGCTCGACCCAATGAAAAAGTGTACAGAGTCCGAGCTGAACCTATTTTGGGCCGTATACTATGTTAATCGGACTGGACAATACCATACTTAATTTGAATCAGGTTTTTTCAATCTCTTGAGAATCGGAGGCGGTCCGATAGCTACCGGACCAAATTGGATATGATGACATGTCATAACCGTCCGATTTTATCAAGATTTTTACGGACAATTTCAAAATTTATATTGTCAAGTGTGCACGATTTTTGATGCGACGGTTCTGATTGAACATCAGACGACCCACTCTTAATCTCTTGAACAATGTGACTGTATGTGCAGTATATTTATTTCATCCGTGGTAAATATTTGGAAGGGAGTAAGCAGGGGAGTCAACAAAAGGAGTTAACAAAATGTTTTTCATATTATATTCGATAAGGTGAATATAGGTAACAATTTTTTTTTGTTAAATTTAGAAAGTATGGGTATGGAAAAGAAAAAAAAAATCCGTTAACTTGTTATTAGATAAAAATACGTCCAAGAATTATTTCGTATAATTGATAAATATTAAATTTTTTTATTTATACATATTACTATATGGTATATACTATACTTTTTTGCTATTATGATTAAATTAGTTTATAGATATTATGATGTAAATATCAGTAATCATATAAATAGTTAATGTATTCGATAATTACTTGTTATTCGTTTTGTTGTCCATTATGTAAAGCCAAATGTAATGTGTAAGGATGAAATTAATATGGGTAAAACAAATTTTATACGGGTATGAATATGAAAATGTCACCACCACTTGAATAACGGACAAATGGGTCCGATCAGCAACAAAAGTAGAGAATCGAATAATGTCGAAGCAAATATAAATTTCTTTCAGTGTATACTTCATCAGTTTTCGTTCGAGAAATATAAATATATATTAGTATATAATATTAGAGAAGGGACCAAAGTTACAACAATTTTGAGTTACAACAAAGTTATAATAACAGTTTTTTTTTCATTTTCAAACTCCAAATCGTCGATCCAAACCGTTCAACATGATTATCTGAATAAAATGTGCTTCCAGATCAAATTTTACATTTTTTTGGAATTTTTTTACTATTTATTAAGTGTTTTACAAAAACTAATCAAATTCAGACCATTGAATTTTGTACCCATCTTAATAAATAGTAAAAAAATTAAAAAAATATAAAATTTGATCTAGAAGCACATTTTATTCAGATAATCATGTTGAACGGTTTGGATCGACGATTTGAACTTTGAAAATGAAAAAAAATTGTTGTTATAATTTTGTTGTAATTTGATCCCTCCTCATAATATTATAATCAGTGAATATACAAATGAAAAATAAGCAAAATTTTATAACAAAAAAAAACGAATCCTAAACTATATAAGAGGTAAATTAAACTTACGGAAGCAAATCAAAATATGCTAAACATGAAAGAGATTTACGGAAAAGTTTTGGGATTTTTTTATTGTATATTTAATATTTCTTCAAGAGGGCAAACAACTCAGGATCCTTAAATATTCAAAGTTCAAGCAATTGAACAATTGAAATAAAAGATGGCATGCTTCTATTGGAATATTATTTTTCTTAACCTCGGAAATAAATCAAATAATTAATAACAACGTGAGCTGATATTCTAATTAATGTAAACAACAATAATACCTCCACGGGGACAAATTTGGGTCCGATGCCCATCGGACTCAAATTTGAATTTGATGGGTTCCACAACCGCTCGATCTACTTTAGGATCCGTACGCACATATATTAAAACAATTATGCATGGATATTAAAGCGATACACACAGATCTTAAAGCGAATCGGATGGTTCTGGAGCTCATCGAACTCAATTTGAGTCGGATGGGCATCGGACCCAAGCTGCTCTCTACCTCCACGTGGTACGTAGTTGCATCCCTGTAAGCTGGCTTTAACATGAATTGTTGAAATAAATAGACGTGATGGCACGTAAATTGAGAGGTAGTATATAAATGAACTATTATTTATTTAGAGATTTATTCTTTATTAATTATTCCAAATAGACGTAATTTTGTGGATTTGTGGTCAAATTAAGGACCAATAGAGTCTTAATACGCTGATTCTTTTATGGATTTTCTTTGAGTTGGCTTACAACGGAAAAGAAGAATATGAAACTTTTTACATATACAAGAAATTATCTGAAAACTATGGGTCTATACAAATAGCTAGCGAGCATAACACTATATAAAAGTTCATGCAAATTAAAGTAATATTTAGTTCTTTTCAATTTGCAGCTCATACAAATAAGATATGTTAATCAATTCAAATTTGATTTTCTACAAATGGAGATATCTCCACCTTAATGCTGGGTAATTTCATGTAGATAATTAATTGAGTGAGGCTATGGTACTTTGTAAATTACGGATCGGTTAGTACTAATGATCTATATCTCTGATTTTAAAGTCCAAATACTCGATGCAAACTACTCAACATGATCTCCGTATAAAAAAATAATTAGAGAGAACTTTTTCATTTTTAACTATTTTTTTTTAAGATAAGTAGAAATAACTCTTTTTGGATGGTTCAAAAATTTTAGATAAGATTTTTTACATATCTAAAAATTAGTAAAAAATAAATAAATAAGAAACTTAAAATTTAAATTTAAAGTACATTTTAATATAGAGATCATGTTAAACGGTTTGGATAGATAGTTTCAACTTTATAAACGTATGTATTGATTCATAATACTTCATACTACATCTATTGAGGTATTGTCTGTTTGTCGATACCATTAAAAAAAAAAGCTAAATTTGTAAAGGTGTTATATATCATTTAGATAGGTTATGCAATAAATTTGAAAACCATTTAGCATTTATCAAATGACTTAAAAAAATTCAATGTTTTAGGAACTTTCTAAAAAGGGGGTCAATGGTAGGATAATATCCGATCTTTATTCAAAAAATTTAGATGTGGAAATTCGATATCTGAATATCTGTGTGGATAAGGATACTGTTATGGTTTTACGTTTCAATTATCTGTATTCAAATAGGTGATATATACCATATATTTTAATATATGTTATGAAAAATTTATGTTATTCACCATTATAATTAGATAAATATTATGACTTTAATATTTCTTTATATTATTTTAATAAATATCTAATTTGATTCAGATCCGTATTCGTATTTGTATGATATGTCTGATATCTCTTCTGTATCTGTATCCGAAAAATGAAAGAAAAAAAATATGAATATGATTTTACCATTATCCGTTCCATTTTCACCCCTAGTCTCACAATTTTAAATATCACAAGGAATCTCTCAGTCTAGTTTTGATATTTTAATTTTTTTTAACAGATATAATTGTTAATTTATGTCATTACATATCTAAATGACAAAATATATCTAATTTTTTTTAATTTTTTAGTAATACCGACAAAGAATCACTAGATGTATCATAAATTCATAATGGAATTTACAATAGAGAGAAGAAAAAGAAAAAAAAAATAATAAACTAGTCTCTTCTTCTTCTTCTTCTTCTTCTTCTTCTTCTGTTTTTCTGTTTTATTTTTCTCTTTTGAAAGTGTGTGTGGGGTCTACAGTATCTTCAAACGCATTGAAGTAGAAACTTAATTCATTGTCAGCCGCATATATTAAATTACCATTTTGTTAAGAAAAAAGAATGATGTGTGACGATTAAGATCCCAAATTGCCATTAAAAAAACAACAGTGGTATTTGAAATTGTCAAAGAAGAGAAGCGGTGCACAATTGACGGTTGATATGACATGAAAATCATATTGCAAACTATGATATAAATATTTGTACCCGCTCATCGGTTGCTTTCGATTATTGTTGGAATACTAAATGTAAGACTTGAACAACGCTCAAGCGTACGTCTCTGACTGCCTTAATTACAAATGAATATTAAACGGAAGACTCGATCAACATTCAACGCACAAGCAATTTTAAATGGCCCTCTAAGCACATCGATCTTAATTACAATGCTAATGTGGCAATATAATATTAATTATGGAAATATAAAAAATAATGATTAATTTAGTGAGTTTGCTTATCATGAAATTTGGATTAGATTGCCACTATTATATATATATAATTGATTTGTGAATTTTAATTACAATGATGTAAAAGTAATATATTATTGAAAAACAAAATCATATATTATTAATTAAGACTTAGTTAATATTTTGTACTTAGTAATCAAAATATTTTTTGAAAAAATTATTTTCATGATTATTGTTGTATTACCAATACTCAAGGTCTCCATTTGTTAGAGAATTAATTAGTGACAAATAAATTTTGCAAATAATATTACTAAGAATGAATTCCACTATAATTTGAAAAGAAAAGTCCAATTTAAAATAATTATTTCTGCCGACTGAACGTAAGTTACCGCAGAGCCAACTCCAGCAACAGGACTAGATATTTACTTATTTAGAATTGTGACCATCGATCTTTAGTTCTTTACTAAAAAATATATTACAATACTGATAGCGACAAAGCATCTTTAACATCACAAATTAAGATTAGGTGCCATATCAGCATCAACTTTTTGTCGTTTGTCAACGTGCAGGTTTCACCAATTGGTTGTCAACGTATAGTAGAAAATGCAATTATGTTATCTTTTTTTTTTGCGTTTTGTTTTAGCAAAATTAGTATCTTCTCAATTTTTACTTTCATCGTATTTTTATTTTTAAAAACATTAATAACTCAAAATTTAAAATTTAAAAGTCAAAATAAAACAGTTAAATATGACCTACATCATTTTATCTATGCACGTATAAAAAATTATGACATTTCAATTTTGTTTTGATTGTTATCAAGAGCTTGTAAAAATGTACTAATGTGAATTTCTAGACGTTGATTTTTCAACTTATTGATTTATGTATAAACAAAACTGAAATGTGATATTTTTTTTATGAGCACATAGAGAAAATAACATAGAACACATCTAACAGTTTTATTTTGACGTTTATAATTAAAATTTTGAGTTATTAATATTTTAAAAATAGAGACATGATGGAGGCATAAAAATGAAGACATTTGAACCTTCCTAGTATGTTCTAATATGTTTTCTTGACCCATGATTTTTGTTCAAAACTAATATTGTCATGACAGGGTCAAGCCTCTGGCAAATTAAATAGAGGTTCAGCATCGATAGAAAGCGAATTCAGGTACCACCTACTTTGAATTCAAAATGTTTTCTTCGATAGTTGTGCACTCCACTATAAATTTAGTACTGCCCTCCATGAATAAGCAACTACAATAATTTAAATTAGTATTTATGACGCACATATATACCTCTGCGAAGAATGCTTCTCATGTCCTTATTTATGATTATTCAAAAGCATTGAAAAAAGAGCAAGGGAAAGAAGAATTGCAAGGCAGGAGGTGCATTTTTTTGGCTTGAGAGAAAGCGAGAAATATGAAGTTAGCAAAGAAAATAACAAGCACCTTGACTGAAACATGGCTTGGCTTGGGGTTGCTTTTAGGGTTTTTCCTCATCTTGGCGCTTTATCTAACCGGCTTTCCGCAATTTATGAGCACAGACGGTGAGTCTGATCACATTTTCTATTTCTCTTTCAATTGTTTCAATTTTCTTATGACATTAAACTTTTTACCAATATCAATTATCAAAGATTGATCATGCTTTATTTACTTGTTCTCTAGCTTATAAACTATCGGAAATAGAGGAAGGTGCATCAAAGGAAGAAGTTGCTCTGACTCCACCATCTGCAGGTATGTAAGAAAGATAAATAGTGAGGGAAGAAATATAAGTGATTTGATTGTGTAATCTAATTCTTGCTACAAAGATCTCTTTTAAATTGTTTCAAATTGCATAAACAGAGTTCTTAAAAAATAAAATGGTAAATTGCTTAGGTTGAAAATTTAGTCCCATGATCTGCATTATCTAAGAGGAAATCAATAAACTAGAATTCAAACTTTACTTGTTTTTATTTATGCCATTGAAGAAATAAAATAAAAGGCATTTAAATTTTAAATATGGAAGCATCTATATCTGTTAATTTTATAGGTGGAGAGACTGAATTTCAAGAAGAAAAGCCCAAAAAACCAGAAGTAGTACCCGAAGAAATAGTTCCGATGAATCCAATATGTGACTTCTCAGACTGGAGGTACGATGGCTGTGATATGCGAGGTGATGCTCGTGCCTTGGGGCAAGAGAACAACTCAATAGTTTACTTTATTCCACCTCCATCTCAGATTGAGACAGCTGAGGCGCAGGAATGGATGGTTCGGTCTCAGTCGCGAAAGATTGTGGGGATCCGTGAAGTCATTGTCAAATCGCTGAACTCATCATCACCTCCAGCCCCCGAATGTACCATCAGGAAGAATGTACCAGCTTTAGTGTTTGCCACTAATGGGCTAACCTATAACATATGGCATGCATTTAGTGATGTACTTGTGCCACTTTTCACCACGTCTCGTGCTTATGATGGCGAGATCCAATTTTTGATAACAGGTAATGAAATTATCTGAGTAGTTGTACTGGCTAAATAATTATAATAACATCAGTATTAATGGTGTTATTACTGGTAAGCAACATAGTTCCATTATATGGTACCAAATGTCCAAATTGATTGTGATCATAATTTTAAAAGATACATGAAGAAGGCTAATGTATAATTGTCTCAGTATTAACATGTTGAACTAATTAGTAAATTACAATTACAGATTACCAGGACTGGTTTGTCGAGAAGTTCGACAAAATCTTCAAGGCCCTTACCAAATATGAGATCATCAATTTTGACACTGATCGAGAAGTCAGGTGTTTCGACCATATCATAGTTGGTCTTCGGGGCCACAAGGAATTCGGCATCGACCCTACCAGGGCCCCTCGAAACTACGATATATTTCAATTCCGGATGTTCCTACGAGATTCTTTTTCACTACCACTATGGCTAGACATCCCTTACAAGGTGAACGATAGCCCAGATAAGAAACCACGAATGATGATTATTCTTCGTGGGAGAAGCCGCAAATTTGAGAACGCAGATGAGATCGTTGCTGCTGCTGAGCGGATCGGATTTGAGGTCATCCCAGGCAAGCCCGAATCAGAAAATATTACTGAGTTTGCAAAAAAGGTTGACTCGTGTGATGTGTTACTTGGTGCACATGGGGCAGGCATGACAAACATGGTTTTCCTCCGAACAAATGCCGTTTTTATCCAAGTGGAGCCATTTGGAAACATGAAATGGGCATGTGACCTCTTTTTAAATGAACCCGCAGCCGAAATGCGACTTAGGGTTCTACCGCATAATATTACAGCCGAAGAGACCAATTTGTATGAGAAATATGGTAAGGACAGCCCAGTAATTAAGGACCCCAAGCTGCTCGAGAAATGGGGGAATGCGTCCTTAGTTTATTGGCAAGAACAGACTTTAAGGCTGAATATTACTAGATTTACTCCTGTGTTAGAACAAGCACTTCAACTTGTCAAGGAGTAGAGCTAATTCTTTTAGATGGCCTGTTGGGATTAATATTGAAAAAAAATAGTCAATATTTCATTGTTTATTTTGTAATTTCTTTTTAAATATTATTTTTTTGTAAAAAGAAGGAAAGCAACAATTGAGAAGTATTTTGCATTAATGAATATGAATTCAACAGCACTCAACTTCCATAATTTTGATTAAAATTACTATAAATGATCACTTCATCAGACCAAGACCTGTTCAAAGTGCCAGCAATATATATAGCTTGCCAGGCTAGAATTTTCAATCATATTCTTGAAACCAGATGGAATTTGGAATGACCAGGATCATCCTCCGCTTACGTATATGAATATATTTTTTAGTTCTCTTAGATATTTCTCATCAAAATTCCATTGACTTCAACAGTTCAACTCATCGTTCATTGGATGGTGCTTAAATCAAACACATTAAAAGCATGATAGGGAGTTGTGTGTTTCCCTGGCTAAAAAAAGACAGAAACGGAGCTAAGTACGCATCTCAATACAAAATTGTTGACTTCTGAATTTTAATAAATTTGATTTATTACTGAGTACCAATTTGTACATTTAAAGTACATGCATGGGTACTAACAAATAACTTCATGCTTACACCCCTAACTCACAACCACGGCACCACCCCTCCAAAAAGAAACAAAAATTAATGAAAACGACAGTAAATGATAAAAGCATCAGTTGCCACAAGTTGTGCTTCACAAAAAATAATAATAAAATAGTTGAGCCGTAAGGAAGTAATAACGAACCTGAAATGCATGAGCAAGCTATTGCTCTGTAAGTGGTTTGCCTAATTTGCTGGCATGCACCTGACAGACGAATTCACATCCTCTCTCTTACTGAACAAGGGAATCTTTTACAATTAGTGAATCTGGACCATTCATTTTAACTTGGCACAAATCTCAAAACCCAATAATACTACTCCCTATTTCCTCCGAATCTCAAACCGGCTGAGATTTAATCTCAAACCGTAAAGTGAGGCCTATCCTCTGCAGTAATAGAGAGAATACGGATCTCCTGACAAACCATACGTGCTATGAGATGGTTCCTGCTCAATCTTCTTTCTAATTCGAGAGAAGTGGGTGACAAGACACATGTTGAATAAAGAACTAGTTTTTTATCTAATGACAAATACAAATGCTCTCAATGTGAAATATTATTCATAGAGATATTATGAGTTTGAAATCTAAATAGGAGAAATTTTTTATTATAATAACAAGGGTATTAAATAGTTGGGTGGCTTGACATCTGACTTAACTAAAATAAAAAGACACATGTTGAGTAGCATAGAAACTGAGGGGATCTTAATATTTTTATTTTTTATTTTCTGTGCTGAACAGATAAATCACTCTATCACAAAATAAAGACACTTTTCTGTGACCGCTGCTGGATTATGTCCCCAAGTAGCCACGCAGAATTGCTCCTCTCACTCACCAACTCGTTGATCTCTTTTAATTGACGCAGATATCACGGTATATTTATACAACCCGACAGGAAACTGGCAACTTCAAATATTGCTATCCGGACATTTCATCGAGCATATTATATGCAATAGGAAAGTCTCATAAGGAATTAATCAGATAGAAAATGCACAATGCACCGTGCTTGTTTAGTGAGGGAATATCATCCCAGGCAAAGACGGATCTGTATCCTCTCTATTACTCTCTATTGGACTTTGAGATTCGTGCCAAGTAAAAAAAAAATAGTCCGGATTCACTAATGGTAAAAGATTTCCTTGCGCAGTAACAGAGAGAATGTGAATTCGGCAAACACCTCGGCATCCCTTTCCCATTAAAACCGCTCTCTTCTTGTCGATTTTTTTGTTTGTTTCCTCCACTGTTGCGAGTCCAACTGTGAATTCGGTGTGCGTGCAAGAGAGAGAAGGCATCTCAAATTTTATGTTTATCAAAACACCAAATAAGGCTTTCAATAGGCTGGAACTTTCTATAGGCCTAAAGGCCGACTAATGTCGGGTATAAAACCCTATCAAATTGCCTCCAATTTCAATGTGACATGTTCTTTAACAGTAGCTCTTCATTAATTGAGCTAACCACGTTTGCTCAGTGCCATGTTCTCATGTCCAAGCCTAATAGTTTTTTTTTTCTACAATACACTGGAACCAAAACAAATGTCAATAAATTGTTCTTTGGTCATTCAAAATTTCAAATCTCCCAATCTGGTAATTTAGTAAGATACTATGGCGGGATTCAACACCAAAAGTAGGAGGAGATCCGAGTTCAGATATATTTTAATTGGATTTGGGGAACTAGAACAAATAAACGGGGTAAAGATTTTAATAGAGCAGTTTTGACTTCATGAAGAAAAAATGTCCTACCTTTGCTATAATGAAGATTTATATGGGGCAAGCTAGTTTTAGGAGGAGTTTAAATTCCGGGGATTATCCTTGTATATATGTAATAAGATATCTAGCTCTACCTATTGTACATTAACCTTCTTTCTATCAATATATTTGTCGGGATTGCCGACCATAAAAAAAATAATGAAGATTTATGGCTGGATTCAAACATGAGCCAACCAATCCACTTGGATTATAATAACGAGTAATGAGACACCATACATGATACATATATGTTTATCCTATTAATAACCCATCTTATTGAAAGACGCGCGTTAATCACCAACGATGCATGTTTAAATTAAGTTAGGATACATCACATTGACCGTTGTAATTGATAATTTTGATGATGAGCAAAAAAATATTTATAGCTTGATACTATATATAGGTGTGATATATGTGATACAATGTCACACACAAAATTAAAATTATGTACTTCGACAGTTTCTTTTTTATGGTTGGAGGTGAAGCCGTCAACAGATATATTGATAACAAAGAAATATTTACAAAGGAGCTAATAAAATGTAAAACTAAAATTCTAGCTCCCACACAACTATACAAGTGGAGCTTTTCTCAATTTAGAATCCTAACCCCAACCCACACTCGGCCCCAATTGAATGCATGCCCTCCACGTCTCAATCTCTAATGCTATATCATTAATGAGGCGACCCACTAGTTTGTGTTTGTTTTAAAATAGTGTCCCGTTCCGCTCCCTCCACATATTACACTCCATTTTTTATATTGAGTCTTCATCATCTATGACTTTGCACACGTCCATACAGAATGGATGTCAATTCTGCCCTGTACTGTTATGTTGTATTGTGCCATCATACCTATCTAGAATCTTCTCACATAATTGTATTCTCATATAATGTGGTCTCTACTCTTGACATTGTGTACTTCGACAGTTTCAAATAACTTCAAATTTATAAACATGGGCATAATCATGTGAAAATATGGAGAGGCACTCTCCCCCTCCCGCCAATAAAATTTAAAGAAGTCTGTAAAATGTATTTATGGTTCAAAAATATTTATAAGATTAGATTTTATCATGACAGTTTTTTTTTTTTTTTCAATTCAGTAGTATTTTCTGAGTACTAAATAGTACTTAATCGATCTTTTAAAAATTATTAAATGATACTCTCGCCTTTAATGGACTCGATAGATAAGGCACCTATATGCGCATCAACAACATTACAAACTTGAAATTAATTTAACAATTTGTTTACTTGAAATAAAAGTTATTTACTAAATTGTCTGCTAAAGATATTGAGAAGTGGAACTTTATTTTTTAATACTCATATATGCTTGATTTGTTTGTTTGTCTATGTCTGCATGTTGACATGTTATCAAATTTCCTGTTTTGCTAATAAAATAGTTCAATACCAAGGCGTTGTTTTATTCATCTCTTTCTCAGGAAAAAATGAAACAGATGACATAGGTGCGTTACTTTTCCAAATAAACTATTTTTAAAAGAGAAAAATAAAACTTCAAAGTATTAGTCACAATTAGCAAACAGTATTTATGATGTGACATGCTCGAAATACACTGTATTTAATTATCAAAAGTACTTCAATCATAGAGACGTAGCAATATGTTTATTAGGAATAGTTTGTCCATATATGCATTTTAAAGTACATTTACTTAAATAAATAACCCATAAATCATCAATCAAACGGATCCCTTACTTCCCAACCAACCTCTTACATATGCTTAACTTTTAATTTACTAATAATGTTAATGATCTAGAACAAAATTAGAATTTGAAAGCTAGCCAAGAATCCCAAAATGGAAAAAACCATGTTACCACAGAAAGATAACCAGGCGTGGGTTTGTCTGTAACAGCTTGTTGATATTACCATGCTCCATGTAGGGGTGTTTAACCGGTCGGTTCGGTCCAAATCGAACTAAAATAACCAAACCAAACTTTTTTTTTTTTTTCAGTTTTTGAAAACCCAACCGAACTGACTGAACTAAAATAGCAAACCGAATTAAAACCGAACCGATTAAACTGATTTAAACTTCGGTTTGTTCGGTTGAACCGAATAGAGGAATAAATAAATAGTTTAAAATAAATAATCTCAAACTATTAATAAATGGTTTGTTCGGTTGAACCGAATAGAGGAATTCAATTTTAAAAAATCAAAACACGTAGATTCAAAACCAAAAATGAACCAAAATAATACACAAAGTCTCAAACTATTAATAAAATCAGTCGGTTCGGTTTATTCAGTTTTGAGAATTCAAAACCAAACCGAACCATTTAAACCGAAATTTTCCGGTTCGGTTTAAAACCAAATAAACCGAACCATTTGAACACCCCTAGCTCCATGCATAGGGGTGTCATATGGCACCCTTTTACCCATTTACCCTACCCGTACCGTATCCGATAAGATGGATACGGGTAAGATTTTTTTTCATAAAATATCAGGTACGGGTATGAGTAAATATTTTTTTTCGTTATCTAAACGGGTAAGGGTACGGGTAAAGCATATTTCGTACCCGTTACCCGATCAGATAATTATAAAAGAAAAATTGTATATATTATATATATTAATAGACATTGAAAAAAGTACTTTAATTAGTTTACTTGCGCTTAGCATGATAAGAATTTTTTTTTCAATAAAGTACTATGCATCTGTTAAATGAATGTATATATTTTAATGTTTTATTTAATAAATAATAAAAACAATTATTATGTTAGTATTACCCGTTATTTATCCGTTACCGTTTCGTTATCCAACAACCATAATGAGTAAAGGTAGGATACGGGTAAGATAATTTGTAGCGGGTACGGATAAGAACAATTTGTAACAGGTACGGATATGAAAATGCTTCCACCCGACTCTTACCGTACCTATTGACACCCCTAACCATGCACTATAAATTAATTTTGCACCAATATTACAGTTGCAGTAAAACCGATAGCCAGTCAATGCGCAGTTACCACTTACCAGTACTAAACTGATAGCCAGTCAATTTTAACAATAGAAGAATATTCCCACCAAAATTAATTAAAATACAAAATGCATACCTTACACTACTTTCCAAGCCAACCCCTGACCCCAATCCCAGGAATGGACGCCTCCAGTGATTTAAAGTTCCTTTATAAACCAACATGCTAGAGAAGTGGAGAAAAGAAACACACACATATCCATGCACCTAATGTATATGTGTGATACATAAGCAAGATTATAGAGATGAAGAATCTGAAGAGCATGAGCCGGATTTTTTCCGAGAGCCAGTTCTGTTTGGTTTTATTACTGGCTCTTGTGTTGGCAATAACTGCATGCTTCACTCTGCCAGACCAATTCAGACTCCATGCATTAAATTGTATGTCTTATTTATTTTCCTTGATTAATAATTATATAGTTTTTGTTAGCTACTTGGACGGCTGTTATTACAATGCAATATGGAGGTCTGATTTTGTTTTTTTGTTGTACTTCTTAAGCATTGTCAGGGAAGCAGTATACAAACGGTACTGATACGAGAGATGATAGCAAAAGATTGACTGAACCAGGTATGTGATTCATATATATGGGAAACAGCTGTTGAAGCAATATATATTGTTGGTTTAATTCAGCAGCAATTTTCTCTAAATTTTACTAGTGAGATAACATGAAATAGATATGCTCTGAATTCCTGTTAATCTTACTTCACACATTGGTGTTATTTTCAGTCGAGAAAACCAAGAGATTAGAAGATAGACAACAAACAACATCGCAAGAAGTAAAACAAATTGTACATAAATACAATTCTTCAAAAAATGACCCCCGCAACGCGTATAATGGAACTGATAACAGACATGGTATTGCGATCTTGATTCCTGTTATTTACTCATTTTGAATACTTTAGGATTAAATTTGTGTATTTGAAAGTTCCTGTAAAATTTAGTGCAAATAATGAGCATTTAGGACAAAATTTGAAATGTCGTTTTTGCTTTTTCCAGCAGATGAAACAAAGCAGGAGGTACTCCAGAAACCAGAAGAAATTCAAGAAAATAAACCAAAATTTGGTCCTCTAACAAACATTGAAACCAGTACAAAGAATGTCACACAAGTAGCACATGGTATATATGCTCTCTTATTTTTCAAATTTTCAAATTTCCAGCTTTTTGAAGGATATATAATTTCTCCACCTTTTTTTTTTATTTGGTGAAACTTTTCATGTCACCACGTAAGGTATAACACGCCCAAAAGAAAATCAAATATATAAGAAATATATCTTCTGACCCTTTTTGACTTATGGATTACTAGATGGAATCATGTCTTTGTCAAAGTACAAATTTTAACACCTATTAATTAGTTTCCTGCAAATGATTAAATTTGACACGTCAACTTATCTGATGATTGAGCCTGCTAAAATTGTTAATATTCACTGTTTGAATTGTTGGAAATGCAATAGTACAGATCTACTTTTATTTGATATATCTTTCTCTTTGTTTTGTGAATGCTAACAATAAAATCATGAATACAGTTGACGGGTCCAAAAAAATTGTTTATGAGCAAACTCCAGCCAAGCCAATATGTGACAACTCCAACTGGCGGTACGAGGCATGTGACATTATCGGTGATGCACGCACTTTCGGTATTTTCTCGACTGTATTTTACGTGCCACCACCCGAAACCACTAACCCAGCTGTACAAAATTGGACTTTCAGCGCTCAATCACGTAGAGCAGTTGATGCTAAAAATGTCACTGTGAAATCGCTATTTTCTTCTCTAGAGGCTCCTCCTTGCTCGATTCGAAATAACATACCAGCAATAGTTTTTGCCTTGGGTGGCCTGACTGGTAACCTATGGCATGATTTCAGCGATGTACTGGTTCCATTGTTCATAAATTCCCGTGCATTTGATGGTGAGGTCCAGTTTCTGATAACTGATATGCACACCTGGTTCATGCAAAAGTATTGGTTGGTCTTCAAGAAATTATCTCGGTATGAGATCATAAATTTCGACAAGGATTTTGATGTCAGATGCTACCCACATGTAATGGTTGGTTTAAAGAGCCATAAGGATCTCGGCATTGATCCTGAAAGAACCCCGAATAGATACAACATGATCGACTTTAGAATGTTCATAAGGGATGCATTTGCTTTGCCACAATCAGTTGACATTCCTTTTAAATTGAATACTGATCCCAACAAAAAACCGAGATTACTGTTAATACTGCGAAGCAGGAACCGGCGGTTCATGAATGGCCCTGAAATTGTTCAAGCGGTGCAGAGATCAGGTTTCGAGGTACTTCCAGTCGAACCAACACGTGACCTAAACATAACCGAGTTTTCACGGGTAGTAGATTCCTGTGATGTGCTCATGGGTGTGCACGGTGCCGCTTTAACCAACATTATGTTTCTCAGGACAAATGCATTACTGATTCAAATTGTCCCGTATGGAAAAATGGAAAATGATGCTGATAATTTTTTCAATAGGCCAGCAACAGAGGTGAAGCTGAGGCACCTGGATTATAGTATAAGTGCCGAGGAGACAACTTTGCTCGAGAAATATGGACGGGACAACCCGGTAATAAGTGACCCCGACTCGATACGCAAGCAGGGTTGGCGAGTCCAGATGCGGTATTACTGGCTTGAACAAGATGTTAAGCTCAACCTAACGAGGTTTGCACCTATATTGGTTAAAGCTCAGCAGCTTCTTCATGAATAAGGCAAAATTGTGATTCAATTTTGTTTGTGTAAATCTAAGTTTTCCGCTTTAACTTTCATAGGTAATTTAAAAAAAAAAATGTTGTCATTATATATTATTATTTTTATTTAGATTTGTAGATCATGTGTGCAGTTATATATAGGTTTTATACAGTATGTTGCAATTCTAGGTCTAGCATGTGCAAAAACGATAGATGAAGTGGTGGGTTTGTGATGGATACATTATAATTTTTCTTTCCTCTCTTTTTTTCTTAAAAGGTATTTATTTTGTTGTTTTTCTGGTTCTTTATTAGAAAATAAGTTGCATGCGCAGTCTCTTTTCTCTGTTTTATTTTCCCCTAATTTCTCGGTAAATATTTTAACAGAGCAGTATTATATTCACGCAGCGCACTGACTGTAGAATCAAAACAGCGCTGCATATGGTTTGTGTGCTGCATGAAGATAAAAATGCTCTGTTGAAATATTTATCTGAATTTCTCGTCCAAACTTTTTATGAGATATTCCGTAACGAAATATTTACATACATCGGTGTAGCGATTACATAACCACCTGATTCTACGCTATAGTATACTCCAGCGTGGTCCGTGGATTGACAGTTGATCCGCTTTTTGCATAGCAACCCTTCTGTGAAAACTAATTACAAATCCATCACAAAAATGAGTGTTCTCAATTTCTTTAATTTGGTTATCTCCTTCTATAAATTTCACATGAGGTTATATTAATTCTAAAACGTTCTAGTAATTTCTGCAAATAAAATAAGATAATTCTCTCAGAGTGGGAGGTCACAGATTTGAAATCTGAATGAAATCTTTTTTATAGATATTAAATAGTTGAGTAGCTTGACATCTAACCTTACTTCAAAAAAATGCGAACAAAATGAGTCTAATGTTAAATATATTTTATTTCCAACTTCATATTTTTTATATATTTTTTTGTTTTGAAGTTACATAATATGAAGGTTTCGTACAATAAAATTGGAGTTATTTTAATGTGTGCGCAATCTAATATTTTTTTTTTCAGAATATGCAAACTTTTACAAAAAAATAACCTTGGTTGTCTGATATTAACTGAACTATCTGACGAAACAATTTTTGAAAACAAATTCTTTTTTTTATTTGGTTTTATACGAATTTTGTAATTTTACATATATATAACCGCTTAACAATTTTTGTCAAGGTACTTTTTAAAAGATATGTAATTCTTCATTAAAATCTAACTCATATTTAATTTATTACACGTCTTGTCTATTGATTTACTACATGATATTGCCATAAAAAGAACAATCTATACGTGCCGAAGCAATAATTATTCTGGTGGATAAATGATAAAATTTTGGTGAGTTATTTATTTATTTAGTTTATTGCATATCTATATTATGAGGGTTCAAATATTTCATTTTTTTTTTTATCTTTATCATGTTGTTATTTTGTAAACGTTAGTAATTTAAAATTTAAAATTCAAATATCAAAATAAATCTGTTAGATTTGATCTATATCATCTTCTCTATGCACATATAAAATATTATGATATTTTGACTTTGTTTTAATTAATATCAAGAGCTTGCAAAAATACATTGACATGGATAAATTATGAACATTGATTTTACAGCTTATTGATTCGTATAAAAACAAATTCAAAAGTGATAATTTACCATGTAGATAAAATAATATCGATCACCAGGGGCAGATTCAGGATTTCTGTCAAGGTAGGGCACTAATCGGATTCAAACCCATTACCTTATCGGGTACACAATTGCAACTCAATCCCTATAACTATTTTTATTATAAAATATGTTATAATCATAAAATCGATTGACGCAACATTGAAATATTTTTCCTAAGATGATTAAAAGTTCGTTTGGCGCAATTCAAATGGGAAATGTTCTTAGCCAATTAGCAAAGTTCAGATAAAAATTTTAATAGAAATAGGTCCCAGACCTTTCTTGTTTTCTTCTTCTCTTTCATTCTATTTACAAAATAGAGTATCACACATCCGGAAAAAATGAAATGCGTAGTTCGATCAAAATTTAAAAGAAATTGGTTCAAAAATCGAACTAACTCTGATCAAAAGTAGACACTATATCGAACTAGAAGGAGGTACATTGAACAATTAGTACTGAGTCGAAATAAAAAAATTCAAATCCTAATGCCTATCCTAGTTTTTACATGAATCCATCAACATCGATCATATTTAACGGTTTCACTTTAACATATAAGCTTCAAACTATTTGTTATTAGAAAAAATAAAAACATAATGGTCATAGAAAAAAATTTGAGATATTTGAACTCCTCCTTTGTTATTAGATAAGAATATGTGTTCATCCCGTCCCTTGCGCAACCGACACATGTGTACAGGTATGTGCTACTTATAGTATACAGTAATTATAATTGAGAAGGATACAGCTGGAACATAAATATTACTAATAATATATAGTTTGCAAAACATAGTACATATATAGTTCATAGAAATGATAGGATCATACTGTTCAGTTCAGAGACTTGTCGTATATAGAGCAGAAAATAATAGAATAATCATGTTTTGGCAAAATATCAACATAACATATCAAAATTAGTAACCTTAGAACATATAATTTAATAATCAATATAGGCTGTTAAGCACCGGTGTACCAATAAGAGCGAAAGATCACAAATAATTCCAAAAAAATAAGAACAGGAAAAGAATGAAACTGTCGTATTGACTCATCTATTAATTAAAAGAACCAATATTTTATCTATTGAACTCTGCCTAAGTAAAATTAGTCTTATGCAACTATATTGTGAAATGAATTCTCATAACATTTTCATTTCAACAATTTAAATAAATTTCTAAATAATCATTAACCACTTTTTAGAAATTAAGATCTCTTAAGCTTCTAACTCTTACATTCTTAAAATTAATTTTAGAATTTCTTTTAAAAGACGTTAGCAATAAATAAATAGATAAAAACAATTTGAGCCAATTATTTAGTCAGCGTAGAGTTTAAAAACAATAGCCTAATGAGACTCAATCTTTGGGATGGATCAACTCAGTTAAAGAATGACCCGTCACTTCTTGTTACGGTACTTAACAAAAAGTAATTTTACATGATGTGGTGTGATTAAAATAATGAAGAACAAACCATATGACTTGTCATGTTTAATTTATTTTTTTTTTCAAATTTTGAGTTGCTTCATAGAATTAAAAAAGAAATGTTAAAAATATAACAAAATATTGCAAAATAAATTAAAAAAAGAACAAGGTAAGAAAATCTTGTAATGTGACATGACATATATATCCGTTTGCGTGACATATCATTTTTGATAAAAAAAAAAAAAACATATCATGGAATACATGAATCATGTCATGTGACCGACTGGGCTGATTCTGAAGATTTTGAGATCCGGAACAAAAGAAAAATTTGGACTCTTTATATGTACAATTTTTTATTGATATGTCAATAGATCATATTTATTTATAAAAAAGTTTGGGCCTTTAATATTTGTAAAGTTTGGACTCTAATATTAAACTTATTTTTAATATACAGTTAAATTTTTTTTTAATATATACAAACTATTTTTTTTATTTTTGGTTGGTCCCCGATATACGTAACATACCGTACTGCAATATACATTTCACTAGATCTACTACTTCATGTGACTAATTTCTTTCACTAGATCCACAACATCATGATATGCATCTATATTCTATAAATATCGAACCTGTCGATATCGATTGATCAGCAACAACATGTACTGTATGCAATGCAAAATAATTGATTTATATGTCATCCGTACTCTGTATACATTTTTTTTTCTTCTGCTTTCTCTGTACCAATTTTTGTATAAGCGCAGAATTCAGCACACGGGCCACAAAAGGAAATTGGAAATTGAACAATGCTTCCTAATAAAAGGGTACGAAACTCCTTAAATTCAGGAGAGGATATTCTTTACTTCCACATTCTTCCCAATTCCCAATTGTTATTTTCAATTGTACCAAATTGAATTGAATGTAAGTCCAACCGGTTGCTCACGCTTGCCTTGTCTGTTCTGTTATAATAATTGCATTGATTGGAAATGGTAAGTTTATTATCCTTATTATCCTGCCCGGCCTAAAACAGGTGTAAGGTCTCCTTTGTATTCTCATTGGGCCATAGTACACTGGGTCCCTTTCAATTTTTTTGGTGGCATTACTATTTTGTCCATTTCATTGTTATCTCTGACAATATTTTTTTGTGTGGAATAAGTAGTTTAGTTGTTGTTATTTTATCAAATAAATATTAATTGAGTCTGATTAAGATGTATAAACTGATATGTAGGTCGGTCTAAATTAAACCACTTTATATAATGGTTTAATTTTATTGCACGTCGTGGTCTAACTTGAATGATTATAATAATATATTATTTATATATTATTATATAATTAATATCTTATATTGCTAATATATTAAATAATTATTATAATAATATTTTAATATATTATAGTATTATTAATATATTGAGTAGAACTAGGGTGCTTAGGAGTACCAAACTCCTTTGAAAAAAATGTACTAAGAGACCAAATTATATATATATATTTTTTAGGATATTCTTACTATTTTTTTTTGTAGGTAGATGGAAAATCACTAAGGATGGTCCAGAATTTTTTGGATGGTCCAACGAATTAAGTCTCTAAATTTTCAAACTATTCTCTATGTGATAGTTTCAGATTGAATTAATAGCTTTTCAGTGAAATTGTTTAAAATTATTGGATTGTTTATTGTTTAATCATTTATAGCATTAGAGATGCTTATGATATCATACTAGTCAATGAGCATATATAGCGTTCAAATGAAAGTTTAATAATCTCTAAATAATGAAGAGACTATTCGATCGAGAAAAAGTACAAAATAATACACGAAGGGGGGCTTGTAGTTCACATGTGATCTCTTACATGAACCAACCAAATGATACCGACTAATATAGTAACAGGAATTGTAAGTGCTACTTAACAGCTAGCTCTATTGGATTGCTTATAAAATTTTCAATTGTTGATAAAGATTGACAGCACAATTTTGTTTTGTTCATGATCTAATTCAATCATTTTCCTGGCCAAAGGGCAAAACGACATGATTCTTCTATCTCTATCTGTGGAATTTTCTTTAACTGTCAGTCTTTGGTAAGCCTAATCTTCCAACCCAGAAGTGTTTTTTATCATCATTTTATTTCTTCAAGTCGAAATAACAACAACAACATGGAAAATATAAAATAAAAAACAAGAAAAAAATATTTCGTCTCCCATGCATGACTCATACATGTATGCAATGATGTTCAAGATAATGTAAAAGAGAATAAGTTAAAGAGAGAAAGTTAGGTTTGTTGGGTTGGTGTTCTCATGATACTCATCAAGGACAAATTGTAAAAGAAACAATAATTTTCTTGTTTTATGTTTAGCCCTAATTTAATTATTTTGCAATGTTTCATCAACGTACGCAAACAGCAATATTCTTTTTTAGTATTTAATGTCAAATAATACCATACAATCAATTTCTCCTTGCTGAGTATCAAACATACAAAATAAAAAAATTAATTACATTTAGTTCTAACAAGTTTAGTCTTGTCATATTCAGTCCTGATGATTGTCTAATTTTGATAAGTGTCGTGTTTGCTGGCATCATTTTCAATTTGGAGAATTTAGTAATGTTTAGTCCTGATAAGTGTTAGGTTTATTTTTGACAAGTGACATTGAGTATTTTAGTCAATTACATAGTTTCTTAACAAGAAGAAAATCATCTTGTCCAACTTCCGAGTTTCGATACACTACCTTCTGCCTCCGGAGGATGGTCCCGACGACTCGCCGTACGCCTATGCCAATGAAGGATTTTTTTACCTATTTTCTACAAGAATTTTAAATATATTTATTGAAACAAATCTATATAATTACATAGAAATATATTTAAATGTAAACAAAAAGAAAAAGTTCAGCTCCAAAAAATGAACTTAAATGGAATATTGAAAAGTACTATCGCTTTGAATTTATCCAGATAAAAATGTTTACAAAATACTTTATTCAGATTACTTTTAATATGTGCAATTAATCAGCAAAATATTTTGCAATTAACAAGTATGTTCAGATGAATAGCCTATTGCGTGTCCATAAATAAAACAGGGCTACATTAAAGCCCAATTTAAATTGGGCCTAGACTTTCGTTTGCCAGATTGTACTTTATAGTTATTTTCTAAGGCCCATTCAGTGTTACATATTGTGACTTGCTACGCAACACGGCAACAGTATAAAATAGGGGGAATTTCATGTATATCCCTCAAAAGTTTCAATATTACGTATTATCCCTCTAAAATCAATAATTACATATTTATCCTTAAAAATTATAGAAACTCACATATTTGTCCAATCTAACTCTATTATATATAAAATATCTCTAAAAAATAATTAAATAATATTTTTAAACATTAAAATTTATTTTAAATATTAATTAATATTGTAATAACCATTATACCCTTCATCTCTCTTTAATCTGTTGAGTCGCCATTTAATCTGTTCAGTGCAATTTGTTACTGTACGGTTCAGTTCTGGTACGGTACGGTTTAGTACTAGTACGGCAATGTACTGATACTGGTACGTTTTAATATTGCTTTCTAACACACTGACCTTAGAAAAAAAAATAGAAGAAGGGTAAAATGGGAATACATAAAAAATTAATGTTAAATATAATGGATTGGACAAATATGTGAGTTTCTACAATTTTTAAGGATAAATATGTAATTATTGATTTTAGAGGAATAAATACGTAATATTGAAACTTTTGAGGGATATACATGAAATTCCCCCTATAAAATATTACTCTTTTGAAAGCCTATTATGTGTTCTATTACTTGCAATTTTCTATTCATTAATTTTAGGTTGTGATAAGTGTCTACGAAATATAAACAGGTTACCTTAAATTGCTTCGCATCCTAGACTCCTAGTCCATGGAGTTGCATCCATTGAGGAACAACATATTATCTGTTGAGAATATTTTTTGCTTCAACTCTGCTATTTTTTATACAATCTTGATCAGGGTTTTATAATAACATGTTAGTATGATCATAAACTTAGCAAAAAACAATTATGAAAATTTGCAAAGATTTCTTTAGCAATAGAAAAGGAAAGAAAATATAAATCTTCTTTTTTGATAGTTGAAATATAAATCTCTGCTCATGACTGATCTACTTAACCATCACACTAAACTCTGCACGTAAGTTCGTTAAACTATTCAAAATTTAGAAGTTAAAGAGGAGTGAATCTAAGATTTAGCTTTTGATTTAGTAGCAAGACATATGGTCCGGATGAGAGAAATCTTAGTTGGATGGTTTTGTCTCTAATTTTTACTATGAGTCGTACGTAGACTTAAGTCGTCGAGCGTCTATAAATGACCCTCGAGCATTCACGGATAGTCAGATATTAGTTGAACACGCTTCAACTATGAGTTGAAAAACTTCTCGGGTTTTTCAATTTTGTTGTAATTTTTTGGGTGTTTTATATCATTTACGTTGTGAGACTAATTAATTAATTTTGTATTGATGTTTGACAAAAAAATTATTAACTAAGCATATCCGCAATACAAAATAGTAACAAAAATAATAATATGATGAGGACAAATTGTTACACTAATTGAGACAAGAATATACGGAATTTTTTGAATGACCAAATTTTATATATTTTTTTTAGAAATTTTTTATTATTTTTTTTTACAAAGATACAATATCATTTTTTTTGAAATGATTCAGAATCTCCTTTAAAACAGTGTTTTCTTTATCTATTTTAGAAAATAGTAAAAAAATTGCGGACGAGTTGAAATGAAGTACTTCTATAAATGAATTAATAATGACACGTGTCAAAGATTAAAAAAAGAGAGATTAGAACTCAATATTGACTCAAATCTCAATCTCGTCTGGGTCTCAACAATATAATGTTTTAGACTTCTACAATTGTTTTAATAATAACTTTGCATGAAGCGTGATGCTAGAATCAAATTTTCATTTCAAAGATCGAATTAAAGACTACGAAATGTTTTTAATTAGCCAAAGGACAAATGGTTCAAAATTTGTGACAAATGATACTTGTGACATTCCGAGCTAGAGTCATTAAAAAGTATCAAACATTTACAACGATATAAGAAAACAAAAAGGAAATTATAATAACAAGAACTCCAAATTATAAGATAGTGGAGAAAGCTAAAAATTATTTTATAGGTACTGTATAGGATTATAAATAATAATTTTAAAGGAAAGTTTTCAGAGTGCCCATATTAACTTTTAAAATAGTCAATTTACTAATGAAAATATTATAATATTCAATATCCAATTTACAACAAAACTATAAGAATATTGATTGTATAATTTAAATATGAGGAGGATTCCAATGTCTTATCTTCTCATATCTCATTCATGCCTCATATTGCATTCATGTCTCATCTCCTTATACCTCATTCATGCTTCAATTGGCAACTCGTTCTTTATGGTTTTTGTAAAAACCGAAGCACTCATACTAGATCTCTAACAATGATTTTTGTATTTATGGTTTATAAAAAAAAATTCTACATGGAAGGATTTTGATCTGATTTTTTTTTAAATAGAAATTATAACAAATTTTTTAACCAAACCAGCCAATCCGTTGAAAAAGTTACAGAAATAGCCTATCCGGTGTAGCATGAGAGGGCCGGACTACACCGGTTTCCCAATCTAGTATAGCTATTTTCCCACCCGACTGACCCATTTTTCCCCTGCCTGCAGAGGAAAAAAAGCTCCATCGGTTTCCCAATCTAGTATAGTCTAGCCCTCTCAAGTTACACCGGATTGGGAATCCGGTGTAGGCTATTTTTGTAATTTTTTTATTAGATTGACTGGTTTGATTAAGAAGTTTGTTATAATTTTCATTTAAAAAAAAAGTCTATTGATCTGTTGTTCTTAAATAACTAATTGACATCCTCCCATGTACATGAAAAGAAAACCTTTTACAATTATTGGTTCCGGATTGTTCTTTTTAACTTGATACGAATCTCAAAGTCCAATAATACTTGCCTGGGCCAGTCAGAATTCCAAACCAGCTGACAGTAAATCTCAAACCGTAAAGTGAAAGGAATCTTCTGCGGTAACTGTTAAGATATTAATCCACAAACAACAAGTTTTTTAATGGATATGAAAATTACAGATGACAAGTGTATTGACTATCGACCAAATAAAATATTACACGTCCTTTCATGATTTGACAATTACAGAGGATAAGTATTGTACTATATTGTCTTGTCAATGAAGGAACCGGTCTCCCTTCAGGCCTTCAACAACCTCCTGATCTCAGTATCTTCCCTCCGACTTATTAACTCCAAAATTCAAAATTTAATAAGATAAAGAATCTTCAACTTCAGTAGACCCTAAACCTAAAGTAAAAAAAAATTGGAATGAAATGAGTATTAGAACCCACCCACCATAGAAATATAATTGAAAAACCTCAATCGTGATGGCAACAACCCAAAAAGATGGGTTTATCATTTCCCTTCCAAAGTACTACTCATAGCCTTGTGCATGCTTAACCTTCAAAAAGTCTTCTTTTGATGCTCCTTTGAGATCTCAAATTGACTTAGTTGAGAGAATTGGGGCAATCAAATTTTGGGTCTTGGAGAGATGAAGTGGTCGAGGAGTAACACACGGACCTCTCCGCGAAGCTATCTCGGTTATGGATTGATTTTAGGGGCTTTCTTAATTCTGTTGACATATTTTACCCTGTCTAATCAATTTGTGAGTTATACTTCTAAAGGTATTTTTTTCTCTCAATTTTTGTGCTCGAATTTTTCTTATTACATTGTTTTCGTATGAATTTTGATGTTTTTTTCCTACTTTACCTTTTTCCCGGATTTTGCAGTAGCTAAAGGAAACGATGCTGTTCGTGTCATACAAATTCCTTCAGGGAAAGGTACGAATTTCTTTTACATTATGGAGTAACTATTTGATACAAAATAATCATTGATATATCCTTTGGCTTTGAACTTTTAGATGATAGCTTTAAGGAAAAACAGAGTAACCCAGAGGAAGAATCTTTTGAGAAGGTGAATACCTTTGAAGAACCAGAGGTGGTGGTCAAAGGACAAGAGAAATCTGAGCAAGATGAGAGTATTGACCGCAATAAAACCATACTACTAGGTTAAAAATAAGTAAAACATAATTATAATCTACTTATTATATTCCCAGTTTTTCTTTCTTATTTCTTGTAATTTTGTTGGCACTTTTGTCAGGGAATGAAAGCGAGCAAGAAAAGATAGAGAAGACAGAGCAAACAAATGAGATAAAGAATAGAGAAGATACACAGAAAGGAGATGTGATTGAAGTTCAACCGACCGGTATGTTGGTTTGTTGCATTCCTATTAGCTTATTTCATACTCAATACAGGAATCGATTTGGAATTGAAATGGCAATCAGAATTGGTTTTATTAAATAATTGGGATTGGAAGGAGGTTCTCTTGGATTATGGATTTATGGTGCAAACAGCATAATTCAAATGCTTGTTTTTGTGAGATTGAAGTCAGCATATATCCTTTCATAATTTTTTTGTATCTTTATGATCTTATTGGCTTGATAATTCATCTGGTTCACATGTAATTTAATTATAATTTACTAATACTTAAACTTTTTTTCTTTCTTGTGTTCTTATTTCTGTGGGGGTTTTGTCAGAGAAAGAAAGAAAGCAAGAGACAGAGAATAAAGATGAGACACAGAAAATACATGTAACAGAATATACAGAAGAAACACCTAAACGAGATGTGATTCAAGTCGAACTACCCGGTATGTTGTTCTATTCCCTTCCTATCAAATGATATTTGAGATTCAATGCTGGTATCTGATATAAAAATTGAATGACGATCACAATTGATCCTGTTGTCACTAGAAATTGTGTTTGGATTATTGTGGCATTGCAGTTTGATTGAATACTGGACCAGACTAGGAATTGGTATTTACCATTTTATCCTTTGAGATACTTCTTCCTTCTGATCCTATTGGCTATTGGTTTGATAATCGATTCTCTGTTCACATGTCATTTTAATCGGGAAACCACCATTGTTTAGTCTTCAAATAAATTTCAACATCATATCTGATTGTACCGGAATATGCTTATAGTGTGGCTTTTAATAAGAAATAATTTGCAATTGAAATTGAAACCTTTTTCCCAATGTAGTCTCGTTCCAATTCTGATTCTAAATTGTTCCCTTTTATTTCTTTTAGATGATTCTAAGAATCCCGGAGAATGGCAACAAACTTTGGAAAAGGAGAAATTGAAGAAAGGCCTCAACCAATTTAATAATGGAGAGCAAACGGACCAACTTCATGAAGTCAAGCAATTTGGTGAGCTAATTTCACAATCTATTATGTCTCAAAATATATAATAACTTGACCCGAAATATATTGAATGATATAACCTCATAGTTCATGGGAACTTTGCAAATTATAAAGCTTTAAGAGTATTTTGCATATATTTGGGCATAACAAATGTTCTGCATAGTTAATGATACTTTTATGCAATGAGAAATCTATTTACACTAGCAAAGAAGTGCAGTTCCAAATTGTTTTGGAGGACTGACTTTTCAAAGCTGATTTTGATGTTTGATTGTTCTTATCTTTGGAATCAACAATCATTGATTTTCCTTCCAATTCTCAAAACAATGTAATGGTGAAAAACTTGTTTAATTTTCTAATTTTATCAATGGATGATGATTGCTCCTTCCCCAAAGGCCTTTGAGCTTGCTGTACTTCTTTTCAGGAATTTGAGTTTATTATAAGGCCTTACAACATTTTTTTTTTTTGAGAAACATAAGGCCTTACAACTTAGATGTTAATTATGTTGTATAATATAACCAAACAAGGAAGAAGGAAAAAGCTCGATGGAAACTATGAAATAATAAATTTAAAATAGAGAAATACAATCATTTGAACCAGTAAAATGGCCATCATCTGGAATCAACCAACTCAACATTCGATGACCTTTCTTGTTGCCTTCATCGAATCTAAATCATAGGTTATTCACCTCAAGTATCTACCAAATTAAGTTGTACTTCCTTTGTGAATGATCAAATTTGGAATTGCAAACTATGCAAATCCATTACGATTTACTTATTAAATTGTTAACTTGGTTTTTCAAAGAATCCACCATATAATCCGCATTTCTAACCAATGGTCAAGAACTTTGAAAAGGAAACCATCCAAATTGGAATACTGTCTCTTGCTAGGTTTCTAATTCACTTGAAACTTTTCACTGCAAAAAAACTTAAAAGTGATATTACATGTACTGAGAGGTGTCAGACACTCATACTAACATACAAAATATGATATTAATTAGTCAGTCTCATATTGCTCTTCCCCTTTGCAGATGGATTTCTAAATCTCGGCCAGCCACAAGAATCAAAGCCACTATGTGATCAATCCGATGGTAAATTCGATCTATGTGACTTAAATGGTGATGCCCGAACCATTGGCAGTGCATCTGTGGTACTTCTCATACCACCAAACAACAACACACCAACCCAAGAATACAAAATAAAACCATACTCGCGCAAGTACTTGGATAGCATTAAGCCTGTAACCGTAAAGTCCCTTGAGGGACCCACAGATGCCCCCCAGTGCTCTGGTAGGTTTAATAACTACCCGGCACTTGTGATTGCACTAGGTGGACTTTCGGGTAACTACTGGCACGACTTCACTGACATTCTGATCCCTCTATATATAAGAACACGTCAGTTCAACGGAGAAGTCCAGTTACTGGTAACCAACAACCAGCCATGGTGGATCAGCAAGTATGAAAAAATATTTAAAGCATTGTCACGGTATGAGATAATTAATTTTGATCAAGATTACGAGGTAAGGTGCTACCCACGTGTTCTTGTTAGTTATGGTAGTTACAAAGAATTTAGCATTGATCCTTCTCGAGCACCGAATAACTACACAATGGTCGATTTTACAAAGTTCCTCCGTGGAGTTTACCATCTTGAAAGAGAATTCCCCATAAAATTAGGGGAAAACCCTGGGAAAAAACCAAGACTAATGATTATCTCTAGGGGTGGTAGCCGTAAGTTTGTAAATATGCCCGAAATTGTACAATTAGGAGAGAAATTAGGATTTGAGGTGACCATAATTGATCCAAAACCAGATATTGGCTTTGCTGATTTTGCAAGGACAGTTAATTCCTTTGATGTTATGCTCGGAGTGCATGGTGCAGGGTTGACAAATTGCCTTTTCCTCCCTCCAAATGCGGTATTGATACAAGTGGTACCATATGGAAAGATTGAGCATTTGGCAAAATTAGATTTCGGTGATCCATCGGTTGATATGAATTTGAACTATATAGAGTACAGTATAACTGCAGAGGAAAGTACATTGTTGGATACATTTGGGAAGGATCATGAGATGATCAGAGATCCACTTGCAATTCACCAAAGAGATTGGGGTCTAGTTGCAGAATGGTACCTGGGAAAACAAGATATAAAGCTTGATATACAAAGGTTTGAGCCAATCCTTCGGCAAGCATTGGGATTTCTACAGTTGTAATTTACATTTGTTAATTTAAATATTCTTCGAGATATTGTTTTTCTTTCTGTATAGACAGTTAAGTTAAAACAATAATGATTCGAGGATTTGGGTATGCTGATTCATTTGGAACAGTATTTTTTGGATCAGAAATTACAAGTTTGGAATTATGGATGCTCAGTGAGTTTGAACTTGGGATTTTCTTTTCTTAGTGTAAATTATACAAGTGATAACACTGGGTATTGTTAGCAGAATTGCTCTTCGAGTCAAATGGATTTATGGGCCCTTTCTTATGTTACCGGGCTTTAGGACCGGTACTAACTCGGAGCAGTTCACATCTTAGGTTAGGGGTGTAAACGGAGCGGATTCGGAGCGGATAATGCTGATACCATATCCACATCCACATTTCAATGAGTGGATACGGATACGGATAGCAAACGGATGTCAAAATGTAAAACCAAATCCACGTTAAACGGATACGGATACAGAGCGGATACGAATACGGATTCGGAACGAATAATTGTCGGATAACTTAGTTATATGAACTTTAAGTCTTTAAGATATAATAATAATTAATAAAGCTTAAATATGAAAATAAATGAATAATTGTAAGTTGATGGAGAGATAGATATTGGAAAGATGGGAGATATAAGACATTGGAAATATGAGAGATATAAGATATTCTATTCATATAATATATAAAGAAAATAAAAAAGTAGTACATATAATTAATATTCTATTCATAGGGCAAGGATCTGAGTATCCGGAATTATCCAAATCCGTTTAATCCGGATTCAATTTGTCATACACAGAAATTATCCGAATCCATATCCGGAATTATCCGAATCCGTTTAATCCGAATTCAATTTGCCATACACAGAAATTATCCGAATCTATATCCGGAATTATCCGAATCCGTTTAATCCGGATTCAATTTGTCATACACAGAAATTATCCGAATCCGTATCCAGAATTATACGAATCCGTTTAATCCGGATTGGTATGAAAATGAATTCGGATACATGCGGATATCCGCTCCGTTTAGGGTTCGCAGATATTATCCGAATCCATATCCGGAACAATTTGCCATACACATAAATTATCCGTATCCAGAATTATCTGAATCCGTTTAATCCGGATACGGATTTTGCTCAGATTCGGAGCGGATTATTCGGCTCCGTTTTCAGCCCTATCTTAGGTCCATCTTTATTCCTCTGAGAACCAATATTCTATTTCATAAAAAAGGTGGAATAAAAAAATTGATCTTTTTCAAGAGATAAAATTGACTTATTTTCTAATACTCTTCTGCTCTTCTACAACCAACTGACAACCGAACATAATCGGAATAATACAAAATAAAAACTATTCGAAATTTCATTTTTCTTGTATTCTTTTACTATTCCATGTGTTGTTGAACGGGTCCTATGGAAGCTAATGGGTTCACATGTTTTTTAAATATGTTAGTGTCCAGCTTTTCTAAACATATTAGGACTGATTTTCGGATCTGTATCCTCTGCGGAGTTTTTTATGTGCGGAGATGTGCGGAACTGATTGGACGGTTCAGATTTAATCTCAGCCGGTGAGTGCTCGAGATGATGGAGGGGGCAATATTAATTCTGCTTTGAGATTCATGCCATAATCTTATTTGGTCCGTTTGATCAAAACGAACGGACCAGATTAAAAGAACCACTCAGCTCCGTAGGTAAAAACTCCGCAGAGAATGTAATTCCCTGATTTTCGGGGTTTGTTTCGAAGAAAAAACATTATATTGAAGAGAGAGAAAAAATTAATTAGTCGTCATTATTAAAGATATTTTTTTATTGTTTCTATAATGTCTTGGTTCAATCTATAAAGAAATTAGAAGATTATTATTATAATATTAAATATATTTAAAGTTGAAATTGTTTTGCTCGTAAAGATGAGACAAATATTTTGAAAATAGATTTAACTTTATCTAAAAGTTAAAGCGTAACATGTATTTACATCCGAAATATTAGAATTGTGCTACACTATAATTTTGGAGTTTTATGAAATTTACATGGATTATAAAAAAAATGTTGAAATTTACAAAGTCATCAAATATTCTCGAGTGATTCTGGTATTATCAAAAGTTTAAATAGCGTTTATCGCGTCATAGCGAATGGTTAAAAAAATAACGTTATGCCCAAATAGCGCTGCTATAGCGCGAAATAGCGCGCTATAGCAGTAATAGCGTCATAGCTATTATGGTCTGAAAACGCTACAGCGGCGCTATAGCGCCGCTGTAGCGCGCTATTTAGAACCTTGGGTATTATACATAATTACATAGTACGGATCAATATTTTTGTTTTCATAATTCTAACGGTCGATTCAAACCGATCAACATGATTCTTGTATGAATATGTACTTATAGACCAAATTTTATATTTTTTAGAATTTTTTTTTACTATTTTTAAGATAGGTAGAAAATCATTATTTTTGAATGGTCCAGAATTTTCATAAAAATATAAAATTCTAAAAAATAGTAAACAAATTATAAAATAAATATAAAATTCGGTCTGCAAGCATATATTCATATAGGAATTATGTTGAACGGTTCAGATTAACCATTATAATTTTAAAACGAAAAATATTGATATATATTACGGACCAATCCATACTATGCATAACTCACTCAATATTCTCAATTCAATCGTTGGATTAACCTTTATTATCGAATTTAGTCGTATGACTGAAAATTATTTAATCTTTTACTAATAAATGGTCATTGATGTGATGTGTAGGTTACTCATTGAATGTTTGAAATTAATTACTTTATTAGGTGATCATTTTTTGGATTTTTTTATATAATTTTTAGTGTTGCATTTGCTAGTATTCATCTCAAATTAGAAATTAATTTATTTTTAATACCTTATTTTATTCCGGACGAAGTCCATGTGAAACATAATTGTGGTTGCATTAGGCGTATTTTCTTTGTTAAAAAATAAACACTAAAACCATCTTAAACGAGAAATTTATATAAGTAATCCTTCAGAAAAGGAAGGTTTAACGGGTAAAATGTTCAAATGGATATACTGGAGAGTGTACTTTATTACCAGATAAAGCAACAAAAGACGACAAAAAGACAGTGTGGTTGCAATTTCACACTTTCATAGCCAAACAAAAAAAAATGATAACAAAACGGTCTCCTTATTAAAAAAAAAAAAAGATTGTTTCTTCTTTAATAAATTAATAATTATCCGTAGAATTAATATTATTTAACCTTGTTTGCAAGTGTAATAAAAAAAAATTGTCAAGATTTACTGTTATATGCATATAACAAATTAAAAAAAAAATGTAAGGATGAATTTTATTTAAATATGAATTTTAAATTTTTATAAATATGCATAAGGCATATACATATCTATTTATTTTACGGTCTTGCTCCTAAATTTCAATAGAGTATTGGAGGGCAATAAAATATAATTAGAGGGGGGAAGAAAAATGTATTCTAATTTATTTTGGGAGGACATAATTGTAAAGTCATAATTAGGATGAGTTGAGTGAGTTAAGGTTTAGGAGCCGAGTTGAAATCTCAGTTTATAACTGTCACGAGCCAAAACTGATCTAAGTTGGTTTGTTAGCTTACTGGATTTTATTAAGCTACTATCATACAAATTCAACAAATATATATAAATAATAAAGTTCATCAAACATTTACATAATCCAAGCCATCAGATATGACATAATAACAAAAATTCATTTACTTAATATGGCAATTGATTTAACATAAACTTTACATATTTAAACATACAAATTCATACAGCTAAATTTATGCATAGTAAAGCTTTACAGAATAATAGAAATTCATACAAACTCATACTTAGACTGAGTTAGCTCATTAACAACTCAAACCAGAAACAACCAAGCTGCTAACAATCAAGTCAGATGTGAGTTCCGATTGATTCATGAGCTGCAAATTTTTTTGTTAGCCCCAGTCGTAATTGCACATAAATCGATAAAACCCAATCAAAACAATTTTAGATCTTAAACTGCTTTACGTACATGGCAAAATAGTACTTTTTGTGCCGAATACATGTCTCAAAATTCAACACTAATTAAGACTAATTACATTAATTGATATTAAGTTGCATAAAAATAAATAAATAACTAAATTAAAAAACTTCAGAGAAATTATATGAATCAAAAATTCAAAACAGATCAAATTAGATATGTTCCATACAAAAAAAAAAAAATTTTAACTTGGTAGTGACTACCAAGACTATATGTTCCACAAAATTTTAAAATAATACTGACCAAATCAGACCTGATCCGATCCCACCATTGACAGCTATGAGAACCCAATTAGAAGATTACATGCTGGTACATTTACACGGATGATTTAGAGAATATCAGTAGCTTCCAATTTGTGGAATTGTATTCGAATTTGACAGTGCTTTTGGATTCTTGTCAAGTTAGTCTCTCTTTTTTCTAGGGACGGTGGTTATAGGATCCATCTGTCTGTGTAAATAAAGACTTAAGTTTGATAGTGAAATAAATTTAGAGATAAAATTGAAAATAACTCTACTTAAAGTGTTAACAATGATAAATTTATTTCTAAATTATTCATTAATAAAGAAACACAAGAACTTCTAAGTCCACTTCAATTTAATTTTGTGTTGCATCATTAGGGATTATTTATATGTTTTATAAATTATTTAATCTAGTAATCTATGCTAAATCCCAAATAAAGATCAAATTTATAACAATACATATCAAGTTATCAACAATCACTGAATAAGTCATAACCATCAATTTCAAGGTTCAGTCCAATTTAAAACAACAAACACTAAACAAGTCAGAACCATCAATTACAAGGTTCAGTCATATTTAAGACATAAATGTGATTGAAACGAAACAATTGAAAATAACCCCACTCGGAAAGCTATTGGCAAATCCTATCATAAAGCAGCCGTGAGGTCTGGTATCAGTTATTTGATTATTTTTATTTTAGAAATTAAAAAATCAAAATTTTCAGAAAAGAATTAATTGATTTTTTTTTCTTCGAAAAATAAATAGCATGTGTGGTTTCACCAAGGATAGGCTGATGGAACCACACCAATGATAATTCCCGTGGTTTTTGGACAAATTTGGGTCAAGATAGGGTTTAAAGTTTGAAAAATACTTTTTTTTTAAAGAAAAATAAGGGTCATGCCCCTATTTCGTTCATTGAAAAATTGGGTTTAAGATCCACCGAAGTGGAGTGCCTTAAATGTGTTCAGGTCCGAAGGCCAATCCGGTCCCTGTCAGGGGAGATGCCAACCATCTCTCCTTTTTACGAACACAAAGTTTGAAAAATAGTTGAACTGCATCATTAGTGAATTTCCAGAAACTTGCATTTGATGGAACTGCACCGTTGGTGAGATTCCATCTATTTTTCAAAGAATACAAAATAATTAATCTATTTTCCAAAAATTTGAATTTTTTTATTTCTAAAATAAATCCAATTTTACTACTGATTTCTAACAAGGTAGGATTTTCTGTAAAAATATAACATTACTGATCGCAAATAAATATTTTAAATAACTGAAAGATATGTAAATCAAAAGGTAAAACATTTTGGACTAATGCAAGTTTGATTCAAATAAATAAATATTTTGATTCAAATATCAAACATTTTGGACTAATAATAGTTTTGTGTATGGGTTGTTTTCCATAGAGAGAAAATTGCAAGCCATGATGGCAAAACTACAATGACAGAGTTCCTACCAAACTTTGGACAAAAATGTATATAAAGGTTGAAAGTATACTTTTAACTACTCTGAAAATGACATACCTATCAAAAAAGTTAGCGTGTGTCATTTGCCAAAATAACAAATCGTCTAGGACAGCTTTTTTGCAATTTAACTATTCCATTTAGATTGCTTGTGAGGAAAAAAATTCTAACAAAAAGATTAAAAAAAAAATTAGTTCTTCTCATAAGGATAAAATTTCCAACTAAATACTCCATTTAGATTCATCATTTAAATTTTAAAAGTTAAATAATTAATGCAAATAATATCGAAATCTAAATTTTGAAAACTAAAAAATTTCATATTATTTGAAATATTTGAAACCTGTGGTTAATTTGAATATTCCATTTGAATAGTTTATTAATAAGTGACTCTTAATTATTTCTTTTTTATTGTAATTATCTTTTAGCCAAATTATATAAAAGAAACTTTTCATAAAGGGGAGCCTGACTCTCTCATAATTATTAAATTCTCAAGAGGCGTTTCTTAATTTTATTTTCTTTTATACCTCTATATAACCTCTATTTGATTTAAAAATTAAATTACTCTCTCTCTCTCTCTCTCTCTCTCTCTCTCCCCCTCCCCCCCTTCTGTATTCAATCCGATCATAAAAATTTTAATTCTTCTCTCATGTCCTGTATCCGAATAACAAAAAAAATGAAAATGTATTTTCCTTCATGCTTTCACATAATATATTTCAATACAATCTCGATTTGATTAAATTTCAATAAAATCTTAAATATTGCGGAGTTATCGTCAGTCGCTTTTATAATCATGCCAAATGAACGACAACTCTGGAGTATCTTGATTGTAGTTTCAAATATTACACGTTAGAGACGGAATAAGTTTAAAAATAATGTCTTGTACACAATCTGAATAGTACTATTTCAACTTGATTTCTTTTATCTTTTAATTTATTACCTATCTAAATTTCTGAAAATTTCAACAAACTTAATTAAACAAGCAAATTTTAAAAATGTTTTTCTTTTTTAGTTTCGCTAAACATTTATTTTGCAGAAAAAGCCTTTTATACTAATGAAAAACTAATCATTAATTAATTATGCATAAAACTAATTTATTTATAATTATTAGATTAGAGTTCTCTCCTTATCCAACTAACAACCCACTCGTCTAGTTCTTTTAAATAAGTTTAGATACTTCATCAATGAATATTTTGTACTTGTGCTAGCTTGGAACACTTCTATGCTACCAAACTGTCTTCTTTAGTCACACTAATCAAGCAAGTGCTCAATAAATGCAACCTACTATATAAAAAATAGGGATGGTCCAACTTTTCTAACAATAATTCATGCCCGATTATAATAATAAACTTAATGGTACAATTTGTTTCTGAATTCTACAAACATTTGAAGAGAGTGTAGAGGAAGAAAATATTCACATGGAGTCAATAATTTGTTTTCTTTATATTTCTAAGGTAATTTGAAAATTTAAGTATAGTTAATATGTTAATTGATTTAACCTATACAAGGACAGCAAAATTGGTCATGTAAGTTTGGATCATACATAAAGCTAACTTGTGCATAATTCAAATAACTCCATAACTATATATCAATTGTTAATTTTCCTATACATAATACATAATTATAGTACATGGAAAACTTCTATAGGACATAAGCAAATAAAACAAAATTTTAAAATATTCATTCAATCAATTTAGAACTAGTCAAACATGTCGTTCCCATTTCACTTGTTATTGTACAACAAGTGGCTACATATATTAAACGTTTGTAATACATAGTAGAAGCATATATACCAACTTCAACAAAACCTACTTCCATCATTTATTATATATATTCTAAGTCGTCACAAGCAAAATTCAACGATTCTCAGAAACAACGTATTGCAAAATTTTATCAATTGTCATTCTTACAAGTCATGTGCTTCAATAATAAGTTAATAACAGTGTATATGTTAAAAACTAAGAGCATCAAGGTTTTACAAATTACAATTATTTCTAAAAAAAAATATCATCATATATATATTTCGGCATGGACCAACCGCACATGGGAATATGGCATATCAAAATAGAGTTCAAAATTGATGTGCTACCGATCGAATCAAAAGAACAATAACAAACCCTATGGATGGAATGATGGGGTTGTGCTCTAAAAAAAAATTAACAACATAAAAGACAAGGATGGAAAAAGAAAAAAGGACAAAGGTGAAGAAGACACAAATTTTTTGTTTGGTAATGTAGAATGTCCGGATCAACTAAGGTGACTCCCAAATTGACAACATTTAGTTTATGTAAAGATTGCCAAAAAGATGGTACCCCAGTTTGGACGGTGTACCTGTTTGATGGCACGAACCATTCAAAAAATATTTTTATAAATTAAAAAAAAAAATCAAATTATTGGGAAAAGAATGAATTTTTTTATCAAATAGAGGGACCGAATAAATGAATTAGCAGAATTCAAATGTCATCAAAAACTTGTCTTTCTGTTTGTAAAGATTGAAGACAGAAATCAAATTGTTTAATCTCATATGACATAAGCAGACTCTGAATTCAATTTGATAGCTCAATATTAATTATTAAATAACAACCATACCTCACACTAGTTGCAACAAATGACGCAAGATATTGGGTATGCTCATTTTTATAAATCATTGTTTAATTTAAGAAGTAAATTATCTACAAGATTATTCAAATTATTTTTCCTATCTTTATATTTTTAACTTTTTAGAGCTCAAATAAAAAAATAGAACTATTACATATCATATGTAATATATTTTTCTAGTGTAGAACTAGGAGTTCTTAATAAACTGACCAACCCTAGAACCTATCAGAATGATTTGAAACTGATTTATTTCAAATCAGTTTCAACACTTTGGATTCATCATTTGAAATCAATCTGACATATTTTGAAATTAAACTCACAAACGACTCTGTGAGCTTAAAATCACCCTGGTTCTACTTTATTTTTCTATACATACAAAAATACGAAAAATATAATTTTTTACTCCTTTTTTAATACAATTTTTTTTTTATATAAATCAACATGTAGGAATTATTCACGATTGTAAATATATTTTCACAAACAGTTGATTTAAATTAAAACACAGCCAAAATGTCGTAATTTTAGTATTTACATAAAAAAGCGATATAGATCATAATAATATTTTTTTTACATGAAATATGGTCGAAGTCCTTCAATTATTATATGGTGTTTAAAACCATATAATTTCGATTAAGCGCTTATATATGTGTGTAAAACAGGATAATTATTTTAACATCATAGTTCTCGTGTTGTGCTGTGTACAAACGGCGTGGATTTTTAGAGAAAGTCCTTTATACAAATTTCAATAATAACATGAATCTTGAAAATTAAAATATCAACAACATTAAGAAATCTTTGATCGTTGAATTCGGCGCATAACTGTGCCGCGACAGAGGATTTAAAACCCTAACAAAAATTAATCCTATCCGCTAAACTCCTTTGACAAAAGTTATTGCTGTGACATATAAAATTTTCTCGATTCCATAAAATTGAAGTTAATAAATTAAGTAAATTAATGACAAGTTGACGATCTACAGATCGAAGAGGGATTAAAACAACTTGGTTCGAATATCTGCATTGTGCTGTGCATGATTTAAGGTAAAGAACACATATAAAATCACGAGATGTTAAGTAATAGTTTGCTTTAGAAGTTCATCGATTATATTAATTCCCCATTTAAACATTAGACTTAAAATAGTTTTTAGCAACATTCTCTCATGTTCGCAGCTAGCTAGCACGATAATAGGAAAATTAAAATACTTTAATTAGAAGTGGCACCCTATTAACCCATCTTTTTATTATATAATTATGAGGTTATCCAGAATTAATCGCCTTATCTTATATTCTTGAACTTATCAATGATTATACTATGTTTATCAATTTTAAATTCGTTGGCCGCAGACAGGGGCAGAACAAAAAAAAAAAAATTGAAAGGTTGGATGAATAAAATTTTCATGTAATTTCATTTTTTGAGGTTAGACTAATAGTAATAATTTATGTAAAAGTTAAAAATAAAATAAAGATTAAAATGAAAAAATCAATTCATATGGAGAACTTAGCCTCCTTTGTCAAACATTTCTACTCCTGGCTGCAAACTTTTATACTTACAAAATGTGAAAAGAAATTGACTAGTCTACTATAATGACTAAAGCTATGTCTACCGTATAAAAAAATTACAAATATAAAACTTAGTGTATTATACTAAAAGTGAGTTAATTAAGTGGATTAACTTATATCTCATTATAAAACAAAATATAAAAATATATATCAAGAATGTCAAATTTAAGTTTGCACTTTTAAATTTGGTGACAAATTCATAAATACGGAAACAATGAAATGTGTAAATCATGATTTCTTTTAGGAAATATTTGATAGTGTGATGCAGAGAGGCTCTTATAATTGATTGCATGTTTGGTGTAAAAACAAAAATTCCAAGTTCCTTTAAGTGTGAAATTTTGAAAGGAAAATTTTAACTATCATCCGAAGAACTCCGTCTAGGACTTGTTAATATTAATTGCTAACAATATTAGTGCATGGTTATAATGAAATGTGTGAATCATGTTTTATCAAAAATATGGATCATGTATGATACAATTAATTTCTAATAATGTCAGTGGTTGGTATAATATAAACCAACTACTAACTATACTAGATGTTGATGTTGAAAGACAACGTAGACCATTAGTGAGTCTAGAACAAAAGTGTCCAACACAATTAATAGCAAGTACAAAAAATAATTAGACAGGACCCAGATTATGTATCCTCTCTAAAAGTAGTTCATCTACTCTTAACCTGTAAAATTGTGTGATAAACTTCTATTAAATTTTAAGTTTTAATTAATCTAGCCAGCATATTTGATTCTAATGTATTATGTGGAATTTTTTTCATAGAAATTTATTAAAATAATATAAAAAAAAAATTGATGGATATTTCGATGTCATAGATGGAATTGAACCATTAATTTGATTCATTTAGGAACTTTTAAATAAATGTATTGCTCCAATCCACATGTCCTGTCACAAAAAAAAAAAAAAAATCTTATCCATATGTTTGAAATCCACCGTCTTGTTTATCTTTGTCGTTGTCGGCTCACCGCTGCTACCACTTTGTGTATCTCAGGCCACCATCTTCGCATCTCAACAAGCCTTTGAGAGGGATCTCTATCTGCTCCTTGTTACACCGAGAAGACAGTCTTGTAGTTAATTTTGACAATAACACTGCACAAAGCCAAGGAGCCGGAGAGCGCCAGCGAGTATTCTGTTTGAAAAGTTAAAGTTGTGTGGAGAGAGAATAAACGGTTCGGAAGAATGAATTAAAAAAGGTGAATGAGTTATTTTTTTATCAACATCTTTAACCTAGCATCTCACAAAATTCGCTAACCCACATTTTCAATAGGTTAGCGGCTACTATTATTCTTTTCTATTTCTCATTTGAATAAGAGAGAATTGAGAATAGTATTTTTTTTTTTTTATAACTCGACTAATGCAGTCAAGATTAAAAAAAATTTGCACGGAGCGTGACTCAATCATGGAAAGGATTATATAACATTCAACACAACTACCACTACACTATACAACCTTTTGTCACTAATCTAAATATTCTATTCGCCTCAATCCAAACGCATCCTAAAAAACTTAATTATTGATTTATTCCTTCTATGTAGGGCTGAAAATAAAGCTGGATAATCCGCTCCGAATCCAAGCAAAATCCGTATCCGGATTAAACGGATCCGGATAATTTCGGATACGGATCCAGATAATTTCTCTATATGCCTAATTATTCCAGATACGGATTCAGATAAAATCCGTGGACCCTAAACGGAGCGAATATCCACATGTATCCGAACAATGTTTTAAAATTTTAAAATTATTCAAAACCCATTACAGGATTTCCATATCAGAATTCATAACTCATTATCTGAGTCGGATCTGAATCCAGTACCTATTATCTAAGTCCCGGACTTGTCCGATTCAACGGTTAGTCTCCCCAGCTTCTTTTATAGGGGTTCTGGCACATTGAAATTTTTCTTTTGAAGTTGTGGGACAAATGAAATACAAACCGGAACTTGGCTACTGAGCCACTGAGGCATTGCCACATTGGGCGCTGGGTGCTGACGTTGGGCTACTACTTGGGACCTTGGCCCAAATAAATTAAATAATATTATAATACAATTTAGATCTGGACCGTGCGCTGATTGAATAGAGAAACAAAGAAGCTTAAATAAACTATCATTTTTGTTTTAATTTGATTTTTCCATAGATCTAAATTATAAACTTAAATAAACTAACATAAATTATTTATTTTCATATTCGAATTTTGTTAATTAGTATTTGTACCTTAAAGTTCAATTATCCGATAATTATTCATTTTGTATTCGTATCCGTGAATTATCCGCTCCGTATCCGTATACGTTTAAGGTGGATTTAGTTTTACATTTTGACATCCGTTTACTATCCGTATCCGTATCCGTATTCGTATCCGCTCATTGAAATGTAAATATGGATATAGTTTTACCACTATCCGCTCCGTATCCGTATACGTTTAAGGTGGATTTAGTTTTACATTTTGACATCCGTTTACTATCCGTATCCGTATCCGTATTCGTATCCGCTCATTCGTATTCGTATCCGCTCATTGAAATGTAAATATAAATATAGTTTTACCACTAGCCGCTCCGTATCCGCTCCGTTTTCACCCCTACTTCTATGGAATCTAAATATTCAAACAATTCATCCATTTTCTTATATTATTTTTAATGAATTTCTATAAATAAAAAATACGTTTATTATGCCTATAAAACAAGAGGAGAGAAGAGAAAATGAATTGCTTGTATCCGTCACATGAAATCCGCACAATCTTAGAGGAGACAAAATCCTAATCTTTTGAACAGGTGGTAGTTACTGACATATAAATCCAGACTTCAATTTGGTTGTGAGGACACTTGTCAGTGACACATAGACGATATATCTTATCAGGATCCGCACAAAGAAAAAATGTCTGGATTCTTTTTCTCTCCTTTATGTATGTGTTTGAGAAAGAGGAAAAGGATATATAGAAAAAGAGTGATATAAAGAGCTTAGACTTTTCCAAGCTACACATATAATAATCTTCTCTTTTGTTAACACATAAAAATAATAATAAAAAATCAAAGCAACTTGTTATTCTCTTGCCTACTTCCAAACGTGCTAGCCCCATTATTCTAATTTATACATGCATTGTCATCAATGCAATGAATACTTCCAATTTTCAACTGCTCTACTACCGAAACTAATAGAAACTTCTCTTACAGCCTTGTATTTCATTAAATATGCGGACAAAACAAGCAACTTTTGTACTCATCTAACAGATGTGTTTTATTTTAGAGAAAATTAGTTATTTGTGATTTTCAAATTTTCAAATCTGAAAAATGATATCACGAAATTATAAATATGAAAAATACCACTCTAAACTTAGTTAATTTTTAAATTTGCCACAAATACACAATTTTTATACTTTTTTTTTATTAAAAATTAACTGAAAAATACAGTTTTGAGATACATATAATGAGAGGTCTGAAGGGTATATAGGGAAATACATAAATACGTATCTCAAAACTGTATTTTTCAGTTAATTTTTAATAATAAAAAATATAAAAATTGTGTATTTGTGGGAAATTTAAGAATTAACTAAGTTTAGAGTGGTATTTTTCAAATTTATAGTTTTGTGATGACATTTTTCAGATTTGAAGATTTTGGAGGAGCAAATAACTAATTTTATGGCCACAATAACTATCCTCAAAATCTCACCTCTCAAGTACTTTCAATATAATTTCATGTTCATCCTAAATTGGATAAATAGTACACACATAATGAATATTTACTTTTCAATGGAAAAAGAAAAGTATTAATACTTTGCACATTTTTGTTATAGTCAAACTATGTTGCCACCAATCACCATCAAAGCATGTCCTGTCCTTAACATGTTCATTATTCAAAACTTAATAATGCACGCTATCCTGATAAGAACGGCACCCTTAAATAGTTTACTAATTTTAAATCACACTTTTATAATTGAAGTGAAATTTTCTATTTCAATTCAAAAATATCGTTGGTAACTATAACACATTTTGACTCAATCAAAACTTATTTCAACAGTGTCAACATTTATTTTGAATTTTCATACTCAATTGTCCGAATTCTAAATAATGCAAACTTCTTTCAAGTAAAAAAAAAAAACACTTTGTGCAGAAAAAAAAAGTGCGGGTGTTATGCTAGAGGTAATTGTAGTAATTTATTTTTAGGAGTAAGTTTCACTTAAGTTGTTATAAGAAATAGTATCATGTTGCAATGTTTATTATGTGTAAGAGCAAATAATTTGAGTATATGTTTATTATATTTGGTCTTTTTACATTTCCATTGTTTTATATTAATTTAAATATGTGTTTTCTTTTTATTTTTGTTAAAAATACATAATGCATCATAAGCAATGGTCTATCGTTGTTCCGATATATAAGATTATTTAAGATATAAAATTAAAATACTATAAAATTTAAAATGGTGCAGTTGACGTGATAAAATGGAAAATACTGAATGAAGACAAAAGATGCATGGTGTTAGACAATTATTGCTAAAAGCTAAAATAAAATTAAAGAAGTGTATCTTTAATATACACAACCTAACATTTAAATTGCAATAATTAAAGCACTATTTGTTGGTTGAATGTAAATTTTAATCTGTTAGACCAGGTCCAGACAAATTTTACCCTTCAAAAAAATAAAATACCAGGTCAGTTCGGGAAGAGTGTCAAAGGAAGCAACCGATTGGATTCCATAAAAGACTTTTCCTCTTCAAAAAGGACCTTGAACTACCAAGAAAAACAAAAAGAAATAAAAAAAAAAAAAATCTAGTAACCATGTGATATATACAATTAATGTGATTGTCAATTGGCAAACAAAAAGAAATTGCTTTTTACCCCCTTAATTTCTAAGAGTCAAGGGGTATGGTTGGAGGAACGACATTAGAGGAGGTCCCAATACAAAACCAAAAAAAGGGTATTAAAAACATTGGAATAGGTTTAGAATAAAGGGTAGTTCCTTGCATTGAGGGTCTTCGTTTTGTGCTCTAATACAATTATACATATGCTTATTCCATCCTAGCTACAATATAAATTGTAGCTCTCTGTTTTTATCCCTTCTTCTCTTTCTAGAAACCAAGAAAGAGAAATGGCTACTAGTTCTACAACTTATGCAAGGAATGCAAAACCTCTAACAGAGAGAAAACAACCGAGGATTGAGAAGAATTTATCCAAAATTGAACCCAAAAAAATTGGTGTTGGATTAGTAGCCGGTTGCTGTTTAGCCTTGCTAACATATATCTCTCTCGCAAAACTATTCTCTATTTACTCCCCTGTTTTTGGTAAGTTCTTTTATTCATTTTTCAATTTCTGTTTTAAGTCTTTATTTTTTTTTATTGGTGGTTTAATTCAGATTGAATTCATTGTTTCTTGTAGATGTCAGCATATTATCGACATCCAACTCATCACCCTCGATTTCAAATTCAAGTTCGAGCACGAATTTATCTCAACCAAAAGGTGAGTCAATTTCATTGATCAGTTTAGTTTTTTCTTTGACCCGTTTATCTTTGTGTTGAAATCAGCTTTTGTGTGCGTAGGATCAAATATGTCAAACTAATTAAATCCTTACTATAGTCCTTAATTTGTGCTCAATTTGGAGTTGCTTTAGGCATATCATGGCTTTATTTATTTGTTTTGGGTTTGTAGATGAAGGTGCAATAAGCAATGAAAACTTAAAAAGCATGGAAACAGATAATGATCCTGTTTTGGATATACCTATGCCAAAGGACACAGAGAAAGTACAGGAAAAGGCCCTAGAGGGTACTTTAAGGGACAGCAATTCAAAAACTGGTATAACTCAATTCTGTGAGTATTTACTTCTAATTGTTTTAAATTTTAATAAAATAGTAATACAACAATGTCAATAATTGTTGTTAAACTTCTTTTTAGTATTCTTAATTGAGTAATATTTGAGTATTCTAGTTAATGTTGAACAGTTTTAATTAATACAACAATGTCCAAATAGCCTCTCTTGTCATTATTACAAATCTCAAATATTTCCCAGTAATATAATTAACAATTATCAGAAAGATTCAAAACTTTGCACGTGATCAGCTTTTTGCACTTGGACCAAAAATGAATAAATTGTTTACCCTTTTATGTGCTTTCATTTGCCTTTGCTTCAAATATTTGTTGTCCCCTCATAATTTATATAACCTTCCTTAGTTGTTTACATTATTTCACTATGTTTTCTTCATCATTTAAAGAATGCTTTGCTATTTGTCTAAAGTGTCATCCTTCCTTTTACTCTTATAGATGAAAACAATGGAAAAGAGACTCCCAAAAGCAAAACAGAGAGCAAGATTGCTTGTGACGAAAACAGCATAGACGAAGGTTTTCCTTATGCTCGTCCAACCGTCTGTGAAATGACCGGAGATTTAAGGATTAGCCCGAAGGAGAAGTCGGTGTTTTTGTTGTCTTCTTCCCAACAATCGACTGTTTTCGACCAAAACGGGGAAAAGAAAGTCCGTCCCTATGCACGGAAAGATAATTTTCTTTTACCATCAGTCGTAGAAGTGACAGTGAAATCTGTTAAACCAGAATCTGATGTGCCAAAATGCACCCAGAAATATAACGTACCGGCTGTAATTTTCTCGGTTGCCGGGTACACTGGCAATTTTTTCCATGACATGTCAGATGTGCTTATACCTCTTTTCCTTACCACATCACACTTCAAGGGAGAGGTACAGTATTTCATCACGAACTACAAGCCGTGGTGGGTGCACCGGTACCAGCCTTTGCTTAGCAAACTTTCTAATTATGATGTTATCAACTTTGATGAAAATGAAGAGGTTCACTGCTTCCCGCACGGCTTCTTAGGTTTGATTCGAGACAGGGACTTGATCATATACCCTAACCCGACCAGAAATCCGAGGAACTATTCCATGGTGAATTTCACAAAATTCCTCCGGGATTCATTATCCCTCAAAAGAGACCGGCCAATTATCCTCGGGGAATCGCCTAAACAGAAACCGAGAATGCTGATCATTTCAAGAGCAGGTACAAGGAAACTACTAAACCAAAAAGAGGTTGCGGCGATGGCTGAGGGACTAGGTTTTCAGGTTATCATAAAAGAGGCAAGCCCTGATCAATTGCAATCATTTGCTGAGTTGGTTAACAATTGTGATGTGCTATTGGCCGTGCACGGTGCTGGTATAACTAACCAAATCTTCCTCCCAACGGAAGCCGTGATGTTACAAATAGTGCCATGGGGAAAGATGGATTGGATGGCTACAAATTTTTACGGCCAACCAGCACGGGACATGAAGTTGCGGTATGTCGAATATTACATCGACAAAGATGAGAGCACACTGATTGAGAAGTACCCGAGCGACCATCTTGTTTTTACCGATCCGATGGCAATCCATGCGCAAGGCTGGGGACAATTAGCAGAAATCATCATGAAACAAGATGTGAAAGTGAATCTTACTAGGTTTAGGCCTTCCCTACTTCAAGCCCTGGATCTTCTTCAAGAGTAGACATAAGGTTTGGTTGGATTAGGGAAACATAGTTGTTCATTTGTTCATGTGTTCTGTTAATTTTTTTATTTTGATAACGGTCACAAAGTATCATTTTTATTTATTCACATTGGTTTTGCAAATAATTCAGCCTCTTTTATCTGACTCTTTGATAATTGATTCATAATATGTCTAGTGAAATTTTCATTAGTACTTGCAATTCATGACATGGTGTAGAACTCTGTACCACATTCAAGTCAAAAACATTCGAAATTTTCATATCTATTCTCCCGTAACTATGCGCCATTGATACCGACTTCTAACCTATACAGTTTTCATAGCAATTTATTAATCTCCCAAAAAATAAAAAAATCAGCTGTCATCCTGGACTTCAAATTATCAAATATGTCTTGTTCATAAATTAATAAACACATCAAGCACCAGCTAGACCGGATAGATTGACCGAGTCATTACAAAAAAATTAAAATAAAAATGGACGGTACCAACAAAAGAATATAAGTCAATGAATTATATGTTATAAATATCATGTGCTTGTTTTATTTATGTTCTGTCAATTCTATCTAATTACATTTTTCTCAAGACCAGTGTTTTGAAATTCAGTTCTCATTTGATATGCGGAAGGCCACTGCATACTGCATATATGGTATGCGGCCGCATATGCGGATTTTTATTCGGATTTATATATACGAATTTTAAATGAGAATTTATTATATAAACAAACATACAGTAATATGTGGTATGACTCACTGTTAATATACTCTAAATTGGTATTTGTTATCACTGTTAATATACTCTAAACCAGTAATATGTGGTATAAATCACTGTTAATATACTTTAAACCGGTATTTTATCACTATTAATATACTCTAAACCGGCAATATGCTCTAAACTTCATATTCGGACCGAATATAGATTTTCTATTCAGATTGCAACCGAATAGAAATATTCGGCCGAATATTAGACTGAATAGACCGAATTTTAAAACACTGCTCAAGATGAAGGCCTTGTTGTACTCTGAAAACAGAAAAGGGAGGTTTAACTGAAACTATTCCAATCTATAGTGGAATAGTGGCCCCTAAGGTATATCACAAAAAAATTAAAGGTTGGTACTGAACCAAACAAAACAGACAATGGAACAAGGAAGCATCAACCTTATAAAGAAGCGGTTTTCTCAAGAGATATATCTTTTTGGAAAGGTATAAATTTCAGAAAATGTCATCACATCATTTTGGAAATTGATATCCCAACAAAATTGAGAATTGGATAGCTAATGTAATTGCTCTTGTATTTTTGTGTTTTTGCGGTATAAGATGATGTTGATTGAATTTAACGGGTTTTTCCATTTTATATATAACATTTTATGATTGATTTAACATTTTCAGATAAATAAATAAAAAGATTCCCAAATAGACAGGCTTGCCAACAACCAGTTCAAAACAATTAAAATAATCAAATGATAATGTTCTCTCTATAAAAATTAAGGTGTATGAAAATAAATGTGACTCGGCCGCATTATACGGTGTGGGTACACATTTCAGGGAATTTGACCTACTCTTAAGATTTCTTTAATAATCAAGTAATAAATTATCAATAATTTTATTACACATAGATTGGGATCATTTCTCCATTAAGACTGTTTAAATGTTAAGAACTTGACCCTATACTCTTAATAATTTCATTATGAATCATATAATTTATTATCAATAATTCCATTACAACTAGGTTGTGCTCATTTTCCATTAAGAATGTTCAAATTTTCAAATGTCTTATAAAAAATAAATCAAATGTTAAACTAATAAATTGGAACAACTTATATATATCCTTAATCCTACGTTATTTAAAATACTTTCAAAACACAAGGTCTTTTTTGGGGGGGAATTTCATGTATATCCCTCAAAAGTTTTAATATTACGTATTTATCCCTCTAAAATCAATAATTACATATTTATCCTTAAAAATTATAGAAATTCACATATTTGTCCAATTCATTATATTTAACATTAATTTTTTTATATATTCCCATTTTACTCTTCTTCTATTTTTCTTTCTAAGGTCAGTGTGTTAGAAAGCAGTATTAAAACGCACCAGTATCAGTACATAGCCATACCAGTACTGAACAGTACCGTATCAATACCACCATTGAACTGTATCAGTACTATAACTGAACCATACAGTAACAAATTGCACTGAACAAATTAAAGGGCGATTCAACAGATTAAAGAGAGAGATGAAAGGTATAATGGTCCTTACAATATTAATTTATATTTAAAATAAATTTTAATGTTTAAAAAATATTATTTAATTATTTTTTAGAGATATTCGATATATAAATAGAGTTAGATTGGACAAATATGTGAGTTTGTATAATTTTTAATGATAAATATGTAATTATTAATTTTGGAGGGATAAATACGTAATATTGAAACTTTTGAGGGATACACATGAAATTCCCCCTTTTTTTTTTACTGTGATCTCTGTAGTTCCCCATGTAGTTTACATTTCTTTCAGGAAACAACAGTGATAATCAAATTTATTTGATAACCATAATAAATGTTGTCAAAATTCATCTATATAGAAAATCAAATTTCAGATGCATTTCTTATTATTTATATAGGCTGTGCATGTGTATTAAAATTCCATGTAATTACAGAACATTTGATGTCCGATTAAATATCAATAAAACTGAATATCGCTAGTTTTTTCAAACAGGCTCGATGGATGGTTAATTGATTTCCAAATTGCACAATTTTATACACAACCTATCAAATCATAAAATCAAACAATTTTACTTCTTGTGATTTTCATAACTATTTTTTTAGTTGGGACGGTTGTCAACTAATTTCATTAATAAACCATATATATATATATATATATATATATATATATATATTTTGGATCAGGAGCAATTGGCAACTCATAAACTTAACAACCTTAACAAGCGTAAAGAAATAACTTATGTATATTATCTACATAAAAAATGAGTTATCCGAGTTTTACCATACAATAAATTACTCAAAATATGTAATGGTTCATATCTAATGGTTTTCTTTTATTTTTATTTTATGGTACATCATATGACATTCCAATTATATGAGGTTTACTATACAGACCAATCTAAACCTAACGAAATGCATAAAAAAAATTATATTAAAAATTGTTTATTTTTTTTAAAAAATCCATGAACAAAAAATGAATCAATAAAGAGGCTCGTCTAGTATTCCACCGCAAGAATTGTAGAGGTTCCGAACCTTCCATAACCATATCCGACGGCGCCAAGGTGGGCCCCGGTGTACAGTAGTGGGCCAGCACTTGCACATTCCAGGTACTTCCAACGACCTCATATTAAAAAGTCAAAATTAGACGTGCCACGAAATGCGCCAAAGAAATTAAAAATCCGAAGAACTCGTACTTGATTGCCCCCACCATTATAAACTCGATTAATTAAACTTCATTGATTCGTTCAAAAATGTGGGACCCACAATGCCTTTGATAACTACCAAGGATCTCCAGTGGCATCTGGGTGAAGCAAAATTGTGTAGCAAACTACCGATAATGAAATTTGGCTATTGGATATTTATTTCTGGGTAACCAAAGCATATCTTAGAACATAAAACACTCTGTAATAAATTTATTTCTCTTTTAGTGTAATAAATTTCAACCTTTAATTGTAATTACATTACCGCTATATTTTTTTTCTGAAGTCTGAAGTCTGAAGTCTGAACTAACATTTATGAAAAAAATAAAAACCCAAAATAAAATAAAGAAAGAGGATATTTCATATGTGATATGGGTTAAATTTGGGATTCACATCTGCGATTCTAAAAGGATGAACAGTAATTCTAAAAGTAATTCTAAAATCTCTGTTTTTTCAAATTTGACCGTCTAATAATTTTGTGCACGTATCTCAAAGCATATGATTTTTTCTTGCACCAATCTCGAAACAATTCAACAGTTGGATTTCGAAAAACAGGAATCGCAGGTTACTGTTCATGAACGAAGAATCGCAGCAGATTCGGATCCTTAAATTTGTGACAAAGGGGCAGTAATCCAACTTTTTCATTTTCAGCCCAAATCAGTTGGACTGGGCTGAAAATGAATTTTACTTTGTTTTCGTTAAAGCCCAAAAAGTTAAACCTTTTACTGGGCTTGGATACTGTCGGCTAGAAGGTACTAATGTAACCATAATAATTTTTAATTGGGCTGAGATTACTAGTGATGCCGTGAACATAATGTGACGGATCTAGAAATTTACAGCATAATTATTTCATGGATTGTTCCAGGCCTCATGCAAGCTTGGGTTGGGCTGGTTTGATTAATTGAATAAAATTTGAACTGAGCTCCCTTGTACACCAATATAGATTTTAAGTCAATTTTGCACATGTAACCAAGCATTGTATCTCATTCTCTGATGTCAAAAATTAAATTAAATAAGATGTGGAGCTGCTCAAGTTGACAATCCGATTTCTGCAACCAGACAAAATTACCAATTGTCTCGGTTTCTAGCTAGTTTGGGCAAATTTGAAATTTCAACGCAGAGAGCGTTAAAATTCAGAGCCAAACCGACCACTTGCAAGCCAAAATGCCAAATCAATTCAAATACCACTTCTTGATTCCAAAACAAAAATAAAATGCCACTTTTTGGGTAGCCAATCATGTCACTTTATTTATTCTTTATTGATGATCTCTAATCATGATTTGTATTCCCACTTGCTTTTTAAAATGAGAAAAAGATTTTATTTCGTGGAGCCAAATTCCCTGCTAAAAGCCACCAATTATACTTTTCTTTTCTAGACAGGTAGGTAGTGTAATATCTGAAAGTTCTGTTATAAGTATCTGAAAATTTATTTATAAACAAGTAATTCTAAATCATTAGCATTGTTAGGCTGTGTATAAAACTTATTTTTGCTAGTCCCGATCTATTTTATTGTTTTATTTTATATTTAAAGTTGAATAGTTATAGTTGGATTTCACATTTACCATAAAATAGTATGGAAGATTTATTTGGAAATTGTAAGTTTGAAATTGTTAATTGATCCCATATTGTTTACACGAGGGAAGTCGCGTACTAATCTGATAACTGATTCTATCAGAATATAGAGCATCAGAAACAGAGGGAACAGATATTGACAGAGCTATTTTGGCTTCACCCGGTGCATCTCATATATTTTTCTCATTTTGTCTTTATTGGTGTGAGCTGCGTGAAGTCAAAATCGCTCTCCAAATATATTTACCAGAAAACAATGAGAACACCGATTATTGACATAGTTCCAGAAATCCTCCCAACAGCTGTAATAAAAGCGCCTGACTCTGTGAAAGAAGTTAAATACTTACATAGAAATGGAATTTATTTAAGAAGAATAAGTATGTGAGATAAAATGTCACAGTCTGGTCCCCTCAAAAGATTAAAAAATAAAATTAAGGATCTAGACATAAAAGTCTATGTCATGTGTCACTTAGGTTTAGTTTCCTCCTTGCAAACTATTGGCTAACCATCTGCTTTAATTTCCTTTTTATCTCTTCTAAAATCCATGTGAGGTATTATTTAATTAAATTTGACTTTCATTAAACCTCCAAATGAAAAAACAATGAATTTAATAATTTGTAGACCACCACTTTATGTACCATGCAATGACAGATATCGTTCTGATTTTGTCGGCAGAAAGCAAAATTAGATCTGGAACAAAATGTTTAATCTTGTTTAAAAGTAACAATATATACAGAAATGAACTCAATTTTACTTTCTTTCTTTTTTTGGATTGTATAAATATGATAAATTATATATCACATGTAAAAATTAAATCTAAAACATGTAACAAACATGCAAGAATTTTATACGCGCACAGGCATGTGCTATTATTATTCATTGAAAAATGAATGAACCTAAGTTTGAACTTTTGAACCAAATGTTTGTTATTTGAGCAATTGAATTGGGCTTTGAATGTTGCAAACTTGGGTTCACATGATGTTATTTATTCAAACAAATTATATATTAGGCGTATCATGTGCTGCGCCATGGGACCACCGAGAGGAACATATGTACCGCTAATTGATGAAAAAACATTGTCCTGCTCCAATTTGCACCTAGCAATGTCTCCGCTTAGCTTAATAAAGACGAAATAGCAACAACAAATCAATTAAATCATCACTTGAAATATTAATATGCGGAGCTGTTTCATCCATGATATCATCAACAACAGGACCTAATTAAAATACATACATAGATACAAAATTTGAAAAACAAAACTAATAATGACTTCAAATTGCATTTCAACATTACAATGATAATTGATCAATTATGAAACTAAAAGTAATTAAACAAAACATAATTTAAAAGTACAAATTTTAATTGAACAAAATACAAGTGTATGGTCAATTCACTCACTTAATTTTTTTTAGAGTCTAATATATACAATTATATTAATCATAATCGGTGATAAGTATCCATACACTTAATATAGTTTAATTTTAGTATTACATCTTTTATAAAAAAAAAATATCCTATCAAATTTTCCATGAATTTGCCGAATACTTATATTCAAAATTTCACATGAATTAAATTACTTTGGTTTTAACAAATTGAAATTCACATTCCTATATTAAAAAATTTCATTCCTACATGCCAACATGCCCTAAAAGAGAGTTGTATGATTTTGGTATTTTTTTTTTTTTTTTTTACTTTTTAGTCGCATCAAACAAAATGATACTAAAGACTAAAAGTTAAGTAATGAGTTGAGCTATTTATTTTCTAGTTGAATTTTATAACTATAGATGGAGATAACTATACTAACAAATAATCGGGTAAAGAGAAAGTTAATTAGTTAACCTATATATGTTAGGTGTCATAATTGTATACACATGTAGTTAAGATAATATGGAGCACTTCAATGTATTTAAATTTATTAATTTAAGTGTAAATATAAAAAGTTAATACTCGTTTGACATAATATCAAGCTGCTTTATCATTACTATTTGTTGATAATAAGCCAACAATTTAAATACTACAAAGAAAACTCATATTAATTGACAATTTACTTTCTGAAATCTTTTAACATCATATAATAATAATAATAATAATAATAATAATAATAATCATAATCATAATCATAATAATCATAATAATCATAATAATAATAATAATAATAATAATAATAATAATAATAATAATAATAATAATAATAATAATAATAGTAAAAATATTATTATTATTATTATTACTACTACTACTTCTACTATTTTTGTTATTATTATTATCCAAATAAAAAACTATGTGGACTGGCCTTTTGTCTAAGACAAATGCAATGCTCATAATCCCATTAACAAATACAACGCTGTAAAAAATTTAAGTCCATATTATTAATAATGGTCTAAATTTTGGCAAAATATTGTACTTGGCGAATTCATTTATGTTTCATTTTTCATAGGCTAAAATTTGAATGAGTCATACAGGACTTTTAAACCATCATAAATGAAATGATATTTTGTCCAGAGGAATTATAACATTTAAAAGTAATATTTTCATGGGATTGTGATTGGTATTAGAAAACAAATACGCATTGACTTTTTAATGGCGTTAAACTTTATTATTGATAAAAAAAAAAAAATTATATTGTTGTGGAGTTGCGTATTCATTGCTTTAATGCGCTCCGTGCAAAATAAAATAAAATATCAAACTACAATAATTTTAGAAAACTTTTATATTATATAATATTATGGATTACCACTGCAAAAAATTAGAATGTTTTTAAGCTCATCGTGCTATATAAGCTTAACTTCAAAATCTATCAAACTGCTTTTAAATAACAAATTTCAACAGTTAAAACTATTTCGTGAATAAGGGAGCGACTAATAGTTCCCTCCATTCTATTTCCTAAATATCCCTCGAACTAACTTATCCATAAAAAAGTACAATGGGGACCACTAACTAATTGAAAGAAGCATTAATTACTTGGACACCACTTAAATTTGAAAAAAAAAAAATTACAACTGACGGGCACATCTATGAACACTTATGCGCGCAAGTATTCATATATAATATATCAAATATTTATACCTAAGATATTAAATATTTAAACAAAAAAACTGAACATCAACTTTCTTTTCTCTCTAGTCACACACCTTTTACATGTTTTTAGAAGTGGATTTTTTTCCTCTGTTTAATCTAATCAATATTTCTAACGATCCGCGAGGAATTTTTCAAATCTAAAACCACGAATATTTTCTACGTAATTTTCTCTTTCAAATGAGATCCATGATGAAGTACTTTTGGATTTTTCGTTGTTCAAATACTAATATCTCGGCATGCAAGTATTCATACCTCAACGAGCAAGTATTCATACCTTGTCAATTATTAGTACTTACTCAATAAAGAGTCATTTTGCTATTTCAAATTGTTTAAAGAACAAACTTGCCTATGCAAGGAATAATTTCATAAAAGAGTAGGTCTAATGTCCTACAAAATAATACACAAATGAAAAAACTTTAAAAAGTATTCATACTAAAACTTAAAAAATATTCATACTAAAACATATAAAATATTCATAATATAATTTCCAAAGTATCATTACTATAAAATATTCATATTGCAAAATATTCATACTAAAGCATATAAAATATTCATACTAGAACATTGGAAGTATACATAACAAAATCAATAAAATTAATCTTACTAAAATAATGTAAGTATTCACACTGTAAGATTGAAAGTATTCACACTACAAGGTATGAATACTTGCTAGACGAGGTATGAATACTTGCATGCCGAGGTATGAGTACATGAACGACGAAGAACCCGAAAGTACTTCATCATTGATCTCATTTGAAAGAGAAAATTACGTAGAAAACATTCGTGGTTTTAGATTTGCAAAATTCCTCGCGGATTGGTAGAAATATTGATTAGATTAAACGAAGAAAAAAAAATCCACTTCTAAAAACATGTAAAAGATGGGTGTGTGACTACGGAGAAAAAAAAGTTGATATCCAGTTTTTTTTTTAAATACTTAATATCTTAGGTATAAATACTTGATATATTATATATGAATACTTGCGCTAGAGAAGGAAATACGTGACACGCCGTGACGTGACGTGACAAACACGCCGTGATTTGGTCACGTGACGTGACGTGACGTGATCAATTTTTTTTTCACGTGACGTGACTAAAATGGTGGCGGTTGGTCACGTCACGCGTAGTCACGCCGTGACTATATGTGACGTGATCACACGTGACGTGACGTGTCGTGACGTAAATTAGCCGTGTCAATTTTTTTATATTTTAATTTAAATTGTTGAAAATTTAGAAAAAAAGATAAAAAAAAATTATAAAACAAGTAAATAATATTGTAAAGATTATTTTTTTTAGGAAATATTACATCTGATATTACTTTAAAAATTCAAATTACAAACATTCATTAGACTAAACTAAAGAAAATAAAAATCAGTACTACATGAGTACCAATATCACCGAACTTACACTAAAATAAAAATCTGAATACTCTATACATATAAAAAAAGTTGGACACTCTATGTTTCATACCGTGACGTGACTTGACTGGTTCGCGTGACGTGACATGACGTATATTTTCACTAGAATGTGATCACGTCACGCGAATGATCACGTCACGCGTCACGCGAGTCACGTCACGTAATTGACACACGTGACGTGACGTGACTAATCACGCCGTGACAAATTTCCTTCTCTAACTTGCGCGCATAAGTGTTCATACATGTGCGCACCAGTTGTAAATTTTTTCAAATTTAAGTGATCTCCCAAATAATTATTGTGTTTCCCCAATTAGTTAGTGGTCCCCATTGTACTTTATGAATAAGTTAGTTATGGTACATTTAGGGGACCAAATGGTGGGGGACAAAATATTTACTCCATGAATAATATGTTTACAACTTTAATATGTCATTTTTTTGTTTTTCTAATTAATCTAGTATAAAGGATAAACAAAAAAAAATAGTGTACAAGTGAAATTTAATGCGTTTAATATTTTCATTATTTCTCTCCCGCTCAAATTTATACTGAATTAATTATAAGTTTAAAATGTGAACGCATTACTCAGTAATCTTAGAGTCAAGCTCACCGTAAAAAAATTGGTGCATTTAAAACTATTTACAAATCTACTTGTATTGTTGTGACTTGTCGATTGTGATTATAAGACGTCAAATCGACATACTCCCATGGTGCCATTTGGACAATGGAGTCAGCCTTGGGAGTTATGGGAGACCTCAATCAATTTCCCTCGTAAAGTATGGGGGCCCACAATTCAGAAGCCCTAAAAAGCGTGGAACTATAATATGAACAACTGTCGGTGTCGGTGCACAGCCATAATGGAGCAGCAGCTTGGTCTCTGTGATTTAGATTTAGAAGAGTTTCGCCACGTATATTATAGAGGCCAGGAGATAAAATATAATAACAATCTTAACATGGACGGTGCGCGAGTTCAATTTTCTGGGTCGGATCCACCGTTGAGTTTGGATCCGCACCGAGCAGAATCTGAGAACAACACAAGCTTCATGTTTTGTACTAAATTCATACCTCTTAATAAAAAGTGTAGGAAAAATATTTTCAAGTGTCGGAATGCCGGAAACATCGAATGTATGCGTTCACATCGAATTGTGATTTTTTTTTTTCCTCTCTCTTTTATTTTGTGCTTTCGTTAAGTACTGCTGATCTTAAAAACCAGCAAGTGATGAAAAAATAAAATCTGAGACAACCGAAGGAAATGCTAAACATATTGGAGGCTAATTCTAAAATTGGCTAAAGATCAAATAATAGAAGGGAATTGTTTATTGGATTTCATAAAAATAATAACATGACTAGATTTTGTCATCGTTAGTTTGTTAGATGTCGTTGTCAAACAAGAAATGTAATATCGGTGGAATAACTTCACCAATATTTAATATTAAACCCGAGAAAAAAAAAACATAAAGGACTCCAAATTTTGTGACCAAAATTCCTAACAAATTTAGCGAATTGTACTTGTATAAAGTTAGGTCTATATTAATATATTTCGATCAAAGTACGAAAATTTCAAAATCATATTTTTTTTTTTGTAAGTTGATTCAAACTGCCCTATATGATCTACCTATAAAAATTTAGTAGAATAATAAATGTTAGAATTTAACAAATGAATTATTTTTTATGATGGCTTTACTTAACACGCAAACATGTAGTATTTTTTTACTATTTTAGAGTCATCTTTCAAAAATTCTAAAAGATAATAAAGTAATTAGATAAAAAGTAACTTAAATATTCTACAAATTTTGATAATTAGGCTATTATATACGCGTTTGCTTGTAGCAAAATATAAATGATCCTAATCATTGTTATCATTTATGAATAATAAAGTAAACCTTTCAAAGTGTTACTATATCAAGATATCCGTAAATACTAAATTTTACTCTTTTGAAACGTTTTCAAAATTTGATATGCAAATAGTTTAGGTGAGGATTCATTAGCAACATGTTAGTTCGATAATTAAAAATTGTGTTTGTTCGATAATAATTTTCACAGCTATTACAAAAATACCGTAATTTTAAAATACGACAAGTATAATATATGGCATATACATTAAAAAATAAAATGGGATATATGCAAGATTAATATTTCATCAATTTTAAATGGTTCAAATTTGATGACATTTGATGCAACGAGAAATGATTTTAGAATTCTACGAACATTAAACACAATCAATCTACAATTTTATAAGAAAAAACAATATGTCTATATTTATATTTTTTTATTTTTAAAAAATGTATTTGACCTGATTTGAAAAGTTATTATTGAAGTTATCTAAATAAGTTTAAATAAGACATTGTCAAAGAATTCTAATTCATATCTTTATAACCAAATTACGACGTTAAAAAATAGTTGAGTTTTAAAATTATAGGAAATAAAAATATAATTAAGGACCTAATTATATCTAATAAAATAATTTGAAGCCTATATACCGATTAAGTCTGAGATCTTTCAAATTCTCTGCATCGAAAGAGAATAAAAAATAACAAATCAAACTGCCTTCTAAAGTGACTGTTTTTTTTTTTTTTTTTTGTATAGGCCGCATGCCTTAATTCTGTCCTGAAGCAGAATCAATTTTTCTGTCCCTCCTGTAAGAAGACTAAGCCTTTACCAGCTGCTCCATGCAGTGAATTTCACAAAACACGTACAACGTAAAAGTATCGATCAAGCATTCAAGCTTACCATCAATTGTGAAACTCATTAATTATAGGAAGCAAAAAAGGCATGAGAATTAGCCAGTCTAAAATTGTTGAAATCGGAGTTAGATGAAAAACACTATGATCTTAGTCAGAGGCGGATCTTAGTTCATTTAAAAGGTGGCTAAGTCACCCCGTGATTCTAATTTTTTAATTATGTATATTAAAATTTAATTGAATTTTCTGTTTTTTTTTTTGTTTTTATATAGTTTAGACTTCCTCATAAGTTAAAACATGTTTACTAGTAATCTAGTGATTAAAGTTGCTCATTGGGTAGTAAAAAATTTTGAGTTTAAATTCCACTTTCTACACATTATATATTTTTACATTTTATTTCTAAGCCACCCCTATTTAAAATTTCTAGTTTTACCCCTGATCTCAGTAAACAATATTGTATTAAAATACACTACAACTTTTCTATTTATCGATCATGCATGTTTAACTACAGAATAAGAGTCTGAATAAATGTCTTATTCCTTAATTAAGTTATCAAAGAAGTAAAATAGAATAACAATGGAATAAATTAAAAAAAAAATTAGACAGATAAACTTATTGCACGCTATCTTGCTCCATCTGTACGACTCATTATCTAGACAAAGATTCATTTCTGACATCTTACTTTTAGAATATAATTAATTTAAGCAGTCAAACTGAATGTAAAATAAAAAAGAATATGATAATGTAAGTAATTTAATTCTTATTAAATTTAAATTTAAGTAGTAATTAAACACGATCAATTATCATAAAATTTAGTAAAAATGCTTAAATATTTCAAAAAAAAATTCAATTTGTTCTTCATGAAAAAGAAAATTCATGTCGTTGCACAGTTGACTGCTGCCGATCGAGATTTCAGCCTGACAAATTGCGAGTTGCTAACTTTATGGTTTCACAGTTGAGTCTCCACCTGAATCACGAGAGCAAGTGCAATTATAACAGCCAAATTTTGAAATTTAAACCTAACTTAATCATGTTTACAATTTCAAGCTAGCAAAGTTTGCTTGTCAAACTCCCGTTGAATTTTTCAGCAGCGGCTGCTACGCCACAAAAATCTTTCAATTCGGTCTCATCACACTATTAGAATTTACAGCTATTTAAAAGTACAGAAGTTTTCAAAAGAGAATGGTTAGTTAGGTATTTTATCACGTAGGATAAAGTGTCTACCTCATAGATTTGATCTCCCAATTATTATTGTTACTGTTACTAATATATTATATAAAAAAAAAAGGATGTTTACATTTCATGAAATTATGTTTTTAGATTATTCAATCATATTATTATAGTCTCCCAAAGGTCATCCAAAGATGTATACAAACTATATTCTCTATCTTTTGGATTTTACTATTGCGTGTATTAACACAGTTATGCATAATTTTTTTTGTTACTTTGTGGAAAAGAAACAGAGGGAGAATGTAAGCATCTCAGTGGCAAATAAGTTAGGCAAGTTTTATTTTAATTTTAATAAATGTTAATTAAGTTTAAGATGACGTAAGATAGCATATATAATTGAGTCATTGAATAATCTCTTCAGACAAAGTATACCATAATTGACTCCAGATCTGAGATCTGTACAAAACAATGAGACAAAGAAAACATATTAAAAATCTGAAGGAATTAATTGACAATACTTTGTGAATTAATTCTATCTAGGAAACAACCATGGTTAAGTTTGCCTATATAATTTTTAATTAAATTAATGCTTGGAGACATCACAATGAATGTCAGACTATTTCAGAGTAAGGAACCAAGAAGAGAATAATCCACATTTTTTTCACTTAATTAAAGATGAGTGATTTTCAAATAGTCCAATAATGGTAATAATATGCATTTATGCTGGATAGCAAATGTTTCCTTTTATCAACTACACAAGTTTTGCCTTTGTGCACTTCTCTGTGTTAATTACGCCAATGTAACTGTCTGGTTGTACCCAAAATATATCATGTGTTATTATCAGATATTAACCCTTTGACAACTTCAAATACCGTTTTAACTACCAATTAATAGAGACCGCCAAGCTAATATAGTACTTGATCTCCATAGCTTAACCCACCAAGAAGACCAAAGAGCATTAAATGCTGGGGTGAGTCATCAGTAAATAAAAGAAGAAAAACAAATTAAATGGGTCCACATGATAGCATCTCTTATTTATTTATTTATTTATTTCCTAGCCTCTCTTATTTCCTCATTTGGTCCTCCATGCTTCAGCTTCTTTCACATGCCATGTGCGAGTTCCCATGTGTTGAATCTCTCTAATAACAATATAATAATTTTTGTTGTGTAGACTCGGTGTACAAGTTTTGTGTACACGTTACACATGAGGCATTCATCCGGAGCAACTAATGGCCAATAGCTTGCTGTTAAAAATATATTAGAGCATCTCCAACGCTTATTGTTTTCTGATTTGTAATCTGATGTGTCTATTATATATTTTCTGGTTTGCGGATTGTGAGATAGTTTGTAAATTAGCAAATTTTCTTTAAAAGCAAACGTTTGCTTATTGCCAGTGTGGAGAATTGATTGGTTCATATTCTTTATGAGTCTCTTTAATTGCAATTGCTGGGATGAAGTGATATATAAATTATTTTGATTCCTAAATTTAGTGACGTGGCTAATTTTAATTGCTAATAAACGTTTGTTGGAATGGAGATGATCTTAAACAATGATAATATTCTATACTATTGATGAAAAAGGTTAGAATCTTAAATTGTATATTGATGTATTATAATTGATGAAGTGTGAAATTATTAAATAAATTAATTCTTATATTGATGAAGTGTGAAATTATTAAATTACAAGTCTATGTAAATATATTTTTACACATCTTAGTTCAGAATATGTCTCTACTAACATTAGCATTCATGTGATATTAGTATTATTAATTACGGCAGTATCTAAAATATGCGGTTTATGCTTTAACATATATAAACTTAGTTTAGTTATTAGATTGTTAATATAATTATTAATTATTATGCAGAATAACATGTGATGTTCTACAATTGAAAAAACTCATTATAATATATCAACATTTCAATGAATATTAAATCTAATTATATAATTCACTTGTAATAAATATTGTTGTAGAATTGCTAAGTAAGATTTTGTTTATATGTTAGAATATGAAAAATTTGAATGTGAGATTTGTTTCCGTCATCAAACTATAACATAATTTAGTTAATATATTATAATATAGTAATTTTAAAAATAGTTATATTGATAACAACATTATTTTTCGATATTAACAATGGACCAAGTGATTACCAAAATTAAAAATAATATATATATATATATATATATAGCATCAAACTATATGGACTTGGCTATGGTGCTACGCGTAGCATAGAGGATCTCCGTGCAACGGTTCAAAATTTGAGTTTTTAAAATCCTAACAGTCGATCCGAACCGTTCAACATTTAATCTGTACTAAAATGTACTTGCAAGCCAAATTTTACATTTTTTAGAATTTTTTTACTATTTATTAAGTATTTTACAAAACTGTTGTTTTTCAGTGATCTAGAATTATTCAAAAACGACAGTTTGTAAAATACTTAATAAATAGTAAAAAAAATTCTAAAAAATATAAAATTTGGTTTGCAAGTATATTTTAGTACATATTATATGTTGAATGGATCGGATCGACCGATATTAGAATATAATAATTTAAAAAGATAGTTATACTGATAATAAATAAACTTATTTGTCAATATTAACAACAGTCTAAGTGATTATCAAAATAAAAATAAAAATATATACATCTTCTTTGTAATTTGAACATGTTATGTATATAATTTGGTGCAATCTGGAAGCCTATTGGTCGCATATTGAACGATTTGAATAAATGAACTATTCAGTTTTTTTTACGCTTGATTGCTAACCAACAATATTCAAATTTGAACCAATTAGATACACAAATTTATAAATTATATATAACATGTCCTTGCTTATATTTTTTATTTGAGGAGGATTCCAATGCACTCAAAATTTCATGCTCTCATTTGCTCTCAATTCTTTATCTTTATTTTCAAAATCCGAATAGTCGATCCGAACCGTTCATCATGATCATCATAATAAAATGCCTGGAGACGAAATTTTATATTTTTTGAAATTTTTTTACTATTTTTTAAAATAGGTACAAAATTATTGTTTTAAGGAGATTCTGGACCATCCGATAAAGTGATTTTGTACTTATCTTAAAATATATTAAAAAAATTCCAAAAAATATAAAATTTCGTCTCCAGGCATATTTTATTATGATGATCATGTTGAATGTTCGGATTGATTATTCGGACTTTGAAAATAAAAATAAAGAAGATAAAAAATTAGAAGCAAATATGAACATAGAAATTTGAGTGAATTTGAACCCTCCTCTCTTTATTTTAATACATACCTTTTCAGTTATCCTAGCTCCTAATGATGAACAAATTTAATGATCGATATCCTTGAAGTAATTTAAATCCTTTATTGTGATGTCATATGCTGTAATTACTTCAGGTGGTACTGTGGTAGACCAGGTGCAAGTACACGTCTAAATAAGACCAAGACGACATCTAAGACTCTGTCAGCTGTTACACACCACCAAACCAAACCCACCTCCTTTGCAGCCAATCTCTATCCGAGGATAAATTTTCTCATAGCCTAAATGGGACTAGTTTTCAAAGAGGTCACTATACTTTACTTTGGTGACATATTTGTTACAATTTTTTTCTAAAAGGTCGTCATTTTAGCAGATAGTATTCATATTCAATTTAGAGTACGAACATGGATAATCTTTGATTTGAATATTAAAGGGAGACGGTTACAATTACAAACAGTGTTTAGTTATTAAAATAAAATTATCACATAGTTGATGGAATAAGACATATTATATATGAGGAGGTTTCAAATGCACCCATTTCTTTATTTTCAAAGTCCAAACAGTCGATCTGAATCGCTCAACATGATCTTCATAATAAAATATGTCTGGAGACCAAATTTTATATTTTTTAGAATTTTTTTACTATTTTTTAAGATAGAAACAAAATAATTGTTTTAAGGAGATTCTGGACTATCTGATAAAGTGATTTTGTACCTATCTTAAAAAATAGTAAAAAAATTATAAAAAATATAAAATTTGGTCTCCAAGCATATTTTATTATGAAGGTCATGTTGATCGGTTCGGATCGACTGTTCGGACTTTGAAAATGAAGATAAAAGATTAAGAGTAAATAGGAGTATAGAAATTTGGGTGTATTTATATGCATTTGCAAATATTAAGTACATAATAGATTCATAACAAATATATTAGCTAAAAATTCATATATTAACGAACAGAAGTCAATCACCAGTTATCATAATAATTTTAATCAAAATGTAACAAAATTTTATAAATCTGGATAAAAGATAAGTAACATGACTAAATATAGTTGAGTAATTAGTCTAAAATTAATTGGATCTGTACCAAAAAAATATATTATTTTTTTTAAAGAAAAATCCTAATCTATATAATTATCGAAATTCGGATCCATATCCATATCCATATTTGTATTTGCTAGAAAAATATCCATACCCGATATATCTGTACTCATATTTATCAAATATATGAATAATAATCTGAATATAAATGGATAATATCAAATTCGTTTGAATTCCTACATAGTAGAGAGCTGGAATTTCAGTATAATAATTAGTCACTTCATTATTTCTTTGTCAAAAAATTAGTAGCGGATGCATATAGGTTGAATGGAGTCAATTGATCCTTATTTTTTCTGAAAAAAATATATTTATATATGATTTTCTATATAATTTAGAGCAAAATGTTATGTTTATTGTAAGATTGACCCTCATTATAAGTATAAAATTATTATTTGATTGATCATTATCTACGGCTGATCCCTATAGTTTGAAAGTCTGACTCTGTTCTTGCAAAAAACAATACAAATGGTCTGATTTGCAACACAAAAAATATATTATCTACATTGGCAATTGAATGTTTATAGCATCGAAAACATTGTCAACATTACTAAAAAAAATTAAGTAAAAAAATATAAAAAACACTCTTATTATATGCGGTCAAATAGGTAATTTTGAAAACCAATTAGATTAGATTAGAAATTCAAGAACCAATATATGTGTGACATGGGGCAAAAGTTTGGTGTCTCTTAAGAATTTTACAAAAAAATAATTATATTCGATAAACACTAGAAATTGATAATTCAGAAAATCAGTAGAAGGTTCAAACGGGCCAGTCCCTTTCACTCTCAACAAACACTCATGCAAGAGATTAGATCAACCAAGGCTTAGAGCCTAATAATATATATAATACAAAAAATAATCTAAATAGAGAGAAACCAAGAGAAGTAACCAGACCCAGTCCCGTTTGAAGTCAATACAAAGGTGCTGCTTCTCTCTGCCTCTCTCTAGCTCTCCCTCTGCCTCTCTCTGCCTCTCTCTAGCTCTCCCTCTGGGAAAAAAGAGAAAAAGAAACAGAGCGCACAGTGTGTGAAAAGGAAGTGCACAAGATTTCTCCTTTTGAAACCATGAAACCAGGAGAAAGATCAAAGCTCATGAGAAATCTAAGGCAGGAATCGAGAAGGTTTAGGCTTTTAGTTTTTGTTATTGGGTTTTTTCTTGTGACATTAACTTTTATCGTTGTCACGAAACCGGATGCGATTCTCTTCTCGGATGGTTAGTTTTCAGTTTGATTTCAAAGTTCGAATCTTTTCAAATTTGAAGAAATTGGGGGTTCATTTTTGCATTATGAGCTAAACGAGAGCTCTTGTTTTAATTTTTTTTTTTTGTTCCTTTTGGTTTTTTAGCTGGGAAGAAGCTGAGCCCCGAGCAAGCAACCTCATCTTTTGAGATTCAAGAGGGAACCAGTGTTCAGCAGCTTGGTTAGTTGGTTTAATTTAGATTTTTGTGTTCAAATTTGAATCATAGTAAAACAATAGCGAGCGTGCTTTTTCCTCTCTTTTTTTTTTGGAAATTGTTGAGATGGTATCAGCTCCAATCAGCAACAATAGAAAATAAAAGATATTTTTGGTCTGATTTTTCGATTTCTTCTTCACATGCAGATGAGATTCCAAATGTGGACGCCGAGGTAGTGGAGGGAATTGTAAGAGGTAAAAATTTGCGCATGCAAAATATAAAAAGTGTTTGAATTGATCTAAAAATTTGAGATTTACAGGGTTTGTTTTGAAAATGTTTCAGTTAACAATGAAGATAGAGAGGTGAAAAATGAAGGTGAAAAAAACACCCAACCGAAATTACAAAGAAATATAGCTATCCAACCCATTGAAGAAGAGAGAAAAGAGTTTACTATTGGCCCTGACCAATTCGGTAATTTTTTTGTTTCAAGTTAGTTACAATTTTGTGTTAATGGATTAAAAATGTAAATTTAGAACTAGTAACTTTTGTTTCCCTAAGCTTCTTCTTCCTTCCTAGGCCTCAGTAGTTCAGTGAGACAGATTTGTGTGTGGGTGGTGGGGGGGTGGAAGGAGGGGGGTTGGGGTGGGGGGCGGGTGGTGTTGATGATTAGATTTGATTATATTCTCCTCTTTTGTGTGAAGGGGGGTTGAGGCCTTTAACTTTTGGTAGGGTTTACTGCATATATCCACTCAGAAAAGAAAGCCTACATTTTTGGTGAAACACTCCTTGCACTAGCAGTAGTGGTGATTTTTTGTTCCTTTTAACTAAAATGTTAATAATGAAGGGGGAAAAGTTGGAATAATGTGTTTGGGTTTGGCGCATGAAACTTGATATGCAGGTAACAATAATGGCAATGCTGAATTAGATGATAAAAGTGAAAACAAAAAGGAAGAGGTTAAGCACAAGGTCACACTTCCAACTGTTTCCAATTATACCATAAATGACTCCATGGACACCAAACCTGAAGGTACGCTTCCTTTTGTGCTTGACCTCTTCCTTTTTGTTTAAAAATAAATGTGAAGCAGAGGGAAACTGTTTTATTGGATAAATTAATTAACCGAATTAAACCTCCAGAATCAATACAGGCATGGATTTTAAATCATGCATGGACTTTCAAACCATGGTTCTTGGCATCTGTCGGATCTTTCATAAACCTGGATTTGGGTTCTAAAATTATGGCCAGACCTCCAAATTCAACAATTAGTATTTTTGAAAATCCCACCAGATCTCATAACCTATTTAAAATCCAAATTTGTGAAATTGGATTCAGAACCATCCATTTGGTTATTTACTCTATCCTAAAACCAATTTCTGTTTAGCACAGAGGCCATCTAATTCCTCTGTTTGCAGTGGTACCAAGATACATTGTATGTTTTTGGGTGAAGTAATGTTAAAAATTCAATGTAGGCTGTAACTACCTTATGGACCATAGATAAATCAAACAAAATAGGGAAATTTGCTTGTTGTGACCAATAATTCGGCTTGAAGCTTACTGGACTAGTGAACTTGCTGATGGTCCTGATAAGTTATAGAGCAGTATAACACATGTTCCCGATCTTTTTTCCTTTTTCATTTGCTTGGAAACTATGATGGTTATTTATTGTGTATGGTTACAGAGGGCATGAATGCAGCAGCAGCACTTCATTTTCAGACAAATGATCCGACTGAACCTACTCTAGGTACTACATGAAAATAATTTATAAAGTATTGTATTCTCTATTATTTTGTCAGTTTTATAAAAAATGACACATTTTCTTAATGTGTAGGTAAATCAAGCATGAAGCCTCTATGCGATTTCTCAAACTTCCGTGCTAATGTTTGTGATATGGAGGGTGACATTGTGATTCACCCGAACTCCTCATCAATCCTTTACAAAGATGCTGCCTCAAGCCGTAAAAATGAACAATGGAAAATGAGACCTTACCCTAGAAAAGGGGATGACTTTTGCCTAAGCCACACAAGCGAGCTTACGGTAAAGTCAACCCCGGACACACCTCAGTGCACCAAGCACCATAACGTACCGATACTCATTTTTTCCATTACTGGTTACACCGGTAACCTTTTCCACGATTTTACTGATGTCATGGTGCCTTTGTTTACCACTGCAAACCAGTTCAATGGAGAGGTCCAGTTCATGATCTCAGACATGATGATTTGGTGGGTTCGTAAATATCACAAGGTGCTTGAGGCTTTATCGAACTATCCTGTTATTGATTTTCATAATGACAATGAAGTGCATTGCTCCAAGCGTGTAATAGTGGGGTTACATGCATACATGGAATTCACGATTGATCCAAAACTAGCCCCGAAGAACTACACTATGGTCAATTTTAATGCATTCATGAGACGTGCTTATAACCTAAAGAGAGATTCCGTGACCGTGCTAGGTGAACAACCTAGCAAAAAACCAAGGCTGCTTATCATATCGAGGAAGAGAACTAGAACCTTCTTGAACCTAAATGAAATAGTTGAAATGGCAAAGGACATAGGTTATGAGGTGGTAGTAAATGAGGCCGATGTGAGTTCTAGGATAGAACAGATGGCCGAAGTTGTAAACTCGTGCGATGTTATGATGGGCGTGCATGGTGCGGGTCTCACTAATTGTGTATTTCTTCCCCGAAATGGCACCTTGATACAAATTGTGCCATGGGGTGCGCTAGATTGGATCTCTAAAATTGACTTTGGCAATCCATCTACACAAATGGGGCTAAATTATATGCACTACAGTATAGGCATAGACGAAAGCAGTCTACTCGAACAATACCCGAGAGATCACGATATTTTCAAAAACCCAGCTGTGTTTCACAATAGAGGGTTTGATTTTGTGAGGCAAACATTCATGGATAAACAAAATGTGAAGCTTGATGTGAAAAGGTTTAGAGGTGTATTATTGGAGGCTCTTGACCATCTCACTCCCTGAGGAAGAAGAGAAAAAAAAACATAGTTTGGTGGTTTTTTGTTCTTTAATTTAATGGAGCATTCCAGTGTAACTTTATTTATTTAAAGATTATATTATTCTTTTCTGATAGTTTATAAATTTCCTTTCTTTTTCTCTCTTTTGATTATGTAATTATTCAATGCCAAAAGATCAAATGCTGAAATTGTTTCATGTCTTTTCTTTTTTGTAATGCGATTAGTTGGACAAGCAAATTAATGAAAAGCTACATTGTCAAGTAGTATGTGTGTCTATGTATATCTGTCTTTCATGACATGACCTTGATAAATAATTTATAAAGGCCTGATAGAGCTGTCTGAATCTGAAGACCAACAAGTGGAATCTATTTACAGCTATTATTGGTCACGTTGAATTTTAAGATTTCTATATTATAAAACATGCTAGCTGACCAACTCTTCCAGCTGTATTAGAACAAAAAAACAGAACTAAAATGGATAACTCATGCTTTTTGGGAATCCAAGGTATATATAGAAATCAAGAGTAGAACCAGGGTGTTCTTAAGCTCACTATTTTTTTTTTGAATGATTAAAAATAACGAATCTAAATAGTTGAAACTGATCTATTTCACGAGTGATATACTAAATGTATAATTTTTTGAATTAATTTAGTATAAAACTAAGCTGTAAAAAACTATGAAAAATGAAACTTATTAAAATTAACTTCTAAATCTTATTTTTTTTATTACTTGACTTTATACTAAATTTATTCAAAAAATTATAAATTTGACATGTATATGCATTACTCGTGAAGTATATTAGTTTCAATAATTTGTATTTGTCATTTAAAATTATTCCAGTAGATTTTAAAATTAAGCTAATCAATTCTTTAGTGAGCTTGAAAACACTCTAGTTCTACTCCAGAAATCAATGTTCAAAATACTAAAATATGTTGAACTAAAAAAATATGGTTGCAAGCAAGCAACAACTTAATTAATAGCTCATAACTTCATTTGAAAACGAAATGGTTTGACCTCTCCAAACTTCACGCAAATGAATCAAATAAGCAATATACTTAATGCCCTTTCGAAATATTACACAGAAAAAGGATTCTTCATAAAAAAAAAATTGATACGATCCAATCAACATCATGAATTTTGCAAAGCAAAGGATGCATAAAGAGTACACGTATTAGCCATGTGATTTGACTCATATAGGCATGTAAAATGATTCAAAACATGCAGCATCATTTATAGATCCAACCTACAGCCCCATTTTTTCACATAAAATATTACGCAATTATTACCATCCGGAACAATTTTCATGGATACCCTTTCACTTCCAATATTATCACACGTATTTATCATATTATTGTGCTAGTTGAATCGTTGATGCCTCTCTGTTCACAATGAAAATGCTTGTTTGAATGAATGCATAGATTGAAGCAATGAAGCCTCTAACTTGTTAAATTGTTACTGGTGAACTACTTCATCAGAACTCAACAGCAATCAAATTAAATGTAAATTCTCTTCTTCAGACTGCCCAATAGATGTGGCAACTGGTAAGTGGCAAGGAAATCAACGGGAAATTCACCTCCAGTTTTTCAATACACAGGAGATCTCCAGTCTTTGTAAGATCATGTCATTACAGAATCACAGAGAGGTGGCCTCTTGCTGACTTGCTCTAGTGCTCAGTTAAGATAAATTCTTCCTGACAGTGTGTAGACACGCACACACGTGTAAACTCTCTAAGCTACAAGGTGGATTTTGCTGGAACGCGGTATTGTTGTGTCGACCTTGCCTTTGCCATTAACCCATGACAACAGCTTTGGTACAAAATAATATAATCTTAAAACTTTAAACTTTATAACTTCGGTTGACAGATCAAATATGTCCTTAATTTATACATTTTCGATAATATATACCTAATGAGAATCAAATATGTCCTTAATTTATCATTTGGTAAAAAAATTTTAGAAATTTCCTTCAGTAAATTTTGATGTACCGGAACGGATCTCCTTAATATTGTAGAAAAAAACGGTTATTACCGAATTGTTAAGAAATTTCAAGATTAATGAAATTCCTAAGAAATAGTTGAAATGTTTTTTTTTTTTTTTTTTCTCTTTTTATTGAAATCTGCACAGAGATTGTAAAGTCATGAACGGAGTTCGAATCGACCTTGGATAGCCACAGATTTAGAGTATTTTTTTTTTCTAGCTAACTGTACTACAGCCCATCTCAAATAGTTAAAATGTTGAAACTTAATTATTTTTTAAAGTACTATAGTATTAAGTGACTTAAATTAATCACTAAAAAGTTCGAAATAAAAAGAAATTATAGGATCAATAGATCTATGTCATCTATAACATCAGATTCATTTTCACCAGAGTTGGCGAGTATATTTGTTTTTTTGACCTCTTGATCTTGTACTAAATAAATTTAAAACTTCTAAAATTTTTCATATACATACATCACTCATGAAATATATAAATTGAACGTACGGTTTGAATTTATCTTTTAAAACAAATCTGTTAAACTTCTCTTGATGAGCACATCACATCCGAGCTTTGTTCTATGTATATCTTTGCGCTCTCTCTATGCTTGTATAAAGGTTGGATATCAACTTCTGTTTAGTGTTTAATGATTCTCGTCTAGAGCCTTCTTTGTAGAATCCATTACTGATAGAATCATTATAATTGGAATTTTGAGAAAACAACAAAAGATTTCGGCCTGTCAAAGGATACCATTGGGCCCAGGTCCAGTCAGAGCGGTGTCTACCTTTTATAAACTTTATAAGAGATAGGAGTAGGTCCCACATCGGACCTTTTTAGGTTGAATTAACTCTAACATCTAACACCGTACGATTACATTCGGATTTGTTCGTACGGAAACTGAAAAATATTTGCACGGATTTTAATTAGTTCAAACGAATCTTGATGTAGATCGGATGGTCATTTCACCCATCGAAAAAGATAGGTCCTATAGACATCGGACCTACTCTCAATTCACTTTATAAAAGAAAAACAAAAATAACAAAATTCCATTCAATTATTGTATTGTACTGTTGTTTATTGAGATACAAAATTTGAACCACGAAAAAAGAAAACTACATAGATCACATTTAGAAATTGTCATATAATTACATGCACAATTTTGCACATCTAATGCACTACATAGAACATCTCTTTCTTGTTATAATTATATGAGAGCTATTCCTCAAATTCTTCCAATAATCTTTGAAAATGCAATTAATACAAGATCATATTTCTCTCAAAATTACAAGTTAAAAAAGAACTTCAATTATCCAGCCAAAAATGCCTTCTCTTAATACTGTTGAAAGAAGTCTTGAGGCGTTTGATGTTTGGATGAAGAAAAGAAATATATCTGATGATGGGACAGAAGTGTGTATGTACATGAAAAATTCAAATCCATATTATTACTAAATTTAAATGGAGGGAAATAATCAATCCACTTTTAAAATGTAGTAGGATGCCTTTGTGCTCTTTTATTTCCAAATTTAAATCATGCAGCACAAAAATAATTTTTATGCTTGTCTCTGCATCTTTACTTTGAATTTTTCTTTATTTTATTTTATTTTAGACGTTAACAACTGCGCAATGTTTTTTTTTTAATTATATTCTTCGTGAAATTCTGACTTAGCCCAGCAAGTTTTATTTGGTACAAGTTTTTCTTAATTTGTAGTTCAAAGTTAATTTTAAATTGACCGATATTTCTGTAATATAACTAATTTCTATAAATTGATAGCGAAAACTATTTTTTTTATTAAGAATGGATTACGAAACCTTAAGCTTTACAACTTTTTGATAATATGGTTTGTTTCTCAGGTGAGTATCCATAGTAGACAAAATTTCCTGTTATTTTTTTTTTTCAATATAATTATAGTTCTGAAAAAAGCAGTCAACTTAAAAAACATTAATTAATTTGATGAATATTCAATTGAGAAACAAAGTGATAATGTCCTAAAGTCTAGATAGATATATTTAAATATTTATCGTTTGCTTAGGTAGAATAAAAAATAAAAATAAGAAGTAACAACTCTACAAACTTTCAAAGTCAACCAGGATGATTAAGTACCGGTACTATAAACTCAGTCAATTTCGAATAGAAATATCTTAGAATATTTTAATCTAGAAAGAGATTGTATTGCCAAAGGATCCTTCCCTCTACAACAATTAAATAGAGATAGTAAAAATAATAATATAATTCCACTTCAGTACTTCAAATCTATATTTATGAAGCTATTAATTCCAGCACTAGAAACCAATTAACTTCAAAAAATCACAAAATTTTCATTGAACCTTTTCTACAGGTCAATATCAAAATCAGTGTTGTAAAAACTGGTGTTAACGGCCGTTTAATTGGAAACAACAGCCAAACCGTTACGAATACGCTTAACAGATGCCTGTTAGCGGATAAAAATGATTAATCGGTCGTTTTACCGATTAATCGGTTGTTTTATTGTTTAATCGTCCGTTTATTCCCTTTTTTTTCCGTTTATTCCAGTGAATATTTATTTTTCACATTGCTCTTTTTTTTCTATGATAGTGTGTGATAATAAGATTTATAAATCATGTATTGTAGTTTTATTTGTGCTTGAATATACATCTAATATTTTTTATATATGTTTTTTCCTTCTTACTTTGAAATTGATTAATTCTTCTATATTTATAAACCATATATTTTTCTTACTTACTGGTGTAATTTTTTCAATTAGTATGAAATGTTTATTTATGAAATTAAGTTATTATCATAAATTAAATTTAGTGATTTTATGTTAGAATGTTTTCTTTCTTTCAAATAATATGTTATTAGTATTTGAAAAAACTTAATTCTCAAATTTATTTTTCATTAAATAAATGTGTTACTTTCATATGTAAAATGCTTATGTGTTAAGAAGAAATAAGCGTAGTGTCATGTTATAATAATAAAACTAACTTAAATTAAGTTTATTTGATAAGTTTAATGAGTTAAATAAATTATTTTTAATAAATTATGATATATATACATAAATTTAATAAAAATGTTAAATTATCCGCATAATTCTGATTAATCGGCCGCATACCGATTGATCGCTTGGCGGCACTCCATCCGTCCGACGACCGCATACCGTTATTTACATCACTGATCAAAATAGGAATTTGTCAACACGTCTCATTCTATTCTTTTTTTCTTTTTGCTTGGTTAAATTAAAAAAAAAAAGAGAGACTTGGCTTTTGAAGCGTCGCTCTTAAACTTTTTTAAAATAATAACTTAATTTTTTTTTTACACCGGACTGGTATGACTTAGTCAAAAGGCCAACAAAATCCAGTCTTTTCCCGGGGAGAAACCTAAATTTTTCACATATAAAAAAAAATCTAAAATTTTAATAGCCACGTGGCATTTGCACGCTGAAACAAAATGATGAGCTGTCAAGGGTTGAGAAGAATTGGCCAAGATACCGTTCTAGTCAAAATAGAGGTGCTCGTTAATACTTTATATTTTTTTTACTTTTTCTTACGGCGTATTATGATTAATGTTCAAAGAACCAAGTGGCGACAAATATTGTGCCTATAATTAGGCATAAAATGTTTTTGTGCGGAGACCCTCGTCTTTTTCAGTTTTAATTTAGGTCCCTATTTATAGGAAACTTTTTATCAATAGAAATTATAAAATTCTAATCAACATAAATAGAAAGAGTACCTTAATTGCAACAAATATAGTAAGATCGGAGTCAGTGATCCCGATCTATGAATTTTTTTTAACTCCATAGAGAATTTGTAAAAAAAAAAAAAAATCATGGATCGGAATCACCGGCTCCGATCCATAAATGAGTTGATTTTTTACAGCACAAAAATATATGTAACTATTGTTTTTTTATGGATACAAGAGTTTTGTGTCACAGAAAATTAAGTTTTTTTTTATGGATCGGAGTCAGTGATCCCGATCCATAATTTTTTTTTTTTTTGCAAATTCCTTATGAAGTTAAAAAAAAATCATAGATCAGGATCATTGACTTCGATCTTACTATATTTGTTGCAATCAAGGTATTCTTTCTATTTGTGTTGATCAAAATTTTATAATTTCTATAGATAAAAAATTTCCCTATTTTTAGGCCGGGGTTTTGGCATTTTTTGGTGTTATGTAATAAATGGAGTAGTTCGACGATTTCGATGTGAAATAGCTTATAACTTCTTTTATATGAAAAAGATAAGTTAGAAATAATAGAATATTTCAATCGTACTTTTTCTTTATTTTTATCATTGTTTGGTTCTGATTTGTATTAAATGCTTCAGCATTTTGCGTTATTGTCGGTCGGATACTATTTTACTTTTTTTTCCTCGAAAGACGCAATAATAGAAAAATAAAAATGAGATGATAAATGGATAAACTTTATCCTATGTGTCATTATAATGTGATAATTAAAAAATAATCAATGGTCCCAATAAGAGTTATATTAAACTTGTCACCGGCTTAAATTAATCTTAATCAATGATATGATCTTCTCAACTACTATACTTGTGACATTAAAAATCCTCATGAGACGGAGTCAAACTGCTTAAAATAATAAACTAAGAATTAAACAACTTTGTAATTAAATACACAAGACCAAAAAAAAACATCTTCTAAGTGACATCTCTAATAAATATAATTGTAGCCCATAACTTTATTATTTATGGTTGATCCATTCGATTTACAAAGGATAGTTTAAAATAATAAATAAGGTTCTCTAAAATCTGAAATCAAGTACTATATATCGGTGACTGAGTCGCATTGAATTAGAAATAAACAATTGTCTATTTCTGAATTTTAAAAATTAGATATATATCTATCTATCATCAAACTTTTACCTATTCCTAGAAAAAAATTTACATATTCATAAACAATACACAGTCTGAATTAATTATTTCACGACAGTCCGCAATCTGCTTATTATACTAGTAAATTTTTTTACTTCTGATAAAAAATCCAGTTTTGAACATAATAATAATAATAATAATAATGATGATGATGATAATAATTTAACATTGAAACTAGAGTTTGATGGTGACATGAGAAAAGGACCAAAACAATATCTTGGTTTGCCTCGTACATTCTAAATACTGAACAGAACCATTTGTCGACAAACAAAAAAAGTACTCGTTGTGCTGTAGCAAAAACGAGAGCATCATACTGAGGTCGTTAATGTCAACTTTAAAATATCGGTGGTGCAAAATACGTGGGCCATTACAAATTCATTCAATTTGGGTTTGATGGAAAGAAATTATACAGGTGTGTCCATATAAATGCATTTTGAAGTTAATTAATCACTATCAACTTGAAATTTCTCCACACTTTACCAACAATATAGCATTATCTGATAAATAAATATTATAGTTGGCGAGTTGTAAAATTGATTTTGTTCATCCAAGTAACGGGTACAGTGGCGGATTTAGTAAGGCTCGATGGGGTCAATTGATCCTCATTTTTAATTTTTTTTTTTTTACTAATATATAATTTTGTTATATTTTATAATAAAATATCATGAAATGGTAAAAATGATGACCTCCATTTTTCGCAAAAATTTTATATAATTGACCCTCATAATTCGAAAATCTGACTCTGCAGGAAAAATTTATATGTTTGACCCCTGTAGTTCGAAAGTCTGGCTCCGCCCCTGAACGGGTATACAATTATAGATTTCATTATTTGATAAGGTTTAGCTTATTAATTCGATAACATACACATGAACATAGCATGGAACTAGAAAAATTTAATTGGAGAGGTTGAAACATAAAATGTACAATACACGTTAGATGAAATTTGAACTCAAGTATTCGTACAAAATAGAATTTTAATTATTTAGCAACAAATATATATTTGTCATTTTATGAAGATGACTAAACCATAAAAATGTAAAAATTAAAATAAAATTCAATTAAATTTTAACATACAAAATTAAAATTTAAAATCACAGAGATGACTAATGACCTTTATAATTGGATTTAGAACGGTTCCTGATTGTATATTGTGATAAATTAAAACATAAAGAGCAGGAGTATGCAACACAAAAAACTATACAACTGAAGTCACATGAAACGCAACGCATCAAGTATATAACATAGTCAGACAATTCATGTGAGAGTCATGCTTAGGTAATATCTTAATTTCCCCACCTGTTTCATCTTGTTTCAAAAAAAATTAGTTTTCGTCACATTTTTTTATTACTTTTTTCGGTGACCGTTGAGCACCGATGACCTAAATTTTGGGTGCATTTAATTCCTTTTATCGTTGTTTGTGGTGATATATTTTTTTCACCAACCTCATCCAAATTCAAAACAGATAAATACCCAGGCGAAATTTATATTAAGGAAAATTGGTTATTTGTTTTCATTTAAGATGGTTACTTTAGTATTCCTAGTTCAAGTTATTATCAAAGCATCATATGTAGAAAAAGCAACATTTTGCATGTTTCTTGTCTCAAGATTTGTCTTCTTAAATAATCTCCCTATCAGTTTGATTCACTCAATAAATCCTCCTATTTCATTCCTTCAACAAAACTTAATATATAGCCAGCAATCGATATGGTGTCCCATTGTTGTAAGTTTTGATGATTAAAAGATCAATGTATTGTTCAATCAAGCTTCACATTATCGTGTGAAAGTGATTGACATGTCTATGTTCCTGTTTTGGATGAGACGCAGAAAAATTCTAGATAAAAATAGAATTTTACGAAAATATGTCAATTTTTTTTTTCTTTTCGAAAAGATGGTAAGAAGAAAAATCCGGCAAGAAGTTGGGAGAAATAAATAAATTTAGGAATTGTGGTTAAATTTTATATGATAATGTTCTTAATAAATGGATTGGAATTGAATGATGCGATAAAAATGCTATAAAGTAAAATGAAAATAAAAATGTATAGTCATATATCTTATTTTCTATTTTAGTCTTCTCTAATGCAATAGACTATTTCCGATTATATTAAAAAATAATATAGAGAAAGAATGTCTTCTTCATCGGTCAGAATATATTAATTTACACTCTTACAGTATTTCATATATCTGAAACACAATTTAAAATAGGGTACAAATAACTCAAATTTCAAAGCTCTCGTATTCCATATCTTTTCTCTATTCCATTGCATGTCAAATCTTAAATTGGATTGGCAAAGAAGTCCGAAACATTTTAACCACAATATGATTTCAAAATAGGGGGTTATCATTTTCAATTTCTTATTTGTTTTTTTTTTTTTTTGAAGAATTTAGAGTTATTTTGAATTGTAAATATTTCTTATATTTTTTTTCTTTGAAAGTGCTTTCGCCTATATTTGCATCATGGATTCATGGTGCATCCAATTTTTGTTAAAATCATATATTTGAATTTATCAAATTCTCCCAATTTAACGGCCAGAGGAGAAAGGAAAAAAAACTCAAATGGTACATGGCATATCTTAAAACACACCGAGAAAAAAGTACTTGTGTATTTATTGCTCTAGAAGTTTGAATTAATTCTTGCAAAGATAGGCGTTACCATTTGTACCTCAGAGACTTGGTTGATTAATTAGCATTAAATTACGTCTTAATGGGCATCAAATAATAACTCTAGGCTTTCCTTTCTGGGACAAAAATGCTATGGTAGCGTGCCATGTTTGCTTGAGCATCTGATCTCAACATAGTTTTTGGAAATTGTAATACCTCCTTGGCTATTTTAATTAATCAATCCTTTAACAAAAGGTAAAGAATGTAATCAAGTGCCTCACTATAAAAGATAAAAAAAAAGGAATACTTCTCTTTTTTTTATCTTTGATTGAACGCTTTCTTGTAAGATGTCAGAGACACAGAACAGGATGTCCATTATTTTTTCTGGGTCATACAATTAGAAATGGTCCATGACCATGAGGCAGGGGTGGGGCCCACTTATAATTTATCATGCAAGAGCACATAATAACCGACAGGAGCTCACAGGGGCCATTGTGTCAATGTTCCTTTCCTAGAGATTAGATGCTTCCACATTTATGCTTTACTGTCATATGGTGTACCACTACCGATACTGTGAAAATGTGAAAAGGTCACCATATTGGGTCGGATTTCTGATCCAGGTTGTTGAGAGGATCCAATAGAATTTACTGCTTGTTGATGTGCATATGTTCTGCAAGCACATTTTTTTTTCTTCTGTTTTATTAGCTGATAAAACAGTTGATTACCAAATACCAATTAATCAGTCTGTATTTTAACAGCAGTTTATTAAATGTCTTCTTTGTTAGCTTTACATACCAACCATAAGTCGGTTCTTCATACAAAAAAGAGAGCTGAATATCAATTTCTGGAAAGATTTCTTAGAAAAGTATTATGATTTTGTGCATATTTGGCAAAGGGCTAGAAATAAGGGTCTATTGACAAAGCCGTGACTCACTTGGTGAATGTGTTTAGCCAACAACAACTGAATTAAAAAGAGGATAGAGACTTAGCTCAATCAATTGTTGTTGTGTAATTGTGTAGTGCCATCTTTTTCCTCTCACATTACAAGAAATTGCTCCATTTGTTTTCAGGAAGGAGCTTTAACCAACTAATCTTCTTTGATAGAGAAAGGTTATTATAAAAATATTAACACCTCATACCTCATATAGCAAGAAGAATCTTCACTAATAGCGACATAAAGTGTAACTTTCTGACCTTAAGCTTGACATCTGCTTGAAATTATATTTATGAATAAACATAGGGTCCAATAACAAGTGTACTATTTTCCATGAAATTTTCCATTTATTTCTCAAAAATTTCAAAACTAAGATATTGCTAAATTATTTTGTTTTTTTGTTTTTGTTTCTGTGAACTCTGGAAAATTTCTAAAATTAAAAGTTGTTTAGAAGTTTTATGATGTGTTTCCATAAGATGGACCAAATCGGAAATGTATTGAAATTTCATTTAAATTGCAACCACGACATCAATATTGCACAGAAAAGGGAAATTTAAAGGAAAGTAAAACAAATAAAACCTTTCTTTTTTTTCCTCTTCATGCATTTATACATAAATATAACATAAACCTTCTTACAGATCTAAACAAATAAAAATGAATATTGCAAAGTAAAAAGAAAAAAAGAAGAAGAAAATTGACCAAAATAAGATTTACCTACCTCTCATCTAAGCTAAACACCCCCTTTTAACCCTTGTTAATCAGTTAAGTACTTCGTCCATGCGGTAAAAGCTTAAGCGCCTCCATCAATGTATTCTTAAGTCTCCCCAAATGCGGCCGCACATTTTGCTTATCCAAATAGATGGTCCTTAGAGCATCCCAGCCTTGTTTGTGTATACTATACGGGTCTTTTAATACAGGGTGATCCTTCGGGTACTGCTCGCTTAGTGTAGTTTCATCTAATTGTATCATATACTCGAGATAGTGTATCTGCATCTCGGCTGATGGCTCCTTAAACGTGCCTCGTGCCAACCACTCGAGACCACCAAAAGGTACCACCTGTCATGTTATAAACCAAAACACAAATGTTATTCTCCCTGTTAATTAACTAACATTTACATCAAAGAGTAACAAGGCCTGAGGTTGTTATTGAAGAACAAATTAACTTTTCGGTTAGTTTTCCAGACTGGAATTAAAAAAAATATATATCTATTTGCAAAAAATGATAATGCTAATCATCCAATGAAAAGAAGAAAAAACAACAACCATTTAGTATGAATTGAGAATGATATAGATGTTCTTTCTTCTCCTTTGAAGTTGGGTTTTGTTGAGATTAGACTGGTTTATACTAATAAATACAAACAAAATACTACAACGAACTTAAAAGCTTCATTTCTGTTAGTAGACCCTACATGTCAATGAACAAATATACTTTAATTAGGTCAACACAATACCTGAATAAGCACTGCACCAGCTGGCAAGAAAACCATGTGAGTCAACCCTGCACCGTGCACGCCAATCATTACATCGGCCGAATTCACCAACCTGGCAAACTTGGCCACATCTGTGTTGATATCAGGTTCACCTACTCTGACATCAAACCCAAGCGACATGGCCATATCCACCATCATCCTCTCGTTCAAAAATGCCCTCGAATTCTTCCTAGAAATGATAAGCAGCCGCGGCTTCCTCCTGATATCCCACTGGTCCCCGCTCGGGGCAGCTGTCTCTCTCTCTAAACCGAGCGATGTCCTCAACATTTTCTTGAAATCTACAACAGAGTAACCACTTGGGGTTTTGGATGCATCGACGCCCAGCTCCTTGTGGAACGTAAGGCCCGCAGTGATTTGCGGGAAACAATGGACGTCTTTTTCATTGTCTATGTCGATTATTTCGTAGTTGCTGAGTTGTTGAAAGATGAGAATGTATTTGTTGATCCACCATGATTTCAGGCTGCTTACCAGGAACTGGACTTCTCCGTGATAGTGGTACGAGCTGATGAATAGCGGTACCAGCACATCAGTGTAATCGTGGAACAGGTTGCCAGTAAAACCTATTGGAAAAGAATAAAAAAAAGTTACAAACAAGATGCTTAGCATAACAAATTACAGGAATTGAGGAATTCACACAATTAGAAACTTGCTAGGGATATAAACAGAAATCAGAATAGTACAAGGGCATAACCGAAAAAAAAATTAAACATTAGAAACAAAATTATTGACTAATAATATCTCTAGAACATTCTTTAGTCTTTACCTCCGTTAGAGAACAGCAAGGCTGGAACGGAATGGTTCTTGGTACACGCTGGTGGGGGGGCCACGTGATCGAAGGGCAGAAGCGTCCATTCACGCACGTGCGATTGAGCGAACGAGTCGTGCTTTCGACAGTAGGGTTTGATCTTCCACTCTTGCGTCATCGGACGGACGAAAATCCTCTGCGCCTCCCCCTCTACGCGAACCTCTCCACGTGCCTCGCACGTGTCCGATCGGCGGCTCGTTTCGAAGCATGTCGGTTTGCTCAGGTCGACCTCTGAAGCTAAGGCCGAGTCGGTGTGGGACTTCTCTTCTACATCAACTTCTTCTTTTTCTACCTCCACTGTAATTATGAGAAAGTGTGAGGATTAGACTGTAAAGTTTTTGGGTTTTCCGAAATTGTGGAGTGAATTTGGAGTGATGAAATTGCAAAGTTCTGGAATTTAGCGTGATTGAGTTTGAGAGCAGTGCAGATAATTGTCTAGATTGAGTAACGGTGAAAATTTGGGGTCGGTATGTGAAAATCAAGTAGTATATTTTTGTAATTTACAGTGGAATTTCAGAAATAGTACCAGATTGATAAAATAGAGATGATGATCAATAAGCAGTTATAAAAAAAAAAAAAAATTGTTTAAGACACAAGTTTTCCGATTTTCAGGAACAATGTTGCATGCGCAGATAATCAATGAGATTTGCATGATATTTAAGTTTCTCACCATATTTAAAATGAAGAAACAAAAATTCGTTGGTTCGAAGCCCCAAAAGTACACTCAGGACCAAATTAATACAATAATGCAAGAGTTTAATAAATAATTTCATGCTTTTGAGTAAGTTCTAAGAAATGTTGCTGAAAATAGATATATGGTGTCTTTTCAGTTATATGATGTGTGAGAGAGAGAAAAATTTCAGTTAGTCTACGTCTTTTTTCCAGGCAGCCAAAAATGGAAAAAAGCAAATGACAGGAACCAAAAATTGAGTTCCTACAAATTTAGGCTAACTTGGTAAAGCTTGCTATTTCTCAAAATCCCAACAAAGATAATACAAAGCTTTTATAATAATTTCATGGATAGAGATGGAGGTAACCTGTGCCTCAAGCAAAGCGATTTCAGTAGAATCCAGTGAACAAAAGAGGAAATAATTTCATAAAACCAAAATAAAAAGAGCTGAAGAAAAATTCACACGCAGTTTGTTTAGGAGCAACTGCTGAAATTCATTAACATAAAAAAGAGAGGAACCAAGGAAGAAAACAAAAATGGGGAATGCAATTACATGCATTTTCTTGCTAGATCCTTCAAAATATAGACGAATTAAGTAGGAATTCTTTGCATGCAAGATTATCGCTTGTTAAAACTTGAAAATTAGAGGAGAAAAAAAATACCTGTTTCGGTCTCTTTGGGTTGTTCAACAGTCAATCTCTTAAAATTGGGTTTTAATTCGTCGTCAGCTGTATCGATTTCTTTCTCTGTTTTCCCTGCATGGATTTGGAACAACTATTAATGAGATAACAGTGCCGAGATGTGGAGAAGAGTGAGAGTGAAAGTGGCAAAAAGGAAATTAAATTAAACCCACCATTGCCATAAGGTGCAAACCTAGCTCTGATGAGAGAGAGAATGCAGAGAGAGAGAAGCATGAGAGCGATGAGGCTGACATTTCCAAACCTCCTTGCCTCTGTCCTCAATGGATTCCTTGATCCTTTCATTTCTCCTTGCCTTGCCTTGTTTCTCCTTTTCTCTTCTCACCTTCTCACTTATATCTGTTTCTCTCTCGGGGTTTATTTTATTTATATTGTTTATTTTAATTTTGTGAAGGTTTGAATGGATCTATGGAGACTACGCTGTAATTAAACTTGACAAGGTAAAGGACTAAAGAGATGGAGGTGGTGATGGTTGACTATGAGACAACCACTATCTCTCCTTGCATAATGCCATGTAGCAGTCTAGTAGAGAGGTATGTAGTTGTAGTCTCTTTTGTTTCTTATTTATATACTATTCAACTAATTTTCAGGTCCTTTGCTTTTTCTGAAAAAATACGATATTTCCTGGATTTTAGAGCGGCCCCGGGCCCGGGGGCAAGGGTTCTATCTTTTATCATTTGTTAAGTTTCGCTTCCAAATTTGTTCGGTAGCCCATTTTCTTTGGGAAATTGTTCGGCATCTGTCCACATTTTCTGGAATTAAATTATTTTACGAATATTTATATTTTGGTAAAAAAAAATATGTGTGACTTAAAATTATATTATTTTATAAAGAAAAACTCGGATATTTCTCATCAAGATTGAATTTAAACTGTAAAACCCAATCTACTCATAAATTATGTAACTATTTATATACAAAATTTATAAATTTATGAATTATTTAATATAAAATTAAACAGTTGAAAATTAATACAATAAAATTAAGTTACAAACCTAGTCATGAATTGTTAAACAAAAGAATAATTATATTTATTCCCGCACTCTTGTCTTTCATTTGTTTAGTAGCTACAGTAGAGAAAAGTTATACTATGATCCTCACTAATTATATGGTCTCTCCTTTTCAGTCACTGCACTTGATTTTGCGTCAATCTTCATATGTATAAATACTTTAAAAATAACAAATTAATACTTACAAAGTAAGATATTAATATTTGCATGTGTAACTTGATGTGATAATCTCTCTTTTCCAATCTCCAATGATCTCCGCATCAAATTATATTATTTTATAAAGAAAAACTCGGGTATTTCTCATCAAGTAAACTTATCAGATTAATTTGAATGATGAATCAAATTATAAATGTAACTATTTACATACAAAACTTATAAATTTATGAATAATTTAATATTAAATTAAACAGTAAAAAAAAAAAATACAATAAAATTAACTTACAAACCTATTCATGAGTAGTTAAACAAAATGAAATTATTTTGAATTTTCTAAGAATAATATTTTATTTCCCAACACACTTCTAATAGTCTTTTATATATTCGCATCCTCTGATTTAACTTAAATTTTGAGTTAAGATCTGGTCCGTCTAATTTAAATTCACACTAATATTGAAAAAGTCCCGTGTGTTATAAGCATAGAATACATATTAGTCTTTTATCGTCTTCTTCTGTCTGAATAGTGCTTTCGTAGTATGATTCTTATTTATTTTTTTAAAATCGCCCATATATATTTCTCCGTTAACAAAGGGGTTGTTGGAATTGGTGTGGAGAAATACGTGGTGGATTATTTTAAATTTACTTGAATTTTTTTTATTAGAGTTTGTATCAATATGTTGTTTTTTATGGTTAAGTTGTATCAATGTCAGGGGAGTTGGGAAGAATAATCATTAATTAAAAACATGATTATTATACAATATGAAAGAGTGAGGCGATGCACGGATGGTTCGTATGGTTCGTATTATGAATCTATTTCTTGGTCTTAAAATTCAAATAGTTAATCCGAATCACTTAACATGAATTTATATCTTGAAACTAATATTTACAAAATATATATATATATATAAGTTTGTATCAATATTTTTTTTTCTTGTGGTTAAGTTTGTGTCTTTTTTTTTTAACTTATGGTTAAATTTGTATCAATATCAGGGGAGTTGGTACGAATAATCATCAAAAACATGGTTATTATACAATCTGAAAGAGTGAGGCGATGCACGGATGGTTCGTATTATGAATTTATTTCTTGATCTTAAAATTCAAACAATTAATCTGAATCACTAAATATGAATTTATATAAAAAGTACTTTGAAACTAATTTTTACAAAAGAAAAATTATAAAGAGTTTGTATCAATATCTTTTTTTTTTCCTAATGGTTAAGTTTGTATCAATTAATCAATATCAGGGGAATTAGTAAGAATAATCATCAAAAACATAGTTATTATACAATCTGAAAGAGTGAGGTGATGCACGGATGGTTCGTGTTTTGAATTTATTTCTTAGTCTTAAAGTTCAAACAATTAATCTGAATCACTTAATATGAATTCATATACAAAAAAACTTCAAAACTAAAAATTTACATTTTTTTTTATTCTTTAATATTTTTTAGATTGGTGGAAATCATCCGATCTAAAGATTTTGGCGATCCAAAATATAGTGATTTTCTATCTTATCTAAAAATCAGTAAAACTAGATCCTAAAAAATAAAAAAAGTTTGGTGACCAAAAACATTTTCACACAGAGAGATTATGTTAAATTATTTAATCATACTTGTCTAATTGTTTTTTTATTTGAACTTTAAAAATATAATGTAATGTAAGGATTACTAAATTATTCTTTCAATATTTTATAAAATTCAAATCACGACCATAAATTTTATGTAAGTTAATCGCCACCTTGGTCGTGTTACAAGGTGCTTTGTCCTTATCATTTCGTCTTGTTCTCCTTTGAAACTATAAACAAATTTCTTAAATATTCTCTCAAAGCATAGACAAAACTAAAAATATTATATTGAAAGGATGAAACGTAAAATATAAAAATGTATAATTTTGAATAGTTAAAATTTGAACTTAAAATTTTACAATGATAATAATTACTAAACTACAAGAATACACTTAATATTTTATAGCTAGACTGAACTATTAAAAATTAGAAGAAAAAAAATAGTTTCTAATATTTTACAACTCATTTGTTTTTTAAATATAGAGATGGCCATGTATTATTTTTTTTACTTGCATTAGGATCTGTCCATGTTTAGATACATTGTCAAGGAGAGCAGCTTGGGTCTGATGTCCATCGGACTCAAACTGAGTTCGACGGGTTCCATAACCGTCCGATTTATTTTAAGATCGGTGTGTGTTACTTTAATATCCGTGCGCACGATTCTTAAAGTGAATCAGACGGTTATGGTATTCATCGGAAATGACCCAAATTTGAGTCCGATGGACATCGGGCCCAAATTTGTCCCATTGTCAAGACATATAAGAGAGTCTAGAACTTAATTAAGAGGATAAAATTAAAGAGAAACACAGGCACACAGCAGCATTGTGCTTCGGCTCTATTAAAAATTTAAACTCCAATATAAATATGTTATTTTTTTCCTTTGATTCCTTCCGGGGTTAGTATACAGTATACCTTTACTAAAATTAAAATGGCAATTTTGCCGAGTAACGCGGAGGAAATTTAAATAAATGATGAAATTATTGAATTTGTATTCGGATGACTTCCAGAACAATTATTTCATTATATAAACTCATAAAACAAAATCCCAAGAACCATTCTCTGGTAATCGTTTGGATGAATGAAGAATAGTGCAAGAATAGTAGTTATTATAATTTTGAGAATAGTAGCTATTCCAATATTTTGTAGGATTAATAGAATAGTGAGCAATTCCACAAAAAATAAACAAAAAATAGTGGTTATTCGCTAATCCAAACACACCCAAACGTAGATTAGTAGTTCGGAATAGTGCTAATCCGGAATAGTAGCTATTCTTCACCCACCCAAACGCACATGTAATAATTGGCTTGTATTTTTAAGACTTAATTAACAAATGTCAATGGTGTTAAGTCTTGCATGTTTTCATAAATTATGCAAATAAATATATCAGCAGCATGTCAGTACATTAAATCAACTTGGCACCAATTAATACCCCGTATGGTACAATAATGGATTTAAATGGGGGAATGGAGGAGACATGTATGGATAACCCATATGCCAACAATATACTTTGCTTTACAAAGCAACAATGGCAGTTCAATGATTAAAAAAAGGGGGCAAGATCTGTTAGTCTAATTAGTTTAATCCAACTTTTGCTTTTTGATTAGTGATAAGGCCTGCTAATTAATTACAAAGATAAATTAATAAATCTATTCTCTTGGACCAAGCTTCAATACTTTGGGTCCTGGATAGAATCAGACAGTTAATTTTTTTTTATCAGTTTTATTTATTTATTGCCTTTTAGCGTCATGCTTTCTATTGTGACCACACAAATGCAATTGTGTAATGGAATTTGTGCTAGTTAAATAACATAATATAGCTGGGGTCCCTTGTAATAGTGCCCATGTTTTATTTGACAAAAGATACATCTAAAGATATAAATACAGGCATTAAAAAAAAGTAATAGTCTATAGACTAGAAATTAAGAACTATTTGTAGATAGAAATATTAGGGTTGAAGGCAGGGTGACAATAAATAAGTTTATCCATTTATGATAACCTAACTTTTGTCTTATCTATTTAACTTTTAGGAATACAGCAGTAAAATTGGAACTGTATTACAGTCTATTTCTATTTTGTAAAACTGAAGCACAGCTTTGTTAACATTTTTAGCAAGAAAGTTATTTTCTAGTTATTCAATTAGAATTCTATTTTGTGTTCTTAATTTTTGGGAGAGGGGGTGTCCAATGCCCATCGGACCAGAGTCTGTTCGATGGGTGGTTTCTACCGTCCGATTCACTTTAAAATATGTACACATCACTTTAATATCCGCGCTGTTTGCTTTAATATCAGTGCACACATATTTTGAGATGGATCGAACGATAGAAACCACCCATCGAACATAACTCTGGTCCAAAGGACATCGGAAACCCCCCTCTCCCTTAATTTTTAGGGCTAGTTCAGCACTACTTGAAATTGAACTCCATAGCAGAGAATTCTAAAATTTGATCTATATATATATGTGGAATATATAATTTTTGGTCATGTACCCGCACGTACAGAGTAAACGATTGAAAGATTCCATTGTATTAATTGTAACTTGTAAGATAATTTATACATAACGGTTAATACGACTAATTCATTGAATGATATAATTCTCACTTATATAATAGCAATTTGGTGAGCCCCATTTCTCAGATATATGTTTTGCACGCGTTATTTTTGATAGCAATGTTTTTATTTCTTTTGATAAATATATATAGTTATATACCAATAAACCTAACTTAGTCAAGCTTCTAGATAGGCAAATTAATGAATAGTAACCGTAGGTTTATTTCTCAGTCCTCCAAAATTATCTTTTTAAATTATAATGTGGACATGTGGTAATTTGGAAAACAGAGCATTTCTAATAATGTGATTTCTTTTTGCTTTCAATCGGTATTTTTTTAGGGTCTGTTCGGTGGGCCATTGGAAATGGGTATGGATACGAGATTTGAACTAAAAATTATTGTTCATGTGGAAAAAAAATAACTCAGTTGAACTAAATTTTTTTTCTTACAGAAACAGTGGAAGCCCAACAGGACCTCTCTTTAAAATTTCCTAAACTCTCACCGAATATTTTGTCATTCCTAATTAAGTTGTACTGTTTGTCATTCGCACCAAGAATATCAAGGAGCACTGACATAAATGTGCAAGTCAGCAAAGTAAATAAGTAATCATTCATATCAAAATTGATGGTGCACTTCATACGGGGTGAAAATGCAGCGGACACTGGTAAAATTATATTTATATTTATTTTTATATTTTTTGGATACTGAGTGAATATTAGACGAATACAGATACGGGTCCAGTTCGCATTGAATATTTATTAAAATAATATAAAAAAATTATTAAAAAAAAATACTAAAGTTCATAATATTTATCTAATTATAATGGTGAATAACATATTTTTTTTCATAATATATAGTATATATCTACAATTTGGATACAGATAATTGAAATTTAAAACCATATCAGTATTCTTATTCACATGGATATTCCGATATCAGATATCCACATCTAATTTTTGAATATGGATCAAATATTATTCATGTCGTTTTCACCCCTAGCAATTCAGCATAAATAGAGTAAGAAGTTTAATCTAAACTGTTATTCATGTTGGGAAATTTTAGAAATTTGATAATGGATAGGCAAAAAAAACAATAAAGAAAGTACATATTTCACACATTTTTTAATTTCGTTATTTGTTCAGTATTATTATTGTAGGCTTCAGCTTTCAGAGAGAGAAAAAGTCAAACTTGAGTTTTCGCGGAATGGCCCAGAAAACCATTGACTAATTTTTTTTTTGAAATTCAAGAGTAGTAGTAAGGGCCTATTTGTGTCCGCCCTTGATTCAAGTTAAAAAATAATTAATGATGAATTTAAAACTATTTATGTTTATTTGTTTGACTGAGTTTGTAGTTGTGCAGAAGAGGAAACAAAGAAGTTTGCTCTAAACTTTCTTAATTTATTCTCTTAGAGTCGTTCAGCAAGAGTGGAATAGAAGAATAGAGTGGAAAATGTATTATATTCCTGTCGAACAAGAAAAGAAGTGAGTGGAATTGGATTTGAACTTTTGCAATCAAATTTCAAAAGGACAATTTTTAATTAATACAATGAACAAATTCAATGAACAAATTCCAATCGGGAGAATATTTCAAAAGGACAATTTTTAATTAATACATCACACAGATAATAGAGTCAACCCAGCGGTATATATAATTTGTGTGCCATTTAAATAATAAAAAAAATGCTATGTCAAAAATGTATACCCATTCCAACCATAAAATTAAACAAAAATTTCAAAGTAATTAACTTTTGACTTAAAGCAATGTATATGAGCTTTAAATAAGAGATCTTCCCATATTAAATTAAGTAGGTTTGGTTTCGTGCATAGTATCGGTTGTCTAAGCGAAGACGAAAGCTCATGATCAGTAAACTGATAGAGGAGGCATTAGGAAAGTAAACTGCTTGATGAAGAAGTACTTTGACTTGATAGATTAAAGTAACATTACAACAATAACAACACAAGTCCGTAAATAAGAATTCAACATGTGTTTTATGTATGGAATTGAAGATAGCTCGATATATAGACAGCTCAACTTATCTTACCGGTCACGCGTGGTTGGTACACATTACGCAACATTAACAGAGTTTTTGATGCTCATATTCGCAGGTACATTAACTAATTAATTAATTAATTAATTAATTATTCAGTAGCCTTAGGTAGTTACGTGTTTGAACATATCAAGACATACTTAGATATTTGCTTCTTTTTAATTATTAGACTTTTATAATTATAAGTTGAGAGGATTTCTACATATGTATCCTTGCATGTTTTAATAATTTTTGTAGGTTTTTTTTTTTGCTAGGATTAATTATCGAATTGGAAGTTCTTTTTTTCTTTTCTTATGGAGAATTTCACATATATACGATCACTTCAATTTTTTTTTTCTTTCACTCTGATGTATATTATATCACTTCAAATTAGTTTTAGAGTCGGTGTTATTAAGGTTGAAATAATATTGATGCATAGTAGTAAGAGAGAGAGGGGTGCCTAATTAGTAGTCTGGTTGATAATAGCTATTTGTTTTATTATTGGACAAATTGGTAACTGATTTTGTCTATTTTTTAAAATTTCATTCCTTTAAATAATTGAACGGACTGAGATTTTTAATTACTTGACTTTATATTAAATGAATTCAAAAGTTTATAAATTTTGTATGTAAATGCATTACTCGTCAGGTTGATAATTTTGAACGATTTGAATTTGTTATTTGAAGTTTATTAGATGAGTTTTAGAATCAGTATCATTAAGGTTGAAATAATTTCGATGCATTGTAGTAAGAGAGAGGGGTTCCTAATTAGTAGTCTGGTTGATAACAACTATTTATTTTATTATTGGACAAATTGATAACTATTTTTGTCTGTTTTTTTGTTTAAATTCCATTATTTTAAATAATTGAAAGGACGGAGATGCTTTTAATTACTTGACTTTATATGAAATGAATTCAAAAATTTGTAACTTTTGTATGTAAATGCATTACTCGTTAGGTTGATCAATTTGAACAATTTGAATTTGTCGTTTGAGTTTATTAGACGAGTTTTTAGAGTCGGTGTCATTAAAGTTAAAATAATTTCAATGCATAGTAGTAAGAGAGAGAGGGGTTCCTAACTAGTAGTCTGGTTGATAACAGCTATTTGTTTTATTATTGAACAAATTGGTAACTAATTTTGTCTATTTTTTGTTTAAATTCCATTATTTTAAATAATTGAAAGGACGAAGATGCTTTTAATCACTTGACTTTATATAAAATGAATTCAAAAATTTATAAATTTTATATGTAAATGCATTACTCGTTAGGTTGATTATTTTGAACAATTTGAATTTGTTATTTGAAGTTTATTAGACGAGTTTTAAAATCAGTGTCATTAAGATTAAAATAATATCGATGCATAGTAGTAAGAGAGAGGGGTTCCTAATTAGTAATTTGGTTGATAACAACTATTTGCTTTATTATTGAACAAATTGGTAACTAATTTTGTCTATTTTTTTGGTTTAAATTCTATTATTTTAAATAATTGAAAGGAAGGAGATGCTTTTAATTACTTGCCTTTATATGAAATGAATTTTGTATGTAAATATATTACTGGTCAGGTTGATCGCTTTGAACAGTTTTAGAGTCGGTGTCATTAAAGTTAAAATAATATCCATGCATAGTAATAAGAGAGAGAGGGGTTCCTGATTAGTAGTCTGGTTGATAACAGCTAATTGTTTTATTATTGGACAAATTAGTAACTAATTTTGACTATTATTTTTTTGTTTAAATTCCATTCCATTAAATAATTGAACGGACGGAGATGCTTTGCTTGTATTTATTGCTTTTGTGGAAAGATAGTAACGTTCCACCTCAATATTTTCTGCCTCAAAAGTCTAATTTTAATTTTGTCGTTAGGCAAAACAATATAAGTTTCTTGTTTGGATACTTTAAAATAGGTCCCCCAAAAAACATAAATTTCCCGGGTAATGATTCTTGCGTACAAAATCGGTCTTTTTAAATTTCTTGCATCAAACACGGAATTAGAGTTCTTTGTGGATACTTTGTCCTTTAGTATCAGATTTATGCAAGGAAAATAGCAATAAGTTGTGCATGTTTGAACTCAAAAGGTTTATATACATTTTTTTTTTACTCTATATGTGTATTTTCGTCCATACTTCCTTCAGTGGCAGTAAAAAATAAGGATGATCTCTCTTTTAGGGGAGAGGAGGGTGTCCGATGCCCATCGGATGAGAGTTTGTTCGATGGGTGTCCGATACCGTCCGATCTACTTCAAGATTTGTGCGTATCACTTTAATATCCGTGTTGTTTGCTTTAATATACGTGCGCACAGATCTTGAAGTAGATCGGACGGTATCGGACACCCATCGAACACTGTTCTAGTCCGATGGGCATCGGACACCCCCCTCTCTCCTCTTTTAGATAGAACACATTAATTATTTGGGTTACGTTTGGATACACTCTATAATAGCTAGAATAGCTACTGTTTAGAATAGTAGATAAAAATAGTAAAAAAATAGTGATTTTTAGAATAGTGTGAAAATAATGCTATTCGGAATAGTAAAAATGTTGTTTGGATTGTACATTTGGAGGTGCTTATTAAGAAAAAAAAATAGGCAAGTGGAGTCTCAAATGAATTGTCATGACGTAGAGATAAAATAAGTGGTGTCAATTTTATTATTTCGAAACTGTGTTGACGGTAATAAATATTTTTTTTTCTATTCACACTTTTGAATAGTAGTTATTTGATTCTCATAAATTTTTTAAAGTTGATCCTCATATTTATTCGAAATCTTGCGTCCGATGTCTTGCTTCTTTAGTCAATAGAACTGGAATAAAACTTAAATATATAAAAAGAATTCAAATATCTTTATTTTTTGTATTTAACCGTTAACAACTTTATAATTTAAAATTGAAATAGTTAAATAAAACTATTAAATTTGATCTATATTATTTTTTTCCATGCACAAATAAAAAATTACTATATTTTAATATAACATTGTTTTGACTTTTGACCGATATCAAGAATATGCAAAAATACATTAATATGAATAATTTATGGTCGTTGATTTTTCAACTTATTGATTTATATAAAAACATAATGGAAAATTAATAAATTTTATATGTGCATGTAGAGAAAAGAATACATATCACATCTAATGATTTTAGTTTTGAAATTTTTGTTTTCTGAAAGTTAAAAACAATTGAAACATGATAGAAACAAAAAAAATAGAGACGTTTGAACTCTTTTCAATTATATATTACACTAAAACATTATTTACACTTGCCTATGATAACAAATTTATATTCAGGATTAACACTCCATCCAACTTAATATTTTATATGATTAAATTAGGGACTTTTAACTAACAAACACTTTATTTATTCCGGTTCAACTCTCCAACTACTGCATTAAAATGTGACTAGTTCTAATTTGTTATCACTTGCTATAGTTAATTATCACTAACAATGTTCATGTTCGCTTTGAACTTCTGCAATCAACCTCCCCTATTTATTTCTGACGGTGCACATCATGTGTCAGAGACCTAAACAAACATTAGTACAGATAGCGATACCGTGTTCAAAATGTTATATCATTTGTAGTGTGAAGATACAGTGAAACTAAATTCTTATTTTTTGTTGCGATTAATTAGTATGTCTCCTTTTATTTTAACACATAATTGGTTGCATTACAAAAGTGAATTACAACATAATATATACTAGAATGTAATTAGTAAGATGCTTTGTGTACCGCACTATAAATCTCCCCTTTTTTATATACACACGATATTTTCTAACTATTTATATAATTTTTTTTATTAAAAATTGAAAATCAAGTTATCATATAGAATTACTCGGTTAAACAAAACAAAATTCTTTTATGCACTTCTTCTCTCAAAAGCCCTTCAACTCTCTATTGCACACTCTAGGCAAAGTGAAAAATTAATATACTATAGATTAGTATACCTATGTATTGAATTATTGTTCAAATAATATAAATTTTGTATATTTTATAATGTGTGATTCTTTCTCAAGGTATGGTCGATTACCATCCATAAAAAAATTGTAAGATTTTGCATTTTTGAAAGAATAAAAAGGTGCAAAACATAGGTGTATAAATTTCTGACACAACCACAAATTAATTTAAGCTACATCAGCCATTTTGTAAAATTTGGTATTATTTGATCGTGGTTGTTGTTGGTTGATATTTTTTTCTGTATGTTGTATTGTTGATTTTTTTTTTTTGACATAAAGTGTTGCTGAATTTATTAAAATATCAAAATGAAAGAATACAAAATTAGATTGTCGATTAATACAAATGCACAGTACATTCATATACGAATTAAATAAAAATGTCGAATCCATTTTTATAATTTGCATGCATATTTAATAAATTAAAATAACACGTGAGGATATTAATCAGGTTATGATATCCACCGACAGTCCCCCTTGTTTAAATTGGTTTCAATATTCGGAACTAAATTTGATCAATTTACCACCGCTTGAAATTGGGGACCGATCATGGAAACATAATACAAAAATTTGACATATTTAGTACTAGTAAATAGTAGTTCGAGCGCTAACAGCCTGAAACAAAAATTCCATTATTGTGCAATGGGACACAGCAAGGACAAGAGATGTAACTACTTCCTTTCTCTCTCAGTGGGTCCCAATTTAAAAATTACACAGAAGTAAAACGACAAGTGTGAATGACCCACCACACTATTAAATACAGAGAAGGTGCCACAGAATATGTAAGCAGAGATGCGATTTAGGCATGCTGCCAATGTGCGGCAGTGCCCCTATGATCTAGGCTCAAATGGGTGTATCCACTGACTGAGATATCTCAATTTTTGCATGACCGACGTGTCCGGTTCCTATTCGGGGGAATGTAGGGGCCAGTATTATTTGAGCTTTGCGATTCGCGCAGAACTCATTTAAACGATTGAGATATTTCAAAAAGTCACGCAAAGTTTGAGATATCTCAGAGGATGCGAATTCGGCTCAAATGCTCTGTTCCATTCTGTGGCACAAGCAATTGGAGGTCCATTTGAGAGCGTACAATTTCCATTTGATTGATTCTTTCCAATAAAAGCTTTTTCCGTCGGTAGTGTACAGCTGTACAGATCATACGTGGCAATTATTTTATTACAGCAAGATCAGAGATTAGCTGTGGCAAGAGAAACAAAGCTACGCGGCTTTGGCGGTGGTAGCACAGTGATAAATGAATTATTCAGATTTAGTTGGATGAAGTCAAAAATTTGTGATAGAAGAATAATTCAGGTATAATTCAGAAATAATTTGGTATTATTCGGATCAGAGGTCTCAGTATTGTAAGGGAGCAAAAAAAAACCAACAAAAAAAGTTATGGTAAACATTTGGAAATAATTTGAGAATAATTTGGAAATAATTTGGGAATAATTTTTTGTGAATTATTCGGGAATAATTCGTTCAAAGTTCGGTCAACCGAATAATTCAACGTTCGGTTCGGCATCCCAAAAAAACAAATTATTCACGAATAATTCGCGGATCTTGTTACTATGGCATAGTGATAAATGAATACTTCGAGTTTGGCTAGGTGGGATCAAAAATTCGTAATTCGGGTATAATTCGGAAATTACTCAGTACAGCAAAAAAAAAAAAGTTTCACGTTCTTTTTGCCAATAATTCGTAATTTGCGTTTTATTCACAAATAAAACGTATTATACGTATTTTTGCGTTTTATTCTGTGTTCGGATTGGAAACGTAAAAAAAAAAAAGATAAAACATGAATTATTTGTGAATTTATTGCGATCATGTTACAACTAAAGTTAATTTCAGTTCAGTTCGGTTAAAACCAAAATAAAATAGACACCAAATTATATTTCAGTTTTCAAAAATAAAACTGAATCGACTAAAGTAAACATAGCAACAGATTAAAACTGAAACGAAGTAAATTTCATATTAATTAAAACAACTCACAAGTTGAAATTAATACAATGTAAATAATAAATTCAGCAATTATATAATACATTTGATTGCAACCAAAACAGCAATTATATAATACATCTGATTGCAACCAAAATAAAGATTAAATTCACAACCATAATTGAGTAACAACATATTTACCTTAACTAATTATCTCATCATCTTGCAAAATTGCCACACAAATTAGATCAGATCTGATACATAAGGAGCGCCACTTTATTGCTAAATCCATTTGATACACACTCAGATCACAATCAAAATTGATTAGCAAAAACTTGACATCTGTACAAAGATATTTGCTTACATACAAAGATATTTTATTAAACATCACACCGCAGTATCTGTTTGAATTAGTTTAGCCATAAATTGAAAGAACATAATATTCAAGTCAGTGGTATGAAGAAAAAAAAGTGAGAAACTAGTATTTGCTTTCAGTTTTTTTTCGTACGAAACTAAATATTCAAATTTAAAATACTAAACTACTAAACTCTGATTGGAGACGAGAAAGACAACAAATTAATTTTTTTTTTTTGCTAATTTCTCATTTCTGACTGCTTTTGTTGGGTTTGTTGGCCTAATAGATTTAGAAACAAAATGCAAAAAATTAGCTTACCTAAGAGAAATTTCTTTCAAAGCAATAGATAAATAAGAAGAAAAAAAGACTCAGAGAAAAGAAAAATAGTGCACGAGAGGAGAGAATTAGAGAGGAAAATTGAATGAGAGTCTGAAACACTAAGAGAGAATGAGAAAGAGAGTCGGAGAGAATAAGAGATAGCTAAAGAAGATCGAAAAGGAGAAATGAATCTAAGACGGAACTAGAATATTTAGTTAGAGGAACTAAAACTTTTTTTAAAGTTAGTGGTTTTAAATGCTAACTAACAATTTTATTAATAAGAAAAATAAATTTACAACGAGTGAAATGACTCTCCAATACAAAATCTAAATTTTTATTCTCACAAAATTCTCCAAATTACTCTAAATAACTATAATTTTCTAATCTCACTTACATACACTCATAATTACTCTATTACCTTAAACTCTATAGCTCTCTACGATCGGATCCGCTCTTTCGACTGATGCTGTGCTTCGATGTCCGGATCTACTCACCCGTGCTCTGATCGAAATGACGTAGAAACTCAATACTCTGAGCTCCGATGATACCACACTCTCAGCTCCACTCGGCTTCGGTCCCTCCCATCTCTCATTTTTCTCTCCACTCAAGGAAGTAGAGTCATGAGAGAGATGATGAGCTATATCGGAGGTGAGATCTAGAACAGTGAGAAGAACGGGCTAGAGGAGAAAAGAGGAGAGGAGGAGGAAAGATGATGGCTGCTAGGGTTTTGACTGCTCTAGGGGGACTGAAACTTATAATACATAATTATTATTTGTAACTAGTGGGATTTGAACTCATGATCTTCGAAGAATAAAATAGAGTTCAACCACTAAAGTACAAGCACTCATCTAATATTTTATGAGGGGGCTGAACTATATAAAAACTTAAAAAAATAAAAAAAATCAATTAAATTTCAACATACGTAATTAAAAATTTCAAAATCATGGGGTGACTTAGCACCCCTGAGCATAATGTATACCCGTCCCTAAATGAATCGAATTTGTACTTGTGCTATGAAGCGCAACATCGTGCGGCTGGGTTTTGATGATTTAATGGATGAGTAGAGTAAGGTGAAGCAATAGGAGTAGGTGTGAGCATGTTTGCCGATTTGACCAGGGTGAAGGCGCGAAGAGGGGAGCAATTTGGATTTTTGGAATAATTCATTCAAGCGAAAAGAAGAGGGGGACAGACGGATCAGATCTAAAGTAGGGTTATGATAATCAATTAGTTTGGTTATTGCAGTTTTTTAATATTACAAACTGAACCAAACAACAGAAACCAAACAATAAAAAAAGTTAAACCGTACCATTGAAACCAAACTTTTTCAGTTCAGTTAAAAACCAAATAAACCGGCCCGATGAAACCCCTGCGCAGAGGGGTTCGGATCCCCTAAAGCAACCAAATTTTTAGGTTTTGGATCGAGACCGTCCGATTCAAATCCGTCGCTCAGAATCGTCTCAAAATTTAAGATTTAGAATTTATGATTTAGGGTCTAATTTAAACCCAAATTTTGGGTTACTTCACTGAATCCGAACTCTATGTAGAGAGCGATAGGAGATCCACTGGTCTCAAATATTGGTTTGGTTCTTTGCAGTTGGGATCCAACTCTGCTGCTCGCTAAATTGGCAAGCAAGATTCTGCTTTTCCAAATAAGACCGTTGAAATTTTTTCATGCATGAATCTCAACATAGATTAATGATTTGATTTGAAAAGGCAGGATCCTGCTTGCCAATTTGATGAGCAACGGATTCCAATCCTTGTAATTGTGTCTCGTGTGACATGATGTGTAGAGGCCACTAAAGCTCTTTACTTTGATTTTAAAATTAATAATTGAAGTAATCAATTTGATAATACTGCTTCGTATATAATTTATATATTTTTAATATAGCACAAATAAAATAATAGTCAAGTTAGGATGACGCGGCAAGCTTACACTTGCCAAGATATCAGTACGCTAAATTTTAAAAACCATTAGTCTGCTTTTTTGAAATATGGGTTGGGAGTCAAGCCATCCAACACATTTCAAACCTCTATGTGTTAATATAGAGAATTTCCCCACTTTGAAATAAGAATTTTGATTGTTAATCTAATCTAATTAGGATGTATCTTTTTATGAAGAAAATTATGTATTTTGTAATATTTTATGCTTGGTCAAGAGGTAAAAAAATGCAATCCTAAAAATTTATCTTTTTACACATTCATTTTTCAATAATTTCCGACTGAGAAACTAGAAAGAAAAAAAAAACCCCAAAAATTGAAAACAGAAATACATTCTGAAAGCAGAAGCTTAAATCTGTATTAAAAAAACAGAGAGAAGGATGTTTACTAGAAGAAAAAAAAAAATCAAACAAAGAAGTTATTTCTTCAAATATATTCATAATAATTAGTCGTTACTTCTGCACTAAAGCTGATACTGACAATTCCTAAAAAGCAACTCCGGAAATTTATAAGAGTTGGCAAATAAACATTCAGATAAATTGCTAGTTGTGACGGAACTAATAATCAAAATATCCACATTTCATAAGTTGATTTTAATCATGCTAAATTTATCAAATCAATTAATATATTTCGATAATAATTAATAAAATCTATAACATTCGAAGTCTGAACAGCGAATTACATGACGAAATGTCAAGCCATCTCTTTCCCTCATGCATCATGCTAATCGGATTTAAATAGCTATTTAAATCTGATTTTGCATTTCAAAGTGGGAAAATTCTCTATATTAACACATAGAGGTTTGAAATGTGTTGGATGGCTTGACTCCCAACCCATATTTCAAAAAAGCAGACTAATGGTTTTTAAAATTTAGCGTACTGATATCTTGGCAAGTGTAAGCTTGCCGCGTCATCCTAACTTGACTATTATTTTATTTGTGCTATATTAAAAATATATAAATTATATACGAAGCAGTATTATCAAATTGATTACTTCAATTATTAATTTTAAAATCAAAGTAAAGAGCTTTAGTGGCCTCTACACATCATGTCACACGAGACACAATTACAGGGATTGGAATCCGTTGCTCGTCAAATTGGCAAGCAGGATCCTGCCTTTTCAAATCAAATCATTAATCTATGTTGAGATTCATGCATGAAAAAATTTCAACGGTCTTATTTGAAAATTTTACCAATTTAACGAACAAATTAAACATCCCGCAAAGAACCAAACCAATATTTGAGACCAGGTGGATCTCCTATCGCTCTCTACATAGAGTTCGGATTCAGTGAAGTAACCCAAAATTTGGGTTTAAATTAGACCCTAAATCATAAATTCTAAATCTTAAATTTTGAGACGATTCTGAGCGACGGATTTGAATCGGACGGTCTCGATCCAAAACCTAAAAATTTGGTTGCTTTAGGGGATCCGAACCCCTCGCTGCCAGGGGTTTCATCAGGCCGGTTTATTTGGTTTTTACTTTTTAACCCAGAAAAAAGTTTGGTTTCAATGGTACGGTTTAACTTTTTTTATTGTTTGGTTTTCGCTTGTTTGGTTCAGTTTGTAATATTAAAAAAATCGCAATAACCAAACTAATTGATTATCATAACCCTACTTTAGATCCGATCCTTGTCCCCCTCTTCTTTTCGCTTGAATGAATTATTCCAAAAATCCAAATTGCTCCCCTCTTCGCGCCTTCACCCCGGTCAAATCGGCAAACATGCTCACACCTACTCCTATTGCTTCACCTTACTCTACTCATCCATTAAATCATCAAAACCCAACCTATTCGCTTAGCACAAGTACAAATTCGATTCATTTAGGGACGGATATACATTATGCTCGGGGTGCTAAGTCACCCCATGATTTTGAAATTTTTAATTACGTATGTTGAAATTTAATTGATTTTTTTTTATTTTTTTAAGTTTTTATATAGTTATTCCCTCATAAAATATTAGATGAGTGCTTGTACTTTAGTGGTTGAACTCTATTTTATTCTTCGAAGATCATGAGTTCAAATCCCACTAGTTACAAATAATAATTATTATTATTATGTATTCATTAGTTTCCCCCCCGGATGGTCAAAACCCTAGCAGCCATCATCTTTCCTCCTCCTCTCCTCTTTTCTCCTTAAGCCCGTTCTTTTAGATCTCACCTCCGATAACTTTCTCTCATGACTCTACTTCCTTGAGTGGAGAAAAAATGAGAGATGGGGGAGAATCTAGTGAAAATGGATAAAATTTGAGCTCGAGTATTGAGTTTCTACGTCATTTCGATCGAGCACGGTGAGTAGATCCGGACATCGAAGTTGCATCCATCGAAAGAGCGGATCCGATCGTGAGAGCTATAGAGTTTAAGGTAATAGAGTAATTATGAGTGTATGTAAGTGAGATTAGAAAATTAGAGTTATTTAGAGTAATTTGGAGAATTTTGTGAGAATAAAAATTTAGATTTTGTATTGGAGAGTCATTTCACTCGTTGTAAATTTATTTTTCTTATTAATAAAATTGTTAGTTAGCATTTAAAACCACTAACTTTAAAAAAGTTTTAGTTCCTCTAACTAAATATTCTAGTTCGTCTTAGATTCATTTCTCCTTTTCGATCTTCTTTAGATATCTCTTATTCTCTCCGACTCTCTTTTCATTCTCTGGAAGTGTTTGAACTCTCATTCAAATTTCCTCTCAAATTCTCTCCTTGCACTATTTTTCTTTTCTCTGAGTCTTTTTTTCTTCTTATTTATCTATTGCTTTGAAAGAAATTTCTCTTAGGTAAGCTAATTTTCTTGCAAGAAATGAATGGTGGAAGTTTATATTGATGTGCCAACAACAAACTATCATAATGAATGCTGAAGTGAATAAAAAGCATAATTCTTTTGAATGTGCTAGTACAAGAATGATGATATCATCGGTATTTAATTCTTCTTCGCGACAAACATATAGCAATTTAATGAAATGGACATATGTTTGGATCAACAATATTGAGGACATGTGCAATATGCTACCGTCACGTCAAGGTAATCAATCCATACTAAATTCTTTAATTTGTATGGGTGTCTTTGGATTGTCAAGAATAATACGGAATTTAGTTATTGAATTAGTGATTATTTTTCTTTACTATTTTACGTTTGAATCATTCTAAAAATAGAGCTATTTTTGAGATCAGCATTATTCTTGCTAATTCATTCAAACAATGGAATAGCGCTAACTCTGAGTTAGCACTATTCTTGTTATTTTTGGAGGGACATTCAAATCTAAACTAGCATTATTCTTGTTATTTTTGGAGTGACATTCAAGCACACTGAGAATATAGTTGAATTTTTTTTTTTTTTCAATTTTAACAATTTTAACAATTTTCCACTAATTTCCACTAATTAGTATGGGTGTTATTTCTTAGACTCGAGTCGGGCTCGTGTCATGTCTTTCGCGATTCAATGCATGCCACACATCAGCTCCGTTCATTACTGTGTGCCGGTATCTTTTGTGCTGAAATCTCTATAAATTTTGTCAAAAAAATTATGATAAATTAATTTCATGACAACAATATACATGATCTAAAAAGTCGTGCATTTAAAATTCAAATATAATTGTTTTTATAGACAATTAATTGAAAGTTGATAAACTAGACCTCCACCTTTCTATATCAGAATGGACAAAATATATATATTTAAAAGCTGAGTGACACAACGAAACATTCCAATATATAGAAAAATTTATCTATGCAAGTTGAATTTTTGAATGCTTGTATCTTGTAATATAACGAGTCTAAGAGCATCTGTATCCATGAAACTCTTAGAGTTTCTAAATACCTGTTAACATAATTTTAGAAATTCCAAACTCTGAATTTTTAGATCTCTCCATCCCTGAAATTAAAATTAGAGTTTCTTAATTGCCACATTAGCATTTAATTAAAACTGTATTAAAAATTGAGCGAATAAGAATTGATTATTTTGCCATGTCAGAGTTTTGAAACAGTTTCATATTTAGAAACTATTGAACAAAATTGCTAAATATGAAATCCATTTACATCCTTCAAAACTTGTTTAGAAACTGCCAAGTCAGCTTTGAAACTCCAAGAATTTCAGAGATGCAGATGCTCTAATGTTGAACATGTTATGTGAGCTCTATTATATATAATTTGTCTTCCTTCTTATTATTCTTCAAAAAAATATTTATTTTTTGCAGGTATCATAAAAAAATATGTGCATTTTTCTTCTTCTAATTTAATAATTTCGAAATAGAAATAATGCATGTTTCTTTTAATGGAATTATAATTTCAGATATAGAATTAATTTTGTTTGTCAAATAGGCTTTTAATATATTTAGGATGATATCTTTTATCTTTTGTGAATATATCTGGCACAATTTTTTATTTTATTAACTGCATTATATATTTTCTACAATTTATTACTTCAGTTAATATGATGTTTCATGTTTATTCATTTTTTCTAACTATTTAATTTCTGTATTTTTTTTTATGTCACTGCAAAAACTTCATTTACAAAGTTCTTTTAATTATTTTAGAGTTTTTTCCGCATTATTTTTTGTTTAAAACTCATCTAAAATTTAGCATTTTGTTGTATTAATGCTGAATTTTTATCATTCGTAATGTTTGTGTCTATTTAGTCTGATTTAAAATGATCAAAACTAATATTTTCCCATTTAATTTCTGCACATTGCAGGATCGTTGAAATCTTTTCAAACCAAGAAAAATAATTTCAAATTTCTTCTAGTTATTTATAGTTATTTTTGTGTATTGTTTATGTTTTTAAACTGAATTTTTATATTGTATTAGATTGTATCAATAATACTTTTCATTCTTGTTGTCCTTTAAGTATGACTTAAAATTACTAAATTAATTCCTCTCTGAATAAAAAGAAAATTCGGTTCGTTTTGGCTATGTTTATTATTGGTCCACTTAAAAATAATTTTTATTTTAAAATTTTGAACAGTTAGTCTTTAAATTATCTCTGAAGTATTGTTCTTTCTTTATTTCCATAGTATTGTATTGATTATACTTATAACTAAAAAATATAAATAAGGAGTTCAGAGCTTCATGTTCATGGGGTCTCTGTTATTGTCCAGAACGAGAGATTGGGAAAATTAGAATAACATTGGAATCTCCATTTTTATATAATGTACGTAGTTGTCCTGATCCGCCAACGGCTGAGATTGAAGGATAAATTTTTGGATTTAATATCAGCTCTCCAATCACATAATCTGCCATCTTTTGATTAAATGCATTTCTTTTATGTGTAGAAATCTAAATTTAATTAAAAACCTACTCACTATACATAATGCCACAAAGTATATTCATATTTAGTTTGAAAATTAAATGACCCTAAATGCTAAATTAAATTTCCTTCTTCCTGTTTCCATATTACCTTGATATATTTCCTTATTAAACGCTCCAGCTATGTCCCAACTCTCCAAATCAAATATCCTCCTTCATATTTCCTTATTTCCTTGATATTTTCCTTGTAAATTTGTTTTTTTTTCAATGTCAGACCATCTTCTTTCTATTTTATGACTGTCAAGTATAAATTCCAAATTTGTTAAATCTTGTTTTCAAGATTTGTATCATTTCATCAAGTATAGATTTCTAATTCAATCTTCAGTGTCTAAGCACACCGCTCTACTAGTATGCTGCTACCAGTATGCGTGACAATTGAAATTTCCCTATTATATATGTTGCTTTAATTTATGTTTATTATGTTCGCTTTAAAGAGCTTAATTCAAGTTATTATTGTATGGACAAGTCAGACCAAAAAAATAAAATATAGAGCAGAATTACCATAATACCCTTATACTGATGAATCAAATTACAAGGACCAGATGAAAATAATTTTGTAGAAATACATTATTTGATCGAATATATAATAGTTTTAAGTAGAGCAAAATCATACAAAATAACTTATTTTCAAAATTCCAGGCATATAAGCCTTGTGCCATTACATAGGCCGTTTGATGGATCAAGGCTTATATGTCGGAATTTTCAAAATAATGCAATAGATGCAAAGATTGTTGTTGGACAGTATTTTGGAAAAATAATTTTTCTACCGAGAATTCCTATGTGTCTATCTGATGATGAGATGTTTCCTTTCAAGTTTACACGAAAGTAATTCTCTATTCGTTTGAGTTTTGCCATGACAATCAATAAAGCACAAGGACAAACAATTCCTAATGTCGGTATCTATTTACCTGAGCATGTTTTTTTCACATGGCCAATTATATGTCGCATTGCCAAGAGGTACGTCACAACGTACAACAAAAGTCATGCTGAAACGAAAAGAGAAAATTGATGTCCCAGGAGTGTATACAAAAAATATAGTTTACCGAGAGATATGGAGCGAGAAATAAGATACGAACCATATTAATTTAACATTTCTAACTTTATTATTGTTTTCAATTTAAGCAATTATAATCTATTTTTCATATCTTGTTTGTTTATTTTCAGAATGTCAGACTACATCGAAAAAGATCACACTTGCAATAATATTTCAAGAACTATTTTTAATGTTATATTTGATTCTTTTTTTTTCATTTGTTCTTTTTTTTTTATTACAGCAAATAACATATAAGTTAAATTTTTTTTTCATATTTATATCCATTTTGTAATATATATGTCCGTTGCAACGCACGGGCGTATTTTAGTAACGCTGAAATAAAGGGACGTGAGAGATCAGGAGAACACGCGACAAGAGAATTTGGTAGAGACCAAGCATATGGGCAAATATTTTAAAAGAGCAATTTTAGTTTCATGCAGCGCACGAACCATTTGCACCTCTATTTTGAATCTGTAGTACGTGAGTTGTGTGAAGGCAAAACTGCTATCTTAAACTCTTTACCCCAAACATATACTAGTGCGTATCCTCTGAGATATCTCATATTTTGAGTGACGGACGTGTCCGGTGCCTATTCGGGGATAGCGCAGCAGCCAGTATTATTTGTGCTTTGAGATCCGTGCAAAAATATTTTAATGGTTGAGATTTTTCAAAAGGTCACGCAAAATATATTATATCTCAGAGGATGAGAAAATAATAGAAAATGACATGTTTTCATAAAACAATTTAGACTAAATAACAAATAACATCCCTTAAATGGCATATTAAATGACATCTACATGTAAATAATGATATCTATATATGAGTAGAACTAGGGTGCTCCTAAGTTCACCTAACCTCTTGTGAACTTGATTCTAAAATGTATCGAATCGATTTTAAACGATGAATCAAAACCGTTGAAATCCTTCTACCTAATGATTGATGCGTCTACATGTGAAAATTTTAAAGTTTCGAATTAATTTAATATAGAGTCAAGTAGTCAAAGGAGTCCAACAAATGAATGCATTAAAATTAATTTATAAACCTTAAACTTTTGACCACTTGACTCTATATTAAATTAATTCGAAACTTTAAAATGTTCACATGTAGACGCATCACTCATTAAGTAGAAGGGTTTCAACGGTTTGGATTCATCGTTTAAAGTCGATTCGATATATTTTAGAGTCAAGTTCACAAGAAGTTTGGTGAACTTAGGAGCACCCTAGTTCTACTCTCTCTCTCTCTCTCTCTCTATATATATATAGAGAGAGAGAGAGAGAGATAGTAGAACTAGGGTGCTCCTATGTTCACCAAGTCCTTTGTGAACTCAACTCTAAATTCAATCGGATTGACTTCAAACAACGAATCCAAACCGTTGAAATCCTTCTATCTTATGAGTGATGCGTCTACATGTGAAAATTTTAAAGTTTTGAATTAATTTAATATAAAGTCAAGTGGTCAAAATTAGAAGGTTTATAAATTAATTTTAATGTATTCATTTTTTGACACCTTTTGACCACTTGACTCTATACAAAATTAATTTTAAAATTTAAAATTTTCTCATGTAGACACATCACTCATAAGGTAGAAGGATTTCAACGGTTTGAATTTGTCGTTTGAAGTCAATCCGATATGTTTTAGAGTTGAGTTCACAAAAGGAGCTTGATGAACTTGAGAGCACCCTAGTTTTATCTTATTAATATATTTTTATAAAAAAAATCTTATATTAAATGACAAATAATTTTTTTAAATGATATAAAAAATAAAAATAAAAATAGTGAAGACACGATCAATCAATTGTCAATCACTTAAAAAAAATTTTAAAATGACATTTAAAAAATAAAAAAAATTAAGACCAATTAGAAAAATAATACAATTAGCATGTGGTGAGTATATGTATTTCTACATATAAGAAAAACATTAAAAAGATTGTTTGCTCTAGGCATAGGTTAATATTTAATTATTTAATCTAACAATCTGTCCTTTTCTAATTCTAATCAGATTGTTTGTTGTAGGCATAAGTTTAATATTCAATATGAAATTTTATTTTACATTTTAGTATATTTACATACTTAATATAAAAATAAAGATAAGAATTAAATTTTAATATGAACTGCATTTCGACTTTAATGCACGGAAGTTCGGGATGCCTGCATTATAAAAGTTCCTTTGCCTGTTTTTTTTCCTAAAAGAAAATGAAGAAATGAGCGCAATAAAATATTAGATTAAATAATTGATTGGAGCAACCTATGCGAAGCTTAGAGCAGTGTAACGCACTGAAATTAAATTATTATTTGGAGGAAAGGGGAAAGCCGCCGCCTGTCCTAGTCTAAAATCGGATATGTTATTTTACCGAGCATAATTAAAATCATGCAATTTGAGCACAATCGAAATAACATATAGCATCCATTGACAATGGGACAATAATAGTATTTCCAAGATGAAACAGAATATATTACTGAGTTTATAGACTAAAAGTAATGACAACGCTATAGAAACTTATGATTAAATTTCAACATAATTTAAGCTGAATTTAATTTTGGGAATATGGGTATGGTGTACACACATGCATATTTGTATTAAAAAAAAAGGTCTCTTATTTGTGCCAATTGTTAATACAGGCCTTGAGATCCAGGGATGGGCATGCATGATACACACCCTAAATATTTCGTTAGATTTAGGCCACATTAGTTAGATATCTGATTTGGGATATTATATGAGAAAACAAATTAGCCCAGTAACATTAATTCATGGAAGCATTTCTGAAACACATTTAATATGCTGGAGTTTCTATGTAAATTTGAACGCATCTTGTGTTAAGTACTGGGAAGCAGGATGCGTCCGATGGGCATCGGACCAAGATTCGTGCAGATCAAGTGTTTTAGAATCAGATGGTTCTGAGCGAGCATCAGACAAATTTTGGTTGGATGGTCAGTGCTCTGCTTCCTAAGTACCGAGCTTCGGTAAATAAAAGAAACAACTACATTGTCTCTTATTGAGATTCGCGCATGCAAGAATCTTAATGCAGTTGAACAGCCGTGAAGCTTATGGTAATTAATGTAAAGGATGAGAAGTTGAGAACCCTAATTTGTGAAAAGAAAAAAAAATCTGTGTTTGCATATTGTGAAAATTAAATATTTAAATTTCCTTTTTTGTCTGTATAGGTGAAGAAGCAACTTTCAATCTGTATTCTCAAGCTAATTTTATTGTCACATTCCAACTAAATTTTGACCACTCAATGACTCAATCCATCTAACTTCTTAGGCAACATTTATTAATTTCAATGGAAATTTGCAACAATAAGTTGTACTACAATAGCAGCCACTGCCAACCTTTCATAAAAAAAAAAAAGTCATACTACAATTGTACTGGTGACAAATTAATTCAACTAAGTGGAAAATGGAAAATAAATGCACTAATATTTTTCTCCATTGAACCCATACATTTTGGAATTTTGTAGTACTGTTCTATGCTTTGTGTGTCCTTCAACATAGGGCACATGAAAAGGACTCCCTCTTTTGTTTTTGGAAGGAGATCATTTTCCTGCTCCAGTGCGGATGACACGTGGGTCCAGACGGATTTAAGCATTTGAATATTGATTTTAGTTTTGCTGCGGGTCTACATTTCAGCAACTCAGGGATATGAAAATCCTGCCATCTGAGGAACAGAGGATTCGGTTCCTTTGTTTTTCTCATCAAACTTGTAGATCTGATGCAAATTAGGAATTATAAAAAGGCTAGGTGATAATTTGTATAGCTTGGTGAGAATCATACATAATGCCTTGGCCTATTTTTGTATTAATTGTCATTTTCATGGAAGACCTACAACGACTGTGATTGATGTCATATATAATAAATAACATCAAAAAATAGTACAAGAAAAGTATATTGAATAAGAAATGTATTTAATAATAATGATGGAAGTAATATTCAAAGTGAGGTTCCCAATTAATATATGGTAATTTTTTGCTTTTATTTCATAAGATTTAATTGCTTAGGTAAAGGTAATATAAAGCTGTAATTTTGGCAACTTTGCAGTAAAAAGAAAAAGAAGAAAGAAGAAAGAAGAAGAAATTGCAGTAAGATAAGGAATCTATGCATGTATAATTTTTTTCTACACGGTACATACATTCAGACCATTATTCTCTGTAGTACTCCACACTGTGGCTCACAACTTTACAGTTTGATTTACTCTCAGCCATTTTGAGATTCGTGCAAAGTTAAAAAAAAACCGGTCAGGATCCACTATATAGAGAATTATTCTAAAAAATTTCCTAGTGTGGCACCCTACCGGATACGAATTCCATGCATTCAAGCAAAGAACCAGTATGTGCGGTATCAGACTTTAATTTTAAGAAAAGTTTGTTTAGTTTACATCTTAACTGAGTTCATGGAGTAGTCTTGTCCCTCTTGTTTCATTTTTCAATTTTTACAATATGCGAAAATAATTGTGGAGGACTATTTTTTTTTTTTTCACTCATGACGCTTCGGCATTTGGCATGATATTTAACGACTGTCGGTTAATTAAAAAGATGCTGAAATTATTCAATTAAACAAGAAAAGAGGAAGATGGAATTATAATTAGCCCGTGATTTGCGCATAAGGTTACATCAATAAGGTTCTGTACTTTTTTTTTTTTAAAGTAAGGAGGACCTTTTTTTTTTTTTTTCTCATGCTTGCAAGTGTATGAGATGCATTTATAATTATTCATCACTTTCACGTCAGAATCAGTGGTGATGGTGACATGGTCACATGGATAAAAAAAATGAATTATAAAAAATCATTGCTAAAATCTTAGTCAGTTTGGGTACATTATTGAAAACAACCAAAACCATCACCAGCTGGCTTTGATAATGACAATCGGTAATTTTGGCTTTAACATTATTTGAATCTACTAATGTTATAAATATTGAAAACATAAATCTGAATGACAAAAGGTAATGTTATATGTGTAAGAGATACGCATGTTGAATACCCAATTAAAAATTATTTTTGTAAATATTAGATAGATTATTTAACCTCCATAATAATAAATAGAGTAGAACTAGGGTGCTCTTAAGTTCACCAAGTCTTTTTGTTTACTCAACTCTAAAATCTATCAAATTGACTTCAAATAACGAATCTAAACCATTGAAATCCTTCTACCTTACGAGTGATGCGTCTACAGACAAAAAATTTATAATTTGAAATAAAATTTATATAGAGTAAAGTGGTCAAAAGGCTTCTAAAAAATAAATGTATTAAAATTAATTTATAAATCTTCTAATTTTGACCACTTTAGTTTATACTAAATAAATTAAAACTTTAAAATTTTCACATGTAGACGCATCACTCGTAAGGTAGAAGGATTTCAACGGTTTGGATTTGTTGTTTGAAATCAATCCGATAAGTTTTAGAGTTGAATTCACAAAGAGACTTGGTGGACTTAGGAGCACCCTAGTTCTACTCATAATAAATAACATACTTATGAAGATGTCAAATTTAGAGCTCCTAACTTGAATTTCAATTTAGTTCAGAAATCTAAATCTAAGTAACTACTGTTTAACCTATTGTTTGACCTTTCTTCTCCTCCACCTCCAATAACTAATTTCCAATTATTTTGTTTTCATGCTCTGAAAGGACATTCAACACGAACCTTTTTTGTACATTCTGTTGAGTTTCAAAGTTTTGTTGAAGTATTAATCAAAAAAAAAAAAAAAGTTTTGTTGAAGTGTCAATTTTCTGTTAAAGTGTCAGTTTCCAATACGCTGATCCATGGAACTATGGAGGGCACGTCTACTTTCTGTTTCCAAGTACCAAACAAATGTACTGAAATTGTAACACACACATTCACGCACAAAATTGAATGGTTGAACAATAAGAGTGCCCAAATTGTGATATTTACAAAAGTACATAGGCTTTATAAGGCCATCAGAAAAGATTTCTGCTATCTGGGTGAGTCTATGGTTAGAGCCCATGAATATCTACTCACCCAATAGAAAATATTTCTGTTATTTGGGAGCGCTGTTGGCCTGTTGCATCTCTATTTTAATATTATTTCAAAGGGAGCGCTGTAGGTCCGATGACTTCTTTGACTGTTTGAGACTTTTTCGCTTGATTTTATCAACTTGATTAGATCTGATTTTATTGACCCGTTTAATAATATGGATTAAGGAGTGAAAGATTAAAAGCTTGAAGAGAGTTAAAGAGTTCGTACTTGACAAATAAAAAAAAAATTAAAATTATAATATGTGTTGTGTACATCTCTTATTTTATCATATATTTTTATCCGACTTGATTTAGTATAATGTTAGAAATAATAGGTTATGTTTAGCAAGCTATATTAAAAAAAAATTAATATTTTATTTTTAGAAATTTATATTAATATAAATTATGTTATTTGTACTCTACGTAATTATGAAATCAAGAATATAATTAAGCTTCTTAACAAAAATCTGTCTCTCCTTTCTGACCTCTTTGTTCGGAAAACCCTAACAATATGTATTTGAATAAAACATATATACGAGAAGTGAAAAACCATATTACCCCTCATAGTGTTGTTATCATATAATATGATTAATAAATCAATTTATGTTATAATTTCTCAAATACTTACCTTTTTGTTCTTCATGTTCCTACATCCTCTAAACAAATCGCAAAAATGAATAACTATTGAGCAAAAAGAAGGGAGGTCACCCAAATTGAGCAATCACTCTCGCTGTGACGAATCAAAGGGAAAAAAAACTCAAAGGAATGAGAACAACAACACGAATTGGCTGTGATGTACTCATTCAATAATAGTAACATAAGTTGAACTTCAACTATATATCAAGAGATGCTAGCAGAAGAAAGGAATAACCATTAAGAGGGGTGTCGATGGAGAGAGCACATCGACAAAAATGTCAGTGGTATTGGAAGTGTAGGGTTCTTGCAGATCAAACTCATTGATTTAGTCTGTTGGGGTTTTAACTGTTCAAACCCATTTATTTGCTTAAGATGCGGAAAAAACGTAAAACAAAATTTTACTTCTAATTTAAGCCAAGAATTAAATAAGGTATGTCAGGAAACTTTCTAAGACGGTTCACCTTCAGTATTCCTTTGACATCAAAACCCAATTTAATTCTTTTACAGATCTACTTCCATTATTGATTTCTAAAACTTTAATCTATTTACAAATTAAATAGATTAATATAACATATTTATACCTTGTTTCCAAATTCTAATTAGAATGCAGCAGATCGAGAAGATCGAATCTGACGAACGTCTTACTTCAGAGTATCAGACGTCTGATACCTCTATCGGTTATCTACTAGGACTAACCAGAGAGCGGTTTATTTCTTTTGTCAGAAATACCGTAAACCGCAGAGTTTATGCAGAAACACGAAAAATGAGAAAAGGACAAAATAGGTATATTTACGACCCGCAGTTATTCAAATAGAAATACCGCAACTTTCACAAATATATTATTTCCGAATATCAAAATAACCGTAACCGAGAAAGAGGCAAAATAGACTTATCGATTCGATCAGTCAGATCAGATACGATACAAGTGAATTGGCAATTTTTTCTTTACCCCTGCCTCTCTATTTATAGAAAAATCAAGCAGGTTGGCCGATTACCGAAATATCTCCAAAGTTTGACATATTTACCAAATTGTCATTCATATGGCGGTTGATTTCATTAAAACCATCAAATTTAATTGAAACCATCAAAGTGAATAAAAAAACCATCAAAGTTTGATGGCCGAAGTTTATCAATCCATGCCGACATAAATTTTTACATTATATATATATGCCGCCATTTATTTGATTATATTATTATTTATATGGTGGTTCGGCCAAACAAAAAATCATGGCTCAAATGAGCATGATTTGATTTTTGATTTTTTTTTTTTGTATTTTTTGTATTTTAATTTTAAAACCATTAAAATTAAAACCTTAGAAAAAAAAATCTAAATCAAATATATATAATTGTTCTAAACAACTATATTTCTCATGGTTCAATTTCGGTTCGGTTTGGGTACAATTTTATACAACGCATCGAGTATGCTTATAAATTAACTGTTGTTTCTGCTTGTCATCTTATATGACATATTTAATTATACCACGTATAATTAATTATAACCATCTTAATATTAATTATAACCAATTTATAATTAATCAATAAGATTCTCCAATTAGCTCCTATATGGTGTGACCCAATAAGATCTGTGTTATGTTGATAAATAGAATTAAAACTGTTTTAACTTCTATAATCATAGGAGGCATCTGACATCTGCACTATGACCATCAAATTACACAGATGATGCTGTACTGTACAATACCATGATCCAATAAACTTTTTACTCGTGTTAATTCTTATGTCTCACAGTATCAGATCAGTTTCAAGGTAGGTGCGTGTCATCCTTGCAGACTTAATCTTTTCTTGATCTTGAACAAATTATCAAATATAATTACTCTTGTAATTATACCGCTAGCATATAATCTTACTCTATCAAGGGGCCCAGTGATACTGTAACTCGCATAGAGATACGAGGGACAATAGTACTTTTGGTAAACCATCACTACCTCAGCTAAGCTATGTATACCGAAGAGCTACCATTATAACTGCGTTTTATCGACAACGTTAGATAACAATCACACATATACATTTCTTAGTAGGAAAAATGAATACCTCATACTTTAGAACTTAACACTGAATGAAAATATTAATGACACGTACACAATTCCATTTAATATTTTATTCGGGGTCTGTCATATATCATGTTCCTAGAACATGTATCTATGTGATTAAAATAACATCTCTTGTCAGTGGTCTGTAAAACTTGACCATCTTTTAATCCACATACTAACCTTGTAACGGTAAATTAGTGTTCCTGCTAATTACCTTGGTTATAGACTTTTAAGAGTATATATATCATCTATATTATGAAGTTTCACAATTCCAGTTATTGACTCTAGTCAGATAAAGGAATGATCCATAAATTCAATAATACTCAAGGCAACAAAATGATAATTAATCACCCAATTCATGAACAAAACTTTATGATAATTTATTGTATTATTGACTTCTAGATTATTACAAACTAACAGGAAGTTATTCATCGGAGAGTTGTACATCAACACCGGAGATAGCTCCTTTTTTTGTATATGTTCAAGGAAATTATAAAAAAATGAAAAAGAAACGGAAATGACCTTAAGGAGGTAAATTATAAAAAAAAAAAAAAAATAGAGGACCTTAAGAGGTCAATACAAAATTAAAAAGAAATGTAAATGGTTAGCCCTTAGGAATTTAATTGTACAAAAAAAGTGTGCTCTTTGGTATTTAAGGAGCTCTAAAGAAAGTTAGGATATGAAAGAATGGTGCTTTGAATTAAGATTATGTGGTAAGGAAGGTGTCTTAATCTTTTTAAAAAAGCTACTGTTCGAAAGAATAAATGTGGATTAAGAGCTTAAAAAAAGTTAAAAAAAACCTTAATCTTCCCTTGCAGAACTAACAATGAATATTCTTTCATCTATTTGTAAATATCTTAACCAGGTCATCGATTCAAGAAAAAAGAAAGGTAAGAACTAACAAACTCATCTGTCTCTATTAATTAACAAATACAACACAATACTAGAAGTCTTGCTTTTCGTTTTTCGTATCCAACATAATACATATGCGCTTGGAACCAAGAGGCACCAAACTAAAATGGGCATGACACGTGATGACATGACCTTAACACGGTCAATTCGGGCTCACGACATGGTCAAAGTCAAGAGCGGATGCAAAATTTCTGTCAAAAAAGAGACAGGAATTGAGTTCAAATAGCTTATTGAATTATTCATTAACTAATCAAAAGCTAGATAAAAAAAACAATCTATCATAATAAAAAACAATAAAAATAACATACTCTTACATAATAAAAACAACAAAATAATATTATTTTACATATTAAAAAATAACAATGTTAGTTCGGATTCGTAAATTTCTAATAAAATTTCTATAAAAACAACACAATTTCTCATTAACATTGTTTTTGAACTGGTCTGGCGAGCTTTTTAGTTCTAGAGATGGGCAAAACAATTTTCAGAGAAGGATAAACTAGTACCGAACTGGTATTTTTCCACTGAATTTCAAAATTCAAGAGAGCCCTGGCTCAAGGTAGGTCCGCCCCTTAACCCAGGAGAATGCTTTTTAGAAACCATAAATAATAGAAAAGATTTTATCAAACCAACTTGATTATTTTGGTTTTCACAAAAACCATAAGAACGGAGATGCCATTTCGGTCCAAAGTGATTTTTTTTTTCTGGGACTGAATTATCATTTCGGTCTAAGGTATTTTCAAAAGTTTTACACCAATAACTATATCATTTTCTTTCGAAATATGTAAAAATAGTTCGGATCGAAATGACATCTCAGTTCTTATGACTTTTGCAAAAATCAAAGTAATCATGATAATATTTATTTATTTATTTATTTATGGTTTCTAAAAAAATTCCACCCTGGAGGCCTGAACAGCAGGACACACACGTGTCCAACGCATCTTTAGACTAAATAGAATGCAACAAAATGTGCCCGACTTAGTTGGCCTTTCACATTTGACGCGATTCACGGTGTAGAACTGTGGATTGAACAGAAAATCTTTATTGCCAATTGGCTGTTTGCAAAATAGTCTAGTATTAGTACGAACAACTGTACATCAAAATTGGAAGAAACATCTATTTTAACGCAAATTCTAACACTGTTCGGATCGCGTTGCAGATCACGCCAATTTCCGTAGTTTAATCAATGACTTCATAGCTAATAAAGAAATCTGTTGTGAATGTCAATTGCTGCAAAATCTAGACTAAAGTTATGTCACTGTGACCGTAATTGGCGCAGATTTAGATATTATTTGAAACAAAACTGGAAGTTTATGTCACTGTGACCGTAATGAAATTAAGACATGTAATAATGTGCATGTAATTTGCTTTAATTCATTACTGTCGCTTTTATTTCGTAAATTTGATGTATTTATTTTAAAATATTTTAATAATTAGTTTTTTCAAGTATTAGATAATATTTGAGTATAATCGTCTTAATTTAATCACTGGATATACCCTACAACTATATTGTGTATAAGTCAGATATATGCTTCTGAACATACTCTAATAATATTCTTTTCACTCCAATAATAATTTGTGTTTGTTTTAATAAATATTATTTGAATCATAACTGGTTATTTTAGTATGACAAACAATATCCCGTAAATTATACAGCATCATTTGAGTATGTATCATGCATAAAAATGTCAAATGTTAGGTGGTCTGAAACATGATCCATGGATTGAGAAATTTGTGGGCTGAATTGGATATATCAAATTAGCTAATCAATGACGTATTTCACGGCCAGTCTTTCTCCTTTCGGCTCATATCCATAACCAAAATCCACCTACTCAAGGGTTTTCATTTGTTGCTCTTGACTACCTGATAATTACAGATGGCTTGTTATAATTTTGTATCATCGACCGGGTCGAGATTTGCTACCGGAGTTGTTTGAGGCAACAAATAGTTGGGCTGGAAATTGGGTTCTATAGATCTGGCCCAATATAAACCTATCCCCACCTACTACAAGTGAAGGTTGTTCGCTGGAATTGAGAATATGTCCGATCCCCATCGGACTTTCGGACTTTGGTTCGATGATTGTAATGACCATCCGATCTGCATCAAGGTTCGTGCGAACTACATTAAAAGCCGTGCAGTCTGTTTTAATTCTTGCGCACAGACTTGATGATAATCGTACGAGAGTAGTTCCGATTCTCAATTTCACATCGGACCTACTCCTATCCCGTTCGCTGGATTTGAGAGTAGGTAGGTACGATACTCATTAGAGCTACTTTGGTTCAATGATTTAATGACCATCTGATCTGTACCAAGATTCATACGAACTGCATTAAAATCCGTACAGACTGTTTTAATTTTCGTGCGCACAGACTTGATGATAATCGTACAGTATGGTGTTAGAACTAATTGAACATGATAGTAGGTCCGATGTCCAACGGACCTAATCCTATCCCTGTTCGATATGGGTGCGTATCCTCTGAGATATCTCAATTTTTGCGTGACTGACGTGTCCGGTATCTATTCGGGGAACTGTAGGGGGGCAGTATTATTTGAGCTTTGAGATTCGTGCAGAATGTATTTGAACGATTGAGATATTCCAAAAAGTCACGCAAAGTTTGAGATATCTTAGAGGATGCGAATTCGTTCGGTGATGCTCGTAGCCCATTGACCTAGCAACTTCTATTACAAAAAACACCCTACCAACTCTTATCAACTAAAAGACGAATTTGTCCTTGTCGAATTTATAGATGATATCCCATGCAAATATCATTGGAAAAAAAAAATGTTTAAGCTTGTCCCGTTAAAAACAACCGGAAACCAAAATGTACAACTTTATATCTACATGAGAAAAATAGTTGTATATTGGTCTTATTATTTTTCCGCAATGCATAAAGTAACAAATTTGATATAATAATTCAAAATCTTCAAGTAATTATGCAAGTAGACTGGATGTCTGGATTTGAATTTTAGAAGTTTAACAAGAACAAATTTTTTGTAAGTATCGGCAATCTGCACTTCAATATTAGTGAAATTGATATTTGAAAAAAGCAATTAGGGAAATCGAATTCTTAGTTTTAGTATATAAAAATTGAGTATAGATTTAAGCTTACGAATTGGGTTTCATAAGTTTTAAGTTAAAATATCGTTGAATTAGCTTCAGATGATAATTTTGAACTATTTGTCATGATCCACTTGCGGTACCAAACATTTATCTCAATATTTTTTATTATCTGAATTTAATTTGTATAAGAGCAAGAGGTTGAAACTTTTTGAAAATCAACCCTCCAAAATAATTTATTATTTAACCTTTTGATTTCATGCAAAATGAACTTAGAAAATAAAAAATACATTACATTTGAATTGTCAAGAAGATCAAAGTTAATTAATTTGATTTGATTTGACGAAGTTTAAAATTAGAATTATTAATTTCTATAACGAACTTAAATTTATTTATACTAGAACACAATGAATTAATTAAATATATTATTTAATATTAACTCGACGAAATTTAAAATATTTGCCAACTTCTGTAATGAGATTAGGTTCATTTTGACATTGTGAGTCTGTTTATTCCTGTATCGAAATTTTTTTTTGATAGTGTTCATCAGAAAATTTATTCAGGTGAATGACACTAAGCGTCTCTAGAATCGCCTTAGGCGATTACTAAGCAATATGCGCGTGTAGGGCTCTATCCGTGTCAGACTCTTTCCTCAAATTCTTCACTAATGATTTTGACTACTAACTTAATGGATCTGGCTACCATTCGTTGCTTCGTCTTTGTTCGAGTGGGTGCTTCTATCTAACAGATCTGGTCATCGTTTTCTGGTGCTCCGTTTTGTGGATCTAATCATTGCTCCGCGCATCGTCCTTACGAGAGTTTTTGTTCTCCAAGACAAGCGGTTTGCTTTTTTCTTTTCCTCTTTGACAATAGAAGAGTGGGTGAAACGGATTATACATATAGTTACTAACTTTATATATTATATTATTGTTTGTTTTGTTTGTTTGTGTTGGGGTTTGTTATGTATCCTCCTTCTTCTCTCTCTTAGTGATGACTATCCCGATCCAGTTGATTCAAATTCTGGTTTGGTCTGATTCGGTACCTCCTTTGAGACTTCTTGAGTGATGACTATTTAGTTTGATTCAGAGCCTTTTACAATGAAGTATGTCCGCATGACAACTATTCGTATAAAGGAACCCATCACTAGACTCCTATTATTTCTATCAAGCAAGGATGACTAAATTTGAGTTCACATAATACATGTATCTCTGACTCTCTGTGCCTTTTTAGTTTGTTTACAACTAAATATTTTCTAAAACACTTGTTGTCTAATCTTCTGTAACAACTGATTTATAACTCAACATAAGATGCTGATTTGTAATTCTTTAAATTAATAAAATCAAATAAGAACTTTCCATAAAAAAGAAGAATATTTATTCTCGGAGAAATTAGGGATAGGGACACTTTTGTAATTTCAGGAAGTAGTGACATGACGACATGATGACATCCATCATCGAAGCTCATATTAATGTAATTTTACGAATTCCAGGGAAGATAATTAAAAAAAGAAGAAGTTGCTACAAGCCCATCAAAGACGAAGAAAAGAGAAAACTATCCCTGCTTTCTTCTGATTTCATTATGATCTTAATAAATTTGTGCAAACTACAAAATTCTAAAAAGTTGCTTATTTATTAAGACTAAATAACATTAATATTAAACTTGGGAGTAAATGTTTATTTACTTATTTACCATTCTACAAAGTTGCTTATTTACGAATCGATACTCTTGTTACTCAATTTACTAGATATTAATTTCATAAAAATAATTTTTTATACTTTATGCTAAAATTTTATTTTGAAATATCTTTTGATGGCTTCGAAATTTAATCCATATTGTTTTTTTTTGCCAATGGTGAAGGAATGGAAGGAATATGTTTTTCTTTAATATTAAGTACATGATAATGATGTAAAGAAAAATTTCACACGTAGAAACACAAAATAAAAAAGATAATTCCAAAAAAGAAAATATCAAACTGACAATATTTTGATAATAAGTATTGTATCTTTTGATAATTAATGTTCATAATAGAGATTAAATACATGACTATTTTCTTTACATGTGATCATTTGTTAAGTAGGTGATTGAGGAATTTCGAAAGAGCGGTTAAAAACTATAAAATAAAACATAGCATCTCGTAATTATTGTAAATGTTTTCCATTATTTTTAATCTGTCCACATTATAAATATTCATATTTGTCCAATTCTGGTTATCCCTAATTATGTATTCTAGTCAACGGCTATTTTTGTGAGTAAAGACTGGAAATCAAGTCACCTAATTATTTAATATACTTAAAGAATTTATTTATTTATTTTGAACCTATTCGATACTATTTATTTTCATAGTTCTCTCTCTATTTAAAGAGGACGTGTTTGATGTATTTGAAAGTATTTTTCTTTTTAAAATAATACTCTTTTGTATTTTCAGTAAATTTTTTTAACATGATTTGTCGTGTTATTTTTCTTTACATGTATTTATTATTTTAAAATAGGTACTTATTTTTGTCTAAAATTTAATAAAATCAAGTTTTTTTTATAGAAATTATTTATTTTAAGAAATAACTTTTTCTATAATAGAATGTTTTCTTTCGAAAACAAAATCTAGAAATAACTCTAGTTACTATTAATTCTTAGCCACACTCTCAAAGTATATCTAATTTTTAATCTTCATAAATTATTTTCAACCTGAATCCTGCTTTCTAAAAATATCCATTTTTACATCACAAAACAGTAAACTCTGATATATTTTAAAACGTAAATCAATGATTAAGTAGTAAATGATGTTGCCATCTCTAATTATAAAGAGGGATTGAAATGAAAGGCCTGAAAAAGTATGAGGAGCAAAGGCAGACTTTTGTAGAATAAAATAAAATTTCTCTCCATTAACCCTTGAAAACTCCGTCACCTTTCCTTTTAATAGTTTCTTACTTGATGAATCTATGTTGCGTTTGGTGCATCACCACTGCACCTGAGTACCTGACTAGTGACTACGACCGTTTTGCATCTTGACCCGTTACATATAGTATTTTTTAAATTCGGTCGAAGAGAATCAGATAATCGCTGAAAGTGTACATAGTTTCAGTTCAGAGTTCAGACGACTAATAAAGCTGAAACTTTGTCAGGAGAGAGACATCAGATCAAAACTCTAATTCCAAACAAAAAAAGGATCATAAAGAAGAAACAATGGCGGCGACGCTAAAACTTACCCCGACCAGCCTGTGGGTCTCAGGCGGAGCAGGGAGATCGTCGGATTACCGGCGATCCTCTCTCCGCACGCCGGCCCGGAGATCCGCCGCCGTTACACCGATCCGCGCCTCTGCTTACTCCGATGAACTCGTTCAGACCGCGGTATGGTCTTTTCACACTGTCTCAGCCAAATTCTGGCAAATCGGTCACATGTTCTTTGTCTATTCTCTGATCTGCTCTTCGTTGAATAATAGACTGAAGAATTATTAAGTGAAAAGTTGTGAAATTAACTAATATTATTTCTCTAGATTACGAACTAATTATTTAAGATAGGGGTTGGGGTTTTGTTTGAAAGTATGAATAAGAATCTTTTATTTTACACAATTTTTCCAGGTTTGATGGATGGAATTCGAGTGTATTAGTCTTGTAATTCTATAATATTTTTTATGACTATTTCTTATTTTCTTAATTATTTTTTCAAGTCTACCTAACTTATTGCCACCTACCCACTACAAAGAAAGTGACTACTGGTCTATGGAAAACAAATATTTTGCGATGATCAAGCTGCGATATTAAATTTCAGTGAAACAGGCCCCCCTCAGCTGTTCTTCCTTCAAACAGGAAGAATTACAAATAGAATAAAGTCAATTAGAAATAATAAAATGAATGATATAGCAGAAACCATCAAAAGTCTGAGTAATGTTTTGGTATTTTAAACAATGTACATTTATTTTTTGTCTTATTTTCATTCGCTTACTCTCGGGGTTTGTCTTATTTTCATTCTACAAGTGGATCGTATTCATATTTCTGTTAACAGTCTAATAAATCCTGTCTGAATGTTACATTTTTTTTTACTTTCTATAGAAATCAATTGCCTCTCCTGGCCGTGGCATCCTGGCCATTGACGAGTCAAATGCAACATGTGGTAAGAGGCTTGCCTCAATTGGGCTAGAAAACACAGAACCAAACCGCCAGGCATACAGACAACTTCTTCTGACGACACCCGGACTTGGCGAGTTCATCTCTGGTGCCATTCTCTTTGAGGAGACCCTGTACCAGTCTACCACTGATGGGAAAAAAATGGTTGATTGCTTGCGGGATGCGAAGATCATGCCTGGTATTAAGGTTGACAAGGTAATTCCATTTCACTCATCCTTAGAAGTAGACATTATGTTTTCTTTGTTCACACCAAAATATTACATAATTCCAAAGTAGCAGTGGGATTTGCATTGTTCGCAACCATTGGAGGTTTGTTATAAGTATGAAAAATATTGGGTGTCATATGCATGGAATAAAATACAAGGATGGGGCTATAATTTATAAATATTGGATAGATATACTTTTCTCTTCTAATTTAAATTTTTGGAATGCCAGGGCTTGGTGCCATTACCAGGGTCAAACAATGAGTCATGGTGCCAAGGATTGGACGGGTTGGCTTCAAGATGTGCCGAGTACTACAAGCAAGGTGCTCGCTTTGCCAAGTGGTTAGTTTGCATCACCAGTTATTATGTTTTCTTAATTGATGGACTAGTTACTAGATGGGTCTATCATGTAATTTCTATTGCTAATGAATAGCGCCTCTTTTTTTCATATAATAAAGGAGGACAGTGGTGAGCATCCCTTGTGGGCCCTCTGCTCTGGCTGTCAAGGAGGCTGCATGGGGCCTTGCCCGTTATGCTTCCATTGCCCAGGTACATATTGTTGTTATAATCATTGTTAACCTTTTTTTTTTTTTTTTTTTTTTGGTGTGGTTGAACTTGCAAGATAAGTTTGTGTAAAACATGGCTGTAGGACAATGGCTTGGTGCCAATAGTGGAACCTGAGATCCTGTTGGATGGGGACCACGCAATAGAGCGCACCTTTGAGGTGGCACAGAAGGTGTGGGCTGAGGTGTTCTTCTACCTGTCCCAGAACAACGTCTTGCTAGAGGGCACCCTATTGAAACCCAGCATGGTCACCCCTGGTGCTGACCACAAGACCAAGTCATCTCCTGAAACCATTGCTAAATTCACCCTCAATATGCTCAAAAGGACTGTACCACCTGCTGTACCTGGCATCATGGTATTTTTTTTTTTTTTTTTTGATAAAACTTAATTTCTTTTCCATCATATGATGTAACCTTAACTATGAAAGATAGGATTGTAAGTTTGTAACATTTCCTTCTGTATCACTAAACTGTCCTGAACTACCTAGAACATGTTGCAAATAAAACATGGCTTATTTCATTTTTAACCGGTGCCTGTTTTTAAGTGGGCGTGAAGCCAAATATGATTGATAAATTCAAATGAAATACAAAAATCTCACATGAAGTAGTTAAAAATTTGTGGTGCTGTTCAAGCAATGATGCTTATTCAGTGGTATCAGATATCTCAACTTTACAGCATCTGAAAATAACATTGTGGTTATTCTTATGCAGTTCCTTTCGGGAGGCCAATCCGAGATGGAGGCAACACTCAACCTGAACGCAATGAACCAGTCGCTGAATCCATGGCACGTCTCTTTCTCTTACGCGAGGGCCCTACAGAACAGTGTGCTCAAAACATGGCAAGGTCGTCCAGAGAATTTGGAGGCAGCTCAGAAGGCTCTTTTGGCGCGTGCAAAGGCTAACTCTCTAGCTCAGTTGGGCCGCTATACCGGTGAAGGTGAGAGCGATGAGTCTAAGGCTGGAATGTTCCAGAAGGGGTACACCTATTAAGAGAGCTCGAACTGGTGTTTGCTAGTTAATTTTTGTGTGGTTAGTTGCTCTGAGGAGAAAATTTTTATTGCTGGTGTTCACTTAATGTTATATTTTTATGATAATATAATGACTTGAATAAGTACCAGTTGAGAAAATGTGCTTGCTAGTTGCTTGCCAAAAGAAAGACTAGATCTTTTTCGTTATTATTTAGATTTGCTAGCTGCGTGAAATTACGCGCTATATAGCCTCCTTGTAGACTGTAGTCTTGATTCTGGAATAAGGGAAATTTTGCTTTTTTTTCAACATTGATACCATCCTTGTTTTACATTAATATGTGTGCATGGTAGAGATTAGAAACTAAAAAAAATACAGAAGAATGAATTTATCGAGCTTATTGCAACATAATAGTTAACTTTTACAACTTTGATATTATATCAAACGAGTTCTGTAGTTCACAACTTTAAATGTACATATGCATTAGATTGCACTGCCATTTTGGCATGTCGGATATTTGAAGAGCAAATTTGGATGCTACTTGGTATTTGAGAAAAAAGAAAATGCGATTGAAATGCATTACATTAAAAGTTGAGAACATTTTGCGATCAAATCCGCATCCAAATAACATGAGAAGTTGCAGTTTCGCTGTAGTAACATAATTTTTGTGCATCGATGACAATTGGGATGAATGTGCCTGCAAACATATATTCATATTTAGTAAATTCCATGCACATTTCAATTGATTCTTGAAACAACAAATTACATAAAAAAGAAACCAACACAAGTACTAGAAGTCTAGAACTAAAACAGTGAGAACCTATTATAAATTACATAAAAATTAATTAAAACAATGAGCCAACGCATGTGCTAGAACCAACGTAATGAAAATGAGTATATTCGATTGGTACAAGATATACTAAAAAAAAGCGGTACTACAATGCATTCATAGATGAAGAGTATATAGTACCTCTTAAAAAAAAAAAAACCGTTGAGCAATGTGCATCCAAACATCAGCAAAATCGAGCTAAGGTCAAAATTGTTCAGACATGTTATTTAAAGTTCTAGTTGAGTGGAGTTTGGATCGTCTTGGATTTAGCCCGAGTCAAGTTTTTTGGGTGTCTCAGATATCTGCGTCATTCGTCTTCGGGTTCTCTTGGATTTTGAATTATTCGGGTTTAGGTTGTGTTGGGTTTGAGGTCGTCTTGGGTCAGGTTTCGTGTAGTTTGTTTTCTGGTTTACATAGATTTGGGGTCGTCCTGGATTAGGTAAGTTCGAATCAATTGAACTTCTTAAAATACCAGATCGGATCAGATTTTGTCACCTCTAGTTATAGGGAAAGATCACATCTGCTAACAGTACCTGCTGCTTAAATAACTCTCTAATTACCTTCTATTATCTTAGTTACTCGATTTTGATTGGCAGGTTCCCATATAAACATGGCACACAACTAACATCACCTCAATGGCGTAAAGCCAGTATAAAGATGCAGTTCCAGTTTTGCAACATAGTTAAATTCAAGCATCGGCTAACTTTGCAACATAGCATATGCTAATTTGCGATCATATGCTTTAACGAGGCCTAGCATATCATCACTAGAGATGATTGAAGGTGCCACATATTCAAGAAAAATCTAATTGAAAGTTCTACCATAAGAGCTAAATACTAACAAGTGAATACATTGAAGCAAAATCCAAATAATAAGCAAGTCATCACTAAAAAGTATATGATCCAAGCAAAAAAACCTCGTAGGCCAAAACATACATTAGTAACACAAAAGACCAACCAACATAACTCACACTAGTTTCAAAAAGTGCCCCTAAAAAAACCAAAATGAGCAAACCCCTAAATCAACAACCGTCTTCATCGAACAGTCACGATATCATCAATCTTCAAAATCATCCTCACACACTCGGTGGCAAGTGTAATGGCACTGGTACTAACAAGCAACGGCTGAACCACATTCTCTTCTAAAATATTAGTAATCTGACCCTTTCTAACATTGATGCCAGCATATGTCTCGCCACGGGCGTGGCGGTTGCGGAGCTCAGTGACAATGGCAACCGGATTTAGACCCGCATTCTCAGCCAGGGTGTATGGAATCACTTCAAGTGACTCAGCAAATTCCTTTATGCAATAGCTCTCCATGCCATGAAGCTCTTTGGCCCATGCCGCAAGTTGAAGTGACATTTCTATTTCAGGTGCACCTCCACCGGCTATTAGATATTTCTCGTTAATCAAGCACCTAAGAAAAAAAAATTACCATAAAAATAAAACCAACTGAATGACAAATGACACCTGATTTATTTTCTCAAGTTAACTGAAGCTATAATATTGCCTTGCTGAAATGTTGAATCAGGCAAAACACACATTTACATTTATGGTGTATCAAATCCTCAACTAAATAACCAATTCGTACAAACTTGGAATGAACAACCTGATAGGCTTTTAGCTCTAGTTTGAGCTCCAGAAGAGAAATGGCTAATCTCAGGAGTAGGGCTACTACTCAACAGTTACAGTATAAATTATTTCTTACTCCCTACTGATCCATTGGTAATAACCGGAATTTGACTGTTGCAAGTAAAAAGAAAAACAAAATCTCTTCACAAACTAACCTGACAACACAAAGAGCATCGTGCAAACTCCTCTCAGCCTCATCAATAACAAGCTGGTTTGATCCCCTGACAACAACAGTGGAGGTACGTCCCATGTTCTTAATACCAGTAACCCGAACCACCTTGCTCTCCCCAACTGACACCTCCTCCACTACATCAGCAAATCCCAGCTTATCCTCCCTAAAGTGCTCTATGTTTGCAATCGGCAAACAATTCAAGGTCTTGGTAATAAACTCAATATCATCCCTCTCTATATCCTTCACCACCAAAATCTTTGCCTTTGCAAGATAATGCAAAGACAACTCAGTAACAGCATCACGTAGTATACTCTTTTGGATCAGAAGGACGTTACATCCTGTGGCTTTAATCTTTTTAACCATACCGAGTATATAGTTCCTCTCCTCACGCAAAATCCTATCCATCTGTGTGTAATCTGACACTACAACACTCTGTTCAATATCAGTCTTTGGTGGTGAAATCTGGAATTGAATAACTGCAATCTTGGCATTTTCAACCCGAGTCGGTCCACCAGCGACATGACTGGCCTTTTTATCGAACACTAGCCCCTTGATGAGTTCGGTATCATCAACTGTACCACCCGGCTTTTTAATTACTTTAATATCCCTTAGGTCGACGAGCGAAGGGTTATTTGGGTCGAGGATGGAAAGAACTGAATCGACGGCAAGAGGAGAGAGAAGTGAGGAATAGTTTGATACGACCTTGGAGTTTAAGGCAGTTGAGGCAGATTTAATCAAAGTGTCACGGTCAGAGAGGTCAACTGGGATGGAGATCGATCGAAGGATGGATACAGCTTTCTGAGCAAGCTTGTGAAGGGAGTCAGCAACAGCAGTGGGGTGAGCAGCTGCATTGGAAAGGAGGAGTTGGGACTGGCGAAGGAGGGCACCAGCGAGTACGACGACTGTGGTTGTCCCATCACCAGCTGCGGCATCCTGTGAGCGGGAGAGATCAGCTAGCATGCGTGCAGCAGGTTGGAGTGGTGCCATCTGTGAAAGAATTGTCGCACCGTCGTTTGTAATGATGACCTAGATGTTGGAATCAGGAAAGGCAGTTAATGTATGAAACACAAACAATTGCTTCAGAATTAACACCACTAGCAGGAAACAAATGGGTTTCAAAGTTGTATTCTGTATTGGGTTTATTGTGGGGTTTCATAATGCTTAAAATTCTCTGAACGTGGCTGGAACTGTTCAATAAAGGGTGGAGAGACAAACAGGATAAAGGAAATTCTAGATGTAGTTTTTAGCCTCATCAGTATCAGTTCATGTACTATAACAAGCTTGGACGTGATGTTGTGAACACCTATGCTGTAGTAGCACTGTTCATATCAGAACCTGACTACAGTGTCATTCAAACTAAAACTACGATAAAAAGATTACAACATTTAGCCTTCAGCAATAAATCCAGACCCAAAGTTCTAGTCAGTTTTAAATCCAGAGACGAAAGCTTTTTTCAATTTAATAACACCCAGATCCACATTTATCTTTGTTCCGATCTACAACATCATCTCGCACAGATCCAGGTCATCGCCATGCCAGATCAATTCATCGAAAACAACACTGAAATTCAGAGACTTGGAGAATACCTCGTTCGAACTAGGGGTTATTATCATCTTATCCATGCCTCTGGGGCCGAGGGATGTACGGACAGCGTCGGCCACGGAGCGCCCCGCCGAGATGTTGGAATGGCGCACATCGTCACGGCGCTTAGTGTCAGTAAAGGTCTCAGTTTTAGACGAGTGCGCGCGCGCGGTGGGAGGAGCGGATACAACGGCCGCCATTGATGGAGAGATGTGCAAAACCCTAGAGAAAACTCGATCGAGAGAGAGAAAAGAGGAGATCACCGAGGGGTTGTAGGAATGAGGCGGGTGGGGTCCGAGTCGAGAAGAGTGGAAGTCTCTCGTTTCAAATGTCTAAAATTAGTGTCCGTCTAAAATGGGCCGGATGGATCAATCTTTCGGCCCATTTTGAGACCGGCTTACCTTTTCAAATGTCTAAAATTAGTGTCATAATCTCACTACTCGGATTTTTCTCCCCATTTTTGCATATTCAATTGCTTAAGGTTCCTAAACTAGCATATTGTTTTGTGAGTAAAAATTTGTGACCTTTTGAGTTGTTTTGGTTTATTAAATAGCAACTCAAAAAAAGAAATCACAAGATGTTGAAGTTACAAGCTGATACGTAGAACAAAGTTCACATCTGATCCGAAGGAAGATTAAAAAAGAAATCAACAGAATATTGCATTCTCTGTATTTTGCAATAGTTAACATATTTGGATAGTGTATAATTAACTTTCAAGTTTGAGGTGTATACTGATTTGTTTCTTTGATAATAGTGGTGAGCTGTATACCTCTAGCAGCATCTCCATCGGCTTTCAAATGGAATTGCAAAGTCCGACCTGGCAATTTCATTTTCGCTTTCAACGTTGCGGAAACCAAAAATAATTTGAAAGCTTTCATAATATGAGCTTTCAAAAGCGCTTTCATTTCGCTAAATTCCTTCGTTCTCTCTCTCTCCCAACATGAGAGGCCTTTAAAATTACTTTTCTCTTCACCCAATATGTTTTCACATAGAGATCGAATTACAAAAATTTTCCATCGTTCTCTCTCTCCCCGAACATGAGAGGCCTTTTAAATTACTTTTCTCTTCACCCAATACGTTTTCACATAGAGAATTACAAAAAATTATAGAAAGAGAATTTTTGTTTTAACAGAGATCCATATGATTCTTACTTTTTTCGTTCTTCTCCTTTTCGCCATTAATAATTGTGCATAACCGCTGCTTTAATTAAAAAATTAGACTTACTATCAGAAACAACAAATATCACATAATTCAAGGAACAAGGAACAACATGACAATATACCATTCCACAAGAAACATTTACTTTACACACTTGACAAAAATGCAAATTTACAACAACCATGAATCTAATGTCTAGGCATAAGCATCTCTCTGCTTTTCAGTTTTGGAGTTACTGTGGGTGAATCGAAGATGGAGAGAAAATGAAAGGTCCGCCCGTACTTTAAGATTCGTGTTAGTTGGACTTTTGCAATTAGTCTTATTTCACCGATGCAACTGATTTGCAATCAATTGATAATTTCAAATTGACGGCTGTTTTGAAATTGCAAATCACTTTCAGCGATGGAGATGCTCTAATATATATGTAAAGAGGTAGACAGTGAGGAATTGAGAGAGAAAAATAATTGTAATGAAACCCAGTTTAATGATATAAAAGAAAGGGAGGGAGGATTTGAGGGAGTGTGGTGTTATTTCTGTTTGCTTATCTTAATTTTATCACAAGACAATATATTAATTGAACATGTCAGAATGGAGAAGTTAGTTTGGTTGTAATAGGTTTTAGAGAGGAGCAGGATTTCAATCAAGTTCATTCTTGCTTATTAGCACTTTACATGAAGAGAGACAACAGTATATAGCTCTGCTTTGCAATTGATATTTCAGGATTGATTAATTAGGAAAATATAAAAAAGATATACATATTAATTCAGGATTGCTCTGATTACACTTTGATTGATTAAGTGATTCTTCAGATCAAATAGAAACAAATAAATCAAGAAGAGAAGCACAAAAAAAGATTGAAAATGAAGCTACGATCTACACTCGTTAAATAGCAGCTGATATGTCCAAAAGCCTCTGCTACTCCACATTTTTGCACTTCTCTACACACTTTATGCTAAGTGGAAGCACTTCAGTTGTGGTGAATAAAAGCTTTTACATTTTAATCAAGGGATGTTTTGGTCATTGAGATTCCCCTTGGAAGAGTTTTCTTGGCTAAGGAGATGTCTTCTTAAATCTTCTTTTGTTGCTTGTGATTTATCTTTTTTCTCCTCTCTCTTGCCCCATATAACAAAGTATAGTCCAATAACAATTAAAACGGAACCAATAATCCTGCAAAACAGAATAAGATTTGGTTTATGTTCGACCAGACTTAATTTTTAAATTTTGAGATATTTATCTAATTTTTTTTTTTTCATGTGAATTCTTTGCATACCCTCCACTGTATAACTGGTCACCAAGTATAAGAGCAGCCATAATAGCAACCATGACAGTTTGAACAGGCTGAAACACAGCTGTGAAGAGTGCGCCCCCTTTCTCAATGCACCATATTTGCAGAGACAGTGATAATCCTGATGCTACTAATCCCTATAGAAAAAAATCCAGCATGTACCAGTTAAAAATTTGAAACTTCTAACAGTAAATGTTCAATCTATGAGAGTAAAGTGGCTTAAGAGTTTATTACAGCATAGAGAATAGTGAATAATTCTCCACCGGATCGAACTTTCCATCTCTCAACGTCATTCTCCAAAAATGAAGCAATTATGAGAAATTGAATAAGACCAAACAACATCGTTAGGGCAAGTGATGAGAGCTTGGCCGGGTACCGCTTGAGGACTGGTACCTGTAATTTTAAATTGTTTCACCATAGGTTTCAGTGTAAGTATCAGCAAAGGACACTGAAAAGATCATGTAAAATTCACAGGGTATAAATGAAAAAGTCCCATGTGGCTGACCTGTAGGACCATCCAGGCAGACCAAGCGACGCAATTTCCTATGATAAAGATACAACCCAAAGTCCAGTTCAAAGTTGGGTTTGAAGAAGCAAAAATTGATCCCAAGATTTTGTTGTGAGGTAACTGATAATTTAGTAGAGGTAGCCCTTTGTAGAGAGTAATAGTAGTAGCTCCTCCCATGCTAACTATTGTGCCAATCACCTTTGCTACTCCATGTACCTTGCTTAGGTTAACTTCTTCAAGCCTATAATAAAAGAACAAATTGGGTTACACTATATGTCTAACATTGCAAAATATTGCCAAGCTTATATTATCTGCAGTTGGCTTTACCAGTACTGCACTACAGAATTCTTTTATCATGAATTATGTCAGGCAATAATACGGGGGTCTTAGTTGATATACTAATACATATCGACCAGTACAGACTCAATTGGCATTCCATTACATAGGAACTTAATCGCGCCAGTAGCTTCTAAACCTATGTAGTTTTTAGTTAAAATTGTTCTAGTTTCAGCCCTTGGCTGTCTAACCTTCAAAAAAAAAAAAACTGTTTTAGTTTCTCTGCTAAAGGTACCAGTGGTTGGTCCTGCTTTTTGTAAAAACAATGATGGTTTCGTTTATGAAATCGGTGGGTACCTCCCACTTTTGTCAAAAAAAAAGAGGAACTTAATGGCACCATAAAGAGTTCTGTTAGATTACCTAAGAGCAGCAGCCAAGGCGAAGGTGATGGCAGGGACGGTGTTTTGAATTGCGGATGCATATGTTGGAGACAGATAGTATAGACCTAGTAGATAAAACCCTTGGTTTGCAGTTATCCTAAAGATCAAAATGACAATAAAGTTATCATCTTAATTAACCATAATTGAGTTTATGTACATTAATGTTATTCACTAAACCAGTAAATTATTACACACCCTATAAATGCCAGAAGAAAGAATTGAACCAGCAGAGTAAAGGTAAGGGGTGGCCTGTCTTTCCTGTAAATAAAATAAATATATGGAAGTTAGGTATATAATAACAGAACCTGAGTTTTGCATATGAAAATGCTCATTTTTTTTACATAAAAGCCAAGTAAACAGCCCAATTATAAATTAGCAGCAATATGTGTATTTTCTATTTACCATACTGTGAAGTAAAATCAATAAATCGAACCCCAAACATTTTCGTTAAATTTAAAGTTTTCCCTGATGAATAAATGTCAATGCATTTTTTGTGGGGGGGTCAATAAAGGGGGAAAGTGAAAACTTACTTCTCAAGGAAATAGGCAAATGGAGAAATCAAAGCAAGAGCAATTATGTTTCTGTACACTGGAAATACAATATTGCTAACACCCATATCGAGTGCAGTTCTCGAGACTATATGAAATCCTGCTAGACATAGTTGCAAGAATAACACTGCTACTAGCAGTTTCAATTTGGAGAAGGTTGTTTCTCTTTCCATGTCTTCTTCCTTTTCAGGTATAGGGGAATTGAAGATGATGACTTTGAGGTAAGTTGATGCATGAAAGAACAATTTCTTGTGTTATATACTGCGTGCAGTGAGTATCTAGTGCAATAAACAAATCATAGTTTCAATTGTTTGTTTGCAACTACCACACTTCATGCAATTATGTTGTTAGTTAGTTTGAAAAACTGTCTGGGAATATACATCAATAACAATCATTAATTATTCTAAGCTACTAATAATTAGATTTTTTTTTTTTTCATCAATATCCATTCTTTAGCTACATATATATAATTCAATCAATTAGTTTGTACAAAACTGCGTTTCCTGATTGCAAAATATAATACATTTTTATTGCCACAATATATCATTTTAATTGGTGTCTTAACTTATTAAGATGTGGTTCAGGATAAATTAATTTTTGCTCATGATCGTACAGGAGGTGCCATAAATTAGTTGGTGTGAGTTTATGCAGCAGATAGTGCGCATCTAATTAGTTGCTCAATTTTATTTAATAAGAATGTATTGGATTCTCATCAAGCTAAATGGTGATATTAGTTCATCTCTCTGATTCTTCTGAAATTAATTAATTAATTTCATGCATGACAGAGATCGATACATTATATTTTCTGGCTTATTTCACCTCTATTTAACTTGGAGCCACATAATCTGTTCATGTTGAGACTGCATCACTGTCATCGCATATCATGATTTCTTTTTTGGTGCAATAATTTAATTTTACAAAACATGAAAAAATCCCAGCATCTTGTTGAATACTGATAATGATATGCAATGATAAAGCAATGCTCATATGCACCAAAAGTAAATTTGGAGTATTAGAATATTTGGCATGTATATATACTGTCCATAACAGAAAATTAAAATAGTCTTAATACAGTATATGCAAAATCATTAGACACCACAAATTGGCGATTGTTGAAGGGACAAAAAACACAAAAAGGGAATCAATGCCATGTGTTCTGAATGTATAGTGTTGGCCATCTTGACCACTGCAAGTTTTCCTTAATTTTGATGATTAAATAGAAAGCAAAAGTTGGGTAGATTGCACATGGTTTAGACCTAATCTTGTTTTTTAATATATTATTATTGCAAGTCTGATATATTTATTAATGAAATGTTAATCCAATGAACCTAGCTAATAATATGCCCTTTCTTAATTATATGCATTTTGTTTGATTAACTATTGTGTCCCCACTTCAAAAATATACCTCAAAGCTCATTTACTATGTGTGATAAATCTTCCATGTAAGCTTTCTGAAGTTGTAAACACATCTACTATTGTACACCTGGAAGTTGCTACCTACCTAACGAATATTCATGTTGATTCGAAGTAAAATGGAAAAGAAAAAAGTCTACTTCTTGTACCTAGCTAGGATTTGAAACCGGTAGTTCAAACAGCATTGAATATTAGAACAAGGATTATTTATAATATATAACACATGAAGAGGATTACACCTTCAATCTATTTAGTCATGCCACATCATTTAATTATGCTCTCATCTGTTTGTTTTGTATATTTCTTCTCATTTATTTTGATTGAATGATTAATTAATTAATGTGTCATCCTTCTATCTCTTTGTTTAGACAATAATACGTACTTGATATATCTATGATGTAAATATGTAATGTAAGTTCTAAAAAAATACTAGTTTTGTGTTCCTCTGAATGAATTACTGAGTGGCTTTTTGTACTGTTACAATTATGCACGTTCCTAATTAGCATTTTGAAAAATATATTTGTCCCTAAAATTGGTTAAATACAAAATTTAGTTTATAGAATAATTTCCTTTTTAATAAAATAACTATATTTTATAAATACTTATATCTTTTGGAGAGAAGTCTAGAGAAACAACTGTAGTAATTACAAGTCTTATAACCTCATCTTTGAGCATAATTAATTACCAAGGAGGGCTGATACAATAAATTAATTATACTGCTATACAAAAAAAGCATTACTTAACAATGAGTTATATTTGATAATCTCAACAACAATTTCCAAATTAATGTTGAAAATTAAAATAAATTTATAAATATTTTGTTGGATATATAAATAAGAGCTATAATCAAATTTCATAAAGTTTAATTATTATTTGGTAATAAGCCGTTAATATAAGATTATTAAAATATTCAAATCACTTGATGATAGTAAACTAATAATCATCATATTTGTAGATATGTCATATGTACCATATATAAATTATGCCTATTCTGTTAGACTTAAAATGTAATTTAACTAAGAATGATTAATTAAAATGATCAAGATAAATAATTGTCTAAGTGCATTCCTCTCCAAAAACTTACATCATGGTGCTTTATTCCCATATGGAGGTTTTCTTTGAGGAATTAAATCTGCTGCGATTCCATTCTAATCTCAACCGTTAATTTATTAGAATACACAAATCTCAAAATAAGTTAATTTTTGTGCATGAATCTCGAAACATATGAATGATTGGGATTGAAATTGCAGGACCTGCAATTCTTTGGAATCTCAGAAGATTTATTTCCTTTCTTTTAACATATAAAGAGGAAGTGCGCGCTTAACATTCATGGCAACATGGCCAATTGCCCAACTGTCACCTAGTAGCATAAGATTTCTCTTGATTGAAACCCCATATGATGTTATATTGTTATATATGGTCTGGGAACAAAACCTCATAACGCACTAGGTCACATGTGGTTAGTAGGAGACAATGTGGCCAAGTGGAGAAAACATTTCCAGATACAAATATTTGCAACGATCTGCTATGAACATTTGAGATTTGCATGCTCCCAATTATTTCTCCTTGTTTATTACTGTAAAATAAGAAATATCCTCCTACAACCGCACAAAAAAAAAAGCTAACAAAAATACACTCTTTTCCCCTCATCCCCAATTTAAGAAGGATGATTTTGAGGAAATAAATCTGCTGCGATTCTTGTGGAATCATAGGACCAATCTTATAAAATGCGGTTTCTATGCGGTATGCGGAAGGTCACCGCATACCGCATATATACGGTATGCGACTACATATGCGGATTTTAAAATAATAATTCATATATATACAAACTAGTATGCGGTAATATGCGGTATGCGGTAATATGTGGTAATATGCGGTACTATGTGGTAATATGCGATATTATGTGGCCGAATATGCGGTATAAAATATGCGGCCGAATATGCGGTAGTAATATGCGGTCGAATATGTGGCCGCATATGCGGAACCGCATATATGGACTGCATATAGATTTCTATGCGGATTACAACCGCATACGCATATGTGGCCGCATAGACCGCATTTTATTACACTGCATTGGACCTTGCTTGTCCATATCCAACCACTAATTTTTTTTATTGAGATTCATGCATTCTTAAAAATTAATGGTTAGATATGGACAAACAGGGTCTTGCGATTTCTTGAGAATCGCAGCAGATTTATTTCCTAATTTTGAGCGTATACTGGAACTAATGTTATAGGGGACCAGCTTGGGTCTTATGCCCATCGGATTCAAACTGAGTTTGATGGGTTCCATAACCGTCTGATCCGCTTTAAGATCCATATGTACAAATATTAAAGCAAACAACATAGATATTAAAGTGACGTTCGCGGATCTTAAAGAAGATCGGACGGTTATGGAACCCATCGAATTCAGTTTGAGTCCGATGGGCATCGGACCCAAGTTGCTCCCAATGTTATAGTTATTGAAAAATAGAAATAATGAAAATGCTAACGGGATAAGATAATTTTTTATTTTGTTTTATTGCTATGTGAAAATACATTTTGTTAGATATATTACAACAAGAAACATATTTCTAAGGTATAACAATATACATTTTTTCATAGCCTATAGGCTACAGCTATATGCAAATATACAATTGCAAAATCTATATGAACACCGCATCTGGAGCACATTGTTAGGATTGATTGGGCTCTCTGTTGAGTGATCGACAACTCCATAGTCAATTTTTATTTCTTTGCCAACACACAACGCTTCCTCAAAGCTTGCAGTTTATGACCCACAAATAATTAAGCCCATCCAGCCCACGTTGTCAGCGAGTATAAGTTAATGCGTGCGTACAACTGGAATTCGCATCCTCTGAGATATCTCAAACTCTGCGTGACTTTTTAGAATATCTCAATCGTTCAAATACGTTCGGCACGAATTTCAAAGCTAAAATAATATTCCCCCCTATGTTTTCCCGAACAGACACTGGACACGTCGGTCATACAAAAATTGAGATATCTCAGAGGATACGCACAGGGGGCGTGTTGTCGTGATCTTTGTCGCTTCTCTTACACCTTTGTTTGGATGGAGAGTAGACAAAAGAAGGAGATGGGAAGAATAAAAAGGAATGAAATAGAATAGAAAGAGAAATTAACATATTTAACTTTTTTATGTTTGGATGATTAATGAGGGAAAATAAATTTAACTTTTCTTTCCATCTTATTTCTTGTTTGATTAATTAAAATTTAGAAGATTAATAAGAAATTCGGTAGCTGCTGTAGATTTGTGATAAAAAAATTTGTATAAGAATTATATAAGTAAGATATAGAGATGGGTATTTGTATTATTTTTTCTAACAATACTTGCAACAAAATTTCTTTCCATCCGTTACACTCCTAATCGGGAGGGAAACCAATTATATTAATTTTAATGATATAAGGTTAGACCTTTCACCTCCGATATAATTTTATCAACCAAACACAATTCGACGGAAAGTTTTATTTTCTTTCCATTCCTTCCCTTCCTCTACTCTCCATCCAAACAAGGTGTTAGTGAGCACTCCGTAAGGCTTCTTCAGTTAAAAAGGGTTGAGAAGCGGCGCCTCTTGTTCCCGCGCTTGCTTGCTTGCTTGTGTGCGTGTGTGTGTGTGCGCGCGTGTGCATGTGGGGGGGGGGGGAGGGGCCGATACCAAATTGATTGTTTCTGAGACCCCGTGTAACTAAGTCGTTTTTCATTTTTTAAAGTCCAAAAAGTCGATCCAAACTATTAGATGTGATCTCTATATTAAAATGTGCTTGGAGACCAAATTTTATATTTTTTTATATTTTATTTTATTATTTATTAAGCCACTTTGAAAACCGCTGATCCAATAATGGCTTAACCAAACAATAAAATTAGATTGGACCATTGAATCAGTGATTTTCAATGTGGTCCAGTATAAAGATACAATCTGTATATAATCAATGGTTCAATAGTAACTTAATCAAATAGTTTTGACTTCAATGGTCCAATGGTGGCTAATATCAAAATATTTATATGCAAAGTATATAGAGGTTGGCTAGAGTTAGCCAAAAAATTTATATACAGAATAAAGATACAAAAGTTTTTGATTCAATATATTATAGGAATTTATAGGTGTGTAAGAACGGTTCTCGGGAACAAATGTTTTTGATTCAATATTTGCATCACAGGCTATATACTGAATCTCAAGTATTAAATATTCAGATAATTTTATTAGCATTAAAACATGCATAATATATCACATAGATATGCTTAAATTATTAAATTTTAAATTAATATTTTGTTAGTAAAGATTGTCAAAACAATCAAACTATTTACGTGCTAATTATTATTTGACCGAATAATTCGAAAATGATCGACTAAAAAGCTTAACGGCGGATTAGTCGTTCAGAAATACAAAATATTCTCCACATACAATTAATAAGCGTGATAATTTAATCCCAAATTCAATTATTTGGTCATCTAAACGGCCATCAAAAGGAGTTCAGACCCAGTGAAGTAACTCAATTTTTAGATTTTAGATCGGAACTGTTTGATTCGAATCTGTGGTAATTCATCTGGAAGTGGAGATGAATTTGAATTCCGAGACAATTCCGAACAACGAATTCAAATCAGACGGTCTCGATACAAAATCCAAAAATTGAGATACTTTAGGGGATCCGGACCCACCATAAAAGACAGATGGTACAACAGTACTGGAGGAGAATAAAATCTGTCAGATTTCTCGGAACAATAAAAGCTTCTTGTACCAATGTACCAAGACAGAAGGTAACAACTTCGAAGGAATGTAGAAAGCAGAATGCTTATTTGCTCTGTTATTAAGGTGCAGGATTAATACAGATAATAATTGATCAACCAAGTACCAAAACAAGAAAACTGATGACATGTGCCCTTGATTACGAAAGGTCGGCCAATACAATTCCCAATAATTAATTACTGTAATTACATGTCATTGGTAAATGGTAAACCAATCCGAAACTCTTTTAAAATGAATATGGATCTGAAGCTGTGCTGTGCAGCACCCTAAAGAATAATTTTTTAAGAGCGTCCTCGTTTGACCCACTTTCATTTTAAAAATAAATATGGATCAGATTTGAGATGTGACCTCCTCCTTTGCATTAAAAAGAGGAAATATAATTCTTTCAGTCAAGCATCTCGCCTCGAGCTGTGAAGGTTCAGGTCAACCATGAGATAATGCGGCCTTGCGTTACTCTCACGTTACTTTTCAATTGTCTATCCTTTTTTTATTTATGAAAAGTTTGGTTTTATCGACAATAAATAGATTAGTATAATAATTTTAATGATTGTTAAAAAATATATAATTGAGAAATCTGATTTTTGAAATGCTATGTTTATATCATGTACATAAAAATAGAGATACATGATGCAAAGTTTTATCGTTAGACTTGAAACTTACAATAATTTATATTTAATATTTTTTGATATATACAATAGCAAGAAACACTGAATTGTGTGAAATTAATTACATAAGGAATTAATAAAGCTTACAATATTTTTATAAATATTTTTAAGCTTAGCCATAGGAAAGAGTCACCTAGCTTAATTTATACTATGTGGCTAACGAGAAACTAGCCAGAGGATACTAATCTAAAAATATATTGTCAAGATCTAATTATCTAATCATTTAAATAAATTGTTCAAAGATTCCAACCTTTTACAAATGTGTTGAAAGTACTAAATGGAAAATACTTCACAACAATTTATGACACATTTATTGTTTAGCGTTTACTTATGCTAACAACTGCACCTAATTTCAGTACATGTGATTACACTGTTGATATAATTTTGTAATTCTTTGGGAGCCTGATAATTATTTTTCAAATAAATCTCTGAACATGCTCTTAAATATTTAATATCTAGGGAAAATTGGTTATTTGTTAGTCCAAAACCTTTAAATTTGAAAAATGACACTCTAAACTTAGTTAATTCTTAAATTTGCCACAATACACAATTTTTATACTTTTTTTTTATTAAAAATTAACTAAATAATACAATTTTGAGATACGTATTTTTGTATTTCCCTATATATCCTTCAGACCCCTCATTATACGTATCTCAAAACTTTATTTTTCAGTTAGTTTTTAATAAAAAAAGTATAAAAATTGTGTATTTTTAGTAAATTTAAGAATTAAATAAGTTTAGAGTGACATTTTTCAGATTTATAGTTTCGTGATGGCATTTTTCAGATTTGAAAGTTTTGGAGTGATAAATAACCAATTTTCCCTAATATCTAACTTCTATTTTTAGAGCTCATATTCAAGCATTAAAAGCTCTATTTGTAACATTTTATAATGTTACTCACAAGCATTAAAACCTCTAGGTGCAACTATTTAAATCCTAAACCTAAGTAGTTTGAACTCCAAACTATTTTTATCTTCAAGCCAAAAAAGAAAATATTCCTTTCACCCACTCTTTTTTTTTTTCTCTGGTCATTCTCATCTATTTTTGCAAATATCTTTGATGAGTTTTGCGAATCTAAAAATACAAACGTTTTCTACTTGATTTAATATTTCAAATAAGATTCATGAAGAAATACTTTTGTGTTTTTTTTCAAGTCGTTGTTTTTATTTTTTTATGTAAAGTCCATGAGCACTTTAATAACTTAGCGTAAGTAAACGCTAAACAATAAATGTGTCATAAATTGTTGTGAATTATTTACCATTTAGTACTTTCGAATACATTTGTTAAATAATAAATGCGTCTACATGCAAACATTTTAAACTTTCGAATAATTTTTTTATAGTCAGGGGTAAAAATTAGAAAATTTATAAATTAATTTTAGTGCATTCATTTTTTTAAAGTATTTTGACCACTTGAGTATGTACAAAATTAATTCAAAATTTTAATTTTTTTGTATCTAGATGCATCACTCAACTGTAGACGGATTTTAACGGTTCAAATTTGTCATTGAAATCAATTTGATAGGTTTTAGAGCTGAGTTTACAAAAATAGTGGTGAACTTAGGAACACCCTAGTTCTACTCAATTTTACATAACAACTTTGTATGTGGGCCCTATAGAAATCTCTTCAACGTTTCATGCCAAAATAAAGATGTGTGGTCTCCTAGTTCAGGAACCGGCCCGCCACACAAGAATATACATAGTCCGTCCAAATACAGTTGGTTTTTTTTTGGGTAAAGCTTGAGTGCTATGAATAGCATAAAGTCATCCGTGCTACGGCCTAAAAAATATATTATATAAATTTAAAATTTCAATTTAAGTACTCAGTAAATTGAATATATAATAAACTTGTAGAATACTAATTTTTTACTATTTTTTTATAATTTATGAAAGATGGCAAAAAATGACTTAAAATTAATATTAGAAATTTTATTTTATTTTTAAATCTTTTTTGACATTTTTCATAAATCATAAAAAATAGTAAAAATTAATTAATTTACTGAGCTACTTAGATCGAAATTTGAAAATTCGATAGATTTCTAAGACCGTAGCACGGATGAACTTATGCTATCTCTGGCACCCAAGACTTACTGTATTATTTTTTTTGAAAGGTTTGACAGTGGCTGCCCAGTTGGTTTTTCTTTAGTGTTTTTTTTTTCTACGTACTGAGCCAGTGAGCTCTGAAAGTCGTCCCTAATTAACTAAAACACAGTGTGTAATTAAGAGCTGATCTTCATTTCATACATAGAAGATAACTCAGAGATAGGATTTGGCAAAGTGGATGCACAGAGATGAAGTTGTCCAAGGATTTGGGTAAAGAGAATTGCTTCTATCTGCTGCTTTTTGTTGGCAGCATCTTGCTCTTTGCTATGTTTTATTCATCGCCTCAAGCTTCCTGGCTTCAAAACCTGAGATGTGAGTTATTTGAAAAGAAACAACTCTGTAATAGACATTTGTTTTCCTTCGTTGTTTTCCTCTTTATCATGCAGTCACAGTGAGATTGTCGAATGCTTTTGTTAGGGAATACGATCCAACAAGCAAACCAGCATGTAAACAATTTCATGGATGCTCCTACAAATGCTGATATTCATCCTGAGGAACAGAGTAAAACGAATTCAACATCTGGTATTTTTTCAGTGATGCCTTTTTCTCTTTTCTTTCTTTTTCGTTTTCCAACTTTTTTTTTTTGCATGCTTATAGGGTTTCTTTTTGTTTTACTTGTATTGTAATGGCTTCATCCTGGCCCCCAATTTAAATGTAAGTAATCCTGTTCATTTAACAGGGATGCTGCATATAAACAGACTATTACTGATATTTCTGATTGTTTTCTTAGCTCTGACTAAACACATTGAATGCTGTTCAGATATTTAATTAATACAAATTGTAAAATTTTTATTGCCTTTTTTGTACCACAACAACCCAATTTGCTGATGTTGGTGTTGGAAAATACAGTCCTAAAAAAATATATTTAGTTTTTCTCCTCCATATATACTGAATTATTTCTGACCTTTTTTCTTGTTAGATAAAACAACAATAGTCAATAGATGTCTTTCTACCATAGACATTATTACCGACTTTATTGACACAAACAGTTACTATTTATGTGACAATTAATCATCCCCTTATTTATTTTTAAAAATTTCGTTTGCTCACTATGTTTATTCTAAATGGTTGATCTTTGGAAGATAGTATGAACAGTACCTGTTATATAATCATATTATTATTATAACAAAAGCTATTTTATTTGCAGATGGTACTGGAGAAAAATTTGAAGAGGAAATTACAGCTAATAAACCAATATGTGATTTCTCAGATCGGCGGAGCGACATTTGCAACATGACGGGTGATGTTAGAACCCAAGGATACAACAGTTCTACAGTCTTCTTTGTTCCTCCTGCAAACACATTTGTTCCAAAGGAGCAGCAATGGAGTGTGAATGCTTATTCTGCAAAAATGTATATGTACTTCACTAAAAATGTGACGGTAAAACAGTTGCGTGGCCCACAGAATGCACCTCTCTGCACAGTTGACCAAAGCAACACTCCAGCCATTTTGATTTCCTTTGGCGGTCCAACAGGAAACATATGGCATGACTTCACTGATGTGATTATCCCTCTTTTCCTCACATCAAAACCACTTAATCGAGATGTAAAGTTTCTTATAATAAATTACCAACAATATTTCTTGGACAAATTTAGTTTGATATTAAAGGATCTTTCTCGGTATGAGATTATAAATTTTGATGAAGATAAGGAAGTGCGATGCTACCAACGCTTGTCTGTTGGTCTTCTGAACCATAAGGATTTTGGCATTGATCCTAAAAGAGCTTTTGATGGGTTCAACATGTTTAAATTCAGAATGTACATCCGATCAATCTACTCCCTGCCAGTGGATGCAGATATACCATATAAGGTTGATCAGCGTCCTGATAAGAAGCCTAGGCTTATGCTTGTGGTGAGATCTAACACTAGAAGGTTTCTCAATCAAGAGGAGATAGCTGAGGTTATCAAGAAGAATGGCTTTGAGGTATGCCTATCAAATAATAAATAGATAGAAACAGATAAACACCTTTCTGATAGTACTTATCCAGAAAAAAAAAATAAGGTCGAAATTGAAAACTTTCTGGTCCTTTGTTTAGTAAGCTCCACATTTTGCATTTTCTGGTCATTATATGCCTTATTTCTAACAATTTGATTTTTAGAAGTCGATCATCAATTCAGATACTTTCTTGAAAACAAAAAGAAAATGGTTCCCAAAAGATAATCTGAAGTTCTGATAGAACCCGTTAACACATCTTTCTTTCTGACAGCTTGTGCAGATGGAGCCCAAAAAAACTGACAATCTGACAGAGATGTCAAAGTTAGTCGACTCATGTGATGTGCTGATGGGTGTACACGGTGCTGCGCTGACAAACATCTTATTCCTTAGAACAAATGCATTGATGCTTCAGGTGATACCACTGGGTGGCAGCGGCATGGATTACTCTGCAAATTTGTGCTATGGTGACCCCGCTGACGAAATGAAAGTGAGAAAAATTGACTACCATATAACCCCAGGAGAGAGCTCATTGCTAGAGAAGTATGGATGGGATGATCCTATTGTTAATGATCCAGAGGCGACAATTAGTAAAGGGTGGACTTATAAGCAGAAATACTATTGGAATGAACAAGATGTAAGGCTTAATGTGACTAGGTTTGAACCGGTGCTTGTAAAGGCTCTGGAGCTTCTCAAGGCATGAGGATTTTTTATTGTTTTGAACAAGAAGATAATTAAATAACTTTTATGTAATTTTCTTATGTAGCTTTTTCATGTCAGTGATAATGTAACTGAAACAATAGCAAATATGTGAAAACACGTAAGTGTGCAACAATTTGAACAGCCAAATGCCGAAGTTGATAGCCAAAGCATTGTGAAGTTTTGCCAAAAGTGGAGGTTAGATTGACCATGATTCCTTGTCTTCTTTTTATATGTCCTCTCTCTGTGTCTCTAAAACTGAAAATGTCTCTGATATGTATTTTGCCAGTATCACACAGGTACCGGTATTTGAATTATATGTACCCATGCATGAGGATAGGACATAGGTTTGAACTAGGAGGATCCAATTACAACATTATAGAGTAATATCTCACTTACGGTGTGCCGCTTATCCGCCTCTCTCCTAGGTGTAGCCGTGTAGAGCTCCCTTTTTATCCTTTCATGATCATATCCTGTACATCCTTCCAAACCTATAGCACTCCACTACGAGCACCTCTATAACACCTACTCGCTCCGTCCAACCCTTTTCTTGCGCTCTAGAAAATTGCTAAATCCAAGTACTTGTAACTGCAAATTTAGAGATTATTTAATTTGAAACCACCAACTAAAAAATATTGCTTTGAATGCATTGCGTCAATTAAAAGAAAAATATCTCACTTTTTATAGGTTCCAGTTTGCATGCTGTATACTGTTTGTTGCTGTTACTACAAGGGGATCTTGAATTTGTTATGGAATTTTCAAGGAGTTTTGTACCAGCATAGACAAATTTTAGCTGCGAAAAAGTTCAAGGGGTAAAGTTGACAAGGACAAGATCGATTATAATTTCAGATATATCGTTTGGCACATTCAGGGTTATTTGGGGTAATTATTTGAGTTTCTATTACTGGTACGGGGTTCGTATAGGGATTGTTATGAAATTCTAAGAAAATGACCGTTCAATTATATTGTGGGAATTATTGTGGAAATTTTTATTCTTCTTTTCAAAACATGATGTTAAAACTATATTTCTTATTTATAATTATTGATATCAAGTAAATGAAATAATTATTTGTCATATTAAAAAAAGTTGAAAAGATTTGCAAAGTTAGGAAAAAAAAACTTAAAGAATAGTGGAAATAATAAAAAACATCATGAAGAAAATAAATTTATAAAAAATATATACAGAAAAATAAATAGAAATAATGTCAAATCTGAATATATATTTTTTAAATTTTTTAGAAAATATCAACAATGATAGAAAGAGTTTTCACAGGTGATTAAAAAAACAACACAATTAAAATTTATAAAGAAATTAGATAGAGGGGGCTCTTGCCTGGAGAAGGAAACAAAAATGTTGAATTATGCGCGGAGAACGAATTACTGGTGTTCATTTGTACCAGTGCAGTAAAATTCGGTCTATTTGGCTTAATATTCCTATTCAGTTGCAATCCGAATAGAAAATCTATATTTGGTCCGAATATGAAGTTTAGAGCATATTACCGGTTTAGAGTATATTAACAATAATAAAATATCGGTTTAAAATATATTAACAATGATTTATACTACATATTACTGGTTTAGAGTATATTAAAAGTGATAAAAATACTAATTTAGAGTATATTAACAGCGAATCATACTACATATTACCGTATGATTGTTTATATATGTGAATTCTCATTTAAAATCTGTATATATAAATCCGAATAAAAATCCGCATATGCGGCCGCATACCGTATATACGTTATACGGTGCCCTTTCACATACCGAATGAGAACTGAATTTCAAAATACTGATTTTGTGCACATTTTAGTTCCACATGAAATGAAATCTGGGAAAAAAAGAAAGAAGAATATAATGATTTTGACTTCGGACGCCTAGGAACTCTATTACTCTAACCGTATCTGGAGCACATTGTTCGGATTGATTGGGCTCTGTTGATTGATCGACAACTCCATAGTCCATTCTCATTCTTGGCAAACACACAACGCTTTCTCATAGCTTGCAGTTTATGGCCTATAAATAATTAAGCCCGTTCAGCCCCACGTTGTCAGCGAGTATAGTTTATGCGTTTGTACAATTGGGCCGGGTTGTCAATCCTGTTCTCTCTCTCTCGGTATCCTTTGAGATATTTCAACTTTTGCGTGACCGACGTGTACGGTTCCTATTCGGGATAGTGCAGGGCCCAGTGTTATTTGTTCTTTGAGATTCGTGAAGAACGTATTTGAACGGTTAAAATGATTTTCTTAAAAAAAAAAAACACTCAAAATTTGAGAGATATCTCTGAGGATGCAAATTCCATTACGAAACGGTGGTGTTAGGCGTGTGTTTACATGCGCATTCATATTGGTACTTCGCACTTGAACAAATAATGGTATTTGGTACGGTAAGAGCCCTTGTAAGGCCTCTTCGGTTAGTAGGGAATCGGGATTGAGCAGCCTCTTACAAGGGTTGGGATGAAATTTGTTTGCTTTTGAGATTTTTCTTTGGCCCCGGGTATAGATTTTCTTGATAAATTCGATTTGTTCCACCCTTTCTTATATAATTATAATATTAGTTCGTACGCAGTAACGCAGATGTATACCAATTTGTGCACAAAAGGTGTTTGACAAAATGCCTGAGAGACAGTTTTGTCGGTGTTTGGGTTCATGGGCACCTGTTACTACTTACTAGTTCCACAATCCTTGTAAGATTCTTCAAATTGTCTCTTTATTATTTATGTTCGATAACCGTTTCCAACAGCAAATTTAGGTATATAATTAGAGATACTCAATAATCATGATATGTCATACTGTTTACAAGTTATTTATTAATTTATTTATGGCTCTACGGAATAGCTCGGAAAAGAAGAGCGTGTAGAAGAGATCTAACACATAGCTAGCATTTGTCAACTGAAAGTAACCTATACCTTTTGTTACAAACCTTATGTAACTAGCATTAAAATATAGAATATGGACTGAGATTAACTAGCATTAAAATATAACTGTCGAATTACATGCATCCATGGTCCCTGAAAAACATAGGTTTAAACAGCAATATTGCACTGAGATTAAAAGAGAATCAAGAGGATTTAGTTACTTTTTCTTTGTTTATTCATTTTTTGTGGGAAACAATATTGCTGTGACTCTAATTTGAAATCAACAACTCAATATACAGAAAGAATTCCAACTCAATTGTACAAGTAATATATAGGATTCAATTAACTGGGAAGGGTTTTTTATAAGTTGCCAGATCAATCAAACGAACTGATGATCTAAATAATACCATAGGGCTACATCGAGTATATATTATGCTGATTTGTTTTACCTTTTACAGTCAACAAGCTATCGAGATGAAGCTGAGGAAGATAACAGTCTCTGCAGAAGAGCTCACCTGCTGGAGAAGTATGAGTGGGTTCACCCTGTCAGCAACTATTGGTATGAGAAGACGTACGGATGATTGTGACGGGCTTTGAAGAGGTGCTTGTCAAAGCCCTTGAGTTTCTCAAAGAATATATAGGATTTATAACCAACTTTCTTTTTTCATTTTTCTTTTGAAGAAGATAGAGGAAACAATTTTTTTTTTTTGCAAAAGTGGAAATATCCATCTGTTTCATTACGAAGCCTTAGTATTTTTACAAATAATTAAATAAATACTAACTAGTGGGAATAACCAACCTCCACAGCTAATACATGCACAACAGAACAACATCCATAGCTAATAAAAGCACAACAAAAACATAACAGCATGAAATAGACAGACATGTTGATAACAATAATACTAAATGATTCACTAATGATAGGATCCGAATCTGCTGCGATTCTTTATCCATTATTCTTACCCTACAATCCTGCTTTTTCAAATTCAACTGTTAAGTTATTTCGAGATTTGTGCAAAAAAAAATTAGTTGTTTTGAGATACGTGCACATAAATTATTGGACGGTCGGATTTGGAAAAATAGAGATTTTAGAATTACTGTTCATCCTTTTAGAATCGCAGCAGATGTGAATCTCTAATGATAACACTAGAAGAGGAGGAACTAGCTGATGTGGTACTTGGGAGAAGACCAGCAACGACATCAATAGTATCATAAACTGCTATGTCACACAAATAATCAGCTAAGTCCGACCCTTCTAAATCAAGACCAAGGTCCATGTCGGAATCCAGCAGAGAACTGTTCTAATCTTGTGTATCTGTGTGTCCGATAGCACCATCAGAGGGTCTATTGAGTTACTATTGAGGGTGTCTGGTACCATATGAAGAATTAAATTTCAAGTGGGACTAAAGAGCACTTGTTCAGGAAAATTGGATTAATAAAAAAATATTAAGGAGGCAAAAAAATGTGTTAAGGAGGTTTAATCCAATACAATTAATGCTCAAAGGAGGCTTAGTCCGAACGAAAACAATAAATCTTAATCTAGACTAAAGAGATATTGTTTGGTGAGATTAAGAGACTAAAAGAGTTAAAAAGTGTTAAGAAGCAGCTACTGAATACCACATTGATATCAGCAAGACGTACGGTTTAACCGCTTGCATCTGTATCCCTGAAACTCTTGGAGTTTCTAAATAACTGTTAACAGAATTTTAGAAATTTTAGGCTCTCTGAATTTCTAAATCTCTACATTTCTGAAATTAAAATTAGAGTTTTTTAATTGCCACATTAACGTTTAATTAAAGTAGTATTAAAAATTGAGTGAATACGGGTTGATTATTTCGCCACGTCAGAATTTTGAAACGGTTTCATACCTAGAAACTATTGAACAAAATTACTAAATATGAAATTCATCTATATCTCTGAAACTGGTTTAGAAACTTCCAAGTCAACTTTGAAACTCCAAGAGTTTTAGAAATTCTCTATGTGAGATGTCATGAGTTCGAAATCCAGATGGGAAAAATCTTTTGTTATAATAACAAAGGTATTAAATAGTTAGGTGACTTGACCTCCAACTTTACTAAAAAAAAAGAGTTTTAAAAATGCAGAAGCTCTTAAGCGCTTAAGGTAACCAAATTTCAATCGATACTGGTCAACCGGTACATCTTGAAAAAGCCCCTGCAAACAGAAGTATATATTTTGAAATTGAGAAAATTGAGGAAACATAAATTACCCGACTAATATATTTTCTTCGGGATGCACATCTTAATAATAATGAACTCATTAAATAATTTTGACACTATTTTTTAAAACAATTCAGAAAAGTTTTAAAATGAATAATAAAATTTGTGAATACGTAGATAGACTACTCGGTTATTTTCATTAGCGCAACAAAATAGGCTTTTCTTTTGTTACAGTAAACAAATACATCGTTGAATATCTGCATCGATCATGCTACATATGAAATTTCGAGCATTAAAATTGTCAGATCATTTAATGCAATAAATCTCATTATATTATTCACATAGGCCAATAATTCATTCGGATCACCCAGGTACCTAAAAAGCATAAATAATACTGCCCCTGCGCTCTCTCCGAGCAGGCACTGTTTTTAAGTTAATCTGAGCTGTCCGTTTTAATTTGCTTGAGTCAGCTACAGGGAGGATTCAGATGGGAAATTTTGGGACGGATACCTGTCGGACTCAAATTTAATTTGAGTACGATGGATGTCATAGCTGTCTGATCCGTTTTAGAATCCGTACTCACATATATTAGAGTGATCGTGTAAGAATATTAAATCAACGTGCACAGATTTTAAAGCGGATTGGATGGCTACGGAGCCCAACGAACTCAGTTTGAGTTCAATGGGCATCGGATCCAAGCTGCTCTCGATTCGGATTCAATAATTACAGTAATTAATTACTTGTCATTGATAAACCAATCCAAAACTATTTTAAAATTAAATGAATATGGAGCTGGAGCTGTGCAGGCTGCAGCAATCCCTACAAAATAAATTTATAAGAGCGTCCTCGTTTGACCAATCCCCTTTTGTTTTAAAATAAATATGGATCAACGTGTGACCTCGTGTCTTGCTTTGGAAATATGAACAGTAATTATTTCGGTCAAAGAGGCCAATCGATCTCAACCAAATCGTGATATATTGCGAGCCTCACGTTTACTTTTCAATTGATATTGTTTTTGTTTTAGAAGTTTGGTTTCATCCACAATAAATAAATTATTATGATAATTTTAATAATTTTTGAAAATATATATAATTTGAAATATGATTATTGAATTGTTATATTTATATCATGTACATAAAAATTAATAGAGAAACGTAATGCAAGTTTTATAGTTTACTAAACTACTTGAAACTTACAATGATCTATATTTAATTATTATTGATAAAATATCAAATAGTATGAAATTAATTATGTAACTAATTAATAAGGCTTACAATATGTTTACAATTTTTTTAATAGCTTAACTTGAAAATATATTATCCAAGATCTAAATAATGATTTTCAGAGATTCCAACCTTTTACAATTGTGTTCGAAAATACTAATAGAAAATCATTCACAACAATTTATGACACATGTAATGTTTAGTATGTAATTAGATTAAGTGATTACATTAAATGCTCCACGGTGCATGTGATTACGTTGTCGGTATGATTTTGTAATTTTTTTACTAGTTATATTTACAAATATTTACAGTAAGTACGCATACAATGGCAACAACTTTGTATTGTTGTCCAAGCGATTGATATGGGTCCTATTAGGGGTGTTCATAACCGAACTGAACTAGGCAAACTAAAATTATAATTTGGTTTCAAAAATAGAACCGAACCGAACTGATTTAGCATTGCAACCGAACCGAACCAAACTGAACCAAACCGAACCAAAGTTTTATTTCGGTTTGATCGGATTGTTCGGTTCAAACCGAAATATATTAATTTTTTTTATTTAAATCAATTGTTTTGTAATAAACCAAAGTATATTAATAAATAAATTGGGGTATTAAGAAATGAACCGAAATATTTAAAGCAATTAATTAAGAATAAACCGGGACGGTCCGGACCAAATTCATAATATATAAAGGTTCGGTCGGTTCGGTTATTTTGGTTTTGAAAATTTTCAAACCGAACCGAACCGAAGTTATAATTCGGTTTTAAAAAGCAAACCGAACCGAACCATTAAACCGGAAAAACCGAACCGTTTGAACCGATCTAATTCGGTTCGGTCCAAAACTGATTAAACCGGACCCAACGAACACCCCTAGGTCCTATAGAAATCTCTTGTACGTTTAATGCCCAAATAAAGATGTCTGGCCCCCCTAGTTCAGGAACCCGCCACATGAGAATATACATAGTCCATCCAAATACAATTGAATTTTTTTTTCCTGACTTTTTTTTTTCTAGTGAGCCAGTGAGCTCTGAAAGTTGTCCCTAAACCCTAATTAACTAAAACACATTGTGTTAAGAGCTGAAGTTCATTCTCTTACATAGAAGATAACTCAAAGATAGGATTGGCAAAGTGGATGCACAGAGATGAAGTTATCCAAGGATTTGGGGAAAAATAATTGCTTCTATCTGCTGCTTTTTGTTGGCAGCTCCTTGCTCTTGGTTATGTTTTATTCATCGCCCCAAGCTTCCTTGCTTCATAACCTAAGATGTGAGTTATTTGAAATGAAACAACTCTGTAATATACATTTCTTTTCCTTTGTCTTTCTCCTCTTTATCATACCGTCATGGTGACATTGTCGATATACTTTTGTTAGGGAACAAGATCCAACAAGCAAACCCGTTCGCAAACAATTTCATGGATGCTCCTACAAATGCTGATATTCATCCGGAGGAACGGAGTAAAATGGATACAACATTTGGTATTTTCTCACTGTTCCCTTTTTCTCTTTTCTTTCTTTTTCCTTTTCCAACATTTATTTTACATGTTCATAGAATTTTCATTTTGTTTTACTTATTCATTTTGCTGGAAGTAGTTCGCTGAACATATTTCATTTGTGAACACTTCTGTTGGAATACATGTACAGATTCTAGTACAAATAAAAAAAAAACAAATATCCTGCTGATAAAGGTTATAAAAAATATTTCATTGAATTGGCATACGGTGCCATCCTTGTAAGGTTCAAAGCCAGGATGGCAGTTATAAGGACATTATCGACTTAAATTGAATTTGATTAATCGGCGAACCAAAAAATACGAAGGCATACAAGTACCACTGCTACTGTTGTAACAGTTCCATTCTGGCCCCCAATTTAATTGAAGTAATCCTGTTTATTTAACAGGGAAGCTGCATTAAACAGACTATTACTGATATTTCTAATTGTTTTTTTTTTTTTTTTAGAACCCTTGATAAAAGAAAGAATGCCTATTTGCGAATCACTTACCATATTCTAGTTTAATAAGATTAGGGAAGGAAAAACAACAACCAAATGAAAAACAAAATTGAAAAAAAAAAAATTTTTAAAAAAAAAAAAAAAAAAAAAAAAAAAAAAAAAAAAAAAAAAAAAAAATTTTTTTTTTTTTTTTTTTTTTTCCTTTTTTTTTTTAAAAAAAAAAAAAAAAAAAAAAAAAAAAAAAAAAAAAAAAAAAAAAAAAAAAAAAAAAAAAAAAATATTTTTTTAAAAAAAAAATATAGAATTTCTATTATTTGTGGAAAGATATCAATTGGTAGAACCCTTGATAAAAGAAAGAGATGCTATTTACGAATCACTTACATATTCTGTAAGATTATATGTACCCGCGGGATTAACTCGAAAAACTAGTATAAAAATGCAGGAACAAACCGTTTTTATGTGACAACCAATCATCCCCTTATTTATTTTTTAAAAAATTTTTTCTCCCCCCCTTTTTTTTAAAAAAAAAAAATTTTAAAATTTTCCAAAAAAACCCCCAAAAAAAAAAAATTTTTTTTAAAAAAAAAAAAATTTAATTTTTTTGGGGCGAAAAAAAAAAAAAAAAAAAAAAATAATTTCCAAAAAAAAAAATTTTTTTTTTGTTTTGGGGAAAGATTTTTTAAAAAAAAGGGGGTTATAAAAAAAAAAAAAAAAAAAAATTTTTTTTTGTTCCTCTCCCCCAAACACATTTCTTGCAAAGGAGCAGCAATGGAGTGTGAATGCTTATTCTCAGAAAATGTACATGTACAATTCCAAAAATGTGACAGTAAAACAGTTGCATGGCCCACAGAAAGCACCTCTCTGCACAGTTTACCAAAACAACACTTCAGCCATTTTGATTTCCTTTGGCGGCCCAACAGGGAACATATGGCATGACTTCACTGATGTGATTATCCCTCTTTTCCTCACATCAAAACCACTTAATCGAGATGTAAGGTTTCTTATAATAAATTACCAACAATATTTCTTGGACAAATTTAGTTTGATATTAAAGGATCTTTCTCGGTATGAGATTATAAATTTTGATGAAGATAAGGAAGTGCGATGCTACCAGCGCTTGTCGGTTGGTCTTCTGAACCATAAGGATTTTGGCATTAATCCCAAAAGAGCTTTTGATGGGTTCAACATGTTTAAATTCAGAATGTACATCCGATCAATCTACTCCCTACCAATGGATGTAGATATACCATATAAGATGGATCAGCGTCCCAATAAGAAACCTAGGCTTCTGCTTGTGGTGAGATCTAAAACTAGAAGGTTTCTCAATCAAGAGGAGATAGCTGAGGTTATCAAGAAGAATGGCTTTGAGGTATGTCTATCAAATAATAAATAGATAGAGACAGATAAACACCTTTCTGATAGTACTTATCCAGAAAAAAAATAAGATCGAAATTACAACTTTCTGGTCCTAAAATTACTCAGTTCCATATTTTTGTATTTTCTGGTTTTGCATCATGCTATGATAAAATGGTCAGTGAGTGCCTTATTTCTAACAATTTGATTTTTAGAAGTCGATCATCAATTCAGATACTTTCTTGAAAACAAAAAGAAAATGGTTCCCAAAAGATAATCTGAAGTTCTGATAGAACCCGTTAACACATCTTTCTTTCTGACAGCTTGTGCAGATGGAGCCCAAAAAAACTGACAATCTAACAGAGATGTCAAAGCTTGTTGATTCATGTGATGTGCTGATGGGTGTACATGGTGCTGCGCTGACAAACATCATATTCCTTAGAACAAATGCATTGATGCTTCAGGTGTTACCTCTGGGTGGCAGTGACATGGATAACTTTGCAAATTCTTGCTATGATGAACCAGCTGACAACATGAGAGTGAGAAGAATTGACTACCATATAACCCCAGAAGAGAGCTCATTGCTAGAGAAGTATGGATGGGATGATCCTGTCATAAACGATCCCGAGGCGATAATTAGGAAAGGGTGGAATTATAGGCAGAAATACTATTGGAATGAACAAGATGTAAGACTTAATGTGACTAGGTTTAAACCTGTGCTTGTCAAAGCTCTGGAGCTTCTCAAGGCATGAGAATTAAATCATTCATGTTTTATTATTTTGAACAAGAAGATAGTTAAAGAGCTTATATGTAATTTTTTTTATGTAGCTTTTTAAGTTAACTGGAACAATAGCCAATATGAGAAAACACACTAATGGCCTAATGCAATAGCCAAATCCCAATCAATAGCCTTTGGAAGTTTTACCAAGAATTGAGGTTAGATTGATCATGATTCCTTGTCTTCTCTTGACATGTCCTCTCTATCTGTCTCTAAAACTGAAAATGTCTCTGATATGCATTTTCCCAGTTTCAGAAAAGTACTGCTATTTGAAATATATTTAGCCCATGAACTATGAGTACTGATTGACATCTCACTCACGATGTGCCGCTTCTCCGCCTCTCCTAGGTGTAGAGCTCCCTTTTGATCCATTCATGAATCATGATCATATATATCCTGTACGTTCTTCCAGGCTTCCAGCCCTATATAGCACTCCACCACGAGCACCTATACGGCTTTGCGTTCTCTCTCTGTACAACCCTTTTCTTGCGCTCTAGCAAATTGCTAAATCCAAGGACTTGTAAGTACAATTTAGATCGACAAATTTCTATCAAAAATACTGCTTTGATTGCATTGTGTCAATTAAAAGAAAAAATATGTCCATTTTATCTCTTTTGTTTTAGGTTCTAGTATGCTGGATACTGTTAGTTGCTGAACTTGAATCTATTATGGAAATTTACCAGCATAGACAAATTTTAGCTGCGATAAAATTCAAGGGGCAAAGTTGACAAGGAGAAGATTATAATTGTGGATTTTATTTTCTTGTATAAATGTTTGGCACGATGAGGGTTATTTGGGATAGTTATTTGAGTTTTTATTACTGACGGGGTTCGTACAGGAATGGTTATGAAATTAACTCTAAGAAAATGACTGTTCGATTATATTGTGGAATTCTTTTTAAAATCATGATGTGAAAACTAATTTTCTAATTTATAATTATTAATATCATTTAAATAAAATAATTATTTATCATCATTAAAAAATTGAAAAGATTTGTGAAATTAGAAAAAACCTTCAATAATTTTTGAAGAAAAAAACCCTTAATAAATAGTGAAAAAAAATAAAAGACATTCATTAAGAAAATAAATAATTTATAAAAATTATATAAAGAAAAATAAATAGAAATAATGTCAAATCTTATTTCTTTTTTAATTTTTCTATTTTAACAAATATCAACAATGATAGAAAGACTTTTCACAGGTGGTTAAAAGAAGAGGAGGGATCCACTTGCACTATTTTTTAGTGACACAAAATTACATCATATATTTTTAAAATTCAAACAGTCGAATCAAACTGTTTAACAAGTTGAATATATTAAAATATGCTTACATATCAAATTTTATATTTTTTTTTTACTATTTATTAAGATGTATACAAAAATTCAATGGTTTGAAAACAATGATTTTGTATAATACTTAATAAACAGTAAAAAAAATTCAAAAAAAATATATAAAATTTAGTCTCCAAACACATTTTAATATGAATGTCATATTGAACGGTTTGGATCGACAGTTTAGTCTTTGAAAACTTGAAAATGAATGGTGTAATTTTGTGTCACAAAAAAATGGTCTAAGTTGATCCCTCCTCAAATATACAATTAAATTTTATAAGAAATGAAATAGAGGGAGAAAAAAAATGAGATCTGGAAGGAGAAAAAAATTTTACTCGGACTTCCAATTGTTTTTTGCACTAATTTGTGAACTTTTTAGTTCCCATACGTTTTTTCTTGGTAATTTTTCCCTTTGACCAAAAAAATCACCGAACATCATTTTGGATATAATTCCAATTCCAAATAGATTTGTATGTCTCAATTATATCCCACATTTTAATTTTTACTTTCAAAGTTTAAACAATTAATTCGAAACGTTCAATATGATCTATCTCTATATAAAACATGTATGAAAATTAAATTTTATATTTTTTTTAGAAAATTTTAACTCATTTTTTAGATGGATACAAAATTAGAAAACTCTGGATCATTGAATCTCAGACGTTTGATCAAGTAAGAGCCAATCCGGTCCATGCTTATGACACACAGGACTCTTTAATATTAGTGCGGATCTTAATTAGACGGTCTAGATCTATTAACGCATGTAACTTAACTATGTTTGCCTCTACTAAGTTTTCAAAAAAAAAACTTAACTATGTTTCGTAATAGAAACTGGACTTCTGCCTTTTTTTTACCAAAAAAGAAAAAAAATCTATTAACGCACGTTCCGTTAATGCAGATGATGTGAATTCAAACGAGGCGAGCCCAACAAATTTTACTCTCTTCTCGGCAGCAGTGGAACGTTTTTCATAAATTAAAAAAGAAAGAAAATGATTTTTGTCATCGGATAATCCTATCAACTCTAATAGAATAGAGTAGAAATAGTCTAATAGAATAGAGTAGAAATAGGGTGCTCCTAAGTTCACCAAGTTTTTTTGTGAACATAACTCTAAAATCTATCGGATTGGCTTTAAATGACGAATCCAAACTATTGAAATCCTTCTACCTTACGAGTGATGCGTCTCCATGTGAAAATTTTATAATTTTTCAGATTAATTTTGTATAGAGTCAAGTGGTCAAAATGTGTCCCAAAAATGAATGAATTAAAATTAATTTATAAACCTTCTAATTTTGACCACTTAACTTTATACTAAATTAATTCGAACTTTAAAATTTTCACATGTAGACGCATCACTCATAAGGTAAAATAATTTTAACGGTTTGGATTTGTAGTTTGAAATCAATTCGATAGGTTATATAGTCGAGTTCACAAAGAGACTTGGTGAACTTAGGAGCACTCTAGTTCAACTCAGAAAGAAAAGCTATATATATGATGTATCAGTATTTGCCTGGTAGTCTTTCTCACATGCATATACAATCAGGAGTGGACCCAAGATTTTCATCGGGGGGGGGGGGGGATATCGAATCGGGTTCAAATTCATTAACTAATTAAGTACTTAATAAAAAATAATGCTTTAATTTATGTTTTTTAATGCTCTGACTTGTAATTTATTATATTTTAATCTATACTTATTAATCATAATTGAAGAAGAAATTTATTTTAATTTTAACCATAATTTTAACCCGAACTACAAATTAAACATCCAGCAGGAGGCAAAAAAATTTTCAGGGAGGGCAGAGTCGATCGAAACGTCCCGACCTCCACTAAAACAAAAAATCCAGAGGGGCAGCTGCTCTGTATGCACATAGGTCCTCCCCTGTATACAATGATCACATCCTTATTGTTGTTTTTAAAGTTAAAATAGTTATTTCGAACTGCTCAACATAATTTCCATATGAAAATGTACTTGGAGATCAAATTTTATCATTTTCTTACTATTATATTTATTAGAGAAATACAACTCACTGTTTTTCACAAGATTTGGAACCATTAAAAACAATGATTTTATACGCATCTATTTTAGAAAAATAGTAAAAATAATTTTAAAAAATATATACAAAATTTGGTTTCCAAGCACATTTTAATATGGAAATCATGTGAAACAATTTAGATCGATTGTTTGCTTTGAAATGAAGATAACGATGTTAGGTATAATTGTGGCACGAAAACAATGGAAGCATTTTAAAGCTACTATTTGATAATATGTAGTTGATAAGATATATATAGTTAGTTGACAAGAGTGAAACTACGGTATTGTGCATAGTATATACCGGTCTGTAGCAAAGTCCAGACAGTCAATCTAAATTATTTAATATGACTTTTATATGAAAATATACTTGTAAAGATGTAAGAACAAATTTATATTTTTGTTGGCACCATAGAAGTGGCATCCTTGACAACTAATGTAAAAAGTGGTCAGCCAAAAAAATTCAAACTTTCCACATACTTCTCTCATTGAAATTGCTGGAGTATCAAATTTTATTGTAGTTAAGAGTTAGTCACTCATACACATGAAAGCTCCATATATAATGAGAGAAAATTTATTGTTCATTTTATGTGGAATGCTGTTACATCTTTTATAAAACCAGCGAGAGCCGCATTTGAGTTCTCGAGTTAAATATATATGTTCGATCCGATCGAAGCCTACTTCTAGTTCTTATTATTATTATATTCTATGAATGGCATGTAGATTGCTCTGCTGCTCTGTCATTTGCTTGTGCATTACTCTACGAACACTTGGTCAACGGCCCAATTTGTGCTCCTAGGTTCCTGCGCTCACAGGTCATCAGAGAATTCATCCTCGTCTAAACATTATCAATTATTTGATTTGATTTGGGCCGATTGCTGCCTCCAATTAAAGTAACATGTATTAATTTATCCTCCCATATTTTATGCGGCAGTATCAAATATTTTAAAACCAATTGATTTTTTTTTTTTAACTCTTATCAGTTAATTAAATTTATAAAGTCAATATGTATTTTTCATTTTTTTATATATACCGTATTCTAAATAAGAATGGCTAGCTCACATGCCATTACGGGTGTGGTGTGATCCAATTTCTTTTTATCCGTTTATTCTATATATATCATATTTCGTGACAAGTTAGAATATGAATAAAATATATTTGTTAACGTATCGGATGATGATACATATAAAAACTAATTCTTACAAGTTAACAGTATAGAGTAATTGACAATAAAATAAATTTATATATGATAATTTTTTTATTTGTACTATAACTATATTACTTTTATTATTCTAATTAGATTGATTTATACAACATTTATTGAGTGATTGTTATTGCTATGGTACAATGTGAATCACAAATTGATCTATCTGTATTATGAATCAGTACTTTCATTTTAAATATCTAAATAATCCTTCTGAACAATTTCACTGATTTCCATTTGAAAATGTACTTGCAAATTAAATTTAATATTTTTTTTAAATGTGTAGAAAATCACTACTTTTAAATAGTCTAAGAATATTTAATTAGATCAAGTGATTTTTTACCTATACAAAAAATAGTAAAATTTTTAAAAAATATTTATTGAGCATTTGCATTCATCATTTTAAAATGAACTGTTAATTTCTTGTGCAAAGATTTTATTCTGAATGTGGATTTTCTTCGAATCTAATAATCTAAGTGACAACTAGCACTAATAAATTATTTCTCACCCATTTCTCCTTGTGAGTTACATGTCTGTTAGACGAAAATTGAGAAACATTTGTGGGATTGTAATTGACAGTAGGACTACCTAAAATTATGAGATTTGAGATTATTTTATCTGATATGGTACAGCCAAATTTATCTAGCGTCATCCACTATAAAATAGTCAGATAATTCTTTTAAATTAATTGGGATGCATTAAAAATATAATTGATGTTATTGGTAATGCATACAAAAAATCCGTGTCTTGTGTAACGTAAATTGAATAGAAAATAGACATAGTAGGTTTGTCGCACCTCCGAATCGGAGGTTTGATTGATAGAATCAGATTAAGAAAAGTAGCTCTAAGAAGATAAGAAAGTTTAAAAAGACTTATTTCAAGAGAAATTATGTCTTAAGAATTAATAAAAGAGACTTAAGCTTATTAATTTAGAAGAAAAAAAAAGCAAAAGTTAATCCTCACATAAAAAAATATTGTTAGAATACAAAATTAATCTAACAAAAGGTGTCTGAAAAGGGGATGAGGTTTGGTCCAAATAGCTTTGGATCGGACACCATTCAAAATTTCTAAAAATCGTACGATTAAAATCTAAACAGTCGATTCAAATAATTTCATATTAAAATGTGCTCTATGAAAATCATGTTGAGCAGTTCGGATCGATTGTTCAAACTTTAATCGTATGATTTTTAGAGACTTTAGATGGTGTCCGGTCCAAAGTCATTTGTACCAAATCTTATTCCGTCTGGAAGAGACTTAAAAATGGTTAATAGGAGTTTGTCGAACACCGACGGTGAGATTAGTTTTTTAATCTAAGATCGTACGGTTCAAAATCGGGGGCTCATGTTGGATTTGACCTGGAGCGACTTAAAAGGCGTCCGCTCGGTGTTATTCTACCGTCAGATAGTTTCCGGAAATAAATCTGCTGTTATTTCAAAATAATAACAGGAGCCTATTATTTACATTTCAACCGTTTAAAATTTTCAATATGCAAATCTCAATAAAGATCAACGGTTAGAATCTGAATAACAGGTACCCGTTATTCCTTTCGAATAACAGGAAATTTATTTCCGATGGTGTCCGGACGATTCAATCATCCAAGATAAAATGTGGGGCCCACCGCCCACAGAAAGTAATATAGCCATAAACGAGGTGGTCCACTTCCAATCTCCCACTAAAGACATAAAGAGAGACTAGCTAAGCTAAGTAACTGAGTTTGCTTGTGTTAGAGATGAAGGTGTCATCTGATGCTGCGTTCCATCTGATGCTGCTTGTAGGCATCTGCTTGCAATTTGCTATGCTTTATTCATCGCCTCAATCTTTCGGTCTCCGTAACCTAAACTGTGAGTAGAAATTAAAGAATATACAATTTGGCGAAGTTTACCAACAATTTTCTAGCTTGCTATTTTTCTTTTCTTGTATGTACTTAATTTAATTGAGTGTAATTTTTCTTTCTTTCTGTTTCTAGGGAAGATGAAAGAACCAAGCACGCACCATTATGATACACCGATATTTACACAGAGTAACATTAATCCTGAGAACAACAGTAGAACCAATCCAACCTTTGGTACTTTTACAATTAATAACCTCTTTTTTTTTTTCTAATTCCTTTGCATGACTCCCTTGTTTATGTCGAACTTTCATACTTCTTATTTTGTTTTCAGACATTATATATTGCTACTATTTTGTGTTTACACACACACCCACACCTGAATATATCACTTAGTCAGATGCAAAATCCAAACAGATATTACCAAGTTTCGTGCTGGTCTGATTGATAGACAACTGAAACTTGTCTCAGCACTTGTCTCAAGCAGAGTCTAGATAGAAAGTTTCTCTGTTTTCAAACATAAATGCCAATTGAAGTTGCAAATCATGGATATATTGTAGTCCATGACGGTCTTAGAAGTTTCAATTTGTTTGCACATACTTTTTGTGGCAATCTGTTTTATGACATAATTTTTATTTTCTCTGTCATAAGTTCAAAAAAGATATGGTACGTCCTTTTAGGAATAATGGTGCAACAGAGAAATGTAGGAAAATTAGTATGCTGATAATGATCAGCCAACAAATGTGAATTGATTAGATCTGTGAATTTCTTCTAACTTATCTTTACATTATTAGCTGTCCTTTTTCTTTCTTTTTTAATCAACCAAGAAATTGACTGCATTTGATTGTGTATTTTACACGCATTTGCTTGGAAAAGGAGCTGTTGCCAGACAAAAAAGATAACTCAGCACCTGTCCAAATCAATACAGAATCAGAAAAAGAGAAAAGTTACGGCACTCAAAATATAAAATTTGGTCTTTAATTTCTCCCTTCTAATTTTAAAGTAATTTCTACTACGCTTTTCAATTATACGTAACCAGCTTGTCAAAAACAGGTATATTGCTCTCAACTGAAATTAATTGATCGTATACATTTAGGCCTTACTTCCACATCTTATTGTACTTCTCATATAGATAAAGCTAGTGAAAAAGATGAAGAGGCGCTTCTATCAAAACCAATTTGTGACTATTCCGATTGGCGCAGCGACATTTGCAGTATGATCGGTGATATTCGAACGAAAGGAAATAATAGCTCCACCGTCTTCTTCATTCCTTCTGCGCACACACCTGTCCCAAAGGAAAAAGAATGGAGCTTGAACCCTTATTCGCAAAAAATGTACTCGTACCTGATCAATTTTGTGACAGTGAAGCAGTTGAGGGACCAACGGGATGCACCTGCTTGCACTGCCCACAGGAACACCCCTGCTATTTTGATGTCTATGGGCGGCCCATCAGCAAATGGTAACATCTGGCATACCTTCACTGATGTCTTGATCCCGCTTTTTCTTGCTTCAAAACCTTTCAACAGAAAGGTTCAGTTTCTGATAAGCAGCTATAATCAGGGACTCATTAACAAGCACAATTTAATATTAAATGATCTTACCCAATATGAGATCATAAACTTTGATGAAGATACTGAAGTTCGTTGCTATCCTCAAATGATGGTCGGTCTTCTAAACCATCGCGACTTTTCAATTGATCCGGATAGAGCTTTTGATAGGTATGACATGTTTCAGTTCAGATTGTATGTCCGAAACATCTATTCACTGCCAATGAATGTTGATATATCATATAAGATGTATCCCCAGCCAGATAAGAAGCCAAGACTAATGCTTATATTGAGATCCAAAACTAGAAAGCTTCTTAATCAAGAAGAGGTAGCAGAGGTTATCATGAAGAATGGCTTTGAGGTATGTGTGCCGATCACGACATCAATATTATGTTGCTCTTTGCCAAATACCTTTCTTGTAACATACATGCTGAATAGCTATTTCTTTTTGACAGCTTGTGCAAATGGAGCTGAAAAAGAGCGACAACCAGTCTGAACTATCAAAATTAATCGACTCATGCGATGTGCTAATGGGTGTGCATGGTGCTGGTCTAACAAACATGTTGTTCCTTAGAACAAACGCAGTGATGATCCAGGTGATACCGTTAGGAGGGAGCCACATGAGCGGCGCAGCGCATGGATATTATGATCGACCAGCAGAAGAGATGAAGCTCAGGACACTAGACTACACTATAACCGTCAATGAGAGCTCGTTGTTAGACAAGTACGGGCCGGACCACCCTGCCGTAAAAGATCCCGAAGCAGTAGATGCAACCGGGTGGGAGGATCGGCAGAAGTACTATTGGTTTGAGCAAAATGTAAGGCTTAATGTGACTAGGTTTGAACCAGTGCTCGTCAAAGCTCTTAAGCTTCTCATGGAATAATATTTCAATTCAATTTTTTTTTCGCTTCTTTAGAAAAGCGGAAATTTAGAAGTTTTCATGTGTAGTTTTTCATGTTCAATTCATTAAATTTATTTTTATTAGTATTCGCACTATTCAATTCTCACGGATATTGGCTTTATAAGAAAACGAGTGGAAACTGGGTTTATAAGTAGATTGGTACTCTGATCGTGAGAAACTATGTTTATAGCGCAGTAGATTGGTTTCTGATCATAGTTTTGACTTTGATAAGTCTAAACCCCTTTAGCATCTTTAGTTTGCATAGCAAAAACTAAAATTTTTGTTGGTCTTGGGTTTTTTCGAAACTATAGTCGGTCCAAAAATGCCCGGTCCAAAACGAGCTTTGTGTGGTACTGTGGTTGAAGGAAAATGAGAATAATACGCCAGAAGGGAGAGAATCCCTATTCTCTTAGGTACTTGTGTGAAAACAATTAGCAACAGACGGTCAAGATTAATTGCAGTCGGACCAAATTCAATCGGGTTCTATAACAACTATAAGGGGTCTGTTTCAAGATTCGTGTCAAGTTAAAATAACGGTTCAGATTTAATAATTGCAGTTCAAGTATTTGAGAGAAGAAGGGAGCCTTGCTCCGTTGCTTGTTTTTCGTTCACACAACAACAAACAAGATTTAAGTTAGAAAAAATTATGGATAAGATCATAGACTCTACTCAGTCAGCTTTCATTCATGACAAGTTTATATTAGATAATGTAATTCTTACTCAAGAAGTAGTTTATCATTCTCAAAATCTCAATTAAAGAGTGGGAGATAGGGTGATCCTCTCTCTCGATTTTTTTATATTATGGTGAGAGACACATTAAGTAGAATGTTTAATAAAGGAAGACAATTGGATTTGATTAAAGGTTTAGATCCTCCTTGTCATCAACATAAGGTAGTTACCAACTGCCATTATGCTGATGACACAATTTTATTTGCTCAAGTTGATGCTTAGAACATTGAAAATTTATACTGTTAAGGGAGGTACAGCTGTATTATTAAAACATATGCTGTTTCTAGATAATCATACAGTCCACATAGTGGCTGCCCTTATCAGCTCTATCAGTAGGCTATCCTTGGGTATACAAGCATCTAATAACCATAGGTCTATTATTTGACTACAATTAAATACAAAGTTATTATGCTTGACTATCCAAAACCATATCGAGGCAATTATTCGGCAGGTTACAAATAGGTGATCAATAGTCTCTAATGAATAACAAAACATACATTTTTTGTCACCCTGCCATTCTTTCTTGATTAAGTTATTCTTGGTTAACAGTTTATTTTTCTTAACTAATCACATAAAGATCTTAATTTTAAGAGGTATTTTTATTTTCCATAATGTGACATATTTCTGGTCCTTAAAAGAAGCGAGAACCAAACCCTAACTACTATAAATAACAAAAACACATAATAACTAATAACGTATGATATTTGCCCAAGAATTCATATAATTAGTCAAATATGAAATTGATTATTTATTAATTTTTTAAATGATGAGATAAAAAAATATATGATTATTTTTTCTCCAATTATCTCATAATCTTAACTATGATTCAATACGAGCAAAAAAAAAAAATGAATACGTGACAATAAGTCAAAAGCTTCCCGATGGGTGCACCATAATGAGAAACCCAGCTGAGGTCCACTTAATTGGATCTGGAATAAAACAAATAGCTATTCTCTGATTAGACTTTCTCCTAATGTTGAGGTCTTCTTCATAAATTCAATACAAGCATATACATTTTTTTCGGCATTAAATGAATCTGATTCCGTAATCCCACAATCCGAAGAGTTCTCATTATTGACCATATATTTTTTTTGTTCGGTACTTTTTTATCAGCTCTTTCCCCTTATGCAATTAATATTTCTCGAAGACTTTGGGCTCTAGATCCAACGAAAAAAAAATTGTTTTTTCTTTTCTTTAAGAATATAGAGATGTGTTATTAGAAATTTTTGGACAATTCTAATTTTATATGAGAAGGGCTCAAATGCCGAGTTGATTTAATGTCTCAATTGATTTTATGTTTTCTTTTTTTTTATGCACTTAGGTGGGGTACTTAGCTCAACTGTGTTGAGCAAATTATCTTTCTTTTTATTTCTGGTACAAAACTCTTATAACAACTTTTATTATTCAAATGAGGGCGTGATCCTCGTTTCTTCCTCAAAAAAAAAAATTTGAGTCTTACATTTTTATTTTTATTTTTATTTTTAAAATTTAAATAGTCGATTCGAACCGCTTAATATGATCTATATATTAAAATGTATGTGGAGACCAATTTTATTTTTATTTTGTACTTTTTTTAAGATGGGTACAAAATCACTATTTTTCATAATATTCTGGACCATCCAAAACAATGATTTTACATCTATCTAAAAAAGTAAAAGATTTTAGAAAATATGAAATTTGGTCTCCAAGTACATTTTATTATGGAGATTATGTTGAGTGGTTCAGATCATCTATTTGATCTATTTGAACTTTAAAAAGTAATAAAAACAAGAATGTCGTTCACAATTGAAATATGAAAGCAATGAATTATTTGAGACTTTCTCTTTGTAAATAATTAAGTGTAAATCTTATCTGCGTCCCTGCTATGGATGGATGGGGTGCAGATAAAATCTACATTCATGGTAAAACTAAAATTTTAGCGAAAAGTATATCAATTTTATTTATTTATTTAAAAAGATGATAAGAAAAAAAAAATTCAGCCATGACGGACCAGACCAAATTGTGTTGTACAATTTGGACCTCAAATCATGTGTAATGACTATTGAACTATACAAAAACAAGAAGACAAAGGACAGATTTAAAAAATTTATGCACTCACGGTCTTCAAGGATGTACCGGGTAGAGAGATTTTTTTTTTTTATTTTAAGATTTAAGAAATTTGGTTCTGATTTCTAAGATCCTGGAGGAAAAAGGAAATATTTAAAACTCTTTATTTGGAAGAAAAATTATTTTCTTACATCTTCATTTTGTCTCTATTTTGTTTATGACTTTATGGTAACTCAATTTTATTTTGTAAGCAGTGCTGAACATTTTGAAGAGACTTTGAAAAACTTGAAGCAATTTTGAAAATTAAAATTTGCACACATTTTTATAAAATTATTTTAACGAGGAATATTAATGACCTTGAATTAAAAATGTCGGAAGCAAAATAATTGATTTTGAAAAAAACTGTAAGAATCACAAGTTTTCTCCACATTCGAGTTTTTATTTTAATAGTGTGACAAAAAAAGTTAAGACAAACGGGTGGAAGTTGGAAAGAGATCACCTACTTCTAGTGTCGCTGATACGTAGATCTAGATGAATTTATATATTTAAATATTGTTTTTTAGTTTTGCTGCAAACTATGTGTTAGCGACACAGGAGCAAGAAAATCCTGTCCCTTGGAGACAGAGAATTTTGTTCGATAGAAGTTGGTAGAGGGGAAAAGGGGACAGCATCCCTTATAAATTCGAATTTTTACAATTTATCCTTTAATTTTTTATTTTTACAAATATTATTATTAATCTCATTTTAAAAAAAGGTACAGGACACTTCTTCATCCAAGCATACCCTTCCGAATCTCAATTTTCTGATTTTGCGCGTGAAGACAGAGGTAACACATATTTCTTCTATTATTTTTACAACCTCATAAAAAAAATTAAGTTTCATTATTATTTTGCTAAAAAAATATTGAATTGCATTAAAAGACAGTTTTATTTCTCTATCTTCATTCTTTTATTAAGCACTTAGATGTCCTGATCCGTCAACGACTGTGATTAAAAAAATGAAATTTCAGATTACATACGAACCCTCTAATAAAACAATTTGGCTTTTTTGATTTTATGCACCCCTTTGATTATTTTTTTACATGTATAAATCCAAATTTATTTAGACACGTACTATTTACATGCAAATTGTATTGTCTTTCTGATTGTTCCTAATTTCTTTCTATTTTTCAAATATAATTTAAGAAACTTTTTAATTGATTGATAATTAATTGGTCATGGCTGCATTTCTTTTTATTTTATTATATCATTTGAAAAATATTATTTGTCATTTTGTATGAGATTATTTTATGAAAATGTCAAAACGTTTTGAGGCTAATATACAATCGATTGTTCTTGAACTTCCGTGCAACCAAGTCGTTTTTCAGTTTTCAAAGTCCAAACAGTCGAACCAAACCGTTAGATTTGATCTCTATATTAAAATGTGTTTGGAGACCAAATTTTACATTTTTTGGAATTTTTTTGCTATTTATTAAGTCACTTTGAAAATTGCTGATCCAACGGTGATTTCTGTTTTTATTGTTTGGTTAAGCCACCGTTGGATCAGCGATTTTCAAAGTGGCTTAATAAATAGCAAAAAAATTCCAAAAAATGTAAAATTTGGTCTCCAAACACATTTTAATATAGAGATCACATCTAATGGTTTGGATCGACCGTTTGGACTTTGAAAATCGAAAAATGACTTGGTTGCACGAGAGCTCAGGAACAATCGATTGTATATTAGCTAACCTCTCTCTCTCTCTCTCTCTCTCTCTATATATATATATATATATATATATAGAGTAATGCTATTACGCATTGCGAATTAAAGCGGGTGCTTTAATTCGCGCTCATATTGCGATTTCCAAAGTTCAAATAGCCGATCCGAACCGTTAGATGTGTTCTCCATATTGAAATGTTCTTGGAGACCAAATTTTATATTTTTTTGGAATTTTTTTACTATTTATTAAGCCACTTTGAAAATCGTTGATCCAATGGTGGCTCATATTGAACAGTGAAACCGTTGGATCAGTGATTTTCAAAGTAGCTTAATAAATAGTAAAAAAATTTCAAAAAATGTAAAATTTGGTCTCCAAGCACATTTCAATATGGAGAACACATCTAATGGTTCGGATCGGCTATTTAAACTTTGGAAATCGCGATATGAGCGCGAATTAAAGCACCCGCTTTAATTCGCAATGCATAATAGCATTGCTATATATATAAACCCTAAACCCTAAACCCTATATATATGAGGAGGGTTCAAATGCACCCAAATTTTTATACTCCCATTTGCTCTCAATCTTTTATCTCCTTATTTTCATTTTCAAAGTCCGAATAGTCGATTCGAATCGTTCAACATGATCTTCATAATAAAATATGCCTGAAGACCAAATTTTATATTTTTTGGAATTTTTTTTACTATTTTTTAAGATAGGTACAAAATCATTGTTTTAAGGAGATTCTGGACCATCCCGATAAAGTGATTTTGTACCTATCTTAAAAAATAGTAAAAAAATTCCAAAAAATATAAAATTTGGTCTCAACGCATATTTTATTATGAAGGTCATGTTGATCGGTTCAGATCGACTGTTTGGACTTTGAAAATGAAAATAAATAATTGGGAGCAAATGAGAGAATAAAATTTTAGGTGCATTAGAACCCTCCTCTCTCTCTCTCTCTCTCTATATATATATATATATATATGAGGAGGGATCGGATTACACCATTTTTGTTGACACATTTTGACACTTACCATTTTCAAAGTCCAAATAGTCAATCCAAACCGTTCAACATGATTGATATATTAAAATGTGCTTGGAGATGAAATTTTATATATTTTTTAATTTTTTACTATTTATTAAGATGGTTACAAAATCATTGTTTTCGGACCATTGAAAAACAACGATTTTGTAACCATCTTAATAAATAGTAAAAAAAATAAAAAAAATATAAAATTTGATCTCCAAGCACATTTTAATATGGTTATCATGTTGAACGGTTCGAATCGACTGTTTGGATTTTGAAATTACAAAATTGACCTATAAAAAAACAGTGTCAAGATATGTCAAAAAAAAAAGGTGTAATTGGATCCCTCCTGTGTGTGTGTGTGTGTGTGTGTGTGTGTATTTGTCATTTCTTGAATGATATTTACATGTATATGTCATTTAATATATCATTTTGTATGATTTTTTTTGTTCTCTATTATGTTTCCATGCAATGCACGGGCACGATACTATTATATTCTTTCGGTTTTGGTTCGACTTCATTAGAGTGCATTATGCAAATAGTTGATGAAATATTTGTAGAAACAGTTAAAAATTAATATTTCTTAGTGTGTTGCTGGAAAAAAAAAATTGTTTGCACCCAAATTATTAATTCCGGTTCAAAAATTAATTATGGATAAAAAAATATGACGGTCCTTCTAATATATTTAAATTTTAAAATACTCTATATATTTATTAAAAAATATGTCTTAGTGTGCTATTGGGAATTTTTTTTTTATCTAAGTTATTGATAACAGTTCAAAAATTAATTCTTAGTAAATAATAAAAATATGAAGGTCCTTATAATAAATTCAAATTCTAAGTATTTCGTCTATTTTTCTAAAAAATATTTATAAAAATATTAAAATTTAAAAAATATAATATAAATTTAGAAAAATAAATAAAGTATATTAGAATTTAAATTTACCAGAAAGACCACCAACAATAATCAGAGGTTCTACTAATTTATCTCAAAAGCATTATCAAATTTTGAACGCGTCAAAATTTGCCTCCACCGGTGGAGGATTGTGCTTTCTCCCTCCACCGAATCAATGGTACGATAAAGTTGTTTTTTGTTTTCTTTAAAAACAGAAACAATTGTGCTGGTTTTCTTTAAATCTTTTTTTTTTTGAAAGCCAGGTAGAGACTACCAGTAATTATGAACTTTTGAAATCATTAATTTTATTTATTTCAATTGAAAAAAAAATTCTGTGACAAGACATGGTTATGAACTTTTGAAATTCAATTAGTTCTAAGTAATATAGATAGTAGGCGAAATACATGCTCAGTAGAATATATTTTTCTTATACTGATTAAAAGTTATACAAACAAGTGGCTATAAATGAAAGGAAAAAAACAAATTAAACACCCTACTTAGTGCGCTAGTTCATAAATATGCCAAGTTGCATGGATCATTAATAACCCTTGCTTAATGTTTCTTTTACAAGTCAATGCTAATTAACTATTCCATTTGAGTTTAAGATTGTTTAAAATTCCTCAATTAAAGTAGCTGGAGTTTTTCATGTCAATATATTTAATATCCAAATAAATAGATAATTGGTTGGGGATTATCTTATAGAGTGGAACAAACTTTTTTAAGTGCATGTACAAAAATATGATATAAATCACACTTATTATAGTCTTATTATAGTTGGCTAGAATATTGAGGCATTTCTAATGAAGAATATAATACAATTTGGGGATCTAAATTGTCTTTGAAAATCAAAATATTTGTTTGGTTATTAAGAAAAATAAGATTTTAACTAAAGATTTTATCCATTCTGCGATGACATAGAAATTGTATAGTTAATTACTTAGAAAAGCAACATTGAATCTTTGAATCAGAAAAAGTGATTACTAACTAATAAGGATTTTGATTAGCAACGGAGCCATTTTGGAACATGAATAAGCACAAGGACCGGTCTACATTCACGTACAACATTTCTATAATTTCAAAATTTTAATTTTGTATATTAAATAACTAATTTTTTTTCTTAAAACATTTCATATACTTCAGCCCGGCCAACCTCCCTCGTAGAATATCAGATGGAAGACTCATTTAGGCATTTAACACTTTTCATTTTTTTTTTCTCTTTTTCTTTTATTTTCTTTCTCCTTTTTTAGGTCTAAAATTATTCTGGGTTATTTCTTTAAAAATTATTCACAGGTTTTACATCAAAACATGTTAGTTTTGTAATATTTTTTTATCAATATAAATAAAGACTTGATCTCTAATTTTCATCAAAAAGAAAAAAAAAAGATTTTCTAATTTTGTCACTGAAATAGGTAGTTGTTTATTTCTGAATTTAAAAATTAAATCTTGGTATTGAAAATTAAGCCTAAACTGATATAGATGTGGTTTTTGCTTACCCCATATTCAATTTAATTTTCTCGATCTCAAAATTCAACTTTGCTTAGTTTAATCTTCAATTATTATCTATATTGGACTTTTGTCTAGCCTGAACCAGTTACGATTTCGGTATTGATCCCAACAGAGCTTTTGATGGGTTTAACATGTTCAAATTCAGAATGTACATCCCATCAATCTACTCCCTCCTAATGGATGTAGATATACCATATAAGATGAATCAACGCTCCGATAAGAAGCCTAGACTTACGGTAGTGTTTGATAGGTTAGGTATGATTAAATTTTAAACTCCACTAAGAAAGAAGTGTTCGGCAAAAAAAAAGTTAAAAAAAATGTAAGGAGCCTCAAATTTTTAAGCCATATAGAATGACTCCCTAAAAATATAAGCAAGCTTAAAAATGTGGACAAAAAGAGTCTTAAAAAAGTAGTTTTAAGCTTTACAAAGAAGTAAGTGTTTGATGAGCTTAAGACTCCTTAGTCTCTTAAGGAAATCTAAGAAATTCTAAGGTGTGCCGAACAATAGGGGCGGACCCAGTGTAGTCTAGGGGGGGCAGCCGTTCCTTTCTGGATTTTGAATTTTAGTGGAGATTTATCGGTTCTAACTGGCTTTTCCTCTCCTGAAAAATTTCCCCTCTGACGAAAATCCTGGATCCGCTCCTGCCGAACAATACCTACATGCTTTAGGTGAGATCTAAAACTAGAAGGTTTCTTAATCCATAGGAGATTAAGAAGAATGGCTTTGAGGTCTGTCTCTATTCATTAACATATGGAGGAGATGTTTACTAAATCAAAAAAAAAAAAAACAAGAAAACAGATCAACCAAGAAAGAATTACAGTGTTATTTAGCACAAAACAAATAAAAAGAAAAATCTCTGGTCCTATAATTATTGAGTAATTCCATGCGTAATTTTAACTTCAATTCAACATTTTTTTTTATTGTGTATAACCCATTCAATATTTTTAAACTATTATATAAAATTCGTATAGTTTTTAATTAGTAATTTCTATCTTTTTATATATAATAAGATAAAAAATTATAATTTTATTATATGTTATAATATTATGTACAAGATATGCTTAGAGTAATACTTATTTTTTTTTGCTATATTTTGTGGGTAGATCATATAATTTATCAATTTATTTGGTAATTATTTGTTAATTCATTTTCTATTAATCTTAACAGATAAGTGTAGTCTACAGCACATTAATATTTAATAGGTAAGGATAGAATGTAGGTAGGATTAATAGTAGGTAGGTACATGCACATTATTAAAATACCTTCATCCGAGCCATTACTAAAATACCTTCTACACTCAGAATTTTTAACAATTTTGACACCATCCACTTAATTAATTGGGAGTCACTACCAAGCATTTTTAAAAATAAAAAAATTTGACACCATGCATCATGAAAATAAGAAATTTTATAGCATGATTTATTCAGTCCATTTAATTTAAATCAGACGGTCAGATTTTAAACAATAAGCTCTACTTTATAAAGGAAAAAAAAATACGGACTCGACGTGGAGTACATGCTTCCAATGTGGGATCCGACTCTGCTGCTTTTTTATAACAAAAGCAGAGTCCTGCATTTTTGATCCCAACCATTCAAAATTTCCATTCGCGTATCTCAATAAAGAAAATTTTCCATGCACAAATCTCAACGAATTTGAATGGTTGAGATCGGAAAAATAGAACCCTACTTTTGTTATAAAAAAGCAGCAGAGTCGGATCCTCCAATGTGATACATATGAAAGAAAAGAAAAATACACAAATATTTTCAAGTGCAAGAAGACAGTTGTGCATCATCATCGAGGCAGTTTAGACTTTAGACGGATCGGTACAATCATAGAAAATGATTTGTTATATATTGTAAGAATGTAATTAAGTACTACCAAATAAATTAAATATTCAAATTAGGAATGTTTGTAATTGTAACTACCAAATTAAATAAAACAACTCTAACAAATAATGAAATTAATGCCTAGCACGTAGTGCAAATTTCGGATAAAGAATTCACCTAACAATTTATAATAATAATCAATTTTTGCCCACACATAAATGTAATACTACATATAGCTTTACTACCAATTGAGCTGATGAGGATTCATAACGTACCACAGACAGATATTCGAGTGCAATAAGATGAAGCTTTCTAAGTTTGATTTAACAAATCAAAATGGGCTTCTTACTCTGTTTATTATAGGCGGGTTTCTATTGCTGGCTATATCATATACTTCGCCCCAAAAGTCATATCTTCAAATTCAATCTTGTAAGTATTAAGGTTACTAAATTTATTATACTTAATTTATTTTTAGAGTAAAATAGCTAGAGATTCAGTATTTTATCAAATTTATTATACTTTTATGTCAACAGAACTTAATTTTGATGCATTAATTGCATATATTGTTGTATTATATATTTTCATCGCCCATTTTCTATTTCAAAATCTAACTCTACTATTGTTTTCTCTTTCCATAATGTTAAGTGTTCTAATGCCGAATTCACCAATAATATATGCATTCATAAATTATAACTAATGACGACAGAACCACACAAGAACAGAGAAAAGAAGAGAAGACACTTGTCACCCCATGACTCTTTTAAGTTTTAAAAAATATCTCTTTTTGTATGGTTTTTTCTTTTAGAAACAATTGTAAGTCCACTTCTAGTTAAAGATAATTCAAAAAATATTTCTTATTCAAATTTTTTTTTGCCAGATCTTGGCTCCACACGACCACATTCCAGTGAATCAGAACTTGGTTCTGCATGGAATTATTGTCTTAACAAGTTAATTTACATGCACATTTCAACTTAAATGTACATTCTAACAAATATATCTTTTATCATTAGGATCATGTTTGATTATGGAGTAAAGTTAAATAAGCATCATATTGATTATTTTATCTTATTTCTTATTTTTTACATCTTATTTGGTAGTTTAAATCACGGCTAGCTAATAAATTATCCGGAGGAATAAAATATTGGAGAATGATTTGCTTGTGAAAATGGATCCTTTTTTTTTTTTTTTATCAAGTGAAATTTCATCTGTTTCATTACGAAACATAGTCTATACAAAATAGTGCATAACACCAAATATTCAATTATACCAAGCTAGTTGGAACAACCTCCAACTAGCACTAAAATCAACCAAGCAAAGTAACATAAGAAAATCCACAAAATAGAGAAGTAAGTGTGGTGTTAGTTAATCCGCCTAGCGAAGTGAAGTAACTTATTCCGAATTAACTCATATCTTACTCCCTCTTACTCCATCTATCTTACTTCTTGTTTAACGACTTAAATGTGAAATAAGGAGTTTACTCCATCTCTGATTGTAGAGCCAAATAAGACTCTAAAACAGTGTTGTAGATTGAAAATTGCATCAAAATTGATAAAATATCATCAAAACAATAGATAACATTTCTCCCATTAACTTCTTAAAAAATAGATTTTTATATTCATTCATATTTATACTTTCAAGAGTTGTAATATTTTGTTTTTGCTCACGAAGTTGAACGTCCTTGTGATGTATGTTTAGTTAATTGGGGGTTTATTTTGATTTGCTCCGGTATTTCAAACAATCATCTAATTGCTTATGAGTGGAAATGAAAGCAGATGACTATTTATAATTTATATAAAAAAATAGATGATATATTTATGATTATAATTGTTTGAGTAAGAAAAAAGAGTCAAGTTCTTATTTTATTAATCACAATTGGTTACAATTGTTTGAGTAAGAAAAAAGAGTCAAGTTCCTATTTTATTAATCACAATTGGTTACAATTGTTGAAAGGCATCGAGAGATAACCCTTCCATAGATTTACAAGTGATGAAAAAAAAAATGATGAAAACCAACAGAGCTATTATGGTACGAGAACAATTTGGGTCCGAACCCGATGTCCATTGGATTCAAATTGAGTCCGATGGGCTTCACAACCGTCCGATTCGCTTTAAGATCTGTGCGTGTCGTTTAATATCTATGTGCATTTGCTTTAATATCCGTGCGCATAGATCTTAAAGCATATTGAACGGTTGTGGAGCCCATCGGACCCAAATTTGAGTCCGATGCCCATCAGACTCAAACTGCTCTCGGTACGAGTCCTGTTCTTCTACAGTAACTGATTTGACTGCTCTCTATGATGTGATGTGGCCTCCGCCTGTTGAGAAATTCCACAAAGTTCTGATTTCTTCCATCAACTCGTCGATCCGATTTGGATTTGTCCTTGCACATTGTTCCCTCCGGATTATGAATTGTGAAATCAGAGTTAATTTCCTCATCTATTTTGGACTCTTTAGAGTAACATTGATATATCCTGAGAACAACAGTAGAATCAATGCAACCTTTGGTATTTTTTATATTTAAGACCCTGATCTCTTTCTATGTTTTTATCTCTTTTTTTTTCCAATTCCTTTACACGACTCCCTTGTTTTATGTCGAAAGTTCATACTTTTTATTTATTTTAAATACAGATAAAGATCGAGTAACAAAAAAGATGTTTTTTTGTGCATTTGAAATTCTCGGATCTGCTTAGTAATTAACTGAAAGTAAAATTATCTAACTTGCATGCCTCGAGCAGTGTCTAGACAGAAAATTCTATTTTTCCAAACATAAAATGGCAATTGACAGAAATAACATTAATGTTATCTTTCTTAAATGTTAAAATAAAAAATCTTGTCCCTTTAGGAAGAATGATGCAGCAAATAAATGCAGGAAAATTAGTATGTGATGCTGAGAATGATTGGCCAACTAATGGGAATTTATTTGATATCTGTGAATTTCTTTTAATTTATATTACATTTACTGTCCTTTTTCATTATTTTTTAATCATTCAAAAATTTGACTATATTTGATTGTGTGTTTGACCGTATGTATTATACACATTTGCCAGGGACGGAGCAACTGCAAAAAGATAACTCAGTACCTGTCCGAACCAATACAGAATCTGAAAAAGGGAACACAACTTACGGCACTCTAGGTTATATATATAATTTGGTCTTTTTCCTCATTTTTATTTCAATTAATTACTAGTCCACTTTTCAGTTTTTTCTAATTAGTTTGTGAAAAATAGGTAGCATACTGGAATAAAATCTTAATCACCACTTATATTGCTCTTACAAGAAAGATCAATGAATGGTAAACATTTGGCCTTACTTTCACATCTTATTGTACTTCTCATATATAGATAATGCTAGTGAAAAAGATGAAGGGGCACTTCCCTCAAAACCAATTTGTGACTTTTCTGATGGGCGCAGCGACATTTGCAGCATGACCGGTGATATTCGAACCAAAGGATATAATAGCTCCACTGTCTTTTTCAATCCTTCTGCGCACACACTTGTCCCAAAGGAACAAGAATGGAGCTTAAATCCTTATTCGGAAAGGATGTACATGTACTTTATCAAGAATGTGACAGTGAAGCAGCTGGGGGACCCTCGGGATGCACCTGCTTGCACTGCCCACAGGAACATCTCCGCTATTTTGTTGTCTATGGGCGGTCCATCAGAAAATGGTAACATCTGGCATGTCTTCACTGATGTCTTAATCCCGCTTTTCCTAGCTTCAAAACCTTTTAATCGTGAGGTCCAGTTTCTGATAAGCAGTTATAATCAAGGACTTATTAACAAGTACAGTTTGATATTAAATGATCTCACCCGGTACGAGATCATAAACTTTGATGAAGATAAAGAAATCCGTTGCTACCCAAAAATGATGGTTGGTCTTTTGAACCATCGCGACTTCTCAATTGACCCGGATAGAGCTTTTGATAGGTTTGACATGTTTAAGTTCAGATTGTATGTCCGAAACATCTATTCACTGCCAATGAATGTAGATATACCATATAAGATGGATCCCCAGCCAGATAAGAAACCGAGACTAATGCTTATAATGAGATCTAAAACTAGAAAGCTTCTTAATCAAGAAGAGGTAGCGGAGGTTATCACAAAAAATGGCTTTGAGGTATGTCTGTCTATCGACTATCCACATCTGTTTTATTTTGCTTTTTGTGAAATTATACATAACATGCATACTGAATACGAGCAATTTCTTTTTGACAGCTTGTGCAGATGGAGATGAAAAAGAGCGACAACCAGCTGGAACTATCAAAATTAATCGACTCATGCGATGTGCTAATGGGTGTGCATGGTGCCGGTCTAACTAACATGTTGTTCCTTAGGACAAACGCGGTGATGATCCAGGTGATACCGTTAGGAGGGAGCCACATGAGCGGTGCGGCACAGGGATGTTATGATCGACCGGCAGAAGAGATGAAGCTCAGGACATTGGACTACAATATAACTGTCAATGAGAGCTCGTTGTTAGACAAGTATGGGTGGGACCACCCTGCCATAAAAGATCCTGAAGTAGTAGCTGCTACTGGGTGGGAGGATCCGCAGAAGTACTATTGGTTTGAACAAGATGTGAGGCTTAATGTGACTAGGTTTGAACCGGTGCTTGTCAAAGCTCTTGATCTTCTCAAGGAATAGTAATTGCATTTTGCAATTCGATTTTCACCGCTTCTTTAGAAAAGCGGGAATTTGGAGGGTTTTATGTAGTTTTTCATTTTCAATTCATTAAATTTATTTTCATTAGTATCCACTAGGTATTCATTCTCACGTTGCTATATGTAGCTTTGTAAGAAAATGAGCAGAAAGTGCGATTAAAATCCAGTAGATTGGTTCTCTGACCGTGAGAATTCCTTCATATATAGTTTGGCTAGTCTAAACCCCCTTTTGCATTTTTTGCAGCCACAACAGAAACTACAGTATTTTGCTGCTCTTGGGTTTTTTGGGAACTATGATCGGCCCAAAAATGCCCCGTCCAAAACTAGCTTTATGTGAATTTTAATAAAGAAAAAAGGGGATGTCTATAATACAACAAACTGATTTTGCCTATAGTACAGTAAAATTATAATCGTTCATTTTATTTTTCGAACGGTGTAGATTAAATCATGAATTGAACTCTTCGTTTCACTCCATTTAATATATTGTACGCTAATTAGCAGAAAAGGGGTATAATAGTCTTTTGACAAAAAATTCCCTCGTCTCCCCTAAGACATTCGACGATGACGCACGACGGAGAGAACTCGCCTGCCAAATCCAAATCACAACACAGAACTGACGCCACTACAAGATCATGGGCCTGCGACTGCGATTGGAAAAAGAAACCAAGCTAAAAAGGAGATATCGTATCCCTATTCTAAAACCCTAGGCGAAGGATCTGATGGCTCAGATCTCCAATCTCGACAACGCTCCCCTTAATTTCAACGCAATCAGGTACCAATCTCTTTCTCCCTTCAATTTCTTCTGCAGACTCTATCTTTTGTTGATTGGAAACTTTTCCAGAGCCATTGTTCAAACATCTAAATTATTTCTCCGTTATATTCAATTCAGAGAGAAAAAGGTTGGAGTCAGGGGAACAAAGTGTCAATATTTAGTATATTATATAGCTTGCATTAATTAGTCTGACTACTGGGTGTTATTTGCAAATCACCTATGGTTTTAAGTTCAAGCGCAAGAAATGTTTGGTATTTTCTTTTGAATTCAGTTGAACAGTGTGAGTAATTTTCAAATATAGCATACTGAAAGTAGCTAGTCTATCATGTTGTTGTATTTTTTTTTTCCATATATGTCAGATCATGGGACCAACCGGAATTGACTTGTTCTCTCCTTGAGATGTGGTTGAGAGAAGAGATACCCGCCGTGTCTGCGTGTGCATTTACTCTCTTTCAATTAAAGCCCACTATAAGAATTTGGATGTAAGTAAAGAGAATAACTTTTATCATCATGAAATGTTCTCCTATTTGTACTCCCATTGTTACTTGAGGAATCAAGAAATGTTTGATTTAGATGGAGAAGAGTTGCTTGAGGAATCAGTTGATGATAAAAGATTCTCCCTTTATGGGAAGAACAAAGTTCTGAGAATTGCTTTGAAAATTCTATTTTTCTTGAACTAAGGTACATTTGTCTTGTTCCTTTCATCCATCTAGTTCCTTTCACATCAGAAAGTGGTAATAGTAGTAATAACAACATCAATAGTGCCTGTAACAGCATAGCATAATATTCAGAAAATGATCAAAATAAAATATAGCAAGGAAAAAACTACATTTGTCTTGTTTAGAAAACCAACAACAATTAGCTGAGGGATTTGACTCGAGTCCCTTGCCTTCCCTTTAAAAAGTTTTAAGTTGTTCATTCCTTTTGATATATGTGCAAGCTTGAATCTCGATGCAGACAATAAGTTGGGACTTATTGGGTAGCGATTAGGATGTCAGATACCTGAGAGAATATGCACTTAAGGGGGCATTCATAATAATTCCTGCACTGAATGAATAAATACTGATTCTTTCGGTGTAGTAAAATGTAACAATGTTGGTATCTGTACAAGGAACTTATTAAATCAGTATGTAGCTACCATCTGATAATTGTGTATTGATTGATTCCTTGTGTTGAATTATCAAGATGCAATTTAAATAACCTTATTCAGCAATATTCATCAATATCCTGCCAAATAAAAAACTTTGTGCAGGTGCCTTACCAGCACTGCTATTAGCAGTTAGGTCTGGTATCATGATGTATTAGTTCAATTTATGTTTGGTGTTTATAATGCTAGGTGTGCACCTAAGATGTTTGCATGAATGCCATGAGAAATAATTTGTATTTTGCCACACATCCATAAATATCTCTTAGCAGAAGCAATATGGCTCTTTAAATATTCATTTGAATTGTCGCTGTCAAGTTTTAAAAAAAACATCATTTGAAATACAACTGAAAAAAAAACCTAGCTGCAAGGGGGAAATTCAAACACACAATTGTCAGTAGACACCCTGTGCCAGCTAGTAGATACAAGAACAGTACAAGAATAAATATTACAGTTCCAATCAACAAAGGGAGCAAAAGCTAACTTGGCTAAGTATTTCAGTGAGATTTAGCTCGCAATATCCAATTAGATTGCTCATGGAAAATTTGTTCGTCTGAGAACAAAAGCAAGTGCACAGCTAAGAATAGAACGATGTCCAATTGCTCCAATTACAAATAATTAATGAACAATTATAGTTCATACCAGTAAAGGTACAAGAGAACTGAATAATTCAGTTCTGTAATTACCAGGTTAACCTATTATCTCATCAGAATAAAATATTACCTTAAATGCAGAGATGTGCATAGTTCATACTAGTAATAATACAATGGAATAAAAATGGTCTACTACCGTGATTCTAAGTTTAAGCTAGATAATTATCTTGACACAATACAAATATTACCTCAAATACATAAATGTGTGCAATGGTAGACCTACTTACTTCTAATACAACATTCTTTTCCTATGAAATAGCAACAAACAAAAGGACTAAGGAAAATAAAAACTTTGATGTCTACCTGTTTCCTCCACCTCCCTCCCTCCCTCCCACCACACACACACACACACATCAAAAGAAAAAAAAAAGCAGCAAAATGAAGACAATAAAGAGGTAGCAGCTTCACGAAGAAGTTCAAAATATATTATAATATTATCTATTTGAGAATTAATTCTCTCAGTCAATCTTTTGATGTGTATTTCTTAAAAAGAAATCAAATTGACTCCGATTGTAGAAGTTCAGTATCAAATTCAACAAAAGTTGGAACTTAAACTTGAAAGAAAAGAAAAATTAATCAATTAAATCATACAATCATAATAAACGTATTATAATTTCTCAAAGATCTTGGCAATTGAAAAACAGGACTTTTCAATTCCAGCATAATTGAGTTGCGGTAATTGAAAATAATGTGGAATGGTAGGAGGAATGGAGTTTTATGATTTGTCCAGAGAAAAGAGAGATGAGAACAGTACCACGAGCACTGAGCAGCGGAGAAGGCAACGCGTTCAAGCCCTGCCGCTATTTCTCTACTCTCTTCTCCGTTCAAAAGGATCAGTTGCGGATTTTTAGTTGAGAGAAAGAGATGTAAGTCTTATTTCAGTGAGAAAGAGATAGCGGAGTTAAGGGAAAAGGGTAAAAAGACATTTCTACCCTAAACAACTAAAAATTGGAGATCAGAAAATTAGAGGACAGATTTTAATTAAAACCAAGTATTGTACTATAGCCAAAATAATTTTGCTATACTATAGACAAACCCAAGAAAAAAACGCCATTTTCAGTAGAGTACGCTGGAGAAGAAGGGATCATCGCTCGTTTTTTCCGTTCATTCACCAACTAACACACACGAGAGAGATATAATAGATACTGTTTGGTTGTAGCATGAAGTGAGGAATAAGCTCCGTAAAGTGAGAAATAAGGAGCTTGTTCTCACTTAAGATTAGAGGGGAGGTAATGATTGAATAGTTCACATCAGTGTTTTAAATAGCTAGCTATAGTTGTGTTATAGTTTCGTTATAATTTTTTCGAATCATAAAAACTAAGTTATAGGATAAAATGACGCTAATTCAGCTATGATCGCTATAGCTATATAACTTACCGCTATTACCACTAAGTGCTATTACTGATCGCTATGCTACATGGATTTTTTTTTTTTTTTTTACAATTTGCACGGGCTATGTATTGATGTGTTTATTTGGTGATGCTACATGGTATGTTATACTAGGCATGCTAAATCGAATTATGTGATTTTGTTCCTATTTGTGATTTAGTTTCTCCTTCTATGTTAAAAAATATTCAAAATTTAATTCTTCCATTTGCTTGCTATTTGTCTAGTATGCACTTGTAAATTATTGCTCTTCGTTTCAATTGAAAGCTGATTTTGATTATTATAATCTGTAAAATTATAAAATAGATACTGACTTCGTTTCACTTGTAAGATTGATTGCTCTTCATATATTATAATATGTAATACTATGTATTATGAACTATTAAAAATGTTACTTTGTAGATTTTTTTTTCTTTTCTTATTTGTTTGATTACAAAATGTATACAATTAGATTAATTGTCATTTGATTGTTATCTTAATTTTCAACGTTGATAATGTTGATCATTAGTAGAATATAGAATATAATTTTTGAAAAGGAAAAAAAAAAACAAAATGTCCGATAATTTTTGCTATAGCTACACTATTTGCAATAGCTTTTTTTTTTTAACCTACAATAATACGATAATTGCTATTTAAAATCTTGATTAGACACTAGACGTCCAAACTGTGAACTACCAAATAATAGAACCGCTAGAAAAGAAATAGAAACAAAAAGAGATAAATCATAAATGAAATATAAATTGAAACAATAACTGTGACCAAGCAGCAAGCAACGCATTGGTTAAGTCAGAACTCAGAAGGATTTTTTTTATTTTTTTGTCGATTTTTTTGTCAAATAGCGCATCTCTATTCTCTCCCCTCAAATTTTTTTTTCATTTTCTCTATTTCTTAACAAGTAACAACAGAGATTAGAAAATTACAATAATAAAAAAAAAAATTGCCTCGTGTAAGAGAAGTCAAGGACATCCAGTTATTGAGACTGGAGAGTAGGCGTAACAATCAATTCGGAATACAAAGCCTCTACCAACTTGGGCCAAAACTTCAAATATGCTGAGTTAAGATTCACTCGCATAATATACAGCCCATAACTGTGGCCTGTTAAAACGCACACACCTAAATTCTCTGTCCTTCCCTTTCCAATTCCAATTATACCAACACCCAAAGGCGGCCACGACTCCGTATCACCCAGGTACCTGAGGGCAGTGATAAATCTGGATCGTTCTTTTAACTTAGCACGAATATCAAAGGCCTACACTCTCTCGGGTTTTATCGCGCAAACGAGAAAGAGAAACATAATACACGCTCCTCGCCTGACCTGGGATGCAAGTGATAAATCTGGACCATTCTTTTTACTTGGCACGAATCTTAAAGGACAACAATCTGATCGGGTTTTATCACGCAAACGAGAAAGAGAAACATAATTAACGCTCCTCTCTGTTCGGAAAAGAGGGTTTATCGCGCAAACGAGAAATAGAATTAACGCTCCTCGCCTGATCGGAAGAGAGCGACGACCGGAGAAGAAAGGAGTTGGCGCGATTTAAATCGCGAAGGGAATCCAGCTAGTTAGCAAGATATTTGGCGAGAATTGCTTCCGCGGAAGTGAAATACCTCTTTCTTCTCTGTTCTACTCCCGAGACAGGAGGCGACGATTCTACGATTTGGACGTCTTGTGGAGCTCCAACAAGGTGATTTGCTTCTTCTCTTCCCCTTTCTCGTTTCCTTTTACCCATCTTGATCGCTCTCTCTCTTCTCTTGCATAAATTCTCCAAACCCTAGCTGATGGCAGTTGAGTAATTTTACAATATCAGTAATTTATTAAAATAGGTGCATGCTGAATTCTTTCATTTTACCAATAGATTCTGGTCAACAAAATTCAATTCACAATCCATTCTTTCTCTCTCTTTTCTATTGAATTCTTTCATTTTATCTCTTTTAGAGTTTAGGGCTTAGGGTTTTAAAGTTTTGGGTGATATTCTGATCAATGCATTCTCTCATCTCCATGAGATAGTATAACACGTCATGTGTGCACACTTAAAAGTTGGATAATTAGATTGTATATGCTGAATGTTCATAATGCTTCCATTAGATGCTGATGATTTATATCTGAAACAATATGGATGGACTGCCTTCACAGTATTAGGTTTTGTTTTTGTTGTTCATTTGCATTGCATTTCCTATATTTCATATCATCAACTCATATTAATCACAATTACTACTGCTGAAGCAAAGCAGGGCATTCTTTTAGTGTATGTATTAACATATATGATTCAGCTCTTGTTTGATCCAATTTGATTTAATTAGGGGAAAGAACAAAGGGCCAAGTAGCATGAGATTTATCTTATACCTTTGAATTTTTTCTGAAAAGTTAATTCAGTGTTGACATTAATTCATGTTACAATTTTGTTCTCTGCACTGCTGTTCTGCCTTACAGGAAATTTAGCTGTTGATTCTTCTGTTTATTAAAAAGATCAATGGAAACTCTGCCTGAACCAAGTAGAAGACGGAGCAAACGGGAGTATGAAGAAGGGGGGGAGAGCAGATCAGAGTACGAGGATGTCCCAGATCGCAGAAGAAGCCGCTCAAGCAAATCCAGAAAGCATGGCAGTGGTTACTCTGATGAGGCTGAAGGCCCTGACGAGGGACGACACCGCTCCAGTCAAATAGATGACCATGATGCCAGCAGGAGGGAGTCGTCATCCTTGTACCGTCGCTCTTTGAAGGACTCCAGGAGAAGCCCTGAGGAAGAGTGGGACCCACCTGGTGGCAGGGTCAAGGAGAGAAGTAAGGAGAGGGAAGAATCCTCCAGGAGAGAGAGGACGTACGATTCAAGGGTTGCAAAATCGAGATCAGATGCGGATAAGAGTAAAGAGCAGGTGAGAGTAGAAATTGAAGAAGCCAGATCTGATGTGGCTCAACCTACTGAGAGGAGTGGTAAATATTATGGTGAGACTGAGGAGCGGGAACGGGGTTACACAGACTCTGACACAGAGAGGAATGCTGGTCCAAAGGATAAGGAAAGGGATGAAGTGTACAAGGGGAGGGAGACGAGTGGCGGATGGAACGAGAGAAGCAGGGGGGAGCAGGAAAGTTCTAGAGAATATTTGAGAAGCAGGAGCCAAGGGGGGAGGCAAGATGGCCCCCAGGAGTGGATGGATGGTGCTGGCAGTGGCATTGGCATTCAGTCAAGAGGTGGTGGTTATAGGAAAGATTCAAGAGGGCTTAGATCTGAAAGTGTGAAAGGCGGCATGTCTGGGTTTGGTAATAGAAATGATAGTTCTGATTCCATAGAGATCAGACCAGTCAGAAATCTGGATTTCACAAGAGATGGCTCTGATTTGGATAGTAATGACGGTTCAGCTGATCAGAGAGGGAGGATGCAAAGAGCAGGTATGAATTCTAACCAACCTGGGCCTGGTCAAGGTATTAGCAGTCCATTATCATCAGGCCCAGGTGCAGGTCCATTTGGACCGAATGGAGGAAGGGGAGTTAGGGGAGGAAGAGGGAGGCTGAATGGCAGAGATAACACCCCCCAACGGATGGGAATGCCAAACTTACAGATGCCAATGATGGGTCCACCATTCAGTCCTTTAGGTCTACCACCTGGACCCATCCAACTAATTGGGCCCAACATCGGTCCCAATTTAGGGCCGAACCTGTCCCAGCCAGGTCCACCTATTGGCCCTGGTGTATTCATACCTAATTTTCCTGGACCGCATTTTTTTCCCGGTGGCAGGGGCATAGATGTTAATTTGCTCTCTGGGGTTCCACCTAACCTTCCCCCTATCCCACCTCCAGTTCCGGGTGCTCCCCGATTTGGCTCTAGTGTTGCACCCAGCCCGAGTCATTCCTTGAATCAACCAGGTACTGGTAGATCAGCCCAAAATGTGCATGGACCTGGCCCAATGGCGACACCTAACCGGGAATTGACCCCACTTGAGAAACCTTCAAACACATGGATACCATCCAGGAACAGTGGTGGGCCCATGGGCAAAGCCCCTTCAAGAGGTGAACAGAATGATTACTCTCAGAACTTTGTGGACACTGGTATGCGTCCCCAGAATTTTATACGTGAACTAGAGCTGACGAGTGTGGTAGAGGATTACCCCAAGCTGAGAGAGCTTATTCAAAGGAAAGATGAGATTGTGTCCAACTCAGCCTCCCCACCCATGTATTACGAATGTGATTTACGGGAGCATGTGCTATCTCCAGAGTTCTTTGGTACTAAGTTTGATGTAATACTTGTGGACCCACCGTGGGAAGAATATGTACACCGGGCACCGGGCATCACTGACCATATAGAGAACTGGAATGTTGATGAGATTATGAACTTGAAGATTGAGGTAGTTTATAAACTTCTATTTTTTATGTTTTTTGTGGTTTAGATAGCCATTGTTTTCTTCAGTTCTCACTGGGTTTTTCTTTGGTTTACTTAGGCTATAGCTGATACTCCATCCTTTATCTTCCTTTGGGTCGGTGATGGTGTTGGTCTTGAACAAGGCCGTGCATGCTTGAAGAAGGTTAGTTATTCTTAAGCATGCCTCTACTATACAAGAATTCTCTCTTCTAATGCATGGTACAAAGAACAATTATACATGCACCTGCGAAACCCATATGCCTTGCATACCATGAATAATTGATGGTACAATTCATTTATACCACAGTTCTAAAATATTTCAAAAGGTTTTGTAAGTTTCTTAATATTTCATGGTTTATAGATGCTATATCCTATGTATTGCGCAGCATATGTAATATTAATCTTAAGCAGGATTGCATTTCGTATTTATCAGGGTTTAATGATGTTACTGAACTTTCTGTTTTCATCTTTAATTAGTTATCTTTGTCTTTTCATCAGAAGCTAAGAATAATGGTCATTTGATTTTTTTCTGCTGCAGTGGGGATTTCGGAGATGTGAGGATATTTGCTGGGTTAAGACCAACAAAAAAAATGCTGGGGGTGGTAGTTTACGGCATGATTCTCACACATTGTTCCAGCATTCAAAGGTTGTTATCTTTTATATTTTTCATACTTCATTGTTGTTTGATCTTTCCTCAATTATTGTTTTATTAAACATGGGAGGCTGGTACTTGACTTGCCAGGAACATTGCTTGATGGGTATTAAAGGGACAGTTCGTCGTAGCACAGACGGGCATATAATTCATGCCAACATTGACACCGATATTATCATAGCTGAAGAGCCTAGCGATGGTTAGTGACTTATCTTTTACTACCTGTCAATGTTATTTTGTTCTGTCAATGCTTGAATTTAAATTCCCTTGAAAACAAGCAGGTTCTACAAAGAAGCCAGAGGACATGTACCGAATCATTGAACACTTTGCATTGGGAAAGAGGCGGCTTGAGTTGTTTGGGGAAGACCATAACATCCGCCCTGGTTGGTTAACTCTCGGCAGAGGATTATCCTCTTCCAATTTTAACAAGGAGGTAAATGAATTTCTCGAGCCCCATATACTGTTAGATATGTAATGCTTCTTTACAATTGTTCATATATTTGGATTTGTGGATTCAAAATCTGAGGATCTGATATCTCATGTTTCGGGGTATTCCCTTGTTGTTTCCTTTGGAATCTAACTTAAAGTTGTGGTCAGGTGACCCCCAGTATCTCTTAATGGTTGTCTGGTTAGTGATCAAATAAGGTACTTTCACATACAAGCAACATTTTTTTATAAGGCATACATTAGCTGTCCCATAACCAAGTTATTTCAATATTTGGCCTTAGTTTGAATTGTAGTCTCTGGACCGTATTTTACGTGAATGCTACATTATTTCATTGCCCAGGGTTCTAGACTAAACCTCAAACCTTCTATTAGTTTGATTAGAATCATACGATCCAGAATTTGCACCACTCGATTTGGTTTGATTCTCACCCTAGTCAATGCATATCATGCCTAAGAATCACTGGGCCACTGAACCATGAGAATGGTGTGTGATTTAGTACAAGTTGTTAGATTTCCTCTATTTACTTTCTGGGTTTGGAGCTGCTAATTAGTCATCTACACTTCTGCACTTGGTTGCAACTATCTTCTTGCCTTTTTTTAACCAAAACCTTTGAGCGAAGGAATGAAGGGAGAGTTGAGGGAACAACAGGGACTTCTTCGTGCTTATGTATTGGCTTGCGACAGATTTTTTCTTTCCTTTTTTTTTTTTCCACACAGATGCGACGATGTCTATCAAAATTACTTTATGAAGAAATGGTGGCTGGGTTGGGAGAGGGGAACTTCCATGTACCAAATTTTAATAGACCTGGTAACACCTTTTGTACTGTAAATGATCACCTGTCGACTGGCCACATTGAAGAACTTTACAATGATAATAATAATGTAGGATGTAATATTATATTCATCGTCATATAATACTATAGTTATGTAGGATGTAATAATATATTCATTGTAATATCATTATTATTATGTAGTGTGTATTGTTTGTAATGCATGCTTAATAGCATGCATCTTATTGATATAAAATGACTCTTAATGGGAATTTTGATTTGACATAATTAGTTGGAACAGCATGGTTATTTCAGTTTGTTGTTTGGAGAGCCAAATTAGCTAAATGAACATTATGAAAATATATTATGTCATGCTTAATGACAAAAACATAAAGTAGTTTACTTAAAACTACATTTTGTTGTCTGTAAATTGATTTTAAAAAACCTGTTTTGATTTAACCTGGTACACCATAATATATAGGTTTATTTACTTGGCTTTTTTAATATTAATTTACAAATTTATTAAGTTCAGCTCAGATTCCAATTCTCCGAGCAATAAAACAATAAAATAGTAATCTGATTGCTGCCACTTTTATTTTGCATATATATTGAATTATAGGCATACCTCAAGAGCTTTGCTGACAAGGATGGAAAAGTGTGGCAGGGAGGTGGGGGACGCAATCCACCCCCAGAAGCTTCGCATTTGGTGGTCACAACACCAGAGATTGAGGCTCTTCGTCCAAAATCACCACCTCATAAGAACCAGCAACAACCAATGCCACCTCTTGGATTAGGCAATTCTGGCAACAGGAGAAATTCTACCAATTCACCGCAGAATTCTCTGGCAGTTATGGGCTCTGATACAAACACACCAGCACACTGGAACTCCTCTCCCATGGTTGGTTTCGGGATGACAGATGCCGGGATGGCGGGTCCAGAGGGAGGCAGCATGTTTGATGGGTTTGGGTTTGGTATGCCATTCACAAAAGGTGGAGAGGGAGGTAGCATGTTTCGATCCTACTCATAGAATGACCCATTTGTTACAGTAGTGAGGCTGTTGAATTGTAATTAATAACCTTCTTTTATTTTTTGAATGTTGTTTTCATTTATTGATTTAGTTAAACTATTGAGTATTAATTCAGAAATTTTGTTTTCATATGATACAAGTAATCATGGCTGGTTGAATGTATTCATGAATATACGAAAGACATTTGTGTGGACCTCTTGTATATGCTGCAGGAGGCGCTTTAGTTGTTTTTGTATTATCCCGTTTTTATAGAGAACTAGCTGTCCCTTTGTCCAAGAACTAGCTGTTCCATGTCTCTAGGTCGAATTCTTTTATTATTTGTTGCTTGGCTTTTCTGCCTTTTCTTATTAAAGGGGTTTTCATTTGTTGGTAATGTATTATATAATTTGTTAAAACCTCCATTGTTGGTAATATAATAGCTTATTGAAAATTCCGGTTTTCTTTTTTGAGTAGGATCACCTCCATGCAAACCTGTTACAAAGGTTTGTAATGTAGGAATAGTCTATTGATCTTGTATAGACTTATTAGTTGAAACTGCAATTATTATAATACAGAAGATCTCTTTCGCGAAGGTCTTGTTTTGCATGTTGTCGTGTTTGTAGATGATTGATGCTCCAAGTACAAGTTATATACATCAATGACCACTTTTAGTTTTACCAGTAAGTCAATTGATACTAGTTCCAATGTTAATTGTTAATGGACAAGAGAAAAAAAAATGGTTATGATTGTATCCATATATCTACTTCCTCTATTGAGACAATTGGTTGAGACAATTTTCAACATTTTTTTGTACTCGTATTATATTCAAATCACTGGTTTAGATCTTATCGTATTATTTTTATATTCCACCTTAATTTGTGACCGTACCATATTGGATGCCAAAATCACTTGACCCACACGAGATGGAAAACAAAATATAAAACAATGTAATATATATAAAATTGATTCAGTCTTATTACTGGGCCGTCTACTCTGCTACACACGGCCCACAGAGTAGTTGCGTACAAGAAAACAAAATTTTTCAGTCTTATAATTGCTAATTAAGCTATCATAAATTGAAAACATAACAAAGCTAAAAGAAAAAAAAAATGGAGGGATAAGGGACGAGCACAGAGATATGAAGCAATCAATGGACTTGGGAAAAAAGCATGGATTCCTTTTGTTGCTTCTTGTCAGCAGTTGCTTACTCCTTGCTATGTTTTATTCACAGCCCCAAGCTTTCTGGCTTCGTAACCTAAACTGTGAGTGTTTTTAAACGAATCAACTATGCTCATGCAACAGTATCATTATTCTCTTTATATTTCTTCTTTTGGCTTTCTATATACCTTTTTGAGAGAGTTCTGAATACTGGTATATGAATAGTTGTATCTCAATTAGATATATATTGTAGGGACGAAGATGGAACAGCCATATATGCCGCAAAATGTTACGATGACTGTCCCTAGATATACCAATACTGATCCCACGAACGAGAGTAGAACAGATGTAACACTCGCTATATTCTCAGTCTACTCCTTTTTTTTCCTTTTTCTTTTATATAGCATGAATTTTTCTTTCATATTTCAATATTCCAGTTACAATAACATGTGAAATCAATTAAAATAATATTTGCAAGATAAAAAAAATAGAAAACTCTGTAGCTGCCAAATTGAGGATGAATAATTATCACTACACAGTATTAATTTTTACATTAATTATACGTTGTTTCTCGTTTCTTTTTCTTCTAATTAATTTATGGGAGGATGGTTTAATTTTATACTTATAAAAGTTGCTGAAAAAAAAAATCTGTCATCCCAACACAAGTAAAATACAACTGTACAAAAAGATAAATATAAAATATGTTTTCACTAATGTAATACTTCAAATTTGTTCAAAACTGTTGATTTTTCTAACAGAGATGCAAAAACTGAGGGGTATTTTTTTTTCAATTGTCAACAACAGTACATATTTTGGATTCTCTCTCCTTTTATATTTACATTGGCAATATAGCCGTTGGAATTACTGTTCCTATTTATTGATAACACTGTACCACTGTACCTCTTGTTCTATTTCTTCCTAACATTACATCTATACCCTTGATCAATGATGAAATTATATTTGGAGGTCATTACTCAACACCCCCCCTCAAGCTAGGATTATAGATGTCGAATAATCCAAGCTTGCTAGTGATTTCTTCAAACGGCTTCGGATCCAATCCTTTAGTAAAAACATCCGCTAGTTGATCTTCACTTCGAACAAACGGTGTTTCTATCTCCTTAGCTTGAACTTTTTCTCTTATATAATGGCAATCGACCTCTATATGTTTTGGTTCGTTCGTGAAATACGGGATTTAGAGCAATGTGACGTGCCGAGTTGTTATCACAAAACATTTTCATAGGTTGATCATATTCGATTCCCATGTCCTTAAGCAATTGCTTGAGCCAAATTAATTCACTCGCGGTAGATGCCGTAGCTCGATATTCGGCTTCCGCGCTTGATTGAGCCACGACACTTTGTTTCTTGCTCTTCCATGTGACTAAATTTCCGTCTACAAATGTACAAAAGCCGGTGGTGGATTTTCTATCAAAGCTCCCGGCCCAATCTGCATCGGAATAGCCACATATATCGTTAGATTTGTTATTTTTCATCCAAATTCCTTTTCCGGGATTTCCTTTTAGATATCTCAAGATTCTATTTATAGCTTCTAGGTGTGGTGTCTTTGGTGAGTGCATGAATTTGCTAATTTGGCTTACCGAAAAAGAAATATCCGGACGGGTAACCGTTAAATAAATTAATTTTCCCACTAGTCTTTGAAATTGATTTATGTTTTCTAATGGTTCCCCATCTTCACTATTTAATTTTTATTTACTATCAATTGGAGTAGAGGTCGGTTTACAATCTATTTTTTCGGTTTCTTTTAGCAAGTCAACCGTATATTTTCTTTGTGAAATAAATAGCCCCTTTTTTGAAAAAGCTACCTCAATTCCTAAAAAATATTTTAAGTATCCTAGATCCTTAATTTCAAAATTTTCCCTCAATTGTTTTTAATTTTTTGGATTTCTTGATAATCACTCCCGGTGACTATAATGTCATCGACATAGACTAGAACTAGGGTTATTGATCTACCATTATTTTTTGTAAACAAGAAATGATCGGCATTGCTAATTTTAAAATTGCAAGAATTTAGATAAGAGCTAAGTTTGCCACACCATGCCCTTGGAGATTGCTTTAATCCATAAATTGACTTATTTAACCTACAAACTAGGTTAGAGATATTTTTCATTTCATGTCCGGGTGGTATTGTCATGTATACTTCTTCTTCAAGTGTTCCTTGAAGAAAAGTATTTTTTACGTTCATTTGGTATAGGTTCCAACCATTGTTTATGGCAACCGAAAAAAGAACCCTAACGGTGTTCATTTTTGCAACCGGTGCAAAGGTTTCATTATAATCTATACCATAGGTTTGTGTAAACCCTTTGGCTACTAATCTTGCTTTATCCCGTTCTATGGTTCCATCACAATTATATTTGATTTTATAAACCCATTTACAACCGACGGGTTTTTTATTTTTTGGTAATTGAAATATTACCCAAGTTTTATTTTTGTCTAGAGCTTTTAGCTCTTCTTTCATAGCTTTGTCCCAAGTTGGACTTTGAATGGCCTCTTGGTAAGTTTTTGGCTCTATTTCTTTTTCTATAGTTGTGAGGAAAGCTTGGTATGAAGGTGAAATTTTATCGTATGAAATAAAATTTTGTATAGGATATTTTATGGTATATGATGTTATATAATCTCTAAGTCTACTCGACAGTTGCCTTACCCTTGATGTTCGTCTAAGTTCTAAATTATTTCCCATTTCCATTTCATTTGTGTCATCATTATCTTCATTTACATCTTCTTCAAGATTATCCACATCATTCTCATAATTTTCACTTTGAACAAAATCTTGTCCATCAATGTTAGGCATCACGAAATTTATTTTTTCATTTTGAAGAGACTCTTGAATATCTTCCTTCTTTTTAAAATATGGTTCATTTTCAAAAAATATAACATTCCTAGAAATAAACGTTTTTTTATTTATATGATCATAACATTTATATCCTTTTTTGAAGGAAGAATATCCTAAAAAAATAGTTTTTGTTGATACAAAATATAATTTATCCTTTCTTTTAATATGCACAAACCTTGTGCAACCAAATATTTTTAAGTGATCAAATGATATCTTTTGTTGATAGAGAATTTCTAATGGAATTTTGTTTTCTAATTTTGAACTTGGTAATCTATTGATTAAATGGGTGGCGCAAAGTATTCCATCGGACCAATATATTTTTGGGACATTATTTTGAAACATTAATGTCCTTGTCATTTCTAAGAGGTGTCTATGTTTTCTTTCCGACACTCCATTTTGCTCGAGTGTATTAATACATGTGGTTTGGTGTATAATTCCCTTTTCTTTAAACAAAGTTGTGAAGTTCTTATTTACAAATTCCGTCTCATTATCCGATCTAAATATTTTTAATTTAGCGTTAAATTGATTTTCTATTAAACAAAGAAATTCTTTGAAGCTATTAAAGACTTCATCTTTAGACTTGAGCAAGTATAACCAAGTTGTTCTTGAAAAATCATCGATAAAGATTACAAAATATTTAAATCCGTTATATGATTCAATTGGGGCCGGTCCCCATACATCGGAATGAATTAAATCAAACATAGTTTTGCTTTTACTATTGGAATGAGAAAAAGGAAGTTTTAATAGTTTCGCCAACTTACAAACTTCACAATTACTACAATTTAAATTTCTACATTCAAAAATATAATTTAAAGTCTTGTCGGAAGGGTGTCCCAATCTTCTATGCCAAAGATCAACATTCATGGATTTAGCGGAAGCGCAAAGGTAATTTTTTGAGTTCAAAAAATAGTGTCCATTTTCGAGAACCCCTTCACCAATCTTCGTCCCGGTTTCCCGGTCCTGAAATATAACATTTTTACACGAAAAAATTACATCACAATTCAATTCTTGTGTTAATTTTTGTACGGAAAGTAAATTTATAGGAAAAGTTTTTAAATATAATACGTTATAGATATTTTATTACAAAATTTTGTTTCTCCTACACCATTTATTTGCACCTTCATACCATTAGCTACCATAACAAATTGTTCCTTTTTGGACATGTCTAAATTTTTTAGAAGCATTTGGTTACCGAACATATGGTCCGTAGCTCCACTATCAATAATTATTCTATCTAACAAATTAAAATTTTTTGAGTGTGAAATTATACCAGGAAAAGCAGAATTTTGTTTAGCTAGCAACATAGTCATCTGCTGAATTAATGTCTGCAGCTGATCCGCAGCCCCTGCTGACCCGTTTCGGCTAGTCTCTGACCCGCCAGCGAAAAAATTAAACCCAGGCCCAGTCGGACCCGGTTCAGTCGGACCCGGTTCAGTCGGACCCGCTATTCCTTTTTCTTTTTCCTTCGGTCCGCTCTGGGTCGCTGTGGAGAAACCCCCATGAGGCGCCCCCTTTCCTTCCTTCTTTCTCTCTTCATTGCCTCCAGTGGAACCCTTAACCTTCCAGTGCTTTGGTTTTAAATGGGGATGAAGGAACCAACATCTCTCATGAGAATGCCCCTCCTTCCTACAGTGAGTACATCTCTCAATTTCACTGGAATTTGGTCGAATTTGACAGCTAGGGTTTTGGCCGGATTTTGAGAAATTGGGGAAATTGGATTTCTTTGCTGCAATGAACCCGTGAGTCTCGTGTCCCTCGTCATGTGCAACTTGTGGACCACTCATGGTTTCTCTCCAGCTCTCTTCTTGTTGTATCATATTTTGGATTTGTGAATATGAAGGAAGTGGAATTGTGTTCATGATTTGGGCTCGCACAGCTTCTTAGCTAGGGTTCAACCCTGCAAGGTACTCGAAGATATCATCTTCTTCCTCCCTTTTTCTGACTATGTTCAAATCAGTGGTTGGTGGCCGGTACATGCGGAGTTCGTCTTTCTTCCTTTTGAGAGCACCCAGGTACTCAATGTGCTTCCTTGTGCCTTGTTTTTCTTGTTGAATCTCTTGTTTCAGTTGATAGATACGCGAGTAATTGTTTTGTTGCCCGTACATAGCCTTCACGGCTTCCCAAAGCTCGAAGGCTGTGTCATAAAGGTGAAAGAGATCTGATATGGCTGGCTCCATGGAATCTGTAAGCCAGGTTATAATTTTGTCATTTTCAGTTCGCCATCTCTTTGCTGCCTTTTTTTCGGCCTCGGTTAATAAGTTTGCATTTGCTGGTTCGGGCTTTTTATTTTCCCCTGTGATGTATTCTTGCATTTCTCGACCGCTAAGCGCTCTAGATGCCGCCTTTGCCCATGACAAATAATTGTTGCCGTTAAGAAAAGAATTGGTGAGTTTGGAGGTTTTGGTGGCTTCAAGTCGCCCCTCTTGAGCCATTTTACTCTTTTGCTGAGTTTTCGGTTTTGACTGTTGATTGTGTTGTGTGTACCAGATTTACTGGTACAGAGATTGTGAGTATTTTTTTGGGTCACAGAACTTAGCGCTCTGATACCATGTTGATTTTTCTAATAGAGATGCAAAAACTGAGGGGTATTTTTTTTCAATTGTCAACAACAATACATATTTTGGATTCTCTCTCCTTTTATATTTACATTGGCAATATAGCCGATGGAATTACATCCTTTTCAGCAGTAAACATTGAATGATATTTTTTTTGTATTTAAAAACAAATAATATTTTTTAGAAAAAGGTTTTTTCCTTAGCACTAATTAAGAATTCATAGGAAATTTGAAAAATCGATCGATAAAGTAATATCTCCGGGATAAACCACCTTCTCTCGGCTTCCGACTAGAGGGTTAACAATCGACATAGACAATAACCCGGTTCTCATCTGAAATCATACTAGCCTTTCGTATGGTAGAAAGGGTTTTGAACCGAAAGTCATCTCAAATCCAAGGAAGGACCTGTTCCTATTTATTGATAACACTGTACCACTGTACTTCTTATTCTATTTCTTCCTAACATTACATCTATACCCTTGATCAATGATGAAATTATATTTTGAGGTCATTACTCAACAAAAACCAATTTTGTTGTTGAGAATGATGGGCCAACTGATGTAAAACTTGGCAGTTTCTGATCAAACTTAATTATTTTGAGCTCATCTTAATTTATATTGTCATTTTCGGTTATTGTTGTATCATTCAAGCAGTTGACTAAAATATTGCATATTTCGTCATCTGCCAGGGACGGAGCAACTATTTAACCAAAGTAGTATGGTTCCTGACGAAAGCAACATTGAAACAAAGAAAGTGATTAGCAATACGAAAGAAACTTTCGGTACAAATTATTTGTCCTTTTCTTTAGTTTTCTTTGGGAAAAAATTATAGTTGTTTTTATCATAAAGCACGTTTAAACTTTGAACCATTTATTTTGTACGAGTCTACTTGAAATCACATTAATATAATTAGAGTAGAACTAGGATGCTCCTAGGAGTACTAAGTCCTTTGTGCTCTTAACTCTAAAATTTATCGGATTAACTTCGAACGACGAATTCAAACTGTTAAAATCCTTCTACATTACGAGTAATGCTTTTACATGTGAAAATTATAAAGTTTCGAATTAATTTAGTATAAAGTCAAGTAGTCAAAAGACTTCTAAAAAATGAATGCATTAAAATGAATTTAGAAATTTTCTAATTTTGACACTTTACTTTATACTAAATTAATTCGAAACTTTAAAATTTTTACATGTAGATGCATCGCTCGTAAGGTAGAAGGATTTTAATGGTTTAGATTCGTTGTTTGAAGTTAATCCAATAAATTTTAGAGTTAAGAGTACAAAGGAGCTTGGTACTTCTAGGAGCACCCTAGTTCTACTCATATAATTATGTTAATAGAGGTCAATGTTTTCAAAGGTAGAAAGAAGGTCCTAATTACAGCTAGCATTTTGCACAAACTCACTACACATGTGCATGAGGAGCACACTTTCAGTAATTAAAAGTGTTTATAGCAACGACATCTGTTCTTTGTAGATGACACTGGTGTAAGAGTTGAAGAAGCTATAGAAACTAAGCCAATATGCGATTTCTCAGATTGGCGAAGCGACATTTGCAACATGACAGGTGATGTTAGAACCCAAGGATACAACATTTCTACAGTCTTCTTTGTTCCTCCCCCAAACACATTTCTTGCAAAGGAGCAGCAATGGAGTGTGAATGCTTATTCTCAGAAAATGTACATGTACAATTCCAAAAATGTGATAGTTAAACAGTTGAGTAGCCCACAGAATGCACCTCTCTGCACAGTTGACCAAAGGAACACAACAGCAATTTTGATTTCCTTCGGCGGTCCAACAGGAAACATATGGCATGACTTTACTGATGTGATTATCCCCCTTTTCCTCGCATCGAGACCACTTAATCGAGATGTACGATTTCTTATAATAAACTACCAACAATATTTCTTGGACAAATTTAGTTTCATATTAAAGGATCTTTCTCGGTATGAGATTATAAATTTTGATGAAGATAAGGAAGTGCGATGCTACCAGCACTTGTCGGTTGGTCTTCTGAACCATAAGGATTTCAGCATTGATCCCTAAAGAGCTTTCGATGGGTTCAACATGTTTAAATTCAGAATGTACATCCGATCTATATATTCCCTGCCAATGGATGTAGATATACCGTACAAGATGGATCAGCATCCCGCTAAGAAACCTAGGCTTATGCTTATGGTGAGATTTGAAACTAGAAGGTTTCTCAATCAAGAGGAGATAACTGAGGTTATCAAGAAGAGTGGCTTTGAGGTATGTATCAAATAATAAATTGGCAGAGACAGATAAACCATTTCTGATAGTACTTTCCAGAAAAAAAAAAAAATGAAACTTTCTGGTCTTTTATGTACTCAGTTCCACATTTTGCATTTTTCTGGTCTTACATAGTTCTATGATAAAATGGTCATTGTATGCCTTAAAAGTCAATCATCAATTTGGATACTCTTGAAAACAAAAAGAAAATGCTTCCTAAAATATAATCTGAAGTTCTGAGAGAACCCATTAACAAACCTTTCTTTCTGACAGCTTGTTCAGATGGAGCCCAAAAAAACCGACAATCTAACAGAGATGTCAAAGCTTGTTGATTCATGTGATGTGCTGATGGGTGTACATGGTGCTGCGCTGACAAACATCATATTCCTTAGAACAAATGCATTGATGCTTCAGGTGTTACCTCTGGGTGGCAGTGACATGGATAACTTTGCAAATTCTTGCTATGATGAACCAGCTGACGACATGAGAGTGAGAAGAATTGACTACCATATAACCCCAGAAGAGAGCTCATTGCTAGAGAAGTATGGATGGGATGATCCTGTCATAAACGATCCCGAGGCGATAATTAGGAAAGGGTGGAATTATAGGCAGAAATACTATTGGAATGAACAAGATGTAAGACTTAATGTGACTAGGTTTAAACCTGTGCTTGTCAAAGCTCTGGAGCTTCTTAAGGAATAGGTTTTGCAAAGAAGATAGTTTATAATTCTTTCAAACAATACAGTCTAAGAATATTTTCTGGGTTTATTTCTTTTTTTTCCTTCAAATCGATTTTTATGCAATGTGTATATATTTCGTTTTAATTCTTCGTTCATAATTCCCTCTTTCTTTCTTCAAGCTCGTATACTAAGATCCATGATTGCTTTTCATTTTATCTTTTTCCCTTTGGTGCGCATTTCCACCTATTCTTCTTTTGACAAAAGGAGCGCATGTTCTCTTATCCAAAATTCCAATCCCGGTTGACCTTGAAACAGCCAACCCGAACCTGTCATCACTAATTAGAGTGGACAAAACGTGCCGTGCCGTGACTTTGGTCTCGTGCCGTGCTGTGCCGTGACCAAGTGAACAGTCACACGTGCCGTGCCGTGACTAAAATGTAGAGGGGTGGTCACGGCACGCGAGTCACGCCGTGACTATTCGTGTGCCGTGTCCAAATGTAACTGGTCACGTTTCTCACATTTAACTATTTTTTTTCATAATTTAAGTTAGTTTATTCAAGATTCATCATTTGATCAAAACTTAACGGTTTTAATTACACGTGACTCGCGTGACCACGTGCCGTGCCGTGCCGTGACCAGATCTTTCGGGTGACGTGCCGTGTCAAATTTTCAAAAGATAGTCACGACACGTGAAGGTCATGACACGCGACACGCGAGTCACGGCACACGAACAGTCACACGTGCCGTACCGTTCCATGTCGTAACCGTTCCGTTCTGGAATGGAACCGGTCCGCCGTGCCATTTTTTCCCCTCTATCACTAATTAAGTAATGTCACAAAATCCTATGTTCATGCCATTCGTGAGAAACAAAACTTACAGTACAAATTCGGTTGAAACGAGATGTGAGAATTGGGGCTCTCTCAGTGGGAATGAACAACAATGATGTCATTTCTCGGGCCAGTAGTTGTGTACAGAGAGTCGAAGAGTGAAGCTCCGTTCCAACTTCCAAGTCGATTGATCAGCTCCAATTCAAAGGATTGCTAGTCTAGTCCAGTGGTTCTTGATTTCTCAATTTGGGACATGGCCTAGAAGATGGGTGCGTATCCTCTGATATATCTCAATTTTTGCGTGACCGACGTATCGGTGCCTATTGGGGGGAATGTAGGGGGCCAGTATTATTTGAGCCTTGAGATTCGTGCAGAACGTATTTGAACGATTGAGATATTCCAAAAAGTCACGCAAAGTTTGAGATATCTCAGAGGATGCGAATTCCTAGAAGATGGAAATGAATATTTTGGATACTTGGAGACTTCTAAGTTCTCTAATTGATAATAAATATATGGGCTTGTATTGGACTGTAGTTCGCCTAGGTAGGCATGCTTGAATAAAGCCCATTCTAACAGAGCCTACCAACAAGTAACAATTCTAATTGTATAATTGTATAATTGTATAATTTTGTCGGAGTGAGTCTATGTTACTGTACATATCAGATTGATTCATAATATGGATTAATATTTCTATTTTTAAAATTTTAATAGTCAATCTGAACCGTTTAACATGATTCTCATATGAATATCTACTTTCAGACCAATATACATTAAACGACTAATTCAAACTAATTTATATTATGAGTGATGTGTTTACATATAATTTTTTTTATTTTAGTATCAAGTCAAGTAGTCAAAAATGTTGAAAAATAAATGTATTAAATTTAAGTTAAAAACTTCCACATTTGAATACTTGATTTGATGCTAAATAAATTTCAAAAATTATAAATTTTGCATATAAATACATAACTAATGAATTAGATCAGTTTCAAAGGTTTAGATTCACTATTTGAAGTCGATTTGATAAATTTTGGAGTTTAATGATGTTAATTAATTACATGCACCTGTGTTAAATTTGTATCTTAAAATTATGAACATTTTAACTAAAGCATTCAATGTGATCCGAGCTCAATCTAAAATTTGCTATTATAATATATATGAATTCAAATTTAAATCCTCAAATTCTTAATATATTTAAATTTCTATTTGAATCTCGTATAATTTTAATTGAATTTACATTTAAATTAGACTAGAATCCGAGAATCCGTTTATTGACAACTCTAGCGGATACCCCTAACTCAGGCTTTGACGAATTCAGTACATGTTTTAATTCATAAAGCAAAATCACGATCTACATATCTATTTCGATGTTTTCTTGTCTGACATTAAAAAACGAAATTTTAATCGTAAATTTTGGCAGATTCTGAACACGATAGCGAAGATAAAAAAATCATAGAAGTGGAATTAAATAGAATAGAAGTATATAAACTTGAGAGATTATTTCCAAGGAAAATATCAAAAATTCTTGAGAAAAATTCTCTAAAAACTCTAGAGGACCTCATAAATTGTAATTTATATCGTTTAATCAATTTCTTTGGAGAAGATATCTATAATTTCTTAGTAGATTCGAGAACCTTTATTCTTATCTTTATCGTTTGAATTATTTAAGTAAAGTGGGTTCTAGTCCCGCAAAAGAATCTATGATAAAAACATCCTTTGAATCCACTGGAAAGTGTAGCTTTATTCTTGCTCATGGTGATATATTTTGTAGGTACGGTTGTTAGAATCAACCTATAGAATTTCATTTGAATTAAATATGTTGTAGAAATTGAAGAACTATAGTTCCAGCTTTCTGAGGAAGGAACTAATACAACTCTTTTTTTTTTTTTTTTTTTAAAAAAAAAAAACACAATACCACTTTGATTTTCCGTGGTCCTAAGCTGCGCGGTCAACAAGTGGCTAGATCAATCATTGTTGCAAATTGATTTCATTAATTCAGAAATAGTTCAAACGAGGTTTAAAATTAGTAATTCGAATATAACACATTATATATTATGAAATAATTCGTTTATTAAAAAGCATAAAAACATTTAAAACACTAAAGCTTTTCTAACAAATCAATGTAAGTAATTCAGGAATAATTTATTGATAATTCATAAAATTTGCTAAATTATAAAAATGAAAAAAAAAATCGAATCAGTCATGAATATTTTTTTACTATGATAGAAATAATAAAATAAAATCTTACAAAGGCAGACATAATTTTGGACACACGGGATCGTCAAAATCCAAAATTGAAAAATTTACGGAAATCTCCTTTGAGAAGTAACATCACATGAGGGATACAATGATACATTGATACATGGAAGAGGTTCAAATGAATCAAATCAAAGGTTTGAAAATGCAGTAACGGCAGCGTGCAAGAGAGCTCTCCTCGGGACCTACTACAAAGAGATTCTCCATTTTACGACTGTGCCCTTGAACGAGGTTAATGCATATATGCCTTGCCTTTGTTCTTTCTCTGTCTTTTTACCCTACAAGAAAGGTAACAGGTAGGGCCTAGGCCCAAGGCATATTCTATCCTTTCTGCATTTGCATTCCTGATTGCACTTTCATTCAAAATTCTTTTAAAAAAATCAATTCTAAAATTTATCGAATTCGTTTCAAATAATAAATTTGTAAAAATAAATGTATTAAAATTAATTTATAAACTTATTAATTTTGACCGTTTGATTTTATACAAAATTAGTTCGAAAAGTTAAACATGTAGATGCATTATTCATAAAATAGATATATTTCAACAGTTCAGATTCGTCGTTAGAAATCCATTCGATAGAATTTTTTAGTTCAATTACAAAAAAAAAAAACTTGATGATCTTAATAACACCCTAGTTCTACTCAAGGTTGGTCTCTGTTTTTTATTTTTCATTTTTTCACATCATTAGAAAAGATCAGGCGGAATTTTACTTGCATCCTTCTAAAATTTAAAAATTACATACTCTCTAAAAATATATAGATATATTATATATTTTTGTTAAAGGCTAAATAATACTTATGGTGAAATTTGAAAACAATTGTTCATCTATTGAGTCCTTTTAAAATTCAACGTCCAAATTTAAAATACTTGATCGATCGATGACCAACTAATTCTACAATTACATCAAATAAATTATTGAGAGCATAATTACAATTTTACTCTGTTATTGTAATAATGATTTTTTAGTTGTCGAAGTTTTCAATAAATATGATTTTAAATAAATATTCTTTCCATTTAATAATATATACTCACTTTATGTAAAATTGGATTTCAGAATGTCCAAATGAAATTGAAACGAGTATGGTGCAACAACTGCAATTCAAACAAAAAAAAAAGTCATGGACAAAATCCGAACTAAAATCCAAATATTACCAGAAAATCCACCACGCAATTCACATCACAGTGTAATTGAACCAGTGTTGTAAAATACGGTTCATGCGATTGGATATGCGTTTGCAGTTCAATTCCACATGAAAATCTTTATGTTGTCCCATATATGCGGTTTAAAGAGGCATATTGATTTTTAATCATGCAATTATTTGCATATGACATTATGCGATTCTATCACAGAGTGTCAATTAATTAATTTATTGCATATGGTATAGAAAAAATTGTTTGCATTTGGTTAATTTAGTGATTTATTTTATAATCAATACTTCTGCTCAGATCCAATTCTGGTATCATGAGAATATATTGCATGTTTTGAGTGGAAATAAATTATCATATAGTTTAAAATCCGCATATACAAGTTCGTATTAAGATCCGCATATGCGACCGCATACTGCATACGCAATATGCAGTGACCTTTCACATGCATGAACAAAACCACATTTTATAACAATTGAACCATCTTTTTGTTGGCTTAATGCATGCAATTTCTTTCAAGTGGTATATATAGATAGATTGCAGGGAGCTGTCTAACCTCCGCAATGAATAATTAAATAAATAGACCACACATGAATGAACAATGACGACCGAGGAGGAATCAAGAAACCAAAGGATTTTTTTTTTCTTTTCTTAAAAGAATCAGAGACAAAAGTGTTGCACTTTCATTGTAGGTGGGATGTTACCATCGTTTTGGCGTGTACAAATTTGGCGTTGGCTTGGTTTCTCCATGTTGCCAGATGTACACATCAAACTGGTAGTTTAAATGCGATTATATAATAACAATAATTGTCGATTTCTTATTAGGAAATGAAAATGGCCATGTCACAAGTCATATCTATTCAACGAAACTATAAATTATAATAAATATATAGTTTTTATTATGGACATGATCAAGATATATTATTCTTTTCGATATATATGGATATCAATGAGAATTTGACTCAAACACATGCATGTGTCTGTATATTAATTTGTCACACTTAATTATCGGTTTAATGTAATTAAAGTATTAATTAATTATTATTATTATTATGGAGATAATGTAACTAATTAATTAATGGCTATCATCTGGGTAAATTATGAACATAAAACAGGGATTAATGATTAACTTAAGGTATATCAATTATGTCACACTTACCTGTTTTATACATTTTGTCAGGTTACGTTTGGATGCACTTTAGAATAGCTAGAATAGTTACTATTTATAATAGTAGATAAAAATAGTGAAAAAATAGTGATTTTTAAAATAGTGTGAAAATTGTGCTATTCAGATTAGTAAAAATGTTGTTTGGATTGTACATTTGGAATAGTAAATAGCTGTAACTGATAAATAATAGTGTTAATAAGATGCTTATTAAGAGAAAAAATAGGCAAGTGGGGTCTCAAATGAATTGTTACGATGTAGAGATAAAATAAGTAGTATCAATTTTATCATTTCGGAACTGTGTTGACTGTAATAATTTTTCTTTTTTCTATTCACACTTTCGAATAGTAGCTATTTCAACATTTCTAAGGAATAAAAAATAGCAGCTATTATCACTATTACGAATAACAAAAATGTTGTTTTGATGCACATTACTATTTCGAATAGCAGCTATTCTTGAATAGCATGCTATTCTAGCTATTCTTACACCATCCAAACATAAGTGAAGAGTGAAGTGTAGATGAAATTGTATAATTCATTTTCCCCTGTAAGGACTTGCATGGACTATCAAATTTATTCATTTTTTTTTTCTGAATAGAACAAACTAGTTAATAAATTATATATTACTTTGTTAGATTCTCCAGCAAACTTTTGTTAATTTATTAGTTCCTACCTAATTGATTCATCGTCATATATATTGATTACAACTCTTATGAATGAGTAATGACAATAATAACTTAAATGCATTGAGCTGGATTATCCCCCTAATAAAAGGAATAGACTGATACCTGGGGGCTTATATTAAGAACTGTTAATTCAATTTATTTCGTATAGTTAAACATACATATTAATTAATTAATTAGTTGTTCTATGTAACAGTCAATATATACTGTTATTATCAATTATTGTTAGAGAAATTTCGTGTAGAACTCACCATCATCAAATCTCTACCAATGATTTCTATTTATTATTTTCACAAGCACGGACCAGCAAATTGTTATATACAAAAAGTCAACCAACCATAGACAATAACTGTAACTGGTGTTATTTTTGTTAATTGTAAATTTCTCTGTAGAAATAAAATTACCCACCATTCATAAAACCACTGGTTTGTGTGGATGAGTTTAGGATGAAAATGCTGTAGCTTGTTAGTAGCAAGTATCTTATTATTATTTTTTTTATATTGAAAGATAGAGGTTTAACTTTTTTATATTTCAATTAATGTCGATAGAGGAATTATTATTTGAACTTCAAATTCACAATCTTTCACATTAAGATATTTTATTTTGTTACTAGATCAAAAACTTAAACCTCTTATCATTATGTGTCATAGAAAAAATGTTAGGAAAATTATGCATGCTTAGAAAATTCAAGGGGAAATTGGTTATTTGCCACTTCAAAATCTTCAAATTTGAAAAATGTCATCACAAAACTATAAATCTGAAAAATGCCACTCTAAACTTAGTTAATTCTTAATTTTACCACTAATACACAATTTTTATATTTTTTTATTATTAAAAATTAACTAAAAAATACAGTTTTGAGATACGTATTTCTGTATTTCTCTATATACCCTTCAGACCTCTCATTATACCCCTCCGCTACGTTTCTCAAAACTGTATTTTTTCAGTTAATTTTTAATAAAAAAAGTATAAAAATTGTGTATTTTTCAATTTTGTATTGCTAAAATGCGAGGTGATGGCTCATCAAATACAAATTGTGTAAAACAAACGGGAGATACATAGCATTATTATGGCCAACATTTGTTTTTTGTGCAACCAAAGTACCAAACTAATTCTAATCTTCCAAATGCACTGGTCGAAGCATCCGGGCACATGTGTGCACCTAATGGTCTTCAAGATCTCATATGGCAGTAATGGCAGTAAGTGTACTATAATCCGTGTAGCGAATAATATTGATGCATAACAAATTAATAATACATTGAATTATATCATTATATGTTATTGCTGTTTTTGCCTTCCGGCCTTCTGGTTCATATATTGTTGTACCTATTGTGGCAAATGAATTATTGGAGTTTGGTTCAACAGGATAAAAAATTCGTGATTCAAAAATAATTCAGATATTATTCAGAAATGATTCGGATATGATTTAGAATTATTGGGATCAATGATCTCTGTCCCCATAATGAAGCAAAAATAAAATTCGGAAAAAGGTTTGTAAAATCCACAAATTATTCGAAAATAATTCGGTCAAAGTTCAGTTCACCATCACCAAAAAACGAATTATTCGTGAATAATTTGCAAATTTTGTGACTATGGTACTTGTACCCCGGAAATAGTAAAGACCCGGTTTATAAAATATTTAATTAAATGCTATGCATAAGATCAGATATTGTACTACAGTTGAGCTATCAACATCTCTTGGGGGCGCAATTCGTTGGATTCTACGCACTATACGCCACAAGTAAAAGTATACGAACAAAATATAATGTATATAAAAAAGATATAATACTATTTCTCGTATTCCATAATTCCATTGAGTTGTTTTTTCATTACTAAATTAATTAATGGCGCAGGAAGGGTTCTTCTTATCTTTGCCCAAAGATAATTTATGCCAACGAAATTTCAAAGTATCCGTACAAATTTAAGTTAGCTTTCTTTTCGGTTTTACGCCACAAATAAGTATCTTTAATCTCTATTTAGTTCACACAAGAGAAAATAAAAATGAAAATAATAAAAGAAAAAAAAAGAAAGGAATAAAATGAAGGTAATTTTCATATTTCCAATTCTCTTATTTGGTTGACTAATATTACTTTTCTGACACTCCAATTTGAAGAGTAACAAAATAAAATTTAGAGAAATTAAAGAAGGTTAAATGAGCAATTAACCTTTATTAATCTTATCCTCTTTTTAAATATTTAACAAAATAAGAATAAATTATGAATTTTGTTTCCCTCGATCATTCCCTCCCTTCCAATTTATTACACGCGTTTCAACGAGAAAAACGATGATTTTATCACTCACCTTGTTCTCAATGAATTTTAGAAACCATCATCTCTGATATAACAGTGTAATGATAGTGATATTTCATGGTGGAGATTTAAGATTAAATTCCAACATACGTTAGATTGGCATCTGATTTTACAAACCATCTGATTTTATTCCAACATAAATATATACAAACCATCTGTTTTTATTCTTTAGAGTTTCATTAAATGCAATAAATTACAACAAACTGAAATTGATGTAAACTATTTAATCAACCACAATTTTTGCTCAAACTGAACCTTTTTTCCCGTCAATGACCGGTCTTTAGAGTTGCACGAAGGTCTACGCGTAGCATATTAGCCAAAACATATATATATATAGAGAGAGAGTAAATCTAAGGTGTGACGTGCTCACTAAGAGAGTTTGGTGAGCACAACTCCAAAATTACATCGGATCGGTTTCAAATGACGAATCCAAACCGTTGAAATCCATGTACTTTGTGAGTGATGCATGTACATGCAAAATTTTGAAAGTTTCAAATTCATTTGCTACGAGGTCAAGCGGTCAAAGTAATGAATATTTTAATAAGTTATTTTATAAGTTGTTTTATATATTCATTTTTTATTATTTCTTTGACCGTTTCACCTCGTAGCAAATGAATTCGAAAATTTCAAAATTTTGCATGTAGATGCATTATTCACGAAGTACATGGATTTCAACGGTTTTGATTCATCATTTGAAGTCGATCCGATGTATTTTTGGAGTTGTGCTCACCAATTTGGTTAAGCTACCGTTGGATCAGCGATTTTCAAAGTGGCTTAATAAATAGTAAAAAAAATTCAAAAAAATGTAAAATTTGGTCTGCAAGCACATTTCAATATGAAGAACACATCTAACAGTTTGGATCGACTTTTTGGACTTCGAAAATTGAAAAATAAATTGGTTGTATTTCGACCGAAATACAACCGAAAGCATATTAGCCATACTCTATATCTATATCTATATCTATATATATATATATATATATATATATATATATATATATATATATATATATATATATATATATAAATCTGTGGATCATGAATTTTAGCATGTAATATATTTGCTTTTACTTATTCTAATATATTGTACATAGTAGCGGAACCAGACTTTTGAACTACGAAGTTCAAATCAATCATATAAGATTTTCATACTAGAAATGGGAGTCAATTTACGGTATCCATGACATTTTATTGTAAATTATATAGAAAATTATATATAATTAAAATTTTTGTTAAAAATGGGGGTTTTCATTGTTTATCCATCCGCCCCTGATTGTACATTATTTTTTATTTTTTATTTTTGAAGAATTGCTACTTTTAAGAGCTCAGAAAATCAGTCTTTGGTTTAGTGGCAAATGTAATGTTGTATGTTGAGAGGTTGCATGTTTGAAATATGAATAGAAGAATCTCTTGTAGATATTAAATAATTGGATTGGTTGACCTCCAATCTTTACTTTAAAAAAATATCTAAAACGGTATATTGATCTTTGGTGGAAAATTGAAACACTAACAGGTAATAAAATTGATATATATCAAATAATTTTACATTAGAAGCATTTATATATTGTAGAATATATTAAACTTATATATTGCGATCAAAGATAAGAATTTTAATTCTAATCCTCAATTCACTTTTCGTTTTTAGAAAATCCCTTTGTTCCTTCATTTGCAATTAATCAATGTTTGATACTCCAAACTCAATTCTTGTATTATTTTGTTATACTCGATCAACATTTGATAGCCGGGTTTTCACTAACTTAATTTTCATTTTGAAACAAAAAAAAATTGATTTTTTTTTTAAACACACACTCCAAACAATCATCTATAAACACAATAATTTATTGCTGGAACCTAGGTGTCATTACAAATTATTGCTATAAGCCATGTTTAAGAAGGGCTACACCTTTTTTAAATGTAGTGTTATTGAGGGACAAGTGTGTAAATTTTACACTTCCTATCTGTTATCCTATATGCCAGGAGACTTGGACCAGCACGCAATGGACGATATTCCTTTCTCAACCTCCGTTCCAAGATAGACATACCAACTAACCTTAATTACATATTCTCATACACATGGTAATATAAAATAATTATGACAAATTGATAATTAATATTGTGACGTAGAAATAGATAATTAGATATAAATTAAAAATGATATTTGCTTGGCGGCTTGAAATATATATGCGTTATTGGACTTTACTATGGGCTTTATTGGTTGTCAACCTTGTCATCTTCAGTCACCTTCTCTGACCCAGCAAAGCATTATTATTCTTTCTTCTTATAATTCTTTCTTTTGTTTTTGATAAAATAGAAACCTAGCTAGACCAAGTATACTTATTCTTCCCTCTCAGTTCTCTACTTGGGTATATATGTATCAAGCTAAAGCACCCTTTTGAGAGAGAAATAAAGAGAGAAAAGATCAGACAGGATATAATAAGATAGGGTTCCGGCATGAAGCGGATGGACGGTTCAAGTAAGATCAATAAGATCAAAGGAAAAGGGTTTGGTGCGGCGACGATTTTGGTTTCTTTGATCGCCTTTCTAATAGTCATCAGCCTTCTTGAGTCGAATTCTCGCGCTTCGACCATATGTAAGTGATTAATTGAACAGTATTGATGTTGCACCGTTCTGTTCATCTGTTTATTTTGCCTTAAATTCTTGCTCAACTTTTTTGTTTTTACTTCCTTTCTTCGTTTTGTTCTGTTTTTATTTTCTTCTTTTTGTGCGGAGGTAATATGACCGTTGCACTCCTCACTATAATTTTACAGTACATATATGATTATATGATGGATTACCAATCTTTTCATTAACGGTTAATTTGAACAACATAATCTACAGTAGAGGTATACTTATCTGATTTTCTCTTTTGTTCTCTCTTCTGCAGTAGATTTGCAGCCGTCTTTTAACAATTATGCGCCTCTGTCAAGCATAGAAGGAACAACTAATCACCTGCAGCAAGGTTTGATGATTTCAAATTCAAAACATGCATGCATCTCATGTTTTCCTGCATATATTCAACGTTTGTTCATTCTTACTTTCTTCTTTTGGAAAAATGGATTTAATGAATATGCAACTAATGATATATGGTGCATAGCTGTCCAATCAAATTATGCGTCCACACGGCTATACAAATATAAATTAATTGCTGTTTTTTCATGAATCATAAATAGGGGGTTATATATGTCCTAGTAAAGTTTTAATGTGTGATATAAATGTAAATGCATTAACGAGCAAATATGATATATAGGAAAGTGTGTTATAAACAATTAATATATGTTTCAATTTTACATAGGGCTCCCTCAAATGACCAATATTTGCAAAAAAACTGAAACCAGTAAAACAAAACCACGCACATTGACCAAAATATTAATATATATGTAGTAGGAACCGGGTTGACTATTTCTAGCTAATTAACCTGGCTTTTATATCATTTGAAAATTATTCGTGAACCATAACCTAACGCACTACAATCCAATAGTACAAAAAAATTCAAATCCCCAAATTCTAAGCATCAGCCAGTCATCTAAAGGCACGTGTTGCCATCTCACCAGATGGTCCAGATGGCACTATTATTTGGGTCCGGATGCCCTAATGTAACCCAATTAATTGGGTTTTGGATCGAGACCATCTGGCAAGAATCCGACGTTCCATCTCGTACAATCTATCTTGGGTTATGTGCTCCATCTCGAATCTAGCGTTTCATCTCGCGTGCTCATCTCAAATTAGACGGTCCCGATTTAAAACCCAAAAATTGGGGTAAATTTAGAGAGCCCCAAAGGGCCGAACATAATATATTCCAAAAAAGAATATGTAGCTTGTAGGCTTGTAGCCATGAAAAATGTGATATCTCAAATATCAATAATAGCCCAACTGATAATATCTGAGACTGATCGATCCTTTGTTGTAACTTGATCCCAAAGGATAAAAAAATTCAATATCTGAGACTGATCGATCCATTTGAGGTACCTTAATTCCGCTATTACCTCCGTTTTTATATATTAAAAAAATAATAATAAATAGATGCCATATACGTTAAATCAATTTAATTTTAAAGCTCTAGTCTATACTTAAGATTTCCTATAAATTTAGAAGTACGTCATTTATTCTTTGATTAGGTACCATCTTCGTGCCAGTCAATCTATCATGAACATTACAACCGAATACCAACCAAACCAACACAATTTTTTTTTTTTTGAAGAAAATAATAAAAATCATAATAAACGTCACAAATAATTAAGCCTCATTAATAAATAATAAAACTAGCTAGTCATAGTTTATATTTTATATATGTAACATTTCAATTTTGCATATAAGAAACGCGGTCCATGGTCTAAGTCTCTGAAGATAATTGCGTTTCAATTTTTAACAACAACTGAGTCAAGAAACTATATATTGATTTCATACCGTTTATGTAATTACTTGTGCAATTATTGATAACTTAGCAGCCCCAAATTAGGGCATTGCCAACTAACTGTTTTCTAATTGATATTAATTATTGGACGTTGCCATTTGATTAAGCTATATCAGGGTTGTTACTTTTTGTTATGTTCTGACTTATATGATAATTAATTTGCTTAAACCAATTCCAGTCTTTCTTAGGATACAGAATTGCATACCAACCCCTTCACGGGGGGCTTCTCCTCAATACAAAATTCTAGGATTACATTTCACACCTTACTATTATAGAAAATAATATTTGCCTTGAAATAACTCGCAATTGTTTTCCTTTGAGGAAATCCATCTTAGTACTTTCAAAAAGATATATCATTTGCACAAATAAATTTCATTAGTCTATTGAAAATAAGGGATGAAAAATGTATGATATATTTTTGTAGCAACTAATTATAACACAACTTATTACCTTTTTTGTAGTTAAAGAACCAAATGCTGTGCCAATTCCTTCAGAAGAAAAGCACAAGTCAGAAAATTCCAGCTCAGGTAATGGTGACTCTTTACTTGTTTTTGTTATTTTCTATTAAACAATTTATGATTCTAACTATGTCTTTATGCACAGGAAATGATGGCGTCATTAATTTACCTATCAGAATGACAGAAGATTTGGGTTCAAATGAGAAAACAACATGTGAGACCAATACTTTGATAAGTATATATACATTAATTTATACAAACTAAAGTGCTTTTGAATTTTCAATTTTTGTTGAAAGATACTGATTAAATCTCCCCCAAAAGAACTAGAGAAAAAAATGAATAATTAGATAAACATTGGGAGTGATAAAGAGATGGCGCTGATGAACCACATAACAAGATTAATGGTCCCCAATCACCAATTTTTAATAGAAAGAATAACTTTTTTTTGGCTTTATCTTTTAATACTCTATTTTTTTTAATAGCGTGCATGCTAATTTCTTTTTCCCAAAAATTATGATATGCAGTGATAGAACCAAATCTCGACAAACTCAATTCCGGGGTTTTGAAGTCAGGTATTAATGAAAAGTTGCATTATATATATTAATTCATCATTAATTCAAGATCTTCTATATTTAAAAAGACTTTGTATTTTTCTTCTACTCAGAAGTATTTTTTTTTTTTTTTGCTTTATACAGATAATGATGAGAAACCCACCTTACCTACCGTATCAAGTGATGATATAAGTCCTAAGGAAGAATTAGTAGGTTAGTACATGAATTCGCTTTGATTTATATTTCTCTTGATTTCATAAAATTGGGTAATTATTATTATTTTTTATTTAAAACAATATGTTCTAGTTATTCTGTAGAAGATCAGAGCTAGTTTAGTAATAACCCAAAACAGAGCAGCTAGGGATTTCGAGAAGAATACTTTTCTTTTCTTATTTACGATTGGTTGACCAATTGCCTTATAATATACAATAAGTATGACAAGAATAACTAGGGAAATAGAAATAAAGGTAAAAAAAATTAAAATTTATATATTCCTAATTAGGTGCATTGTATTATTTTTCTTTCAGTTAAAGAAACAAATGAATTGGCCATTCCTGCAGAAGAAAAGGACGACTCTAACAATTCGAATCAGGGTATGTATTTCCTTTGAAAAACAAATTATGTTGTCAAGATAAGTTCCTGTGAATTATCCTGATTTTATTATTGTATTTAATAGATGATGGTGGAGAAATGATGTTACCAACTAAATTAACTGAACAATGGAATCAAGACGAAACTACTGAAAGTTCAAAAACTGAACTCAGTGCAGGGGAGAAGTCTGAAACCACTGAAGAGGAAGATACTGAAAGTTCAAAAACAGAACTCAGTGCAGGGGAGAAGTCTGAAACCACTGAAGAGGAAGCTACTGAAGGTTCAAAAACAGAGTTCAGTGCAGAGGAGAAGTCTGAAACCACTGAATCCCTATCAGTTAATTCTGAAAATCAAGAGGATATCAAGCCAGGTACACTAATTTCATACCTTGTTGAAAACCATTTACTTATTAATTATTTTGAAAAACAGTGTTGGAATGGTACTAAAAATGGAATTAAAACAGACTCTGTTTCAAAACAAGTTTTAGACAACGATCAGTCTGGCACAGCCATAGAAATATTATAAAAAAAAAAAAAAAAAACTTTACATATTTGTTTCCCTGACAATCTTACTTGCACAATTCAGAAGAAATCCCTTCAAACCAAAACCAAAAGAACAAGCTAGAATGCGACTTCACGCACCCAAGAGCTGATACATGCACAATGGAAGGAGACGTGAGAGTCTTAGGCACCTACTCAACCGTTTTTCTTGTTTCACCTACTGCGCAAGATACCACTGAGTCAAAGATTCGGCCATACGCACGCAAATGGGAGAAGCCAACTATGCAAATGATCCGAGAAGTTAATGTCAAACAGGCATTACCAGATCAGGCACCACCTTGTACTGTGCACCATGATGTACCAGTTGTTGTTTTCTCCACAGGTAATGCCTATAAGCTAATTAGACCCATTTAGTCTGGCCAAAATCCTGATTATGGTGAACAAGTAGCTGTAGAAGTTAACCTAAAAAGTTAATATCAACTTTTTCTTTTTGCTTTTATCCATTTCAGGGGGCTTCGTAGGGAATGTATTTCATGACTACACAGATATACTGATTCCACTTTTTCTTGCGGCAAACCAGTACGAAGGAAAAGTGCAGTTCGCGGTTACTGACATGAGTTGGTGGTGGATTTTCAAGTACCTCCCCATAATCAAGACCCTTTCTCCTTACCCCATTTTAAACCTAGACCAAGACAAAAATGTGCATTGCTTTCCCTCGGCTCAAATTGGGGTCAAATCGCACAAGCCCATGGGTGTCGACCCGACCCAATCACCGAACGGTTACACAATGCAAGATTTCAGAGCTTTTATTAGAAAATCCTTCTCACTTAAAAGATCATCTACCAGAGTTATTGACCTGAAATCTGGGAGAAGACCTAGGTTGCTTATTCTGTTGAGGAGAGGTACAAGAGCTATAGTCAATGAGAAGCAACTGATTTCAATGGCTAAGAAAATAGGGTTTAAGGTTGTAGCTGCTGATCCAGATAAAACTAGGGAATTCCCCAAATTTGCACATGTGGTGAACTCCTGTGATGTTATGTTAGGAGTGCATGGTGCTGGTCTAGCCAACATGTTGTATCTACCAACAAATGCCACTGTTATACAAATTCTACCATGGGGTGATTTGGGCTTTGTAGGGAGGCATGATTATGGGATCCCTTTACCTGACATGGGCCTGAGATATGTGGAGCATGAGATAAAAGAAGATGAAAGCACACTTATTTACAAATACCCAAGGGATCATGCAGTGTTTACAAACCCTCAAGCAATACATGATCAAGGATGGGATACCATGTATAGGATTTTTTTGAATGAGCAAAATATAATGCTCAATGTGGATAGATTCAAAGGAGTTTTGATTGATGTTTTTAAGTCTTATGTCCAATAGAGGACAAAGATACTGAAATTTGTATAGTGATTCTGTTAGGGGGGGTTCATTTAATTATTTTTTTGTGGGATTTTTTCTAGGAGAAAATTGCAGTGGCTTATGTGACATTCTTTTTTTTGTAACTAGAGTTGCATTGTTGATATTTAAACAAATAATTTATTAATAAAAAAATTAGTTGAATGCATGTTCTCAATAATATTATAAAATTTCGTTTATTCGATCCATCTGTATAGCTTTTCTTGTGTGCATCTCTCTCTAACAAACTGAGTGGTCTTAAAATCTGTCGTGTTTTTTTTTCCATAACAAAAAAATAATAATAAAAATAATCATATTTTCAAAAAAAAAAATTCAAATCTACCCACTTGGTACTGCTACAGTAATTTAATTTAATTTATTTTTTTTAGATTTTTTTAGCAGACCGCCCCACTGTGGGGGCGGTGGGGCGGTCTGGTCGTAACTTTTTTTTTTTTAGGATCCTAATATTTTCATCTAAAAATGTTCAATTTTATAGCAAATAAAAATATTCAATCTTACACTATATTCTCAATTTTTTTAAGATCTTAATATATTCATTTAAAAATAGAAAATGAAAAGTTTTCAATTTTATAACAAACAAAAATGTTCAATCTTACACTATATCCTCAATTTTTTTTTTAAAATCTTAATATTTTCATCTAAAAATGGAAAATAAAAAGTGTCTAATTTTATATCAAATAAAAATGTTCAATCTTACGCTATGTTCTCAAATTTTTTTTAATATCTTCATTTAAAAATAAAAAAATGAAAAGTGTTGAATATTATTATTATAGCAAATAAAAATGTTCAATCTTATACTTGTAAGATTAAATATTTTTGTTTGCTATAAAATTGAACAATTTTCATTTTTCATTTTTAGATGAAAATATTAAGATCTTAAAAAAAATTGAGAACACAGTATAAGGTTGAACATTTTTGTTTGTTATAAAATTGAACACTTTTCATTTTCTATTTTTAAATGAATATATTAAGATCTTAAAAAAAAATAAGAACATAGTGTAAGATTGAATATTTTTGTTTGCTATAAAATTGAACATTTTTGGATGAAAATATTAGGATCATAAAAAAAAAGTTGTTGTAGCAGTACCAGACCGCCCCACTGTGGGGCGGTCTGCTAAAAAAAACTGAAAAATAATAAAATATTTTTTTACTGTAGCAGTACCAAACCGCCCCACAGAGGAGCGGTTTAGGTAGATTTGAATTTTTTTTGGAAATATGTTTATTTTTATTATTATTTTTTTGTTATGAAAAAAAAAAACGGTAAAATCTGAAATGAGTGGCAACCTTGGGAAATATTCAGAAACAACTCTGTTTAAATTCTTTTCAAAAAGGACCTTCAAACTTATCTGGTTTTGATTAATCTATTGACTTCAGCAACTTGTGCAGCTTGATTTGTATACTCAGTGGATGTGACGAAAACAGCGGACTTTTTAGTCATAGTATTATATTATATATACATACCTTTGAATGTAATTTTACCTAACACCACATGTTATTACTTATAAATTAGAAAAGCGCGTTGTAGGTCAGTGTAATTTAATTTTCTCACTTGCAGCTATGTCAGTCAAATTATAACTAACAAATTGATCTTATACATATAGTTCAATATTGCAAGGATCAAATATATTTAGATTTTTTTCTTTATTGCAACTTTTTTTAATCTGAAAAAAAATTAAAATTTGATTTCATCCGTCTGTTGAATCAAGACAATATAAGAAAATAAATCCTGATCATAATTCGCCCCCATTTGAATTCCCCCTATTAATTGTTTCCATAACTAAAAATAAGAAGTCCGAGAAAAGCTTCTGATCAGAAACAGGAAAGGTCCGTTATCTGCAATCGTGTGAACGTTTCACATGAACCGCATGCTTTCTTTTTTACATGTATATAATTTCAAATTCAATGGTCACAAGTATATTTGTTTTGTGCAAATAACACTAAAACTAGGGACATTATTATGACAAGTTTTCAGAAACCACATCTCGCTTTCACTAAACTTGCCATCATTTTCTGTATGGAAGCCACCTATTGAGACTATTCCGTTCAATACCAGTCCCAAATTGCGTGTGTGTATGTGTTTATACAAGGCATATTGAACATTGAATGAGTAAAAGAATGTCAATTCTATCCCTATCTACATTATCATCCATTTCAGTATTCAAAGACATATAGAATACGTTTATCCTTTTCGATCCCTTTACTGGAAGCAAGTTATGAGTACATATATATATCCATAGAAGATGAACTTGATTGAGCATGTATGAAGAAGACGAAGAAGAAGAAGAAGAAGAAAGAGATCATGCAATCATGGCAAGAATAATAAGGGCCGGAGTTGATTGTGCGCGTCTCTTGATACCCTGCCTCTTGGTATCAGTTTTGCTGCTCAACATCAAGCTGGATTTTACATACTCAATTTGTAAGTTTGATTTTTTATTTCCTATTAATTTTAGTATTATTTATTTGTTTATTTATTATTTTCAAAATATGAAGATCATTAATGAGAGGGAGTGAAAGAGTGGTGGTTCTATCTTTTTAACATCTCTATTTTTTTTTTTTTTAAAAGGTGAAACTTATGCATCATTTTGTCAAATTTGAATTTGTTGCTTGTATTATTGCAGCATGATGATAATGAGATATGATCTTATCATCTTCTTGTCAATTTGATCATGACATCTTGGTCGTCATTATCATCATTATTGTGCTAATTAGCACAACTATGGAGAAATGAAACATGACTGTTCAAGTGTACATCCTGACAACAATGTTGTAAAATGCAGTTTTGTTCATGCATGCAGGAGACCACTGCATACCGCATATGCGGTATACGGCCGCATATGCGGAATTTCATGCGGACTTATATATGCGGATTTTAAACTATATATTAATTTATTTCCACTCAAAACATGCAATATATTTCCATTAAAATCATTCAAACAATAAATTCGCACATATGCGGACATAAGCAGCCCAATCGCACATATGCAGACCAATATGCGGACATATGCGGCCCAATATGCAGCCGCATATGTGAAACCGCATATTTGAGACTGCATGGAAATTTTTATGCAGAATCGGACTGCGTACGCATATGCGACCGCATGAACCGTATTTTACAACACTGCTGACAGTTTGGTTTCTATGGAGGTATATATTGTGATGTTTTTGTGGTGGACTAATATATGATTTAACAATTGTAATATCATGCATGCAGAAACTTTGAATAACAAATCAAAATAATTATAAATTATGCTATAAGATAATCACAGACATGCAATGTATTTTTGTATGTGACTAATTTTGATACAGATCTTTCTACGTTGTCATGCATTACAATGTTTCGAATACAATTGTCCGTTAATTATTCATGAGTTAAGTAGGTTTCAGTTAAGAGATTTTATTATCTTTAGAATCATTTTACTAGCTAAAATTAAGAAATTAAGCAAATTCCCGTAGTAAAAATTTTCTTTAATTTGAGTATTTTTTTTTTATCGTTTGAACTGGCAAGGTTGATTCACATAGTGCAGCGGAAGGTCCTGTTTAACTTGTAGGTTTAGGTCAGGGAATCTCTTGGGTGATCAATTCATCAAAGACATGATTAGTGGATTGGTACTAAATCAGTTGTACTTTTCAAATTATGAAGATCATACATGAGAGAGATAGAGTGGTTCTATCTTTTTCACACATATATTTCAAATAAAAAAGGTGAAATTTTGCATCATTTCGTCAAATTTGAATTTGTTGCAATTGTATTATTGCGGCATGATGATAATGAGATATGATCTTATCATCTTCTTGTCAATTGATCATGACATCTTGGTCGTCATTATCATCATTATTGTGCTAATTATTAGCACAACTATGGAGAAATGAAACATGACTGTTCAAGTGTACATCCTGACAGTTTGGTATCTATAAATTATGAGTCTGAAAAACAATTAGATTAGGAGGTATATATTGTGATGTTTTTGAGGTGGACTAATATATGACTTAACAATTCTAATACCATGCAAGCAGAAACTTTGAATAACAAATCAAAATAATTATAAATTATGCTATAAGATAATCACAGACATGCAATGTATTTTTGTATGTGACTAATTTTGATACAGATCTTATTACGTTGTCGTGCATTAAAATGTTTCAAATACAATTGTCCGTTAATTATTGAGTTAAGTAGGTTTTAGTTAAGCGATTTTATTATCTTTAGAATCATTTTAAGCAAATTCCCGTAGTCAAAATTTACTTTAATTTCCCATGGTTTTTGACTCAAAATCATTTCCATGGTACTTTAATCTTAGGGCTTTTTAAAACTGGGTAAGCCCAATTGCATTAAAATAAGTGTAAATCTTGATATGAAAGCCCAGAAAGCGAAACGTAAACAAATTTTTGTCGTGTTATGTGTCCGTTTTCAATTCTCCAGTTCGGCCCATTTTGAATTTTTCAAAATTTTTATTAGATAATAATTGATAGAATTTATAGTGTACTCATATAAACTTTTAAAATCGTCAATTTCTTCCTGAAAACTCCATAATATCCAAAATTTCGATTAAAATTTGATATTTTTTCCATCTCATTTTATTTATGTAATATTTAATTTAATTATTTAAAAACTGAATTGACAATTTTTTCTTCTTCTTTAAATTCTTGAAAAAGAAAAGCAGCTACTCCCATCAAAATAAAAACGGGTCAATGTTGCTCTCGCACAATCAAAATGCAAGCTCTTTATAAACTATTCGATTGCATTAAAATTTGTATCGTACGAACTCAGTCTTAAGAACTTCTCTTAAAAATCCACTCAACCAATGTTCGCAACAGTGCTGTGGTTAGTTTTTGATGGAGGAAATGTAGGGTACGTTTGGATGCACTCTAGAATAGCTAGAATAACTACTGTTTAGAATAGTAGATAAGAATAGTAAAAAAATAGTGATTTTTAGAATAGTGTGAAAATGGTGTTATTCGGAATAGTAAAAATGTTATTTGGATTGTACATTTGGAATAATGAACTGTGTTATTACGACGTAGAGATAAAATAAGTGGTAGAGATAAAATAAGTGGTGTCAATTTTATCATTTCGGAACTGTGTTGACGGTAATAAACAATTTTTTTTCTCTATTCACACTTTCGAATAATAGTTATTCCAATCTTTCCAAAAAATAGAGAATAGCAGTTATTCTCGCTATTCTAAATAGCAAAAATATCGTTTAGATACATATTGCTATTCCAAATAACAGATATTCTTAAATAGGTAGCTATTCTTACACCATCCAATGTATAGGGGATCCCCTCATATTAAGGAGCTTGTAATTTGTAAATACTTCTTTTTTGTTCAATAAAATTTCAGGTTGGCAGCCACAGTTAACTTAAAAAACAAATGTTCACAACGCGACAAATCTCGATGAATATATGATCTAGTGATGGCAGCGTATCCTCTGAGATATCTCAATTTTTGCGTGACCTACGTGTCCGGTGCCTATTCGGAGGAACGTAGGGGCAGTATCATTTGTGCTTTGAGATTCGTGCATAACGTATTTGAACGATTGAGATATTCCAAAAAGTCACGCAAAGTTTGAGATATCTCAGAGGATGCGAATTCGGGTCCCACTATGTCTTTTGGCAATTCTGATTTCTGATGGTTGATTTTGTCTCGTTTCTTTGAACGGCATTTTGCCACATGCAACCCACGGCTTAGGACAGCTGATATTTTGCTCAGAAATTTACGAATCTAAGCGTCTGAATCATATACACACGAATCTGAACGCATACCAAACGCTGAGATGCTCATGCTCTCCCTGCTCGTCTGCTTCTAAATATAATATTTACTAGCCCAGATATGCAATAATCAAATTTGCATTTTATTCGCAGATAAAACGTATCACGAATTATTTACGATAAAAATGCCAAAAAAAATTAAATTATTTTTTTTTTGCTTTTTTTGAGGGTTTTTCCAGATTTTTTTTTTGGCTTTCTTGTTGTACTGAATCATTTCCGAATTATGCTCGAATCACGAATTTTTGACTTTGTCAAACCAAACCCGAACTATTAATTTGTCACTATGGATACAACATGTGAATATATATGCTGATAGTTATAGAAGATCTTAGCGAGATCCCGATGAATTAATAGAATTCCGTCGAAGTTTCTAACACGGAATTGATTAACGTGTAATTAACTGAGATGGATTTACCATGAAGTCAAGGAATCAGATTCAAACTCCGATGTCAAATCATGTGCGAACAAACGCCTGACTGGCGTTTTTTTTTATTATTCTTTGGTATTTTCATTTGAAAGCAACAATTTTCTCGAATTCAGGTTTGGTTCTTTTCAAAAACTTTGTCTAATATATGAATCCCAATGCATTGATTAGTGTTGTTTTGCATCTGCGGTAAATACATATCCGAAATGTCTATGATTGCGTGTTGCAACCAGATATATTATAAGATTGAATAGAATATAAATAGACTTTTTTGTTTGAAATTCACACAAAATAAAAAAAAAATTTAAATAAAAATAAAATAGAGATCTAAATAATAAATAACAATAAAAGAAACAACAACAAATGAAAAAATGATCAAATATAATATGAAAAAAGTTCTTAAAGTATCATTGCTAATGTGTTTTTCTTTGATGTAGTTCAATATTTTTGAAAATGAACAAACAAAATATAAAAAGTAGATTATAATTGCTCAAATTGAAAATATATAATAAAATAATAAAATTAGAAATGTTAAATTAATATGGTTCATATCTTATCAAGACTCATAATTTAAATTAATTTTCAAATGAGCTTCTCTTACATGAAAAACATGTACTAGTAAGCAATGAAGGAGATATGAAGGCTAGAATTATAAAGTATGTGATGATAAATGTACGGATCAAAATGAAGTACAAAAACTTTGCAACATAAGTCAGCTAATTATCCGATAATACTAAAAATGACAAAAAATTCACTTGAAAAAAAGATGAATTATTTTCAATATTTTCTCCATGTCATTTAAATTTTTAATGGATCCTCATTTTTTTTGTGTCAAAAAGTTGACATTTCGCACAAACAAAAAACCATGCACCTCCCCAAACCCTAATTTGTTGTTTTCAATGAAATGCCGGCCCATGGGCCTTTAATGCCACAATAAGAATATAAAATGTTTGAAGAGCCGCGTCAGCTGAGTCAATAAATTTTAGAGCGTAACGATGCGTTTTTAACTTTTTATATTTAAAACATCATAGTTCATAGATAACCAAAAGCTTTACAATGGTCTTCACTTATCTAATTTACCATTCTGAAATTTAATACAGTACTTTTCGAAATTTAATACAATATCTTTTTTGAGTAAAAGTTGAAGATAAAGACACTATATTCAATAATTTTTTTCGGATTTCAAATATACGATCTCTCATACAATATTTTTTGAAGTTTCAATTATATTGTGGCCATGAAGTACGAATTGTTTAATTCTTTAGCTCACAAAAAGTGTTCTTGTATATTTTCAATCTTTTCGTTCAAATGCTTCTACTTTCCGAAAATAATTATAAGCATTTTGTTGTTGATAATTTTCACTCTACTTCCTTACTTCAATATTTTATTTATTTGGTCAAATTTTTGTGATTAAAATTCATTTCGTTCAAATGCACCGCCAACTCTTTTTTATTTATGAAATTGATTTTAAGAGTAAAATTAGGTGGCTTTCTTTATTCTCTGATCACAAAAAATTAGGCAAAGATCCAAACACGGTCAAATTTTTTTTGCATGTGTCAAAGGTATCCGGTGATTAATTTTAATTCAGATTAAAGTACCATCCCATTCCGAGCTCGATCCACGCTTAACGCTGAACTGTGGGACCTCGTTCTAATAGTCGCGCTACACGTTTGTAGGAATTTAATTAGAATGGCCATGTTAATTTTTTAGGGGAAGTCCTTTCTTGTTCCAAGTAATTTTGACTTGATAGGAGTAGGTCTGATGGCCATCGGATCTATTTTTTGGTTCAATTAGCTCTAACACCGTACAATTGGCATCAAGATTGGTGCACACAGAAATTTAAACATATATATACGGATTTAATGCACTTAGCACAGATCTTGATGCAACCGAATAGTTATTTCACCCATCGAACCAAAGTAGGTCCGATGGGCATCGGACCTACTCTGAATTCAATTTTGACACCTGCAGTTTGTTTATTTGTCATAAGTACAAAATTTTCAAAAATATTAATAATGAACTATTTTAGAGAAAAAAAATACACAACTTTACTTAATTATTTAGTGACACAATAAGCTATTACAATATATTTAACTAGTAAACTATTTAAAAAATAATTATTTTGGAAAATAATTGTTGTTAGGCTGGTTTGACAAGGTTTTGCATCTAACCCATTTGAGCGTGATTTTTTTTTATAGTAAACTAATTATTACAATAACTTCTTTTTTCCTTCTCAAGTTATCCGTCACCATTTTAATTGTACTAAAAATGACGATTCAAGTAGGAACGGAGTCAAGTAGAGTCAGGGTAGATCCTGACTCAATATATTTTTTTTCAAGAATATACTTATTTTTTGTGCCTTTAAAAAATAACTAATATACAAGTAAACTTAAGCTTAAAATAATTTAATATTTTACCTACTCGTGAAAATGTTCTCCAATAAATTAAGCTTCTATTTTTTATATTTTTCTTAAAAATTATAAAATTTATTTAATATTAAGTTAATGACAAAATTATTCCTCAACCAAATTTTGTGCCCCATCTTACTTACTAATTATCCTGGCTACGTATACGCTCCTAAATTTAAGAGTTGTAAATTTTTGGGAGAATTCCATGTATATCCCTAAAAACTTCGAAATGACATATCTTCCACTATTTTATAATATGATATTTACCTTTCTAAACTTCAAGAACTCACAAATTTATTTATTTTATTGTCTTTTCTATTTAAACTCATTTGAAATTTATGATGTACCTATTTACTCTTCATTAAAATAAAAATAAAAAACTAGTAGTATGTTTCACGAAAATGTCAGTCTTTTAATTGGTTGGTTTTCGAGGACAAATGAGTCATTTCTTTAGTTCTGATTCTTAAATAGTTACATTTAGATGTATACTTGTGTAAGCTTTAGAAGTAGAGAAATAAAATATTAGTCGTGAGAAACTGACCAATTAAAAAACTGTCATTTTACTGAAACATGTTACTAGTTTTTATATTTTTAATGAGGGTATAAAATGGGTACTTTATAAATTTGAAATGATTTTTAATAGAAATAAAACAAAATGAGTAATTTTTTTAGTTTTTGAAAGTTAATTAGAAGGGTAAATGTGATATTATTAATTTTAGAGGGTGAAATTAATACATAATTTCTAAGTTTCTGAGGTGAACACATGAAATTCCCCCCAAATTTTTAATACTAGAGAGAGAGAGAGAGAGAGAGAGAAATGCGCCAACAAATCCATAGAATTCGGACTCCCATGTGTGTAGAATTTAAAAGTATGATTAGCTACGAACCTTAAATTAGGTGCTTGTTTGCAATAACTAACCTAGCTCGTCTAGAAATTACAAGAGAGGAGCTGGGGTTTCCAACTTGATGTATTGTTGACAAACACAAATTAAGACAAAATTAAATCTATATATTGTGGGGCTTAATTAATTTTCTTTGATTCCCAATTTTTTCCCTTTATTTTTTTGTAATTTTTTTTGTCTTTATAAAATTTAGGGACCTGAACGCTATATTTTTGTAAAAAAGAAAAAAAAAAAACTTGTCTCTTTCCACCTTGTTATCGATATTTGTCTATCTCATAGTCATAGTGCTTGATTGCTTGTTTTCTCTACAATTTTTTTTTGTTGTTGTTAAAAGGCTTAATAGCCCATTTCATGAACATGAAATATAGAGGTCAAGTTACCCTTACATCACAGCAGTTTTTTTTTTTTTTTTTCACTACAATTAATTATATTGTTTATTATATTATAAGTAGATCTATAATCTTGCTACATATATATAATATAATTAATAGCTTTTCATACTTTATTTGAATATGTTGTTAATTATTGATGCTAGCATATCAAGACTTCAAAACCTTAAGCAATGGCGGATCTATACATGTTGATTGAATGGGACCCTATTAAATTTCAAAATTATTGTATTTATAAATAATTATATATAGCTCTGAGTAAGGCTACCATGCTTTGCAAATTAAAGTGAGTGTTTTAATTTGCACTCATTCTCTATTTTCAAAGTTCAAATAGTCAAATTCGAACTTCTCAACATGTTCTTCATATTGAAATGTGTTTGGATACAATATTTTATATTTTTTGGAATTTTTTTACTATTTATTAAGCCACTTTGAAAATCTGAAAATCAGGGTGAATAGTAAAAATTTCTAGACCATCGGATCAGTTATTTTCAAAATGGCTTAATAAATAGTAAAAAAATTCCAAAAAATGTAAAATTTGGCCTCCAAGCACATTTCAATATAGAGATTATGTTGAGCGGTTCGGATTGACTATTTGAACTTTAAAAATAGACATATGAGCGCAAATTAAAACATCCACTTTAATTTGCAAAGCATGGTAGCCTTACTCTCTCTCTATATATATATTAGAATAAAATATTATGGTTGCTATAAAATTGACCTTCATTAATTTTCCATGTAAAATTTATATGATTAATCCCCATTTTAATTTGATCAACTCCTATTCACATTTGATTCTCATAGTTCGAAAGTCTGACTCTGTTCCTGACCTTAAGCATGAAGCATGGGAAGAAGGGCAAGTTGGATATATTAAAACTACACCATGCATTCTTCTAGGTCGTCTATATATTAAAAATAACATGGACAATTTTGAAACTAGAATTAAATCAACTGTTCTGGTACGTTGCGCACCTATCTCAAATATGGACAAATGTAAAGTCCTATTTAGGTTTGGTAAGATGTCTTTACTAAGCAACGGTTGATCAAATTCAGTTGATCTGGTCCATTAGAAGCGCGCGCGCGCACACACACACACACACACACACATATATGTAGCATATCAAGACTTCAAAACCTAGTATTGGCTTAGGACTTAAGAGCACTGGTTTGGTACGTACATACAATAATTGATATTTCCACACATAAATATGAGGTCATATATGCATGAAAAGGTACTTATTTTATTAAAACGTACATGAACACGTCCTAATTAATTAATTAGGATGATATAGCAACTAATATAATGATTTTGACAATATATACAATTAAAGAAACTCCAAATTAATTTAATATCCTACAGTTGAAATGTCATGCATTGCAAATTAAAAAAATACTAAACCTTGTTTCTTATAATAAAAAGTACGTAATATTTATATAGTCGTATCTCACTCCGAAAACATAAACGGAAATATTACAAAAGCAAGTTGCATTGTCACACTTGCGTGAAGTTATTTGCGGAGGTATATGTGTACTGTTTTGGAACCACCCAATTTTTTTTTTCATTTAATATTCTAAACAAATTCTTCTATCAACCCCCCGCACATTAAAATAATTTATTAATTCTTGCTTGCAAATTAAGGGTCACAATTAGAAGCATATATGTGTAACTCATGATGACTTCAGAACCAAGTTTTGGCTTAGACTGAGAGCATTAGGTGAGGAGCCACTTGAAAAGAAGAAAATGAATTTTATGCTTTGGAAAGCAGTCGAGACACAAAGGCTCAGTTGTGCAGCCGCAGTAAAATGCCTCCTGCTCATGCTCGCTATTCTTTCGGTGCTCAATCCGGCTATGCTACCTCCTTTTGGATTTGAAAATGGTACGTACGTTGAAGCTTTACGTATGAAGGAAATATATACGGAGCAGCAAGACGGGGAGAGGGGTTGTAGCTAGGTTCTAATCTATTATTGATGATGCTACTCTCCTGCAGTGACAAATGCCAATTTTTATTTTTTTCCTTTCCGTATCAGTTGACGTATTTCAGCATTCTTCTTTCATTAATTTTCTTCTAAATAGAACATATATATATACAAAAGATGTTAGGCTTAAGTTTTGAAAAATGAAAAAAAAAATTCTTGTGTTGCTGTCATAGTTAAATTTGAGAGACTGATAGGGGATACCTGTTCCTCATTGCTGTTGTTGATTTCATTTAAAACAATATTGTTTCTGCATATTTAGGGTTGCTTAATTACAAACAAAATCTGATATGTGTTATAATTTCAAACCTAATTAAATCTCCTTTACAGATAGAACAACGAGTACATGGACCTCTCCATTTGAAGAGAGGCAAAACTTCAATGCCATGAATTCAGGTAAGTTATTATCAATTGCTTTCATTTTAGTTATGAAAAACTGTAACACCCCAAGTAACATCTAAATCATATACAGGTGGTGAAACTCGGCACCTCATGAAACTAGCAGCAGAAGTGCAAACTGACGAGTCCGTTCTAGGTGACATATATATTTATGATCTATGTCTATATAATGATCAATTAATTGCTACTTTAAATCAATTCAAAGTTGATTTAAACTATGCAGGACAAACTAACACAAAGTTGTATGTATAAATTCTTTAATTTAGGTAAAAAAGCATTGTTAGAAATGAAGGAGAACGAAAATGTCATTGAATCAGCAGGTAACTGAAATTACATCAAAGTCCTTCAGAAATATAAAATTCTTCTTAGTTTGATTTGATTAAGAGGAGGAAACAAAAATATTTTATTACCAAGAGACTTCCATCAGATTCGTTTGATCTTTTCAACCTTTCCCTAAGTCAACTATACAATTAAGGAACTCTATTTATTAAGTACGACACCAATCTAGAGGTATATATATCCAGCTAGCATTCAGTGTGCTTTATTTTAATTAAATGCAAGTACCAAGTAATATCACTTTAAAACTCTCAATTAAATATGTAAGCATTACTAGCCTAGAAAAATATTAATTTACTTAATTATTGCACAGTTTCAGGTACTGACAATTCAACAGAACCACTTGAAGTGAATGATAATTCGGACAAAAAAAATTCCTTCATTACATTGGAGAAGCCTGCAGAGAACAAATCTTTGACAGGCAATTGAGTCATTATTTTCCTATTTCAAATATGCATGAATATGTAGATGAAATTTATAATCAATCTCCCAAAAAAAAAAAAAAAAAAAAAAGAAACACTGACATTGTTACAGAATATTTTTTGCAGAATCTAGCACAACTCAGCCCTCAGTTCCTTCAGATCAGGGTCAAAACAAAGCTCACTCCAAGACAGGTATACGATTAATAGAAAACAGTAATACAACAACTTATTATTATTGTTATTATTATCATAGATTGATAGTGCTGTATTTGATTATGTTTGCAAATAACAACAATTGACATTTTTAAGTAATAAATTGTTGGGCAGAATCCTTCACAACGGAACTTTCTGTTTCTTCAAATCAGGATCAAGACCAAGCAATCTCCAATTCAGGTAAAAAAAAAATTTATAAATTATTTGAACAAATTTAGTTAAGTTGAACGGTAAAAAAAAGGTTTATAAGTTATTTTTAATTCCTTCATTTTTCATCATATTTTGACCACTTGACTTTATACTAAATTAATTCGAAAATCTATAGAACTTGCATGTAAATGCATCACTCATGAAGTACATCCGTTTCAACGATTTGAATTTGTCGTTTTAAGGCACCTGATAGATTTTGGAGTTAGGTTCACCAAGAGGCTTGTTGAGCTTCAGAACACCTAAGTTCTACTCTTATTACAGAAACTAGTAATTATCTTAATTGCTTCTGCCAAGTATCTAAAAAAAAAGTATTTATCTTAATTTGATTAAGTGATGATAGTTACTGTAACAAAACTATGTCATTACTCATTAACAGGAAAAACTGAGTTGTTTATAATTTACAGACTCTTTGGCTCAAAACACCGGGATAATTTGTGAATTTGCTCACTACCGATACAACATGTGCTCCATAGAAGTGAACCTGAAGGTTATGGGGAGCTCATCAACTGTGCTCCTTATCCCTCCATCTTATACCACTCCTGCTGATACCAGTACTGTCTGGAAAATCCGCCCATTTACTCGAAAATGGGAGGAAGTTACCATGGCAGGTGTTAGAGAATTAACAATCCAATGGGCCTCCGATAAAAACCAAGGACCGGCCTGTGATGTGACACATGATGTGCCGGTTTTGATATTTGCAACAGCAGGTTTTCCATTCAACCCGTTCCATGACTATACAGATCTGCTGATACCTCTTTTCATTGCTGCAAACAAGTACAATGGAAAAATTAAGTTTGCGGCGACGAACTTCCATTGGCCTTGGATCATAAAGTTCATGCCACACCTACAAGCGCTCTCACACTACCCCATTATTAACCTCGATTCAGAAACCCTAGTTCATTGTTTTCCATCAGGACAAGTAGGCCTTAGAGGTACTGGCCCTATAACAGTGGATAATTCATCCGATCAAAATGGTTACACCATGGCAGACTTTAGACACTTTGTTAGAACAAGCCTATCTTTAGAGAGAGCTCAAGTTGACATTATTGAACAGAAGAACTCAAACAAGAAACCTAGGATAGCTATTTTGCTAAGGAAAGGAACCCGTACGTTTACAAATGAAAATGAGATTGTTGAAATGGCCGAAGGAATCGGATTTGAAGTTGTACGAGCTGATACTGAAACCACAAAAGATTTCCCAAGAATAGCACATCTAATAAACTCTTGTGATGTATTGATGGGTTTGCATGGTGCTGGTTTAACAAACATGATGTATCTACCAAACAATGCTACAATCATACAAGTCATCCCTTGGGGGGACTTGAGATATATTAGCTGGAAAGATTATGGTGAACCAACAAAAGATATGGGACTAAACTATATAGAGTATGAGATAAAAGAAGAAGAAAGTACTCTTATAGAGAAGTACCCAAGAAATCACACTGTTTTCACAAACCCGCAAGAGTTACACAAGCAGGGTTGGAGGGCAATGTATTCTGTTTATTTGGTAGAACAAAGTGTGAAGCTTGATGTGAATAGATTTAGAGGAGTTTTGGTGGATCTTTTTAATTCCCTTAGTCAATAAAAAAAATAAGAAAGTAGAGGAGCTTAGAACAAAGTGTATGCTTTTCTTTTATTTCCTTTTTTTTTTTTTTTGTTTCTTACAACTTAGCGATATGACTGTTGTCTTAAGGAAGTTTTTTGTTTCGTGAAGCAAGGGTCAAATATTTATGTAAACTATCCTTCTTTTGTTGATCTTTGCGTTATGTTAATTTGGAGTGCATATATCTTTCCTCACACGTTATTTCCGATGTATTCAAGCACATTAATTGCAATATAATCGTTGCTTATAACAAATAACTACAAACATAAAGAAAAATATATCAGGGACCCTTTCAGTCAAAAAATATATCAGGGACCCCTTATTTTTAATTGATATGATTCTCAAGACTAGAACCCCAATGTAAGTACCATTAAGTTCCATTAAAATGTAGGATGTAATCTGCAAACAAAATTTGTTTTAGTTGATCACTCACTTTGTCCTATGACAATGCATTGGGGTTAATTAATACCCAGTTATTTAACTAACCTGGGACGAAATTTTGATAAAGAAGAAGAAGAATAACAACATTGTTTTTATTTTTTTATTTTATTTTTATTCCAGATATATATCACTATAGTTTCCTTTATAACAATCGAAGGTCTCTCGCTCTGAGTGTGAGACCTTCAATTGTCATATCTCGTCCAGCTAGCACTTGCACCGACTACTAATTAATTAGATGGAAAAATAATTCAAAAGTTCTATAACAACAAAATCTGTAAAACAGGAATAACAGTAATATCAGTAATGGCAGTATGTTATACATAGTAAACTAGTCATGGTAGTACGTAATTAAAACAAATTATAGCACTATTCATGCATGTACTAAACTGCAGCATATTAACTCAATGCATGACCACCGTATATTTACTTTCCCTAGTATGAATTAAATATATGAAGTTGCCATTGGAAGATGTAACACTTTCTGTTCGTTTTACGTTTTGATTGATGTAACAATAATAATAATTTAATTCTAGTTCGGAACTCTTAATTAAGTGCCTCTTTATTCTAAGTTTGACCCACTTTTGGCGGGGAGATCAAGCTCCAATTTCATGCTCTCTCACGTGTTTTGCACGAATCCATGTAATTTCAACATGGAATATAATATTAATTATTTAATTAGAGAACCTCGTTCCCAAAAAAAACCCCTGAAAACCTAATAAGAAATAACAAAAGTATTACAAGTGTAATTTATTTATATTTACTTGGACATATAGTTTTCTTTTGTTTTCTTTTGTGAATTGCTTAGTGCTCAGTTTGATCTTTAGGAGTTTCAGATTTATATCTTTTGGCTGATAGTTACTTGTTTTGGGTGTCTTTATTTTCTGGCTTGTAATGTAAACATTTTGTATCTGGTTGGTACCAAGTTTAGGTATCGGCCATGCTACTTGTAATTTCAATATGAAATCGGTAGATTATTCCACTATTATTCCAAAAAAAAAAAAAAAATCACATAGGTAAACTATGTTTTGCAACCCAAATCATAATCAGGAAAAAGCCTAACTGTATGTTGTAATAAAATAATTACATCACTCTTGATTGGAAATATATTTTTCAATATTCCTTGACATTTAATTTATGTAGAATTATATAATTAACGTACCATCAATTTATAATTCAAAAGTTAAGTGTTAATTTCTTACATATAGTTTTGGTGCAAGTTCTATAATTCAGTGCCCTTCCATTCATATTTTTTCTGTGCTAATTGATTTGTAAAAAGTAAAACTCAAAATTTGCAATTCCTTATTGAGTGAAATTCAATCAGTTTAATTTGGATTTGACAAGAGGTGATGAAATGAAACTTTTGCACAGGAACAAAATAATGTGTTGAATATACAATTAAATTTTTAACTAGAGAAAATAAACTATTAAATAAAATACAACATCAAAAGATACAAATAATTTTTACAGAAAATCATACAATATAATAATTTTTCATACAGTGAATGGGCTTGGGACTGAATATTAATAGACGTTTATTCACTACTACAAAAAAACACTTCCTACACTGGGTTATACACGGATTTCCTCTATTTTATAAAAAATCGTGTATGAAATAGGATTTTTTCAATGTTCAAAATATCTGTAAATATCCGACACGGATATTAACTTAAAAATCAGTGTACAATTCTTTGAGAAAAAAACCATGTGAAAATGAAGGAATTGTACACGGATTTTTCATTAAATACCCGTGTAGGAATGTTTAGAGAGTTACACGGATTTTTATTAAAAAATCCGTGTCGGAAGGGGTTATTGTACACGGATTATTGTTTAAATAACAGTGTAGAAATACTAGAGAGCTACACGCATTTATAGTGAAAAATCCGTGTAGAAAGGTAGTTTTAGGATTTTGGTTATATAAAAAAGCATTTTCCTTCCAGCGCCGTTTTGATTCTATAATACCCTCTCTCTCTCTGTATTGAATATTGGTCTGATTTCTGCGCATAGCACAACTGAGATCTGAGATATTTGAAGTTGTTATTTTCTCCTCTCTATCTTGCTAAGGTTAGTCATGTATATATATATTTCCCTTTTCTTTTGTATCTTGATTCGAAACAAAAAATTTGGAAACAATTTTTTTTTTGTAAGGAAATTAATTTCTAAATTTAATTTGCAAATTTTTGTTGTTGTTGTGTAAGATATATCAAGATAAATGCAAGGGAGGGAAGCAACCCATCATTCATGCATTACCAACATTTCAAACAAATGCAACACGGTTTTTTTTTCTGTTGTTGTGTAAGATTTTTAATCCGAAATTTTTTCTACTTAAGCACCCACCTCTCTAAGGTATATATCAATAATAGATCTTGCATCTACCTTTTTCTTGTTACTAACTAATTCACCAAATTATAATTGTAGTATGGATTGAACGAGGTTGCTTACTCCAACGAGCAAATCGACGATATGAGAGATATGTGCGCAAGGTGGTTTACTTCTGAATTTTGTAATGAACAATATGGATTTGTATAAATTTTTAGTGATATAATTTAATTAGTGTATAAAGAACAAGATGAATTGAGAATTGTTATGTTTTGAGAATCTGGTTTTTAAAAAAACTGTCTCTGATTTGGAAAAAAACAATATGTAATAATATATTTACTGGCTAGCAAAAAAAAAAAAAAGACAATCCTATACGGATATTTAAAGAAAATCCGTGTAGGAAGAGGTAACAATAAAAAATTATCCTAACTACACGGATTTTTAAATTAATATCCGTGTAGGAATAGTCTTCCTACATGGATATTTAAATAAAAACCGTGTAGAAATAGTCTTCCTACACGGATATTTATTAAAAAAACCGTGTAGCTAGGGTAGGAGAGCTACACGGATATTAACTAAAAATCCGTGTAGGAAGACTATTTCTACAGGGATATTTATTAAAAAACCGTGTAGCTCTCTTGCCGTGAGTGCACTTTTTGGAGGTTTTCCACACGGCTCTTTATTAATAATCCGTGTAGGATTAGTATAATCGTACATGGATAATTATCCGTGTGTAGATAGTTGACATTCCTACACCCCATCAATGCACACGTTTCCAAATCCGTGTATCTTCTTCATTTAAAGTCCGTGTACAAACTGTATTTTTGTAGTAGTGATTAGTGAAAAGCTAATTAACGTTTTATAATTAAACATTACAAGAACTCATATCCAACATTTAAAATACTTAATGATGTGACTTACCGAGGAGGCCTTAATGTTCAGCAATTTTATGGAGTATAGATTTTCATTATGGCTGGAGCATGTACATGTCCAACAATCACAATCTTTGTATGGAAAATTGCTGCCACCAATATAAAGTTGATATATCTGTTTTTGTGCTGCAAATCAGAACGGTCAAACTTTGTATTAGTCGCAATTAAAATTAGCTGATGTTGTTGGAGGATCTAATAAATTTTTGTTACGAAATTCATCAAAAGTTAAAATATTACTTCTAATGTAAATTCAGATGTTCTCGGGGTAGAATGGCAAAATGCCGATTTTTATAAGAGATGCAAATCCTCTTACTTCCATGATATGCATGTGCATGAGATTATTCCAGTCAATGAAACTTCATTACAGTGTCTGGCTAGCAACAAACATATAGCCAATTAATACTGATGCACTCGGCAGTATTATCAACTAGCGCTCCGCATGCACTAGATCTTAAATAATTAAGAGCCTCCATATTGAAGCTAGTCTATGGTAGAAAAATACATGGGTCACAAGAGGAGAAACATGAAAGGGGGAGGAGGCTTATTAGGAAGATATGACACCCAAAAGTTTGGTTGTGGTGTCATGGTTAAATGCTTGCTTTTTGCCGTGGTTGTCCTCTCAGTTCTCAACCCTGCAGTATTACCAAGCTCCATTTTTCAAAGTGAGTATTTGGATTCTTTCAATTTTAGTATTAAGCCATTGTCACGAAGTTCATCTTGCTTATATGGAAATGTTACCTCCTAGTTTTACATGCAAGTATCTATTCCAACATATTAAAGTTACGGTTTTCTGTTAATTGTTAAGCTGTCACAGCTTAAATAATTTACAGTTTGGTAAATATAATAATTAATTGAGACAGTACTTGCTGTTACTATTTACCTTCAAAATAATCAACCCTTGGCTGAGGTGGCTAAAAGATAAATAGGTAATCATATTCAATAATTTATTGGGCCTTTGATTATGATAATTATTTTTTGGATTGAACCAAACTTCAGGTAAATGGACAATCAATCAACCTGTCAGTATAGAAGAGAGGCCAAATTTTGGTGTCTCTAACTCGGATCATACAAAATTGGCCCTTAGATTACTAGCAAAAACAAAATCTCAAAATGAAGACGAGACTCCTACCAAAGGTGAGGGGCAATATCTCAGTTACTTCTAACCCTGATTATAAATATTTGAAGCATTATAATCTATGCAAGTGAGCATATACAATGATGCTATATTCTTATATGTAAAATCAAATTGATCTGGGTAAGTGTTAGCAATATTTTACAGGGAAAGATGAGCTGGTTGAAATAAAGTGTAAAGGCAAAGAAACCAATTCAGGTGTTCTCCTAATTAATAATAAGAAAATGATCCCTACAGTTAAAATTGCTGTATCAAATAATTATTTAGTGACTTTTGTTTTTTTGGAAAAATAAAACCATTGCCTGAACAAAAGTAGTCCGGGAAAAAGATCCCAACAAAACCTTATTTTGAAACCTAAATGTCAAATAAGCTCTTGATCTTATTCATTTACATAATAGATGCGTCCATGGACAAATAATGGTTTTTTGAGTTCGTTTTTTACTAGATGTAAGGCTAAAAAAAATGAATGTATCAAAATAAATCAATCATAGTTAACTAGATTTGTTTTTTGTTACTTCCTCTAGTAAAAATAAACTAAAAAATTATAAACTTGTACATGCCTACTTCACTTGAGAAATTAGAAAATTGAGATTTTTTTCTAAAGGTAAGAACATAAAGAAACTTTTAACTTGGCACAACTTAATTTCAATGTGAACTTCAGGATCAGATGCCTCAGCCCAATCTTCCCTGATAAAACAGAGCCAGGGAACGACAACACCCGTGTCGTTACAAGAACTTGAAAAACCAGGAGCGAACAACTCAATGATAGGTGTTTGAAACTTATTCAACATTTTGCATAGAAGAAACATCTCATTATATTAAAAAAAGAAACGTTTAATTGGTACTAAGGTAGCAAGTTAACAAATTGTGCAGAATCTGATGAAAACCAGTCCAAAACCAAGGGTCCATGCTCCTTTTGTTTTGCACAGAGAGGGCACATATTTTTGGTATAATATGTGATATAATTTAGTTGTTATAATTTGTTAAACCAGCTAAAATGCCAAGTCTCTTTTGTTGTAATCCACTGAGACCTGAGACCTGAGACCCAACCAACCAAAATTTTGGCCCCAATAATTTGGAGTCTTGATAGCTGTTATCCTTCACTGTAATAATTTCTCCCATAAAAATATTTTCACTAACAGAAATCATATTGAACAAGAGCAAGTTGACATATAACTCTGCAAATCCAAGATACAACATCTGCTCGATAGAAGGCGATATAAGAATTGTCTCCAATGCTTCCACAATTTTTATCGTCTCTCCTACACCACTCGATCCAAACACCACGACATGGAAGATCAAGCCGTACCCACGGAAATGGGAGTCCTACTGCATGTCTTCGATAACTGAGATGACTATCCAACAGCTGACTGATGCTAATCAGACGAGAAGCTGTGATGTGACTCATGACTTACCGGCGGTTGTTTTCTCAACTGCTAGGTTTACGGGAAACTTGTTCCATGATTACACTGACATGATCTACCCACTCTTCCTCGCCACACACAGGTATTTTAATGACTTGAGTAATTGATTTAAAAACCATGTCTTGTATTATAAAAATGATCAATTGAACCCATTAAAGATACAACAGATAATCTGAGATGCCATAGAGGCAAAGGTATAAATAAAAGTAAACTAACTGGCAGCAACCTCGAAGTCCTCTATATTGTGCTAACTTCAATTCAGATCTATTGAAGAACAAAATTTAATTACTCACAGGTACAATGGAGAAGTCAAGCTTGTTGCAGAGGATTACGTATCGAAGTGCATAGAAAAGTACCAACCGTACCTGACACGCCTCTCTCACTATCCTATCATAAATATAGACACTGGGTCGCGCGTGCACTGCTTCTCCTCAGCTCAAGTTGGCCTTGAAAACCCCGGACCTCTAGGTTACAAGTTCCAAAACCCTCAAAACGACCAAGCTATGCAACAATTTAGGCATTTTATTAAAGAAAGCCTTTATCTAAAGAGATCTGAAGTTGAAAAAGGGAAAAAACCGAGGCTCCTTGTACTCATACGGAAAAACACAAGGTTGATCATAAATGAGGATGATGTGCTGAACCTGGCAAAAGATGTCGGTTTTGAGGTCGTTACAGCTGGCGAAGAAACCACAAAAGATTTTCCGAGAATTGCACATATTGTCAACTCATGTGATGTGTTAATGGGAATTCATGGTGCAGGTTTGGCTAACATGTTATATTTACCAGCTAATGCGACAGTCTTACAAATTACTCCTTTTGGTAATCTTAAATGGGTCGGACGGTTTGACTATGGTGACCCGCCAAGGGGTTTTGGGTTCAATTATGTGGAGTATGAGATAACACTAGATGAGAGCACTCTCATCGAGAAGTATCCAAGAGACCATCCGGTACTTACAGACCCTGAATCAATTCATAAAAAGGGTTGGCAAGAGATTTACAATACTTACCTATGGGATCAGAGTGTAAAACTTAATATTGATAGGTTCCGAAGGACTTTGGAGGAAACTTTCCAATTGTATCAATACTAGTGAGAATAATATAATTTGCTAGGGTTCGATGGATAAATTTTTTTTTTTGTTTTTCTTGTTTTCTTTGACTAATTGTTAGATGATAAAATTATGTTCTTCTTTCAATTAATCTTTTGCCAGATAGACAATTTTAACAACCCTCCCAAATATATATTTGATCTGTCTAGCAATCCAGTAAAACAAAACTAGAAAATTTAGAAAGAGAGCAAAAAGGTCAAATGAAAATAAATATGTAACCAGATTTGCACTCAAATCTCCCCCACTAACAAAGTAGAATTCTAACAATCAGACTAAAAACTCGCACTCATATTTATGAGAATGGTTAAACTATATAAAATCATTTTTCAAGTTGAATTATATTTGAATATATTATTAATAATATTAAAATCATAAGAGTGGCTAAGCCCCTAGCTAATCTTAGATCCGCCCTAGATATTACTATTCATTTTTATCTCTTATTTTTTTTTAGGGAAAATTGGTTATTTGCCAATCCAAAATTTTCAAATTTGAAAAATACCATCACAAAACTATAAATCTGAAAAATACTACTCTAAACTTAGTTAATTTTAAAATTTGCCACAAATACACAATTTTTATACTTTTTTTTATTAAAAATTAACTGAAAAATACAGTTTTGAGATGCGTATAATGAGGTGTTTGAAGGGTATATAGTGAAATACAGAAATACGTATCTCAAAACTGTATTTTTCAGTTAATTTTTAATAAAAAAAGTGTAAAAATTGTGTATCTGTGGAAAATTTAAGAATTAACTAAGTTTAGAGGTATTTTTCAGATTTATAATTTTGTGATGACATTTTTCAAATTTAAAAGTTTTGGAGTAGCAAATAACCAATTCCCCAAATTTTTATAAATATACAAAATCAGAAATTAACTTAACAATCTATACATTTTTTGAACAGAATTCGAAAACTATCTATACCGATGACAAAATAATCAGTTACAGAATCCACAACCCATGAGCTGCTCATCGGTTTCAGAAAGCTTGAACCGATGATATTTCCATCGGTTTTTGATGTTTTCTGCACACTTTTTTGAAACAACGAACGACTTAGATTAAAACAACAAACGACTCAGATGAAAATATTGTTTGTAATCATTACACCCAAAAATTTCTCAAATTTGAACCGATGACATCCATCGGTTGTAATTTAAAATAATTTTTCATTTATTTTTTTATTTAATTAGAAAATGTTATAATTTATTTATTTATTTTATTAAAATATTATAAATATATTTTATATATTTTTGAAAATTAGATAGAATGTCATATAATTTGATTTATTAGAAAGACTTAAACAAATAACCCGGATCAATATTTTTCAGATCGGATTTTTCATGACTGTAAGAAAAATTAAAATATTTTTTTGTGTGTTATTAGAAAAAAATAAAAATGCTTTGAATCTGAATTATTGATTCTGGTTCAAAAGTCACTTCTAGGTAAATACAGAAAATATTATGGTCTTTCTATTTTTGAAAAAATAAAAATTTTCAAAAGTTTAAAATACTTTTTGATTTTTGAGTAATGATTACATATAACATGAAAAGTTTTTCAAATTTTTTATTTTTTTCAAAAATAAAAATACCATAATATTTTCTGTATTTACTTAGAAGTGACTTTTGAACCGGAATCAATAATTCAGATTCAAAGAATTTTTTTTTGTCTAATAACACACAAAGAAATATTTTAATTTTTCTTACAACCATGAAAAATCCGATCTGGAAAATATTTATTCGGATTATTTGTTTAAGTCTTTCTAATAAATCAAATTATATGGTATTCTATCTAATTTAAAAAAAATATAAAAATATTTCTAATATTTTAATAAAATAAATAAATAAATTATAACATTTTCTAATTAAATAAAACAATGAAAAATTATTTTAAATTAAAACCGATGGATATGTCATCGGTTCAAATTTGAGATATTTTTGGGTGTAATGATTACAAACGGTATTTTAATCTGAATCGTTCGTTATTTCAAAAAGTGTGCAGAAAGCATCAAAAACCGTGCTGGACTAAAACCGTTGGAAATGTCATCAGTTCAAGCTTTCTGAAACCGATGAGCAGGTCATCGGTTTCGGACTCTGTAACCGATTATTTTGTCATCGGTGTAGACAGTTTTTGAATTCTGTTAAAAAAATGTATAGATTTTTAAATTAATTTCTGATTTTGTATATTTATAAAAATTTGGGAACCAATTCTTCTGTTTTTTTTTTTTTTTTTAATCTTGACCGCGGTTGCGAGTTGCCTTTTTCTCTCTTACCACGCAATGGTCCATCCCTTCGTGATAGATTATCCATATCTAAATGTACACATAAACTTTTCAAATATTCAAAGCTAAAAATCACGCAGTGAAAAGTGAAGTCCGGCACAATGGAGGAGATATGTGAGATGGGCATCAAACCCAAAATAGTAAAATGGTCGTTCGAAACTTTTCAATCAGTTTACGATCCATGTGCAACACTTCAATATTGATGTGCGCCATTTCAATATTCGTGTGGATCAAGTGCAGAAGCATCATGAAGCGAATCGGACGATTCCGAGCGGGCATTAGACTGATTTGGGTTCACTGCCCATAGGATGCGCTCCGCTTCCTTTTCAAACATGCACAAATATAGAAATATAGTTTGTAATCAATTCCCCACCCCCCCAACCCACAATTTTTTTTTTTGACATTGCTACTGACATTTTATGCAGAATCTAGCACAATTCAGCCCTCAGTTCCTTCAGATCAGGGACAAAACAGGTATACGATATTAAATAATACTGTAATACAATTAACTTATTGTTACCTGAGTGCTGCATATTATAACTGTGAGAAATATATTCTGCAAGCCATAATATTTTGGCCATAATTAATAGTTAATTAATAAAATTATAATATGAATCAAGTCTTATTGAGTTGCATATTAGTAGGTCCAAAATCTCTGATCTGGATATAATATGATATGATATGATATGATATAATCTGATTCTTCTGATTAGGTGCGAATGGATAGGTGCAAACGAACAGGTGCAATTGAACATATGTATTTGGTTATAAATACATATGCAACAGTTCAATTTTCTGTTAATCATTTTATTATCCGAAATTACACAAAAAGTGAAAAGAAGACAAAAAATAGAAGAATAGTATTTTCGGTTTAATTGGATTAGACCGAAAATTTAATCTGTCTAAATTCGCATCACTTTAGAAATAAAGAGAAAATAGTAGAAAGACAAGATGGGACTGTCAGTTGGCGCTAGCACTTCGACTTGTAGTTGTTTGTCAACATGTTCGTGTGGATACCATTAGAGATGTGGCTGTAGTTGTTGTTGCAGGAATCTGGCACGAGGTGCAAGAAGTGAAGAAAATTATTGCCAGGACTTGAAGATTTCCGCTATGTGTCTAATGATAAACTCTAGATTAATAGAATTTAATTTACATATGGATTCTGGTTTTTGAATAGTGAACAAAATGAAGAACTTAATCGAATTGTTGAACTATAACCTATCAGAAATCCCAACAATAACTCTTACAAACCATGTAACCAATTTCAGTTAATACAAATACGGGCATGAGCCCTGTTTTCTCTAAATAAAAATATAAACAGTGATCTAATTTGATACTCTTTTCCAAAATAACAACAATTGACATTCTTAAGCACTAAATTGTTGAGCACAATCCACCACAACAGAACTCTTTGTTTCTTCAAATCAGGAACTAGACCAAGCAATCTCCAATTATAATGGTTCCCCTGGATATTATTACGGAAACTAGTACTTATCTTAATTTGATTAAGTGATGATTGGAATTATGTTCACCGTAACAAAACTATGTAACAAGTTAGTATCATGCAGTACCATATTAGTTAAGATTCATTAACAAAAATTGAATTGTTTATAATTCACAGACTCTCCGGCTCAAAACACAGGTATAATTTGTGAATTCAATGACTACCAATACAACATACAACATGTGCTCCATAGAAGTTCAGCTGAAGGTTATGGGGAGCTCCGCAACTGTGCTTCTAATCCCTCCATCTTTGACCATTCCTGTCGACACCACTGTCTCGAAAATCCGCCCATTTACCTAAGGGTGCTAATGAGCTAGATTCGGCTCAAATTCGGCTCGACTCATTAAGATAAGCATACTTGGCTCGGTCTGACTCGGCTCGGCCCGACTCGGCTCGCTTTTGAAGGGAAAAGCTCGGCTCGGCTCATGTAAATACTTGGCTCGGCTCGGCTCACGAGTCAAGCCCAACAAAGTAGTTATAATAGAACTTAACATTTTCATATGATCTAAATATTTTGCTACAATGATACTGTGTAATTGTAAATTATGGAGATTAATTATATTTGAAGTCAAAATATACTGTGTAATTGTAAATTATGTAAATATGCTGCCTCAAAAAATTGAAATTTGAAAAAACTTGAAATTTGAAAAAATTCGAAATTTGGAAAAATTCTAAATTTGGAAAAATTCGAAATTTGAACAAATTCGAAATTTGAACAAATTCGAAATTTGAACAAATTCGAAATTTCAAAAAATTCGAAATTTCAAAAATTTCGAAATTTCAAAAATTTCGAAATTTCAAAAATTTCGAAATTTCAAAAAATTCGAAATTTCAAAAAATTCGAAATTTCCAAAAATTCGAAATTTCCAAAAATTCGAAATTTCCAAAAATTCGAAATTTCCAAAAATTTGAAATTTGAAAAAATTTGAAATTTTAAATCGGTGAAAAAAATATCTATTGTATTCTATATTTAATATGAATATTATTTACATGATATAGTTAGTTTATTACTCTATTTTTTTTTATATTGTAATCTCTTTAAACATGAAAAAAGCTCGGCTCGCGAGTCGGTTCACAAGCTTGCGAGCCGAGTCGAGTTTAGGTATTTTTTAGTTTCGAATCCGATTCGTTATGAAATATTGAGCTGCTCAACTCATAGATTCGCAAGCCGGCTCGACTCATTAGCAACCCTACATTTACCTGAAAATGGGAGAAAGAAATCATGGCACCTGTTAGAGAATTAACTATCCAATGGGCCTCCGATCAAAACCAAGGACCTGCCTATGACGTGATACATGAAGTGCCAGTTTTGATTTTTGCAACTGCAGGTTTTCCATTCAACCTGTTCCATGACCATACAGATCTGCTGATACTGGTTTTCGTTGCTGCAAACCAATACAATGGAAAAAAATCAGTTTGCGGTGACGAACTTCAATTGGCCTTGGATCAACAAGTTCATGCCACACCTACAAGCGCTCTCACACCACCCCATTATTAACCTCGATTCTGAAACCCTAGTTCATTGTTTCCGATCAGGACAAGTAGGCCTTAGAGCAACTGACCCTTTAACAGTTGATAATTCGTCAGCTCAAAATGGTTACACCATGGTAGCCTTTAGAAACTTTGTGAGAACAAGCCTACCTTTAGAGAGAGCTGAAGTTGATATTACTGATCAGAATAACTCCAACAAGAAACTGACGATTGTTATTTTGCTAAGGAAAGGCACCCGTACATTTACGAATGAAAACGAGATTGTAGGAATGGCCGAAGGACGGAAGGAGTTGGCTTCGAAGTTGTACGAGCTGATACTGAAATCACAAAGGATTTCCCAAGAATAGTACATCGATGTGTTGATGGGATTGCATGGTGCTGGTTTAACAAATATAATGCCGAAATTTTTATTAATATACAAAAGAAATAATAAATTTAACAATCTATACAATTTTTTTTATGAAATTCACAATATATTCAAACTGATGATCTTGTCATCAGTTTCGGACACTAGAACCGATGACAGTGTCATCGGTTTCAGAAAACTAGAACCGATGACACTGCCATTGGTTTAAGCCAAGCAAGGTTTCAGAATGCTTTCTGCACACGATTTTTAAGCAAAACAACGAACGACTCAGATTAAACACTGTTTGTAATGATTATAACAGAAAGACTAATATTTTTTTTATTTTTTTTTCAAAAATAGAAAGACAATAATATTTTATGTATTTATTTAGATATGACTTTTAAATCGGGATCAATAATTTAGATTCAAAACATTTTTATTTTATTCTAATAACACATAAAGAAATATTTCATTTTTTCTTACAGCCATGAAAAATCCAATCTGAAAAATATTGATCCGGGTTATTTGTTTAAGTCTTTCTACTAAATCAAATTATATAGTATTCTATCTAATTTAAAAATATATATATAAATATTTCTAATATTTTAATAAATTTTTTTTTAACATTTTCTAATTAAATAAAAAAAATTTAATTAAATTTGGATGAAAATATTATAATTTATTATTATTTTTTGCGAACCGATGAAAATTTGTGCAGCTTTGTAAGCATTACAAACAATGTTTTAATCTGAGTCGTTCGTTGTTTCAAAAAGTGTGCAGAAAGCATAAAAAATTGTGCTTAGCATAAACCGATGACAATGACATTGTCATCGGTTCTAGCGTTTTGAAACCGATGACAATGTCATCGGTTTGGATAGATTGTTAAATTTATTATCTATTTTGTATATTGATAAAAAAAAATCGGAATATAATGCATCTACCAAACAATATATGCTACAATCATACAATTTCTATTTGGGGGAACTTGAAAATTAAGGGCAAGAAAGTTTTTGGTGAACCGGCCAACAAAAATATGGGACTAATTAAACTATATAGAGTATGAGATTGATAAAATAAGAAGAAAAATACTTTTATTCTCTGTTCAACGGGCTATTTGGGAATGGATATGGGTACGAAAATTAAACTAAAAATTAATATTTATGTGGAAAAAAAATTCAGAACTTAATTTTTTTTTTCCGCAGGACCAGTGGAGCGGCCGAACAAAGCCTTAGAAGTACCCAAAGAATCATACTGTTTTTACAAACCCGCAAGAGTTACACAAACAAGGATGGACAGCAATTTATTCTGTTTATCTGGTAGAACAAAGTGTGAAGCTTGATGTGAATAGATTTAGAGGAGTTTTGGTGGATATTTTTTATTCTCTTACTCAACAAACGAGAAAATAAGTATAGGAGATTAGAACAAAGTGTATCTTTCTATTTTATTTCCCTAGCTTTTTTTTGTTTCTTACAACTTCAGTAATATGACTGTTGTTTTTTGTTTCGTGAAGCAAGGGTCCAATAATTATGTAAACTATTCTTATCTTGTTGACCTTTTCGTTATGTTAATTCGGACAACTTGGAGTACGTGCTTGGTTTTCCTGGAACATTATTTCCGATGTATTCAAGCACAGTAATTGCACCATAATCGTTGCTTATTACAAACGACTACAAACATAAAGAAAATTATATCAGGAATCACTTATTTTTAATTGATATGATTTTCAAGTCTAGAACACCAATGCAAGTAAATTCCATTAATTAATTTAGGACACGTAATCTGCAAAATTGAAATTGTTTCAATCGATAACTCACATTTGTCCTACTGTTAATTAATGCTGAATTCTTCATTAACTAATTTATGACAAAGTCAATGTTTTTAATAAAAAGCTAATTTAATGACACATCACAGTAGGGGTGCAAACGGATCGGATAATATCTGACCGTATTCGGATCCGTATCCAAAAATTTGATATGGATATCCGATATCCGAATATCCGTGCGGATATGGATACGGATATGGTTTTGAATTTTAATTATCCGTATCCAAATAGTAGATATATACCATATAGTTTAAAATATATTATGAAAATATTTATGTATATATTTACGGATATCCGATATCCGATCCGTATCTGCACGTATCCGTCTAATATCCGATCCGTATCCGTATCTGATAAATAAAAACGGATACAAATATCGTTTTACCACTATCTAATCCGTATCCGATCCGTTTGCACACCTACATCACAGGCAGGTCCTTGGCATTGAAATTAGATTTTTTTTTTTTTTTTTTTACTAATAAATGTCTAATAATATGTAGTGCCTAGTTTTGAAATTGTTTCAATCGAAACCCATACGGAACGGAAATTCCTAGTGGATAATAAACTAGTTGGGTAGCTTAACCTCTAACTTTACTAAAAAAAACAAATCTATAACATAATTTTGAAAAAATAAACAAAAATTGGCTCTTTTTGGATTCCAGATATATATCATTAGATTTAGTTTCGCTTAGACGAGATAAAACAATTGAAGGTTTGAGTCTTTGAGACTCAGAGCGAGAGATCGACCTTCAATTGTTATATCTGAGTCTCTGAGACCTTTAATTGTTGTATCTCGTCTAGCTAGCACCTGCACCGACTTCTAATGAGATGAAAAATTAGTTAACAAGATCGGTAAATAAACAAGAAAGCAAAAATATATAGAAATAGTAAAATTCCCGAGAATAAATAATGAAAACAAATTATAACACTATTTATTCGCTTACTGAAGTGCAGCATTAACTCAATGTGCATGACCCAACGCATAATAAATTGATGAAGTAGCCATTGGAAGATCGATGCAATCCTTTTGCTCGTTTCACGTTTTGATTGATTTAACAATAATAATTTAATTCTAGCTAGTTCGGAACTCTTAATTAATTGTCTCATAATTCTACGTTTGACCCACTCTTGGCGGGGAGATCAAAGTCCAATTTCATGATCTCTCACATGTCTTTCACGAATTAATCCATGTAATGTCAACATGGTATATATTGTTTATTGCGAACCTCTTTCTCAGAAAAAAAAAAACCTGACAACCTAATAACAGAGTATTGTAGTGTAATTTATTTATAAATTAATACCACATATATATGTAAACTATTTTTTGCAACACAAATCATAAGAATAGAAAAAAAAAAAAAGTAACTGGATGTTGTAATAAATTAATTACATCAGTCACGATCAGAACTATAGTTTTTAACATTCCCTGACCTTTACTGTAAAATTAATTACGATTAATTTCTTACAGAGATTTGTTGCAACTTTAATAATTCATTTTCGACGTTTCATTTCGAATTTTTCTTTGTGCTATTTTCTTTTTAAAAAGTAAATGTCAAAATTGTCAATTCCTTATGGAGTGGTGTTTAAGTTGGATTTGACAAAAGACGATTAAATGAAAATTTCTCCCTGGAACAAAATAACTTGTTGAAATACAATTAAATTTTTAAATAGAGAGAAAACTATTAAATAATATACAACATCAATATATATACATACACAAATAATTGTTTACAGAAAATCGTACAATATAGTAATTTTCCATACATTGAATATTAATAGACATTTATTAGTATAAAGCTAATTTAATTTTATAATTAAATATTACAAAAATTAATATCCATCATTAAAAAAATATTTACTAGCGGGACGTACCTCGGAGGCCTTAATGTTCAACAAATTTACAGAGCAAAGATTTTTGTTATGGGAGGATGTGCATGATCAAATTTCAAGGATTAAACTTTGAGAACATGCATTTAATCTACATCTTCCATGCCCAACAATCACAATCTTAATTAACCACTAGTCGTCTAGTCCTTTGTGGCCTGACTGAAATTGCTAAGGCACCAATATATAAAATTGATATCTCTGTTTTTGTGTGGCAAAACAGAACTGACAAACTTTGTATTGATCTTAGAATTAGTTGATGATGTTGGAGGACCTAATAAATTATGTTCTCAGGGTAGAATGGCAAAATGCCAATTTTTATAAGAGATGTGAATCCTCTTACTTCCATGAAATGCATGTGCATGAGATTATTCTGGTCAACGAAACTTCATTACAGTGTACAGCTAGCTAGTAACATATAGTCACCACTTATACACTTAGCGGTATTATGAACTAGCGCTAAGCACTAGATCTTAGTTAAGAGCCTCCTTCATATTCAAGGAAGTCCATGGTAGAAAATTACAAGAGTTACTAGAGGAGAAACATGAAGGGGGGAGGAGGCTTACTAGGAATATATGGCTTCCAAAAGTTTGGTTGTGGTGCCATGATTAAATGCTTGCTTTTCTCCGTCGTCATCCTCTCGATTCTCAATTCTGCGGTGTTACCAAGCTCCATTTTTCAAAGTGAGTGTTTGGTTTCTTTCAATATTTGTATTAAGCCATGGTCAGGAAGTTTATCTTTGCTTATATGGAAATGTTACCTCCTAGTTTTATAAGTATCTTTTCTAACATATTTAAGTTATGGTTTTCTATTAATTGTTAAGCTGTCAGCTTAAATAATTTGCTGTTTGTTAAATATAATATTGAGACAGTATTTTCTGTTACTAGTTACCTTCAAAATAATAATAATCCCTTGATTGATGCCTGAGGTGGCTAAAATAAAAATAGATAATCAAATTGAACAACTTATTGGTCCTTTGAATATGATAATTAATTTTTATCAAATTTCAGGTAAATGGACAATCAATCAACCTCTGAGTATAGAAGAGAAGCCAAATTCTGGCATCGCTAACTCTGATCATACAAAACTTGCTCTCAGATTACTAGCAAAAACAAAATATGAAAATGAAGACGAGACTGCTACCACAGGTGGGGCAATATCTCAGTTACTTTTAACCCTGATCATAAATAATTTAACCTATATAAGCGAGTAAGCACATACAACCATGTTATTCTTATTTGTAAATCAAATTGATCTGGGTAAGAGCTAGCAAGATTTTAGAGGGAAAATATGTGCTGATTGAAATAAAGTGTAAAGGCAAAGAAACCAATTCAAATGTTCTCTTAATTGTTAACAACAAATGATAAGTACAGTTAAAATTGCCTCTATCATATATTTATTTATGAGTGATGCTTCGGTGCATACAAGGATCTATTTGTAAAATAAACATATTTTTATTTTCAAAGTTCAAACAGTCGATCCGAACCGTTCATCTTGTTCTCCATATTAATATGTGCTTAGAGACCAAATTTTACATTTTTCTGAATTTTTTTACTATTTATTAAGATGGGTACAAAATTCAATGGTCTGAATTTGATATTTTTTGTACCCATCTTAATAAATAGTAAAAAAATTCAGAAAAATATAAAATTTGGTATCCAAGCACATATTAATATGGAGAACAAGATGAACGGTTCGGATCGACTGTTTGAACTTTGAAAATAAAAATATGTTTATTTTACAAATAGGTCCTTGTATGCACCAAAGAATTTGCCTTTATTTATTTACTTTAGTGTGGACAATTAATGTGAACTACAGGATCAGATACCCCAGCGCAATCATCCCAGATAAAACAGAGTCAGGAAATGAGATCAACTTTGTCATTCAACGACCTTGAAAAAACAGGAGCGAACAATTCAATGATAGGTGTTTGCAACTTATCCCATTTTTCAGAGAAGAAACATCTCATTAAATTAGAAAAGAAAAGTTTGGTACCAAGCTAACAAGTTAACAAATATGCAGAATCTGATGAAAAACATACCTCACCTTCAAATGAGAAAATGCAAGAATCTAGTCCCACAATTACAGGTCCATGCTCCTGAATTCATTTTCTTGCTATGCTTTTTATTTTTTTTGGGTGTACTAAGCCTTTTGTTTTGCACAGATAGATTGGGTCGGTTAGAATTCAATGGGCTAATATCTCTGGGCCCAAGCTTTTATAAATGTGATATACTTTAGTTGTTATAATTTGTTACACCAGCTCAAATGCCAAGTCACTTTAATTTGTCCTAATCCACTGAGCCCAGAGGCCCAATTAAACCGAAATTTAGGACTAACAATTTTAAATCGTGATCGCTATTGAACTTCACTATAATAATTTATATCTTAAAATATTTCCAATAACAGAAGTCATAGTGAACAAGAGTAAGTTAATATATAACTCTGCAAATCCAAGATACAACATCTGCTCCATAGAAGGAGATATAAGAATTATCCCCGATGCTTCCACTATTTTTGTGGTCTCTCCTACACCACTCGATCCAAACACTACAACATGGAAGATCAAGCCGTACCCACGAAAATGGGAGTCTGGCACAATGGAGGGGATAACTGAGATGACAATCCAACAGGTGACTGATGCTAATCAGGCGAGAAGCTGTGACGTGAATCATGACTTGCCGGCAGTTGTTTTCTCAACATTTTGGTTTACGGGAAACTTGTTCCATGATCACACTGACTTGCTTTACCCACTCTTCCTCGCTGCACACAGGTATTTCAATCACTTGAGTAATTGATTAATGAACCCATTAAAGATATTGCAGATAATCTGACTTACAGCAACCTCTAAGTATACCAATCCTCTACATTTTATTGACAATTCAATTAAGATCTGTGAAAGAAATACAATTAATTAATCACAGGTATAATGGAGAAGTCAAGCTTGTTGTGGAGGATTACGTATCGAAGTCCATAAAAAAGTACCGACCGTACCTGGCACACCTCTCTCACTATCCTATCATAAACCTAGACAATGAGACGTATGTGCATTGCTTCTCCTCAGCTCAAGTTGGGATTGAAAATCTCGGACCTCTGGGTTACAAGTACCAAAACCCTCAAAACAACCAAGCTATGCAAAAATTTACGGGTTTTATTAGAAAAAGCCTTTCTCTAGAGAGATCTGAAGTTGAAAAAGGGAAAAAACCAAGGCTACTTGTACTCCTAAGGAAAAACACAAGGTCGATCATAAATGAGGATGATGTGATTAACCTAGCAAAAGATGTAGGTTTTGAGGTCGTCACAGCTGACGAAGAAACGACAAAAGATTTCCCGAGAATTGCGCATATTGTGAACTCATGTGATGTTTTAATGGGAATTCATGGTGCAGGTTTGGCTAACATGTTATATTTACCAACTAATGGGACAGTCTTACAAATTATTCCTTTCGGCAATCTTAAATGGGTCGGACGGTTTGACTATGGTGATCCGCCAAGTGGTTTTGGATTGAAGTATGTGGAGTACGAGATAACACTTGATGAGAGCACTCTCACCGAGCAGTACCCAAGCGATCATCCGGTCCTTACAGACCCTCAATCAATTCATAACAAGGGTTTTCGTGAGGTTTATGTGGCATATCTATCAAAACAGAGTGTAAAACTTAATGTTGATAGGTTCAGAGGGACTTTGGAGGAAACTTTCCAATCGTACCAATATAAGTGAGAAATATAGTTAGGTTTGGAACTTTGGATGGTTAAATATAGTTTTTCCGTTTTTCTTGTTTTCTTGACATATTGCTATATGAAATGTAAACTTAGAAATGATAAAATTTTTATTTTCCTTTTTCTATTAATTATCTTTTACCAGATAGACAATTCCAACAACCCTCCCTAATATATATATTTGATCTTTCTAAGCAATCCTCTTAAAAGTTATACTATCCTTTTTTATCGCTTATCAGATGCAGAAAGATTTATTGAAGCTCCATATATATATATATATATATATATATTTGAATATTTGAAATTTTATTTGAAATGTTTATATGTGTGTGTGTGTGTGTGTATTTATGAATCATGGCAGTTGCTGCCAGTTTTGTTGAAGTTCCATATTCTCTGTGTCCTAATAGCATTCCTCTCATTACCACGCAATGGTCCATTCCTTAGTGATATATTATTCTTATATATAAGCATAAACATATAAACATTTCAAATATTCAAATAGAAATCTCACAGAATTTTATGAAGATTCTTAACATAAAACACACCTTGGAGAAACATTTTGTGGATACCCATAACATAAGCGCATAATGACACTTTTACAGATTATAACCTGTACTTGATTTTCTTTTCTTTCTGCGGCACTTCCAAAATTTACCAGGAAAGGAATGAGGCTTGTTACCATTTTTAGTTTCTTATTAAACGGCTCTCTAGCCTTGTAAACATATAAATAGGAGTGAGTATATGTTGCAAGATATGAGAAATATCAATGAAACCAATTTTGCTAATTACATTATGTAATCATAGCAGCGATAAATTCTTATCGTATGCTAGTAAAAATAAATCGCATAAAACGGAAATTACTTCTCCTAAAATTTCTCTAATGTCACACAATCAAACCACAGCTAGAAGAGAGGGAATTCATGGCAGTATAGGGGATCAACCTATAAACCCATTCTTGATCCCTTGATCGGTGGAAATAAGAGCTAACAAAATTTATAACCCATTTTTTTCTAACGAATTGGATTACAAGGGCATAATCCTATCAAGATAGTATAAACCGGGTGTTGATCCGCAGAAAATTAATATGAACTGAAGTTTCTGCAACCACAAATTAAAATTTTAATCACTAAGCTACAATTAATCACAAATTTAATATTTTACGAGAAAGCTAAATTATATAAAAATTTTAAAAAATAATTAAACTTCAATATTTATGATTAAAAAATTATAATTACAGGGGAGCACCTCTTGACTTGTCTTTAGATCTAAGAATACAACAGTAATTAATATGAGTGAGTCTATGGTACTATATATGCATATATTTTTTTTTTGGAAAAGTTGGAATCTCCACCGATTTTCTATATAATCAGAAAATCATTTCAAGCATCCAGGTATTGAGAAATACCTTTAAGAACAGACTCCCGAGACATATTAATGACTAACAAAATACACCTTGAAACAGGGGCTGAACCAAGATTTGAGTATGGGAGGGGGGGGGTAATAAAAAAAAATTCAAAGTTGGGGTGGCTTAGCACCATCCAAGGATCACTATATATGTTTTGCCCCTGCCTTGAAAGTAATAACATCAAAATGGTTCTCTATGGAACCGAATATGCCAACCTCACACAAGCATTTAAACCTGATACAAAATGTTCCATAGACATACTAATATCAAGCAAACATAACAGACATGACATATAAGCACAAAAATGTAAAATACAGATTTAGTTCGTAATACAGATCAATATTTTTATTTTCAAAATTCTAACGGTCAATCCGAATTATTCAAAATAATTTGCATATGAATATGTACTTGCAGACCAAATTTTATATTATTTAGAATTTTTTTACTATTTTTTAAAATAGGTAGAAAATCACTGCTTTTGGGGTCCAGAATTTTCAAATCAAGTGATTTTCTACCTATTTTTAAAAAACAGTAAAAAATTCTAAAAAATATAAAATTCAGTCTGCAAGTAGATATTCATATGAAGGTCTTGTTGTTAAAATTTTGAAAACAAAAATATTGACCCATATTACGAATCAACCCGTGATATACAAAGTAACATAGACTCACTCAATTAATACTATTCATGGCAGTAGCATTTCACTAACAACAAAAAAAAAAAAAAAAATGTCATAGAAAAAGTAAAAGTTAGCCCAAGAATTATCATTAAAACAAATTGTAGTAATAAATATACATTCGCCTAAATGCATGACCACCGCATATTTACTTCCCTTGTATGAAATCAATTTACGAGGTAGCCAGCGAAGATATAATATTAATTAGTTTTTGTTCGTTTCACATTTTGATTGATGTAACTATATTAATTTACGACTGGCTAACTATTTTTTTTCACTTCATTTTTCTCACTCATTCTCTCCAGTCATTAACTAAGTCGAAGACCACTAATATTTGATATATTTTACAACTAGTGCATACAAATATGGACACCTATACGCACAAGTGTGTGCGTGTATATATATATCAAGTATTTATATCTAAGATATCAAGTATTTTAGAAAAAAATAATGTACATTACACATCCATCTTTTACATTTTTTTAGATGTGGGTTTTTAATCTCCGTTCAATCTCACCAATATTTATAATGAACTGTGAGAAAATTTATGAATATAAAATCATGAACGTCTTCTACGCAATTTTCTATTTCAAATTAGATCCATGATGACATATTTTTGGGTTGTCCGCCGCACAAGTATTCATATCTCGTAGAGCAAGTATTCATACATCGTCGCACAAGTATTCATACCTAAGATACCAAGTATTTTAGAAAGTATTAATATCAAGTATTACTACTAAATATTGCAATTCCTTGTGACATTAAATGATGTTTGAAAATATTAATATTAAGTATGACAAGTATTTATAACTCGTCGTGCAAGTGTGAATAATTCATGTATCAAGTATATGTATCTAACAGATTCTATTAATTGTTTTTCCTTGTGACATTAGATCATATTTGAAAGTATTAATATCCAGTATTGCTAATATCCATACCTCGCCATATAAGTGTGAATATTTAATGTGTTAAGTATTTGTACCTAACATATTACATCAAATATTGACAATATTTGTACCTAATATATTCATACCTCAATTTATAAATACTTGTAATACGAGTTATGAATATTATGAATAATTGCACAACGAGATATGAATACTTGCACTATGAGGTATGAATACTTGCACGATGGATAATTCAAAAGTACTTCATCATTGATTTCATTTTAAATAGAAAATTACGTAAAGAACGTTTGTAAAAAATATGGGCGACATTGAATGAAGAAAAAAAAACCACCTTTAAAAATGTGCAAAAAATGAGTGTGTGATGAGAGAGATAAAATAAAGTTGATGTCTATTTTTTTAAAGAAATACTTGATATTATAGATATGAATACTTGATATATTAAATATTAATACTTGTGTGCATAAGTATAAATATTTATGCACGTCAATATTAAAAAAATTCAAATATAAGTAGTCCACCTCAGTTAATTAGCGGTCCCCATATAATTAATGATTCATACATGATTTATTTTATTTTTTGGTAATGGAGGTTGTGGTTCCTAGATAATTAATTATAGAGGGATGAAGAGAGAAATAGAATGGAAAACAAATCTTTATTCATTAATTTAATTCTAGTTCATAACTCTTAATTCAGTGCTTTTAATTCTATGTTTGACCCACCCTTGGCGGGTAGATCAAGCTCCAAATTCATGCTATCTCACGTGTGACGTGTCTTTCACGAATCCAATGTAATGTCAACGTGGTACGTATTGTTTATTTCGGACATCTTTAATTTACTAAACCCCCCCCCACACACACACACACACACCCGCGCTGAAAACCTAATAAACATATAACAAAGAATTACATGAAATCATAAGTAAAAGATCAGAAAAAAGTAAATATATAACTGTATGTTGTAATTAAATATGTACATTAGTCTCGGAACCATATTTTTCAACATATCTCTTGACCATTGCTTTAGAATTGATTCTGAACGATTTATAATTCCAAAGTTAACTGTTAATTTCTTACAAGATTTTTTGCAAGTTCAATAAGTGCCGTTTCAACCGTGATTTTTATTAATATCCAAAATTAAATATACATTACCACTCCAGAAAAGATATGTAATGCCCAAACCGGCCAATTATTGTCTGGTCCTTATTTTTATTAGGAACCGATCAATAATTGGCCTGTCTTTAATGTTTTATTTAGATAGTTGATATATTAATTGCTTGAATTTAATATTAAGACGATTATTACAAAATTTGTCGATTGATTTAGCATGATTATTTTTTTTTGACTAAATTTATTATGATTTATAAGTATGGTTTATATTGTGACATTTATAAGTCTTGATATAAGAGAAAAATGATATGCAAAAATAAAGTATAAAATATAAATAAACAAACAGAGATAATACGAGCATTAAAAGACAAACAAAGTAGACCAAATGTAAATTCTACAAAATAATAAAAGTAAAACTATTGTCTAACGATGACGACCACCAGAGGGGGACCATTACAGAGCTGGCTGACCTCTGGTAGCTCTTTCGGGTCGCCCCCCAGACCACCGAACCATGTGCAGCAGCGGCCATATCTCTGCTCAGCCTGGCTGCGGTATCCTAGACATCCTCCTCCCAAAAAGTAGTAGCTGGCGGGGGTGCAGAGAAGATAGACGCTGCTAGTTCATTCATAAAGTCATGCTGCGTCTGTGACCCGCTACTGCTGGCCTCACCGTTGTGTGCCATCTCTAGAGGATATTGTCAGGCATCTTGATTGCAGGGATGGTTACTGCAGCGGTGATGGTAGTGCACCCAAATCGTGCAGACTAAACACCAGTCCACCCTAGACCATCGAATCTGTGATTTTCAAAGTAGCTTAATAAATAGTAAAAAAAATGCCAAAAAAATGTAAACTTTGGTCTCCAACCACATTTTGATATGAAGAACATGTTGAACGGTTTAAATCGGTTGTTTTGGATTTTTAAAATGGAAATATAGTGCCATAGAATAAAAACTTGTTTTACTCTATGAAGCACCATAGCGCAATTATATATATATATATATATATATGAGAAAATCTAGGGTGTGACGTGCTCACCAAGAGGGTTTGGTGAGCACAACTCCAAAAATACATCGGATCGACTTCAAATGACGGATCCAAACCGTTGAAATTCTTGTACTTCGTGAGTGATGCATGTACATGCAAAATTTTAGAAGTTTCGAATTTATTTGGAGACCAACCAATCCAAACAAGAGTGATAAATGGATAAAAGAGTGCCATTGACACCCTTAGTAAAGATCGAAACCATATTTTCAACATTCCTCGACCATTACTGTAGAATTAATTACGATCAATTTATAATTCAAAAGTTAATTATTAATTTCTTACAGCTGATAGATTTGATTTTTATATCAGGGGCAATAAATGTCATTCACAAAGTTGTGAAGTCGTGATGAAAATCCAACTCTCAATTTTTGAGTAACCAACATAATTTGAATTTTTTTAGTAACCAACATAAATAAAAAAATTTATGATGGTATATATTAAAATTTCTCTTGCATTAGTTGTCCACCAGTAAAATGAGTATTGGATGCTTTCCATGATTCCATCAATTTAACTAAGTATTCATTAATTGGCCGACATACAGAAGTTGACTAAGTTTGTTTTGTTGATATATTTATCGGAAGCAAGAAAACGTAGCTATAAAAAATAACACAATGCAATCTTTCAATATCTTTTACTAGATCTGTATGTGCGGGTTCCTGACAAAAAAAAATAATATATTATATAGAGCTTACTTAATTTGCTTTGAGAATTAAAGATGATATTTTACTTCCTGCTTATATTTTCATTTGCAAAGTTCAAATAGTCAATTCATATTTTCCAATATGATTTTCATATTAAAATGTGCTTGGAGACCAAATTTTACATTTTTTTAGAAAATTTTCACTATTTTTTTAGAATTTTTTAAAATCACAGTTTTTCATTAAATAAAAATAAAAATAAATCAGAAAAATCCATTATTCAGATGTGCACTTGCAGTTTATAAAAACATTTTTTTTTAAGATCTTAACAAGGGCTGTCGAGGGAGTTCATATAATATTTAAAAGCATCTTTTAAATTCAAGCAAGTCTACGGTGGAAAATTATTACAAGGATCACAAGAGGAGAAACATGATGAAGCGGGGAGGAGGCTTACTAGGAAAAAATGAGACCCAACAGTTTGTTTGTGGTGCCATGGTTAAATCCTTGTTTTTCGCCATTGTCGTCTTCTCAGTTCTCAACTCTGCAGTGTTACGAGACTCCATTTTTCATAGTGAGTATTTGGTTTCTTTCAATCTTTGTATTAAGCCATGCATGGTCAGCAAGTTCATCTACATTTTCTTTTTATGTGGAAATGTCACCTCCTAGTTTCGTAAGTATTTTTTCTAACTTATGGAAGTTTTGATTTTCTATTTTTAAGGTTTCAGCTTGAAATTAACATAATCTACTGTTTGGTAATTGTAATAGTTGAGACAGTACTATTTGTTGAGAATTGAGAAGAAATTAAACTTGATTCATCAAATTCTAAAATGAGATGAACTGATTGATGGAACCTTTTGGAAGATTAGAGTTAAATTGTTTTGGGAGAATAAAATTTATATGTACATATTTTAAGCGGAAAGCACATAAAATGATGTTATTCTTTTATGTATGACTAAATGATCTGTGTAAGAGCTAGCAAGATTTTGCAGGAAAAAGATACGCTGAACGGATGACACCAAATGATACAGAAGAGAAGATCGAGAAAAAGATAGAACCACTTGCAAGTAAGCTACTACGGACAATAACTGCATGTAACAAAATTGAGAAGGGTTCTAATACCACAAAAAATTTGTCAGAAAATACAACAAACTCACTTTTTAATTTATATTTCAAAATAACCTAAATTGCAAATCCAAAACAATTATTATTGTTCATCTATATGATTTTTTGAGTTCATTTTGTACTAGATCAAGTGGTCAAAAATGAATATTTAAAATAAATCAATCATAGTTAACGAGATTTGTTTATTTTTTTTATCACTTGATCTTGCAAAAATGAACTTTAAAAATTATAAATTTTTACATTCACGCATCTCTCATATAAATGAACTAATTAAGTTGACATTTGGATTTTAAAAGTTTGAAATATATTGAAAAAGTGAACTTGTAGTATTTTGTAGCACTGAAAACTTGTGATTTTGGAATCCTCACAAAATTATCAAATATATGGAGGTTGAATATGGAAAATTGGAATTTGCAGAACTTGCAGGATTTGATATCTTCATGTCATCATTTGATTCGAAAGAGAAGCAAGACAACAAGGAACTAGAATGGTTGGTGGAGGGAAAGCCATCTACTGGTAAATCCGTCGACACTTGATACAGTATCAGTTAACATATTGATACAGAAAGTACTCTCAAAATGATTATGAAAAATTCATGCAGTAACCAAATTCAGAAACTACGTACAGTTTACAACAGAATGAGCAAAATAAATAAAAGGAAAATCAGGTGTAAATGTCTATCTAAAAAACACTGCATACCTCGAGAAATTAGAAGTTTGCGATTCATTTTATTTTATTTTTGAAGACAGCACATTAAGAAATTTTAATTAACTTTCTGCAACTTTCAATGTGAAATTCAGGATCAGATGGTCCAGCCCAATCATCCCAGATAAAACAGAGTCAGGAAATTAACACATCTGTATCACTCAACTGGCTTGAAAAACAAGGAGCGAACAATTCAACGATAGGTGTTTGCAACTTTTTTTTTTTTTTTTGATAAAAGGCACTGTGTGCCCGTTTCACATATGAAACCAAAGGGTGTTTGCAACTTATTACATATTTTGCACAGGAGAAATATCTTATTATATTAAAAAAGAAAATTTTGGGTACTAAGCTAACAAGTTAACAAATTATGCAGAATCTGATGAAAAACAGAGCTCGCCTTCAAATGAGAAAACGCAAGAATCTAGTCCCACAACCGCAGGTTCATGCTCGTGGATTACTATATATTTATATTTCTTTCAATATTTCCTTTTTGTTTGGTAATAAGCCTTTTTTTCATAGATAGGTTGGGTCGGTTAGAATTCAATGGGGTCAATACTTTTGGGCCCAAGTTTTTATATGTGATCTAATTTGGTTGTGATAATTTGTTAAACCAGCTCAAATGCCTAGCGAGTCACTTTGTCGTGATTCACTGAGACCTGATCAAGACCGATCCAACCAAAAATTAGGCCCAATAATTTGAAATCTTGATCGCTATTATCCTTCACCAAATAATTTCAACCTTAAAAACTAACAGAAGTCATAGTGAGATGGATGATAAGATCAATTGTCCCCGATGCCTCCACAATTTTTATCGTCTCTCCTACACCAATCCAAACACCATGACATTGATGATTAAGCCATACCTGCAAAAATGGGAGTCCGGCACAATTGAGGTGATAAATTAAGTGAGATGGACATCGGACCCAAATTAGTACGATTCCTGCTCGGAACCTTTCGATCGGTTCACAATCCATGAGTGCCATTATTATATTCGTGTGTATCGCTTCAATATTCGTACGGATCAAGTGCACACACATCATGAAGTGAATCTGATGGTTCCGAGAGGGCATCGGACGCGCCCCGCTTCCATTTCAAATATGCACGAATATGTGGATGAAATGTATAATCAAACCCCCGCCCCCCCCTCCAAAAGAATTAAAAAAATATATACTGACAATGCTACTGACATTTTATGCAGAATCTAGAACAACTCAGCCCTCAGTTCCTTCATATCAGGGACAAGAGGAAGCTCCCTCCAAGACAGGTATACAATATTAATGAAAACTGTAATTCAATTAACTTATTATTACGTCAGTGTTACATATCAAAACCCTTACAAACTCTGTAACCAATTGCAGTTAATACTTAATACAAATAGGGGCGTGAGCCCTGTTTTTTCTCAAAAAATAATAATAATACCATATTATTATGATAGTGCTGTAATTTGATAATCGTTTCCAAAATAACAACAATTGACATTTTTTAAATGCCAAATTGTTGGGCATAATCCACCACAACAGAACTCTCTGTTTCTTCAAATCAGGAACAAGACCAAGCAATCTCCAATTCAGGTATATATTAGTACGAAGTAAAATATACTGGTTCCACTGGATATTATTACAGAAACTAGTATATATATTAATTTTATTAAGTGATGATTAAAATGATGGTTACTGTAAAAAAACTATGTAACTAGTAGCATGCAGTAACATATTTAGTTTCATTAACAGTAAAACTTGATTTGTTTATAATTCACAGACTCTCCGGCTCAAAACACAGGCATAATTTGTGAATTCTCTGACTACCGGTACAACATGTGCTCCATAGATGTGAACCTGAAGGTTATGGGGAGCTCCGCAACTGTGCTCCTTATCCCTCCATCTTTGACCACTCCGGCCAACACCACTGTCTGGAAAATCCGCCCATTTACACGAAAATGGGAGGAATCTACCATGGCACGTGTTAGAGAATTAACAATCCAATGGGCCTCCAATCAAAACCAAGGACCTGCTTGTGATGTGACACATGATGTGCCGGTTTTGATATTTCCAACAGCATTTTCTTCATCATTCAACCTTTTCCATGACTATACAGATCTCCTGATACCGCTTTTCGTTGCTGCAAACCAATACAATGGAAAAATTAAGTTTGTGGTGACAAACTTCCATGGGCCTTGGCTCGACAAGTACATGCCACACCTACAAGCGCTCTCACACTACCCCATTATTAACCTCGATTCAGAAACCCTAGTTCATTGTTTCCCATCAGGACAAGTAGGCCTTAGAGCGACTTTCCCTATGACAGTGGATAATTATCCAGCTCAAAATGTTTCTACCATGGTAGGCTTTAGACACTTTGTGAGAACAAGCCTATCATTAGAGAGAACTCTAGTTGATATTATTGATCAGAAGAACTCAAACAAGAAACCGAGGATAGCTATTTTGCTAAGGAAATTCACCCGTACATTTACGAATGAAAATGAGATTGTAGAAATGGCCAAAGGAGTCGGCTTCGAAGTTGTTCGAGCTGATACTGAAACCACAAAAGATTTCCCAAGAATAGCACATCTAATAAACTCTTGTGATGTGTTGATGGGATTGCATGGAGCTGGGTTAACAAACATGATGTATCTACCAAACAATGGTACACTCATACAAGTTCTCCCTTGGGGGAACTTGAGATATGTGGGCTGGAAAGATTTTGGGGAACCAACAAAATATATGGGACTAAACTATATAGAGTATGAGATAAAAGAAGAAGAAAGTACTCTTATAGAGAAGTACCCAAGAAATCATACTGTTTTTACAAACCCGCAAGAGTTACACAACCAAGGTTGGGCAGCAATGTATTCAGTTTATCTGGCAGAACAAAGTGTGAAGCTTGATGTGAATAGATTTAGAGGGGTTTTGGTGGATCTTTTCAATTCCCTTACTCAACAAACGAGAAAAAAGTAGAGCTTAGAACAAAGTACTGTATTTTTTTTTTTATTTCCCTAGCTTTTTTGTTTCTTACAACTTCAGTGATATGACTGTTGTCTTGAGGAAGTTTTTTGTTTCGTGAATCAAGGGTCAAATATTTATGTTAACTATTCTTATTTTTATTTTTTTTAATCTTTGCATCATTTTAATTCGGACAACTTGGGTGTTCTGTGTTCATAAAAACTTGAAGGGCATAGCTTTCCTCTTACGTTATTTCCGATGTATTCAAGCACAGACGCACAGAAATTGCACCATAATTGTTGCTGATTACAAACAATTACAAACAAAAAAGAAAATTAATGTTATCACGGATCCCTTATATATATTTAATTGATATGATTCACAAGGCTAGAACACGTAATTAAGTTCCACTAAATTTAGGAGGTAATCTGCAAAACTAAAATTGTTTCAATTGATCACTAACTCCTATGACATTGCATTGGGGGTTAAATAATTAATGTTCAGGCTTTTTAACAAATCTAGGACGCCGTAATTTAAAAAAAAAATAATAATTGGGTCTTTTCTAATTCCATATATATAAGTAAATCTAGGATGTGACGTGCTCACCAAAAGAGTTTGGTGAGCACAATTCTAAAAATACATCAGATCAGCTTCAAATGACGAATTCAAACCGTTGAAATCCATGTATTTCGTGAGTGATGCATGTACATGCAAAATTTTGGAAGTTTCGAATTCATTTGCTACGAGGTCAAGCGGTCAAAGTAATGAATCTTTTAATAAGTTATTCTATTAGTTGTTTTATATATTCATTTTTCATCGTTACTTTGATCGCTTGACCTCATAGCAAATGAATTCGAAACTTTCAAAATTTTGCATGTACATGCATCGACTCACGAAGTACATGGATTTCAACGGTTTTGATTCGTCATTTGAAGTCAATCCAATGTATTTTTGGAGTTGTGCTCACCAAACTCTTTTGGTGAGCACATCACACCCTAGATTATTCATATAGAGTAAATCTAGGGTATGACGTGCTCACCAAGAGGGTTTGGTGAGCACAACTCCAAAAATACATCGGATCGGCTTCCAATGACGAATCCAAACCGTTGAAATCCATGTACTTCATGAGTGATGCATGTACATGTAAAATTTTGAAAGTTTCGAATTCATTTGCTACGAGGTCAAGCGGTCAAAGTAATGATGAAAAATGAATATATAAAACAACTAATATAATAACTTATTAAAAGATTCATTACTTTGACCGCTTGACCTCGTAGCAAATAAATTTGAAACTTTCAAAATTTTGCATGTACATGCATCACTCACAAAGAACATGGATTTCAACGGTTTAGATTCGTCAATTGAAGCCGATCCGATGTATTTTTGGAGTTGTGCTCACCAAACTCTCTTGGTGAGCACGTCACACCCTAGATTTACTCTATATATATATATATATATAATTTGTCATTGAATAAGTGAAAAATAACTTTCTCGCCAAATAAAAATTTAACATAGCTGTACTGCAATTTCCAAAACAAAAATTAAAGAAGCCATACATTGTAAATTTGTAATACAGTTCAAATTTTACTGCTGTACAGTCCTAAAAGTTTGAACTATTAATTGGAAAAACAATACTTTTCAATTACCGTGCTATGTGAGTACTTTTTTATTTTGAGAAAAGGTATTATCCCTCTACCTTCCATCCTCGTAAAATTCTCAAAACACATTGGATAAGTCTTCAACTGTTTTTAACGGTGCGTCTTATACTTTTATTTAATACTTTCTTAATCTGTCTCCCCATTTTCTCTCTCTTCTCAAATTTCCCGATCTCTCTCCCAGCCATTAATCCATCTCTTCTCCAAAAATATTTTCTCAAATCTTTCAGTTCAAGACCCAACCCGACCTCCGACAGCCTCCCTTCCGATAAAATCCATGGCCGCGCTGAACCTCCTCACTCCTCAGCACCGGCATAGCCGTGCCGGACCTCTTCAGTCTTCGTAACAACTTCTACATCGGCACAAATCAGGTCGTCATTAACAAGATCTCCAATCTATCTCTGGAGGACGCGATTGAGCGTGATGTATCGCTCTTACATTGCGTTGGGTTCCTATCAGGTCCATTTACAATCTCTCCGTTTCTCAAATCTAGTAAAAGATTCACTGAATTGACTGTCATTTTTCTTTATTTGTTTTAGCTGGTGATTAACGAGATTTGATTTGTAATGAGATCAAAGGTTGAGAATCCTGATTCATCCATTTCCCCTTTGACAATGGTGTCATCTGTTCATGATTTTTGCTGCAGCTGTAATCTTGGACTACATAAAGTGAACAAGTTCAATTTTTTATTGCAATTTGATATTTTAACCTTGCATGATGAAATTTTCTAATTAAGATTTATTAATATTGTAACGACAAGTAAAAACAACAAGGATGTCTTCTATCGTGATCAAATCCAAGGTATGACATACATTTTTTCATGCCTTCTATTCAATTTCGATTCTATTCCAGTTGGTATTGCTAACGACAGGAGTAAGTAAATAGACTAGCTTAGGTTTTAAAGGGGTGGTGTTCCTGATTCCTATTCCTGTTCAATGTAATTATAACATTCTCATTCACATTATTTAATTTTTTATTTTATTTTTTGTAGTAGATTCAAATATAGTAGTTTCTCATTGATTTCTCAACGGATTGTTCTTTTTGGAGGCTGCTGGTACAGGTTTTATATGATATGTATACATGATTTATGTGATATGTTTACATGATTTATCTGTAAGCTTTGTAGGTTTTATATGTCATGTTTACAGGATTGTTGATAAATTTACAAGATTTATATATCATGTTTACATGATCTATCTGTAAAGTTTTGTTTGGTGGAAAACATATTTGTTATTTATTTGCAATTTATTTTGTTTATGTTGTTATGTCTTATCTGCTATAAATTTGAAAAATTTTAATCAGTTTACAGTATTCAATGACATTATATACTGAGTTATGTGATAAGGTTTATAGAATTCAAAATAATTGGAAATGGTATCCAGATGTAAATTTTGAAAAATAAAATAAAGTTTGAATTTTTTTTTTATTGATTTACAGTATTTAACGAAATTGCCTACAGAGTTATATGATGAAGTTTACATAATTCAAAATAAATGAAAGTAGCATCTAGAAGCAGATTTGAAAAAAAAAAATTAATTTTTTATTGAAAAATTTTATGAAAAAAATTTAAAAATTGTGAAAAAAAAAATTTGAAAAAAAAATTTGAAAAAAAATTTGAATTTTTTTTGTATGTATTTGTTTACAGAATTTTAAAGTGGTCCCGAATAGGTACTAATTTTGAAAACTTGTTAGAGATCTTCTAAATGTGGTTCTGGTCAAAGGTCTAAAAATGGTCTTAGTCAAAACAGTTAAAGTTGTTAAAGTAGTAGTAGAAGTGGTGGTTAAAGTGGAGGTTATTGGGGACCACACAGTAATGAACAGTTTTTATGTTTACAGGATTCATTAAATTGGTTTACAGGATTTAGTATTGAAGTTTACAGAATTTCGTAAACTCGAGGAAAATCCGGGGATTTGTGTTGTGGGACAGTTAGCAGCTCCCTTTTATTTTTGGGTAAAAACCGGACAGTGACTACCAAGTGTGGGTACCGAAAGTTATATATGCAACAATTCAATTCAGTTTATGATTTATTCACTACTTGAAAATCAAAATCCATGTATGTATAAAATTAATTTCAAGATAAATAGAGTTTACCATTAGACGCGCAACGGAAACTTCAAGCTCTAACAGTACGTAATCTTCTTCACTTCCTACACCTCGTGTCGGATCCACACAACAACAACTCCATCCATGTCTCTACTGGTATCCACATGAACAAGTTGACAAACAACTGCAAGTCGGAGTGCTAGCGCCAACTGACAGTCCCCTCTTGTCTTTCTACTATTCTCTCTCGGTTTCTGAAGTGTGAATTCAGACAGATTAGATTTTTGGTCTAATCCAATAAAACCGAAAATATTGTTTTTCTATTTTTCTGTCTAAATTTTTCCTTTAATGTAATTTCGGATAAAATAAATATTAACCAAATATTGAACTGCTGCATATATATTTATAACCAAACACATATGTTCAATCGCACCAGTTCGTTCGCACTCATTCATTCGCACCTAATCAGATAGGTCTTATTTGATCAGATCATATCATAGAGAAAATAGATATTTCGGACCAATATTTAATTTGATGGAGTCCAATAAAACTTAATCCGTATTATGATTTATTAATTAATTATTAATTATGGTTCAAAAATATTCTGGCATGTATAACATTCCTAACAAGTACTTCTTTTAATGCCTGAATTTATATTTAGATGGATATTTTGACAAATAAAAGATGATGGGTACTGGGTACATCTACAAGACCCGAGCTGTATATATTATCCGCACAAATTCCTTGCGCAAAAGCATTTGTGCATTCACGATAAAAGGCACGACACTAAATTAAAGGACAATAAAAATGTTAGAATCAATAAATAACTGACTGATCGATTGTACCAGGGAATAAATGTATTAAAGCTCGATCGGTCTCTGTAATTAGAACGTCTTGCAACTAACCCAAAATAAAAAATAAAAAAATGGATTTAATTAACTAACAGGACTAGCAGACTTATTGCCCTTTTTTAATCATTGAACTGTCATTGTTGTTTTTTAAAGCAAGTATATTGCTGGAATATGGTTATCAATATATGGCTCCTCACTTCTCCTCCATTCATCATTTCTTTTCATTTTGTATACCATACGTGGTATTAATTGGTGTCAAGCTGATTTAATTTATGGACATGTGGCTCATTATTTATTTGTATTATTTATGAAAACAAGACTATATCAATCGTTATAACACCATTGACCTTTTGTTAAGTCTTAACAACACCTCTATATAATATTTATTAAGATTATAGGTATTAATTAAGAGAGGACAATGCGAAATGATGTCCCAAGGAGCGCATCCTGTGACGCCCTCCACATAGTGCGAAACAAACAAAAAATTTATATACTGCAATGCTTTTTAACATAATAGAACTAGTCCATCACCAAGGATATGATATGCTTCATCATTGCGTTGCTCTTTTGCATCTTTCGCTCGGATCCATTAACGGGTCCAACATTTACTAAAAAAAATTGTGTTGAAATGCTTGAAAATAATTGGTACAATGTGACAATTTTCTTATTTTTAGTGAGGTTTGGCGTGTGGTCTTCAAAAAATCACACCACCTTTACCAGCAAAAAGGTGGAGGTGGCCTAGGTGGTAGAGAGCATATGAACATGGTGCAAATTAATAGGTCCAAAAATCCAGGAGGTGGTGGTGGCCGGGGCTCCAGGAGCAGGCAGCAGCGGAGGCAGTGGTGGAGCAAATTAATGATCCTAGACCTGGCGAAATGAATCTGGACCGTTCATTTCAATTAGATAAATTAAAAGAATAAAGAGATGAAAAGTCAACCTGGTGTTGTTGGTCAAAGAGCAAACGTATCCCAATTTTATTCCATAAGACCCGGGTGCACGTGTCATTGATAATAATGCTTAAAAATTCGTGCAGATCTCTTTAATAATTATGCTAGAAAAGATTGGACGGTTCGGATCTAAAATCCAAATTAAAGTTATGCACAATTGCTAAAATGCTTGGTGCGCACCCTCAATCTGCAAATCCGCGGGTCCGGCCCCTCAGTCCGTGCACCTACCATTCTGGATGCGCGGATTGAGTCCGCGAGAGTGTCAAGTGTCATAAAACCTTGGTCTGAGTGCTATTTAAATCCGATTTTTCAAGGTACTAGAAAAAAAAAATTATTATTCGACCAGACCCAATAACCCGCCACACAAAAGTCCAAAACCCTCTCACACTGTATCAATGATGCGGTGTAAGGTTTTTTTGTCAAACTTTAGAATTTTGTTAGGCCAAATTTCAAGCAAAATTTAATTTAATTTTGTTGAGAATCAGTATTTGATCTAGTGGCAAAGACAATTAATTCTCTTTATGTGGAATACTTCAGGTTCAAAAACCGAATTTAATTTTTTTTTATAGATATTAAATAGTTGGATGGATTAACCTCCAATAATTACTCAAAAAAAAGTTGTGTTGAAATGCTCGAAAATAATTAATGCAATGTGACAATTTTCTTATGTTTAGTATGGTTTGGCGTGTGGTCTTCAAAAAGTCACACCATATGACAGTTCTCATGTTTAAACAACGGAATAAAATTTGGTCCAAATGGCTTTGGACCTGACACCGTCCAAAACTTCTAAAAATCGTACGATTAAAGTCCGAACAGTCAATCCGAACCGCTCAACCTGATTTTCATATTAAAATGTGCTCAGACACCAAATTTTATATTTTTTTTCTATTGGTAAATAAAAAAATTCCATATATTCATAGCTTAAGTATCTATTTGTATTTTCCTAAATTGCATTTTCCTGTATGTATTGTTGTTTGTTTTCCTATGTTATATTCTTTTAAAATTAGTAACTACAACGGCTAGTACAACTGTTGATTGATTTGATCTGTTGATCATCCTATGCTTGATGAATGGCCAGGATGTTTTTGTTATTAATTTGTAACACGTACTCCTTCCTCGAGTTAGGATTCAAATATGTTACCTAATTGAGCTCAACTTGTTTACAAAAATCTCTTCGAAATGCCCAATGTCTAATGCTTTAGTAAATTAAGGTGTTGGCCAATTGTTCTCAACTACTAACGTACTTATGGTGTTTCAATCTCTTTAGTTCAAAGTTGCAAGGGCAGTTATGAATGGTATTTTTTTTGGTTAAAAGTTAGTAACTTTAAATGTCTACTAACAAGTACATTGATAAAAGAATATATTATAACGAGTCAAATAATCCTCCTCCTTCGATTTAAACTCATTTATTCTTATAAAATAATGTAAACTACCATAATCAACTAGTTTTATTTATTTGGGCTCCTAAACACACGTTACTTTTTTTTCTCATCTCTAACAGACGAATTTACTCACCGCCGTACTTCGATCGAGATAGAGGTAAAAACTCTACGCTTTGAGTTCTGACAATACTGCACTTTTGGATCCGCTCGACTCAGGTTCCTCTCCTCTTTCTCATTATCCTATCTGCTCAAAGAGATAGAGACAAGAGAGAGGAAATAGTATCACTATGTCGGATATGAACACTAGAAGGGATGGGAGGAGCAGAATGAAGAGATGTGGAAGAGGAAGAAGAGAGCAGCAGCTGCTAAGTTAGAGTTCGCTCTGTCTCTGTTTTTTTTTTTCGCTCGGGAGATGCTGAGGTCACCCTGAATGACACTCTTCCGTGATTTGTCATGTATCCACACGCTAGTTTGTTATTTTTAGATTAGAGGGACATATGACTTAAGTGTGATGAGGACATTAATTGTTAGGAGCTGATCCATGGAGTTGATGCCACAATTTCTTTTTTTATTGTTAGAGCTTTTGTTACATTTTTTTGACGAATACCGTTACTTTTGTGATGTATATCAAACTCGCACAAACTATGTATATGTGGCCTCCTTGAGTAGTTCGTCTATTATTTTATTATTTCATTTCAGTGCATTGAATGTGTGGTCTGTATGGATGGATGACCTCTATTATTTATGTTATTTATGGTATCATTGTTTGTTATTTTATCGAGCCACTGAATTATGATTTGGGGTGTGATAAATTTCGTCATGCAAGCTAGACACTATATATTAACAAATTACATTTAATAGCTACTCACAAGCTAAATTATTTTTATAATAAACATGACAAGAACTCATATTATTCTAACTTCTAACATTAAATATACTTAATGGCGTGACTAATTACTTTGGAGACCTTACAATGTTCAACATTTTTTAACGGAATATAGATTATATATATTATTATGGCTGGAGCATGGACATCTCCAAATTTCAAGAAATAAACTTTGAGAACATATGCTATAACCCGCGTCTTCCATGTCCAACAATCACAACGTCCTTAACCACAATGTTAAAGACACATAGCTTTTATGTGAGAGGTCATGAGTTCGAAATTCACAAAGTGGGAAAATCTTCTATAATATACATAGGAGTTTGAAAGTGTATTTGGTGGCTTGACTCTCAAGCTATGATTTCAAAAAAAAACGTTTCAATGTTGATATAGTACTTTTTTGTGCGGCAAATTAAACAGAACTAACAAACTTTGTATTAGTCGCTATTAATATATATATTTGTGGTAAAATTCATCAAAGGTTATAAATTACTTGTAATGAAAATTCAGATATTGTCAGGGTAGAATGGTTAAATGGCAATCAAACATTTGTCAGAAATACCAATCCTCCGAACTTCCATGAAATGCACAGGCATGAAATTATTAATTCTTCTCAACGGAAACTCCATTATTTAGATGTGCACTTAGCAATTAATAAATTGTCAACTTGTACAGTTAGCACTTTATTAAATAATTAAGAGCATCCCTTATATTCAAACAAGCCTACGGTAGAAAATTACAAGGATCACAAGAGGAAAAACATGATGAGGAGGGGAGGAGGCTTACTCGGAAGATTTGAGAGCCAACAGTTTGGTTGGGGTGCCATGGTTAAATCCTTGTTTTTCTCCATTGTCGTCCTCTCGCTTCTCAACCCTGCAGTTTTACCAGACTCCATTTTTCATAGTGAGTATTTGGTTTCTTTTAATATTTGTATTAAGCTAGCCGTGCATGGTCAGCAAGTTCATCTACACTTTCCTTGTGTGGAATGTTACCTCCTAGTTTTATAAGCATCGATCTTTTCTAGCCTATTTAAATTGTGGTTTTCTATTTTAAGATTTCAGCTTTAAATTTACTGTTTGGTAATTAAATATAATAGTTGGGACTATTTGTTGAGAATTGTGAAGAAATTAAACTTCATTTATCAAATTCTTAAGTGAGCTGAGCTGATTGAATGCACGATTTAGAAGATTAGATTTACATTGTTTTGAGAGAATAAAATTCAAATTTAATTTTTGTTCGGCGTAGTTTATAATGGTGAAGATTTCAAGTATATATGTTTCAGTTTTAATAGAAAATTATGTGTATTTTAGTGAAGGCTGCGAGGTTTTTTTTTTTTAACTTGGTAGTGACTACTATGGCTGGCTGCGAGTTAAGAATCTCTTTTAAATACGAGGATAAAAAAATGACTAATGTCATAGATAAGACCAAGAGATAGTTATTATCTTCGATGGAAGTATTGACATGGGCACCCACACAGTTAAGCAATTATTAGTATTGTATCTGTGCGTTGTAACGGAAACATAATATAAAAAAATAAAAAAATATCATACAAAATGACATATTTTCATAAAAAAAAAAAGACTAAATAACAAATAACATTACTTAAATGACATATTATATGACATCTACATGTAAATAACGTTCCTTAAATGACATATTAAATAACATATATGTTTTTTTTTATCTTTTTGACATATATCAATAAACAAATCTCATACAAAATGACATATTAAATGACAAATAAGATTTTTTAAATTATATAAAAAAAATAGAAGATATAGAGACATTACCAAAAAAAATTATCAATCAATTAAAAAAGTTTTATAAATAACATTTAAAAAATGAAAAGAAATCAGGATCAATCAGAAAGAAAATACAATTTGAATGTGGCGAGTACATGTCTAATTAACTAAATTTGGACTTCTATACATGAAAAAAAAATACATGGAATCAGAAAAATGCAGATTATTTAATTGGAGGATTGATATTTAATCTGAATTTTTTTTTTTAATCATAACCATTGGCAGATCAGGAATCTACGTGCTTAATATAATGGAGATATCTACACTACAATTCTATCTATGTTGTTAAAACAAATTATAATTATGATAAAGTTTTCTTTAGATGTTATTTTTCAGTATTTTTTATTGTACGAAATTCTAGTTGTTATATGATATGTTTAAGGCTATAAAAACGGATGTTATTTGTTGTTCTAAAATAGAGTATATATAGAATACTTAGAAATTGAGTTTACTAATTAGTTACCTTCATATTCTCTTTTCTATCTCATATTAATTGAAACAATCATTGTTGACCACCATATCTTCCAACAGTTGTTGTTACTATATATACCTTAAAAAAAGATAATGAAATTCAATAATTAATTGGTCCGTTGACAATTGTAATTAATTTTTTGGATTGAACCAAATTTCGGTAAATGGCCAATTTTTTGGAGAAAGAAAACCATGATGCCTAAACAAAATTACTAGTCCGATAAAAAAAAATCCCAAGAAAACTTTTTTGACTTTTAATTCCAAAAGCCAGAGGCAGAGCTTGTACAAATTGGTGCCAGCTTGACCAATATAATGAACCAGAAATTGCTCCGTATATGCATACCACTGATCGATTTTGCTTATTTTCCAGGATCTGAGGTCTACACATCTGCATCACATTCAACAGAAAAGCAAGAAACCACCGAATTACAAAAGCCCGAGGAAAACCAATTTGTCACAAGTATATATCATTTTATTAAGTCAGGCTTTGTTCATCATATTTTAAATCGTAGTCTGAATGAGGTACTATTCTGATCACTACCTATAAATTCCAGGAATTGATGAATGGATGACACCAAATGATACAGAAGAGAAGATCGAGAGAGAGATAGAACCACTTGCAAGTAAGCTATTACGGACAACTGCATGTAACAAAAATTGAACAAGGTTCTAATGTCACAAATTTTTGGTGTCACAAAATACGTACTACAAACTCACTTTTAATTTAAATTTCAAAATATAAATGTCAAATCCGAAACTATTATTCTTGTTCATCTATATGATTTTTTTTTATATTTTTTTAGTTCATTTTGTGCTAGATCAAGTGGTAAAAAAATATTATATATTAAAATAAATCAATCATAGTTAACAAGATTTGTTTAATTTTTTATCACTTGATCTTGTAAAAATGAACTTAAATAAATTGACATTTGAATTTTAAATTTTGAAATTTAAATGCAAACTTGAACTTGTAGTCAGTGGCGGAGCTACGTTCAACAAGGGGACTGCCTACCCCTGAATTTGAAAAATAGCATAAACCATAAGTGAATATGGGCTGTTGCTTACTCCGGTAAAAATATTGTCTATCTCGGAACATTTTTGTCTATCCCGGATAAAAATTCTACACTGTACATAAACTTTTTAATCAATATACACGTTCTCAGCAATTGCTGACGACCATCAAAAAAAAAATTCTAGCTACACTTGCTTGTAGTATTTTGTAGCACTGAAAACTTGTGATTTTTGAATCCTCCTCATACAAATTATCATTTAATTGGAGGTTGAATAGGAAAATTGGAATTTGCAAAACTTGCAGAAATTGATATCTTGATGTCATCATTTGATTCGAAAGAGAAACAAGATGACAAGGAACCAGAATGGCCGGTGGAGGGAGAGCCATCTACAGGCAAGTCCGTCAACACTTGATACAGTATCAGTTAACATATTGATACAGAAAGTACTCTCAAAATGATTACGAAAAATTCATGCAGTAATCAAATTCAGAAACTACTTACAGTTTACAACAAAATGAGAAAAAAAAAAGGAAAAGGAAAAGCAGGTGCAAATGTCTATCTAAAAATCAGTGTATACTTTGAGAAGTTAGAAGCTTCAGATTCTTTTTTTCTTTTTTGAAAACAGAACATCAAGAAATTTTAATTAACTTTGTGCAACTTTTAATGTGAAATTCAGGATCAGATGGCCCAGCCCAGTCATCCCAGATAAAACAGAGTCCGGAAATTAACACATCTGTGTCACTTAACTTGCTTGAAAAACCAGGAGCGAACAATTCAACGATAGGTGTTTGTAACTTATTTCATATTTTGCACAGAAGAAATATCTCATTATATTAAAAAAAAAAAAAATTGGTACTAAGCTAACAAGTTAACAAATTATGCAGAGTCTGATGAAAACCAGAGCTCGCCTTCAAATGAAAAAATGCAAGAATCTAGTCCCACAGCCGCAGGTTCATGACCGTTAATTACTTTATATGTTTTTTTCAATCAATTTTTCCTTCTTCTGTTTTGAGTAATAACCCTTTTGTTCTGCACAGATAGGTTGGGTCGGTTAGAATTCAATAAGTCCATACATTTGTGCCCAATCTTGTATAATTTGTGAACCCGGCTCAAATGTCAAGTCAACTTCGTCATAATTCACTGAGCCCTGCGGCCCAATCCAACCAAAATTGTGCCGAATATTTTTATTAATAGGAAATTAATAAATTAATTATTTTTACAGTTAATTTTGAAAAGTAGAAAAATGTTATAGAAAATCACAGTCAGAGGACGTTACAGAAAATCGCGGCCAAATTAGCGCAACTTTAATTAACAGCGAAATAGTTTAACACGGTCTGTGATCTATAGCAACAGCCAGAAAAACAAATTAAATTGGGCCGTTATACTGGATAACGGCCAGGGCATAACTTGTTTTATCGAGAATTCAAATTAATTTCAAGTGTTTAGTTCGAATACTGTTGAGAAAAGGACAAAGGTGAATTGCAAACTTTTTTATTTATATCTATTATTTTATTCGATGGTAATTTTTTGCCGATAACTCTAAGGATTTATTCGCCGATAATCCTAAAACTATTTTTATTATAAATTATTGATTTTCATCTATTATTTTATTCGATGGTAATTTTTAACCGATAACCCTAAGGATTTATTCGCCAATAACCCTAAAACTATTTTTATTACAAATTATTGATTAATTTGCATCTTACTATTTTATTCGATTGTAATTTTTCTCCGATAACCCTAAAATTATTTTTTATTACAAATTATTAATTTGTCTATTATTTTATTCAATGGTAATTTTTCTCTGATAACTCTAAGGATTTATTCACCGATAATCCTAAAATTATTTTTACTACAAATTATTGATTTGCATCTATTATTTTATTCGATGATAATTTTTAATAAAATGCAAATCAATAATTTGTAATAAAAATAGTTTTAGGGTTATCGGCGAATAAATTCTTAGGGTTATCGGCGAAAAATTACCATCGAATAAAATAATAGATGGAAATCAATAATTTATAATAAAAATAGCTAGTTTAAGGATTATCGGCGAATAAATCCTTAGAGTTATCAGAGAAAAATTACCATCGAATAAAATAATAGATATAAATAAAAAAAAAGTTTGCAATTCACCTTTGTCCTTTTCTCAACAGTATTCGAACTAAACACTTGAAATTATGTTTGTCCTTTTCTCAACAGTATTCGAACTAAACACTTGAAATTATGAATTCTCGATAAAACAAGTCATGCCCTGGCCGTTATCCAGTATAACGGCCCAATTTAATTTTTTTTCTGACCGTTGCTAAAGATCACTGGCCGTGTTAAATCATTTTGCTGTTAATTAAAGTTGCGCTAATCTGGCCGCGATTTTCTGTAACGTCCTCTGGCCGTGATTTTCTATAACGGTTTTTCTACTTTTCAAAATGAATCGTAAACCTTCCTCAATCACGATAATTAATTTATTAATGTCCTATTAATAAAAAAATTCGGAAAATTGTGGCCCAATAATTTGAAATCTTGAATGCTATTATCCTTCACTATAATAATTCTGCCTTAAATCTAACAGAAGTCATAGTGTACAAGAGCAAGTTGATATATAACTCTACAAATCCAAGATACAACATCTGCTCCATAGAAGGGGATATAAGAATTGTCCCCAATGCCTCCACAATTTTTATCGTTTCTCCCACGCCACTCGATCCAAACACCATGACATGGAAGATCAAGCCATACCCGCGAAAATGGGAGTCCAACACAATGGAGGCAATAACTGAGATGACAATCCAACAACTTACTGATGCTAATCAGGCGAGAAGCTGTGACGTGACTCACGACGTGCCGGCAGTCGTTTTCTCAACTGCTAGGTTTCTAGGAAACTTGTTCCATGATTACACTGACATGATCTATCCACTCTTCCTCGCCACACACAGGTACATTAATGATTTGATGGGTTGGATAATAAACCATGCCTAGTTTTATATATAAAAAATGATCAACTGTACCCAATCCATGAACACATACATAATAGAGAATCTGAGATGCCATATCAGCAAACAGGTATATATAAAATTAAGTAAATTAACTGGCAGTATCCTCTAAGTATACCAATCCTCCGAATTCTACTAACTTCAATTCAGATCTAAGAAAGAACTAAAATTAATGAATCACAGGTACAATGGAGAAGTCAAGCTTGTTGTGGAGAATCACATATCAAAGACAATAGAAAAGTACCGGCCGTACTTGACACGCCTCTCACACTACCCCATAATAAACCTAGACACTGAGACCCGTGTGCACTGCTTCTCCTCTGCTCAAGTTGGGCTTCAAAATATCGGGCCTCTAGGTTACAAGTACCAAAGACCACAAAACGACCAAGCTATGAAACAATTTACTCATTTTATTAGAGAAAGCCTATATCTAGGTAGATCTGAAGTTGATCAAAGAGGGAAAAAACCAAGGCTGCTTGTACTTCTAAGGAATACCTCAAGGTCGATCATAAATGAGGATGATGTGATCAACTTAGCAAATGATGTTGGTTTTGAGGTCATTACAGCTGACGCAGAAACGACAAAAGATTTTCCGACGATTGCACATATTGTCAACTCATGTGATGTGTTAATGGGAACACATGGTGCGGGTTTGGCTAACATGTTATATTTACCAACTAATGGGACAGTCTTACAAATTACTCCTTTTGGTTATCTTAAATGGGTCGGGAAGTATGACTATGGTGAACCGCCGAGTGGTTTTGGATTGAGGTATGTGGAGTATGAGATAACACTAGAAGAGAGCACTCTCATAGAAAAGTATCCAAGAGACCATCCGGTACTTACAGACCCTCAATCAATTCATAAAAAGGGTTGGCAGGAGGTTTACAAAATTTATCTATGGGAGCAGAGTGTAAAACTTGATCTTGATAGGTTCAGAGGGAGTTTAGAGGAAGCTTTCCGATTATACCAATAGAAGTAAGAAAACTTGGCTTGCATGGATAAATTTAGTTCTTCCGTTTTCTCTTGTTAACTTGGCATATTGTTAATAGAAATATAAACTCAAAGAAGATAATTAAAGTTCCTTTCTATTAAACTTTTATCAGATAGACAATTCCAACAACCCTCCCAATATATATTTGATCTGTCTCGGCAATCCTCTTGAAAATTTTCTTTTATTTTTTCTCTCTTATCAAATGTGCAAAGCTTGAAGTTCCATATATATTCTTCATGCCCTAATTGTAATTGCCGCATTAACACGCAATATTTAAATAAAAACGAACAAGCAAGTTAGTTATTCAACATGCTCTACATAACATTGTCGGTTGCAACATATCATAATACACTAAACTGAGCAACCACCATCATGCCTAACTAGCTAACAGTCGATTGCATAGATTTATCATTAATACAGAGACAATAGACAGATATAACATAATATGGGTACACAACAAGCATCATATGACCCCCACAAACAAAAGCATTTTTTTTTTTTTTTTGGGTTTATTGATTTTCATTAACTTGACTAAAAAGGTGGAGGTGGCCTGGGTGGTGGCGGGCCATATGGAGGTGGTGCAAATGGGTCAAAGTATCCAGGAGGTGGTGGTGGGGTTCCAGGAGCAGCCAGTGGCGGAGGCAGTGGTGGAGCAAATGGCCCTGGACCTGGCGAAGGCACTGGTGGTGAAGCAAATTGCCATGGACCTGGTGATGGCACTGGTGGTGGAGCAAATGGCACTGGACCAGGCGGTGGAGGTGGCCTCTCGTAAGGTCCTGATGGGCCAGGCGGTGGTGGTGGTGGTGGTGGGCCCCAAAAGGGCCCTCGCATTGGTGGTGCGGCCATTATGTTGATAGATGTACAAAGTTGGTGCTTATGGTGGAGTAGAGATATATGGACTATGGAGAGATGTTGTGTGATTCTTCTAAGGTTTATCGGGGGAGTATTGCTTGGGGCAGGTGAGAATTTGACTGGTTGATTAGAATGTTAGACTTGTCCATCAAGTCATTTACTTATGAGGTTTTTTTCATCTGTGTGATCGGTTTGAAAGGTGGCGTAGAGGAAAATTACGTACATTTGGTACATATTGAGGTGTGATTATAAAAGTCCTTTGAGTAAATTGGAATCAGAAGTAATCACTGGTTCTGTTAATTGTGACTGGTAGATTAGTCAAGGGTGATTTGTTCTAGAAATGGAACCTGTAAGTCATCCTGTTGAGGTTAGGTAGAAATACAAAATGTTTTCATCAAAAAATAAAAAATACAAAAAATACAAAATGTACCCACTGATGTCGAAAGATGTCAGGCAATCTTTAATTTTTGCAGAAGTCTTTTATCTAGCTAGTTTTCTTTATAAATTGTCGCTTTTATAGTAAAATCTATTATCCAAAAAAAAATTCTTCTAGCTGTGTAGAATGCAGTAATAAACTAGCTCTGCGTAATACATACAAGTGTTGTTGTATTCATCTTGTCAAAACATTTCGATAACATTCATTGGCCGAACGCTTAATGCCCAATGAGGGCTCAAATGCCTCATTATTTTTAAGCTCTAATTTTGTTTAACATTATTATTTTCATTTTCAAAATTCAAACAGTTGATCTAAACCACTTAATATATTCTCTATATTAAAATATATTTGGAAACCAAATTTTATAATTTTGAAATTCTTTACTATTTCTTTAAATACTACCAATTAAAAAAAATGCTCTCAGTCTTTTTTTTTTATTATGAAAATTGCCTTGACAGTGGGACGGTTATCTTCTAAAGTGGACCGTCCCATTATGGAGCAGTAGTGGGGCGGTTAGCACTCTAATTTTTTTTTTTTTTTTTTGATAAATCTTAAAATAAAAACAGTAAACTAATTTTTTTATAAAACACAAAACTAAATCTTATCGATTGTCTTTTTTGTAATAACATATTCTAGATCTGAATACCAAACATACTAAACTAAATTTCAAAATGAAAATATTTACATTAATACATTCTAACTAAAAAAAGAAAAATACAATTAACAAATAACAATAGATTTGATACTTTATAAACTTAAACGAACAATGCCTAAGAAAAAGTATCACGCATTATTAGTTACATGAATAACATTCTAACTAAAAAATAAAAATACAACAAAAAAGTCCTAGATTTGAGACTTCATATATTTACATGAACAATGCCTAAGAAGAAGTATGATAAAGGACAAAAAAAAAACATAATCGGAAACTTCAGCTCAAGTTTTGAGGCTTTTCTCTTAGTTTTTTGGTAATTCTGAATATGGAAAAACAGTTAGGCATCAGTGATGCATGCATCTTCTCGCAAGCTTTCTGAAAAATAGTCATTTACTGAAATCGGACATTCGAGTATCGTTTTATGGTCATTTAAAGTTTCATCATTCTTTTTTGCTCCTGCACGTGACTGTCTTTATAGCTAGGGTTGTTCAAACGGTCGGTTCGGTTGAAACTGAACTAAAATAACCAAATCAAATTTTTCTTCGGTTTTCAAAAATAGAACCGAACCGATTAAACTTATAAACCGATTAAGAACCGAACCGAACAAACCGAAGTTTATTTCAATTTGTTCGGTTCAACCAAAGTAAACCTATTGGTATCATTATTAATGAAAATTACACATGTTCATATACAAATTGTTCAATTCCCTACAAAATACGTAGATGTTCTAAAATATTTAAACTAAAATGGAAGAAAGGAAACAATGATTGAATCAAACAAAATATAAACAATACTTAAACCAATATAATTTGGTCGGTTCGGTTTAGTCAGTTTTGAAAAGTGTAAACTGAACCGATCCATTTAAACCGAAATAATTCAAAAATTTAGATTTCTACACGTAAAAAAGATGTATTTAATCAAAAGAAGACAAGATTATTTAATTAGTCTATTTTTTTTTATTCTTTTCATTAGTCTATATTTCCATTTTTTTTCCATTTTTCAAGCCGAATTCGCTCAATAAACATATCTGGCTGTTCGACATCGGTACACAATTCATCTGTCTTTTTTAGGTCTTCCTTCTTCTGCAAATGTTTTCTTTTAGAAAATATCTTCTCCAATATATAATTCTTTTTTTAGGTCTTCCTCCTTCTGCAAATGTTTTCTTTTAGAAAATATCTTCTCCAATATATAATTCTCAGATTATATAATTTATATTTACATTTGTACCGGTTAAAAACAGGGGTGGAACTAGAAAATTTAGTTAGGAGAGGCTAAATTTTAAAATACATAATTATTAATTTGTAGCTAGTGGGATTTGAACCCAATACCTCTTAAGAATAAAATAAAGTCTTAACCACTAGACTACAAGCACACAACTAATATTTTATGAGAAGGGTTGAACTATATAAAAACTTCATAGAAATAAAAAAATCAATCAAATTACAATGTACGTGATTAACATTTTCGAATCATAGGGTGACTTAGCACCCCCAGACAATGTATAAATCTGCCCCTAGTTAAAAAGCCCAATATCATTGCAAATTTAGGTTCAATTTGAGTGTCATAATTAGTTAAGCTATCATTGCACTTTTTTATTTTCATCTCTCTTATAATATGTCATTTTGAAAATATGTACCCGTTGCAACTGAAAATGATATAATAACTACTGCTAATTAACTATCACAGAATTGGGACCGTATGTACTGGTAACAGGAGTGAAATTGAAACTTCGCCACTGATCTAGGGTTTAAGTTTTGGCAAAAAAATATAAGCGAAATTCAAAAAAAAAAAAAAAAAAAATAGGAACTCACAGATGAAGAATAACAAAATTGTGAGTTTGTTGGAGAAGAGATGAATGCTTTCTCATCTTACTTCTCAATGTAAGAACGAAAAAAACAAAGAGCCGAACAGAAGAATAAGAAGAAGAAAGGATCGTAGCATCTCTTCACTCCGTGCAGCTAGGGTTTCCAAAAAGTGCGACGAGAGAGAGAGAGGGCTCTCGTCTTGTGGAGAGACCCGAAGGAGGCATAGGGGAAGAGCACAATCGCTAAAACCCAGAGTCTTTTCAATTTTAATTCTAACTAGGTTGTTTGGTACAATGTATGGTATGATAATGATACCACTTGTACTAGTATGGTATAAGTGCATGACCTGAATTTTAAAATTATTGATATCTGGCTGGTACCGGATTAGTCATCTGATCTTGCGTTTTGAGTGTTCACTATTTTCCTAATGTATATTGTTGTTTGATTTCAGTCTTTTCTCTTTCTTTTATTTGACCCCTGCTTGATATACCTTCTAGATATGAAAACAATGTTATAATTTCATAAATATCATTTTTGCAAAAGATACTTTGATATACAAAATGAGTAGTTATAAGGGCTCAATTGCATTTTTCTATTATTTATGACTTCTTTTGTTGCATAATGTAAATAGAAGCGTTTTTCTTCTTGCACTTGAATCCAGAATATAAGATTTTTTATTAGTCTCTGAACTGTTAGCTATTAAAAGATAATCTTTTCAATAGATTTATAAATAAAGTTGATACTGAAGGCCTCTTGTGAATATGTATATAATCTTTTGAAGTTTTGGACAGTCCTTTGAGTTATGCACATTAAATTCAAATTTTAATCACAAATATCTTCATGCACTTGATAAAAATTGTTTACTGGTAAGGGTGTCCCTTGAAAATGGGAAACATTACAAAAAATGCTTATGAATAATATGTCTCCGTTACAACGGGCACGATACTAGTTTCAAGATTATACTAGAACAAGTTTTGAGTAATTTTGATTCAAGCTAGTAGTAATTTTAATTTATCCAAAGCTAACAAGAGTACCATAGTATGATGTACCAGGGGTAATCAGATAAATATGGAACAATTGTTAAATTAAGCATGACTACATCCAAAATAACTAGTGTTGTACTTTTTTCAATTAAGTACTACATCTAGAAAACTCAGATCAAGGCTTTCAAGTGATGTACTCTTTTTCTCTACATTATTTTGTAACTGAAACAAACAAAAACCTGAAACAAAATAATCGGACAGAAATAACACATACTGTTTCAATTTTTAATACCGTCATACATAACAAAAGCAATAAAACTCGGAATCACAAATAGGCTATAATTTAGAATGCAAAAACAAAAAAAATAGAAATGAATAAAATTGCTTGAGAAAGAAAAAAAAAACTAGGAATATAATGCATAAATTATCTTTGATCATGTTCATACAATCATGAATTCACAAAAATATTAGCATAAATCATACAATCATGAATTCACAAAATATTAACATAAATCAAATGAAAGTTTCAAAATGACCACAAAGCATTCTCTAATCTTCAATAAGTGCATCCTCCGTAACATCAGTTTGTCTTCTTCTCTAGCAAGTTGAAGAATAGTGCCCATGTTGACCACAATTTTTCCATTGTCGTTTTGATTTATTCAACAAACAAGTTTTTAATGACAACCTATATCACATAAGCTTATATAAAACAAGGCTAATATGAAAATATTGCAAGCTGGATTTTTTACCAAATCTAAACTACTATCAAGCTAAAATATGCACTCTGTACACACAATAAGTAATCACAAAAATAACTAAAATAGGTGATTCAAAAGGTGGCAGATCAGTCAGGTGATATACCGAGTTAAATCCAAACCTGAATAAAAAAAAAAAGAGGTACATGAATAAGACCAATTTATATGTGAACCACCAAATGTATTATTCAGGAAAAATTAAAAATAGAAAGTGATCATGCCATGCAATCCTAATCAACAAGAAATGCAAGCTATTATGTATTATAAACTGCAAGTACTTCAATTTCAAAACTACATGATGTTTTATGTTCCTGGAAACTTAATACTTGCCAATTTGCTTATATGACCATTAAAACTCAAATATTGGCTCATTTGAATTTTTTTATTTGCAAATAAGCACCAAAAAAATATTTTGCATTAGTAATCTTGTTGTGGAGTATAGTTGGAGTATTGTTATCCTTGAAATGGCAAAAAAAACTTATCTTCTTTCTCAATTCAAGCATATAGATGAAAAGGCATCATTTCCGAAAAAGAAAAATGTTTTTTTTTGTACATATGTTTGATAAATAGACTTGAACTCTTCCTATGGCCTTCTCTTCCTAAATTAAACAAAAAAATAAAAAGATACTTGCTCTATTAAAAATCTGTATTCATACTAGTGAAATCAGTTTCTGAAATTCTGTTTGGTGAGCTTTCATTCCAAAAATATCCTTTGTTTATTTTGGATGTCGAGAATAATGGTTGAAATTTAAACAATTTGACAGACAACCGTACTAAATAGAAAAGACAGTCAATTTAGAATAAATAAACTGAATGGACTTGTGCCTAATTGCAGAATGGATGGTTTTGATTGGATCTATTTTGCCAAGGATTGCAGATTTGTAGCTTAATTTGATTGGTTGAGTTATAATTTCCCAAGTAAAATTAATTTTAAATTTCTGTCTAGTTTAGCATACCAGAATGATTTTAGTTGTATTGAAGCTTAGAATATCTAAGAATCAAGCATACCAGAATGAAAAAATATGAACACACGGTTCATGTCGAATTTCGCTTTGCCTTAAAAATTCATAAATTTTACCTCGTTGCTGAGCGCTCTTCTCCCTCCAATGACCTTGAATGCCTCTGCCGCACCAAAAATGAGCTCCATCTCCTCACCAAACACAACACTGAGAACTGGAGCTGTCAAATGAATGTAGGCACCCTTGTTGCCCATCTGTAATTATAAAACATAGATAGATATTAGGATTAATTGCAACCAGTGACTGACTTGCAGGATATTTGCACTCCCGGACTGCTGATATTGCACCGTCATCAGTTTAAACATTGATTGCCGTCTTCAGCTGTTTAATTTACATAAATCATCACAACTTACATTGCTTAATCTATCAGGAGAAGGTACGAGAACCAAACCAGTTCTTTAACATCAATGAATTGCTCGTTTGTCAACTGACGATCATCCACGTCAACCTCTCATGTCTACAAGGAACCTCAACAAGCTCGCATCCTATGAACTTAGTCAAAAACCAACAATATTAAGCAAATCAGTTCTAAACTAATATATATTGATAAGAATTAATAAGACAACAGACCTCACGAGAAAGTGGTACAATCATATGCAAAAATGTCGAAGGCACGGGGAGCAGAGAGATCGAGATCCATCGGCGCGGCCGCGTCACCTCAGAGAGATCTAGGGTTTACGTCGCGCGGCGGCGTCACCAAAGAGAGGGTTAGGTGGCGACGCTCTTTTTCCGTCCGAAATATCTAATGGTAGTAAGATAAACTGAACCGTTGGATCAAAATGAAATGAACAGTTCCCATTTCAATTTTTGTCCATCGAAGCACATGCCTTAATCTAAATAAGATGTGCAGTCCGGATTTAGTAGCAGGAAAAGAAGGTGCAGCGGAACCCTGCTTTTTTTCATTACTTTTCCAGCCTAATTCCTAATTCCTAATTCCATCTCTCCGTGGAGATCTATTCGCCCCCCGTGGAATTGTAAGAAAAGAGGAAGAAATAGAATGCTCTATTCCAGCTCATTTTGTTTCTGTTCGGCTGGAATAGAACACCAATTCCTTCTAATTCCTCTATTCTATTCTGCTCTAGCCGAACAGTCCCGTGGAGATCTATTCGTACCTAGTCTCCAGCACATCCCGACTACGACTACAGCTCGTCTCCCCGCCGCGCCCCCCACCTTTTCGGCTCCGATGAAATCCTGATTTTGGGCGAGAGCTTCCTGTCACATCTTGATCCTTGGAACCAGGTATTCTCCATCCCTCTCTTCCTCCCTCCCTCCCTCCCTCCCTCCCTCCCTCCCTCCTAGGTTTTAGGTGCACAGTTGTTTTCAATTTTGCTCAACTTGGAGCTACTTTGGCTGCTTGAATTTAGTTTATTTGCACTTGGATGGCATAATTCCTTAATTGCATCTGCAAGAGTGAACTATAGACATCTCAAATAGAACCAAAAATTCACTCAGAACGTGTGTTGTTAGCAAAAGGGAGCCCGCTGAACTGGTACTAAAGGGCAAATACAGGCTTTCAAGGGGAATTATTTCTAATATCACAAAATAATATATGGTTTTCACTACACCATAATTGTTCCAGAGGCATATCTTCAAGCTTGGCAGAAGACCAAGCAAAGGCAAAACTGACTTCCTTCTGCAGTCCTCTTTCTTACGGAACTGAACTTTGCCAGTTCTCAGACCAAGTTATCTAACTAGCAACTACCATGTGGCGAAGCGCTGCCAGCCGACGCCTCCAGTCCAGCCTCTTCTCTCCTCTTTCTGAAAACCTTAGCTTAAACCATACCAGTATTCTGCCTTCATTGAGTAATGGCATGCTCGATATCTACATGCGGCAATCAGTTTTTCTTCTCTCCTCCCAAGTGCACTCGTCTGCTATTGGTGGGGTTAGTGAGGTTACCTCTGTTGGAGGCTCTGCCATGGGTGGACAAGGGGCAGCCATTGGATCGGCTCGGGCAATCTCATCATTTCATGAGGTGTTTCGGCACTACGGGAGATGTTATTGGGAGCTCTCAAAAGCTAAGCTTAGGTGGGTGATCTTACACATTGTGTAGTACTTAATTCCCAGCAAACCATGATTATTTGATGCTTAGTGTAACAGGAAAATTGGTAACAGATCAAATTAGTTATTAAACTAAAAGGTAGAGTTGTTTTGCCTTCAGACCAGTACATGCCAGCAAGCACCTATCTAGAGAGCATTTCCTAGATATTGAACAAGCCAAGTAAAAAAGCGAAACTGAGATCCAAATACCCAACCACTGTAATGATACATGTCAACAGAATTTGTTAGACCAATTTTGAATTGGCTCCTATGTAAAATATTTCTTTCTTCTCAAAGGATGAATGTGTGCTTTGTAGCATGCTAGTTGTAGCAACATCAGGAGCTGGTTATGTGCTTGGAAGTGGTGGTGCAGTTGATTTTGCAGGACTGTGTTGTACCTGTGCTGGTACCATGATGGTCGCGGCATCTGCAAGCACGCTGAACCAGGTATCGGCCTCTTTTGTCTGCCTCACTGTTTCCCCTTAGCAGAAAACCAGAAACCAAGCTTTAGTCCTTCGGGTTAGTTTTGTATAATTTTGTTCTTCTTAAGTTAATGATTTTCATTGGTACCGGAAAGTAAATTCTCAACTAAGTTTTCAAATACCATACAACATTTTCAATGACTACATTTTTTATAACACTACCAATTTTCAGTATCATTTAAGACCTCTTTGAAGAACAATTTATTTAGTCTCTAATTTTCATACATTGAAATGTACTGTTCTACTTAAACTTCTTAACAAGTTTTGTAGGACTAGTTTGATCTTTTTGGTTTATTGTTTCATGTACTGCTAGTGTATGGTGTAAGCAATATCAATTAGAAATAGTTGTAATTAAAATTTATCCTAATTATAATTTAATTTAGGTGTTTGAGAAAGAGAATGACACTAAAATGAAAAGAACGTGCAAGCGCCCCCTTCCATCTGGCAGAATTTCTATCCCTCATGCTGCCATGTGGGCCTCCACTGTTGGTCTTGCAGGGACCAGTTTGTTGGCTTGGCAGGTTTAATTCTTTCTTGTAAATATATTGTTGATTACCTTTAGGAACTTTTGCAAAAGTTACCTGAGTTTACCATGAGTTTGAAAAGAGGTTCAGGTCCAGCAAAAATGTTATAATGATATCTACTAAAATGAACTATGGTACAAACATGTCTTCTAGTTTTGAGCAAGGGTGTAATATAAGTTGTCCACAAAATTACAATAGAATTTGATGAAAAAATAATAAAGGAGGGACTTATGTGGATAATCATTGGAAGGCAAGGATTATTTGCAAATTTTCCATTGTTTAATATCTCATTATTCATGCTCTTTTTTTTTTAACATGGAAGAGACTTGAGCTAATATTTGCTAAATATTGGCAACTTCATTGCAGACTAATAGCTTGGCAACTGGACTTGCAGCTTCTAATTTATTTCTGTATGCTTTTGTGTACACTCCATTGAAACAAATACACCCAATTAATACTTGGGTTGGTGCAGTTGTGGGCGCCATTCCTCCACTTCTGGGGTATATGTTTTAAATGTTTGTTTCCTATAGATTTTGTGTAAACCTTATATGAGAACTACAGCTCACCAAGGTGATTTACGAGCTTAACTTATTGACACTGTTATATCGACTTTAAACATTGAAATTTGAACCGTTAATATCGATGTACTTGACAAGCCAAACGTGTTTGTTCCAGTCTCAAGTTCATTTTGCATATAACTAGAGCTCGAAAAATGATTAAAATAACATTGAAAAAAGGAAAATTTTAAACGAAAATGCTTGGCTTGTCAAGTAGATCAAGGTCAATGGTTAAATTCAATTTTTGGAAGCCGATCTGACTGTGTTTTAAATTAAAACTCATGAAACCCTTTAGTGAGCATAAGCTAATACTAGCCCATAGATTTTGCATTGGATATTCATCATTGAATCAGAGCGCTGAAGTGCATGGAATTATTAATTTATTTTGTGCGTGTTTATGCAACCATTCCCATTTTGTCTCAACCAATACTCAGTTGTCCATTTCATTCTCTAATTTAGATTCAGTTTTAAACTCCACTGCATAGTTAAACACAAAATATGATGTGTTCTAACCAGTATGTGCCTGAAGTTTCCCAACTGGCAATCTGGCATGATTTTAGCACATGTACCAATGGTTTGTATTGGTGCAAAGAAAATTTTTCAGTATATGTATTTGGAACTCCTTTTTTTCTTACATAATTCTCCTGTAGGTGGGCTGCAGCTTCATCAAACATTACAGTAGAAGCAATGATACTACCAGCTGCATTGTATTTTTGGCAGATACCCCATTTCATGGCTCTTGCCTACATGTGCCGTGACGACTACCTTGCCGGAGGGTATTCTTTTATTTTTTGTTCTTTTTAGTTTTGAATATTTTATCAGCATGTTTCAATGTTTACCTTTCCTAATTCTATATATATATATTTTTTGTGCTGCTTAGGTTTCGCATGTTTTCTTTTAATGATCCTTCTGGTTGGAGAACTGCACTGGTCTCCTTCAGAAATTGCCTCTACCTTCTTCCTTTGGGATGGTTAGCATATGAATGTACGTCTTTAATTATAATATATGATATAGCACTTGAACAAATTTTGATAAGAAAAGCTTGTCTAGAAAGCAAAAGCAGTTTGATAATTGTTCTTTCTGGACATTTTTTTCTCTTTCTCCTATGCCCTGCAATATTATATATATCCCCTAAAAATGTTAAGTAAAATAAGCAGGAGGAGACTGCATACTTCAAAGAAGAAAAAAAAAATGATTAAATCTTTAGATACCTCTTTTTCAAATACAAAAATGTTTCAAACTTCAAGTTTTAAAGTAGATCAGAATCCTGCAGGGCTAGATGCATAAATGTATGGATATAACAATTATTTCCTAATGTCTTTTGCAAATAATTGCAGGGGGGTTAACTTCAGAGTGGTTTGTCTTAGAATCAACACTCCTAACACTTGGTATAGGCATAGCCGCCTTATTATTCGTCAATGAACGAACTACCAAAAATGCGAGAAGAATGTTTTACTCGAGTCTCCTCTACCTTCCTGTTTTTATGTCTGGATTGCTTCTGCACCGGGTACCAAGCAAACAACTTCAAAATAACAATGCTTTGGCTGAAACTGAGCAGGATAGAAAAGAGATAATAATGTACCATGAAATTCAGAGAGATGAAATCCATCAAAGGAAAACAAATGTGAGACGGGCACCTGTTGCGTATGCATCCATCGCTCCTTTTCCTTTCTTACCAGCACCATTGTATGTCCCCCCTGATTGTTGAACAGATGAACTGTGATATTTTTTGTGCTCTTTATTTCTTCTTGAAGTTTTTTTTTTTTTTCAATAGTTGTTTTTGTCTATTGCTTTTTGAAACCATACAGAAAGGCTTCTCAAGATAGAGGCTGGAGAAACATTTTTAATAAAATGAAAGGGAAAGGCATTTGTTTTTGGAAGAATGGACTTGTAAACAAGCTTACCTTATTGAATGTATAATTATCATTTGTTGGCAAATGCCAATTGAACAATAGAAATGTTTAATTTCTTCATCAAAACATCACCGCATCTCAAATTTCTCAATTCAAAATGAAGATTTCTCTATAATTAGCGTCTAGAAAATTTTGAGTTTGCTTTAATGTGAAAATTAAATTAAATTTATTATTCACATCTAGATCCGTTCACCATTTAATGGGGATTTTACTCCATGGAAAAGAAGAAAAACATTTAGTACTAATTTAGTCAAGCGATACTGACACAGCTGGCCTTTTGCGGCCTCGCGGGTCAATATTTAGTCCCAAGTGAAGGTAATTAGTATTTGGGCTCAGGTTCAAATCATAATTCGAAGGCCCATTATAAATCTGGCCCTTTTTCTTTGTACAACTCTGTTAGGGTTTCTTTTTGCCTCGTTATAAATGATCACCCTGCCAGCCGCACATCAATGGCTCGCTTTGTTAGGTAGGGTGTATACTCTTTGAGTTCTCTCCTACCCCCGGGACCTTTTTTTTTATTTTTTTATTTTGTCAACATTTCTGTCGAATTTTTTGTTGCTCTTGAAAAAATTGTCGATGAAGAATCTTATTCGTGCTGTAGACGGAAGAAAATCCGTCGATGGCGGTTACACATCCTCTAAGAAGTTCTGAGGCGTCTCCTGAATTTATTACCTATCATATTTTGTTTCTTTTTCCGAATTTTGTTTGTTTTTCCTTGGGACGTTGCTCTATTTTATTTATTCTCTAATCGAAGGGGGTGCGAAGTGATGAAAGAAAACATGTCTGTCAATCCACTGATTTTCTGTGATTACAAAACATGTTCCGACAGGCTCTGATCAATCCCCTATTTCTCTTATTTCTTATTATTTTCTCAAAATTCCTGCCGCTTTTTTGTAAAGACTCGATGATTTTCAAACCCTCGACAGTTCCTCATTCGAGATTTAGTTATTTTTTTGTAAAGTATGAAGGCAATCATGTATGCATATGAAATTATATGACATTTTAGAAGATGCATGCTTTATTTTGGCTATATTTTAGTCGAGGATTCTTCGTTAATTGAATTTATTCTGAATTTTCGATATCCTTCGTTGATATTATATTGCTTACCCAGATCCTCAGAGTTTCTGAGGTTTCAGTTTTATTTCTCTAATTAATGGAAGGAGTGAAATGATGAAAGAAAACATGTCTATCAATCCACTGATTTTCTGTGATTACAAACCATGTTCCGACAGGCTCTGATCAATTCCCTACCATCATTCTGATTGTTTTTAATTTTCCGAAATTGTTGCTGCTGCCTCCAATTTAAAATAAAAATTACATATAACATAAACACTCAGATTATTTTCAAAACCCTTGACATTCACTCGTTCAAGATTTTAGTTGATTTTTTTGCATAAAAGCAAGCTTGTATTCATCTATGAGATTATTTAAAATTTGAGATGAAACTAAAATTTCGATATTAATCGGTGATATTATATGGCAATCAAATCAATGTATACCCTACATAAAAATCGTAAACTCCCATCGAATTGACCCCCTCCAAGAAAAACAATGTATGAACCCTACCCAAAAAGCGTAACCTCCCCTGGAATTGACTCCCTGAGCGTAACTTATGAAAAAAAACGTAGTCTAATGTTTATACTTTTAACTACAAGTCATATAATAAATAAATTTTTTTCATAAATAACGAACATTTTATTGAAACGAACTGAAACATCCATTTCTCTTTGAAATATGTCAACCGTCACAAGTTCTTTCCTTCTTTTTGCACAATGCATGGTGTACAACTTAATTAGCAGTATGTACAACTTAATTAGCAGTAGTTTTTTTTTTTATCATTTAAATTAATAGTAACTTAATATGCAAAATTGGTCGATCAAAATGCCTTTCCGCATGAATTGCATTCTCCAGCATTTTGCTGCACTTGCACTTTTAATCTGGTCTGTTTGTTTTTTATCGAATAGACGAAATAAGATTTTGACACGAATTTTAAAGCAAAATTAATACTGCCCCTCCATCATTCGAGCACTCACCGGCTGAGATTAAATCTGAGCCGTCCGAAAGTGCAGCAGAGGATGCGGTTCCCTTTCCGCAACCGCAGGTCAGGTTTTCGTTCGTCGAACTTTTGGTCTCGTGTCTAAGAGAATGGGCTGAGACAATGGGCTCCAAAGTAAACAAAGTATGTTTCCTGGAATAGGCCCAAATTTTCACTTTTCAGTACCTCTTACCTGAGGTAATTATTAATAGTGTTGCTGGGCTTGTTGCACTGGTGGAGTAGACTTGGGAAATTAAAGTGGGGGATTACGTTGGAGGGGGCCATGGAGGTTAGAGAAGGGCCCATTAAGTGCAGCTCCAAAGTTTGAGAACAAGAGAGAAGTCCGTATCCTTAAAGTAACCCGTTAGAGAGCGAGAGAGATGTCGTATCTTAAAATAACCCCACTTTTTTTTTAGTTTTATCCGGACAGTCCGATGTAAAGAAACCCTTTAATATTTGTGTTAGAGCAGATCGTACGGTTCAGATCAACACTAAAGAATTGGGATACTTAAAAAGAAAGAACAACATTTAGTACTCAAATCGAGAGTAGAACTAGGTGTTCTTAAATTCATCAAGTTTTTTTGTGAACTCAACTTTAAAATTTATTGAATTGGCTTCACCAAACCGTTAAAATATTTCTATCTCACTAGTGATGCGTCTAAATACAAAAAAAAAAAAAAATTAATTTTATATAAAGTCAAGTGTCAAAAGGCATCCAAAAATTTAATACATTAAAATTAATTTATAAACTTTCTAATTTTAATCTCTTAACTTTATACTAAATTAATTCAAAACTGTAAAAAATTTACATGTAAGCGCATTACTCGTAAAATAGAAAGATTTCAACAACTTGAATGAATTTTAAAATTGAGTTCACAAAACAAATTGGTGAACTTAGAAACATCCTAGTTCTACTATTTTAGTACATTAAATGAATTTTTGGTATGGTGCATTGATAGAACAATAGTAAAATAAAGGTTCGTTTACCATTTATTTCTAGGGGTGGCAAAAAAGCTTGTAGCTCGTGGTTCGATTTGTGACTCGCATCTGGCTTGCTCGTTACTAATTCGGTCTAGAATTAACAAATTTGAGCTGAGGCTTAGCTTGCTCGTCAGCTTGCGAGCTAGCTCGGCTAGGTATCAATTTGTGAATTTGTATGAATTTGTGTGCATTTTATACTGTCAAGCTCGATCCAATTCGGTCCAACTCGATCAAAAAATATTTGTAAAATTTATTTTCTTCTTAAAATAAGGTCCAGCCAGACCCAGCAAGCTAGCTCGTCAGGTCGCGAGCTAGCTCGATCTGGCTCGTCATAAATTTGAGCTGAGATATTAGTTCGAAAGTCTTAGGTCCAGCTCGCTCGGTTCAAACTCGGTTCATAATTAACGAGTTTAGCTAAAACCCAGCTTAGCCCAAATCAGCTTATTTACAGTCATATTCATTTCTACGTTTTTTTTTCTTTTTTAACTTTTTAATTTTATGTTTGTAGTGGAGGTTTGGCGTAGGTGTAGCCTACTCATATGATTGGTGTTCTTCTTCTTCTTTTTTCTGATTTTATGTTTGTAGTGGAGGTTTGCCGAAATTTGTATTAATCGAAATTAAATAAAAAAGATATCGAAAAAAAGAACAGATTCTGAAATTTTTTGAGATCTAAATAGGACGGAATAAATTATCCTGTTCCTCTTAATCAAAATCCAATTCCAAACTCAGCAATAAAAAAAAATATATACGAGGGACGGTAAAAAAAAAATCCCGTCCCTTATATAAACTCAGTGCACATGAAAATTTCGGCAACTCTGAAAATAGCTGCACGTGGAGTACTTGGTCAATCCCAATTATTCAAATTCGTTGAAATTTGTGCAATTAAAAGTTTTCTATCGAAATACGTAAATATAAAATTCTGAATGGTTGAGATGCTTTTGAATCGTTGAGATTTATGCAGGGTCCTGCTTTTCTTGACTGAGAATTTTTAACTTGAACGTGAAACTTTTGATTTGGTTGAGATATTTTCTACATGATGACTTTAATGGTTCTAACGTCAAAACAAGGAATGGATTTCTGTAGTAATAGAAAAAGGCCAGTGACAGCACGGACGGACTGCTTTGTACTGTCTCTTGTTTATTTATTTATTTTTTACTGCTTAGTTTGATTTGATTAATTTAGTTTGGGAACGGAATTTTAATTAAGAGGGACGGAATAAATTGTTCCGTCCATAGGGACGGGATAATTTATCCCGTCTTACTTAGATTTCGAAAATTTTCAGAATCTACTCTCTTTTTCGATATTTTTTTTATTTAATTTCGATTAATAAAAATTTCGGGCAGGTTTGGCATAGGTGTTGCCGGCGAATATGATTGGTTATGGCACATCTGCACAACTAATAAAAAAAAAGTGAAATTAAATAAAATGTATTGATTGAAAACTAAAAAATAGACTGATCAAAGAAAACAAAGAGACAACTTTATAATCAAAGAATTACATATTGAACCAAAGCAAATCAGATTACATCTTGATTTATTTTTAATGAGGAAACTGTTTAACCGATGCGACTCTTTTGATTTCGGTCGTACAACTCTCTGCAAAGTTCCTTCTGTAACGAACATCTCTGTTCCAAACCATTGTCTTGGAGTAGAACAATTTCTGAAATTCCGGAGAAGGTAATCAATTCTCTGGCTCTTGAGTGTGAATCACCATTTAGAATGAAATATGCATCTTATATTGATAATTAAGCCCAAAAGTTCTTTACCTTTATTTGATCCGAGCATTATAAAAATAATATACGGACGTTTGCGGAGGCATTATGCAGAAGCCCACTAATTTAATTTGCTAGGACCGAGATATATTTGTCATAGGCTCCTTCTGATATATTCATTGGAAATTAAAGACATTATTCTTCCAAAAGGTTATTCTTTGTAATTTTTCTGAAAAAAATATATATATGGAGGATCTACTTTGATGGTGGAGTCACGTGTATTTGGAATTTAGCAGTATGTATTTAAATATAAAGAATCTTCAAAGTTACTTTATTATCGTCCCAACAACTTATATGAAATATTTAAAGAAAATAGCCGCAAAAATTATGATGAAGTAATGAGTCATGCTTGTGGTTTTTGTTTGTAAATTTTATTCTTATGGCATTTCCCACAATTATAGGCCTAGATTTGATATTTTTAAAATATGCACCATCGATTATTTGACAAAGAAGAAAATAGTATAACACAAGAGCATTTGATGAATTCTTCAAGTCGTTGCTATTAACGTTACAAAAAATAAAAATAAAAATCGAAGAAATAAAATTTGTCCTTGAAATTCGCAGTAGTAAGCCTATGTATAATGCTCATTAGTTTTTATATTTACTAGAAAAAAAAACAGAGAAAGCCATAACAAAATTCTAGTATGAATATGATTAACACATGCATACTAAAGAACACCTGATCCTATAGTGTGGAAATCAACAAATAGGTTAGAGAGAAAAAAAATGGTAATCAACCAACAATAAAACCACATGTTCTTAAAAAGATCAATTATGTAAACTTTTTTTTGAAGAATAGTGGCATGCCACCGATTTCTATTAGAAACCAAAAAGGCACCAGCGTAGGTATCCAAAAAGGAGACCTAAGCAGAGTACTCAAAATGTAATACAACCTTAGCATAGTGCATCAGTATAAGCATTGCTGAACAAAAAGACAGCTAAGCTGCATGAGATAACTAGCTAACCATAAAACCCAAAAGATTAATTATGTAAACTTAAAAAAAAAGACTAATTATGCGATAATGAATTAAAGCATAACTATGAGTATATATAAAATTAAAGAGGACACGGGAGGTGATGACAGAAAAATAGAGAGCACATAGGAGACGAGATGCTAGACGTATGCAACTCATCCTTTGTGCTCTCTATCTTCTGTCAACAACACCTCTCTTCTAGTTAAAAAAAAAAAAACTTCAATTAATTTTTGAGGACTCGGATAGCAAATCCAATCAGGTTATCAACCAATATCCAAACATCAAACATGTATGATTCCGAGAGAGGAAGAGATTTAGTAAACTGAAAGGCTTCATTGAGAGCAAACCAGTTGGCCAGAAAGTGCCTCTGCGTGTGTGTGTTGGTGGGGGACTGGGCGGGTGTGTTGATTAATTAATGTCTGTCAATAATTAACCAGCTCTTCCAATGGCAAAGGATGAAATGCATTTGCACCTCTATTTATAGAGAAAGAAATGTTGGAAAGCGTCAAATATTGTACAGTGCAAGCACATGACAAACAACTAGCTATTCCCTTTCAATGATAGAATAGGTCCACGGTGAAGAGACCCACTTCCAGTTTGGGAAATTTAGTTTGCTCTATTGACGAAAGCAGCCCGTCTTCCGGTGTACTGGGTGACAACGGATCAGATACGGAGCGGTTAGTAATAAAATTATATCTATATTTGTTTATTATTTTTTCGATACGGATATAAATACAGATCAGACATTTATTAAAAATTAAAACTAATAACTCATTCTCATTATATTATTAGTGGAAATGTACAAATTAATGTTAAAAATTAAAAATTCTTTAACATTAAAGTGTTCGATATCCGTCATATAATCATATTTTCTATGATTACATATTAAAAAAAAAATAGCTTTGTGTTAAAGCTAACAATCTAAGTACTCAAAAGTACCCGAAATTTTTATTAATATACAAAAGAAATAATAAATTTAACAATCTATCCAATCTTCTGATGAAATTCGAAATATATCGAAACCGATGATAATGTCATCCGTTTCAGCCAATTTCTAGAACAAATTTTGCTTAATATATTTATGCACGATTTTTGATGCAGAATGCACACTTTATGATGCGAGAATTATATCAGATTAAAACAACCAACAACTCAGATTAAAACACTTTTTGGTAGTGATTACAATGTTGTGAAAAACTTTTCTTAAATTTTTATTTTTTTCAAAAATAGAAAGACCATAATATTTTCTGTATTTACCTAGAAGTGACTTTGAACCGGGATCAATAATTCAGATTCAAAGCTTTTTTATTTTTTTCCAATAACACACAAAGAAATATTTTAATTTTTCTTACAGCCACGAAAAATCCAATCTGAAAAATATTGATTCAGGTTATTTGTTTAAGTGTTTCTAATAAATCAAATTATATAGTATTCTATCTAATTTTAAAAAAATAAAAAAATATTTCTAATATTTTAATAAAAAATAAATAAATTATAATATTTTCTAATTAAATAAAATAATGAAATGAAAAATTATTTTAAATTAAATTTGAATGAAAACCAATAACATTGTCATCGGTTCTATCTTCTGAAACCTATGACTTTCTAGGATGGGTGACATTGTCAGCGGTTTCAATTTCCTGTGGCTGACGAGTTTGTAATCGGTTTGATCTTCTGAAACCGACTACATTGTAATCGGTTTGGATACTTTTTAATTTGTTTATAAAAATTGTATAGATTATTAAATTAATTTATTAATTTGTATATTAATTAAAAATTCGGGAAAAGTACGGTATATATATGAAAAAAACTTAAACCGAATATGTTCAGATTGAATCAGGAGCCGTATTGAATAAGGAGTAGATAGTTGTTTACTTCTAGATTTCAAAAATCACATATAAGTCTATATGTATAATTGGATTGTTGTTTTCTACTGGTGAATTTTTTTTACTTGTGAATAACCCACTGCAATCTGAATTAGTTTATTCATGATAGTCGGTAACTTGCTAGTTATATTAGTTTTTTTTCCTTACCCTAATAAAAAAAAAATTCCTACTATGCTCCTGTCAGATTGATTAGTTTCAAAAATAATACACAATAGACACTGAAAAGATGAACTTCTCATAATTCTTATTTTCTTTTATTTTTTAGTAAAAGCCCATAGCCGGATATTAATTCACCTCCGACAGAATGGACGCTCGACAATTTTTTGTTGACCATCAAGTTAAAAATAAGTGTACGTTGGTCTAGTCTCTACCTTCTGTCTAGTCAGGTTCTGAGGCCCCTAATAAAAGTTTTTGCTTGGCGTAACATTGGCCCCTACCGAGTACCGGTTGTGTTGGCCTAACTGCTTGCACCTCACATACTCACATGCATGCGTCCTAATAGTCAAAAGAGGTACCAAACTAGCTACCTTGATGCTACAATACCAATGATATGACTAAGACCAAGTCCTGATGATATTTCTCTAACATTTTGCAATGATGCAAAATTAAGTTAATCAGCATGAATTATGGCCAGGAACAAGAACCGGTCATTATATGGTAACAAATGACAGCACTCTCCGTGTCATTTCGCTGAAGATATGCATCCTTTCGAAAGAGTCTCTTCAGATTTTATTATACAGTGGTAGAAATTAAATCACATTAAAAAATAGCCAATGCAATGCAAGCAGTTAGATCTAGATACTCGATACTCGAGAAAGAGAATGTTGAGTAAAAGATATTTTAGTTAAGGATCAGTAGGACCCGAAAAAAGCAGACTGGACAAACTACGAAAGATCTTAAAAAAAATTAGACGTGAAAACCTCCAACTTCAATTTGTTTTTTGCGCTGAGATATTTTTTTTCTTCCTACGATTCTTCATTTTTAGCAGAAGTGTTTATAAAAATTAATTGAAATTTGAAAGGCTGAAGTTTTATCTATCTGCCTCAAAAAAATATATGGCCAGAAACGTTACACATTACCTGATTTGACGATAGATCTGGTACATTAACCATAGGTACTTATAAGGTAGGTTAATAGGTTGAGTATGAAGAAAAGATTTTTTATCAGTCGGGCACAGGTAAACAAATCATTATATGATCATTTGATAGTATGTACTATTTATTTTTTCTATATATAATTAAGTTTCAAAAATATCGATATCGATCCTACTCTACTCATTTGATAGTATCACTAGACCCATCTACGACCGGCTAAATAGGTCACAAATGGGTAAGGTTCCGGTTGCAGATGACTAAATTAGTCACAGAAGACAAAAATCAGTCACAGATGAATCGGTCGCAATTGCTCCGATGGGTTAAAAATCAGTCACAAAAGACCCTCCAGCGACCGATTAAATTCGTCGCTGATACCATATGGTGACGTGGCTGAACCTTATCAGCAACTGCCTGATCGGACTCTTATGGGGTCAAAATCGGGCAGCAGAAGTGTTAAATTTTTTTATTTATAATTTTTTTTTTCACCAATTGGCACGAATCGTACCAAACTAATACTCATTCTGTTCATTATTTTTTCCCAGCTCAATCGTTACAAATTGTACCAAACAATTAATTCATAAGTAATTCAAACAATTCACAAGGAATTCAACAAATTCAAAAATAATTCACAAGAAATTTAATCGGTACATAATGTACCAAGCAATTCACAAAAACTACATAAACATCAAATATCTAAATACTACATAAGTATCAAGTATAAAATATCTAAAGTTACAACATAAAAATAAAATATCTAAGGTACGACATAAAACATCTGATATCTAAAATACATACCAAACATGGATTAAGACTAAATTGCCCTCAATTTCGTCTCTATCATCATCGCCATACTAGTCATCTCTGATATCATCTCTATCATTATTTTGAGCATCAGGGATCGATACATGATGCGAGCTAGAGCCTCCCTATGAGAATAAAACAAAACTTTTTAGAGGGTGTTCGGCAGCATGGATAAAGAGATTGAGGCTTAACAATTTAATCCTCCCTCAGGAGTTGATGTTCGGCAACAACTCAGTGGATTAAGAATGTAGAATGTTTGAATAAAATATATGTTTTAAACAAAAAGACTAAATTGCCCTCAATTTCTTATTTGGACGTACAATTAGTGATATAACCTCTTTATATAGAAACCTGAGTTTAGAGACTAGAGAAACTGAGTTCAAATATTGCATAATAATCACAAATTCTTAAGAAAAAAAAATCTTGAGAAAGTTAAATTATGGAGCTGAAAATTTGATGATAATTTTCAAAATAATTCAAAACAACCTAGTTCAAAGATGATAAATACTTCTAGAATTAGATGGTACATAATTCAGTAATTCCAAAATATAAGATTAATTCAACAAGCGAGACATAAGTTTAATTCCAAAATGTAAAAAATACAAACTGAATTTGAATATTACTAAAATGGTACAATCCAACTTCTAATAAATTAGTTTTCACGCCTTTGACGATTTCTGTTGCGATTTTGCATATTCTCCCACAAAACATTTCTAATACTTGTTCGAAGCAAATCTCCAAGTTGTGTTTCATTCAGTCCCGTGATTACTCCAGATTGGTCAACATCTTCATCATCTTCTCCATCATCTACGGCCTCTTGTTCCACATCCAAATAAATATCACTTTCGGTTTCAATCTCATTTTGACGCTTGATAAAGTTATGCAAAATGCAACATGCTAAAACGATTAGACATTGCTTCCTGTATTTATAAGGGTGCATAATTCTCAAAATCTTGAATCTCATTTTCAAAACTCCAAATGTCCTCTCGACAACATTACGAAGTTGTGCATGGCGATGATTAAAGAGATCCTCCGGGCTTTGATATCGATTTTGTGCACATGTTTGTTGAGGTTGTTAAGCACACAAACAAGGGCAAAGGAGGTTCCTAAGCACAAGAACAAAAGCAAATGAAGTTCATAAGTACAAGATCAAGGGCAAATTATGTTGCAAAACACAAGAACAACGACAAATGAAGTTGTGAAGTACAAGAACAAGTGTTAATGATGTTGCTAAGCACAAAAAGAAGGGCAAAAGAGGTTAAGAAACATATGAACAATGACAATTTAGGTTATTAGTGATCCGTATGAGAGTAATAATAATTTAACAACTTTCACACCGATCAGTATAATTGAATGTTTCTTTTCTCTCTCCAAAATTAGGAGGCATGATTGTTTTTATTGTTTCTTTTTTTCTCTATCTCTTCTTTTACATTCTCACTCCTTTATATAGGAGGCAATATCAATTTTTGCTTAACGCTTACAATTTCTCGTCCATTCATTTTTCACTGGACTTTAACAATCTATCTTAAATAAGTAAAACAAATATCTTAAATTAGAAACAGTTGTTATTCTTTGTTGACCGTCTCGGATCAATACTCCCCCATTCATAGGATTCAGCTCCTGATGAAGCTAAAATTGAAGATGAGGAAACTCAACTTCCGCCTTTTCTCTTGAGTACCACTTAGACACTAATGGTTTGTGGTCCTTTTTACCAATATGGTATGCAACTCGAACTCCTCTGCGTGTTTCAGTGGTCTTCTTTTCAAGAATAGTGTCCTTCAATAATTTTGTTTCTGGACTTATCACCAGGTCTTCTACTGAAGGCAAAATTTCTTCTGAATCATCATCTAACATTGACGGCTCAAAAGACTTCTGATTCTCAACATTGACCACAGAATACATTTCCATGTATTGTGGTAGATCAAGTTGGCAAGCATTATCGCCAATCTTATGAATGACTTTGAAAGGGCCGTAGCGAATTGGCTTCAATTTCTTACCTTCTCCTTTCAATCTTTTCCCCAAGTGTAGCCATACGAGATCACCAACTTGAAAATCAGCCTTTGTACGATGTCGATCATGTCGAGCTTTGTACTTTTGCTGTGTCTTCTGTAATTGCTTTTCAACTTCATTATGTACTCGCCGTATGCTTTCAAGATACTTTTGAGCCTTCAACTCATCATTTTCACGAGTCGTCTCCGAATTCGACTTGAGAGTAAATTCAATGTCAAAAGGGCTTTGCGGCAAGTATCCCAAACTCACTTCAAATGGTGATCGGTTAGTAGAGCTGTGGATCGCTCGATTGAAAGCAAATTGTAAGTATGGTAAACTTTTGTCCCAATTAGTGGGGTGTTGGGCATTGTAACCTCATAGTAAATGCACTACGGTTCGATTGACAACTTTTGTTTGTCCATCTGTCTGGGGATGAAAAACGGTGCTTCGTTATAATTTTGTGTCCATTATAGACCAGAGTGATCGCCAAAATTTATTGAGAAAACGACTATCCCGGTCTAACACAATGGAACTTGGTAGTCCAAAGTGTATCCAAACATGTCGAAAGAAGAGTTTTGCAGCTTCTTCGCCAGTTATTGTTTTCTTACATGGAATCAAACATATCATTTTGGAGAAACGATCAACTACCACAAATATGTAGTCATGTCCTCGTCTTGTTTTCGGCAGACCTCCTAAGAAGTCCATCGAAATGCTTTCCCATGGTCGACTTAGAACAGGCAATGGAGTGTATAGTCCAAGCTTTCGGTTGGATGGTTTTGAAGTACTACATAGCACACATCCTCTTACGAAACGAGCAACATCATTTTGCATTTGTGGCCAATAGACATAACGTTGTAGGTTTTGTATAGTCTTGTTGACCCCAAAGTGTCCTGCGACTTTTGAAGTATGAGCTTCACGTAACCATCTCAGTCGGTCTGCATCTTTAGGAACACATAATTGTGACCCTTTGTACAGTAATTCACCTCGAAAGGTATTCTCTGAGGGTTTGTCGGCTTTTACAATTTTAATGACTTCACTAAAATCAGGATCTTCAGCATACAATTGCTTGTAGTCGTCATGCATGCTCGGTTGAACTTCCATTACTATAGATAGGCAAATAAATGTAACTGGCGGACGCGAAAGCATGTCAGCCAATTTATTTTGTGCTCCTTTCTTATACCTTATTACCAAATTAAATTGTTGTAGATATGTCATCCACTTCATATGTCAGGGTTGTTGTAACTTCGATTGAGTTTGGAGATATTGGAGGAGACAATGATCAGTATAAACCACCGTTTCTTTGCCTAACAAATAAACACGCCAATGTTTGATAGCTTGATGTAGAGCAAACATGTCTTTATCATAAGTCGGGTAGTTCTTCTACGATCCTTGAAACATTTCGGAGTAGTAAGCAACAGGACGTCTTTCCTGCATCAAAACTGCACCCACTGCACCCATTGCATATCCTGATGCATCAGTCTCCAATTCAAAAGGCTTTTGCAAATTCGGTAAAGCTAAAACTGGTGCTTTGCATATCTTCTCTTTTAGAAGGCAGAATGTATTATCATGTTGTTGTGTCCACTTGAACCGTTGATTTGTCTTTGTTAAGCCATGCAAGGAGCAGCAATGACCGAAAAATTTCGAATGAATTTTCGGACATACTGACAAGCTCCAATAAAACTTCTAACCTCTGTCACGTTTGAAGGTCTAGGCCAGTCTTGTATCGCCTTCACCTTATTTGGATCAATCTTCAATTCTCCATTCCCAACAATGAATCCGAGATACATTAATGATTGCTGCCCAAACTCACACTTTTTCTCATTCAAAGAAAGTTGATGACTTTGTAGTAGCTCGAACACCTTTTCAACATGTTCAAGATGCTCCTCCCAAGTAGGACCTGTAGATAAGAATATCGTCAAGATAAACAATGACGAAGTTATCAATGTAAGGTCTCAACACATCATTCATAAGCCTCATAAAGGTGGCAGGGGCATTGCAAAGTCCAAACGGCATGACTAGCCATTCAAATAGACCTTGTCTTGTCTTGAATGCTGTTTTTCATGTGTCATCTTCTCGAATTCGAACTTGGTGGTAGCCGGACTTCAAATCCAGCTTAGTGAAGTAGCGTGCGTGTTTTAATTGGTTGAGTAGATCATCAATTCGAGGAAGTGGGTATCGATTCTTCACCGTAATTTTGTTGAGTGCACGATAATCGATACACATCCTCCAACTTCCATCTTTCTTTGGAACTAGAACCACAGGTGAGCCACATGGAGAATTGCTTGGCTTGAGTACTCCATTCTCAAGTAACTCTAAAACCTACTTTTTAATCTCATCATTTTCAATTGCTGAATATCGATACATACCAAGATTTGGCAAGAGTTGAGTCGGCGATGAGATTGATCTCATGTTCCACTTCTCGTTTGGGTGGAAGACCTTGCAAGCCATAAAAAGGCTTGAAAATTTCCCACACAACATTTGTAAGTCCCGCTTCATTGGAACTTCGGCTTTAGATTCTTTTTCAAAGGGCCAAATTAGAAGTAATACGAACCTTTGAGAGGCATTAACTATCCTCTTTGCTTGACAAGATGTGATCAAATCAGCACCCTGGTTTATTTTTTCACGAGAGAATATGTAATTCTTATCATCTTTCGTGAACTGGTATTGTTGTCGTCTTCTATAGAATATGGCATCTCGATCCCACAAATACGGGCTCCCAAGTATGACTTGGCATATGTCAAGAGGTACCACTTCACATGTCACCTCATCAATGTACTGGCTTGTAACAGCGAACTTAAATGTACACTGTCGCCTGATTTGTAATTCATTCTCCTTGTGTATCCAGACCAATGGGTAAGGCTTTGGATGTGGTGTTGTTGCTAATCCCAACTTTTGAACTAGTTGTTCGGAGATGAGATTTTTTATGGCTTCCAGTGTTAATAATGGCACTGATCACCTCTTGTTTCACTTGAATCTTCAAAGCAGTTATCCGCTCCGCACTTAGCTACCCAGGGTTTACCGTTGGCACGATAACTGGTACACCAGAGGTGCGTCCTTCCCAGTCCTCTCAATGCTCTAACGCCTGCACCGGATATGGACCGAACTGTCTCACGACGTTCTGAACCCAGCTCACGTACCGCTCTAATGGGCGAACAGCCCAACCCTTGGAACATCCTACAGCCCCAGATGGCGAAGAGCCGACATCGAGGTGCCAAACCTTCCCGTCGATGTGGTCTTTTGGGGAAGATCAGCCTGTTATCCCTAGAGTAGCTTTTATCCGTTCAGCGACAGCCCTTCCACTCGGCACCGTCGAATCACTAAGGCCGACTTTCGTCCCTGCTCGACGGGTGAGTCTTGCAGTCAAGCTCCCTTCTGCCTTTGCACTCGAAAACATTGCCTATCTGGCCCGAGGAAACCTTTGCACGCCTCCGTTACCTTTTGGGAGGCCTACGCCCCATAGAAACTGTCTACCTGAGACTGTCCATTGGCCCGTAGGTGCTAACACAAGGTTAGAATTTATAAATAAGGGCAAATGGGGTTCCTAAGCATAAGAACAAATGCAAATGAAGTTCATAAGCACAAAATCATGGGCAAGTTATGTTGCAAAGCGCAAGAACAACTACAAATGAGGTTATTAAGCACAAGGACAAGTGCAAATGATATTGCTAAGCACAAGAACATGGGAAAAAGAGGTTAAGAAGCATATGAACAACGACAATTGAGGTTGTTAAGCACACAAACAAGAGAAAATGAGGTTTCTAATCATAAGAACAAATGCAAACGAGGGTCAAAAACACAAGATCAAGGGCAAAAGAGGTTGTTAGGCACCCGAGCAACGTCAATTGAGATTGTTAAGCACAAAAATAAGGGCAAATGAGGTTCCTAAGCACAAGAACAAATGCAAATGAAGTTCATAAGCACAAGATCAAGCTCATATTATGTTGCAATGCGCAAGAACAACGACAAATGAGGTTGTTAAGCACAAGAACAAGTATAAATGAAGTTACTAAGCACAAGAACAAGGGCAAAAGAGGTTAAGAAACATATGAACAACGACAATTGAGGTTGTTACACACACTACCAAGGGCAAATGAGATTCCTAAGCACAAGAACAAATGCAAACGAGGTTCATAAAGAAAAGATCAATGGCTAAAGAGGTTGTTAAGCACACAAATAAGGGCAAATGGGGTTCCTAAGCACAAGAACAACAGCAAAAGAGGTTCATAAGCACAAGATCAAGGACAAATTATGTTGCAAAGCGCAAGAACAACGACAAATGAGGTTGTTATGCACAAGAACAAGTGTAAATGAAGTTGCCAAGCACAAGAACGAGGGCAAAAGAGGTTAAGAAGCATATGAACAACAACAATTGAGGTTGTTACGCACACTAACAAAGACAAATGAGGTTCCAAAGCACAAGAACAAATGCAAATGAAGTTCATAAGCACAAGAAGAAGAGCAACTTATGTTGCAAAGTGCAAGAACAATGATAAATGAGGTTGTTAAGCACAAGAACAAGTATAAATGAAAGCTCAAGAACAAGGTCAAAAGAGGTTAAGAAGCATATGAACAACAACAATTGAAGTTGTTACGCACACAAACAAAGGCAAATGAGGTTCCTAAGCACAAGAACAAATGCAAATGAGGTTCATAAACACAAGTTCAAGGGCTAAAAAGGTTGTTAAGCAACTGAACAACGCCAATTGAGGTTGTTAAGCACACAAATAAGGACAAATGGGGTTCCTAAACACAAGAACAAATGCAAAAGAGGTTCATAAGCATAAGATCAAGGACAAACTAGGTTGCAGAGCGCAAGAACAATGACAAATGATGTTGTTAAGCACAAGAATAAGTATAAATGATGTTGGTAAGCACAAGAACAAGGGCAAAACATGTTAACAAGCATATGAACAACGACAATTGAGGTTGTTAAGCACACGAACAAGGGCAAATAAGCTTCCTAAGCACAAGAACAAATGCAAACGAGGTTCAAAAACGTAAGATCAAGTGCAAAAGAGGTAGTTAAGCACCCGAACAACACCAATTGAGGTTGTTAAGCACACAAATAAGAAAAAATGAGATTCCTAAGCACAAGAACAAATGCAAATGAATTTCATAAGCACAAGATCAATCGCAAGTTATGTTGCAAAGCACAAGAACAATGACAAATGAGTTTGTTAAGCACAAGAACAAGTGTAAATGATGTTGTTATGCACAAGAACAAGGGCAAAAGAGGTTAAGAATCATATGACCAACGACAATTGAGGTTATAAAGGACACGAACAAGGGCAAAAGAGGTTGTTACGCACACGAACAACACCAATTGAGGTTGCTAAGCACACAAATAAGGGCAAATGAGGTTCCTAAGCACAAGAACAAAGCAAATGAAGTTCATAAGCACAAGATCAAGGGCAAATTGTGTTCCAAAGCATATGAACAACAACAAATGAGGTTGTTTAGCACAAGAACAAGTTCAAATGATGTTACTAAGCACAAGAACAGGGGAAAAAACGGTAATGAAGCATATGAACAACGACAATTAAGGTTGTTAAGCACACGAACAAGGGCAAATGAGGTTCCTAAGCACAAGAACAAATGCAAACGAGTTTCATAAACAAAATATCAAGGGCAAAAGAGGTTGTTAAACACATGAACAACGCCAATTGAGGTTGTTAAGTACACTAATATTGGCTAATGAGGTTCCTAAGCGCAAGAACACATGCAAATGAAGTTCAAAAGCACAAGAACCACAACAAATGAGGTTGTTAAGCACAAGAACAAGTGTAAATGAAGTTGCTAAGCAAAAGAACAAGGGCAAAAGAGGTTAAGAAGCATATGAACAACGACAATTGAGGTTGTTACGCACGTTAACAAGGCCAAATGAGGTTCCTAAGTACAAGAACAAATGCAAACGAGGTTCATAAGGTGAAGATCAATCGCAAATTATGTTGCAATGCACAAGAACAATGACAAATGAGGTTGTTAAGTCCTAGAACAAGTGTAAATGATTTTGCTATGTACAAGAACAAGGGCAAAATAGGTTAAGAAGCATATGACCAACGACAATTGAGGTTATTAAGGATACGAACAAGGGTAAATGAGGTTCCTAAGAACAAGAACAAATGCAAAAGAGATTCATAAACACAAGATCAAGGGCAAAAGATATTGTTATGCACACGAACAACGCCAAATGAGGTTGCTAAGCACACAAATAACGGAAAATGAGGTTCCTAAGCACAAGAACAAATGCAAATGAAGTTCATAAGCACAGTATCAAGGGCAAATTGTGTTGCAAAGCGCAAGAACAACGAGAAATGAGGTTGCTAAGCATAAGAACAAGTGTAAATGATGTTGCTAAGCACAAGAACAAGGGCAAAAGCAGTTAAGAAGCATATGAATAACGACAATTGAGGTTGTTAAGCCACGAACAAGGGCAAATGAGGCTCCTAAGCACAACAACAAATGCAAACGAGATTCATAAACACAAGATCAAGGGCAAAAGAGGTCGTTAAACACATGAACAATGCCAATTGAGGTTGTTAAGCATACTAATAAGGCCAAATGAGGTTTCTAAGCACAAGAACAAATGCAAATGAAGTTCATAAGCAAAGGATCAAGGGCAAATTATGTTGCAAAGCACAAGAACAACGACAAATGAGGTTGTTAATCACAAGAACAAGTGTAAATGATGTTGTTAAGCATAAGACCAAGGGAAAAAGAGGTTCCTAAGAACAAGAACAAATACAAACGAGGTTTGTAAACACAAGATCAAGGGCAAAATTGGCTGTTAAGCACACGAATAACGCCAATTGAGGATGTTAAGCATACAAATAAGGACAAATTAGGTTCCTAAGCACAAGAACAGATGCAAATGAGGTGGATAAGCACAATATTAAAGGCAAATTATGTTGCAAAGCGCAAGAACGATGACAAATGAGGTAGTTAAGCACAGGAACAAGTGTAAATGATGTTGCTAAGCACAAGAACAAGTGCAAATGAGGTTAAGAAGCCTATGAACAATGACAATTGAGGTTGTTAAGCACACAAACAAGGGCAAAGGAGGTTCCTAAGCACAAGAACAAAAGCAAATGAAGTTCATAAGCAAAAGATCAAGGGCAAATTATGTTGCAAAGTGCAAGAACAACGACAAATGAAGTTGTGAAGCACAAGAACAAGTGTTAATGATGTTGCTAAGCACAAAAAGAAGGGCAAAAGAGGTTAAAAAGCATTGAACAATGACAATTTAGGTTATTAGGCACACAAACAAGGGCAAATGAGGTTCCTAAGCACAAGAACCAATGTAAACGAAGTTCAAAAACATAAGATCAAGGGCAATAGAGGTTGAGAAGCACTCGAACAACACCAATTGAGGTTGTTAAGAACACAAATCAGGGCAAATGAGGCACTAGAACAAATGCAAATGAAGTTGATAACCACAAGATCAAGGGCAAAAGCACAAGAACAAAAGCAAATGAAGTTCATAAGCACTAGATCAAGGGCAAATTATGTTGCAAAGCGCAAAAACAACGACAAGTGAAGTTGTGAAGCACAAGAACAAGTGTAAATGATGTTGCTAAGTACAAAAAAAAGGGCAAAAGAGGTTAAGAACCTTATGAACAATGACAATTTAGGTTGTTAAGTACACAAACAAGGGCAAATGAGGTTCCTAACCACAAGAACAAATGCAAACGAAGTTCAAAAACACAATATCAAGGGCAAAATAGGTTGATAAGCACTCGAACAACGCCAATTGAGGTTGTTAAGCACACAAATCAGGGCAAATGAGGTTCCTAAGCACAAGAACAAATGCAATTGAAGTTCATAAGCATAAGATCAAGGGCAAATTATGTTGCAAATCACAAGAACAACGATAAATGTGGTTGTTAAGCACAAGAACAAGTGTAAATGATATTGTTAAGTGCAATAACAAGGGCAAAAGAGGTTAAGAAGCATATGAATAACGATAATTGAGGTTGTTAAGCACACAAATAACGGAAAATGGGGTTCCTAAGCATAAGAACAAATGCAAACAAGGGTCAAAAACACAAGATCAAACGCAAAAGAGGTTGTTAAGCACACCAACAACGCCAATTGAGGTTGTTAACCCCTATCATAATGATAAACGGCTCGTCTCGCCATGACCTTATCTGTATTCTCAAGACTTCTGTCGCTCCACCCCAGCGGGGGCAGAGAACCCGCCGCTGTTTCGGCTGTGCTATCGTAGGCTCTGGGGAAGTCAGAATAGGAGAGCACTCATCTTGGGGTGGGCTTACTACTTAGCTGCTTTCAGCAGTTATTCGCTCCGCACTTGGCTACCAAGCGTTTACCGTTGGCACGATAACTGGTACACCAGCGGTGCGTCCTTCCCAGTCCTCTCGTACTAGGGAAAGGTCCTTTCAATGCTCTAACACCTGCACCGGATATGGACTGAACTGTCTCACAACGTTCTGAACCCAGCTCACGTACCGCTTTAATGGGCGAACAGCCCAACCCTTGGAACATCCTACAGCCCCAGGTGGCGAAGAGCCGACATCGAGGTGCCAAACCTTCCCGTCGATGTGGTCTTTTGGGGAAGATCAGCATGTTATCCCTAGAGTAGCTTTTATCCGTTCAGCGACGGCCCTTCCACTCGGCACCGTCGGATCACTAAGGCCGACTTTCGTCCCTGCTCTACGAGTGAGTCTTGCAGTCAAGCTCCCTTCTGCCTTTGCACTCGAAAACCAATGCCTATCTGGCTCGAGGAAACCTTTGCACGCCTCCGTTACCTTTTGGGAGGCCTACAACCCATAGAAACTGTCTACCTGAGACTGTCCCTTGGCCCGTAGGTGCTGACACAAGGTTAGAATTTATAAATAAGGGAAAATGGGGTTCCTAAGCAAAAGAACAAATGCAAATGAAGTTCATAATCGCAAGATCATGGGCAAGTTATGTTGCAAAGCGCAAGAACAACTACAAATGAGGTTATTTAACACAAGGACAAGTGCAAATGATATTGCTAAGCACAAGAACATGGGAAAAAGAGGTTAAGAAGCATATGAACAACGACAATTGAGGTTGTTAAGCACACAAACAAGGGAAAATGAGGTTTCTAATCATAAGAACAAATGCAAACGAGGATCAAAAACACAAGATCAAGGGCAAAAGGGGTTGTTAAGCACCCGAGCAACGTCAATTCAGATTGTTAAGCACAAAAATAAGGGCAAATGAGGTTCCTAAGTACAAGAAAAAATGCAAATGAAGTTCATAAGCACAAGATCAAGCGCATATTATGTTGCAATGCGCAAGAACAACGACAAATGAGGTTGTTAAGCACAAGAACAAGTGTAACTGAAGTTTCTAAGCACAAGAACAAGGGAAAAAGAGGTTAAGAAGCATATGAACAACGACAATTGTGGTTGTTACGCACACTACCAAGGGCAAATGAGGTTCCTAAGCACAAGAACAAATGCCAACGAGCTTCATAAAGAAAAGATCAATGGCTAAAGTGGTTGTTAAGCACGCCAATAAGGGCAAATGAGGTTCCTAAGCACAAGAACAACAGCAAAAGAGGTTCATAAGCACAAGATCAAGGACAAATTATGTTGCAAAGCGCAAGAACAACGACAAATGAGGTTGTTAAGCACAAGAACAAGTTTAAATGATGTTGGTAAGCACAAGAACAAGGGCAAAAGAGGTTAAGAAGCATATGAACAACGACAACTGAGATTGTTAAGCACACGAACAAGGGCAAATGAGGTTCCTAAGCACAAGAACAAACGCAAACGATGTACATAAACACAAGAGCAAGGGAAAAAGATGTTGTTAAACACACGAACAACGCCAATTGAGGTTGTTAAGCACACTAATAAGGGAAAATGAGGTTCCTAAGCACAATAACAATTGTAAATGAAGTTCATAAGCGAAAGAACAACGACAAATGAGGTTGTTAAGCACAAGAACGGGTGTAAATGATGTTGGTTAGCAGAAGAACAAGGGCAAAAGAGGTTAAGAAGCATATGAACAACGACAATTGAGGTAGTTAAGCACATGAACAAGGGCAAATGAGGTTCCTCAGCACAATAACAAATGCAAACGAGGTACATAAACACCGCATCAAGAGCAAAAGAGGTTGTTAAGCACACGAACAACGCCAATTGAGATTGTTAAGCATGCAAATTAGGGACCGACGATGGAGGGAAGGAAGAAAAATGAGGGGTGGGGCACTCCTCATTCTTCATTCGAAACTCATGTATTGACACGCATCAGCCGAAGACTTTCCTAATTGCCAAGTCCTTTATTGCTGAAAGGAGTTGGGATCTAATGAGATTCGTAAGCACAAGAACAAATGCAAATGAAGTTCATAAGAACAAGATCAAGGGCAACTTATGTTGCAAAGCGCAAGAACAACAACAAATGAGGTTGTTAAGCACAAGAACAAGTGTAAATGAAGTTGCTAAGCACAAGATCAAAGGCAAAAGAGGTTGTTAAACACCCGAACAACGCCAATTGAGGTTGTTTAGCACACAAATAAGGACAAATGAGGTTCCTAAGCACAAGAACAAATGCAAATGATGTTCATAAGCACAAGATCAAGGGCAAATTATGTTGCAAAGCGCAAGAACAACGACAAATGAGGTTGTTAAGCACAAGAACAAGTGTAAATGATGTTGTTAAGCACAAGACCAAGGGAAAAAGAGGTTCCTAAGAACAAGAACAAATGCAAACGAGTTTCATAAATATAAGATCAAGGGCAAAAGAGGTTGTTAAGCACACGAACAACGCCAATTGAGGTTGTTAAGCATACTAATAAGGACAAATGCAAATGAGGTTGATAAGCACAAGATTAAAGGCAAATTATGTTGCAAAGCGTAAGAACAACGACAAATGAGGTTGTCAAGCACAAGAACAAGTGTAAATGATGTTGCTAAGAACAAGAATAGGGGCAAATGAGGTTAAGAAGCCTATGAACAATGACAATTGAGGTTGTTAAGCACACAAACAAGGGCAAAGGAGGTTCCTAAGCACAAGAACAAAAGCAAATGAAGTTCATAAGCATAAGATCAAGGGCAAATGATGTTGAAAAGCGCAAGAACAACGACAAATGAAGCTGTGAAGCACAAGAACAAGTGTAAATGATGTTGCTAGGCACAGGGGTTAAGAAGCAGATGAACAATGACAATTTAGGTTGTTAAGCACACAAACAACGGCAAATGAGGTTCCTAAGCATAAGAACAAATGCAATCGAGGTTCATAAACAAAAGATCAATGGCTCAAGAGGTTGTTAAGCATCCGAAAAACGACAAATGAGGTTGTTAAGCACAGAAATAAGGACAAATGGGGTTCCTAAGCACAAGAACAACAGCAAAAGAGGTTCATAAGCACAAGATCAAGGAGAAATTATGTTGCAAAGCGCAAGAACAACGACAAATGAAGTTGTTAAGCACAAGAACAAGCGCAAAAGAGGTTAAGAAGCATATGACCAACGACAATTAAGGTTGTTAAGCACATGAACAAGGGCAAATGAGGTTCCTAAGCACAATAAAAATGCAAACGAGGTTCATAAACACAAGATCAAAGGCAAAAGTGGTTGTTAAGCACCCGAACAATGCCAATTGAGGTTGTTAAGCACACAAATAAGGCAAAATGAGGTTCCTAAGCACAAGAACAATTGCAAATGATGTTCATAACCACAAGATCAAGTGCAAATTATGTTGGAAAGTGCAAGAACAACGACAAATGAAGTTGTGAAGCACAAGAACAAGTGTAAATGATGTTGCTCAGCATAAAAAGAAGGGCAAAAGAGGTTAAGAAGCATATGAACAATGACAATTTAGGTTGTTAAGCACACAAACAAGGACAAATGAGGTTCCTAAGCACAAGAACAATGCAAACGAAGTTCAAAAACACAAGATTAAGGGGAAAAGAGGTTGATAAGCACTCGAACAACGCCAATTGAGGTTGTTAAGCACACAAATCAGGGTAAATGAGGTTCCTAAGTACAAGAACAAATGCAAATGAAGTTCATAAGTACAAGATCAAGAGAAAATTATGTTGCAAAGCGCAAGAACAACGACAAATGAGGTTGTTAAGCACAGGAACAAGTACAAATGATGTTGCTAAGCACAATAACAAGGGCAAAAGAGGTTAACAAACATATGAACAACAACAATTGAGGTTGTTACACACACGAACAAGGACAAATGAGATTCCTATGCACAAGAACAAATGCAAACAAGGTTGATAAACACAAGATCAAGGGGTAAAGAGGTTGTTAAGCACCCGAACAACGCCAAGCAAGGGCAAAAGAGGTTAAGAAGCATATGAACAACGACAATTGAGGTTGGTAAGCACATGAACAAGGTTAAATGAGGGTCCTAAGCAATAGAACAGCAAACGAGGTTCATCAACACAAGATCAACGGCAAATGAGGTTGTTAAGCACACGAACAACGCTAATTGAGGTTGTTAACCACACTAATAAGGGCAAATGGGGTTCCTAAGCATAAGAACAAATGCAAATGAAGTTCATAAGCGCAAAATCATGGGCAAATTATGTTGCAAAGCGCAAGAACAACGACAAATGAGTTATTAAGCACAAGAACAAGTGTAAATGAAGTTTCTAAGAACAAGAACAAGGGCAAAAGTGGTTAAGAAGCATATGAACAACGACAATTGAGGTTGTTACGCACACTACCAAGGGCAAATGAGGTTCCTAAGCACCAGAACAAATGCAAACAAGGTTCATAAACAAAATATCAATGGCTAAAGAGGGTGTCAAGCACCCGAAAAACGCCAATTGAGTTTGTTAAGCACGTAAATAAGGACAAATGGGGTTCCTAAGCAGAAGAACAACAGCAAAAGAGGTTCACAAGCACAAGATCTAGGACAAATTATGTTGCAACAAGCAAGAACAACGACAAATGAGGCTGTTAAGCACAAGAACAAGTGCAAATGATCTTGCTAAGCACAAAAACAAGGGCAAAAAAGGTTACGAAGCATGTGAACAACGACAATTGAGGTTATTAAGCACTCGAAGAAAGGCAAATGAGGTTCCTAAGCACAAGAACAAATGCAAACGAGGTTCAAAAACATATGATCAAGGGAAAAAGAGGTTGTTAAGCACCCAAACAACGCCAATTGAGGTTGTTAAGCACACTAATAAGGGTAAATGAGGTTGCTAAGCACAAAAACAAATGCAAATGATGTTCATAAGCACAAGATCAAGGGCAAATGATGTTGCAAAGCGTAGGAACAACGACAAATGAGGCTGTTAAGCACAAGAACGAGTGTAAATGATGTTGGTCAGCAGAAGAACAAGGGCAGAAGAGGTTAAGAAGCATATGAACAACGACAATTGAGGTTGTTAAGAACATGAACAAGGGCAAATGAGGTTCCTAGGCACAATAACAAATGCATACGAGGTACATGAATACAAGATCAAGGGCAAAAGAGGTTGTTAAGCACACGAACAACGTCAATTGAGATTGTTAAGCATACAAATAAGGGCAAATGAGATTCCTAACCACAAGTACAAATACAAATGATGTTCATAAGCACAAGATCAAGGGCAAGTTATGTTGCAAAGCGCAAGAACAATAACAAATGAGGTTGTTAAGCACAGTAACAAGTGTATATGATGTTGATAAGTACAAGAACAAGGGCAAAAGATGTTAAGATGCATATGAACAACAACAATTGAGATTGTTACGCACACTAACAAGGGCAAATGAGGTTCCTAAGTTCAAGAACAAATACAAATGAGGTTCATAAACAACAGTTCAAGGGCTAAAAAGGTTGTTAAGCACCCGAACAACGCCAATTGAGGTTGTTAAGCACACAAATAAGGATAAATTGGGTTCCTAAGCACAAGAACAAATAAAAAAGAGGTTCATAAGCATAAGATCAAGGACAAATTAGGTTGCATAGCGCAAGAACAATGACAAATGATGTTGTTAAGCACAAGAATAAGTGTAAATGATGTTGGTAAGCACAAGAACAAGGGCAAAAGAGGTTAAGAAGCATATGAACAACGGCAATTGAGGTTGTTAAGCACACGAACAAGGGCAAATGAAGTTCCTAAACACAAGAACAAATGCAAACAAGGTTCAAAAACGCAAGATCAAGTGCAAATGAGGTTGTTAAGCATCCGAACAACGCCAATTGAGGTTGTTAAGCACACAAATAAGGGAAAATGAGGTTCCTAAGCACAAGAACAAATGTAAATGAATTTCATAAGCACAAGATCAATCGCAAGTTATGTTGCAAAGCACAAGAACAACGACAAATGAGGTTGTTTAGCACAAGAACAAGTGTAAATGATGTTGCGAAGCACAAGAACAAGGGAAAAGGCGGTTATGGATCATATGAACAACGACAATTGAGGTTGTTAAGCACACGAACAAGGGCAAATAAGGTTCCTAAGCACAAGAATAAATGCAAATAAGGTTCATAAACACAATATCAAAGGCAAAAGAGGTTGTTAAACACACGAACAACGCCAATTGAGGTTGCTAAGCACACAAATAAGGGCAAATGAGGTTCCTAAGCACAAAAACAAATGAAAATGAAGTTCATAAGAAAAGGATCAAGGGCAAATTGTGTTACAAAGCCCATGAACAACAACAAATGAGGTTGTTAAGCACAAGAACAAGTGTAAATGATGTTGCTAAGCACAAGAACAAGGGCAAAAGCGGTTAAGAAGCATATGAACAACGACAATTGAGGTTGGACAAGGGCAAATGAGGTTCCTAAGCACAAGAACAAATGCAAACGAGATTCATAAACACAAGATCAAGGGCTAAAGAGGTTGTTAAGCACCCGAACAACACCAAGCAAGGGCAAAAGAGGTTAAGAAGCATATGAACAACGACAATTGAGGTTAAAGCACACGAACAAGGTTAAATAAGGTTCCGAAGCATTAGAACAAATGCAAACGAGGTTCATCAATACAAGATCAACGGCAAATTAGGTTGTTAAGCACACGAACAACGCCAATTGAGGTTGTTAAGCACACTAATAAGGGCAAATGGGGTTCCGAAGCATAAAAACAAATTCAAATGAAGTTCATAAGCGCAAGATCATGGGCAAATTATGTTGCAAAGCGCAAGAACAACGACAAATGAGGTTGTTAAGCACAGTAACAAGTGTATATGATGTTGATAAGCACAAGAACAAGGGCAAAAGAGGTTAAGAAGCGTATGAACAACAACAATTGAGATTGTTATGCACACTAACAAGGGCAAATGAGGTTCCTAAGTACAAGAACAAATACAAATGAGGTTCATAAACAACAGTTCAAGGGCTAAAAAGGTTGTTAAGCACACAAATAAGGATAAATGGGGTTCCTAGGCATATGAACAAATAAAAAAGAGTTTCATAAGCATAAGATCAAGGACAAATTAGGTTGCAGAGCGCAAGAACAAAGACAAATGATGTTGTTAAGCACAAGAATAAGTGTAAATGATGTTGGTAAGCACAAGAACAAGGGCAAAAGAGGTTAAGAAGCATATGAACAACGGCAATTGAGGTTCTTAAGCACACGAACAAGGGCAAATGAGGTTCCTAAACACAAGAACAAATGCAAACGAGGTTCAAAAACGCAAGATCAAGTGCAAAAGAGGTTGTTAAGCATCCGAACAACGCCAATTGAGGTTGTTAAGCACACAAATAAGGAAAAATGAGGTTCCTAAGCACAAGAACAAATGTAAATGAATTTCATAAGCACAAGATCAATCGCAAGTTATGTTGCAAAACACAAGAACAACGACAAATGAGGTTGTTTAGCACAAGAACAAGTGTAAATGATGTTGCGAAGCACAAGAACAAGGGAAAAGCGGTTATGGATCATATGAACAACGACAATTGAGGTTCTTAAGCACACGAACAAGGGCAAATGAGGTTCCTAAGCACAAGAACAAATGCAAACAAGGTTCATAAACACAATATCAAGGGCAAAAGAGGGTGTCAAGCACCCGAAAAACGCCAATTGAGTTTGTTAAGCACGTAAATAAGGACAAATGGGGTTCCTAAGCAGAAGAACAACAGCAAAAGAGGTTCATAAGCACAAGATCTAGGACAAATTATGTTGCAACGCGCAAGAACAACGACAAATGAGGTTGTTAAGCACAAGCACAAGTGTTAATGATGTTGGTAAGCACAAGAACAAGGGCAAAAGAGGTTAAGAAACATATGAACAACGACAATTGAGGTTGTTAAGCACACGAACAAGGGCAAATGAGGTTCCTAAGCACAAGAACAAACGCAAACGAGGTTCTTAAACACAAGATCAAGGGCAAAAGACGTTGTTAAACACACGAAAAATGCCAATTAAGGTTGTTAAGCACACTAATAAGGGTAAATGAGGTTCCTAAGCACAAAAACAACTGCAAATGATGTTCATAAGCACAAGATCAAGGGCAAATGATGTTGCAAAGCGCAGGAACAACGACAAATGAGGCTGTTAAGCACAAGAACGAGTGTAAATGATGTTGGTCAGCAGAAGAACAAGGGCAGAAGAGGTTAAGAAGCATATGAACAACGACAATTGAGGTTGTTAAGAACATGAACAAGGGCAAATGAGGTTCCTAGGCACAAGAACAAATGCAAACGAGGTTCAAAAACGCAAGATCAAGTGCAAAAGAGGTTGTTAAGCATCCGAACAACGCCAATTGAGGTTGTTAAGCACACAAATAAGGGAAAATGAGGTTCCTAAGCACAAGAACAAATGTAAATGAATTTCATAAGCACAAGATCAATCGCAAGTTATGTTTCAAAGCACAAGAACAACGACAAATGAGGTTGTTTAGCACAAGAACAAGTGTAAATGATGTTGTGAAGCACAAGAACAAGGGAAAAAGCGGTTATGGATCATATGAACAACAACAATTGAGGTTGTTAAGCACACGAACAAGGACAAATGAGGTTCCTAAGCACAAGAACAAATGCAAACAAGGTTCATAAACACAATATCAAGGGCAAAAGAGGTTGTTAAACACACGAACAACGCCAATTGAGGTTGCTAAGCACACAAATAAGGGCAAATGAGGTTCCTAAGCACAAGAACAAATGAAAATGAAGTTCATAAGCAAAGGATCAAGGGCAAATTGTGTTGCAAAGCCCATGAACAACAACAATTGAGGTTGTTAAGCACAAAGACAATGGCAAATGAGGTTCCTAAGCACAAGAGCAAATGCAAACGAGATTCATTAACACAAGATCAAGGGCTAAAGAGGTTGTTAAGCACCCGAACAATGCCAAGCAAGGGCAAAAGAGGTTAAGAAGCATATGAACAACGACAATTGATGTTGAAGCACACGAACAAGGTTAAATAAGGTTCCTAAGCAATAGAACAAATGCAAACTAGGTTCATCAACACAAGATCAATGACAAATGAGGTTGTTAAGCACACGAACAATACCAATTGAGGTCGTTAAGCACACTAATAAGGGCAAATGGGGTTCCTAAGCATAAAAACAAATGCAAATGAAGTTCATAAGCGCAAGATCATGGGAAAATTATGTTGCAAAGAGCAAGAATAACGACAAATATGGTTGTTAAGCACAAGAACAAGTGTAAATGATGTAGCTAAGCACAAAAACAAGGGCAAAAGAGGTTAAGAAGCATCTGAACAATGACAATTTAGGTTGTTAAGCACGCAAACAAATGCAAATGAGGTTCCTAAGCACAAGAACAAATGCAAACGAGGTTCAAAAACACAAGATGAAGGGCAAATGAAGTTGTTAAGCACCCGAACAACTCCAATTGAGGTTGTTAAGCACACAAATAAGTGCAAATGAGGTTCCTAAGCACGAGAACAAGAGGAAATGAGGTTCATAAGCATAAGATCAAGGGCAAATTATGTTGCAAAGCGCAAGAACAAGGACAAATGAGGTTGTTAAGTACAAGAACAAGTGTAAATGATGTTGCTAAGCAGAAGAACAAGGGAAAAAGAGGTTAAGAAGCATATGAAAAACTACCGTTGAGGTTGTTAAGCACATGAACAAGGGCAAACGAGGTTCCTAAGCACAGGAATAAATGCAAACGAGTTTCATAAACACAAGATCAAGGGCAAAAGAGGTTGTTAAGCACAAAAACAACGCCAATTGAGGTTGTTAAGCACACAAATAAGGACACATGAGGTTCCTAAGCACAAGAACAAATGCAAATGAGGTTCATAACCACAAGATCAAGGGCAAATTATGCTCCAAAGCGCAAGAACAACGACAAATAAGGCTGTTAAGCACAAGAACAAGTGCAAATGATCTTGCTAAGCACGAAAACAAGGGCAAAAAAGGTTAAGAAGCATGTGAACAACGACAATTGAGGTTGTTAAGCACTCGAAGAAAGGCAAATGAGGTTCCTAAGCACAAGAACAAATGCAAACGAGGTTCAAAAACATATGATCAAGGGCAAAAGAGGTTGTTAAGCACCCGAACAACGCCAATTGAAGTTGTTAAGCACACAAATAACAACAAACGAGGTTCCTAAGCACAAGAACAAATGCAAATGAAGTTCATAAGCATAAAGATCATGGGCAAATTATGTTTTAAAGCGGAAGAACAACGACAAATGAGGTTGTTAGGCACATGTACAAGTGTAAATGATGTTGCTAAGCATAGGAACAAGGGCAAAAGAGGTTAAGAAGCATATGAACAATAACAATTGAGGTAGTTAAGCACACGAACAAAGGCAAACGAGGTTGCTTAGCACAAGAACAAATGCAAACGAGGTTCAAAAACACAAGATCAAGGGCAAAAGAGTTTGTTAAGCACCCGAACAATGCCAATTGAGGTTGTTAAGCACACAAATAAGGGAAAATAAAGTTCCTAAACACATGAAAAAAATGCAAATGAGGTTCATAAGCACAAGATCAAGGGGGAATTATGTTGCAAAGCGCAAGAACAACGACAAATGAGGTTGTTAAGTACAAGAACAAGTGTAAATGATGTTGCTCAGCACAAGAACAAGGGCAAAAGAGTTTAAGAAACATATGAACAACGACAATTGAGGTTGTTAAGCACACGAACAAGGGCAAATGAGGTTCCTAAGCACAAGAACAAATGCAAACGAGATTCATAAACACAAGATCAAGGACAAAAGATGTCGTTAAGCACACGAACAATGCCAATTGAGGTTTCTAAGCACACAAATAAGGGCAAATGAGGTTCCTAAGCACAAGAACAAATGCAAATGATGTTCATAAGCACAAGATCATGGGCAAATTATGTTGCCAAGCGCAAGAACAACCACAAATGAGGTTGTTAGGCACAAGAACAAGTGTAAGTGATGTTGCTAAGCACAAGAGCAAGGGCAAAAGAGGTTAAGAAGCATATGAACAACGACAATTGAGGTTGTTAAGCACACAAACAAGGCCAAATGGGGCTCCTAACTATAAGAACAAATGCAGATGAAGTTCATAATCGCAAGATCATGGGCAAATTATGTTGCAAAGCGTAAGAACAACGGCAAATGAGGTTGTTAAACACAAGAACGTAAATGATGTTGCTAAGCACTAGAACAAGGGCAAAAGAGGTTAAGAAGCATACACAACGACAATTGAGGTTGTTAAGAACACAAACAAGGGCAAATGAGGTTCCTAAGCACAAGAACAAATGCAAACGAGGTTCAAAAACACAATATCAAGGGCAAAAGAAGTTGTTAAGCACCCGAACAACGCCAATTGAGGTTGTTAAGCACACAAATAAGGGAAAATGAGGTTCCTAGGTGTAAGAACAAATGCAAATGAGGTTCATAAGCACAAGATTAAGGGCAAATTATGTTGCAAAGGACAAGAACAACGACAAATGAGGTTGTTAAGCACAAGAACAAGTGTAAATGATGTTGCTAAGCATCCGAACAAGAGAAAAAGAGGTTAAGAAGCATATGAACAACAACAATTGAGGTTGTTAAGCACACGGAGAAGGGCAAATGAGATTCCTAAGCACAAGAACAAATGTAAACGAGGTTCAAAAACACAAGATCAAGGGCAAAAGATGTTGTTAAGCACCCGAACAACGCCAATTGAGGTTGTTAAGCACACAAATAAGGGCAAATGAGTTTCGTAAGCACAAGAACAAATGCAAATGAGGTTTATAAGCACAACATCAAGGGCAAATTATGTTGCAAAGCGCAAGAACAACGACAAATGAGGTTGTTAAGAACAAGAACAAGTGTAAATGATGTTGCTAAGCACAAGAACGAGGGCAAAAAAGGTTAAGAAACATATGAACAACGACCATTGAGGTTGTTAAGCACATGAACAATGGCAAATGAGGTTCCTAAGCACAGGAACAAATGCAAACGAGATTCATAATCACAAGATCAAGGGCAAAATAGATTGTTAAGCACACGAACAACGCCAATTGAGGTTGTTAAGCACACAAATAAGGACAAATGAGGTTCCTAAGCACAAGAACAATTGCAAATGAGGTTCATCAGCACAAGATCAACGGCAAATTATGTTGCAAAGCGCAAGATCAACGACAAATATGGCTGTTGAGCAACCTACCACCCAACAAAAGCAAATTTGAAAGCATCTACATATATTACAAAACATTTATAAAAAATGGTGAATACAAATAAAAAAATATTCTTAAGCATAAACAATTATAATCGGTGAGATGTGCAAACCGTACCTTCTGTTCGAGAAGGGAAGATGGTTGCAACACTTTCCCTATTATTGTCATTTTGTGTGGCCATAGGTGGCACTGTGTTAGTATTGTTATATATCGTCTTACGACTTGTTTGTACATCTAAAAGAAAATCCAAGACAAAAGCTAATTTGTTGCAACTACTATTCAAAGATGTACATACAAATAAAAAATTATAAAAATTTGTCTTAAAATTTATATTACCGTGTAACGACTCAGTAGAATCATGTGGAGTTGATGAAGTTATATATGTTTGCAATGGAGTCTCTGAAACTAATACAATATTTGACCTTGCAAGAGCATTTGGTATTGCATGATTGCTACTGTATCCTGTTTTGAGTTGCTTGCGTGCACGGTTTTTCATCAGAAGAGTTTGCTTCTTTTCCCAACTCATTTCTTGATATGCAACCCTCTTCTTGTACCTTCTCTTTTCATTCACTCTTATTTCTGTTATTACAAATAAAATAATAATCTATTATTTTTTGTGATTACAAATATAATAATAATAATATCTTATTTTATGTTTCAATTTAAGAAAGGAGTAAAATGGAAAGAATAAAGCTACTTTGTATTTTTACCGCTATTTATTTTAATGTTCACAGAAAATAAATTTCACAAATTGGGTAGGTAAAAATGGCGCCATGAACGTTACCTAAAATAAGATCTTTTTAAATCATGTCATATGGATATAATAAAGTCCAAAAAAAAAATTAATAAGAATGGAGATATGGCTGTAATTGGTTGTTCAATCTTATAATAGAGATATATTATTGATTTATTTTATTCCTTATTTGATTCATCAGTATAAGAGCATTCTAGTATAAGGGAATTTTGGTAATTCTGCTCTAGACTTTTTTTGTCTCACTAGTTCATATAATTTGCAATTAAAAAAGAAATAGGATTTGTAGTTTAATTACAAAACTTTAGTGGGTGTATGCATGTAGTACCAGTAACTCCCTGAATCATATTTAATTGAGAATTGCAGTGGGATAATGTAGCATTTGTATCATTCTAAGTCACATTTTCACAATTTAATTATGATCCTCTCTTATTGTTAGATAAATATTTTTCAGAATATATCATCACATCACATAATGACTTGAATTAAGCTCTCTAAAGCAAAAAAAAAAAAAAACATAAATTAAAGCAATTGGTATGATAGTGAAATTTCAGTTTTCATACTACCAGCAGCAAAAGAGCTTAGACACTAACTGGATAATTAGAAACCCAATAAAATTCAAGAGAAATTCCAAAAATGCACTTAATTAAATGATATAAATCTTGAAAACATGATTTAATGAATATGGAATTTAGACTTAACAGTCATAACATGAAAAGAAAATGATCTGACCTTGAAGAAAGCAAATTTCCAAATAAACCATTGTGTTTTTTATATTTTTTTTTTCTAAAGTATGCAAACAACAACAATCTTTTGTAAAGTATGCAAGAGTACTTTACTCAACAAATTGAAACACACAGTAAGGTAAAATAAGGTAGCTTTGTTGTTACAGTTTATTAAATCTAAGTAGAACTATCTATTACATCAAGGAGATACTTGGCTTCTTTTGCTGGATCAAGAGGGGTGGCATAGATGACACTGATCTCATGTCTTGCTCGTGTAATTTGACTTCCATTATTATTTCCAACCAGCACAAACAAATTATATCTATTGTAAGTAATTGACCGCAAAAGCTCCAGTATAACAACATGAGAATTATCCTAAAAAGAAAACAAATACAAATACATATTGACAAACTTTAACTTAATATGGAAGTATAGTTGAGAGTAGAAAAAAAACTAACTTTCTTAAACAGCTCGGAGAGGAAATTTTCCTTGCATCCCAATAATTTTTCACCCACCTCATCAAAAATTGTGACATCATGAGAACTAGTATGGTCAACAATTTCTATTTTAAATACATACCTAGAAAAATGAGTATTTATAAGTTCAAACATCAGCACATCCAACATGGGCATATGAACATACTTATCAATAACCATGAAAATAAGTACTTGAGACACCCTTCAGAATATAATTTTGCACACTTGCGACACCAATATTGTGAGTTTGGTGCCTCAAGGAGACCTGTCCTGCACCAGCCACACCCCGTATACCATAGGATGTTGTGTTTATCATAGTAAATTTTACCAATAGTGATAACAACCTCATAAAGACCACACTGCACAAAATGAATGGTAATTATTTGTCATTTGACAGAAAGTTAGAAGTAAACAATTAAAATTAGTTTTGAGTTTTGAATTAGTACCTTATTGATATTGTAATCAGAAAATTGTTTAAGCTCTTGAACTGTAATTCTTGTAGCACCACTCAAATCAACAGCTACCATGTTAGCTCCCACCAATGTTGCATAAAGCTATCTCTTTAGTTTTCAACCGATTTAGAATGCTTGAGATCAAAGAAAGGAAATAATTAGCTAGTATATATGGAATTTAAATAGAAGACTTGGCTCTTAAAATAGAAAGTTCATCTCTTAATTTTTAATTGCAATTTAAGAGATGCATTACCAAACCTAATGCCCTTAGTTGATGAAATGAAATCGAGTTTTATATGATATCTTGTCTTGAAATTTTGAACTGCATGGATTGGAGGATTGAAAAATACTTTACTATTATATGAGATGTAAAGAAGTAGATAATCTAACAAAATAGAATATAACTAATCATTACCACCAAAAATACCAATTGAAAGATATTTTGCAATTAAACTATATTATATCTGAAAAGTACATTTAAAACAATTAACAAGGAGGGCACTTGCTACTATAATGGTGTCATTATTTGAGACAACTTGCCAATCATAATCAAGTGTAGCGAGAGTATCGAAAATAATCATCTTCACATGTTGCAGCCTAAAAAAATAAACAAACTTAACATATTTAATGCATAAAAAGCTAATGAGTAAAATAAAATAATAGACTACAATAGGTACTAAGTACTTACGTCTTATCAACAAGAAGGACGTCTGTTTTAGGAATTTGCTTATCACCGGATTGCTTGTAGTAGACTGGACCAACTTCTCTGACCATGGCCATCACATCTACATAAATAATGACATAATTGCAAAAGAAACTATATACTAAATTGCAAACTAATAATGTAGATTACGAATAATGTAAAAAAAACCATGAACCTACCAATTAGAAGATGCTTATTGCCTTCAAAAGCATGAAGTTTGTCAAACGTTCGGAGTTTGAATGAAAGCATGGGAATATTATTGTCATCGTCTTCCTCCTCTATCTCAGTTTCTTTGGTCAACAAGTATTCAATATCGGAATCTACCAATTTGTATTGTGTCGGAGCATTCTTTATATCTACAGCTGTGAAAGAATATATATTTCCTTCCTCAACTATATCTTGAAGTCGGTCCACTTCAGCATCGTACATGGAAGCCTCCAATTTTGTTTCCTATAGAAATCCTTAAATCTATCTTTGTGTGCAAAAAAAGTATAAGAATGAAGAAAAGGAATTTAAATTAAATAAATGTTACCTTAGCATCCACAAGCAGCAATTTCATTCTGATAGTGCTGAACGTTAAACTTTTGCTCAACTCGGGCACACAAATTCCATTTGCAGTATCTATAGGGATGAAGAACAGTAAATGGAGGAAAGGGTTTCTTCCTCTTCAATCTGTGCAAATAGAAAAAAAGAAGAAAAAAAAAAGAGACCATGAACAATAAGCAAAGACAGATGATATAATCTTCCTAAGTTGAAATTTTATAAAGCAAATGTACCGTTCATCTGTCTCATTTTCTTCCTTCTCTAGTTTAATTTCTGTTGTACCACTCAATTCATCTTCTCCTTTAGTAACTGTGACAGATGGCTCAACAATATTGGATTGTAGATTGCTATCAATGACATCTTCATTTATAATCAAGACACCTTTGGTTGTCATTTAGCAGTTTCTAGTACCGCAAAATTGAAGTAAAAAAAGAGAAAGGAGATAAAGATACCCTCCTATCTCACTTAAAAAAACTTGCAATTAGTTTTGTTAATTGATTTTCATATTTTGACACTTCAAATTTAGTTATAGCTAACAATACCATGTTACCAAATGAACTACATATTGCCCTTCTGAAATTTGAGTTTACCAGAACCATTTTCATACCATTGCTTATCTGTAATTAAGAATACTCGGGCATCACTGTTACAAATGCACTGTACAATGTTGCTGAATGGTTAAATGGTTTTAATAGTAAATTTGTTATTTCTTTTGAATCTCATGTAAATGGTACAAGTCACTGGCACAAAGTTGTACTAGTACCAAATATGATTCAAATATGCAAAATAAAAGGGACAAATGCAAAATATATGGTACACTTAGTCAATCGAAATTTAAAAAAAATTCAAGGCACCATACATCAATTGAATTTCAAATTGATTTTGTAATTTTGGTCCAAGCTACTACCGTCAATCGAATTTCAATTTGAAAAAAATGCAACTCACCTGCAGCTGCGGGGAAGTGAGAAAAATTCTAGGAAGAAGAAGAGGTACGTCCTTTGTTAAGTTGGTGGAGGCGGGACTTGCTCCTGATGACGGGGTTTTTGGCGACATCTCCTCCGAGATGATTCGTCGTGGCTACTCAAGATGTAAAACGGCAGCCACCACCTCTTTTTAAATCCTCTCTAACTCCCACACAAATCGTTGATTTATGCCTTTTCTTTCCTTTATTTCTTTCATTTCTTTCATTTCTTTCTAAATTAGCTAACGATATTGATCGGCAGAAATAAGGAAGAAGAGATAAAATGGAAACTGGTATTATTTTTTGGGCCACTGCTTTATTTCTTTCTAAGTTTGGGACGATGACAATAATATTCCCATTCTCCCGTATGAATGTGTTATTTCCAAAAGTACATTTAGAATTTGTTTAATTTGTAGTTGAATTTAGATTTCTACACATTATTCAGATACATTTAATCAGAAGAAGACATATTATGTGATTGGAGGGCTTTGATTTAATCTTAAATGTCATTTTTCAATCGTAGCCGTTGGCGGATCAGACACCCAATGTGCTTAATAATAGAATATATAAATACACACACACACACACATGACTATGGTGAGACGTGGAGTAAAACACGTTTGTACTCAACGCTATATCTTCATTTCCAAAGTTAAAATAGCCGATCCGAACCACTCAACATGTTCTCTATATTGAAATGTGCTTGGAGACCAAATTTTACATTTTTTGGAATTTTTGTACTATTGATTAAGCCACTTTGAGAATCGCTAATCCACTTTGAACGGTAAAAATTTATGTACCATCAGTTCAGCGATTTTCAAAGTGGTTTAATAAATAGTAAAAAAATTCTAAAAAATATAAAATTTGGTCTCCAAGCACATTTCAATATGAAGAACATGTTGAGCGGTTCGGATCGGCTATTTGAACTTTGGAAATGAAGATATAGTGTCATGGAGTAAAAACTTATTTTACTCCATGAAGCACCATAGCCCAGCCCTATATATATATTATGTTAATAGTTTCTAAGTTTTTATTTACATGGATCCCTTCGTCCTATCAATTTCAAAAAATGAGTACTGTCTAATTATATAATGCATTTTGTTAAATTATATTTGCTATTTTTTTAATTATATTATTCAATATTGATAAAATATATGTCAACTATTATTACTCTTTTATACATATAAACATATGATATGCACTGTATATATCATATTTCGTATGTGGAGTGTTTATTTATTATGTAATTAGAATGGCAATCAGGACACCAAGTAAAAGAGTTGCTTAAAATTCCTAATCCAATTTTATAATTATTCACATTATATATGTTGGAAACATCAGCCATGCAATCCGCTACGATACAATATTTGACAAAACAAACTATATTAACGTTTTGTATCTTGTTTAGATTTGTACAAAAAATAGGCTTCTAAAAGATTAGATGATCACAAATCACAGTATCACACATGGTATAATGTTGCCCCTCATTTAAAACTTTTTTTTGTCTATTTTAATCTTTAAGAGTAGCACTAATATTCAAATTTGGAACAATTTTACATCACTACATTTGATTTTACACCATATATATATCAACAAGTTTGACTAAAGCATACATTATCAAAAATACAGTACATAAATACATATAAATGTTCATGTTCGATTCATTCATCTCTCGTATCTATAATTACGTTATTTATTTTTTATCAAACTAAATTCAAGCATCAAATTACAAATACCGTAGCATGCTATCAATTCTAGCATGACATTATCACACCTCTAAAATTCGAAATGTTAGTTTAGTTACTTTAGCATCATTCTTTTAAAAAATATATTTTTTTTTTTTTCTGAAATGCTGATAGACAAATAAAACCGTCTGGAGAAACTGTCGTCGAATCTCCTTTTTCAACATTGGACAACTGACGTGTCTGATGCATATCTTCACTCTATTATTACTTTACTGAAGCAATCAACTAATCATCTGTCGTTGTTCTTGTTCGTTCTCGGACACGTACGTCAGATGCATGAAAGTCCCATCCGAGTATCCGACACATTTCAGCACAAACGAGAAAAGGCTAATTCTCACGACACGACACGCGTCATCTTTGGAGGGGTCGGGCAAAGTATTGAGAACATGATATTGCTTTACTATTGGTCGATATATATATGCTTCTGGACCCACAAGGAGCTAGCCGAAGGATTGAATGGGGGACGCAAATAATCGAGTATTCTTGACCGTCGGATGTCGCCTCAACATTGGACGTGCTTAGATTTGTTCCCTGGGATCCGTATCCTCTCCATTGCTGCATAGGATGGGCGCACTCTACGGTTTGAGATTCGAAGAAATAAGAGGCAGTATTATTGGACTTTGAGACTTGTGCCAAGATAAAAAGAATAGTCCGTATTCACTAATTGTAAAAGATTCTCTTTTCAGATAATGCACTGGATGTGAATTATGTTCCCTGCGGGGTTAATTAATTGTATGGATCCAACTCCACTACTCTCCAAATAGGAAAGTAGGATTCTACTATTCCAATCTGAATAATTCATCTGTGTCAAGATTCTTGTAAAAAAAAAATCAACAATTGAGATTGGAATAGCATGATTATACTTTCCTATTTGAAAAACATCGCAGAGTCGGTTCCTAATTGTATGGCGGCCATGAACTTAAAATTAAAAAAAAAAAATTGGCAAAATTTTCCGGGTGCCGAACAATTTGCTGATTTGACTTATTCATATTATCATTTGCATGTCGTGATGTTTTTATAGAGATTCCGAACCGCGCATGATAAAATAAAATCGCACTTATATTGAAAAAAGTTCTAATCCAATTTTTTTTTATTGAAGAGATAAGGCTTCAAGCACATAAAACAACATTTGATCAGAAATACTAGCTGAATTCCGTATCGAAACATTAAAAATATCCATGAAGTGACTTCTAATTTAAAATAAAATAAAAATAAAGGCATGAATTTGTTTTTCAAGAGATCAAGGGGCAAAAAAGATTTAAAAAAAAAGTAAAGGATTTACCACCTCTTTCGTCCTCTAATATATCATATATGTGTCTAGTGCTACTATCTAATTAATTAAAATAAGGCTAAAAATAAAAATAAATTTATAGGTTTCTTGTCGAATTTCAAACAATTTAAGTATTGTTTGATGTGAAAGACTTGTGAATTTTGAATCGTTCAAAATATTAAAATCACTTGTTAAAAGATAAAACATGCTTTAAAATTTTATCATTTTTTTTTAGAATTTTTTTTATTATTTTACATAGGGGTGATTTACAAATTATGCTTATAATATTAGATTTCAAATTCAAATATTATTTTTGTACTTGTTAAGATTGTCACGTGATCCCTCTCCTTTAAAATAAGATAATTTCTATAAAAAAAAAATATATATGCGTGTGAAAAAATTGAAAAATAAAAAATATAATTTGAAAACTATATATAATGAAGAACAACATAATTAGTTCCGCAAGAATCTCTGCAAAGTCTTTAAATTTATTTTGGAAAAATTTACAAATTTGTGATTATTATAAAATGGTCTTTAGATAATCATCAAATATAAGCTTATATTTTTAAATGTTATAATGACAAGTTATAGCATCTCAAGGAACCTATATAGGCTTATAAAGATACAAACAAATGTAACTATATATGTTTTCACCGTTCAAACAAGACACGTCTGAATTTTTTTTAATTTTTTTTACTTAATTTTGTTATATTTTACAATAAAATATCATGAAATGGTAAAAATAACTCTCATTCTTTGCGAAAATTTTTATATGATTGACTCCCATAATTCGAAAATGAATCCGCAAGAAAATTTTATATGTTTGACCCCCATAATTCGAAAGTCTAACTCTGGCCCTGGACATGACACACAACACATAAACCAATTTGGTCAAAGTACAATATGTTACTATTTATTTCAAACAACAATTCAAATTTTGAATTTTGAATAAAAAACTTATTTTGTACACAAAAGTATACAATAGTAATTTTTATTTGGTAAATGTTTTCACTTCTTTCAAAAAAAAAGTTTCTTGCGCAAGTTTGAAATTTGAAAAACAAATAGTTAAACATAATTAAAGGTTACCAAATGCGACTAGTACGATCAAACATAATCACGTCACTCACGTTATATTTGATTACAACGTGATTATGATTATTTTTTATAGTTTTTTCATGACGCTATATAACATGTGAAAATTTGACTTTGTTTAAGAGACCAACACGAGTTAGGACTTAGGACATGCACTCAGCTTTACATCATTTTTCAGAGGGACTCACGTTAGTATTTGCAATACAAATTTATAAAAAAATAAAATAAAAGAAATTTACTTCGTATTGGTCAACCCAAGAAGCCCGGCCCATTAGGCCCAGCCCAAATGTTCGGATCTAATTCCTCTTTTTGAGATGGTCTCATAGACCTCTTGTTATTGTAATCTGCCGTGAGTGTTTGTAAAGTAAATCTCTGCCATGCGGTACCGCCGGTGATTTCAAACTGTTACCGGTGTAGGGGCTGTTACGTCTATAACTCTATATGTAGTAAGGACGAAAATTGTACGTTTCAATGTTCTTAGCAGGTAAAAACTACTTGCTGAAGGCTTTTTTAGTTACATCTATTTGGAATTTTGGTGCATGCAATATGTTCGATGAAATGTCTGAATGACAGTCTCTTATGAAAGTGTTATAACCTAACATGCAACATCCTCCCCTTAACAGTAATTGTTTGCAAATTGTTATATTTTACTAAAAATGCAGGCTGCAATCCTTGAGCACATTTTCCAATCGAATTTTTTTTTTCGGTGCGAGGCTGAGGTGGTAATGTTCCTTGGCACCTGGCACTATCAAATTAGCACTTTGTGACTAGTGTGGCAAGTATTACTTGCAATTAATTTGAGAAATTCTTCAGAAAACATTTATCATCAAGTTATTAGTAGTGGTGCATTAATTATATGCAAGTCAGAATGTTTGAACAAATATTAATTAAAATTTACATAAATTATAACTTCAGATTTCAAACACATTGAAAACATTGCATGATACAAAGTTATTTGTATATGGTACAGGAAGACGAGGTACATATCACTCCTCGAGCAACAGATAATCTTCCTCTTCAGAAATTCCTGAAATGCCCCTTGATTTAGATAGTAAAAAATCTTGATGCTCGTTTACAGAACTATTCTGTGAAGCTGGTGGTGGCGGTGGAAGTGGCAAGCATTCGACTTCTCCTTCCAGCATCTCAGGAACTGCTCATTAGAGATCGATCAGAGGGGACTTATCTGGATGCTCCACAGACCTACTATGCGCAACTTCTTCTCCACTGCATTTATCTCGTAAGTGTTGCTAATTCCAATACCTCCATTTTCTTTGTAGTTTTTCATGGATCCAGAAGGGTAATAAATCCAAATTGAGTTCTCCACCCTTGGCTCTGCATTTCTCCTCTCACCAACCATTTCCAGTAATAGCATTCCAAAGCTAGTAGATGTCAAACGTGTAAGAAAATAAGAAATCACACCAAAACTTCTGGACACTAATTCTGAACTAAATTAATATAATTGGAAGCATTTGCTAATGGTGATTTGCTCATTTGGATATTGAAAGTCACTTATTTTGAACGAATTTGACCTTTCTGAGGTTTTGGTTCTACAATGACCTGTCCTCTATCCAAAATATCTAGACCAGCGTATTACTTATATCTGCTTTTTATTTTTTACTTGGGCCTACATCAACATTTGATTAAGTAGCTCTTTGCTTAACTTTTACTCCATGATACATCATATATGGGCTAATGCTTACATATCTTCTGTATTTTTGAGTTTGAACAAATAGGTCCCTAAACTGTTTATTTGGAGAAATACCCTCAAACTCCATGTCCTAAACTTTGAATCTAAGACAATTACCATCCCTTACAACTATCAAATTTACTTAACATCTTTACTTCTGGATGAAAATTATCAGCTATTTTTTTTTCTTTTTTCAAAGATATTTTATGAAAAATTTAAAGGAATCTCAGGCAATTTAAAATAGAAAGCAACAACATTCCACAGTATGACAATCTCTGTTTTTATATGTAAAATAAAGAAGCACAACTTTAATCATTTTCAAAGAATCCGTTGCAATAGAAGAACATATGTATAATATAGAAGAAAAAAAAGTAGAAATAAAACACTAAAACTTGCACAGTATGCATCTTTATAATACATTAGAGTCCCCCCACCCACCCACCCACCCACACACACACACACACTTGTGCCCAAATGTGAACTTACATGCTGACATATACATATATTTGTCAAGAGTAAGGCATTATTGTTTCCCAGTAAAACAAATTAATGAGTTGAATTATAGTGAATTAACATTAAATGTTGTATTTACCAATCTCATCAGGAGTGTTTTCATATTTTTTATCCAAGTAGAAAGACAAAAGGATTTCAGAACTGCAAACTTTTAGTAATTGAAGGTGGTTTTTTTTCCTAAATGAACACAACTCGTAATCCCACATACACAGCTTTTGTCCATTAAAGTGAAAGTTCAAGCTCTTGAGAGCCATACCTTTCCATTTGAAGTATTAGAATAAGTGCAAATTCAACAAGGAACAATATTTAATGTGATCTTGGAAGGGGCATCCCAAGGGCCATATAAAGGTAAGTATAATGCATTTCAGAAATAGAACTTATTTATTGCACCTCCCTTTCATATCGAGGGCCAAAAAAGATGTGTATAATACATTTCAGAAATAAAATTGATTTATCATACCTCCCTTTCAAATCGAGGGCCATAAAGGATGAGTACAATGCATTTTAGAAATAAAACCGATTTATCTACCTCCCTTTTGTACTGAGGGCCATAAAATAATACCTCCCTTTTTTAACACAGAACCAGCCCTGTTTTCTCAAATTGATATCTACTCCCACCCCGACAAGGAAAAACTGATTTTCAAACCACTGATGTAACTACAAGTAACAAGTTATATAGGAAAGTAAAATTTAATTTCTCTTCTCTACCTTTTTCAACACCCAATTGATCAACAAGATCTTTTTATTAACCCTATTCAACACAAGCACTGAAGTATAATGTTCTACTCTTCCTCAGAAATGGAAGAGATTACAAGTCCCCGTGTAGAAACAAACGGCATGGGGGGCATTTCCAAATTTTGCAATTCACCAATAAGCATGTTCACTACTCTCGTCATCGATGGGCGGTCAATGGGATTCCATTGTATGCACCAGAAAGCCACAATAATTAGCTTTCTTGCAATCTCTGCTTCACCAGTGGTGATCTGCATCCCTAGCTCTAACTCCTCCCCTAGGACCAACCGGTTATACACCAACTCAGGGAAATAAACCTCACTATAGTTTTGCAAATCAGGATCCTGACTCTTGGTACCACCTATCAACTCTAGTAACAACATCCCAAAGCTATAAACATCGGATTTGTAAGACACGGTCCCGAAGTTTCTCGAATAAACCTCGGGTGCAATGTAACCCATGGTACCTCTTGCTGCTGTCATAGTAATAGCGCTTATGTCCTTGGAGCATAACTTTGCGAGCCCAAAATCTGCAATTTTGGGATTCAAGTTCTCATCAAGCAAAATATTGTGAGGCTTGATGTCGAAGTGAAGAATCCTTTCGTTGCATCCTTGGTGCAAATACTCAATTCCACGTGCAATTCCAATTGAAATTTGTAGCAACTTCTCCATTTTCAATGGCTGACCGTTTTTCCGTAAAATAATGTACTTCTCTAATGAGTCATTTGGCATGAACTCGTATACCAGTGCACGTCTGGTCCCCTCCGAACAAAACCCCACGAGGCGAACAATGTTGACATGGTGAATTCTTCCTATTGTCGCCACTTCATTTATGAAATCTTCACCAGCACCTTTGGATCCTTCGAGCATTTTGATAGCAACAGGTAATCCACTTCGCAGCTCGCCTTTGTAAACACTTCCAAACCCGCCCTGGCCTAATTTATCTTTGAAGTGCTTTGTTATCTTCTTGACTTCCTTAAAAGTGTACCTTGTGGGCTTTGTAATTCTATACGTTGCGAGGAATCGTTCAATCCTTATACGAGTCTCTCTTTCTTTATCAGCTTTTCTCGATAGGTAGAATAATGTTGCGGGTATGGTTAATATAAGAACAAAAACTACAGAAGAAATAGCTGAAATGGCTCCAACATTAACAACTGCAAAATTAAAAATTGAGATAATGGTAGTCAGAAAATCTAACTCATATTGAACACATGGACAATGGAACTTGTCATCTATATATATCGGAAAATTCACAATGCAGTGAAGAAACATTGTCATTTGTCAAGAGAAAAAAAATGGGCAAACCTTAAAAATTTAGATTATTACCATGAGGCTTGCAGAATGCTTCATTTCTTGCTAAGTCGTACCCACACTGTCTTCCTCTTTTCTCGCACCCCAGGCAAATTTGTGTGATATTTGTTTGAAACCAATTCAAGGTCACCAATCTTCTCTCCAGAAAATCATCAACAGTGACTTTCCAAGTTGTAGACCTATCACTGTTCTCATCAACATAACTCCCATGCAAAATGTTTATGCCACTCTGTAGCACCATACAACTCGAAGGTATCTTATCCATCGACTCATCAGCAGACACGACATAGACATACTTGCCTGAATTGCTGAGGCACGACACAGGTCCAGTTAATAAGCTCCCCGCATTCGGTGTGAACATTTTCAGGCATGTTATTATACTAACTGTTTCGATCATCGGAGAGTATAAGGGAGTTGTTACATTCATCATGGTTTGGTTTGTCAGTAGGCAACTAGGCCACGAGTTACCGAGTTTTACAGTTACATACCCGTACTTGTAATTTATGGTTTGCACTATTGCTGTGCCCCAATTAGGGAGGGTAAGTATGGTATCCTTGTCTGGCGAGCATGTTAGCTCCATACCATGTACGCCGCAGGATTTTGGACTTTTATCGAGCCGGTAGGGGAATCGGATTTTGGGACCAGAATCACTGCATCTAGATGACGGGCATATGTCGAAAAAACGGGTGTCATGTTTTTTACAGATGGCAATTTGGATATGGGATTGGAGAAGGATGAGAAGAAAGAGAAGGACTGGAAGCATGGCCGTGTGCTGTGAAAGTGAGAATGAGTTGTCAAAGAAAAGGAAGAAACTTGGTGAGTAATGGAAGAGCTGGAGAACTAGTCATAGACTGCCTTTGGTTGACCGCTAAGTCAGCTAACAATTAATTCAATTAGATATTTTTTTCTCACCACATAATAATAATTGGTTTCTGTCATATTCGCAGTCAATTTGCTTAACGGGTATTCAAACTATACCCATCCTATTTATGATTGAATAATTTCTAACTGATAATAGTTAAATAATTTGTTCTAACGAACAATTTCCACGTTATAATGAAATAGTAGGTTTGTGTCATTTTCATGGTCAACAGACCCAAGCCTATCTTCAAACATATATGCCATTTAAAATTGATGAATGATATTTTTTTTTTCTGAAAAAGATAATCTTTTTGTTTTATGTATCGTATCTTTTCTATACATGCCCCCACTCCCCATACATCACTTTCCAACTAGATATACATTTTTCCGGGAATAACTCTGAACAAAGGATACCAGCACGCGAGCACATGCTCCACTGCTAAAGTTCTTTCATTTATACATGTGCGGATATGCCTAGTACGTGGTGGCCCTGTTAAGCTAAATATTTAATTGCTGATTTCCTGATAAAGAGTGGATGTGTGATAGACAGATTAAAAGAAAATAAAATACAAAAATAACAAAGGAGTGATTAAGGAAGCTCTATTTATGAGCAGAATATATGAAAAAAAAAAAAAATTAGGATTTTTCAAAAAAAAAAAAATTCCCGAACCCTTCCTTTCGTTGACTGATTGCGGTTTCAATGCTGCCAGATATTCGAGCAATTTATACACATGTAAAAGAAAAAAATGGGTTCTCATCGTCGTCTCAGATCGTCTTTTTTCACAATTTTTGCAACGAGGTTTTTCTAATTTGGGGGTTATCGTTGGAAAATCTGAACTGATTGAAGGAGAAAGAGGAACGGGAAGAATGGGCAACGTAGATGGGCAGCGCTATCTCAAAGTGTTAGACGCTGCAGGTGGGCCTTGCGATTTAAGTGAAGAATCAAACACTCACAGAGAGGGATTGACTGCGAAGGGGGACCCAAATGAATAGAACTGGAGGCGAACCACAGAAGATACTGGAGACAATAAGAGGTGAACCCTTCCTAGACAGAATTCTGATTTCGTTGGAGTTTGTTAGGCAAAATCAGCACCTTCCGCTGACATGGCACTCCACGAATCTTTTTGTTATTTCTGCATTGTTTTGTTTACTTTCTTTTACGTATTTCATCGCCTATTTAAGGCTGACACTCTTATAGAGCTGTATGTTGAATTTTATGAATGAATTAGCCGAATTGCATATGAGCAATCGTGCTTGAGTTATCCTGTCAGAACTCGGTTCTTCTTCCAAATTACTTCCTTTATTTCTCTTATTCGATTGTTTTACTGCATTTGAGATTGGGCTCGTAGCAATTGTGGTATCAAAGCTGCTCGGTCACAACTGGGAAGGGTAGATTGAGCTATCAGTCATGCCGCCAAAAACAAGGCCTGAAGAGGGTCAGATGGATCTGGCCTCCATTAATGAGAAACTCAACCAGTTAGCAAAGGAAGTGCAAACTGGTTTCCAAATGCGAGATGAGCAGTTCCATGTGAGAGATGAACAGTTCCAAGCTTCAAGTAGGTTACAAGAAGAGAGGTTTCATCAGATGATGCTGATGATGGAGACGATGAATAAATCGATTAAAGCAAGCGGAACTGGTAAAGGTCCTGACAATGGTCAGAGTAGCAACACCACGTACAGATCGGGTAGACCCGATCGAGGAGAAGAAAAGGATGGCCATTCTGATGACGACTATGAAACTAACAATGAAGAGGGGCAGGGTGGCAGATACCAAGATCAAACCATAGTGCAAAGAGTAGTCATGCCACGAATAGAGATGCCATTGTTTGATGGAAGTAAGACTGGTGATTGGTTGGAGAACTGTAAGTTCTACTTCAATTACTATCAGACACCGGAGATGTATAAGGTACAGATGGCCTCCATGAATTTTACTGGAGATGCTGCCGAATGGTTCAGCTGTTACCGAGTGGAGCATCCAGATCCACCGTGGCCAGTACTAGTGAGTGCTGTTTTTGAACGCTTCAAAGTAAGAATACAATTAAATCCTGTAGTTCAGTTTAAAAGGGTGAAACAGGAAGGAACCGTTGATGACTATATTAGGGAATATCAAAGAGCTAAAACCAGGCTGTTAGTTGAAACGGGTATTAAGAGTGAATTTTTCTTTGTGTGGAGTTTCATTAGTGGACTGAGGGATGAAATCCAAAACTCCATTAATCTTTTCAAACCTAAAACCCTTGATGATGCCTTCAATCTAGCTTTAGAATTGGAAGTGGCAGTTACTCCCTGTGAGAAGAAGGTGGGATTTTTAAAAACAGCAAACCCAATCAATTATAGACCTATGAGCACTACCCTTGTTAAACCAAATAACTTGTCAGTAGGGAATGTGAGGAAGAATGGAGAACCTTACAACAGCTACAAACCACCTTCCAACCAAAACCTCCAAACAATAATCAGAACAACAACCTTTCCTTGGATCAAAAAAGGGCATTGGGACTGTGCTTTAGGTGTAATGAGAAGTGGGGGCAGGGACACAGGTGTAATAAAAGTTTGCATGCTTTGGAGGTAGAAGAAGTTGAGGAAGGGGAAGAAGGAATGAAACAGATAATGGAACCTGAGGTTGAGTATGGTAGAGAAGAAGAGGAGGAGGAGGAGGAAATTGAGTATTTGTTTTTCTAACTTCATTATCTAGTAAATCATCAATCAAAGGAATTGGGTATTTGTTTTTTACGGTTTCTTCATTCAGTCTCCTATAGTCAATGCACATCCTCCAACTTCCATCTTTTTTCTTGACCAAAAGTACAGGAGATGAATAAGAACTGGTACTGGTTTGGATCAGTCCTTTTTGTAGCAGTTCTTGGGTAATTTTTTCAATTTCTAGTTTTTGGAAATAGGAGAATCTGTAAGGTCTTTAGGTTGATTGGTTTAGAATCAGGTTTTAGAGTTATTTTGTGGTCTATGGCTCTTTTTGGTGGTAGGTTTTGTGGTTCTTCAAACACTGTTGGGAATAGTTGCAACACATTCTCCAACTCAGCTCCTGTCTTTAGTTCTTCCTTTGCAACTTCTCCTTCTAGTTTGAACAATTGAGCAAGGAAAATTTGACTGCCCTTTTTACCCTCCTTCACCACATCAACTACTTTCTCACACATTTGCACTTTAGCTGGAAATTTTTGAGTTAAGAATCTTTTTCTATTTTTACCCTCCTCCATCACATCAACTACTCCCTTATACATCTGCACTTCAGGTGATATTTTTGGTGTTAACAAATTGAATTCTTTGCCCTGGAATTCCACCAGCACCTTGCCCTGTGACAAATTTAATTTGAGTGAACCCAAACTAGCTATCCAATCAACCCCTAAAATGACATCATACCCTTGCACTCCTAATACTCTTAGATTTGCTTCAAAAGGATATCCTTGTAAGGTAAAAGGCACACCAGGACAGATAGTATTAGTTATCATTCTTTCACCACCTGCACTTCTCACAGTTAACTTGTTGGTTCGTACTGTTATCAGATTCAACTCCTCTACTACTATGGGATTGACAAAAGAGTGAGTGGCTCCAGTATCAATTAATGCACAGATTGGAAGAGTACCCATCATACCCTTGAATTTCAATGCTCTACTAACTTCATTATTAGTGTCACTCAGTGTCACTAAATGCTCAAAAATCAGAATCGCCAAAAAACGTCGTTTAGTGCCTCAAAAATTAAGTTTAAGGTTTTTAGTGCCAAAAAACGTCGTTTATTTTTTAATCTATTGTTTTAAAATAAGAGCTTAATTATTTTTAAAGTAATTGATTTAAGAAATTTTTAATTTATATTTTATTATAACAAAAATTATCGAGTTACAACCATGTCAAATGAATTTAAATTAGCATGAATTTGAATTTATAATTTATTGGTTTTCAAAGAAAAAAATACAGAAAAAAAAAGCCGAAAAAAAACAGAAAAAAAAGGAAAAGAAAAAAAGAAAAAAAAGAAAAAAAAAAAAAAAAAAAAAAAAAAAAAACAGAAAAAAAAACCGAAAAAAAAAAAAAAAAATGCCCGGCCCTGCCCGTCCTGCCCGCGGTGTCCCGGCTCGTCTTGCCCGCGCGCCCTTGGCGGGCACGGGCATTACACGGGCAGGACGTGATTTTTGAAATTTTTGCCCGTGATGTCCGCTCCCGCATGCCCGCGTGCCCGCGACGCCCGTGCCCGCATCCGCCCGTGCCCGCACACCGCCCGCGCCCGTGGGGCCCTGCCCGGCCCGCCTGTAGAACTCTATCTGTAAGACTAGAGACCAAAATAAAGCAGCTAGCACGAGGTATAAACTAGTTCTAGGATAAGTTTCTTTAGAGGTCCCATTCTTTAATTCCCTCGTGTCATAAAGTAATATATACTCTGCTCTAATTTGTCCGTTCTTACAAACCACGCCATACTTTTAATAATTCCTGTAATTGTAATTAACATTTGTTCCCGTTAGCAAGAAAGAAAAAATAAATATTATATCAGCATACAATATCCGCGTCGGTTCGTCACCATACGATCGATTTTTTTAATGGATTTCAATTGGTGCTGTTATAACTTTGACATCTCGATCTGACTTGTAAGCAGTGATTCCTTTTGAATTCAACTTTGTCTCCTTCAGATTTTTTGGGAAACATGATAATTTCTTTGTTTATCCTCCCCTCCCTAAAAAAATGCAATTAGAAACTTCTTTTGGGATGCAACATTTTAATAATTTGTTAAAAAAAAAAATCAAAATAGATCCATAATAGTTGATATTATATTTAATAATCATAAATTTCTATATTTTAAAAAGCAGATAATACCGTAGCAAAAACTCATTTTTGTAAAGTAGAAGTTTGTCAAAAAAAAAATTTGAATTAATTTTAATTGTAAAATGATATATTAATAACAGAGGCATCCGGTTAAGTGCCTACATATTTCCTACAATAAGTCACCAAAATATGTTCTTGTAGTTTTATTGGATTGTAATTACATATACATTAATAGTAGTCACTGCCAAGCTTTTCAAGACAAAAAAAATAATAAGTCACCAAAATATGAGTCAATTATGATAACTCCTTATTTTAGCTGCTTTTTTTTTCAATGTATGCGGGCAATTGCTGTATCTCAAAATTCGGGTTTTGAAGACTTCTGATACCACCACCAACCATCAATCGTTGTATTTGGTCCCTAGGGAAACTTAATGGCAATTAATGCTTATCTAATCCTTGGCCCATCAGAATTTTAGTGTCACAATCACAGTATGAACGATTTGACATCTCTCATCTAATAGAAATATTTTATTGGAAGTGGACACTGGACAGTTTCAATGATGCTTGCGCTTTATCCTTTTTTACCTTCTCAGCTCAGAATGAGATAGTACCATTAATTGGATATGAGAAGGCCTCAAATATCTCAATCATACTCTAACATTTTTATTTTTAATTTTAAAATTTAAACAAAAAATTCGAACAGCTCAACATAATATTTATATTAAAATATAATTGAAGATCAAATTTTATATTTTTTTGAATTTTTTTACTATTTTTAAGATAAGTACAAAATTACTGTTTTTTAGAAAATTATGAACCATATAAAAACACAATGATTTTGTACATATCTTAAAAAATAGTAAAAAAAAAATTTAAAATATTAGATTTGGTCTCCAATTATATTTTAACGTAGATATCATATTGAGCAGTTCGGATTGTCTGTTTGAAGTTTAAAATTAAAAATAAAGATAGTTGAGATATGATTGGAGCATTTGAGCCCTCCTCATTGGATATAACTAGTTGGATTATTTAGTCTAGATTGAAATATCACACATTGGTACCCTCTGTCAACGATTCTTACATTTGAGGATTGGGGTATGCTATCATAGACAGAGGCTTCAGAAATATTTTGGATCCTCCATGGTAAAGTCTCCATCTCTTTATCTAAAAAGTATTAGTTAAATAGTAATAATACACAAGCAATTCGCTCCCAAATCTTGAGGCCACCAAATTCATAAAGCCTTGATTAAAGCAAGACCGCATTCCACACACGGAGTAGACATTGGAAAAGTTTTACTTTAGAGTACAATAAATAGTTGGACAGCTTCACCTTCAATTTTACTCAAAATAAATCAGTGATACCTATCAGTTTTGAATCGTTAACAAAATAGGGGGGAAAAAGTATAATAAAAATTATCCTTTAGAAATTTAAACGAATTACCAGTAAGAGGATACCACAAAGGTAATAACATTTGCATGCTCATAACAACTTAGAACCATGGACTGCAACGGAAGCCTCTAGGTTATGAACGTGCAGTTTTTAAAGTAAAGAATATGTCATGTCTAAAACCATTTTTAATATAGAAGGGTTCAAATGTCTTTATTTTTTCATGCTTTTATCAGATTTTTATTTTTTGAGTAAAGTTGGAGGTAAGCCACCCAACTATTTAATACCTTTGTTATTATAACATAATAACAAAGGATTTCTCCTATCTGGGTTTCAAACCCATGACTTCTCACATAAAGATCATGTGCCTTAGCCACTAGACCAAAAGTTAGTTCTCGCTTTCATCAGATTTTTATTTTTAAAAAATTAATAACTCAAAATTTAAACTATAAACATCAAAATAAAACTATTATATGTGATCTATATTATTTTATCTATGTGCTAAAAAAATTATTACATTTCGGTTTTATTTTTATGTGAATCAATAAGTGAAAAATCAATGTATTTTACAAGTTCTAGGTAACAACCAAAACAAAGTTGAAATATCACAAGTTTTTGCATTTGCATAGATAAAATGACATAGATCATATTCAACTCTTTTATTTTAACTTTTAAGTTTAAATATTGAGTTGTTAAAAATTTAAAAATATAGATATAATAAAGACATAAAAAAAAAGTAAAAATATTTGAACTCTCCTCGTTTTGAATGTCATGCATTCATGCCTACTTTTTATTATCTGGCCGCTTCTGCATATCAGAGCATCCAGCCATGTGTCTAAATAGTACAGCTACCACAGGTCTAGATAGCTTCATACGAAATTTAACATAGCACTCTGCGTAATTTTTTTATGAGCTGGGTCTATAAATATAGCTTCTTTTGAACACAAAGGTAGAAAGAGAAACAATTAAAATTCATTGCGAATCGTAAACATTGACAAGTAATCAGTTTAATCGATTTCAGGCCCAGTTCTAAACATATGGGCTTGGGCCTTGGATGTGATAAATCTGATGGTAGGTTTTGTTTTCTAGTCAATATCGTTTAGGCCTCTTGGATAAATGAGGCGGTATTCAGTGTTTATTTATTTTATCTTTTTTTTTTTGGTCGAAACCTAATCATATTCTTTCTGAGTAATTCAAATTTCAAGGGTCAAAGGAAAATTGTGAACCGTTTATTATTTGGATACAGACATACAGTCATACCATAATAACGTCATACATGAATATATGTCGGGCGATTTTTTTTCTAAAATAGTTTAACCGTCATGCATTAAATAATTGTGACTTGAACGAACTGTATCTACCTTTTTACCTACCTTTGCAAATTGTTAGGGTTCCAGCGTATTTGTATAGAACTTTTATTACGTCTGACCCTGATTTAACAACAATAATTCCGCTTTTAAAAGAATAGCATTAAAATGATTTTTTTTAAATAGAACTAAAAAAAAAAATTAACCAAAACAGTCAAGTGGTGAAAGAAGCTACAAAAATAGTCTCCACTGGTTCCCTAAACCGGTGGAGATTTTATGGACTTTGCTATACCGGATTCTCAAACTGGTGGAGGCAATTTTCCACCCGGTTGTCTCTTTTTCCCACCAAACTGTGGCATGGCCACTGAAGATCCACAGCTTGTCTCCACCGGTTTCCCAAACCGGTGGAGGTATTTTTTGGAGTTCCACCAGATTGGAAAAGCAGTGTAGATAAATTTTGTGTAGTCACATGTTTGGCCGCTGTGGCAGAGTAGAAATTGCCTCCACCGGTTTGGGAATCCAGTGTAGCAAGGCCCATTAAATCTCCACCGGTTTGGAGAACCGGTGGAGGCTATTTTTGTAGTTTTTTTTTTGTCACTTGGTTAATTTATTTTGTTTGATTTCTATTTAAAAAAAATCCATTAAAATAATAGAAGAGTCATTTGATAAAATAATAATGAATACTTTATGGAGTCATTTGATAAAATAATAATGAAAAGTTCAAAAGTTAACTTTTTTTAGAATAATACAAGTATTTTAAATGACAAGAGAGAAAATAATAGAAGAGTCATTTGATAAAATAATAATGAAAAGTTCAAAAGTTAACATTTTTTATGGAGTATCAATGATTGAATGAATTGATTAGAGAGTATCAATTATTGAGTTCATTGTTTATTCCATATCTAAATAGAATTATTAACTAAAACCGATTCATCAAATATCAGGTCAAACCGTCCACATATTATAGTCAACATGGTACTGCCTAAAATTCAGTTCGATCCAGAGTTTGATTGGTCAAGGTACTGCGGCTCTGCGCTAGATTTTTTTTTTTTGCTTAAATTTCTCTGACAGGCACAGAGAATTCGGGACCGAATTTGACTGTGACCAAATCTGATAATGATAAGTATTCCAGTGTAATATCTTACCGTGTGCAATGAGATCTGATTTTGCCGTTCGAATCTTAAAACAGATTTATTGTGTATTTTAAATAGTCAGCGAATTTTTTGGTCTGGTGGCAAAAGCACATAGTTCTCATGTGAGAGGTCATAGGTTCGAAACCCACAAAGTGGGAAAATCTTCTATAATATACATAGGAGTTTGAAAGTGTGGTGAGAGGTCATAGGTTCGAAACCCACAAAGTGGGGAAATTTTCTATAATATACATAGGAGTTTGAAAGTGTGTTGGGTGGCTTGACCTCCAATTCATGATTTTAAAAAAAAAAATAATCAGCAAATTCATTTTTTATTCGTGAAGACAAATTATATTTTCTCAAATACCAAAAAAAATATAGATAATTCTTCGAAATATAGTGATTGTTCAAAAATATCCTCGTCTCAATACCCACACATAGGACTGAAAATGAAGCAGATACAACAATGGTAAAATCATATTGTTCGGATATTTATTAAAATAATATAAAACTATTAAAAAATATTAAAGTTCATAATATTTATCTAATTATAATTATAATGGTGAATATATAAAATTTTCATAATATATATTAAAATATATGGTACATATTTACTATTCGGATAAGGATAATTGAAAACGAAAAATCTAGTATTCTTATTCACACGGATATTCAAATATCGAATATTCACATCTAAATTTCGAATATCAAATACGATCGGATATTATCTATATTGTTTTCACCCATACCCAGACATAGTTGTTTGCACAATAAATATGCATTTTTTTTCAAGCAAAAGGAACACATTCAGATAATTCTTTGAATAATATAATAACTAGTTTAGGCTGTTCAACTAAATTTATTTATTTTCGTTCAAACATAAGTACACAACTATAATATTATCACTAAAGTCAATATATTCTGTGAAACACAAATTCGGATTATACTGGACTGTACAATTTCTATATCCAAACCAAAATCAACCTCCTATGTTTACAATAGACATCCAATTTTAATCGTTGGGCTGAAATTGTGTCACATTTATTTGTAATTTAATGTCATATCGGAAATTATACGGGCCTGAAATTTTTATTAATAAGAATATAAATAAAAAAATATCAGTTTTGGACTATTCTTAATAGTTATTTACAAAAGTCTTAATAGTGATTTAGTCGAGTCTTGATATTTTCTTCTAACAAATCTTAATATTGATAACTATTTTTCTCTCAATTTATCTCTAAGCAAAAAAAAAAATATAAGACTTCTTTCACCTCTATTTTTTTCCCTCTGATTATTTTCGTCTTTTTTTCTACAATCTGTGATGAATATTACAAATCTAAAACTACGGACGTCTTTTACTTGATTTTCTCTTTTAAATGAGATATATGATGAAGTATTCTTGAGTTATATTAGAGTCATTTTTTCCCCAAGACTTTATATCTCATATTGTAAGTTTTAACAGTATTTCTCACAAGTCTTAATAATATTTTTATAAATGTTTTTAGAAAGTCTTAGTAGTTATTTTAATAAGTCTTAATAGAGTTTTTAGAAAAACTTAATTTCTCATGTCTTAATTTTGCTTTTACCAAGTTTTAATATTGCTTTCACAAAGTTTTAATAGTTTTTCTAGAAAGTCTTAAATGCACCAAAAGGTCCAAAACACATATTTTAATAGTTTTTTCTTTAATAGTGTTTTTCGGATGCAAACTTTGGAACCAAATTTTTTCTTATCCGAGGTGTTTTATTTTGTTTTAGAAAAAAATTCCAACGTCTTATTTTTTTTGTTTCAGAAAAAAAAATTAATCACTTTTTTCTTTTTATAAATCCTAACTATTATTTCAAATAAAAAAATCTCAGCATTCACTTCTTATAAAGAAACTTAGCCACGCTTTTAGGAAAAAAAATAAAATAAAACTTTAGAACCAAAATAATGGTTCCAAAGTCAGATCTATCTATGACAATGCAAACGTAAAAATACTCCTCCTATTTTTTAAATTTATTTGGAAATAATTTCTATAAATAAAAATTCCCGAGCATCAACCCCAAAGACAACCAACTTGTGCTCATACAGTCAAACTAGATGGTCCATGTAAGATACCTTTTATATTCATATTTTTTTTCAAAGTACCAAACCTCCGAAAGACTTGGGTCCACCCTATACAATAATAAATTAATAATTCTTTTTGTCTATGATTTAAGAAAGATGATATAAGATATCTTTAGTTTTCATGAAAACCGACTTTCGGTAATGTGATTCTTGAATTTTAAAAGTAATATATTTGAACTAAAAAATTCTGGATGGAATCTGAACAATTCTTCATCACTTTATATTGTGGCAATTGCCTTTTTTATTTATTTTTCTTAACTAATACTAGTACGAATGTACGATCGATAATACATCTCAACTTCTCATAGAAGATGACAAAAACCGAATTATTGTTTCTTATGTGACATACATATTTTACCTGGGCAGAAGTGATGAAAACAAAATTATTTATAATTTATAGATGGATTAAATGTTACTTTTTCTAAAGTTATATTGGATTGTACAATTCATCCATTTGATATTTGTGTTCTTAAGTTTGTAAAAAGTCACAATATGATCTATAAATAAGATATTTGTCATTTGTAATAGAATATCTTGATAATATATGAATGTTTCTTATAAATTCTTCTCTCCTATGATATTTCTCTTTCTAGTCTAAATTATCTTTTTATTAAAATTGTTCAATATCTCTCTAAACTACACATATAGTTAGGTACACATCCTGTTATAATTTTACAATGAGGATCAAAGTGAAAACTTTCTCTCTCATGTAAGTATTTATAGTTTTCCAAAAAAATATTTATACTTTATATTACTAATAATATAATTTAAAAAAAATCTGTAACACTTTACATACTACGTATAGACTTGTATATTCAAACATAAAATAATTAATATATTAAATATGAGAGATGCCTTTGAAAATTAAAATATCAATACAGATGAACCAGCCCACCAATTATGATCCTCAGAAGAACCAACCTTTTTTTTTCTTCTTTTAGAAGGAATTTCATGTATACCCCTCAATTTATTTGAAATTACTTAATTCTCCCTATAAAATCCATAATATTGTCTTTGCCCTTCAAAATTAAAAAAAAAATCATAAATTTACTTATTTATATTGTCTTTTCTGTTAAATCTCATTGATCGGTTTTCGAGGACAAATGAGTCATTTATCTATTTTTGGCGCTTACACAAATATATATCTAATTGTCACTATGTATGTGTCAAAATTAGAGGAAATGATCTATCTATCTCGAAACCCAACCAATTAAAAGATTGGTATTTTTCTTAAACATGCTACATATTTTTTATTTTTATAAATTTAAAATGAATTCTAATATAAAATACAATAAAATGAATGAATTTGTGAATTATTTTGTAGAAGGATAAATATGATATTACAAATTTTAGAGGAGAAAAATATATAATTTCAAGATTTTGAGGGGTATATTTGTGTGTCAGTAGCTAACCCACAGGACAGGGACGTGAGCACTTGCATTTTAGAAAAATAAATAAATAAACAACTAATTCACTTATGGGCAAGCAACAAGACGCCTGCCCATTCCACTGGCTTTGTAGTTTGCAAGTTGCAACACAGCCTGGCTGAACTCTTTGTTTCAGTTATTAAATTCCTTGCATCCTTGGTCACCAAAATTTATAAAAATGATTTCAAAAGAAATAAAATAAAAAAAATAGAATCACCAATTATCTGGCTCCTCACAAGTTTGCACAGCTCAGATTGTTTTCATAAACCCATTATTGGGCAACGAATCCAGATCCAGCGCAATTCTGAGCCGTTAGTTTCAATCTAACACAAATCTCAAAGCGGGCCCAGTATTTCAAAAGCAGGGTTCCAAATTCCAATGGCTAAGAAATATGGAAACAATTACACAGAAATTTAGATAGCTAAGAAATATTCTATCATCTCTTTTTGAAACCATTTTCTTTAGCTAGCTGTGCTATTGCCCCATCTCTTTTTAAAAATTTTAAAATTTTTTTACTATTGTTTAGATAATTATAAAATTATTGTTTTTCAACCATTCAAAAACAATAATTTTGTATCTATCTAATTTTTTTTTAAAATATAAAATTTGTTCTCAATATTGAATAGTTCAAATCGACCTTTTGAATTATAAAAATAGAAATAAGAATGCGAGACATAAATGAGACATGAAAAACACTAGACATCATAATCCTTCTCATATTTTAAATAGACTCCGAAATGATTTAAAATCAATTGTAACGTTGTTCCGATCGTGTTTTTTTCCCCCTAAAAAAAGTGAAAACAATTACACAAAAATTTAGATAGCTAAGATACTCTTATTGTGTCTGAAATTCATTACACAACGTATGGTTTACTTTGAATTTGCATACGAACAAATAATTTTTTTTCTCGTTCCACTCTAAAAAATATATTCCAGCACTCACACTTGATTTTTTCTTTGTTAAAAAAACTCTAACAATTTGGGTAATTCATATAATCGTACACATTTTTTGTTTGCGCATTAATTCAATTTGTCCTTGTACTAATGGTAAAGGACAATTCCAAGTTATATATTTTATGAATAAATGTGTAAATGTGTAATAAAATAATTAATTGAATGGTAATAAAGACCGTCTATATAAAAAAAGATTGTCAAATTTTTATTGGTCAATTTTGCATCCGTGGATAACAACCACAACAAATTTGCACATTTCTCAATTATAATCTTTACAAAATTAAACAGAGACATCTATTTACTTACATTAAATATTTCCATAATAACAGTATAACTAGTTTTGACTTTTGAACAAAATTAGGACACTATTTATTAAGGGTAATAAAGGAAAATAAAACTTTACTTGAAAATTAGAATATGTGAACTTGACAGGTGCTTATCAACCGATTTTTTTATAAATAGAAAAATAAATAAATAAATATCAAAATAGGAGTAGGATTGAGTGAAATTTTGAAATATAGGAAGAACGTAATGGTTTATTACATCCGCTGGACGTTATAAACTATCATGTTAAGCTAATTTAAACCCTAAACCCGCACTTACTAATTAACTGAAAAGAATATGTGCGCTCAAAATAGCTCCTCATTGAACAATACAGGTCTGCTTACAAGCATAGTGACAAATCAAAAGTCCGGGTTCGGTTCAGCGGGATCAAAAATTCGTGATTCGGATATAATTCGGGAATGATTCGGTACAACAATGAAGCAAAAAAAATTCTCAAAAAAACACCTCAAAAAAAGGGAAAAAAATATTAAATTTTTTCCCCTTTTTGGCGTTTTTATCGCGAATAATTAGTGATTCACGTTTTATTCGCGAATTATTCGGTAAAAGTTCGGTCAAACGAATTATACGCAGTTCAGTGCGAAAACCCCTAAAAAACGTTTTATTCGCGCATAGAATGCATATATGGTGACTATGCTTATAAGAGCAGAGAGAGGAGGGTGAGTAGACCAAAATTTTGCATTCTTATTCATTAATTTTTGTGATATTTGCAAGTATTCGTTATAAAAATTAAACTACATTCACTGATTCAGCCTTTTCAATTCTAGATTGCTAGTTACATCCTTGCTTAGCTACATTATCTTTGGATCATTTGAGCTCCTAATTTTTTTTTTCCGTTGAATCAAGTGCAACAGAAAGTCAGTAATATTTTAAAAAAAGTAGTATAGGGGTTTTTAAAATAAGAAACATCTGAATCAACATCACCTAATAATGTATGAAGAAAATTAAGCATCGCATTACTTCGAAATTAAGTGAAATAATATAATCAGTATTGTAATTACTATATGTTTTTAAAATATTAATTGCGACAAAAATACTAATGGAACAATAAGACATGAGCTCAGTTATAAAAAAAATAAAATTGGGGTGATTATAAAAACCAGTTTAGCACTATTGATATCAATCTCTTCACTAAAACTGTCAGAAGTATGTCTTAGAAGCCAATTATACGAACTGAAATTAGATGCGAATTAAACTATTAATGAACAATATAAATACATGGATCGAATTTAGACTGTATTCACAATTGCAAAAAGTAGAAACTTTTATTCCTTTTTTTTAACATTTTTTGCATTATATATCCATCTAATACTTTGCCGGGTTCATTGAACTAACCGGATCTACTAGGCGCATGAGCCTAGACTAGACCCGCTAGCTAGTCCTGTCCCAAAACAAAGAACTAACAAAGAAACGCCCCACTTCCTTTTCTCTTTCGAGTTCTTTCTCCTTTCTTTCCTTCTGCCTTTTGTCCATCCAATCTCCACCAAAACCCAGAACCTTGATCAGCACTAATTCCAACACTACGTATGGAGGAGATGGCTGTGATAGAGGCGGCGGCTGGAGGAGGCGTAGCTGTGGCGACGGCGGAGGACTGGCGGAAGGCGCTGGCGGCGGTGGTCCCGGCTGTGGTGGTGCTCCGTACGACCGCTCCGAGAGCCTTTGATACCGAGCAAGCTGGAGCGAGCTACGCCACTGGATTTGTTGTTGATAAAGAGAGAGGGATAATTCTCACCAATCGCCATGTTGTAAAACCTGGTAAGTGGAAGGATAGCCAGCTTGATTGCCTCACTACGAGCATAAAACAGACGATCCACTGGAGCTTGGTTTGATAGGGAAGTTATTATTGATAAGTGGAAGTTTGATGGGGTTTAGCTTTAATTTTGTTATAAATGGGGAATTAGCTTGAAACAAGCAAATATTAATTGTGGTCAGAGGAGCTCGGAACCAGAAGGTTTTCAGAAACAATTTACTTCAGCATCACGTACTTATCATGATAAAAGCTCTTTTCTGTCTTTTTTTTTTTTTTTAATTTCTGTGTAATTTGTGATTTTATGTTCATTTTCATTTTTTCTTTTAATTTTTCAAATGTTTATGTGGCTAAGTGTAGGTCCCGTTGTTGCTGAGGCCATGTTTGTCAATCGTGAGGAGATTTCAGTACACCCCATATACAGAGACCCTGTAAGTTACTCAATTTTTAAATAGTTTTTCTTTTGATTAAACATTTTTTATGAACTTTAGTCACTAGTCAGTTATCTTTTCCTTGTAATGATTGATCATGTTATGCTTTTCCCTTGCTTAAAAATATAGGTGCATGATTTTGGGTTCTTTCGCTATGATCCCGGAGCAGTTAAATTTTTAAAGTATGAAGAGATCTCTCTTGCACCTGAAGCTGCTTGTGTCGGTCTTGAGATTCGTGTTGTAGGGAATGACAGTGGAGAAAAGGTGAACATATTGTTTCTCAAGACCGTCTTGCAAATCTTGATTCATAATCTAGATACCATCTTAGATAGTTCATATTAGATATCATCTTACAAAGATGTGACAGTATACCTTGAAAAGGATTGCCATCCCAAACCTCAGTGTAGACTTCTCAGGCATACTTATAGTATGATTGAGTATCAACACCAAAGCATGGATTGCCTACTTCTCAATACCAAAGCATCAATCAGAACTAAGCTGTATTATATCAATAGATAACAACTCAGTTTTTTTGCTGGCACAGAGATGTTGTCAGGTGAACTCAGTTACAATCAAATGTAGAAGCAAACCTGCAGGCCAAAACATAAAAAATGTTCCAAGTTTCTTTTCCATTATACACCTAATAGTTTGTTTGATTTGGTATAATTACCTTTCATCAATATTGTTTCTTGTCGAATGCAGGTCTCTATTTTGGCTGGAACACTAGCTCGGCTCGACAGGGAGGCACCACACTACAAAAAGTATTCCTTTTGTTCTGATAATCCTGTGTTAATTGCAAAATGTAGAGCCTGTTGGTGTAATTGTATTTTATTTCTGTTGGAATTGTAATTTACTTTTAAACTATAAAATACCGACTTTTCAAGTACAATTTTCCTACTTGTCAAATTGAGTATCTGATTTTTTGTTGTTGGTTGCAGGGATGGATATAACGACTTCAACACATTCTACATGCAGGTAATGAAGTTTGCCTAAAACATAGTTTCGTGCATTGCACCAATGAATAAATTGTTACTATGTCATTTCCTTGCTGATTCTTTTGTTCTAAAAACCCTTCAACAGGCAGCATCTGGTACAAAAGGTGGATCGAGTGGGTCACCTGTGGTGGATTGCAAAGGCAGAGCAGTAGCATTAAATGCGGGTAGCAAATCTTCCAGTGCTTCTGCCTTCTTTCTTCCTTTGGAGCGAGTAATGTTCTTCTCTATCCTTGATATATGCCTTACCTCTTACTTAATGCCAAAATAAATACAGCAAGAGGTGGGAAATGTTTCTCTTCATAGGGGACTTACAAAGGATTGTATTGCTTTGATTAAAAAAAATGCATTTTAACTGTCTGTTCTGTTGTGTTCATTTTTTCCCCTCGTGCTTTTCTAAAACCTTATGAAAAGGTTGTTAGAGCGCTAAACGTGATACAAGAAAGCTGGGAAACATTTGGAAGCAAGCCTGATTCTGTTTCTGTTCCTCGCGGTACCCTTCAGGTTTGCTTTATTCACAAATTCTTGATTTGTAATGGCCTAATTAGCTGCTTATATTATTGTGCCAAAAGGCAGTTTGGTATACTTGGTGACCTGGTTTAGATAAATGCCAAGCAGGATGATTTTCATAAAGGGTTTTCTCAATATAATGGTGGAATTGATGTCCTTTTGTTAGGTCACCTTTTTGCATAAAGGATTTGATGAGACACGGCGACTTGGTCTTCAGAATGAAACGGAACAAGTACTCTTTTACCCCTCTTACCAATAATATTATTTTGCATATTGTATGTTTCTATTATTATTATTATCATCATTCTTAGTCCCTTTTTTAGTTTTTTATATATTTTTTATGTTTGCTCTTTTAGACTGTGCGCCTAGTTTCTCCTCCAAGTGAGACAGGGATGCTGGTGGTTGATTCTGTGGCAAGTGGTTATGTTTGGTTCTATTTTTGAGTTGCTATTCTTTTGGTGTGTAATTTCTCGCAATGTTGAATGTGTTTTGGTGAAACCTATGTTTGTAGGTGCCAGGTGGTCCAGCACATAAGCATCTACAACCTGGTGATATATTAGTACGAGCAAATGGGGAAGTGGGTGTTATTTTACGAACTATTTTATTTTTTATTATTCTGTTGCATTTATTTGAATATCTAGCTTGCTAATGATTCAAATGAAGATCTAGTTCTAGTTTTATTTTGTTTTTATCTTTTAATCCTGTATTGAACAATTCTTCAAGCATCACATAGCAACTCATTTAGTATTTAAGCCAAATAAAACTTTATTAGTGAGTGCTCATTCCGGGCTTGGTTTATAATTTGATTTGTACATTGTCCTAACTGAAGTTCTGTTGAAAATAAAGTACTATAACTGAATCCTTTTTATTTGCCTCTTTAAATTGAGAGCTACAAAAAATGTCAGTGTACAGAGTAAACCCTAGCTTACACTTTTTATGCAGGTCATGACTCAATTTCTTAAATTGGAGACCTTACTTGATGACAGTGTTGATAAGGACATAGAGCTGCAAATTGAAAGAGGAGGAGCTCCTTTAACAGTGCAATTAAAGGTAATTATACTTGGGTTAAGATCCACTGATTAGTTAACTTGACAATCTTGACATTTGTGATGAATAAAGTTTTAATTTGAAATCCAGTAATTTGTGTATTATTTATATTTATATGTATCACATCTATAGAAAATAATAAGATTTGGTAACGTTTCAGTTGTCATTGAACGATTGAACTTTTCAACAGTTTCTATTTAATTGCCCATGATATCTTTATTTCCTATAACATATTTATAACTTGTTATTTCTTTGTTTTGAGGTGTTTTTGGATTGTTTTGAGGTATATTGCTAGATTGTCAATTATTTCTTTTATGTTCTTAATCACACCTTCTGTCTTTTTCCCCACTACTCCCATACATAACTTCTTTTGTACACGTCTTTTGGAAAAATTTGCAGATTCAGGATTTGCATTCTATAACCCCAAATTCCTTCTTGGAAATCAGTGGTGCTGTTATTCATTCTCTCTCATACCAGCAGGTGCTATAGTCGTTGAGTACTACTTTGTCTAGCAAGCTTTATTTATTGTATCAACTTTTTAATGATTTGTAAATATTAAATTTTCCTTAATAAATACTTTCATCCAATTTCAGGCTCGAAATTTCTGTTTCAAGTGTGGCCTTGTTTATGTTGCTGAGCAAGGGTAAGCATGGTTAAGCAAATAACTTGCTTTGAGACCTACTAAATTTGTGCTAGTTTTGCAATATGATTTCTCTGTAATTTGAAGTTATGTCATATTGAGATTTATATTGTATTCACTTGCATTGCCAGGTATATGCTCTCTCGCGCTTCAGTGCCACGCCACGCCATAATAAAGAAGTTTGCAGGTGAAGTGATTGAAAAGCTAGATGATTTTATCTCGGTTCTCTCAAAACTGTCTAGAGGGGCTCGGGTCCCCCTAGAGTACATGAGCTACTCTGATCGACATCGAAACAAGGTACTTCTTTTGAGTATTCCAAAGTTGTCCCGAATTTATTGTATTTGCAAGCCACACAAAACAATTTGAATTGTAAAAAGGTTTGTTTGCTACTATTGATGTTTTATCCCTAACTGTAATTTATGGCCAATTTTTTGTCCTATGCTCATCATCTTAACTCAAGCAAATGGAACTAAAAATGCAAACTAAATTCACAATGGCTAGTCAAGTAATATTGGTTCAGCTTCTTTGAAAAAGTTTGGTACTGTTTAGTTATTTTGTGCTTCACATACATTGTTTCTGATATTTTAGTGTATAATTGTCTGTTGCAATCTTCAAATACCAGAAATAATAGTCCTTACCAATGTAATTGCATGTATTATTTTTAGTATACTCGTGTATAATTTTGTAAATAAAAGCTAATATGTCACGTTCTTTTTGTAGTCTGTCTTAGTGACTATAGACCGGCATGAATGGTATGCACCTCCCCAGATATACACCAGAGATGGTATAACAGGCTTGTGGACCAGCAAACCTGCAATTCAGTCATCCTCGCCTATGTTATCATCACCTCTTCACACCAGTCAAGGTCAGATTGAGTCATGTTCCAACATAGGTGAACCAGGTCTAATGGACCACCACTACCAAACTGGTATAGAAGTCCTGGCTGACGGCTGTGTCAAAATGCAAACTGATGAAGAAAGCCTTCTTGATGGTGATGGTTTGAGTTCAGAACAAAAAAGACGGAAGGTAGAAGATGACACTTCAATGGGTGAAGGGAGTGTTTTGTCTGATGGTGTTCCAGATCGAAATATGGACCAGGAATATGCAAGTATGGATGGTACAACTGAGGATATGTCACATGTGATTGGGGCAGCACCGAGTAATGCATCTTTGGCTGAGCAAGTTATCGAGCCAGCACTTGTAATGTTTGAGGTAAGGCTTTATTTCTGTATTATAAGATTTTTGCAGTTAACTAAGATAAGAAATGTTTCCAGCCATGCTAGGTAGTTTTATGAGGCTAATATCGAGTATTTCCATATTGAATTGTCACATTCATACTCAGTATTTTTGTATATTGGTTGAATTGGGGTTTAATAATTTCTTCTGCAGTTCCTTATTTTGGCTGCTTAATCGAGTTCTATGCACAAGTCAATTTTTATTGGTATCCTGGTCATGCCATTTATATATATACCTGGTACTTCAGAAACTGTTTCACTGTTTTGGTTTGCTTTTGTGAGATTGATAAAGCTTGTCATGACAAATGCCAAATGGTGTAGATTTCACCTGCTTGTAATCCTTGCACACCAGGCAACAAGGTTGAGTAGTAATGCATGTGACAGTACCTGTGTTAAAAAACTGGCCTATTGAACTCTCCCTTGGTTATAAGTGAGAAGCTTGCCATGATAAATGCCAAATGGTATAGATTTCACTTGCTTGTAATCCTTGCACACATACAACAAGGTTGAATAGTAATGTATGTGACAGTACCTGTGTTAAAAACTGGCCTATTGAACTCTCCCTTGGTTACAAGTGAGAATGCTAGAGAACTTTCAAAATATACATCAAATAAATGTTACATTCATGTGTGTCATGGTGGATAATTTTTGTTTGGGCTTATGTGTGATTTTTGAACATCTAGGTTCATGTGCCACAATCATGCATGCTTGACGGTGTGCATTCGCAACATTTCTTTGGCACAGGTGTTATAGTACACCACTCGGAGAACCTCGGCTTGGTTGCTGTTGACAGAAATACAGTTGCTGTGTTTATTTCTGATGTAATGCTGTCTTTTGCAGCTTATCCTATTGAAATTCCTGCTGAGGTAAAATGGAGTTGACAATAATGAACCAACATGAATTATTAAAAAAAAAAAAATTCATGTTAGAACCTTAAAATTAACCTTGATTAAAGTGTATTTTCTTTCCTGTGTTCTAGGTTGTTTTCCTACATCCAGTCCATAATTATGCATTGGTTGCCTATGATCCTTCTGCTCTTGGTGCTGGCGCTTCCATTGTTCGAGCTGCTAACCTTCTTCCTGGTTAGCAGTTAGCACCCCCCAATCCAAAAAATAAATAAAAATAATAACAATAGTAATAACAATAAAATAAGAGCTCATGTGTATGTATTTTGTATATTATCCTTGCTTTAGTGCTTGGAGCTGCAATCTTTCTGGGTTGGTGTTTTGCTGGAATTTTACTTTCTAATAGTTGCGCCAACATAATAATTGTTTTTTGAAAAAAATATAACTAAAACCTCATTTTATGTGGTAATGTTGCTATTAGTAATGTTTCTCACCATAAACTCAATATAATATGTTTTTTTTTGTGAGAAAAGTGGGAGAGTTCACACAGATTTCATTACTGAGATCATTACACTCTCAATACAATTTGTTGTATGCTATATGTTTCATAAAATTATATTGACTAGCAATTGCATCCCTATTGATTCATCCTTATTTTTTTCTTTGTAAACTTCATTGTCTTAAATTTTGGAACATCATTATTATAGAGCCTGCTTTGAGGAGAGGAGACTCAGTTTTTCTTGTGGGACTAAGCCGGAGCCTTCAGGCCACTTCTCGAAAATCAATCATTACCAATCCTTCAGCAGCAGTAAATATTGGCTCGGCCGACAGCCCTCGCTTCCGTGCCATGAACATGGAGGTGATTGAACTTGATACTGGTAAGTTAACCTTTGCTTCTTTTCTAACAAATTTTAGGGGTTTATCTTAGGCCATTACACTGGTATTATACATGTACTAATCTAGCATCTTAATTTTAGATTTTGGAAGTACGTTCTCTGGCATTCTGACTGATGAACAAGGGAGAGTTCAGGCATTATGGGCCAGTTTTTCGACACAGGTACTTCTTCACATTTCTTACAATTCTGTTGACTCTGTGCAATAATTAAGTGCTGGTAAACCCTATACCAGTTATTCATTATGACTAGCATTTTGAATCCTACAAAATCAAGCAGGAAAGGTTTTGACTTTTATGGAGAATATCTGTAAATTCTTGTAGAATTGAGAATGAAGATTTCGTTCTGTACTTGTGATATCATGTACTGGTAATCACTTCCAATGTCCAAAGAGGTCCCAATTGTTTTTAAGTTGCTCTTTTTGGGGAATTTTTTGGGATTCCATGAAAATTCAACTTTCTAATCTTCAAATTATATTGCAAAGAGATTTTAAAGAGTAAGTTCCAGCAAAGATAAAAAAAGGAGCTTCACTAAGACCTTTCTCCATGTGATGCTCCATATATCAATTAATAGTTAAAATCCTTTATCCATCTACAAAGACTATTTCCAACTACAGTCAGCTATCTATTTCCTGTAGCCCTAAGGGGAAATCCATCTACAAATAATATAATGTTATAAATCCCATCTACGGAAGAAATTCTCAATATGCATTCTTTTCTATGCTACATGGAGAAAGCAAGCATTAGGCTAGGAATGATAGGAGAGTTAGCTGCAAGTTTGATCCCACACATCTCCTTTCTCAAGGCAGAGTTTCATTTCAGAGCTTGTCTTAAACTTGCAATCGTGGTGTTCAGATTTGAGCTGACTTCATTCCTTCATTCTTTAATAATTGAGGCGATAAAGGTTTCATACATTTAGGAGTAAATACAATCATTCTCGAGCAGATTCGAAGAAAATCTGCATCCTCGAAGAAGAAGAAGCTGAGAAGAATAGGAACAAACGATCTTGCACCTAAAGCGATGGTAGAAACAAATTCGCTTCCAGATATCGCCAGAAGGGTACCATATCCGAGACCAAAATCCGTGCTCTGAGACTTGATTTCTTAATTCTTGTTTGCTATCAGTTGATAGAATTTTTTCCACCCATAATTTCATAATTTATATGTAGAAAAGTGCTTTTCTAAAAGTAAATTAAAAGCATTTTAATTTTACAAATTGGAATGCAGTTGAAGTATGGATGTAGTTCGTCGGAGGACCATCAATTTGTGAGAGGCATTCCGATTTGTGCCATTAGCCAAGTGCTTGATAAAATAATTACTGGAGGATCCAACGGGCCCTCTCTCTTAATAAATGGTGTGAAGAGGCCAATGCCACTTGTCAGACTCCTAGAGGCCGAGCTTTATCCTACTTTGCTTTCTAAGGCTAGAAGTTTTGGTTTACCTGATGCTTGGGTGCAGGTAAAGTACTCTATTTTCTAATGAGAAAGGAAAGGCCTTGTTTTCTGGGGTTGAGAATAGAAGGGAATCCTTCTGGAATCAAGCAATAGATACTCACAAACTAAAAAAGAAAGCAAAATGGAGTTGAAACTCCTAGAAGTTGCAAAGCAACATTTACCTCTTAATGGGTTGACCGAATTGTTAGGATGGCACAAATTCCTGTACTCAAAACCAGAAATTTATTTTGGTATCATTTTGATAATTCTTTAATTTTGCTTTTGGCATTTCTTGTTTTCTGTTTGTTTGAAAATTATGTCATAGGATATCAATGTGGTGCCAATTTAGCCTCAAATCATTTATTGCTGCTGTAATAGGATATCAATGTGGTGCCAATTCAGTATCTGCTTGTAATGACCAAAATGGTAATATCTGACATCACAAATGCTCTTGTTTGTTTCTAACCAGGCTCTAGCTAAGAAGGATCCAGTTAGAAGGCAAGTGTTAAGAGTCAAAGGGTGTTTGGCTGGATCCAAGGCTGAAAACCTTCTAGAGCAAGGTGACATGGTTCTTGCTATTAACAAAGAACCGATAACAAATTTTCGTGATATTGAAAGTGCTTGTCAAGAGCTGGACAGGACCAGCGGTCATGATGGATCGTTAAGTATGACAATCTTTCGACAGGTTGGAATTTTTCTCTATAAAACATGGTTATGATTTATGAAATTCTGAATTTATTTTTTATTTAAAAAACAATAGTATCAATAATAATAATTTCAATGATTATGATGATATGGCTACGGTGGCCATGGTGGTGTTCGCTTGTTAAATGAGCAGGGAAAGGAGATGGATATAGTAGTTGGTACCGACATAAGAGATGGCAATGGCACCACAAGAATGGTGAATTGGTGTGGTTGCATAATTCAGGATCCACATCCATCTGTCAGAGCCCTAGGATTTCTCCCTGAAGAAGGCCATGGTGTCTATGTGGCAAGGTATACAATTATTGTTACAGCATTTCAAGGGAGATTACAATTACACAACAATTGGTACTCGATTATTTATTTCAATTGGTACTCGATTATTTATTTGTTATGTACTAAAGCTAGTTCTGATGTTATGTATAGATGGTGCCAAGGGAGCCCGGTGCATAGATATGGCCTTTATGCTCTTCAGTGGATAGTCGAAGTTAATGGCAAGCCAACTCCTGATTTAGAGACCTTCATACAAGTGGCCCAGGTACACTGCATTTGCAAAAAGAGAATGAAATATTGCATGTATAATGTCCAGCCAAAATAAAAAAAGGAACATACAAAACAATAAAGTTTATATTTGTTTTTACTATTAGCCATGAAAGGTTTGCTCTGGGAGCCCTGTGCTTCCTTTGCTTTTAGGAGGAAGCTAAAATTGCCACTTGTATCTATCTACATGAGCAAATTTGAGAGAAGGCAGAAGGGGTAGTTTAGTTAATTAAAGAAATCAGAAGATTTCTTACACCTTTAATACACTTGATTTGATTGTAGGAATTTAGGTGGTATTTCTCACGTCACATTTTTTTTTTTTTTACTGAAATTAGGGTTTGGAGCATAGTGAATTTGTGAGAGTGCGTACAGTACATTTAAATGGGAAGCCTCGTGTGCTAACTCTCAAACAAGATCTGCATTACTGGCCAACCTGGGAGCTTAGGTTTGATCCAGAGAATGCCATGTGGCGCCGAAGAATTATCAAATCATTGAATTCTGCCATTTTAGAATGATCTGTACACCTGGAATATTTTTTCCCTTGTAGAATTCAGTTAGAAAAGAATGGAAGTTCTTTCCTCTGGTGGTGTTGGTTCAGGGGGTAGGCTCTCTATTTTCTTTGGATTTGGTGTGTGGTGGGGGGGGGGGTTGGTTTTAGTGGGGGGTAGTGCCTATACCGAACATAGTGACTCCAATAGTTGTTAAATTCTTAGGTGCATTTATATCAACAATTAATGAGCATCAGTGTTCAATAAAAGGTTCCGTGAGTAATGCTACATAGGAAGCATGACACCTCTTCAATGCAACGAGTTTTGCAGAAAAAAAAAAACAACTCTTTCAGATACTTTTTTATTTGAGCAAAACTATGTTTGTTTTGTGTGAGCATTTAATCGCTTGAATATGTTTCAAGTGTCGCTACCTGGTTTAAAAAAAAAGAAGAATATGTTTCAAGTGAAAGTGAGCATTGATTCACTTGATAATAACCAACAAGTTAAAAGTAACATTTTTTTTTGGCATATTAGTCAGACAGTCGGCTATTCTATATATGTTGTGGTAGCTAATCTAACTGGTAGATAGTGACAAGACTCCCATGCACTTGTCTTTACACAAATTCGAAAAAGGGTACGCATAATTTATTTTTATGGTGTCCCTCTAACCTTGATAAAGGGGAAGGTAAGACGCGCTGATCAAACTAACGATAACCTCAGCGATGATGGAATTTTTATTTGTCGAGCAATGGAAACTATAACTGAAAAGCTAAAATTTCACGACGCATAATGTACAACAATGATTTAATCAAATTATACAGTTGCCTTAACAAATTATTTAATCATTCTTCTGGTAATGGATACTTGCATGCCAGCAACAAATGGCAAGTCAAACAACATGTATTGATCTTTCACCTTCAAAGAAGATTTGTTTAACCCAATATCCAATCAACGCTGCCAAGAATATGGTGAAATCAATTCGCACATTATTTGCAGTATTCTATTTTCGAATTGTCAGACATTTGTCTTGGTGAGTTGGCGTTCTTTCCTATAATACTAAGTTCCTTAATATCTTAAATTGGTCTGAATCGTCAAACCTAACACATGGAGAAACAATTTCCTCTCATAAAAAAATATCTGATAATGAGCATTGGATCGTTGAATCTATACTATAGCAAAGCGAACAAGAAATAAGTCCTCAAATTGAGAAACATTCAGCATTTGTGCATCTGAAAAGGGAAACATAATTAGCCAAATAAAAAAAACCCATTGACGCATAAACTGATGAGATTAGGCTGCCCCCATATTAAACATAATTGACTGCCACCATTAAAATAAAGCAGAGGAGCATAGATAGTATATAACTTCAATTAACCTCGATCCGACATGCAGCTACCTTCATCCGACACGAAAGAAAGGAAATCATGTGAGGTCATCATTCAGATTTTCTGCTGATTTGAGGTTCCCATACAATTCTCAAATTCAGCATTCCATCTCCTAAGCTGCATGTGTAGAGAGAGAGAGAGAGAGAGAGAGAGTTTTACTTAAAAATATCATACAATAAAGCACTTTTTCAGCATCTTACTACATCCAGTGGACCAGATAATTTTTTATCTTTTAATATTTTATGGATATTTTAGTGCCACTGACCTCCATGAAATTTTGTTTAAATCTGAAACCCAAAATAAATCCAAGAGCGTGTTCCATAAGGAATTGTAGCAATAACTCACTGGCCAGGTCCAGTGTTGGCATAAACAGAGAGAGAGAGAGAGAGAGACTCAAGTACCTTTTCAACTGCATCTAGCGTGCTTGGCAGATCTTGATTTTTCTTCAATTCATCTAAGCGACTTCTCATTTCATTATTACTTTTCTTCGCCTTATACAAATAGAAGTTGCAATCAATTACACAAAAACAAAAAATGAATTTTGGACCCAAGCAGATTGCAAGATATATATAATCTAAATTCTAAATATACAAACCTTCTCAAGCAAGTTCTTCAGAGAAGCTATCTCATCCTTCTTCACTGTTATTATCTTCTCTTGCAAGTCCCCAGTATAAGAACTACTTTAAGGTATGTAATTAGACAATAAATTGACATTAACTTAGGTTTCAGTCTCAACAGGATCAATCTATTCAAGTTTTCATTCTGAATTCCTTCTGTGCTTGTCTACAAGAAAATAAGAAAAAAAAAGTGGGGTTCACCTGTCTTTGGAGAGCACATCAAGGGATTGCTCTTCAATTATATGTTCGACCTTACTAAGGATGGAGCCGACCTATGAAAACATTATTATTCATTTATATATACAAGGATGGTATAACAACATGTGCATATAATCAGTACGTTAAAAGAGATTTTTATTGGCAGAAACCACGGGAAAACCAAACAAGTATCATAATGAGAGGTCGCTTGTTTTGTTTTGGGGTGGCGGGTGGGGGAAATGGGGGTGGGGGTGGGGGTGGGTGGGGGTGGGGGTGTTGGGGTGCTTGGGGTGCCCCTATCTAACTTGAAACGGAAAAAAATGAGGGGAAAAAATATGTAACCTTTGCTACATCACAGATCTTGTCGAGGGCCCTCTGCAGTTAAACAAGGATAACATTTAGTTACTTCACTAGGTGCAACATAGCACTTACAATGAGAAATAGTTATTAGAAAAATAATGATATAAAAAGATTGAAGAATTTAGTAACATACCTCTATGTTGTATGGTAAAGACTCAACAACCTGAAAAGCCAATTAAATGAGGGCAATTCTGTCAAATTATAATGGAAATAAATATATTATTGGTACATTTTGCAAACATATGCCAAGAGACTTCATGAGTAAACAATAGCAAATTAAAGACTTGACAAATCTAGCTTAACACTATCATTAAGATAAAATTTCGAAAAACATCTAGCTTACAATGTTTTGGAATAGGTGATAAAGGGCATCCTTCTCAGCTTCAGTAAACCCCTCAAAAGCTTTGTTAAAGTCCTGTATTGTGACAACAACTCAAGGTTAATTTCAATACCATATTTAGATGATAGAAGTGCAACAAAACTATTGGCCGATCCAAGATAGCAATCTTCCCTGGTACATATTTACCAGCACCACACTGACCCGCCACACAAATTGCTACACTGGAACAAGAGACAGTGAAGCTAAAATCTCTTCTTTCTTTTTACACTAATACGACGTCAGCAGAGTTGGAAAAGCAAAGATAAAACAAAAATTGGCTCCATATCTCCAAGAAATGTAAAAGAATAAGAGAAGGGTTTAAGAGATGCTAATTCTCACCTCCCGAGAGCAGGTGCTGAGCAGACGGCGAATAGCTTCGCTCTTGAATATCTTCTTCAAGATTTGATGCCTCGCGCTGATTAGCACTGGAGACGAACTCTCGGCCTCCATTGATGCGGATTGAACTAACTGATCTAAGAAGGAGAAAACTTGTCTCTCGATTCTTGAAAATTGAAATCAAAATAGCGGGTATAAGGGAAGTAACTGTTAGCTATTTAGTTTGGTTCTGATTTTAGTCGGATCTCGTCCGGCTTAATGGATCCGGGGACCTGATCGGCCACACTCAGGCCCAGTAAAAGCAAACAGTGGGCCGGGCCGTTGTATAATTTGGAAGGGAATTTGATTAGTCTTCAAATATGAGGAGAGTAAAGATTGGAGTCAAGAATTTAACTAATAGTGAAACAGCAAGTTCACATAATGTTCTAGGAGATTTTAGATTTAAACTTGAAAAGTATGAGGGATTTGCAAACTTTCTGCGTCATTAAAAAAAAAATTATGGAGTCACCAAAGTTTAGAACTATGTAGTTTAAAAGAAGCGAATATTGTTTAAAGAGTGAGTCTATGGTACTACACATAGCACGCATTGGTCCGTAATATGAATCAATATTTTCGTTTTCACAATTCTAACGGTCGATTCAAACCGTTCAACATGATTCTCATATTAATATGTACTTGCAGATAAATTTTATATTTTTAGAATTTTTTTTTTAACTTTTTTTAAGAGAGATAGAAAATCAGTTGATCTGAAAATTCCGGACCATTAAAAAGCAGACCGTTAGGATTTTGAAAACAAAAATATTGATTTGTATTACAGACCAATCGTAGACCAATCGTGCTATGCATAGTAGTATAGTACCATAGACTCACTCTTGTTTAAACTCAATCAAGTATTATATTAGAGATAATTTGTATTATATAGTGCGCACGTGAAGACATTTACGAATTGCAAATTTTTAATATTAGATGTAAATCAGTACTAATTGGTGTTTGTTTATTAGTCACTTTATATAATTGCAAATTTACGTAAGCGGAAGTGATTGATCCAAGGAAATAAATCTGCTGCCATTCTTTGAGCCTACTTTTCCATATCCAACCACTAATTTATTTTGAGATTCATGCATAAAAACCAATTGATTTTGAGATTCGTGCATTCCAGAAAATAATGGTTGGATTTGAAAAAGCCGAAAGCCTGCGATTCTTTTGAGTTGCAGCAGATTAATTTATGTCCTCGATCCAATGCAAAAAATTACTCGTCGAATGTAGTACAAGTTGATTAAAGCTGCATAGTGCATATAGGTTCCTGAGCCATGAGATAATAATATGCAAAGGGATATGTTCCCTGTTACTTAGCCTGAGAATGCTACTTCGCTAACTTCAACTAAAATGTTGCAATTTGCATGTGCTTAACAGTTTCGCTATACAAATAAGCATGACGGGAACGGAGACACAAGTCCCATCTCAAAGCAATCATTTGGTAGAAAATAAATGGCAATTTGAAAATTTGAAGTTAAATGGGATCAATTTCATCTCAAACATTGAAAAATTAATGTTGATATATTTTTCAATATGATCGTAATAATTATAGTACTTAATCAGGCGGAATTTAAAAAAATTGTATATATTAAATCTGAGCCCTCTCTAGCAATACCCCAATAATTATATTACACGTATAACGTATTAATGGGCGGATGGAAGTGCAAGAAATGTGGGTTAATTGAACCCATTCATTTGAAAAATATATTAGTTTATTACCATTTTTATTTTGTTGTTTAGAAAAGTTCATAGACGTCTCATAATTGAAAAGTGAGAAAGTAGCTTTGGTTGTGATGCCAAATTTAGAGACCCGCAATACTGATCATATATAAAATGTTTTAATGCCTTGATTCAGATAGAACAAAAATTATGTATATAGCTTACAAAGAAGAAGCTTTACTTTTGTTAATGCAACAATAAAGAAAGTAATTTTACTTTATTAAAGAAGAGCATAAGTGCAAAAGCTATATCCACATTCGTATCCTCCTTCCACTTATAACATGACTTTAATTCCTCACATTAGTCACATACCACCAACCATTTCACATTTTCCATCAATTTGCCATCACAAGAATCTAGTACTCTTATGTTCGACTATATAATACATAAAGAAAAAGGAAGACACTACATTTAATCACAACAAAAGTAATTGAAAAATAAGTATAAATTAATATAGGATGGAAAGTTGGAAACCATTTGATGAAGAAATTTAATATAACCCAACACAGTACTACCCTCTAATTAAAGTATCATCAAAACCGCTAAAATACTGAGCAAAACCACATTATATCCACCAAGACTACCTTGGGAGAAAACACAATTACCCTTGGAGACAGATGGTCCCTTGTGTTGGTAGTACCAAGGGTACCAAGGCAACATAGGATCAGGAGGGGGAGGTGAATGATTCATGTTGTACTTGTTAGGAGGCGAATAATACGGATAGTATTCGGAAGGCGGTGGCGGCGGATAGCTCCAGTATCCTGTTACAGGTGATAGTGGCAATGGTGATGGTGGCGGCGGTGGACAGTAAGTTACTGGTACCACTGGTGCTGGCAAGCAGGGGTACTGACATTCAGTGGATGATGAGTCATCTGCTGATACTGGTACGAGAAAAAAGGGAAAAGAGAGAAGAATGGAGATGATCGTAATGCAGTACAAATTCGGCAGTGTAAAGGCCATGGTCAGAGAGGAGAGATAAAGAGAAAGAGGGTGAAATGTGAGCAGAGAGAATCATGACTTTTTAGAGCGTTGGGGCTTATAAGGGAAGAGGAAAGGGCTGTGATTAAATGGATTGAATGTTAATTTGGCATTGTATTTGGTGGTGTTTTTGGGCGTGAAAAGGGGACCCATGAAGCGAAGAGGTGTTTTTGGAAGGCAAAGAGGTGCGCGGGCTAGTGGTTGTGGGTCCAATTTGTCAGTTGAATTCAGGGTAGTAAATGTTCATTTAAATGAAGAAATTATGTTTTAATGATACATTATATAGAACGTCTAGGAGGAGGCCAACGGACACAAGCAAGAAAAAGAACTCCGTAATAAGTGGGCCAGACTCCAGGCCCAGTTAAAATAAAAAAATACAAGATGACATGGGCATGGCTCCATAAAAGGGTATTTTATTTTTTTATTTTATTTATGAGGTGAAGCATATCAACAAACGATCTATTGTTTTTTTTTTTTTATTCTAATAGAGACTTATCAACAAGCGATCTAAGTACTTGAAATTCAATGAAAGATAAAATAAAATCTGGTTCTGTTTTATTAATGCGTTATGAAAGTATTTCTTTGAATTTTTAGTTTTTATTTTAATTACATTATAACTATAAATTTATAAATTTGCGCTGGAATAATTTGTAAAATGTTATGTTCATTCTGTTCTTTGATGCTGGAATAATTAATTGCAATGAGATATCGACTGAAATAAATTAGGGCAGCATCTGAATCTTATTGAATTGAAGTATCTATAGTTTGCATTAGAACTACTGTTGCTACAAATACCAATATCAACGATTGTAATAGTTAATTACTCATCGTTCTTCTAACCTAAATTTTGTTGTGTTAAATGTATCAGTTGCAATCGCATACATTGTTTGCAATGCATGATGTTTTTACCACCAAATTTTGTTGCAATGCATGATGTTTTTTTCCATCAAATTTTGGTTGTTTTAATATATGAGTGCAATCGTTAATTTGATTACAATAGTTTATTTTTACACCTAATTAACTTGAATTTTGGAAATTAAATCTGCTGCGATTCTTAAGGGATCGGAAGACCCTGCCTTTTCATATTCAACCCTTAAGTTTTTTTAGATTCGTGCATGAAAATCAATTTCTTTAGAGATTTGTGTATTCCAAAAAAAATAAAGGTTGGATATGGAAAAACAGGATCCTGCGATTCCTTTAAAATCGCAGCAGATTTGCTTCCTGAATTTTGTTACGATAACTTTGTTATTGTCATCATATTTTGGTTGTGTTAAATGTGCAAATGCAACCGTCTATCTAGTTTCTGTAACGTATTAACATGCCATTATTGTAACCAAATTATCGTTACAATATTAGCTCGAGTTGCAACAAAAATCTGGCTGCGAATCAATTGAAACCTGAAAAGATAACACAAGAGATACAAATGCTAAGACCTAGAAGAAAGCACAGAAATAAGAGTAGCATTTTAACTGTGTTAAAACTCTATCTCATTATCAATAGTGTACTAATGTATATTAATAATATTATAAAATCCATCACCTATTTTTCAATTGTCACGCAACTAAAAGAGTCAGGTGCACTGGTCGGGGCGACCTCTGGCAACTCAAGGTTTTGGTTAGGCTCGTCTTTGGGAGTGGCACGGTAAAATATGAAGTAGAGAATCAACTGAGCTGCACCAAGTAATGCACCGAGACCATTTGGTATCTGCTCATGCAAGAAAATACGGCTGTTCTTAATAAACTGTTAAGACTGAAATATATATTCAAACTCGAGTTGTGCCGCTACTAATTTTTATTTTATTGGTATTTATATATGTATATATCGACTAAAAGTTAATTTGTTTTTGCTGTTCTTCTGAAACCATACTATTTAGCTCTGTTTTTTTAATTTTTACCCCCTTTTAATTTTGTAGAGAATTGCTAGTATACTCATTAAAACATCTTAAATTGTCTATTTTCCCATAAAATACCCAAATTTCTTATTTTTAAAATATTTGCTTATTATGTTATTTAAATCTGAAACTTTGAAATTTAATTAATCATTTAGTTCTATACTTCTATTCAATAGTTGGAATACCTATTTTGCTTTATTTTTAAATGAACATGTCCATATGACTTGCAAGTTGCAACACTATGTTTCTTTCTTTGTGATTATGTCTAGCGGCTAGTGTCAACCGTTTTGTGATGGAACTGCATTTTTGTATGTTTTACATTATGATGATAAAAATGTTCATAGAAGTTAAACGCACTGGTGGAGCCACATTGTCTGTCCCTGAATTTTAAATTTCAAGTCACTGGTATTGAAATTTAAGCTTAGAACCATATATGTGGACTTTTGTCTATCCCATAATTCAATTTTTGCCTATCCCATAACTCAACTTTGCACAATCTAGTCTTCTTTTTGCACAACATAGTTTTCAATTTTTATCTACCCCTGAACCAATTCTTGGCTACGTTCCTGGTTGCACGACTGAGGCTAGGTATAATCACAAAGAAAGAAACAAAGTGTTAAAAGTTAAATGGATGTGTCCATTAAAAATAGGACAAAACATGTATTTCAACTATTAAATATAACTAATATTAGCTAAATTTAAAATTTTAGATTTAGTAAACATAAGAGGATAAGAAAATAATTGAATTAAAATGAGAAAAATAAATAATTTCGAATGTTCAATAGATATACCAACCATTTTATTATTGTTTTTCCTTGCTTATTATCATTAATTGAAGGCCCGAGTATAAGAACTCTGTGGTAAAACAATTAATGACCTAATAATTCTAAAACGATCGAACAATATTAATTGCAGGTAATTTCTTAGGTACAAAATGCTATGCACTAGATAGAATTTTGGTTTATACCAATTGAGAAAACATTTCTAACCAAGATATAGATGTCAAAGCGAAGGAAAGCGTAGGACATCCAGCAAACTCCATTTAGAAAGCTGACGAAGGAGAGAGAGAGTGGCATGTACTTCACACTATTTGTTTGAATCACTGTTTTCTGTCAAAAGATGCAAAACAGAGGGAACCTGTTAACTAAACAAATCTCTCTTGGGGCAGAATATTACATTCCATTGCATGTTATTGTGTTGAGTGTGGAGTAAATAAGATTGTAAGTCTCAGGGAACAATGTTGGGTATTATCTAATTGATAATATAAAATATATTCATAATAAAAAAATGTTAGTCAAATATAAAATGCCAGTCTATATAATCAATAAAATAAAAGCTCCAAAAAACCTAGGCTCATAAACACTCAATATAATATTAAAGGGTTTAATCATCATTGGCTAAATTAGAAAATAGGGAGTTACTATTTTAGTGAAAAAAACATCTCAACCTTTTCCTATTTTTAGAATATATAAGACCGTTGTTAAGTAGGCTACCATTAGAATAGACGTTATATGAGGCAACACTGTAACACTTGTAAATATCAGATTGATATACATGAAATTCCAATTCATCATTTCAATATTCCGCAAATTACTCTTACACAAACAACATAAAGCCTAACTTATTGGAAATGCACTCACCAATTACTGACAAATACCGTGCACTTAATCTGGCCAAGTTCCCATCTGCCAAATAGAATGCACACGCATTTGTGATTCCATATTTATATGATGTTCAATCAGCTTATTGATTGTATGTGCAGGTTCAATTTTGGTGTACACTATTGTATGTAATCCTGAATGATATAAAATTTTAGTAAACACATTATGCTGTTAACTTTCCTTAAATATCAAGCTAGCAGGAATTTTAGCTACTTGTAAGCTTGAAGAAAGATGATTTAAATTTTAAAAGCATCATAGTAATTAACTTAGAACTAACTTTGTATTTCAAATTATATACAAACTGTGAAGATTATTTATTCAAGTTAAAATGGCCAGATTAAGACACAATATCTATTAGAAAACATAAGATCTGATTAACCTTGGTTTTGAATCCAAACAAAACCTAATTAAAGCTAACGGTACACAACTGCAATGCAAATACTAAGGTGCACCATAATTTATTTGACTTTTCACAAGTACATCAGTACTTGCCTTCAAGTAGAGAGTGTATAGAGACCGGTATTTGAAAGGCTAGACCTCCGTCTTTCTATCTCAAAAAAAGTAGAGAGCAGTATGTCAACATAGGAATACAGTCTCAATATCTTCTTTAAAGGGCAGTACTAGTCTGGTAGCAATGACAAAGTACTTGTATAATTTTAATAAAATTTCTTAAGAATAATGCTAGCGTGCTACCTGTAGCATAGTGACATGTCGTGCTACCTCTTCAAAAACTTATTAGATATGTTTCAATGGCTAATCCAAACCGTTGAAACCAATCTATTACATAAGTGATGTATTTATATGTCAAAATTATAATGTTTTGAATTCATTTGGTATAAAGTCAAGCAGTTAAAAAATAAGAATTATAAGTTAATTTTAATACATTCATTTTTCATCAATTTTTTGACTGCTTGATCTTATACTAAATCAATGTAAAAATTTATAAATTTTATATGTAAATTACATCACTCGTGAAGTAGATTAGTTTTAACGGTTTGGATTTGTCGTTTGAAGTATACTTAATAGGTTTTTGAAGATGTAGCACGACATGTCGCTATGCTACAGGTAGCACGCCAGCCTTATTCATTTCTTAATATTGGGACACTTAATAAAAATTAAGCCATATTTTTAGTTAAAGCTCAGTACATAATATCATAATTAAATGACCAATACACTTCTGCACACTTCAGCTTCTTATAAGAACAAAAAATTCTTACCATGATGGAAAGAGGCGAAGCATACCGTGCAGTGCCAAAGATGACACAGAGAATACCCACAATCTCTGTTCTCATTTCATAAGTTTGGACCTCACAAAGAACACAAGTCAGTATAGTGGCAAAAATGGCAAGCTCTGCTGCCAAAATCCCCAAAATCCCCAAAATCTTAAGCTGCATTATGAAAGAATATATTTCAAAAATACAAGTATTGGCAGAAAACACCAGCAATGATTTAATTTATCATCTTCAATGTTAACAAAACCCAAAAGAACATAATTAAGGAGAGAAAATGAACAAGAGCTTACATGGAGGTGGCGTTGGGAGAAGGTGATGAAAATGGAGATGTAGGTAGCATCAATCACGAAGCTGGCACAATTGATGGTGAGCACGAGCACATTGTTGGGTCGGGAGTGCGTACACGACTCACATCATGCAGTTTAGCAGTGTGGCTAGGTATGGTATTGACGAGAACTGCTCCACTGCCTTCTTTCTCATAATGGTTATGAATGTGGGCCTATTTCAGACAATATTCCCAAAAAATATAGATATTATAGCTTGGTTGTACATAAACTTTGCAAGGAGTGATCAGGAGGATCCATATGAGAAAAGTTTTAGGGGCTTATCTGTCAAGTATTTTCAGGGTTTTTGTGTGTTCAAATAATGAAGCCATTTACTTAGGATTAGAACTACACCTCACAACTGACTATAAAAGTATAAAGTATCAATAACTTGTTTACTTAAGGTTATCTTAATAAAAGTCTATTATGAGAATCAGGATAAATTTGTTATTAATATTAACTGCATCTAAGCTAATGCACTTCTATTGCAGGCCATTTGTGAATACTAAAATTCAAAAGGCTAATAATGCAATTTGCTGAGTCATAGAGGATGCAGATACATATATATAACTTTTATGGGTTTGAGTGCGAACCACATTCAAATGTCAGCCTTGTTGGATCATTAATCCAACATTTTCTTACATGTAACTGTCAATTTTATGTCAAATTATACGTGATCAATACGGTTTAGGTAATTTTTAGCATTAATGTGTCATATAGGTATGCATCTTTTATGTATAATATTCATTTTAATGATGGATTGGGCTGAATAATTTCTAAGTATGACAACTATAGAGTTCTTTTGGCTTATGATTTGGTCCCCGAGGTACAAGGCATTACTGAACCCTCTCTTAATCATCCAATCAGATTAGAGAGTGAGAGACCTTGTACAATAAAGAATAGAAGGTAACTCTTAAAAGGAGCCTTGCTACCTTGGAAGATCAAGTTGATGGTGCTCTCACGCTTAAGGGTGACTTGAATAGGTATGCTTCTGCATTAAGTTTTAGACTCAACACAGAACGATCTGTTGGAACTAACATCACCGAAGGCCCAGGTCCAATAACTCCTTCTAGACTATTATAGACATGGTAAAACAAAATACTAGAAGCTTCTAATTATTATGTATAATTTGTGTATCTTGCATATTCTAGATAATTGTAAAATGCCATAATATATGTTGGTAATAGGAAAAGTTTAGGATTATCTAGAAAGTTCACTACCGACATATGGTAGTATAAATATAGTGTAGAGCTCATAGGTGTGAGAGAAATATATATGCAAGTGAGAATTAGATAGCTAGTGAGGCGTGAGATAATAAATCAAAGTCTTGTAAATTTTATACTCTATTAAATAAAAGAAATCGAGTTATATAAACTCCTCTCCTATACCATCCACAATCCAATATCAATTTCCAACATTTGGTATCAGAGCTTCAGGTTCGAGTAAGAAGGTAGAGAAGTAGACTAGGGCGTTCGTGCAATATAAGAAGCATCCGAAGTCGATGTCTTCAGGAGGTGCAACTATGGCACAACCGATGGTTCCCGTATTCATTGGAGAAAATTATGCTATGTGGAAGATCAAGATGCGAACGTTGCTACTCTCGCAGGGATTGTGGGACGTCGTCGAACAAGGCTTCACGGCGCCGACAGGAACATTGACGAAGGAGCAAAAACAACAACAAATGAACGATGCCAAGGCCCTGTTTCTAATCCAACAGGGTGTTGCAGAAAACTTGTTTCCACGGATAAGTGGAGCAACTACATCCAAGAAGGCGTGGGAGACTTTGAGAGAGGAGTTCGAAGGCTCCGCAAAGGTAATTGCGGTGAAGTTGCAAACATTGAGGAGGCAATTTCAAAATCTCCAAATGAAGGAGTCGGAGAAGATTAAGGAGTACTTCTCACGAGTCTTCGAAATTGTCAACCAAATGCGGACATATGGAGAAGACATCTCCGATCAGAAGGTAGTCGAGAAAATTTTAATTAGCCTCACCGATAAATATGACTATATCATTACCGCGATAGAAGAATCGAAAGACTTATCGACGCTTTCGATTCAACAATTGATGAGCTCCTTGGAGTCACACGAAGAAAGAAAGCTCCAACGTGAAGTAAATTTGGTGGAAGATGCATTCCACTCCAAGCTGAGCTTTAAACCTCGATATAACCCCACGAGTCAACAAAAAATCCAAGAAGGCGGTAGTCCGCGACAAGATACAGAAAAACAATCGATGCTGAAAGAGAAAGCACCAGGTTCGAGTTATTCAAATTTATGGTGCGATATACATAAAAGGTCAAACCATAGTACATCTGAATGCTGGTCAACAAAGAGATGCAACAAATGCAAGAAGATCGGCCACATAGCCAGAATGTGCAGAACAAGAATCAGCGACCGAGCAAACTACATAGAAGAAAATGAGAATCATGAAAGCATTTTCTATGCGTGCCACTCAGTCAAAGAAGAGAAAGGCGATATCTGGTTCCTTGACAGTGGTTGCACAAATCACATGACTGGGAACCGCGAATTATTTCATTACATTGATACTTCATATGAGACAAAGGTATGTATGGGAAATGGCTCAATTGTTCAAGCAAAAGGTAAATGCAGTATTGCCATACAGACCAAGATGGGTCCGAAATTTATCCGAGATGTGCTACTGGTTCCGGACCTAAAACAAAATCTACTGAGTGTGGGGCAACTAGTACAGAATGAATACGCAGTTTATTTTGAAAATGGAGGCTGCAAAATTTTCGACCGAAGAAATAAAAATCAAGTAATAGCAAGAATAGAAATGGAGAAGTCTAGAAGCTTCCCACTGCACATAAGCTATGCTCCGCATTTGACGCTAAGAAATGAGGTGATCGAGCCACGAGAAGAAGGCTATACACAACGCGAAGATGGGTCAAGATCAAGAACTACTTCAAATTCGGGATCAAGCCCGAGTGCTAGTCGAAGAGCTAAAGAAGAGACTACGACAACAGAGTCACCTCCCAAGCAAGTAAGATCTTTATCCGAAATTTTTGAGTCATCTAATTTTTCAATGGTTGAACCTCAAAGTCTTGAAGAGGACGAGAAACAAGAAAATTGGAGAAAGGCCATGAAGGGCAAAATCCGGATGATTAACAAGAACAATACTCGGAAGCTTGTCGATCAACCAAAATATCGTGAAGTCATTGGTGACAAGTGCATCTACAAGACAAAATTAAATCGTGGCAATGAAGTTAACAACTACAAAACAAGGTTGATGGAAAAAGACTTGAAACAAGAACCCATCATCAACTATTTGGAACGATATGTTCCGATGAGAAAGCTAGCAGCTCAAAAGAAGTGTCGATCATATCAACTTGACATTAAATCAACATGTCTGAACAAGGAATTTCAGATTAAGGGGGAGAAAATAGAGGATACAAAAAATCGATCAGCAAAATTAAATATAAAAAGAATCAAGTCGGTGATGAGGGGGAGTGTTGGAACTAACATCACCGAAGGCCCAGGCCCAATAACTCCTTCTAGACTATTATAGACATGGTAAAACAAAATACTTGAAGCTTCTAATTATTATGTATATTTTGTGTATCTTGCATATTCTAGATAATTGTAAAATGCCATAATATATGTTGGTAATAGGAAAAGTTTAGGATTATCTAGAAAGTTCACTACCGACATATGGTAGTATAAATATAGTGTAGAGCTCATAGGTGTGAGAGAAATATATATGCAAGTGAGAATTAGATAGCTAGCTAGTGAGGCGTGAGATAATAAATCAAAGTCTTGTAAATTTTATACTCTATTAAATAAAAGAAATCGAGTTATATAAACTCCTCTCCTATACCATCCACAATCCAATATCAATTTCCAACACGATCCTGACAACCAACAATGGCTTTCATCGGCCCCTACAAGCCTACGATAAACAAAGTTTATGCATTGTAAAGGCAATGCATATGTTCTCATGCACGCTGAGATTTAAAGATTCCAGTGAGGACTGCATATAACCTTTCTCTCCAGAGTTCAATTTTACTTTGCATGGTAAAGAAGGGTATACAGAAGAGGAAGTTATAGTAAAAATATCGATCTTTGAAAATCAAAAACTAGAAACAACAATATCATAGATGCACTAGAAAATATAAGGATGTAAAAACTAACAAGAAAACTCAAGCTGTATGCATATTGAGTGCTCTAAATTCATATGGAAGCTTATGAAGATAACAAAAATAAAACATATGCACTATGTCATTTTACCGATATTTTCATATCAGTCTAGGAAAATACTATGTCCACTAGAATCTCAGTTTGATTCGCTTATTGCGTCTGCTTAACCAACGATATCTATGAACAACAACAGTCATAATCTCAGAAATAATAACAGAGGTCATAGTTTCCTCAAATCTCAACTTAAGCAAACACAAAATGATGTAAAATAGATCGAAAAACTCATCAGATAGCGGACTACACACAGCATAAATTGGATATGGTTCTAACTATTGCAATAAGATGAGTTAGCTTACATTGGAGAGAGCAGCAAGCCGAAGGAGATCACATTTCCTGAAATAATGAACAGAGAAAGCGATTAAAATTTCTAGACAACAAGATGTAGAGACGAGAGGGAGGGAATAACACTGAATAGAACTGGAGATCATCATTTGTATGTACCTATAATTCCAACCACTGTGCGAATTGAATCTATAGAAATCATTTTTGCGTGAGAGAGAAAGCAAGAGAACGGGAGATGCAATATGCAGAGAATGAGAGAAATAGAGGATTACAATCCCTTCTGTTTTCTTCTTAATATAGCTATGCTATAGATGCATGGGTACCTAACAATAGGAATTGTCTGAGTGTTTACATCCACCCGTGTTATGGTCATGGATTTTAAATTTGATTGAGTCAAGTTGGAGATACCTGTAATACCAATCTTGCTACTCGTTATAATTTGGTTTTCTGTGTGTTATACCAATCTTGCTACTCGTTATATAATTGTGACTTCATTAATTAGTAAAGCTTTGGAATGTGATGAGGCAAATTTGCCAGGTGGATGACAAGACAAACAATAAATAGAGAAGAAAAAACAAAATAAAGCACATTAAAATTAATAAACAAATAATGCATGAAGTAGAGAAAGGGGTGCAAACGGATCGGATGTTGGTTAGTAAAATCTTGTCCATATATTTTTCAGATACGGATACGGATACGGATTTGATATTAAACGGATACGAATTAGATATCCCTTTTTCTGTAATTGTGAATAACATAAAATTTTCCATAATATATATATTAAACTATATGATAAAGAACAATTAAAATTTAAAACCGTATCAATATTTGCACAAATATTTGGATATTAGATACCCGTACTTAATTTTTGAATATGGATACATATACCGACGGATAATATCTAATCTGTTTGCACCCCTAAGTAGTAATGGTTTTGAAATTAATCACAGGGAGCTAGATTCCTTGTATGAGAGAAGAGAGAATGTAAAAAAAAGAAGAAGTGCAGGATATGATTTTAATGACTTCAAAATTCAAATCCTACTTTCACTTTTTTATGTTAAAAAAATTAATAGCTTTCAACTTTCATCCTTTGATCAAGGAAAAAAACCTAATTAAAATATTATAGTTGAGTGATCATGTGGTCCTAATTACTAAACTATGAATTTGGCTTTCCTGATTTTTAGAAGAATTATATTTTTTACTATTTATTGTTCTAAACAATATCTAATTACTACTTTTATTTTTCATTTTCTTTTAATCCGACTTTTAACCTTCGACAATGTTTTTTTTTTTTCTACGTTTTTTTTTTCATCGTTGATGCTGATGGTTCAAGACATTTTTTGTTTTTTTTGTTTATCCTATATGGTTAAAAAGAATGCTATTGAGTTTAGGTTGGTATATTTTGATGAACAATATGCATGATTAGTATTTATTATTTTATTAACATGATATGTTTTGTAACCAATGAACTTACGAAAAATATTAGATCTAATTTATGAATGAAAAAAGTTATATTTAGATGTTATTTTGTGCTAGAATGTACATTAGTATTTATTTTTAATTATCCGAATTATAGCGATATCTGTATTCGTATCCGTCCAAAATCCGATCTGTATCCATATCCGTTTAATATATGATCCACATCCATATCCGAAACTATCTGTATCTGTATCCGTATCCAAGAAATTACGGATAAAGATATAGTTTGACCACTATCTGATCCGTATCCGATCGTTTACACCCCTACTATCACTTGTTTACTTGCTTCAAAACAATAAATTTTTGAGAGGAGAGAAGAAACAGGTGGTTAACTCTCTATATAAATTATTCAAATTTTTACCCTCAAATTAAAATGCAGATATGGTAAACTCTTTACTCTGCCTCTCTCTCCCCTCTTTTTCCATAAAGTGCACACCGGAGCAGACCCACACGGTATAAGAGGAGGAGCAGTTGCCCTCTTGGATTTTGAGTTTTAATGCAGATTTGTTGGTTCCGATCAACTTTGTTCCCTCCTGAAATCCCCCCTCCCTTTAAATTTTTTAATTTGTGACACGGATTATATTTAGAACTAAAATTAAAATAAATTTCTTGAATAATGATTGATAATTAGAATTTTTTTTAAGGTTCGACAAATTGTTGCCAACGATATATTTGATAAAAAAGTTTTAAAATATTTACAAAAGAATAGATTGCTTATTCCACAATCCATCACTCCATAACGGTATATTGGAAATTACACATTAAAATATTATTTTTTATCGAGTACTCAATTAGCTAATAAGTTTAAACTTAATTCAATATTTATTTTTGCACTCCTGACGAGATCCACATCTGAGTGCGCGACAAAGGTTTCACATGTTTAGCTTCCACTGCAAATTGTAGGGGTCATCGTTGGTTTTCTTCCTACATGCATGGTAGAATTGTTCCTAAATAATTTGTCATTTCAGAGTGTCGGCTGGAAATCAATTCCTCTTTCTTGTCGCGAGCAAAAATATACTAAGAAATTTAGTAGGCTCACTTGCTAATAACAATTTAGCTATTTTCTATGCTAAACAAAATTATGCAAGCAAAGGAGTTGATAATTGAGCAAAAATAAGAAGAAGAAAAATAGAAACCGATTTTGCTGGTAAAATTAAGCAGGTGTATTTGTACTCAGCAGCTTTTCCTGATTCACATGAAAGAGATAGAAACTCCAGATAAAATAAAAAAGAGATAGAAACTGATTCTGCTGGTAGCAGTAAGCGATGAAACTGAACTTAATTATCAGTCCATACATAACGACTTATGCCTCCTAAGTACTAATAAAAACTACACATGTTCTTAAGAAAAGTCATACAAGTCACAAAAAGGCCATTAGTAGGAAGAAAATCAGGACATACATTTCCTTGCTAGGAAGGATATTCAAATTTCAAAATTGAAACTATGACATGCTTGGTAGTATCCATGTCATAGAAGAACTTAACTCTTTGCTAGGTGGTTCATGGCACACAGTCCGAATGGTTCCTTCTTCCACGGAAAACTCTGACCAGATTATACTTTTCGTCTTTCCAATTTCACGGTGGTAACTGCGTGAAAAATAATAGATGCAATTTGCTTGTACTCCGAAGCTAGTGGGAGGAACTGATGCCATGAAACTGTCAGTAAAGAAAAGAGCCCTTCCACCAAGGCTAGAAACTTTTGTCCAAGCACCGGCACCAAAGTCCAAGCGATAAATACTAAACCTATCGGTGCATTCAAGATTAATATAATAAAACTTATTTAATTTACAATGCCAAACCAACAGTAGCTCAGAACAAGATTGAGCGAGACGCCATCCTAACCACCACGAATACCTGTCAAGTACCATGGTAGCAAGCTCCTCCTCTTTTTCTACGAGAATTTGCTCATGGCAACAACCAAAACCAATAGAAATAAGTTTGTCTCGAGATGATAGTGCATAAAGTTTCCCATAAAAAAAGATCATATCATAGATTGATGGGAATCTTTCACTACTAGAATTCCAACTTTTTCCAAAGATAGCATACCCTATTTCCAAGGGGAGGAAGTGCCCTTGGAAATAAAATCGGGTTGGCTGACACATTTACCTATTTCTAACAGTAGTTCCATGGAAATAGCAGCGCGTGGAAATGCCCTACGTGTGCCCTTGGAAATGGTTCTTATCCGCCCTTGGAAATAGTTTTGCATACGGAATACTATATTTTATTTAGATCCCATGGAAATAGATAACCTCCAACCCTTGGAAATAATATGGAAGAAGTGAGACATATTATTTCCATGAGACTACCGTTGGAAATGTTTTGGTATGTCTTTTTATATTATTTTATAGGGAGGCTCATGAAAATGCTGGAACAAAATGTCCTTGGAAATGTTTAATTGATTCAATTATATTATATTATATTTAGACATATTTTTTCCATGAGACTACCGTTGGAAAAGTTTAGTTCCTGGAAACAGAAGTGTTTCTGTTTATTTAAGATGCCCCTTTGAATGTTCAACAAAGAAAATCACAACAGCCAGCAAAAGTGTTTCTGGTTATTATTTTTTACAAATATATATATATATATATATATATATATTTTTTTGCGTGTACTGATATCGATGGGTGGGTTTCGGGCTTCCAATAGAAAATTAGTGCCAATGACTATGCGACTTTTCAAAAATGACAAACAAGTAGCTAGGAATTTCTTTGCCACTGGAATAGAGGTGTAAATGTTGTACTATTTTGAGTAGATACACCAATACATTATTGACTGGCGCACCTCTACTTATTGCCCATTTTATTGGGTCACTTCGAAATAAATCTTTACCTCTTCCTTTGCTCCTTCCATTCTTCCACTCTTATGTATATCAATGATTTGTGGCTTGATAGAAACCATCCGTGTGTGCTTCAAACAGTTTTCTCCATCAGTAAGGTAGGCTAAGTCCTTCAAATTATATATATTTCTACTTATTCAGTAAATTTTAATCATAAACTTCCTTTTATAGTTACAAAAAAGTGATAATTTTTGTTTTGCACAATAAAAATTCTTTTTGGAATTAAATCTGAATATTTTGCATGTTAATTATAAATATTTAAACGATATATATTAAATGTGCATAAATCATGTGCAACAATAAATTCTTGTAGACCGAACATTCGTGTTATATTTCTTTTTTCAAATAAAAAAGAGTGAACTAAACATTCACTTTATAAATAAAAATTTTAATGTCTAGTTGATCACCGTTGCTAACAAGTTGTGTTTCAGCTAGAGTATTAATTCCTGACTAATTTTAAAAAGAAAGTGAACTAAACACATCTTTCACCGTTGCTAACAAAGATCCCGTACCTATCTATTAATACTCTAGGTTACGCTTGCCTACATCTTCTTCATCATATTGGTCCATGTTATTCTCTTGCTCTATGTCATCCTCATTCTCACCCTCCTCCATGTTGTTTTCATCCCTTGTCAAACTCGGTGGTTCATTTGATGTTGATGTTGATGGAAGGTTCATCGTATCGGTTACTAGCTCGAACTCGTCTTCTCGAATGAGCATACCATCTCAATTAATGTCTTCTCCAATTGTTGGTTCAATTGGATTATCCGGTCTTTCCTCTTGATAAAATTCGATGTTTGTATCATCTCTCTCGGAACGAAATCTCGACTTCGGGCTTGTTTTCATTGCCACCCACCATTGGCGTCTTTCGGCCTTTTGCGATGGATAAGGTAGGTAGCATACTTGTGTTGCTTGAGCCGCTAATACAAAAGACTCGTAATTTCTAAGGCGAGAAGTATGCTTAACCTCAACTATACTATGTTTGCGGTCCACCTTGACACCGTTTATTATATCAAACCAATTACACCTAAAGAGAAGTACCGTATGGGCATCATATTGTAGCTCAATGACTTCTTGGAGAATTCCATAGTAATCAATTTGTGTGTTGTTTGCGTCCCACTCTCCTTTAACACCCCACTACTTTTAGATGACATGGTTTGCCCATACTTTTGTGTGTGAAATCGATACCCGTTGACTTCGCACCCCTCGTAGAAGTAAGGTTCTTTACTAGGCATGATTCCCACCATTCGTATGTAGTAATCGTATTCATCACGAGAATTTATTACTTTTTTACGTAACCAAGTTGCGAAACCCTCTTGACAAAAAAATATTTTTGGCTCAACTGGTGTTGCAACACATCATTAAAACATTTTTGGCTCAACTGGTGTTTAGACTTTACGGCTATGGCATGTGTCACAGCCGACAATACGGTGTGTGCTTCGCATTTCATTTCACCTGTCGAGTTAAATTTCCACAGGGGTTTTTTGGATGCTTCCATAATTTCGAAGAATTTCTTAGCCACTCCAACTGGTTCCTCCTCGTTCCAATTGAATTGTTGACCAGCGGCATCCCTCACCATATCACCCATTCGATCAACGGCATCATTCGTTGGGCTTAGAGCTTGGTTGTTAGCTGAATTCGGATGTGGCTCTCCATGTTTGTACCAAACGTCATATAGGGTTGTAAAACCATGTTGATAAAGATGCAGTTCGACGGTTTCTAAATCCTTGTTGTATAGGTTGTCACACCTTTCACACGGACACGGGATGCATTGATTTCCATCAGTATCAATGCTCACAACTGAAGGCTTAGATAAAGCCGAAGCGATGAATTCGGTAACACCCGCCATGAAGTCCGGTTGAAGAGTTCCTCCCGCATTTGGTCGACTATTCTACATCCATCCCCTATCGGTGGCCATTTGTTGAGCAATCTATACAAATTGAAGTTAAGTTCATTAAATAAATGACCTAAACATAGATGAGAGCTTAAGGTTCAATTATACATACATATACATAGCTTGGTCCCTGAATTTACAAGAGTGATAAAGAAAATAATTGCCAATGATGCTTACATGAATTCTTGAGTAGCAGATCTATCCTTGGTTAACCTAGCAACCAGTGCATCCTCTTTTTCTTTTGGGGCTGAAAATAATTAATTGAAAGGTAGTTATAAGTCTGTATTTCACAAGTGAGAGTGGAGATAGAGTGGAGATAGAGTGAGATAATCAATGAACTTTTAGGCTAGATTTTAAAGTCTTAGAAAAATAGATTTGTCTTATCTCCTCTTTTTAGCACTTGAAATTAGTGAGAGTGGAGATAGAGTGAGAGTAACCTGTGAGATAGAGTGAGAGTTACTGCAGTAGAACGTAGGATGGTGGGAGAGGGTGGCCGGGTTTCCACATAAAGAGCTCAAATGGCGACGGGGTTTTCAGATCTCTGAGAAGGGCGACAAGGGTTTCACATATAAACTTTGAAATGGCGATGTGTTTTTCAGCTATCTGAGAACGGCAACAAGGTTTTTAGCAAATGGGACGAAACACGACAACAGATGGAGGGTTAACTCCAGATGGAGGGTATTTCCAACGGTATTCCAGTGGTGTCTTAACCACGCCAACTGCATGGTTTATGTGATTTGTTTTTCTTACAAGATTGGCAAGCAATCAGTGGACAAAATCAGGCTAACCGATTAAAATGCGGACGCACGGCACACCACGGGGGGTCAGCAAGCTCACACCAGCACCATCAAATGCTGGTAAATTCATTTTGCATGGATAAATGATTACTGTTAGTTACTCTTCGGATATGAATAATTACAAAAGAGCAAAAAAATTATTATGATCTGTTGTTTATAGGGAAATAAATCTGCTGCGATTCCAAACAATCGCACAGATCTTGCTATTTTATCACAAACCCTAAATTTTTGGAAATAAACAAATCTCAAAGTAAGTCTTTATGCATGAATCTCAGAATCACAACAGATTTATTTCTTGTTTATAGCTTTCAAATTATATAGTTTCTAGACCCCGTTATTTATTGGGTCTAGGTTGATAATGGTGCCTTGTGTGTTTAGGTTATTGTCAGTGGTTAAGTGAAGTTTGTTTTATCCTTTTTTTGTGTAAATATGGTATGACCATCAGTTTGCCTTTTGAAATTGATATTTAGCTTAATCGTTTGGACAAAGTCTCTGATTTTTCACAGGGATGATAGTTAGAATCAATAGAAGCATTTAGGCAGTTAGTTAGTGCCAATAATATTGTTAGGAAGTTGTTACAATTATGTTAGATACAATAGTCTCTTATCTTACCCTTTACTGGATAATGTTTATTACTGACATTTACCCCTCTTTGTTTATTATTTTTATTGTGGAGACAAAATTGCGCAATGGAACAGAGCCATCAAAAATACAACTCTATGCCCATATTCATTGTTGTAAGGTGGATGGCAAATCACTGGTTGTGGCCCAAATCGAAGCTGCCATGCAGGCTGTGTCTGGAACGGAGAGAGGCAACGAAAACAGTGATGAGAACGGGCTAGGGGATTCAATTACCGAGGAGAGATGCATAGAGATTCCGGAGTTAGATGTCAGCACTTTACATTTTACCAACACAGATGCAGAGGGTGTTTATGTAAGTTGTTTATATACATGCAGTGCAGCCAAATTATTTATTTGCTCAACTTGGGCAGTAGCTACCAAGTGGACAAAAATTATATTTACTTACAACTCCAACTGTTGGCTTTGTACCCTATTTTGTAAGTATACTATGTACCCTATTTATAGCTCAGAGCTGATCAAGTATTAATCTTTTTTTTTTTTGTCGTATTTCAAATTTGGAACGTCTCATAGCAAAAGGTAAGGGACATGATGGCTGACCAGGATAGGTCTGACATGGACGATAGCTCCATGTTTCTCGAGGCTGTTGGTGGATCGAGACACGGTAGGGTCCGAGGATTGGGAAGCATGCTTCCAAACAAGGGGAAGCCAACAACCAGCCGAGCTAGACAGAACCACACCGGATCTTCTGTTTCCGGTGTGATAGACAATGGAGAGCAGGCAACGTTCTCTCGTGCAGAAGTAGGAATGCTCTTAGCTCAGTGTGAACGCCGTAAAGATGAGGAGAAGGCCGAGAGGGAAAGACAATCGGCAACTTATGACTTGTACTTCGACAAACTATTCTCAATGTATGGTCTCCCAAAACCTACTTTGCAGGTATGTAATTCTAATATATTCTCAATGTTAAGACTTCATATTTGATATTACACTAGATATTTAACTTTGTCATATAGGATTCAGATCAGATATAGAAATTGTACTTCCAAAATTAATTGGCAAAATGTAGATGATTTTAATCAATTATAAGTCTGTATTTCATAAGTCATACATCTGTATGTTGACATACATATACCTAAAAAGTGAAATTGGTCAAGGTTATTTTGGTAACAATTAATATTCCTAAGACCATCTTTATTACCAGTTCTGTTTCACCCCAGTCAGTGCTTCCTCTTTATCTATTTAGGCATGCTTATCAAAATAGGCAACCATTCTGAATAATAATTCAGCTCCTGTTTGTGCATGTAACATTTACAAGTAATATAAATCAGAGTTGCAAGCTGAATATGGCTTATTTGCGCCTTTGGTGGATGTATACTAACATTAAAGCTTGTGAATTGTTGAACTTAGGCACAAGCTAACAATTCTAGAACTGAGCCAGGGGTCCTTGGGATTTTGCCTACTATTCAGGTACTACCATCAACATATGTTCTCATTTTTCATTTCAGCACTTATCATATGGATTACTTGATACGGCTGTGCTTGTCTCACAAGCTTTGGTAATAAATGTATACTAACATTAGACAGTGTGCAATGTTAAACTTAGGCTCAACCAAACAATTCTGGAGCTGAGCAAGGTGTAATTGGAAATTTGACTAATTTTCAGGTAAAAATTATGATTCCCATGTTTAAATTGTATAAGTTTTTGAATTTTGAGGGTGTACATGCAAAAAAACTCATAAATATAACATGCTATCTCTATATATGTGGTGTAACATAGGGTCTTCCTTTTCCTATGCAACCTAATCATGGAGGGTCTTTCCAAGCACTCTTGAATCAAGCTCCACTTGGAAATGATGCAATTGCAAGGGGAGTTGAATGGTGGGGCAATCTACCTCCAAACTGAATCATACATTCTGGTGTTAGAAAGTGCACTTTTTGGTATATTTACAAGTCCTAACACACAAGCAAACTAGGTCAATGGGTGTTGTGTATATTTTGGGTAACTTATTAAGTATAATTTTCTTAACTCATAGCACAGGGAGTATATTTTGGGTATATTAGCAGTGTGCAAGTAAACATTGCTGTGTTGTAAAGGGTTTACACATTTTTGTAATACAATGTGCTAATTATGTTATGTTAATGATTTATGGTTATTAAATGCTTTGGAATCTCTATTCTCAATGTCTTGTGTGTTTCTATCAATTTGTAAGATGTGTTCTCAGTTATAATGTGAATTTGGGATTATAAAGTACTAGGTCGGTACTGGGAGGATTGTCAAATGAATGCATTCTAGTACCCAAAAAAAAAAAAAAAAAAAAAAAGGCCGGTATTTCCAGCGGTATATCCACGGAAAAAATGCACGCTACTATCCAAATAATGGCGCCAATATCTGATAGGTGGGGTCCACTTTCGCTGGCCAGGGGTGGGTCCCACATAAACTCTCCTTGGAAATATTCAAGCGGGACCCTCCTTTGATACCCTTGGAAATACTCAGGTGGGTCCCATGGGCCTCACCCTTGGAAATGTTAAGGTGGGTCCCATGCTTCCTCTCCTTGGAAATACTCTGGTGGGTCCCTCCTGTGAACCCCTTGGAAATATTAGAGTGGGCCTCAGAATGCTCTCCTTGGAAATACTGCAGACAGTGGCCAAGTTTCAAAGTATTTCCATGCGCCTTTTTCTAAGGGTAGTCTCATGGAAAAAGTCAAAAAATGACATTTCCAACGGCGTCCTTGGAAATACTTACTATTTTTAAGGAGGATATTAGCAACGGTAACTTTTCCAAGGATAGCCCTTGGAAAAAGCCATTTTAGGGCTTTTTCCAAGAATATTCCCATGAAAAAAGTCATTTTCTGGCTCATGAAAAAACTTAGAATTCTAGTAGTGTTTTCAAGCAATGGTGCTTCCACTCGACGTCTCCAATTAATACAACAGAAGTGGAAGGAGAAGGAACCATGTCTGGACATCACGACCAAGCAACCAGGAGAGGCAGGGGATGAGGAAAAGATAAATCGAAAACCACCTCCTCTTTGTTTGACAGCCGGTAACATTATGCGGTTACCAGTAAATATATTATAAAGCATAATCTTTGTGAATCCTGGTATATTAGCAATGACCAAGAAGCCATGTGAATAGGAGAGATGTGGAATAGTCAATGCTATATGGCTCTTCTGGCTCTTGTGTGGTCCGTATGGAGAGACGCATGTTGTAGAGACGTTTACGGGTAAAATTATAGAACCCAAATATGTCTTTCTTTGGAGATGCAAGCAAGAGTAGGGGTGATTGGTAAGCCAAATTTTCAGGACAAAGAGTGCCTAGAGAGCGCCATGTCGGACAGACATTACAAAAGGTTGAGTAGTCTGCCATGGAAGAGAGACGTGTCGACATGATTAAGTTGAGCAACTCAGTTGGCAGCAAAAGCCATCCATTTGCCAGATCTTCGTTAACCTCCTCTTTGTTCTTGGAAACTGCTTCTTCTGATGATGAAATTACGGTAGGAGATATCAGCAGTACATGATAATCTTGAAAGTTTGGATAAGCATTAATTGCCATCAATGTTTGTTCATCCATTTAGACAGAAAGAACTGGAAAATGAACAAGCTTGCTGTTTGGAGTTATCCGAGTGGTTTCAATACGTTTAAATTAGATAGTTAGCTCAGGTTAAAAAAAGATTGTGTTTGTGTAAACTATTTGGCTCTTCTAAATATAAAACCATTTGGCAATATTTTTGTTTCACTTTTTTCGTTCTGTATATTTAGAAATATATTGAAACGCGTTTGGCAGAGAAGCATTGTTTCTATTTCTTTCTGTCGGACGAAAGAAAAAAAATGAGTTGTACATGTTAAAGTTGACTTTTTGTTCATAATTATATTTCCATTTCTTTTACTCATCTTAAAAGAAAAATGCAATGACAAGCATGGGCTCACCATTCATACATACCATGAAAAAACAATAGGTTTAGAAAATTCTAAACTTGATAAGCATATACCTCCAATTAAGGTCGTATCCAACAAGGATTATTTGACCCGTTATATAAGAAATTATATTCGTAAAATTTGGTATTGTATGCCAAAATATATTCAATTGTTCCCAACTTAATTTTTTCCCTAGCAAATTTTAATTTTGAAATTGTTTTTTGGGTTGACTCACCAAATAACCTTATGCACCAAACTTTGAGAATTTCCGTATATAATGACATTAAAGCTAGGTCAAAGGTACTTTATCTTTTTTTTTTTTTTTTGTTTCTCATAAATGTGTAAGATTGTTAATAGAATCATTAACTAGGGACACTACTCTCACTTGTTTACTTGCTTCAAAACATTAAATTTTTAAGAGAAGAGGGGAGAAAGAGGTGGTTAATTCTATATATCTTCATTCTTATATAATGTATGTAGTTGTCCTGATCTGTCAACGGCTAAGATTGAAAAATGAATTTTCAGATTTAATATCAGCACTCCAATCACATAATCTGTCTTTTTTATTATTAAATACATCTATTTTATATGTAGAAGTCTAAATTTAGTTAAACATATACTCGCCACACATATACTCGCCACACATACTGCTATATAGTTTGTCACAATTAAGAATGAATATCTAGCGATATATTTCCTTATTCCTCCTTAAATTTTTTTTTGATTCATGTAATTAAATTATTTTCTTATTTCTTCATTTTCTCTTATTCATGCATTTATAGCATATCTTATGAAATAAATAGATTCATTGAACCTGCAAGTTCTAAAAATATTATACAGAGAATGAAAATTTTCAAGAAAAAATATATATGATTTTATGAAACATGTATATAGTAGAGTGTTCATAAATATGGGAGGATATAGGAAATATTGTATCTTTTTATTATTAGTTAAGAGGATATAGGAAATATTGACCTTCTAGCTCAGAAAAGATGCAACTTAATTAATTATTTTTTTAGCATGTTAACTAAATTTGTTTATTATCTTAAATGAAGATTATCAACTTTTTGTCGAATTAATTTTCTCTTTAGTTATTATATGATTTGAGTAATATTCTAACAACATAATTCTTTGGCAGTTTTTTTTTAAAGACAGAGGCTGCCATTCTTTGGTTGATTAAAAGTAAGAAAATACTCTATGCTCGCTATTTTAATGTGTGCATATTCATAAATATTGTTCATTTTTGTATTTATTTTAATTAATATACTCTTCATATTTGTTTGTTCATTTTCATAAATGTTACACTATATCAAAGATAATCACACTGGCAATGATACTTCAAGAACTTTTTCATGTTATATTTGATATATTTTTTCCATTTGTTGTTTCTTTTATTGTTATTTATTATTTAAATTTCTGTTTTTTTTCGTGTGTGTTTTTTTTTTTTCATTTAATATTTTTTTCTTCATTTTGTGTGAATGTCAAATAAAAATATATCTTCATATTATATTCAATTTTATAATATATTTTTGTTGCAACGCACGGGCACAATACTAGTATATATATAAATTATTCAAATTTTGTAACCCTCAGATTAAAATGCAGAGATGGTAAACTCTTTACTCTGCCTCTCTCCCCTCCTTTTTCATAAAGTGCACATAGGAGCAGTTGCCCCCTTTGAATTTTGAGTTTTAATAAAAATATATCGGTTCCAATCGACTTTGTTCATCTCTGAAATTTTTCTCTCCTTGGGATTTTTTATTTGTAATTCAGATTAAATTTAGAGCTAAAATTAAAATAATTTTTTTGAATTATGATTGATAATTAGAGTTATAAGTTAAAAAATAAGAAATTACAAATTAGAACATTAGAAATTATAAGTTAAAACATTCTTTTTAAAATAGCAGGCTTATGCTTTTCTCTTCAGTGGATGCTGATCCTCTAATCTACACCGCATAATTGGTGCGATGGAGATTATTTTTTGAAAATTCATCTGCATGGTTATACTTCTAGTAAGATTGATTTTATTTTTTCTAAATAAAAAATAAATCTAGCCTGCAAGTACCGGTATGTCAAAAGTTTTCTTTCGTTTAATAAAGGAGTAACATTATGGATGGTTCCAGATTTTTTTTATTTGTGACAACTTCCGAAATTTTTAATTTTGACAATCACCTCTTTAACCAATCAATTAATGCCAATGACACACCCATAAGCTAATTTTTCTGTTTTATGTTCATTTTTAAATATGAAATGACCATAATGATTTTAATAATTTTATCGATGTATATATTTATGAATCATATTACTTTATAACTTTTAATATCAATTTTGCATTTAATAATTGTTTGTTACATTATAATGAGTGCTATGTTTCATTTTAAAAAATAAGAGTTGGTTTGTTGTGCTTCATGAAATAAAAATCATGTTTTACTTCACGTCTATATCATTAATTCTAAAGTTTAAAAAGTTGATCTCGACCACTCAACATGATCATCATATTAAAATTTTACATTTTATTTTTAAATGTTTTACTTTTTTTTTTAGAATTTTTAAAAATTATTATTTTTCAGAAAATTTTGAACCATCAAACAGTGATCTTTAAATTTTTTAAAAAAATAGTCAAAAATGAATTTTTTTTTTTTTTAAATTTGGTCTCCCAGCACTATTTAATATGAATATTAAGTTGAATAGTTAGGATCGATTGTTTGAACTTTAAAATTGCAAAATATTAGTGCGAAGTAAAACATGTTCTTTACTTCATGAAGCACAATAGCTCAAACTCTAAAAATAATATATTATTTTAAATCATTTAGTAAAATATTATAAATCATACAATACTAAAAAAAATATAATAGTAAACAATTCATGACTTATGAATATTCAAGTGCCAGCATTTTGTTAAAAAAAAAACTAATTTTCTGCAAATTTAATAGTCATAAATCATAAATGCTTTAAAGTATTACACTATCGAAACTAATGAGTATTCGGACAATTTTATACTTCAAATTAAGCATAAAATAATAAATTAACTGGTATAATTAAAGGGTATCATTGTCACTGATTGGTGCAGTCTTGGAAGATTATTGTCAAAACTAAAAATTCAAGAACTAACCACAAACCAAAAGCATAAGAATCTCCAGGTATTACCTCTTTAAAATCACGAAGCTTATTACAGTAATTTCCAAGAAATTATAAATCTCAAAACTAGACTCTTCAAAGCATATCATGTTGAAAAATTCTTAAGTTCTAATAATAAATAATCAAATAAATTGAGAAGGAAAAAGCAAACTAACTAAATATTCTTTTGTTTTAGCAGGCATCCGATCTGTAATTCATGATCACTTGTGTCCCTTTGTAATTAAGGCGTTATCTGGTTTTACAAACGTAAGGTCTTGTTGCTACTAGAAATCTATTATAAAAGGCAGCCTGCTATCTTCTATCAAACGACAATAATAGAATTATGCTCTTCAAACAAATCATTATTTTAATCAGAACAAGTCACAAAGCACTTTCCACCTGCATCAGAGTAGGGAACCAACAACTAGGAGCTACTTTAGAGCAAGGATGAAGCCCCATTGCTCCAATTACAGTGGCGGAGCCACCTAAAAATGAGGGTCAATTGATTTCATTTTTTTCAAAATTTTTATACTTGTGTTGTATTTTATATAGAGTTTAGAGTAAAATATTATTACTATAAAATTGATATTTATTCGCAATAAAAAAATTGTATATAATTGACCCCCATTTATGTTTAATCACCATAATTTGAAAGTCCGGCTCCACCCCTTGGAGAAGAACCAGGAGATGAAAGTGAGTTGTGCAATAACCCCACAAGTATTGGAGTGTTTTAGAATGCATAATCCAGGGATTAAAATAAAATTTTCACATGATTGAGCTGATGGAACAACATGCTTTTCTAACACAGAGATGAGAAAAAAGACCAAGCTTCAAAAGTTTAAATAACTCAGAAAAAAAAAACCCAACATTTTCTTAATCAATTTGGAAGTTCACAATAATTTCATTTCCTTTTTATTTACTCAAACATCCTCCAGTCCAGAAGTTGTAGAAATTGAAGCAATACAAGGAAACCAATATCTGCGCCTACCATCTCTATGGCCATCGTCAATCATGGCAAGTCCTTCCTGTTAATTAAGCAGCATGGGGATCAAATTCATATTATTCGACAGCCTATCTTCTGACAACCACACAAGGCATTCTAAACGTACTAAAATATTTCCAGATGCTAGCATTAGCAATTGGTGATGGCTATCCCCTGAAAGGGTGTCACCACTCAGCAGAAATTCCACCTCATTTTACAGAATCTGAGACATAACCAACACCTATTAAAGCATCATTTGTTTACATGATTTCATTTATTATTTGAATAAAATGGTTGCTGACTGCCAAACATGACTTCAAAAATTTATAATGAGGGATTTAAGTTTTGAGGTTAAATGCCATACCACAATCTTCTCCACTACTGATAGAAACCCACTTAAAATACTAAGAGATTTTATGTTTTTTGTTTTCATTTTGTTTTTCCATTTTCTCTAATTTAGGTTTACATGACTGTTGGGGTAAAAATTTCCTCCACCAAAGGCTATCCTTGATGATAAAATCTGACAAGATATTTTGGTAAAACTTCATCATATAAGCCTGAAATTGGCCGTTCCCACACACTTCAAGTATAATTGTAAGGAAACCTGCCATGCCAATGACATACTGGTCTGCAATTATATGATATATTATCTAAAGAATTGCAATGCATCAGGAACTCCTAGATAGAAAATCAAGATGCCTAAAATAAATGGTTGTACAGAACTACAAATTTCATTCTTACTTACTTTTAGAAGGGCTTGAAGGGCATCAGTTGCACGGCCAGAAGTCCATGAAAGTGTCTTCTCAAGCTGATCCACTGTTACATAACCTTGTGCCTGCATAACAGTATGAAATCAAATTTAGAATTGATGTATTGAAATATCATTATTAATTTATTACAAGTTACTTCAATAGTGTAGAAGACAACCTGAGCTAATTCAAAAATCTCGTTGTGATCCCTGTTCAGCTCAGTTGGCACAGATCGAACAAGTTTTTTTCGTCCAATTGCAATAACTTCAAAACCACTACCTAGAACCTGAAAGTTCACATCAAACAAATTTAAAGATGAAGAACGGAACAGAAATTGAAACATTAATAGCTGACTTCTCCTCAGATCAAGCTGATGCAATTAGTTTTAAGATCCTAAATGGGATAAAAAAAAAACTTCTGAGCTACAATTGTTCATCAACACTGTACTCCAGTAAATCTGCTTAGCTCAGGTTGACATAATTCATCTATAGAAAAAGTATCCCAACTGTTTGGGAAAAAGAAAACTCAACCAATCTTTATCCAGAATGCTTCACCCAACTGTATCCAGTGTAGCAGGGCTTCTGTATGGTAAATCTTCTTAGGTCAAGCTGACACAAATGATCCAAAGTAAAGTGATGAATCCTCACTGGTTGGCATAAAATAAATCTTAATCCATTTTGTGCCAGAATAGTTTACCACTGTTGTACCTCGTGCTTTTCTCTGGTAAATCCACTCAAGGAGTTTGACACTTGAAATGGTGAAACCAATCTTAAAACGAAAATAAGCATAGTCACCTCAGTTACCCTAAGCTAGACACTAAGCCAATCAATCAGTATTGACCATGACTGGCAAGGTACCAGAACCTGGTACTGTACCTTAAGCTTGCTAATTGCACGAAAACAATCATCTTCAGACAAAGATTCACGTGAACATCTGCGCCTTTTACATAGTCTAGTACGGAGCTTCTCCAAGTTAATTAAGCCGCCGTTCTCACACCTTGTTGCAATGCATATTTCTACAATCTGAACTCCTGTAACACCAATGGGATACAGCCATCAAATAAAGCTCCTTCTAATATAGCTTAATTTTACATGAAAAATAACAAAAACAAAGACAAAAAAATGTTCTAACCAAGCTCATAGTAGAAGTCTCCAATCCCTAGGAGTTCAGCCCAAACACCCTTGTTAGAAGCCAAAGGATCGACACCAACTTTCGCACACATCTCATGAAATTGGGCTCTGAATGTAGGGTTTTTCTTGATGTCACTCTGCACTGGTGAGAGTTTGTGAAATCATTTGCTTTTACAATATTATTATGTTTTAAAATGTATTTATTCTACAATTAAGCACTTTGAGAGCTAAACTCCCCCCCCCCAGTAAACTCTGATAAACCATTTGAACTTAAATCTTCTGAACCTGCTTCAGTTTCCAAAAGAAAAAAAGGCAGATATTCACTGGTCAATTTTGATACCATCATAGCTGGTACAGTAAATGAGCTACTAATATAAAATGGACACCGGAAAACTTGGTCAACAGAACTAATTATGACATAACTAATGACCCAAATAGAATGAGTGTATTTAAAGGCACTTAACAACAGATACCCACTTTATGTTTTTGAGCAAAATCCTCTAACTGGGATCGAAATGCGGCGAGCTGCTCCTTCATGAGATCAGTTCTGACCTTGGCGACATGTTCACCAACCAATCGATATTGATCCTGAAATCACGAACCAAATTGAAGTACAATCAATCGAGAGTGTTCAGAAAAAGACATCAAATAGAAAAAGGAAAATCGAACCCATAACTCCTCTTACCCGAGCAGCTGCTGCGCTTTGAAGACCAGCAATCCCTGGCCGCCGTCTCATGCTGATTAAATTGAGATACGAAAAAGTTGTTTCAGATTTGCTGGAAGTATGTCTGACGTCTGAGAGTTATTTCAGATTAGCGCTCGAAAATTGAATTGCAGTGATGGCTGAGGCGAAAATCTTAGTAGCCTGCAGCTATTAAGCAAAATCTTAATAGGCTGCAATACTACTTATCTAAAAAAGTAGGACCAGCAAAGGGTTTTTGTATTATACTGTAGTTTAATTAAAGTTCAGCTTTACCTAAACTGAATCATTCTGAACAAAACTAACCAAGACCCAAACTAATAATTTTCTCATATTTAATCTTTTGGGGTGGAACTGCAGTCCCTACTGAGATTATGATTAACAAAGCTCAGTTAATGCAGTATGCTTTTATTTAAGAACATTTTGGAAAGGGAAACAACTAGCAATTAACTCAACTCTTGACAATTTAACAATCTGAGATTATGATTAACTCTAGTTTCCTCTTTTGACTTCTTGATTAATTTACGATGGTTTGGAATCTGGATACAAAACCAGGCAAGCAACTTTAGTTGTGACTTTGACTTTCCTCGTGCAAACCAACCAAGTAACATCAATTGAATGCATAAGGATGGATCCATAGCATTCAATATAACATCTCTGGTAAAATAATAATTTTTTTTTAAAACATTCGACTAAGCTGTGTACATCTAGCTGATTAAGCTTAGAAATTGATTCTTGATCAGTTTTTCCTATCATTAAATAGTAAATACAGATAAAAAATTTTCAAGCAGGGTTTTCTAAACCAAAGCTTAGATGCGAGATCAATTTCTTATCTAAAATTGGTCACAACTTAAATTTACTTAAATGGTAAAATAAAGAAAATAATATATAACACTCACCACAGCTCCCTTGATCCTTCACCTTAGTAACAGCCCCTTGCTTCCTCCAATCAACCGAATCTGGAACCCGAAAACCCACTCCGAACCCGGTAAAAACCTTCTCATTACTGGACGAACCAATAGTTTTAAGCCCGGCTAGCCCCAATCGGGTCGAACGGAACTCATGTGGGCTTTCACATAGGCGGCGTTCTGCTCGAAGACGCGAAATCGCGAGAGCTTATCTTCTTCAGTGGCGTAGGTCTTTCCGTACTGTTTACACCACGATTCGAAGCGGTCGGAGTAGGAAGAAGAGAGAGAAGGAAGAGCTTGGTCGGCGAAGGGGGGGATCACATCCTCCGCGGAGTTTTTACCGTTCTTTTGGTCCGTTCGGACGGACCAAATAAGATTTTGGCACGAATCTCAAAGCAAAAAATTAATACTGCCCCTCCATCATCCGAGCACTCACCGGCTGATTAAATCTGGACCGTCCGATCAGCTCCGCAGGTTAAAAACTCCGCTGGTCCGGCGAAGGGGGGAGAGAGAGAAGTGAATTCCTGAGCGAAGGGGGAGAGAAATCTGTTCGCTGCTCAAAAACTGTCCAAACGGGCTTCTCAAATCTAAATGAACACAACCAAACTTTGATCAGGCCCTGTTCAGATTTAATTCACTAATAAAAATTAAATAGAGAAAAAGCTTTGGAATGTGATGAGGCAAAACTTTGATCAGGCCCGGTATAATACCAATCTTGCTACTCGTTATATAATTGTGAGTTGTGACTTCATTAATTAGTAGAGGTAAAGCTTTGGAATGTGATGAGGCAAATTTGCCAGGTGGATGACAAGACAAAAAATAAATAGAGAAGAAAGAAACAAAATAAAACACATTAAAATTAATAAACAAATAATGAAGTAGAAAAGAAGGGTGCTATGTGGCGCACCAATATACTTGTACGGATTTGTCGCACCAATATGTGGCGCACAAAAATTGAAATACACTTGCACCGATTTTAATGTACTTAGCACAGATCTTGATGCAATTGAATAGTCCTTACACTTGTGCCAAATACTTGTCGGCCCAATTGAAAGATACTTGCCGGTCTAGCGAAATTAATATTGGTACGTCAAAGGGTTGTGCGAACCAAAGCTTGGTGCGCCAAATGCTTCCGCGAACCCGGTTGGCCACGTGAACCAAACTCTTGTGCATTTATTTTAATCCGATTTTTCCAGGTGTCATAAAAAAAATTCGGCAAAAAATAAATAGAGAAAAAGAAACAAAATAAAGCACATTAAAATAAACAAATAATGAAATAGAGAAAGGGGTACAAACGGATTGGATACGGATTGAATAATGGTAAGTAAAATCATATTTACTTTTATTTTTTATATACAGGTTGAATTGAATCAGACATTAAATGAATACAGGATATCTCTTTTTTTCTAACTGGGAATAACATAAAATTTTCCAATATATATTAAACTATATGATAAAAAATAATTAAAATTTAAACCCGTATTCGTGCAGATATCATATCATTACTTAGAAGAAAGGTAGGTTATATAAAAAAAAAAAAAAAGTTTTGTTTGTTATGTTGGAATTCACATCTATTTTGATCAGTCTGTTAGTTTCTTTGATCTTAGTTGGTCTTCCTTTTCTATTTTCTTTCAATAGTTCGACCTATCCAGAGAAATTGTCGGCTTATGAATGTGGTTTCGATCCCTTCGGTGATTTTCGAATATGGATCCGGACAGATAATATCCAATCCGTTTGCACCCATAAGTAGAGAACTGAGTAATTTGGGGTGTAGGGGGAAGCTGTCAGTTGGCTCCCCGTTGAGTGTACAGTCCCATTTTTTTTTCTTTTTCTAGGAGAGAGAGAGGCTGAGAGGATAGAGAATATTTTTCTTTTTTTGTAATAGTTTTGAAATTAATCACAGGGAGCTAGATTCCTTGTATGGGAGAAGAGAGAATGTGTAAAAAAAAAAGTGCAGGATATGATTTTAATAGGCTTCAAAACTCAAATCCTACTTTCACCTTTTTTATGTTAAAAAAACTGTTAGCTTTCAACTTGCATCCTAATCTGATTAAGGGATAAAAACTAATTGAAATATTATAGTTGAGTGATCATGTGGTCCTAATTACTAAACTATGAATTTGGCTTTCCTGATCTTTAGAAGAATTATATTTTTACTCTTTATTCTTCTAAACAATATCTAATTACAACTTTTTATACTTACTGATAGTGAGACAATTTGCATGCTGCACCTTGTTCGAACGAAAACCATTTTGGTTAATAATTGACAGAGAAAATTATGGTTTGAATGCGAAAAAGAAATAACAAAAAGTATGCATGGAGCCCGCAAGAATATATGCAAAGTTCCCACTAGTTTAATTAAAACCCTATCCAATGAAATTCTGGACCATTAATTTTTTGTTAAGGCTAATTGGTGTATTAGAGAAGGCAAACATTATATATGAGTCACAATAGTTAGGTGATCAATCGTTATTTTGAGATTCTTTGATCCTTTTGAAAGCCCATACTCCTTTAGCTACTTTAAAAACAACTTACTATAATTCTTCTTATGGAGATATAAGAATAAGCCAGAAACAGAGAGAAGAGAGAGAAAGAGAAATGGGTTGCTATCCTATCGGCAAGAAAATATCCAAGGTAGTGACAAAGTGCTACGGTAATGTTTCTTCTCCTTCTGTTCCCCCCATGCAACATAAATTTTGATACCTCTCTTTCCTAAATTGCATTAAATATATGTTCATGTTTTGCTGCTATTAGCTTCCACATAGTCATAATATATATGACTATACTTTTTTTTATTGAGAATCATTTCATTAGAAGAAAGAGATTCAGATCAAACATAAGAGAGAACAATAAAGGTTTTGTTTATGTATCAAATCAATTAAAATTCCGTTAAGTGAACTACCATCAATTAATATTCCATTTGGTGTTACTCTAATTTTTTGATAATTTAATTTGTTGCATACATGTTCTTAGATAGTTTATCACTCTACAACACACAATTCAAACTACATAATTAACTCCAATTCCACAGCGTCTTGTTGTTATAATCACTTTATTATGATAATTAATAATTCTAGTAGCTTTCCACTCCTGATGTAATTTTATTTTGTCTATTTTAATTTTAAATTAATATTTCAAATAATGTTTATTTTTTTGACAGAAGGAGACAATAGTAGTAGTTCAGCCTACAATATGGCATACCCACCACCTGCAACTTACCAGACAAGAACAATGGCGAAAACCGTCACCTTCAGCAATAACAATTCTGTTTACATAATCCCAAACGAGCCGGTTCAAAGCCCAAATATACCGGAGAACCCTATGACCCAACCCAATCCGACTCAAGCCCCTCCAACACAGTCAGAGGTGCACAAGCCAAAGGATAAGGTGCCGGTCAAGGGCCGGGTTCGGCATGTCCATGCACCAGACCCACATGGCCCAAACCAACCTGAGCAGATCCCTAGTCATCGAGGAGTCCAGTTTGTTCATGGACCACACCCACCGGGTGCGAATCAGCCTGAACCAATGCATAGATCACAGCAGCCTGAGCCAATGCATAGACAACACCGGACTGAACCAATGCATAGACCACACCAGCCTGACCTAAGCCACGAACCGGCTCAGCCTCATTTAGGACATGGTTATGCATATGGGTATGGCCGATATGTACCATCCCCGCTGCCTAGGTGGGCCACCACACCAAAAAGGCATGAATACTTCTCCAGAGAGTACCAATGTTATCCTACCCCTGTACGTGAGGGTATTTACAGTATTTCCACTGATGCAAACCGCTTAACATCCATCTTTAGTGAGGAGAATCCAAATGCCTGTACAATTGCTTAATGGAATGGAGAATATTAATTAGTGATATGGTGGGACAATGATAGATACATATCGCTTCGTAATATTCTTTTTATTTCATACTTTTCTTTTTGTAATTTGTTTTGTAATTAGGGATCCGATTCCTTTGACAAGGGAGAGGTTTAAATTCAGTGGCTTCCTGAAGTTGTTACATTTGTCAATTAGTTAGATGCTAAAGTGTTGGGTAGAGTCAAAAGTAGAGGTCTTATTCCTTTTGAGTTTTGAGTGTTTTAATTATTAGTGCAAAGGAAGAGAATATCAAAAGAAAATTTGCTTTAACGAACTTCGTTGATACATATCTAATGTCATTTATTACCATAAACATTAATTTCTGGCATAGTTTAATTTTAAAGCGGTCAGTTGTATAAAATTTCAGCCCATAAGTCCAGAACACAACCATAATTCCATTAATGAATTAAAATTATAGACTTGTCTGCAGCTAAATTTAATAGCAGGCCCAAGGATAAAGGGCTCAATTCTATTCGGCTTTCTTTTATTTTGGTAAACAGATTTTTGGGCTTTCTTACAAAAATTAGACCCCTATTTTCAACATCTCTTGAGAAAGTGCATATTTTGAGCTTTATTTCATTTCTCGAACGGACCTTGAAAAAAGAAGAAGCAATCATTCAGAAGAAACTCAGGGGAATTGGGGATAATGCATTAATGCCCCCTATTTTTTAATTCATGAAATCGAATGTCTGAAATTCAAAAATTTCTATGAGAATTAAAAGTTTAGAAAAATGATTGGCACAAATACAAATTTCAAGAGGTAATATCCCCAAATTAGCTAGCAGTATTTACCTGCTGGTAGTTAAGTTTTGCAAATTTCTTTAAGCAAATGGTCTTGAAGGTTTTATTTTAGTACATCAAATAGAATTAAATTTAATGAAGAGAACTGCGAACGGGATCCAAATCTGCTGTTTTTTCTCGAAGAAATTCAACTATTCAGATCCTTTTAACAGTTAAGATTTCTTAATTTTTTTTATTTTTTTTAATTCAGATTGTAATAAATAAATAAATCTGAACCAGCTACAAGCATTTGAATGAAACAACTGATTGCCTTACCGGGGAGTAACGACAAGAAATGGACTTTACACACTCCAAATGAGAAAATGGAATATAGTGAATATAGTCACATAATTAAATGCATAAAGGAACAAAAGCAAACTGTACAAAGTCTTGCTTTGCTAATTCTGCCAGAATTAGGTTTTGACGAAATGGCGTATTAAATATAGTCAGCGCTTACCAAGTCGAAATACCAGTACAGTAGCTACTAACTAGTCGTTAGCCTTAGGTCATAGAGCAGAGTTGACTAGTACATACCGTTTTAATCCTCTCCGGTTTCATACGCCAACGGGCAACAGCCAACCGGCCAATGAATGCAGTTGACTAACAATTTCACAACTTGTTTTTAATTTAATGAGCAAAGACACATAGATTCTATATGAGAAGTTATGAGTTCAAAACTCACAAAGTAAATAAATTCTCTATATTAATACATAAATGTTTGAAATGTGTTGGATGGTTTGACTTTCAACTTATATTTAGAAAAAAAAATAGTTTCATGACAAAAAAAAAACTTACATTTTATCTGTAGAAAGCTTGTACCAATATATATTTATTGTGTTTTGGTCAACAATAATCGCTTGTCTCAATAATAACGTAATAGGTCTTCATTCATGAAATAATAAAAATGAACATTTTTTTTATCATAGAAGTATTTATTAGCAGTTATTTCTTAATAAATTATATTATTACAATTATTTATTTTAAGATGACGTTCAAATATCTTAGTAGTATAGTAATCCTACTATATTAACTATATTCGTACAATTAAAACTATAATTGTTACTTTAGAATTTGCAAATATTTTATTAGTGGGATGAAGGTATATTTGAATCTTAATCATTATGAATTTTGATAAACAGCGGATGCTAAAATGGTATCCTTCTGTTTATTGGATAACATGTGAATTTTAAACCTGAATTAGATAGTTTAAAATTTCCGTCAAAATTTAATATATTTTTGTATCTTTGTATGATAATATCCAACTGTTGTTGTGAAATTCGTTGAAGAGATAATGAGTATGTCCTCCCGTGCATGCAATAAAGAAAGCATTAAATTAAATATATATTAATCAATTACACACCTTGCTAAGCCGTGAAGAAAACATCCAGTCAAAGATTTTTTCTCTTCCAAAAGAATGGGCGGTCAATTGAATACCTATGTGTAACACACTGAATTTTTATAATCTTTATTTATCTTTTTGGACTTATTTAACAATATTAATTTTTTTAAGATAATAACAAATATGTAAAATTCAACCGTAACAAATTAAATATATCCTCTTTCTTTTTTTCTCTGATATGAGGATACAAAATTTTATATCACCCTACATCCAAAATTTTTATATATATCATATTTAAAAAAATAATAAATCAAATAACTACTAATCTGTGAAAATTACATTTCTATCGCGTGCGTCCACCAAATGAAATGATATACACAGTTTGATTTGCTAAATTGAGGGAAGCTACGCCATTTCATGAGGGAAAGCTACCTGCTCCCTATTGTAAGAATGGTCATCATTTGATCATTAATATAGTCAGAATGATATATATACTATATTCTTACTATAAATTAAAATAGTCATCATTTGGTCATCAAAAAAGGACAGCCTTGATAGGCATGTGTTCGTAATTTTAAATGGTGACATTATTATATATCTCTCATTTTATTTGATGGACTCCGTCAAATAAAATGACAGATGTGATAGAAATTTAATTCTCATAGATTATTTGATTTAATATTTTTTTATATGACATAGATAAAAATTTCGGCCTCTACAAAAATTAACCCTAAATTTTAAACTTGTATCTATATAAGAGACATAGTTTGATGCGTAGTATCAGTATTGTCCATGTTATTTATAAAAGTGAGTGAGGCAATGGTGCTATATATGCATATATAATTGTTCACGCTACAGACTCAAATTTTCAGTTTGAAAGTCTTAACAATCAATCTGAACCATTTAACATGGTCTCCATATGAATATGCACTTGTAAATTAAATCGCTTGATCTGAAAATTATGAATCATAAAAATAAATGATTTTCTATCTATCTAAAAAAATAATAATAAAATTAAAAAAAATATATAAATTTTAATTTACAAATACATATTCATGTGAATACTATATTGAATTGTCCCGATGACCATTAGAATTAAAAAAAATATATATATTGATCTATAATACAGACCAATCTGCACTATGCATATTACCATAGCCTCACTCTATAAAAGTACTTAATTAATAGTCATGTTAAGATTTTTCGGATGAACTAAAATGCATGTAATTAAGATCCCCATCTATAATTTTACATACAGAGTTTGTGTAAACAATACAAAGACAGTAGATTATTAATTAGCATTTAATTTTATTTGTAATAAGTTTAGCATATATAAAAAAAAAAAATCGGAGGGAGATCATGATGTAAAACTTTTTGAAGATTATACTAAAAAAACATATCCAGTCATGGAATTCAAATAATTTCATCAAATACATCAAATTGATGAAGTACGTGCTTTCTATGGTCAAATCAACGAATCATAGTGGTGTTAGCTAGTTACGTATGCAACACTAATCCTTCTTTAGTGTAATGATGTTAGACTTGGCATGCAATTACCCAATAATTAAATAATCTAGAGTTTGTACTTACTATATAATCTCGGAATCTCATCTATACGTTTAAGGGGGATTTCATGTATACCCCTAAAAACCTTCATAATTACATATTCCCCATCTAAACTTTGAAATTACATAGTCCTTCTTTAAACTTCCAAAATTCACAAATTTATCCGTTTCATTGTGTTTTATATTAAACTCATTTTAAATTTATAAATACCCATTTTACCCTTCACTTATTTTTTTTTTTTACAAAAGTGGGTATCCCCCACCTGTTTCATATTGAAACAATAAAAGTTCTTACAGAATGCAATAGTAGAAATAACTAAGTAGTCTAGCTAACCCAAACAAACTACACAATAGCTAAGGCATAAAACAGCTAAAACAACCAAACAGAAGCTGCCCAAAACAGAACTGACAACAAAAATGAAAACATAGTATTTAGTTCATATAAGAAGCTACAAAAAGCATGAGAGCATTAAAGATCTCTAGTAAGTAAATTCCATAGATGCTGCTGCAGCTGAGGAAGTGCCAGGAGATGAAGCAGAGTCAGAGGGCATATAGCTAGAAGAATCAGCTCTGTCTCGCAGGAAGTCTGAGAGAGCTACCCCCTCTAAACCATGTCCTGCTGCCTTTGAATCCTGATCCCGGGAGCTTACCTCGCCTGGGGCATCTGAATCTGAGATAAGGATCAAACTGCCTACCTGAGTCAGAGGAGAGACATCCATTGGCAAAAGCAGAGTTAATTTAAAAAAGGTCTCATCATGTCTAATTTTACACCAATATGAAGCTAAAGAAATAATACTGGAGCCTATACTAGCCAGTGAAGATACTGTAGTATTATTAAAGAAAATTTTATTGTGTGTTAACCAAAGAACCCACAAAACGGTTGCTCTAAGTAATTCAATTAAAAGAGTGTCTTTAAGAGGGATACATGCATCAATTAACCACAATAAAATGAATATTTTATAAATTTAGAATTAACAATAAAATGGGTAAATATGTGATTTTTGGAAGTTTAGAGGAGGGATACGTAATTTTGAGTTTTTTTAGCGGTATACGTGAAATTCCCCCCAAGTGGCCAAGTTTAATTATGATGATGATATTATTTTGAAAAGTCATTTGGTAATGACAGATAGTAATCCATTTTGGAATAGGTGAGGTAGTACTTATCATTTAGAAAAAAATTATGTTATCATAATCATAGAGGGTGAAACACACACACACACCGGTTGGCATATTCATCAACCATTAAAAGAACAAACAGAAAGTGGAGCACACATCAGCCTGAAAAATTCATTAAATGTTGGTATGTTTTGCATATGAAAAGAAATTGATGACATTTTCATAGTAAGATCAAGCTCACAAGTAGAATTGAATTAGTTGGAATTTGATAATTATATTGATTTAAATTCGAGCTCGATTTAACTTACAATTAAATCACATTAGAGATAAAAACAAGTCACCTTGAGTCAAAGACATATATAATTAGAAAATTTAAATTGATTAGCTTGAAATGTAAAATACAAGATATGTGATAATTAGAATTTAAACTCATGTCACTGTAACCACAAAATAAATTTTTGATAGTCATTAAGCTACAAGCACACATTTTGTATTTTATAAAAATAATAATCTATATTAAAATATTAAAAACAAAGAAAAAATTCAATTAATATTCTCAATAGGCATATTTAAAAATTTCAAATTTTTGAAAATGTCTAAATTTGGTTTGATTGTAGAACCGTCTCTATCCTAAATTTGATTTTATATTGTAGTCTAAAATCAGATCCAACAGAGCCTCAAAAAAGATTTCTTGACACTTCACACATACAAATGTGAAATGTCACACAACACTAATACACTACCTTCATTCCTTCCTCGGTTATTTTAATTTATGTTTGCTTTAAATGAAATGGAGATCAAGATCATTATTTAAAAAATATATTGTGGAAAAGGAACAGCCAGGTGTTGTTATTTCATAGAAGACAAAAACAACTCGTCATTTCTCACGTTGAATTGATGATTGGCAGCCTACTTCGGACTATTCAATAGTGCCTTAAATATGTGTGGATGTTAATTAAAAATCATGTAGATTTTATCTCTTAAAAAAAACCAAAAGAAATTAAGTACAATATAGCTAATAATGCTATATAGTTTTCCAGCCTCTCTTTCTGTTATACTTTAGATTTTAGTCCATAACGTCTCCGTCTCTCTACAGAATTGGAGTCATCAATACCAAATCTGAAAATGAAAGCTAATTAAGAACATGTAGATGTAGGCCTGTTCGGATGTTGAGGAAAATGCTACTGTTCATGTGGGGAAACAAATTCGGTTGGGGAAACAAATTCGGTTGAAACTGAATTTTTTTATTCCTACGTGAATAGTAAAACACAGTTCATTTTAGGTCATTCTTGTGCCCATTCCCATTCCCGCTGAGAGACCGAACAGGCCCGTACTGCCTATTTCTTTTTATTTTTATTTTTTTTAATAAAATTAACATATAATGTTTAATTATAATATGATAGAATTCAAGTGGAAAATTGTTAATTTTTAGACTATGATCAGAATTATTTCAAATCATATTATATAACTTTCTCCCTAAAAAAATAAATTTGTAATCCAATCTTTCAATTATATTCCTAAAATTTGGATAGAATAATGATAATTATATAATTGGCCATATATAATCACAGTAAATGCGGACACTAAATGTAATGTGAAAAGTAGGTAACATTAATATAGATTTAGAACTTGTCATATGATCTGGAAAGGATGTTTTCAATTTTTAACATTAACTAGGTGTTTATCATTTTATGTTTTTTTAAATGATTCTATGAAGAATTACATACATATCACACCTAGTTCTTTGAAGTTTTAATTCTTAAATTGCATCTCCAAATTTTCAATTGTGATAATTCCTCTATTCGAAAAAAAAAACTGTAATAATTAATCCCTCCTAAAATTTCATAACATAGATGGTAATATACCTCATTTCTCTACGAATTAAGAGATATATATATATATATATATATGTTCAATCTTTGCAAAAGGGATCTAAAAATAAATGGATGAAAAGATTCACAGGAGGTCTTATTATTAATAATAATAATAATAATAATAATAATAATAATAATAATAATAATAATAATAATAATAATAATAATAATAATAATATTACTATAATACTGGACCATCCAAAACAGTGATTTTGAAGCTATCTAAAAAAATAGTAAAAAAATTCCAAAAATTATAAAATTTGGTCTCCAAGCACATTTTAATATGAAGATCATGTTGAACTGTTCGGATCGACTGTTTGAACTTTAAAATCGCGAAAACTAACTCGTTATAACTTAGACTGAAATTATAACGTTATGACATTAGCCAGACTCTACTTATACTTCTATACGTGTAGAACACTTTTTTTCAATGATCAATTATTTAAAGGAAAAAGATTCACAGTATCTCTATTTTTTGCTTCCAAATAGAAAAAAAAAATAAAAATATTGTTAATAAGATCATTTTATATACCTTCAGGGTAATTGGATCAATTTTTTTAGATAACTAAATTGAAGTTTGAAGGATAATTATATATAAAAAAAAAAATCTAATTTTCCGAGGAGGGTGAAAAAGTAATTGCCACAAATTTAAAGTTCGGACTTCGGAGTCTGTCACATTATATCTAGTTAATAACATGAAAATAAGTTTGAAGAATATGACACTTGCGAGGTACTTTCATATGATATAAATCTATGGACATTAACTTAATACCAATCTTTCAAACTTCTTTTTCATGTGATCTTTCAAACTTCATAATTTTTATGTTTTTATAACATTTTAAGAATTAGTTACAAAGATATAATGATGGATTTCCAGTTGACATTCTAGAAAATTAGCTAGAAAGCAATCTTTGTCGCCTAACCAAGAATCCAAATAAAAAATATGAACCTACCAACAGCTAAATGGTGGGTTGGATTCCAATAACAAACATATTTCTTTTCAAAATTAAATAATACCTATAAAAAAGAAAACTATACTCAACATATATATATATACTGGATCTATACAGGATTAGCTTATACCAGCTATACTGACATAACATTATTTACCTCAAAACAAAGAACACTAAGAGCACGATAAGTTTAAAGAACTAATTAATTACAAAATTTCTTCTCACAAGGATATATATATCATTATCAGAGTTAATTAATAAAGATAACCTATTAAAACCATTCTGACCAACTTATTTGACCCGGTTTATTCTTCCACCATCAAAGAATAAATAAACACAGACCTAGCCACACCAAGCATCAACCACCGTCCTTTCATTCCTCCACTATATATAAATTCAAACTCCAAATTTAGAACCAACCATCCTTACATTTCAATCCAAAGTTCAAACTTCTCTCATTTTTTTTCTTTCTCTCTTTCTCTCCACCATGGCTGTTGGAGTTCTACAAGCTGTGACTATGCTTCTTAACACATGCTCCAAGCACATGTCACGTGTAGCCCGGTCGCTCACCAACCCGAAAAAGAGAAAGACCAACCTGAAAGAAAGCAACCGTCCGGTCAACGGCGAAAATTTGAACGGTCATGATGGAGTTTGGAGGAAATCAATATTGATGGGGGAGAAATGTCAGCCGTTGAACTTCTCCGGAGTGATTTATTATGATGCCGAAGGAAAAAAGCTGGATACAGTGCCGCCTCGCTCTCCTATGCGGAGCCCTCTAAGGACCTTGGGCCAACATGTATCTATGCTGCCAGTTAATTAAAATTAGGAAAAAAAGGATGTTATTATTCCTTGAATAAGGAAAGGATAGGAAATGGTTTGCTTCTGTATAATTGTTATTGCAGGTTGTAATATGATTTCGCTAGTAAGGATGAAACATGAAAGTACGTAGCTTTTATTACCAGTTAGGTTCTAGCTGTTTGGCAACAGATTGTATGTTTCAAGGTTATAAGTTTTGGTTCAGTTCTGTGATCATATTGCCTATGTAAATTATTAGCAAATAATGAAGAAATATGCAGTCAAAAATAATTGAAATTGGAGAAATAATATAAATATGCCAAAATATATACTCTCTTTGTGTGTTTGTTTTTGGTGATCTGTTACTTCTCTTTCATTAGAGAGACGCTGTTAGGGATTTATTACCGTTTCAAGAAGAGTGGTTTTGTATGATAGGAAGAGCACAATTTAAAAACTAAACTCAACGCAAAAGAAAACAAAGAATATATGACTTGTTTTGTGATCTACAGTATTCTCCTCAGTATCGATATTTTAAAGCAGAATAATAGGTATATAAATAACATAACATAAATAATAATTCTGCAATGGGAATTATCCAGCAAATGACATACAAAGAACCTGATATTATAAACATGAGCTTCGAACTTTTTTCTTTAATAGTATTTTGGAAGTAGATGTCTGTTAACAGTTGTTCGGGACAATATCGTTCTGTATTTGTCCACCAATAAAACATCGTTTGCGCAAGTTTCATATAAAACAAGAGAAATTTATGTATATAGCCATCATAACTTTTCTATAAAATATTATAAAATTTGTAAAATTTCACAGTTCTCTAATTTTTTTTATACAGAGTATGAATTTGGACAAGGCCTTATTGGTGGACGAAAAATATCAATTTTCTTTGAATTATAGGGAAAAACCAACTGGATTTTTATTTGAGACACCAAATAAGCATTGAACGGAGCAGCTTTTGCTTTGAGAAGGTTTCTGTAAAAAGGTAACTCAATTTTATGGCATGCAAACCCACTATTCGTACATGATTTCAATTTTCAAAAGGTTACTGATATGGATCTTGAACTTGGACTTGAAAAGTAATTGATTTTTACATATCTGTGTTGACAGTGGGCGAACTGATAAGCTTGCCAAAAAAGTGCAAAGCACCAAACTGATGCAAAGGTCTTATCTTGTTTCTTTGTGGTTACTCCTCAGAGTATTCCATGTAGCGAGTCATTGTGTCATAATTAATTTCTTTTTAGTGCTTCTTTAGAATGTTATGCAGACTGCATAGTGACAAATCAATTATTCGGGTTTGGTTTGGCGAGGTCAAAAATTTGTGATTTGGGAATAATTCAGATATAATTCGGGAATGATTTGGTATTATTCAGATCAGAGATCTCAGTTCTGTAAGGGAGCTAAAACAAAAAAAATTACCAAAAAATAAATTTCTGAGAAAAATTTGGGAAGAATTCGGGAAAAATTCGTAAAATTCGGGAATAATTCGTAAATTTGTGAATTATTCGGAAATTATTCGGTCAAAGTTCGGCCAACCGAATAATTCAGCGTTCGGTTCGGCATCACAAAAAAACCGAATAATTCGGGTATTATTCGCGAATCTTGTTACTATGATGCAGAGTCTTAAAGTTAAGGAGGTCAAAGTTAATTATTTTATAATAAGTTGGTTTAAATTATTTTTATTTAATGGATGTTTAAATTTAAAAAAGTTTTTAAGTAGAGAAAAAAAAAGTATAAAAACCTTCATTCACTGACAGCAGCTTCTCAAACAAGAAATTAATGATGTTACTGATCATTTTCGATGGTTATTTACTAACGGGAATATATGCATCTATATCAGAGGAATAAGAACTTATATAGGTCAAACTTATGGCTGTAGTCAACGCATCAATCAATTAACTCATTTTTCAAGTTGAAAGAGATGTATGTTCCAATTAAATTCAGGAATCTTTGTACAAATTGAGACGTATGTTTCCAATTTTTACTTTAGGAGGATGAAATGATAAAAAAAAAGTGTGATTGGATGAATTCAAATTTGCAAGATGTGAACCAATCTTTTGTACTACTATGGACTTGTCAACAATTTGTGATACTAATTATTGAGCTTCAATGATAGATGCCTAATTGTATGTACATCATACAGATAGTCAACAAAATCATGAGAATAGAAATTTACCTAAATTTCCTCGTTTGATATCATTTCATATATCATTCATTTCTTTCACGATAAAGTATAATTATTCTGGAAAGATGTTTCTTTCACTCTATTTCAATATTTCGTAATAGTGTTTGATAGAAAATTTTGGTGCGAAAAGATAGTAGGCAGATAAAATGACTGCACTATAGAAATAAAAGAAAATGCATGACATTTTTGTAATAAAAGGGAAAATACCATTTTTTTTTTCTTAAAATTAAAAAGTGTTTAGAGAAGTCAATGTCTTAGATGTATATCTTGTCCAAAGGCAGAATCAGAAAATTAAGATTGAGGACGCTGGATAAATAAGTATTATGTAATTTAAATTTATGAAAGGGTGGCTAGTATAAACAATTTTTTTTCCAAAAATTTAAAATTTTTAATGAGTAAAATTGAAAATTGGGAGGGGGGTATGAGGACTCAGGCTTTGCCCATGATCTCTTGTGTTCACTCTTACACGATGTTTAGTATTTATTGCTTTTAGCAGAAATATAAGATATGTAAATATCTTTTTTTGGTGGTAGAATATGTAAACATGCAAGCATCTTTAACACTAAAATATTTTACAAAAATATGACAATGTGACGGTGTGTTTTTAACATTACACTAGTTTTGTTTAACACGTATAAAGTAAAATACTTCAATTAGTTTTGTTTTTCTCCCGAGTAGATGGTGCAACGATATCATTCCTAAACCAGAAATCTAATATCAGAGTCAGCCCTATATTAAAAAAAGAGAGTGTCTTCTATGGACATAAGGACCTATTTGTAAAATGAACATAATTTTATTTTTAAAGTTCAAACAGTCGATCCGAACCGTTCATCTTGTTCTCCATATTAATATGTGCTTGGAGACCAAAATTTACATTTTTCTGAATTTTTTTACTATTTATTAAGATGGGTACAAAAAATATCAAATTCAGACCATTGAATTTTGTACCCATCTTAATAAATAGTAAAAAAATTCAGAAAAATGTAAAATTTGGTCTCCAAGCACATTAATATGGAGAACAAGATGAACTGTTTCGATCGACTGTTTGAACTTTGAAAATAAAAATATGTTCATTTTACAAAGAGATCCTTATGTCTATAGAAGACTTTGCATTAAAGAAAACAGTAAAGTCGGACACACTAAAAGATTTACGATCCAGCCCTCCTAATATGAAAATTATAAATTTTGCAAAAAAAATTCACAAAATTTCCTGTTATTTGAATACTTTTGCCTTCTTCATGTCAGCACACTAGCCTCCTCCTCAGTCCTTGTGATCCTATCTCCATCTTGGATCGACCTGATTTCATATCATCCATCTGTAATGGGATCATGTCCAATTTGCTGGTAATAGTTGATTAAGAGAGGTCTTTTAACTGCATGCAATCTATATACTGGCATTAATTTATTTAGGCTTTTCAGCTAGTAGTAGTTTATTCTACTTATCAACGACCGTATTCCAACAATTGATTTTGAGGAGAAGCTTCCAAGCAATGGATTTCAGACACCACTTTATTTATTTTCTTGGTCCACGTTTTTTATTTTGTCTTTTGGAAAAATAAAAATAAAAACAATTAAGAGGTTGAAAACTGGGACCATCAGAACAGTAAAGTTTAGTATAAATATACTTGTACTACTAACCAACGCCACTTTCTTTTTCCGTGTGGGCAACAGAAATGAGGAATCTTTTCTTTTTAATATTATTGGTTTCTTTTTTCTACTTCATTATTAGTTTCTTGGCACCTAATTGAAGCAATTTTGTCACATTCAATTTGATTATATTATTGAAAATTATTTGTCTAACCTTTAAGAATCAATGGAACTCTTATTTTGATCATACGCTAAAATAGGATGTGCATACAATGCACGTTAAAAATACCCTTGTAATTTTAATTTTTTTTGTAAGTTGGGAATCTTTTCAATTTACTAAAAAATAAAAGATAAATTAAGTTTTCTTTCAGTATTGATTTTATTTCTTCGGTATTAATTTTATTTTTTTCCATATTTTTCACCAATTCCCAAATTTCTTGAAGAAGCAAGATAAGATATCTGAAATAGTTTAAATGCCGATAAAAGACGGTTCTGTGATCATCGAAAAATCCAATGAAAAAAGAAGACCAATTATCATGTTTGCATTCAGCCCATTTTTTTTTTAATATTTGTAAAGTTTAGATTTGTCCCAAAACCTCATGCCTGCAGCAGATCATCAATTGATGAGGGCTCTGATGAGAATAGTTAAATCAAGAATAGCTATTATTTGTCTTATTAAAATAGCCAAATCTCAAAATTCTTAGAAATAACTTATTCTAATAAGACAAAAAAATTGGGATTCGCTATTCTAGCTATTATAACCCAACCAAACACTGAATAGGCTATTCCGAATAACCTAACCACAATAATAGTTCTCAATCTGACCAAACATACATTGGATCAGTTGTAAACGTGCATTTTGTATTAAGAACGTAATGGCCACAATTGGTTAACATTCATGACTAAGGGTGTGTTTGGATGAATCAAGAATAGTAGCAAGGATAGTAGTTATTCCAACATTTTGTAAGAATAGTAGAATAGTAGAATATCCCACAAAAGACAAACAAAAAATAGTGACTATTCACTAATCCAAACACATCCAAACGCCGGATAGTAACTCAGAATAATGCTAATTCGGAATAGTAGTTATTCTTCACCCATCCAAATGCACCCAAGTATATAGAAGTTCATTTGGTAGAGGAGTTCTGAAATTCTAGTTGTAATAGGACCCACCTATCAGTGACACACAATGTAGTATCGGGTGGGAACGGATGTTCCTGAAAAGTTAAAAAACATGAAGCGAACGGAAGATACAATTAAAGCACAGTTCTTTACGGAGAATTCAACTTGTTAAACAAACATTGTCATTAATATACGAAGGCAATAATTTTCAAAATATTAATAGATTTTTCTTGTACTATATTTACTAATAATATTTATAATATATTTATGCAATAGGAATAGTGAATAAGAACAAGTTTACTAAAATAAGAGTGATGTTACATCAAGCTTTTATAATTTGTTATGTCAAATCAAGCTTTGATCTTGAATTTTTTCTAATAATATTTTGTGCAAGTTTTATATGATATTTGAAGCATTATTGTCAGCTTTTAATAATTTTATCACATGAAAATAAGTTCAAAATTAATTGACAACATCTAATTTGAATGAAATTTTAATCACTTCATGGTGCAACGTAAGCCAAACAATTCAGAAAAATCAGTTTGTGCGTTCAACATATCAATAGACAAGCACAAAATAACATCTGTGCTATTTGACAAATTAAATCAGTATACACAGAGATTGCTAAACTACATTCCCTGCATGTCAAATATTTTAAATGATTTAGTTTAACCAGTCCAAGGCTAAGAAAGTTTCACATATATAAAAAAATTAATTAATTATTTAAATAATGAATGAAAAAAAAATGACATGAATAATGTCCTTCAAATTTTATTAATTCTTTTGGGATTTGATTAAGAATGATTTGATGTTGATATGCTCTCATTTCTACAATCATACACTTACTCTCAAACAATTAACAAATCAGTTAAATGTCTCATCCCTGAAGAACATGATGCTCAAAGATTGAAACAATATAGACATACAAGTTTAGTCAATTGTAGCTTTAAGATTTTGTCTAAAATTCTAACATTTTAGACTATAACACATCATTTCCAGGATTATAGGCCCATCTCAAGCTGCATTTATTAAAGGGAGATACATTCTTGATAATGTAGTTCTTAGTTAGGAGGTCATTCATCATGCACATGTTACAGGCCAACAAGGAGTAGTCCTCAAAAAGAAACACTTAACACCGTTTTTCTACCTCACATTCCGAGTCACAATTCAGAGCAGTGCAAAACCCTAGTTGACAATCCTCTTGCAATTATTCAGATTGTTTTCCTTAAAACTGATATATTCTTTCATAATTCCTTTAATAATTATTTGTGCAAGTTCAAATCCAACTTAAGTTTCCGTTAGAAATATTACTCATGCAAAAATGACACAGTATTTTCCTCAAAAAGGCGAACACAGAAAATAACTTCTCCAAATATAAAGAAAACAAATTGTTACTTACAATTAGATTTTAAACATCACCGAAGCTTGATGATGATGTTTCTATCAACAAATTTGGCACCAGCTACTTTCCCCTGCATGTTGCCTGGCAGTTTGATGATACGTCTCTGATCCCCTGCTTCCACCAACAACTCCAACCCACCACGATACTGCATTTTGCATTTTTCTTTAATTTCATTTTGCATAAGTTTAATGCTATTATTCTTGCTCTTTGCCACAAAGAAATAACTAATAGAGGAAACAAAATGAAAATATCTAAGCATAACATACTTGAAAAAGCTTGATCTCTGACTTGTCAAATCCTGGCATGAAAAGAGTCACCGTCTTCTCCTTAGGATCAAAAGTAACATATGAATATTTACATTTTGGGCTACACTTTAGAAGCTCTTTAGCACTACTGGAGAAGGAACCAACAGATGAATCCAGAGGAAGTATCGAGAAAGGTAATGGAGAGAACTTTTCAGAAGCTTCTTTTTCAACTGGAGAAACTTGAGGGAGAAAACCAAATGCTGCTGACACATGGGTTCCAGCTTGAATCGCACAGCCCCAGTATCGTAATGCAGCTGAGACAGATGCTGGTTGAGTCAGGTCCATTACAATATAGCATCCAAAGTTTCTAGGATTTGTAAGCCATAATGAGGTTTTCTGAAAAGAAGCAATTGTTATATATTTTTAAGAAGGATTGCATTGAAATAAGCAATGAGGAAGTAAGCAAACCATACATCTTTTGTTTTTTATTTTTGGTATCCTGGTTCCTTCTATATTTCTTATTGGGGGGTCTTTGAAGCTTACGTGTGTTTATACCTTAATGTTGTCTTTGCTGTGTCATGTGGTTTTGAAGTATTTATTGTACAATATCAGGAGATGAAAAGGAAAAAGGAAATAAACAATATTACAATAATATACAAAAATCAAAATAAACACAAAAACCAAGTACAGTTTTACAAGATTCCATTGGTACAGTCATGACTGGTACAATGCTAATAAAGAGATACCTCAATAAGGCCTTCAATTTCAGTCCAAATCTCACTGCTTGTTTTCCCTTCACTTGTTCTACCATGCATCCTTACGGAGTCATATACTAGCTTAATTATAGAAGGAGAGGTTAATCTCCCAATATCAGTTTTTTCTGCCAAATCCTTCATGTACTTTAAGTATGACCTGTTAATAAAGATACAAAGAGTAGTTCCTAACTAATGGAATCATAAAAAAAGGAAGGAAAAAAATATATACCATATAATATATACTATACAGCACATAGTTCTATACCTTGCTCTTTCTGTAGCACCTATGAGGCGTAATGTTTCTTCTGAGCTCATCCCATCAAATACCACCACATCGTACTCTTTCTCAGAACTGCCTTTTTGTTCTGAAAATAAGTTTATAAGATTTTGAAGAGCTAATACTGGTGCAAAAGAGTCCATACCCGGCAGCACCCCTAGCTCTTCACCTACAATCTATCCTATTGGACAAAAGTATTCATGCTTAGTCTACATTTTCCAGTTTTACCCCTGACAAATATTACTTAATGAAAGATTTACCTTTTCAAGGATTCCTTGAGTTAGATTGAGTCTTGCATCAACTTTCTTTAATCGATCAAGAGGCTCTAGTAGCATCTATATTTTCAGTAATATTAGAAACAATTAATGATGGAAAATCATAAGCCATTTTCTATCAATACTAAATTTTTACAGCTACTCTTTAAAGAGAAATTGGAGGCATTATTGCTAACATTTAAAGAGCACTTAGACTCGATCTTGGGAGTTGAATAGATTCGTTAAATATTGTGTAAACCCTCATAATCTTCTTCTTCTTCTTTTATTTCCTTTTAATGGCAGTTTGGCTTCTCCGTGAGTATGTGTGGCGACTGCAAAATTAGTTACCATCTAATTCCTTGACGGATGGTAAGTATGACTAATTGATGTGTCCTTTTCCTTATAATTGGTTGAATTGTTATCAAAGTAAAATGTCCACAAATGTTGGAAAAAGGGGCTAGCATTGCCTGCATTACCTATCTCATAAGAGATTTTATGGCTGATTCTATTTCCTTCCTTCTTTCAAAGAATTCTTTCTGGGAATTTTAATTATAATTCATTACTTGGAATTGATATATGGTTAATCACAATTGATAATAAGTAGGAAGGAAAGGAGCAATGAAGCAAAAACGAAATATACTTTGCTAGTCTCTAGCTTGATAGCAAATAGGTTGGTCCCACATTCAGTGGGAGTACTTTGCAGCCTGCAACCCATTAAATTCTCGGCTGTTGGATCCTGAGAATGTACAACCAAGCATGTGCGCAGTCCTTCACTCGCATAATACTACAATAAAATTTAATCAAAATTTTTACCTTAAAAATAATTATTCACATTAGTACAATTAGAGTGGATAGATAGAAAAGGAAATAACCCGTGAAGCAAGAACAGACGCGGTCGTCTTCCCGGAGCCACCTTTTCCTATGAAAGTCACCAGCTTTGGTGCCTTGTTTTCAGCGGGAATTGAGTCGCCTGAGGTCGCCGTTATTACAAATGGTCGGTAGATCTTGCGGGAGATCCTTCTAGGGTTTCGGATGAGAGGGTTTAGTGAAGAGGAGAGAAGTACAGTACTATCCATTGCTGCAAGTCTGCAACTTAGCGGAAATTGGTGCGTTTCCGGGACGAAACTCATTTTCTACCTACGCTATCACTGACTATAACAGGCCAACCCATACCCGAGTACCCGACCCGACACAACCCCTACAATGTTCCGATTTTTTTAATAATCGAAAATAAATAAATAAAATATCGAAAAAGGATTGAATTGAGTTTATTTTCAAAAGTAATAAAACCGGATAAATTTATTCCGTCTCTACGGACGAGAAAATTTTTAACGTCCAAGGTTATTCTTAATCCCTCCAAATTAACCGGCTAACTAATTAAACAAATAAAAAATATATATATCACAGACGCCCAATTTTTTCACGTCCTTGAGGGACGCTCAATTTTTTCCCGTCCCACAGTGGTACACCTCCCCCACGCGGACGACCAATTCATCATTTCCTTCGTTCCTGTCTGTTTGTAGCCCCTAGCCTCAAACCTCCTCAGCGACAGCGATCCGACAGCAACGAACCCCACACGCACGCCAACTCTCGGACAGGTGGGAATTTCACGTCCCTGTCCGCCATTTCCGCCACCGGTGCCCCCTCTGCTTCAATTTGTCTCATTTCATCATTTTAGGTAATTTTTTTTTTAAATCTGAAATGAATTAGTATAAAATTCAGTAAATTAACAATAAATTTAGATTTAGTTTGATATCAAATAATTAATTGTATTTAATTTTATTAATTTGCTATTTGTCTTTTAGAATAATTCATAAATTAGAGTTTAGGGTTTAGAAAAATTGATTATTTTTAGGCTCATTTGATATGGTATAATCAATTCAATTTAGTCATTCATTTCTTACTTTTGGTAATGTAAGTAATTTAATAATTTAGAATTTATTATGAAATTGAATCGATTAGGTTTCATTTTATTAGTTTGCAAGAATTGATAAATTAGACAATTTACACCTCTTAATTTATTTATTCATGTGATTTTTAGAGTTAATAGGTAATTGTTTTATTTAGTAATTTATTTAATCATGTGATTGTTCAATAAATTTAGATTGTTATTAATTCTAGAGTTATATTATTTCAAAATGTTATGCATGCAGAATGTCAAGCAGTCATGGTCCGTGTGGCCCTACAGATGCTGCAACTGCGAGTGAGAATTTTTTGGATCCGTCATTGTCAGCAAATAATTATAGCGATTTATTATGGATGCCGCACAACCAACATAAGGTTTCACGGATAAATGATAATGTAAGTTACCGAATAAATCATATAATATATTTTTTATAAAATGATATAAGTGTTTAAATGACAGTATTTTATTTAAATCGATTTGTATAACATTGACAGGATTACATAGATATAGGGGTGGATGTTCGACATACCCGGACTGGGATTGCGTACCACGATCTTTGCAAACCATTCTTGCTAAGACTCAGCTTGTATCAGGTGTCTCGAATGAAAAACATAATTATCGATCAGTCACTTCTCGCTGGTCTCGTGGAGCAATGGAGACCAAAGACTCACAGTTTTCATCTTCCAGTGGGAGAGATGATGATTACTCTTCAGGATGTTTCTTGTTTCTGGGCGCTGTTGATTACAGGGTCACCGGTGATGGGCCGTTCCGACGGTGAATGGTTTACCTTAGTGGATGAACTTCTTGGAGCTGGGACCACAAGTGCGGTGTTTAAAAAAAAGAAGAGATCGGGGCCGAATGACCTTCAAGAAGTTCGCACGACTTCCGGATATGCCATACGTTTGAAGTTATTGCATAATCGGTTTGCTGCAATGCCAAACACAGAGCCGGGTGAGCCTACAGATGAGCAGGTACGCCAGTACACCAAGGGCGATGCCAGCGTTTGAGAGCCAGACTTATCACGAGGTCCCTACCCAGGTCTATCAGGTAATAATTTCAAATCTTTAATATTTAAGATATATTACATCGTCGATTATGCTTACTAAATATCACCACTTCTATTGTAGGGTTCGGATGAGCTACTCTCATTGCCCTCGCCAGTTGTTACCGGTGCATAGGACGACGCAGGACCCAGTCAGGTCGTCACGCCACGTACACAAGCAGTGGAGACCATTTTTGGCCCATCGTACAACAATGTCTACGTCAGGCGTAAGAGAGCGGACAAACAACAAGAAAGATAGCGCAGATACCCAGAACGCGAGCGTCAGTAACTGGACAAGTTCACTTTTAATTAGTTTATGTATTTGTTTGTTTCGAACATGTTATTTAGTTTATGTATTTGTGCTAAGAACTTGTTTATGTATTTTGATACTTGTATTTTTGACAATGATCTTCTCATTCTAATTTCTTTCGATTCAGTATAGACACCTAACCTTGGAACAGAAGAACTCTTCCTAACTTTTAGTAATACACTAATAATTGAGAAAAATGACCAAAATTGAAGAGTTGAAGACAATAAAAATTTTGATACCTCTAAGCTACTTTGTACTCGTGACTATCACATCTCTTGATTTTTTTTTTCCCAATTATTTTCTAATTCTACCGATTTCATTGTAGACATCCTCCTACTGAAGTTTCTTAGTTTTTTATGAAAAATGGGTAAGAAGAGTTATTAATAACAAACTTAGTTTTTGATGAAAAATGGGCAAGAAGAGATATTAATAAATGATCAATACATCTAAAATTAAGCTTTTTATTTGCGATGCACATCTTTTGAACTTTTTGTTTATTGACAATGGTTTTCTCATTATACCAATTTCAACGCGAGACACTCTCCAAATGATTTTTTTTATTTTCTAATAATAAAAGACTAAAATTTAATTTTCTTACTCATATTAAAATATGTGTTATTAAAAATAAAAGAGTTTGTGATTTGTGAACCACGACATAAATAATTAAGACAACGGTAATTGGGCAGCATTCTCTGCTTCAATAAAAAAATATTCAAGCCTTTATGTAAAATCTATGCGGGAAATATTACATAAACCATATTGGCACCTTCCTTTACAATGCTATCAATTTTGTAGAACTGTCTCAATGTACTATAACTAAATTGGGACTTTCATCGACTTTCCTCCAATTGTCTAATCTTGTCGTTCCCAAAAATAAAAAAATAAAAAAATAAAGAAGAAGAAGAAGAAAAGTGTAACCTCGTCCATAAGCATGAGTGCATGACATCTTTTGAATGATTATTAAAGGTACCAAAAAAGTACGAGCACCAACTTTTACAGAAAAGTACAACCAAAATGATATGAGAAAGAATTTATTAAGATTACTCAACTCACAAACTAGTATTAGCCAAGTTTACCAACTGAATCTTCATTGTCAGTATACCTCCATCTTCCCACTGCTTGTTCCAGGAGTTTTGCTCTAGTTTGAAGTCGATTAGCTTCCTCTTCAACCCAAGACCTACATAGAAATTCGAATTTAAGAAACTTTGATAGCCTACCTTGTTTGGATAGATGATAGACAAAGGGAGGGAAGGGGAGGGAAACCTTTTTTTTTATATAAATATTCTTGTTCGGGTGGATATTGAATTGGAGAAGGTTAATAATGTTATTTTTTTAATCTCCTAAACCTTATATTTTGTTACTCTCCAAAGTTGAATGGAATGGAGGAAAACAAGAATTAAATATAGCAAACTTAATAAGAGTGGAAACTATAGCAAACTCCCGTCCCTTTTTCTTTCCATTCCTCTTATTCTTTACCTCCCTTCCCCTTCACCTCTTGTGATGCAAACGGGGTACAACACAATTACATCGAAAACATGAGACTACCAAATTTGTTACTGTGTGCTCTTGATAGGTTTTGTTGAGATTTTGATTTGTAATTTATATCCAGGAGTTGAAACTGATTAAAATAAAAATAACTGGAATAAAATATAACCATGAATTGTGCCTGTTGGTTTGGCTTGTGCATATATAGCAGTACCATGAGTAGTCTGAGTAGTCTAAAATTGAAAATATTGATCTCACCTTAGAACATGCACAGCCTCCTTTTCAGCTTCCAACCTTGACTTGGTCTCAATCAATGATTCATATTTCCCATTAACATCCACAGATATTTTCTCGATGCTCCGTTTTTCACTCATAACCTGATTGTTTTCATTAAATACTTTCTCCGATAACTCATCAATTTCTTTCTCCAGGCCCAACAAAATTGCCCTTTCACCCTCCAAAGCAATCTTCTCCTTCATATTTTCAGAAAGACCCTCTTCTGTCTCCTTCCTTTCCCTCCTTAGCTCTAACAACACACTCTCAAGAGCCTCCTGACTCTTTATCTCTTTTTCTTGCTCCTCCTCAATTTTGGCCTTCCAGAATGTTTCAATTTCACCTTTTTGAGTAAGTTCCCATTTTATGTCCTCCATTTCAGATAGGTTTAACCTGGTTTCTACCTCAATTCTAGTCAATTCTTCATGAATTAATTTTTCCATTCTGCCACTGGTAAGTGCAACTGCTGCTTGTGCTTTTGTTACAGGTTTATATGGTTGAATAAGCCTTGTATTTCCTGCAATAATTATTTAACTGTACATTAATCAAGAATACATGGTTGCAACATGCTAGCAGCTACTAAAAGTTGGGGGCATTGAAATGATATATTCATGGGAATTTCAACCTGATGTCAGTCAAATATACATTGGTTACTAAGTTCTTATTTGACAAAAGAGGAAAAAAAGGCTACTTTGTTGCCAAAATTGTATAATTCTATCCACTCTAAATCCAAGAATATGCAGAAATGCAATTTAATTAATCAAAGTAACCTGATCCCAAAAGCATACCAAATCTCATGTGTGGAGTGCCTAATTTCATGGTTAGTGAAATTTAAATGGCATCAACTTAATCAGAAAATTATGAAAACATGAGGCTTGTCATGCATAGCATATTTCCTCAAAAATATCACAAGTATTAGGATCCCAATATAATTATGTAAATTTGGAACATTTTCCAAATGGATGCATTATATTAAATAATCTTCTAAGTGATATTCATGAGTTGTACTTCAAATAAAAATTAGAATGGAAGAAAAGGAGGGCATAAGATGGTATGAAACGAAGGCCACAGAACAGGTGCTGCAATATAACTACTTTGAATAAAACTCAATTATTCAGGATTTTATCCGAGCCAAACATATTTTGGGTCTGAAAGAGAGTTTATGAACCATACCAAAAACTCGGTTAAATATGCTGCTTTCACCAGATACCAGGTCTGCAAACAAAGGTGCAGATACACCAGGACATGCTCTCAAATCCAAAACTATTGCCTTTTTGTTTATTATCTGGACTGTAAACATGTCAGACTTCATAAAGCAATCCTTAATAACAAAAATATGATTATAACTAAGTCAAAAAGAACTTCAGCTTTTTTAGATAGCAATACCTTTTTATCTATTTCTGTTGTGGTTGCATACTCGACTAGGGCTTTCCAATTAAGCATGTCAAATCGAGAGAGGTAACTACATAAAGGGAATGAGAGGTATTTTATAATGCTTTTCATATGTATATCCCAAACATGCCTTGAAAATACTACATTCCCCATGAAATGAAAAATTATAGTTGCATAGCCATCATTTCCTAGTTTGCTTAACAGTAAAAAACAAGTTCATTCTCTCTTTCTCTTCAAATAGCATGAGGACGTGCAATTGTGGCAATTTTTTTCAAACAATGCTAGATGGGTTCACTACGGGAATTTTTCTGTCTATATGAACATGTCTGTATTGTTAGTTTGGGATATATACTGCATTCTGGGATTTTCAGGGTCTAGAAGAGAAGATTTCCAATGTCTAGGTAAAATCAAGGGGGACTAAACAGGAAAATAATGTTATAAATTTAAATAAATTAAGTACCTTTCAGGAAGAAAATAAGAACCTGAAGAACTAGAATTGACAGAAGAGAACTTGCTTGGTACAAGGCCAGCTTCTCCTAAACCTTTTTAAAAATGATATCAGATATAAAAAACCATAGTCAAGTAAAACTTTGAGGATGATTTTTAGGCACAAAATTTAAATTGCAAGAGAGCTTACACTGGATACACCAAAAATCTGGGTCATCAATTTCGACATCATCAAAAGCATTAACGACAGATTCTGTATCCAAAACACTTGGGGTAATCTTGTGCCTTTTACTCCTATATCATTATACACCACAATTCATTAAAGTTCATAAAACTAAACAAACCATCGGTACATAGTTTTCATATCTAACAATTACCTCTCCAAGTGAGAACTCAATCTGACAAACCATCTTGCAAACTCACGCCTGGTGCATAGTTCATCAGCATTGGCATCATTTTCAACAATCTGGTACCAACAAAATAAATGAGAACAGTGCAGTATAAGTTAACAAAGATTTCTGTTAATGAGGATTTGCAATCTCCGATTCCAAAAAAAGAAAAATCACATTCAATACCAGTTTAGTGCATATACATACCTCTAACTTCTTCAACACAGATAGAGCATTCTGTTGAGCAGTATCTGCTGGCACAGTTATAGCAACTCTATAGCCTTCCGATGGAGGCACCAGAAAAGAACAAAAAATATGAATTGATCTAAGCCATTATAAACTAAAATAAAAGGAGACAATGTTTGTTTATTATTAATAGAACTAAAATTAAATATGAAATGGCAAGTACCTGAGAAAAAGGTTTCCTTAAGTTTGTCAAGTGACACACTGGCACTCTCATCTTGGTTTGTTTCTGAAACTTTTGAGGCTTCACTTTCTCTAGTATCACTATCTTTATCTGACTTGGTAGAATTCTCCCTAAAAAACACAGATGGGGAAGGAATCGAATATTTGATACCTAGAAAGAATTATTTCATTAGTATGACTAGATTTTGTATCAGTCACTGAATCTACCAATTAACATAACAAAAAGGTAAGATGGTAAGAACTAAAAACCTCTTCCATGATATGCATAGTAGGTTAATCCAGCTAACAGTATTACCACTGGAGCAGTAATTCCAACAAAAACGTACTTCTTCCATCCTGCATTAGCAAAACTCCTTACGTTAAAGAAATAATAAAAAAAAAACTGTGTAATGTTGATTGTTTTCAAAGCCATATCTGAAATCTCTCATCCTTTAATTTATCTCTCTTGCAGAAATATACAATAAGTGTACAAAAATTAATTTCCTCTATGTGATACACAAGCACACACCTGTTTAAATGCTTGGTTTTATGTTACCCATTTTCATTAATAAGTTAATTTCATTTGTGTTTCTTTTATGTTTCTTACAATATTTATCTTAATTTAGCCCTCTACGTGCCAAACATGAACATGCAGCCAAACAAAATACACTGAGGTTTACAAAAGTAATCCCTTTTTTTTTTTAAAAAATCAATCTGATTTAACTTGTTTCAATAGAACCCGGGAAAAGTCGACTTATTGGAGGCGAATTTAAGATAATTGAAGCAAAAAATAGAAAAAAAAACTACCATTTCTTTCTACAGTCTCAGGTGTATCTGTTAGCCAGCCACCGAATTCATCCCTTGAAATCTCGTTCGGAGGAATCCAGCAAGCTTCGACCTTCAAGCGAGAAACTCGAGGAGATAAAAACCGGAATTGAACTCGCCTAATTGGGAGCGAGAGATGGTTCGGTTGGTTGCCATCTAAGGAAAGGAGGAAGCACTTGCTTCTCTTCACTGGTTTGGGAAGCCATGGCGGTTTAAGGAGAGAAATGGAGCTCATATTTAGACCCACTGTGCTCTTGAGAAGAGAGCCGACTAGGTGAGGAGATCAAGAGAATCGTAGAAAGGGATGGAGGTGGGTGGATGGATATTACGGTGCACCAGGTCTATTCAACTTAAATGATTGTGGTACAGTGATATCGATGGACTCACATTCGCAAGAACAAGTATTGTAGGTCCCACAAGTTATTCAAATGGCGTTACAAAGAAATGGTGTGTGTTACGAGTTACTTTTATTTGGAAGTGCGGACTAGTGTTCTACACAAGGGCCGGGCAGGGCAGGACGGGCACGGGCGTCACGGGTACACGGGCATACGGGCACGGGCATCACGGACAAAAATTTCAAAAATCACGTCCTGCCCGTGTAATGCCCGTGCCCATCACGGGCTCGGGGGCAGGACGGACTGGGCACCGGGGGCAGGACGGGCAGTACCGGGATTTTTTTTTTCTGTTTTTTTTTTCTTTGAAAACCAATAAATTATAAATCCAAATTCATGCCAATTTAAATTCATTTGACATGGTTGTAACTCGATAATTTTTGTTATAATAAAATATAAATTAAAAACTTCTTAAATCAATTACTTTAAAAATAATTAAGCTCTTATTTCAAAACAATAGATTAAAAAATAAAAGTTACCCTCCTTTTTTTATTTCGGACTTAGGACCGGCTATGTAAAATAACATAGGCAGAGTTCTAACTTTTTTTTTGTTAGTAATTTTTCGTTAAAATGAATAATTTAAAAACTAATTGAAATGTTTAGAATCTTATAATTTAAAAAATAACCATAAAGATTAAAGATGTTAGAAATATATACCGACACTATTTATCTAGAAGTTCGCATTCCTATACCATTGTTCGCTCTCTTCCGCACCATCTGAATCCGAATTAGCATCGCCCTCGTGCCGCACCTCAGTACCACTCTCTTCATTGTTGGCTTCGGGTGATGATTGTTGTTGAGGCAGATGTTGCGTGCGCTCTTCAGCATCAATCCAGTCTTTTAAGCACACAAGTCTCTCAAAGATATTTGGACCCAACTTATTGCGTTTATCGGAGAGGATCCTGTTCGTCGAACTAAAACAACTTTCGGAAGGGACGGTTGACACCGGCACGGCAAGTACATCACGGGCCATCATCGCCAGGATTGGATAGATCCTTGCATGCCTCCTCCACCACACAACGACGTCAACAGTTTCAGGTTCATTGAGCATCGCCATATGTTGAGTATTTTGGGTATAGGGTTTTGGCTATAACTTTGTACTCTTTTTCTTTTAAATTTATAAACCTTGATACTCAATGAAAGGGTTGATTGCAAGCGCACAATCCTATCAAAGTAGTACTTGGGGTATCGAACCACAGAGAGTAAGTTAAAACTTAGTTTAAACTTTTGTAAATAATTTCAGAAAAAGGAAATAAAGTAAAGTGCAATAAAGTAAATGGGGGGTTTGTTCTAACAATTCCTAAGTTTGGGTTCAATACCCGAAAGAGAGGAGTTTTAAACAATTAAAGTAAATAAAGGAGAGAAAAAGTGGTTTGCTTTCAAGTTAAAGAAATCTAGAGGCATTCGGTCTACAATCCCTTGATAATTCTATCTAATATGTATTTGTTTAAATTCATGTATGATTTGACGAGGTTTCTAACCTAATATGTCATTAAGGGTCACTTTCGTGAATTAATAACGTGCCTAGATAATTCGAGTTTCACGATTAAGTCCATCACCCTAGCAATCTAGGTTATGAAGCTCTTGTTAGTCTCTCCTCTCCTCAAATATTGGTACTTCACAATTAAGTCCATCATACCAATATCCGATTTGATTTGAGATGTCCTAATTAGAGTTTGACTTCACCATTAAGTCCTTCATCAAGTTCTTAATCTTAATTTCTATAGTTCCGGCTTAGATTATAAATTTGTTAAATCCTAATCCAAACCTAGGGTATTTGCATTCATAATTTGATACTATCCTATTGATCCTAGTCAATTTTGGGTTCTTTCAAATCCAAAACGGGATAACTACAATTCAAGTACTAATTATGTAATTAACACAAATGATAAATCACAGAAATTAACAATCAAATCCTAATAAACAATCATAATAAAAACAAATAACCAAATAAGATAGAATTAAAGAAGTTCATGCATTGACCTAAACCCCTAGAGAGAGAACTACTCCCTCTTGGAGAGATCCATTACAAAATTTGGCAAAATAAGAAGAAAATAGAATAAAGAAATGTTTACACCCTTAAAAACCTCGAATTTGCCGATTTCTTGTTTGGATCTTCTTCTCCTTCCTTGAAAAGCCTCGGGAACTCTCAGAAATTCTATGGGTTGATCTCCAAAGAATATAGAAATGGGCATACACTAGAGTGGAGAGAGATTGGATTGATTGAGAGCGTGATGGATGGATAGATGAAGAGATGTTCCTCTTTTATAGCAAGGGATCATGCCTAATTAAGAGGCTTGAATGTCCAATCCTAGCTGTAGAGATGTGCCCATGATGCATCAAAAATAGATCCTGTGTTGAAAAATGGAGAACTCTAGTTATCTGCGGGTTCAGTGCGTCCGCACTGGTGTGAATGCGTCCACACTGGGTCAACTTTCCTTATTTAACTCTTGCAAAATCCTGCGTAATTCTCTGACTACGTCCGCACTAGATATGGATGCGAATGATTGACCCGCACTGGTGAATTCTTGCGCTTCTGAAATTTTCTAAGTACTGGATGCGGGTTCCGATCCGTACTGGCGGTAGAATGCGGACGCATTACGCTCGGACTTTTCTGAGATGTTGAGTGCGTCTGCACTATATGGGAATGCGGGTGGCCGATCCGCACAGAGAGGAATTTTCTTTTCATTTTTCCATCTTTTCCTGCATTTAAAGTTAAACAACCGCAGTAATTAGATCCTAGGTGTATTTTAATCATTTCTTATTCAAAATGCATGATATTTGGTATTATTTCATGATAAAAATTAGATCAAATGTGTATACAATTTATACTTATCACCATATAGCTCAATATCTCGTTTGTGGATGTGTGCGGTTGGCTCTCCGACTGGAAATCTGCTAACAATCCACCACTGCTAGTGCTCCTAGAAGTGAAACTATTAAAATATAAAAATAAAAATTAGTGGACAAATAATGTAGATATTATAAATAATAAATATTAAAAATACATGTATATTTATATTTATACCTAGGGCCAGCTTAGGACGAAGACGGGTTCTGATTGCCACTAATTCTTGAGCTGTATATGTGAAACATCTCATCGAACTTCGAATCCACATATACCTCCACCCCGGTGTTGTCTAAATGTAAATAATCTTTGTATCTTTCAATAAATTTGATCGTGTAATACTTCTTATATGCCGGATTGAGGCAGTTTGCGATAACAGCTAGGAGGGGTACATCTTCCCAATATTTTAGGAATTTTTGTTTCATGACATCTACGATCGGTGTGAGAGATTTATCATTGATTTCAGCTTATTCCAAATCATTATATACCTTGGAGATGTTCGAGCAACTTAAACGACGTTGGTGAGTACGAGCAAGATAGTTGAACGGTTGCTGTAAAGAAGGTTTTAGGAACTCTTTAACCCTTTCTAGTTGCTCCCATTCTCCGTTGGTGAGTTCCAATGCCAATCCCTCGGGGATTGAGCCTCTCAAAGCCTCCCCTATGACAGCTTTGTAAGGAAGACATCGGTGTAACATCCTATAGGTAGAGTTCCAACGGGTATCTATATCCCAAGGTACTTTCAACTTGCTCATATTATAGTTGACACATAATCTCACAAACAGTTGTTTTCTTTCTTGGATGCGAAACAATGTGGTTGAGAGTATCTTTAAATTTAATTATCAATAGCTTTACGGCTTCTGTTTTAAGACTCGCCTTCACGACGAGGTTAAGTATGTGGCAAGCACACTTTTAGTGAAACATTTCACCGTTCATAATCGGGTTTAGTGACCGTTTAAAAATGTCAATGGAAGCTACGTTGTTGCTAGCATTATCGAATGAGATAGAAAAAACCTTATTATCCATATTCTTCTTAAGGTTATACTCTTCTAAAACGCCAATAATTGATTTAAAAATTACATTTGCAGTGTGCGGGGATTCCAACACTCGAAAACTTAATATCCTCTTTTGTAATATCCAATTATCATCCATCCAATGCCCGGTAATACAAGAGTATCCGAGTCCATGTTTACCAGCAGTCCATATATCGGAGGTAATTGAGACGTTATTGTTTTGGTATGCAAATATAGCTTTCAGATCATTTTGTCTGCTGGTAAACTGGTTTTTTATTTCACCACTCATTTTGTTATGATGAATCCTTTTGTACATTGGTTGAGCACACCCCTGAATGACCAACTGGACAAAACTCAGGCAACCACCCATACTTATTAGTTGTTCTTTATGGGTAATGTACCGAGCCAATTCACTAAGCATTTTTGATTCATCGAATTTTGGGTTGGTTCTGGTACCATCCGCGTTCAATAGGGTTTGGATTTGTCTCGATCCAACATTTTCACTTGGTTGTTCACCCTTTTTTTCGTGCATTTCGACATGTCTCTTAAAGCTATTCATACCGTCCTTTTTTTATACACATAACTCTTGTTACATTTGTTTACCTTACATTATAGATATTGCATAGTGCCCTTCTCATCTCTTGTCCAATCATAGTATTTTAACCACGGTTTATTGTATTCGGGCCATCTTTTCGTCTTCTTTCTTGCTGGTTGTTGCGGGGGCACTTCTTCTGTCGAAGGAGGGACATCTTCTTCTTGAATTTCAAGGAGACCTGTTGAAGGAGTACCTCCTATAGAAGCAGTGTCCGTGAATTGACTCGATGCTACAGAAGAAGTGCCTCCATGTGCATACGGTGGTATCGGTTGATGTTCTTGTTATGGAATAAACATGTTTGGATCATTTGAAGTATAATACGGTGTGGTCATTTGAGGGGGTTGTTGACAATTTAAATCTAGCATTTGGTCCCTTCTTTGATAATTTTGTGGATAAGTGGATAATTAGATGGTGGGATTTGGGAGGAACTTGGTTCATGATTGGGTTGATAATTGGGTTGATAATTGGGTTGATAATTTTGTGGATAATTATGTGCCATATCAGGGTGGACAGGGGCCACAGGGGCAACAGGGCCAAAAAGATCGGTCGACATTCTTTCGATTTGTTCTTCCACCGATTCGCGATGAGGAGTTGTCATTTTTTAAACCTATTCAAAAAAATAAAATCCGAAATTTATATTCAAAAATTAAACTTATCCTTGATTTAAGAAATCTAATTTTTTTAACCTATTAAAAATAAATCCGAATTTCAAAATAAATTATAACATATTCTAAAATAAATCTAATTACTTCACATTTCCAAAAAAACAAATGTAACCTATTTTTTTAACCTATTAAAAATAAATCCGAATTTCAAAATAAATTCTAACATATTCTAAAATAAATCTAATTACTTCACATTTCGAAAAAAACAAATCTAACCTATTTTTTTAACCTATTAAAAATAAATCCGAATTTCAAAATAAATTCTAACATATTCTAAAATAAATCTAATTACTTCACATTTCCAAAAAAACAAATCTAACCTATTTTTTAACCTATTAAAAATAAATCGAATTTCAAAATAAAATCTAATATATTCTAAAATAAATCTAATTATTTCACATTTTCAAGAATAAATCTAATTGCTACTACAAATTAAATTTAATTACTTAACAATTACTACAAATTACTATAACATAAATCTAATTATCTACAAATTTTTACAAAATAAATATAATTATCTAACAATTACTACAAATTATTATAAAATAAATGTACCTTCAATTTTGTAGAACGATTTTGTAGAACGAATATCGTGGGACTTTGAAAAACCTTCGTAATTCCATTTGCGGATTTGTAGAATGATTTAAATTTACAACTATATTTTTTTTAACAATAAATTTAAATTTTGAGAATAATAAAAAAAAAATTGAGAGAATGAGATTGAGAGAATGAGTGATTGAAAATATTATGAGAATATGAGATATTGAGATATGAAAAAAATATGAGGGATTGGGGTATATTTAAAGAGGTTTTCTTTGGGGGGAATGAATTTTGAAAGTTTTGAAAAAAAATTAAATTTTGCAAAAATTAGAGGTTGGCAGTGGGGGTCCGTGGGTGGGAGGGGGCCGGGTTTGGGGGGGGGGAATTTTGAATTTGAGTTTGAATTTTCGGGAAAAAAAAAATTCCACGAGCACGGGCGCACGGGCTCACGGGCTTTGAGGGCCGGGCACTCACGGGCAGGAATAAAAAAAGTAGGGTCTGGCTCATTTAACGCCCGTGTCCATGTGCCCGTGAGTGCCCGTGGCATGGGCACGGGCAGGGCACGCCCCCGGGGGCATTATTAGAACTCTAGTGCGGACTAGGGGTGGCAAAAAATAACTCGTAGTTCGTGGTTCGATCGTGACTCACATCTAGCTCGTTTGCTAACAGTTTGTTCGTTATTGAATCGAGCTATTAACGAGTCAGTTCGTTATTAGTTCGGTTCAGAATTAGCGAGTTCAAACTGGGGCTTAGCTTGCATGTTATAGCTTGGTTAGGCATTAATTTATGAATTTGTATGAATTTGTGTGCATTTTATATTGTCAAGCTCGTCCAGCTCGGTTCAAAAAAGTTTGTAAAATTTCTTAAAATAAGATCCAACCAGACTCAGTAAGCCAACTCATTAGTTCGCGAGCTAGTTCGGGCTGGCTTGTCATGAGTTTGAGCTGAGGTTTTAGCTCGAAAGCTCTAGGTCCAGCTCGCTCGGTTAGAATTAACGAGTTTAACTAAGACTCAACTCGTTTACAGCCCTAGTGCGGACCGACCGATCCCTAAAGTCACTCAATTTTTGAGTTTTGGATCAGAACCGTCCGATTCAATTCTGTCACTCAATATTGTCTCGGAATTCGAATCCTTTCTTGAGGTGTGTGCACTCACTTCAGAATAGATTGTCGCGGATTCGAATTCAACAATCCTGATCTAAAACTAAAAAAATTGAGTTATTTCACTGGATCTCAAGGCGGTGTAGGTTTGCTCTCAGGTATGTGTAAGGTGGGTCTCTATTAACGGTTTAGATTTAACTCAAAAAAGGAGGCCTATTCGGAATAACGCGGGGGAGCCAGTAGTATTTTTGCTTTAATAATCGTGCAAAATTAAAAGAACGGTCCAGATACACTAATTCTAAGATACACTAATTCTAAGAGATTTAGAATTCGCAGTGTAGGAGTCCTACATGTCAGGGACATGCTCTGTGTCGCCCTGTGGTATGGTCATAGAGAAAGAAATACGTGACACGCCGTGACGTGACGTGACAAACACGTCGTGATTTGGTCACGTGACGTGACGTGACGGGACCAAAATGGTGGTAGATGGTCACGTCACGCGTAGTCACGCCGTGATCATATGTGACGTGATCACACGTGACGTGACGTGTCGTGACGTAAATTAGTCATGTCAATTTTTTTATATTTTAATTTAAATTGTTGAAAATTTAGAAAAAAAAAATTCTAAAATAAGTAAATAATGTTGTAAATATTATTTTTTTAAGAAAATATTGCATCTGACCTTACTTTAAAAATTCAAATTACAAATATTCATTAGATTAAACTAAAGAAAATAAAAATCAGTACTACATGAGTACAAATATCACTGAACTTACACTAAAATAAAAATATGAATACTCTATACATATAAAAAAAAGTTGGATACTCTATGTTTCATACCGTGACGTGATGTGACTGGTTCGCGTGACGTGACGTGACGTATATTTTTTCTAGAATGTGGTCACGTCACGCGAATGATCACGTCACACGTCACGCGAGTCACGTCACGTAATCGACACACGTAATGTGACGTGACGTTCCGTGACATGACTAGTCACGCCGTGACAAATTTCTTTCTCAAGATATGGACCTCCGCGGATTGCTAGAATAGTAGAACATGTCCCTGACATGTAGGACCCAAAGAAATTAATTTCAGCAAGCTGGTTTGACGGTTACCAATTTATTTGGACTAGTAGAATTTATTCGGACTTTCTTACATAATACGGAGTTACGGACCCCTGCAAGGCTACAAAGTGCAAACCTTAATCTTAAAAGTCAAAATAGACGTAAAAAATGTTACTTATGTCCCCTTAATTAGGGATTATGCAAAAAAAAACTAAGATGATAAAATTAGGGTTCGGTAGGGGTTTAGGTATATGACTGTACGAGTGACAATATTTGGGCCGTCCAGGCCAGCGTTGGGCCGTTCGGTTCTGCTTTGGGTCGGATCATGAGATAATTGGAGTTCGGGTTGAGGTTGTGGCTGTTTCCAGTTGCAAACTTCCAATATGGTTTTGAGGCTCATATTATTTTCCAGATCCTGCTGGTTCATGTATCGGATTAATCGGGTTACAGAATCAAACCACTTGAATGCTTTTTAGTCATAGGTTGAAAAAACTGATCACCGATTACTGGCCAGGCTCTGAAATTGAAAACACCCGAGTCAGTACCCAATGTCAAACTTTTGAGGTCAAAATGGTTGGTACTAAGTTGAGTAAAAGGTATTATGTCTGATTTGGGACTGTTGGTAATTTGATATTTTTATTTCATCTTAAGTTTGGATATGGCCAGATTGAGATTACATTTTGATTAAGTTCATGTTAGATCCGGATCTGAACAGGTCACAGGTGCGACCGCTCCTTCATTTAGTGGTTTATATGTAATATATCATTGCTATTTTTTTAAACAAAATGATTGGATTCTTAAACCAAGTATTCGAACTAGATAGTTTCATCATCACGAAATTCAATATGCTCAAACAAATTTGCATAATATATAGTTTCTCTCACATAGTATATATGCTAAAAAATGCACAAAAGAGGATGTTCATTATACCCTTAATTACAAGCATTACATCATTATCTCTTTCTTTTTGTGTTGATAGAACATCACAACAAATATAAAACATGGGTCTTAGATCCATTTTGACAATTACAATTGATAACTCATAGATCATCACGCCGACTTACTTGACCATCTTCTTGTTGTTCAAATATCATTGACATTTGATTTGAATTGAACTCTGAAAACCTCAAGGAATTGGTAGCCGAAGGAGAAAAGAAAGGTCTTGGGGGCATTAGCAAATTATTCCCCGAGGTATTCCCTTCGAGCATCTCCACAACTTGGCTCATCGAAGGTCGATCAGATGGCTTCATTTGAATACACCACAAACCTGTTTTACACAGCTTTGATTCGGTCTCATCAATATGTAAATTTATTTCTTGATCTTGGCACATCAACAGCTGATCATACATCCAAGACGGAAAGTAATCTCGACTTTTATTATCGAGTTGTGGACTCCAATTCCTTCTTCCTCCAGCCATTTCTAGCAGTAGCATTCCATAGCTGTAGACATCTGATTTGTCGGATATACCCCCGAAGTTTCTAGAGAGCAACTCGGGAGCAATATATCCTGCTGTTCCTCTAGCTATGCTGAGTGAAACTATGCTAAAGTCCCTCGGGTATAATTTTGCAAGTCCAAAATCAGATATCTTGGGAACAAAATCATAATCCAAAAGGATATTATGGGGCTTAATATCAAAATGCAAAATTCGCATCTCACACTCTTGATGTAAGTAATCGATTCCTTGAGCTACACCTACAGCTATCTCCTTGAGTTTATACCAAGAGAATCGCCGAGAAGTATTATTTCCTCTGAAAATATGCTTCTCAAGCGATCCATTCGGCATGTACTCATATACGAGAGCCTTTTTTGATTCTTCTGAGCAATACCCAACAAGTCGCACTATGTTTCTGTGGTGAATTCTACCAAGTGCGGAGACCTCGTTGATGAACTCTTCCCCATGGAGCCGTGAACTCCCCAGCATTTTAACGGCAAGATGCTGGTTATTTAGAATTGTGCCTTTGAACACCGATCCAAAACCGCCTTCACCTAACTTCTCCCTGAAGTGATTGGTAATTGCCATGATTTCGGTATAAGAGAATCTGGTTATTGCTAATTTCTTTTGGTTGCGGAGAAACTTCTCCACGTCATCCGTCAAGTTCTTTGAGCTCCAGTATTTATGTGCTAGGAAGAAGAAGAATGTACATGGCATGAAGATAAACCTGCACAATAACATCAACACTGATGTTGCACAAGTTAGATCTTTTATAATAAATTTGGCTTAATTAAATTATTAGCTTCAGCAGGCACCAATGTTTAGGATACAGAAAACTATCCATTTCTAGACTCAATCAAGGGCGGATATAAGGCTTAGCCAAAGATAGCTAAGCCACCTCTATGATTTGAAAATTTTAATTATACGTAGAGAAATTTAATTGAATTTATTTTAAAACTTTTTATATAGTCTAACCACCCTCCACTACTACAAAAAACGTCTTCCTACATTGTACCTTATACACGGATTTTCTCAATTTTATAAAAAAACATGTATGAAATAAGATTTTTCCAGTGTTCTAGGAATCCTACACGAATATTAACTTAAAAACCAGTGTCCGTGTGAAAATTAAGCTTTTATACACGGATATTTCATTAAATATCCGTGTAGGAATGGTGAGAGAGCTACACGGATATTTCATTAAATATCTGTGTAGGAAGGTCTTTTGTACACGGTTTTTTATTTAAATAACCGTGTAGATATGTTGACAGAGCTACACGGATTTATAGTTAAATATCCGTGTAGGAAAAGCATAGTAGGGTTTTAATGAAATAAAATTGTTATCCTCCAGCGCCGTTTTAATCAATATTACTCTCTCTCTCTCTCTCTCTCTCTCTCTCTCTGTATTGAGTTTGATTTATGCGCACAAGGAGGGAATGACAAATTCAAATTTTGTATTTCTCCTCTCTATCTTGCTAAGGTTAGTCATGTGTGTGTATATATATATATTTTTCTTTACAATGGCAAATTCGCCACTGTTGGTTGCTATCCTCTTCGCCACCCTCCCTTAGGGTTCTGGTGCCGGTGCTGTTATTTTAAGCACCACTTCTATTTAAGCAAAATGCAAAGATATACATACATATTTATTTATTTTTTACGAAATTAATTTTCACGAATTTTTTTTTTACAGATCCAATTATTTTTTTTTTATAAAATTAATTCAAAACCGATAATTTTTATTCTCTATGCTTTGACATGTATGCTTTCATATGTTGATCCTTGTTTTTTTTTTTTCATAGGAGATGCACTATTGTTTGAGATCTTTAACCAAGAACCATCATGTAATGGATCACATGCAAAAACCTCTTTTTTGATATGTTGGATCTAATACGTTTTAGTATGTATGAAATTTCGGTCCAAACTAGATCATAGCCATGCGTTTTGGCAACATGAGCCCAAAACTTGATCACATGGTTACTAAGTGGTGAGGACATAATTTTTATACAAACATTGTATAGGATCTTGAGGGGTATATGTCATATGTTGGATCAAAAGGATTGCATGTATAAAAGGCTATGTATATATATGTGTTGCAAAAGGTTACATGTATATACAAAATGCTCTCTATTTATTTTTGCAAAAGGTTATGTATTTATTTTTGCAAAAAGCTATGTATATTCAATCTGAAATATATATTATTGGCTAGCAAAAGTGGAGGCTAGCCCAAAAAAAAAAATAGGACAATCCTACACGGATATTTAAATAAAATACGTGTAGGAAGATGTAAGAATAAAATATTAGTAATTCATAGCATTCCTACACGGTTTTTTAACTTAATATCCGTGTAGCTAGGGTACGAGAGCTACACGGATATTTAGTTAATATCCGTGTAGGAAGACTAATATTACACGCGGATAAATTATCCATGTGTAAATGTTGCACTTTCCTACACCCAAGTATTACACACGTTTCCAAATCCGTGTAGCTATGTCATTTTTTGTCCGTGTACAAACTGTGTTTTTGTAGTAGTGCTCAATAAATGATAAATATTTAGTTGTAGTCTAGTGGTTAAACTTTTATTTTGTGATTGAGAGGTCTTCACTAGTGGAAAAATCACAATCTGTATCGGTTGTTTATGCATATCTGTATCAAAAATTGGGGCGACACAGATAGCAGCGACACAGATTTTTGTATCGGTTAAACAACCGATACAGAAAAATATTTTTTGTGTCGGTTAATTAATGAACCGATACAATTTTACCTGATACAGAAAAATATTTTTACCCGATACAGAATATTTTTAGTATCGCCTGGCACAAATTGGTTTTTGTATCGCCTGACACAATTAGCCGACACAAATAGGGTGACACAGATTGTGCTTTTTCCACTAGTGCTTGGATCCAATCCCACTCATCACAATTTTTAATTTAATTTTCGCCACCTTTATCAAAATTTTCTAGTTCCGCCCCTGGACACAATAATAGAAAAGTGAAGGCCAATAAGATAGAGAACACACAATTAAAAAAAAAATAGGTTGAAGAATCCTTGTATTCTTTATTTGAAGACTAAATTTTGTTTCCTTGCCCGAAGAAGAAAAAAAGACATGATATGAGAAGCGTGTTACATCCTATTTGTGTAATAAAAATATGAATGGAAAATGGAAAGAGGACCTGTATTAGTGAACTTACCAAAGCAGAGTTGCAAGATCAGTATGATAATCAGTATGGCCAAAGAAAAGATGTGTCTTTTTTGCGAAGTTACATGGTCCTCATAGTTAAAAGAAGAAAGTTTTCCCCCCATGCAAGAGCTGAAAGCTGCATCACCAAACAGAACTTTGAGCAGAAATTGAAGTAATCCATCATCATGTAATAATGCCGGAACAAAATCAGTCGCAACTCTGAAAAGAATTATGAGATTCTTAAATTTGCTTGTATAACAATTGATATCATCAAAAGTACTTTGCATTATGGTTTACTTAGCTTCTTTTTACTTCTTGTCCAAATAAAAAAAAAAAATTAATCTCCCTAGCTATGCTTACTTTCTTGCCTCTTGGAAGCAAAATCCCATGCTCTTCCAATGTGATTTCTTGAACCAACAAAGCTTAAAACCCTTTCCCAGAGTGTCAAAAACTTCTTCCTTGCTCTTCATGTTTCTAATAGATTTGGAGACGTAGGTACTGCTTAAACGCCTACATGATGGCTCTAGAAATCTCAACTGCTCATATACACTAAGCACATACAACCAAGTGTTGTTGTCTGTCCGGCAACCGGCATAGTACCTGGAATTGGCTACTCTGCTCGAGCAGCTGACAAAAGAAACCTTACGAAGGGATTCCAGGCCGTTGCAAAAGCTAAGCGGCCCGTCGACAAAGCCTAATCTGCTTTCTAATGATGAGGTTGCAGGGTTGCATGTCCTGTTTACAAGTACTGGATCGATTACGTTAATCACCTGTTTTTGGTATGAAATACTCATGACATAAATTTTTTTAGTTTGCCAATATATGTAGGGTTTATTAGCGTCGCAGACGAGTTCAAAATGGGCCAATCCGCACATCGGTGGGTCAGTTTTGAGGCGGAAAGGGTATTGTATGTCATGGAGATGGCCACATGAGGAAGGTGGGCAAAAATATGATTTGTCATGAGTATTGCCTCCTTTTACTTGGAGTACTCCATTGAAGAGGAGTAATAGGAAGTAACTAATTGCACATAAAGGGAAAGCCATGTATATGTCTTCCTTAAGTTTTTGTTTCTCTTCTTCGGTGTTGGTAGAAAGAGGAAGAACATATAATTGCAATTGTTGTAGCCCTTCAGCTTTTATAAAATATGTGGTGACAGCCTTAATTTCAAGAGCACTAAATTAAATACTTCCCTTTAAATTAAACAATAAAGAAACTTTGAAGAGGGCAAACCGGTAAATATGTATATTTTCTTTTTTGTGCTTAATGTTATAATTTCAGTTCTCAATTAAAATAGCAACCCTTTTTTGTTTACAGCTACTTTCTAAATAAATATTTAACATCAATATTTTTATTTTAAAATATTTGATAATTTTAGTTATGTGTTCATACAACTAGAAACTGCTAGAAAACGTTCATTTTTTTGTGGCATGCGTTCAATGGTTCCTATGTAATTAGTCACTTGAAAAAAGATTCAACGTTTTTCAACCCGTTAAAGTTTAAGAAAAAAAATGGCATGAGCTCTTCTCTCAAAACATGCTAAATATTAAAATATCTGAGCTAGTTTTAATTTGAAAGGTCAATATATTAGTAGGAGGGTAAATGATACTCTTTTAATCATTTATTTAATTTGTGTCGCATTCAATAAGATAGATAAACAGTAAAAAAATCGTTAGTTTATTAGGTACAAATATGAGTAGGGATTTTTGAATGAGGGTGCAAATAAAAGTTATCTCGTATGTTTACTCTATGGAGTAATTATTAAAAAATGAAATTATATATAGAACTATTGAAGATCATATAAAATATTGGATGCTCAATAATGGACCATAATAAATAATAATGTTTGATTGGACCACACGTGATTTTATTCCGGCATTTTTTTCCATAACCAAAAAATTAAATAATATAATATTAATAACCGAATTTTGAAATTTTTTTCAAACCTAACCAGACCGCCCCCCCATTGGGCGGTCCAGACCCTAAGCAGACCGCCCCCCCATTGGGCGGTCCAGACCCCAAGCAGACCGCCGGGCCATTGGGCGGTCCTGCCTTTTTTTTTTTTTATATTGTATTTTATGTAATTGTTGTGATTATATGATTGTATTTCCGTATAATTTCCTTGTGAACAAAATAACGATGAATTTGGTCGAGTGAACAAAATAATTAATTTAAATAATTATTTTAAATAATGAATTTGTTATAATAAAATATAAATTAAAAATTTCTTAAATCAATTAATTTAAATAATTAAGTTCTTATTTTAAAACAATAGATTAAAAAATAAACGACATTTTTTAGCACTAAACGACGTTTTTTGGCACTAAAAACCTTAAACTTAATTTTTGAGGCACTAAACGACGTTTTTTTGCGATTCTGATTTTTCTGCTACCCGGGGTATACCCCGGGGTGACGGTGGCGACCGTCTCCTCCTCCCCTTTCCGAATTGACGTCATACGCGTCAATCCGACTTTCCTAGCAAAAGTTATGGCCATTTAAAGTTTTAAAAAAATATATCTCATTTTTGAATTTTTTTTTTTTAAAAAAAAAAATGGGGAAGGGGGTCCGGGCAGAAGGGCCCGGAGGGAGGGGGGGGGTCCAAGTACAATGCAATGAACATTTTTGAGTTTTTTTTTTTTTTTGACATTAGAAAACAAATTTGTCGTTCAATATTAGTTATTTTGCTTATTTATGAAATTTTTAACATTTAAAAAAAAAATTAAAAAAACCTCGGTCACTGTTGAGCGCACTGTTGATCGCAAGCGCACTGTTGATCGTAATCGCCTCAGAATCGCCTAAAAAATCGTCTCGCAACACTGTTTGAGAGCATAAGTCGGTTTGGAAGAAGAGTGAGTGGATTATTGTGACTCTGGAGAGAGAAAATAATCATTTTATACACAAAATACAAAAAAAAAAAAAAATAAGCAGACCGCCCCCCCACCCGGCGGTCTGCTTGGAGTCTGGACCGCCCAGTGGGGGGGCGGTCTGATTGGGTTCTGAACCGCCCCACATTTGGGCGGTCTGGTTATGGATAAATTTTTTTTTAAAATTTGGTTATTAATATTATATTATTTATTTTTTTGGTTATGGAAAAAAATGCCGGGATTTTATTCACTTCTTTGTAATTGCGCACTTCTAAGTTTTTCAATTACCTTTGTTTGCATGTTTTTTTTAGTTAAACAACTAAAAAAAAAATTTGAATTTTATGTTTTTTTTCCTTTGATAAACAAATAATTTAGTTGAAATTGATTGTACATTTGTAATTCGATTTTTGTATTTAGTAATATAACCGTATGTGTGAAATGAATATTGTAAATTTAATTTAATAGTATATTTATAAAAAATAATAAAATTAACTATTATATTACAATTATTTGTTATTCGTTCGCTACCATTTCATTATCTGATAATCTTAATAGGTATGAATAAGATTGAATAAGACTAATTTTTAATGAGTAAAGATAAAATATGAATAAGACTAATTATGGGTATGAATATGAAAATACTCCTATATGAACCGTATTGTACCCATTGATATAATTATATATTGGGGACTTGTGTATCATGTGTACCGCGTAAAACTTGTTCAGTTGTGCTTCAAGGCATCAATCGTCGTCAATGGGATATATGTATTTCCATTTATTTCATTAGAAAATGGTTTCTATAAAGAACAGTAGATGAAAAGGCTTGAAAATTTCCGATGTTAAAAAAGACAAACTTTTATTTGTCCAAGTGACAAGTGACTTTTGTGGCATGGAATGCCCGATTGTTAAAAAAATATCTAAAGATAAGGCCCGTCGATTTATATGGTTGGTACATTTTGAACAATAAAAAATTTGTGTCCAAACAAAACAATGTAATTTAAAATGCATCATTTAACTGATAAGACATGCACTAAATTTGATTTAAAATATATCCATTCCACTTGTAAAAAATTAAACCCGTAAATATTGATGTGGCAATCACAATTGTAATTACAAGAATATGAAGGAATGGTTATTTTAATAATATTACTACTTTAATAATTTCGCTAAAAGTGTCACATCACTATTTACAATTGCTTTCAAGTAACGATTTTAAGGATGTAAAGGAATAAATGAAAAGGATATATAAAATATTTAATATGTCTCATATCTTAAAATTATATTATATTTAGGGGTGAATACAATATGGATAATATCCGATCTGTATTCGATCCGTATTCAAAAATTTAGATGTGGATATCCGAACATTCGTGTGGATAAGGATAATGAAATGGTTTTACGTTTCAATTATCCGTATCCGAATAGTAGATATACCATATATTTTAATATATATTATGAAAAATTTATGTTATTCAGTATTCACCATTATAATTAGATAAATATTATGAACTTTAATATTTTTAATTTTTAATATTATTTTAATAAATATCCGATCTAATCCAGACCCACATCCGTATCTGTTTGATATCTGTTCCATAATTGTATTCAAAAAAATGAAAAAAAAATATAAATATAGTTTTACCACTATCCACTCCACTCTGTATCCGCTCTGTTTTCACCCCTAATTATATTGCACAGATGGAGATAGTTTAAAAGTAATTGAAAAATACATGCTAAAGTTGTTGGTGTGATAGAAAAAATAGATTTCACAATTTCGAAAATATAAATGCTCTTACAAGGATCAAACGAATTTCAAATTAGACAAAATTAATATGTATCATTTTAAATGATACAAACACATCTATAGTTCTAATTTTAATTTGAAAACTTCTTAACAAAACTATCGAATGAATTAATGTATGTTAAAAATATCTACGTACATTGAAAATTTGAAATACTCCTCAAAATAAAATACCTACTAGACTTTAGAACGATAGGCCCAAAAGCCAATGGTCAGTCAAGTCTAGCTACACTGTCCACTAGGAACAGTATATCCACACACTTTAATTTCACTTCATTTCTCAAAGGATAAAATAAAATGAAATAAACCTCTGAAAGACATCCACTGACCATTTCCTTAAAGGTTCACCTGTAGTGAACAAAACTAGAATGTCCCCAAAATTTCACACCCTTGTTAAGCATCTTTCAATTTATCGTTTGCTATGCACAGAATCATCAATACATGGATCCTGTCTCTCCTAGTATTGCTGATTTGTACAAGCACAACCCAAATAGCCACTGGATTGAGCGAATATGATGATTTTTTTCATAAATGCCCACCATCTACATGTTCGAAAGATGGTCCCCAAGTCCGCTTCCCTTACCGGCTTTCAACCTCACCTCCACCTTGTGGGGCTGTAGGCATGTCACTCTCCTGCTTAGGCAATGATACCATCTTACAGTTACCAAATGTTGGATCATGTAAGGTTCAAGATATTAACTATGAGAGTGGTTATATCACAGTGGAGCTAGGAGAAGAGTTATCTCTTTGTGCGTATGAGAAACTAAGTGCAATCAACTTTACATCTGCAGTGTATGGTGTACCATGGCCTTACACAAAAAGTATGAATTTGATAAGCTGCACTGACCAGGTCAACAAGTCAAGTTATCCACTGTCATTTTATGATGGCCCTGTTCCATGCTTGGGCAACTCTAGCCAATTCACATACTTTCTGGATGGTGGTGATATTATTGATGATCTACCTTCATTCTGCATAGTCATGCAAAACAATATCACTTTCCCATTCTCCTATTTATCTACGAAACAAATTGAAAGTAAATCTAATGACTCTGTGTATGTATCCCTCACCTGGTCTGTGCCAGGCATTACGAAAAGGTGTATTGCATGTGAGACATCAGGGAAGTACTGTGCCAGCACAAAATCATTCTGCCCACGTCACAGTAAGTCAGATCCAGATCTCTTGATCATTCTATAGTCCAAATGTGAATCTCGTACATAAACTTTCCTGTATGTATGGTGCAAGAGCAAGGAATCCAACTAGCATTAACTGCATATAATTACTATATATGTATCAACTGTTGTAATTTTGATAGTTCCCTCAACTTGACTTCCTAATCTTTTCCCTTGGAGCAGTAAAAGAGGTGGCTGCTACAATAAACCTTGAGAAAGGACAACGTTTATTATAACATCTTACCTTTTTTTTTCTTTTTTTGCAGGTCCAAATTTGAAGCTCATAGGTAACATATGGTGTTGTTTGTTGCTCTTCTATTTTTAATTTAATAGGGATTGGTTGGGACGATAAGTTTGTGTACTGAGATTTTACATAAAATTGAAAGTTAGCCCAAAAATATAGTTGTCTATAAAAAAGACTAAATATACATGAGGGTACTAGTAAGATCTGTTTCAACCAGCTATATTGATCAGGACATATCAACTCAAACCCTTCTAGTAAGAGAATCAGGTTGGGTCAGGTCAGGCCAATGGTTGAAATTTCATATAGCCAAGTTCCATTGATTGTGGATACTTAATTGAATTAAAAATTCTTTCACATGATCCTAATTATAATCTAATTACTCATTGTTATGAAAAATTTGAAATGAACAATAAACAGGTTGGCTCACACCCTTTGAAGGATTAAATTTCCTATCTGTTTTGCAAACAAGTCAAAAAATGCTCAAATCTGACCCAACCCCTCAATGATTGTTCTTATACACTGTCAGGTTGGTTTGTGCTGACAAGGCAGGTTGAGTAGAGAATTACCACCGCTACTAGGGTTGAGCCAACCATGGCATATTTGGAACAATATATTCTTTTTGTCAACTCTTTTGAACAAAAAAAAAATCAAATTAATTAAGCAGCAATAGAAAATATTAAGTTGCATGACCAGAGTAGGTAACATTTTTTTTTTCTTATTTTTTTTCTTTCTTGTTCAGCAATTGCATCCACTACATTGATTGTGCTTTTATTCTTGGTGGCTATTCCATGTTACTACTATAGAAGATTGAGTAGAAAAGAACATCTGAGGCAAGAAAAGCTCCTAGCTATGTACAGCAAAACAGCCACTAGATATACCTTCTCGGAAATCAAGAATATGACAAAGCAATTCAAGGACAAGCTTGGCCAAGGTGGTTACGGAAGTGTCTTTAAAGGTGAATTACCAAATGGAATCCATGTAGCAGTCAAGGTTCTTAAGAGATCAAACACCAATTCCGATAATAAAGATTTCATAAATGAAGTAGCAACTATTGGAACAATTCACCATTTCAACGTGGTTCGCCTCCTAGGATTTTCCTCTGAAGGAAGCAAGTGTGCTCTAGTTTATGAATTCATGCCAAATGGATCCCTAGATAAGTATATTTCTAGTAAAAGTCAATGCAATGCTGGTGAAATGCCCCAAATGGAAATATTTTTGAAGATTGCGAGTGGTGTAGCAAGTGGCATTAAATATTTGCATGAAGGGTGTATTCAGCGAATTCTACATTTTGATATCAAGCCGCACAATATTTTGTTGGATCACAACTTAAACCCCAAAATTGCTGATTTTGGCCTTGCAAAGTTCTATTCAAAAGAACAAAGCAATGTCACTGTAACTGCGGCTAAAGGCACAATTGGGTATATGGCACCAGAGGTCTATTCGAGAAATTTTGGAAACGTGTCATACAAATCGGATGTTTATAGTTTTGGAATGCTGATACTCAAAATGGTCATTGGTGAAAAAAATCTCATACCTGATTTGGAGAGTAACAGTGAGGTGTACTATCCTGAGATAATTTATGAAAAGTTGGTTAAAGGAGAAAACCTAGAATCTGTTACTGAGGTTGAACCAACTGAAGTAGAGATCAAGAAAAAGTTAATTATTGTGGCATTTTGGTGTATACAGTGGAACCCGGAAGAACGACCGCACATGACAAAGGTAGTGCAAATGTTAGGAAGTAATTTGCAAAACCTGGAAATCCCTCTTAAACCATTTGTTTCATAGAAGGAAGAAATTATAATCTGTCCAGAAATAACAAACAGATTGTAATATGTGCATGTAATTGAACATTTTATTTTATTTGAGCCTGGAAAAACTGTAATTTATGTTTCTGAAGATGTCAAATTGAATTTCAAAATAAACAGTTTGCTCACAGAATATTAGTAGCACGTTCATTTCCTAAGTCAACTTGTCCATAATGGTACTCTAGCTTCCCTTCTGGCGCCTTCAGAGCACTAACCTAGATTTCTGCAAAATGATATCACCCCTCAACTTGAACCTTGAACACAGACATTTTATATCTTATTTGGTTTAATATTGTACCTTGGCTGCTTGATCTTCTCCAATGTTTGATCCTAACATAGATTAATATCTCACATAGGAAAATTGTCAAACACCTAGCAAGCAAACCAAATAGATTAGTGTACAGGTCCAACATTCATCACAACCCACCCCTGAATTATACAGATAACAGAAAATAAATCGATCAATGCAAACAATACCAAAGTTGTACCGATTCCTTTACATGCAATAGTATAACGATTAATGAAGACAACAATATATAAACGCACAGTAACTATGCAACAATAACACTTTAGAAATTAGTACAAGAGGGAACAAAGCCAAACTGAGTCTTAAGTGATCAAACCAATCGGATAACACTGACCATGATTCGACCATCTAAATACTGCCCAACATAATCGGCTAGTCCACCTTGAAATCTTGATGCAATTACACCTTGTTTGGATGGAGAGTAGAGGAAGGGAGGGAATGGAAATAAAATAAAAAAATTTCGTTGAATCGTGTTTGGTTGACAAAATTATATCGGAGGTGAAGGGGGCAGGAGATGAAAGGTTTAACCTTGTATCATTAAAATTAATAGAATTGGTTTCCCTCCCGATTTGAGGTGTAACAGATGGAAAGAAATTTTGTTGCAAATATTGTTAGAAAAAATAATACAAATGTCCACCTCTATATCTTACTTATGTAATTCTTATACAAATTTTTTGTCACAAATCTAAAACAGCTACCGAATTTCTCATTAACCTTCTAAATTTTAATCAACCAAACAAGAAATAAAATAGAAAGGAAAGTTAAATTTATTTTCTCTCATTAATCATCCAAACATAAAAAAGTTAAATATATTATTCTTCCTTTCTATTCCATTCCATTCCTTTTTATTCTTCTCATCCCCTTCCTTTGTCTACTCTCCATCCAAACAAGGTGTAATGGAACCGAATCCTCTGCCCCCCCACCTCCAGTGGGCAAGATTTTCTTGCCCCCGTCCAATTTGACCAATCTCTAGCTGACACGTGGCATGTTTTTTAATTAATTATTTTTTTAGTAGAAAGCTGTAACTTTGCATATTTTCTTTCCCTGTCTCTTCACCTTTCAAATTCAAAAAAATTAAAAATTTACTTGTAACTTTCCTTCTTCAATATAGCCAATTTCTAGTTGACACATGGCATACATTTGCAATTAATTTTTTTTTTCTAGAAAGTTGTAGTTTGCATATTTTCTTTCCCATGTCTCTTCACCTTCCAAATGCAGAATTATTTCTCGTCTTCTTTGTACCAGCGGTGAGATTTTTTTTTCAAAGCTTAAGCAATCTCTTGTCATGAGAACTTTTTGAGTTGAACTGAATCGCAAAATATTTTATAGGTAAGTTATTTTTTTATTTTCTGTTGTAAATTCTAGATTTTGGCACTTGGCTATATTTTATGTTGCAAAATAATTTTAGATTTTCTGTTGTAAGTTATAATTTTTTTATTTTTTTTAGAGAAAAACTATGTTGGCTGTATGCATTAAACTAAAAATAAAACCATAGACAGCTTTCATTGATTCAACTGCATGGTTTACATTCAAAGTGTATTAATCCATTGGCTGTATGCATTAAACTGAAAACAAAACCATAGGCAACTTTCATTGATTCAACAGCATGGTTTACATTCAAAGTGTATTAATCAAGCGTACCAATCCAAAACTAGTACCACTGAGTCCTAGCATCCCAGACACTTGGCCTCACAAGCCTAATCTAGGGCATATTAGTTTGGCAAACAGATAGCATCATTGGTATCAGAAAAAAGAAAAAAAACAAAACCATTTTAAATCATAGCAACTAACACTTCCTTACTTAAAGTCTAATGTGCAACTAACATTTTTGTAGTTACATTGCAAGCTTGTTAGAAGGAAGAGACCATGTTTTTTTTGTCTTTTTATAGTTTTACTTGTTTTTTTTTTTGTGTGTAAGGAGTTAACATTTCTGGAAATCTGACAGTTCATAGCTTGATCTGTTATTTAAAAAAAAAAAGTTTTTTTGTTACTTTTAATTTTCGTCTAATATGTTCTACTTTGTTTTTTATCTTGGTAAAATCAAGGTGATAAGTCACCTAACCAAATTCCACAATTTTTTTAAAAGCTGAGATGAAAGGTGTCATCCAATATACGTCTGCACTGTAGTAGGGAGAATCAAGAAATCCACATTTTTTTTAAGACAAGAAAACAATTACTTGATGTGAGGTTAGTAACAATGCTAATATGGTTGTTTTAAGCAAAGTTGCTATGGTGCTCCATTTACTGGTAAAAATGGAGACAAATCAGGAGTACTTTCTGTTTACTAGTAAATGAGATGGGTTGTCAATAATTCATTCATCAAATGCAAATCACAGAGAGTCAGAGACAGTTAATGAGTAGTTGTTCAATATAGAAACAAGATTAGCAAAAGAGAGAAGCATAGTGAAAATCCTGTCATATGCGAGATCTCATATAGTTGAAATTTTATTTTCACTCTTTTAATTTTCAGGTGACTTGCAAAGTTAACCGAATAAGTCAGACTTTTCATTTCCTCTTCAGAAGAATTTAAGAAGGAAAGTTACAAGTAGATCCTTAATTTTTCTAAATTTGGAAGGTGAAGAGACATGGAAAGAAAATATGCAAAGTTACAGCTTTCTACTAAAAAAATGATTTAATTAAAAAACATGCCACGTGTTAGCTAGACATTGGTCAAATTGAATGGGGGGCAGGAAAATCATGCCCATTGGAGGGCAGAGGATTCGGTTCCATTCAGGATAGATAGCACTTGGATTAATATTTTCATGTCTGCTCGTCTCATTAATTTGTTTATTAGGGAATACAACTTTCCTTTATTAATTGTTTTTTTTGGGGAAAGAGAATACAAAGATTTTTTTTTTTCTGTGTGACAAGCATTCCTTTATTAATTGTTTCCTTATTAATTGAAGTAGATAATGAAGAGAGAGAACAAGGATAAAATAGATATTTGGTGACAAAAAATTTTCTCACCGCTCAATATTGTAATAACTTGGCTGAAAATAACACTCTCCTTAAAATAAAGAGTCTCTGTGGTGTTATATTTTTGGAAAAAAAAAAAACTAATCAGTATTAAATAAAATATTAACAATTATATATCTTTGATTTTTATATTAAGTTAATATTTTAGATTTTTGGATACAAAATCAACGTTTATGATGGATCATAGCAAAAATTTAATAAAATTGCAATGCAAAGGAAGATTCTGATTTGGAAGTGAAAATTTGGGGATGACGGGAGAAAAGTAAAATAAAAATTTATCATGCTTACGAAAAATCTGAAGGAACTTGTTGAATTCAAAAGGAACCATTGCTTACAGGTCAAATGTCAAAGTTATGTATGGCACCATTTGAATCAGATTACACCACTGAAAAATCAATGGTAGAAACATCAAAAAGAAAAATCAATGGTAGTATGGTGACGCGGGTATGTTTTCTGCTCTGATATTTTTTTTATTGATATAGACAGTTGCTTTTTTTTTTTTTTTTTTTGCTAACATGAACAAATGTTAATTACACTTGTATGGATATATTTCTTTTGCTGGCGTAAACAATAACAATACCAGCATTCCGTGGTTTTTCTAATAGAAAGTATAACAGTGGTCTAATTGAACTTTTGAAATATATTAAAAGTATGGTAGTTTGAAGGAAGGGACAAACAGAGTAAAGTATCACTCTGTGACGCAAGGGAATTGAAGATGAATCCATATCCTCTGAGGTAACAGAATATTGTTTAGATTTGGACCGTCCAATCAGAATTCGGACCAATCCGGCCCCGAGGTGAAACGCCCGGAGCCTCTGAAAATATCCAACATATATAGAACTATTTTATCTCGTGCTGCTCTGTTTTGTCTCAAGACATACAGATGCAGCCTCTATCTTCTTCCATTTTCCTTCTCTCATGGCTTCTTCTTTCCCTAGTTGAACAAACCTCAAGTCTCCCAATATTTCGAAAATGCCCCCAATCTTCATGTGGAAATCTGCAAATAAAGCACCCATTCTACCTGAAATCCGATGCATCAAGATGCAAGACTGATCCTATATACCAGCTAAACTGTGAAGGGAACAGAGCTATTTTACAAATCTTTGAACCAGAGAAGTATGTCGTTACTCAGATAGAACATTACTATTTCAGTGTCGTAGCTGAAAGATTTCTCCAAGGCAGTTGCACTGTTCCAACAGTATCTCCATCTGTTTCAATGTTCAAAACCTACAACTATGAGGCATCTAAGTGGGGATCATTAGTGAAGTGCAGAGAATCAATTTCGAATGATCCCATGTATATGCCAGTTAGCTGCATGAGTACAAACGACTCGTTTGTTTACTTAGCAGTTGGATCGGAGGCATACCAGGTAAGATTCCTGCAGCCATCGTGTTCCTATCTTGCCATGCTTCCTGTTTTGGATTCTATGTCAGATAATAGTACGGGCGGTGCTTTCGAGCTTCTGCAGAAAGGATTTACACTTTTTGACAGTTCAAAGTCCACGCCATGGTTTGAAATGATTGCAGAAGCTATTGGAGTGCTACTCTGTTAGTCTGTTGTAAATATTCTGTTAAATTTTATTTTCATTTTGTGCTACAGTAAGATATAGATGCAAAATTAAAAAAAAAAAAAAAAACATATTTTACATGTACACAAGCAAAAGGATATGTTGATTAACCCAAATCGGAAATGTGTTAGCTGATGCCTAAGATAGCTTAAACAATATCAATTTAACTTTTTGTGTGTAAATATTATGATCTGATTAAGAGTATGGTATGATGTGGTTTGCAGATAGGATGCTATTCATCAGAATTTTCCTTATGCCAGCTACTATTTTGGTGTTCCTGGCCTATCTTGCGCTTAGATCAAAGACATCCACTGACAATGTAGAGACATTTCTTCAAAACCTACAAAGCCTTATGCCAACAAGGTATGCATATACCGACATCATTAGAATCACTGGAAACTTCCGAAAAAAACTCGGGCAAGGTGGATTCGGCTCTGTATATAAAGGCGTGCTTCCTGGAGGTATACTCGTAGCGGTGAAGATGCTAGGCAAATCGAGTTGCAACGGAGATGATTTTATCAGCGAGGTCTCCACTCTCGGGAGAATCCATCACTTCAATGTGGTCAGGCTCATTGGTTTTTGCTCCGAAGGATCAAAAAGAGCTCTCATCTATGAGTACATGTTGAATGGATCTCTTGACAAATGCATTTTCACTGCTAGCGGTAATAAAAGTGACCACCGCACTTTTACTGTGGCAAAGCTCAATGAAATAGCTTTGGGCATCGCACGTGGTATCGAGTATCTGCACCGAGGCTGCAACATGCAGATTTTGCATTTTGATATCAAGCCAAACAACATCTTGCTTGATGTGAATTTCACCCCCAAAATTTCTGATTTTGGTCTGGCAAAGCTGTACCCTAAGGAGCACAGCCACGTGTCCATAAGTGCTGCGAGAGGAACTATTGGTTACATGGCTCCTGAATTAATATCCAGGAGCTTTGGTGCTATATCACACAAGTCTGATGTTTATAGTTTTGGAATGCTTCTGATGGAAATGGTTAGTGGTCGAAGAAATGCTGATTGCAATATGGATAGGCCGAGCCAGGTATACTATCCGTCGTGGATATATGACAAGCTGATTAAACATCAACAGAATGATATTACTGAAAATTTAGATCTATCTGAGGTGGAAAAGAAGCTTTGTTTAGTAGCACTATGGTGTATACAAATCAAGTCATCGGATCGCCCTGATATGAGTAGGGTGATTGAGATGCTCGAATCAGATATAGATTCACTCAGAATGCCACCGAGGCCTTTTTTTGCTTCGGATAGCTCGGCTGATGTAACTCAGTTTGATGAAATGGCTCGTTCATCTCATCAGCTACCTGTTATCTCAGAGTTCTCGAGTGAACAATATAACCCCAGTTATCTGTAGTCTTGACACTAATTTTAATTTTGTTAAATCCATTGTATCGACGTAACAACATACTTGTGGTTCATATTATATAATTAAGCCTACATATACTTTTGTAAAAGGAGAATGTCATTATTTGGTTCTGTGAATTTCAATTGCCTTTTAGTATTACTTTGTTTGATTTTTTGCCTTCCTTGAAACTCATACTTGTGGTGGTCTCTGGTCAAAGTCTTCGGCTTGAGCTGTCAGTTTCCAGCAATTAAAGTTTTTTTTTTTTTAATTAAGCATTTAAAGCTATAATCCTCATCATGTGGCTGTCAATGCTGCAAGAAAAATCATATATATATGGACTGGTTATTATAAGAGAGAATAGAATAATAGAGAGTAGAGACAAAGAGAGACAAATTGTAAATGATTTGTTATTCAATCTTGACTTCTCAATTGCACAGTGCCGTGTGTATATATATAAGCAACCTTCCTTAACACTATCCTACTAAATAGCCTTGTATTTGATTTATAATTACAACATTGCCACTGTGATAGTGTGATCACTAATCTAATTTCATCGTCTGATAGTTATGTAGCTCAATTGTTACTTATCTTCCGAGGCTTTTTTAATAATAAAAAAGTGATACATAATTATGGTCCATAAAATGTTAAGTCTTCAAAGTCTATAATTATATTACATTATTGATATTTCTTTCATACATCCGATTTATGTTTTGTTTCTCCTCATTTAAAAGGTATGTGTTTATATATATGTCTAATATATAGTATAATTCTTAACAAAAAAAAAAAATTGTTTATTAATTGTGCGCGCAATTAGTCATATTTTCACCATTTTATATTCTCCAATGTATTGAGAGAAAAATATTTATTATACAAGATATCGATTTCTGTTGATTAGTTGTTTTTGATATAGTAATCAAGTGCTGATCAGATAAAGTAACACGTGGAACAATCAATCTTTTTTTTAACCAATTAAATTGATCACATTTAAATTCATATAAGGTGCCATCACTGATTATCACTAAGGTGCACATGTTACTTTTCTTAACTTTAGGTAGATCAAATATTTACCTTCACTACATATACACTCACAAAAAACATTTTCTATTTTAAAATAAAATTAGTTTCAACAAGAGAGCTCATTTTGGTGAGATTGATCGATCCTGATATCAATTCAATTAAAGAAATACATGACCTCGATACATTTTATTCGAATTTAAAATTATATCCAAATACTAAAATTACAGTTTACACAAATTTAAACCTATCTTAATCCATTAAAAAAAATTTATATATATATAGGTTTTGGCTAATATGCTACGCGTAGCTAAGAGACCTCCGTGCTACGGCTCAAAATTTGAATTTTCAAAATCCTAACGGTTGATCCAAACCGTTAGATATGTTCTACATATTGAAATGTACTTGGAGACCAAATTTTATATTTTTTGGATTTTTTTTACTATTTATTAAGCCACTTTGAAAATCGCTGATCCAACGGTGGCTTAACCAAACAGTGAAACCGTTGGATCAGCGATTTTCAAAGTGGCTTAATAAATAGTAAAAAAATTCAAAAAAATGTAAAATTTGGTCTCCAAGTACATTTCAATATGTAGAACACATCTAACGGTTCGGATTGACCATTAGAATTTTGAAAACACAAATTTTGAGCCGTAGCACGGAGAGGCTCTTAGCTACGCGTAGCACCGTAGCCCGGTCTTATATATATATATATATATATATAGGAAATTGCTAATATGCTATGCGTAGCATAGAGGGCCTCTGTGCAACGGCTCAAAATTTGAATTTTTAAATTCCTAACGGTCGATCCAAACCGTTATATGTCTTCTACATATTGAAATGTGCTTGGAGACCAAATTTTATATTTTTTTGGATTTTTTTTACTATTTATTAAGCCACTTTGAAAATCGCTGATCCAACGGTTTCACTGTTGGTTAAGCCACCGTTGGATCAGCGATTTTCAAAGTGGCTTAATAAATAGTAAAAAAATTCAAAAAAAATATAAAATTTGGTCTCCAGACACATTTCAATATGGAGAACACATCTAACGGTTTGGATCGACCGTTAGGATTTTGAAAATTCAAATTTTGAGCCGTTGCACGGAGGTCTCTATGCTACGCGTAGCACCGTAGCCACGTCATATATATATATATATATATATATATATATATATATATATAGAACTAGGGTGCTCCTAAGTTCACCAAGCCTATTTGTAAACTCAACTCTAAAACCTATCGGATTAACTTCAAATGACGAATCCAAACTGTTGAAATCCTTGTACTTTACGAGTGATGCATCTATATTGAAAATTTTAAAGTTTCGAATTAATTTAGTATAAAGTCAAATTGTCAAAATTAGAAGGAATATAAATTAATTCTAATGCATTCATTTTTTGGAAGCCTTTTGACCACTTGACTCTATACAAATTTTGTTTCAAATTTTAAATTTTGGGCATGTAGACGCATTATTCGTAAGGTAAAAAAATTTCAGCGGTTTGAATTCGTCGTTTGAAGTCAATCCGATAGATTTTAGAGTTGAATTCACAAAGGAGCTTAGTGAACTTAGGAGCACTCTAGTTCTACTCATATATATATAATTTTTATTCTTAATTAATTTCTGTGTAAATTTAGTTTAACTGTAATTAATATTATATAATTTAACCATACTTGGATCAAAACTAAATGCTTAACCAAATATTCAAATTTACAGTACAAACTAAAAGCTGTAATAGCTCAGTACGTAGGTTAATCACTTAATCATGTTTCGAGCTATTTTCTCGGCTGCTAACTTTCGGTGTTTGCGTGGTGCACAGACCCGATTGCTCATGAGCACTTGTGTATTATCGCGGTCTACCGGACAAAATGTTTTGACGCGCGTTTAGTTATATGAGGGTTGGACTAAATTCCATAGAAACGACACAAAATTTGTGATATTTTTTATTTTTATATGACGGTTATACTTGGTCCACACGCGGTCCATGCATACGATTCATATCGTAAACGACAACTTTAATTTATTGCTATACAACAATATAACAAGTCAATATTAAACAATTTAACATCGCTCATTGTATCGTGACACAACCATATATCAAAACTGTAGCGATCGGAATACAAATCTTATTTCAACATAAAGTGACCATCAAAATCGTCAATACTATTTGAGTCTAGAGCGGAAGACCGTCACCCATTTGATCTTTCCTTTAAATAATTTATCGCATATATACTTGTCTAATTGAATAACAAGAGTGAATTTCATGTCATCTTTTTTGGATTAGCTAGTTATTAATGATTATGTTAACCTATCGTTAATATAAAAAATTTTAAGTTTTAGACATTAAAGGTGCATATTTTATATGGCATATATATTAGTATGAAATATAGTCTAACCGTAGTACCACTTTTAATAAAAATTTCAGAATTGTAAGTATGGATTATTACAGTCATTCCGGGCCTAATGGTATGAAATTTGTGGATCAAAGAGAGAAAAAAATGATAATCAGTGGAGGAACAACCGAACAATCCTGCATTCGCTCTTCAGAAAAATAAAAATTAATAAACCAATACTAGAGATTTTAATAAAAAGAGGATCCACTTACATCATTTTTAATGACACCAAATTACACTATTTATTTTTGAAGTTTTTAAAGTTCAAATAGTCGATTCAAACCGTTCAACATGATCTCCATATTAAAATATACTTAGAGACCAAATTTTACATTTTTTTGAATTTTTTTACTAATAAATTATTAAGTATTTTACAAAATTGTTGTTTTTAGACTATTGAATTTTTGTACCCATTTTAATAAATAATAAAAAAATTCAAAAAAATGTAAAATTTGATAAACAAGCACATTTTAATATATCCAACATGTTAAACAGTTTAAATCGACTGTTTAAACTTTAAAAATGTAGAGTATAATATGATGTCTTCCTCCTCTTTTAATAAAACGGATGAATATCTGCTATTTCTTTTTTAAAGCAAGAATCAATAAACAAATTAAGAATTCCCTGCCTCTTTTTTCCTTCTTCTATTATCCTAGCTTGTTTGCATTTGGTTAAGTACATACTACTATACTATGTTCAACATATGCTCAATTTATTTTTTTAATAAATAATTTGATTATAAAGAAATACATGTTGAAAGTAGAAAAATTAGATAGTTATAGTTATTGTATGGCATGGTATAAGAATACGAGTCCGTATCCCCTCAGGTACATAGGCTTTTGCATGGAAAATTAACGGTCCGAATTAATTTCAAACAGATCAAACTCAATCTGATACCTATGAAAACTATAGAGGGCCCGTTTTAAGTTTGTGCCAGGTTAAAAATACAGTCCAGATCTATTAATTGTACCTCAGGTATTGCACTGGATGTGAATTGTAAAAATACAAAGTATATGGACTACCGGAATTTTTATTTGTACCATATTAAAAAAAAAATAATCATTTTTTCTGAGAAAATAATCTCTGTCTGTAGGTCCGCCATTTTATTCAACATACCTCCTTTTTTTTGTTTTGTTTTCTCTTCATTGATAGCACATTGTTCCACATTGCAAAAGTGAATCCTGCTGTCTTCTTGTTTTTTGTTATTATTTTCACAGTTACTCTACGTGTTTTAGCTGTAACAACAACAACAACAAACAAGTAGGTCCGCCGTTTCAATTGACAAACCCAGCATGGGATCCGCCAAATTAAATGGCGAACCTTCTCTTTTGTATACACCATTTCATTTGGCGGACGTGACAGATTTCGAATTTCTCAGAAAAAATTATTATTTTGTTTATTTTTTTTAATATGGTATAAATAAAAATTTCGGTATGGACTAGAACTTTTATAATTAGATTAGGATGTATTGGAGATAACCCACACTCGGGTACCTTTAGCATAACCCAAGTAAATTTGCAAATTTCACCCATCTTTTTTATTTATTTCCTCCTCCCTTTCTTAACCAAAACAGGGAAACCTATCCAATGGCATCATCGGCATGCTATCTTCTCCTCCGCAGCCTCTTCAACAGCTCTAAGGCGTTGTAATTTATAAATAGAGCTTAGATTGTGTATTGCAATGAGATGAGAATGAGAGCGATGAAATTAATTCTATTTTCTTTCCCGTTATTTTCTTTTTCCTTTCAAATTTGTTGCTTGAGTTGAATATTTTGTTCAAAGTCATAAAATCCAACAGGATGCCTATGACGTACAATTAAGTTTGTAAGAAAAATAGGAGGTGGTATAAAAGAAAATGAAGTTGTAAGAGGAAATTCTATGCAATCAAGAGAACATATAGAAATTTTGCAAATACTTTGTTTCATGAAAATTTCAATCTATTTGATATTCAAGTTTTAGCTCATGCCATTCATCAACTACCAGCTTTCTATATTTGACATCTATCTTTGAATATCCAATCAATCTAAATTCTTTATTTTATTTAAGTTAGTGGCTTTAACACTAAGAGGTCACCCATCCTATTACTATTACGGCTCCTGCCCAAGCACATTTAACTGCACATGGAATCTGATGCTTTATTGTTGGTAGGATCGCATCCTCAATTTTCTATTTAAAATAAAAAAAAAATTAAGTTTCATACCCAAAAAAACCATGGATTCTCCGAGGTGTGGCCTTTGCTGTTGCTAGGGTAGAACATTTTTTTTTTTTGAGTAAAAGTCGGAAGTCAAGCTACCCAACTATTTAATACCTTTGTTATTACAAAAGGATTTCTCTCATCTAGATTTCGAACCCATGATCTCTAACATAGAGACCATGTGCCTTAGCCACTAGACCAAATGCTAGTTCTCTAAAGTAGAACATTTTAAATGACAAGTGTGCTCACAATACCTACCGCATTAAGCTGCTACAGTGCAATGCCATTTTTCTTATTTCTTATTTATCCTAATTTTAGCAGCATTATGGTGCCTCTAAAGCTGAATTAGATGGCGTACCAACTAGAATTAAAATATATGAAATGAATCTCCAACATGTCTTTATTTTAGAATTTTAATAATTTAAAATTTAAAATTCAAATGTCAAAATAATATCATTGAATATCATCTATATTATTTTCTCTATATAAGTGTAAAAGATCACGACATGTCGACTTTATTTTTATTAATATCAAGAGCTTGTAAAAAAATACTAATAAGTGTAATTTCTAGATATTAACTTATTCAAACTTATTGATTCATATAAAAATAAACTGAAAGTAATAATTTTCTTTTGTGCAATTTTCAAAAATAATATATGTTACATCTAATCTAACAATTTTATTTTTACATATAAATTTTCAAAAGTACAAAAAATAAAGTAATTTGAATCCTCCATTAACCGAAATAACTATCAGATAGAGATTTGAATTTTTTAAAACTTATATGCATTTTAAGAGTATAGAAGTCGGTAGCAAAATCCACTGAGTCCCATAAGATATCGACTGGCTAGATACAACAACTAAAAATTACTTCCAAATGTTTAAATTATATAAAATCATATGTCATAGGAAGTAAAACCTCTTTCTTCCCCCACCCAGCCACCCCTCAACCAAAATTCTCTCCTCATTAATGGACGGCAGTTCTATCTCCCTCTCTGTCACCATCTTTTGCATCCTGCTTTCTCTCCTCTGTAATGAAGGCCTAACACAGGGCCGTTCCCAAAGCCCTCCTTCTAATTGTACTTCCTCATGTGGCCATCTCAATGGCATCCATCACCCCTTCCGCCTAAAAACTGACCCGGCACACTGTGGCTCATCCTATTTCGAGATTATATGCGATGATGAAAAGCCATATTTAGAGTGGAAGTCGGGAAAATATTACATCATGGACATCTCGTACTTTTACCAGAGAATAAATGTGGTGGATCCAGCTTACATGGATCTGAACAGCTGCAAGCTTCCTATCTATCCATTGGAAGACTTATACTTATACGGCCAGTTCGATGGTCCTATTGGGATATGTGGGATAGAGCATAGTTCTGCAAGCTTTCTGAGTTGCACTAAGCAGATACAGAATCCCAATTACATCAGTTGCATGAGTGGTAATGATTCCTTTATTTATGTGCTAATGGGGGAAACCTTTACGGTATCTAATATGGAGCCTTCATGTAAATATGTAAACAACACCTTTATCTCTGATGTCGACTTCAAATCGGGCACTACCAAGCAAAGTTTGGATGTGCTGCATGAGGGCTTCCAGATTTGCTGGTACAGAAAATCTTTAAGTATGCTCCTTGGGCGCTGTTTGAAAGCATCATTGTGGTAATTTAATTTCATAAAAAAAAAAAAAAATTCATTGCAAATCATTTATGGGAATTTTTTCACACCCAAAAGACCCTAATTCTTTTAGTTTTTTTTCTTTTTCCCTAAATAAATAAATAATTTTTATTAACACATTACGTGAAACTTCAAAACTACCAGCTAACCTTTGCATGGAGGAAAACCTAAGATTTATTAGGTCACTGAAAATCTATTCAGTAAACAACAATATTAAAATATAACTCAAAAGTTAATTGCTTCAAATTTGCCCCGTGTGACACGGACAAAAGGGTTGCCAGTGTCAGACACAGGGACTATATATGGGTAGCATTAATCTAATATCCTGTAGTGAATTTGCATTGAGAATTGTTTTGATATTATAATATTCAATATAAGATAATACAAGATTTAATGCAGGTATTTCCGTGATCAGATCAAACACAATCAAGAAAATAGAGAACAGCTCCTTCTACCATATCCATATTGGTTACTAGTTGACTCCTTGATGCGGTATGGTCAGCGCATGAAATTGCCCTTGATATCTCCACTTGTGAACAGTGAGATGTTTTTCTTGGAATGCATGGGTGAAAATGATAAGGTTTTGAGAAGTTTGGGATACATAAATAAACATATGGCAGAAGCAGTTTTGGACAGCATTATAGTTATCTTCATTCTGTTACAGATTTTGCAACTGATAATTGGTAAGGTCATGTAAAAACTATTCTCTATTGGCCACCTAAATTGTTGTACATATTTTGCAATTGATAATTGTGCAAACTGGCCACTAAATCATTTCTTTTAAACCTAAGAGAAACAAAACAAATGTTTGCTGTTAAATTGGATATTTGGGATTAATTTAGTACCTGTGAACCTGCTGATTTTCGTACAATTCTCCAATTAATCCACCTTCCCAAAATAATCAAACAACTAAACAAGTAATCGGTTGCTTTTTACCATTAGTTTTTCACTCTTTTAATCATTAAAAAAGAGGATACATCTAGTTAGTTTACAAGAAGAACTAACAAGGTTCATTTCAGTTCTATTGTTATTTATCAGGGTTATCTGTATGCCACTGGTGATTTTTGCTTTCTTGGCACACAAGTACTGGAGAGTAAGGATGCCCTTCAATAACGTTGAAAACTTTCTCGAATACCACCAAGGGCTTGCACCAAGGAGATACTCTTATACAGAAATTATTGCAATTACAAGGAACTTCAGAGTGAAGCTAGGAGAAGGCGGCTTTGGATCAGTATATAAGGGCACTATTCTCAGTATCAGGCATATTGCTGTTAAGATACTGGGAAGTTCACAGCTCCATGATGAAGAATTCATTAATGAAGTATCGACTCTTTGTAAAGTTCACCACAAAAACATAGCCAGGCTTATCGGGTATTGCTCAGAGGGATCTATAAGGGCTCTCATATATGAGTACATGCCCAATGGATCTCTTGATAAGCATATATTTTCAACTAGAGAAACCAATAATAATTCTCAACCCTTATCTTGGGAAAAACTCAAGGAAATAGCTTTGGGGGTGGCCAGGGGAATTGATTACCTACATCGAGAATGTGATATGAAAATTATACACTTCGATATAAAACCCCATAATGTTCTCCTGGATGATAAATTCATTCCAAAAATATCTGATTTCGGACTTGCAAAACTGTACCCAAAAGACTTCAGCCTCGTGTCAGTCAGCATAGCAAAAGGCACTGCTGGTTATATTGCTCCTGAGTTGCTCTCTAGAAATTTTGGGGCTATATCTGACAAGTCTGATGTTTACAGTTTTGGAATGCTTCTCCTGGATATGACAGGGGGGAAGAGAATTTGGGATCCGGAAATTAATAGCACAAGTCAAAAGTACTATCCAACATGGATCTATGATCAACTAGTGCAATATAGAGAGTATGAAGTAAGTTCAGAAATTGCTGAGATGGAAGCACAGCTAGCTACAATTGGATTATGGTGTATTCAAATAAAACCATCAGATCGTCCACCCATGAGCAAAGTCATTGAGATGCTTGCGGAAGACAGTTTAAATAGCTTAACAATGCCACCTAGACCATTCTTCTCTTCCTCAAGACGACATTGTTCGGAGCATATTGCTGGTGGAAGCGATAATTTCTGAACCCAGAGAACACTGATCAAGAGTAGATGTACCTATTAATTATGAACCATTGTTAATCCAATTTGAGCTGGACATGTCTTAGTCATTAATTTTTGTACATCCTATATGATTGCATATTTTGTGGATTGCTTTTCCTGATTCAAAATGCAAATTCAAATTTCTGATTAGTATATCATATTATTAGTTTATAATTTATAGGATTTTTTATAGTTTTCTCAATGATCCATATGCTGATAATTATATATCTGTTGTGTCCTTACAATATCAATGGTTTTGAATCATTTCTACTGGAGAGGTTGTCCATCCATATTGTCAAATATAGTCTGGTTCCCATTGCAAAACCATGTTACAGACCTCTGTTACAAAATCACTGACAATTGACATCCATGGAGATTTCATTATTTAAGGGGCCTGCATTGAATAATGAGAAGTTGCCTCAGTGAATTTGTAAACAGACTAATGCGAGGGTTTGGATTTGGGATTCTGAGAAATGTGGTTAGTCTTGCTTGTTTGTGTGCCAATGTCATTCTTGTTTGGAGAGTATGATGAAGTAACCAGTCTGGTTGGTTCATGGCCAATTAACCTATCATCGCACTGAGAAGTCCTGGTCTTGATCCTTATCTGCTAGTCTGTTGTCGGTCTCTAACAACTACTACATACATCTTATATTTCAATTCTATCTGATTGGTCACGTTATTAATTCTGATTGGTCCCATTGCAGGCACTCAACTTTCAATTTTTCCAAATGAAGACAACCAAGAAAAAGAGCTTTTGATTTTTCCTATCAAGTTTTGGCATTTTATTCATTTTTTACTTCCAAATGACTCAGTATTTTAAGCTTTTAAGGAAAAACTTGGGCATCCACAGAAAACAAGCCAAACAGCCCATCAATACCAAGGAAAATATCAGCTGACCAACAGTCAACTTTGGACAATCAATAAGGCTAGATAGGTCAAGGTCAATATTTTTTTTTTTTTGAAAGATTTGACAGTGGCTGTCAAATTACTACATCACTATTTCTACCTCTTGTCAGCAAAAAATGATGGCTGGTAACCGAAGTTGACATATCTAAGAGAATCAACAAAACCTCTTTATAATTACTTGTTAGGTATTCATCTTCACGGTTGCAAGTGGGTTCTTCTTTTGTCATTTTTCCTCTTTGCTTTTTGGTTGTTCACTTTGTTGGTTGAAAGTTCTTCATCTCCTTCAGCAGCAATGCATCCACTCATGATACTAGTCTTTTCTCTTCACCTACAAAGCTGGATCAATCCAGCTTATGGAAAAAGTGAAGAACATGAATTTTTCAAGCAATGCCCTCCTTCTATGTGCGGAGTTGGCAGCCCAAAGATCAGATATCCTTTCCGGCTTTCAACACAACCTTCCTATTGTGGAGCCCCAGGTGAGCAAATGTTTTCTAGAATGTTAAAAATCTGATAGCCACACTAACACAAGGAACTTAATCCATCCATATGAAAAAATTATGAATAATTATATTAGACCCGCAGATCCATCTCCGCACCTTAATTCCCCAAGTTCTCTCTTTAAGAGATTAACTCCCATTAACTACCTTAATTAAATTTGATTTAATCAGTCTACTCCCCGCATCATCCCCGCATTACTTTTTTCTTAATCTGAATAAATACTGCATTGATACTTCAACTGGAGTATTTACTTTAGTGGTAACTAATGTAATGTGTAAGGATAAATACTTCAATATCAAAAAATAAATACTCCAATATCAAAAGTTAAATACTCCAATTTTTAGGATAAATTCTTACTATGCATAAGATAAATACTTAATTGTCTAAGACTAAATACTACAATTTTTAGAAATTAATACTATATATATTATGCATAAAACTGGATTGATACTTGAAATGAAGGATAATTAAATAATACATAGATTAGGAATAAATACTGCATAGATTAGGAATAAATACTCTAGTTTTTAAGAATAAATTCTTACTATGCATAAGATAAATACTTAATTATCTAAGGATAAATACTACAACATTTAAAAATTAATACTATATAGATTATGGATAAATACTGAATTGATACTTGAACTGAAGGATAAATACTACATAGATTAGGGATAAATATTTATTTTACTAAGTATTCGGCTCTTGAAGTTTAGCACATAAAATATTTACAAAAAAAAAAAAAAATCTAAAGGTTAGCTCAAGAAGTTTGACCCTGATTAGTGGTCCCTCATAGTGCAGGAACGAAACAGAGAAATTAAGAAAATTAGTGTGGAGATATAATTTGGACATTTATTACGTACGTAAATACAGTTCTCATAGAGATTGATACTTATGATATCCAAGATAAATGCATCAATGCTACATGTTAAATACTATTGTTATGTTAATGTTTTAGTGGTCGCTCATAGTAGCGCGGAGATGGAAGTGCAGGGATGATGCGGAGATGATTATCAATGTCCAAAAATTATATGGATCAATGGCCATCCCTCTTATACCACGGACCTTTCCAAGTGGAAATTAATTGCAGAATTTATTTGTGTTTTCCTTCGTCGAATTGTCAAATATAATTATAAATTTTATTGCAGAATTAATGACCGTTAGTTTGCCATGCTGACCTTTTATTGTGGCAATCAATGCCAATACTACTTCTAGGTAACTACACACCTAGAGGACTAGTTCTGCATGCGCTGTACATTCTAAACATCTACTTCTCCATATAGCATAGCTAGTGCACATTCACAAAGCATTTATTGACTCTAAATACAAAGGATTTCTCTTCTTAAACTCTTAATCATTTGTAAACAAAAGGGTGATATTCTTATCTTAAATGTGCTCAAATTATAGGCATGGAGTTGTTATGCTCAGGAAATGACACCATTCTTGAACACCAAAATGCGGGCCAGTGCAAAGTTCTTTTGGTCGACTACATCAATGGTGAAATTACAGTTGAGCTTGGAGATGCATTCTCCTTGTGCCCTGTCAACAATCTCACTTCCATTAACCTCACCACTGAAATTTTTCGACCTTATCTTATGTTCAAGATGGATATAGTGAGTTGTCCAAAGGACAAAGTTAACCAGTCAGATTCCTTTTTCCCTTTTACAAGACCAATTTCATGCCTAAGCAACGCCACTCAGCTCACCTATATGGTGAATGGGTATGATGCATTATCAAATTTGCCTTCTTTTTGTGTGGTCTTGTATAACAATCTTAGAGTACCATTTTCAGACAATAGTAATAATTATTCTGATTTGGGGCAAGGATTGGTGGAACATTTTAATGCAACGCTTGAATATTATGTCCCTGGTGTCACTGACGAATGTAAAATATGTGAGGCAGAAGGAAAACAGTGTGCAGCAACCAAATCATTTTGCAAGCATAATAGTAAGTCTAAATCCCTTTCAGCAGAAACTGGTTAATTTTGAGTTGAATAGTATCATTTCGGTTTGCACTCGTTCAAATTTCCTTCAAGTACGTTTATCTGTTTTTTTTTTGTCGTTAGTCTTTCAATTCTATATTATAATGTATTGAACTAACTCTTTTGTTTCCTTGCAGGTCGAAATGGCAAGCTCATGGGAGGTAATATGCTAGTTTATGCATCTCTATTTTAAATTTAGCTGTTACATATGACAATTTAATTGGAAGTTTCAACCTAGCTAGCTCAAAACAGTACCAACACCATATTTTTTTTTTCTTTGCTTCCTTTACAGCAACATCTGCTACCGGATTGGTTGTTCTCTTATTACTGGTCACACTTCTATGGTATATATCTAGAAAATGCAGCGGTAATGACTACTCACAACATGAGGAGCTTCTTGCCGAGTACGGCAATAATCTTACGAGGTATAGCTTCCTTGAAATAAAAAAAATTACAAAAAGATTCAGGGATAAGCTAGGCCAAGGAGGATATGGAAGCGTCTTCAAAGGCGAGTTATCAAACGGGATCCATGTTGCGGTAAAAATTCTAGAAAGATCTAACACAGATTCCAATGGTAAAGATTTTATAAATGAAGTAGCAACCATTGGAACTATCCACCATTTTAATGTGGTTCGCCTCTTAGGCTTTTGCTCTGAAGGGAACAGGCATGCCCTGATTTATGAATTTATGCCAAATGGATCACTAGATAAGTACATTTCTATCAAAACTGGAAACAATGCCAGTAGAGCACTCCACATGGAAACATTTCTAAAAATAGCAACTGGGGTAGCTAATGGCATCAAATATTTGCATGAAGGATGCAATCACCGAATTCTACACTTTGACATCAAGCCGCATAATATTTTGTTGGATCATAACTTAAATCCTAAAATTTCGGATTTTGGCCTAGCAAAGCTGTGTTCAGATGACAAAAGCAATGTCACCATAACAGCAGCTAAAGGTACCATAGGTTATATAGCACCAGAGGTCTACTCCAGAAACTTTGGAACTGTATCATATAAATCAGATATTTATAGTTTTGGAATGCTGATACTCAAAATGGTTCTTGGTGAAAAAAATCTCCAACCCAACTTGCAAACTGATAGTGAGGTCTACTACCCTGAGTTTATTTATGAAAAATTAGCTAGAGGAGAAGATTTAGACTCTGCTATTGCTTTTATATCAGCTACTGAAGCTGACATCGCAAAAAAGCTGATTATTGTGGCATTTTGGTGCATACAATGGAATCCAGTAGAAAGACCACATATGACGAGAGTGGTGCAGATGTTGGCTAGTGATCTGCAAAACTTGGAGATACCTCTTAAACCTTTCGCTTCATAGTGTAGCACTAGTATTTTTAAAGTTTAGATTGTCAACAAGAACAACAGGATCATTTTGTGGGCTTATTTGGTGTTACGATGGCTACACTGTGTACTATATAGAGATTTTGAATGTAATAGACATCTAGAATGTAAAAAAAATTAATAGAATCGTTACCAGATGGCTCGTCTGTTAAACATAAAAAAAAAAAAAAAAAAAAAAAACAAGAACAATAGGATCAGGATGGCATATATTTAAAGAATGATGTGCAACTATTTGTAGGGTGGCATGATTAAAGATATACAAATAAAAATATGTTTTTTTTTTTTTAAAAGAAGACGAAAATAACAAGTAATAGAACTACAGAGATGTATCTATTTATTTTTATTTTTTTTGAAAACCTATGCAGAGGCTGCAAAGTCGTGAGGGAGAAATTGCACTCTCGACCTTTGAGTAACCAACAGTCTAGGACTTTTTTCCTAGCCAACTGTGTTACCTCCTCTTTCTATGGAGATATACCTCACTGACAATCAATGCATTTTATAACTGAAGTAACAATTAAGATCATTGATATGTTCCTCTTAGACAACCTACATGAAAGGCATATGCATTGTCTCTAAATATACGACCAATAAAATTCACTTCAGCACAAACCTCACACAAAAATTTCTACAACACAAGCCAGCTAAGGACAACAAAAATAAGAATTTTAGACGCTTGCCTCTAAAAGTAGTTCTTCATCTTCAATTTGTTCTTCACGTTTTTTCCTAGCCTCTGACTTTCTCTTATTCTCCTTGCCAATTAAATCAGAAATTGCTTGAGGTAGCAAGAACCCAGGTCGTTCTAAAAATGGGGCTCTGTCAAGAACCAGGGGTTCTCTTTGTACCACCTCAACCCCAGCAAAAGTCCATAAAGCAACTTTTGCTTCACCTTTCATCCCAAGAGAGAACCACCCTACACCTGACACAGCAATGTCTACACTATTGACATCCCAGCTTGTGCCACAAACTTTGAAGTCTCTTTTTTTCCAGTCTCCTAATTCGGCCACCCGATCCTGTCCAATTGGTGGCTATAACAGCCGCACATGCTAATTAGGAATGATGTCAAAGAGTAACTTTGGGTTTCAATATATACTTTTCAGGTATTGAACAACAACATATCTATAATTGGGAAACAAGATGCTCTGATCCAGTACATACAGAAAAAAACTATAGGTACAAAGTAATGGTTGCAAACCAGTATCAAACTCAGGTAAGGTAATCCATGATAAATACTAGAGCAACAAAACACATGATCAACTATGAAGTTTCACAAACCCAAAAGACTAAAATATATATATATTTACCTGAAGTCTTGCACCAAAATGGCTTTTACGCAACTCGTCAGCATTATCTATCTTACCCATGTGAAGAGATATGCTGGGAGAAGCCCATACAGTTATGTAGATGGTTTGAACAGAGGCTTGAATTAGGTCAAGTCTCATCAAACCCCCTACATGCACTGTTTGCCCTGCCTGAATCAATTTATAAAAACAACAAGAGAAAAAATTATCAATAAATATAAACTCACGAGTAAAGAAATAAAGGGATGAAATCCACTGACAATATAATTATTTGACGATCTTCACATATGCTCAAATCAATTCAAAAACAGTTGAAAACTGATAAAAATAATTTATATGAGTGCATCCTTAGACATATAAATAGCCTACATTTCAAATTTTATTCAATTTGCATATTGTCTCATGATGCATCACGGTTCATTAAATCAAGACTATTGAAAAGTTCAAATCATTGAATGAATGATAAAACATACATAAGCTCTCGTCATTTTTGTATAGGCATAATATATACACCACGTAGATCACACCTACAATTTTGCATTTCTTATATAAAATTTGATTGAGACAATTGTCAAGATTGTCAATTTCTATACATGTTATCTGTCAATGGATGCTAACACATAAATGGAAGTATGCATTAAAGCTCTATTTATCACTCTAAGTCTTGATCCTCTTATACCATGAAATACATCCAAACCGTAGAAGAGATAGGTTTTATTAAGATTGATGCCACTAGATAAAAGGAATACTACAAATCTGAACTTCAAAGACAAAAGGAAAATGAGGTTGGTACTAAATAAAACCCTGTTACTACTACAATCTCTCTAATATTAAGAATCTTCTTTTTCTTCAAAAAAATATTAAGAATCTTTCATAATATTTTTGTACATTCTATAAGTTCATTTAGGACAATAGGACAAATCAATCAAAAAAACTTCTAAAGCTGAAAGAAACAACATCTAATTCAACAAAAAAGTAAGAAGAAAAAAAAGGAAAAAAAATAAAAACTTGCCTTCACCCGATAAGAGCGTGGTCGTAGCTCCTTCCTAATCTCAACCATCTTCTGCTCCTCCCTATTCAGCCGATTCATCATTAATCCCGGGTGTAACAACCCAGGGGTGTCATACATCTTCACCTTAGCTGGCAAGATACCCGTCACCCGCAATATCCCCAGAGTCGTACCCGGGACTGCTGCTTCGGTCAACCTTGCAATCTTAACCCCTTCTTTTTTTGCAAACGCATTTATTAGAGTAGATTTCCCTGCATTCTGGGCACCCACAACCCAGACATTGCCCCGGGGCCCGGCTGATTGTTTTATGCAAGAAATCAAATTCCTAATGTTCAGATCCTTGTGTGAACTCACCTGGATGACTGAATCAAGCTTGTGGGCACCATTAGCCTTTGCACGGCCACGTACCCATTTATTTAGCCTGGCAGGTGATACCTGAGAGGGAAGCAAATCAACTTTTGTTGCTACCAAAATGAGTTTTGGTAATTTGCTGACTTTTGTTCTGGTACCCTCTAATGCTTTAAAAAGGGATTTTGCAGCCACTTTAGGGAATGATCCATCAAAATCGGTGCAATCAACAACCATCACAACCACAGAGGTGGCACCTGCCGGTTTCATCAAACGGGTGGAGATGAACCGGTCAAAGTCAAAATCAGGAATTAGGTTTTCAACATTAGGATTTTTAATTTGGCCATAATTTCTCAAAGAATGGCACCTTGCACAAACTGTGACCATGCCAGCTTCCTGCTTTGCTCTTTTAGCCTCTTCTCTCAACTTTCTCTTTTTCTCTGATTTTGAGATCTTCTCCTTCTTTATTTTTTTTAAGTACTCTTCAGTTATGTTACCATATCCAACTCCCGGAGGGGCAAACCCATCCATTTCCCTTTTCCATTTCTCTTCTTCATCTAATTCATCCCAATCCTTATCCCAATCAGTTTCTTCTTCATCCAAATCTTCAAATTCTTCAAATCCTTCATCGACATCAGAATTTGAAAATGACCCATCTTCTGATTCTTCCTCTTCTAGAAATTGGTCTAAACCGGAAAACTTGAACCTAGACTTTCTTCTAGACTTTCTTTTAGATGAAAGCTTCCTGTTTCCCTTAGATTTTTCCCCAATGTTTTTGTCCCTTTCAGATTCTAAAATCTCTGTCTCCTTGAAGTTTGAATCCTGCTCGAAACCCCCATTACCCATTTGATCAAAGTCTGATAATTCAATTGTTTCTTTATCAGAATCATTTTCTTCCAAAGAGGCACTAGCTAACTCACCCTTTACTTTATTCTTCCTATCAAATTTTAACGTTTTACCTTTGGTTGATTTCTCCAAAGTTCCATTATCCTCCCAATCTGAACCCAAATCAGTTTCTACAAAATCAGAGAAAGAGGCACTAGCTAACTCACCCTTTACTTTATTCTTCCTATCAAATTTTAACGTTTTACCTTTGGTTGATTTCTTCAAAGTTTGATTATCCTCCCAATCTGAACCTAAATCAATTTCTACAAAATCAAAGAAAGAGGCACGAGCTAACTCATCCTTTACTTTATTCTTCCTATCAAATTTTAACGTTTTACCTTTGGTTGATTTCTCCAAAGTTCCATTATCCTCCCAATCTGAACCCAAATCAATTTCTACATAATCAGATAAATCCTCCATTTCTTCATCCGAATCAGATTCTTCTGACAGCTCATTCACCAATTCATCCTCAATTTCAGAAAACTCATCAGAATCAGCCAAGTGAACACCATCAGCAGAACTGTCTTTATCTTTAAAAGTGGGTGTTTTGTAATAACCAGGTAGATTAGGGTCAGAATCTTGCATAAACACACCACAGCCAGGGCATATGTGCCGGGTCAGATCCTCATCCCTTCCTTCACTAATGACTGGTTTCCTGCTGGATTTTGGAGCGGAAATGGAAGTGGAGTTACACTTGCACAAGAGAGGTAGAGAAAGCGAGGAGCATTTTCTAGCAGAAACTAGAGCAAAGGAAGGACGAAGTGTTATTGGAATGTTGAAGGAGGCTTTGTAGGTGGAATTGCGGGTAAGTGGAGTTACGCCTGATGGCGAACTGAAGGCTCTAGTCATGAGAGCAGAGAGAGGATAATAGAAACTGGAGATGAGAGGTTTTGATAAGAAAAATAAGAAGAGGGGTTTAAGCGGATCCGTATCCTCTCTATTACTGTATAGAGATGGACCTCACTTTACGGTTTGAGATTAACCGGTTTGAGATTCGGGACATAGGAGCAGTATTATTGGGCTTTGAGATTCGTGCCAAGTAAAAAAGAATGGTCCAGATTCACGTGCAGTAATAGAGAGGATGTGAAAGCCAGGTGTAAACGGATTGGATACGGATCGAACAAACAAACAGTGGTAAAACTATATCCGTAGGATATCAAATGTTCATACATATATACATAGATAACTTTGTAATATATATTAAAACTATATGGTATATATTAATTATTTGGATATGGATAATTAAAATTCAAAATCAAATCCATATCTATATCTGTACAGATATTCGGATATTAAATATATGTATTTAATTTTTGAATACGGATTCAAATACAGTTGGATATTATCCAATCTGTTTGCACCCCTTAGGTTTAAGTGTGTTACCAGATGAGTTCACATCTTCTACATTAACTCAAAAGAGCATCTTTTGAGTTTAATACGTCTCGGTTGTCTGATCAATCCAGTCCACACTTATAATGCACGGAGCCCTTTAATATTAGTGTGGATGTCAATCAGACGATCCAAATCTATTAACGCACGTTACATTAACGCATAGGATATGAATTCTGGATAGGCTCGTAAAAGGTACTCATACGGCCCACTATCCAAGTTAAATTCATATGCCAATAAAATCGTCAGATGAGATTAATATTATTTTCTCTACATGTTCATGAAAAATTAATATAAAAAATTTATCATGTAAGTGTATTTTCTTTAACTCTTGATAATAATGGAGATATCATAATATTTTACTTGTGTATAGAGAAAATAATATAAATCTATCCAGTAATTTTATTGTGACATTTAAATTATAATTTCAACATAAAAATAAAGAATACAAAAAATGGAGACATTTGCAACTTCTTTTTTAATTTATCTCATATCTAATTAGATTTTATTCTCTCCGGGGTAGAATGTCAGACGCTTCTGTGTAGTGTTTTATTTTGAAAACTTAGAACTGGGTTGCCTTTTGCTTGTTTGATCCATCAAAAAGAAAATTAAAATTAGTCATGCTGATGCTACGAATATTTCAGGTTATCCCCAAAAAAGAACGAAAGAAAATGAACTTGAATTCCAATGCAAAATCCTCTAGAAGAAAAGGATCCTAGAATGATATATTTAGATAAAGCGCAGTTTCATGTATGTACTGATTTCCCTTTCTCAAGCATGCTCCTGGTGCCACTTGGTCTTTTTGTTTCCCCACATCTGTGCCTACTTTCCTGCGACACAAGTTAATATTCAAACCTTAAATTAAAGGATAAAACCAATAATGATAAGCTGAAAATTAGACAGCAGATTTACCTTCACCGGTTGAAATTACAATCAGGCAACATCACTCGAGTAATAGTAACAAAGAATGATGTTCTCTTCTTTCATTATAACTTCTTTCCTGTTTATAAAAAAAAATAATAATAATAATAATATTAATGACCCCACTCAAGTTTATGCCCGAACCAATGTTGAACTGAATCGAGTTCTTTCTTTGAAAATGAATGGCCAACCTGACAAGGGCTGAATCAAAATCAACCCAAGACCCAGTCACTAATCAGGCCTCACATGCACCTGACCTTAACCCTGAGTAAATCGAAGTCCCAAATCAACCTACCTGATAATTCAACCTGGACATGAAGTCCACATCAAATATGTCAGTATAACTACCCAAATTACCCCTGATCAGGAACAGACCAGGAGACCAACTTGAACCTATGCTTATACCAACTCAACCCCACAATTAGACAGCCCAACCTATCTTAAAATGTTGTACAACATATGGGACCTTTACTTTTAAACTAGGATGTACATTAGAGAGAAAGAGAGAGAGAGACTGTACCATGCCAGCTGATGGCAAGCTTTCAGAAAGAAAAGAAAAAAAAAAGAGTGAGATGGAGATTGTACCACGGGGGATAAATGCGAATGAAGTTTCCAACTACAAGATCCACATTTTCACATATCTTTGGATTGAATATTACCATCCTTTCTTTTTTTGCTTCTCCAGCCATGAAACCTTCAAATTCCTTCTTGTCATCCAAAGGAAGCTGCACAAATGTACATGATAAGAAAAAATCAGTAATCAACTCCAAATCATCAAAGAAGTTAGTTTAATAAAAAATTAAATAATCAAGAGAGATAGGTTAGATGAACCTGAAACAAGCAACGGCAAACAGTAAGACGACCCTCCAAAGATCTTGACATAATTTGCACTGTAATTGCAGTTGATTTATCTGAAAATCAATAAAATCACCCAAGTAGAAAATCAACAAGAGAAATGTATTTAGTTTACAAGCTATAGCTTGAGGTTCACATCACTCCTGGGACATACTACTGAGAAAAGGTGTAACTGTTACCTACCTATCTTGCTAGAAGAGCTATGCAGTGCATTGAAAAACCTTGAGAAATCAGCATGCCTTTCTTTCTCAAGCTGCATCACTTGTAAAAGCCTCCCATGATAATTATTCCTGCTTAATTAAAGTAAAATCTTGAGGTCTTCTTTCCAAATTTGTATGCACAATAGTGCCAGAAATATGAACTATATGCATACCCTGATGGATTAGTTGCAGCAAGTGCAGGCCACGTGTCATTAGATGCATTAAATGTTTCCTGAAAGAGATCTGCCATAGTTTGCCTCTGTCCTTCAATTTGCTGAGGTAACAAACTTAACTTGTTCTGATTTAGCTCCTGAAAATCGAAATTAAAATACCCCAAAGTTTTGCATTGGAATATATACATAACCCAAAAAATAATAAGGATAATTATCCCAGATGCAATTATGTTGCACATGACCATGCAAAACCTGCCAAGCATGTTAGAAAGATAACATAGATGAGCAGTAGGGCCACCATACACCAGGTGGGGTCAATTGACCCCACTGGAATTCTAGTAAAACCCTAAAAGTTATATGAAGTTTCAGCTTCATTCCACAAAATGTTTCGAAAATATTCTTAACTGAAGTACCCTGCTAGCTAGATTTCTTGGCTCTGTCTGACTTAGATATTTTAATTACGAGAGAAATACCAGAGGTGATTAAATTCCTGACATGGTTGCATATCTAATCTTTTAGTTATAAGGCATCTTTTTTTTTATTTGCATATAATCTTTTGGGAAACCTCTCACCTCCTCATCACTACATGTATGACCAGCTATATACTCAGGTGGATCTTCTTCATTTCCAAGTGTTCTCTCCCCTAAATTAGGCAATATTCTCTTTTTTTCTTCTCTATCTGTAGCCGTCTGCACCAAATTCCACAGAAGAGAAAATAATAGTTTAATAGTTATAAAATAATCATTGAAGGGTGTGTATTTTGGGAATTACGCTAACTTTTTATTTGATGGGTGTAACAGCAATGAACTTTACCACATTTGAATTTAAAAAGGATGGGGTGCCATTGTTCCCCTGGAGACCTTCTAGAAGCTCAGCCATGGAAGGATACGGACCCTCCTTTCGCTCGTATGGAATCAAATTGAGAGGTACTACGTCATCTTCCTCGTTAATATCTTCTAAACTATCAAACTCATCATTTGCATATGTTTTTTTGTCTTCGGTGCATGAGTTTTCTTTCTTGATTTTTAATTCTTGAATCAGTCGTTCTTGATTTGAATTTGAATGTATGGAGAACTTGAGCTTTGTCTTCCCTTTATCCACTATTAAAAGTCGGATGGAAAATTATAATATGGAAAGAAACCATTTACGAATATCAAAATAACAAAACATTGTAGAAAAATGAAAATAACATACTAATAGTAACTGGCTTCTTGGGTTTGAAATCTAACCCACTGGACTCGTCCAGTATTTGATTCCATTCTGATGTTTCGCTTCCTTCAAATCTATTGCCACTATTATATTTCTCTCCAACTGTTGAGGTACTGCACTGGTATGCTAAAGAATTTTCAGCCACTGCAACGTTATCCTGTTCATGAAACAATGAAATGAACAAATCATTCATACTGTAGGAGTTATTTATTAATACACATTTATCTTTTACATGGATAGTACAAATGTAGAATTCATATGAAAAAAGTTCGAAATTATATTAGGAACCTCATCAGAAATTGACTCATCAAAGGAATCACTGAGATGCTCATCTTTAGACTGAGACTGGATGGGTTCATTTGTGTTGTCACCTGATTTATGGACACTTTGATAATAATCTGAGAAGCCGGATAAAGTCTGAACAAATAAAAAAAAATAGAAAAAAAAATCAGATTTTTTTGGTGCCTGTAATAATTACCAGAAGCCAGGGTCTATACTGATGCCAGATATTTACACAGCATTTGACAAATTGGTACAATTCTGCCAAAACATATTCTCATGTCGGCACAATTTCAGCCTAAATTCCAAGAAAAAATTATAAATTTAGTAAGTGTGGTTTATTTATTCTTGGTAAGGCTTGAATTTACTGGTATGATAGCAGACATCGTATTACCTTCTTCCCGTTTGTATAAAGGGAGTGTAGTGCTTCAGTACAATCATTATCATACGTCAGTTGATCCAATTCATCATCAATATCTTCATCTGAACATGAGAAAGAAAACATAAGATTTTTCCAGTTGTACCTTGAAATAAAATAAATATGAAGAGTCATCCTCTTAAAGTCTATAATTTCATTTACAGCTTGTTTTTAGTATGCTCCTCTTTCTTAAATATTAAATTTTCAAGAACAGCCCTCGAATAACGCTTGTTAGAGCGAACTAAATTCCCTTGGTCGGTGTTTGAGCGAACTAAAGCGAGAGAGAAAAAGAGAGACCTGAAAGGCTTTGATCAAAACCTTCATTTATCTGCGTAAAATGAAAATACAATTATTCACAACATTAAAGTGTGCTCGCTCGTGGGTGGGTTTTGGGAAAGAGAGGGAGAGAGGCGCGTACCGGAAAAGCAGTTTGGCGCCCCATTCGTAAGGCAACTGATGCAGTAACAAGTAACAACGCAAGCAAAACTTGAATAAATGTTTACCTCGACACTCCGTCACTTCGTGTATTTTTTTCATAATGATCCCTCTAAATAACTCAAATCATACAGTCAGAGAGATATATCTGTGATAACCAGATTTATTTAATTTAATTACTGTGCCTTTCTACAAAACAATTATTAAAACAAAGTCTGCTTTGTTTTAAATGTATAAATAGTTGGCTTCAAATCACTGACGCTTTAATAGAAATAGAGTTGATTTTACGGACGACGTAGTTAAAAATAATAAATAACATGAGTGCTCTTATTAGCATATATGATAAGAGCAAAGCTAGGGTGTTTCTAAGTTTATCAAACTTCTTTGTGAACTCAATTTTAAAATTTTTGTGAACTCAATTCTAAAATGTATTGAATTGATTTTAAACGATAAATTTAAACTGTTGAAATCATTCTACTTTATAAGTGATGCGTTTATAAGCAAAAATTTCAAAATTTTAAATTAATTTTGTATAGAATCAAGTAGTCAAAAGACGTCCAAAAAATAAATGCATTAAAATTAATTTATAAACCTTCTAATTTTGACCACTTGACTCTATACTAAATTAATTCTAAATTTTAAAATTTTCATATGTAGACGCGTTACTCATAAAATAGAAGAATTTCAATAATTTGAATTCGTCGTATAAAGTCAATTCGATAGATTTTAGAGTTGAGTTTACAAAGAGACTTGGTGAACTTAAGAACATCCTAGTTCTACTCGATATGATAATGTTGTTTCCAACGATTATGTGCATGTATTTTTTTTTTAAATGGAAATTAATTAAATAGAGAGTCATCACATGTTATTTTTCATGAGTCCGGCTAGTATGATATTAGTATCATGTGATACCGATTTTTAAAACTTATTGAATAGACTTTAAATGAAAAATCTAAACTTTCATGAGTGATGTATTTACATGCAAAATTTATAAATTTTCGAATTATTTTACTGTTGAGTCAAGCAGTCAAAAATTGATAAAAAAAAAAATAATACTTTAAAATTAACTTAAAAAAATCCCCACATCTAACCCCTTGACTTGATATTAAATAAATTATAAATTTTTGCATGTAAACACATCACTCAAATAGATTGGTTTGAACAATTTAGATTTATTGTTTAAAGAATAAATTTTGAAGTTAGTATATATCATGCTAACATAACTCATTTCTCATATAAATTTGGTTTAAAGTTGATTGTCGTAGTTATATATTGAGTTAAGCCTATTGTTAGTCGGTCATATCATTTTAGAATATCTAAGTTATATATAACTTCTGATATATTAATAATATCGTGACCGAGCTTGCTAATCAAGACATAAACTATAAATAACAATTAATTTAATCGGAGGATATTTGGATCATGTTTTTTTTTACTCGAGTCAATATGCAAGACTCCAATCACAAATTTATATTCACGACAATTTTCAAAATTATTGAATTAGGTCTATTGTTAGTGCATCTTATTATCTTCTTATCTTCTAAGTTAATTAACTAGGTAATTATCACTGATCATATTTGTTATATAGCTGCGAGAGAAAGGGAAAATTTCATGGTCGAGAAGGTGGTGGTTTTGTTCTAGGTTGTTTAGCTATTTGATTCTCATCTTTCAATTTAGACAGACACTTTATGTATGTGTTTAGTGAAAATAAAAATCGGTTTTTTCGTGATATATGTGTGGTACTGGCACTGTGGCAAGGAGCTAGATCATTTCAACCAAAAAGAAAAAAATAAAGGAGATCATTATAAAAATATTATTCAGAAGGATAACTCGTCAGAAGCAATGCATTATACAAAAATATTATTATTTATTAATCGTGCTGTTTTCTGGATTCCTCCTAGTTTCTCGTTAGTATAAGGGTATAACTGTATAACTATATAGGAAAAAAAATGTCGGTAGAAATTAACAAAAAAGAAAGAAAGAGAAATAGAAAGAGTACATTAGTTGTAATATCGATAGAAAGAACGGTATCAATTTTACCGGTTTTAAAAATCTCAAAGTTTAGACCGGTAAATTTTTTATTGGTCCTAACCGTTTTTTTTTTCAAAGTTGAAATATTATATCAGTTGAATTTATCAAGTAGACCTTTGAAAAAAAAAGTTAGGACCGGTAAAAATTTTACTGGTCTAAACTTTGAAATTTTTAAGACCGATAAAATTTGTACTGTTCTTTCTATCAATATTATAACTAATGTACTCTTTCTATTTCTCTCTTTTTTTTGTTAATTTCTACCGAAAAAAAATTCCAACTATATAAGTAAACGTTATTTCATATCTATTACGTTATGGGATGAGGAATACATTTTATATATGATATTTTTTTTTATTCGAATAGCTATATAATTTGAATAATTCCAATAAGAATGATTTGTACAACATTTATAAAATTTTACTAATTAGTTTGTAATTTAGAATTTTTTTTATTTTATGATTTTATGGGTATGATGTGTTTAAATTAATATATTTATCTTGAGGATGATCACTTTACAATGATTATTTTGTCAACAATTTATATTTATAAAATTTCAAATAAAACAGAAAATTGAAAAGTAAATTTACAAGAATATTGGATATATATATATATAGTCTAGCAATGAAATTTCATGCAATTCGAGTATTATTTGATGGTGTATTAAGAAACTTTAATTTCATATCGTTGAAATTTCATGTTACTTGATGTATATAGTGAAATATATACCAAATCTCATTGTAATTTATAGACATAATATGTAAATAATATAAGTCATGTCTGTAATGTTTGATTTTGAATCTAAAATTTATTTATTAAGACTGTCAATTTTATTAAAATAAAATTTTGTCAAGTAATCCATTTTTCCATTTTCTTGCTATATTTCTAAATTAAAATTTTCGATTATATAAGTTATCTTTAATAATTTTTCATTAGTTATATTTTATCCATTAAGATTAATGAAGAAAAATAAAATACAAATAAAAGTAATACTTAATAGATAAAAACAAAATACAAATATAATTAATTTCTAAGTCTATAAAAATATTTATATCTTCGTTCTATCCGCACCGTATCATGTCATTTTCTATAATAAAACCTCAATAGTTGTACTTGCACGAAACTTCTGAGGGACGAACGAATGAAATATGTGTTCCCCCGTTGCTTCGAGAGAGGATGCAAGGAATGCTTGCTTATGTTTATTCGCGAAGTTCTACCCACAAGTGTAACAAATTGTTTATGTTTTTATGTTGTAGTGGTTAGTACTTATGAGCAATCACAAATTAATTATTTGCCTAAATGAAAATTCTATATATTTGAAATGTTTGTATTTCTTATACACTGAACTAAAAGGTTCTATAATTTAAATCCTATAGACGGAGTTGGAAATGTCTGCCTTTAAATGAAGAAAGTTCATTAAAAAATGTAATCCGAATTGACGATTGATGCAACTTAATAAAAGTTCTTTAGACAGGTTCAAATAAATACTTATGTTATATCATGATGATTTTTTAGCATCGTGCCGAATTATTTTCAAATGAGGCTATAGTAATATGTATATTACACAATGGCTCGTACTATGGACTCGTATTGTCGTTTTGAAAGCTCAAACAAACAATCTGAGCCATTCAACATTTTCTTCATATTAATATATATTTGCAGACTAAAATTTTATATTTTTAAAAATTTATTTTAGCATTTTTTATACAGGTTGAAATCACTTGATTTGAAATTTCTAGACTATCAAGTCAGAAATTTCTATTTATCTAAAAAAAGTAAGAAATATTAATTAAATATAAATTTTGATTTTTATAAGTATATTTATATATAGCGATCATATCTAACAGTTCATATTGATTGTTTAAAACTTGAAATAGAGATATAGATCCACAGTACGAGTCGATTCATAATATGCATATTACTATATAATTTACTAAATTATTTTCTAAAAATATTAACATTTTCTTGTCTAATATTAACATAAAATTTGCAGAACTTATTACTTACTTTCTAAACATATTAATATTTTTACATTATTTTTTTATTGTAAATAGCAAGTTGTTTTTATATAAGAATCTTAGAATTTACAAAATTATTTTCAAATCACCGGCTTGTGATATAAGCTCAATGTCTTAGCGAGAAAATCAACTTGCATTATAACTAGAAATATTGTAATTCAGAGTAAGTCCGATGCCCATCGGACCTACTTTCGTTCGATGGGTGTAATGACAATTCGATTGCATCAAGATCCGTGCGAACTAATTAAAATACGTGCTCATTTGTTCCAATTTACGTGCGCACAAATCTTAATCGTAATCGTACGGTGATAGAGCTAATTGAACCTAAAAGTAGATCCGATGCCGTACTCCTATCTCGAAATATGGACCAAGAAACAGAAATTGCACAGCACCGTCCTGGGGCTTCCACCGCATCAGACCCACCAGATCATGCCACGTGGAGTGTATCTGACGTGCTATCCTGTGATTGGCTCTACTTACAACTCTTGCGCAGTCAGGGACCCGTTTGGCACTCTAGTGCCCTTGTACTTAAAACAAATAAAAAGGAAAAATAAACAAAAAAAAGAAAAGAGAAACCTCGAGACTTCCCTCGTCTCTCTCCTTCCGCCTCGCTAAATCCCTCCACCGAACTCCATTGTTGATCAACCAATGCTATGAAACTGTAAACTTAATTTAGTTCTACCTCTCAAATTGCGTGAATTCTACACTTCTCGCCACTGTATCAGGTTACACTACGATTAAAGGCGGCATCCTTGTTCAACATCGAATCATATCCAACATGGGATCTGGATCCCGATCTTGTGGCATCTTCAAAAGCGTAACGCTAATAGTTCTTCTGCTCTCGATCTTCTCCTCCCTATTCACTCGATCTGAATCGGCGGTGGCAAGCATCGATCTGGGCTCAGAGTGGCTCAAAGTCGCCGTAGTCAATCTTAAACCAGGCCAACCTCCGATTTCGGTTGCAATCAATGAAATGTCAAAGAGGAAATCGCCATCTCTCGCTGCAGTCCATTCAGGTCAGCGCCTCCTAGGCGAAGAAGCCACAGGAGTGGCTGCAAGGTACCCCGCCAAAGTATTTTCCCATGTACGCGACATGATTGCCAAACCATACTCGTACGTCAAGCAATTGACAGATTCGCTCTACCTTCCTTTCGACCTAGTGGAAGATTCTAGAGGGGCGGTATCTTTCCGCACAGATACTGGAGAGGTTTACACTGTCGAGGAAATACTCGCCATGATACTCGGCTATGCAATTGGCTTGGCTAAATTACATGTGGGAAGTGAAGTAAAGGATGCCTTGATATCCGTGCCAGGCTACTTTGGTCAAGCAGAGAGGAGAGGTGTGATGCAAGCTGCTAAATTAGCCGGAATTAATGTATTGGGTTTGATTAACGAGCATGCTGGTGCAGCTTTGCAATATGGAATTGATAAAGATTTCACAAATAATTCGAGATACGTGGTGTTCTATGACATGGGCGCAGGTAGTACATATGCAGCTTTGGTGTATTTCTCGGCCTATAACACAAAGGAGTTTGGAAAAACTGTTTCGGCTAACCAATTTCAGGTAAAATAATACTACTTGTAGCAGATTGTTCATACCGGTACAAGCTCAGTGTTGTTATGGCATTAGTATTTGTTATTCTTACTAGGATGCAATTCTGGATGCTGGTACAAGCTCTTACAGTAAACCGGTATACTAGGTCCTATACATGAATATGCAGCTAGAAAACCATTAAGAAATGTCAAACGATTTTTGCAAATTATTCCTAATATATTACTATATTTTCATTTTAAACTATGTCCAATTTGCAAATTAAGGCAAAACTCTATTTGGTTGCTTTTGTAAACTTAAACCTAACTGATATAAAAATGTTGATCTATACACAAAATGAGCAAATTTCTGGTAAATAGGGTTATGTTCCATGTAACTTCAACAAACCCCAGAACCTAGCAAGAATTTATTAATTTTTCTTGAGTTTTATCAGTTTGGCTTGCTCTGACTGGTAAAAGAAAGATACCCAGATTGTTTGTTTAGAATTGTCAATATTTGTGGAAGTTTAACATACTCCATTGTATCACCCTTATGTCTGGATATCATTCGGGGAAATATTTCATTGCTGATATTGGGTTTCTGCAAAATGTTACAAGTCGACTGGTGAAGGAAAATTATCCAGAGTTTAGTTTAGAATTGTCAATATTTGTGGATGTTCACATCCTCCTTGTATCACCCTTATGGCTAAAAATCACTTGGGAAAATATATCATTACTGATATTTGGTTTTTGCAAAATGTTACAAAGTTTCGGGTGTTATCTGCAATGATTTAAAATATGGGTACAATTAGCACAGTGCTAAAGAAGAATATAATGCAGTGAACTTACTGTTTTAGGTGAAAGATGTGAGATGGAATGCTAGGCTTGGGGGTCAAGATATGGAGTTGCGATTGGTTGAGTATTTTGCCGATGAGTTTAACAAGCAGTTGGGAAATGGAGTTGATGTGAGAAAGAATCCCAAATCAATGGCTAAGTTGAAAAAGCAAGTCAAGCGCACAAAAGAGATTCTGAGTGCAAACACTGCTGCTCCCATTTCGGTTGAGTCCTTGTATGATGACCTCGATTTCAGGTAATCTGCTTTTGTATGTTGACAGGGTGATCTTTCTGTAATCTTATGGTATACCAAAGAAAAAGATTGTGCTTTGCCAAAGATCTCTGTATGAATTTCCCGTTTCTTGTGTTGTATAAATAAAATCAATTTTAGCATAAACAATTTACCAGCTCAGGCATCCAAGGTCAGACTCCTATGTTATGAACAAAAAAGCACGGAAGGTAACTAAAATAACGGAAGTTTGTATGGTGCAGGTTTTAACATTTTATAGCATGGTAATCAGAGGTTCAGCAAGAGCACTTTAACCAGCAGCCTCCTATGTTGTGATGTGACCACCTTTCTAGATTCTCATAAGTTATTTTCTTGTATTAAACTAGGAGCACTATAACACGTGAGAAGTTTGAGGAATTATGTGGAGACTTGTGGGACCAGGCTCTTGTACCTCTCAAAGAAGTCATTCAGAGTTCAAATTTGAAAGTTGAAGACATCTATGCCGTGGAGCTAATTGGTGGGGCCACCCGTGTACCAAAAATAAAGGTAGCCATTTGCCTTTTTTAAACTTGCTAAATTAAAATGAGAAAGATCATGAAAACCTACGCAAAATGTGAAATATAGAAAGGTTTGGTTTTTCTGTAATCATGAAAAATGTTTGTGCTTACGTGATCAGATTCTCAATGTTTCTCTTTGACACATAATATACAGAAGAAATAAAGAGGACTTAAGTTGAGTTCTCTTTGATATGCATTTGGAGCTGTTGTAATTTATTGCTTTGGAGACATGCGAGACATTTCTGTTTACCCTGCAGGCTTAAAATGAAATATATGCTTTTCTTGTTGAATGAACCAGATTGAGCTGTGATGTACAAAACATCAATAATTTGACCACTTTTTCTGTTTTCTTATTTGTCTTTTTTCTACTTTGGTTCACTTTTCCTAGGCTAAGCTCCAAGAATTTTTGGGGAAAAATGATCTGGATAAACATTTAGATGCTGACGAGGCAATAGTTCTTGGTGCATCATTGCATGCTGCAAATATAAGTGATGGAATAAAACTGAATCGCAAATTAGGGATGGTTGATGGCTCAACTTATGGTTTTCTTCTTGATGTTAGTGGCCCTCATTTGATCAAAGATGAGAGCTTTGACCGGTTGCTCGTGCCTCGCATGAAGAAAATGCCTATTAAGGTTAGGGATGTTAATTCTAGTTCAGGCCTATTAAGGTTAGGCCTAGTATGCATTACTATGAATCATCAAAATTTTAAACTTAACAAGACTTATAGGTATAAGCTTCTTTGTTCAGTACAAATACTTGACATAACTGAATTGTTTATTGGTATTTGAAATTCTCCATCTATGTGCATGCTGTGATAATGAAATGTTCATCTCTATGTTGTCTAGCTTTCCCAGTTCATTCTGCTTAATTTGTTCTTTATCATACTCACAGTGGTGATAATATTGCCTTTTTTTTAATTTCATTGTATTTTGTAGATGTATAGGTCTCTAAAACATGATAAGGATTTTGAAGTTTCTCTGAGCTATGAATCATCCAATGGGCTGCTGCCACCTGGTGTTTCTTCTCATATTTTTGCTCTCTACTCTGTTACTGGTCTGAAAGATGCCGCTGACAAGTAGGCTCCGAAATTCTATCTTTTTAATTAAATTTTAACAATTCATTTGACCAATGAAAGGAAAGGAATTGCACTAATTTTTCATTGAATTAAATTCAAACACGAATGGCATTTGGTCATTTCATTTTAACTTCACCTTTATCTTAAGAACTAGGTGTTCTCTTCAGAAAATTCGTATGTTGTTGACCTGGTTGAAAGTGGCAGCTATGTTGCATTATTTGCAATAGCAGTCATCATCTTATCAATTCTGATTTGCAATGAACCCTTTATGCTAATAACAATTATGAGATATTTCGATTTTCTTTTCTAGGTATTCTGCTCGCAACCTGTCAGCACCAATCAAAGCAACAATGCACTTCTCTCTTTCCAGAAGTGGGGTTGTCTCTCTGGACAGAGCTGAGGCTGTCATTGAGATAACAGAGTGGGTTGATGTCCCAATAAAGAAAAACTTAACACTTGAAAGTAATAATGAAAATAGCACTACCACTAACCCTGAGGCCGGATCAACAAACAATGACGCAACAAAAGATGGTGCCAAGGATAAAAATTCTGAAAATAGTGCTAATGATGGTGACTCAAGTTCCACTAAGGAAGAAGAAAAGAAAAACACTGAAGAAGTTAAAACAGAGAAAGTGCTGAAGAAGCGCACGTTTAGGGTTCCCCTGAAGGTAAAAGATCTTATTGCAATTTTGTTTAAAAAGAAATTAATATGATTGATAAATTGGAAAGCTTATATAAAAGCATTGCATGCTCAAGTTCAAGTTTGTTATTAATTTATTTTGCTGTGTGATGATATACACAGATAGTGGAGAAAACAGCAGGGCCAGGGCAAATTTTGTCAAAAGAACAATTTGCAGAGGCTAAGAGTAGATTAGAGGAAATTAATAAGAAGGATGCCGAGAGGCGACGAACTGCTGAGCTGAAAAATCGCTTAGAGGAGTACATTTATTCGACAAGAGAAAAGGTGTTAACAATGTAGATTTAAGAAAATTCCAATATATTGGCATATTTTCTTATTGCAATTTTGATTTGTAGTTGGAGGAGAACGAAGATATACAGAAGGTTTCAACAGAAGAAGAGAGAAAATCCTTATTGGAGAAGCTTTCTGAGGTTAGTAACTAATTTTACGTCTACATCCAGCAACAGCAATCTTTTTTGCTTATAGTCTTGGAATTAATTTTATTAAATAATAGGTACAAGAGTGGTTATATATGGATGGAGAGGATGCACAAGCAAAGGAGTTTGAAGAACACCTTGATCTTCTCACTTCTATTGGTGATCCCATCTTTTCTAGGTATACTTTCATTGATTTTAAATTTATTATTTTTTTCTGATAGAATTGTAAATTAATGTGACAACCTTCATTATTCATTGCTTTTTTCCTCCTTTGCAATGCTAGGTTGTCTGAGTTAACTGCTAGACCAAGTGCTTGTGAATATGCAAGGTCCTATCTGAGTGAGGTGCAAAAGGTAATAACATATCATAGACCAGTGTAGAAGTTTACCCTAAAATAGTGCCATGTAAATTAATGTTTTTAAGGATAAGACACTTGGGCATGACATTGCTACTCAGAAAAGTTATACAAGTACAAACTTAGCTAGGCAATCAGCTTTAGCATTCAGAGATCTAGAAAAGTCAAGAACTGAATCAGAAAAATACATCTCATGAAGTAACTCCATTTGGGTGGCTTGAGCTTACAGCATTGATTAGGTTTCTATAGTCAGATAAGAAGAGAATGTGTAGGTCTGAGATTTAATGCCTGTTTTAGGCTTTTAACACAAGCAGGTATATTGCCTTTTCGTTGTGTGAGTCACAAGCCTTCATCTATTCTACCAGTGGTATTAGGCTTGTGACATATTATTTAATATTAAGACTACTGGTTACTGTGGTACTTTCAATAATGTTGTCAGATGAGTCTAATTATGTTCCTCTGCATTTTCGTGCAGATTGTAAGTAACTGGGAGACAAACAAGCCATGGCTACCAAAATCTAGAATCGAAGAGGTTAGCCTTTATATAATTCATCTTAATTATTTTCTTTTTGATTGGCAAGGCTCTGACAGTGATTTCTTTTTAATTAGGTTTTGAAGGAGGCAGAAAAGGTCAAAAGTTGGTTAGAAGAGAAGGAGACGCTTCAAAAGAAGTATGTATGATGCATTTTTACATTCTGCATTAATCCCTGCAAAATCATGAGATACACTGTAGCCTTGTAAAATAAAACTTACAAAAAAAACCAACAATTGGTCCCAGTATAGTACAGATCGGGTCTGATATCAGTATAAGCTCACGATCACCAGGACAAGATAGGAGAGCACTAATTTGATTTTATTGAACGTTTCTGTAGTTACATTCCTCAAATCAAAATTTAACAAAATTACAATCTCATTTTTCATTTTTTCAATGTTTTCAGTACACCTGACTACAAGACTCCAGTCCTCACTTCTGTAGAAGTCTTTGAGAAGATTGCAAAGCTACAAGAAAAGGTACTAGTGATTTGTTTATGGTCAACAAAGAGTGAGGCTATTGTACTATGCATAGCGCAGATTGGACCGTACTATGGAACAATATCTTCATTTCCAAAGTCTAAACAGTTGATCTGAACCATTCAATGTGATCTCTATATGAAAATGTAACTAAATTATACATTCTTTTAGAATTTTTTTTTCTATTTTTTTAGATAGGTAGAAAATCACAACTTTTGAATGGTCTAGAATTTTTAGATCAAGTGATTTTCTACCTATCTAAAAAATAATAAATAATTCTAAAAATGTAAAATTTGATCTATATAAGTATATTTTTATATGAAGAACATGTTGCATGGTTCCAATTGATTGTTTGGGCTTTAAAAAGAGAGATATTGATCTGTAGTATGGACCATTACGCGCTATGCATAGTACCATAGCCTCACTGGTCAACAAATATTGTGTAAAATGTAATTGGTTAAATTTTGTTTACTACATGGCATTGTCATGAAGCAAGTCTCTTCCTCTTGTAAATTTAGGTGGCGAGTGTGAACAGGATACCTAAACCGAAACCCAAGGTTGACAAACCAGCAAAGGAAGAGAAAGCAACCAAAGATGAAACTAACACAAGCGGCTCAACTGACACTCTAGATGAAACAACATTTCAAAAAGAGAGCGAAGAGACGGCCGATTCACAAAATAAACCCAGTGATTCACAACCTGAGCTCCACGATGAATTGTAATTTTGTTAATTGGAGAACTTAGAAAAGAGAACTCAGTTAGAAAACTTCTTTTTTTATTTACAATTTTGTTTAGTTGAGAGGTTGGGGCTGCAAGATCATCCTATTGTATACTTTTTTTTTCTTTTCGGTCGAGGGGTTAGCACTTTAGATTAAGTTGGCTAGTTGAACATTTACTTAATAGAGGGACTACTATTTTTTGTTTTAAATTATCATTCCCATGTAGTTATTTAAGGGAAATCCTGTGGAAACCCTGATTTATAACAGCTTAAAAATAACAGCTTAAAAAGGTTATAGGATTCAATTTCTTTTTTACTTGTTTAGTTACATATCCCATTTATTTTTAGGCTTTGATGGAACAATCTTCGCATTCAGTTATGTTTCTTTTTGTGGAGCCGAATGTCCACTTAACTTTGAATAAAGTGCTAAACTTTTTGAATAAAGTGCGAAAGAAAGGGCTTGTTCTTTTCAAAGAATGTCATTGTTTGTTTTTCTTTTAAAAAAATATTGAAAGCGATAGAAAATGATATCACTAAACTGCCCAACCATTCGTAGTAAATGAAAGCTTCTTTATAAGTGATTTCATTTCCATTGTTATTTTGATCCAAAATATAGAGTTTGTTTTTATATATGAACCATCCAAAACGAATTGATATAATATCAATTGAATTTACATAAAAAGTTTTTTTTTCTTTTCTGAATATATTATGATTTGATTTGTATATTTGAGAGATTGAACGATTCAAGCAAAAAAAACTGCGACCGCCTTTAAAAACGCCGATATTAAAAATGTTTTTAAAAGCACCTTTAAAAAAGAGTGCAACCGCCGTTAATATTCAATTTATATTCGTAGCCAAAATATAATTACGGATACAAATACAATTTTACCACTATCCGATCTGTTTGTACCCTCCTTACGGGTTTGAAAATGATTTTTTTTTTTTTATATTTCTGGTTTAAATTTTTAACTCTCAGTAATGTGAAACCTTATCACATAATTATTTAGTATTTACACAGCGTAAAGAAAGTTCTTGTCGATCAAATCTCCGATCACATACAGGAAAGAGGAGAAAAATAAAAGCATCACTTCTACTGAAAAAAAATCAGAAGGGGGAATACAAAAGCAACACGATTATATGCAATCTGCGTACCGGAATAAGTTATGCAAACAATTAATTTATTTGACAATATTACAGCACCCCTCTCTTTAGTAAAACATAATTTTTATATTTCAAATATGTTAAGAATAATACATATATAATGCATACTAAATTTGATCTAATTTGATGAACCATCAATCGAACAATTTAGTTTTGTCCGACATTTTATGAATGACTCTAAGGTAACATAATATTTCTATTTAGATTCATATCATCCGATCGTGCACAAGAATCCCTGTATATTCCTAATGGACGGTACTGATTTAAACAAAAATATTATGTTACCTCAGAGGATATGGACTCGTCTTCCTAACAAAATCACGGATTCGAAGTACAGTCTCCGTCAAATGTGGGACCAACAATTAGGTGACTTCAATTTTCTTACCGTGCCAAGGCCCAAAAACCTAATTCGTATTATAATTTCTTTTTAGATCCAGACGGTTCAAACAGATCTGTACGTTTCATCTCGGCCCGGATTGACCTAAATTTCAATCGGACGGTCCAGAAATAAACAGAAATATTCTGTAACCTCAGAGGATATAGATTCTTCTCCGCTATTTATAGCGAAAAACCCCCATAAACCCAATAGAACCCTAGAAGTCCCCTTCTCTGTATTCCTACCAGCAACTCAGCCCCCACTTCCGACGAAATCATAATGGTACCATCTCTTTCTCCATCGTGTTTGTTTTCTAATGTTTTGTGATTAATTGCATCAATGAAATAAATATTTTTCGCGTTGGATGGTGATAATTGATAAGTGATGAAATTTGGGAAAAATATTGCAGACTCAGGAGGCGGTGAATCCCAAGGCTTATCCTTTGGCTGATGCGCAGCTAACTATTACGATAATGGATCTAATTCAGAGCGCTGCCAATTTCAAGCAACTCAAGAAGGGGGCTAATGAAGGTTAATTTAATTTTACTGTTTTTAACGCGCAAATTCACCTTATTTCTCTTTTTAGGGCGTGATCGGAACAATGGGTGTTGGAGTTCAATTGATTTTAATTCAATAGAATTCAATAGAGATGATTTTCAATTGAACTTTGTTGATCAGAATAAAAATAGAAAATAATTCAATTCTTCTCAATTTATTGATTGAAATGTACACATAAATATAGAGAAATGATTTCATTTGAATAAAAATGACTTTTGTGCCCTTAAAGCATAAACTCGAAAACATTAAATAAACAAGGTGACACTAGATACCAGTAAATACATCCACTAAATCAGTACCAATAAATAGTAAATACAAAACAAAATGACACAAGTTGTGTTTAGATTACATGGTTTAGTAACATGATTACATGAAATCGAAAATTATGAAAAACTAAAATTAAAAAAACAATAGAAGGGGTAAGGGAAAAACAACAGAATGGAATAAGAAAATTAGAACATTCATTCCAAGGTAGTACTTGGAGAATTCAATGCTCACTACCAGGTTCAATACCAGCGCCCACTGGTACCTGTTTAATTTTCAAAGTAGCCCTCCATTTCTCCAATATTTTCCTTTGCCATCATTTGTGCTGATTTTTTTACAAAAGTATCACTTAACCTTTTGTCAAACCAAGAATCCATTACTCTCCAACCACTGCCGCTTCAATCTGTCTCAACAACTGAAGGTGTCAGCCTCTTCAAGTTTTGTCTTAACATTCAATTTGGACGAAGACTTCTTCACTGTTTTGTTAGAAGAAATTCCACCATTGGAATTTCCTAGTTGAAGAGAAGTACGGGTCGTTCAATTCCACCCTCAGTAATTGTCTTGGTCTCTTCCCTTTGACGGAGTCTCTCTTTTGCAGTCCTTGTCTTTGTGCCAATTGCTTAATCTTTTTCATAAATGTCACGAAGAAGCTCTAAATTTGGAATCTCTTTGTCCCGAGTATGCTTCATTTTTTTGTTTTGCATAAGCCTAAGAACAGAATATGATTAGCCAGATAATCTGGTACAGTAAACTTGGTAAAATTTGTTGATCTGGTACAGTTTGATTATGTCAACCCTGTCTCTACTACACCCGACTATTAAGAGACCATTCTCAAGCTGTCGAACTAATGCCTCTACTGCAATTACACTCTTTCTTCCACAAAAAAAGAAAACATGAAAAAAAGAGAGAGAAAAGATAATCAATCATCTGCCAAGTCATCCAGATCAATGACGTCAAGCTAAAGTTTGCTCGGCAGGGTTACATATTGAAGCATCATTTGTTCGTATATAATTTCCTAATATCAGATTCTTTTTAGCCTATTATTCTAATTTCCAAAATATATTTTGCATAAATGAAATAAATAAAAACAAATTGCATGTTTGTTCATGCCTGGTTCCCAACAAATTCAAACTTAAAACCCTGAAATGCATGTTGGTGATTATCATTTCACACCTTAATCGCCAATTTTGTTTTTTCCTTATAGGTCTGTCAATTATGTTTCCTCCCAAAAGCAAAACGCAGCCTTGCAAAAATTAAATGACTCGGACAAGTTAAAAAATATAGTAATAATTAACATGAAATACCTGCATAAATAGCGAAATTGATCTTCTTGATATGACCAAGTTATCAGTTGTGATAATTTGATTTTGTAACTCCATAAACAAAGTACCATTTAATTATAGATTTTTTCACTCAAATAAATGAAGAAAGCTGGATAAAGATTAAGAGGATTTAACTTTAAAATTAGGCTTTTTTTTATGAAATTTGATCGACATTTGAGATGGTTGTTGAAGAATAGAGAAAGTGACCAAAAAGCACATGGGTGTTAACCTGTTACTTGAGCATAGTGGAGCCCGAATCACAAGAAAGGTATTTGTGTGAAAAGGGTGGTTCCATATCTGCTTCATGATCATCTCCTTTCTTCTTTCTATTTTTCGTTTCTCTTCTTCTTCTTCTTCTTCACTTTGTAGACAATTTGGCGGGTACGAAAGCAAAACAGAAAGAAGGGTAATCACTGGAAAAGAATATCGCCAGTTTTTCTCCGATTGAACTCTCGCCAAATCTCTTTGTTTTTCGCTGGTGGAAAATTTTCTCGCCAATCGCTTCAAACGAAATCGTTTCCTGTCACTCGTACCAATCCGATCAGAGAATTTCTAAATTCATCAATTCCATTTCTTGTTTTAAGGGGAAATAGTTGGTTCCGATCAGACCCTTACATAGTCAAGCATCAAGAGGCTAACTGTTTATTTCCTATATTTCAGCCCAAACTTGAGTCTCCAAATTAACTTTCTTGTGTACCCTTGAGGCGTGTTTTTGTCAATTCATGAAATCAAACCAGAAAAATTAAAACAGAAAGGTCGAGTTTGCACTGATTCTACACATAATTGTTAGTTTGTTACTGACTAATTATTCCTTTGTTATAATATGTAGCCACAAAGACACTAAATAGGGGAATAGCAGAGTTTGTTGTGATGGCAGCTGATACTGAGCCCCTGGAAATTCTTCTCCATCTCCCTTTGCTTGCTGAAGACAAGGTATATATCCTTTTCTCATTATATGATCTTAGTATCTGATTATCAAAGAGAGACTAAACTGACGGCTGTATTGTTGCTTAGTATATGGGCCAAATAGTAACAACCAATGGAAATCTCTAAACTTATGTACGCCTCCTGCAAAACAAAGGGAACGGTGAGCATGGGGTTAGTTTATATTATGGAATAAGGGCCGTTAGGGAAAAAAAAGAGGATGTCTATAAAATAGTGAGGTTTTTTATAATGTGATCCTGATTAGAACTGTACAAGTGATATTTTGAGATTCTATAGTATACAGAATCACCCTTTTTGTACTTTATAGCCATTTGTTTATTCATAGCATATGCTTTACATTCATGGCACAGTGTTCATAGTATGTTGTTAATATATTGCACTACATGAACATAATTTCTGTTTTCGTTACTTATGAAATTTTATGTTTTTTGTTCAGAATGTGCCATATGTATTTGTACCATCAAAACAATCCCTTGGTCGGGCTTGTGGTGTGACAAGGCCTGTTATTGCCTGCTCTGTTACCAGCAATGATGCTAGCCAGATCAAAGGTCAAATCCAGCAAATCAAGGTAAATATTAACCCTTTCATGTTTTATTTTGAAAATATGTTTTCTTTCTTAATACATGTATTGCCTTATTAAATCCAAATGAAAATTTCAAAGACTTTAAGTATATTCTGGTCCTTCCTGGTACAAGTGGTTGTTACTGTATTTTGTTGTTGTTGTGGGCAATATTAAATGCTCGTTTTTACAGCCCGGTGGGAGGGGGAGGAGGAGCTATGGTCTTTTTCAGAAAATAAATTTAGAAAACAATAATATTGATAGGAAAGAGTTAGTTATGTAGATATGAATGATCTCTGATGGAACTCTGGAACTTGTGGGCTACACAAGAGAGTAATTGTTTTTCTTAATTAAGAATACATTTTCTTGTACTTGCATACTAAACACATTGTTTTCTATTTGTTGATTGAACACTAAAATTTTTTGGTACTTGCAAGTAGTTTGTGGCCTTCAAATTAGCATGCTATAATGGTAATATGGAGTACTATGTAGTAGTGGTGTTTTGCCTTGCCTATAATGAATTCTTTCCCAAATATTTAAAACCCAAAATTAACAAGTAAACAAGAGTGCAATTTATGAATTTACTAAACTAATTTTGATGGTGATTCTTATCCATTTTTTTTTTATGCAACATAACACTTTTGAGGGTTCTGTGTTATTTGCTTAAGGACCGTATCTGGGATTAGGGGTGTTCATCGGTTCGGTTCGGTTCAAACCGAACCGAATTAGGCAAACCAAAGTTTTACTTCGGTTTCAAAAATAGAACCGAACCGAATTAGCATTGCAACCGAACCGAACCAAAGTTTTATTTCGGTTTGTTCGGTTCAAACCGAAATATAGCAATTTCTTAATTTAAATTTTGTAATAAACCGAAGTATATTAAGAAATAAATTGGAGTATTAAGAAATAAACCGAAGTATTTAAAGCAATTGATTAAGAAATAAACCGAAATATTAAGAAATAAACCGGACGGTCCGGACCAAATTCATAATATATAAAAGTTTGGTCGGTTCGGTTATTTCGGTTTTGAAAATTTCAAACCGAACCGAACCGAACCGAAGTTATAATTCGGTTTTAAAAAACAAACCGAACCGAACCATTAAACTGAAAAAACCGAACCGTTTGAACCGATCTAATTCGGTTCGGTCCAAAACCGATTAAATCGGACCCAATGAACACCCCTATCTGGGATTGTTGAATATCATTATATGATATACCTTTTTTTTTTTTTTTTTTAATCTTTTCCAGGATGCTATAGAGAAGCTTCTAATATGAGTTTACATCGAAGCCCATTTTCAGCATGATGGGCCTCAGAGAGGGGCTTGGACTGATATGTAATGCAAATGGGCATTGTTGTATTAGTTTAGTCTCAAGTTTGTCTAATTGATTTAGTATGATTTTTATCAGTGTGAGATTGCAATCCTCTTTATGCATTGTTATTTTGTGTGGTGGGAGTACATTTAAGAGATTCCCTTATTAAACTGTTGAATTTCTAGTGGTCTGCTTCTTATGCTATTCTTATGCTATGTTTTTCCTACGAATTTCTGCATAAACTTGGTTGTCTCGTTAATTATCTGCTTGTGGTCAACTTTTGACCGGTAGTCAGACTTATGTTTTCTTGAGAAATGATTTGTTCGAAATACTAGATGAGAATCCTGGTAATTTGGTTTTGACTTTGTTTTAAATAGCCTGATATACACGTTAATATTCGCACCATAATTTTCTACGTTTTGATCTTGGCTCTTTTTACGATTAGTTTTGATTTCCACACATGAAAACCTCTCTCTAAACCACAAGGCTTTACAGAATATATAAGCCTGCTAGTGTTTAAAGTTTATCTGTAGATTATAATTATTTGCTAGTTACTGATGCATAGCGTTGAAAAGATCAGATATATTTATGGTATCTTGTGCAAAAGTTTGAACTATTTATTGATTTGTTTCCAGATCGCTTCATTTCTTATAAATCAGTGGTGAAAAATCATAGCATGAGACAATTGATTGTAATCTCAATAGACAGTTCTACGACTAGCAATTATCTGGCACTGACATTTTAAGTTGCCAGCACACTGAGTTGCATAAATATTTTGCGTATGGTACAGGATTAATTTGAATTCCTGATAAACAAATATACACAAACGTTCTTCTAATATCACACCTTTGGTCTTTTCATTAGGCTTATAAAGCTGTCAAAATACGGATTATGGTTGCCGAACATTTCAAGTTATCTCTAATTCAATAAAAAAGAAAGAAAATTCAAGGTAAAGGCCCACTAATTTCAGACTAATGTATCTGACTGAAATTATTCGTTGTATAGGTCAGCACCAAATTGGTTGAGTTGTTCACTATTATAAAACCAAACACTATATTTTTGGGATTGAGCCGAATTTGAAAACTATGTTAAGTATTAAAAAAGCTTGAAATGAAACAAACTTCACAATACTTATCTTTTATGTATAGTAGTATCAGCTCAAGAAGTTGTTCTATGTAGGAGTGGGATGCCTCAATCGGTCATCCCTTTTTATGAAAAGAAAGATGAAAACATACAAAGATGAAATAAAATCTTGCCCCAAGACGAATCCGTATCACCTGATCACCTTAGGTTACCTGCGGCCCTGAGGGTATAATTGTGAAATGCAGACCGTTCAGTTACTCTTCATTGACTTTCGTATCACCTGATCACCTCAGATTGACTTTCGTACTCATATAGGACACGTATCAGATACCGATACGCGTTCAATATGACACTGATACGTATCCGATACGCCAGCTGACGTATATGCTTACATGACGTATCCTTACTCAGCCGATACGGTCACCGATACTCCGTTGAAATAGCTGAATACAGCTGGATACGTGTGGATACGGTTGGATTGAACTTATAAACCGCATCAGTGCCCGTGAACCACGCGCCCGCATCCATGCACCGCTCATGAACTTATTTTTCTGCCAAGAGCATGAATCGAACTTGGGTTTCCCACTTTAGCGTCATTGTAGTAACTATAATATTTAATATATTCTTAGATTAAGTCTTTAATTATTTATACAAATTTCATTTAATTCATGATTATCTAAATACAATATATAAATAATTAAAAATAATATATAAGTACAAATTTGATCTATAAGTACATTTTTATATGAAGAACATATTGAATGGTTCATATTGATTGTTTGTGCTTTAAAAATGGAGATATATTGATCTGTAGTATGGACCATTATGCGCTATGCGTAGTACCATAGTCTCACTGGTCAAGAAATGTTGTATAAAATATAATTGGTTAAATTTTGTTTACTTCATGGCATTGTCATGAAGTAAGTCTCTTCCTCTTGTAAATTTAGGTGGCGAGTGTGAACGGGACGAAATCCAAGATTGACAAACCAGCAAAGGAAGAGAAAGCAACCAAAGATGAAACCAACACAAGCGGCTCAACTGACACTCCAGATGAAACAACATTTCAAAAAGAGAGCAAAGAGACGACCGATACACAAAATAAACCTAGTGATTTACAACCTGAGCTCCACGATGAATTATAATTTTGTTAATTGGAGAACTTAAAAAAGGGAGCTCAGTTAGAAAACTTCTTTTTATTTACAATTTTATTTACTTGAGAGAGGTAGAGCGGGGCTGCAAGATCATCCTATTGTATACTATTTTTTCTTTTCGGTTGAGGATTTAGCACTTTAGATTAAGTTGGCTAGTTGAACATTTACTTAATAGAGGGACTACTATTTTTTGTTTAAATTATCATTCTCATGCAGTTATTTAAGGGAAATCTTGTGAAAACTCTAATTTATAACAGCATAAATAAGTTATAGGATTCAATTTCTTTTTTACTTGTTTAGTTACATATTCCATTTATTTTTAGGCTTTGATGGAACACTCTTCGCCTTTTTGTGGAGTCGTATTCCCACTTAACTTTGAATAAAGTGCGAAAGAAAGAGCTTGTCATTTTCAAAGAATGTCGTTGTTTGTTTTTCTTTTAAAAAAATATTGAAAGCGATAGAAAATGATATCGCTAAACCGCCCAACCATTCCTAGTACATGAAAGTCCCTTTAGAAGTGATTTCATTTTCAATGTTATTCTGATCCAAAATATAGAGTTTGTTTTTATATATGAACCATCCAAAACGAATTGTTATTATGGATTGAATTTACATAAAAAGTTTTTTTTTCTGAATATATTATGATCTGATTCGTATATTTGAGAGATTGAACGATTCAAGCAAAAAAAAAAAAGACTCCGACCGCCTTTAGAAGTGCCGATAATGAAATTCAGTATAGGATTCACTCCGAGAGTAACTTATACGGTGTCTATTGGAACAACAATAATCTCAAATTATCCAAAATTATCCAATTGAGTTTGGTGTCTCAAAACGAGCAAATCTAAAGCCATTAAAATAGTGGCTAAGCTACCCTATGATTTTAAAATTTTAGTTATGTATACTAAAATTTAATTGAATTTAATTTTTTGGAACAATTTATATTGTCCAATTTATATTGTCCAGTGACTCCAGTCTCCCTCATAAACTATTACATGTCTATTTGTAATCTAGTGATAAGAACTTATGTCGTGGAAAATTTAGATTCAACTTCCACTATTTCATATAGGGGGCGTTTTATATTTCCTCCCAAATATTCCATATCAAGGTATCTCCAGTCATATGCACAATTATCTACCATTCTCAATAAAATAAAATAAATGAAAAAGAAAAGATATTAACAATACTTCTTTCAACTGTCAATGGGATCATAAAATACATGCAATATCTGAATTTTAATACTTACTCTAAAGAGTTGTCACAGTATACCGGACAAACTCTTGTTCTCAAAACTAACACAGACACATTGATATGACTAAAACACACACATCACTCTACATATAATTTTGTGTATGTCATAGTTGGCTTCATAACCTAAATAACAACACACACATCTATTTGTTATCTAACATAAGATTTAGCGGCGGCGGTTAGTACCGGGCTCTTTCTGAGAGTTGAAGTAGGCGGCGGCAACAGGAAGGCCAAGATTGTGCTCTGCCGCAAAAGATCGAGTGTTGAAGTGGGCTCGGTTTGTCAGGGGCCTAACATCTGTGAGGCGAGTCTCCTGTTGGAACAGCACAAACACGTACCGGTGAATGCCAACTGGTGGCTGGGGCCCCATGTATGGCACGGCCACCTCCCCTATGATCAAAAGTTATGTCATAACAAAAGAAATGAGATAAGTTTTGCTGTCCCTATTTTTATTTAATAATCATCTTTCCATCATAAAAAATGTGTAAAATCGTGATTTAAATGTTATTCAGATCTTAATAAATTGGAAGCATGCGTGGGAGGTATAAACAGAAGAAATTTTATATGTTGCCCACCATTTTTATCTCTTAAATAATTCCTGACAGATTTTTTTATTAACTTTAAAAAAAAATGAATATATTAAATTTGGAAAAGGACTCTAGAAAATCAAAATAGTTGTTGATAAATGTCAAAATTGTTAATTATGTCTTAATTAAAATAGATAAATATGTATCGATATTGTAGACCAGATGTGTATCGACAAAATAAACTAATATGCATCGGCACAATAAATAGATCTGCATTTTAAAAAAAAACATAAAAAATTAGTGATTGTTTAGGAAGTGAAATTATGGAGGTACTTATCACTTGTCAGACTTGTAAACAGAAAGCAGGAACTTTTTTTTTTTTTTTTTTTTTGTAGTAGGCGAATAAGCCCACGACGAAGTGGGAACCAAAAACCAGGAAGACCTACCCCAAAGAGGTGGTGCACATCTCCTGTACGGAGAAATGGAGGTGATCATCAAATACGAGCCATAGAAGTATAGAACATAGTGATAATGTGACGTGGTTTTAATAAAAAAAAAACGAAAAAACAAAACAGACACAGTCACACTGACATACAACAGAAACGGGACGGGTTCGGGAGCCGACACATGTTAATTTGGTCCTTAGTAATTGACACGTGTGACCCTCAAACCATGACAGCTGTGACATCCATGAGGCATGACACTGGGATGTCAGCTGGTGCGCACCACAATGAAATTAAGTTATTCTATTCTATATCCTCCGAAGATATTTCTTATATTGGAGGTTGGAAACGGCATGGATAATGTCTGATTTATATCTGTATTCGTAAATTTAGATATAAATATCTGATATTTAAATATCTATATAGATAAAAATATTGATATGATTTTACGCATTCTAATAGTGTGTATATATCATATATTTTAATATATATTATGAAAAAAATTATGTTCTTTATTGTTACAATTAAATAAATATTATGAACTTTAATATTTTTTATTTTTTTATATTATTTTAATAAATATCTAATCTGATTTGAATCTGTATCCGTATTTGTTTGATATATCTGGAATACGGAGCATCTGATATACGCTCTATATCTGTATCCGTATCCGTATCCATATCCAAAAAATAAAAAAAAATATGAATATGATTTTATCACTATTTGCTCTGTATCAGTTTTGTTTTCATCCTAATCACTTAATTGTCAACAGATTTTATTATATATATTTATAATTATTAAGAGAATTGTCGATACATATTCAAACATTTCTAATTGTTTAATTTTGTCCAAAATACTTCAATTTCTTATTCTTTTATTTATTTTTAAATTAAATAATTATTGTCATATTCATAAAAAAAATTCAATTTATCTATCAAAACTAAAAAATACTTATTTTTTCACAAAAAATAAATAACATTTTTAATTTTTCCTTTCTTTAATATAATATTAAAATTTTATTTTATTTGAAATTATTATGAATATTATATTTAAAATAAAATAGTAATTTAATATTCTCGTCCAAAGAAATCTTTAAAAGCGAACTAATTTAATTTTCTCGTCAAACGAACTTCAAGTTCTTGTAATTAATTTCACATCAGGTACTTCACAAAATAAAACAATAAAACAATAGATAAATCCTATCATTGTAAAATAAAAGATTAATAATAACTACAAATATAGTTTAAAATAGGATTAAAAAGGGAAAAATGAGAAAGTTGATTTGTTTGTAAATGGGAAAATAAATAATTTTCAAATTTTGATGGAAATATTGAATTTTTACACAACCCCTTTTTAGTTTATGGGTATGATAACAATTAATATTTATTTTTTATTTTTATATTATTTTAATTTATTTTTTAAGTAATAGAGGTGAACTGAGAGGCCTCCCAAATTATTGTGTATTAGAAGTAGAGTTCTGCGTTATTCATTTTTTTCATATATTTTGGACGTCATTTTAGGGATTTTCAACTATTAATCAAGAATATAATTACAAAAACTTATCTGTCTTATAGAATAACCAACCATGCAAGACAATAGTTATTAAATTCAGACCCTCTTCAGTGTTCAATTGTTCATTGCCTTGCCCTTAATTATATTCTATAGTATTTTGCAATAACACTAGCTACGCCGGTCCGTTGATTCTATAGTTCTGTCACAAAAATCGTAAAGGAAAATCCAGCCTAATATACGAAAAAAAAAAAATCTAAGACAAAGGTTTTTGCAAAAAAAATAAAATAAAATAAAATAATAATAATTTATTACTTGCCTTGGGAAGGATCTGTACTGCCTGGCATATTCACCACTAACCTTAACATACCAAAAAGAAAAAAAAGAAAAAAACAGAAGGTTCAATACTGAAGAAAAGTATAAGAAAATAGTAAACATAATTATATGCATCAGATGCATGTGAAAGAGAAATATTTAAATTAATAGTTTCAATTAATGTATAGTATATATACCAGTGAAGCCACTCCTTCATGGTAGGATCACTAGGGCTTGGTGCATCTGGATCAGTCATCACCTATATATCATGTGTAAACAAAGTGTATTTCTTTGTTTAAATAAAATTACACATGCATGACTTGCTAATCAATTACATGAGAATCCAGATCATTACAAAAAAGAAGCAGAGCGGATAAAAGAAAAAAAAAAAAAGGTAAAATATGTTGTACCAGTGTGTATAAATCATTGGTTTTTCCAACAATATTGACCGTTGGAGCATCAGTTGCCATGGACGGCTTGATATCACAGCCCTTGTTTATTTGCTTGGTGCCATAGTTGATTGACATGTCTATGGTGGGTACAAAGAGGTCTAGTACATCTCCTATCACCCTTCCTACCACAAGAGGATCTACACTACTGGTAGACATGGTATGGACGATGTATGTATCCGGCGAATTTGTGGGTGAGTGGGTTATTTTGTGTGTGTGCGTTTTTGTGTAAGAGAGTGGGGATTATATATATATAAGTGTAAAGTGAGGGCGGATGGTGTGTGAGAGTGAGTGATTTTTGTAAGTAAAAAAAAAATGAAGAATAACAGAAGGAAAGAATATGGGACAGGACAAACGAGACTAATTCTCGTCTATGTCAGTTCCATCGATAATAACGGTGCAGTAATTCATGTAGCAGTAGTCTAGCTGATTTTTTTTTTTTTGTAGAGATTGTCAATTAGTCAATTTTGCATTGTTAATTATACTTCACGGATGTTATATAATATTGCATTACTAGCTAGATAGAAAAATAAAAAATTTAGAAAGCAAAAAAGAAATTTAATTTAGTTTCTTAATTAGTAACTTTTGTATAGTTTTATTGACCAAAGACAAGATGTGATGTGCTCACCAAGAGTTGGTAAGTACAACTTTAAAAGTCTATCAAATTGACTTTAAACAATTAATTCTAATTGTTGAAATAATAAAATCTATTTACTTTATGAGTGATATGTGTGTATACAAAAAATTAAAATTTTTAAATTCATTTAGTACAAAATTAAGCATCAACAATTTGAGTGTGCTTACTAACTTTTCTTAATAAGCATATCACACTAGCATTTTAGAATTTCTATTAGGTCAGACAACATTAAAAGCAGCGGCAACAGATATATCTATAGAATTAACGCCCACGGCAAGTCCGGTAAACAATAAAAGTGGGAATACACGTGGCCGCAAATGGAGTCTATACAGACAGTATTGCTAGGGTCCGTATCCTCTGAGATATCTCAATTTTTGCGTGACCGACGTGTCCGGTGCCTATTCGGGGAAACGTAGGGGGCCAGTATTATTTGAGCTTTGAGATTCGTGCAGAACGTATTTGAACGATTGAGATATTCCAAAATGTCATGCAAAGTTTGAGATTTCTCAGAGGATGCGAATTCGTATTGCTACGTGTGTAGCTTAGAACAAAGTGACAAATCAATTATTCGGGTTCGGTTTGGCGAGTTCAAAAATTTGTGATTCGGGGATAATTCAGGTATAATTCGGGAATGATTATGTAGTATTCGGATCAGATATCTCAGTTCTGTAAGGAGCCAAAACAAAAAAATAACCAAAAAATTAAAATTCTGAAAAAAAATTCGGGAATAATTCGTAAAATTTGAGAATAATTCGTAAAATTCGCAAATTATTTGGGAATTATTCGGTCAAAGCTCGATCAACCGAATAATTCGGCGTTCGGTTTGGCATCACCAAAAAACCGAATAATTCGCAAATAATTCAGAAATTATTTACGAATCTTGTCACTATGGTTTAGATAGGGGGTGTAGTAATTTTCTTATTTGTGTACACCTTAATAGGGCTGTAAATGAGCTGGTTCGGGCCGAGCTGGGCCTTAGCTCAGCTCGTTAATTCTGGACCGAGCTATTAGTGAGCCAGCTCGTTAACAGCTCGCGAGCTAAAATCTCAGCTCAAACTCGTGACGAGCCAGCTCACGAGCCACGAGCTGGCTCACTGGGTTTGGTTGGACCTTGTTTTAAGAAGAAAATAAATTTTACAAACCTTTTTGGACCGAGCTGGACCGAGCTTGACAGTATAAATACACACAAATTCATACAAATTCACAAATTGATGCCTAGCCGAACTAGCTCGTGAGCTGGCGAGCGAGCTAAAATCTTAGCTCAGCTCGGTCCACTATCAAACGAGCTATTACCGATCGAGTCAGATGTGAGTCACGAGCCAGCCACGAGCCACGAGCTTTTTGGACAGCCCTACACCTGAATATCACACTCAACGCATATTGGGCCAGCTGCTCGAATTCGCATCCTCTGAGATATCTCAAACTTTGCGTGACTTTTTGGATCAAATACGTTCTGCACGAATCTCAAAGCTCAAACAATACTGCCCCCTACGCTACCCCGAATAGGCACCGGACACGTCGGTCACGCAAAAATTGAGATATCTCAGAGGATACGCACTCCAGCTGCTCTCCAGTTGAACTGAAGTATTGGTTCACCAATCACCATGGCAGATCTAAACCTTTCATTTCACATCAGATGGTAGAAATAGAACCTGATCTTTTAGTTCTAAATTTGGCCAGCTTTAGCTTGGTTAGGATATCTATCCAAGAACGTATATATATATTAGCCTAGATGTTTTAAAAGATTCCGTTCTCCTCGCTATGAATTCATCTCGTTGCAATCATCTATATTATCCTCCATTCAATCTTGCATTTTTTTTTTTATTTCGTCTCTTATTATTAATATTTTTTTGGAATTTGTACCCTTAAAAAGATACAAAATTACTTATTTTCTCCACTAAAATTCATAATATCATACTTTATTCTTTAAATTTTAAAAACTCACAACCCAATTAATTGTCTTTTCTATTTAATTTCATTTTAAATTGATAAATTATCCATTTTACACTTTAATAAAAATAAATAAACATATACGGCATGTTTAAGAAAAATATTCATTATTTTAATTGACCGGTAGTGAGGACAAATGGTTCATTTTCTTACTTGTGACGTGTATGCAAGTGTATCCTAAATGTTATGTGTATGCATCACTAGTAGAAAAATAACACATTTGTCCTTGAAAATCGATCAATTAGAAAACTAAATATTTTTCCTAAACATGCTAACTATTTTTATTTTTTTAATAAATTGAAAAAAAATAAAAACTTTATATATTTAAAATGAATTTAAATAGAAAAGACGATAATTTAGATAAATATGTGAGTTTTGAAATTTAAAAGGATAAATATGATATTATGAATTTTAAAATTTTCAGGGGTATAAATTCCCTTAACCTTTCCCCCCTTCTCTTATCAATCTCAATTCAGCATCGCCTCATATTGTATTCATGCAATAATGCAAACATCAACGTTTGGTATAATAATAAAAAGAAAAGAACATTGAGGGTGGCTTGATTAGGTATTATGTTTTTTTCTTGAGGGTGGCTTGATTAGGTACTCTTGTGGTAAAAAGAAGAAACGAAATACAGTAGTTTTTCTTGAGGGTGGCTTGATTAGGTATAATAACAATTAATATCCATTCTTATATTAAGCATGTAGATGTACTGATTCGCAACGGTCATGTTTAAAAGATGAAATTTTAAATTTAATATCAGCCCTCCAATCAAACAATATGTTTTTCTTTTTTATTCTATACATATTTTTGATATTTTTTCCATATGTTTAAGTCTAAATTTATTTAGACACATACTCACCACATGTAGTTGTCATAATTTCTTATTTTTTTCGAAAACTTTCCTAAATCCTACTTATTTGATTGTTAGGTACTCAATTCCTTTCCATTTTAACTTGTTGTTTTAAGGATACACATCCACAATATTCACTACAATTTTATCTCGATTTCGTTATATGCCACAATATTCGATTTCTTTCATTGGATGCAGACCCACACATAATAGCAACCAGGATTACAAATCCACATTAATAGCAATAAGAATATAAATCCACACGTAATAACAATAAGGATTACATATTCATATTAATAGCAATAAGGATACAAATCCATACGTAATAGCAATAAAGATTACAAATCCATATTAATAGCAATAAGGATACAAATCCACACGTAATAGTAATAAGGATTACAGATCCACATTAATAACAAAAACTATACCAATTTTCATGCAACAAGACTACAGTAGATTGATAAAATAGTAAAATAACAAAGTGCAGTATTTTAACATGTGTCTGAATTAAAAATTATCTAATTTATTTTTTATGAAATAGTGAATTTTGAACAGATTTACTCTTTGGTAATATGTCCCTGTTTCAATATATTTTAATATCATTGATAGATAGTGTTGACTAATTAATTTTTTCATTTGTCTATTCTTTATGAAAATATGTTATTTTCTATGAATTATTTTTTTTCTCTTATAATATGTCCCGTTATAATGCATAGAAACGATACTAGCAACATATAATTTATCGACACCACCGTGAATTTATTCACCAGCCAGCAGGGTGATATGCGCCAAACATGAGAAACAAAAGTTGCTTTTTGTGATTGCTTAAACAAAATATATGACGATGTAAGAGCATTTTTATTACACTTAGGAAAATAATTACATATGAATAATCATTACAGTTTCAATTACAAAAAAGTTTCATAATTACTCTGACTAAATTAGCAATCTATTTAAACTAACATGCCAACTAACAACTGACAATTACGGAGTTAATTAAACTTGCAATTACTAAACTTAATTTAAATTGCAAGAATAGAAATAACATGAAACTTATTATTAAAATTGCTAATGTGATAAAAAAAATCTTACAATTTTAGGAATAGGGCTCTAAGACTTAATAGATCTTTATCCAACAATTAAATTCTGAGAGGTGCTCTAAGACTAATAAAGCTTTTTTTTTTTTTTTTGTAAATTCAAGAAACTTTGAATTCTTCTTTTATTTTCTAATTGAAATCCAACAAGTAGTGCCGAACAATAATCCTAATAAATCTGGATCTGAGTATAACTGAAAGGCAAGCAGCCGATAATACAACAAGAGTAAAAACCATCACATGAAATAATTTCAATCAAACATATTTATTATCCACTCAGAGCTTTAACCATTCATTACCTTTTTTTTTTGTTTGTCGCTGAAACCAGCTCATGTCTAAAATCTGGCATATAAAATTAGTGTAAAATAAATAAGAAGTCCCACAGTGTTAGTTAAGTCAGCTGGTAAAATGACAAAAGCAACTTCAACAGATAACAGTTAACTGTCGAAATCAGGCTTTGGTTCAACTACTTCAATCAAGCAATCAACTTTTTTAATTACAATAATTACTGGTCTAGGATCAGTATTTGGCTACCAATCATTTCTAACCTAAAATATCATTGGATCTTTGAGACAAGTAGTAACTTTGTTTAGATGAATAAAACCATGAAGTAAAACCTCTCTAATCCTAGATATTATCTCTCAGTTTCTCATATAAATAGTCAAGAGCCTTCATGGGAACTATACCTGGAAACAAAATTATGGATCTTATTTCCTATTTGATTCCAACTATAACCTGGCACTTTTCTAAGACCTTTCTCTCTCATCCTTTCTCTTACATCCTTCACATTTATCCATTTACCCCTGGAGGCAAAAAAATTCGAAATTAGCACATAATTTCCTGGGTTATTTGGCTTCAACTCTGCAATCCTAGCCATTGCTACTGATGCAATTTGTTCTTCTCCATGGATCCGACATGCGCCAAGCAGCGCACACCAGACAACAGCTGTGGGCTCCACAGGTATAGACTGGATAAACTGGTATGCCTCCATGACCTTACCGGTACGACCCAACAAGTCAACTATACATGCATAATGCTCTGGCCAAGGTGTTAAATTGTACTCTCTCGCCATCATGTCAAAGTAGCATTTTCCTTCTTCAACTAATCTCGAATGACTGCAAGCATGTAGTAACGCAAGAAATGCAAGATGATCTGGTTCAATATTTCTCCCAAGCATTTCATCGAACACTTTCAGTGCATCAATTTCTCTTCCATGCATACCCAAAGCCTTAATCATGGCTGTGTACAGTACCACATCTCGCCTTTTTGTTAAAGCAAAAAGTGTACTGCAATTATGCAAACTCCCACAATTTGAGTACATATCCACAAGAGTGTTATTGACCTCAACATTCATATCAAAGTTTCTCCTGATTATAAATCCATGAATCTCTTTACCTTTCTTCAAATAAAATAAGCCTCCAATAGCTACCAGCACACTAACAATACCAGCTGAATCGGGTTCAATTTTATTTCTGATCATTTCAGAAAACATTTCAAGAGCTTCCTTAAACAAACCATTGTTAGTGTAGCAATTCACCATGCTAGTCCATGTTACGACATCTCTATTCTGTATACATTTGAAAATGTTAAATGAATGCTTAACCTTACCTAACTGTCCATAAATGTCTATAGCAGAATTCTTCAAAACAAGATCCAATAGCCCATTTCTGATTGCATAGCCATGCAATTGCCTTAACAAATACAGACTTGCTAACCCGCTACATGCTTGTAATAGACTACCAACCATCATTCCATCTACCTTTATTCTATTATTTTGTGCATCTCTAAACAAATTTATTCCCTTCAGATACCCAAAACGTCCTCCAATTTGTGCATGGGCTGCAATCATAGTAGTCCATGAGATATAGTCTCTCCTATGCATTCTATCAAACACAGCCTTTGCATAGTTGATGTAGCCACATTTAGCATACATGTCCATCAAAGCATTTCCAACTTCTAAACTATAACCAAAACCCTGTTTCAATGCATATGCATGGACCTCACTGCCATTTCTGATATTAACTAGTCGCCCTAGGGCAGAAGCTGCACTTATGACTGACACCTGATCGGGCTGAAACCCTGATTTGACCATTCTATCAAACAGTTCCATTGCCTTGGTGTTATACCCGTTTTGCACGCAACCCGATAGCATGGAATTCCATGAAATATTATCTCTCTTGGGCAAGATGCTGAACACCTTGCCAGCGTAATCCATCTTGCCACATTTGCAATATAACACCACCAATGCATTTCCTTCATGTACATCAAACAACTGAAACTTTTTTATTTGCATAGCATGAATTTCTCGACCCAATTTTGAAAGAGATAATTCTGCACAAGCTTGGAGAATACCAACTATCGTATATGAATCCCACCTAAGCCCATGTCTTTGCATCTCCTGGAAAAGATTCAAAGCATCCAAAAATCGACAATTTTTCACACTAGCCGATATGATGGAATTCCATGAAACCATGTCCTTCTCATAATCAAGCTGTCTAAACACGTCAAAGGCATGACTGAAATATCCACACTTTGAGTACATAAAAAGAAGAGAATTCACCACTAGTGTGTTTGTCTGGAGCCCGTATTTAATAATCAAACCATGAATTCCTCTTCCAAAGTTAAAATTCTCTAAACCACCATACGATTTGAGTACCAAGGCAAAAGTGCAAGCATCAGGTACAAATTCAGAAATCTTCATTTTATGATAGAGATTCAAGGCATGAAATAGATCTCCAGCATTCACATATGCACCAATAAGTGCATTCCAGGAAAAGATCGTTCTGTCAGGCATTTCATCGAACAGGTGATGTGCATCTCTGAGAAAGCCACATTTCCCATACATGAAGATGAGTTTAGTGGCAAGAAACCCATCTACCCAGAAACACCTCAATTTAGCAATATGGCCATGGATCTGCCTCCCCTGTGATATTGCCTTCTTCAAAGCACATAGCTCAAGAACTGATGCATACTCTTTTGGTGTTGGTGTAACATGTTGATTTTTGGAATGGGAGAGGAAGAAAAAAGCTCGTCTGAGATTTCCTTGGTTGCATAGTTGACTGAGAAAAACAGGCTTGTCAAAAGTTTGGAATTGCGAGCTAGTGTTGGAAAAAAATTGAGAACCAATTGTAGCAGGAGGTCTAACCAGCTGTGATATTTGACGAAATGGCACAATCATGGATGGTTCAATGACGAAATGGCACGAGGTTAAAAATGCAAACAATTTGATGAGACTGTAGGAGGGAGGGGGCAGGACTAGTGCAGCCTGTTTTACTGAATTGTTCCTACTGAACCAAGCAGAGATTCACCCTGGTAGACAAGTTTGAGTCCGATGTTCTTATGATGAGCCTGTCTACGGGCATTGTAAGTTTCTAACACGCAAAAAAAAAAAAAAAAAAAAAAATGTTCTTATGATGGGCTGGGCCGGACTGAAGGAAAGTTTCCCTTTTCGTTTGGGCTTAGGGTCAATCAGAAAATTGGATTAATTAATTATTTGGTAATTTTCGTTAAATTCCCTTGGACAGTAACTCAGAGGTGAAAACGAAGCGAATACGCAGATAAAATTATATTCATATTTTTTTTTCTTAATTTTATGAATACAGATAGGGATATAGATCAAATTGGATATTTATTAAAATAATATTAAAAATACCAAAGTTCATAATATTTATCTAATTTTAATAGTGAATAACAATTTTTTTCATATTATATATTAAAATATATGATATATATCTATTATTCAGATACGGATAATTAAAACGTAAAATTATATCAGTATTCATATTCATACGGATATTCCAATATCAGATACCCATATCTAATTTTTCAAATACAGATCATATATTATCCATACTATTTTCATTCCTAACAGCACTACAAGCTTTTTTAAATAAAAAAAAAATAAAGTACTACAAGTTTACAATTCTATTCTTTTCTTGTATTTCCATTTTGTTATCCGATATTTTTATTAAAAACAATAATTTTTACTTTCATGAATGGATTGGTAGGTAGGATGGATAGTAGCTTTTTAAATTGGTGACTCAAACAATTTGAATTTGAAACCGTAAAATTTTAAAACCTTTCCCAAGAATAAGAACTGCGACATTTTTTCTGTTCTTGGGTTTCCTCCACTGCGCTTCAGAAAGTATAATTTCACAAAAACAGACATTGAACTGTTACAGCGTTTTGGTGCTAGTCTAAAAGTATCTGAATGCTGCCGGAAAACAAAAACAAAACCGAAGCAATGCTTACATAAAACATATCATCTTAAAGTTGAATTCAGATCCAGTCAGCTACCAGACATGTCAATGAGCCAATGAGTTGAACAGCTCAATAAATTATATCAAACTAGATTCTAAACTAAATAAAATCCGAACTCAGCTTGGCTCATATTTTATCACTCAAACAGGTCCGAATCCGAGCCAGTTCATGAGCCAATTAAAGATAGTAAAGTTAATAGTTTTAATTTGTAAACGTTTGTCTCATTTAAAATTTTGCTTAATAATATCTCGTGAACAGTCATAAAAATGTTAAATGTCATGTGCAAATAAGAAACGAAAGTCTAATAAAAATTAATTTTGATAATACCGCACCAATAAAAGCCAAAAAAAAAAAAAAAAGGAAAAATAAGAAGGATGTTGTGAAGTGTAACTAAGTACTAATTCAATTTTTTTGAGTAGTATACCATTTTCAGGAGTTTTATACTTAATCTATTAGACAGGAACAAATGGGCTACTATAACTAGTAGCAAAAGATTTTATTTTAAAATGCATTCTAAAAAAAATAGTAGCAAGAGATAATAGAGAAGATATCAATTTATGAAAATATCAAGTTCTATTATAACTATTTTGTTGGGTTGGCCGAGCTGAGCTGGACTTTTTCTTTTAAAATCGAGCCGAGCTAGATCTGAGTTATTATACTTCTCTCATTGAGCCGAGTTGAGTCTGAGCCGAGTCTAGCTCATTAGCAGGCCTACTAACCTAACAGAATGAGATATGGATTGTTTATTTAATTTGATAAGAATTTTAAAGTACATATGAGGTAGGTCTGAGGAAAAAATAGCTCCTTTGGGATTTCTTCAGGTATATGCGGTTCATGCGGAGATACTCCTCAAAGCAGCAGGAATACAGTTGCGCTTCAGAAAGCGACTATAAGGAAGTCATTTGTGTTGCCTTATAACTATTAAGGCAAAATCGTACTCAACTGTTCTTATGACCTAATGCAAAAGTATTAAAACTTAAAAATAATGGCTATGTAGCTACAATTTTATTTTCATGATATATCCACCTAATGCAAAAGTATTAAACCTTAAAAATAATGGCCATGTAACTACAATTCAATTTTCATGATATATCTAACTCCTGTGAAACATATATATCTAAAATATATTATTAAAATAGAAAATTACAATTGTAGATGGTTTCTAATTATTTAGATATGACATGTATCAATTTGAGTCAATGTGAAATTTGATCGGTCATTCATCATAAAATTATTAAAACTTTACGATTAATAATTTTAAACTATTTCATGGCGGCTGAACATTTTTTCAATTCGAACAAAAGTTGATACATATAAAAGCATATTTTATTTTTAAAAGATTTAAAAATTATGTCTCATTCTAAATACTTATATACTAACTTTGTTGTGCATTTTACGTGAATTAAATATTAAACAAAACCATAGGCGCTGATATATTTTTTTTAATCTTCGCAAAGGCTGCGCATAGGCGCCGATAATCAATTAAGGTTGTCTGTCGGCCGATTTTTTATTAATCGAAAATATAAAAAAAAAAAAAAACAAATATCGTGAAAGAGGATTGATTTGATATCTAAATAAACTGGAATTGATTATTCCGTCTCACGGAACAAGACAATTATCCCATCCCACTAATTCAAATCTGTAACCCCATTAACTTAATTAACTGAACAAAGAGAAAAAAAAATTGTGGGACAAACAAATTTATTCCATCCCACAAAGTTTTTCTTTCTTCTTAATTAATAGGTTAAGCTGGTAAAAAAGAGTTTGTGGGACGGAATAATCTTTCAGTCCCACAATATTTATTTTTTCCTCTTCTTAATTAATAGGTTAAGCAGAGAAAAGAAAAATTGTAAGACGGCATAGATTAACTCGTCCCACAATTTTTTTTCTTTGCTTAGTTAATTAGATTAACAAAGTTACGGATTTGAATTAGTGAGATGAGATAAATTGTCCCGTGAGACTGAATAAACGATCATGTTTTACTTATATTTTGATTTCCAACAAAAATGTCGCTCTATCGTGATATTTTTTATTTTTATTTTTGATTACTAAAAAAATACCCGGCGCCACAATTTCTTTTAATATCCAAGATTAAATAAAAATTAATAGAAATGCTCACGTTTTTTTTTCACAAATTTTAAAATTGCTCAGGTTGCCTAGAAACTCAGCAACTAAGAAAAGAATTGGGTCGCCAAGGTTTTTTTTTCCTTTGAAACAAGCTATATAATCCATGTTTTTCTCTCCTCCCACTCACAACTCACTCAGACTCAATATAAGAGAAAAATAAGAACAAAAGAAGAGGCGATTTAGGAGACGATTTAAGGTGGAAAACGATGGACAATAACAATGAATACATAATGAATATTAGACGAATACATATATCTATTTTTTAATATTATTATTTATTAAAAATATATAAATATTTTTATAAAATATCAAAATTTATAATATATATATCTACATATAATATATATAATATAATATATGGTGAATAACATAATTTTTTCTTAATATATATTAAATTATATGGTATTAAAAAAATTAATAAAATACTATCCAAATACAATTAATAAAATTTTAAATCATATCCATATTCGTATCCACACGAATATTTAGATATTGGATATTCATATCTAATTTTTAAATACGGATTCAGATTCAGACTAATTGTAATATCCGAGATCCGTTTGCACTCATATATATGATCATATATGTTGAATCGTCGTAGATGGATCGGAAATTAATACGATGTCTATTTAGAATGTAAGGTGTTTCTTTGAGATTCGTGTCATATTAAAACCGACAACTAAGATCTCATTGTACACAATCAGGTATTGCAATGCATCTGAATTCGACGAACAAAGCCTCAAACAAGCAAAAGCAAAATGATTCCCTTTAAAATCAATGTCTTTCATCGATCTTTTCAACAAAAAATTTCTTGCATATATATCATTGTATTTAACGAACATTATTTTGTGCCGATCTGTTTGGTTAAACTAGACTTCTTCACCGAAATAATGTTTCATTGGGCTCCGCCCGTCAGTAAATAAACAACCCACCACTGCAGAGTGCAGAATGAAATGGAGAGAGCAGCTTGATGTGACATTGCGAATTTGTGATGGAGACAAAATGTGGGCACCATAACGGCACGGCATGCTCGATGCTTGCTTCATTGCCTATCTGTCATGGCCACTATCCTACAAACTTTTCTTTTCCCATACAGCCAGTCTGAGATAGCGATCCCTGATTCTTCTCTTCTCCCCTTTGTTTGTATTACTCTCCCTCACACGAGAAATCTCTCAAAAATAAAAATGCTAAGGTGTGTGTATTTTATGAGAAATGTAAGAATCTAGCTCTCAGATTTCATATATCAGACAGAAATGGTGTCAATTTTACAAAGTTTTTTAGAGCTAAATTGTATATATTTTACCCTCGAACTTTCTAGCTCAATTCAAGCAAATTCTATATAAATATCTTTCAATAATTTTTTTAAGAAAAGAAAACGCTTGCGTACCTTTTTTTAATAAATCTCAGCTAGAGTTGAATTTTGAAATTGCGACTTTATTCAAATTGGTTCTTAAATCTATTGGTGTTTTTTCATACTCCGTACAAAGTATTTACTATACTTATCAATGTGGAATCGTGTTTTACTATTTAATCAGTCGATGTTGATGCATGAGTTGTCAATTTGTCATTACGCCTCATACGGCAGCTAAAACTAAAATCATTCTCCAATCTCCATCATGCATGATTTGTCAATCCATACTTTCATCATGATAAAAAAGTTGCAACACATTTGCTACAAAATAAATAATTACATTCAGATAAAGTATTTCTAACATTAATCGATTAAAAAAAAAATCCGACAGTTACAACGACATAGCACGGACCAGTAACAACCAAGCAAAGAAAACCAACGGAAAATTGATATTTGTGGGGGCCAGTAGTCGATGAGATGAGGACGAATCTTGACCGTTGAGCTGTTCAGATCCGACGGCCAGTGGTAGATTGTCAGTGGATAGAGAGCAGGTGGTGGGGTCAACCTTGGAACCAGTTAGATCAGCTGCGATTAGAGCACGCAAGGCACCGGTGGCAGCAGGAAGATAGTGGGTCCCATTTCGCATTAGAAGCCAAGTCAGCCCCATTAGCTGACATTCCTGCTCGTGGGCCCCCGTCTCCTTCATCTTTTTTATTGCTGTGGTGTTGCCACCGCTTGTCTTCAACTGTGCAATTGGAAAAAATATAATAATAAATAAACGGGCAACATTATGGTATGATCTAAGTTAAACAAGTCTTGTGCCATTCAAACGATTTTAGTAGAAATGGAGAGGAGCTAAACCCGAACGAATGGAGATAAGATTCAGCGCTGGTTTGTATCACTGACAACTGGAACCATTCATATCTTGATCTAAGTACGCTCTTCAGCGTGCGTTTCCAACTTTCAATTATCACCGACACAAATAAACAGAGATCCCCTGTTATGTGCCGACTCGAACAAAAAAAAACTGGACTGAACTGAGAGTCTCAGACTATTTCCTATTGGACTGTTAAAGTTACGTCAAACATGTCATCAGAGTGCACCAGTTAGCACGAATTTCTATGCAAATGTGCAAAACCAATAAAACAAAAGCTGCACTGACCATAGGTGCTTAAACAGAACAACACTAAAAAAGGTCATTACCAGGTAAAAGAATAAATAAATAGACGCCCATTACTGGGTTGTGTTTTTCTGTATCCGACCCTGTAAAATGATTAATTTTTTTTTTTTTGAAGTTCCGCTACAATGGTTTGTAATTCTGAAGTGATAGAGTATTGTTTGGTTTTTGAAACAATGTAAAACTCATAATATAAAACACATGATGGATTTATAATTGTTAAACTAAAAGTATCCAACATTTATTTTGAAAATTCCATTTTCATCAAAATAAAATTGCGAGGACCTGAAATAATAACTTTTTTTTAAATTTAAAAAAAGTGCTTGTATTAATTACTCAGTCTTTGTTGATACTTTATATTTTTAAAATTAAAAGAACAACATGATTCTACATAGGGATATATATATATTTTTTTTGCCAGAGAAGCCCGCAGGCAGCTACATAGGGATATCTGTTTTGGACCTTTTGGTTGATCAAGTGATTATAGAAGGAAAAAAAAACTACCTATGCAAAAGGCATGATCATATTCCGTTCCAAAACCTTCAACATACTACATAGTACAAACTGTCTTATCTTGTGAACATATGCATTCAAATTTTATTGCTAAATGTGTGCGTTCATATATATTTCACCGCTTGGCTGTGAGTCCGAATGGTTTTAAACGCGATTCTAGATCATCTCCCCGAAAACGTTAGACAAAAATCGGCCCTTGATTTTGCATAGGCATGTTGTATATTTTTTTGTCTTTCATGTCACTTGATAAAAAAAGATAGATACATTTACTAGTTTATTAACAAAATATATAATATTATCCTGAGAAAGCGAAACATAAGGAGTTTAGTTATTTTAGTGATTTTCCTTTCTTACACAGTTCAAACAAAAGGCTTTTGAGTACAGTTAAAGCAAAGAAAAATTACAGACCCCACCTGAAAAAGAAAAGTATACGAACTCTTTCGAAAATAGCATATTTTCAAAGGCAATTCGTCCAATTTTTGTTATTTATTTTTCAATACATTTTTGGTCTACTTTGAAACTTTTAGTACGTACTATTTTCACACCGTATAACCAGAAATTTAATTGCACTGAAGTACCTCTACAAACATATTAAAATATTCAGTTTAGACTTTAGAACATGCTAATTTTTATAGATAATATATATTTATGCCATTAAATTCCAGAATCAAAATGTCAACGAGGCCGTTTAATTAGTTGGTTTACTCAAAAGCTAATGCAATACTAGAATTTTTTTTATTTCACATTAGCATTACCCAGAAAAAAAGTACAGAGTATATAGATGAGATAGATTATTTACGTAAAAAATGGTAGACTCACCAAATTAAGTGCTCTCAAGCAGCGACCACACCTGGTCAACCCAGGCCGAGCACAGTCCCTCTCCAGCCGCCTCGCTACGCTGGGAACCGGGACCCACATTCCTTCGACGTCAGCAAACATCCCACTCTGACATGTCATCCTCCTGAGCTTCACCCCACATCCACAAAGCGCCAAATCACAAGTCCCATTTCCACGTGGCAACTCTACCCCCTTCTCTCTCAAAACCCTGTCCACCGCACCAGAGCAAGCCTCAGCATCGTCTGGTAAAACAGGTAACGGGTCGGCTCGTGTCGAGGGGGAAATACTTGAACCATCTGTAGCTTGGAGAGAGGTGGCGGCATACGCAGCGTACAAATATGCGGCTAGAGAAGGACAGCATTTAGAGAGAGAAAGGGGAGAAGAGGAAGGGTTGCATGAGATAGAGAGAGAAGGGAGGAGAGCATCGTTAGGGTTTAACGGGCAAGTGTGAGAGGCAATGTCGGATTGCTCGGGGAAGGCCGGTATAGTGGTGCCAAAGGTACCAGGTGTGGTGCTGCTGGTGTTGGTATCAGTGGTGGATGGGATGACAAGAGAGGGATCCGGTATGGCTGGGAGTGAATGAGAGAGGGAGAGTAGAGATAGGGAAAGAAGAAGAACTAGGGTTTGAGCACACATTATGTGAGCTCTGGTTCTTTTTTTAGCGAGGATTGCTAGAAAATAGCCAATGCTCCTTTTCTGGAGAGAGAGAGAGAGAGAGAGAGAGAGAATGAGAGGAGTGAAAATGAAAAGTGAGGGAATGAGTGTTGAGGGTATGATGAGGAATTGAGGATTGAGAAGAGGGAGGGAATGATTAGATTGGTTGGTAGTGAGTACTAGTACTGGTGAGCTTTTGCTTTTTGTAGGATTAGAGGAGATGGTGGAGAGAGACCAAAAAGGATAGAAGAGGGCTCTAAGTAGCTCAGACGGTGCTGGGTAGTGGGGAGCTTTGCTTTGTTACTGGCTTGATATAGTGTTTGTGTTACTGTGTGATTCCCTACCTTTCTTTGTTGCCATTGCCAATTTGGAACATGTAGTAGTGAATCACCGCGGTAAATGTAACATGCTTTTTTTTAGAGTGGCTTGACAGCGACTGTCAAGGGAATAAATGTAACATGCTGTTAAAAGTTTTTCTAGTTGGTATAATGAAGTCTAGAGCCAAATTACATTTTGACATGAAAAAAATAAAAGTATTGAAACAAGTATTTGTTTGGAACTTAGGATACTTTCTCTTTGTTTTTTTTTTATTGTCATGGACATTTTGAAATAGGAGTTATCAGTGTGGTACTTTTAGAGTATATTCTAATTTTTATGCATATTGGCGAAACAGTTTAAAATATTTGTCGAAATACATTTTTATTTATTTATTATTTTCAGTCTTGTAAAATAATTATAATATTGCTTAAATTAAATGGTTCATATTCATTTTCATCATTTATTATAAAAAAATTAAAACAAGATTAAATTTTATTTAATAAAACAATCGTCTTTTCGTCTCTAAATTTATTAAATTTTTGTGCTTGCCGTCTTCTTCAATTCTAGATAAAAAAGTTTTTCTTCATTATTTCTGTTTCTTGTCAGTACAGCGTGTGTGCTTTGTATATATTTGCATCACTCGTATTTATGTCTTTGGTGTCATTATATATATACCAGTGTTGTAAAATGCGGTTCATGCGGCCGATTTCTGCATAAAAATTCTATGCAGTCTCAAATATGCGGTTTTGCATATGCGGCCGCATATTGGACTGCGTATGTCCGCATATTGGTCTGCATATGTGCGATTGGGCTGCATATGTCTGCATATGTGCGAATTTATTGTTTGAATGATTTTAATGGAAATATATTGCATATTTTGAGTGCAAATAAATTAATATATAGTTTAAAATAGTCCATATGAAATTCTGCATATGCAGTATGCAGTGGACTTCCACATGCATGAACAAAACCGCATTTTACAACATTGATATGTACACCATTTTATAGAAATGATTTTGTATTTTTCGAGTTAAAATCTATATGGACAATTTGGAATTGCGTAAAAATTTAAATTTGTGCAGATTTAAACCGTCCACACAAATCAACATATATCAGACATATATTACTAAACATCAAACCATATTTTGATTCAATATTCTTTGGAAACTCCTGGCTCCCCTTTCAGAAACATATCTGAATACAAACTCGATTCTTTGATGCATCATTCAATATTTATTCACACTCAAATACTCTTTGGTGAGTTTTTTCATCTTCCTAATATAATTCTCTCGTGTGTTGCAGATATTTTCTGAATTTTTTATTGATCGACTGTTAATTCTTTGTGGTACCAACTAACATTATTAGAAAACAAAACAAGGCACCCAGTAATTTTATAATGAGTTTAATGTTTAATTACTGTAGGCATAGTGACAAGATTCGCGAATTATTTCCAAATTATTCATGAATTTTACGAATTATTCCCAAATTTTACGAATTATTCCCGAATTATACCTGATTTTTACGAATTATTCCCGAATTTTACGAATTATTCATGAATTTTACGAATTATTCCTGAATTATACCCGAATTATTCCTGAATCACAAATTTTTTATCTCGCCGAACCAAACCCGAATAATTGATTTGTCACTATAGTTGTAGGAGCTTTTGGAATAACTCGCAGTACAATTCGCCACACTGAACTGCACCAGATAATCCGATCCTTGTTTGACTGGTGGAATAAGAGGTTTATAATAATTAAGGCTACAAGTTAATAATATTGTATAGTCATGTTAAAAATAAAAAAATAAAAACAATACAATCTGGAATTCATGAATCATAAATAGGTTTTAGAAGAACAGACAAGAGTAGTGACTAAGATAACATACATTATTTTTATTCCAACGAGATTGCACGCAGGAATTGATGACGGTCATTAATGCAATTGCAGCACATCATGCGAAATCATGGATTTCTTTAACAACTTCTTTTTAGTACAAGATCTCTTTAACGCTTCAGTGGCTTTCTCTCATTTGGGCAGTCGGTCAAGTCAAAGTTACCACACAGTACACATGTATTCTCGAGTCCGCATCTTCTGCATTAACTCAAAAGGACATCTTTTGAATACATCTTGGCCATCCGATTAGAAATCAACGTCAATACGGTCTACGCTTATAACACTGGCTTTTTATTATTAGTGTGAATTTCAATCAGATAATCCAGACATATTAACGCACGTTTCGTTATTGCAGAGGATACAAATTATGTATTATCTGCAAGCAACCAGGACGGAGGCAGGATTTTGACTAATGGAGGTCAAAAACATAAAATATTATATTTCCAAGTTGTACACATTTTAATAGTTTATTTTTTTCTTGAAAAATGAATGGAGGTCAACTACATAAAATTTTCAGAGAATCAATGGAATCATTTATTAGATACTCTTAACATTTAACTATAAAATATATAAAAGTAGCATATATAAGAGATCCTGTAAAAATCTTGCAAATAAAATGCTGGTTTTTTTTTTTTTAAATAGAAAGAAACAAATACATTTAAACGAAACAAGCACCAATGTGTTGGATGTCCGAAAAGCAGCTCTACAGTGGAGGGTGGAAAATATTGAGTACGAATACATATTTTCTAATTTACGAAAATCCAATACATTAATTGCTTGTTTCGTTTAAATGAATTTGTACATTTCTATTTATATCGTTGAGGAGAAATATTCAGAATAAACCATCAACTTTATTATTAAATTAGTTGAGTCAGTCAATAATATATTTTTTAAATAAAATAAATATTTAATTTATTTAAATGAATAAAGTTCGTTTATTGTTTGATTCAGTTGGAACAGTTTTAAGCACTATTAAAATTCTCTTGTTTTCCCTTCATCGTTAATTTTTACGATGTTTTTCTTTACATATTTTAGTTCCCCGTTAACTCGTCATAATCCGTTTTTTTTAAAGAAATAATGGCTAAAATCACAACACTTGGTTGTATATAATGGTCGTTAAGGAATGCATAGAGAAAGGGAACGACATGTGATGAAACGACCACATTCTAGCAAACATACAAATAAATAAGCAAGATCGTAATTAAATACTGTGATTAAGGATAATTGCAATTATTAATTCCAGGTGCTTCGTGTATTGTTGAACTGATAAAATAATTGGATCACCTCTCCTGCTATCCTGCTAGTAGTGCCATCAGCCATGCTCATATCATGTGAGGTGGTCTCACTCTCAGCCTAATAATTGATACACATATTGCCCGTGAATGGCCCCCCCCAAATTAATTCTACTGTCTGTCTGATTAGTCAATTTCAATTTTCTCTCCTATTTTAGATCAAACGTAATATACCCCCCCCCAATGCAGCCAGTTAATGAGAAAATTAAAAAAGGGAATATGATGCTGCCAATTGACGACTCATTAAAAGCAAAGCATAAATATTATGACTCATTAAAAAAAATCTTGCTGCTTTAAAAATATATATTGCAAGATTTTGTGACAGCTCAATATTTTCTTCTCTTTTATTATAAACAAGAGAAGACATATTATATTAGAGTTAATTTTCGTTTTGTCTTAGTGTGATGCTAAGTTTAAGGTGAGTGAGTCCCCTTCGGATCTTTTTTGGTGGATGAGTCTCTATTGAATCTTTGTTGGGTGAGCGAGTTCCTTAAGAGTTGACTGATTTCTCTTTCGGTTGATTGGACCCTACAAATGTCTTGTATTTATGAGAGGGCGCTAAGCAATGTAGACACTTTTAAAAAATAATTAAATTACAAAATATATATTAAGAAATATTAAAATCATGAGGATAACTAAGCATTCCCAAGTCAAACAGTAGATCCAGGACTAGCTAACAGTTCTTTTGTGAATTAACTTTTATTTGACAATTAATTTTTTTGTTAATCTTATAATAAATTTTGATATGTAAAAATGAGTATTTTATGTTATAATGTTATATTAATGGTTTACTTCAATTTGAGTATGATAATTACAGGCTATATTTCAATCGAACACGAGCGAATTATGGGATATGAGTTAAACTTGTAACACTTCACACTAACACAAATTCACAACAGAAGTCGAGATTCTTTAATTAAAATTTTAAAATACACAAGTATTACTAACTGTTTAGATAAAAATATTTCATCCCCAATCAAATATTGTCAAACGAAAAATGTTTTACATTTTAAATCACATCAATTTAATTAATGTGTATAAAAAGTACACAAAAGTATATAATCAACACATCTTTACAAAAAAAATTTTTAACAGGGTGCTCCAATAATGTCTTCTGAGTGGATCCATCATCCATCCTTAGACTACATATCATGCTGATACTGTCAATTTGATTTTTCTGTCCTAAAAACAATCTCTTTTCCAATTAAACATATAAATGCCAATCTGCAAAGTTGTTGAAGCTGTCTTTACTTTGGTATACATACACTAACATACATTAAAAACGGAGGCAACGCTTTATATTAGAAGATTCATTTTGACTCGTGAACTTTTTTGAATCACGGGGAGGTCTCTTTCGATGGAGGCCTTTGGGTTCTGGTCCAGGCAATTAATTGCATCCTAGACCTAAACTAAAGTACCTTAAAAGGGATGCAAAGACAGCTTGCTGCTCAAACTCTGGATTGTATTGTAATAAACTAATAATTAATAACGATAATATCAGTGTCATTTCAGCTTATATAACATCAACTTCAAAATCTACCGAATCGACTTCCAACAGTGAATCCAAACCGTTTAAACCGATTTACTTCATTAGTTGTGCGTTACATGCAAATTTTATAATTTTTTGAATTTATTTAGTATCAAGTCAAGCGGTCAAATTTGTGAGTTTTAAGATAATTTTAATGTATTCATTTTTCAACATTTTGACCGCTTGATTTGATACTAAAATAATTCGAAAATATAAAAAAAAATTGCATGTAAATGCATCACTCATAAAGTAAATCGGTTTGAACGGTTTGGATTAGTCATTTAAACTATATTCAATCAATTTTAGAGTTGATGTCATATGACACCAATGACATACTAGCCGGACTCATTAATAACTGAATATCTCTATAACAAAGGAAATCCTGAAATCCTTTTCTCTCTCTAGGGGAAATAAATTTGCTGTGATCCAAAAATTAGATATTCTGAAATTTGATCTTTTTATAATATTATGTTAATAAATACTCTATCCAATTCGTATCTGTATCTGAAAAATTAAATAAAAATATGGATATAGTTTTATTACTATCCGCTCCGTATTCGCTCCGTTTTCACCCCTACCTTTGATTCTAAATCCGCCATTTCATTATTTTGAATGCATGAATCTCAAAATAGTTGTTTTTATGCATGAATCTCTAATCAGATGAATGGATGGAACATATTGAGCAGTTTAAAAATGTTTTATTAAGGTCAGACCAGCTTGTTATAAAAAACTGTACCTGAGCAGTTTAAAATGTTATAAATTAAATTTTTGCAACGTTCTTTAATTGCATCAAATTTGATAGATAACATATCTAAATTATAAAAAATATATTTATAATTATATTTTGTTGTTAGGGTCTAGCAAGTTCATTTCCGGCGTCGGCTCTCAAATAATAATACGTCTCATTTTTTATTTATTTTTATGTGTTTGATCCGTTTTTTTTTAAAACAAAATTAACAAAAAAAAAAAAAAACAAGATGATAGAATTTAGCACCAGTTTTAACGAACACAACCTCAATTAGTGCGTAATCTTTACCTTCTCTTGTTTTAACCCCATTAATATTTTATCAAATTGGAATATTAGCATCCAAAACCCAAGGCTTAGATTCCCTATCTGCACTGAATGAAACAAATTATAAATTAATTAATGGGTAAAACCCTAACACAGATACCGATAAAGAATGAAGTCATATAATGGTCACCTCTTAAAAGCCGCATTGTCGTTGAAGTTACGGTTTGATTAAATTGATATATATTTTCGTCATAGATATATAGGATCAAGTTTCAAGAAATACCTAGTTGGGTCCGTATCAGTATCCCATGAATTTCATATCATCGATGGAGAGAGAAATCCTCTGTTCGACTTGATTTATCCATCGCTCCATCTCAGTACTTATAATTTCACTTACATAAATATATCACACTTGTAAATTTAGCAAGATTCTGAAAGTGCCACAATTTTTTTTTTTTTTTTGCAATTACGTTGTAAGTATTTAATATGAGCTACAACTTTAAAAATATGTTTTTTTTCGACTTAATAATTTTGAAATACAACAATAAAAATACAGTGAAATTTTATATAAAATTTATTATTACTGATGTGATAAATACATTTAATTAATTTTACTGCTGCAGACATAAATTTACGCTGAAAAATCTGGTTCTCCCTTTCCCTCAAGACCCGTGATTTGGTTCCCTCCAGTGTAGATTCAATGGAGACATTTTCTGGCATTTGAGCATTTCCAAACTCTCCGTGCCAAAAACACCGACAAATTGCTCTCGCCAGTTGGATCCGCATCTACTGCGCGGCGATACTTGCATTGACACAACGACTACATGTCCCATGAGCACGGCTGCAAACGAATCGAACCAAATCGAACTTGTCTTAGTTTAAGTTTGATTTAAATTAATTTTGAATTAAGTTTGGTTTGAATTAATTTCGAATCGATTTTTTTACGAACTCAATTTTGAATCTTTTACGGACTTTTTTACGACAAGGAAAAGTGATCGTAGTCGCCGAGAACGAGAGGTGAAAGTCATATAGGATTTTAGAACTGAGAGCGAGAGTTATGACTTACGAGTTATAACTTATAGCTGGACTGCCTTATGTTTGAACTTTTAAATTATCAGCGAACATAAGTCATCAGCAGAAATCAACGGTTCACGTTACTTTGAGATTCGAATTAGAATAGTTTGCGAACCTATTTCGAACGAACCAGGTCCAGTTTGAGTTTGGTCTGAATTAATTTCGAACTATTTTGAATCGAATATTTTATGAACTTTTTCGAATCAAACTCGAATCAAACTACGAATTTTTGTGCATTCCTACCCATGAGGGTGGCAACGGTCTGGTTTAGGTGAGTTTGTTTTAAGAAGAAAATTTTCTAAATTTTTTGGACAGCATAAAATTCATACAAATCACAAATTTTATATGGACCAAACTTAATTGTTAACAGCTTGAGCTGGACAACATAAAATTCATACAAATTCACAAATTTTTATATGGACCAAACTTACTTGTTAACAACTTGAGCTGGACAACATAAAATTCATACAAATTACAAATTTATATATGGGCCGAACTTACTCGCTAACAGCTTGAGCCTATAAGATTTGCTTTCAGCATATACCTGTCCCTCCCATTAGCTCTGTAGGTTCTGCTATTATAGCTTTAAGTTCGTTTTGGTGTAAAGCAAGACTTGATGACTCATATTTTAAATTAACTTTGATTCTACCTATGGATATTACTTCATTGAACCAGGCAGGCTCTTTGATAATTCCCTCAACTCAGGATACGGATTCCGAAGATGACGTTTTTCTTGGTTTAGAGGGGCAGGACCTCTCTGACTATATCCGAGATAGAGCTATTTTTTATTACTAGTTTTACTGCTAGTATTACAGTTTATGATACTACTTGTTTGTATTCATTGACTATTTCGCATTTTACTTAGGTTTTATGGTTCGTATTGTTTTTTAGGTATTTTGTGTAGTTTGATATTTCAGTACTTGTATTTCGTTACTTTTGTATGAACATTTGAGTTTGTTAATGAAGTTGGTGGTATCTCCATTTTTTTCAAAAAAAAAAAAAAGGCTTGAGCCTATAACGAATGAGCTATTAGCAATGGAGTTACGGGCTGATCTACGAACTTTTTTTGCCAGCCCTAGTCCCATATATTGAATGAGCCGATTTTTTTATTTATTTAGAAATTATAACAAATTTATTTAATATAGGAGCCAAATTATTGAAAAAGTTTGAAATATAGCCTCCACCGGATTGGGGATCCGGTGGAGTTATTTTGGGCTTTCTTACACCGGATTGGCAATCCGGTGGAGCAAAAATATGCTCTACCACACCGCTACACCCGTGACTGCACAGAAAAATGCACCCGTGGAGCAACTCTCCCTTTTTTTTTTATAACCTTTCAAATTACTCAATCAATTATCCAATTAAATGATTCAAAAGTCTCGGATCGTCAAAGAGAGTTAGAAATTCTTCAGATCTACGATTTTAACAAGTTAAAAATCCGATTTTTTTTATAATTTTTAATTTTGGCCGAATTAAATAAAATAACTCATTTAATTGAGTCTGTTTAGTATATTTAGTCTTTTTTGTGTAATTTAGTGTTGAATTAGCAATTGGCTTCAATTTTGTGTAATTGTAGTATTAATTTGTATAATTTAATATAATTTGTGTTATGTAGTATAATTATTTTAATTTGTGTAATGGAGTGTAATTTAGTATAATTTAGTATAAATTTGTGTAATTTGTGTTATGTAGTATAATTTAGTATAATTTAGTATAATTTAGTATAATTTGTGTAGTTTAGTATAATTTAGTATAAATTTTTGTATTTTAGTGTTATGTAGTATAATTTGTGTAAAATTAGATAAATGTGAAGATATTTGATATAATATAGTATAAATTTGTGTATGGTTAAAATCGATTTTTTTAATAATATATAGTTCAATGGTATGGTATGTAATTAATTTAGGTCGGACTTACATATAGTTAGATTTCTAACAGGGTGAATAGATAATGCGAATTATCTGGAGTTATGGAAATTACCACCACAGTATCACAGAGCATGGACAGTTCGTGATATGGTAATTTTTGTTAAATTTACTAATTATTTGTTTGAAATAAAAATTATATGAAGTATTTGAAGGAGTTATAATGGTTTAATTATTTTTGACAGTCTAATGTAGCGGTGTGGCATTTTTTTATGCAGTCACGGGTGTAGCGGTGTGGCAAAACATATTTTTGCTCCACCGGATTGCCAATCCGGTGTAAGAAAGCCTAAAATAGCTCCACCGGATCCCCAATCCGGTGGAGGCTATATTTCAAACTTTTTCAATAATTTGGCTCCTATATTAAATAAATTTGTTATAATTTCTAAATTAAAAAAAAATCCGAATGAGCCGTCAAAATTTGAAAGTAAGATAAATAGATAATGTTATGATAAGGGTATAATAATGAACTTCTGTCAGTAATTTAAATCCACTCGATTATATTAATTATATTAATTTTTTCAAATCAGCCATACCATAAATGTATCAAATTAACTCATCTAATTAACTTTTTACATTATTATTTTTTAGTTATAAGAGTTAAACAGATTATAATTTTAATTAAATTTTCTAACTTTTTGTTATGTTCATTTTATATTTAGCAAATTAATAATGTTACAGAAAGAAAGATAAATACTAAATAAAAACATACAAATAATTGAACATTAATAAATGGGTCAAATTACCTTGCTATTTTTCTTTAGTTAATTAGATAATAACAATAGTTCTAATAAAACTAAATTTAACTTAATGATTAAATGACAACATATAGCATTCATAAAAAAAAAATTATAGCAACAAAATTAATATAAAGTTCAACTTCTACTTTCTGTCTCTTAAATCTCTTCTAAAGCTTGAATCTTAATATTTAAGTTTATTTTGTTGAGTTGTTGTCTAATAAATACAGATATAAATATTTAAAATAATATGACATATAATGAAAATATAAAGGTGGATCAGGTTAAGACTAAATTTTTAAGACTAGTTTACCTAAATTAACGGATTAACTAAATTAAAACTCATTTCCAGTCCGGCTATTTTGAAAATAATCAGCTGGTCTAGAACCGGACCGGACCACTCGTGGAACCGATCCATACTTTGGACCGTGGTCACAATCTGGACCGGATCGGACCGAGGATAAAGAGAATCTTAGCACGATTTTTTTTTTCCATTAGATCCGAACTAACTCGGGCGGCTCTTTGCTGGGCTACATCTCCAATCAAATAAAAACAAAATGGATTGGATGGTTGAAATGTAGTTGGACTTTGGAGGGGTTGTAATTTTTTATACACTCCTAATTACTATCTTTTAAGGCATAATATTAATATATGAACCGCTTAATTCGAATTAACACTTCATAATTAGGAGGGTTAAATTTAAGATTTTTTTCACATGTCACATTATCAACGGTGTTCGCACAAAAGTGTACTACTAAGTTTCAGTACAGTAAGCTGTACCTTTTAATCTTGATTCTACTTTTGATTGAGACTGCAAGTGCACAGTCGTATCGTTGGTAGTGTCGGATATCGTATCCACGAGACGGTAAGAAAATAACCGGACTCTACTTAAAATTACTAAAAATCCTAGAAGTGAGAAAACTTGATTGGTGGTTTGTTTCTATTCAACTACTTGATTAAAACAATTATTAAAGCAGTAAAAAAGAAACTTAAAGTTTTTTTTCAAATTATAAAAAGGGTTTCCAGAGTTTCAGATTTTGTTTCAGTTCAGTCCCGAGGTATATGGCTCGTATAAAATCCTATACGGCCCGTATAGGCCCCCGAGTTAATACTGCAGCTACTGTTTCTGTGTTGGTACTTTTGTCTAGGGTTTGTATCGACCGTACCTAGATTCCTAGTCTCAACTGTCGCAATTTTGGCTTAGTAACCCGGTTACTGGACTCAACTACTCCCCTCTTAAGTGCCTTAAATCTCAACTTTTGTTTTTTGGTCTAATTTATATAAGTCACTTGTTGGTTTACTAAAGGTATCCAAGGACTTTCGCCTCGAGAAAAGTTTCGCCTTTCGGTATTCCTTGGTTCGTGAACCTACCTCATATACTTGGTTCAGTTGGATTGAATGTTATAGACTTGTAATCTATCGACTTAAATGTGCGCATTCGTCTAACGGGTTAACTATTCGATTCAAACAAGCAAAAACCAAGCAATTAAAATACTACTCAACAAAGTGAAAACAAAGCATTCGACACAAATCCAAGTAACTAGCAAGTAAAACCAAACATGAAACTACATCTTAACCCTAGAAATAGTAAGTTTAGCCAAACATGTTCACAAAACAAAGCAAAGTAAAAGTTATAAAAGAGTTCATGGCAAAACTATAGAAGAAATCGAAGAATCGTCGTCAAACTCGTGTTTTTCCCCCTCCTCCTCTTCTCTAAACTAAGCCTGTCTCCCAAGCCCCAGAGATGTCTTCTTAGATCTACAAAATCCCCTTTAATGCCCAAAATTTTGATTTAAAGCCTTCATATTCGGTTTGCACAGCTGGCGCTTCTTGCCAATTTCAGCCTATTTTTTCGAATTTGCCTTGTACGGGCCGTATAGAAATCCATATGGACCGTATACCCATGCCTTTGTGTGGGAGAGAGCTAGCCTCCTATGTGGACTTTCTGTGTGGTTTGGCAGATCTTATATGGGCCGTACAAAAATCCATATGGGCTATATAGAAAGGTGTCAGCTCCAAAATTTCGCCCGTTTCCTGTAAAATAAGAACAAAACATAGCAATACCACATTCTATAGATATTTAAGTAAAATATTCACACTTTTAGGCTTTTAGGCATGGGTTTTGGTGTAAATCAGTGTCGAAATATAGACAAAATAGAGAGATATCAAACAACTCTATTATTCGATTTTATTCTCTCTTCTTATTATTTATTATGATCAAATAACTCAATTTTTTTTCGTGCTCTCTCTCCATATTTAAAAGAGTTTGTATTTCTTTTTCAATCGTGTTGTTTCTTATTATATATGTTTTTAGATTTTTTAAAATATATTTATTTATTTTGAATATTACTTGACTTTAATATTATTTTATATAAATTATCTTTGTTAAAATTTAATCAATTTTGAAATAAATATATATTTTTTTGGAACAAAAAGCCGAGAACGATCCTAATTGTATAAAGGGACCGCCTAGCTGTCCCCCAAGAAACGTCCCCTAGTCCTCCGGATAAAAACAGTTGAAACCCGCTAAAAGACAGTTGAAACACGTTAATCACGGAAAAATACTTCGGACTGTAAAAATATCCGATAGTATTTATTCCAAAAAACATATGTATTCAACCAAGAAACACAAATGTATTCAACTACGATAAGAAAAAAAAACTGGAAACATCACTCATCATCTTTTACACGTTTTTAGAGGTGGTTTGTTTTTTCTTCGTTCAATCTAACCTATATATTTGACGATCTGTAAGAAAATTTTCAAATCTAAAACCACGAACGTCTTCTATATAATTTTCTCTTTCAAATGAGATCAATGATGACATACTTTCGAGTTGTCGGTTGCACAAGTATTCATCCACGTCATGCAAGTATTCATATCTCATTGAGCAAGTATTCATTCTAGTTGTGTAAATATTCATTCTTATGATTCACCTAGCTGTTTCGCTAATCAATCCCCCATTTTGTTCACCAGTCAATAACTACCTGAGTAACTACTAACTAACTGTGGAACCACTTAATATTTGGGGAATGCCTAATATTTGAAAGATTTTACAGCTGTTGCGCGCAAGTATTCATCTATAATACATCAAGTATTCATATGTAATGCATCAAGTATTCATTATAAGATATCAGGTATTTAAAAAAAAACTGGACACGTCACTCACCCATAAAGTATTCAAACCTATGAATTATTTATCAGTAAAATATTCATACTTATATGAGCATAAAATTGTTACTCAGCCAGACTTCTAAAATAAGAATATGTCAAATAACACTTCAATTAAAAAAAAAAAATTACTTGTTAGTGAGGTATTCATCTTTAACTGTAAAAATATTTATTCTTAAACACAAAAGTATTAACTTAATAAGTATTTACCAGAAAGTAGTCATTCAGCAAAAATTTCACCAATCATCAATAAAAGTGTAGATGACTTAACTCTAAAATATCCATTCATAAACATAAAGTATTCACTAACAAAAAATAAAGTATTTACGTGATAATTATTTGCCAGCAAGTATTCATTTAGCAAGAATTATAAATCTATCAACAATAAAAGACGATAATATATAAATCTCGAATGAATTAAGTATACATTGTGATTCAAACATAAAGTATTTAATGCTTAAGTATTCATCCATACAGTAGCAACTAAGTATTCATCTATACAATAGCAACTAATCCATTTCAAACATAAAGTATTCATCATACTTGTCAGAAGTCTGAATGTACATACAATAGTAAGTATTTATCACTAGCCAACAAATCATTCAACCTCATACATAAAGTATTCATTCATACTTAACATAAGACTAACTGCAGTAGGAATAGTAGCTTTTCATACCTAATGTAATACAAATATTTATAATCATTCCTAATTTATTCATTTATAATTATCCAAACAATTTAGTATTGAAATATCCATACTGAATCCAAGCAATTCAACAGTTCATTAACGCCTCAAGTATTCATTCTTAACCCATAAAGTATTCATACATAATTATCAGAAAAACTAAATGCACTTGTAATACTAAGTATTCATCATAATGTATCAAATTATGAACCTCATAACTAAATTCAATTGAGTACTGAAACATTAACCATCACATGAGCATTGGATCATTAAATTAAATTGATAGAAGTTGCATCGACCATCCTCGTCATGGAAAGAATAAACAAATTTGTTAAGATACTCTTCTCTTTGATTCGTACCAGCGGAACAAATCATTCAAAGCAGCAATTCTCTTCATGACACGAAATGCGTCGGTGATAGATGAGGACTAATTGGAGTCCTTAGCCTTGCACGCTTCCTCTTAGGTGTAATATGCATCTACAAGTCATAAAGTATTCATTATTCACTTAAAGTATTCATCTATAATGGATAAAATATTCAACTTCATAAAATCTTACTCCCTAAGACTTCTAAAATAATTATCTATCAGAAAACACTTGTTATGAAAGTATTCATCTGTTTTGACAAAAGTATTCATTATGAAATACAAAGTATTCACTTGATAAGTATTTACCAGAAAATACTCACTCAGGAAAAGAAATGCACCAGAAAATCCTAGGCCGAAGGTGGATCCAATGGATCCCACTTTACTGTTAGTCTCCTGTTTGGACTCGGTGATATTCTTCTCTAAAAGGGAGCCCGGTGTCATCCCCACCTCTTCAACTCTTTCAAAGAAGGCTCCGACGAGGATTTTCGGAGATCGCCGCTGTCAGATTGGAGGACGCTAGTGTAGGTTCAGGTCGCAGGTTGTGAGCGGCGGAGTAGATGCGAGTTAAGAAGAGACGATGGTGGTGGAGTTTCTGCTTCAAGCAGAGAGCTGTTGATGCTATTGTCAGAGTTGATTGAAAGATGCTTTTCTTTTTCCTGATCGGGTAAGAGAGACGGTGAAACGGATTAGTCGTTAGTGATTTATCTGTTAAACAGTTTAACTAAGATTGAGATTGAAGAGATGGGGGACGTTTAGGGAAATGTATGATGGGAGAAATTAGAATTACCCTTGTATAAAATAGGACAAATTTGTGCGATTTTTTTTATTAATACCCTAAAAAAAAGTAAATAACAAATCTACCCTTGATCCAAATTTATTTTTAAAAATGTCCCAGCCACCCAATGATTGGGTGGACAACTTTTATTACTGAACCGCCCAGTGTTTGGGCGGTCAACTTCATTTTTTTTTTATTACCGAACCGCCCAGTGTTTGGGTGGTCAGCTACAATAACTAGAAAATGAGAATTTTTTATTTTTTTTATTTTTAACCCTAGAACACATAATAAATAAGACCCTAAGTTTGTTATAAATTTTTATTTTGGCATATGTAGTTGGTGATAGAGTGGACAAAACGTGCCGTGCCGTGACTAACACACTGTGATTTTGGTCTCGTGCCGTGACCAAGTGAACAGTCACACGTGCCGTGACTAAAATATGGAGGGGTGGTCACGGCACGCGAGTCACGCCGTGACTCAGTGCTTGACTATTCGCGTGACGTGTCCAAATGTAACTAGTCACGTTTCTCACATTTAACTATTTTTTCATAATTTAAGTTGCTTTATTCAAGATTCATCATTTGATCAAGATTTAACGGTCCTAATTACACGTGACCATGTGCCGTATCGTGACTAGATCTTACGCGTGACGTGCTATGCCGTGTCAAATTTTCAAAAGATAGTCACGGCACGCGTCACGCGAGTCACGGTATGCGAACAGTCACACATGCCATGCCATTTCGTACCATAACCATTCTGTTCCGTGACGGAGCCGGCTCCGCCGTGCCATTTTTTCCACTCTAGTTGGTGAAGATAATTGATGACATAGTGTAAGATTGAAATTTTTTTTTGTTATAAAATTGAATATTTCTTATTTTCTATTTGCAGATGAAAATATTAAGTTCTCTAAAAAATTTACTATAGCTGATCACTCAAATACTAGGCGGTTTAGTATTAAAAAATAAAAAATTGAAGCTGAACGCCCAAACGCTGGGCAAGTTCCGTAATAAAAGCTAACTGCCCCATTGTTGGACGGTTGGGGCATTTTTAAAAGGGAAATTTTGTTTTGCCACTCTAAAACTTGATATTTGTCAAAATGCCACTCAAAAAATAATATTTGTCAAAATGCTATTAAAACTCAATGCCTATTTTAATTTTGTCATTATCTCAATTTAAAAATTATAATCTTTCAAAATGCCCAAACTGCCCCTGTCAGATTTTTTTTTTTCGAATTTCAATTTTTTTTGAAATTTCAAATTTTTAAAATTTGAAATTTTTTCGAATTTCAAATTTTTAAAATTTCAAATTTTTTCGAATTTCAAATTTTTCGAATTTCAAATTTTTTTGGAAAATCAAATTTAATCAAATTTTGAAAATTTGAAAATCAAACTTTTTTGGGGAGTCCGAGCCGGGGGCTACCACAAAAAAATTTGAAAATTTCGAAATTTTGAAGTTTGGGAAAATTTGAAATTCGAAAAAATTTGAAATTTGAAAATTTTGAAATTCGAAAAAATTTGAAATTTGAAAAAATTTGAAATTCGAAAAAAAAAAAAAATCTGACAGGGACAGTTTGGGCATTTTGAAAGATTAGAATTTTTAAATTGAGATTAAAGAGAGATAATGACAAAATTAAAATAGGCATTGAGTTTTAATGACATTTTGACAAATATTGTTTTTTTGAGTGACATTTTGACAAATATCAAGTTTTATTAGAGTCGCATAGAACAAATTTTTCCTATTAAAAAATAAATTGAGAATGAGGTCATATTTGCTATTTTTTTGTGAGGGTATCAATTAAAAAATCGACACATTTGTGGTCATATTTTTGTATGACTTCCCGATGGGAATCTTATTCATTTTAGATAATCGATTTAATATAGCCGAACTTTTTCATGACAACAGTGTTTACAACTCTACGAAACATTCATTTTCACTACAATCTAAGTAAAATGAATGGTTTAATTTCTTTATAGTCATCATCAAGCCGCACAACTATCACGATTCATCATGTACTAGTTGAAACACCTGCAATGAATTGGGGCGATATCTCATTTCTAGGAGCAGGGGTCCGATATCCATTGGACTCAAACTGGGTCCGGTGGATTCTATCACCGTTTGATCCACTTTAAGATATATGAGTATCGCTTTAATATCCATGCTCAATTGCTTTAATATTCGTGCACACTATCTTAAAACGGATCGTATGCAGTGGCGTTGCCAAGATTTGAGCCAGGATAGACAGAAATCGGATTCGGATTTTTTTTCTAAACGGGTTCGGATTCGAATCACCTCTATAAGATCCTTTCCAGCGTCCGCCACCTCTATCAGTACCAACAATAGTACTAGTTCGCAATTTTTAAATGAACAAACATTTACAAAATATCTTTCTTCCCTAATTTGATTAAACAACTCATACATCTATCTCTGACTAGCAATAGCTACTTCGAATTCAATCCAGAAGTAGGCAGAATCAAATTTAAGGATAGACAAAACCTATTAAAGATCCTAGTCCAATTTTTTTTTTATTTCTAGGAATAGGTAACTGTCTACCCCTGGAGTACTATAGCTCCGCTTCTAATCGTATGGTTATAGAATCCATCGAAGCAGCTTGAGGCCGATGGGCATGAAACCCAAGCTCGTCCCCTAATTTCTAATCATTTTAGTTGAGCTTCATCAATTGGTCCATGTCACAACTCACAAGGCCACACTGCAACATTTTTTGGATATGCAACGGAAGATAAATTTCCTCAGAATAATCATAGGATTCCAATTGTCCCTTTGACATGATGAAGTGATGTGCAGAATTAATAATTCAAAGAAGAGAATGCTGGACAAAGAATATTTCCTAATAATTAATGGGTACGGACTATTTTGAAAAAAAAAAAAAAAACTGATTTTTTTTGGATGATTTGGTGAATATTGTTTCACGTGCAAACATGGCATTCAAAGTAGAGTTCATATCACCTAAGGTAACAAAATATTTCTGTTTAGATCGGAACCGTCCATTCAGCATCTTTACGATTATTAAAGAGAATTGATCCGGTCGGTTCAGTTTGGCTTTTAAAAACCGAAAAAAAATTGGTTTGACTATTTTAGTTCGGTTTCAACCGAACTGACCGTTTGAACACCCCTACAGACCCCTATGATCCAAATAGACACCAAAATAATTTTGGTTTGAGGGGGAGTTCACTCAATTTTTGAGTTTTGGATTAAGATCGTTCGATTTGAATTCGTCACTCGAAATCGTTTCGGGATTCGAATCCATCCCTCAAAATGTGTGCGCTCTACTTCCGAATAGATAATCTCGGATTCAAATCGGACAGTCCCGATCTAAAATCCAATTTTTGGGTTGGTTCACTGGATCTGAATTCAAGTTCGGCAGGGGATACTCCCCGTTGGTGCACAACTCAATAGTAGTAGTAATTCACTTGCCTAAGGGCTTAAGATGTCCTGGGAATAACAAATCCAATTTTTTGGAAGGATAACGCAAATCAAGTTTGGGCCTAAAGATGAAAATTGGGAGATAGGCTAGTTAGTTCTATATGCCTAAATATTTACTAAACGTCAATATGCTTATTTGGGCTTTGTTAGGTTGTGCTAAGGGACAAAGTTTGGGCTTATATAAATATATTGAATGACAAAAACAGCCCAAAGATGGCCTTGCTATGATGCCTATAATTGTCCATGGAATTTTGACCCAAAAAAAATACACAAAGCTTTAGTTTTTCTTGTGATTATTTCATTCATTATCCTGGGGAGGAAGATCATACCATATTTCATATATGGCCTCTGTAAAATAAGAAATACATCTCATAGGCAGTTTTAAAAGTATTTTTTGGGAATGACTATGTTTCAATTTTTTTTTCTTATTCATGAATATTCTAAAAAAAAAATAATAGACAGAAAATTTAGACACCTTTTGGATTAATTAGAGATTAATACATTGATAATGTATCATGCTTGCAGCGAAAATGTGATTTTGTTTTTTCTGTAAGGTAATTCTTTTGTTCGGTGGGCATCAATATCCTCATTTTTTTGTTTTCTTTTCCTAATGAACAATTTTGTCTTTATAAACCCTCGCCAAAATTGCAATGCGTCACTCTTGACGAAAACACTTGCGAGTTGTGACCTTTTATCAACCCTCTTATGGAAAACAAATGACTAATTTGGATCCATCTCCGATCAAATCAGACAGGTTGGTGCCACTAATCAAGGCAGAATTAATTATTTGATGTATATATTGACTTTAAATGATAGATGAAAGGAATAGAAAAACTGTTACTACTAATTATATGCAGAGAAAAATGCTAATTAAGCGCCGTATCTTTTCTTGAGAAGTGACATTAATTATTTGATCATGTACCACATGCAATCATGCATGCCTGGCTGAAAGGGATCAACTTGGGCATCCCTAAATAGGTCTTTCCAGACCATTATTTTATTTCCATAAGATTTGCATTTCTAGAAAATCCATCGAAGTTCATAATATAAAGCATTAATAAGCATTTCTTTGTGTTACGTACAAGTTCGTGGATGATTCATAATAATATTCAATCATTTTACTCTTTTCCTTTTCCATTCCTTTTATATAGGGGTGAAAATTGATGGATTCGTATCCTCTGAGTTACCTCAAAATTTGAGTTAAGATCGATTTAAATCTGCACTAATAGTAAGAGCCTATGCTTGGGCCGAATTGACACGAATTCTGATTTTACGGTTCATATATTAACTCAAACGGTACGTTAATGCAGAGGATGCAGATTCAAAATTGATAGGTCCAACTTTTATTTTATTAGGTATGCATTGGATTTTATTTAATCCGACAAATATTATTTGGTTATAAAATTTAAAAATATCGGTTAAAATCAAACCGGCCCCGCATGCTTAAAATTGAATTTATCTCTTCATAATTTTTTTAAGAGTTCTAAATTATATTTTCAATAAACATAAATAATTTCAAAATTATTATGCTTATGCATTGTTTAATCTGTATATCTTTTATTTTTTTTAGAACAATTAGTTTTGTATATTTTTGTTTAATAAATGGTGCTCTTATTATATTATTATTAATTAAAATATGTTTGCATGTGTTGGAATATTGTATCATATCGAATGCTATTATATATATATATATTTTTAATTCTTATAAAGTACTTTATTCATGTTATATATGCTTGTGTACGTACATACGTATGTGATATATTTTTTCAATGAAATCAATCTAACCCAACCGCCTAAGAAAAACAAAAGCTCAACAGATTCTAACTATGAATTAGATTAAAAAGGTCGACAACATTTGATGTGCATACCAACTTTCGGATTATGAACTCTTTAATTATACAATTTTGCTCATCACTTCTATGCACTAACTAATTCAATTAATGACACAAATCAAAGATTCAACATTCATCTAATTATAAAAAGGCAACTTCACGTGGAAATGTTTTTGTTCCAGCTGGCATGATATATCTCAAGTTCATCACTTTGGCTATGCTTCATTTTATGACCAGTTAAAGGAGAAATCCTAACACGGAAAGGAGATACAAATTTTAGGTTGTGATTCTAGTCGGAGCAATCAGTGAGGAGTGAGAAAATGCTTGTACTTCTCCTTTGTATATGTAAAAAAAGGCCAGTGACGACCTTTTTTGTGCATGTTTTCAAAAAATTAGTTCTTTTTTAGAGAACAATTTTCTTTTTCAATGTATAAAGAAGGGAATTAGATTTGGTCCAAATGTCTTTGGTCCGGACACCGTCCAAAGTTTCTAAAAATCGTACGATTAAAGTCCGAATAATTGATTCGAACCGCTCAACATGATTTCCATATTAATTAAATGTGCTCAGAGACTAAATTTTATATTATTTTTTAGAAATTGTTTACTATTTTATAGATACGTACAACATCACAGTTTCTGAACGGTCCAAAAACAGTGATGTTATACGTATCTAAAAAAAAGTAAACAATTTTAAAAAAAATATATAAAATTTGGTCTCTGAGCACATTTTAATATGGAAATCATATTGAACAGTTCGGATCGACTATTCAGATTTTAATCGTACGATTTTTAGAGACTTTGAACGAAGTCGGGTCCAATTAAAACCATTTGGACCAAATCTTATTCCTTACTTGTGGTACGGAGACTCTACTTTTAAAATCTCCTTATTAATAATACCTTCTGATTTTGCTCTACTATTAAGCGGTGCGTCCTACTTCTCACCATATCATCTGACTCCTCATTTCTTAATTTTTATTAAAATTTTGAAAGATTTAATCCGACAAACCAAATTAAATCATCTACTGTGAATTTTGAACAAGCTAAAAATGAACATTAAGACTTGCAGTATAGTATTTTGAGGCAATTCAGTCTAAGTACCAAGAAGTCATATTTTAAAAATGAAGTTTGACTTAGAATAACATATAACATGAATAGTAAGTTAATTACCTTATAATGACCTAACTATATATAATAATAATTTATCCCAACTAATAATTCTAAACAAGATTTCTGATTGAGTACTAGGATATCTAATCTGAACACTAAATCATATAAATTTAATATTACATGGGCTAAACTTGATTTTCAATATTTTAATTTGTATATAGTAGTAACAATGGTTAAAATATGCATGGTTGCAGTCAAACATTTTCCTTTAACTCTTGGGTATTAAAGTACTAAAAAATAATCTATCATATATTAAAATAGCACACTTAAAAAAAAAAATCTATGCAATACATAACTTCATAATGAAATATTTGACAACTAAGATTTTAAGACGTTTCTCTACACTGTATATTTTTAAAGTCTAAACAGTCGATCTAAACTATTCAACATTATGGATATATAAAAATGTGATTGCAGATCAAATTATATATATATGTATGTATGTATGTATGTATGTATGTATGTATGTATGTATAAGGAGGGATCCAATTACACCCTTTTTTTTGACACATCATGACATTGTTTTTTTTATAGTTTAATTTTGCGATTTCAAAATCCAAATAGTCGATCCAAACCGTTCAACATGATTGATATACTAAAATGTGCTTGGAGATCAAATTTTACATTTTTTTTATTTTTTTTACTATTTATTAAGATGGTTACAAAATTGCTGTTTTTCAATGGTCCGAAAACAACGATTTTGTAACCATCTTAATAAATAGTAAAAAAATTCAAAAAAATGTAAAATTTGATCTGCAAACACATTTTAGTATATTAATCATGTTGAACGGTTTGGATCGACTATTTGGACTTTGAAAATGGTAGGTGTTACAAAAATTTAATGACCTGAAAACTACGTTTTTGTAAAATACTTAATAAATAGTAAAAAAATTTATAAAATATAAAATTTGATCTGCAGATATATTTTAATATATTCATTATGTTGAATAATTTGGATAGACTGTTTGGACTTGAAAACTTTGAAAATATATGATATAATTTGGTGTCATAAAAAAGAGTATAAGTGGATCCCTGCTCCGGATACATATGTTGTTTATGAATATTATATAGGAGGCTTTATCAGCATTTAGCCATATACCTATTTACCTATCAGCTAGTGTTTCTTTACGCTTGAATAACCAACACGAAAGTAGCTAAGAGATGGTCTACTATTGCTGCATTACGCAAAAGTGAAAGGCAATAGAAAAAAAATAAATTCAGGTCAAAATTATATTAGTTAGTTGCCCGACCTATATATATTGTCCCTTTTCTAAAAATATCTTTTTTGCCGGGAGCACTTTTGTTCGTCGGCTCACTTTATATAATTTTTGAGTTGGTAATTTTAATATGCTTAAAATGCTAAACAGTTAATTTAATAACTTAAGATCTAGCTTTAATTTTTAGTTTAGTGGCTAGAGAGAATACTCTCTGTATGGGAGGTTGCATGTTTGAAATATGAATGAATATTTTTTGTAAATATTTAAATACGAGAATCATGTTTTTCATTTTTATCTTACAAATTAATTGAGTGACAAATACATAAATCTCTATCCCAAATGAAGACTCCATCTCCAGATTTCATTTTAAAAAATAAACCAATAACTTTAAAATCCGTATAAATTGGTTCAAAATTTGACAATTCCAATGAAGTACATCTCAATAATTTTGGTGTATAACCGGAGGCCTAAACCAGATACTGCCAGTTTGCACCCAGATTTCCAGAAACGATGTTTGGGAAACAAAACAATAATTAAACAACTAAAAAAAGGAGGAAGAACACTCAACGTGTATGGTGTGGGACTGTGGGGTATGCATTAAGCCGTGGATTAAGGCGATTCATGTGTGATCAATTTTGTATCTTTTCTAAGGTGCATGCCACATCATGCATTGAACAGGAAACATAAATATATTGAACAGATAAACTCTAGATTTGACCCATAGGAACTATAGCCTAGATTAGCAATTAGATTATACTAATCAACAACTTTAATTGTTGCATTGTAACAATCGAAGCCAGTTTCAAGATTTGATTATTGTAGTCATAACATAACGTATATGAATCAGGTTCTAAAAGTAAAAGTTATGGAATAAAAGTGTGCTAATTCAGTTACGACTGTTATAGTTGTAATAGCTGATCGCTATTATAGCTACGTACTATGTGCTAATGTGGACTGCTACGCTACATGGTTTTTTTTTTTTTTTTTTATTTACATAAGCTTTTGTACTTCTATTCTTATTTGTGATGCTACATGGTCTCCTAACTAGATATGCTAAACTGAACATTGTGCTTTTATTCCTATTTGTGATTTAGTCTCTATTTCTATATTGGAAAATATTCAAATATTAATTATTTTTTTTGCTTGGTTTTCGTCTAGTATTCACTTGTAAAATTATTGCCCTTCGTTTTAATTGAAAGCTGATTTTGATTATTATAACCTGTAAAATGATCAAATAGGTATTGAACATTTCACTTGTAAAATTAATTGCTCTTCGTCTATTATAATGTGTAATACTATGAAATATGAACTATTAAAGGATGTTATCTCGTAGATCTTTTTTTTTCTTCTTATTTGCATGATTGAAAAAAAAAAAAGCATAGACTTAGATTAATTGTTATTTAGTTGTTACCTACAATTATCCAATGTTGGTAATGTTTATAATTAGTAAAAATATATGTTATAATTTTTCAAAAGAAAAAAAAAACGCTCTGTAAGATTACTTTTGCTATAACTATACTATTTAAGATAGCTTTCGTTATAGCTAAGATAACTTTTTTTTAGTCTCTCTCCAATGATGCCATAATTAATATTTAGAATCTTAATATGAATTGTTGGACTCAAATGGTGGAGCAACTCCCAATATATAATCAAACTATTCATTCATAATTAGTAAGTATTACCTATTACCTTGTGCCTTTGCACCTGATTTTTTTATTAATCGAAAAAAAAAACATATTGCGAAAGGGGATAGATTTGGCGAAAATTCAATATCTAGATAAACTAGACTGATTGATTCTGTTTCATGGGATGAAACCTTTTTATTTCGTCCCACTAATCCAACTGCTAATCAAACTTAAAAAAAAAAAAAAGCAAAACAGGAACGGTAAATTCTATAATGTTCAAGGTGCGTTTTGTTTCAGCCAAATCAATCCCCATTATCGATTTCAGCCAAATACGGACGGAAGTTTGCTTCTGTTTTTTATTAATCAAAGGATGGTGATTATTTACATAAACAGTCATGATCGATTTTTATTTTTGCGGTTGGATGGTATAGAATTTACCATCTCTGTTTTTGTTTTTTAATTTTAAGTTTAATTAGCGTATGGATTAGTGGGACAGGATAAACCAGTCCAGTTTTACTTAGATATAGAATTTCTGTCAAATCAATCCCCTTTTGCGATATTTTATTTATTTATTTTCAATTAATATAAAGGGCCTTTGCACAGTACCTTTCAAAATTTTTGAGATAACGTATTTTCTTTTTTAAAAATTATAATATTATATTTATCCTTTTAAATTTAAAAAACAATAAATTTATATTTTATCTATTAAAAGTCATTTTAAATTTATAAAGATTCAATTTTACCTTCTATTAAAAAAAAGATAACCATGTGTAAGAGAAATATTAAATTTTCTAATTTGTTAGTTTGTGAGGACAAATAAGCGTAAAATTAGTCTAATTTAGAAAGTGTTGTAAAAATGAAAATGAATAATGGATAAGTCAGGTTGGACTGACAGAATCAATGAGTGAGACCCGATCCATTAATATGTCCATAGGTTATTAATTAAACAATTTTCTCAAGAAATTTGGACCAACCCCGTAAAAAAATGGCAAGAGGGGGGAAACCAAATGATTGCATCCAGACACATCTTTTGACATCTTGTGGATTTTTTTTTTCAAAGATTAAGATATTTCTTTCCGTACTTTGAGAATTAAATTTCATTGGACACCTTTCATTGATTACATAATGCTCGGGTTAGTTGAACTACGAAAACGATTTGTACATTGAACAACTTCGATAATATCTTTTTATCAGCTCAATTTAAAGTTTATCTTTATCGTGTGAATCACACTGTGTGATACTAACATGTTACGATTGTTCTTTTCGTAGTTTCCTGTTTACCCCTTGAACAATCCAATAATGCATTTTGTTATACGGAAAATTATGTCTTATCCAACTATATTAGACGTACTTCTTTTTTTGTTTTTTTTCTTTGTAAGAAAAATGTGAAGCAAAGTCCTAGGTCATCCACTCCAAATTTTTTATAAATATACAAAATCCTAATTTTATTTAACAATCTATATATTTTTTTGGATGTAATTTGAAATCTATCTATACCGCTCACTTTCTCAGCGGTTCCATAACCCAAAACCGCTCATCCTGTCAGCGGTTCCAGGATCCCAAAACTACTCACATACTCGCCCTTCCTGGAACTGCTGACAAACTCAGTGGTTTCAGGCTATGTACCCGCTTACAAAGTCAGTGGTTACTGAATCGATATAAATCTCCACCCCCTCACTCGGTCTCTCTCCACACTTCTTGCTGATCTGAAATATTATTTTGGTAAGTGCTTATTAATTAAGATTAGTTATATTAATTAACTTAGATTAATATTAATTAACTTCGTTATTGTACTGGATATTCCCTTCAACAAAAACTTTCACACAGATCATATTTGATCTGGATAACAAACATTTAAAAAAATTAACGTTACAAAATTAATTAGAATTAAAATTAACTAACAATGTACAAACAAAAAATAAAATAACTCACACCAAAATTAAACGTTCAAAATGAAATTAATTAATTTTAATTAATTAAAAATTAATTATTTTGAATTAATTAATTAAAATAATTAATCAATATTAATTAAATATTAATCTAAATTAATTAATATAATCTTAATTAATAACTTGCCAAAATAATATTTCAGATCAGCAAGAAGTGAGATGGGGAGAGCAAGAAGTGTGGAGAGAGACCGAGTGAGGGGGGGAGATTTTTATTGATTCAGTAACCACTGACTTTGTAAGCGGGTACGTAGCCTGAAACCACTGACTTTGTCAACGGTTCCAGGAAGGGCGAGTATGTGAGTGGTTCCAGAAAGTGTGAGTATGTGAGTGGTTTTGGGATCCTGGAATCGCTGACAGGATGAGCGGTTTTGGGTTATGGAATAGCTGAGAAAGTGAGCGGTATAGATAGATTTCAAATTCCATCCAAAAAATGTATAGATTGTTAAATAAAATTAGGATTTTGTATATTTATAAAAATTTCGGTCATCCACTAGACCATCTCTCTTTTCTTGTTTTATTTTTTCAAAGAGAAGACCTAAGTATTACTGTAGAGCATAGTAACAAGATTCGTGAATTATTCGCGAATAATTCGTTTTTTTGGTGATGCCGAACCGAACGTCGAATTATTCGGTTAACCGAACTTTGACCGAATTTTTCCCGAATTATTTCCGAATTTTTCCCAGAATTTTTTTTTTTTGGTTATTTTTTTGTTTTGCTCTCTTACAAGACTGAGATCTCTGATCTGAATAATACCGAATCATTCCCGAATTATACCCGAATTATTCTTGAATCATGAATTTTTGACCTCGTCAAACCGAACCCGAAAATTCATTTGTCACTATGCTGTAGAGAAGTTAGAGGGGGCTCTTTGGGAAGTGATAGATTAATACCGTTTGCTTCCCGAAGTTACAATTTCCATATATCCTTTTTTAGTTCTATAAATGAATGATTTGGCGCGAATAAGAGTTCAAACTTTTTTTTTTCAAAGAAATAATGAAAGAAAGGAACATAAATGTCTCCAATTTATGGCATTCAATTTTTTTGAACCTTAACCTGAATACAACTTCCAACGAAAAAAATAACTAGATGAAACAAATTGAAGTATTGATTTAAACTTAGAAATCCTATTTTTAAAGGGAGGATCAAACAGCAGTTTCACGGAAACAATTTTATATAAAAATTAAAGAAACCTTGCCACAATATATAGAAGGTTGCCGTAATCAAAAGGAACATAAAAAAAAGAAATAGATCTTAAACTTGTAAACATTCCTCAAAATTTCACGACAACTGTTTACACTCCAATTTTCTTTCTATCGTGGCTGAACCTGAGTTATAGTGATCTCATTTACTGATTCATTATATGCTGAACCCGTTCTAGTGCTTAACGATAAATCTGCTGTATTTGCTCTTGTATAAATTGGCGGCTCGACTGGTAAAGGCAACTGCATCTGATCACTGATTAGCATTAGTAATACTTTTGACATAGTTGGTCTCTCTTCGGGATTTCCTTGCACACAAAGAAGTGCTATATGGAAGCATCGAGACGCCTCGGTGGGTGAGTAAGAGTTTTCGAGTGTGGGGTCCATGAATTCTGATGCCCGATCTCTGGTCCATAATTCCCAAGCCTATTACAGATTTATAACAGGAATGACATATACTATCATATATGTGCAATTTTCTCAATGGAATGCAAATTTTGCAAAGCAACAGAAAAGAAACAAATAATGACAACTTAATGTTTAAAAGTCGAATTACCTGTTCAAGAAGGGTGTGACCATGCTGTTGTACATAATTATTTCCGTTGCGTTGCCCGCTAAGTATCTCCAAAAGTAGAACACCAAAACTAAACACATCTGACTTTACAGAGAAAGTGCCTTCCAATGCATACTCTGGAGCCATATATCCGCTGTAAAATCAAAGCTTATATTTATAATAAATACCAAAGAATAAATATTTTTCATTACCTTGTACTTTATTTGAAATTTGGTTGCTGTCCAAGTGGTAGCTTTCAATTAATCATTTCATCAGTTATATTTGATTTGGACAATTCTAAAAGCTCTTTCTAGCGTCAGGGGCTTGACCCTTGTGTTATATTATAGAAAAATAAGGAATGCTCTCCTGTAACTACTAGAAACCAAAATATATAAGGGAGTCATTTATGGGAGCAGCTTGGGTCCAATGTCCATCGGACTCAGTTGAGTTTGATGGGTTACATAACCGTCCGATCCACTTTAAGATCCGTGTGAACGGTATTAAAGCCAATGCGCACAGATATCAAAGCTACGTGCACAGATCTTAAATCATGTTGGACGGTTATGGAATTCATCGAACTCAGTTTGAGTCCGATGGACATTGGACCCAAGCTGCTCCCGTCATTTATAATGCATTTTATGTTTGTGAGGAAATTAGATAATTAATTACAACTTACAAGGTGCCAACGACTTTGCCAGTATTAATCTCACTGGCATCTTCTCCTTCAAAGATTTTTGCCATACCAAAATCAGAGATTTTTGGGTTCATTTTATTGTCCAAGAGCACATTGCTAGCCTTCATGTCTCTATGTATAATCTTCAACAGAGAATCCTCATGTAGGTAGAGTAACCCTCTAGCAATTCCCAATATTATGTTATGCCTTCTCTTCCAATCCAGCTGGGGATTTCTATCTGGATCTGTGCATCGGAAAATTAAAAAAAAAAAATATTTGAAATATTGAGCATATCTTGGTTGAGTCATTGAGTCAATGGAAATCCGTTTTAAATCAAGAGAAAAATGGCCATGTGCGCATTGTTTTTTACACATGATTTTGAAAATTGTTCGAATTTTGTAGGTTCAAATTTCAACAAGATTTGCGATTTGTGGTGGGCGTCAGTTCAAATTTCCACACAATGCATGGAGTTTTCTTCACTTGCACATCTGCACCTGTCCCTATAATTTAAATAAGTGGGAAATCCGATACTAACACCTAAGACTCTACATAATGGCAAGGTCAATCAAAGCACCGAAAGTTCCAAGGTAATAATGTGAATATATACAACTTTTGAAATCTTCTGAATATTATACTTTTCAGAAGATATTCGCTTGGAGCTGTTGGTACCGGAATTGAAATATCTATGAAAATAATTGACCAAGAAGGGGACCAAAAATATTGACAGAACAATTTTTGTTTCATGCAGCGCAAGAGTCATAAAAGCTCTGTTTGGACTCGTTATCAGTGCGCTGCCTGAAGTAAATACTATTCTGTCAATATATTTAGTTATTTACACAAAAGTAGGTGTTGTGGTAAAGGAACTAACCAAAGAGGAAGGCATCAAGGCTTCTATTAGGAAGGTACTCATAAATGAGCAACTTCTCTTCCATGTCTACACAACAACCCAATAATCTCACTAGATTTCTATGTTGAAGTTTTGCAATTAACTCCACCTCGTTTCGAAATTCGACCGCGCCTTGGCGTGATCTAGCCGACAGCCTTTTCACGGCTATCTCATGTCCACCGCTCATAACGCCCTAATCAAGTAATAAACATTTCATTAAAAACAACATATAAACTTCAATATTGGTACTTTTTAGTTTTTATAATTTTCAGGATTAAATGTTTCTCTTGATATGTTCTGTATATAACTACTAAAAACTGGGATACCAATTTATTCAACTCTGCTTAAATTAATTACTTCAATGCCAAAATGATATCATGATTAACAGTGATAAAATTACAATTTTGCCACATGTTTTTGGAGTTTTTAAACTAGCTTTTCCAACAAAAAAGAAAATTTTCGGAGAGAATGATTAAGGAGAATATACTTTATAAACTGGCCCAAATCCACCTTCACCAAGCTTGTTGGATTTGGAGAAATTGTTTGTTGCTTCTACAATTGTGGAGAAATCCATCAATGGCAGATCTGATTTTGATAAAGTTACTAAATTCTCGATCTGAGCCCTTCTTATTGCTACACAGAACAAAAAAAGTAAATTCAGTAAGAACTAAAAAATATGTATAAGAAAAATCAGAAGCATTTATCTTACATTCCGCATTACTCGAATAACTATGTACCATCTTATATTTGAAATTCCACAGAGTGGCTTACTACTGTGCTTTTGAAGCATGTCATTAGAAATTTCAAGAAAAATTAAAATTGAAAATGTGAAACTCAACAGTCAACATTAAAGAAAGCAGTGTTGAACTTACCATTTCTTTTTCTCCATCTCCAGCAGTAGATAAAATAGAAGATCGTGCAACATATCACCACTACTAGAACCGAAACCATTATAGGCATCGCAGCGGAGGAGCTCGAATTGCTTTGGTTACCTTTATCCGTAGTATCTTGGGACTGTGGTGCCGGTGAGTCCATAAGATACCGGCGGTTGCCAAACTTCATAACAACAAATTTTATGAAGTTTTTCGTTGGTTTGAACTCCTCATACATGTGATTAGGGCTTTATTTGAAGCCAATTTTGGTTAAGAAATAGAGATGACTTGGGAGTGTGAATCGAGTTTGAAAGCACAAAGAAATAAAAAAAAAAAAAAAAACAGTGTTTGGTTGGTTGGCCAAAGGTCTCAAAGAAGAGGAAGGAACGAAGAAAAAACAACGCTTTCATACGCCTTTATGGTTCCCTGTTATAGTAGAGATTTGGGTCGGGTTGACATTAGAATATTCGATCCATATGAAACAAATAAACACGTCCGACGAGTGTAATTAATTTTTCTTTTTTGAGTAAAGATGGAGAGTCAAGACATCCAACTATTTAATATTTTTATTATTATATTATATATTTTTTTTATCTAAGTTTGAAATCCATAATTTCTAATATAGAAACTATGTGTCTTAGGTACTAGATTAAAAACTAGTTTTCGGTATCTTGTAATTAATTATCTTATCAGATAGCAAATACTAGAAAAGCAACTTGATTCATAAAATAAAATTAATTTCAGATAGCAAATACTAAATAACAACTTGATTCATAAAAAGAAACTTTCAAGTAGCAAACATCGATCTAATATGAACTAAGAAGATTGTGTTTCTAGTAAAGGATTTTATATTATAGTTACAAGGATGCATAAAAGAAAAAAATATATATTATTGCTTTATTATTGTCTATAATACATAATGGTGCAATTAGATGCAAATTATTCCAAAGTTTATCCGATCCGACACTAAGAAACAGAAAATATACGCCTTGATCGATCCTATATAAAATTTATAAATTTGACTTATTTAATTTCTTATTTTTCAGATATTAAAAAATAATGAAGTGATAAAAAGTATTCTCATGCAATTGAAAGAGTGTAAATTCAAATTTTACTAATAACTTTTTGAGTGAGGCTATATATGGTATCCTGCAATGCACATATCGGTCCGTGCATTGAATTTCTTCAAAATTCAAATAAATTAACATTATCATTATATGAAAATATACTTGGACTTAATTTTATATTTTTTGAAATTTTTTTAGTATTTTTTTATGTAGTAGAAAATCACTACTCTCAGATGGTCCAGAATTTTTAGATCAAGTGATTTTTTTAATTGTCTAAAATAATAGTAAAAAAGTTTAAAAAAATTATAAAAGTTGATTTTCAAATATATTGTCATATGATAATAATGAACTTTAAAAACATAAATATAAATTCATTACACATACCATTTTGCACATTGCAACGTACCAATATCTCACTGTAACTTTTCCCTTTTGTTTTTTATTCAAATAAGCAAACAATACACATAAAATGCAAAAATTGGTCACATTTGGTTAACCTTATTGTTATGACCAGACTTAATAAAATTTTGAGATAAGGCTAAAATTTGGGACCAAACTCTCTGTCTCTAGGGATAAAATTTTTTTGTCTCTGAGTCACTGACACGTGGACTCACATCAAAATCAAAAACTAATATTTAAATTTATAAATCCGTCTAGACCTACACATCAGCTGCATCGGAGGCTGAATTTTCGTGCCGGAAGCAGGTGATTATACCCAACGAGTCACTTTGGATTAGATTGACTCCTTGAAATCGGTAAAAAATTTACAGCCCCAATTTGTCCGTACGGTACCCGTTAATGCCATCTTAATGCGCATTTATGCGTTAAACTTTTGGTGGGTCAGAGCAGTAATGTACTATTTGACAAAACAAACAGCATGAAAAAAAATGAAAGAAAAAAGGAATAGGTCACCTTACATGTGCCAAATCAGGGAAGCAGCCGCACTCATTTATCCTTTTTATTTTCTCCCTCTATCATATTAATTAAAGAACTTTGCATTAATATAAATGTTTGTTAGAATAATTATTTGAGTATTTTCAAAATTTTCACATTTTAATTAGAGAAATTATATATTATGATCTCCACTAATTATATAGTTCCCACTAATTATTATTCTGAAAGAATATTATATGGTCCATGTTAATTATTATTTTAAAATCACTGCAACACTTTTTCTCTATATATGGTCCTTACTAATTATATAGTTTCTCACTTCTCAGTCCTCGTACTTGTCTCCGTATTAACTTTCATAGATATAAGTACTTGGAAAATAAGATATTAACATTTGAAAAATAAGATATTAATATTTTAATGCGTAATTTATTATGATCATTCATTTCTGAGTCCGTCAATTGTCCCCACGTCAACCTTTATCTAATGAAGTAGTGGGAACCCCGTATCACCACATCAATATTCTCCAATCGTCTCTGCGTCAACTTTTCTTTAACAAAATAAATTGACCACATAGGTATAAATACTTTAGTGTATAAGTATAAATATTTGATGTACTTGATATTAATATTTACAGACGTCATCTAGTGTCATATGTAAAAAATACTTGCAAGTATATGTATAAATACTTGCACGACGAGATATACATATTTGTGTAACGACAAGTCCGAAAATACGTCATTATAGATCTCATTTGAAAGAGAAAATTGCGTAGAAGACGTTCATAATTTTAGATTCGCAAAATTCCTTACAGATTGTCGTAAATATGAATGGGATTGAACAGAGAAAATAATCTTCTAAAAACGTTGGTCCCCCATGTAGTTTGAGTGGTCTCTCACAAATATTTACGGTACAAGTATGCTTGAGAGATTTGATTGAAGAGAATCACTTATATAAAAATTGTTCTCCTCATATATATAAATAAAATATTTCTTAATTATATAGATATTAATATTTTAAAAAATAATTAAGTGCTGATATTTTTGCGGTTCGTCGTATAATTATAGTAGTTATAATACAGATACTGTAACACAGATGTTATGAGTTCCCCGGTTGTTAATAAACTACTATATTCGTGGCACTTTACATTGACTTGCGGTACAGATTCTCTGTGTTCAAATCTTGGCCCAACAAAGGCTTGCAATTGATTTTTATTGTAACATGTAAAACGTTTCTAAACCATTAATTTATATTCTTTTGTAGCATATATTCCGGCAAACGATGTTACTTTTATTGTAGAGTTAACAAAAGGTTTGCAAATTTATTTATGTCATTAAGGATATTTATCAGTTTTATTTTAATTTGTCCGTAATATCTCAATTATGTTGTTAATTTTTTTGGGACCTTTAATGGTGTTTTAAAATACCAAAGACACTATTATGTGCTTTAAAATATTGATGTACGTTTTAAACAATCATACTAGCTTGATAATATATATAGTTTAACAATGTGATAATACTTCTTAATACTTAATAATTAGAGTAGGTAGCTGTGTTTCACAATAGGTTTAAAACATTGATTGGATTTCCGTAAAGTATAATGAAATTTTCAATATAATATTTTTTTAAACAAGCAGTGATATCCCAATTGCAGTAGAACGTTACTGTCGATATTCTCTTTAGGGCGTATTTCACAAATTCAAAGAGAAAAAGAAAGAAAGGAGATGGAAGGAGTAAAACGGAGAGCTACTATTTACATCGGAAGTAGAGATTAGAGCGTAACTATATTTATTGTTGTATCTTAATTCCCCTTTCCTCCTCTCTCCTGCCCTCCCCTCCCTCTTATATTCCTTCTTTTAAAAACATTATTAGCAAATTGCTGCTTATTTGTGCTGATTCTATTTTTACATTCTCATGTAACACACTCCTTAAAAGTTTTTTTTTTAATTTGAACTATGGTATTCTTTTTACCATTGTAGATTTTTCAAGCTCAAAAAAATATATTAGGCTAGGATTATTTTGTTCCGTACAATTAATGGATATCAAATTGAAAAATCTTTTATGTTTCCAACTATAACTTTTCTATAGTTGACATACAAAAAAAAGAAGAGATGCCGATTAATATTACTAGCGGTATTCTGAGTTTCACTACTACAAAAATATTTATTGAAAATAATTAAAAATTGAAAAGAAAACTAATTCTATAAAAACAAATTAAATATAATGAAAATGCAAAATAAATAAATATTTTTTTTCAAAGGGCAGCATCCACGTGCGTCGTTCCACATATTGAAATTGAAAGCTTCAAAACATCCGCAACATATGGATGTAAAATCAAAGTGAACAGACCATCTGCGTTAACAGACAACCAACGATCGATGTGAAGTTGTCAACAGAGAATTCGTATCCTCTGGGACTGAGATAACTCAAAACTTTTAAGTGCTCTTGCGGAAAATCTCAACTATTTCAAATATTCTGCACAAATCTAAAAGCAAAAATAATACTGGCCCCTACGCTATCCCTGAATAGGAACCGTACACGTCGGTCATGCAAAAGTAAAGATATCTCAGAGAACGCGTCTGTATCTCATAGGTTGGCTGCATAGGATGGTTCTTTTTATCATCTACCACGTGCATTTTTGAGATATCGGCCGGGAATATTCTGTGGTCTCTTCACAAGACTGGCATGTGTGGCATTAACCTTTAAAAATCATCGTGATACACAAATGACTATAGAATTATGGTGTCTGATTTTCTCACGGAAATGTGAACACATCTGTGTTTGTCATGGTTTTAGGCTTTTAGCTTAATACGAACCATAAAAGTATCGAACGGCTAAAATGTAGGTAATGATTTAGATATGAGATATCCACCGGCCTTTAAAGTATATAAATAGTATGCTTTGAATAATTCTAAGCAATACTTTATTAATTACCACTTTGCAGACTAGTTTAATTCAGATATTCGTCTATCATGCAGTATGCCAACCTAACTTATAATAAACGCATTAATTAAACGCACTTAACATAATAAATAATTAAGATATTAACACATTAAAACATTGAGGCCAGGACAATGAAACACTAAAGTTTAATTGATTAAAAGGACAACGTTTGAAACTGTTTTACCCCATTCAAATTATCAAATTAAATAAGATGATACCTAAATCACATTTAAATTTTGAAATTGCTTAACAACGTTTAATCCAACATAGATGGACCCTTAGAAACTGTTAGAGCATCTGTATCCCTGAAGTTCTTGAAGTTTTTAAATAACTGTTAACAGAATTTTAAAAATTTTAGACTCTCTGAATTTCTAAATCTCTATATTCCTGAAATTAAAATTAGAGTTTATTAGCATTTAATTAAAACAATATTAAAAATTGAGCTAATACAGGTTGATTATTTTGTCATGTTAGAGTTTTGAAACAGTTTCATATTTAGAAATTATTAAATAAAATTACTAAATATGAAATCCATCTACAATTCTACATTCTTGAAACTGGTTTAGAAACTGTCAACTCAGTTTTGAAACTCAAAAGTTTCATGGATGGCATCTTACATGGCTTAAAAATCATCATTAAGTTTTAATTATTTCACAACAACTTGAACATGTAAATTAACTCATTGAACTTAATACTAAAACATAAATGTACTAAATATCGGATTAAAAAAACATTAACGAGGAAAATATAACTAGGATAATGTTCTGGTAGTAGTGTCTATTATTACATAATGAGAGAATTTTTGGTGCGTAATATGATACTTTTAAATAAAAAAAGTATGAAACTTGCTACTTTATTTGTCTAAAACAAAAATTGTATGTAAAGGAAGAAATTCAGATGCGCGCAATAATTCAGATGTAATTAATTTTGGAGGACCTGCTTTGGAGATTTATTTATTTAAAGTGTATTTTTGTTTGAAAGCTTGGTAATGTTTAAAATTTATGGAGAACATCTAAAATTCATGCCACATGTTATATATGCTTTCCAATAATTTTTGTCTGCCAAAATTTTGAGATAGCGTTTTGATATTGTTCAAATAAATCTTTGTGCATTAATTATTTGACATATTTAAAGATAATTGTTAGTTTTGATGATCAATAATTTTGAAATGGGTCCTGATTTAATTAAAACCATATTTCGTACATATGGCACGCTGCAAATGGATTAAAACTGTTTTTTTTTAGAAGAAAAGAGAGTTGAATTGGCATTTGGTAGCTAATTATATTTTTAAGCAATAAAAGTGATTTTTTTTTATATCAATCGTGTATTTATAAGAAAATTTAAATTAAATACCAAATAAAAAGAGTATATATATACTCCTTCATTAACGTAGAGAGTTACTTAATTTGCGTTACAATCAATATATTTTTTTAAAATTACTCTCATAAATTTTCGTTAAAGTACTAAATAATACTAGTACATTCATCAGTTTTGATGCTGTAATTACTTGAATTGGTTTTGGAATTTTTTGAAAACATAATAAGGGATTATAGGGATAAGGATGTCGGCGGCTGAGAGAGAGAGAAGCGCAAATCCGAAATATGGGCTTTCTAAATAGGCCCACTTTGTCTTTTCTTGAATAGTAGGCTAAACAAAGTCCATTTACATGACAGCAAGACCATCTCCGAAGTCCGAACAAAGTTCTTTTACAAGTCGGCCCTCTCCCTAATCTTTAACAATTGAATTAAGAGTGTTTGACACTGCTGCTGAACTCAATTACTCAACTGCGTCCATGACACCAATAATTAAAAATTTGTACATTTATTAAAATACAACCTTGTTAAATTAATATGCAATATGGACAAGGCTAAAATACTATATAGGGCCCAAGATTTTTCAGTGCGATTATCCATATTTAACTATTCGATATCCAAATGAACGACTTGTGTAATTCCATATGACCAATATATGAAGGGCTGTTCGGCACATCATTGGGAATGAACACAGGCACATAAATTGAACTGAAAAACACTTTTCACGTGAAAAAAAAAATTTAGTTAAACTGAATTTTGTATTTCCCATAAAAACAGTGGGGCGGCCGAACAGGCCCGAAATGTTGATCTGGCACACCATATAACTAAGGGGTTCAAGAAGAACTTGGTAGTCCAACATTTTGGATTTTAATTAACCCAAAATTAATTCAAGATTTTCTGACGCTAAATAATGTGGCCAATTAGGCAATGACCTTTAAAACTTTCATCTCTATAAACTTTTTAGAATTTGGAAAGCTTCATGAACAAGGCACCCTCTAAAGTTAGATATGGGAACTAGTATTGAAGTTTGTTCATCTTATCTTATCTTTACATGTTATTACTTTTATTTATTGTACAACTGTTGGAAAACGTGAGTGACTACCTGCAAAAAAAAAAAAAAAAAAATCCGACGTAGCATAAGCTCTAATCCATTTCAAATAAAATGATAAATTAAAATCGATCCCATTGCATGTCGAATTTTGAAATATATAATCAATATTACTTTTAAAAAAAAAATCTTAAATCTTAAAGGGGGGGGTATAAATAACCACTCTAACAGTTGGAGTATTAATTCATCTAAACTACTGGAACAACAAACTGAAAATCTCTTGAGTTTTGATAAAGCATCTCTAACGGAAATCATATCATTAACATTTCAATAATCTTTTATACTATCCCAAATGAAAATCATAGCTCTAGAAATAATAATTATGAAATAATTGCAATAACTAACTACTACAAAACTGTGGGTAGGTGGTTTTTTTATTTTTTGGTGGTGGTGGTGGTGGGGGGGGGGGGGTTTGAGTTTTCTGTTTTTGGAAAAGAGTATATAATGCCGTCACTCATGCAAACAACAAACCGTCCGAAAATTATGATAGCTTTAAGCCTTTAACGGCACTTCCATAGTTCCATATATATCAACAAAATGCAGCCATGTACTTAAATAATGCGTCTGAGTGTGTGAGAGACAATATATGGCTTCTAAACATTTCACAATACATGTTGCCGAGTCAGAGTTGGTCCGACCGGAGAAACCAACTCCATGCGAGTTCAAGTATCTCTCAAACATAGACAACCAGCTCGGTCTTCGGAATCACATTCCTTTTGCACATATTTACCGGTTGCAAGGAGGCGGCTCTTCAGCCGATCCAGTAAGACTTGTTCGACGTGCACTGTCCCGTGCTCTCGTGTATTACTATCCGTTGGCTGGCCGTCTTAGGCATGCTGGAAATGAAAAACTGGTTGTTGAGTGTACCGGTGAAGGTGTCTTGTTTCGAGAGGCTGATGCTGATGCTACAATCAAGCAACTGCGACAAACCCGGAATGGGTTTGTTCCTCCCTTTCCGCAGTGGGACCGGCTTCTAGTTGATGATGTGTATGGATCATTTTTTGTTACTGACTCTCCGTTGCTCCGCATGCAGGTAAAGTCTATCTGCTCTGCTGTTTGTGAATCGATACTTTTGTTGTGTATGTCTTTTCAGTTTAATTATGATTCACATTAACTGGTATATGAGTTTAAATTTAAACATTAATATTGTTTCATGTTAGATATGTCAGCTACTGATAAGTAATTAATCACCAAGATTATTCATCTGTTATTATCTTTTAGGTGACAAGGTTTGCATGTGGTGGCTTTGTTCTTGCTTATAGTTTCAACCACTGTGCATGTGATGCTGCCGGCGCTCTCCAGTTTATCACTGCTGTTGCTGAGCTAGCTCGAAACCCACACCTTTCCAATCCTCCTCTTATTCCAGTTTGGTCACGTGAATCCCTCATCCCCCGGAGCCCACCACGCATTTCCTTTCCTCATCCGGAGTACGAAAACCCTAAATCCAACAAGATTTATCATCCGTCCGATTTCCACACACACATGCAATCCTCCTTATTCCTACCACAAGCTGCTGTTTCGGCTATTAAAACACTAGCAGGAGCCAGTGCCTCTTTTGATGCAGTTGCTGCTCTGTTCTGGCGATCCCGTGCCCGGGCACTTGGCTTAGGAAACACCGACATGGCTCGTTTTCTCTTTCCTGTTGACACGCGGCACCTTCAGGGGGCCTCACCTCTGCCCAAATGCTATTACGGCGCTGCTGTTGTTTTCCCTTGTGTGTCAGTGCCTGTAGAGGAACTGTGTCAGCAACCAATAAGCTATGCTGCTTCAAAGATTGCCATGACAAAGCACCTAGCCTCGCAACCGGAGTACCGTTCGTCAGTGATTGACTATTTGGAAGTGTACCAGGGAAAGGTCGGGTTTCGTGGTGGAAAAGAAGCATTTGTGATCTCGGATCAAAGCAAGCTTAGGTTTGCTGATGTAGACTTTGGATGGGGTCGGGCAGTGTATGGTGGGCCCGGGAGAGCTGGGACTGGTAATGAGCCTGGAATGGTGGCGGCCGTGATTTCTCACCGCCTAGAGAATGGTGAAGAGGGTTTACTTTTAATATTTACGATGACCAATGAAGCACTAGATTCGTTTCACAATGAGGTTTTAGAGACTGTTGTAGCAGCGGTTGAGGTTGAGGGTAAAAACAAAATTCAAAGTAGGGGCATTTATTCTGGTAAAGCTAGTGCTGTGAAATCAGCTCTCTGAGTCTCCAGGCAAGCAAATTCAAGTCCGGCCCTAGCTATCCCAGGCTTCCAGTCTAGTTATTCACCATTTATACATTTCTTTAATTCTAAATCATATATTTTTAATCACAAAATTAAATAATAATAATTTTTTTAGTATGTCTAATTTAATCTTATAAATATACAACTATAATGATAATTTAGTTAATTTATTGAAATGCTTTCAAATACATCATAATATTTAAATCCTTATAGATAGGCGTGAGCTTAACCTTATGCTTGGGCTCGATATAATCTCCCAAGCCCCTAACAAACATTGTCGGCCTGGTTCATCGTAACAGAATTTTTTAGTTTGAATCTGGTCCGTTTGTTATATATTAGCACGGATCTTAAATGGGCTCTATGGGCTACGGATTGATTGAATTGGCCCGGGTTCTGATGGGATGGTTTGAAACTCTGAATAACTGGATTGAAACCCAAAAATTCTGTTACCTGTGTCCCAGCTTATTTTTTTATTTTGAGTAAAGTTGAAAGTCAAGCCATCCAACTATTTAATATTTTTGTTATTATAACAAATGATTTTCTTATTTGAATTTCGAACCCATGACCTCAAAATATAGGAATAACATCTCTAGCTCCTTTTACTCAAAATATAGGAATAACAGCAGATTTATTTCCCAAAATATATGGATGGCAGGATGGGTTCCCAAGTTCATTGCTCCAGGTGCCAGAAGATGTACAGTTTATATATAGTATTAAATTAATCATAAAGAATATTGACCTTCAAACGAACATTATTCATAGAGATGTACAGTGTTCGCTCTCTCTGTCTATATAAACTTTATGGCCATAAGCAAAATTTATAAATCATAATTTTTATTTGAGTTCAGAAAAAAAGTTCAAAATAGAAAGAGAATAACAGTTCAAAAGCTGTGACCAATGGGGAAAACCAAGTTATCATAATTCATAGGATGGTTAGGATCTCTAATATTGTACATGTCATGAAGTCACGAACAGAGTCGGATGATAGCATCTTTAATTCAATGCGAATGTACTATAGACCAAGCTAGTTCTAAACTCTTTCCTTTCATTTATAAGCTTGGGAGTTGTCTATATTGTACACTTTATTGTACAATACTTAAATATTTTCGAAGAACAGAATCGCTCCATCCAATTGATATGAAACTTAGAAATCCCCTGTTCAAATGGAGGATTAAACACCAGAACATAGATGCAAACAATTCTACATTTGAAAGAAACAAAAAGATGCCATGTTTTTGTAATTTCACGACATGTAAATGTTCCACAAAGTTTCATGACAATCATGTACACTCCAATTTTATTTTCTATCTTGGCCCAATCAAAGTTATGGTGAGCCCATTTACAGATTCATTATGAGCTGAAGCAGTGACACGGCTCCTCGAAAAATCTATCACTGTATATGATCTTGCATAATTCGGTGGCTCAGTTGGTGGAGGCAACTGCATCTGATCATTGATTAGCATTAGCAGTACAGTTGACATAGTTGGTCTTTCTTCAGGGTTTTCTTGCACACAGAGCAGTCCTGTGTGGAAACACTGAGACACCTCATTGGCAGAGCATGAATTGCTGAGTGTTGGGTCTATGAATTCTGATGCTCGATCTTCGGTCCATAATGTCCAAGCCTTTTAAATGTGTAAATGCAGATAGATAAATATTCACAAAACATGTAATGGAAGGAAACATATCAGATACCACAGGGTCCTTCTATATCGAATATATATTTGTGCAATCTTCTCAATATTTTTTATGTGAAGTACTTGCACTATCTTAGTAGCATCCATTTCAACTACTATCTGCTAATATACTGGTAATTCAGTTAATATGAAATGGCTTACATGCTGGAGAAGAGTGTCGTCATTCTGTTGTAAATGATAAGCACTGCCATTTCGTTGCCCGCTAAGTATCTCCAAAAGTAGAACACCAAAACTAAAAACATCTGATTTTATGGAGAATGTTCCATTCAATGCATACTCTGGGGCCATATATCCACTGTAGAAGCAACGGTTTTAATATATGATAAAAAATAATATACCAAGGAATGAAATACAGATACTGACATTTGACTATAATTATTTTGCTCTTCATTGAAATTTTAAAATACAGTAGTTGATATCCTTCAGGTAGTTTCTAGTCCATTGATAATTGATTGTATCTTGTATAAACAATATATTCTGATACATCCTTTACCAGATGTTTATTGAACAAAACCTCTCTCCAGTAATTTGCAAAGATCCAAAATATGTTATGGATATAATATCAATGCTAGGAAAACTAATACATGTATAATTAACAAGCAATTGTTTTTAGGCCATTTCTGAAAAAAATGATATTATTTTTTGAGGAAACTTTGATGGTTGATTGTGTAACTTACAGGGTGCCGACAACTTTGCCAGTATTAACCTCATTGCTATCTTCGCCATAAAAACTTTTTGCCAAACCAAAATCAGAGATTTTGGGATTCATTCTATTATCCAACAGAACATTGCTAGCCTTAAGATCTCTGTGTGTAAACTTCATTTGAGAATCCTCGTGTAGGTAAAGCAAGCCTCTTGCAATGCCCAATGTTATGTCATGCCTTATCTTCCAATCCAGCTGGGAACTCTTTTTTTAATCTGTGGATTTAAAACAAAAAAAATGCAAGTATAATGAAAAAAGAAAGAGGTTAACCGAGAGAAAATCAACAATGAACTCTACTTAGAAAAACTCTATATGCGTTGTAACGTTAGTATTTCATCCCAAATGCCTGCTAATATTGAAAATCAATTTTTTTTTTTTTATATATCTGAAAAGTCGATCTAATATCATAATAGGATTAAAATATCAAATCTTGTAGGATACTAAACTTTAATAGTTTTTTAAGTTTTTTAAACCGAACCAAGCAATATAAATTATGTTGTAATTTTTAATTTTTTAAAATGTTTGGTTTGGAAGGGGATGGATTTAAAAATTTCGGTCGGTGCGGTCTAACCGGTATAAACCAAAATATTAAAGCAGTTTTAAAAAATAAGTGTTTTAGGTCATAATTAAATTGGATATAATATTAAATTTTAAACCCTATTAAACTATTAAACAACCGGATACGGATATAATATTAAATCCTATTAAAATAAAAATTTAATATATTCAATATAATATTAAAATTTAATTATCCGTATCTGAATATTAAATATATACCATATAATTTATATTATATATACACTATTATAATTTGAAATAGTATGAACATTAATATTATATATACACTATTATAATTAGATAATACTATGAACATTATAATTTTTTTTTAATAAATATCTGATTTAATTTGTATTCGAAATATAAAAACAAATATGGATATAGTTTTACTACCCTAACTGCCCTGTATTTTGCTTATATCAGAGTCATTGCTAAAAATTAAAACAAGAAGAAGAGGAGATAATTTAAGCCGCATAATGAAGATCTTATCCTAATCTTTATAACCATCCAAATGAGTGAGTCTATGATACTATGCATATATATCACGATTTAGTCCGTACTCCGTAATACAGATCAATATTTTTGTTTTCAAAATTCTAACAGTCAATCTGAATTTTCAGATCAAATGAATATGTACTTGGTATAATATTTTCATAAGTACATATTCAAAATTCTAACAGTCGATCCAAATTTTTTAGATCTACTGATATGAATATGTACTTGTAGACCAAATTTTATATTTTTTTATAATTTTTTTACTATTTTTCAAGGTAGGTAGAAAATAACTGTTTTTGGATGGTCTATAATTTTCAGATAAAGTGATTTTTCTACCTATCTTAAAAAATAGTAAAAAAATCTAAAAAATATAAAATTCGGTTTGCAAGTAGATATTCATATGAAAATCACGTTAAATGGTTTGGATTGACTATTAAAATTTTAAAAACGGAAATATTAACTAGTGTTACAGATCAACTTGTGATATGCATAGTAGCATAGACTCATTCCATCCAAACGGTGGTGCCCCTTTTTTGAAAGAATTAATTATAGCTAAATGACTTGTATCGCTATCCACTATTTGAAGTGTAAATTTCAGTAAAAAGTGGCATGGAGCAGCCGGCACCGAAAACATTAATTACATGTAATAATAAATTTAACATGGCATTATGGTAAGGGTGTAGGGATTAATTAAATTGAGAATTAAAAAACCTTAATTAGGGAGAGGGGGTTCTTTTTGTAAGATGTTGACAATTTAACAAAAAATACTAAGGAAGCTAACTACTCGCTAATTAAGAACCACAGAATTAGCGCAGTTATGCGAACTTTGTATATCTCTCCGAAAAGGTACTTGTTTGATTTAAAAGAATAAAATTTAAAAGATCTCAGAATACCTCCGAAAAATCGGATCCTTTAATAAAAAAAAAGGCAAGGGAAGCTAAATATAATTACCAAAAAGAAAGGCATCAAGACTTCCGTTAGAAACGAACTCATAGATGACCAACTTCTCTTCCTTATCTACACAACAACCCAATAATTTCACAAGGTTTCTATGTTGAAGTTTTGCTATTGATTCCACCTCATTTTGAAATTCCACTGTCCCTTGACGCGATTTAGCCGAGAGCCTCTTCACGGCTATCTCATGTCCATTGCTCAAAGCACCCTAACCAAGAGATAATATTTCAAGTAAAATTATGCCAAATAAAATATTTCATGCAAAAACACATAACAATAATATTATGAGTATTTTCAGTTGCTTAAATTATATACTTCATACAAAGAGTTGCATTTATGATAACAGTTTTCCTGTCAGGTAGAAATGCTTCATTATACCAAGTCTGAACTGCTCCTACGTACTGAGGCAAATACAACACCAACAGTAGGCATTGTCTCAAACAAATGAAGCGCAACTACGCCAAAATGATGATGCGATATGGAAACTGAACAATCGAGAAAGGTTCTTCGTCAAATCAGTTTACATGGTGATGAAAGGTTGGCTTGGGATCAGGTCTGACATTTCGAAAATCAGGAATTTAATTAGCGGTACCTTCAAGATGCAAGGTTTTTGCTTGGCTTGTATTGCATGGCAAAATCCTAACGGCTGATAATTTGCAAATTAGGGAATTCAATGTACCAAGTATATGTTACATGTGTAGAGACAAGTGAAACAATTGAGCATCTTTTCACTACATTAATTACAACCTCGATTCAGTGCATTAAGGGGTTAGACAACAAATGACGGGTTACTTGAGGGGGCTGCCAAGGCTAGTTGACAAAGGCCTCATGGTGGATGACATAATATGCAAGGAGGGAAGAGAACTGGTACTGCTATCAAACTTTGTAATTTGGATATTATTGCCTTGAGTTATATTTTCTCAAGAAATAGAGAGTAAAATCAGGAAATTTTACTTTGTAAACTGGCCCAAATCCACCTTGACCAATCTTGTTGGATTCGGAGAAACTGTTTGTTGCTTCAACAATTGTAGAGAAGTCCATCAACGGCAGATCTAATTTTGACAAAGTAACCAAGCTCTGGATCTCAGCTCTTCTTATTGCTATTTATGCATGAAGTAAACAAAATAGTTATATATTAGTTACTCTCTTTTTCTATTATTTTCTGTTATTTTTAAAAAATAAATTTACATGTAAATAAGACACATAAGTAGTTATATTGTAATTTCATAAATTGATGGACTTATATGTTTCAAAAGCTTATTTAAATGCAAGAAAATAAAAAATAAATTCAAAAACAGAATTCTCAACACAACTTTAGAAAACCCTTAATCAATATAGAAGGCAGTACTAATCTTACCGTTTCTTTTTCTCCATCTCCAGCAGTATACAAAATAGATGCATGTGCAACATATCACCACCACTAAAATCGAAACCATTATAGGCATCGCAGCTGAAGAATTTGATTTGCTCTCTATTCCTGTTTCATTAAAAATCTAAATAAGCAAACCAATATTAATTGAAAACAGAAACTCTTAAAATCTTATAAAAGTATGATATTTACCTTTACCAGTAGAATTTTGGGCCTGCGGCGAATCCATGAGATGCCTGCGGTTATGAAACTCCATATTTGCAAATTCTGACCCTTTTTTTTACTTTTTTACGATAGTTTTGTAAAACGGGGAATATCAATGGTTCCATCTCTATCTCATTTTTGGTTCAAAATCCCCAAATTCCCAACCGAAGCACTCCTTATTACTACGGGTATCAAGTTGATACTTGATACTGCTACAGTGACCCCACATTTCGGCCTCCATATCACCAACCATCATTATGTATAGTGGGCCTCAGGCACAACCTAGTGAGGACGCAAATAGAAAATTTTGATATATAGTTATGGGACTGAAATATAAATTGTGTAATGTGTGATAACTGAAATTCTAATTCAAATTTTCATGATCACAAAGTGAAAATCTAACCACTAAACTACATATATCCACATATTCTCTCCCATTTTATGTTCTTTAATTTATTTAATTACGAAGCAATGACCTGTGGACATGAACAAGATTGCAAGGGATGTCAACGGATCATACTATACGGGTCGGATGGAAACATTTTTATATCCGTACTCATTAAGTTAATAGAAAAAACTTTACACTTATCCGTACTCGATAAGCGAACTAATAAAATAATCTTACCCATACTCATCTTATCATATACGTTACGGGTCGGGTAAACGAATAAAACGGTGCCATTAAATAGAAATATATGAATCGTTAATAAAACTATATCATATTATACATTAAACGCATATAAATATATCTATATATGTTTTATTTTTAATAATTACTCTATAGGGTAACAAATACCAAATAATTTTTACTTGTACTTTTATCCGTGCTGATAGAGAAAAAAATTGTTAATCTTATATATACTTAATAAGCTAATAAATTTCTTTTTATCAATATCCGTCTTATAAAATACGATACATATAAGATAACAGAGAAAATAATGCTATTGACACTTCTAAAGACGGCGTCACCCTTTGTCTCACATTTATTAGTTATGGAGCAAGAAAATTAAGGTTTTCAAGTTTATCAATTTAATTAGTTGGACCTAAATACTAGACGGTGTGAAACTTTCTTTTTTTGTGTTCGTAGTTCATAGTCACATATATATACTTTCAAATTGAAACTACGTACGATTTACTGGATCGAGTTTATTTCAGAATTTCTATAGTACGAGATGTCATCGTCCGCATTTTGTTTCCCCTCTATCCAAACACAAGTCGAGCAAGTTGATTTTTCAATATTCCCTATAGAAAAGACGAGGAGATATTTTTGAGGGGAGGGGAGGGTGTCCGATGCTCATCGGACCACAACAATATTTGATGGGTATTTTCTACCATCCGATCCACTTCAAAATCTGTGCGCACGGATATTAAAGCAAATAACACGGATATTAAGGTCATGCGCACAGATCTTGAAGTCGATCGGACGGTAGAAACCACCCATTGAACCAAGTTTGGTCCGATGGGCATCAGACACCCTCCTCTCCCATTTTTGAGTAGAACTATAGACTGTTTTTAAGCTCACCAAACTTCTTTGTGAGCTTAACTAAAAAACTTGTCGGATTGACTTCAAACGACATATTCAAACTGTTAAAACCGATTTACTTCACAAGTAATGCGTTTACACGTCAAATTTATAATTTTTTCGAACTAACTTAGTATAAAATCAAGCGGTCAATAAAAGATGATTTATAAGTGAATTTTAATACTTTCATATTTTATAATTTTTTACCATTTAACTTTATACTAAATTAGTTCGAAAAATTATAAATTTGACGTGTAAACGCAAATGGCTATGTTGACCTGTGCCGAAACATTTCGAGTGTCTGAGTCTGATATATGCTACACTACTTGAAAATCGATGATCCAACGGTGGCTCAACCAAACATGAAACCGTTGGATCAGCGATTTTCAAAGTGGCTTAATAAATAGCAAAAAAATTCCAAAAAATATAAAATTTGGTTTCCAAGCACATTTCAATATGGAGAACATATCTAACGTTTGGATCGACTTTTTAGACTTCAGAAATTGAAAAATAAATTGGTTGTATTTCAGCCGAAATACAACCGAAAGCATATTAGCCATACTCTCTCTCTCTCTCTCTCTCTCTCTATATATATATATAGAGTAGAACTAGGGTGCTCCTAAGTTCACCAAACCTCTTGTGAACTTGACTCTAAAATATATCGAATCAACTTTAAACGATGAATCCAAACCGTTGAAACCCTTCTACTTAATGAGTGATGCGTTTACATGTCAAAATTTTAAAGTTTCGAATTAATTTATTATAGAGTCAAGTGGTCAAAATTTAAGATTTGTAAATTAATTTTAATGCATTCATTTTTTGGACTCCTTTGACCACTTGATTCTATATTAAATTAATTTGAAACTTTAAAATTTTCACATGTAGACGCATCAATAATTAGGTAGAAGGATTTCAACGGTTTGGATTCATCGTTTAAAATCAATTCGATATATTTTAGAGTCAAGTTCACAAGAGGTTAGGTGAACTTAGGAGCACCCTAGTTCTACTGTATATATATATATATATATATATATATAGGAAATTGCTAATATGCTACGCGTAGCATAGAGGGCCTCCGTGCAACGGCTCAAAATTTGAATTTTTAAATTCCTAACGGTCGATCCAAACCGTTAGATGTGTTCTACATATTGAAATGTGCTTGGAGACCAAATTTTATATTTTTTGGATTTTTTTTACTATTTATTAAGTCACTTTGAAAATCACTGATCCAACGGTTTCACTGTTGGTTAAGCACATGCATTGAAAAATTTATTCCAACATTTTTAACTAAGGGCATCAAGTGCAATCCATGAATAGTCTATCTGGATATTCCAACCACCTTTAGATATTCATTTGCCAGCATTTTCACTTGCAAATCTGTGGAGAAACTTCACTCGACGCATATACATTTTACAGCATTATGGCGTCAAATTCATGGAAAGAAAGAGGCTGTAACCCTACTCAACCTTAAAAAATTGTGCCTAACAGATGCACTGTTTGATGATAAAAGCTTCAGCGATGTCCTCTCAGGTTGTCCTGTGATAGAAGACATGTCCTTAAAATATTGTATCTTGCCAAACCATTGTATCATTTCTAATACAACATTAAAGTTGTTGTCATTACAAGGATGTACTTATTTCAGCCTTTTGATTTGCGCTCCTAATCTGGTATCTTTGGATTTTGATAGCTTGGGTCAACGACCAACATTAATGAACTTGTCATCTTTAGTTTTTGCTTGTGTTAAATACTATTATCCTTACGGTTCCATTGTTGGCCTTTCTGCTGTGCAACATGTCGACTTGTGCGCTAGCCAATTGAAGGTATACATAATTATACATCTCTTCTTGATGATTATTTATAATTTTTTTTTAAAAAGAAGCATAGTCTTGGTATGTCAAGTGTAATAATACATGAATTTTGTAATGTGTTCTTTGTAGACTTTATTAGACAAAGAATTAGCAAACGGTTGGTGCATGGCTTGTCATTCAGGTCCAGTGGCATGGTTCCTTGAGAATTCACCACATCTAGAGAAGTTCAAAGTACGTCTAAACAAGCATCATTGTCTGGTAAAGAACAAGAAGAATCACAGCAATTTAAAGCAGATGGAGGTAGCTCGATGCAACAAGCTAAAGAAGCTAGTGATCAGAGTATCAAAAGGGTATAAGAGAGCCTATGGATATGGAATGGCTTTTCTAATAGTTGTTGGGATAAATTCAGCAATACTGCACGCTTTGTGCTAGTATGCTAAAGATTGAAGAGAGAAGAATATTTTTCTGAACAGAAACAACGCTTTATTTCCTTTCTCTCTTACTCAATTACATAATATTCTGCGGTATTTATTATAATACAACTTTCCTAGAATAAGTAACCACAACTTTGCTAAATTAAGACCCTACTACACAACATTTTGAAAAATAACTAACCACTACACCAACTAGTCCTAAAATAACTATGTTTAAAATAACCAATGCCTAAAATAACCCATGCAGTTTTTATGCTGGTAAAAACTGATATGAACATGCTCTATCAATTTGAATTAATTTTCAACAATAGTTGCAAAGGAAATAGAGATCGCTGAAATTGTGTTATGCAATCGAGTATGAATCATATATGAATTTTACAACTAGTTCTGAAGGAAATAATGACCGACGTACGAGATTCTGCTACGCAATTGAACCAAAATGTAACAGACTATAACAACCATATATAGCCAGAAACTTTTACAAATAGTTATCCTTTTGAATTGTCATTCAACTTTTGTCTTAGCCTTGTTTGTTTTGTTATGTTATTTTGGATTTTTAACTTAATTAATTCTCATAATTATTATGTCATGAACAATCATCACACAACACACAGCACACACCTTATCAAGTTTGGAGTCAATTCCAACATCTCATGCAATTCAACCATTCAATGGAGTCGACATGAGACGCTTCTGGTATGCACTATTGTCATCCAATCTGATTTTTTTTTAATGGTCAGGTAGTGTGAATTTGATGAATATTATGTTAGTGTTGTGATCTAGAAGCCAATCATAGGATGATTGTTTTCTAAGTTTTGTTTATGTAATTGAATGATTATGTTTATCATTTTGTTCCTTGAGTATTTTATTAATTATAGATCATTCAGGTTGAGGACTTGGAATTGTGGAACTCTATACATGTGTTAATAAATACTCTAAAGTGTCCCTAGTCTTGGTAATTAACAAAGGACATTAATTACCGGTATAAAATTAGCATTTGGATTAGATGATGATCATGTTCTGCATATCATATGACAAGGAGTTGTCAATCTGATCAAATGGATACCTGATGGAGATCAGAGGATTGGACGTGACCAAAGTAAAACATTTAATATGGATTGTGTTTGTGTCATTAATGTTTTATTTGTGTCTGGAATTCTAAGGTATGAGATGATTGTTTTTCTCACATGAGAATATATATTCGTGGATATTATCCAACGTTGTCCGTAACTGGCAATTATACAGATTCTATCTCAGTATGTGTTTCTTATGTGGAGGGATAGTAATTATCAAGAATACCAATGTCCCTCATATAATGAGCGATGATATCACTGGGCCCCTTGATGAAATAATACAAGTATGTGCACATATGATTAAGGAGTTAATTATAATTACTGAATTATTTCGGAATCAAGAAACGAGTAGATTTGCAAGGATGACACACTCCTACCTTGGATCTATTCATGATATCATGAGACATGGAATTGACACGAGGCAATTATTGCTTAGGGATCGTGATACAGTATGATACTTATCATCTGTGTCATTTGGGTAATTACAATGCATATTGCTAGGTGCCGCTTGTAATTTATGGAATCGAAAAGAGTTTCAGATTGTATTGCCGAATGACATAGATCCCACAGGGTCACACCAATAAGGAATTAATTAGAAATGCACCTTAATTTATTTGACATGTATGACATGACAAATAAATTGGTTTCTCTACTAAAACATGAGAAATATAATTATTTGGATAATTATATATGATACTACAAATAATTAGATTAATTGTATTTGATTAAGTCAAATAAGGAAAGTGAAACTTGGCCCAATAAACAAAGCCTAATGACTATTGTTAATTATGGCTCATGTTTATTTAAAGAATTGTTTCCATAATTAAAAGTTAGCCCAAAATAGTTTACTACGTTTTCTGAAAGCTGCTGCGCAATGTTTCTTATTTGGGCCATATATTTCTAATACGATATCCATTTTTAGCGTTCTATATCTTTCTGGAAAGTTAATAGAAAAATCTACAACTTTATATTTCTGGAAGAAAACCAAATTAGAAATATATCCTGCTCAAAAACGTGGTAGAACGTGGTGCTAAATTTAGACTACCATGTTCTGGAAACTGCTGCGCATGTTTCGTATTTTGACCATAACACCCTCATACGATATTTGTTTTGAGCGTACCACATATGGATAGAAAGGTAAAAGAAATATCTATAACCTTTATTCAGAGAGAAAAATCTAATTCGAATTAGATCGTGGTCAAAAACGTGGTAGAACATGGAGTTAATTTTGGAAACAGAATTTTACATTCCTTATTTGCTATATATGCACTTTCTCTCATTCCTTTTGAGCGCAATTCGTTTTGAGAGTTGAAGTTCTGCCAAAACTCTTTCTCTTTATTGTTTCTCTCTCATGTGTTGAGAACCCACAAACCCTAGAATCAAGATCTTGTTCTCTTGGAGGATAGGGATTAAGGAACGACCAAATTACTATTCTCTAGCAAGAGGAAAGTTTGGTTTCTAATTAATTTCTTGGTGGATACCGTGGAGGGCTTCTACTTTGGAGTCTCATCTTGGTACAAGGTGTTCAAGATCACGCACACATCAACCACCAGGGCGCTGCAAAGCATCAACCACCATTAGCATCGATCAACAAGGAGGTGGAGGCTACAACTCTACATCTCAAGGATCTTCATTTCTTATTTGGAGACAAGAAACTAAAGGTATGATGCTTATTGATTTGGAAATTGATTTTGGTTTGATTTTAGTCATACATAATGATCTTTTGGTACTTTTCTTGTCAAAATTTTGAAATTCCGCTGCCTTAAGTACCATGAAAACCCAACATATTATTGAAATTTATGAAAAGAAAAGTAAAAGATTAAATTATGATTGAAAAATATGCAAATAAAAAAAATATATATAACTTACCCTAACTGACAATAACAATGTACAAATTGTAATTAAAAATAAAAAAAACTACTACATTATTTTTGTAGCATAAGAAATATTAGATGATTATGATATACCATTATTTTTTTAACATTAACCAACTGATAGTTTATATGTTAATTTTAATGTGTTTATTTTTCATCGTTTTTTTACTGTTTGACTTTATATTAAATTAGTTTGAAAATTTATAAATTTGACATATTAACTCATCACTCGTGCAGTAATGAATAGGTCGTGTAAAACTAATCCAATGAGTTTTTGAGTTAAGAGCTCACAAAAAAACTTGGTGAGCTTAAGAGCACCCTATATAGTTCTACTCTATATTAATAGGCAATGAAAATAGTACTTTAATTGATTTACTTGCGCTTAGCATGATCATAATTTTTTTGCAATAAATTACTATGCATGGGTGAAATGAATGTATATGTTTTAATTTTTTATTTAATAAATAATAAAAATAATTATTATATTAGTATTACCCGTTATTAATCCGCTATTGTTTTGTTATCCAACAACTATAATGGGTTGGAGTAGAGTACGGGTTAGGTAATTTGTAGCGGATAAGAATACATAGAGTATATATAAGAATCATTTGTAACGGGTACATATATGAAAATGCTTCCACCCGACTCTTACCGTACCCATTGACACTCCTAGATGGAAGATTCTTATTTTATTTTTACGTTTCTTTCTATTTGGTGCAACCTGGGGCAAAGCTACATTTAATGAATGGGGGTCAATTGACCCCCATTCATTTGCAATTTTTTTTATTTATACTCTATTTTTAATATAATTTTAAACTAAAATATTATGAATAAGGTGAAATTGATCCTCATTCGTAGTACAAATTTTTTATATACTTGACCCCTATAGCCTGAAAGTCTGACTCCACCCCCGTGTAGCCTCATTTCCGAACCGAGTCTACGGCGTAATTTAGAATAATCAATGCATCATATGCATACTTGTGATAGTTTTACTTTATCTGTTCGAGCGCAAAAGAGCAGACTCTAATCGCCAATTTACTCTTGCATACATAAATTTCAAGTAAACATTTCATTAAAAAATATTTTAGTATGTACAAAACATCATTAATTATGTTGGCATTCAAATAATATAAATTGTCAATAAAACTTAAAAATTTCAAATCCAATATAAAAATATATCATGACTTAACCAAACAAATCATTAAACACATGATTTATATTGAAATATGTATGAGACAATGGTACTAAACATTTCAAATTATGTAAACATAGATTTAAAGGTTTGACTATGGACGAACACCGACGTTCTAGAGGTCTAAAGACTTGGGGTTGGGGGGCAGTTATCAGATTTTTTTTTTTTTTTCTAAATTGTTATTTAAATTAAGAAATTAATATTTGTACATGTGCGTTTAATCATTTAGATAGGGTGTCTATCAAATTCGAGTCCATTTAATTATAATTTGATTAGTTATATATCATAAAGCCATTAAAGCCCAAATGTTAATTTTTTTTTTTATTATTCGATGGATTAGTCATTCATCATAAACACATTCAAGCATAAACATTAAAATTTGTTAATTATTTGATGGGAGATTAATTAAATATATTTTTAACAAATCACAAATAATGTTAGGGTATAGGCTAGAATTTCCCTTGTAGTAAAATCAAACTTGCTTGAGACCTATAAAATTAATATATTTGGAGTCACACGTACGGTCCTCAAATACCCCACGAAAAAAAAAAAAAAAAAAAAGGATAAAAATTGGAAAGATAAAGAAAACTATAAAATAGAACCAGATATGTTTGGTTAAGCAATCCTAATTTAGCTTAAAAGATAAAGAAAACTAGAAGATAAAATATTTTTGGTTAGGCATGCAATCCCAATTTAGCTTGAACAGTTCACCTACCAATTAATTAATAACTTGTGTTAGAGCATAAAGTATTACATATATAACAAACTATATATATTTTAGTAAAAAATAATAATAATAAGATTTTGGTCTCCAAAATCTACCAATCGGTTTCAAAAGATAAATTCTTTCAAGACCGGGCACGTGTAGTCCATCTTTAGACATTCAAAAACATCAGGGGTCTCTCTGTGCAAGTCTGCTTCACATCATATCTTGTCTAACAATATGTCTATCAAACACAGTTTGAATGCTTTGGTGTTGGTCCATCAAATTCAAACACATCCTATAAACTTGATTGTGCAAACTATTTGAATCACCGGCATCTTCATCAAATACTTTCTTTGATTTCCAATTTCTATACCCGTCTCCCACAAAAATAGTTCTTCCTCCCGAACCAACATTATTCGGTCTAAATAAATAACAACAATGGCAAAATGCCACATCTTTGTCGATGCTATATTCTAACCAAGTATTGTGATCATTTGGATTGTATTGAGATATAGGTCGCCTTAAACAAGGATCAGAAGGAGGTTCTTGTTCGGCACTATTAGACTCAATTTGTCTTGGTTCTTGTGAAGTTGAACCAACTGGAGGCTTAGGTGTCTTCTTATAGTACTTGTTCATTTTAAATATCCTAAAATATAGAATTCAATGTCATTAGGTCTAGTAATTCAAGTAACTCCTTAAACAAATCAAGCAATTAAGGATTAAATTGATAAATGTGTGAAATTGAGAATTAAAGGATGTGCAAGAAATGTTTGAAATTGAGAAGGTAATGAATTTTCTACATGAATTATGCAAGATATTAATTAAATTGATCAATTCAAACTAGAAATTGAGATCTTACAGAAAATAACGAAAGACAAGAAGGGTGTGCTAAAGCATGAAGAGAGCGGGTGGAGACGAAAGACGCACGATTCTTCTCTCTAATGGGCTGGTGCGTGAGGCAAAGCTCTTCAGCAAGCGGAGTCTAAGACTTCTTCTCTTATTTTGCTCTCTGACTTGCGATGTTTTTTTTTTTTTTTTGCTCTCTGTCTCCCAGCAACGAACAAGAAAGCAAGTAGGAAGTCTTTTTTTGTTTTGTTTTTGTTTGTGAAGTTTGATTTATTTAATGGACCTGTGAAGTTGATTTATTTAATGGACCAACGAATCAATCAAAGTAACAAAGTAGTGTGAATCAATCAAAGCAAGCATGTTATTTAATTTTCAGATTCAATCAAGCAGTGCTGCAGCGGAGCAGGCCTTTGTTATTAATTTTTCTTGGAGCAGGAGTAGGCACAAGAGTAAAAATATGCTAGGCCTAAAAAATATTTCAAATTCAGGAGTAGACACTTGTCTATCCCTGGGCCTTTATGGATCCACCCCCGTATGAAGACATGAATGAGTATATTCTCGAATCTGAGTGCAGTTGCTAAGTGTCTTTTTTAGATTATGCTAAACCATCTGATAAAGATCGAATGGTCTATCATGAAGAACTTTTTTATTTGCAAATATTTTAATGAAAGCTTTGGATATATATGCAGTTCAGATCGTCAAACAAGAAATTATGACTTTATATTCATGACTTTGATATGGATGCAGCATGATTAATGAATTATATATGTTATTTTGTTAGAATAACAAAAAGACATTTTACTTAGAGGAGATAAATTGACATCCAACGTTTAATTTCTACAATCCTCCAATTGTGTGATGAAAAGGGAAATCATTAGGAATCCTATTGTGTGATGAAAAATAATCCTACAATTCGGTCGAAAGTATCCTCTGCATTAACTCAAAAGAGAATCTTTTGAGTTAATGTATTTTAATTGTCTGATTTTAAATGGAGTTAATCTGGCCATTTGATTTTAACACAGGAGTTTTTAATATTAGTGCAGATCTAGTCTGCACGAATCTTAAAGCAGATCGGATAATTGAGATTCATTATCAAAAGATTCTCTTTTGAGTTAATGCAGAGGATACGCGTGGGCGGCAGTATGGGATCTGAATGCTCCTCCACCTTTTAAAATATTTAGTTGGCTCCACCACTATACATCTTTTCAATGAATGTGTGGTATCAAGAGAAATTTACCGGCAGGTAGAAGAGCAGCTATTCCCAAACACACACAACAATTTCACAAGCTGCCACATGATTTCACTGAGAGACTGGTAAATAAACAAAGTCCAAAAGAGATGAGAGAATTGACTCTAATTTCAGAATTCGTAATCTGAAAGGAACGATGTGCAAGAGTGTTGAGGGACAAATCCAAATCAGTTAACGAGTTGATGGAAGAAGTCAGAACTCTGTGGAATTTCTCAACAGCCAGAGGCTTCCTCGCATCATAAAAAGAAGTAATATTTGTTACTGTGTAACATATGTTATTGTTAATAAAATAGGAGCTTGACTCTTGTTTCTTACTAAAAAAAATTTCTACAGTCCTCCGATTAAAAAATACAAAGAAAATCAGCAGGTTGCTTAATTAAAATAATGTAAAAGAAAATACTACTTTTAATTTATTAATTGCATGGCACAATTAAAATGTACGTAGTACATATATTTTTTAATTTTTTTTCTCCAAGACTATAAAAGTTAAACTAGACAATTAAGCGGAAATTTTTTATTACATATATTAGCAAATTAAATGTCAGTTTCTTGACGCAGTACAAGTGTACAACTGTGTTTTTTTGTAGAGCTAATTAAGTTTTCCGATATACCAATAAGTGCTATCTCATACTAATATCGGATGATAGCATTTTTAAAATTTCGACCAATAAAATGAATTTTCTACATGAATTATGCAAGATATTAATTAAATTGATCAATTCAAACTAGAAATTGAGATCTTACAGAAAATAACGAAAGACAAGGAGAAGGGTGTGCTAAAGCATGAAGAGAGCGGGTGGAGACGAAAGACGCACGATTCTTCTCTCTAATGGGCTGGTGCGTGAGGCAAAGGGCGGAGGCGCGGAGCCGAGTGAGGCAAAGCGAGATACTTCAGCAAGCAGAGTCTAAGACTTCTTCTCTTATTTTGCTCTCTGACTTGCGATGTTTTTTTTTTTTGCTCTCCGTCTCCCAGCAACGAACAAGAAAGCAAGTAGGAAGTCTTTTTTTTGTTTTTTTTGTTTGTGAAGTTTGATTTATTAAATGGACCTGTGAAGTTGATTTATTTAATGGACCAACGAATCAATCAAAGTAACAAAGTATTGAACCAATCAAAGCAAGCATGTTATTTAATTTTCAGATTCAATCAAGCAGTGCTGCAGCGGAGCAGGCCTTTGTTATTAATTTTTCTTGGGGCAGGAGTAGGCACAAGAGTAAAAATATGCTAGGCCTAAAAAATATTTCAAATTCAGGAGTAGACATTTGCCTACCCCTGGGCCTTTATGGATACACCCCCGTATGAAGACGTGAATGAGTATATTCTCGAATCTGAGTGCAGTTGCTAAGTGTCTTTTTTAGATTATGCTAAACCATCTGATAAAGATCGAATGGTCTATCATGAAGAACTTTTTTATTTGCAAATATTTTAATGAAAGCTTTGGATATATATGCAGTTCAGATCATCAAACAGGAAATTATGACTTTATATTCATGACTTTGATATGGATGCAGCATGATTAATGAATTATATATGTTATTTTGTTAGAATAACAAAAAGACATTTTACTTAGAGGAGATAAATTGACATCCAACGTTTAATTTCTACAATCCTCCAATTGTGTGATGAAAAGGGAAATCATTAGGAATTTTTTCGGTTAAATCGGCCTATTGTGTGATGAAAAATGATCCTACAATTCGGTCGAAAGTATCCTCTGCATTAATTCAAAAGAGAATCTTTTGAGTTAATGTATTTTAACTGTCTGATTTTAAATGGAGTCAATCTGGCCATCTGATTTTAACACAGGAGCTTTTAATATTAGTGCAGATCTAGTCTGCACGAATCTTAAAGCAGATCGGATAATTGAGATTCATTATCAAAAGATTCTCTTTTGAGTTAATGCAGAGGATACGCGTGGGCGGCAGTATGGGATCTGAATGCTCCTCCACCTTTTAAAATATTTAGTTGGCTACTGTTGCTCAATAAGATTCTGACGACGGAAAATTTAGATAGAAGAGGCTTCCATTTGGTAAGTATTTTTTACTTGTGTCGTAACAGTGAAGAAACCACTACACATCTTTTCAATGAATGTGTGGTATCAAGAGAAATTTACCGGCAGGTAGAAGAGCAGCTATTCCCAAACACACACAACAATTTCACAAGCTGCCATGATTTCACTGAGAGACTGGTAAATAAACAAAGTCCAAAAGAGATGAGAGAATTGACTCTAATTTCAGAATTCGTAATCTGAAAGGAACGATGTGCAAGAGTGTTGAGGGACAAATCCAAATCAGTTAACGAGTTGATGGAAGAAGTCAGAACTCTGTGGAATTTCTCAACAGGCAGAGGCTTCCTCGCATCATAAAAAGAAGTAATATTTGTTACTGTGTAACATCTGTTATTGTAACCAATTACGGTTAATAAAATAGAAGCTTGACTCTTGTTTCTTACTAAAAAAAATTTCTACAGTCCTCCGATTAAAAAATACAAAGAAAATCAGCAGGTTGCTTAATTAAAATAATGTAAAAGAAAATACTACTTTTAATTTATTAATAGCATGGCACAATTAAAATGTACGTAGTACATATATTTTTTAATTTTTTTTCTCCAAGACTATAAAAGTTAAACTAGACAATTAAGCGGAAATTTTTTATTACATATATTAGCAAATTAAATGTCAGTTTCTTGACGCAGTACAAGTGTACAACTGTGTTTTTTTGTAGAGCTAATTAAGTTTTCCGATATACCAATAAGTGCTATCTCATACTAATATCGGATGATAGCATTTTTAAAATTTCGACCAATAAAATATCCTGGATCCGACATAGTCCAGATTCAACTCTAATTTCAATCATTTCAATAATTTATATAAACAAAAAAGGAAAGTCCTGCTACGCTGACTTATTAATTGGCAGGATGTAATTATGCTCCAAATCAGTATTTTATTAAAATTTCAAAACAAGTATCAGCTTCACTTTTAGGATGAAATTGACACTAAGTATGTATTTTCCATCCAATTAGCAACATGGTGAATTAATTGTCACATTTTATGAAGCAGCATATATATATGTACTTGAAGACTGACGAATGAATATCGAATCGAGCAATTCATCAAGCACCTCTCATGCACTAAAACGGGTGCAATTGGATCAAGGTTTTGGAATATCCAACGAATTTACATTTAATAATCCAAGAATATCACCGAATTTACACCATCTGCATCATTACTCTTTCTTCAAAATTTAAATCTTGATTGTTTAATTAGGAGCAATCTAATTATTTAAAATTTTCGGATATCGAGTAACCAAAAAAACCCCACTTGTTATCAACGTTAATAAATTTTATTAACAAAACTTATACTGTTTGAAAGTTCGAATATCTACAATGTATCTGCAAATCTTGGATAAGAGAATTGAATCAGAGGGTGAATTGAAGGACAGCATCAATAGTATGAACGGTTTTAAATTTTTAATCATCCGTTATACCTTGTAATACAAATGTATATACAGGATTAATTAAAGAGCTGTAACTAATAAGCTACATATTCTAAGTTTCTAACAACCTAGAACAAGGCTAAGTCAAGCCTTAACTTTCTCTCAAAAAACCAAGACCAACAAGCTATGCTAATAAATTTCAACAACCTTAACTTGACTACGTGTTTGACTGACATTGTTTTGGTGCTTCACATCTTTATTTCCGTTTTCAAAATCTAAATAGTTAATTTGAACCGTTTAATATGATATCTATAGCATCTATATCCCTGAAACTATTAGAGTTTCTAATCTAATTTCAGGGAATGTGGGAGGGTTTTTTATTTAGAAACTATGCAGTAAAGTTTCATATTATGAACCTGTTTCAAAAACTCCATGCTAACCAAATAATCGGCTCAAATTAATTCTCCTTTGTAATTTGTTGCTGATATGGCTTAATAGAAACTCTAAAATTAATTTCATGAATGTAAGCCTTAGAAACTTCACAGACTTTAATTTCTAAAAAGTAGTTAAAAGTTATTTAAAAACTCATTTCGGTTGCAACGATGTAGAAGACAAAAAATTTTACCTTTCAAATTATTTTTACTATTTTATTAAATATGTAGAAAATCTCAATTTTTTTATTAATTAGAAAATAAAAAATATCAACAATAGAGAATAATTGTGGAAAAATTCAAAATTTTAAAAACCGTTATAGTTTATAACAACAGCAGAACGTTATAAACTATAACGTACGTTTAGATAATTCAAATCAATTCATTCTTCAATTAACGAAATAAAAAACAGGAAGAACAAATATAAACGGGTAAATAATAACTTCTAGAAATTGCAATGGAGTTTGGAGCCTATTTGGAATGTGGTGGGCCTGCTTTGCGATTTGTGCCATACTAAAATGGACAACTCATATCTGTCTTTGCATTCCTGTTCTCACATTGTTTCGACAAATAACTTCCATAAATAACTTGAGACTATTTTCGAACATTTTTTTAATATAATCTGTATCGTCACCGACAATTTGTAAAATATTAATATCTATGAATGAAAATATTTATACCTACATATGCACATAAGTATTTATATCTATGCATGAAAATATTTTAACGTAAATGAATTGTCTTCTCAATCAAATCTCTCAAACTTTCTCCACACCATAAATATCTATGGGGGACCACTCAAACTAGAGGGGGGAGGGGGGCAGGAGGGTTCATACACTAAAGTATTTATACCTATGAGGTCAACTATTTTTGTTATTAAAATGTTGATGCAGGAATACGAGGTCACCACTACTTTATTAGGGCCTCTTCGGCTGCAGCCCGGGAATAGGAATGCGCATAAGAATGGGTGAACAATAACACGTGGGCTGCCAGTCGATCAAGCTATTAGAGAAAGATTGATGGGGGGAACTGGATATTCTCATACCGAGTTACACACGCAAGTATTAATATCTTACTTTATAAGTATTAATTTGTTATTCTCCAAATATTTGTACCTATAGAGGTTAACGTAGGAACATGTGCATGAACTGGGAAAGGAGACCATATAATTCCGAAAATTTTATAAATATACAAAATCAGAAATTAATTTAACAATCTATACATTTTTTTAACAGAATTCAAAAATTTTCTATACCGGTGACAAAATAATCGATTACAGAGCCAAAAACCAATGACCTGCTCATCGGTTTCCGAAAGCTTGAACTGATGACATTGTCATCGGTTTTAGTCCTACACAGGATTTTATGCTTGCTGCACACTTTTTGAAGCAACGAACGACTCAGATTAAAACACTGTTTGTAATGATTACAGAGTTGTGCAGAATTTTCTCAAATTTGAACCAATGACATTTCCATTGTTTTAGTCCAAACGGTTTTTGATGCAGAATGCACACTTTTTGAAACAATGAACGACTCAGATTAAAACAACGAACGACACAAATTCAAACAAAAAATGTAATCATTACATAGTTGCGGCAAATTTTCTCAAATTTTTATTTTTTCAAAAATAGAAAGACAATAATATTTTCTCTATTTACCTAGAAGTGACTTTTGAACCGGGATCAATAATTCAGATTCAAAGCATTTTTATTTTTTTTCTAATAACACACAAAGAAATATTTTAATTTTTCTAACAGCATGAAAAATCTGATCTGAAAAATATTGATCCGGGTTATTTGTTTAAGTCTTTCTAATAAATCAAATTATATGGTATTATATCTAATTTTAAATTTTTTTTTTTTCTGATATTTTAATAAAAAAATAAAAAAATTATTTACATTTTCTAATTAAATAAAAAAAAAGAAAAATTATTTTAAATTACAAACTGCGTGGAGTTTGCGCGTGTAATGATTAAATTTTTTGTTTGAATCTGAGTCGTTCGTTGTTTTAATCTGAGCCGTTCGTTGTTACAAAAAGTGTGCAGAAAGCATAAAAAACCGTGCTGGACTAAAATCGATGACAGTGTCATCGGTTCAAGCTTTTTGAAACCGATGAGCAGGTCATCGGTTTTGGGCTCTGTAACTGATTATTTTATCATCGGTATAGACAGTTTTTGAATTATGTTCAAAAAATGTATAGATTGTTAAATTAATTTCTGATTTTGTATATTTATAAAAATTTTGGCATATAATTAGTGTAAACCATAGCAAACCTTCATCTACTTTAGGTGCGGGGACAAAGAAGAGACTGGAGTGTGGAGATGAATATAATTATTCCACGTATTGCGCTGGATTTTAAAATCTGAAAAGAGAAGAGAGAGATATATAATTGCAGATCTGGACGTTATTCTTTATAACGTTTTTTTTTTTCCATTAATTAGGTGTTTATTAATTTGGATTATTTGGACGCTGCGGACATTATAGATTTTTTTAGATTTTGAATTTTACCAAAATCTTTCACTGTTGTTGAATTTCGAATTTAGCACTTTCATGTATGGAATTAAAATGGGACGGAAGTAAAATGATAATTAGAGTAACTGGAGAATTCCATTTAAAATTAAATAGGATATAATTATCAGATTATTTTTTTAAATAATTAAATTAAATGTTATATAACTAAATGGGACAAAAGAAAGAATGTGGAATTTTAATAGGGATATTGAATATTAGAATGTTATATAACGAACAAGTGCTTATTTCTGAAAAATAATAAGTTGAGGGTCTCATCATCAGAAATGAAACCCCAAGAAAATAAAAAGATCAGATAAACTTGCACCTCCAAGAAAAGAGGAAGAAAAGTACAAGAACAGTGTCGCTTCGCATGATCCATACTGATATCTTCATCTCCTTTTTCTCCTCTCGATCTCCTCTAAAACCCTAAGCGTAACTAGCTGTCGACACTCTCCATCATTTCTTTATCCAGTCGCTACTCCCTGATTCCTAGTCATCTCTGAAACTCCTTGCTTTCCAACGACACCGACAACTGAAGTCCGAACTACTCTCTGCTTAGAAGGTAGATTTCTTTCATCTCTTTGATCCAATGTGACATTGTATCTCAGCAAATTCATTGAGGATTTCTTTGTTCTTTTCCTTAAAACAGGCCATGGATCAGGAAGTACCGACAACATCTAACTCATATGGTGATGCTGAGGATGAAAGAAGCTCGTTCATTATGGAACTTGCTGCTGCTGCGGTTGCTGATGCTAAGCTTTGTACCCTGTTTATTATTGACTTGCATCCATTGATATGCCAAAATAATGGTTGTTCGAAACCACTTAAAGTTCCTATTCGACAGGTAGTTCTTTTATCAATTAATTTTTGTACTCCGTAGACGTTTTTAGTTTGTTCGAAACCACTTTTATTTATTATGTGTTACCAGCATAAAAGTACATCTTCGATTCTGATGAGTTACTAGGCCTCTTGATTTAATTTGCTCTTATTTATGGCACTTAAACGATATCCCACAACTCCATTTAATTTATACTGGTTTAATTTTTGTCGGCTATGAAGCGTCTAGGCCATACATGCAAGATTGTACATATTCTAGAATGATCATACACTTGTGTAGTTCCTAGTAACTTCTCAAATACAAAAGCCAACTGGTAATTAGTACAGAATTGATCCATGAATTAATGTATAATATAGAAGCTTGAGTTGGTGTGTGGGATTCATTTTAGCTTCAGTCATTTAGACTTTCTTCCCTTTATGTTCGATTAGATGCTTTGCTAATCCCCTTATGTCAAATGCATCCCTGCTAAAATTACAAATGTAGTTACTATTCCCAAGATTTGTAATTCTTGGCTTTGCCCCATACAATATAACAACAAAAGAGAAATCCATCTATACATTTTTTTGTAACATATTTCTTTTGAACTTCTTTCTCATTAATCATATTTGTTTTAAAAAATGCAGTGTTTATCCGGGCACTTGTTCTGTTCCGACTGCCATCAAGGACACGTCAAGTGTATGTTGTGTCAGGAGGAGGAACTTTACCCTGCAACGTCTATTGATGCTATTCTCAATAACATTATGGATGCCTGTCAAAATAACATCCTGGGTTGCAAGCAAAAATTCCCTTTCTATGAACTTTATGACCATGTAAACGAGCGTTGCAAATTTCGTGAAGATTGATTCTATATGGGTTTGCAACAATTAACTTTTGGTGCTTTCTAGGCTACTGATCATTTTGTCTGTTAGATATTAGTTGTTCTCAGTTTGGTATTTTGTAGGAAAGAGTTCATATTAGACTTTTTGCGGATCTTTTGTTCAAATGTTTAGTTGACTGATGGGTGTATATGCTAATTGGATTAAAAAGTTTATTTGTTTTTTTTTTTGTGAAGCTATATGCTATTATATCAATGGAGCTCTGGGTTTACTATATATATATTTTTGATAAATTGTTCTGATTGTATCAATTTTTGCGTTACTTGAGGATCTCAATTTGTAAATCAGTAAATGCGATGGTTTTTCAGCAAAATTTCACTTTTTCTCTGACAGACCAGACCAGGCTGAAGTTAAACTAAAATGGGTTAAGCAAAAATTGCTCTGTTTTGTCAATCGCCATTCCAATTTCCATGCTCATCAAACTCGATATCCGGCGAGCGTTTTGCATATTGTTGGACCTTTTGGTCGTTTCTTAATAAAGGAATTAACCGAAACATTTCGAGTGTCTGAGTCTGATATATGCTATATGTATTTATGTTTCAGTGAGAAGGTTGTGTTCCTAGCAGACAAACCTTAAATCACATTAAGCAGGACCAATATGAACTGAACTATTATTACATTACATCGAATGAAGGTTGCTTTTTTTAACAATCGCCAGCACTCTCCAGTCTCCATCTTCGCTTCAGATTTTTTTTTTTGGGAGGCATTTTTAATGGTTCAAATACAATAAAATAACACTTTCTTCTTTCAATAACCTTACCATTTCGTTCTTATTCATCTAATATTCTCAAGTACCTATTTTTTAGTCCAGGCCCATTTCTAAACAATAAAAGTCCCATCCAAGATTAGTCCACTTGTTGATATTATTAACAAATATAATGCTAAGGAAAATGGATCTGATCACACTGGTGGAAAAAAGTCAAAAACACAATATGTGTCAGTTATTTATACATATATGTATCGGACAAAGGGGCGACACAGATTCAGGTGACATAGATATATGTATCGGTTGATAAGAACCAATACAGTATTGAAATTTTAATTTTTTTTTTTTTTTTTTTGAAATAGGAACTGTGTCGGTTAACATTCTAAGATGTCTTATTGTTGGTGAAGAGAAAGTCAACATGTTTTTTCAGTTTCTAGATAGTAGCGGGTAAATGCGTTTTCCTGGACCTGTTGGAAAGTTAGCTGCGATATCAAGTTCATGCTTTTTGGCTTATCAAACTATCTTGCTTGGCTACAAAATAAGCAGTTTCTCAGGGCTGACTACTCAGGCTAATCAGAATCAGTAGATCATGTCGAGACATCACTAGTCCGTGCTCCTTGGGCATTTCCACTAAGCGAATTGAAACATTTGAGTAGCTAAAGGTAAATCAATGCAGTCGTAAGTAAGAACCTTCACTTCAGGGGACGGTAACTCTCAATCTCTCTCATAAACCCACTAAGAGCAGCACTCCTAACTTAACTTCTTCCTAAAACGACGACGAGGAAGATACATAGAGCGAAGGAATCAAAGAAAAAAAGGGTAGCCAAGAGTCCAGCTGGAAAGAGGTTTCAAACGGTATTGCTTACCATCTAATTTGATTTTTCACTCATTAGAGTAACTCTCAGGCTATTAGGCACTGAAACCTTTAATTTGCAACGATTGCTCTCGTTGCTGGGCAAGCATATGGGTACATATCTCTGTACTGTTATGAGCCGAGCTATGCATGAACTGGGTACTGGTATGACTTGAGCCACCGGTACTAATCGTGAGAATGGTACAGATCTGGATTGGATGGTGGTTTTGAACTGTCGGTATCGGTTTTTTATGTGTAACCGATACAAATAGCTCTATCTGTGTCAGTTTATAATAGATAACCGACACAGATAGGTCATGCTAACCCGATTTTAAAAAAAAAAAAAAAATATTATATGTATCAGCTAATCTAATTAACCGACACAGATTTGTTATTTTATTTTGAATTTTTTATTTTTATTTTTGGCCAGCTACCATATATATTGCTGGTCTATATAAAAGCATGCATTCATACATCCTAAATTAGATTATGCACCTAAATTGAATTAGAACCCTAAATTATTCTTACACATCCTAAATTATTCTTACACGTTCTAAATTGAACTAAATTGTTATACTTGGATGGGCCATTTCTTTATTGAAAAAAATTGACCCATCGGTTTCGAATGCTATTGATCTCCGCATTATGGTATGCAGTCACCACTTGAAATTCCTGCATTTTTTAATTGATGGAAAAACGCAATTAAAGTTACCTTTGAAAGATATTAAATGCATATATACCTTTATGTTTGGAAAAGTATCGATGAAGCGATTTATTTTGTCATACACGTACAACATGACATAATAGCCGCATTCCCATCTGTCTTTTTGTTGCGAGCACTATATCACACATGAAAATAGCAAATAGTTAGCAATTTTTCAGAAGATGGACTTCTATAATTAATAATAAATCGAAATAATTTTGTAAATAGTAAATTTTAGTCGAAAACACTACATTGCCCTGCTCCTTATAAGTAAAAGAATCGTATTAATTCTCTTTCTGCATCGTAACACATGGTCCAAGACCTCTCTCTCAAACAAGCCCTATTCTAATCTCGTAGTTGACCACGTTTGACCACGGTCAAACCTTCATAAAATTGTTCTATATATGCACGCGTTCGTCTATTAATCTTCTATCAATTGACACATTCTAAATTATCAAAATAGCAAAATTAATATACTCCATTATGTGTTTACTCAAATTAAACATATCCTCACGCGCGTAATCGAGTCATCATTTGTACATCTCATATTCAATTAATCCTCTTCACTTTTGTTGTGTTGAATGAATGTTACATTATATCCAACATAATTATGCCCTACTAGATTCCAGATATGTTATTTCATAACATATATTCAATAAATTCATAGTCACAGCTAACAAAATAAAGAATAAAGGTGTCCTTTCTTAATTTTAGACTTTTTCGAAAAGAACTTCCAAGTCTCTCTCTCTCTCTATACACACACGCACACAGAGTATTACAGAGCCTAACCTACACAATAACCTTTGACCGCGTGTTTGACTACAATTTTTATTAGCAAAAGAAATAGCAGATTATATATAATAATAAAATAAATTGAGTATCGATTTGTAAAACGAACAGGAGATTTTTTGAGAAAATTAATAATTTGAGGGTCTCCTGGAGAAATAAAAACCCAAGAAAACAAGATGAAATCACCTCACCCCTTGACCCTTCGCCAAGAAAAGAAAAGGAAGAGTGTAACTGTGTCAGTGTATCACCTCCACCGATCACCGTCACCTGTCTCTCTGATCTTCATCCCGTCTTCTCCTTTTCTCTAAAACCTTAGGCGACGCTCTCTGCTCTGCATCACTTACTTATCTTATCGCTACTCCCTGTCTCCTACTATTCTCCGAAATTCCAAGCTTCAACGACATCTTCTTTATAAGGTAGCTAGATTTCTTTCGTACACACATGATATTGTTTCTCAGCTTATTATTTCATCGTGGATTATTTTTATATTTTTTCTTTTTCTCAAAACAGGATGGATCCGAATAGTTTTTACCAAGATAGGCTTAAGGCTGCTAAGGATGATGGCAAACCATTGTTTGTCGAAAACTTGGATCCAATTCATTGTCACAATAACCGTTGTTGCAAACCACTTAGAGGGCCTATCAAACAAGTACTTTTTATTTTATTTTCTATTCTATTTTATAGTTTAATGTCTGTACTATGTAGATATATTTAGTTTGCTGTTGATTAGGGATTCATTTGAAGTACTTATGAAGATAGAAAGTTTTCACAAAAGGATTCTTTTTATGCAGAATCAACATTTAAGTAGTGTTGCTGTTATTGATTCCATCCAATGGATTACTGTAGTTTGTGTTCATTTTACTTTTGAAAGATGTGGTTCCACAAACATAACCTACCTCTGTGTGAAATTGACTGAATTTTGGCTATGGGAGAGTCACTGTTTGAGCCTATTGGAGGCGATAAATTTTCTTTTACTGAAAAAAAAGTACAAGAATACGAGTTACAAAGCATCTTGACTTGCTGTTATTTATGACACTTAAAATATTCCCCTTTTTTCTTGATTTGTGATTCTTGGTTTTCCACCAAGCAACAACAAAAGAGAAATCAATCTACATGATTATGTGCAGTTACAAGGACCTGTAACAAAAAAAAATTACAAGGAACCCCCTTACATTATTATTTTTTTCATATAGTTTTGTCAACTTATTTCTCATGGATCATATATGTTTTAAAAACTGCAGTGTCTATCAGGTCACCTGTTCTGTTCCGCCTGCCATGACGGTCAAGTCAAGTGCATGTTGTGTCCGGATAATAAACTTTACCCAGCAACGTCGATGGATGCTATTCTCAATACCATTATGGCAGTCTGTCCAAATAAAAACCGAGGCTGCAACGCAATATTCCATTTTTATGAAATGGATAATCATCTACAAACATTGTGCAAGTATCATCATCTTACATGCCCAATCCCGGGCTGTTCCAACCGATTTGAGTTCAAATGGGAACTGCCTGAGCATTTGACTACAAATCATAAAAGTAGTGTGATGTCTTTTAGATTTCGAGAACCAACTCGTTTTATCTTTGACAAGGGTGAAACACGGGTTCTTATTGAGCGTGATACGCAGCTCGTTTTCGTTATTCATTATGCCTATGGATGTTCGGCAACAATTGTCAAATTTTTTTTTGTTAATTTTTCTGATAGTGATAAATACAAATACAAAATCACCAAGAAAAGGAACATCAGAAGTAATTTGTTGGCTGATACACCAGTTCCTGTTACACCAGTTCCTGTTACCACATGTAGGGAAGGGCTTGGTGGTATAGATAGTATAGCACTGCCGCACGAGCTCAAGAGGGGTGAATCTGGCAACAAACTTCCCTGCAATTTTGTGATTGTCAGTGACAAGACTGCATAAGTGCAATCGTGTTGTCTTGGCTAGTCAGTCTGTTATTAGATATTAACTAGTTCTTCTATGTGTCGAATTCTGTAGGCTAAAGTTTCTCTTAGACTTTTTATGGATTTTTTTTTTTTTTTTTTTTGGTTCAAAGGAATAGTTGACTGATGGTGGGTGTATATGCCTCTTGGATAAAAAATTGAGGTATTTGTATTGTTTGTTTGTGGAATTATGGGTTGTTATTCAATGGAGCTCTTGGTTTTCAGTCGTTTACTATATGCATGTGTTCCTTTTTATGATCTTCTTTTTCTTTTGATAATCAAAATTGTTCTGATTTTATGGATTTGTGCTAAACTTTTGCATTACTTTAGGTTCTTACTTTGCATCATTTTATTTCAGTCAAAATTGGCCTTGTGCCAGAATAATTTGGCTGATGATCTAGCAAAGAAGAGAAAAACAAATGGCTGGGATTAGTTAGGCCATACATTTCCATGTTTTAATTTGTAAAAGGGTTATTATTATTGATGCTGTAATGGGGCAGGAGGGGTAGCTTTATTCTTAATTCTCTTAGTTTACTCACTGTCTGCTAGTGTGCTGTAACCAACCTACGGGTGTTTGATAACAACAAAAAAAATGGCCTTGTGCCGTTATTCAAAATGAAACAAAAAAAAAAAAAAGATTTCGGCAATTTTGTTTTTACAAATGTGCCTAATTAAGAAATTTTGTTTTTTTTTTCTACTGATATATTGCAAATATAGTTCTGTGTTTTTTTTAGTTGAACGTTTAGCCTCATTTCTTGCATAGTAAATATAATCGCATTTTGAGAGCACTATATTCGCCATTCGTCGTCTGTATGCATTATAATTATCAAGACAAATTATAATGAGCGAGTAAATATTTATAACACAAGGATATGCGATCTGGCGTATGAGTACATCTAATGGGCTATATTTAAATAGTAAAAAACTTCCCAAAAATATAAAATTTGGTCTCCAGTCGTATTTAAACGTGGATATCATGTTAAGCGGTTTGGATTGTCTATTTGAACTTTAAAATTGAAGATAAAGATATTGAGATACGATTGGAAAATGAAGCAATGGATTGTCTATTTCTATGAGATTTCAATTATCAAAATAGTGTTCTCAAAATAGCGTGTTTTAAGTTCCGTATATTCTTAGAAGAATTTCTCAGATTAGTACGGCTCCAACATTATATTTGTACTGCCTTTTCCTGCACTGGTTAATTACCAATTAATTTTTACTTATTATAGCGAAGGAATAGACTATGAAGGTCTTTGTTCAAGAATCAAAACCCTAGTCACCCAACCCCTATTTAATCAATGCAACTCTTTTTATTTTTATTTTTTTATTAACATTTCCTTGGCCGCACTGCATCTTCATTCGACTTGGTGTGCGTCTTCTGCTCGTTGCAAGTTAAAGTTAATTACAGATTTGTCAGGTAATTAATGTGTTTCTGTGTAATGTGTTTAGTTTTTTTTTAATAGGTTCTTTATGGTAATTGATTTTGCGACAATCAATTTTCATTGGAAAAATATTTGCTCTCAATTTAATTTGTTTCCCAAAAGAAAGGGAAAATATTTGTGCGCAATGAATATTCGGCAAGATCAATCAGATAGCTAGCTACTTTTGATTTCCTGTTAAACAATGAAATATGATAATTTTCCAACTAATCAATTCATATATGTATTCATATAAGTTAATTTACGGTCCAAAAACTACAATTATTTGATTCTGTAAATGTGAAAAGATTATTTCAAGAAACCGATGTTTGTTTTTAGAGATATTATTGGTCCATCCTCCTTATATGGACCTCACAAGATTTCAAATTTCCTATTTGTCATTTTTTTTCTACTTCCAAAACTTTATATATATATATAGGACGTGGCTACGGTACTATGCGTCGCACGGATGACCTCCGTGCAACGGCTCAAAATTTGAGTTTTCAAAATCCTAACAGTCGATCCGAACCGTTCAACATGTAATCTATACTAAAATGTACTTGAAAACCAAATTTTACATTTTTTGGAATTTTTTTACTATTTATTAAGTATTTTACAAAACTGCTGTTTTTCAGTGATCCAGAATTACTGAAAAACAGCAGTTTTGTAAAATACTTAATAAATAGTAAAAAAATTCCAAAAAATGCAAAATTTGGTCTCCAAGCACATTTCAATATGTAGAACACATCTAACGGTTTGGATCGATCGTTAGAAATTTGAAAATTCAAATTTTGAGCCGTTGCACGGAGGCCCTCTATGCTACGCGTAGCATATTAGCAATTTCCTATATATATATATATATAGAGTGTGGCTAAATTGCTTCCGGCAGCATTTCGGCCAAGTGCTACCGGGGCCATATTTTAGTATCTGATATTCAAACAACAAATCTAAACCGTTAGATGTTTAATCTATATTAAAATGTGCTTGGAGACCAAATTTTACATTTTTTGGAATTTTTTTGCTATTTATTAAGTTGGTTTGAAAACTCTTTGTTTTTATTGAATTTACGGAGCATTGAAAACAGCGGTTTTCAAACCAGCTTAATAAATAGCAAAAAAATTCCAAAAAATGTAAAATTTGGTCTCCAAGTACATTTTAATATAGATTGAACATTTAACGGTTTGAATTTGTTGTTTGAACATCAAATAGTAAGATATGACCCCAGTAGCACTTCGGTCGAAGTGCTACTGGAAGCAATTTAGCCACATATATATATATATATATATATATAAATTATATGAGTGCGTGTATGGTACTATGCATAGCACGGATGGGTCTACACTACGGTTCAATATCATCGTTTTCAAAATTCTAACGGTCGATCCGAACCGTTCAACATGATTGCCATATGAATGGACCCATCCGTGTGTGTGTGTGTGTGTGTGTATATATATATATATATATATATATATATATATATCTTATTCTCTTCATTTTCGGTGATCTCATTCTTCGACAATATGTCCTTGCAGCCACGTCGCTTTTTTTATGCATTCCCAGTTTCTTACTATAAAATATTTTATTAGTGATTTCTTTTTTTATTTATCTTTTCTATTAAAATAGTTATATAGAATTAGCATCATAAGATTCTTTACGGGCCTTAGTTTGGTGGTCCCGGTTTGCTCTGTTTTTAAGTAACCTCCTGAGATATCAGACCTCAAAAGCTTGGAGTAAATATATCTCCAGTGGAAATTTATATAACAGAAGCTAAATTGGAAGCTCTATTGAATAACACAAAGAGGCAATTTCCTCTTTTTTTTTCTCTGAAAAGGAAGATGTTTTTTAATTTCTAAACCAGATAAAAAAGTACATGACTTCTCTCTGTTTTTTCCCCTCAATTTTACAGGATCCTTTTGTGATACTGGCCGTAACACCAGTCGATGATTATACGCCATTCAGTGAAAGAAAAATTAGATTTCTTTCCAAACATGACAATCACTATTAATGACAGAATAAGTGATCTTCCTTGTGACTTGCTCAATCAAATTTTGTGCTTGTTATCATCGAGAGACATCATGCGGTTGAGTGTTTTGTCAAAGAGATGGAGACAAATGTGTTGCTCCTTGCCATGTCTCAACTTGGACCTAGATAAACATGCAGGGCATCTTATGAAACTTCCAAATGGTGAAACCTTGGAGAAGTTTATCAACGCAGTGCTATGTCATTATGATGCCTCACATCTGCACATATTTCGGCTAATTTGTCAAAGCACTTGCATTGAAAAATTTATTCGAAATTTTTTAACTGAGGTCATCAAGTTCAATCCACGAATCGTCTACCTGGATGTTCCGACCTCCTATAGTTATTCATCATTTGCCGGTATTTTCACTTGCAAATCTGTGGAGAAACTACACTTGACGCGTATACATTTTATAGCATTATGGTGGCTAATTCCTGGAAAGATAGGGGCTGTAACCCTACTCAACCTTAAAAAATTGTGCCTAACATATGCGCTGTTTGATGATAAAAGCTTCAGCGATGTCCTCTCAGGTTGTCCTATGATAGAAGACTTGTCTTTAAGATGTTGTATGATGCCAGAACACTGTATCATTTCTAATACAACATTAAAGTTGTTGTCATTGGAAAGATGTACTTACTTCAGACTTTTGATTTGCGCTCCTAATCTTGTATCTTTGGAGTTTGATAGCTTGAGTCGACAACCAATACTAATGAACTTGTCATCTTTAGTTTTTGCTCGTGTTAAATACTATTATACTTACGGTTCCATTGTTGGCCTTTCTCACTGTTCAGCATCTCGACTTGTGCGCCAGCGAATTAAAGGTATACATAATTATACATCTCTTCTTGATGATTATTTATAATTTTTTTTTAAAAAGATGCATAGTCTTGGTATGTCAAGTGCAATAATACATGAATTTTGTAATGTGCTCTTTGTAGACTTTATTAGACAAAGAATTAACGAAGCTACCAAAGTTTCAAAATTTGAAGACTTTGTCTCTGAACGGTTGGTGCATGGCTTGTCATTCGGGTCCAGTGGCATGGTTCCTTGAGAATTCACCACATCTAGAGAAGCTTACAGTATGTCTAAACAGACATCATTGTCTGGTAAAGAACAAGAAGAATCATAGCAATTTAAAGGAGATGGAGGCAGCTCGATGCAACAAGCTAAAGAAGCTAGTGATCAGAGTATCAAAAGGGTATAAGAGAGCCTATGGATCTGGAATAGCTTTTCTAAAAGTTGCAAAGCAAATAGAAATCGCTGAAATTGTGTTTTGCAATCGAGTATAAATCAGAATGACCGACGGGATTCTGCTACGTACGCAATTGAATCAAAATGTAACAGATTATAACAGCCATATATAGCCAGAAACTTTTACAAATAGTTATCCTTTTGAATTGTCATTCAACTTTTGTCTTAGCCTTGTTTGCTTTGTTCTGTTGACTATTGACTATATTAATATTAAATAATTTTCCTTATTATTAGATTTAATCTGTTATTTTGGATTTTTAACTTAATTCTCATAATTATTATGTCATGAATGTAATTCAAAATATTTATATTTGGGTTGAGCTGTTGTCCTAATTTGCTATCCTATATGATTTTATATATAATTTTTAAGATAGCTTAATTATCAAAGCTTAACGATGACTTGAAATTAGATTGAATGTAATATTTATGAATAATTCCTTGCATATTTACGCAAGTACTGATGCAGATTTATTATTCGAGTCCGCTCCCTTTTATATACGTTGAGATTTTGAGTCACCAGTACTGTACATATATATATGAGGCTGTTTCGAACTTCAAATTAGGCACTAGCTACAATATAGGAGGATCAATTACTGGACAAATTAACTAAACAGCACTGCCACAATTTTTTTTTTTTTTTTTACCATTTAATCAGAATTTCATTTTTTAACACAGCCGCAAGCCCGCAATGACAAATGACAAACACGAAATTGACATCCGCCACGATATACAGACAACAACTTTATCATTTCTGCGAGTAAGGCCGGTTGGAAGTACAAGGAGGTATTGGCAGCAGCAGCACCATCTAAGGTTAGAATTTTTGTATACCTACTGGTCCATGATCAAATTCTGACACATGAAGTAATGCAACGAAGGGGTATGATATGCGAGATGAGGTGTGTGCTGTGTGATGATTATTCATTTGAAATGACCCATTATTTGTTTTTTGAATGTACCAATGCACAGCAAGTTTGGAGCCGATTCCAACATCTCATGTACGTAGTTCAACCATTCAGTGGAGTCGACATGGGACGCTTCTGGTATGCATTATTGTCGTCCAGTCGCTACTCAACCTTTTGCTAGCATTTTCACTTGCAAATCTGTGGAGAAACTACACTTGACGCATATACATTTTATAGCATTATGGTGTCTAATTCCTGGAAAGACAGGGGCTGTAACCCTACTCAACCTTAAAAAATTGTGCCTAACATATGCACTGTTTGATGATAAAAGCTTCAACGATGTCCTCTCCGGTTGTCCTGTGATAGAAGACTTGTCTTTAAGATATTGTATGATGCCAGAACACTGTATCATTTCTAATACAACATTAAAGTTGTTGTCATTGGAAGGATGTACTTATTTCAACCTTTTGATTTGCACTCCTAATCTGGTATCTTTGGACTTTGATAGCATGGGTCGACGACCAATACTAATGAACTTGTCATCTTTAGTTTTTGCTCGTGTTAAATGTTGGGTTTTCATGGTACTTAAGGCAGTGGAATTTCAAAAAATTTGACAAGAAAAGTACCAAAAGATCATTATATATGACTAAAATCAAACCAAAATCAATTTCCAAATCAATAAGCATCATACCTTTAGTTTCTTGTCTCCAAACAAGAAATGAAGATCCTTGAGATGTAGGGTTGCAGCCTCCACCTCCTTGTTGATCGATGCTAATGGTGGTTGATGCTTTGCAGCGCCCTGGTGGTTGATGTGTGCGTGACCTTGAACGCCTTGTACCAAGATGAGACTCCAAAGTAGAAGCCCTCCACGGTATCCACCAATAAATTAATTAGACACCAAACTTTCTTCTTGCTAGAGAGTAGTAATTTGGTCGCTCCTTAATCCCTATCCTCCAAATGAACAAGATCTTGATTCTAGGATTTGTGGGTTCTCAACACATGAGAGAGAAACAAGAAAGAGAGAGAGAGTTTTGGCAGAACTTCAACTCTCAAAACGAATTGCCCTCAAAAGGAATGAGAGAGAGTGCATATATAGCAAATAAGGAATGTAAAATTATGTTTCCAAAATTAACTCCGTGTTCTACCACGTTTTTTTACCACGATCTAATTCGAATTAGATTCTACTCTCTGAATAAAAGTTATAGATCTTTCTTTTACCTTTCTATCCATATGTGGTACGCTCAAAATAAACATCGTATGAGGGTGTTATGGTCAAAATACGAAACATGCGCAGCAGTTTCCATAACATGGTAGTCTAAATTTAGCACCACGTTCTACCACGTTTTTGAGCATGATATATTTCTAATTTGGTTTTCTTCTAGAAATACAAAGTTGTAGTTTTTTCTATTACCTTTCCAGAAAGATATAGAACGCTAAAAACGGATATCGTATTAGAAATATATGGCCCAAATAAGAAACATTGCTCAGCAGCTTTCAGAAAATGTGGTAAACTATTTTGGGCTAACTTTTAATTATGGAAACAATTCTTTAAATAAACATGAGCCATAATTAACAACAGCCATTAGGCTTTGTTTATTGGGCCAAGTTTCACTTTCCTTGTTTGAATTAATCAAATACAATTAATCTAATTAATTGTAGTATCATATATAATTATCCAAATAATTATATTTCTCATGTTTTAGTGGAGAAACTAATTTATTTGTCATGTCATACATGTCAAATAAATTAAGGAGCATTTCTAATTAATTCCTTATTGGTGTGACCCTGTGGGATCTATGTCATTCGGCAATAGAATCTGAAACTCTTTTCGATTCCATAAATTACAAGCGGCACCTAGCAATATACATTGTATTACCCGATGACACATGATAAGTACCATACGTATCACGATCCCTAAGAATAATTGCCTTGTGTCAATTCCATGTCTCATGATATCATGAATAGATCCAAGGTAGGAGTGTGTCATCCTTGCAAATCTACTTTTCTTGATTCCGAAATAATTCAATTATGATTAACTCCTTAATCATATGTGCACATACTTGTATTATTTCATCAAGAATGATATCATCGCTCATTATATGAGGGACATTGGTATTCTTGATAATTACTATCCCTCCACATAAGAAACAACATCGAGATAGAATCTGTATAATTGCCTGAACAACGTTGGATAATATCCACGAATATATATTCCCATGTGAGAGAAACAATCATCTCATATCTTAGAATTCCGACACAAATAAAGCATTAATGACACAAACACAATCCATATTAAATGTTTTACTTTGGTCACGTCCAATCGATCTCCATCGTATCCATTTGATTGACAACTCCTTGTCATATGATCTGAACATGATCATCATCTAATCCAAATGCTAATCTTATACCGGTAATTAATGTCCCTTGTTAATTACCAAGACTAAGGACACTTTAGAGTATTTATTAATACATGTATAGAGTTCCACAATTTCAAGTCCTCAACCTAAATGATCTATAATTAATAAAATACTCAAGGAACAAAATGATAAACATAATCTTTCAATTACATAAACAAAACTTAAAAAACAATCATCCCATGATTGGCTTCTAGATCACAACACTAACATTAAATACTATTATACTTACGGTTCCATTGTTGGCCTTTCTACTGTTCAGCATCTCGACTTGTGTGCCAGCCAATTAAAGGTATACATAATTATACATCTCTTCTTGATGATTATTTAAATTTTTTTTAAAAAGATGCATAGTCTTGGTATGTCAAGTGCAATAATACATGAATTTTATAATGTGTTCTTTATAGACTTTATTAGACAAAGAATTAGCGAAGCTACCAAAGTTTCCAAATTAAAAGACTTTGTCTCTGAACGGTTGGTGCATGGCTTGTCATTCGGGTCCAGTGACATGGTTTCTTGAGAATTCACCACATCTAGAGAAGCTCACAGTATGTCTAAACAGGCATCATTGTCTGGTAAAGAAGAAGAAGAATCACAGCAATTTAAAGCTGATGGAGGCAACTCGATGCAACAAGCTAAAGAAGCTAGTGGTCAGAGTATCAAAAGGGTATAAGAGAGCCTATGGATCTGGAATGGCTTTTCTAATAGTTGCAAAGGAAATAGAGATCGCTGAAATTGTGTTATGCAATCGAGTATGAATCAGAAATGAATTTCTCAACTAGTTCTGAAGGAAATAATGACCGACGTACGAGATTCTGCTACACAATTGAATCAAAATGTAACAGACTATAACAGCCATATATAGCCAGAAACTTTTACAAATAGTTATCCTTTTGAATTGTCATTCAACTTTTGTCTTAGCCTTGTTTGCTTTGTTATGTTATTTTGGATTTTTAACTTAATTCTCATAATTATTATGTCATGAACAATCATCACACAACACACAACACACACTTTGGCCTCATCAAGTTTGGAGTCGATTCCAACATCTCATGCAATTCAACCATTCAGTGGAGTCGACATGAGACGCTTCTGGTATGCACTATTGTCATCCAATCTGATTTTTTTTAATGGTCAGGTAGTGTGAAGTAGTGTGAATTTGACGAATATTATTGAAATTTATGAAAAGAGAAGTAAAAGATTAAATTATGATTGAAAAATATGCAAATAAAAAAATATATATAACTTAACTGACAATAACAATGTACAAATTGTAATTAAAAATAAAAAAACTACTACATTATTTTTGTAGCATAAGAAATATTAGATGATTATGATATACCATTATTTTTTTAACATTAACCAACTAATAGTTTATATGTTAATTTTAATGTGTTTATTTTTCATCGTTTTTTTACTGTTTAACTTTATATTAAATTAGTTTGAAAATTTATAAATTTGACATATTAACTCATCACTCGTGAAGTAATGAATATGTCGTTTAAAACTAATCCAATGGGTTTTTGAGTTAAGAGCTCACAAAAAAAACTTGGTGAGCTTAAGAACACCCTATATAGTTCTACTCTATATTAATAGGCACTGAAAATAGTACTTTAATTGATTTACTTGCGCTTAGCATGATCATAATTTTTTTGCAATAAATTACTATGCATGGGTGAAATGAATGTATATGTTTTAATTTTTTATTTAATAAATAATAAAAATAATTATTATATTAGTATTACCCGTTATTAATCCGCTATTGTTTTGTTATCCAACAACTATAATGGGTTGGAGTAGAGTACGGGTTAGATAATTTGTAGCGGATAAGAATACATAGAGTATATATAAGAATAATTTGTAACGGGTACATATATGAAAATGCTTCCACCCGACTCTTACCGTACCCATTGACACTCCTAGATGGAAGATTCTTATTTTTATTTTTACGTTTCTTTCTGTTTGGTGCAACCTGGGGCAAAGCTACATTTAATGAATGGAGGTCAATTGACCCCCATTCATTTGCAATTTTTTTTATTAATACTCTATTTTTAATATAATTTAAACTAAAATATTATGAATAAGGTGAAATTGATCCTCATTCGTAGTATAAATTTTTTATATACTTGACCCCTATAGCCTGAAAGTCTGACTCCACCCCCGTGTAGCCTCATTTCCGAACCGAGTCTATGGCGTAATTTAGAATAATCAATGCATCATATGCATACTTGTGATAGTTTTACTTTATATGTTCGAGCGCAAAAGAGCAGACTCTAATCGCCAATTTACTCTTGCATATATAAATTTCAAGTAAACATTTCATTAAAAAATATTTTAGTATGTACAAAACATCATTAATTATGTTGGCATTCAAATAATATAATTTGTCAATAAAACTTAAAAATTTCAAATCCAATATAAAAATATATCATGACTTAACCAAACAAATCATTAAACACATGATTTATATTGAAATATGTATGAGACAATGGTACTAAACATTTTAAATTATGTAAACATAGATTTAAAGGTTTGAATATGGACGAACACCGACGTTCTAGAAGGTTTAAATTGTTATCAGATCTCCCTCTCTCTCTTTTTTAAATTGTTATTTAAATAAAGAAATTAATATTTGTACATGTTGCCTTTAATCATTTAGATAGGGTGTCTATCAAATTTGAGTCAATTTAATTATAATTTGATTAGTCATATATATATCATAAAGCCATTAAAGCCCAAATGTTAATTATTTTAGTTATTGGATGGAGTAGTCATTCATCAAATATAAACACATTCAAGCATAAACATTAAAATTTGTTAATTATTCGATGGAAGATTAATTAAATATATTTTTTAACAAATCACAAATAATGTTGGGGTATAGGCTAGAATTTCCCTTGTACTAAAATCAAACTTGCTTGAGACCTAAAATATTAATATATTTGGAGTCACACGTACGGCCCTCAAATACCCCACAAAAAAAGCAAAAAAAAAAAAAGAGGATAAAAATTGGAAAGATAAAGAAAACTATAAAATAGAACCAGAATATTTTTTAGCTTAAAAGATAAAGAAAACTAGAAGATTAAAATATTTTTGGTTAAGCATGCAATCCCAATTTAGCTTGAACAGTTCACCTACCAATTAATTAATAACTTTTGTTAGAGCATAAAGTATTACATATATAGCAAACTATATATATTTCAGTCAAAAAAAAAAAGATTTTGGTATCCAAAAATCTACCAATCGGTTTCAAAAGACAAATTCTCTCAAAACCGGGCACGTGTATGGTCGGTCCTTAGACATTCAAAACATTAGGGGTCTCTCTATGCAAGTCTGCTTCACATCGTATCAGATGAATATTAAGTGTTCTAAGCCTGACACATTGCCTTCTCTTTACGAGGCTTCATTTACATATAGAATTTTTAATTTTTAAATTTATTTAGTATCAAATTAAGTGATAAAAAAATAAAATTGTTCATAAAAAAGGCATTAAAATTAACCCAAAAATATTAAATTTTTTTTTACCCCTGGAAGATAATAATAAAATATTCCCATGCTCCTGTCATAGTTCATGTATTTATATATATATTTTTTATACTCATGCATCTTTATAACCTAGCACACTAGTAATGCTAACTCATTGTAGTATCCCATTTTTTTAAAATTTGGCTACTTAATTATTCCTTCCAATAGTATATATTATGGACCTATTTCCTAATATAAATGCATAAAACATACTTAGCAAATTGATCAGATTAGAGGCTGCATATGATCAGATGACAATATGTATACCACAATCGAGGAATTAAAGAGATGAGATCTAACTTACTGTATCAGTCTTCATAATTACTTAATTAGCAAGGCCAGAACCAAATCGGTGAGGTCATATGCATAGGTGTATCTCTCTGGCAACATGGCTTATAAGTTTGTTTTCCTAAATTATGGTTCAAATGAGATGTCTCAGCATCGTGAAAACAGCGCGAGACTCGATCAATAAAATGAATGTGATTCGGTTGAATATCATCATGAGAGGAACTTGATATTATGTAGGAACAAATGACACCCAAAATCAAAGCATCATTCCCTAAACTTTCAACTAGGCTCAACGAGCAAGTATAATTTATTGCAAATTTAAATTTAAACAATTTTACTTGCTTCGGTGTTTGATTTTGCAACCTAATCCTTGTTTTCTCGTCTATCATGAGCATGACGAGTTCACTGTTCCACTCTAGGAGGTACAATGAGCACTCCCAACAAGGGTACTCACTGCGAATGGCCATGCTTTCGATAGAATGGCTTTGGAGGTTCCAGTAAGAGACAATATTATAGGAAACGTCATAAATTTTCCCTTGATACACAGCAATATCCAGATAATACCTATCCATCCAAGTCCAACTGTCATCTCCAAGCTTCATAGAGAATAAGCCTCCCTCATGGGTCAGACAAAAAGCTTGCAACTTGTTCATGTTGTTGGGACAGGGGCACAAAATTACTTTCTTCGGGAGCTCTTCCATGCCGTTGGAGGGAAGAAGAACATGGGCACCCGTAAGAGGTTTGATTAGGTGGAGCAAGAGTTGCCGGTCAAGGGTCACAAGCTAACCTTTGTAGGAGCCTAACCATTGGTGGTTGCAGAAAAAGGGAGTGGGGATCCGTACAGAATAATAGGCAGCCGTGCTGAAATCATAAAAGGTGAGGTCACTTCGGTTGGGGTCGGTATCAGATTTCTGAGCGGAGCAGAGCAGCCACGGGACAAATTGGTTGCGACGGAAGGGAGGGAAGGAAGGGAGACCGGGATGGATTGTGGAGGCCCAAGAGGCGCACACAACGGAGAGTCAGATGGTGGTCGTTACATCCAAGCTGTCTGCGATGGAAAACAATATGTCAGGTGGAAGATTGGCCCATGAACTAAGAATCCGCGGGCAGCTTACGCTCTTAACAGACATCGATAATAGATGTGGTGAGCAGATACTCTACCTGAGCCTTGAGGGTGTAAGAATATATATATTGAATGGTGATCGTTACAAATTAAGTGTAAGGAAGTTTTTTTATTATTTTTATTTTTTCCAATTTACGGCGGAAGCTATAAATGGGTACATGAAAGATAAATATATGCAACATATTTTTATATATGCGATGCGTTTGTATATTCATTATCTATTCATAGATATATTAAAAAAAAAACCTTTTGTTTAAAATATACTTGTGCTGATGTATTTAGATATAAAATTTATAATTTTTTTGATAATATTTAGTATGAAATCAAGCGGTTAAATAAAAATTTAAGTAAATTTTAATGCATTTATTATTTATGTCAACAAAATAAATCGTTCAAATCAGATTGAATTATTATTTTGACTCCCGGAGAAAAAATTTAGACGGAAGTCATTTTCTCCAAAAGTTATATTTTTTACAGAGAAAAAGAAGAAATGTTTCATTACAAACTGATATGTCATGGGCTAAATTGCCCAATAACGGCTCTATAATTGTCTCAAAGCATAAGTGACCTAGTAAAATGTTAATTGATATAAAATTACTAGAGGTGTGCCTCGCTATGCTTCGGCAGTCAGTGAACCGTATCCTCTGCTGTAAATTTATTGCTCAGCATCCTACTGCACTTTTAATCTGGTCCGTTCGTTTTTTATCGGACGGATGAAATAAGATTTTAGTACGAATTTTAAAGCAAAATTAATACTGCCCCCTCCATCATTCGAGCACTCACCGGCTGAGATTAAATCTGGGCCGTTCGAAAATGCAGCAGGATACTGAAAAATAAATTTGCAGTAGAGGATACGGTTTCCAGCAGTCAGAGTCGAGGCATGTTACATGAATTGTTTGCGATATAACACAGAGTAGTGGTACAAAGACAAAAAAAAATGTATGGAATATTGAAACGATGGCACAGTTATAAAAAAAAAAAAAAAAAAAGATGGATAGAGAGTTGAAGTATTAATACATAACAAAAACTGTACATAGGTCTAACATTCATCAATTATGTTTGTAAAAACAAGTAGAATGCAATAACACAATATCCCTATATTTTGGTACTTCCAAGCACATTTTTTCAGCACTCCAGTTTTCATCCTTTTCCTCTTCATTGGAGCCATTGACTGTGATTACTTCCGGGCTGCATTGTATAGCAATGAGAAAATATCTTTACAAATTAAAATTAGTACAAGTTCTAGTAATAATATCAAGTATTTGTCCAGCAACAAAAGAAAATATCATTCCACTAAAAAAAAGAAATCACCTATGCCTATCTAAAACAATTTAAATAACAAAATGCCTCGCATAGAATATACCTTCCTTGCAGGAGCGGAGCCAAACTTTCAAACTATGAGAGTCAAATATATATAAGCGTCATTCATATTCAATTTTTCAACAGAGAATGGGGGTCAATTTTATCGTACGTATTAAGAATTTACTCTAAATTTTATAAAAAAATCATACAAAAAAATAAAAATAAATAGAGGTCAATTGACCTCATTCTTCCTTCTTCAGTCCGCCCGTGCTTCCTTGTATACATGCATCTATATATCTTGTACTAGTATGCATGATTTATTTCTCATTTTGAGAGCTAATTTTTATTTACAATAATAGCCACAATGTTGTCATGTACACAAATAAAAAAAATGATCTATTATATTAGTATTATCTTTTATTTATCCGCTACTATTTCGTTATCTGACAACTATAACGGTAGAGCACGGTTAAGATAATTTAAAACAAATAAAGATAGAGTACATATAAAAAAAATTTGTAATAACTATGGATATGAAAATATTTCTACCCGACTCCTTACTGTAACCGTTGACACCCAGGAATAACTGAACCTAATTAAGAAGCATGACGCATGTTGCTTTTGTTTTTTTTTCTACTGATCTATTGTATAGTTTTAAAGTTTTTTTGTTGTTGAACATTTGGGCTCATTTATTGCATAGTAATAATTTCAAACTTTTCATAATACTAAATGAGGCCGACCATGTCAATTTGTAAATTTAAATTAAGAAAATATTCTTAACGAAACCTTATTAGTAGCTGATATGGACATATATTATCTCATTTGGCTAATTAACAAAGTTTTTCATTTCACATATATATAAGATATTAATAAAAGTTGACTACCGAAACAAAATGAATTAATAAACCATGATTAAACGATATTAAACTTGAATTGGTCAGCTGGCCGATTAGATCAACATTGATTGAATTTAATGCTCTCTGCATGAGTGCTCAGCATGTCTTCTTATAACCATAATTTCATTTTTTTTTTTAATTTCTTGTCTTTTTCTTAGAAAGTCTAAAGTCTAAACCTAGCTCTAACTTCTGGACAAATAATTAAAGAGATAATTTTTCATTTGTATTTTAGATAAGACTCCTGACTCCATATGCGTCTAAGAGTAGATATATATAGCTACATATACATTACTTACACATACCATTTAAAATTTGTGTATTTAGATAAATTGTCGGTAAATATGAGCATGTTAAATAAAGTAATTACATATATACACCATTCCATTGTGTGCATTATTATAATTGTCAAGCCAATTAAATTAATGAACACGTAAATATCTATATATAACACATGGATATACAATTTGTCATATATATGAGTACATCTAATGGGCTATATGGCTTGTTAATTGAAAGATAATTAATGATGTGATAAGAAAATTAAACTTGGACAATTTTTGCCTCCAAATAAAAAAAAAGTAAATTTTACAAATTATAAATTACAACTGCTCAAAGCAACTAATCGGTTTCTCTCTCTTAAATCCAAAATTAAGTGGTAAGTTAAAATAACAGTTTGGGAGAAGAGTAATTCTAAGTTCTAAATAAATTGAAAGTTATTAGGAAGATAATCAATATTAAAACATCATGAGGCCGGTGTAGTGAAATTATTCGTGAATTAAATCATGACAATATCAAATCATAAAAGACAATAACAAATTAAAGTGGGTTAAGGTGAGAATTAAATTCTTGACTACTCGTAATTAATAAAAATACTGTCAGAGAACTTTTGGAATAAGTATAATACATTAAGTAAGTAAATGATGTCCTTTTGTGGTTAAAAAAAAAAAAAAGAGCATTTCAGATTATTATTAAATCGAGTAGTAAAAGAGAAATCAAGCAATTAAGTTAGCATTTTGGTTCCATTTTGGTAATAAAATGGTTAATAATGCCAAAAAAATATCGTGGTTTATAATTTAATATAGAGCAATTATAACCAAAGGTTGTCTTCTCTGGAATTGAACATTCTAATCATACTGCAACTGCTAATTTTCTTCTCAATTTATTTTCGGAAATAAATCTGCTGCGATCCAAAGGAATTGCAGGTTGCTGTTATTCCAAAACTCTGTAGCAAGAAGATTGGATTTCTAAAACTCTGTAGCGATAAGAATATATCTCACAATGCGGCGATTCACTAAACAACAGTGATGCCAAATTATAGTGACATATGAATAATTCGGATACGGTTCGGAAGGATACAAATTTTGTGATTCAAAAATAATTCCAGTATAATTCATAAATGATTCGGAATTATATATCAAATCCGAACTGAAAATCTCAGTTCCACAAAAGAGCAAAAAAAAAATACTAATGACGTTAGTTAGCATTATGAACTGTGAAGTGAAGCCTGTACCTTTGATACAATGCATTCATCAATGAATACAAAGTTAGTAGCAATACAAGATCTTTTTAGGAGGACATGCTTTGGTATTTTTAATATGATAAGTGTGAAGTGGCCCCCATTACTGCTAACCCATGTGATTCACTAAAAAAAAGTGAAGTTTTCTCACTCTCCTCACGCACAATATTGAGAAAGAGAATTTAGCGATGAATTGTTTCGGAAAAAAAAACGCGAATAAAACGTAAAATTTATAAAATTCGCGTTTAATTGCCGAATTACCGTTTTATTCACTGTTTGATGCGCTGGTGGCTCAAATCCGTTTAATTCGCGAATTAAACGCGAATAATGTTACTATGTGCGAGATTCCAATTTAATATTTTTCATCTATTATGCTAATTACAATGAAAAAAATATACTTGATCATTTGATAGAAGAAAATTTAACTAGTAATATAATTTAATCTTTTTTCTTACTCGGTGGTTTTGTGCTATATTTAAACCGTGCTATATTTAATATTTAAAAGAAAAGGGAAGATCTTGTGGGTCATGACTCATGGATTCCGCACAAGCCACACGGTATGCAGCATATGCATCTGCTACAGCGTATCTGGAGAGGATGTATATGAAATTATGAATGATTGTAGGAATCTACAGACGTGGGATAGAGACCGATTGTGACGGCGGATCTTTTGCAGCATGTCGGTATACCCTCGATTCGGATTTGGACTTGATCATTAATCAGATTCGATCCGATTATGATCCATGATCCATATTGATATGTACTGATTACTGAAAACAAAACATAGATAATTTAAGTCTGGCAAATAATAGAAAGCATCATCAGATTATTCTATCTTTTATCATTCTTATTTCTCATGTAAAATATAAAAGACTATAAACAATAGAAAATTGATTATCTTATAACATATGGAACTAACAAAAAAAAAATATATCTTTGCTTGGTTATACACGATATGATTTTAGAAAATGTAACTTTTTCTTTGTTCTTATTGAGAAGGATTTTATGCATCAATTATGGCTATTAATTGTAGAATAAAATTCCTAAACAGTATGCAAATTATTAATATCTAACCCTGTTACTTGTAAGATCCGATTTACTTATTGGATATCCATTAGACAATTAACAGTATTGAAAATTCTATGGCCCATGCTTTACGCCAGCTAACAACACCAAAGAAGGATTTAATGCAAGTGATAACATGCTGCCTCAAGCTTACATTACCAATATTATACACATTTCTCTTGAACTTCCCCACATGTGTATCAACTACTTTAATCTCTTTATATATACACGAGTCTACCTGCCTTACAGCCACAACTCCATGCATTCAAACAAGCACACAGAATCATACCAAATAGACTTTCACTTCCCTTCTTCCTTCTAGCATAAACCCTAACTAGCTAGTACAATTGTAAAAGAATTATGGAGTTCCTAAACTTTCATAAAGGCCCCCACAATTCCGTTGCACAAGGAGTAGATGACGTGTTGGGTTCATTTGGAACATACAAGACGGCGTTTCCCGATCATCTTTCCGATTCAAAAGAAGCAAATTACCCACTGACAGCCGATAATAGGGCTTATTCAAGCTCATCGGTCCTTAACTTTGATCGTCCGGGCTATTACTCGAGCCCGGATCAAGAAGAATGTGACCTATGGATTGATACAACCATAGGGGAACATAATCACAATGCCGACATCCAATATGAAAGTTGCTTTGCAAATGCAAATACTGGGCATCACAATCCATTTCGGAGGGATGGAATTAGTGGTTGCGGGTATGGTGAAGAGTCACAACTGGCGTATATGTGCCCAAGCACGAGCTCTGCCGATAGTGTTCAAGAAAAACTTTCACAAAAGCGCAAACAAGAGGTAATTTTCAATTTAGTGAATTTGCTTATTTTTCCAGATTATATTTGCATTTTATTGGCTTCATTATTAATGTAATTAATATATGGTTTTCAGGGGCAAGAAGTACAAATGACCAAGAAGAAATGCGGAATGAATAGAAAGACAAAGCCAAAAGCAAATTCTCCAACCAAGGAACCTCAAAGCATCACTGCTAAGGTTTGCTTTCTTAATTTGTCTTAGCATATAAGCATAAGCTTTAACACACGACATATATTAAAAATTATTGGAGAAGCCATCTAAAAATCAAAACTGCAGGAAGGAAATCTAAAAGCATGAAATTTAGTTTCACATGTACAAAATAACAATCTCAAAACCCTAAACCTGATCGAAGTTTAATTTTGCAATTCTAATCTAATTTATATAATTTCACACTAATCAAATAGTTTATCTTATGTTTATTACATTATCCAAATTGTAACAATTCTTTCTGGTAAATTTTGAATTATAAAAAAGAAACCTCTTTATTTCATGCATGCACCCAGTTTGTTAGAATTAAGTTGCTACCATATAGTACTCGTCTGATATATTGCTGTTTATTCTATACACTTAAAGAAACTTAATTGACTTAATTGATTAATTACTTATTTCATTTAGAACCGAAGGGAACGAATCAGTGAGCGGCTTAAAGTGCTTCAAGATCTTGTACCAAATGGGACAAAGGTGTGTCTCTTCTATAGTATATACGCATTCTACCACTTATTTTCGTTTATTGTCAGATTTATATATCTTGCCTGCTTTACACAGTTTCACATAAATTGAAGTCCTGTTTTTCATTTTATCATTAGGTTGACATGGTAACCATGCTAGAGAAGGCAATTAGCTATGTCAAGTTCCTTCAGTTGCAAGTCAAGGTTAATTAGTACCCAAATGCACTAAAACTTCTCAAACATTCAATTATTTATCATCGTCTTGCTAAAGGCAATAAACTAGACAAATTAACCAATAACATTTTGTGATGTTATATATAGGTTTTGGCAGCAGATGAATTTTGGCCAACACAAGGACGGAAGGCGCCTGATATTTCTCAAGTTAGAGAGTCACTTGATGCCATTTTGTCTTCTCAAAGGAACAGCAATTCAAATCCTGAAAAAAATTAATTCCTTAGTTTTTTAGTCTACCAGGAAAAAAAGAAAAAGAAAAATTCTAGAAAAGTTGGAGTTCGGTACTTAATTAATGTGCTTTCTTCATCTTGAGATCAATAACAAGAACTAGTTCTATAATTTCATTGGCATCTTTTGCTTTTGCAAAATGTTTTGTAGCAAATTTTGATAAATAATATAATTGGATTACGTTAAATTAAATTTGTAGACTATTTATATATCCGTCATATTAGAAAAATGCATATTACATGTACTCTTGTCGTTTAATTTTTATGTGAATATTTTTTTCTTCTCCTCTTAATCACAAAGTTTTGGCTACACAAGTCAATAGGAACCTTTTTTATATAAATAATTACAAGGCTTTCATCAATACGTTTCTTTCCTTTTGTCTATTCATGTCACAAATTTTCTATTGTATCAATGTTAGAATAGATGTTAATTAGTTTTGTCATTGATCCCGTTGTAAAATGCTTGCAGTGTCTAGAATTATACACACATATAATTTTATACTTTCTTTGATATAGTAAAATTTCACGTGAACTGTACATCGCCGGAGATTTAATTTTCCTAGGCAACATATGCTCAATGCTAATAGCTTTGGGCACATCTACTCCTTTAAATTAGCTCAGTCATTGTGTCAAAATAAATTATACATAAAAAAAAAATAGCTCAGCCGATTTGAATCCGACTCTGCTGTTTTTTTTTAGAAAAAAGCAGAGCCTGCATGCTTTTTCAATCTCAACCATTCAAAATTTTCCATTCACATATCTCGATCGATAAAGAAACTTTTCAATGCACAAATCTCAACGAATTTGAATAGTTGGAATCGAAAAAGCAAGAACCTGCTTTTCTCTAAAAAAAACAGCAGAGTCGGATCCAGCCGATCTTTGGTATCCAGGGAGCATATATATTAGATTATGTAAAACAGATGGCATTTATTCACAAAACTGAAAATACAGTTCACTGGTAGTGTGTTTTCCATGATAAACTCAAAGATAATTAACAGGCAATATGATTTTGGAACTGTGTAAAATCAAAAGCAAAAGGGAAATAAATATGATTTGGAAGTTCAAATTTTTCCATGATCGAATCTCAATCAAGAACTTTTATCAAACACGCATCTCAATGAAAATAAACGGTTGGAATCGGAATAATAGGTTTTGGTTATTCCTTTGAAATAACAGCAGATCGATTTATTTCCAAGCAAAAATAGGAGACAATACCTCTCACTTGCATTTTGTATAAAACTGGGGTCGTGTCGTCATGAACCATAGACCATTGGTCGAATGATCTCTGGGTTGATACAATTTGTAGTAATTAATTAGTAGTTAATGCTCTTTCCCACATGCTGTAACTACCTGACAACTGTCCCTGAATAAATGCATAATCATTCCAGAGTATATTATTGGAGCCTGAAAGTCAAGACATGTTTCTTGGGACAGCAAATTCATGACTTCTAAATTGGAGTTCCAAGTGATCAAATTATAATAATAACAACAACAATTTTAGAATGGTTTTATTTTATTTATTTTTCCAATCAATTAGTAACAAGTTGCTAGATCGAAAGCTGCATTGTTGGGTTTGGTTCATTTATTTCCTTGAATTTTTGTCAATTTTCCTTCTAGTTAAATTCCAATATGGATAACAAATATAATATTTGTGTGAGCTTATTCTTTGATGCTTCTAATGCAAGTAATCCCCGTTCCATTTCATTCTTTAAAGCAAGATCATACTTTCAGTCCATGTATTTCAGCCAGATATATATTCCAGTTGATGTTATCCCAACAGGCACACGATCTTGATCGTTTGCTTTCTATTGAACGGTATAGACTGAAAAGCACAAACTAGTCTTCATGTGTAAATTCCAGAGGATCCGGCCCTGTGTAACTCCCGTTAGATTCAGAAAAATACATGGGCCTCCAGCCCGCAATAGCCCAAGTGGGTTTCACATTGACAGTACGGTCCACTGGGTAGGAAATTATAGTAAATTTAATTTTATATATATATATATATATATTTTTTTAAGTTATTCAAGGAAAGTCGAAGGATACCGCAACTTAATTTTTTAGTTATTATTCTTTTCTATTTTCTTTTGGTTGGAAAGAGTACAAATGTTATAATTGTTCACCAATCACCACGCGCAATTCAATCTCACATATACAAATAGGCAATTAAACTATGCACGTGGCATGTTAACCTTGAAGGCAGCATATAGCATTGTACTACATTCACACGTGTGCGAACGCGATTTTCTTTTTCTTTTTTATTTTAATTAGTTTTTTTTAGTTGGTGTTCTATGATAATGATTCAGATTGTTGATTGTAATTATACATATTGTAATGCGGCGTGAAAGGTGCACTGCATATTTATTGGTACAAATAGAATAGTGAATCAGCTGACACTAGAGATAAAACAACAAATGGAGTTTACTGTTTACAAACAGCGTGAGATTATAGGCTTACAAAAACTGAAGCGCAAAAGGATCTTTGTTGTTTTCTTCTTGTTCTTCATTTCTTTGATAAGAAGGGTTTTCCTGCACTTAATTACTCTTTTTATAGCTCAACTGTTTTGAGCAAATTGTATTTTATTTTCAATTACGTTACTTACTTCTTGTAATTTTACCAGTAATCAACCAAAAACGTGACCTCAGTTTCTTTTTCAAAAAAAACTTTTAGTAGGAACCACCCGTCGCCTCCATAACAGACAAGAGACTGGCTCCACCATGTGCACTATGCTGGAAAGCAATGTTATCAGAATTGAACCGGACACTAATCATGTAAAGTTTTGGTTTACTTGTTTATTGATCGGATCGGTGAGTAAACTAGTTTAACCATTGATTTTTTCAATAGTTCTATTTGAATTGATTTGCTAAATTTTAGCTTAGTTAAATATTAGTTACAGTAACAATATATGCACATGACTTAATTTGAGCAAAATTCATTACATAAATAGTTTAAATGAAAATATTTAGATATTATCAATTTAAATTGGTGCACAGCGCACACCGATGTTTTTTATAATTTATTATATAATTATATTCTTTTTGAAAAACATGATAGTAGCTACCAACTAGAACAAAATATAAAAATATAATCCATGCATCTCATGCAAATTTAATACTGGTGCATCACTTCTTTGTCATCTCTTCTACAATATCTAATCCACAGATGTCATTCATCTTTGATTCTTCTACTCAGAATCTCAACTGGAAGATTAGACTCTCTAAAAATCCTTTCGTTTCGTTTTGTTGTCTCCACACGAACCACAACACGCACAAGAACCACATAGCCCATTCCTTTTTGCCCACACCTCGCAACAACGCATCTCTGAGTGATATATCTCATGTTTAAGATATCAAATCCCCTACTCGCATTAGCCGATATACCAATAGTGTACTCATTGTTCTCCACACCCGCTGAGCATACGTACATTCAAAAAACATCAAAGTGACAATTTTATTTCAGTGTTTCAATTCAAATCGATGCACGCCAATATGATCTTGAAGACATTAAAAGAAATTAATCATTTGTTTGTAAATCACTTTATCGTTAAATTAATAGACATCTTGAGTTTTCTCAAGTTCATTTAAAAACATTAAAATATTAAATGATTAAAAGGCTGGTGGGCTACTAAAAAAAGTTGGCCTTCATAAAGTCCAATTGAGCTGGTAATTCTCACAAAAGTTAAATGTCATCAATTACACCTCTAAATGAGTGGGTCCTACTGTTAGATTTACCTTTTTCTCTTTTTCCTCCTTTTTCTCTGTCACGTTTTCGATCTATTCTAGATATATTCTTCAGTTGATTTCCTGTTGAATCTCAAATATGTTTTGAACAAAAAATTTCTTGAAATGATTCAGTGGTTTTTTAGTTAAACCCAATCAATTTTTTGAGAAGAAAATGCAAATAAAACGGAAAATTCATAAAATTTGCCAATAATTCAGGAATTGACCGTTTATTTCGCAAATCACCGTATTAAACGCTGATTGATTCGCTGATGGCTCAAAAATATTTAATTTGCAAATTTAACTCAAATCTTGTTACTTTGGTCATATGTGCACCAAGTTAGATAGTCATAATCAGTAATAAGGTCATAATTTGAAAAATAATGAAGTTCTAAAATTGTTCTAAAACTCATTTTCAATTTTTTTGTAAGAAAAATGTGAAAGTCCAATATTAATTAAGATTCTATGATATAGTCCAATATTAAATTTGTATATTGTTTTTTTATATAATTTAGAGTAAAATATCATGATATAGATGGATTTATATATTTAATTTTTATATAATTTTAAGTAAAATATAGAAAAATTGATCCTTATTTTTCATAAGACATATTTTTTCAATCCATCTATAGTTCTATACCATCGAAAATCCATCACTCTTTCTTTCTTTTATTATTTAATGATAATACATATCAATATTCTATATTTTAGGGAATCCGAATTCCTATGATTAGGCAACAGATGAGTCCGGATAACTAAAGTAATCGAAATTTTGAGTTTAAATGCAATGTTTGATCAGTATCTGAATAATCTGGTCTGAGATAGAATTCACTTTGCCCTTAATTTGCTATTGGAGACAGAGCAAATTGGAGAGTTCAGATCCAAACTCAAATTTTGAATTTCAATACACCGTTTGATCAGTATGTATCTGGATCACTCCGATCCGAGAGAGAAACGGCATGCCCTTTAATATTCAAGTCCTGAATCGCACAGACAACACAATCGGGGACCCACCATCTGCTCAACGAGAGAGTTATTTGGAAGAGAAATTGATCAAGTACTCGTCCAATATGCAAATGAAAAAAAGAAATTGCAATTTCTGATTCCGATTTTTTTTTCTCCCTTTTATACTTTTATGAGTAATTGCACTTGCCATCATGCATATATATATTTTGGATAAGCGAAAATTTATGTGTGTTTCAGTTTTGACCTAGAATAATACAAAAGTTATTAATCATATTTCTCATCTCCTTAATTATTGATTATTTAACCAGCTGTCAAGATTAATATTCGCGTGGAATAACTTCAATTTCCGTTCCTTTGTATGTTGTAAGTAGCTGTCATATTAATTGGCACTAATCGTGCATGGAAGAGGTACATACTACGTACTCCTTAGAAAAATAATAAGAACTTTTGTCGCTTTCTTCACAAGGATTGATTTACTTTGACAATTATAGCACATGCCACTAATACAAAATGGTTAATCACTAACAACAGCATATTACTAATGGATCCGAAATTTTTTTAAACAGTTAGTAATAACACGTGGTGAGCATTTCTACTAGAGGGGCAGAAATCGAATTCAAATAGCTTATCGGATCAAATTCATTAACTAATCGGATACTAGATAAAAAAATAATAACATATTCTTACATAATAAAAACAACAAAATAATTTTATTTTACATATTAAAAAACAAGAATGTTAGTCCGGATCCGTAAATTTCTATAAAATTTCTCATTAATAATGCTTTTGAACTAGCTTGACGAACTTTTCAGTTCTAAATGAAAAGCAAAATAATTTTCAGGGAAAGACAAAGTGATACCGAATATGTATTTTTTTACTAAATTTCAAAATCTGTGGAGAGGGGGGAGGGGTGATTACCCCTAGCTCAAGATGGGTCCGTCCCTGGTGGTGAGTGCTGGATAATTTAATTTGGTCCACTTGGTGAGCGCTCGGTAAAAATTTTGAGTTGTGTTGTTTCAGTGTTTTTAATTTGTATGTACTTTGTTTAAATGCTTCTCAATAAATCTCTCATGTTTAAAATTTAAAAAAAAAAAATTAAAAGCTTGATAACATTATGTCTAATTTCTAAACACATGAAATAAAAAGATTTAACCAAGTTCATGTGTTTAGACAATTGAAAAGGTAGAAAAGAAAAATGTTCCATGTACAAGAACGAAGTGTAGACCCGAATGAATGTATTCAGAATTGCCTATTCTGATGCATTCACAAGCAGGACATATTTAGAAAAAAAAAATTAATGGAGGTCAATTTTTCTCATTTATTTATGTAATTATATATGTATAATATTATTTTACTATTTTTAGTGTTATATTTGTATTTATTAAAAAAAAATCGATCCCTTAAAAATATGAAATTTATTCAGTTACGACCATCATTGTTATAATTTAATGACTTTTTTTTTTTGTAATTATCGTACAGAGATATATTAATACGTACTGATATATATAATGCTTGATCCTCATTTAAAAATATTCTAACTTAATCCGTGATTCACTATTCATTAGAAAACTCATTATGTTTTATAAATTATATTTTACTCATTATATAAGATAACTATTTAAATTATTTCTTACTCATTATATTTTTTTTTATTGCAAAATTTGAAATTTAAAAATAAAATTGAGTGACAGCCACTGTGAAAATTGAAGTGAAAATATGACTGTGAGTTAAATTCTTACAAAATTTACATTACATTCTTACGATTGAGTAAAAAAACAAGAAAATGAAGAGGAAAGAAAAAAAAATATCAATTATACACTAAGTGTGTGCTCGAATAGAAAAACGCAGTTTAAGGCACTAAAATGGAAGAGTAAATTTAGGTGCACTTAAATTGAATATATATAATTTTAGATTTTATAATTACCCTATAGGGTAATGGGTAGGAAATAGTCATTACGCATATCCTTACTCATTTATTTAATGAAAAAATCCTTACCTATACCCAAATCCAATAAGCTAACGAAAAAAAAAAACTTATTCATACCCTTCTTATCAAATACGATACGGGTCTAATAAACAGCTAAAAGGTACCATTTACACCCCCTAGCTGCATTGCAAGCCGAAATTGACATCTTGTATCTCAGTATCTGCAGGGTGCGTATCCTCTGAGATATCTCAATTTTTGCGTGACCGACGTGTTCGGTGCCTATTCGGGGGAATTTAGGGGGCCAGTATTTTTGAGTCTTGAGATTCGTGCAGGGCGTATTTGAACGATTTAGATATTTCAAAATGTCACGCAAAGTTTGAGATATCTCAGAGGATGTGAATTCGTATATGCAAGGGTATCTTAACACCTTACACCTTACACCTTGTTTGGATGGAGAGTAGAGGAAGGAAGGGGAGGTGAAGAATAGAAGGGAATGGAATGGAAGATAAATGAAGATTAATATAATTAACAGCTTCGTGTTTGGATGATTAATGAGGAAAAATTAATTTAACTTTCATTTCCGTCTTATTTATTGTTTGGTTGATTAAAATTTAGAAGGTTAATGAGACATTTGGTGGCTGTTGTAGGTTTGTAGGTTTGTGACAAAAAAACTTCTATGAGAAATTGAGAATTATATAGGTAAGATATAGAGTTGTGCATTTGAGTTATTTTTTCTAAAAATATTTGCAACTAAATTTATTTCCATTTGTTACACTCCAAATCGGAAGGAAACCGGATTCTATTAATTATAATGATATAAAATTAAACATTTCACCTCCTGTATCCTTCACCTCCAACATAATTTTGTCAACCAAACACAATTCTACGGAAAATTTTCTTTTCTTTCCATTCCCTCCCTTCCTTTACTCTCCATCCAAACAAGGTGTTAAGAAATTCAAGTCAATTAGCATGCAATCATGGGCAAATCACCGACAAGCTTTTAAAAGTCAAGTCAATTAATGTGCAATCATGGGCCAATTACTTACATTGCTGATCTTTTTGCATGCTCTGTTCTATCTGCAGCAATAAAAGCATCATATTTGTCAAAGAATAATTATTGAATGAATTTTGACTTTTGGAGGAATTAAAAGAAAATGATAATAATATATAAGGGTAAGCAGTGATAGGTGTATTTTTAGATCCAAGCTTATTAGCATCTTAAATATGATAAAAATGACTGTATCTTTTATATCTTCCGTATATACACTTTTGTAACAAATTGAATATATAGAAGGTCAAGATTGAATAAAAGTTCAAATTGTATTGGTCATTAAGTATAAACTTTTATAATGAAGTATATATTATATATGAACATTGTTAGAAAGCATAAAACATATGCAAGAATAATTTCACTAACAACATCTATGATTTAATACTGCATAATCTCAATTAATTATGCATACGTACTTCCATAACTTCAATCCTATTAATTCAAATCAATTGTAAATTTATATATTAGTAATCATTTTAATTTCATCGTATATATTTTGTTTTTGTTCTTGACTTTTGGCGGGTTGAATATTTGATTTATACGACAGCCTTATTCACCATACATGTGAAGAAAGAAACTAATTATTGCTTCAGATTCTTTTCCCCCCCCTGGCCAGCATATATACCGCTGTTAAATAAACTTGAAATGTTAATGTGGACTTTATTTTTCGCTTTTGAGCTAATTAATCATCTGTCAAAAAGTTTGAATTGCTCTAAGCAATGAATCAAAATTGTCTAGCTAGCTACATACAACATGCATTGACTCCATGTTTTAAATTGCATTCGTATCAGTTGTGCTACAGCTACTGGTACGTACAGTACCTAAACACAGAAACGGCAAGAGTGCATATGCTACATGTTGGATTGGTGATATTAAACGCAAACTGAATATATAACATTTCGGCTGCACCAATTAATGGTTAATTAATTATTTTATTTCAGGCCACCCCATCAAATGAAAATTATTCTTTGGTCTCTATATAAAAAAGGCCCACATTCTATTAAACATATTTAAGTTCCTCTAAAATCTCAGTGGATCAGTTTGAATTTGGAAACATATATATTATTAACTGTTTGTGGTTACAAATTATTATTTATATGAGTCTAATGTTGGATGGAGATCAATGGTTTCTAGATTTTACTGGAGAGCATTGTAATGCATGAAAAACATCACATGCATTCATACCTGTTTCTCTATTATAGGTTGACCAACCTATATATATCCAAGATTATATTACAAATTTACCAACTAGATATTCATGTGTTGTGTACTCTGAATTTAAACCAGCTTCATGGGTGTGCTGGAGATTTGGTTGACACAAAATCCATTTATTAGTTACAGATAACTCTGCTTCGGATATGTTGAAGATTTGATTTGTACCAAAATCATGTTCTTCCTACAAGATAACATATATATCTGCTTTTCCTTAGTACATGATTCTAACTAGATATTAATCCAGCTTCATATGTGTGTGTTGGAGATTTAGTTGACACAAATCCAATTATTAGTTACTCTGCTTCGGATATGTTTAAGATTTGATTTGTACCAAAATCACGTTCTCGACTAGAACTACAGTGTTGTTAATCTCGCAGAGCTTAAACCCCAATATCTAATGGATCGGTTTCAAACGAATAATTAAAATCGTTCAAACCAATTAAATTTCACGAATAATGCATTTACATGCAAAAAAAAATTAATTTTCAAATTAATTTACTACAATATCAAGCGGTAAAAGAATCTTCAAAAAATGAAAGTATTAAAATTAATTTATAAACCTTTTTTTACAGGTTGATTTTATATTAAATTAATTCAAAAAATTAAAAACTTTGTATGTAAATGCATCAATCATGAAGTGTATTAAATCATTTTTTTTTTAAGGTTGACGATTTTAAATGAAAAGTATATCAGTTTCAACATTTTGAATTTGTCGTTTGAAGCCAACTTGAAAAATATTGGAGGTAAACTCACCAAGTCTCTTGGTGAGCTTATGAACACCATAGTTCTGCTCCATGTTCTTCACACATGATAACCACAACAGTATTAGGATGCTCTTAAGCTAACCAAGTCATCTTTAGTGAGCTTAATTCCAAAACTTATTGAGATGACTTCAAATAACAAATATAAACAGTTGAAACTAATCTACTTCACGAGTGATGCGTTTATATATCAAATTTATAAAAAAAAATTTACTTCATTTAGTATTCTAAAATCATGCGGTGAAAAAATAAAAAAGTTTATAAGTTAATTTTAATACGTTCACCATTTTTTATTGCTGAACTTTATAATAAATTAATTCAAAAATTTATAAATTAAACATGTAAACGTCTCATTTGTGAAGTAGATCGGTTCTAACTATTTAGATTAAGTCAATCAGATTATTTTTGGAATTAACATAATAAAGAGATTGGTGAACTAAAGAAAACTCTACTTCTACGTACTCTGATAAAAATATATAAAGATTAACTGTATCTGCTCTTCCTCAGTACACGAATCTAATTATTCATGTATTATGAATTCTGAATTTAAGCCAGCTTCATGTGTGTGCTGGAGATTTGCTTGACACAAAAATCCAATTATTAATTAGTTACGCCGCTTTGGATATATTGAAGATTTGATTTGTGCCAAAACCAATAGGGGTGTTCATCGGTTCGGTTCGGTTTGAACCGAACCGAACCAAACTAGGTAAATCAAAGTTATAATTTGATTTCAAAAATAGAACCAAAACCGAACCGAATTAGTATTGCAACCGAACCGAATCGAACCAAAGTTTTATTTAGGTTTGTTCGGTTCAAACTGAAATATATTATTTTTTTAATTTAAAGCAATTGTTTTGTAATAAATCGAAGTACATTAAGAAATAAATTAGAGTATTAAGAAAAAAAACCGGGATATTAAAAAATAAACCGGGTCCGGACCAAATTCATAATATATAAAAGTTCGGTTGGTTCGGTTATTTTGGTTTTAAAATTTTCAAACCGAACCGAACCGAAGTTATAATTCAGTTTTAAAAAGAAAACCGAACCAAACCATTCAACCGAAAAAACCGAACCGTTTGAACCGATCTAATTCGGTTCGGTCCAAATTCCAAAACCGATTAAACCGGACCCAATGAACACCCCTAAAAACCATGTTCTTCATACACGAGAAACATATATAAGATTAACTACTCTGCTTATCCTTAGTACATGAACCTTAACTCGGTAATCATATACTATGGATTTCTGAATTTAAGTCAGCTTCATGTGTGTGTGTTGGAGATTTGGTTGACACAAAATCCAATTATTAGTTACTCTGTTTCCGATATGTTCAATATATATGATTTGTACCAAAATCATGTTCTCTATACATGATAAACATGCATAAGATTAAATATATCTGCTCTTCCATAGTACATGAATAAAAAAAAATTGTGTACCTTTCCCCGCCTTTGTTATATATAATTCAAATTTTAATTTACGCGTCCCTCTATCTCCAAAACAAGAATAAATATGAATTTCGTATACTAAATAATATATTGTACTCTGACAAGCCCGCTATTTGATCGAGAATTTATCAGGTATCGGAATTTGTTAATTAAATTAAAATTCATTTTTATATGGGTATATAGCAGAACAACTTTAAACCTGAGTATATGATCAATCGGATCTGAAAAGCATGATTCCAGTAGAAATCAGATCCAATAATGTATTTTGGGCTGATATTTGTTGTTTTGTGGGCCTTTCGCAAATCCCAGTATGGGATCCAGTAAGTACCTTGCCAATTTTGCCATCCATCCTGTATTACAACAAAATTCCCTAGATGAGGACATCCTTAAATCCCTGCGCCTCATGATATTTATTTCTTAATCTTTTGGATTGGAATTTTCGTATAAAGATGCTCATAAATAAGTATAAATGCTAAGACACAAACCAACAAAAAGACCGAACAAAAATACAAATTTAAACACTGGATAATAAAAATTTAAAGAGTTAAGCATGACATTAGATGTAAACATAATGATGTTAAGTATAAAGTATAAACACAATAACACTAAGCATAAACATGTGACAGCTAATATTTAGTGTACCTATATATAATATATCTTTGTATCACCACATTGAGAATAAACTTCATGATAAAAATTCCAAATAACTGACAATGAAATTGTAATGACTTAGTAGTACAACTTAGAAGTACCTGTCAAGCTTTTCAAAAAAAGAAATTGTAATGACTTAGTAGTACAACTATAAGTCTATAATCAGTACACAAATTAAGCAAAAACGAAGGCGTTAGTGTGTGAGTGCGCACGCAACACATATGCGGTAGTATTTGATACTACATAATTATTATTATTTTTTCCCGTTAAGTAGCATATTGATCAAATAAACTTCATATAAATGCAATTCCATTTTACAATTTAGATATTATATTATATGAAAATTACTAGCATTTCAAAATAGTAAAGCTATATATCTTCTTTTACTTTATAGTAAAAGTCAAAAACATTTCCCTTTTGATACTTTCAGCCAAAATATTGGCAAATTCAGAGTTACATACAGTTAAAATAATGATGCCTAAACTTGAGCAATTTTGTAGAATTGCGAATTGAAAACTCTCTGTAGAATTTTTATAATTTTCTTTATATATTATTTATGAAAAAGAATAAAATAGAAAAATATAATGAAGAACAAAATGAATCCTTTTGTATTATGATCAACCACGCTAATCCAACCTGTTTGATTCTGTTTATTGTACGAATAAATTAAGCCAATTTAATTTTATTGGGTGTTTGCAAATTAATTAGCATTTGATTAATAGTACAAATGGATCATACTTTCATGTGGGTAGCGCATTAATTTTACTGTACTACATTATCTCATCGAATCAGCTAACAACTAGCAGATGTGAAATCCATTTCCAATCAATTAACAGATCATTCACTGATTTTATTATATATTAGCATGCGGCTGGCATCACATTTAATCTCAATTAGTATAATATTACACATTTCCATAGAAATGAAAATAAGAAAATAATAATGTCCTACACTCCTACTCCTGATTTACTGGCACATTCCTAATTTTAAGAAAAGGAAAAAAAAAAAAAAAAAGCAGCTAAATCTGTTATCATTTTGTATTTGGAAAAAAAAAGAGATTAATTTGTGTCATTGTACACAAATGAAGAGTATGTATCCTTTACGGTACCGTAGGGGGTCTACTGAGCTGAAATCTCAGCCAAGCGATAAGAATTCAAGTGCCTATTTAGACATGGGGAGGGGGTGTCTATTTTCGAGATGTGCCACAATTAAACAACATTATGGATTTAGTAATTAAACGTGCAATACCGAGGGTGATCCAAAGGATACCAAAATATATATATTTATCATTTATAGCCATTTTTCCTTTTGAATTTAAATAATATAATGGTAATTGAGCCATTTCAAATGTATATTTCTGCGATAAAATAAGGTTAAAAAAGATGTTCACCCATAATAAAATAAGCTGTTATTTATTGAAGTATAACACAATTATTTAGAAAGGATGGACAATAATATTTATCGTTTTATTGCCTTTATGCCAACCCAATATTAAAATATATCGAGTAATTAGTTTAGTAATATTAAAAAAGCAAAGCAAACCTCTTAGCTGTTATATCATAGCAAATTCTGAAAGTAAGAATGTGCTTCATGCATGCATGAGTATTGGGTACGTAGTTTGCCCTTTTGATCGTTTGATTATTGATCCGACGGCCACAAACTGATCGATGGACATTAATTGCACGAGCACTATATTAACGGCGGGCCAATCGCAAAGATAAGATATGGTTCTATTTAACATATGGTCAGACGTCATCCCTCATTAATGGCAACAATACATTTCTTGTTTATTTAATATAGTTTGAAGATTTGCACCATTAATTAATTTATGCCCGTAAACCCTAATAAATGCACACGTTTGCATGCATGCATGCATACATTATTGCCTAGCTAGTACATTGGAGGTAGCCCATGTTGCTCACTATTATATATAAATTTTGTAAAAATAAAAAATAAAAAAAAATTGCAAGTATAGAGAGTTAATTTTCTAAAAAAAAAGTATCTATAATACATTATTAATTTAATTGTATTTTTATTTTTAAGATAAGAGACCTCATAGCTTGTTATCATTCTTTGAATTTTATTTTTTATAATTTACTATATATCATCGAATTATTTATTTTTTTACATGCTCTCTCTTCAAACATATATTTGATTTTCTGTATTAATTTCTATATAATTAATCATATTGCTTTTCCATTATATAAATTTTCTGAGTTATAAAAACTAATTATTTATTTATAGGAAATTAATTTACGTGACTATAGATTTATTTTATAGAAAATATCATTGTAAAATTCAACATTAAGATAGATATTATTATTCCTTTTGGAGTACAGAAGATCGACAGACAATTCTAATTTCAATAAAATTAAAATGACATAAAAGCTTAATATATAACAAGACAATCCTATGCAGCCTTGAAATTACACAAAATTTGCCTCCATGATGGTGATCAGGTCAGTGAAGCAGATTGTTGAGGGGAGTACTGATAGAGCTAATCAAAAGTGATTTTGAGATTAAATTTAGAAGAGGTAGAAAGGGATTGGATGGCGGCAGCATGAAATATATGCATTTAATTGGAATTTTTATATAGAAAAAATACGTACAATTAATGTCCCAAATTGTAAAAATATTGGCAACTTTATCATATTGAGGTTTTAATTGTTAAGACTATTTTTCTAATCTAATTTTAATATTCATGATCTAATTAAAACACTAAAGGAAGTTAGATTATATCGTGTTTCATTCTACATAATGTGTTTCTCAATTAGACCACAAAAAATTATTTTGAGTTAATTTTGTGGATTTGGATTCACCAAGAATAACGTAGCATCCTAAATTTTAATAAGCTTTTAGAGCATCTACAACGGTGATTTATATTAGATTACTGATATGATGTGTTAATTGTTAATATAATTGTTGGGATGCACTACAGTTTCTAAATTAGTAAGTTTGCTTTAAAAGAAAATGTTTTCTTAATGACACACTGGCTAACTAATTGGTTTAAATTCTTTCTTTCTGTAAATGAGTCCCTTAATTAATTGCAATTCATTAATTTCTGGGATGGAATTATTTAGAAATTATGAATCCCTTAATTGCTAAATTCATCAGTGACATGGCTAATTTTAGTTTCTAAACGTTTTCTTGGATGGAGATGCTCTAGACTCCGGAAGTATATGTTATAATATGATCGAAATGTAAGAAATGATTAAAAGAATCTTAAATTTTGGCCAATGATTCGACATAATTTGCCAAAAAAAAAAAAAAAAAAAAACCCAAATATCATAATTAAAATAACTATGAAAATTCTATTAAAGAAAACACTTTGCTAAATATAATATATGTTGTGTCGATATATCATTGGCTGACCCGGCTTTACTCATGAATCATATATTTAATAATTAATTAAGATGATTGCAAGTGGTTCCTACTCATGTGAGGTGCATTAATGACATCTTTGTTATGGCTTATGATTAAGCGGCCACAAAAGTAACACTCGCACAATTATTATAATTTTATATTTAATTTTGAGTATGCAAACAAGCAGAGAATCTCAAGATCCCAATGCATTTGCCCCTCAAACAACCATACAAAACTAAGAACACATCCCTCTTGGAGAGACTCAAATTGGCCAATTGGGTACATTTTATTGGATTCCTTCTTTATACTGGAGACAATAATAACTAAAATTAATCTCTAATTGCAGGGAGGTTTCCAGTGTAACCTACATATCCTAAAATCTCATGTGCATCACTTTTAATTAGGAGACATGTATATCTAGTTAGCATTGAATAAATATTACATTGGGTTGGTATAAGTTTTTTTATTAGATTTGAAGGGAAAGGGTAAAAATAATTATTTTATATATATATGAGTTTTTGCAAGATATATTATTTTTTTTGTATATGTTCCTAAATTATAAATTATATTCATATTCCTATAACCTAAAATATACAAGTACCTGTCAATATTCGCATTCACCAAATTCGGAATAAGAACGGATAGTGTAGAATTCATCTACAACATTTTTTTTTAAGTAGTAGATATTTCCACCGATTTCATATTGAAACCTGTTAGTAGCTGTAAAATAACCCAAAATGATACTTAAAACAAGCACAAATATCTACAAATTCATTTACAACTTAAAGGAAGCATGCACATTTAGAATATAAATAATTAAGGTTAGCATATTTTTTAGACGCTGATTTTAAACAAAAAAACATGTGAACTAAGTTGGGGTGGTGATTTCCAAGGAGAGAACAGGAATTATTATATATGTTGATAATTTGTTTGGCGATAAGATGCGTCCGTCATTAATACCAACTTTTAAAGAAGTTAATCAAGTTGGAACTTGGATACCAAATTAATGCTTCTCTGCCTTCGCTAATTATTGCACACGTACGATTGCATGCAAGGCTAGCTGGTGTTGGATACTATACTCGTTTTATTTTATTTTGTAGTTGAGAAGCTTTAATTCAATTTTCATCATCACCTTTATATCTCTGTGGCCTAGACACACTTAATTGATATTCCACCTTAACGAACTAGTGCAGTTTCCAATTTTTTTTCGCGTTAGTTTGCATTACGTACTTCTCTAAATTTATGTTGAGGTGGGGCATCTTTCCTCAGTTCTTAAATTAATTTGCTTTTATGATTTTTCACGGGAATTTTTTTTTTTTTTTTTTCGAAATGGTGGTCAATCCACTTAAGCTTATTTCATTAGAAACCAAACATTAAGTTAATGCGCAGATTCTAACTGTACCAAACAATAGCACCACTAGCTAGGTGTAAACCACAACGAATTCAACATATAGCTAAACGATAATCATCAGTTCAATTCCAATATACCATCTCAACAAAACCAAATCAGGATCTATACCACTGAGATTACAATTCATCAAACAGCAGATTGGCCAAAAAGCAAAGAGTGAGGCTATGTTATATGCATATAGTGGATTGACCCGTATTATGAATCAATATTTTATTTTTAAAGTCCAAATAATTGATCTGAAATGTTCAACAAGATCTCTATATTAAAATGTACTTGTAAATCAAATTTTACATTTCTTACAATTTGTTTACTAGTTTATTTTTTAAGTAGGTAAAAAAATATTTGATTTAAAAATTCTAGATCATTCAAAAGTAGTGATTTTCTGTTTATTTAGATAAATATTTAAAAAAATTATAAAATTATAAAATTTAGCCTACAAGTATATTTTCTTATAGATATCATGTTGAATGATTTAAATTGATTATATAAACTATAAAATCAAAGATATTGATCCATAATACGAACCAATCTATGCTATGCATAGTCAGTGGCGAAGTGAGGAATTTTGTCAGGCTAACATATATAGAAGAATATATATATTTGCAAAAAAAAAAATCAACATAACAAAAATTACAACATCAATGTCATAAAACCTAATTTCTTAAATATTCGGAAAATTAAAATTTGGATTTCTGGAAAATAAAATCCATGATAATATTCTACACATTAAACTGAGAATTTTGATACAAAAAATGTGAAAAATCTCCAAACGGTTTATTTTATATAGATTTTACAATTTTTCACAAGATACATATACAATTTTGGGTGCAATTTGGGAACAACCAAGGGAAAACCGACCAGTGGGACCCGCTGGACAGTGAGAGAAAGGAGGAGGCCCCATGCCATTTAAATTTTCAAGAGATCCATTCATTTTATATAAATTAAATTATTCTCGAATCATTCTAGAATTATATCCGAATTATTTCTGAATCATGAATTTTTGACCCCGCCAAACCGAACCCAAATAATTCATTTTTCAATATGCTTACTACACAAAATTCCAACCAAATCGATGACCCGCTGCACAGAAGCCTCCACCACTTGGAGTACGTCCTCTTTCACTGTAGATGATATCGGGCCATTTCTTGGTTTCTCGGTAATGGGCCATGAGTATTAGAGGTATCTGGTAAGAGCCATCAACTAAGCCTATTGGTGCATGGCTTTGTATTGACAGTTGACCCGAAGAAAATATTTTGTTATATATACTCAAAAAAGTTAATGAATCAACCAGGTTGTATTAATTATTTTTGTATATAGCTAATCAGGTTTGAATTTATCTTAATTAATAATTTTAGTGTGCACCAATAGTTGATATGGTTTGGCACCCCAACATCGCAATGATTCGCACTTGTGCACAGATAGGCAATGCAACGAGCAGAGGCTAGAGTCGGTAATTAAGGACTAAAGAAGAGACAAGTCTAATCCTGATTCAAAAAAAATTTCAAAGTGTGACTTCTTTATTCATATTTTTTCAGAAAAAAAATATGTTTGTATTTAAAATATACGACTATACGAAAATTTCATCGCATTCTATTCTACTTTATAGCTTCGCCCTTGACAAAAGAACATTGTATTACTACTACTTATCATAAACCAATGTTATACTTCCAAATCGGATAATATTATCATTTGAAGCTCTTTAACAAAGGCAACATTAATGCATTATTTGCTTCACCCCCCCCCCTCTCTCTCTCTGTTCCCGCCACTTCAGACATTCTCGAAAGAAGATCGACACGGCAAAAGATTAACATGTATTCATGAAAGACTCAGCAAAAGCGCCGATATATATAGAGCTTCATCCCCGGCTCTTCATACCAATATACCTGCATTGCTTACTTAAGCATATATAATTTGACAGTGGAGTATATAGTATGATTCAGAATGAACACTGCGAATTATACTGTGACTGCGTGCTTTGTCAGTTAATTAGAATTTAGACAGTCTGATTATTATATATATTGTTAAAATGGCATAATTAAAAGAATATCATGTCAGACTCTTCTTGGTATTAGTAAGTTGGCTGTTGGCAACAAGTCTAGGGTATGAAGGCGTGAATGGTGATGGTCGTTTCTAGAGCCGCCACAGCCTGATTTGTAAGTAATACAGGGTAATTAATAAACGAGACAAGCGCATTAAATGCTAGTCTATATTGAAAGAGAATTCTGACAATGAGCTCCAGTGCAAATTTATTTTTATTTTTATTTTCATTTTCATGTTTCGCTTCGTGGCTTTCTTCTCACGTGAGGTTCTATATATTCTAGTGAGAGAAATTAAGGTGGACGTGGATGTAAGAATTTTCATAGTTATGGTTATGGCACCAGGGGTGGATTCAGGATTTTCGTCAGGGAGGGCAAAAAAATATCGAATCGGATTTAAACCCATTAACTAATTGGGTATTTAGTAAAAAATAATGCTTTAACTTATAATTTATAATGCTCTGACTTATAATTTCTGATATTCTTATTTGTAATTATAAATACCAATCATAATTTAAGAAATTTATTTTAATTTTAACTATAAATTTATTCCGAATTACCAATTAAACATCCAGAGGGGGGCAAAAAAATTTCCAGGGGGGCAAAGCCAGTCGGAACTGATAAATCTCCACTAAAACTCAAAATCCAGGAGGGGCGGCTACCCCCCCGGACAACACTGGGTCCGCCCCTGTATGGCACAAAGTCCGAATGGTACGGCGGCTCTTATGCTGGCCTCTCTCTTAAATCGTTTTAAGTGCACCTTATTGGATATCTATCGGGTCGGATCCATTTATCCATAGGGGCGGACCCAGTGTATTCCGGCGGGGGCAGTCGCCCCCCTCCCGTCTAGATTTTGAGTTTTAGTGGAAATTTATCGGTTCTAGCGGCTTTGTCCCCCCCGGAAATTTTTTTGCTCCTCTCTGAATGTTTAATTGATAATTCGGGTTACATTTATAGTTAAAATTAAAATAAATTTCTTGAATATGATTGGTAATTAAAATTATAAGTCAGAATATCATAAATTACAAGTCAGAGCATTATAAAGTATAATTTAAAGCATTATTTTTTTATAAATACCCAATTAGTTAATAGGTTTAAATCCGAATAGCTATTTAAACTTGATTCGATATTTTCCCCCCCGACGAAAATCCTGGATGATTTTGATGATGAAAATAAATTTAACGTCGGAACATTAAAATAAATCTCTTAAATAGCATTATATCACATTTGGATGATTTTGAAAACATCAAATACTAAAAAATTTAACGACGGAACATTAATAAATCTAAATAATGGAGAGAATATATACAATATTAATTGAATATATACAATATTAATTTAAAATTTTGAATTATATTTTTAAAAAATATCAAGTATAGATTGTCTATTCAAATAATTAAACTCAGATATTGTAAAGATTTTTTTGCACATATATATATACGAACAAATTGTTTTTCTTTTGCAATATTTTGGTTATGTTTAACTTAGCTCCTATATAGCAAAATTTACCATGCTATTACTATTAATTGCATGACCTAGTTCTAGACCTCTTGAACTAAAGATGCAATAAAGGGAAATACTTCAATTCAATATCCGTGAAAACCGTACTTTCATTAATATTTTCTTCATTTTTTATTAGGTAAGCCACCAAACTCCAAAGCTGGCAATAATTGCAAGGAAGCATTAAATGCAATTATTATTAAACTCAGTTAGGCCTGATATAAAAATTAACCCCATGTGGGTTATTCGCCAACTAGCTAGGGATCATCACCAAGTATATCACCAAGTATATATACCTTGTAGAAACCACATACTCCATGCATTGACATTAGCCCAAAAAAAAAGGAGCTTATACTTCTCTTCTTTCTCCTAATTTCTCACTCTAGCTACCTCAGCTAAAAAGTTGATAAAATGGCTCTAAGTTTATCTTCTCTTGACATTATAAACCCCCAATACTCCCATGGTTCCCTTCTAGAGGAAAACATTCCCGAAATATTTGATTTTTACTACGATACACATCCTCCACAAAATTTGTCACTTCATCAAGCCGATGATTGTCAGAGCTTTGCCTCGTCGGTGATTAGTTTTGATCGAATTAACCAAATTATATTACCTACCTATAATTCAATCCATGAGGAAATGAAAGAGTGCAATTCATGGGTGAATACCTTAGATCAAAATTATTACCATGTAAACCAATATGGTAATAATTCAATAAATGGTGAAATTGGAGAAAACATGTATTGTGAGGATTCACAATATGTGCATTCATATCCAATAACAAGCCACATAGATTATGTTCAAGAGAGCCTCAAGCAAGACAAAGTCTCACAAAAGCGCAAATTTGAGGTACTTATTGACTTCATTTTAACTACGTAAGAAAAGAAAAAACTAAGTTGTTGGATCCTTATTTTTAAATTTGAATTCTTGATTTTCCAGGGGGTAGATATAAAAATGTCAAAGAAGCAATGTGGAACAAATAGGAAGACAAGTGCAACTACTAGCCCAACCAAAGACACACAAAGCCTTGCTGCTAAGGTATTATATTTGGCACTATTTCACATCCGAAACAACTAATTGTTTCTATATTTAGATTAATTAGATAGTAATTAATCATTCTTATTCCCTTTCTTTTATTATAGAACCGGAGGGAGAGGATTAGCGAGCGGCTGAAGGTGCTGCAAGAACTTGTTCCCAATGGAACAAAGGTATGCTTAGAAAGAAGTCCAAGTTTGAATTAATTTAAATCATCTATCGTTGAGTTTCATTAAATTTTTTTAATAATTAATTATTCTTCCAATGATAGGTTGATTTAGTCACCATGCTAGAGAAGGCCATTAGTTATGTCAAGTTTCTCCAAGTACAAGTAAAGGTAAGAAGAAACCATATAAAAATAGTTGTCTTTATATACAAGTGCATGCTCTTCTTCTCAATTTTGTTAAATAATTATTGTTTTCTCATTAGGTTAATTAATAAGTAAAATTTGTAACTGTAGGTATTGGCAACAGATGAGTTTTGGCCAGCACAAGGAGGAAAAACACCTGATATTTCTCAAGTCAAAGATGCAATTGATGCAATTTTATCTTCTGCTAAAGATGCCAATTCTAAAGTTGACAATAACCAAAATAAAATTGAGACATAATAGATAATGCATGAAACCCGGGACATTAACGAAAAAATAATGCTGGGTGATCTTCTTGATGCAAAAATAAAAACAAGAAAGAAGGCGTCCTTAATTTTAGTTGGATCATGTCTCTGACAGCGTAGAGGGATGTAATTAGTTTTGTTTGTTTGATTAATTATCATGTAATCTTTCGAAATGTTGTAATGTAGATTAATGAATAGTTACAGTTACACTGAAAATTTTGCAAGGATTTTGAAAGTTCTATCATAATTTTGATGTGACAACCATCAATAAAAATCAGAATCTATCAAAATTTACAGTGTTTATACTATCACCTTTCGCCTAAGAACGCATTGGTACTGTCATCTTTTCACATTGGAACTTCAAATTACAAAACAATGAGCTGCACAAAAAAAAAATTCAGAAAACTATAAAAAAAGTATACAACTGTTGCTTTGCAAAATTGTAGACGTGTGGGTATATATACAAATCTCTAAGCAGGAAGAACTTTTCTATATACATACCTCTGAAATGTACTATGAAATGTACTGTGTAACATGTATTATATCTGCACCGAGCGCAAACTAAAATCTGAAAAGAGACCAACCACAACCACAAGGATTTTAATTTTAATTATAGGGAGCACGGAAAGAAACATATAGTAGTGTTTCTCAATCGGCTCAGGCTTATGATTGTATCAGATCAAATTCGGTTTGATGTTTAGTTGTAACTGTTTGTTCTACCTTAAGATTTGTGCACATTTAATTTACACAAATCCTCAAATATTTCATGCTCATATTGATGCGGATCAAACGACTATTCCTTTAATTAATGCACCATCTCATTAATGCATGCACCCCTTCATTAATTGCAGTGATGTCTTTACAATTTACATTATTATTGAATTTAGTTTGAAGTCTAGGAACCCATTAATGCATGCCGTTTTGAACCCCTAATTAATGCACACGTTTGCATACAAGCACTGTTCCAAGTTGATGAACGTACTGGATTTAGATGGCGATGGGACACAATATATATATTCCCTATCACAGCGTGTAACTGCATTCGTATAAAACAGAGTAATTCCATTGTAATATAAGTAACAAAACCGTATTTCCATAAGTATCACTATTCATAATAAATTTTTATTCACTTGTTTACTAAACTTTTACGGTTGTTAAGCACTACATACCTCATTTTACATAGAGTAAATCCATATGTCCTCTTATTTAGTTTTTCACGACAATAGTCAGATTTTCAAAATATGAAGGTCAAATTTAAATGGAGGTCAATCATATAAAAATTGCATCCTGCGAATGGGAGGATCAATTTTATAGTACCGTAGCATTTTACTCTAAAATATATGAAAAATTGTGTATATTTTAAAAATTTTTAAAATTAATGGGGTCAATTGACCCCATAGTTTCTTACTGCATCCGCCACTGCATAGAGTGAAACATTTTGATTATGGCTTAATATCTCTTTATTAATATTGTATAAATCCAAGTTTGGGACACAGAAAGCAGAGGCATTTCAAGTGCAAATATAAAGGTCTATTAGGTTTTGCTGAAATTGCAAGGTCTCTTAATTTAAAGGATAAAATGCTAAAATTAATGTTGTTATATTATCATTTTTTTAAGTAGGGATACAATTAAGTGTACATAATTTGCAAGCAATTAATGCTGACAGAATATTAGAGACTAGTATAATAACTATTGTATATAAGTAAGAGGAAAGCCTGATTTTGATCCATCTAACAATTAATTAATCAGGTTTATTCAAGTTTTGGAATTTATCTTTTACTTAATTAAGATCCGAAAATCTTTTTTGGTCTGATTAGTGCATTCAAAATTTGGTACTAAATCAAGTAATTCTGATACAAATCACTTATGAAAAAAAATTAAAATGATTTCGTTTTCCCACCAACAAGGGACTGCCACATGTATGCACCAAGTAATTTTTCACCACAATTAGCCTTTTACATTTGAGGAGGTTGTAATATCTCGTGACTTTCATAACTTATATTTTATATCTTTCAAATAAAGTCTAAATCGTCGATGTAAACTGCTCAATATTATATCATATTAAAATATGCTTGGGATGAAATTTTATAATTTTTTAAATTTGTTTACTATTTTTAAGATAGGTTAAAAAATAATTATTTTCTACCTATCTAAAAAAATAGTACTGTTTTCAAAAAAAAATTATAAAATTTGATCTCCAAGCATATTTTAATATGAATATCATGTTGAGCAGTTCGAATCGATAGTTTAGACTTTGAAAATAAACATATAAAAGGCATAATGAGGGTTTGGAACCCTCCTCTTTATATTTACGAGCAAATCATAGTAGAATTTAAAGCTTTCCTACCAAGAGGTAAAATGAACCGTTAGTTCATTAATTAATAAGCATTAATGGCGATCTTCAAGTGGGCATTGGCTGCATGTGAAGTGCATTAATGGCACCCTTAATTAGTATGATTAACTTCCAGATTAACTACCACTCTCAGATATAGTTTATGTTATATTTAATTTGGAAGAAGCAAAAAAATCAGAGAATCTCAAGATCCCAAAGCATCTGCCCTCTAGAAACCATACACAAGTACAACACATCCTTCTTAGAGATACTCAAATTCAGAAATCGTTAATAGGATTCCTTTCTAAATACGAGACATAAAACAAAATTTGTCGCTAATTTAATGAATAATTTTATGTTTGACCTAATTAAGAGTCGTTGAAACCTCATTTATTGCCCTGACGAATTAGGAGACATTGCAGGAATAATATATATTGCATTCATGGGGGTCCCCTCCTCCTTCAATTAATTAAATTCGAGCAAACATGTGTAATTTTTCAAATTGTAATATCGAACATAAATGTATACTTTTTGAATTTGAATATATAGTGTCCACAAAAGTACGAAAATGCACCGGAAGCATATATATATTTAGGAAAAATTAATGTGTGAAGTAGGGCTCAATTTCAAAGTTTGAATTAATTTTGAATTAATTTTTTTACGAACTCAATTTCGAATCTTTTACGAACTTTTTTTACGACAAGGAAGAGTGATCGTAGTCGCCGAGAGCAAGAGGTGAAAGTCGTCTAGAGTTTCAAAACTGAGAGCGAGAGTTACAACTTACAAATTTATGACTTATGGCTCGAACGCCCTTATGTTTTAACTTTAAGTTATCAGCAAATACAAGTCATCAGCGAAAATCAACGGTTCATATTACTTTGAGATTCGAACTAGAATAGTTTGCGAACCTATTTCGAACGAACCAGATCTAGTTTGAGTTTGGCTTGAATTAATTTCAAACTATTTCGAATCAAATATTTTACAAACTTTTTCGAATCACGAAGTACGAATTTTTTTTACAGCTCTAGTGTGAAGTAAGGAATTTTGTAAATTCGGATAGTTTTAATTCAGGAAGAAATACAATCATAACATCATATCAAAACATATTTAATATCGGAATCATTATACTTGCAACAACGAACAATCATATTTGAAAAGAAAATTACAACAATCTTAAAAGAAAAGATTAAATGCAGCAAGAAATATGTACATTTTCTCAATATATTTTAAAATCAAAGAAATTTTAATAAAACATAAAGGTCAAAATAAAGAGTGAGGCTATGGTACCTTGCAAGTAGATCGTTCTGTGCATTAGATTTATATCTCCGTTTTTAAAGTCCAAATAGTTGATATGAACTACTCAATATTATTATCATATGATAATATACTTGAAGATCAAATTTTATATTTTGGAATTTTTTTTCCTATTTTTTTTTAGGTAGAAAATCACTATTTTTGGATGATCCAAAATTTTTAGATCAAGTGATTTTCTAATTGTCTAAAAAAAAAATTCCAAAAAAAATATAAAATTTGGTATCCAAGTATATTTTCACATGATAATGATGTTGAGCTCGGATTGACTATTTGAACTTTAAAAGAAAATTATGAATTCAAAGTACGAAATGATCCGTGCATTGTAAAACACCATAGCCTCACTCCAAAATAAATATTATCAAACATTCCACCATCAAAAAGGTCGAAAAATACAGTAAATCCTAAACCCTAAACCCTGTTACTTCAAATTTTAACTATTCATATGTATTGAGATTCGTGCTCTCCTATTTGGAGTAACAGGGTCCTACTCTCCTATTTGGTGAGCAGCGGAATCCAATCTAACTTGGAACCGACTCCGCTGCTTTCCAAATAAGAGAGCAGGACCATGTTACTCCAAATCTAACTACTCATCTGTATTGAGATTCATACATGAAAAAACTGTTAGATTTGGAGTAACATGGTCCTGCTCTCTTATTTGGAGAGCAGCTATGTCGGATCCAACTTAGAACCGACTCCGCTGCTCTCTGAATAGGAAAGCAGGACCATGTTATTCAAAATCTAACCGTTCATATGTGTTGAGATTCGTGCACGAAAAAAGTCAACAGTTAGATTTGGAGAGCAGTAGAGTCCAATCCAAATTTCCTGGGTGATAGGGTCATGTTACCGCCTAAAAGGCTTAAATAACATCGGGATTCAACCTTGAATTGAAAGGCCAACCCAATATAAAAGAAAAGCCCAATTAAATAGCGCCGACATACGGCATAACCGTAACACACGGTATAAAACCGCTATGCGCGGGATAACGTAACCACGCATAAAGCCGTTGCACGTAAGACAACAGATAACCGACTTCCTAACTATCCCCACATCTTCGAGAAACCACGGGGGACGGTTAGGAAGGAGGATATAAAAGCCTCGATTTCCGAGGAAGTGATGGATTTTCTACTAACAAAAACTACGCTAAAAGGATATTGATAGGGAAGAATATCTCTTCTCTTCAAATTTCTAAACTAAGTCGGATTATTCACCCATAACTATCTCCTTATCGACCGATATAGGGAGATTCATTTCAACTCTCGACTTATCAATCGAGAGCAGTAGAGTCCAATCCAACTTTCCTGGGTATGTTTGTAAATTGTTGTACTTCAGATTAGGAAAAGGCTTGATCCGAGATCAGAAAGCATCTCCCCCCTTAACATGCTTCAATCCTGCTCTGTCCGAATCGAACGAGTCAGATTCGTCTACCTTATTATCGAAATGTTTAGCAGCTACAACTTTGTAGATGGGTGTGTGGCGATCTACTTCTCAAAAGAAATAAGATTGAAAATCAAACTGCTATAACATAGTGGGGGAAGATAGCGCAACAGATCAACTATGTTACGAGGACCAATTGGAAGCTGAAACGCGTCTAGTGTATCCAGGAACGGACCTACCATGTCAAGATTACGAGGACTAATTGGAAGCTGAAACGTATATCCCGGAACGGACCCGGCATTTATTATTCGTAGGGCCCGCCATGTCAAGATGATTCTGGGACAAGGTGACCAGGTCCAATGTCATGCCAGATCAACTGTGGTGCTTATTCAACAGTGTGCAGTGTTGCCTCTTGTAAATAAAGAGATTCATAATTTCATATCACGTGAGGTAACATTTTTTTGAGGAAAAAAAATGATGGTCAATGCCTTCATTTATATATTGATATTAAGTTACAAAAGGTTTGTAACTATAAGGTTAAAAAGAAAAGAAAACGCTCAAAACATTTGAGCTATTATAAGGAAAATAACATTGAAAATTAAAAAAAAAATGATATAGCTTGAATTTTGCTCTGGCTAATGTGTTATTCTTCAACCTGTGAATTGAACTATATCTCCATTGGCCTTCTATTTGCTCTAATAACTCATTTATCTCTAATATATTCTCTTTGAAAATTCGGCTACACCGCTTCCTCCATATTATAAACATTATGATTAACACAATGGATTTTTCCTTCATCGTGTAGAATGTATTAATAATGAAGTTGCCACCTTTCAATTAGATTCGGACCGTCCAATTAGAATACACACAAATATTAAAGGGTGCTCTACATTCTATTTCGAATTGGATTGGTCTGAATTCTAATCGGATAATCCAGATCAAAATAGTAATATTACGTTACCACAGAGAATATATACTCATATAGAGCTGGAAGCAACTCGAATTAGCCTGCTCTACAAACATGAGCGGAGAATTCAAATTTGACTCGGTCATTATTAGGGATTCGGATCTCTAAAGTAATCCAAATTTTGAGTTTACATTAGAACCATTCGATCAAAATTTGAGTCATTTCAGTTCGAGATGGATTGTACAGGCTCTTTTAATATTAGTGCCATAGCAGATTGAATGGTCTGGATTCAAACTCAAAATTTGATTTACTCCGTGAGATTCAAATTCCATTCTGAGAGGAAGTCGTTATTTAGGCCCACTCTGTGTGGCACTATGGAACTCTATTTTACTTGGTACAAATAAGGTCCTGTTAAGCTGCCATCCTGTTTTTAATGTTCACGTGGGAAAAAAAAATTCATTATTCCCACGTGAACAGTAAAAATCAGTTCAAATTTTTTTTCCCCGTATCCAATTCCTTGCCCACCATGTAGCCGAACAGGACCTAAGTGTGCGCGTGATTAAATTATGTATAAAATTTGACATGCATAAAAGTAAAAATTCAGATGTAGTACAATTCTACAATCAAATTAGTGGCCTGAGTTCAAGACGATATTATATTGATAATAGTTGGCATTTTCTTCCAATATAAATTTGACAAGTTGTATTGTTTGGGAAATTTATAAGGCTTTACATTTTGATCAGATAACATAGTATTTGCTATATGTATCTATAAATATTTATTTGGTCAAACATTTTTGCCAGCTTATCATTAATAGTACAATGAGGAAGATTGCTGTGCGATTTGTTGTGCGATTTGTTGATAAGTGCAACAAAGTATATATATATGATAAGTGCAACAAAAATCCAAAAAGAAAATGGAAGATTGCTGTGCGATTTGTTGGATACCGTCAATATATCATTTTATGAGGAAAATATATAGTCCCAAATTTTTATTTCTAACATTAAACAAATTACATAAACATATCGTCAGTTTTCGAAAATTTTCAAATATAACATTTTTGCAGATTATTCAGCTAAGTGCATGGAAAATTCCGTTAAATCATTCAGCAAAAGTATATATATTTTTTTTGGATCTAATTTTGCTGAATCAGATTTCTTATTTTGCCTAATTTCGCTGAATAATCTAGTAGAATTTGGTTTTTTAAAAGGATATGATCAAATATATAGAAATACCCTTACGAAGAATAGAAATCACTAGATGCACTATAAAATTAAAGGAACATTAAAACTACAAGAGAAAATTTATATAAGTGTTCGATTAAAGATCGACATCTTTTGATTTAAAAAAAACAGAGAGACTGGCATCTTACAAGATCTAGGCAATAAGACTTGTACACGACGAATCATTCAGGAATTGACAAGAAAGCGCTTCATGACACACAAGTGTTGTTGACGATAACAAAAGTGTGATTCATATTGCTGAACTTTTTATAATTAGCATTCTTACAAAAATTAAAAATTGATCAGAGTATCTTGTAATCTAATACACCTCAATTGTTCTAAAATTTAAGAAAACAACTTAAATTAGTCAACAAATATGTAATTAGATTGGTTGGAAAAAAACTAATTACGTTGAATTATTCAGCGGAAGTAGAATAATAAAATAATTATACTAGAAGCGGTATTGGGCCCATGCAATTCTGCTAGATAATCCGGCATAATTGGCCATGCATTTTGCTGGATAATTCAGCCAGAAATGTCATATTTGTAATTTTAATGAAAATCATGATATGTTCTATAATTTTTTAATGGAATTAATAATTAAAATTGGAAAAATTGTAGTTTTAATCCTGATTTTACTGCGGTAACACTTTGTTTGTTCGTTTTTTTTCGTCTCTTTTGCTATAATTATTCTGATATTATTTTTAGGAATATTATTTTTTACTTTGTATTAATAAGTTTGGTTTATGTATGCATCTTTAATTTGTCGACTCATAAGTATAACATACATAAGAGGTCAATTTCAGACAACAATGAATTTACATATTTAAAATTTAAGTTCCATATTATTGGTTAAATTTACATGATCACTAATAGACGTATATTAAACGCCCCGTTGACTTCGTTTAATATACTACTTAAACTAATAAGTTTGGTTTATGTATGCATCTTTTCATAACCCTGCTCTTTTATCGGAAAAAAAAATTGGAGATCCTTCAAAACAGATCCGACGATTCAAATCTAAATTCAAATTTTGAGTTATTTCATATCGTGACCTATTGAATATATTTGATATTTCATGTGGTGACAAGTTTGAAACCTCTAAGGTAACTAAAATTTTGAATTTGGATCCGGATTGTTTGATCAGAATCCAAACTAATCGATCCTAATCGGACAATTCAAATCTAAACTAAAATTTTGAATTCATATTGCGACGTATTGAATATATTTTCCCTTGGAATCTAGGGTTTATGAATACGTAATGATTGTAATTCTAGCTAAGCGCCGCCGCAGCCTTGCTTAGGCCGTTGGTTTAACTTTATCCATCCTCCCGTAAATATTATTTACAGGACATTAATGACGGAGACAGGTGCATTAAATGCTAAACAGTAGCCTGTATCACGAGGCCCTCGGTTGCTTTTCCTTATTTGTTTATGGCTTCACATCACGTGAGGTTCCTTTTCAAGTCATCTGTTGTTTCACCTTATCGGATTTATGTCTGATCAAAACAATCCGATCCATTTATGGCTTAATTCTAAATGAGAGGGGGGTGTCCGATACCCATCGGACCAAACTCAGTTCGATGGGTAGTTTCTACCGTCCAATCCACTTCAAAATCTGTACGCACGGATATTAAAGCAAATAGCACGGATATTAAAGTGATGCGCACAGATCTTGAAGTGAATCGAACGGTAGAAACCACCCATCACACCAAGTTTGGTCCGATGGGCATCGGACAACCCTCTCTCCCTAATTCTAAAGCTAATAAATAATGAAATTTGCTAAATCTGTACTAGACAAAACTTGATAGGATCATATTTTCAAGGCCCTCACTTAGATCTTTTGGGCTATGAAATTATCGAGGTTCGTATTTTCTTTAGGAGGCCAGTTCGAAATCAGTACAAAATGCTCTGGGCCCATTAAAAAGCTAAGCCCAACAAGACACACCTTGCAGCCACACATGATACGATTTTAAACCAACATCTGCTTGTACCGTCTTATGCGGGACAACCGTCCTCACGTGAACGTAACCGCTCTTAAGATCTCCCTTAACCAGCCCTGCTTACGAGGGATGGTAGTTAAGGGACAACTTTTATAAGGCTGAAAGATCCATTAAAGAGGAATCATTTTTTCCCCATTGACACCACGTCAAGAGAGATATCGCATAAGTTAGAATTCGGATATCTCCAACACTCATCCTGTTATCTCTAGACAGGTCAAGTCCAATTCGCAAACTTTTTCACAAACGGTTTATTCTCTCTGAGACAAGACGTATCATGACTCAATTCAATAACTAAGAGTGTAAATTTAAATTAGCTTTGATATGGCTTTTTATGATAAATAAAAAATTTGTACTAGATTATTATTGCAATTCTCTGTTCCCAGCGAGCCAATAAAACAATGGGATCCGAACCCCGTAAGGGGAAGCTCATTGAAACCAACTTGCTGTTTAATTTAATCATCAATTTTGAAAATAAGCCACCAGAGTTTAATACAAGCTAGCATTAATTGCAAGTACAATTAATGCACCTCATGCTTAATATAAAATTTAGCCCCAAGCTGATCAGTTGATTAACAAGGCATCATCAACTAGACAACTACTATATATACTCACCAAGTTAAGGACCACATATTCCATCAATTGAAAACTTATAAACCCTAAGAAACCAGGAGTTTGCTCATCTCTTCTTGCTCCTAATTTCTCATTGTAGCATAGATAACTATAGATTATCAAATGGCTCTAAGTTTACCTTCTTTTGACATTATAAACCCCCAATTCCACCAAGGTTTCCTTCTTGAAGAAAATTCTCAAGTTTTCGATCCATACTACGACACAATTCCTCCCACATTTTTCTCATTTGAATCCAATGATTGTCAGAACTTGGGTTCAGCAATGCTTGGTTTCGACCAGCAAACCAATCAGATTCTTGTACCTTGCTACAATTCTAGCTATAAGAAAGAAACAGAATGTGACACACTGTTTAGTACATTGCATCAAAATTATCTCAGCAATTCTACAATTGCTGGAGTTGGAGATAGCATTTACAGCAAGGATGAACAAGTTATGTTCTCGTACCTGATAAATAACCGAGCAGAAGACAGAATTCCACGAAAGCGCCATATTGAGGTATTTGATTCTTGATATAAGCTATATTATATTACTAGTTTTCAATTTTCTTACTCCTAATTCTATTTGTTTAAAGAACTTCAATTAGAAAAATCTAATTAGTAATTTTTCAGGGGGGAGAAGTGCAAATATCAAAGAAACAATGTGGAATACACAGAAAGACAGAAGCAGTGGTTACTAGCCCATCAAAAGACACTCAAAGCCTCGCTGCTAAGGTATTGTTTGCTGCCAATCTTGACCTCATTTGTACATCTATATATTGCCTATTTGCCCAATTTTCGTTTCTTAATGATTTTAAATTGATTTAATATTTCCAACTGTAGAACCGGAGGGAGAGAATTAGTGAACGCCTCAGAGTTCTGCAAGAACTCATACCAAATGGAACAAAGGTTTGTTTCAATTTGAACTAAAGCCAACTAAAAATATAAAATTATATACAAGTTATACATTTCAATATTTTGTTGGACATAATTCTGATGATTTCTTGGTAATTCTTTTGATAGGTTGACTTGGTTACTATGCTAGAGAAGGCTATTAGTTATGTCAAGTTTCTCCAATTACAAGTCAAGGTAGTTTTTACAAATAAACATTTTGTACTTTCATCCTATCTTTTTAATGAAATGAAAATTATCATACATTCATACTATTAATTTTGTTAATATTTTTAATAAATTTAATATTGTGAAACATGTACAGGTATTTGAAACTGATGAGTTTTGGTCTGCCCAAGGAAGAAATGCACCAGATATTTCTCAAGTTGAGGAGGCAATAGATGCAATTTTATCTTCCTGCCGTAAGAATGGCAACTCTAAACCGTGACAAAATTAAAAAACAAACTAAATTTTAATTATAAATGTAGCAAAGGAACTAGAACAATAAAAAAAATTGTCCCATCCATTTCAGGACCATTTTACATATTTATTTCTTTTTTTTTTAGTTTTTTTTTTGGTGGGGGGGAGTGGGGTGGTTCATTTTTCTGGCCTTGTAGAGAGTTGTAATTATTTTTTCTCTTTTAACTTTGTAATCTATGAGGAAAAAATAAATCATTTTGCTATGTATCTTTGAGAAAAAAAAATTGAAACTGTTATTGAAGGTGTGCATTGTTCTTTTTTTGTTTTTACTGAATCTCTCATGCAATGATAAAATAAAAAAAAATAAAAAAATCGTTAAGCCGATTTCTGTTATCAATTTGGATGTCTCTGCTGAAATTCTTCTCTATTTTAACTGGATATTCTCTAGATTTTCTGTTAAGCCGATTTTATGGCCTATTTAATGCACGTGGAAAGCAAAGTATGAAGTATAAACGGGTAAAACAAAATTCGTTAGCCAAAACTATAGATGAATTATTGACAGAAAATATCAGAGAGAGAGAGAATGATGATGGGCCCCGCTGTGCAGGCCAGGTTTGAATCTTGTTTCTGCATTCATGTGGCTTTCTGTATTGAAGCGCTTAATTTTGTAATAATTACCACGCCATACCAAATATTATACAGATATCGATGCAGAAAATCAAATCTCACAATTTTACTCATATTTTTTTTTTCTTTTGGATGTTTACCTTCAATCATGTTTTGCATATTAATTTTTGTGAGGTTTTTAAAATAACAACTTTCTTGTAAATAGACGAATATATTTCTCCGGCAGCGTAACTCTCCATTGCAAATTTTAGTTTAGCCTTATTTTAATTATAAGTTTTCTATATATTTTTAAATTAACACGTACATATAGGCCTGCCTATTTTTAAAAATAAAAAAACACTGATAAATTAAAATGTGAACGACCAACAGCCCGCGAAGTGCTTTTTTGTGTCCAATTCATCATGAAAATATTACAGCATCCATGTTATATAGAAAATAAAAACAGATAACACTCGCTGCACTAAAACAGAAGCAGCCCGTCAAGTAATCAAGTTAAATTAGTTATGTCATAAGAAATTGAACTAAGCCCAAAAATATTTGAGGACTTAACTCTGGATCAGGCCTTTTAATTAAGTTTGGACCGAGTATAAGTTTGACAATCCAGATCCAACCTAATTAATCTGTCCAATTTATTAGAAATTATTTTGTTTTATATATTGTATATGGGCTCTCCAATAATTAGCATTTAGGATTGACAAAATAACTTGTAGGTTGTGACTCGCTACAAGAATGGGACAGTATCCCTCATGGTTCGGTATACTCTCACTGTCGCTAATAGAAAAAATATCTTCTATCAGTATACCTTTGCGGATATTGTCTCATTATTGTTCAAGATCGGATAGAAAATTGTTCAATTCAAATTCGTTCTAGCATGAATATTGGAGTTCAAGTTCAAACTCAGCTCAGTTCGTTGAAAGACAAGATAAAGTTCTTACCAATTATTTCACTATCTCTATTCGTGCCCATCATAAGATGATAAAACCTTATTGCAACAAGAAAATGAAAATTTTCGTAATTCATAGTCTATGTTTGTTTGGCTCATGGTACTAAATCTGCAAAAATATTTGACTTATCGTACGTAGCTCACAACACGAACGAACTGGTTCGTCTCAGCTCGACTCGGCAAAAAAATTGCTCAACTTGTTCTAATCATAGTGACAAGATTCGCGAATAATTTCCGAATTATTCGCCGAATTATTTGGTTGACCGAAGTTTGACCAAATAATTCCTGAATAATTTGCGAATTTTACGAATTATCCCAGAATTTCATTTTTTTGTTATTTTTTTGTTTTTGCTCTCTTACAAAACTGAGATCTCTGATCCGAATAATACCGAATCATTCCCGAATTATACCCGAATTATTCCCGAATCATGGATTTTTGACCTCGTTGAACCAAACCCGAAAAATTGATTTGTCACTATAGTTCTGATATGAGCTGAATTCAAATTTACCTAGCTCTGTTCGACTCGACTCTTTTACGGCTCCATAATAGCATCAACAAAGGATCATTAAGCCGCACATACTATAAACGATATATTAAACGGTGTTAAAATATTCACATTCACGATCGAGCACTTTTGTTGCCACTGACAGCGGTCCCAATGTAGTAAATGAAATCATCAATTTATTAATTAGGTCTGACATAAAAGCTCACGAGTGCGCATTTGTAGGGTTGTTGTTGAGGATCGATGCTAATTTGGTTCTTAGGTCTAAACTATAATGTACAATGGTGTTCAAAAACTAGTTTGATATCCTATATATATATAATTAAAACCAACCCTAGAACTTCTTTGTCTTTTGTTTTCTCAAAAAAAAAAAAAAATTATTTTTCTTTCCAGAAATAGATGTACAGTTATTATTTATTTTTTACTCTGTTCTTCTTTTGGAGAGACAAAGCTCAGCATCTGAAGTTATGTTTCGTTTTAGTTAAAACCTGATAAATTTCAAGTTCCTGTCATGTTCCACTAACTGCTCTTATGAAACATAAAAAATGAAAACAGGTGCTTCACATTTGCTACTATTAAAGATAGATGTACATTTGTTCTGTTTTGTAAAATTGTCTTAATTCTTCTTTTGGTTGTTTATATGAGCAAGGTTAATACCCATTGAATAATTAATGTTTTTGAGCTTACTAAATTATCAAGTACAATCCAGAGCACATCTACAAGGCTAAATGCTACTAGCGTTCACGAACAATTAATCAAGATAAAAAGAAAAGGACAAAGATTATAATGAGGTTGTTATTGCAGTCAAGGTAAAAAAAAAAAAAAAGGAGAAAGATTATAATGAGGTCGTTATTCCTTTATTTATTGACTCAAAACTTCCTATCTATGCCTAAGTTTCATATTCTCCTTGGATAAAGATGATGCTGTGTTATTTATTCCTTTGTTGGTTGTTTGTTATTCCATTTTTTTCAAGTTTCGCTCTTCTCATCAGGACTACAACTTCTTTCTTTGTTAGAGGATAAAATTGCATCAAGAGCCTCTTTAACTTGAGAAATATCAGGTGATGTTCCTCCTTGTGCTGGCCAAAACTCATCTGTTGCTAGTACCTATTTGCAGATAGCACAAACATTAAGACAAAATATTAGTCTCATTTTAGCAATTAAGTATGTTTTCCTGCCAAAAAAAAAAAATTCCTATGAACAGTTAATTACTCTATAAGTTCAATATTTATATATCATGCTACCTTGACTTGCAATTGGAGAAATTTCACATAGCTAATGGCCTTTTCTAACATTGTCACCAAGTCAACCTGCAATGAAATGGTCCAAATTAAATGGAAGAATAAGTATCAACAAAATTGTATATATAATAATTTTGAAATAGTAGATTAATTTATGAAAGGTAATGGAATAACTTTAATTATTTTTGCTTCCTTCAAACCAGCCTATACATTTTACCATGGATATAAGGATAGTTTAATTAACATCAGATGGAGGAGGAGGTACCTTTGTCCCGTTAGGAACAAGCTCTTGAAGAACTTTAAGGCGCTCACTGATTCGCTCCCTACGGATCTAAAAATTACATAATTTAAACATGGATCAATAAACTTGCCATGCTGCATAATGTAAAATGGATAACTAAACAAATAAGTTTATATCAAGAAATGGTGTGTGTGTGTGTGTGTGGGGGGGGGGGGGTGCAAACTGTTTAGGATACCTTGGCAGCATGGCTTTGAGGGTCCTTCGATGGACTAAGAGCCTTTGCTTTTGTTGGGCTAAGGGACTTTGCCTTTGTCTTCCTTTCAATTCCACATTGCTTCTTTGACATTTGCATTTCCACTCCCTGAAAAATAGAATAAATTATTAATTGAGTTCCCATCAATAATATTGAGTAAATTGTGTAGAATTAGCACAATTCTTAGTTCAATATAAGAACCATTAATACCTCATAAGAACGTTTCCGGGATAATTTCTCTTGCTTGAGGCTTTCTTGAACATAATCGATGTGACTCGAGCTTGGGTAAGGGAACACAAACCGCCCGTTTTCACCATTCCTCTTTTCTCCAATTGCACCATTGATCAAACTACACCCATTCATCATCTCAATACCATTTTGATATTTGCTAACATGGTTATTTCGATCCATCGCATCGATCCATAGGTCGCAATCATCCTCCTGGTTGAGATTAAGGAAGGATGAGCTCGAATAAGCGCAATTATTGGGTGTGGAGGCAATATTGACACCGGCATAAGAATGATCGATCGAACAGGAAAGGAGAGAGGAAAATGCCAAGTCATCTCTACTGTTATCTAAAAATGAATCATAGAAGTGGTCACCGTTATAGTTAAATTGTTCAAGAGGTGGGGAATTAAGAGCCATCTTAGTTTTTACAAATCTAGAGTGAGATAGTAGGAGAAACAAAAAAGATGTGAGGTTTTTATGGGTTTATGTGTGTAATAGTTTCAAGAGATGCATGGAGTGATGCCATCATTTGGTACTGTGTGTGTATATATATATATATGAGATTGTTTATGGTCCCGGTTTACACAGATCCACATGGCCATGGGCAAGTATTATAATAGGTTTAATAGGAGTTCAAAACCCTAGCATTTAATGATTGGTATAATTAAAAGAAGTTGGTGGTTCTGAATGAATAGAAGGCAGACAAACAGAGAAGTTAAAGATGTAGGCCTGGATTGAATTCTAGGCAAGTAATGTTGGGTATGAGTCTGATATCTTATCGGGTCTTTTCGGGTTCGACTTTATAATTTGGCAAATTACTATATTTAGAACTCACGAAAAAATTTACATTTTCTTAGTGATATTTATGCTTTTTGTCATATTTTACGAAATAATCTTGTTTGAGGAAATAACTTCTATTAATATATAATCCCCTTTCCAATTTGTCTACCATTTATTTTTCTCAACAGGGTCAATACTAATAACAACTTATCATTTATCGTCGAAAAAAATGCATCATGTATATATATATTCTGAATATAAGAAAATTTAATATAAAGTGGCAAGCATTCTCACTACTTACTAATTGTCTTCCACATTGAAGAAAAGGCACAATCATATTTATGCGTACTCAAAATGAAATATTCATCTTATTTCATAATAAAACCATATACAACTTTGACGTAGACCCAATTGATCCGACCCGAACCAAATAAATCCGACCCGACTAGTAACAGTGACAAAAGAGAACAGGAACCTAAAGAGCCGCCGTATCATTCGGAGTTTCCCACGCTCATTTGAGATTCCATATTTCCAACACCTGTCGCATGCAGCACTCTCTCTCTCTCTCTAAAAATTAATTTTCTTCCATCGATCCCCAGTTATATAAAAGATTGCACAAGTATCTTCATCTTGAAACAAATCCCATAACTATGCTTAAGATCTAAATGCATATGTTGAAAAATATTGCTTGAGTGCATGTTTTCATAACCTTTTCATTTTAAAAAAAAGAAAAAGAAAAATTGCCACATATTTTATTAGAATAAAATCCTAATCTCGTACATGAAAATAAAAAAATTATAATCTAACCTAACATAATGATATTAAAGCATCTGATATATATCATCGTAAATAATATCATGCTTTATAACTTAAAACTCGTAAGAAGCTATTATTTATGAATATTAAATACTATGATGACTTGATCTCCAATCTTTATTTAAAAAACTTAATTTAGATACATATGTTTAAAAAACTTAATTTAGATACATATGTTACATCTTAATTTGTGTTTCTCAAGATTCTGAATACATGCATTCGAGTCACAAAATAAACACATAATTAATACCTTTAAAATTATAAGCATGATTTTACAATTTATCTTAAAAGAAAGAAATATATTTTCAATTCTCTACAAAAATGTATTGGGATCGATAGAGAGAGGAAAATATTAGTATCTCACGTGCATGGATGAGGATAGCATGGGGAGATTAAAGAAAGATTATAATTTCCTCGTGAAAGGTTTAATTCTAGACAAGCCACTCTAAAGCATTTAATGCTCTTGTCTACTATAATATCAAGTGAGGTAATCAACCGACCAAATCATCCCTGGACTTCAGTACGGATACCAGATTAAGCCACATCGATCATCAGAATCATATGTAATGAACTAATTACAAGATGTAGGGTATCTGCGGTATCACAAGCTAGAGAGAGAATATGTAACACCTCGATCTTATATGCTTAGCATATTCCAAATTAATTCTCACCCAATTAAGCATCGATCTGTAATATATATTATGAAAAAATTGTTCACATCGATCTGGTGAGTTGTATAAATTTGTTTCATGCATGTACTCATATTATGTAAATTACACCCTGTTTTCATGCGCCGCCAAGTGAAATACTTATTACGAAAACTATGACAATATGATAAAATGAAAAATACTTATTACGTACCATGCTCTTTTTGAATAATATATAGTGAAGTTTATCTTTTTGTTATGTTTTTTTTTAAAGAGGCAAAGCCCATTTTGCATTACTTTAAAAGGTAAATTACAGATGTTCACTAGGAGAAAGCATGTCCATATCATGCTGAGAATATAGAAAATGCGTAAGTAAGTTCTAAGCAAAGGCATATGTGCCTATGGTACCAACAACAGTGGTACATCAAAATAAAATATCTTTTTGTTATGTTTTATATTAAAGGATTGATTTAACAGATATCGGCATCCAATTTCTTTGGTGATGCATGATTGATCCAAGTGCATGATCATGAACGCTATATATCACCTTATCATTCTGATTTTAATTGGTTCAGTACTCTATTTTATTGTTTATGTTCCTACTTTCATTCTTCTTTAGTTTTTTTTAAATACTAAATTTGTTTTCTAACTGTAAAACAGGAGTAAATTTGAATCCATATATTTCTACAATCACAAAGTATAGTTCTAACCAATAAATTACAACTACATACAGTACAATATATATTTAATATTTTATGAGGTGAACTAAACTATATAAATACTTCTAAAAATTAAAAATTATAAAGGATAAAAAATTTAATTTATATTTATGAGGTGGCTTAGCCACCTTGACAAAGCCTAGATCCATCATGAAAATGCAATATTACCGTGAACGACATGACATGATAAAAAAAAAAAGATCTGATTATCTGATGAAGAGTTTAAGATAAAAGTAGTAGATATATAACAAGTAATAAAACACATATTGACCTTAGTTAAAGCCAACCATCCTATTCATGCATGCAAACGTGTGCATTAATTTGCACTTATTAGAGAGGCATACATTAATGAGGCGCCAATTTTCCAACCTTGACCAATCTTATAAAATTATTGCAATTAATGCATGGGGGATGCCTCGGTAACTCTTAACCAAGATAGAATTCATGTTTCTCATTGGGAAATCACCACCTTATCTCTTGTGATCATATATATCTAACCAATCAAACGGTCCACAATGCTAAAAACCCTAATTATTTATGCGTCTTGCTCGTGTGCCTTGTCTGATATCTTCCAATCTTGATTCAGAGATATTTACTTTATAATCAATTTGATGTTAATATAATTATTTAACTCGATTAAGTAGCAAAGAATTTGTTCTGCCCCATGGTTATAAACGGGATCCTATGTAGGGTTTTTAAAGAGAACAATTTGTACTTTTGTAGTCTCTCTAAGAGTATGTGTTGTTGTAGAATTGGGAATTGTAATTAGCAAATGCATTGGGATCGTTTCTTCTCTACTTTATTTGGGAAAGTGTGTTTTTTCCCATAAATATAATTTTGTATTATGTTATTTGAAGTGGTAATGTATTTTATAGTTTCAAAAGAGTGAGGCTATGGTACTTTGCAAAATGCGGATCGACTCGTGTTATGGATTCATATTTTTATATTGAAAATCTAAATAATTAATCTGAAGTGTTCAACATGATTTTCATATGAAAATGTACTAGGAGGCTAAATTTTATATATTTTTTTAACTTTCTTTTATTTATTTTTAAGATAGGTAGAAAAATATTATTTTCGGATGGTTTAGAATTTTTAGATCATGTTATGTTCTAATTATTTAAAAATAGTAAAAAAAATTTAAAAAAACATATAAAATTTAGTCTCCAAATACATTTTATATGGAGATCATGTTCAGCCATATAAAACTTAACCGTTTGAACTTTAAAAATATAAATATGAATCCATAGTATTGTCGACTCATGTTTTGCAAAGTACGCTTGCTAATTTCAAAATATAGACAGGTTTATAAAAAAAAAATTACTTGGGACCTTTGGTAGTCCAATTAATTTGCCAAAAAAAACGAAAAAAAAAATATTACAAACTTAATTACGACAGTATATATATATCGAATATTCGGCGGAACTCTTTGTTTGTAGCGATATAAACTTTTTAACCGTTGTTCTATACTATCATGGAAAGGTGTATTAACATTCAGCAACGAATTATAAATATATATATAATAACATATGAGCGTGTGCATCTCAATTACAAACTGATTAAAATTATTGATGTAACTATCACAGTGTCAACAAAAGTATGATTGGGCAAGTTTGCTTATTCAATAATATAATTAAAATTGTCCCATATCAATTATAATTAATTTTCAAGGTCTTACAAAATGCAAAAGTAATATTTATTAAAATATTAAATAATTCTCACAAACTCACTTTGGAACAAAAAAAAAATAGATGATTGGACATTATTGAAAAAGAAAATAGTGAAGTTATTGTGGCAGAAAAGATCATAAAATTGCAGAATACACATAATGTTAGATATCAAATTTAAAAATATACGTCCTACATCAATCAAATAAACTTGAAATGTAGCTAGGTTGGAGCAGTATAATATTATTTAGTAAGCAAATTGAGGAGATAAATAGTATATAAGATTATTTTCATCCCACTTCTAAAAACAAATGCAACTACTAACATAACAACTAAAATTTTAATTGCAACGATATAACAACTAGTTCATGCTAACCGACAATTGACAATTGAAAGGATATAAAATTTGAAATTGTAAACCTTGTTAAAAACAACTAAAATTGTAGAAATAGTAATAGTGTGAAATTAATTTATTCATGTCACAAAAATTATTCTTGTGGCGAAGAAGGTATCATCTTTTGAAATTTTATAAATAAAGATGCCTAAGGGAGAACAATGGGCTCATAGAATAAGTACATAATTGGTGTGTTCTTAAGAACTATGATAAAAAATACAACATTTAAAATGATGATAATTCTAGTATATTTTAAACTTTTATGCTATACTTATTTGATGTCTACAAAATTATTGTTTAAAGTAAAAATAAATATTATATATTGTGTTCTTCATTTTTTAATAGAGTTTTATCAAATTTGAATTTTTTTTTTAAATTCATTTAGTCTTCCATATCAAACAAATTAAATTTTAACAATTGAATTTTAATATTTTTTTATATAAATGACCAACCAAATTTCAAATAAACGGAAACTCGATGTACATTTGTATCTAAATTATATTTTAATTGTATAGATTGAGTAATATTTTTGTTGAAATCCACAATATATAGATGTTTGAAAGCGCAACAAATTGATAGGGTTGTACAGTTTATCAAATCATCCCTTTAAAAACCTTATTATGGCCTATGGAATAGTGGATGATAGTCTAAATAAGAAATTGTCACTTGAATATTTTCATAATTAATGATTGCACTTAGAGACATTTACTTATCACATTCACTAAATAACAATATATATTATATTATATACGTGTGCATTATTTATAATTAAGTGTTTATTCTAAGGGTTCAAGCTATGAAATATCAAAATATATGTTATCAATTGTTGCTTAACCAAAATCATTTGACAATTGTGTCAATAATTATGTCTTAACTGAAATAGATAAGTGTGCATCGATATTATAGGTAAGTGTGTATCTGTATAATAGACAAGTATCATTACAATAATGGAGGCACTATTCGTGAAGAATTCTGTCAGTATACTCTCACAGATACTACTACCATCCTTAAAAGAAAAAGCATCTTTCTGTCGGTATTTCCTCGCGGATAGTTACTACTTACCCTCGTGGATACTCTCACATTTTTTGTAGTGTGTACATTTCAAGATGCGTGAAAAATTTCTAAAATTGTTAATAAGATGATTTAATAGGGATGATGGTTATCAGGCCTCTTAGATAAATTTTCTAAATGTGTTTAATTTTTTAGTTAGTTAAGTGCGAAGTATGGAGCCCTTAGGAATACTGAAAAATGATGCTAGTGTTAGTTTGGGAGTTACCGAGAGGCAGTTGCATTAAATGCACCCCACATGTGCAATGAATTATTAATGCCCATTAGGCAGGCTTCATTAAATGCTAAGCTCTCTTCATAATTAGACACTGGGCAAAAGAAAAATGACCACTTGCTATATATTTGGTTCGATGTTCTTTCCTTTAATCGGTAGAAGTTACATGTTACGTACACGCACTTGGAACTATTCACAGAGGAAATGGAGCACTCCAGTTGCACTTCAATTCATCGTTAGGGCATCGGCCATCGTGAGCGGGTGCGTATCCTATGAGAGATCTCAATTTTTGCGTGACCGGCGTGTCCAGTGCCTATTCGGGGGACGTAGGGGCAGTATTATTTGAGCTTTGAGATTCGTGCAGAACGTATTTGAACGATTGAGATATTTCAAAATGTCACGCAAAGTTTGAGATATCTCAGAGGATGCGACAAAAATCAGTTTGATGTTTAATTAGAGTTGTAGAATCGTGTGTGCAATTAATCTGTTTGAATTTTAAAGTTGTCAGTATGAATCTTGATATAGAACAAACTAAGTAGTAAGAATCTCTATTCTTATATTTATAAGCACGTAGATCTCCAATCATTTTGATTTAAAAGATGAAATTTTAGATTGAATATTAGCTCTCATATCAAATATTCATATTTAATTCATCTGTTTTATTTTTTATGTGTAGAAATCTAAATTTAATTTATTAAGACATATATTGATGACATTCAAATTGTATCAAGATGATTTTTTTTCTATTTCTTAAATGTCATTTAAGAAATTTTTGAATTGATTGATAACTGATTGGTTATGACTTCATTTCTTTATATTTTTATATCATTTAAGGAATGTTATTTGTCATTTACCGATAGCAATAGCTGAAAGACTAAGAGCATCTCCATCAATGTTATTTTGTATGAGATTTTTTTATGAAAAAATGTTAAAAAAATCTAAATATATGTTATTTAGTATGTTATTTAAGGATCCCAATGGCGAATAATATTTATATATCGAATATTCATATCTATTTTTCTTAATACAATCAAATATTATCCACTACGTTCTCACTCCTATTTGGATCATCTTAAAAAACTTACCAAAAAATCTCCTCCCCACCTCCCGCCTCTCTCATTCCTCCACTCTCTTCCATTCAAACTTCTCTTTTTACTTCTTGTAGATCTCATTCTCGACACAAAATATTCCCTCTCTCTCGGTACCTCCTCGAGCAAATAGGAGAATGAGAGAGAGGGAAGGAACCAGAGCCGACCAGAGCCGAAAATACGGTATCATCGGAGCTTAGAGCGTAGAGTCTCATCTCAATCGGAGCGTGGTGGTCAGTAGATCCGGTTGTCGTCGGAGCGCGGCGACGATCGAAGAAGCGGATCCGATCGTGGATCAAGAGAGAAGTAATTAGTGCCGAGCAGAGCCGATTGGAACCAAGAATGCAGTAATGTCAAGAGTTCGGAGTGTTGAGTTTTCATCTCGATTGGAGCGCGACGGTGACTAGATCCAATTGTTGTTGGAGCAAGGCGGCGATCGAAGAAGCGGACCCGGTCGTGAAGTGAGATTAAAAATAAAATTTAAAATTGAGTATAAATGTAAATATTTATTTTTATGTTATATGAGGTGATAGAACTTAAAATTTTGTAATTTTTTCTTATCAATATATTTGTTAGTGTTAATTTTAACCACTAACTATTAAAAAAATAATAATAATAATAATAAAAAACTTACCAAATGCACTAGCTTATATGCAGTTGTGAATTGGGAACAGTGCCCTTAAAGCACTCCGCTTAAAATGACATTTTAATGACAATTAATTTCTTCCAAGTCACTGCAATCAATCAATCACTCAATATTCATTTTTATTGTTAGTGGTCCTAAACAAAACAGTACTCTTTAATCATGAAAAAATTAACAGAAAGAAATTATAGTATGGATACTGATGATGTGCGCACAAAATGGTGAATTTAATATAGAAGCACATATATATTTAATAAACAATGTGCCCATGATAAATGATTAGTGATACAATAATTATTTTATGATTAAAGAACTAATTCCAATCTCGTAAGGAACAAATTAAGGATGTTAAAAAATATTAAATAATATGTTCTATGGAGTAGTTCGAGAGAACTTGAATGGAAAATAAAGAGCAATTTCACATTTTTGTTTGATGCCACATCTTATCTCTCCAAAATATGACCTTATGTTAAATATATATGACCGAGGCTATTTATGTTCATACTTTACAGGATCACACATAAAAAGTATGTATTGAATATTCAATAAACAACTTTATTTATTTTTTTCATCTTGTTAGACATATAAATTGGAGAAGGGTTCCAATGCACCCAAAATTTCATGCTCTCATTTGCGCCCAATCTTTTATTTTCATTTTCAAAGTCCGAATAGTCGATCCGAACCGTTCAACGTGACATTCATAATAAAATATACTTGGAGACCAAATTTTATATTTTTTTGGAATTTTTTTACTATTTTTTAAGATATGTACAAAATCACTTTATCGGATGGTCCAAAATCTCCTTAAAACAATGATTTTGTACCTATCTTAAAAAATAGTACAAAAATTCCAAAAAATATAAAATTTGGTCTCTAAGCATATTTTTATTATGATGATCATGTTGAACGGTTCGGATCGACTATTCGGACTTTGAAAATGAAGATAAAAGAGATAAATAATTGGGAGCAAATGGGAGCATAAAAATTTGGGTGCATTTGAACCCTCCTCATAAAATTGATAATATAATTATATCAAAAATAAATCTAATATTATGCTAGTATGTTATTGTATTATTTGATTTTTCACTAAACTGTTCTAAATTTTTTACTTAATGCGTAAGTTTTGAAAATATATATATATTATAGAACACATCCGAATACGACATTGCTAACTTCATACGCATTTGCATATTCTATATAATAACCAATCGAATCTATATATAAACTCAAATTTTAAAAATATATATCCAAATAATTCCCATATTTATTTGATGAGGAGGATCCACTTACAACATTTACAACATTCGATTTTGCAATTTTCAAAGTCCAAACAGTCAATTCAAACCATTAAACATGATCTCTACATTAAAATGTACTTTGAGATCAAATTTTATATTTTTTTTTTTTTAGTTTTTTATTAAGTATTTTACAAAACTGTTGTTTCTCAGTGGTCTAGAATTGTCTAAAAACAGCAACTTTGTAAAATACTTAATAAATAGTAAAAAAAAATAAGAAAAATATAAAATTTGGTCTCAAATCACATTTTAATATAGATATCATGTTTAACATCTTGGATCGATTGTTTGGACTTTGAAAATCGCAAAACCGAATTTTGTAACTTGTTGTAAATTTCAAATGTTATAAGGGTCCCTCCTCTTATTTGATAGGTGTTACTACGATCACGTAATTTGGTTTTTGCAAAATAAGCGTCAAAAGAAATGGCTGAGAAAAGTTATTATAATTTGATGACCAACTCAAGGGAGGGGATACATAAATAGACGTTTGGTGATTTCGTAGTAATTTTCCTGAATATTTTAAAATAATGGGCTGCCAGTATTGGGCCGGTCCGTTATTGGGCCTTAAGAAACATCCGAGCATTTCTTCCATGGTAATGTTTGAGGTCTCCGAAAATTTGCACCCATTAGCGTTTTTTATGTGTCACGCTCTGATAGTCTGATGTTCTTCTCCCCTCCATCAATAAGAATTTTATATGATGGCATCAAGCTAAACTGGACCATCCATTTTACATCAGACGGTATATAAAAATATGTTTGACATATCATGTATTATTGTAAATAGTCTATTGCCACTCGCCCTCCTTGCATTTATGTTATTTCTATACAAAATCCAGCATGTATAACATGTTTATAGTTATAACATTCATTTATGAATTTCTACTGTATATCATGTGTTGCATTCACTTCAGCATTTGTAGCCAAAGCAACAAAAGTGAATAGAGTACAGAAAATTTCTCTTCAAGTAAATTTAAAAATCGGAGAGATAGAAATTAAAGAATTTCATAATTGATGAGAGCCAGCAAATACTGCCTAGGGATAAGAATTTCATATCTGACTCAAAAAGATTCATCTACCATTCAAAAAAGAAAAGAAAAAATATATTAATGGACTTATTGGTATCATTTCATTATGAAAACATGGATATTTTAGGACCATCCAGAACTCCAATTCATGCCTCTAGTGCCCTCTACTTGTAGTTGAAAGGTCAAAACTCAAAACCTTATTCAAATAGTCAAATCCCATCTTCAAGCATGTAGCTGCTTTCTTTTGCAATTTTTGCAGATGGTTAGTTCACTTAAAAATGTGTTTACAGCTAAGAATCTGGGATCTAGTTTTTCCTTTCCTAAATAAATAAAAGGTATCTAAAATAACAGTTCAAGCTTAAGATATTACTAGGACTAATTAGAAGATTTGGATAATTATATCCAGAGTTTGTTTCTCTTTTATTTTATTATCCTTTTTTTCATTTTGGCAAAAGTAGTATATACACTAACTCTTATTTGTCTTTTTTTCGACTTTGTATACCAAAAATGATAATTATTAATCTGTGCAATAATAATTCATTTATAAAACATTTATATTAATTTTGAATTGTTGCAATTGTCCTCTCGGGTCCATCCTGTGTTATGGTTCTAATTATTTTTACTCTTTCATTATCCACTGTAAAATACAATGTTGTAAAATGCGGTTTTGTTCATGCATGCAGAAGGCCACTACATACCGCATATGCGGTATACGGTCACATATGCGGAATTTCATGCGAACTTATATATGCGGATTTTAAACTATATATTAATTTATTTCCACTCAAAACATGCAATATATTCCAATTAAAATCATTCAAACAATAAATTCGTACATATGCGGACCAATATGCGGACATATGCGGCCCAATAGCACGTATGCAGACCAATATGCGGATATATGTGGCCCAATATGCGGCCGCATATGCGAAACTGCATATTTGAGACTGCATGGAAATTTTTATGCGGAATCGAACTGCATATGCATATGCGGCCGCATGAACCGCATTTTACAACACTGGTAAAATATTGGATGCTTACAAAAGGAAAGTTCACGGTTGGCTAGAGAAAATGTCCTAGAATTGTTAGTTACACGAAGGTCAAGAGTTTGATTCCCCCTCACGACTTGGCAGCCTCTGCGAAGGTTTTAAAAAATATATTGGACGCTTACTTGGACCGGAAAGAAAACAAAAAAGAATTATAGCATAAACGATGTTATGTGTTATTATTGTTTTCATAAACTAATATGCCTCTTTTATATCTAGAGAGACAAGATAATGTAGTTTACATAAGAGCACCCCTAATATAATTAAGAACATGAATTTAAAAATGGTATTGAAGCGTTGGGGGCACAAGATAGTGCACTTTTCATGATACAGGGATCCTTTATGAGAACATGGTGTCATATGTTTATCCATCATATATGCAGTGCCAAGAAAGATTCATATATTGAATTGAGATTAGCACCTTCCTTTAAAGAAATTAACAATTGCTTAATTAATTTCTATAACATTACTAGTCGGCAATTGTCCATCGCCAGCTCAAGGGATTGAGTGATTGATATTTATATAGCCACAGTTTGACATTAATTTAACTATATATATATAAATAGAGTAATACTTCATAACTTCTGAATTAGCACACAACTAATTGATACTATATATACTGAAGGGTTGAAATTAACAATATGTAAAAGATTAACACTTTTACATTTTCTAATTAGGTATTTTAATTTATTAGATAGATTTACACTTCATAAGTCGACATACATTAATATCCCATGTCTAAAAATTCGATCTAAGAGTTAGAAGATGCGCATATTTAACTTTTACAAGAGATAATGATCTAAAAATATTATATGTCGAACTAAATAATTAATATGCCTTATTTGAATTGAGAAAAAGAAAATAAAGTCGGCATCTTCCATCAACATCATATAATTCCTAGCAATCCAAAGGTTACAAGAACCTCCTAATTATACGTTTGGATGCACTCTAGAATAGTTAGAATAGTTACTATTTAGAATAGTAGATAAGAATAGTGAAAAAATAGTGATTTTCATAATAGTGTGAAAATAGTGCTATTCGAAATAGTAAAAATATTGTTTGGGTTGTACATTTGGAATAGTGAATAGCTGTAACTGATAAATAATAGTGTTAACAAGATGCTTATTAAGAGAAAAGAAAAGATAGGCAAGTGGGGTCTCAAATGAATTGTCACGCGTAAAGATAAAATAAGTGGTGTCAATTTTATCATTTCAGAACTGTGTTGACGGTAATAAATATTTTTTCCTCTATTCACACTTTCAAATAGTAGTTATTTCAATATTTTCAAAGAATAGAGAATAGAGAATAGCAACTATTCTCGCTATTCTGAATAGCAAAAATGTTGTTTGGATCCACATTGCTATTCCGAATAGCAGCTATTCTAGCTATTCTTACACCATCCAAACATACCATCGAGGATAAGCATTTTATTTATTTTAGAAAGAAAAATCTTTGATGTGTTTTGTCTTAATTTAATTACCTCCTTATTTTGTCCGCTAGCTATGCTCAAATTGACATGCAGGACAGGAGAGAGAACATGCAACTCGGTGAACTAGACCCATTCTAGAATCGAAGCAGCAAATTTTCTCTACTCATCATATCCAGGCCATACCTAGAGATGCTATATGTAAAAGCTTTAATAAAATACCTAATATAGATTAATTAATAAGCTAATAATAATGATTGTGCTGGTCTATAACTCACTTACTGAAGAGCTAGTTATGATGATTAATTTGAGTAAAATAATTTATCTAGCTAGAGGCTAAAAATTAGAAACAAATATAGGAGGGCATTCAATACTTAGTTCCTTACTAGACGATGAAACAAAATGCATCAGTCATGGATAGTTATAAAAGTAAAATAATTAACACAAAATAATATCTTAGAATCTACTAGCCAATAAGAGACAAAGTTAACTACTTCCCATGCATGCTTGCATTAAAGGCCACAGGTCAAAATCAAGATTTTTTATGACCTATATATAATTATGTATATGTGCATGTCCAAAGCACATATGCATGGTTGATACTCTGACGACTTTAAAAGATACAGAAACCACAATATACTATAGTTATTAATTATAAGAAAGTCGACAATGATTACAGAATGACAGCATTATGGAGAGGTAACAATATTTAAACCTCTACGCATTAATGCTATAGCCTATGGAAACTAAAGAACTGAACATATGGAGCTTATTAAAAATAGCAATGATTTGCTCAAGTGACGTTGTTGGTGCTTATACAAATCCTCGGATCATGTGATAGGATGAGATCCAGACAAATTAATTTGATGCTGTAAACTTTCGAACAGGACCTGGTATTTCATATTTGTTTCCTCTTGACTAAGCAGCAATGAATGTCACATTAAATCCATAATAAAAATTGAGAAATATTAATAATGTTTCTAAAACATACAGACGTGAGTAGCTCGTCTTCTTCAGAACCATTATTTGCCATTGAAAAATTGAAAGTAAAAGGTTTTTGCTTGACCTGAAATTTCTCACTCATCTCTGTCAGATTCTTTTTTTCATTTTTGGCATGCATGTTCATAGATATGCCAACTAATTAATTAGGTACTGTTAGCTATTAATTAACTATTTAATGTAAAAACTTAATTTGTGCAAGTATCATTAATTCCTTAACTTACTAATAAGTTATTTAAATTATTAGACAAATATATAACATGCATATTAATTAAATTTATGTAAAGTATCAAGCACGTCACAATTTAATTGATACTTGTTAATACAAACTTGTTTAATATTTAGATTACTCATTAATAAGAAATGATACTTGTCAATTACGTTTTGTCTTGGCATGTTCATCAATATGCCGACAAGTTAAGTATTATTCGCTATTAGTTACATATTTAACGTAACACTTTATTTGTGTAATTAAGCATCATTCCTTATTAGTGGAACCGTTGAACCGCATGAGCTGCTTAGATGTGTGGGGCAACCCCCCTCCCGGATCCGTATCCTCTCTATCTAGGATGGGCCTCACTTTACGGTTTGAGATTGAATCTCAACTGGTTTGGAATTCGGAGGACCTAGGGGGCAGTATTATTGGGCTTTGAGATTTGTGCCAAGTAAAAAAGAATGGTCTGGATTCACTAATTGTAAAAGATTCCCTTCTGACCTGAATCCCCCCCCCAATCCCTTTTCTTCGCTTTGGTAGTGAATCACTGATCATTCAAGGGAGGCGGGCTGGCCTGCACGCCATACCTATATACCCATACAGTGTCGGAAGGCAGGCGGTGGACTCATTTGTGGATTAGAGAAGGAAAGAAGGGGGTCTAAAAGTCACGTCGTAAACTTCAGTAAAAGAAAAGCGAGACCTGACCTCCTTTTCTAGGCCAGTTTGTCAAATTTGTATTAATTAGTATAGTTAAATTGTGACTCGCTCAGTCGGATTTTGGTCCTAAATGTCCTCTATTGTATATGTAAAGTTCAATACGTCACAATTTTGTCTAAGAAATGTGATTTTCCGATTTTGGTCTTACATGTGCTCTCTTTTTATCAGTTTTGTGTTATTTTCATCTCAAGGGACATGGGGAAATGTCAATGTCTCATAAAAAGTACCAAATGAAGATCGAGAAAAAAAAAAGGAAAGTGTATGTATAATTAGAGTGAGTCTATGGTACTATGCATATGACGATTTGGTCCGTAATACGAATTAATATTTTTATTTTTAAAATTCTATCGCTCGATTCGAACTGTTCAACATGATTTTCATATAAATATGTACTTGAATATCAAATTTTATATTATTAAAAAAAAATTTACTATTTTTTAAGATAGGTAGAGAATCATTATTATTAAATGGTCCAGAATTTTCAGATCAAGTGATTTTCTATCTATCTTAAAAAATAGTAAAAATATTCTAAAAATTTTAAAATTCAATCTGTAAGTACATATTCATATGGGAATCATATTGAATGGTTCGAATTGACTGTTAGAATTTTGAGAACAAAATTATTGATCCATATTACGAACCAACTCGTGATATGCATAGTAACGTAGACTCACTCGTATAATTATGTCCAGCTAGACCAAGTAGACTTTTGTACGAAAGCAGACTTCTAAAAATTTCAACGTTTTAGAGAGAGATTTTTTTTTTTTTTGCTATATAAACCATAACCATGGTGCAGATAGTTCTCAAGTGTATTAAAAATATTTGCTTCAATACTTAAATTTCTTTTTCTTTTTCCCTTTGGTGACTCCAGGAAATGAAAAATGGTATTCTGAAAAGAAGTAGCTAATGTCGGTTAGATAAGTAGAGTAACAGGCATGTCAATAACTCCGTGAATCAGATCAGGATGTTCAGCTCTCTCCATTCATTGATTGTCCTCAGAAAGAACTAACCGTCCAGTACAAATCAGATGATCCAGATCATTCCTAACTGAATAACCAATATAGTAAACAGCAAGGTCAGGTCGGTTTGACCTGCACGGAGCCCTAATAAATTAATAATGGACTTATACTATTCCTGTACCGACTAGATATAAGAAAGCCTCAAAGAACGCAACTAATTAAACTGAAACATTATTAAACCCAAAGCAATATCGCCCCACACGTGTTAACTTCATTTTATAAATCCTTGTTGACTCAGCTACATGTACAAGTCCAATTACTGTCCTTCTCTTCCCCCGGAAACGATTATTTAAAATTGGGCAGGACATTCTCAAAGTATACTACGACTCTCAGTAAGTTGAAGATTATGAATTATTAAGCTCTAAAGTAAACATTGTGGGTATGGGCCGGAAGCCCGGTAAACTGGGTTGGAACCTAACGTACATGCTGTTAAAAATAAAGGTTAAAGACGAACAGAATATTTTGATGTTAAAGGATAAAACAAGCTATAACACTAAAGATTTACGAAATAGTACAACATATAAACCCTACATATCATGTTGCAAGATGAACTTTGGATCAAAAGGATGTACCAAGACCATTGACTTTAAGGTACAACAAATCTAAGAGTACGACCATAAAACCCTACATACTGATCCCCACCTCTGACTTCTCATCAACCCTGAATCCTTTTCCTAAGTTAAAAGTTCAGTATCCAAACAACATCTGGACAGAAACAAACAAGAGTTACTGCGAGTCGAGTGCTTTTTATTTTGTGAACAACCACAACTAAAGTTTACAGATACAAAGCATGCTCGCCTTCTGATCCAATAGGAAAGTTAACTCCCCTCATTTAGGAAGTATGGTTATTGTAATTGGGCCCACGGGACCCACGGCCTGGGTTGTAAGCACCGTATCCACGGTTATTGTAATAAGAACCACCTCTGCCACCACCACCACCACGGTAACCGCCTCGAGGCCCACGGCCCCCGCCTCGCATATGCATTGATCGATGGTGCCTCGGGAAATTCCCAAATGTCTGGAAAATAAATGAAAATTTTAGTCACAAACAGAACAGAAACCTAATTTTGTTGAAAATTGCTTTCTTCTGTTTTGTTTCTGCCAAATTAAGATGTTTCTTTGGTGTGTCCTGTAAGTTATATAAAAAAAATTGCTAAGTGTCAAAACGCTCATATGGAAGTACTACATAAAATGAGAAATCATGTAACACCCTGCATGTGGGTAGTGTCACATTTAACCCGGAAAACATGAGGTATGTCCTCAGCAGTTCTCTATTCCAATGCACACAAGAAAGATGTTAAACAATATTCCTCTGGCACTGTTCTATCAGTTAAATAGGAACAAGATATTAGCAGTATAACTCTTAACTATTTCCAAAGAAATCCTAGTAGAACAATTTAAATGATATTTACGCGGTATCTATTTTGTTTTCAAGGATAATATTAAGACATTTCCAATTTTGTTTCGCATACCTCAGTGTCAATTTTTAATTGTTCAGAAAATTTGGGGCGCCCACTGCGAGAGTTCTGATCAAGTGAGGTACAAGAGAGAGAATCAAAGAAGTCATCCTTCACATAAACAGGCTACATCAAAAAAAAAAATATATATGCAATCAGTTCCACACACTATAAAAACACCCAGGACAGTATCATAAAAAAATTCTTTGTTCACTGTTCTGGGGTCAGATTTGAGTTTATGTCAGGCTTTACCGGATGGATTGATTTCCAACTAATAATAAAACAAAAGAGACATTCCTTCCTTTTTTGTCATCTTTAGATTTATCATAAAGCACAAACAGAAGACAGGTCATCTGTTATGCACCAATCAAGTGAGGAAGCCAGTTAAGACATTTAAAGAATTGTTGAACCATTAGAAAAACTATGAAGCCAGTACGGATTAAGTACCAGATATAGAGCTTTGTACCTTATCATTTTCTGATTCCTCATCATCTAGAACTTCATCACCCTCAAAGTCATCAGATTCGCCATGGGCCTTGCTTTTACCAAGATGGCCCCAGACTTCATCCTTGTTGAATTTCTCATTCATCGCAGTAAAATCAAAATCTTCTGTGAACTTTGTCACCTGACGGGAGAACTGCACAACAAATAAAAAGAAGTTGAAATTAATTTTAAACAAATACATTTAAAAATGGGTGCAACCATTAACCCAAAATGGCCCCAATGACAACATATAGGATCAAAATGGAGGCTTTGGTCAGTGTCTCTAGCTTTCTATCATTGTACTAGAAATGGGAACTCAACTCAAAGATATTGGTGAATTCCAGGTTTTTGCAAAGCTTGGAATTCAAAACTTCTAACAAGACCAATGTTCTATACAAAGCAATATATATCACAAAGAATATAATCCTACAAACATGCAAGAATTAGCAGTTCTTGCTATCAGCAATCAACTGACCAGAGCTCAGGTATGATCTGACTAAATTTACTTTTAACATGAAAAATAATGGCTCCAGCCAGATTCAACTCATAGTCAACATTAAATGCCGAGCTTAAGATAACACTACAGTGAGTGTCTGTCTGCGGGTACGTGTATGCAAGTTTGTGTGTACACAAGTGATTGTAAATGTGAGAGGGGACATACAGCACTAGGTCCTCTTCCTCTGCCACGGCCCCTGTAGTTGTTATAATTATTGTGATGGACGTATGATGATGCACCTCCACCAGTCTACAACAGCAATAAGAACAAAATTTCAGCATAAACAAATTAACACAAATTAAGTCAAGGAAACTGTTAATTGTAATATACTAAATATGGGAATCCAAAGCATAATTTTACAACTGGTTCTGTTATGTCGAAGTATCCTACAAATAAATTTTAATTAATTGTTACTTTTCTTAACTACTCTGCTTATTCCTTAATCAAATACCACTTTAAAAAGGTAAATAAACTATCAAAAAGTTTATTGGAAGTGCAGCCTTGGTCCTAAATGTATCACCGAGCGATTTATATTAGCAAACCAAGCAAGAACAACCTAAAAGACTCTGTTCTTCTCTCCATATAATTTTAAAATTGTGTACCTTGTATGGAGCTGTCATGGGAGATGGCAAAAGAGGCTCTTTAGTCTCTGCAGGTACCTGAACTGGTGGCTCTGGCAAAAGTGGCTCATCCTTTTTGCTCTCAACTGGTTCTGACAATATGGGTCCATTTCTATTCATCTCAAACGGTTTTGGTTCAGCTTTTTCACTAATCTCGACTACCCTAATATCTACCTCTCTGGAGCTAGTTTGTACTGGTACAGAAGATGAAGAGGGAACTGTACTACTGGTAGCATGAATAGTCTGTAAGAGTTGACCAGGTGTCACCAGTGGTACACTCGGTTCAACTGTTGATAAAGCCTGAGGCATGTTTTGAGACAGGAGGGATGCTGGCTTATTTGTGGAGAGAGAAGGGGCACTCGGTTCAAGTGGTGTTGACATAGAGAGACCAGCACCTAAATTTGGAGAGAAGCCTGAAATAGATGTTGCAGGTGGCTTATTTGGTGCCAGACTTATCTGGTTTGTATCAGTACCAGCAGAAACACTTGCAGGAGTTGGTGCTACATTTGTGGGAAGAGAAACAGATGAAAGGTTTAGGGCACTTGTAGTGCCCAGTTGTACCAAGGGAGGTAACTCAGGCAAATTTTGGGGTAGACCCTGGGACCCAGTATTAAGACCTGGGTATTGCAAGGTACTAGGGATAGACACACCAGGTGGGGCACGTATGAGAGATGGTTGTTGCAGCTGTGGTTGTGGTATCTGGTGCTGCTGTAACTGGGGTTGTTGTAACTGTGCTGGCTGCATGTGAGGGAACCCAGTTGTAGGATAGTATCCTTGCCAGTAAACAGGAGGAAGTGTAAGCCCTGATCCATTAGCAGCTGGTGGTTGAGCTGTTTGTGGGCCCCATGAGGGTAGAGCTGACCCAGGTTGATACAGAGGGAGATTACTCTGAAATGGGGCTCTTTGCTGGAGCCCAGATCCAAATTGAGTTGCATGGGCTGGCTGCAGATCTGCTGTAAGAGGAGATGTCGCAGGACCACTTGCAAAAGAGGGCATGCTTGCAGTAGCAGGAGGCGGCGGCCTCGTATAATGTGACTGCGATATAATTAGGAAAAATATAATTTACAACGGAAAGAATACAACATCAAAACAAAACGTAACTCCTTTACCATTTACAGAAGTATCGTGGCAGATTACATACCACTTTACCATTAATCATTATTTGGAACAAAGCAATGCATATGCCCATGCAAAACAAAAAAATACCATGCAGAATCCTATAAAGCACAGGAAGTATCACAGTAAATCTCTATAAAAATAGAACAACATTCTTCCACATTCTCTCATTCCCCCATCTCAAAACTAATAAAAACTACCCTTCTTCCTCACCATCAATAATTAGACAAAAAAAAGTATAGAAAGACACTCTATTGAGTCACTCTGAAAAGTTGGTCATATATATGGTAAAATCTAACTAACAATCTGATATTGTTTCTATTTATGATTTTGTAAGCTTTAGGAAATAATGAAATTATAAGGACAAATTAACCAATGAACTTTTGCCACGTGGCAAAGAAATGCAATTAACAACTAGTGTGATTCGCTACAATTTGTAGCTAAACTTTCCATGTATATTACATGTGACCGTTTTGTATGTTTTAAAGGACAGGAAACTTATTCCATAAAAGGCTGTGATAGTAGGAGCAGACATCACAAAGCTCTAAAAATGTTTATAACAAAAAAAGGAAAATTGAAGACAGTCTAATTTATGAAAAGGAGACATTTTGAAGAAAACTTGCAAAACAAGCCTTGTGGAGTGCAGTACATTAGCAACAGGATATCACAGACTGAAATAATCTTAGTGATATGATAAGACATACTAAAACAATTGAAAAGATGCTTCTGATATAACAGAAGTCCTATGTTAGGTACTATTATAAGCCAAGCATAATATAATAAAAAATTGCGATTTGTGCAACGATACCTGAATAATAGCCGGGTCATTGTGTATGGCTGCAGGTTGAGCAGGTTGAGCAGGCACCGAAGACTTGACTTGCAAATCCTGTCACAAAACAAGAAACGAGAAACAGTGATTAGTTGCATAAAACCCCTCTCCTGCATCGACATTTTCATGCTTTCATATTCACCTTAATATCGCTTCCACGAAAGAGAATAAACTCGTATATTTTGTCACTAGCAGGGATTTGTTGGCCATCTTTCTTTCTTCCCTCAGTCCCAAAAGAGCGCACTACAAAATAAGATTAAATATTTACTAATATATCATACATTTGAGGACTATAAGAATATTTGGGGGGAAACGAGCAATACAACTACCCCAAGGAAAGGATCTTTGCACAAATCTAAGGATTATAAGAACATACTTTACAAACACCAAAACTTATACGAGGTATTTGACAAAATTAAAAGAGGGTAAACAATATCTGATCCGTACAGTTCAAGTGTCAAACGCAACCTCCCTAGAAAATAGAAGATCTCTATGCCTATGTTTGCATTTTAGACAATTTGAGGAGACTAATAGAAAAATTAAAACAGGAGAAAAAAGGAGAAATAGGTTAGAGTTACCGTTTCTCAGGCCGATGCTGGATTCTTCGGTGTTAATCGTGTACAAAACCCCCTCGTAACGAATCTCGCTCTTAGATGTGAGGCTTATCAAGCTCCCGATATACGAGTCTGCTGTCGCTCCGCCGCCAGATCTGCTCGTCGCAGCCGTCGATTTCTCCGGAGATGCCGACACGGCGCTGGAACCCTCCGACGACGCCATCGGAGAAGAGAACAGCAGGAGGAGAGGGGAATTTAGTAGCTTTGTATTGAGAGAAAAGGAGAGGTACCAAGGTTTTCTTCAGAGAGGTGGAGAGAATTGCGGCTTTAGGTCTTTAAGCAGTCGCTTGGTATTCGTCTCTCGTCGCGTTTAATGATAATAGATATTCGGACGAGGGAATGGAAATTGTTGCTTACGTCTGGTCTACATCAAAACTGTACACCGTTAGGACAAGTGGTCTGTGAATTAGGACTGCTAAAGTAGCTCAAATTTTGAATTTAGATCTGCACCGTCCGATCTGCTCAATCACGAATATTAAAGAAACCCCTGCATTCCATTTCCACCTGAGACCGGATAGGCACAAATTCTGATCAAACGGTTTGCATATAAACTCAAAATTTGGGTTACTTTAGTGGATCCGGACCCCTGCTGTGAAGAGACTAATCTTGCTTTAAATAGACATCGCGCTGGAATTTTATTAATTTCGTTACAGAAAAAATTAATTAAAGAAAAAGAGGCCAATTAAAATTAAAATCAAAAAAGTTAGTACCGAATTTGATTGGATACTTTTCTTTTCACGCGAAAATAGACTGAAATATAAATCTTACCACAGAAAAGTTTTAAAAAAAAAAAGTGTACCTAGATTTTAATTCGGTACACCCCTGTAAATGTCATACATAATAAAAAAAAAAAAAGTGCACTCATTAAAGTTTCGGTAAAAAAAAAAATGTTCATCAAAATTTTGAGTTTTTTAAAATAATTATTTTTTTTTTGTTTCTAAGTACGAAAATAAATAAAAAATCATCACATTGTCCCTAACAGTTGTGATGGACGTGTCTTCTGAGATAACAAAATATTTTTTTTGTTTGGGATCACGGTCGTCCGATCTGGATACGAGTTAATCAGCCTCGAGGTCGTCCGAGATCCACTATAATAATCGTGCGGGTCGCCATTGGTTCTGGCATTGGACGGTCCAGATTCAAATATTATACTAACTCATGTGATACGAATTCGAGTTGTGGTTCCGTCCAAAATGGAACTAAGATTTGTTTAGTTAAATTTTATTCGATTTATGTATGTAATGATAAAGTTCTAAACTAGATTTATTGAATAATTTTCTCAATTAAAATATAAACTGAAGATATTAAATTGAACATTAATTCTTATTTTTTGTTCGTTTCATTTCTAGTTATCATAATCTAACTATAAATATATAATTTAACTATCATAAATTTTTAAATCGAATCAAAACAAGTAAATCAAACAAATTAAACCGTTTTATTGAAAATATTTGATTCTTTTGAAACCAAACAAAATCAATTAAATATCCCTACTATGGGTGCAATTTGTTTCTACAATTTACTTCTTTATAATCCCATAATTTGCTTATATAAATTCCGTAATTGTTAATATATGATTTGCTCCTTTCATGTTACACAACATGAAGATTCAACAAGTATTTTTTTTTTCAAAATATTAAATTTTGTGGAAGATTGTTAATACAAAGTAGTTAAACTCGGATTTCTTTTCAATTTCTAATCTGACGTGTTAATTGCTATTTTAATTTCTGAATTGCATGCCGATTTCATATTTAAAAAGTTTTCTACAAGCCAAATGAAAGCTCAACTCATATTTTTTTTCTTTAAACAAAAGTTTTCTACAAGCCACGTTGGACAAAATAACCTCTATTTCTTGCTAACATTTTCACTCGCTCCCTCTCTCTTTCTGACATAATTGTAACCCACCAAAGAAAAAACAACAAGAAGCATTTTCTGTAAAATTTTCCCTCTCTCGTTTACAGTTGTGTCTCGTCTGATTCATACTTCTGATTGATTTGTCTTCTTATTCTCTTTATTTTGAAATCCCAATTATTATTAGTGTTTTTTTTTTCTGCTCTTTGATGAGCCTCGGAGTGATGGGGGAGAAACGAAGAGACGAAGGGAGGCGAAAAGAAAACTCGATTCAAACTTCAATATAAGTACACCCAAAGCTATGACTAGTGGAAAGTTGATTGGCGGAACCTAAGATGGGAAGAAGAAACTTAAATCAAGTATCGAACTTGAAGAAGACAGAGAAACAATAAGAGTAAGTGGTGATGTTTGAAGGAGGAGCGGTGGAAAGAGAATTTTGAAGCATTATTTAGTAGAGAACAAGAAAGAACATGGAAAGAAAGAGGACAAGGCTGGAATGAAAGAGTAGAGAGATCAACGAAAGAAGAAAACCAATTTCTTTGCTGATGTGGTACTGAAAAAATTGAAATTTAATTTTACTGATATAAAGGTTTAGAAATTAATCAAGATTAACATAATTTCTATTTATTAACTGGCAGACAGTTTTTAATTTCTTTCTAATTTTACCAATGTGAATGCTCTAAGAAACTTTTTGTATAGTTTATAAATAAAAAAAAAATTTCGCATTTTTAAAAATCAAAATACAAATTGCTACCTTATATTAAAAACTCTAGCAATACTAGAAATGGAGATGCTAATACACCATAACAACTATATAGCAATGCTGATTAAATCATCCACATATCATTGAATATTAATGGTTTCATCTCCACAGCGCATTTTATCTTAAATTTTCAGTTGAAACTTCCCTAATTCTCCGTTTTTTCACTACAAACATTGCTACCCTTTTCTACACTTTGTATAATTTCATCTTATGATTGTGCTCTGTTCTTGCTCTCCATCTCAGAAGCTGAAAAGAAAATTGAGATAAGAGAGACTATTAGCAGTAGTTTTTATAAAAAAAATTAAAAGAAAAAAAAAAAAAAATTCAATTCATAAAGATAACTTAACCCTTTCACTTGTACATACTACATAGTTCCACCACTGGCCCGTCTAATAATTCATGATACGATATGTTTCTTTCTTCCCTATTGCCTTTCAATACCTCTACGGCTCTACATGATTTAAAAATATAAATAAACACGAAGACATAACCTAGACTGGTCAGTTAAATCGGTTATATTTGACATCCATTTTTAAAGGCAGAAAGTGTTTGTTGTTTATTATAATTGTGCTTACATGGTTTAATTTTTATCTGACTCGTCATTTTTTACGATGCTAATTAAAGATGTCGGGTGATTTAAAAACCAAACTGGTATCCAAATGGAAAACGAGGACTTCTACTGGTTTTGAAGTTGTAATTGCAAATATTTAAAATTCAACTTTAACAGTTTAATCTGCGAAAAAAAAAAAAATCAAAATCTCAAGAATATTTAATTTTCATTAAAGGAATAATAAGACATGACATTTTAGTAGGGAAATTTCCGAGGCACAAATTATCGATAAATATTTTTTTATAAGATTAGAGATCAAGTCATTCTACTATTTTATATTTATAAGGATTGTTTCTATCTGAATTTCGAACATACGATCTGTCATACAAAGAATATTATTCTTGTTACTGGACAAAAAGCTGATTCTCAAGTCTTCGATAAACTTTCACTTCCAAGCTATTGCCGAGTCATGATAACTTACCGTGCACATCACTATCTTCCAATTTTTCAGAAAAAAATTCATGCAAATATCGAAAATTGTAAAACTGTTAGTTATCCAAAGATCGGAAATTCAATTATGCCTCAACTTCACAATCTCTGCGAAGATTTTCAAAAGAAAATTATACAAATATCTTCCAAAATAACTGGTGAGAACGTAGTATTTAAAATAATTTGTCACGGTCCAGCCAACTATTTTAGGAATATCGATAGTCCTTAAAAGAAGTGACACTAATCACCATTCATCCCCGTTCCGCTAGTACCAGGTCATTAAACAACAAAAATTTATGCTAAATTAAGAGTAGGATTCAAATATATTCATTCATTCATTTATCATGCCTCAACCATATTCCATACTTAATACTTTTATTTCTGTTTTTAAAATTTAAATAGTCGATTTGAAACGCTCAATATGATATCTATATTAAAATATGCTTTTAGACTGAATTTTATATTTTAAAAATATTTACTATTTTTTATATAGGTATAAAATCATTGTTTTTGGATGGTTCAAATGCAGTGATTTTGTACCTATCTAAAAAATTGTAAAAAAATTTAAAAATAAAAAATAAAAAATTTGGTCTCTAAACATATTTTAATATGGAGATCGTGCTGAGCTATTCAGATTGACAGTTTGAACTCTTGAGATCGTAGATAAAGATGCGGGATATGATTAAAGCACAAAATCAATTGTGCATTTTAAACCTTACTCTTTAATTAATACAATTTGTTTTTGTGGTTTTTAGTTCTGATATTTTTTTTAAAAAAGATAAATGTCTAGTTTTTCAAAATTTAATATTTAAGAGACATTTTTTTCAAATTTCGAACCACAACCTCGCACCGGAAAATATTATTTTTTACTACTAAATTAAAGATTGATCATTTTCTTAATATTCTTATTTTTCTCAATATAAATTAAGGAGCTGCTGAGAGATATTTACCAAAAATGCCATTTGGCATCTTCAAACTTCATCATCATATTTAATTTCTTCTTTTATTAATACCCTGTTTATCTTTATAGATTTGTTCAACTATGAGTATATTATGATTTAGCTTAAGCTTGTCAACTTTAATATAGATTATTTTCGTTGTTGGTTTTATGAATAAAGTAGAATTTATTGGAAGTTAACACGGAGATAATGGCCCCTTGAACATTTAGAAATATTAACGACTCCGACTACAATCAGATATGCTTCAAACGACGAATTCAAACTGTTCAAACTGATTTACTTCACGATAATGTATTTACATGCAAAATTTATAATTTTTTGAATTTATTTAATATCAAGTCAAACAACCAAATATGAAATTTTTATTCAAGTTAATTTTAATGCATTCATTTTTCATTAATTTTTTACCACTTAACTTGATACCAAAATAGTTCAAAATTTTATAAATCTTGTATGTAAACGCATCACTCAATAAATAGATCAGTGTGAAGGTTAAAAAAAAAAACATTTTAAATTAGTTGTTTGAAATCTATCTAATTGGTTCTTAAAAATCAGTATCACATGCCCACTAATATCATATTAATTTGCCAGACTCACTCGTAACTCCTAGGTCGCCTTCTTGAGTATGACAATACCCCCCTTAACTTGTAGCTAGAGACACATACTTAACAGAAATTCAAATTATTTTTAGTCATCACTTAACAAAAAAAGAATTTAAGAGTTAGCCTGCTATTACTAAAATCTTCAAACTTAAGAAGAACACAAACCTAGTGTATATAGATTTAATTAGGAGCGACATGCGGATCTACGTATACCTAATCCGCATGCTCCCCCTAAAGCATGCGCAGACTAGATCGGTATGGACATACGGATTTATTTTTTTTTAGTTAGATTTGAGATTTGAAAGGATTTAAACAAACTTATATTTTTTAAACAAACGTATAAAAGTGTAACGTGCAATATTCGGATAAACTCGGAAGAACAAAAAAAAAAACACACACACACATTGTTAATAATAATAATTATTATTCTTATTATTGGGATTGACTAACTGTACCCAAACTTCTATGGGAGAGGGGGTTCTCCGATGCCCATCGGACCAGAACAGTGTTTGATGGGTGGTTTATACCGTCCGATCTACTTCAAGATATGTGCACACGAATATTAAAGCAAATATCACGGATATTAAGGTGATGCGCACATATTTTGAAGTGAATCGAATGGTAGAGACCACCCATCGAACAGGTTTTGGTCCGATGGGCATTGGACACCCCCCTCTCCCCACTTCTATACCCACACCCAACTATCACGGAGAAGCACTAATACTGTACAATACTAGATCCTATAAACATAGATATTGATATTATAAAATAAGCACTGAATATTCTCAAAAGTAGTGACTTTTCAAAGTGGTCCTGAGTTAGTTGCTAACTGTTTTGACCAGGACTACTTGGACAACTTGCATAACTTTAACATGGATCACTTCGACCACTTCTCTAATAACTTCGCAACTAACTCGGGACCACTTTAAACACTGTAAATAACACTTTGAATGCTGTAAAATTGAATTTTTGTTTCAATTTTTTTATATATAAATTTAGATCTCATAAAAAACTAAGATGGATACTGTAAAACAACTAGATAGATACAGTGAAACAACATGATGGATACTATCAAACAAAATACTAGTGTTGTAAAACAACAAGATTAATAATATAAATTTATATATGTAAAAAAATTATATTTACATCTAGATTATGTAAAATAAGAAAATGAATATTGTAAAACAACAAAATGAATATTGTAAAACAAGAAGATACATACTGTAAATCAAATTCTTAAAAAAACAAACAATAAAAAATTATTAAAAAAATATAAAATTTGATTTTCAATTAGATTTTGAAATGTAAATCAAATTGAAGCACTCAAATACTATAACGGCTATCATTTGCCATCATTATATCATCATCATCATTACACATATTATCCATATTTATATCATTATTATCATTAATTATTATCGGCGGTACTGTTGTTTTCATTGTTATCGTTAAACATTATCATTATCATATCATACAACTGTCATTATTATCATTATTATTAGCAAATACTGTTGTCTTCATTTTTATCATAAAACAATATCATTATCATCGTACAACCGTCGCTTCACTGTTCCAACCGACCCTTTACCGTAGAACTATTCTCTCATTATTTTTATTTATTTTTATTATATCCAAATATATAACACTTCTCTGGATCACTCTTTAATTTGTCAAATTAAATGAGCAATATTAGAAGTCGTACATGACATGGTATGCATGCAATCCAATCGACCAAACGTGTATACCTGACACAGAAATTTATTAAATTCTGCAAGATCTGTCTTTCAGTTTTTGCCGTTGCATGACTTTTGTTGATGCAAAAATTATAAACTTCTACCGAAGCTCCGACTAAAATCTGTACATGCTGTCAGCAAGGCAGATTCAGAATTTTTGTCGGGAAGAGACAAAAAAATATCGAACCGGATTTAAATAACAAAACGGATTCAAATCTATTAACTAATTAAATATTTAATAAAAAAATAATGCTTTAATTTATACTTTTTAATACTCTAACTTATAATTTCTAATATTTCAATCTATAATTCTAATTATTAATCATAATTGAAGAAATTTATTTTAATTTTAATCGTAAATTTAATCCGAACTATAAATTAAACATCTAGCGGGAGGCAAAAAAATTTCCAGGTAGGGAGAGAGTTGATCGAAACGTCCCGACTTTCACTAAAACACAAAATCCAGGGAGCAGCATCCCGACTTCCACTAAAACGCAAAATCCAGGAAGTGGATACACTTGGGTCCGCCCCTGGCTGTCAGTATATTTTATATTGAATTCAAATTATCATATTTGAATCAGTATGCGTACATGCTTTTGATTTATTTATTTATTTTTTTTGAGAAAAGAGAATTCAAATCACTCAAATGTTTTAATATCCATAAAAAATCTCTCATCCGGATTTCAAATCAATGACTTCTCACATGAAAAACATGAACTTGGTCAATGAATTAAAAACTGATTCTCTGATCTTTTATTTTGTATTTAACGTACGAATTAATGGAATTCCAACTGAAATATATAACGCATTGTTATTATCCGATAAAATCTTCAAATACAAAATTTATGCTAATAAACATTAGTACTTCTATTCTTTCATAAAAATAATATTTCTAGTTCATTTGTTTGTATGATTTTTTTTTTTTCATATGAATGTATAAAGAACTTAAGATATAAATTAATTAAAATCACTACGTTCAAAGATGACCGATACATTACACATTATCTAGGTACTAAAATAATAATTAACAACATTACATTCCAAGCATATTCTCACAACTTGCCGTTGGTTACCCCCACAGCCACAATCCGCTGGCAGTGATGAAATTACCATACAGCCCAAATGTCAATGGCTGTCCCAGACGAAAAGTTGCAAATTACAGGGCGGCTTTGTCTGTAACGGCTCTGTCGTCGCTTAATCTATTATACGGTAAATACAGTCTGTAACGAGGGTTACTTTTGTCCACAGAGGCGATTGCACGATGGTTTTTCGTGCTACTTTATCTGACAATGCAAATGACGAAAATGCCCATCCATCCACCTTTGGCGACCGTAGAGCCCGTGGGTGCGTATCCTCTGAGATATCTCAATTTTTGCGTGACCGACGTGTCCGGTTCCTATTCGGGGGGAGCGTAGGAGGCAGTATTATTTTAGCATTGAGATTCGTGTAAAACTATTTCAACGATTGTGATATTACAAAAAGTCACGCAAAGTCTGAGATATCTCAGAGGATGTTAATTCAGAGCCCGTGAGGTTGGTAAAGATTCGGAGAGCAATTGGGGTCCGATGCCCATCGGACTCAAACTGAGTTCGATGGGCTGTATAACCGTCCAATTTACTTAAATATCCGTGCATGCATTTGCTTTCAGATCCGTGCCCACGGATCCGAGAACGGATCGGACGGTTATGGAGCTCATTGTACTCAAATTTGAGTCCGATGGGCATCGGACCCAAACTGCTCTGAAAGATTCGGAACGGTACAACTTAAAAAAAAAAAAAAACACTGCATTATCTAGAAATTAAACCGCTGGCATATTTTAGTAGATACAAAATAACGTAAAAAAATTTATTAAAATTTTATAAAATAATCATAACAAAATCGGGTTAGTGTCAACCTGCCATTGTAATCTATAAACTTTAATTTTTTTTTTAATATTTAAACAGTCGATTCAACTCAATAAATTAACATATCAAAATCTTATAAAAATAAATATTAGTTATTATAAATGTAATCATTTCTAACACGTGGTTTAGATTTTTTTTTCCATAGGTACTAATAAGAATGTCCTAAGAATATAAAATTTGAGTTTTACAAGATTTCAGAATGTATATTAATTTGAACGGTTCAAATTGATTCTCAAATAAATAAAAAAAATGTAAAATATTTAATTTCAAATATCTTGACTGATTATTTAGTTTACTTAATATGTAACGTTCACAAATAATGGAAAACATGTCTAATATCTAATTTCTTAGTTTGAATCATTGCCCTAATTTGCAAATAAAATTATTTCCATTTGACTACTAATAAATTTAAATTACAAATTTTGAATATCCAAAGGAAGAACTATAAATTTATTATTTTTTGGCCTTTACATTTGTGGATTCGATTTTGTCTCCTGAATATTATTTCAACGTAAGTCAATACTTGTCAAATAAAAAATAATTTGTTTTTAACTTGTCTCTTGAAGTATCTAAGTTTGTCTATAAAATGTCCCATTTTTTTTTAATTAAAGCTGGTAAGAATTTTGATATGTAAAAGGATGCTCATGTCTGAATCTTCTTTAATTAAAAAAAATGTTATGTAAAAGTTCAACCTCTATTTTTTTTTTTTTTTTACCAAACAAGTCAGGTATGTTTAAATTACGTGTAAAATTAACACACTACTTAGCTCTTCGAAATGGCCATAACTCAATTTTTTATTCAAACATATTAAAATAATAAAATTAGCAAACTATTTCAAACAACTACCAATTCCTCACCCATTCAAACATACCAGAAAAGATAAGAGATGTGATTGCAATTCCCGTCCCTTTTATTTTCTTAAATTAATTAGTCATTTAAAATTTAGTCCTTATTAAATAAAAAAATTTCGGCTCTTCTATCACTCTTGTTAAGATATCACCGCAGCACATTGTAGACTTTAAATTTTGAAGGGGCATTTTCGTCTACACGAGCCATTTAAGAAAAAGCAGACCACAGCTCACCGAGGGCGCCCGGGATCATTTATCCGGAAGAAAAAATAATGCGTCTGCACCTGATACTCGTGAACCATAACACTGATATCCACAGTTGCGTGATACCGAATCTTAAATTGGTTGACAAAACCAGGTCCATGTAACCAATTTATTATAAGACCCCACGAAAGAAAACTATGCCAGGAGCATTTGGTATTTACCGTACCGAAAGAAGGAATCCGACAAGTAGATCCCACTTTGTCTTTTTACAATTGCGTTCTATCGAATACTGTTTGATCAGAGTGCACCTGATAAATTTATGCAAGAAAAGCCCCCGAATATTTTTATAAACAACTTCATTTTCATCCAGCCCCCTCGATTCGATTTTCTTACTTTCCCTTTACCCCTAATTTCTAGGGTTTCTGAATCTTTCTGCAAAATTAATCGAAATATCATCCAGATCCGCGATTTTCCTGGCATTATCTCTCAGTTTCGTGCCAGAATTTAAGCCCGCGCATCGTTTCTACTTTGGTTGATTCCTTCATCTGTTTTTCTAGCCTTTTTTTGGCGCTATTTGGGTGGCCTGTTGCTCGACTTGAGTCCCAGGATACAATTCTCGTCCAATTGCTTGAATCGAGATGTTGTTGTTTTCTGGTGGCTAATGGTTTCCTCATGGTGCTAAGTTAGGTTTAGGGTTTTGAATCTTTCTTCTACTTTGTATGAATTCTTGACTATGTTTACGCCACAGAGTAAGGGCTGGGTCGGTTTCTTCTCCCCGGATGGAAACCCTAACTCTAGCTCGAAAGGGAAGGCCATGGCTGCAAGCCAAGAGTCGCTTCCGCCACCCCCGAGGGATTCTCTTGCTGAAAATGGTGGTATTGATGTAGCCGGAGTAAGCAGGGGAGTAAAAGGGGGAATAAGTGGTGGAATAAGCGGGGAGATGGAGTCATGGAGGCTGTTTAGAGACGCTGGTCTTATGGACGAATCAGTGCTAGCAAGGAAGGATAAAGAGGCGCTTGCACAGAGAATAACCGAGCTAGAGAAAGAGGTTTGTTTAACAACTCCAGCATTAGTCTATAACCAACTTTCTTTTCTTCATAGAAACTTTAAAATTTGTCCAGAGTTCAAAAGACCGAGATACCCTTTTTGATTTCCATTAATTGCATTTGCTCAGAAAGAATAGCACTTTTGTATAAATATTTAAAAACATCGGGAACTCTATACCGTTATTGAGAAATTATGTGATTTATTTTGCATTTTGTCTCTTTTGTTCTTAGCATCTTAAGTTGTATGCTCAGAAATATCTAGGATACCCTTTCTAACCCCATATTTCAACCTTTTGTTTACAAAAAGGGAAAACATAACAATAAATCGATGATAAAAATGTTAATGTTTGTGCAAATTTCGAATATATTTACGTTATATGATGCAATTATCCTGGAAATTGTCCCTATCTGCAGTTGCATGAGTACCAATACAACATGGGCCTGCTATTGATAGAGAAGAAAGAATGGGCCAACAAGTATGAAGAGATAAGACAAGCACTTATCGAGTTGCAAGAAGCTCTGAAGCATGAAAAGGAGTTGCATCAGCTCGATTCGTCAGAATTTGAGAAACGAGAGGAGAGTTTGCGGAAAGCACTTGGAGTGGAGAAGCAATGCGTGGCTGATGTAAAGTGACATTTATTCTTTATTCACACAATCTTTACTGAAGAAGCCTCCTTTTTTTGATAACTCTACATTATTTTATAGAAAAAATTGGTTGCACTTGCAGTTGGAGAAAGCTCTGAGAGAAATGAGAACCGAGATGGCGGAAGTGAAATTTGTGGCAGAGAAGAAGCTTTCTGATGCGCGTGCACTGGAGGCGAACCTGGAGGAGAAATCACTGGAGATAGAGGCGAAGCTACACTCGGCTGATGCTAGGCTGGCAGAAGCTAGCCGCAAGAACTCCCAGGCTGACCACAAGCTTGAAGATATTCAAGAGCGTGAACGCAAGTTTGACAAGGACAAACTCTCCTATGATACCAAGTATGCTCTGGTTTTTTACTTTGCTGGACTTGTTACATTATTCAACTTTTTGTTTGATGTGGTGGCTGTGTATCTTGCACTTTTTACCATTGCCGCTGCAGTGTTCATCAAATATTGTTAAGAAACAGTGTGGGGGCAAAGAGATTTATTACATTTAATATTTGCTGAATTCAAAACACAACTTTTGGTTATTCTGCTGCGCTGGTAAGCAGAAATTAATAAACTTTTTTGTCAAATGGTTGGATGCTGGTGCTGTTTCATGTGGGGTAACTGCCCATGAACAATACATTAATTGATAATTATTGGTGGCAGTTTAGGCTCGCACATCATATATGTTTGGTTCATTTTTTAATGGCTGTAAAAATGGCGCAGCCGAAAAGCACGAGAAAAGCAGCTGGAGGAGCAAGGGGAGCACTTGCGAGAGTGGGAGGTGAAGCTTCAAGAGAGCCAGAACAGGCTTGTCTTGGCACAGAGATCTATAAATGAGAGAGATGAGAGGGCTAATGAGAAAGAGCGTCTCCTAAAAATAAAGCAAGAAGAGTTTGATGAGGCCAAAAGGAACATTGAGGCAACCAGGAATTCCCTTAATAGCAAAGAGGATGATATCAATCTCCGCCTTGTTGCCTTGACAAATAGAGAAAAGGTGTAATTTTTTGTTCTTCAGGCTTTCCCGTGGTGCCCCTAATCTACTGCATTTGAACACTTTTGTCTTTGAAATTTGATGCAGGATGTAGAACCAAGGATTGCAAGCTTAGATCGCAAGGAGAAGGAGTTGGTTGAGAGGGAGGAGAAGCTTAGAGCTAGAGAGAAGGTATGATTACTCTAGGATTTGCACAAGGGTTGGAAGTTTCTGTTGGAATTTGCGTAGTTCCTCGGCAAGTTATGTGTAACTCTAGAATTGCAATTTTTCAAGGATAGGTTTTAACAAGGAATTCCAGAAACCTATTCTCAAAATCTAATGTTATTTGCCAGTGATTAGTCTATCACCAACATGGTCATATATATTCTTGTTCTGCGCATATAAACATGTGATTTTACCCACTAAATTTTTTCCAGGAGGGTCTTCAGAAGCTTCTAGAACAACATAATGCGAAACTAGAATTGAAGCGTCAAGAATTTGAATCAGAACTGGAGAAAAGGAGGGAATCTTTTGACCTCGATCTCAAAGACAAGCTAAAATCCGTCGAGAAGAGGGAAAAGGAGATTACACGTCGAGAGGACCAAATCTCAAAGAGAGAACAGACCCTGGAGACCCGAGCACAAAAATTGAAGGAGAAAGAGACAGAACTCCAATCTGGCTCAAAAGCATTGAAGAAACAAGAACAAGATATTAAAAACAAAGAAGCCAAACTGTCAGAAGAGAACACTGCTCTTGATCAAGAGAAAATTGAGTTGAACAATTTAAAGGCTGAACTAGAGAGTTTGAAGGCCACAATAGAGGTGGAGAAACAAGATGTTACTAAAGAGAGAGAAGAATTGAAGCTTACTGAGAAGGAGAGAGAACAACATGACCAACTGATGACTCGGTTGAAGCAAGAGATTGAGGATTACCGGGCCCGTACTGACTCGGTTCAGAAAGAAATGGAGGATTTGGCTCAACAGAAGCAAAGGTTTGAAACTGAGTGGGAGATATTGGATGAGAAAAGAGCTACTGCAGAAGCAGAGTTGAAGAGAGTCAATGAGGAGAAAGCAAGGTTTGAGAGGTGGCTTGAGGCTGAGGAGAGAAGGATAAAGAATATGGAAACTGAAGTACAGGAAAGATGCAAGAAAGAAGCAGAGGAAGTTGATTTGAGAAAAGCAGCTCTTGCAAGTGAGATTGAACATGAGAGGGAGGAGATGAAGGAGCTCCTTAAGAGGGAGCGGGCTGACAGTGAGAGAAGCCTCCAGTTGCGCCGTCATGACTTGGAGATGGAAGTGGAGAGAAGGATTTCTCAGAGAGAGGAGGAGTTGCAGGAAGTGGAGGAAGAATTACGCAGGAAGATTGAGTTCCAGGATAACCAGATGAAGCATGCAATCGAGACAAATGAATCAAAAATTCAGAAGATAATCACGGAGAGAGAGCTACTTGGCAGGGAGAGGGAGGCTCTTTTTGAGGAGAAGGAGAGACTAGAGAGAGAAAAAACAGAGGTCAAGAGAGATATAGAGAGCCTAAGTGACCTCAGCAAGGGGTTGAGGGGAAGGAGAGAGGAGTATACCAAAGAGAGAGACCGCTTCCTCTCTCTAGTTGATAAATGTAAGGCATGCCATAATTGTGGTGCCACTGTTATTGTGGAAGCAGAGATACTCGGGATCCAACAAGGGGTCAATGATGACATGCCAAGTTTGGAATATCTGAAGCCTCATAATCTAGAAACTTCGCCTACCTGCACTACAATCAATGCAAACCCTAATGCTACCTCAGTTGGGCGCATGTCGTCCTGGGTACAGAAATGTGGCCGCATATTTTCCTTCTCACCCACAAAGAAAGCAGGTGAACTTGGACAAACATCATCAGAGAAGCCTGAGTCTTTTGGTGCTAGACTAGAGAGGGAGAATTTAGAGAGAGAGGAGTATGAGTGCACACCAGTGTACCAAGGGTTAGGGTCGGTTAACAATTTGGCAGGGGATGGACATGAACCATCATTTGGTGTTGCTGATAATTCCACCGATATTGATATTGTCCGTTCTCAGGCGGATAATATACCAGATCAAAATGGACAAGAGGTGGCTTCAGTACCACCTGAGCCAAAGAAAAAAGGTCGCGGTAGGGGGAGGCCTGTCAAGAGAAACAAGACCATTAAGGCTGTAGTGGAGGATGCAAGGGCAATAATTGGTGATGTCTCAAAAGAGGGGAATGGTGGTATAAATGTAGATTTGAATGAGCTTGGGGATGATGCTGCTAGTCAAGACGATTCAGTACATACTGGTCGGAAGAGGGGTTTTGCGCAGTTATCCAGTGAACTGGAGGGGGAAGGAAGTGAGACGGTTTCAGAGAGTATATCTGTTGGAGGCGGAGGGGCCCGACGTAAGCGACGTCAGACTGCAACTGCCGATGTGTGCATGCCAGGAGAGAAACGATACAACCTGAGACGCAAAGTGTAAGTTTTTGTATTCACCAGCTGGAGTGTTTGCTGATGTTTGGATCAACTAGCTATATTTTTTTTTAATAAATTATTGGCAGCATTTTTGCTTTCTTATTTACTTTTTTCTTTCCTTATAGTAATAAGAGCGATAGAGCCCAGGCGCCAGTGCCTCCAAGCAAAGTGGAGAAGGCACGGATTGAGCAAGAAGGAGAAGAAGGAACCTCAAAACCAATTACTGATCAAGTAATGGAGCAGAGATCTTCTGCTGGTGGCGGTGTAGTTGAAGTTCACAAGTTCTCTCACACTGTCATCCGGGTTAGCCAGACACAAGTTCCATTTCTTTTGATATTTTCTATTGTGTAGTATCAACTATTTTGGTACCAATGCATAATAATGCAGCCAGATACAAGTTCCCATTTCTTTTGATCTTTTTTGTTGTTGTTACGGATTTATGAGGATCTCACGTTCATGTCTTAAAGTTTGTTTACCCTATTTATGTCAGTGAAGCATAAAAGCAGAGTATCAATGTGTTGAATATATTATAGAATCTCGTTGATCTAAAGCGAGCAGAAGTGTCAAACTGGAGAGATTAATGTATTTATTAATTGGCATCAGGTTGATGCAGAAGGGATGGCCCCATTAGAAAGCAACAACAACAATAACGAGATAGAACAAGAAGACGACATGATGGACGCCACGGGTGGGGTCTCTGCCGACTCTCCTGATGGAGTTGAACCTTCAACCCCAGCTGGCAGTGCTGCTGACGAGGAAGATGAAGATGAAGATGACGAGGAGAGGCAGAATGCTTCGATTGGAAAAAAGCTTTGGAATTTCCTCACTACATAGGACTAGTGTAACATCAACAACTGTAGCTTGTCTCTGTCTATTTTTGGGCTGTGTTTACCAGGCCCGCTTGTGAATCTATCCAGGATTTCTCCTGTCAGTGCTTTTATGCTTAGCTACTGTGTGCATCTCTTTTGATTCTTTCCTTGTAGGTTCGATGTATTATCATTGGGATATGCTAGTATTGGTACCACTTTTTTCTTTTTCTTTTTTTCTTGGATTTGTTTGTTTTTTTTTTTTTTTTTTTTACTTTTAAAACGTAGATGGACTTGTAGTAGCCTAGTAGGGAAAGTTTAGTTGGTGCTGCAAAGCATCTCTAGACCCTAGTTAGTGACTTGACTTCCATGGGTGTATAATTGGATTGTCTGACTGTGTTGCATATCATTTGTTTTTTTCATGATTGTTTTGGATTCTGATTTTAGAAACCTCATTTAGATGTTGTTAAACATGAGCTGATAACCGTTGTATGATGTTTGCTAATGTAGAATAATTGATTTATTATGTGGATCGTAGATTTTTTTTTTGTACAGATTCAATTGCTTCTGCCTTCTTGCCTTGCTGCTTACCTTCCTTCCGCTCTTGGCTTGTTTAGCGTGTATAAATTGGATTGAAATATCTTCCTTAACTTGTTGATTTTACAGCACTAAGATTGACGGATAAATAAAATAATCTGCATCACAGAGTAACAATTGGGTGGGTCTTACTTTCAGATATTACTAAGTGTAAAAAAAAAATTGATAGAATTTATTAGACACAAACATATTATACATTAAATATTTATATTTGTATGAGAATGTATGAATACTTGCATTACTTGATATTAATATTTTCAAATACTATTTAGTGTCATATGAGAAAAAAAATTTGATAGAATTTGTTAGATACAAATACTTAACACATTATAATTATTCACATTTGCACGACGATATATGAATACTTGGACGATAAGGTATAAATATTTGCACGAGGTATAAATAATTGTATGATGAATAACTTAAAAGTATGTCATCACGGATCTCATTTGAAAGGAAAAATTGTGTAGAAAACGTTTGTGGTTTTAGATTCACAAAACTGATCGTCGGAAATATTAGTGAGATTATGTGATGAAAAAGAACCAACTTCTAAAAACATGTAAAAGATAAATGTGTGATGAGAGAAAAAAAAAAGCTGATGTGTCTAGTTTTTTTCGAAATACTTGCGTGCGCTAATTATAAAATCTTTCAAATATTAAGTTGTCTCCCAAATAGTTAGTGGTCCCCAGATAGTTAGTGATTCCTCATATAGTTAATACTTGAGGGACAAAATAGGAGATTGTTACTAAACGCTCCTTAATATTATACAAAGCTGTCATTTTATTTGTGAAGAAGGAATGCCAATTAATAAAATGAGCTTTAGTAGAACAGTAGTTATTGACTCGATTGCTGGAGTCTTGAGTCCGGATTACAAGGGGAAGAAGAGGAAAGACTATATTGAGATTTGGTGATCATGCAAGAAGGAACCAGAAATTGATTATATCTAATATTTTAAAAGTCGACAAGTAATGTTTTAAAATACTCACTCTAATGCAAAAATAACTATATTCACTTGCCGACTTTTGAGATATTAGAGATAAGTAAGTGCACATATTATATTGATTATCTCTAATATCTCAAAAGTCGGCAAGTAATGTTTTGATATACTGATTCTAATGCAAAATGACTATATTCCCTTGCAAATAATTTTAAAGTGTTCATATTATATTAATATGTGGTGGTAGTTTAGCAATATGCTCATGAAATATGCATCAATAAATGCTAGTTATGCAAAAGTTACACTAGTGCCGATAATGGGTGCATGAACTTCTGTAAACAAAAAATATCATTTTAAGAAACACATGCACATTTTTTGTCATTTGCAGCATTAAACAGATAGTTGATTTTTATCGATTGCTATAGTTTTATTTTTAATAATTAGTGAAATTTTTCCAACTAACACACACACACACACACACACACACACACACACACAATATATATTAATAAGAAAAATATTTACAAAGTTTGTTACAGAAAGGCCTAAGTTTTCTAATCAAAGAATGATTCAGGATCATCTCAAGAAATAAATTATGATGTAACATAATCATTACATGTAAATCTTCGTGTGATGTCTATATTGTGGTTGGCAATCTTCGTGTCAGATGAACACGTTCGACATGTATGATGTTAATCAATTAAGACATCAAGACTGTTCGACAAACTTTTCTTTTCTTCTGGACAAAAAAAAAATATTGTTTATTTATCAATTTTCTTATTTATGTGAGGGTATCAATTGAAAATGCTTTATTTTAAAAATCTTGATAATTTTAAAAAATAAAGCTTAAATATAAAATCCAATATTATAGCATGATCCATATTATCCGCATACTGTATCTATGAAATAAAATGAAATTTGATATATGTTTTACTGTGAATCAAGTAACTTGAAATTTTAACTATTAATTTTTGTAAGATAGAAAAGATGTAAGAAAACAACTTATTATTGCAATCTTATTTTCATCGTTAGATTTGTCTCTACTTATAGAAGAAAATAAAAAACTAGCTGTTACACTATTAATTACAACTATCAACTACCAACTACTAATCACTATCTCCTACCCTATTAATTATAAGACACTATTCCCTACAACTAGCCGTTATTTTTAACATTAGCACTCCAAATTAACGGTGCTTGATGTATCATTAAATAAAATTGCATAAAATTTGATTGTTAGACTCGATCTGTCCATAATATATCTATAAATCTTTTTTTTTTTTAATTCAAATTTCAATTTTATTTGAATTCTTTTAAAAATTCACTGTCAATATTTTCAAAATAAGCATTGCCAATTGATTCCTCCTTATATTTATTTATTTATTTTGGAAAATGACATTTCGTGGAGATGTTCTCTATTTATTGCTTCTAAAGATTTACTTGTAATTTACTAGCTTCCTCTTCTTACCTTATTTTATAATAAAATTATTACAAAACAATTTCAAATTTTAGTCTATTTAGTCAACACTGTTTTTTTGTTTTGCTTGTATGCACGCATCCTATACTGCCATAAATATACGTGGGCAATGTTTTTCTAAATTCATTCGTTTGACTTGGCTATACCAGCTGTTACCAGTGTGCAGATACAAACAATAATACTGAAAAGGCAGTCAAGCAAGAAGATCAGTAACAGTATCAGGTTTTATCTACCCAAATTGAATCGAAACAGTGCATATATTTACATCATCACATGTTCCTTCAAGTAATACTTTTTGAGCTAAATATTAATGCAATATGCAACATGATCACTAACTACCCTATGGTTATGATGTTTTTGGGTATAATTCACTTTTTTATTTTTTTTTTATTTTTTATTTTTTATAGTTAGTAATTACCACTAACAAATATATTGATAAAAAAAGTTACAAAATTCTAATATCACCTCATATAATATAAAAATAAATATTTACATTCATACTCAATTTAAAAAAAAAATTCAATCTCGCTTCACGATCGGATCCGCTTCTTCAATCGCTGTCGTGCTCCGACAACGATCGGATCTAGTCACCGTCGCGCTCCAATCGAGATGAAAACTCTACACTCTTGAGCTCCGACATTACCACATTCTCGGTTGCAATCAACTCCGCTCGGCACTAATTACTTCCCTCTCGATCCACGATCGGATCCGCTTCTTCGATCGCCGCCACGCTCCGAAGACAACCAGATCTACTCACCACCGCGCTACGACCGAGATGGGACTCTACGCTCTAAGCTCCGACGATACCGCATTTTCGGCTCCGATCGGCTCCGGTTTCTTCCCCCTCTCTTGTTCTCCTCTTTGCTCGAGGAGGTACCAAGAGAGAGAGAGAAGATGTTGTGTCGAGAATGAGATTTACAAGAAGTAAAAGAGGAGGTTTGAATGGAAGAGAGTAGAGAGATAGAAGGTGGGAGGAGGAAGAGGTCGGGTATAATTCACTTTTAAAGAGTCAAAACTGAAATGTTGAATTGAAAGAAAACTAAAGCTGTGTGAGTCTTAGGACTCTGTGCAGAAACTGAGAAATGAATCTATATAAACTGAGAGATAAATTTGAGTTATAATTTGATTTGAGGGTTTATTAAAATTTCTGAAGAGCAGTTATTTAATTTGTGTATTTTGGTAAGGCTACAATAAAATGCTTAGCCTTGTAAAGAAGTTATGTTACATTTTGTTAAAATGGAAGAATGGCTATTTGATTCAAATGTGAAAAGATCTAAAGAGGCATAAATCAAATCCTTAAATTATCATCTATTAAGCAACTTTTACAATTCTATTCAACAGTAAACAACAATTTGGGAAATTTTTTATAAGAAATTAAAGTACCTCTTTTTATTTATGTCAATGGAATTTTTGTGTTTGCTAATTTAGGTTCTTGCGTACTCATTAGGACTAATGTCATACCTGAGGCGAATGCACATATATCAAATGAGGGTCAATTGACTCCATTCAATTTCAAAAACTAATTATTATATTATATATGTTACTTTTGTATATTTTATAGTTAAATGTTAAGGGTACCTAATAAATGACCTCCATTGATTTTCTGAAAATTTTATATATTTGACCCCCATTCGTTTTTCAAAAAAAAAAATAGACTATTAAAATGTGTACAACTTGGAGACATAACATTTTATGATTTTAATCTCCATTACTCAAAATTCTGCCTCCGCTTCTGTCATACACTTCTTTTAATTAATTAAATCAGTTTCCAAAATGAATTTTATCATGTAATTAAGACTCAATCCTCTGTAGTATAGCTTTAATTAATATTCAACAAGTAACCAAAATGTCAAATCTTCGCAGAAGCTGCGAAGTCGCGAGGGGAAATCGAACTCTCGACCTTTGAATAATCAACAATTCTAAGACTTCTCTTCTAGCCAACTGTGCTACCTCTCCTTTCAAAAAACCGTAGAAGTTTATTTGTATACAAAGGAGAATCTACAATTAGTTCTTCATATTGAATCTTTATTTTTAAATGTTGGGTTATGACTAATTGAAAGAAAGACAAAAGAAGAAGGAGAGTTACGTGAAGGGAGCAAAAAAAGGAATAGGGAGAATACTGTTGGGTGAGAAACAATTGTGTCTCCAAAATGTCCCTAAAAAGTTACAAATTTTGATTATTTAATAAAAGTGACGAGTTGGAATAATGGAATTCACATCTTATTCCGTTAGTATTCTAACAAAAAATATTACCAGAGTGATTTGATCGGAACAAATAAAAAATTCAGTAACTACCGGAAAAAAAAATCGAACTTGTGTGATCAATTCATGACAAAAAAACAAAACTTAGTGATTTCTAACAAATTTACATAGATTATTTATATAAAATAGATAAATACACAAATTCAGCACAGATGAAGCTATGCCATCAGCTATGAGGCAAAACTTTTTGACAATCTTCTAAATTAAAATTACATCAAAATAAGCACTATTCTAAGTTGGTTATTTTTCCCATCTTTCCAACGAATTTTTTTACTATCTTCTAAATTAAAATAATATCAAACTAAACACTATTCTAAATCAATTGTTTTGTCCCTCGTTATAACTTCACTAAGTAAATAGTCAAATTTGTCATATAAGTTTTCAAAAAAATATGTACAAGACGGTATTAATATCAAGTATTCACATAGACATCAAGTCTCAAGTAAAGACACAGTTTGCTAGTATGTTCCTTGATTTCCCTAAAGACAATATAAAAATCTTAATTAGAAAGTAAACCAATAGAAACAATAATAAAAAAATATAATAAAAAATCCAAATTAAAATTACAATAAATAAATTAAGATGAACAATTGGGTTGCTCTTTTGGTTTCTTGTGGTTGTACAAACAAGCTGACCATTAAATGATAGATGTTCTTGTATAAAATAAAATACCAAGAAAGGCCATAAATGAATTGTCTCTAATATCTTAAAAGTCTGGCAGTAATGTTTTGCAATACTGATTTTAATGCAAAATGACTATATTCACTTACAAAGAATTCTAAAATGTACATATTATATTAATACGTGGTGGTAGTTTACTAATGAAATATGCATGAATAAATTTTAGTCATGCAAAAGATACATTAGTGTCCATAAACTTTGTAAAAAAAAAATATTGTTTGAAGAAACATATGCACATTTTTTGTCATTTGTAGCATTACACAGATAATTGAAATAAACATACTTCAAGAGAGGAGCTTAATTCAGCTTATATGAGATAGTTGATTTTTATGGATTGCTATGATGCACCATTATAGGGCTGTAAACCAGCTGGCTTGCGCCGAGCTGGGCCTTAGTTCAGCTCGATAATTCTGGGCCGAGCTTGGACCTAGGACTTCCGAGCTAAAACCTCAGTTCAAACTCGTGACGAGCCAGTCCAAGCTAGCTCTCGAGCTGGCTCGCTAGACCTTGTTTTAAGAAGAAAATAAATTTTATAAATTTTCGTTCGGACAATTTTTTTATTGTATATTTATTTGTTTATCTATCAATTTTTTATTTATGCATGTGAGGGTATCAATTGAAAATCCTTTATTTTAAAATTATTGATAATTTTTAAAAATAAAGCTTAAATATAAAATTCAATATTATAGCATGATCTATGTTATCCACATATTGTATCTATGAAATATTATGGAATTTGATATGTATTTCACTGTAAATCAAGTATCTTGAAACTTTAACACTCCAAATTAACTGTCATTGATTATATTCATCATCAAATAAAATAGCATGAAATTTTATTGTTATATCTATACGTCCATAACATATCTATAAATTATGTTTTTTTTTTTTTCAAATTTCAAATTTATTTGAATTCTTTTGAAAATTCGTTATCAAGATTTTCAAAATAAGCATTGCCAATTGACCCTTCTAAAATTAAGATTTGAGAGACGAACTTTATACGCAAGATTTTAAGATTTATAAATTCGTTTCAGATCGCTGGATATGAATATGATATGATATTTTCATACTAAAAAATGATTTATCATTATGCTATATGTTGTTGTAAGTAATTTCAGTGTTGTTTAATTAATTTGATAAATATTGAAATTTACAGTTTTTTGATTTGAGATGTATGTAGCTTTAGTTGTTATGTCCAAAGGTCAAACAAAGTAAAAGATACCATATTATGACAAGTTGTTCAAGATAATCAGATACATGATCTTCTCAAGCTATAAGAAATGATTTGATGGAAGATTCATACAAACCATTTGAAATATCGGATATTGACGAGATGCTGAATCATGAAGATTACATAAGATCATAGAGACCAACCAAGATCATGAAGATTATGAATACCACACTTTACCATTTTTGTTTTATTATTTTTAATTTATATCCAAAAAATATGGTAAAGTAAATATGAGGTTAGGACTGTTTGAGTCTAGCTATTGCAAGGTCAGAAATCCAATTCAAAATTCAAACAACCGGACCTAGCCAATACTGAAAACTAAGCACAAGCAAAATATGCTAATTCCTAAATACTTGTGATCTGCATTAGAGCCGTTGGCTCTCCATTAAATCCTATTTATTATTATTAATAGTGGGCTCTGTCATCTGTCCAAGATAGATAGAAAATACCCTCATAAACTTACACCTTTGAAATCCTTTGAGATGTTTAGCCTTTGTGTCTAAATTTCAATTATCTTTCTAGCAATCTCAAATATACTTCACCTAAATTAATTAGTGAGATTAGAGTGAAGTTAGTGAACTTAGAGCCTTTGTTGCTTGCCTACTCCAAGCTGTTGTGCTTGCTTCTGAGCTATTGTGCTCACTTCTCTCTTGAGCTTGTAGTGCTCACCTTTCTGTTATGTGGACCGTTGGAGTGTTGTCTCGCCGGTCACAACTTGTAATATTTTATGTACTGGATAATAGAAATGCGCACCTAGTTTTGGTTGCTTTTTCTCGGAGACGTAGGTCCTTCAGTTGGCCAAATTCCGTTATCAACTCTTGTGTTACTTTCTCTGACTCTATTTATTTACTTTATTGCATTTTATTTATTTTAATTCACAAGTTCTTGATTCCGTCAAAAACTTCACGTAGATAGATTTATTTAATCACATAAACGACTTTTAACTTGTCTCTCCGACCGATAGTTACAAGTTATAGGATTTAAATTTTAAACAACCCCCATATTCACCCCTCTCTAGGGGCCATTAAAGACAACACTATTCATATCTTAAAGTAATCGAGATAGCAAATGCGTAAATGATAATTCACTGCAATGGAGTAATAAAGAATATACTAGAGTCAATCGCGAATTAGTACAGTAGCACGAACTCTCGTCTCTTTTACAAGAGAATTCATGTTCAATTCTCGAGAATAATATTTAAAAGATGTTGAGATGTATAGAGATCAAGTGATTTTCTACCTATCTAAAAAAATAATAAAAAAGTTCTAAAAAATGTAAAATTTGATTTGTAAGTACATATTCATATGGAGATCATGTTGAACGGTTCGGATCGACCGTTATAATTTTGAAAACTCAAATATTGAGCCGTTGCACGGAGACCCTCTATGCTACGCGTAGTATATTAGCATTTTCCTACATCTCTCTCTATATATATGAGTAGAACTAGGGTGCTCCTAAGTTCACCAAGCCTCTTGTGAACTTGATTCTAAAGTATATCGAATCGACTTTAAACGATGAATTCAAACCGTTGAAATCCTTCTACCTAATGATTGATGCATCTACATGTGAAAATTTTAAAGTTTCGAATTAATTTGATATAGAGTCAAGTGGTCAAAGGAGTCTAAAAAATGAATGCATTAAAATTTATTTATATACCTTAAATTTTTCACCACTTGACTCTATATTAAATTAATTCAAAACTTTAAAATTTTCACATGTAGACGCATCACTCATTAGATAGAAGGGTTTCAACAGTTTGGATTTATCCTTTAAAGTCGATTCGATATATTTTAGAGTCAAGTTCACAAGAAATTTGGTGAACTTAGGAGCACCCTAGTTCTACTCTATATATATACCCAATTCTCTCTCCTCAGCTAAAAATAAAGTCATTTCTCTCCCGTTGTCTCTCTCCTCAGCCTTCAGCATTTCTCTACTATAAGTTTTTTTACTGATTTTTCTAAAAAAAATATTTAATTTTTTATAGTAGTTTAGTAATTAATATTTTTATTTATAATCTTTAGGTTAGTGATTTGATTGAACAAAATGATTGGGACAAGCATTTACACCGGTGGACAGGATTTTCAAGGGCCTTCTCTCAATCACCTCAGCTGGTTTAGATATGTTGGATTCATTCACCTTCTCCAGCTTACCAGATGCTGGAGGTATCTATTGAGCATTAAATTTGACAAATTCGAAGTTTTCTTTTCCTGCTATGAATAATTATTGTATGGTTTGGGTTTATTTCTCAAGTATTTCTCCCTTCTCTTACAACTGGAGGTATCCCTTACGCTCAATTTAGCCTTAAAAACCTCATAAATATGTTAGGTAGCTGTTATTTAACTCTTGGTTTGCTTCCCTGTCGGTTTCTTTTCTTCTTCTTTTTTAACCTAGAGGTGTGTTTAGCTGGTTAGTACAATCAACAAAAATTATCAGAGCTCGTGCACGTCCGACTCCAGTAACCCAGAGTTAGTATGATTGTATAACGAGTATGACAGTAATATGTCAGATTGTATACCTGTTGACTTTGAAATTTAAGAGTAATCAAATCAGGAACTGGTATTGCCAATGAAAACTCACCAAACCTATTGAATTGATTGGGCCATAGGCCTAATTATGGGGTGCCCCAGTAATATTTTCAGGTCAAATGTATTGTCTTTCAATCTCCTAGTCAGCAACACCTTTTAATCTATACTAGAATTAAGTCTAAAAAAGATTTAAAGAACCAATATTTGATTGTCTTAATCTGATAACTAAAAAAGCTAAAAGAGGAGGTATATATGCCTTAAGACCCGAACAAAGGATTAAAATCTAGACAAAAAAAGACTAAAGTGACCTTAATCCATGCTAAAAAACCAATGCTCAACAGAATTAAACAGCTAAGAAAACTAAAGAAGACTCCTTTTAGTCTCAAGAAGATTTAAGGAGCCTTGACCAGCAACACCCTTGATTAATTTGATTGATATCTCTCTTATAAAAATTTGGCTCAGCCATACTGTCTGGTATCTCAGAATTTCACTTTTATACAAACCAATTATTGAGCCCATCGACAAGCTTCGATATGATTTTAATTTGCCTGTTTCTAAATAACAGCAATTTCTACAAATAATATAGATATACACAAATGCAGCACAAATGAAGCTGTGCCATCATCTATGAGGCAAAACTTTTTTGACAATCTTCTAAATTTAAAAAATTACGTCAAAATAAGCACTATTCTAAGTTAGTCCCCTCTTGCCATCAAGTTTCCGGAGAGATCTGTACAAGACTATTCACATCAAGAGCCCAACTGAAGACGCAGTTTGCTCGTATGTTCCTTGATTTCCCTAAAGACAATAAAATAATATCTTAATTAGAAACTAAACCAACAGAAACAATAACAAAAATAATAATATATGCCCAAAATAAACGGACAATAAATAAAATAAGAAGAACATTTGGGTGCGCCATAAGTTATCATTACTCATGATCTCACTTGTGTATTATATTTAGAACCTGAAGCTCAGCCAATCAGGATCTGTTGATTTAGATCTATTCCGGTGTGATATATCATGAATGCCCTTCCAAATCTCGTAATTTTTTACACTCATTTCAATAAAATCCAGAGCCCAGCAAAATAATGCTTTTTGTTTTCCGTTTTAATCAGCTTGGTGTGCTACTTTTTAACCCTTTTGAGTTGGCAGCAGAGGAACTAAAAGTATTTAAAAAAATTGGATGAGCATTCATTTCTGGGGCATTGGGGTTTGTAGTACTAATATAGAAGTGAGGTTGTGGCAATTTTTGGAACTGAAAGTAGTGGGCACCAGTACTGTACCTAAAATAAAGACACAAAAGTTTGATAACATACCTGCACCGAGCAACTTTGCAGTTTAGATCCTGGCAAGAGGAGCAATGAAGTTGCATCAAATACCACACTTTTTTGCACATCGAGCAGCCACCACTTTGGCGGACTTTGCATAGAACTCCGTGCCTGAACAGCAACTTCATCTTTCTGCATTCTTTGTTTTCGCACCTAGGACTGATGCATTGAGAGGCATGCAACAGTGTTTGTAATGCCAGCTGTTTCCACAAAAAGATGAAACAGCTGTCAGGTACAGGAACTGCTCAGATGTCAGAATCTAACCATAGCTTATTGGTCGGCCTAATAATTGAATGGAAGCCCAAATTTAAATTGGATTAAACACAGATTTAACCGACATACTGGTATATGCAAGGGAATATACATAAAGGTTCAGGCCCTCTCTATGTACAAATTTATTGGATGATGCTAGACAAATTTGGACCATCACCATTTCAGATAGACCCGATAACTCAACTCCACTAACTTCAAAAGTATGCATCTATTGGGTTGCAAGTAAACTGGCCAGCCAGATATGAAATGCACAACCCATATTTGCTTAAACATCCATAAATCCTAGTCTACTAATGGAGAGAGGAGCCAAACCCAATTTAGACTGGTATCTACTGTACAAAATTAAAAGAAAAAGAAAGAGAAAGAGAACTACCTGCTTAAATGCCATTGTGGTGTTCCCCTTTGCATTTCCAATGTGAGTTTCTGTGCCTTTATCAGCCACATTTTCACATAACCTGACTAGCTCATGATCATGTGCAAACTCCCAGACACCCCGCCCATAGCAAGAGCTGCACATGTAATAGCCTGGGCATGTTGGGCACCGCCACGAAACCTCATCAGGCTCCAGCTCAGTATGGCAGGTGGAACATGACCGGGTGTGAAGATGATGAAGTATCATCATGGTGGAGTGCTTGGCGCGCCTCAGTGTATCAAACTGGTACATTCTTTTCTGGCACAGATTGAGAAGGTCTATTCTACTGTCAAAAAACTCACATTCATTGCACGGGTCTGGGTCGTCGGTAGCAGGAAGTGCTAGTTCATTTACCTGAGAGAATTTTTTTTTATAAAACATTGATATGAGTGGAATATCTCATGATTTCTCATTGTTGTGTATGGATATTTAAGTTTTAAGGGATACAGATGAAAATTTGCTTAGCTACCTTTTCAAATACATGCTTGATTTTTGAACTAGTAGGATGCTTTTCCTTTGGTGAAAGTTCTTCCTCCTCAGCGTAGCACCTGAAAATTGACCAATATGGGCCCACAGGTCAGATACAATGGATTTAAAAAAAAGAAATAGAGAACAGGTAAAGAACTGCATAATGAGTGTCAGATAAAATGGATTTACCAACAAAAAAAAAACAGAGAGAATGGGTTAAAAAGCTGAATAACAATAATTGATTTTCCCTAGCCCCTTGGGACTTCAAGCATCCCCGGCACAACCATATTATCAAAATACATTTCCATAGGTTAAGGGTTTGAGCTTACTGATCACAGAGAAGAAAATTCTTGCAGCTGGTGCAGACCCATCTTGTACCAGAGACGATCGCACGGCGGCAATGCTTGCAGGTGGGTTGCAAGTAAATTAATATGAAGTCTTCTTTGATTGATCTCATCCTCTCTCCAAGCTGTCATACACAAGATAATGTCAAGTGAACTTAAAAGTTTCATAACAAAAAAAAATACTTATTAATGCATACCTGGATTGTATGGAAATACCAAAACAATCCCATTTAGAACACAATAACATCTGATAAGAAATACTGCATCAATAACCTCAGTATCATCGATTTACACCCTCTATGTATCCTCCTACCCTAAATCAAATGACCACTCCTACACCAATCGAGGAAAAAGTGTGGGCATATTCAAGAAGTAAATGGAGGAATGGAAGAGCAATACATATATAAATTTTACTTCAATAACGTATGTGCCATATATATATGTCTCCAGGAGAGAAGACATTTAAATATCTCCTAGAACATATACAATGTATTATAACAGAATGCCCAGTTGCAACAAATACATACCTTGTGTAAGAACATGATATCATCAGGTCTGCCATCCATCAAACCTCGCTTTGCTGCACGCATGGCTCGTCCTTTAGGTTCGGTTTCTTTTTTATCAGGGCCACTTTTTTCTTTATTTGAGAGAATAAACTCAGCCTCTCCTGGCCAGAAATCATTTTCACAATACGGAAGGTGAGCAGCTGACACACTAGTTTTCCAATTGTTTGTAGGTATAAGGTAGTAGTCATATAGATTGGTACGCTCCACCACCACTTTCTCCTTTAAAGCCTTGGCTATCATAACTTGATACCTAAAATTTTGAAAATTTTGTGTTAAATTCAATTCATTACATCAAAAACTTTGCATGCTAAGAAGTCAGGCCAAACCATTCTATACCCAACTGAATGGTCAAAAGGACAAACAGAGATTTATTTAATAGAAATTTGCTGACCAAATGAAGATTGAACATGACCAATAGCAAATCTCTCTAAATTGCGAACTTTCAATTTCTCTACCTCCCCACTCCCCAGGTTAGCACCTTTTGTTTTCTTTGATCTCGGTACCCTTATTTGCTTTAAGCAAAAAAGTACTTTGATCATTATTGCCTTCAGTAATGGACATACCAGCTCCTTAGTTTTTCAGCTTTAGGCATCTTCTGAGACACAGGATGACAATAGAGAATATAGTCATCATGTTTTGTGGGAGGACATGCCCAAAGTGAGCAGCTCGCAAATCCCCTTTTCTTGCAGTAGTCTAAGTACGCGATCTACATTAAAAAAGGAAAAAAATAAATCAAGATCACACTATTTGGAAGAATTTACTCAAGAAATAAACAACGGAATCTTTACTTTATATATAGCCCAAAGGCTAAAAACTTTTCTGGCAAATGATCCATGTCCTCAAATGCACCACGGTTCTGGTAAGCTTTCGGGGCTTTACAAAAAACAATTATTTTTTCTCCTTTCTAAAAGGAAAGCCGAACTAATAATCATTATCCTAAGAATGAACTATTATTTGTTCAAGGAACAATGCAAATTTTAAGTTTTTAATATATTGGGGGCAACAAATACTGATTTATGAAAGGATTTTGGGCAAAACTGTATAATAAGTTTTCCAACACAAGTGAAAATACTAGGAATAATTGATATTAATCCAAAACTTGTTATTCTTTCATGAAGACCAGAAACCAAGTCAAATTGCATATCAGGTGTTCCAAAATGACCTTGCATTTATTATATTTCATTTTATGTGCTAACTTATATATTTATTTAAAGACATAGTCTTTTCTTAATTTAGACTTAAACCTCCCCAAAGGCCTTTAATTGAACTGGCTTGTTACAAAATAAAATTCATTACAGAATTACATTTTGATATACATCTGGATTTGGAAACAATTTTAATGTGTAAAAGATTAATATGATTGTAGACAAAGTTCAATGTTTACCAGAATGCCGTGATACACAAACGTTCGAAGAGCTTCGCCAGTCGAAGATTTGATTTCAGGCTGAAAATATTTAACCGAATCAATATAGGAGATGTATGCGTGCCGTTGGTTTGGCAGAGGGCATTGAGATCCATACTCTTGCACATACATAGCGAAAAGGCAGACATCGGCACCTTCTATCTTTTGAAATAACACTATAGCCTGTTTTTGTAATGAGAACAATATAGTTAGAAAAAGTACAGGAATATCATATTATCTTTTTGTTTGCACGAAGTGCTATAGATATTAGGAAACGTTTAAATTTACTTTTCCTATATTTGCAAAATAGAAAGCATATAAATGATTAGCAAATTGCAGAAGTGTCATTAGCTGGTTTCTAACAGTGCCATACTTTTTCCAAAGAAAAAAGCGAATAAAATGGTTGAATAAAATAAATATACCTTAGATTTGTATGGGAATTCTGAAGGATAATTTTCGCCCTTGAGAAATTCTTTAAAATTTCTATTCACATTAGCCACACGATCTACAGCAGAAACCACTCTTACACAGAGGCCTTCCACTCCTGGTACCTGAAATTTTACCAAAATTGTTTTTTAAAAAGAAAAATCATTCAATCATATACAACCAACATATCAGATAACACGTCATGCAACCTTTAATTGTCAGAGCTATTCTCTCATTCTTCTTCCTCATTCCTTTTTTTCCAAAAGAGAGAAAAAAGTTGTAATTTATGCAGACGGTGTATCACCCTAACTCCTATATTTCTCATGTTTACTTTTTAAGGATCATAATGGAGGAATTTATGCAGATGGTGTATCACCCTTATCCCGTTGCAGTTATTAAGAGTTTCAAATGTCCCTTCTTGGTCCCTAAATTTATCAACTTGTAACATTATATCATTCATATTTGTTCAATAAATGGATGAAAATCCATTCCATCATGGAGCCATACTGATTTGCTACAACTTTATTCTAGGGACCGAAAGGGAACTTATATGTGCAAGTGACCAAAATTGGGAAATAAAGTAATAAAACACTGACCTCTTCAACCATTTTTCCCAAGTTAGTAGCCCTTTCTTCTCTCTCAATCTCAAGACGAGTAAAGAGCCATTTCTCTATGTGGTCGCTCAGCATGGTTCGAGGCAAGTCACAAGCCCCAAACACTTTAATTGGAGCTAGGGATTTACAGATTCCATTTTCCATTTCTGTCGAGAAGCAGGTCACACACGTGTATTCTACATTAGACTGATTCCTTTTTCCATTAAATAAGGCACAAATTTGATGCTGCCATGCCTCACACTTGGAGCATTGTACCCACTGGCAAAACATAGAAGAATTAGAGATTAAGACATCATTCCATGAAATGGATTGCCATAATAGCAGTATGGTGCCCAATTCTGGTGCTGAATTGGTCAGGCTCTATAGCAGAATGTATTGGCGTTAAACAAAATTCAACATTTTTGGGACATTTGTCATCTTCTATTCTTCAAAAACCTATTTTTTTTACTTGAACTTTCTCAAAATACACGAATAAAATTATGTTCTGCCAAATATCGGATGATGTTTTAAGCGCAATTTTGAATGACGCCAAACCAGTTCATGCTGAACTAGACAAGCTTGATGGCACTGATAAGAACCAGTTGGATAATGTATCACTACTATTCGGCACCCAAAGCATAATTAATCAGTCTCAACCAGAAACATAATACACACGGGCCTGCTTCCGCAATAATACCTTATAAAGTTACTGAACCCAAAGGATCACCAAAACAGATACCAACTTTCTTATATAAAACTGCTTGATGCCAAAACAGATGCCAAAAACATGGACTAGTAGGCCAGAACAATCCAAATGCCAGACACTAAAACTGGAAAACTATGACATGACTTGGAAGCCACCTAACCTGAGCACAACCTGACAAACTAGTAAAACAACAGGACCCAATCTACCTAAATGACCTGGAAACCCATCTGGCCCGATATGATTAGTCATTTTGTTGCCTCCATCACCCACTCACACAACAAGAAAAAGAAAAACATATTGTCATGTCAGCGACTATACAATTTTTAGCATAACTCAAAAGGCTTCTCAAAACATGCAATCAGAATATCTCAGAATATATCACATATACCATCAATATTTAAAAGAAGAGGTACAAAAAAAAAAATCCATACCCATTCAGACTCAGCATCAGTTTCAGCATAATTCGCCCGCTTCTCAAATAACGCCTTAGAAACATCTCCTAATGGAAGTTTGATGAGCTCTCCGCCCACATTATAACACTTGCTACAGAGGGAAATTGGAACAGAACTTGGAAACTTTTTGTCCTTGTCTTCAGTTTCATTGGTGCAATAGTAGACGCCGTGAGAGGCTATGAGCACACTGCACTTGCCACAGTATCGTGGCGGCGGTGCAAAAAGGAGCTCCTCCAACCCGCATAGACTACATGTATTCTGATTTTCTGCTTCATCTAGTGGCTGAGTTAGTTCATTTATTGCCTGTGTTTGTGAAATAGAAATATATTTAATCCATTACAGCAAAAGGGTACAAGTCAGAGAAAAATGGTATACTAGAAAAAAAGACATACAAAATGGCATAATTACTATGCCAAATTTAAACCAGTAAAGGACTGTCTTATCTTGCTGCAAGCTGACAATACCAGCACTGACCGGCACAATATCAAGCAGGCATATTTTTCTTCATGAATGCTCTTGATTTAAGTCATAAAATGAACCTCTAGCTGTCTCATTCCCTTCCCTCCCCCTCCCCCTCCCCGTATCTGTTTGCTTAGTGCTTTCGCATTGGAATTTGTTTTTTAAATTTCAAATTGAAATATTAATACTTTAGTGTGCACCCTAAAGGCATTTTGGTACCAAGTGAAGATGGAGAATCTATGGACATGACAGTGTCTATGCTATGGTTTTCTTTATTGAGTAGTAATTTTTTGGCTTTCATTTTTGTATTTCCAGGGTCTTTCGCACTTTTCTTTCGGCACTTTTCCTATATTTTGGAATCTTTTATTTCTTTAATATAACCCCCGGTATGCTTACTTCAAATGTTTCTTATGGCTAAAGTAGCAATAACAGCAAAAAAAAAGGGACCTTATTCATGAAAAATATAACAGGTTGCAAAAGTTTATATGAAGAAACCCAACTAACCTTCTTTTCACAGAGCCTAAGACTGCTCAAATGGATGTTTATCTCCTCCGGTGTAAATGTATCAAGTAAAGAAGCACCTCTGAATCTTTTTGTAGTCTCCTCTATGGTCTTATTGGCACAAGACTCTACATTTATCACCAGCCCGACCTTTGTTCCGTCCTCCAATATATTATTAAGAGGATCACTATCTTTCAAATGTTCCACAGGTTCAAACCCATCCTCCTCATTGTCAGACTGATTGACAACAACATGTGTGACAGTTTTCACCCTAGCCTCCTTTGGCAACGCTTTATCTGCTGTGGATTTAACACCAGGTTTCTTTACCGAGTTGTTTACAGATAAGTCCAGTTCCACACATGTTACAGATTCAGCCCTAAATTCCTTCGCATACTTTACAGGGCAGCACAATTCCATCTCTGTTACAGATTCAGCCCTCAATTCCTTCGCAGACTTTTCAAGGCTGCACAATTCCATATCTGTTACAGATTCAGCCCTCAATTCCTTCACAGATTTTATGGAACAGCCCAATTCCATATCTGTTACAGATTCAGCCCTCGATTCCTTCACAGATTTTTCATTAGATACAAGTTCAGCTTCATGCTCTTTCTTCCGATCAGTGCTAACATCAGGTTGATCAGTCCTGACCCGCTTCGGACCTGGCTCGTCAGATGCAAGCGAATCATGCTTCTTTGATTCTTCATTATCAATTTTAGCACCTCTCTTAGAAACACTTTCTTTAACAGGCCCACAGAGCACGCATCTCGGATCATGACATAACTTGAAGTGCCTGATCACTTTTTGGGTAATTAGACAACTCCTTGTGCAATTTACATTGTCACAGTGGAAAGCATGCTCAAGGGTCTTCTTCAATTTACTGCACATTGGGAGCCCACAACCCTCTTTCTTTCGGCATACCATTGCATGATGGTACATCAGCAGAAGCTGTTGATTTTTTTTCAGCTGAATTGCTCTTGCTTTCTGTTGGTCAACTAACTGGTCAACTCGGAGCCTGTGAGCTTGTTGATGGTGATATGAAGAATTTATCATGGGGCTTGCATGATCATATGAGGTTTTTACCTGGCTAGACATCTCAGATGAATTTCCTGCCACGAGAATTATTACAATTTACTTAGTCACTACAGGATTTACAATATATAGATCAAGAATGACCGATACATATTCAAACCATTTAAAATTAATAATGGAATCATAGTCAGGGTTGGTGCAAATATGGCACTGGTCTAACAATACCACCACTACACTATTTAATGAGGAGAGAGAAAGCAATACCTCGTAGATTCAGCTCTTGTCCAGTACTGGTAAGAGAAGGGCTGGAAGTGACCCGAGGAACAGTATCACTATAGAGTCCCTCTGGCAAAAATCCTACCTCTTTGATGACATTACTCATCACCGCCATGTTGTTTCTATGGCGCATGATTCCATCGGCTTCAACAATAGAAGAAGTAGAGACCCCACTATCCTGACCAAGTGCCACATTACCTACAAGAGTGAATTGTTTAATTTCGTTATTACAAACAAACATATTTAGAACCATATCACTTTGGGTTTTGTGTACCTGTACCTCACCAATCAGTTCACTATCTCACCACAAACGGACAAAGGAAAAGGAAGGTATTTAGGAAGATTTTTAACAAAATAAGGGATACTTCGGACATACCATAGTTTAAACAGACTAATGTTTGCCCTTGCCAAGAAGATAAGATTATTCAATACCCACTGTGAAAGTGAAACCTGGAAATGACGAGGCAACAAAAAGATTGGCTTTTAGTCACCCTCCCCCTCCCCCCCCATTAGATATAGTAGGAGAGCAGGAGTACGTCACAATTCCGTGTTCTAGAAATGTTGAGGCATATGGTTGATAGTTGATATTCTAAAGCTTTAAATGGGCATTTGAAATCAGTCCAGTAAAAAAAATACCATTTAATTGGCTATTGGCTGCTTCACTTCGGAATTCCCTGAAATTATTGGGTATAGAAGAGGAAGACGAAGCAGCAGTAGCAAAGGGAGGTGTAACCATAGATGAATTTTGTCCAGAGGCATAACCGTGATGGTGAGTCATAAAAGTAGGCCCACCATATAGAGATGGGAGCCTCATTTGTGCATTGCCAGGATCCAAGTATTGCATCTGATGTACAACAAAAATTAAAAAATCGTTAATATATAAGTTAAAATTGTCAACTCTGCATGTAATATGGAATGATGGCTAGTATGGCTGGGTCGATACAATTGCTGGTACTGAACACATACTGTTACACAAGAACTTAGTCGTGCATAAAATTTCACGGGGGAATATCTGAAATTTTGCACGAACAAGAAATTCAAAAAGCAGAATCGGGGCATGCATTCTAGGTTTTACACAGAATAAAACAACGGAAAACAAACTCGGAATATGAACAAAATGGGAGATTTAATTGTTAAAAAAAGGGCATAGAAACCCTAACCCTGGCTTTCTTCGTCTTCGATTTTAGGGTTTGTAGTTTGTACGCTCCGAGAGAAACCCTCGTTCTTCGTCTTCGAACATGAACAAAAAACTTAGAACAATTATTAAAATTCTTCCAACGGAAATGATCCGATTTCTAGGGGGAATTTCACGTATACCCCTTAACAACTTCGAAATTACCTATTATTCTCTCTAAACTTCATAATATCAAGGTTAACCTTCTAAACTTCAAAAATTGACAAGTTTACCTATTTTATTGCCTTTTCTATAATTAACTCATTTTAAAATTATAAAATGCTAATTATACCCTTAATTTATTCACCCATTTGTATGACTTACCACTAATACATTACTAGTATCAAGAAGTATTCTTTTTCTTTATTTGAATCTTGAAATATAAACTACTCGGAAGAGAACCAGCAACGTATGTATATTGGAGCGGATCTACAAATTTTTTTGTACTGATAAAAAGATATGAAATTGTGAACTAATGCTCTATTAGATTTATCTTGATGCTAAGGTGATAAGTACTAGTTGGTACGATATATCATATTTATTGCCAGTTCATAGGTATTTGTTTTCAAATTTTAGTTATTTAATATATTACATGACTTATTGTGGGGTTGTTTGTTGAATTCGGATTACCCCAGATACCGTATCTACAATTATCAAATCCGGACTGTTCTTTAATTCTATCACGAATCTCAAAACACTCTTTATATCTATAATAGGCACCGAATTTATTTTGGCTCGATTTCCTTTGTGTGTCCAGACTGAATTCCTTCATGTGTCTAATATTTCAGCATACATTGAAATTATTCCAACCATAGGTTTGGATATGTAATTTTAAAGTTTTTGAGAGGTATTTCATGACTTTTTTTATGAGTGGGCCGGGTAACTACGGATTAGTATCTTCTGCATTAACTCAAAAGGGAATCTTTTGAGTTAAGATATCTGGACCATCCGATCTGCCTTAAGATTCGTGTGAACAAGATCTGCACTAATATTAAAGGCTCCTGTGTTAAAAGTAAACAGTCAGATTGACTCCATTTAAAATCAGACGACTGATATGCATTACTTCAAAATATTCCCTTTTAAGTTAATGCAGAGGATAGGTGTTCGGGTAACTACTGACCAGGGTATTCCGCACCCCTTGTAAAATTGGGATCCAAATCTACTGAAATCCATGATCATAAATAGTAACCTCGAAATTCTTGAAACCTAAGATTCAGCCATTGAATTGTTTCGAGACGCGTACACAGAAAAATCAACTATTTTGAGATGCGTGCACAAAAAAAGTTGGACGGCTGGATCTCGAATTTCAGGGATTTCAGGGTTACTGTTCATGAATTTTGAATTTGAGCAGATCTGAATCCGTAAAATTGAAGCATTAATGGCCAATTTGAGGTCAAATCAAGATATAATACATTTAAACGAAATCTTACAGCAAGATCATTCAAAAGCTCACTTGAAAGAACAAAGATGCAAAACTAAATCCAGAAAGTTCGGATTAAATAATTCAGTTTTTCGATCGGTTCGATTTATTTTTTAAAACTAGTTTTATTGTTTGGTTCAGTTTTGAAACTTTTAGAACTAGTTAGACCAACCGAAATTAAAAAATAAAAAATAAACTTGTTCCAGTCCAAATCAAACATTTAAAAAATTCAAAAAATACGACATAATGCATATTACTTGGTTCAGTTTAAAACCTCTTAGACCGAACTAAACAAAATTTTTAAATCCATCAACTAATTTTTTTTTAATGATTATTCTTCTTATTTTGGTTCGACCAAACAAAAAGAAATTTAGTTCAGTTTGTACAGTTCAGTTTTAATTCAGTTGATAAGCTTATTTCGGTCAATTTGGTTCTATTTTCTAAAACCAAATAAAATTTTAAATTACCAATTTTATTTTGGTTATAGCCGAATTGAACCAATGACCACCCGTAATCATTAGTCAATTGAGGATGAATTATACTTAATAACGCATGCTTGATATTTTCCAAAGATTTAAATAGCGTTTATCGCGTTATAGCGGAGCAGCTAAAAAAACGACGCTATTGCCATATAGCACCGCTATAGCGTAATATAGCGCGCAATAGCGTTAATAGCGCCATAGCTTTTATGGTCCAAAACCGCTATAGCGCGTTATTTACAACCTTCATAATTTCCAATATTTTCACCACTAAACAAGGGTGGCAACACTATGTACTAGCTTGCTTGAAACAAGAGCACCGGATCGCTGAAAATTTTAAAAATTAAAATGGACGTTGTCTTACTGGTCATAGTGAGAGGAATTCATGTCACCTAAACTAAATATTTTAAATTTCTTTATATATATATATATATATTTTTTTTTTTTCTATAACTGTATTAATTATGATGTTTGTAAATTTGTAAAGAAAAAATAAGACTTTATTTTTCTTTGTCAATTAGCAAAATTTTAGCATCCTTTAATTTAATTCATTTCGATGTGTGGAGACTGACCTCCATTATGTTATATAATGGATTTAAATATTTTGTCGATGATTTTTCACGTGTTATTTAGTTATATTTACTTAAATAAAAAACGAAGTTATTAATTGTTTTCAATAATTTGTTAATTTAGTAGAAACACTACTAATGCTATGTCTGGTTACAATTTTTATCTTATGCTAGGGTAATACAAACAAAAATAATGGAACCCAACTACTCAAGCTAGTTAAATATTTTACATAGATTTGAATAAACTTTTGTATTTGTTTTTTGTTTTACTTTTGCATTTTGTGTGAGAATTGGCTGAGTTTTAAACTTTCAATATGAATGAATTAAATCCTCCATCTTTGCAAGGATTTTGAAAATTTTCCACAAATACTCCTTCGCATTTGTGAAAAGTTGCTGGAAAATATTCAAACAAAAGGAAGACTTGCCGCAAGAAGAATAGATTCGCATAGAATATATAGCACGAGACCATATGTGTAATTTGGGGACAGATTTGTTTTTTTTTTTTTTCCTTTAGCTTTTAAGCTTTTACTTTTCCTTTTTTTTTTTCCTGTAAAACTTATTACTACTGCTGTCCATATTAATGGAATCTAGATGATAAATCCTTCGAATTTCTTATAAAAAAAATACATCAACATATACCACTTTGCATCAATGAACGTGCTTTAAATACGGGCATTTAAATTGTTCTTAACGGTATTGATTCACAAATTTGAATTGTTGTTTATTATAATGTATAATTGCCCTGCAGGCAAGCACATATCACATTTCATGCAATAACCCTTTACGTATGAGCACAGAGTTAATGTGTCTTACCTACTACGTAGTAGCAATGCAACTTGAATAGTGTTGAATTGCATCTATATATATATGGCATGCAATGAAATACAGTCCTTTAAATTGTTCTTAACGGTATTGATTCACAAATTTCAATTGTTGTTTATTATAATGTAATTGCCCTGCAGGAAAGCACATATCACATTTCATGCAATAATCCTTTACGTATTAAGCACAGAGTTAATGTGTCTTACCTACTACGTAGTAGCAATACAACTTGAATAGTGTTCAATTGCATCTATATATATATATATATATGGCATGCAATGAAATATAAAACAAATTGACCTCAACATTGTGGCATGCCGATTTCATAATTTAGCAACCAAATACTATACAAAATTCATTTCATATGCTTTTATTGGTGAAAAACAGTACGTTTGATTCTTACAAGTCACTGGAGGACACCAAAAAAATGAAGAGCATATATTTTGATCTAACTTCGATTGTTTAATATTAGCTCAACCGCTTTGCAGTGATGAAATAAAATTTTCCGCTATAGCGGATGAAATCAGTTCTTACACTGGGAGGAGAGAAAGTTGCTTTATTCCAAAAAGCAGGATATGAAGACAGAATTAATCTATGCCAAATATGGCTTGAAATTAAATAGAGAATTGTGTAATAAACAATTATTTTTTCTATCAAATGTCGAAAAATGCGCATGCTACAATCATTTCACAATAATCCATTTTGGTTTCCCGTTTCCTCCTACCAAATTTGCTTTTTCACTGCACGGCTTTAGCATGGATAAAACAAATTTAAAGTAAAATCTAAAGTTACATGAAAAGTTCAAGTGTTGGGCCTTAATGAAAACTAAAGTTTCCGGTTTCCTCCTATCAAATTTGCTTTTTCATTGCACGGCTGGTCCATTTTAAATCTCGATCTTTGCCATAATTTGGGCTTTTAATTTAACCCAATTTAAAGGCCTTTATTTAACAGGCCTAACAGTTAACAGAAAATGGATAGCGACAACTATTTTAGACTGTTACGGCCTTATTTTAGAAATGTGACAATGTTATCAATCTAGTCTAGACCACTAATTTGTTTAACCTCGTTTCATTTGGTATTTTGGAGACAAGCGTCACATAAAAATATATCACACGTACTTGTGATAATGATTGCGGCGTTAATACCGAGATGGAATAATACTTTAGATTTCGTGCCCCTTTTATACCCAACAGCAACAGCATCTGATCCAAAGTGGATGTTGATTTTACTTTTAACCCCTCTTTATAATAAAAATAACAAAAGAGAAGCGCAGAGCCGCAGACAACATTAGATGCCTGGGTCCGAAATGTGCCTCTGATGGTACATGACTAGAGGTGAAATCCCGAGGTGATAAAAAGGTAAACAAAAAACAAAAGAGGTTATTAGCGCAGAGCCGCAGACAACATCACATCAGATGCCTTTGGACTTTGGAGTTTGGATCAGTTATTTTATTTGCCATTTTTTTTAAAAGAGATAAATCATTTATTTAACCAGTTATTTATAAATTTTCAAAATTTATCAGTTACGCATGTTAAACTTGGCAGGTTTTCTGACATTAAATGCATGCAGCAAGTACAGAATCATTCTACGACTCTGATAAATTTGGAAATTTTTATAAAAACTGATAATATTTTTTTTTCAGTCCAGTATAGTAAATATCAAATGATTTCAATAAACTAGTGATTTTAAAATAATTTTAGTAAAATTTAGAATGAAAACTGATTGATTGAAATATTTTACTGGATATAAATAATTCATTTAAAAAGAAATATTTTACGGGGTATGAAGAATTCATTTAAAAAAAAAAAACCAAATTGTATTCAATTTAAGTATCCTACCCACTAAAATTCTTATCGATTAGAAAGATTATACAAGTATTTATAACTAATTCCTTCTATTTACCATTAAGTCGTTATTGATTTTATTGACGAAATAAAAAAAAGTTTTTCGTTTTTCAGGTTTTGAATTAAAACCTGATGCATGAGTTTTGCGAAAACAAACTCAAACATCTAGAGTCATAAACCGAAGAAATAAAATCAAAATAAAAAAGAAAAAGAATTATATAAAAAAAGTTGAAAGTAGAGCAAAAATAATTTTAAGAAAACAAAACTTTTTGCAGTAAACGTACTCTTATTGCAACGCAATACAATCTATGTAAAGTTGTAAACCACCAATATTGTTAATTATTATTTTGTTTCGTTTCTTTGAATATTCTTGTACATCTTTTTCTCAATAAAATAAATATTACAATAATTACTACTATTTTTTTTTTAAAAAACATCATAAATATCTACTTATTGTCAAAGATCTGATTCCTGTCAAATATCTCAGAATTTTTATCGAAGTTACATACGTGACTTTGCCTCCTACATTTGAATTTACCTCATGTGATATATACTCTTCCGACCGCGCATGATAATATAATTTTCTTACCATACCATGTTTGAAGGTACAAAATAAATTTGTTTTGACGAGAAAGTTAGTAACACAGATTTAGTGATAAATATGTGTTACCTTGAAAAACTTAACCGTTCATATTTATTGTTTGTTTGTTTACGTGATAGGATGAATCCAACAGGGTTAAAATGCAATGGTTTTGTGCTCTAATTATGTTTCATGTTTTTCTTCTTCATTTTTAAAGTTCGAACAATCCATCCAAACCACTTGATATAATCTTTCTATTAAAATGTGCTTGGAGACCAAATTTTATATTATTTGGAACTTTTTTACTATTTGTTTAAATAAGTACAAAATTACTGTTTTAAATGGTTTAAAATCTTCTGGAAAAAAAAAGTGATTTTGTACCTATCTAAAAAAATAGTACAAAAAATTCAAAAAAAATAAAATAAAATTTGGTCTCCAAGAACATTTTAATAGGAAAATCTTGTCGAGCGGTTCGAATTGTTAAGTATTTTGGGTATAGAGTTTTGGCTATAACTTTGTACTTATTTCACTTTTAAATTTATAAACCTAAATACTCAAAGAATGATCGATTGCAAACGCACAACATATCCTTGTAGTATAAAAGGTATCGATCCAAGGGATAAGGGGAGATTTTAGTTTTTAAACTCTATCGATTTAAATTCAGAATTGGTTGTTTCAAAAGTTTGTTTGAGAATGTTTAATTTCTAAAAATCCTAAAGTTAGTGGGTTAAATACCCAAGGAGTTTTGAAGGTTTAAACAAAAACAAAGATAGAGTAAAGTGAAATTAAGGTTTTCACAAAGATAGGAGAATCTAGGAACTTTCGGTCTACAATTCCTTATTTAATCCTATCTATTCTGTTTGTTTAAATTCATGTTTAATTGTGTTGGGATTTCTAACCTAATATGTTAAAAATGGTCACTTCCGTGAATTAATAACGTGTCTAAATAATTATATTTATCTAAACCATGAAGTTCTTTGTTAGTCTATCGTCTCTTTAGATATTGGTACTTAATGGTTTAGTCGGCCAAAGCAACTCATACCAATTTCTAAGTTGATTCAAGATGTCCCGACTTAGGGTTTTGGTTTTACCGGTTGAGTCTCAACCTAAACCCTAACCTTAATCCCTATAGTTCCGGCTTAGATTAAAAGATTTGTATACTCTTAACCTAAATCCTAATGGCTTTGTGATATAATTAATACTATCCTATATGATCCATTTTACCTTAAAGTCTAAAAGATCTAAAGCGGAATAACTACAATTCAAGCACAAATTATGATATTCACAAAGAATAAATCACAGAAATTAACAATCAAATCAAACAATCATCATAAAAACAAAGATCCGAATAGAACAAAATTTAACAAGTTCATGTAATTGACCTACACCCCTAGAGAAGAAGTTAGTCTCTCATGGAGATGCAAAACTTACAAAAGAATTTCATTACAAAAATGCTAAAACAAAAAGAAATTAAAAGAGTAATTATTACAACCCTCACTACAATGGTGATCTCTTGCCTTGCTTCCTTTGCTCTGAAAATTCTGCTCTTCTTCTCCAAATCTAAGCTCTTGATTTTCACTTTAACTCTAATGAGATGTGGAATATGGAATGATGGATGGTAGATGGTAGATGGTAGATCGTTCTTGGATGCCTCCATATGAGCAGAATTCTCTCTCTTAAATAGCTTATTTTACACCCTAAAAACGTAGGAAGCAGTTAAAAACTTGTCCCACACGTTTTCTATAATTATAACCACTAAACGTGGCCAACGGAGCATGATTTGGCTTTCCAAAAATAGCAAAACTGTCTTTTTAGTTGAAATGCGGCTAAAAGTTCGTCCGTACAGGATTTTACATTCCGAATTTGGATTTTTTTTCCTTCATAAAAGTTGTAGATCTTCTCATTAGCTTTTCGACAAGTGGTCATACACTCAAAACGAAGTTCGTATGACAAAGTTATGCCCAAAATATGAAATTGTGTCGGAAGCTGAAATTTCAGCCGGGCTGAGTGCGACCCGCACTACGACCTAGGAGGCCGCATTTCGTTCTCTTTTTCAAGAGGCCGCATTTTGATTAGGTTAATATACATTTTATATCAAAATACGATTTTAGCCATTTTTTCTGCAATTTAAGGTCAATTGTTCGAACTTTAAAAACAGAGAAAAAAAACGTAAAGCATATTTGAAGTACAAAACTAATGACGTATTTTAACTTTTTTTTTTTTTATATATTACTATTTATATATCATAAATACAAGATATTTTTAGTAAATGGATAGATTAATTTTCTAAATATTCTTTAGGAATTTTGCCCTTTTTGTTAGCACTTTTTTTTATCTGAACATGTGTAATAATAAATTTGTCAGTATATTTTATGGCTGATCACGGATAAATCTCGATGTACTATTTAGCTATTTTACAGACTTTTGATATTGTCCTAAATGAGCTTATAGAATTAGGAAATTTTACATGGTCGACATATCGCTTACAAAGAATAACAAAATCAACCACTGGAAACTTATTTATACATTTTGAATCTCAATCGTTTAGTCACATCAAGATTTGTGTGAAAATTTAAATATTGCACCTTAAATCCTTTTTTCTTTTTACCCTTATAGCAGTAGGAAATCAAAATTTTCATTTAGTAATTGTGTCAAATATTTTTTGTTGAATAAAACTTGAAATTCATATAATTTTAAAAGTCTTCTTAAAAATTTAAAGGGATCAATTAATCTCATTTGAGCTCACTTAGCCCCGAGCACACTGCCCCAAAATTTTAATAACACGAAATATGCAATAATATTTCAGGTGATACACTATTGAAAGTTTTACTTGCAAGTTGCAACAACATCTGCTTTTTTTTTTTTTTTTTTTTTGAAAACACGGATTAAAAAAGTAACATTGAAATCTTAATTTGTGTTTTTGATAAAATATTTTTTAAAACAAAAAAAATAATGAATAAAACTAATTTGTATTATGAAAATTTAAAAAAATAATAAACTTTATTGTATTATGTATCATCTTTATACAAAATATATATCTATATATAGAATTTTATTTTTAAAAATTATCTTATACGATAATGGGTAAGATAACGAAAAAAATCAGGACTCTTATTCGCACCCGATAAGCTAACGAAAAAAAATCTTACCCTTATCCGTATTTTTGGATACGATACGGATCAGATAAACGAATAAAATGGTGCCATTGACACTCCTAATCACAACCGTAGGGATATGAATTTTCGACTCGACTTGTTACATCCAACCTATTTGATAGTTAAATGTATTGGATATTGGTGTAAATATCTGTACTCATATCATTTTTTAAGTTCAGCTTAAAATTTAGTACTACTTTAGAATTTAGATTGATCATTAATTAAAATAAGTTGCAGAAATAAATTAAATAACAATTAATCATGTTATAGGGACAGGGTAGAATGAATTCTCTAAATTTTTTTTAATTACCACTTCAATATTTCGAAATTTTGATGAAAAATTAAAATATTACCACGTGCGCAACACCAATCTACACAACACCCCTTCAGTCTAAGCAAATTTGTGTAGATTGAATTAAAAACTCGTGCGCAAGTTAATATTGCGCACGCATAACTATTATGCATTCATGACAATGTTTCAATTTTTTTAGAAAACAATGATAAAGGTACGAATTTCGAGGTATGAAGGTGGTAACTATAAAAAAAATAGAGTTAAAATGCACCATTGGTTTTGTACTTAATCATACCCACATCTTTATTTTATTTTTCAACATAATATCCATATTAAAATGTTCTTAGATACCAAATTTTTAGCTCTTTTTTAATATGTACTAATTCATTGTTTTTGGATGGTCCAAAAATAATGATTTTGTACTTATCTAAAAAAATAGTTTCTAAAAAAAATAAAAAATTTGATATCCAAGCACATTTTAATATGGATATCATGTTGAGCAGTTCAAATTGACTATTTGAACTTTGAGAACAGAGATAAAGATGTGTAGTATGGTTGTGACACAAAACCAATACTTCATTTAACTCTGCTTCTAAAAAAATATCGGATAAATTCTTCACTTGTTCAAGCCGAATTCAGTTCAAAAAAATTCAATCAGAGTCAAATCGAAATGGCCTAAAAGAAAAATAACCGAAATTTTTATTTGCACCACATTAAAAAAAAAAGATAAATCAAATAACCACTTTTTACTGAGAATTTCAAAGTTACCACGTCTGCCAATTAATTTGGCGGATCCAAAAGAGAGGGTCCACTACTAATTCAATTGGCGGACACCAGTATTGGATCTGCCAATTGAAATGGCGGATCTCTCTCTTTTTTTTTTTCTTGCCGGAAGTAGCGGATGTTTTGACAATATTGGATCTGCCGATTAATTAATAAAATATTGAAAAGACATGTGCAACGAAAGACTGAGCCTAATGTTTTGACTGCTATTGGTTAATTGAAATAAAATTCTTTGCCCCATGTACATCCAAATATAGTATTCAAACATTAATTAATTAATTATTTAAACTTTCATTAATAACACATGCATCCGATACAGTCGACATAATTTTGTTTGCCTCGATACATGCATCTACATTTGTCTTTTTGCATTAATTGCTATTGAAAAAAAATATCCGGCATTTTAATTGTTTGTAATAGATTTATAATTTTTCAGAAATCGTGGTTATTTTGGTTTATTATTTTTTTGAGTATGGTATAAATAAAAATTTCGGAAAAAATAATAAACTAATATCAGTTCGATCTGAATCCAATCCGATCCATTGGAGCCTGCTTGCTGCTGTTTGGCCAGTTCAATAGTTCAGACTTCTTCCAGTTCTCCTTTTCTTTATCAGATTTCCTACCATGTGAACTATGTAAACCACAGTGTAGCGTGGGTTGATCACAGCTGAAACCTGAAAGTCTGAAACATAGTGACAAATTAATTATACGGGTTCGGGTTCGGTTCGGTGAGGTCAAAAATTCGTGATTCGGAAATAATTTGGATATAATTCGGAAATAATTCAGTATTATTCGGATTATAGATCTCAGTTATGTAAGGGAGCAAAAACAAAAAAAATAACCAAAAAATAAAATTATGGGAAAAATTCGTAAAATTCACAAATTATTCGTAAAATTTGCAAATTATTCGGAAATTATTCGGTCAAAGTTCGGTCAACCGAATAATTCGGCGTTCGGTTTGGTATCACCAAAAATCCGAATAATTCGCAAATCTTGTCACTATGACTTTGAAACCTGAGAAAACAGAAAAGTAGCATGCATCGTATATTCCTGCTCACATGAAATCCTATGGAGCCTGTAGAAGCTTCTCTGTGGATTGTGCTGTGTAATCATATGTGTTGTCAAAGTGTAAACTTATTATTTTTACAGCTTTTTTAAAAAAAAAAAAATTGTGCGACCCTTTGGTTTAAGATTCTCATGGTTCCTGAATTTATAAGAGGAGTATTCCTGCTTACAATATGATTTAGAAAATTGCTGTTCGAATCTTTTGTATTTTTACATTTCGATCTAGCGCATCCAATCTTGATCATGTGGTCCAGACTTTAATAAAAAAAAAATCTTGCGGAGATTTTTTAAAGAAACTATGTTACTTTTTTTAATATTATTTTTGGCTCTTAAAAATAAAATAAAATATTTCCGTACTACATAAATTTAAGAAAATGATGCACGTTTTATATATCTACTGTACTACACAACAAAGAAATATAATATTTGCCATTTTTTCTATACGTAAATCAATTTAGGTACTATCAGCGATAAATTTAAACCACTGGTAGCTTCCGAAAATATTTCATATAAAAAGCTTTTAGTATAAAACGGATCAGAGGTATTTTCCTGGTGGGTAAGATTTGCAATCTCAGCCAACCATGCTTTAATTTCATGATTAGAAAGAAAACCATCAAGGAAAAAGAATATTTGTGGGAGCATCATTGCGCCGCTTAACGATTAAACAGGGAAGAAAGCAATAATTAATTAAGACTTAAAAGAGTGATATGAGGTGCGGGTCCCACCTTCCAGAAGAAAAGGCAAAGTAGCGTGCAAGAGACAACCTTTGTTGACAATGATAGGTTGAAGCATTTAAACTTCAGAACTGTTGGCCATTAGCAATTTTTAAACTCTTATTATTATCATTGTCAATTTGTTTATATCTTTTGCGATGCTGCTATGATGGACCAAATTTGTCCCCACAAAATTACAAAATTATGATAATTTTCAATTAGAGCACTGAATTAGACATTTATTATGTAATTGAGTGCTTTGCATGAAGTTGCAAAACACAGTGGAAATAATTTTGTCTTTTCTATTTCCATAATTTTACAAGCGCTTATTAGTAAAAAAAAAAAAATTCAAAGTTCATAGTTCACACTAAATGTCCAAAGTTTTTTCAAAAATTTATACGATTGTGTAATGGGTAGTTTTTTTTTTATATTTTTTTTTGGTATTAATTTCGTTTAAGAAAGTAGGCTTCCATCATTTTTTTTTTATTTAATCTATCTGATACATAGTAGGACCAAATTTGCACCAACTCATATTAAACCCTGCATATTAATAGTACAGATCTGATCCATTTAGCTTGTATAGAACAAATTAAATCATAAAAGAAGGATTTTGCTTTTCAAGGTGAGAATAATAATTGATAGGAATTCTCAACTCTAATAGTCTTTTAGACTTGATAAAAATAAAGTTTGACAAGTAGTTGATAATTATCATTATACGAACAAAGTTATAGTTTTTCTAATATTATGATCCACTCCTCATACTATGAATTCAAATCTTATGTTTTTCTTACATAAAATGAGGACCCTACTTTTCTCCTTCTTTCTTTAAAAATACTTGGTAGAGGCTACCAAGTTTAAATTAAATTTTAAATAAAACATTATTACAACAAACAACACATAGTATCAAACATACTAACACCAGTCCACAATTCCTTCACTTAAGAAAAAAGTGGCACAAGTCTCAAAGTATATCTCAAAAACAGTCAAAGAAATAAAAACAATTTGTATCCATAATATAGAGAGCGAACCATAATTGATAAAAAAAATTTAAAACTACGTCGTATAATGATAATTATCAACTACCTTTCAAACACACGCTCTCTCTCTCTAAAAACAATTTACCCACTCATAAAACAACACATATTATTTAATATTTCTTTTATTCAAATTCCTACTATATTAACCGAAATATAAAAAAAAATGTTGTGTAAAACATTACAAACAATTACCATATTGGTTTATCATATTAGGGTTGTTACTTGCTTCACTCCATATATTTTTAAACATATCATTGATAAAAATAAATAAATTATTACTGATTGATGCTGTAAATGTAATTCATGTGAATACTCAATATTTATCAATATTTGGTTATTTATAATAATTATAAAAGCATTATGAAATATTGCATCAATTACAATATTATATGAAATATTTCATTCTCACTTAATGGTTGATTTGTATTTTTAAGAAGAATCTCTAAATCTTGCATTCCTACCCTACTAACGAATTCATATCCTCTGCATTAACTCAACTTTTGAATTAATGCATAATGAATTTGGACTGTCCGATTCGTGTTGACACGAATATTAAAGATGCCTTGTGTGTTTCATCTCGGATCAAATTAGCTCGGATCCTAATCAGATGGCTGAGATGCATTAACTCAGAAGATGCGAACTCCCTGCTACTCAGCTTCATAGAGTATAGATGTTAATTAGCTACTACATCCTTTGTGGGATTCCAGTGACTACCATGAGTGCAAGTTGGAGCCTGATAACAAGGGTTTCTTTCCCAACTTTATTTTATTTTCTAAAAAAAAAACTTTATTCGTCTTTATTCCCTATGGCCCAACAAAATTTGAATTTATTAAACCAGCTGGGCCTAAGTTTGGAACAGGTCCATTTTGGTTTGTCTGCTTGTAGGCCATTTTTGTCCGTAATTTGCCCCAACCAACAGCTGAAAATTTAACATTTGATTGAGACCGGTCATTACTAATTCCCAACAATATATGTTGAAATTTGAAAACGATTTCTGATTTTTTAGTTTCAAAATATTTTTTATTAAAGACGAGATTCTTAGATAATGACAACAAATCATGCTTTTTCATTTTCAGTATATATATATATATATATAGGTTGACTAATATCAAATCAGTTGTTCCTGAGGTACCATGCAACCAAGTCGTTTTTCAAATTTTGAAGTCCAAATCGTCGATCCAAACCGTTAGATGTGTTCTCTATATTAAAATGTGCTTGGAGACCAAATTTTACATTTTTTGGAATTTTTTTACTATTTATTAAGCCCCTTTGAAAAACGCTGATCCAACGGTGGCTTAACAAAACAGTAAAATTAGAAGCCACCGTTGGATCAGCGATTTTCAAAGTGGCTTAATAAATAGTAAAAAAAATTCAAAAAATGTAAAATTTGGTCTCCAAGCACATTTTAATATAGAGAACACATCTAACGGTTTGGATCGACAATTTGAACTTTGATAATTGAAAAACGACTTCGTTGCACGGGACCTCAGGAACAACTGATTTGATATTAGCCAACCTCTATATATATATATATTTATTAAATTTCATTTTATTTCAATATTAATAAAAATTTCGGTAGACTTTTCGTCTAGTAGTCTTAAGAATGGTAATCTTGAATTTTTAAAATAATACACCAATATTTTTGTTTTAAAATTTGATTCTATTAGCTCTAAAACTGAACACACGCAATTAGTATTTGTAGCTGATCAAATGCCTCCGGTTTAAAAAAAAAAAAAAAAAATTGTCCAAGTATGAGATGGACATATTATTCAGGTCGGGAGAGGAGGGTGTCCGATGCCCATCGGACCAGAGTCTGTTCGATGGGTGTCCGATACCGTCCGATTCACTTCAAGATCTGTGCGCATCACTTTAATATCCGTGCTGTTTGCTTTAATATACATGCGCATAGATTTTGAAGTAGATCGGACGGTATCGGATACCCATCGAACACTATTCTGGTCCGATGGGCATCGGACACCCCCCTCTCTCATTCAGGTCCGCTTCCTTCATCCGATAGTTAGGAAAAAAATCATGCTCCAAACACATGCATTCAATCAGGAATAGGATTAAAATGTCTTATTAATTTTGTGTCATAATCATATTCTAGATTCTATTTTCGTTTTCAAAATTCAAACAGTCAATTTAAACCGCTAAATATATATGATATTCATATTAAAATATGTTTGGAGACCAAATATTATATTATTTAGAATTTCCTTAACTAACTTTAGATAGGTATAAATTCGTTGTTTTTGGATGGTCTATAATTTTTTGAAAAATAATAATTTTGTCTTAAAAATATAAATTTTGTCTCCAAGAATATTTTAATATGAAAATCATGTTGAGTGGTTCAAATCAACTGTTTAGATTTTAAAATAAAAAATAAGAATGTGAGATATAATTGGAGCACAAAAACAATGAGGTATTTTAATCCTACTCTTCATTATGACTCTAAAAATCATTTTTTTTTTTAGTAAAGATTGAAAATCAAACTATCCAACTACTTAATATCCACATCAAATTTTCCATTCAAATCCCATACAAACACCTTGCAGTCATCTCTTTACTGTGATTGATGTGCACAAGAAAAGGACCGAATTTTTTGCCCCCCTAGAGGCAGGATTTTTCTACTCCTGAGTCACTGACACATGGGTCCATACCAAAACTAAAAACTAATATTAAATTTATAAATCTATTTGGACTCACATGTCAGCCTCGGCTGGTGATCTCTTTCCCACAAGAAATATCTCGCCACGAAGGTAGTCTTTTATCCTGATTGGTATACACATAAAAGACTTTAAAGACGTCAAGTTGAATTAGCAATAGATTAACTGTTTTTGGCTTGTAATCTTCAATTGAAATTTAGTACTTGAAAGAATTTTGGAAAGTTCTCAAGAATGATTCTGTACGTACGATGTCCTCATACAAATATGCGACACTAAAAATAAACATATATAACGGTTTAGGAAAAGAGAAGGAAACAGTTTTAATTTGTAGCCAGATTTTTTTCCAGTAAAAATTATATTAAATATCTGACAATGTATAATTTGATACTTTGTTTGATAGACTAAGCTGACGGTAGGATTTAGTTGGGGCAATAACAGGAAATTAATATGCAAATTAAAGGCGATCATCTAGAATCGTTTCTTTTTGACCAGGACACCCTGTAAGGCAAGAAAGAAAAGGAAAAGGAGAAGATAAAGAAAAGAAAAGAAAAAAAATGACTAGAAAAGAAACACAAAAATAAATGGATGAACTGAATAGTGAGTACTGATTCTCACTTTCTATTTTCTCTAATTAAATAGCAACGATAGTAAGAGCAAATTTTTCAAATTTATTACAAACTATACCCCCAATGAACTTATATTACAATTCTTGTACTGAAAGCAAATATCTGGTCTCTGGTCTCTGATCTCTAATCTCTCCAGTGAAAACCCAAAAAAAAAAAAATGACATCTGAAACAATCAAGCTACTAATTGTTAAATTGCACTCCCAACAAAGCACTCAAGATTAAGCACACATAAAACCTATCCTTACACAAGTTAATACCCATTACCAACTAAAGAGACCTTCATTTCTTTTTATTTCTGATTTCTGGTACAAAAAACCTTAAAAGAGTGTAACCAACCAAGCTCAAATGCTCAATCAAACTAGACTCTAAGAAGATATATACTGAGCTCAGGCCCTCCATTTCCATCAGGGTTCAACATGTAAAATGCCTCACTGTCTTTGGACCCCGCAACCCTCTCAAACTTGGCTCTCATGTACATCACATCCCCTTCATTATCTGCTCCAATGCTAGTTTTACTGCTGCTCTCACAACAGTCTCCTTTTTCTACTGGCAAAACACCTGCCCCCACAGACACTGGCTCCACTGCTCGCAGCAGACGCCAGTCTGCGGGCCCGCACTCCCTACGTGTCGCATAACCACACTTCTTGCCATTGCAGTATGCTCGCCATGTCGGTTCCTCTAGTAGTTTCCTTGTAGAGCCAGTGGCAGAAGATGTCAACAAAGCAGATTTCTTTTTTTCCTGACCTGGTATCCTATGGCATTCCAGGGCAATTCGGACCAGGCCCGATGACATCTCCCGCACAAGTGTACTTGTCGGCATGTCAAGCTCAACAAGTAGTGCGGGAGCCGACTTGGGGCCCATCTGGAATGCCAGGTGCACACGGCCCCTGCGTCGACCGAATATTGTCCCAGTTACGCAGGGACCAAGGCCTCCTTGTCGGTTCTTCCGGCGGTTATTCATAACCGTCAAAACAGCCGACCGGAGCCTTGACACCGCATTGCTGGCTACCGACGAAGCAGATTTTTTCTTGGAGGAGGAGTGATTTGGATAGGATGGGGTTGTGATTGATAGATCATCTTCGAATGAAGAGGAGGCAGAGAATGCGAGTATTTCAGCATCTTCCTCTTCCTCTTCGTTGTCATGGTGGTTTATGTTGGTGTTATTTATGTGATTTTTTTTGGGTTTGTTGGGGTCTCCTTTCTTGAGCATCATCCATTGGAAATGGCTTCTCTTGGCAGAAAGTGGAGATGAATTGCTAAAGGTTTTTTCTATGATGGTTCTCATGCCTCTCAAATTTTGAGCTTAATTTGTATGGGCTAATTAATGAGAAAGGAGAGAAGATGTTGTTTGATGAGGAGCTAATGCTAATGATGAGAGAGAGAGAGAGAGAGAGAGAGGTGTCTGAGGTGTAACTAATAAGAAAGAGAAAGCAGGTGGCTAAAGATAAAGATGTGTGGGATCATGAAATGCATACTTTAAGCAGAGAAGTATTGCTTTTGTCAGCCCACTGTTGAGCGTTGTAGACAAAAATTCGCTAAAAATAAGAGAGAATTTTTGTTTTGTCTAATAAATAAAGAGATACTGGTGACCAACCATAACACTGTTGCAAAGCGACTTGCTCACGGATAATTACAATAATGCAAAAATAATAATTATTGAAAGTTTGAAACGATCAGAGAGCTTTGTCTTCTAGGCTAGTTTTAGCAAGAAGTTTAGATAAATATGAGGAGTAAATATGACTCAAGGAAATTATATGAAAATCTGTTGATGGAAGTTGATGAGGTTGCTTTGAACAACGATATTCAATTAAGATATGGCTGTCCTCTCAAATCTCAACAATGATTATCAAATTAAATGAAATTTGCTGATGGAAGTTGAATACATGTTGCTTTGAACCACAATTATATAAGACGGGTGATGATGAACTCAGAAGCCTTGTTATTCAAAGAAACTGGAAAGTTCAAATCAGGATATAATTTATAAACCAAGATTGCATCAATAGCATGGCTGTAATAACTTAAAACATACAACCACAGAAATTATTAGTACGGGTTTAAATTGTCTTATTAATGAGCAACAAATTATTTATTAAAGATTGATAACTACGCAAGCATGCGTGCAACTTGAACATGCCTAATCAACGAGCAACTAAACTACTGGAGATGATTAGTTATCAACTGCATCCCTATCTGGTATTTCTTACCAGTACAGCATGAGGTATTAATTCTTAACTATTTCCCCATGGGTAAAGAGATTAGTGTTCACCGCAAACACCCCAGTCCATGTCAAGTACGTTACGTTGGCGTACATGAAATTATTTTTCTTGTATTTGACGAACAAGTAAAAGATTGATTAATTGTTTAGCTTTAATTTTACATGTGGGTTTAAAATTTGCAAAGGTGGTAGAATAGGTTTAGCAAGACACACCTATCTGGCCTGACTCGGCAAGACTAAACCCAAGTTGAAACCAAGTAAACGTTATATGCATTTTCTAATATGCGCTTATTTGGTTTAAAAAAATTAAGATGCTTCCCTACAAATGTACACTTTTAATATTCATTCATGGATAGTGTCATGACTCATGAGGCATCATTGCATGATGCATATGCTGTCCGGCTTTAATTATTTTATGCAAAGTTTAATTAAATAAGATGTTTAAATCGACCAAATGATAACGAATGGCTGCCTACTAATGGACTTCGGTGCTCGGCGCATGTTAAGTCTATAAGGAAATATTTTGGCAGAACAATCAGAAATAAATGTTTCTTTTTTTAGTACACTTTCTGATCGTATGCTCCGATTCCCAATAATTGCTGTGAGGCTTTGCAATAGTTTTCGTAGTATTCATTGTGTGGTAATTTAGCAGCCTCAAAACGAAAAGAAGAACAATGATTAACTAATAAAAATAGTCCTCTTCGAGACTTGGACCATGGCACGTAATATAACAGCTTTTACATTGATTTCCAAAGGAAACATTTCAATGATTATTTTGCGAGAATTTTGTTTTCCCATGCACACTCCATTCCTTTGGGGTATGATCACTTTGGTTTGTTTGCAAATGGCAGAATTGGGATCATGATTTGTTTCGGTGACAAATAATCACAGGAGGCCCCAATCTCTCTCGACCTATTATTACTCAGATCAATTTTCTAGGGTAATGTTCAGTCAATAAAACCTCATAAAAATTTGTCAAATAAGGCTTTTAAAACAAGTATGCTTAATCCAACTAAATTATTATAGGTCAACCATTCAACAAGAGGTCTAAAACTCTATTGCAACACCACAAGCTACCTTGTCAGAGATTCGGTTAAAAGCTTCCCAAAAACTGACTACAAATCTCTTAGTTAATCTCATATGAGCTGAACCAAAAAACTATATAACAGACTACTCCCAAAAGATGTTAAAATTACTGCATCTCGTAGTCTTTATCATGCAGTCAAGAATATAAAAAAATCACCCCCTCACCGCTGTTTTTTCTTTTTGGTTTCAAGTTTGTATTTTGAATTTCACCTCCGATGATGGTGGTGATGACGCCTTTGATCATACAACTCCCTACCCCTATCCCTTTCCCTGTCTCTGCTATGATACACTGGCACATCAAGACTACCAGAACTATACTGGTGCACGTAAGAGTACGAGCTAACTGGGCTATGATTTACCGACCCGTCATACCTCCCCCTGTCTGATAAAGATCTACCTAGAGTCGGACTCTGAGAACTCGACCCGTTATACTGATCATAGGGTTTATACCTTGGGGGATAAATTGGGGCAGGAGCTTGAGGTGGGTTGACTGACCAGAGAAATGGGTCTGCATTTTCAGGTATTGGGGCATTTATACCTGGAAACTCTACTGTCATTATTTTCTCAGGTAAAGCGTGTTCGCTCTGATCTGGGAGCTCTCCCTCTTCATAGTCATCCTTTTTGGCACTGTTGATGTATTTTTCCTCTTTGTCAGTGAAGATCATTATTCCAGAAGGTTTATTTTTGTCTTCTACAATTTCTGGTGAAGAGAGGAAGGGAGGGAGGGAGGGAGGGAGGGAGGGAGGGAGAGAGAGAGATAGAGTTATATAATTTGACAGGATTTGTGTCAAAATTTGATCCTAACAACATTAAACTGAAAAAAAAAATATTAGAGCAATGCGAAAAGAAAAGGAATATTATAGTTACCAAGATATCCAGGAGGGTATCCCATTTGACGCATTCGACTTAACCAAGGAGGTGGGTCAAATTCCTACGTGAAAATGTTATGTAAATCAGAAAAGATTAATTACAGAAAATAAAAGGAGAAAATAATAAATATTTGCAAAAATGTCCTCCCAGAGTACTGCCATGCATGTTTAACTATTTATTGCACTAATGCCTGCAGAATTATTAACAAATAACAACACCTACAGAAAGGATATATTTGAACAAAAAAAAAACTTAATGCACACCTGATGCATGCAGAAATAGCATTTTTGATGAATTAGTATGCAAATGGAGAAATTTACTAGGGTCGTATGTGAAACCAGGGGCGGAGGGACAGTCAACCAATGGGGGTCAATTGACCCCCATTTATTTTCAAAAGTTATGTACTTATACACGATTTTATATATAGTTTAGAGTAAAATGTTATGGATACGGTAAAATTGACCCCATTTACATTATGAAAATTTTATATGATTGACTCCCATTTAAGTTTGACCCCCATAATCTGAAAGTCTGGCTCCGCCCTAGTGAAACCTACAACAAAGAAAAGACACAAGTAGACCACTTACCCCAATACCTAGACATTCTCTAGTCTCAGGTCCAAGGATACCAGGTTTTAAATCATCATACTTCCCCGGCTTTGCTTGGTAATACCGGTTTTGTGACTTCTGTCCATGATTAGCATTCGAGATGTTCTTTTTTGCACTGTGCTGCTGTCGCGCACTATTAATTGCGGCCATATCGCGGGGCTTGGGGCAATCCTTCAACGCATGACCATATGAGCCACAATTGAAACAGCGTGCATCGTCCAGTGCTGACCTGTTGTAAAATTATTAGAAAAAAAAATGAGAATTACTTTTGTTAATATAAGAAACACATTATGTAACCTTTAAAGCATGAAGAATATCTCCAAGTACCCTCACCCATCATATAAAAAGAAAGAAATAAAACAGTTATCAATTTGACCTTTGTTTTATATGTTTGAAAGGAGGGGCATCTTTTGGCAAGTCAGAAAGACAGAGCAGTTCTGCAAGAGCTTTCTCATTTAATATAAGAAACACATTATGTAACCTTTACAGCATGAAAAATATCTCCAAGAACCCTCACCCATCACATAAAAAGAAAGAAATAAAACAATTATCAATTTGGCCTTTATTTTATAGTATGTGTGAAAGGAGGGGCATCTTTTGGCAAGTCAGAAAGACAGAGCAGTTCTGCAAGAGCTTTCTCATTTGATAGGGGGTGCCTGGAGCTATTGAGACTTAACCAAAAAAATAGGAAATTTTTTACAGAAGGTGATTTTGACCTACCCTTGATTCCATAATTAGTTTACTCATTATCACTGTGGAGGTATTTTGTTTAGGGTTTTTTACACAAATGGAGAGATATTTCAGGAAACTGAAACAATTAAGTATTAAACCTTTCAAAGGTAGCAGAACCATCAAGAGAAGATGAGCCGAGTGTAAATTCACGGTCATATAGGGGAACTGAGCTTTCGTCTTTTACATTATCGGTTCTCGCTTGATTATCAATCCAAAATGACTTCATGTTCCATAAAATAAATAAACAGAAGTAAACGAAACATCAGACACAGAAACATGTAACAAAGGAAAAATAAACAAAAAAAAATTTCAAACTTAGAGAACTGAAACATCTGAGTAGCTAAAGGAACATAAGGCAAGTTATAGGGATATGAGTATCACCCATCTAGCATCTTTATTTTGCTTTGTCGTGAAATTTCAGGTTTTCACCAAAGTTACAGTTGTGCTACATTCTGCTAGAGAAATAGTGAAGCTATACGGCTATATGATACATAGGAGGGGAAATAATATCCAGGTTGTAAACGTAACATTATGTATAACAACTAAACCGAGCTATTAACTTTTTAGATCATTTTTTTAATGATTCTTATTCATAGAAGCTACAAGCTAAATGAAAGTAGCAAATTTCACGGTTGCAAACCTCATTTCAAGAAGTCTAATAACATAGAAGCACTGATCTTGTAAGAAATAGTACATATATAGCCAGCGTAGATGTGCAGTTTTCTTGAATTAATAACAAGGGTCCAAAATTGGAGACTACAAATGTAAAAAACACCTAATGATAAACAAAAAGCATACCATAGTAGAAATTTTAGATGTGCTTGAGCCGACATGCAATGCTGGATAGTATGTCTCTTCCCCACTTTCCAATGTTTCCTCTTTCGTCTCCTGTCACATTCAAATAATCAATTGCACGTTAGAAAACACAGAAAGGGTAAAACTGGAAACCGAACTTGGTAATCATTACATAAGGTTTCCTGATACATGCCAACACCCGTAGAACACAAGTCCCAAAAGGAGTATAGGCTTCTAGCAATGTTGGCAGCATTATTGAAATGACTGCTAAACAGTACAAATAGAATATACAACTCCAGATATTTCTCTCTTCTGCACCTGAATTTTGAAATCTATATGAAACTTTGCAGATGTATTTAACCAAATGAAGAATATTTAGGTAATTTCCACCTATTCCTAAGTTATATTGTTTTTTTCTCAATTTTTTCACAATATTCAGAATGGATTTACTACCATGGTTTGCGAAATCAGAATTGGTCACATGACCGTGAAATCGGAATTGACTGAATTGAAGCAGAAACTCATTTTTTTTTTTTTTTGGCAGAAACTTGTTTTGTACTTCAAAAATTATGAAGTGATTGAATCAAATTATAGATTTTTACAAAAAAACAGATAAAATAGTATTACAATCAAATTATGAAATCTATATAGATTTTTGCTGCCATTGTGTTTTCAACTTCCAATTTCGTTTGTCATAGAATATGCTGAACTTTTTTAATTTTTAGTATTAGTCTTGTGCTTTATGGATGTAGCAATTGATGTTGCATGCCAAAAAAAACTGAACTGATTGACCCATCTCGTCAGAATATTTTATGACCTTTGCAATAAATTGCTATTCTCGGTTTTTGATGAACCAACTAGTTTATTAATACTTCAAAGCTACACGGTTCATGCACCAAGTCTATTAAATATTTTAGTAGAACAATATTTCCTCCCCAAAGATCACTTCCTGCCCGGACGCCTCCTTCGTTCGACTCTTCCTTTTCAAACACCAAAAAGGATAAATATATCAAATTAGAATGTTTCCACCGGATTTCTACTTCTTTCACAAAAATTGACGAAGACTACTTCAGTTGTGTCCATCTCGACTATTAATTTGAGGGGATAAACTGTCTCAATGAAGCTTTTGTGCAAAAAATCACCTGGCCGCATAACTCCTCGGGCACACTTTTAAAGCATCTCCTTCTCGAAATCGGATGAATCGGTCCAGCTCGGAACAAAACTCTGTTGAACCAGCCTAGTCAAACCGATTTCACCTAGTTTCTGCGCAAAAACCGCTAGGCGAGTAAATTGTGTACAAATCCTCTCGAACCCGACCGATTCTGGTCCGACTCGGCAGATTATGCAGACTATGGGTAAAACTGGAAACTGAACTTGGTAATCATTACATAAGGTTTTCTGATACATGCCAACATCCATAGAATGCAGGTCCCAAAAGGAGCATAGGCTTCTAGCAATGCTGGCAGCATTATTGAAACGACTGCTAAACATTTGTACAGATAGGATCTACAACTCCACATATTTCTCTTTTCTGCACCTGAATTTTGAAATCTAAATGAAAAGTTTGCAGATGTTTTTAACCAAATGAAGAGTACTTGGGTAATTTCCACATATTCCTAAGTTAAATTGTTTTTTTCATTTTTTTTCCACAATTTTCAGAATGGATTTGCTACAAGATTGTTTTTGAAGTATAACAGAATAATATATAAAGTCAACAGACCTTAACCAATCATTACTTGATAGAAAATAATTTACGGCTACAGAAGACATTGAATTTAGTTCTAGATCTGGACCAACACGGTCCTGTAGGGGAATTATTCAAACCTTTGAATTCAGAATATGGTTAAGTAGCTCGGCTCTGGGGTACGAAACTCTATTTAGTTATTTCTTTCTTTGATTCACAGCAGCCAATATAAGAAATAATCTATCAGGTGAAATTATTTCCTGTCGTAGCTGGTTGGCCACTATAAATGCAAGCTTAATGTATATTTTTTACACTATCATCCTGAATAAATTTTTAACTTCAGAAACTGTGCAACTCCCAACTAGTACACAACTTATTCTGTTTAATTAATGAGCCCGATAGTAAATGTGTAGCAAATGGAAATTTAATTGTACCATAGAGGAAGAAGCAGAGGGGTGCTTAGCTTGCCACTTAGACCATTGTTGCATTAATTCCATTAGCTTCGTCTTGCTATCCCTGGTATCAATAAGAAATCAGGAAAAAAAGGGGTTTAGTGTTTAGGTCTTTTGTAATGGCTCACATTATCTGAATATAGACGCACACACACAAAATTGTTTGCTCACTCACTAAAGAATACACACAGGCATACCTTGTCAATGAGCGGAAAACAACCCGGACCGAGGGTTCATTTTCAGTGGATTCAACACGAGCCCTCTTTACACCTCTAGTAGCTATCACTCAAATAATTAGGGAAAACTCAAAAAGTCAAGAGAGATTAATTAACTTATCCACAAGCAGAGATACCAATCCTTCTCAATACAACAAATTAAAACATCTAAGGAGATGCTAACTCCGCAAAAGAGGATACAGGTTTTATCAGTGAAAATGATATCAGTAGAAGACTTAATCACAGTGGAAGATGCGGGCCCACTAGCTACAACCTCAGCACTTTCATGCACAACAGATTGATTCGACACAACTACATCATCTCCTAAATCCATGTCTTGCTCATTCGGGTCATCTCCTGGTTCGATCTCGTTCAGACCTTCTTCTTGAATCCCATCTTGCTCCTCTGGATTGCTATTTTCCTTATTTTCGAGCTGAGGTGCATCCTCCTCAGAGCTTGAATCTAGGTTTATTATATCTTCAGACCCCATTTTTCTTTACTCCGCAGCTCCGCTCAGAGACGGAGCGAGGTGGTGACGAGCGGGGGACCAGGCCTCCTCCGTAGATTCTTGAGCGGAAGAACGCTTGAATCGGAGCGAGGTGGGAGTGAACCACCGGCTGTGCCGCTTCCTCCGACTCACAGTAGGAGTTACCGGTAACCGGTTATTGCTTTAGTTTGCTTGTTTGTGACTGAAGACTGATTCTTCGTATTTCTGAAACCTTTCCCGATTCGGTGGATGTAATTAATGAATGATAGGAAGAAGGGGAGATTTGGGGGTAATCTCAAATCTGGGTGCAAACGGATCGGATATGGACCGGATCATCGGACAGTGCTAAAGTTATATATATCCGTATTTTTTTTTATTTTTCGATGCAGATACAGATATTTGTATTTTATAATAATAAATAATATAAAAAAATCATAATATATATATATATATATTATTTGAATATAAATATTCGTATTAAATTTTTAAATACGGATCTGAAAACGGACTGATAATATCAGATCCGTTTGCACTCCCGGTAATGTCAAAGTTCGGGGAATTAAAAGATTAAAGATGGGTCTGTCAGCTGGGGCCCAATAAGCAGGCTGCTGAGGACAAAACTTTCTTGTGTACATAAGTGTTTGTCCGTCCGACCGGTTCAGGGAAAAACATTTTTTTTCTTTTCATTTAATTTTAATTTGGTTATGATAAATTAGAGAAATAAATTTATATTTTATAGAAGAGTTAGAATATGTAGTATGTATATTATGGCTTTATTATTTGGGGAATTAAATTTCAAACAATTAATCTGAACTATTAATTATGATTTTCATATGAAAAATATATTTGAAAATTAAACTTTAGATTTTAGATTTTCTTTTACTATTTTATATAAGTAGAAAATTACTGTTTTTGAATGGTCCGGAATTTTAAACCAAAATATTTTCTACCAATTTTGAAAATATATAGCAAAAATGTTCTTTATGTTATAAAATAAAGATAAACAAACATAAACAAGAAGAGAGAAAGTAAAAGAAGACAATCTCTTTATTCATATATTTCTCATGTGTGTTACATCTATCAAATACAATATTACACAGCCTCTATTTATAGGCTACAAAATGTAAATAAAAAGCCATACAAATAAATGGAGAAATGAATTCTAATAGTAGTGGGATATGAATTCCAATAGTAGTGGAGGTAGTGGAGAATTCAATATTAGAAGTCATGGACATCCACATTAATAATTTATTTATAACACTCCTCCTTGGATGTCCATTACATAAGAATATGCCTCATTAAAACCTTACTAGGAAAAACCCTATGGGATAAAAATCTAGTGAAGGAAAAATAGTACAATATTCTTCTAAATACGCAACTACAACCTTACCCGGAAAACCCGTGGGAAAAACCATGGTTAAAGAAAATATAGTGCATATTAACTCCCCCTCATGACAGCCATCAATCAAGACCTTTAAGTTGGCAAACTCTAACTTTTCGAATATTGCCGTAAGGAGCGCCTTAATGAATAAATCTACCAGATTCTCACTTGAACGGATTTGTTGAACATTAATAACATTATCCTGATTTTATTTGAGTAATACATGCAATATTATCTTCATATATGATCGTCAGGATCATATCTCCATAAGATAAGCCGTATGTCTAACGAATGTGTTAAATCACATATTTTAACCAAACACATTCTCGGCTTACTTTGTGTATTACTAGAATAATAAATATATCAGATATTATATGTCTAAAAAATATAAGTGCTCATATTACACTAAGATATGATACTTCAGGATCAAATAATTATTCATCGATTATTCTTTCAATACACATATAATATATTTTTCACGATGTATACAAATGTTACTTCTTAAATGTTCAATTTATAATCCAAAGCAAAAATTTTGTTCTCCCAAGATCTTTCATCCCAAATTCTTCTTTTAAATAAATATTTATTTTAGAAGCTCTTCAGGAGTTTCATCTTTTAACATAGATTGCAATTATAACAAAATAATTTTCATTTATTTTCACAAACATACAAAATGTATCATCTTTATATCCGTATTGTTTTAATCAATATAAAAATTTATTCAATTTAATTGAATAATGTTCTCGAGAACCTAAATTACATGCTTCAGATATTTTAAATCCTTCAGGGATTTTTATATAAATATCATTCACAAGAGAGCCATATAAATAGGTTGTAACAATATCCATTAGGTGAAAATCAAGTCCTTCATGAACTGCCAGACTAATTATGTATCGAAAAGTTGTTGCATCCACCACATGTGAGTATATCTCAAAATTTCACCTTTCTCATTTTATTTTTTGCACAAATACACATTCATATCCTACTGGTTTTACACCTTCAGGTGTTGGAACAGCAGCTCCAAAAACTTTTCGTTTTTCTAAAGAGTTTAACTCTGCCTCAACTGCACCTTTCTATTTTGGTCAATAATTTCTTTGTCAATATTTTTTAATAGACTTCGGGTCATGATCCTCACTGTTTATTATATTTAGCGCTATATTATTTGTAAAAATATCATTGATATCAATTTCATCTCGGTTCCATCTTATTCCATTCATGATATAATTTATTGAGATCTCTTTATTTTCATGAATTTCAGATACCTGAGTTTCTGTTGGAACTCCAATATTAATTAAATTTGATTCTCTTCAGGAGTTTTATCTGAAATTATCATATTCTCGACTTGACCATTTTCATTCTTTGCTCCTTTTTTTTCGAGGATTTTTATTTTTGGAACCGATTGGTCTTCCACGCTTCATGCGTGCTATAATTTTATTAGTCTGTCCAACATGGACATCAACTTTAATTGGAGCATTAGCAGCTGGTACATGTGATTTGGTCACTTTTTTTTTGAATCAGTAAATGCGTTTGGCTAATATTTACAAATGAATTATCTTTTGAACATTTAATTCACATTATTTATTACGAGGATCAAAATGAGACACTGATAATTCATACTAATATATTTTTCCAGCTGATTTTGTTTTTCTCCCCCTAAGGTTGGGAATATTGACTCATCAAAATGACAATCGGCAAACTTAGCCGTCAATAAATCTCTTGTCATTGGTTCTATATACTTTATTATAGATGGAGATTCAAATCCAACATAAATACCCAACCTTCTTTGAGTTCCCATTTTAGTGCGCTGTGGTGGAGCAATTAGAACATATATCTCACATTCAAAAATTATTATATGGGAATTATTAGATATGTAACCAAAAAAACTAATTGTAAAGGGGAACTTTTATTATAGCTAGTTGGCCTGATGCGAATTAGTTTTGCTGCATGCAAAATAACATGTTCTCATTTTGTGTATGAACATAAGCTACATTATGTTCAACATCAATTCTAATAAACAAGTATTATCTGAAAAAAATTCACCAGCATTGTCTAGACATATATTCTTAATTGAATAATCATAAAATTATGCTCTTGATCAAATAAATTGAGCAAATAATCTCACAAATGCCAGGTTGCGAATTGATAATAAACATATATGTGACCATCTAGTTGATGCATCAATTATAACATAAAATATCTAAATGGTCCACAAATATCACCATGTATATGTTTTAAAAATATAAGAGATTCATTTCGTATTTTCGCTGGTGATAGTTCAATAATCAACTTTCCTTAAGAAAATGCTGGACATGACAATTCATTAGATTGAAGAATCTTCTGGATCTTTAATGAATGTCCTTATGAATTCTCTATTATTATTTTTTTTCGCATCATTATTGATCCGGAATGGTCCAACCGGTCATGCCAAACTATAAACATATTCTTATATGTAAACTTCTGGTTTACAATAACACGTACTTGAATTGTACTAATATATGCGTAGTACAAGTCGGAAGAAACATAACAATTTCTCTAATATGCATTTTTTTATTGGTTGTCTCAACATGATACCTATTTCGGCGGATATCTTTAAAACTTAACAAATTTCTTTGAGACTTAGAAGAATATATGCATCATCAATGTAAATTTGTGTTCCTCCATGTAACAACAATGTAGCTCTTCCGGAGCATTCAATAATTTTTTTTTCTATTAACAACAATTACAATCACATGAATAAATGCATGTATTTAAATATAATTCTGAATATACATTCAAAAAATAAATATATAGTTGTTAAGCATTTAAAATCGAAAATATTATTATTATTTATTTTAGAAAAAAAAAAATTAGATAAACAAAAAAATCATGTTACTGGGTTGTATCCCACATCATATTATCTATTTCATATAGACACTATATAATCACCAAAGTGCATGATTTGTACTTCCAACAATTATAATATCTTAGATAATATGAAATAGATAACTAAAACGCATTTGATCACTAAAATATATTAAATTTATTTTCCAACAATTTCACTATAAAAGCTAATAATTTCTAAGATGATTCAAAGTTTATTCTAATTCTAATTTAGAATAAAAACATTAAGCAAAGAGATATGAAATTGAGGTAATGCATGATTTGTTACAGCTGATGAGCTGTGATGCGAATAAAGGTAATCCAATTCAAACTAGACTAGTTTTTGGTGATAAAGGAATTCTGAAAAAACACTTTTATTTTTTATACATATAATGATTTGATGTAAATAAAATTACAACGATGCGTAAGGCACAAACTTGCTAACCGAATCTTTCCCAGAGGTAATTGTCACTTTTTAGGACAAAATAAAGAGTCCAAAAATCGCAAAAAGAAACTAGCTAGAAAATACTTTTGCAATGCGGAATGAAGTCATTTTTAAGATCGATACTAGGCTCTAATTATATAGCGTGAGTACAATTTGATGCATATTGAATTTATATGCAAATAATTTGTAGTAAACAAAAAAAATAAGAAATACAATAACAATAGCAAAAATATATTTTTTTTATTAATTTATTTATTTTGGATACTATCATGACTAATCAAAGTGATTAGTTTTTATTTTCAGTAAATTACTATCAAGAAAATTCAAATGAGCAACATCAATTAAAATTAAATCGAGATCACCTTCACAAACAAAATTTGGCTCGATATTTTATTATTATTATTATTATTATTTGTGGTGCTTGATATATGTCAACAAAATATTTTAACGTACAACAGGTACGTGACTAATGACATTTATCACCACTATAATAACATGAATTCTCTTATTAGCTATTATGTCCATTTTTCTCTTTCTCATTATTTCTCCACTTTTGGTGGAAAGATGTGTATTTTCTTCATTATCACGTCCACATCTATGAATTTGTCTAAAAATTATTGTTATTATTATATATTGCTACATTCACTTCGAGAAATGAAGCATCACTAAATGGACTAAATTCATGATCATCAGCAACTCGTTATTTTATTCAACCATAAGGACACAAGAAATATACTCAAAATATTTATACAAATTTTCTTCAAGAAAATTAAATTATTGAAAAAAAAATAGTATGAACATCATTTAAGTTTGTGCTATATATAAATTTCCTTGGAATTTTCTTCAGAAAATTTCTTAAAAGCTTCTTCAAGAAGATTATTATTGAAAAATAAAATTAACATGAACATCATATAAAATTTCTTCAAATCTTCTTCAAGAAGAACTTCTTAATATATTTTGAAATCTTCTTCAAGAAGACCTTCTTAATGTATTTTGAAATCTTCTTCAGGAAGACCTTCTTAATGTATTTTGAAATCTTCTTCGAGAAGATTAAATTATTGAAAACAAATAACAAAATGAACATCATAAAAAATTTGTACATTATATAAATCTTCTTCATAAGGATTTCTTAAAATCCTCTTAAATTACTTTTTCTATATCATATATATCTTCTTCCGGAAGATTAAAAAAAAAATTGCACTTCATATAAAATTATACGAACCATACTAAACATCTTAAAATAAATGTACACAAATTGTGAACTTATTTCATTTAGTAATTATTAAGGAATATCATTTAAATAAATAATATTAGAATAAATTTATTGAACCCCGGATGGTACCACAAATATTCAACTATCTAAACTTTATGAATAAAATATTCCACAAATTTATCTTTCCGTTTATGGCTTCGGGCCATATATTCAACTATCTCAATTTATCTTTTAATTGGTTTATGACTTCGGGTCAATTGACAAAACTTTATGATCACATTTGCCTTTAATAATTGCATCTTAAATTGAGCTTCGGGCCAAATGATAAATTACTAAAATAGCTTCAGGCCAATTGATAAAATTGAGAATTTATTATTAACATACGGCTAGAGGCTATTTGAAATTATAAAATAAATATAACATTAACTTTGATACATGTTGTTCATGTGGCTTCGAGCCATTACATTAACATAATTTATACTAATATGGCTTCAGGCCATAATTTACATTTATCACAAAATAATATAAAAAATAACGAAACATGATATTATCATAATATAATATAGAATATAACATAATTAAAATCTAAAAAAAATTACCTTGAATTTTCAACTAATAGAACTCTCGTGCTGATAACGTGTTATAAAATAAAGATAAACAAACATAAACAAGAAGAGAGGAAGTAAAATAATGCAATTTTTTTATTCATATATTTCTCATGTGTGTTACATTTATCAAATACAATATTACACAGCCTCTATTTATAGGTTACAAAATGTAAATAAAAAGCCATACAAATAAATGGAGAAATGAATTCTAATAGTAGTGGGATATGAATTCCAATAGTAGTGGAGGTAGTGGAGAATTCAATATTGGAAGTCATGGACATCCACATTAATAATTTATTTATAACACTTTAAAATGAAAATTTTGATCTCCAAGTGCATTTTTCATATAAAGTTTATGTTGAATGATTTAAATTGGCTGTTTGAACAAGATAGAAATATGAATTTATAGTATGGATCGATTTGCAATTTGCATATAGTGTATATGTCATTAATATTAGGGGTGCAAACAAATTGGATAGTGGTAAAATCATATCCGTATCTGTTTTTATTTTCTGAATACAAATACATATTAGATATTAGACGGATACAAATACGAATTAGATATTAAACAGATACAGATTGGATATCTGTTGATATATACATAATTTGTTTCAAAATATATACTGAACTATATGATGTATATTTACTATTCGAATACGGATAATTAAAACTTAAAATCATATTTGTATTCGTATTCATACAGATATTCAGATATTTGTATTTGTATTCACACAGATATTCGGTTATTGAATATTTGCATCTAATTTTCCGGATATGAACGAATACTAATGTCCGACCCATTTAATATAGTGTTAATAAATTTATTGTTATTATAGTTTTAAATATTCTGTTGTTGCTATTTTAGACACTAAACACGACACGACCAATGAAAATTTGAAAAATAATACATCATTAGCGTGGAGCCGTCGACAGCTAAAACTGCCATCTCGCTAGTCTAGCTGAGGTGCAATTAAAATAATAGATGGTCCAGATTAATCCCAATCAGCTCAAACTCAAATTGGTGTCTGTTGAGAGTTGAGACTGTAGGGTGTCTGCTTTGAGATTCGTGTCAAATGAAATGAACGGTCCGAATTTACCACTTTCACCTCACATACCTGGGGTGATACGGATTCATCTCGCTATCCGTTATAGCTGTTTAGATAATTAGATATATGCTATATGAGCCACACTGCATTTTATTCAAACATTTGAAAGCATAATATCCATATTCTTCAGTTTAATATGTTATCCGCTTCTATTAAATTGAACTTACCAGTTACCTCAATCCATAACATAGATAGTTGAATATTAGATAAATTTTGAACACTATCCCTAATTTTCAATAATTGTACAGTTCCTCATTAATAAATCTACTTTTATTTTTCAAATAGAAAAGCATGATAAAAAAAAAGGAGTCTGGTAATTATATTATGATTTTGTATATTAATTTTTCTGAATTTTGAAATGTGACAGCAGAAAAATGATCTATAATTACTATTTTTTTAGTATTGCTTTGATCTCTTCTCTCCTAGCATATGATTATGGCTTTATCCTTAACTCTGCATATCGTATTAAGCTAAAATATAGAAAGAAGAACTATAATTATCAATGGAAGAACAAATTAGTATTTAAAAAAAATATATCAACTTGTGCATAAAAAGAGGGAAAATAAGGATATAAAAACTTATGGTAAAACATTACACTCTTAAGAAAATGTATCTGAGAAGGGGAGGTAGCACAGTTGGCTAGGAGAAAAGTCTTAGAATTGTTAGTTATTCAAAGATCTAGAATTCAATTTTCTTTCATGACTTCACAGCTTCTGCGAAAATTTTCAAAAAAAAAAAAAATGTATCGATGAAATAAGAGAAGACTGACATTCTCACTCACGCACAGGCATGGAAACAATCGATCAACTTGTACGTAGCTAATACATTATATTTGAAACCATTTCGACCGAGCATATTCCATTGATCGATCTAGTACTCGAAGGAAAATTAATCAATTACACCTGATGTGGGAGAAAATTGTGCCAAATCGAAAAAGAAGAAGATATATACATCAGTATTAAATAATTCGACCTAGAGAAACAAATAGGAAGAAGTCTACTAACGTGCAAGCAAAATCGAATTCGAGCCAAATGTAGCGAAGCGAAGAACAATATCCTTCTCTAAAACAAATATTAGAGAATTTTGGGTGGCTACATTTGTATTTTGAGATCAGAGATATAGCTATCTCAAAAAAAAAAAAAAAAGGATCAGAGATATAGAGATATATATGTTTAGAGCATTTACATCGATAATTTTATTTTAATCTCAAATGCTAAGTGATAATTTTATTTGCCATTCGAGAGATGTATGATAAAAGAATAATTATTTGATTATCTTGGCTCTAATATCTCAAAATCTTCGCACCTCATTTAAAAAAATTAAATATTATGGTATCCACTAATTATTATTCTAAAAAGTATTATATGGTTTTCGCTAATTATTGTTTTAAAATTCCTCCTGCAGCACTCTTCCTCTATGGTCCCCGTTAATTATACGATGCCCTCTTTCTCAGTCCTCATATTCATCCCCGCGTCAATCTTCATAGATATAAATACTTAGAAGATAATATATTAACACTTGAAAAATAAGATATCAATACATTGATGCGTAACTTGTTATATGATCGTCTCTTTTTCAGTCCTCCAATCATCTCCGAGTCAATCTTCCTCCAATGAAGTAGTGAAGACCCCGTATCACCGCATAAACCTTCTCCAATCATTTTCCGTCAACCTTCCTCTAACAAAATAGTTGACCACATAGGTATAAATGTTGGATTATGCCATAATTTACTTGTCTGTTTGACTAGATTTGCAAAACATATATAAATTGAATTTTACAGATTTCTTGTCTTGAGATATTGTGCAGGTTTATGACAATAGAAGATCCAAGAATTGCACATCAAGGATGAAATAATAAATTACTATACACTATTAAGGACGTGGTCATGAAACACAAGACAATGGACAACAGAAGAATCATCTCAAGATTAAAGATATTAAATATGTAAAATTGGTAAAATAAGCTTGAGAATGAACTAAGTGAGACATACTGTTACAACGATTCAGCTACAACGGAATAAATAAATTCCCTACCGGTCTGTGATGGATTAATTCGATTACGACCGTCACTTGACGATAGAATTTCCAGAGACTACCGCGATGGCTACTGTCACAACAGTACGTCTACCGTTAGGGTTAATGGTATCCAAACTTGGCGTAAGTTGACCAGCTGTTATAACGGTACATGGAACTGTTGTAACGATAGGACCAAATTTTTTTTTTATCAGCTCTTTATAAATAGAAGCAAGATCAATGTTTGGATCATCACTCTAGCCACCCCAAACTTATTTCAAATTCTCAAATCTAAAAAAACCATTGTTGCTTGCACTTCAACTTCAATATTCACAATCAATCTCAAGTTTATTCAACCAATACACCAACTCTTAGACTGATCATGCGTTAGGTCTAAACAATTGATCAAATATTGAATACTTCACTTGATTTGAATTCAAATTGATCCAATATTCAATATTGGATGATACCTTGTAGCAACACAGAAAACAACATAGAGTTGTTCACACTAACCCACTTTGGTTGCTTTTTATTTTTTTTCTTGAAAAGGTCAAACCAATAAATGGCAACCTGGGAGTTCACGGGCTGTTTTTTTTTTTTTGAAAACTTGCCAGCGACTGACAAGTGAAATATATATAAATAAAAGGAAATTACATCCTGTGTCCCATAAATAGGTCACATCTAGAAACATACACCAGCTCCATATGAAAAAATAAGCGTACTAGCTAACTAGCTACCATATCAGAAAACATCAAGCATCATTATTAAAGGAGACATTATAAAATACAGAAAGAAATTGGTTAGCAGGTCTTGTACTCAGGAGTTTCATATCATTAACATTAGTACCATCGCAGCCACATTTTCATCTCTGCACAGCATCTCTCAGCCAACAATTTAGCCGGCAATTTTTTATCTCTAAATATAACAGCATTACGCTGTTTCCAAATCTCCCAAATCACACAGATGAATCGGCCCATCCATTCCTTCCTGGTCAGTATGTTTTGTTTCTGAATATTTCTCCAAGATTTACTGACCATTAGCTCAACCGTGTCAGCTCTTTGCAATAAGTTAAAACCCAATATTATCCTGACTTCCACCCAACAGCTGACTGCATATGAGCATGAGAACAGAACATGTGTGATGGATTCCACCCTTTGTCCCTCGCATAGCTCACAATGTATTGGCACCCGCATTCCTCTTCGGACGAGGACCTCCCTTGTCGGAATTTTTCCATGTAGCAGTAAAAATGCAAACACCTTGACAAACGGAGGGATTTTACATTTCCAGAAACCTCTAAATTGACCCCGGATTCTTCCACCTTCAGTCAACAGTCTGTAAACCGATTTGGATGTATATGTCTCATTCCTCTCCAGCCTCCAAACTAGCTTGCCAGGGGCCTCTGTGAAGTTGAAAAAATTAGGTTGTAATGTTTCATCCGGGTTAATCTCTCCTGGGCCTCTCTCAAGTTTATATACGGCTGCTGTTCTTTATCCACCGGTGATGTGGCTCTTGGCGCCCCATTCCATCCATCAAGCCAGTATGAAATGGAGCGACCATCACCAATCTCCCATGCCGAAAACACGATGAATAAACCTTTGATACCTCTTAACTGAGTCCAAAAAAAGGAACCTGTGACATTCCAAAATTTTGGACCCGTTAATGATGCCCGTTTGGATCTAAGGTTGGATACTGTTATTGCCCACAGACTACCAGGTTCTCGGTAGGCCTTCCACCACCAGCGAAGAAGCAGTGCCGTATTTACTGTTGCTAAGTCAGAGACACCCATTCCTCCATATTCACGCGGTGTACACACTTCCTCCCAGTTAATTAGTGAGATGCCCTTAGCATCGTCACTATTTTTTCCCCAGAGTTCACGGGCTGTTTAGACTTCAGAATAAAAGAAATGAAAGAACCAATCCAAACAGTTTACTGGTTTTTGTGAAAACCGTCCGTTTTTTTTATTTTCTTCTGGTCTGTATGCATATTCGATCCTTTATTCGAACCGAATCAGACTTGGTTCGGGGACCGGTTTATTCCGATCCATCTGTCCGGTCCAGTTCGGTTATAAGTGTTTTTTTTCCAGTAGAGATTGGAGATCAAGCTACTCAATTATTTTAATATTCATAAAAAAAAATATTCATATTTCGAATCTACAATCTCCTACACAGAAAGTATTGACTTTGTCTCTAGACCAAAAATTGATTCTCTGAATTTTTGTCTCAAATCCCAATCCTTTGTCTCAAAGTTTAGGACCGGCTCCCCCTTGTCGCGGGTCCGGATCCTCTAAGGCTGTGCTCCAATTGAGGTTACGCGGAGGGAGAGGAAGGAAAAAAACTATTCGGGGTGAAACCGTGTCTCTGTCCGAAACTTTCAGCTGCTCCAGAACAGAAGAAGCGGAGGTGAAGCGGAGAGGAAGCAAAGGTGAACGTGCATTGTGCGGAGGTGAACGCATATGATTTTTGGCGACAATCTTCACCTTCGATTTGGGGTGTAAAATTACTGTTCGGGGTGAGCTTCACCCCTCGAAGTTTTCCTTCCTCTTCCATTAATGAAGGCATTTCACCCTCGTTGCGGAGCACAGCCTAAAGTAACTCAATTTTTGGATTTTGGATCGTGACCGTATGATTCAAATCTGTCGCTTGAGATTGTCTTGGAATTCGAATTCCTTGCTCCGAATGTGTGCGCTCCACTTCAGAATAGATTGTTGCGGATTCAAATTGAATGGTCCTGATCTAAAATTCAAAAATTGAGTTACTTCACTAGATTTGAATTCCCTTGTCGTTAGGTCTAAAAATTGATGTCGTCAGAATGTTTGTGCTCCACTTTAGAATGGATTGTCGCGAATTCGAATCGAATGGTCCTGATCTAAAATTCAAAAATTCAGTTAGTTCACTTTAAAATCAGATCTAAAAATTGATGTTGTGTCCAGTCCTATCCAACCCTAAGTTGTATGATGACCACAGCGTCCTGATTAGCGAATTAAATTATCACTAATTAACAAAGTAGTGCGAAAAAAAAAATCAGAAAATTTACCTTGGACGTTATTAACTATAACGTCCATATTTTTTTTAACGTTGTTTCATTAATCATGACGTTATGGTTATAGACCATCATGTTTTTCTTAGATATCAAATTTTTCAGAACTGTTGCTTTATTATCAATATTTTTTTTATTTTCCTATTAACAAAAATTTCAGTATTATTTTGAGAAGAGGAGAGAATGGGTACACCCTCAAGGCCGCAAGTGAACTTCTGAGTTCTGATTGTGTTAGATAGTAATAAGATTACAATCTACGACTTATTTTCTCCCAAGGTATAAAACCAAAGAAAGAATTTTTAACTGCGAATCCAACAGTGTTAACAAAAAAAGTTCCCCTTTCCTACCAGTTAGTGCAATGTACATCTCGAACGACGAGAATCTTTAAATGATAATAATCCAATGGTCTACAAATTGTGAAAACAATCAGAGAGTTCTCTCGTGGTTGTACCAATCTCTTCTTCTCTATGCGAACGACCATGAGTGATTCTTTTCAGAACTTTTCTAAGACTTCTCAGAAATTTTTCGTCTATACCTCTTACGAACTCGATATATTACGAAATTTTTCATCTATATCTGATATCTCTGAGTTAACATTTAAAAATTATTATGCGTGCCAGATGTTGCAACAAGAGCGGCTACATAGGTTAGAGAATCTAATAAAGATAACTTTTAGATGAAGTAATTAGGATATTTATTTTCGTCGGGTCATACACCCCATGATGGTTTTATGATGATTTTCAGATAATTTTGGATCCCTAGTAGGTTTTGGATTCTTGGCAGATCAAGTTTTGGTATTTTTGACCATCCAATGTTTGGTAATTCACGAATTTTCAATAACCAAAGAAAAACAACTTGCTGGAAACATTCAAAATTGGATTGACCTATTTCTAAGTTAATGTCTGATTATCTGAAGAAAGGATAAAATTAGGATAGACAGACAACTACACGAGGTTCCCACCCAATTCTGCCTCCAAAGAATTAACTATCCAAAAATTAAAAATAATCTACCAACAACAGACTCTGACTAATCCACATGCAACTACAACTACACAACCATGCTACTTTTTATCCCTTTTCTCTAATTTCACTGGTTACCGCCCTTTGGTATGTACAAACAAGTTAAAACTTATCTACTCCTATACCACAGTTGGGAGCCACATCCCTTCAAAACCCTAACAACTGTCACTATTTACACAGGCGACCTTTCCTGTTCAGCAGGTATAAACCATGCTAGTTTCTCATGTGCACTAGACCCTACTTGTTTCAAGGAAAAGACCAACTTGGGGTTTAAGATGTGCCCACAAGAGCCTCAGCCACATCAAGTTTTCGACCTCCATGCAAAGAATTATTGCCACAGTTCGATCTTGGACATACATTTGAGACCATATATGTGCAAAGTGGACCCACCTCATGGCGACCAAAGATACATGCTTTATCTCTCCCACCAGAATTATGAAAAAAATACCCCTTCGACTCAAATTGCTTCTAGCTTGATAGAAGCTTTAGTGAAAACTGACAAAACAAATGGTGCCTCTTCTCCAGGTTGGATGGTGGTTGGTACAATGGTGTATCCCTTCGGATACGGATCAAGTACTAATTCACATGAGATCTCTCTGGAGTTAACATAATCTGTACCACCAACCGACTCATGCAGGTATATGTTGTAAGCTGCCCGACGGCCACGGGTTTTTAGGATCCGCAAACCGATATAGTACATGGAGTCGGTGCTTGATTGGTAGTTCCTAAACCCATTTGTTTTTCTCGAGAAACCAACTCCCTGTAATTATAATGGATATGAGACAACCAAATACTATTGGGTGAGACTTTCATATTAAAAGAATTTTGTGCATGTTGGTAAGGAGAGAAAAATAAAAATAACCACATCAGCAATAGTCAGTATATACCAGTGTTGTTATCAAAATCATACTGCAACGAAGACATGGTAAGATACTAAAATCTAACCCAACCCAGCAACTGATCAACAATTCACTGGCATACATTATATAACAGTGTTGTTATCAAAATGATACTGCAACCAAGACATGGTAAGATGCTAAATCTAAGCCAACCCAGCGACTGCATGATTGACCATTAATCAGGTCTGACCTAGTACTTGAATTGATCATAATCTACAAAATAAAAATTGAATTGATTTCGTTTTAAGCCATGTAATGGGAGATCCAAAATCAACATTTCCTACAGTGATCCCCACCCACTTGAGTTGGCCTAATCCGAACCTGCCAAACTTGGCCAGATACACAGTTTTTGCACCTCTACTTGTATGCTTTGCACATACCTGAGTAAGGGTTATGAAGACGTGGATGGGTGAAGATGCTTCTGGCCCAGTGACCCTGAGGCGGAATTGCGGATTCTGATGCCAGGTGTCAAAATCCTGACAGCCCCCAGCGCTGTAACCGCGCCACTGGCCATGGATTGAATACCGCATCTCTGGGGGATACACCCGGCAGACATATATAGATCTAAAATGGATCTGAAAATCTTGCCATGACATCCAAAATATTCCATCCTTTGACTGTAACAAACCAAAATGTAAAGATAGAAAGGTCAACAGGGAAATTGAAGACAATGTCAGGAAATATTTATTAGTAACCTTTTCAATATACCTGAGGGATGTGCTTGAGTTTATGTTTCATTCGGTCAGTCCATTCAGGCGATGAATCAGACCAAGGGCCATTCCACTGCACCTCATTTGCCCATGGATTTCGTATCTGAACTAGCTTGTGGCCATCGACTTCTCTTACCTGAAACCAAACAAATATGTTTTTAAACCAAAAAATTAGCACCACACATGCAATGTCATGTTACATTTGTTTGCCTCAGCGCATCCCCCATTTGACTTGGCATAACTTTTATTACAATACAAATGCTTTGAAGGAGGGATTCATTGCCATTTTATTTCCCAAAAAGCAGCAGCACTGAACCGGTCCTCCTTTCACCCACATACATTAACACTTCCAGTGTACTAAACACTTTATGAGGGGCATACCTGCAAAATTGAGTATGCATGGCCTTGAACAATGCCGGTGGAGGAAACATGAACGTCAGAGCCAGAAGGGCTCCCAGCACCAAGTAAAAATCCTTCTTGTTTAAAATACAACAGCTGAGACCACAGCCTGCCGCTCGCCAAATCAAGCTGTGCCTGGGGGCTCCTCATGTCAATCTCCTCTCCGGCCCCACCTGTCAGATCCACCAATGCATCTTGCACCAGACCTCCCTCTAGAGCCTCGTAAGAGCCATGAAGTTTAGCATAAGCTTTTTCCAAAATTGAGACCCAGAGTTCATTTCTTTTCTTGCTTGTTGCAAAGGCTGGTTTCCCTGGAGATTCACACGGGATCCAATCATCTACCACAACAGGGACCCACTCACCCTGGAGACAGAAGAATTAGTAAATCCAAAAGGATGATCTGATCAACATATTTCTTCAATTATTAACTGATTATTACCTGAATACAAAATCGGACAGTGTAGATTCCCTCTTCATTGAACTCTGGTGTGATTATGACTTCTGATATGCGGGACATCTCAGTCAAAACCGCAACAGCACTTAGAAACCAACAGTCTCCCAGTCGACCCTGAAAATATGAAAAAGATACACATAATATTATAATACAGAAAATAACAATTTGAATGTTTGTACTTCAACTGTTGTAAGAAAACGGAATACCTGACAAACATCAGAAGAATTAACACTCCCAGAAAACAGGCAAGGCCTAGAGACAATGCAAGTCTCTCTCACAATGTCAGTGGGTCTCAACCACTCTGAAACAACCTATTAAATCATTTATAAATTTAAAATATAAATATCGACACATCTAAAACAAAGAGGCAGTATTTATATCATTGCTCCAAAATTCGTCTTCTACATTTTAGCATAAACCTTAGGTCAAATGATATACCTGCAACTTCAGTGGCGGATTAGCTGGGTCAACAAAAAGTGAGCGGTCATTTGGAGGAAACTCAAGATCGGTGAAGTGAGGCTCTCCTTTGGCAAGAAGGGAGTCCCGCACAGCTGCCTCAACTGAGAGCATGCGCCTTGTCACCTCCTCTTGCAACTCATAGCGTGGTTTTCTGAGCTTTCTTGTAAGTGAATCTACATCAATTGCAACTCCCTCACGACCTGACCTTTTTCTGCCACTAGAGTATTGGCCGTCCCATTCTACATCCTCCCGCTCGTACATTTCATAGTTTGCCTCCTCAATCTCCCACTCTTCGACCTGAAAATTACAGAAGGGATATATATTTCCTTGTAATAATTTTGTTTCTATTGTGAATGTTCTACACAATATAAGTTCAATGTCAAGCTGTACCCACGCTTGAAATTACTACTCTGGAAGGAGACACATGGAGACCATATTTCCTTTTGGATATCATGAATTTGCACAGACCATAAGCTCATAAATAATTATACCAGTGTAACTATATGGTACAAGTACAGGAGGCCCGCTTGAATGTTCTTAGGTACATCAATGTTCTCACCTCTAAATAAGGAAAATAAAATAAATAAAGGAAGTGAAAAAAAAAAGACAAAAGGTTACCCTAGAAGATTCGCCGCCATGCCAGCATGCATCCTCTGGCAACTCGTACAGCTCGTCCTCTGATGGTCCCATTGTGGCATGGAATGCTACCACTTCATCGTCAGTCAAACATCGGCCCCACAAGAATGCATCCATTATGTGCATCTTGCAACCTGCACCCTCACTGTCTGATCGCCCAAATGCATCTAGGTCAGTTGGTGGCCGGACACCAATCCAGACGTGGGTTCCGGCTTCAAATATGCCGCTGTTTTGTGGGAGGGGTAATCCAGTTTGGTACCCATCATAATTGCCATCTATGTACGAGGTTGCCTCACCAAGGTCTGTATCAAGGGTTACTGTCACAATATGCCACCTACAAAAAAATGAAAACTATTTTGAGCACAAATGATGAGAAATGAACAATCAATGTATGTTATTGCAAAGTTGAACCTCAGATGTAAATTCTCCAGATTGCATATATCCAGAGAATGATGTATGCGAGTCGCAAATGCATGGTATTACTTTGAACTTTGAAGTAAGAAATATCCAATATAATTAGCAAAGTTTGATGAAAATGAGATCATGTCATCAAAACCTCCTCCCTCTATATATCATGAAAATTGAAAAAGAATTTGACATTGTATTATTACCTTCCATCAGCAATACTAGTGGAGCCAATATTCCACTCCTTAGCAACAGTAGTGAGCCTCTGGCCTTTGGTGACAAGTCGCAAGCCGACCTGGCCAGCCTCCATCCCCTGCTCTGCACCTGCAATAAGTATCTCCCAGCACATCTTCTTCTCAAATTCTGTGCCCAACAGGCAGACTGGACCCGAATCAGGCTGGACCATGACGGCAACAGAGAAGCTGACCTTGTGGGTCCCACACAATTTCAGGTCAATCTCCCCACAATCCCTCCCAGTGGTTCTTGGCTCATCATCTAACACGCAGACTGTTCCTTCAATTGCAGTCTGTTCAAAGAACAGCAGATTGTTCATATATCTTTTCTTCTGTGTGATGCTAAGGAAATCTAAAGCCCAACTTACACTTAAACAACAAGCAACCCGGGAAAAGACAGAAGGCCTAAAAGAAGGGCATAAAGATTGTTTCCAGTATCACAAATATCACAAGACCCCATTCCTGATATTATCTCTAGGTTTTCTAGGGTTTTGAATCTTTTGATGTTTTTTAATTACTCGTTTTTTTATATACATACTCGACTCCAGGAGGCAATACAGCTTTGTGAGACTTGAAACAATAGATAATTTCAAGTGCTGTACCAAAAGCAGTACACACTGCATTGTTTGCTAGTGCATGCAACAATACTTGATATTTAAAGAAAACTAATAATAACAAATTAACAATAAAGCAATTCTGTACATCCTAAACAACACAAAAAGACCTTGGTCAAGGAGCACTACTGTATCACAATGACCTTAGAAAACATAGGAAACATCACAAGATAACCTAAGTATATATATGAAAAGAAGAACAACGGATCCTTTATAGCCCACATACCCATTTAAAGCGCGGCACCAAATACCAAACTTTTGTCATTGTCAATGTGATTAGACATCAAAATCTTATAGGAAACCAAGTTTTACTTATTTTAGAAAACTTTACTAATTTCTAGGATTTTTGCATCATTTATATTTTACTATTTTAGCGCCACTTTTCAAATCAAAATCTACAAAAGAAAGTAAAAATGATTCTAAAAACAGTAAAACTCAGTTTCCTGCAAGATTATGATATATAAATCACATTGAACACTTTGGATCAAATATTCGGACATGAAAGCAAGAATTTGACAATTCATATTTCAGCAGAAATACAAACAATTTTATATATCCGAAGGAAAAAACAATCTATAAAGAAGGTTAAAGGCTTAAGCATATTTTAAAAAAAAATAGGAGAGGAAATATAACATGTCATATATTCTATGTTTTTGAGGTTCACGTGGGATATTCTTGTTTTGAGTCAATATTATGATGGCTTAATGCTGTGTAGAGAGAGCATAGATAAATGAGATCTTCCAATATAAAAATACCTGCTCGGCTCGGCGTGCCAGCTGAGAGCTGCGAATCCGTCTGGCAATGCCTGAAACATGTTCCCTAGCAAAGGAGTCTCCAAGCGCTGAGTCGCCACCTACTGCCCTAACGGCTGCAGCCATGGCTACAGCATCTCTGCTCCCAACATTTGGCATGGTAGAAAGGATAGAGCTCTCTATTTCTTTCCATTTTCGCTCCTCTCTCTCTAGGAGAGCTTTCCTTCTTTCCTTACCCTTCCCTTCTTCTTCTCTCCTCTGCATTAAAACCTCCTCCTCCATCTCCTTCTCCCTTATATAGCTGCAAATAAGATTTATGACAAATTGCATGAATATTAACTACATTCTGCAGTAAGATGGATATTATTTTTCGTTCCATCAGACTTCAATACATAACAAAAAAAACACTCATGATGTCAACAACAGTAAACAAGCCAAAAGAACGAGAGTAAATAAAATAAAGACCAACCTTTCCTGGATAATTTCAAACTGCCTCCGGTCCTCGGGCATCCACTTCTTAATTTCTTTTGCACTCAGATCGGAGAGACCAATACTATCAAGGAAGAGCCTCAGCCTTACCTCGTCCTTACAAAAAGTAGAAAAAAAAATCAGTATAATCATCTCTTGCACAAGAACTCTTATGATAGCACATGAAATATGATAACGGGATCCTCTTTCGTAGGAAAACAAGGACCTGGACGTCAGTACTTTTGTGCTTATAAGTGCATTCATATAAAACAAGGACCTGTTGCACAGCATGCAAGAAAGGGAGAGGGAGAGAGTATAAAAGTCATACTTGTATTTGTTCAGCCTTAGCAGTCAATCCAAGCAAAAGAAGCAAATAGCCACCAAATTTGTCCCACATATACACCCACTCAGTATCTATCGCCTCTTCCAGAGCCAAAATCCGCGCATGTGCACACATCCGCCTCCTGTGGTCCATGTCAGCAGGAGAATCATGAAGGTAAGCAATAGCAGGCCTAAAAAAGCCACAACCAAAGCAACCAGCCGCTGCTTCTTCATTTTTGAGTCGGTCTCTGAGTTTCATAACATCAGCCCTAGGAAGAACAAAATTCCCAGCCCTGTCACGGGAAACGGCCGGATCTCCTATCAAAAGAGCTGCTGAGCTGGCAGATCGCTGTGGAGCAGAATATGTTCCAGATAAAGCATTTCTAGTCTGTTCCACAACAAAAGAATCAAAATAAATATTCTATAAGATTCTCTTTGATATGAATCAGCTTCAGTAAAAGGTTCAGACACATGGTACAATAATACTGTTATATACTGAAATATTATTACCTTGGTTGCAGACCGAGATATTGCCTGCACAATTGTATCCTTGCTCAGAAAATGTACAGCATCTTCCAACATCTAGTCATAGACAAAGTAGAAAGCCTGTTGGTAAATATTTCACAGAAAAACCTTAAATTAAAAATGCACAAATGCCCAAATTTAACAAACCTTGAGACTGATAAAAGGTCGAGAAACAGCAAAGCTAAAGGAAACAACAAGTGTGATGGCTGACACAGCAGCTCCCGCAAATGGAGGGTATAATTTTAGACTTGCTATCACACCCCATCCTTCAGTTGCCAAGGCAATACCGTATAGCAGAAGAAATGCATGGCTGCATTTCAAATTATGTAGATGGCAAAAGAGTCAAAAGGAATAAGCATGAACAGAAGGAAAAACAAATAAGCACGGAGAGAGATAGGAGGGGATTGAAAGGGAAGGAGAGACTAACCTAACATTTTTGGCACAATCAGCATGAGCATCATAAACATAAACCGGTAATATTCTTGGGGAATATACAACTATAGGCGGGGAGAGAAGCACCTACAGACAACAGATAGCTACCAAGGTTAATATAAAAGAAAAATAATTATTACCATTACAAAAAATAATAATAAGCCTAATAACATACAGTCAATGCTCTTCCGGTAAGAAGAAAGAGGAAGGAGAAGTAAGCGACAGATGCACCAACAAATGGTTTTCCTAGACAAAGTAAGAAAATGGTGATTTAGAACCTTAACTAATACTTAGACAATGCAAAACGATTGATGACAATATTTCTTTTGAAAGAGAAATACCTTCAAAAAGTCCTAGTAAGAAAGCAGCCAATGCAAGAAAAATAGCAAGGAAGCAAACAATCATCATTTGGGTTCTTGTCAAATAGAAGTTGTTTGAGGCCCAGAAGTGCGTGACTCCAATTGCAAATACCAAAAGAAAAACAACCAACAGAAATCCAACCCCAACCTAGAAATAACATAAATTTAAATTAATTTTCATAGCACAGAAATATCGGAAGTATGTTAATTGCCTAGTGATTTCAACAGACTTACTGTCCAAGGCCTGATTGTTACTATTACTGCAGAGATTGCACCGACCAGAAGAAGGAATCCAATGCCAACAAACACATATACCCCTCGAGATATCTTCCAATCATCATCCTTCCTGAGATTTTTTTATTAAAGCATAGATATTAGTTCCTGGGGAGCAAAAATAGACAAGGCTACTAGAAAAGGTGAGTACTAACCATTTGTAGAGGCCAGTAAACAGCGAGAATATGGCAGGAATGCAAATCAAAGGAAGCAGGGCTGCAAGGAAATCAGCCTTCAGTGGAACTTTGTCTTCCCGTGAATTCACCACTCCCCAGTATGATGCTCCACAAAATGAGACCAAGACAACTACACGTCATAAATCAGAAACTAAGTAAAGGAGAGAAAATTTTTCTTCCCAAAGCAGCCACTGTAAACTTGAACACGCATAAAATGTTATCCATGTATACTGATTTTTTATTCAAGCAATCTTGTCCATTCTCCTAATATAGTTCCCCAGTTCCACTTTACAATTTTACCCATTTTTGTCAAGTGTATTTTTTTTGTATTATAATAAGTATGTTATGCTTCAAACAGAACTAGTAGACTTACCCGTAAATAAGCTAACACAAATAGCAGAAGAAAGCGTAAACCGATAAGTGGCAAACCAAGCAACAATGGGCAAAATGGCAGTGAACAGAAGTGCAATAATGGCACTAAGAGCCCAGCCGAGATACATGGAGGTGGCGTACGGAGAGTGAGGGCTCTTGCTGTCTCCATCCCATCCCTTGTACCCCAAATCGTCTAGTGGCTTAGCAGATACTATTAACCCCAGCCCAATAACTGAGGCAGCAAATGCTATTACACTAGCCACAAGGAGAATCCGCTGACACATCCATGGAAAATAGGTAAGCATTTAAAAAAAATACGACCGTGCAATTTTCTATATTTGCACCTGTGACCCAAAGCCTCAAAACAGTAATATTTAGGACGTACTTGAGTATTTAAATGCTGAACCATATATCATCATAAAAAATATGGTAAGTATATAAAAACATGGTCTACTAGTACATAGAAAATCCCAACTATTGCAACTGCTAAGATTAGAGAAGGCTTCACCTCCTTAGTAGTAGGTGTCTCATGGCTGCTTGTGCGGGTTTCAAGTTCAGACTGCGGGACCCAGAACCGATAGCCACACCGTTTCCATATTGGAATGGCAAAAGCAAGGCACACCACCATAAGAGGTACAGTCAATGCCAATCCCAATATAACTGATGATTTGCTGGAATAAAATATTTGAAAAACCACAAATCAGGTAGGATTGTCAATAAAGGATATCGTGAAAAGGCAATTTAAAGAGAAAGTTAGGGTTATACCTTAAGAAAGAAAGAAGCAAACCTACGCATGTGCTCAACAGCCATGCTATGAAGCCATACTGCCAGAAAATACAGTCATCAGTAAAATGCTCTCACACAGATTTAAAAAATCCAACAACAACCAAGCCTTTAGTCCCAAACAAGTTGGGGTAGGCTAACAGATTTAAAAAATCCAAAAGGAACAAATCAATGTTCACAGTTCAGAAATGGCTTTGTATATCAATTGCAAGAAATACATATAAACCACCTTGCGAGGATTTGAAGTCATCATCATCTCTTCTGCATGTAGGGACCACAAGAAAGCCATTATAGAACAAACCACCGGTGATAGCAGAAGCACGGATAAACCAAACTCAAACTACAATTTAAATCATGAAAAAACTAGTCACGTAAACTTAATGAAAAAACAGGAGCAACCGACAACTTGTGTGGCAGTAAAAAAAAATAATAATAAAATTGCCACCTGCTCGTGAGTAGCATTAATGACTTTAACCGGCTGCGGACGGTGAAGAGCCAAAGTTATAGTCTCCGTGACAAAAACTGCGGTAAAAAGAACCAGAGCTCTCTCTGGGCTCCCTGCAATTTGGCGAAACAAAAACCTCGATACATACAACCAATTCTCGAAACCGCTCCTTCTGAGCTCCTCTGACAGAGAAATCTGGTTATTCATCGTTGTATCCAGCCTACCAGAATCCGCTGCATCAGTTGCTGTGGCACCCTCTGGCTCCTCCCCATGGTCTCTATCTGCATCCAAACTACTCCTTTGTAAAAGCGAAAGAATTTTCGGGTCAAGACCTTTATCTTTAAGCATATATGCAAAATTTGGGTCTAAGCCCTTGTCTCGAAGTAGATTAATCAATTCTATATCCCCTTGTGCGCCCCTCTTTTTCAACATAGAAGTGATTCTTGGGTCATTAAGCTTCTCTTGAAACACTGCGGCAAGATTCAAATCTAACAGTTGGTTATTCGATGACACTGCGGTCGAGACACTCGTGAAATCAGATACTAGTATGTCAGGATCCTGTAAAACAGATCTGCACGAGTTACTCCGCTGTGCCAGACTAGCACAGCCACTCTCTGAAATATTCTTGTCATGGCTGGTGCCCTCCTGACAGCTGTTTGACCGGCCAAATGACACGGAGTCATCATTCGTGCAGAAGTTACTATTTTGTGCCACATCAACACTGCCAGAGCTGCGTTTGAGGCTTGAACCACATCCCTCTGATGAACTGGAAGAGGAGCTGTTGCTCCTTCTGCGAAATCCTTCACGTAGACGAACCACAGTACTGCGTAAGGCATCGATTCGCGCCGCTGAGGGACTGGACACAGAGAGTCGGCGGGAGACAACAACAGCTGAGAGGACAGATGCTACAAAAGCATAGCTGATACAATGGCCCAGATACCTGCAAATTCAGTCACAAGCAACAAGAAAATACTTAGGACATAGCTGATACAATGGCCCGGATACCAAAGACTTCTCACATTTGCTTCACTCGTAATTACGAAGACATTTTCAGCAAATAGTGGATTGATAAGGTACAAAAATAATTAAATGTTAAACAATTTTATCCTTATCTCTGATCAGTTATATTTTGTCATTCCTAACTACTGCATATATAAGATATAAGATTGTATGAACTAAAGATAAGGCAATTTAATATGTATGCTATTTGCAAGTTCTACAAAAAGAAGAAGAAAAAAAGGTCAGCTGTCAGTTGCCAATGTTAGTGTCAAGTGTAATGTAGAAAACTTCAATGCAATTTTTCAGAAACGCAAGTTCTATCAATTTTTCTTTTCTCAAATTTTCCATGTATGTTTTAAAATGATCACCCAGTACTTCTATAGGAAACAAAGTAGTAGGTGTTTAAAAGTGCATATAAAAATGCTAACCAGTAGTTCACTCCAAAGCATATAAGGAAGATTCTAGAAGTGCCCACCACAAAAAGAGCAACCACCCGACTTTTAAGCAACTCAAATTTAAACAAGCATAATCCCATATTCCAGTCTGACAAAAAAAACAATAAAAGTGATAGAATAAGTAAAATAGAGCATTCTAAAATGAAATATTTACACAAGAAAAAACCTTACCAAGAACAATAACAGCAATTGAAGTAATTGCCCCCAACCATTTAGATTCTTTCGCAGTTAAACCGTACAAAACGGAGTACATTACAAGTATGATTAGTGAACTCATGTAAAGAAGCCCCAAACGTAAAACCCTGTTACAAAAAAAGTTGGACATCATATCTCAAAAATGGATTAAGAATTAAGAGGCACCAAGTAAAATAAATTAAGCTCTTTGATATATGCCTGCACATTGTGGGTTTTCCTGCATCATTGCCTGCTTCAATACTTTGCTCAGTTAACATCCAAAAACTAAAAAACTAGTAGTTTCAGGTTTTAACACAAATTTGTTCAACTGGAAATTAGAAACCCAAACTTTTGACACTTAATATTTGAACAATTAGGTTGAACACAAAGCAAAAGGTTTGAATTAATTTATGTTATGACAGCAAGCTGGAATCTTCTCCATAAAGTTATGCAATCCCTAGACTTTAAAGTTAATGGCACAAAGCAAAAGGTACAGCATAATACTTGCCTTGTTGATTTCTTCATGTAGAGTTCGTTCGGATCAGGCAGATCCGGTAGACACGAAACAGGCCCCACTTCAACACAGTCAGAATAAGCAAACTTGTATGACCTCCTCACATACTCATCCACATCAAATCCATTTCCTACAACCATCCACAAAACTTAACATAGTAATAGTTTGAAAAAAAAAAATTATGCTGAGAAGGGGTTTTAGCAAATAGATTGAACGCCATTAAGGCAAATCTTGAGTTCAAACAATAAACAATACCTTTTGATACCTTTCATCTTGAGTTAACCAAAACACTATCTAATCAAAACCAAACGTACAGACTCTTAACTATAAATACAACTCTTTGCTTCATCTTAAATTTATCTTTGTTTATTAGAATAAAAGGAAAAGGTTCCAATATTTTAGGAATTGAATTTCTTCCTCGCATCAATATGATACTATTTGCAACTATATTAGTAAAGTGGATCCATTGCCAAAATATGAAATTTTGAAATATATCTATAAAGAATTTGAAGAAGCTGCATGCAAATTGTCAAATGACAAAAAAAAAAACTTATCATGCTATCAACTAAAATTAACGGATAATTACCATTGAAGACCATCTTGCAGATAAAGAGCATGTTGATAGCTAGTGCTACAGCAGAAACACCAAAGAAAAATCCAGAAGGAGAATATCTCTGTGATGCACTGGTGCCAGCTGTGACATAGACAGCACACAGTTCATATGCACATAGGAGTGATGCTGCCAATAGAAGTAGATACGCCACAGCTCCTGCATCAAACAGTATATAACCAGTCAAAACAAGGAGCGAACAAAAAGAACTGGTGGTAAGAAACTAGAAGTCTGCCACAATAAAACTGGAACATGGGTATGTAGTGGTCAAAAACTAGGATCCTTCCTTTTTTTTTGCTTGGCTTATTTAGCTTGTCTATAAACAACTGCTGGAGCTTTGACTTCAACTACAGCACAAATAACACAATAAATAACCATAAAAAAAAAAAAAAAATTAAAAGGAAAGACATACTCGAGCTTTGCCACTGAGTTCTCCACCAGAGCATAATAGAATAGAACGCAAGAAGAAGTGCTGTACCACCCATAATCACAGCCATGCCTATAATATTCCTCTCCAGAAGAGAAATGAGAAGACTCCCCCATGTTATTACCACCCCAACAGGAGATATCACCACTACCCATGCGACTATGCTCAGAATGGTGCATATTACAGTTAGTAGTGAGCCCTGTACCAATTTAGGCCATTTCCTTGCATATATCCAGCTGCACAGATAAACGACAAAGTGAATGTAGTGTGTACCGAAATAAAGGAAAAGGTAACGAATAATCTATGAGCACTAAGTTCAAGTGCCAACTTTTTTTTAAAAATGAAGTGCCAAATTTTAATTGAAGATTTCAGATTTATTAAATGCGCTACAACTTTTATATCCACCAATTAATTTGTCTATGATTTACTTCTGTTTATAGCACCTATTAGAGTAACATTTTATTATGCACTCCTATATTTGGCGGTTATCGTAAAAAATATACTATATGAGAGTAATGTTGTTTCTGTAGTGCTATAATTGGCATTAGTTACGAGAAAATCACTATAAAGTAAAAGAGATCCTGTTACGATTACAACCCTAATGTTCGGAGAGAAAAATTACGAAAGAAAAAAATTAAAAGAAAATTAAAACAACATGATCAGTCAGAACTCCCAAATTTAAATAAATTGTTTAATCATTTCTAGAAAAGAGTTGTGCATGATAATGTGTCTTTATTAAGCCTAATTTGATAACGTGTCTTGGCTAAGCCTAATTAAATAAGTTAAATGTTTTGTATCTGACAAAATGTTTGCAACGTCATGTAAATATAACGGGGAATCGCCTTTAAGATTGCCACGTCATGCTTAAACTCTTTTGCAAAGCCCAAAAAGTACGAATAAACAAAAAGCATAATAATAATAAATAATAATAATAATAATAATAAGCATATAAAAAGACAGTGCCTTTATGTTTGGTTAATAAATTTAGAAAAAAAAATGTAATCATGCAACTGACCTGTATATGCGCCATGGTCTCCAGTTGACGGTCCAGAGAAGCCAGAAGCTAAGAGAAGCAAGGACAGAGAAAACGACACCACATACGCTACATGCAATCACCACCTTTTGGTGCCTCTCCACTTCCATCCCAATTCTCTCTCCAATCAAATCTTTAAGCCATAAATTGTAGAACCGGAAACCTATAATGGACAAAAATTTTGAAACCATGACTAGATAAAACTTCAACGTACTGGACGGGATACACTCAATAAATAAGATTCAGAAGTGAATTACTAGGGTGCAAAGAACTGAAACAAACATAAGAAAAAACGCCCAACAGAGCTAAAAAAAATGATGTGCTAAAAAGGAAACTAAGAGTAGATTACATTAAGTGGCAGGCATTAGGTGATACAACTACTGATATTTTGAAACTTGGAAAGGCACCCCAGCTAAAACCCAAATTCCAAATTTCAAGTAAACAAAGGAGTTGGGTAGGTCATAAAACTGTGAGAAGATAATTCAAGCTAAAGATATAAATCTTGTAGTGGCACTAGTGTAAATCTTAAAATCTGTACGGAATATATAATATGCTGTCCAAAATCCAGTAATAATAGCGAAAGTTACAAGCAGAAGTGCATTTTATCTGCCAATTTCGGAACCCTAGAGCCAGAAGTTCGACTAAGAGAGGAAGGAAAGAGAAAACTAGACAAGCTACCTTAAATGGAGGCGCTTGTTCTTGCTGTCGGGAAACCCTAGAATTCGGAGAGAGAAGATTTTCTTATCTGTAAAGCTGTTTCTCTCTCCCTCTCTTCTCGCTACCTTCCAGGTCACGGCTACCAACAAAGTAGGAGAATTCAGCGCGTTTGGAAAATCCCAAAATAATTGACGAGAGAACAAACCCTCGGTAGAGAGTGTGGGTAGAGAGAGAGAGGAGTGAAAGGGAGACAAGGGTGACGTTTGTCAACTTCTATGCTGACTGAAGAGAGAGAGAATGTGAAATCCTCTCCAGTTTTTTGAAATGGAATCTTCCGTTCCTTTCGGATTTCAAAAGAATTGGGCCGAATATTAGCCCAAACACTTCTCCCAGCCTTTCATCCAGTGAGGAAGCGTACCACCCGGTCAGCTGTTTCTGGGTTGGGTTTAACGGCTACCGCGATAGGATTGTCATTTCCATGGCTCGAGCCTCGAATTCGCATCCACTGAGATATCTCAACTTTTGCGTGTTTTTTTTCAGAAAATCTCAACCGTCCAAATATGTTCTGCACGAATCTCAAAGAAAAAATAATTGGGCCCCTGCGCTACCTCCGAATAGGCACCGGACAATCCTATCGCGGTAGGTGATATGGTACATAATGGTAGGAAGGGTAAGCCGTAATTAAATAAAATAATGAATGGTAAAAAAACTGAACATACTGATGCAATTTTTTCTTCATGCTTGGCTTGATCTGGAGTTACATATCAGAGAACCTCGAGCCATACATAAAAAAGAGGTTGGAAGAGATGACTGACGGAAGTGAAAAGGCCTTTGAGCCTCAAACTCCCTTTTTTTTTTTGTACCTCGCCTTGCTCTCTTCGTTCTTCGACTAAGGGAAATATTACAAACTATTCAACAAAAGTGCAGCACTTGCTAAACTGACTATTCCTGTGCAACAGTGCAATCGGACAAACCCCCCACTGTCTGTCTAAGTTAGCCCTTAGCCGGTACTCTCTCCTCCAACTAAAATGACTACTGAACGCCTCTCCCCAGCAAAACCAATGGTGCACCCTATACATCTCCCTGACCTCTCTCCCGCCCTCTCCTCTCATTGAACCTACATAGTCAAGCCTCTCCCGCTCTCTCCTCTCGCTCTCACTGGCATGCCCTCTCTTCTCTCCCATTTTTATTTCCAGCACTAGTCATCTGTCTCAGTTTATTCATAATTTCAGCTGAATACGAAAATCTTTTTATCTACTACCCAGGAAAATACAAAAATTGAGGATAATGTGTATCTAAGTGTCCTTCTGTCTTTCATCTATAAAACAATTGGCAAGTTCAAATTCACTACCAATAAATACTTGCAAAAATCAAAGTGAAAAATATAAATGATATTTATACTGGTATCAACAGGGTTCCTTTTTGTTTTCCATTATTATTTTTGCTGGTACAAAGCAGAGGTATTAGAAAGTGGTATTAGGTTGCAGTAACATACCCAAACATCCAAAGGTGAAAAGATGCAACATAAAGTAAAAGGGCATAAGAAGGAGATGCTATGACAACTCTTTATGGTTCTTACCCTGGTTCTTATGTTTATTAATGCAATATTTTTTTTAGAAAAAAAAAGAGAGAGAAGAGATCAGGAAAAAAAAAGAGTAATTCAGATGTCATTTACAAGTTATGACAGAAAAAAAAAATCTAGAAGGAAAAAGCCTTCTCACTTCATCGATAATATTATTGATAAAATAAAGCAAGCTCCATTATGAAGTGAATCTGAGAGAGATAAGAAATATGAAAAAAAAATGCAAGGAAATCCTCGGAGATACTTATTTTATACGTCAAAGATATCAAGTATTTTTTTACAAACTTTGTAAAACCTTTTTTTTCTGATAAGATCATAATGCTGTTTTTTTTAGGCGTAAAAATACTTTGTTAAAAAAAAGTATCATCAAAAGAAAAAAAGTAAAAAACATCCAAAAGATTGAAGGATTAATCTGAACTTAATGAAGACATTCATTTCATTATCAAACTTAAAAAAATTGAAATGCATATATCCTACTGCTAATCAGGCTCCTCCTCTCACGTTTAAACACATGTCTAGATGGATTAGAATGTGTTGGCGATGCTGGTAGCCGGATACAATGCTCTTGTTGGCACGGCTCTGGGGCCTAATCTGATACAACGTCCTATTATGCGTTTCACAACTTATCAACATGCCAGACCGTCAAGTTCATGTTGCGCTTACATGTTCAAATTGTTTTCTAAACTCCTCCCATATCCTAATTTAGTTAATTGATCTGGTCTAGGTCCTGCCGAGGTGAACCATAGCTTGAGCAATTGACATCATGTGACATCTATTTGACTGATAAGGTTGCAACTTCAAGGTGTCGTGACTCGTGATCCTCATCCAATCTTCAATTTGAAGTTTCATCTCTTATTGCTCAATCGACGTGGTCAAACCTCACCCTTACTTCTCCCATTTTCATTGACTAGGCGGTGATTAGAGAGCCCCATTAGTTTTTCCTTGTTCTCTTCTTCTGGGATTGAAAGGGATCGTCCTAATTAAGGAAAGGGTACTGGAGACCTACCTAAGGTATAGTTGTCAAAATAATACTTAAAATAATTAAATATAGAGCTAAATAGATAGAAGGGGATAACAGAAATAATGTAAGACGGGGGTAGGGGAGGGGAGGGGAAGGAGAGTAGACTGAAAAAATTGAAATTTGTGAAATTTGTACTGTCCGATTTAGAATATGCTTCAGATCTGTGCCTCCCGTTCCCTTCCGTCCCCTCCCTTCCCTTTCTATTTAAATTTGCGGAGCACAACCTAACGTTTTTATGGAGATATAGGATATTATGTTGTTTTGATCGGAAAATTAGCTATTTTGAAAGTTTTGATGGGTACACCAGAAATTTTCTCTAAAATATAATACAGTACAAATATTTTTCTAGAGAAAAAATCCATATGAGATCAAAATAATTTATTAATAGTTATATATTTAAAATATCTTGATTAATGCGATAAAGATATCATTCTCCTTTGATCATAATTAAGTCTTGAGTTAGCTCCTACAAAAAAGACGCATATCAATGCAAAAAATGAAAAAGAACACAAAAATAAATTATAAGACTGCTAAAAAAAAGGAGAAAAATAAACACGAGACAATCAAAATTTTACCACACAAAACAAGAAATAGAGAGAAGAAAGAGGACAATGTTATCGTAACTAAGGAAAAATAGAGAGCCATGCACAGAATAGGGAGAGAGATCATTTTCTTTTGGAAAAATTGTTTTTATGCCACTCCAAAATTTCAAAATTAAAAATTTGTCATCTCAAAACAGAAAATTAGTTTTTTGTCACCCTAAAATCATAAAATTAGTGAATTTGTCCTAATTATACATTTATTATACAATTTTGATTAAAATTAGACTGAAAACTATTGTATAAAAATTGTATTTTCATATTTCCTAAAATACCCCTGATTTGAAATGCATCCCTTCTCTTCTGGAAACAGATCAGAGAGCGATCTGTAAAACCTTCGCCTTCTTCTCCTTCGCCAAACCACCGCTAAAACCCTAAAACCCTTCGCCAGACTAAAGAAAGTGGAGGAGGGCGGAGAGGCAGAAGGTTCGCCGAACCGCCGCCGAACCTGATTTCTTATGAGGTTTGTGGTACTTAAGAAAGTGGTTGATATGCTCAATTTCTCATTTCTTGGTTTGTGGTACTTGACTGTTATTAGAAATTATTGGTGAAATGGCTTAGGCAGTGGTCTTTTACGTTTGTGGTATAGCATTTAGAAACTAAGAATAACTGAATTAGAATTTCATTTCCTGTTTGTTCAAGAAATTATTTTGCTTCGCTTTGAAACAAAGAGTGTGATTATTGATAGGATACGGCAAGGATGAAAATGCAATTAAATTTCCAAACAAATTTGAACCAACTGGAAATATTCTCTACAATTTTTATCCCATAATTCTCTACCATTTTTTTAAATGCAATTAAGCACAACTAGAAATTCCATTAGCCTTCTCTTATTGTCCTTCAGATGAACCAACTGGAAGGAACCAATGCTTGCGCTGTCAATAAGCCATTGTTAAACTTGTTAACTCACAAACAACCTTTATCTAGTAAATGGATGGTGATGTGACTCAGAAACCAAAGATCTACATAAGTTGGAAGAACTTCAATTTAATTAATGGTTCATTTGCAGGGTTAAATGTATCTGAGAAAGAGAAGGATCTAGCTTTAAATAATAAGCTTTTGGTTTTATGAGTTTATTATGTCAATCTACTTTTGAAATAAATAATAAGCTTGATGATTTCTTACGTGCAAGAAGAGAACAAGGAAGAGTTAAGTAAAACTTGGAACTGTTATTTTTGATATTTTGGTTTTAAGGAATTATTTTAGTGACAGGGGCAGTTCAGTCCAAATTCTGCTGTCACAAACTTGTGAATTTTGTTCTGGCCAATTGGCTATATAATTTTGATTTCTTTATATGGAAATGTTCATCTTAATCTGTTCTATATATGTGATTTTTTTTATGACCTCAGGATTTTTCTACTAGGTACTGGTAATGAGGCTTTGTACCATGGTTCCTATTTTCCAGCGGTAGAAAAGAAAAGATATCAAAAACTTGAAAATCTGAACTTTAGAAATCCATTAAAAATAGCAGAAAAATCCAAATAAATCAAACTTTGGGTCTAAACCTTGTGGAATGAAGTCCTTTACATGCTGGTATGATTATTTTTGCATTTCAGTCCCTGTATCAGTCTGCACTGACTGATTTACCAGAACAGGTCATTCTTGCAGTTTTTGGTGCTTTGCTTGTGCCAGTGGCACTTCCTTTTAATAGTTTTTTTTAATTAAGAAATGTTAATGAGTCGATTTAATGTTGAATATAGGTTAAAGGAACTGATTATCCAACTCCAGATGGTGTCGGTATCCAACTTCAGATGCATATTGGTGTGGGTCAAGGAGCTACTGATGGGGAAGAGTATTGTGCAATGCGTTGTTGCTTGTATTGTTATTTAAATTTTAATTCGCCATTTGAAGGGTGTGATTGTATAACGGAGAAGAGAGATGCAAAACTGGGTTTCTAGTTTTATAGAAAAATAAAATATAGTTGAATTGAATAAACACTTGTAAATTATCAAACGCAACCATGCTTGTATAGTAGTGATATCTGTCATATTATGTGTTACATGTTGATAGTTCACTTCTCCTTCTTTTAAATAAATCTTTTATATAGTAATAACATTGCAAAATGTTCATTTGTAAAATGACGACACAAGTATGACTCTATCCTTTATTTTTAAGTTGATTGATTTTTTTATTTATATTTTTCTAGAAAGAAAGAAAGTCTTGAGATACTGTTACTAAGAGAATCTCCATTTGTGCAATTAATAAGCAATTTGCAATACATGTCGGGAGTAAAAATGATAGACAAATAATATATTAAAAATATAGAAACATCCATTACAACATATGAAATGTAGAAAAAACAGCAAATATACAAGGCTTCAAATTAGATCACATACAACTAGTCTCAATGAGAATAAGAAATAAAACAACAAATTGCCAAACTTGTACCAGTCATCCTAGTTGTGTACCAGTAGGATCATAACACCGTACCAGTCATCACTCTTCTCTACTGTTACATCATTTTTCTTTATTTTTGCAATGTCATAATCCTTCTACTTGTCATTAGAACCAGTCAGCCATTGCCTTATGATCACTACTTAAAATTACTGTACTAAATGAGAGCATGTGAGTAAAGAGTTATGCAAAGATACAAGGTCTACAATGCAAAAGCAGTATTCTGATAACAGCTGACATCTCTCATTTGAGTTGGTGATTTGATCGATGGTCACCAGGTTTGATAAATGGGGTAAACAGTATGCTCCCATGTCAAACAAACCAAGGCCAAGTTTGTGCCAGCATGGAAACCAAACAAAACCAATTGAGGTACCTACTGGTACCCAAAATGTTTACATCCTATTACACAGGGAGATGTATTTGCTGTTATTCCGATTCCAACCGGGGCAGTATTAATAGTTGCTATGAATTCAGAATATAAGGGGTCCATTTTGAGATTCATGCCAGTATAGGGGGTCCGTTTGTACCCCTACAAACATTCTACACAGTCAGGTATTGAGCATAAAGTAAGGAATATAATTCAATCCTCCTTAATTTTAAGTAGCAACCAAAACAATGCAACATAAGAAAACATGGCCGTATTGGACATTCTTATCGGGCTTCAACAAAGAACGTATATTTTTTAGATTTCTGACTGGGAAACAACAAAAACAAAAAACAATGCAACATAAGAAAACAGCAAAAACAATAGCACTCTCAACCCTCTATGAGATTCGGCAGAGAGGCAGGAGGTTCGGCGGAGAAGGGGCGGTGGCACAGGAGGTTCGGCAGAGGAGGGAGGCAGTGGCGCAGGAGGGGTTGGCGGAAGAGTCAGGTTTGGCGGAGAGGGGAGTTCTGAGGTCGTAGGGGACAAGAGAATGCCTCTCCAGTATAATTTTAGTAGGTTTATCTGTTTTCTTGGAAGGGTATTTTTGGAATTAACAAAATACAGTAACTTTTCAGTATAATTTTAATAAACTCTGTATATAAGTTGTATAAATAGGACAATTTCATGAATTTGGTGATTTTAGAGTGGCAATTTCCTAATTTTATGTTTTGAGGTGGCAATTTTATAATTTTCAAGTTTTAAAGTGGCATAAAAAAAAAAATTCTTTTCTTTTCCATAATAATAGTGAGAAGAGAAGCGAAAATTGTATTAAAAGCCACGAGAGGAAAAAAAATCATCAATCCAAAAAGAGAAATAATCATAATTTAAGTATTTACATCGGCTTTCGCTTCTAATTTCAAAGAACGGCATGGCACTTTTTTATGCTTTTAGCAATGTGCAGCTCTTTTAAATTTAGAAAATTTTCATTTAGTGAAAGTGCTTTCAATCTCCCATACTAGTGAAAATATTCAATCGAATTCGGTTATTCGTCTTCTTCGCCATCGTGAAACATTATCCATATTCTCTCAGTGAGAAATTAGAAACACAAAATCATTGTTCCTATTGCACGAAGTTGATGTAATTATTAAGTATGGATTGTGCCAAAATATCCGTAAACAATTTTGAGATAGAATTTAGATCCTCCCAGGTACTTAAGATGTAATTATTAAGTATGGATTGTACTTTAAACCTGGCACGAATCTCAAAACAGACTCCCGGTAGTTTTTATTGACATCGAATTGAGTTTGATTCGGCTGGAATCAATCTGGACCATCTATTGTTAATTGTTCTCAGTAAGATATATGGGAGGATACGGATTCATGGAGATACACTCTTAGCATCGTTGAAAATTTGCTTGTGGCAACGACAATAACACCTTGACAGCTTCACTAGTTGTTGGAAAGAAATGCGACCATCTCGATTACGTTGTAAATTGTGAAAAAAAATGCTCGACCAATTATGTATGCCATCCTCGACATATAAATTGTGAGACATAATGTTTCATTGGGCGGTCGCAGTATTAGTGTTGAAACACATTAGAAAATAAAGTGATACATAAAAAAAAATACACATGAATAGTTGAATTATGGTTTGGATTAAACTATACACGTAAAAAAAAAACACATTGGGCGGTCGTAGTATATGGATTAAACTATGGTTTGCGTTCTTTATTTAAATAGTTGAATTACTTCAAATTTTTTATATTTAATTTAGTTTAATCTTTTTTTATTTTCTTTTGATTCAATTAGAATTTACCTGATATTACTCAAATTATTTCGATATTTTTACACTTGATTTGGTTTAACCAATATTATTTCTATGATTATTAATTTATTTGTGTATATATCGAGTTTTGATATTTTGAAATTTAAGTTCTTCTATTCCATTTCAATCAATACTTTGGTTTTTTGGTTTAGTTGTTATTCGATTGACAAGTTTAATTCGATTATTCGGTTAGATTTTTGAAAACCAAAGAAAATTTTAATTCGGTTTAACTGTCTGGTTATTTTTACTTCTGATTTCATTTCCTTCATTAATTGGGATATTATACCCAATAAAAGATCTGCTGAGACACATTGCTTGCTGTTTGAGCCCGGATCGACCTCTAACATAAGAAAAACACCGATGGGAACTGGATAGATTTGCCCAAGCAGCGAGCACTTTTCCGTAGGAGTATTATGCTGATTTGCTTGTTCAGTACTCGGCAGTCAGTAGATCATGTTACCGCACTCATCACACAAAACGCCACATTTTTCTAAGCTTCTCAAATCTGAGCCGATAGTGCAAAAAAATCACAAATTTTGTTGTGATCGTACGGTCCTAGGAAAAAATTTCGTCGCACCGGCATTGGCCTGTGACAGGAGTAATTAATAAGCGAGTTGGGGTATGTTTCGGTTTATTAGTTTAATGAGGGAATCGATTCGAGTTGAGAAGACATTACTGAGTTGACAGCTGTATTCGTACTCGGTTCGTTAAATGCTCGAGTTGACTCGTGCTCATTAAGTAACTCGTTAAGAAATCAAGTTTATAGGCAATTTGAATTTTGTTTCGAGTTAAATACATCATTTAAAAACTAATTAACATTGATAGAATTTAACAAATTATCATAATCCAACAAACAATACATAATTTAACAAAAAATTATACATAAGCAAATTTAATAAAAAATTTGCTCATAGAGTATAGACGTAAAAGGAACTTTGGATCCGTTGGGTGTCTAGGTCAGAGTGTAACTAATTTGGATTTGAATTTGATCTGTGTGGAATTGGATGTAGTATGATTTCATATAATTCAATTCTTAATGAACGAATTATGAGCAAGTTAAAGTATACTCATGCTCAGTTCATTAAGTTAACAAACAAGTTAACGAGTTGATAATGAACAAATTATTAGTAAGCGAACAAGTTACGAGCGAATCACGAGTTTTACTCACCCCAGCCTTGTCTGTCTGGCTCTCTTCCGAACTCTCAGGTTTATGGATAGGAATATTCAGTTACTGTTTTATTAATAAAACCAAACTGATCCATAATAAATTATTCAACAAACTGACAATCAATCCATTAAATTGAATGAATTATAAAATACATTTATTATTTAATTTGATTACGACCATTTCAAAATTCATTCGTTATTAAATTCTCCTGTTATTTAATCATTTCGCTATTGATTATTTCTATTGAACACGGTCTTATTCAAATAAAATAAATAATAAAAAACTTAAAATAATAATGCTATTAATCTAAATTCTAAAATCGATCACAATAATGCAATCACTAAAAATATCTATATGTAAACTCCCTCAAAGTCGCACAGAAGGTCGACACCTTCAATTTCAGCTTTCATAAAAACTGGCTCGTCCAAAACCCAAAATCCATTTTTTCCCAAAAGCAGAAAACTCAGAAATTAAAAATCAGAATGAACATCTTTTTTTTCTGCCAGAATCGACAACTCTAATTACAACACCATGCAAATTGGTCCCGTAAATCGTGCAACATTTAACAAAAGAATGATACACGGGAACGGATAGCATGCACAAGTCATAGTTATTTAAATATGATAACCCACTATTGTTATAACCACCAATCTCCAAAAACAGCAAAGAAATCTTCAAACATGTTATGTTTGCCATAATAACAGGAAAAAGAAACAAAAATAAAAGTTAGGTGTTCTAGTACAATTCTGCCAGATACTACAGAGGTAACACATATGTACACACCTGGCACAGGAAAAAAAAGAAACACTGCAATGATAAGGTTACATGCTGTTGTATACTTTCCCACTACTCTTTCCTTCTTCTATCCTACCCTCTTACCACTTATAACTGAAAAATTACGATTATACCCACAGATACACTTGATAGACTTCTACATTCCCCCTCAGCACTCAGTCCCTTGTTGAGCACAGACCCTGTAAAATAGAGATAAAACTGAACTTAGCAAAATGGGTGAATGTTACCAAAACTATGTTATATCAGTACATGTCCAAACTAACAAGCTGAAATACTAGCCAAATTTCATGTAATCAGGTTACTGGTTTATCATGCATGTTTGAAATCTTTTGTTTGTAAGGAAGTTACCAGTGCTACAAGAGAAGTCCTAAGATGACCTGCAAAGGAATCGATGAAATTGTTCCACTTTAGCGTCATTCTTCCTTGAGATCCGTGACTGGTCAACTGTTTGACCAACAGTGGACCCACCTACAGAGATTATCCTTCTCTTTTTTCCCTTACGAATGAGAAAGTCTTCAGTGTCAAGCACATAGGAGACCTATCTCATCCCCGTCAAAAATATAAAAAAAACTTAGTTAATTATACTTGGATAACATGCGCATCTTGGAGAGCTCAAGGGCACAAGACACGCAAAAGCAAACGACTGCCCAAAAGTCATAGAAGAAAAGAACTTGTAATGTTCTGAAACTGAAGGTGATACCTTGGAGGTAGCACACATTAACTTATACTCCAACCCATTGGTGACCTTGACAGCCTTATTTGAAGCCGAAATTTCATCTTTATCCCTCGATTTCCTTTTATTCCTGTAAGTAAATGCATTTTAGTCCAACAAGTGTAATCTTCAAAAACAAAAGAGCAATTACTAAGAGGATTATTTAGACAACAGAAATAAAAATGAAAAACCACCACAACAATACCTGGAGAGATAGACGGTATCAATTCCTTTGCGGTTGAATTCACCATGAAGGAAATCCTTAAATAAATAGGACGAAAAATTTGGGTCGATTGTTACAGCTGTCGCTTCTGGCTTTTCAACCACATCCATTAGCTGGATGAATAGCTCTGAAGGATTCAAACACTGCAAAATAGACAAAATGAATTAGAAAATAAGTTCAATATTTCATAAGCCATTATAGATGTTACAGTGTATAATTAACCGGATATAAGTTTTATCCGCATCTGACTATCAAAAAGTCTACTTAAAGTAGACAATGTCACCAATACATATCAGCATGTACTATAATAAGGATGGTATTGAATGCTAAGATAAGGAACGTTTGCATAACCAGCATATCAGCATGCACTGCAAATGGGTAAAGTGTGCACATACTAAAAATAAGGAAGGTCATCATCACCAGCAAACAACAATGATAATAATATACAACATATTGTGATTTCCAATTTCAGAAAACTATATAAGGGTTAAAATGGACGTAAAAGGGAACATACACATTCAATACGGTAGATGCTTTCATCATGCATAAGCACGCGTGCATTTTCATAGTAAACAGTGTCAGAAAATTTCCCTGGACCTCTGGATTTCTCATACATGTACAACTGCAGCAGCTTGTTGTCCATCTCATCAGACACCATTGCTTGGAGCTGGTCAGATCAAATTGAAAATAAACTCATTTTCTAAGAGGGGAAGTAACAATAAAATATAGAAAATATATATCAATTACCTGCTTCACAACTTTATATATCAATTTGTCCAATGTAAAAAGAACATAGGATTGAGTTCCAATAATGGCCCTGCAATCATCTTCAAACTTGGCATTATCTGATGAACCATCCAGCAAGCTAAACAAAGCACTCATAAACCTACAAACAAGAGAAGAAAGAGAAAAGGAAGGATACATATTTTTTAATAACTGGGACTTCGGAACTGTAAAGTAATTGAACCTAACTACTAAAAGATAAATTCAAAGGTACAGATTTACGGAAATAAAAGTCTCCGAGAGTAATGCATTACTTTGCATACAGATCTGGGGGATTCGTATCCTTTGATGTCCTCCATTTCTTCTCCGAGTCTCCTGAATTCTTCTTGGCTGAAAGAATTCTTTCATACAGAATCTGCAACAGTAGTCAACCGATCAAAATATCTATAAGCAAACACAATCCCAAACTATTAGAATAATGCCCCTTGGGGGCAGAAATATGATAAGAAAAATTCAGACCTGATGAAGCCGGAAGAGTATGTAAAAGGAGTCATTCCCATAAAATACCCTTGATGCCTTCTCCTCCATGGGGACATGCTTTGTGACTGGACGCACAGTGCGCACAAAGCGATCCGAGTACGGTACTGCAGCCGTTTCTTTCTCATCCACAACCCCAATTGCAGCACAATCTGCCTCACCCTCGCTCTCTGCTCCACCTTCCTCATCTTCTTCCTCCTCCTGATCCTCCTCCCTTGAGCAATCCTCTCCCTCCCCGGACTCACTTCCCGAGCCTTCCTCCCCATTCTCTGACCCGTTCTCATTTTCATTGTCAGAGTCCTCCGCAGATCTGTGTGCACTCTCCTCGTCAACTTCCGCATCATTTTCAGTGCCAGTGGGCTTGGGTTTTGGTGCATTGGAGGGGGTGGCAACTGCAGCAGAAGCAGGGTTGGGGGTGGAGTCAAAGGCAACAAAGTTGTCTTCCTCAAAATCTGCATTAGGTGAGAGTTCGCCTTCTTCTCTCTCAACTTTTGCAGCTGTGGTTGCAAGAGAGGGAGAGGGCTTAGTGGAGTCAGTGGCTGACGGGCCATTCATGAATGTCTTTGAACCATCCCCTTTCTGCAAAAAGGTGAAAATTGACAAAAGTGATAAAAAAACTTCATTTAGAAAACTGAAATCTGTTATAAAGGATATGTTTATTTGGATATGTGTCCACATGTACAAAACACTTAATAAACAACTCGGTGTAGAGTGATTCTCACCTCTACTACCAGCAAGATTTCATTGGTTGCTCGAGGTGGCTCTGCTGCAACCCCAGCCCCACCATGTGCTGCACTCTTAGATGGTGTACCAACCACACCTAAATTCCCAAACAAATTTGCAAGATAATATAATTAGAAACTTAATATTCGCACTATTTAAAGACATAATCAAATTCAACAAGTTTTCACAAATAATATCTACCTGAAGCCACCTCAGCACTACCTCTACCATGAACATGACTCCCATTACCAACAGTATCATGGGACATGTTCTCCCCCTTTGATTTTCCTTCAATCAGTGTAGCCCCACCATTATTCTCTGCCAAAATTGCTATACCTGATTTGCCCCGGCCCTTGGTTCCGCTAGGTTTAACCGCCGCTTCCTTATCATCTCCACCCTGACCACGAGGCTGGACCCCCAGTATTGATTCCAGGAAGGTGGTCCAGATTCGCATGACCTTCTCTGCTTGATCAGCTGAGGTGCACACCTCCCCGCAAGAATATTTTATTATTTTATACAGATCACTATGGATCTCCTGATCAGTAAACGCAAAACTCATATCAGGTTGGAGCGATCGGTTTCTCCAAGCGGAGATTGACTGAAGGATTTCTGCATCCTTCCTCTGCTTCTCGCTGTTTTCTTTGATCTCAGCCAGCAAGGCTAGAAAAGAACAAAAATAAGGAAATTAGTATATCTAAAAGAAGGAACAATAATCAAACAATTTTCCTTGTATGGTAGATCATTAGATCAAACCACAAAGATCCATAGATCAACCAAAAATCAAATTTTGCAGCCTGTATTCATATTAGGTCATACCAGAATTAAATTATATATTGGGCAGAGGTCCAACTCTAGTTTGGAAAATGAAGACCAAAAAAATCATTTTACATTTTTACCAAAACTTCTACAAAGATTATTACCAACTCGGGTCCAACAGGGTTCATAATTTTCCCTAAACTGAACAACCATATCTTCATAAATCTGCTGCTCCAAAAAATTATCAGAGACAGATTCATCCGGATCTGGGTAACAATCTGGACCCGATTCTGATTCAGAGACATGCATCAGATCCAAACATGTCTCATGTTCAGACTTCAACGACTCTTCATCCTCAAAATTGGAAAGGTTACCAAAAATCTCATCAAGTACTGTTGCTTTGAGAGGGCCCATCCTTTTTTTTTTTGTTTGGAAAATCCCTAGAAACCTGAGAGAGGAAGGCGCACGGGAAGGAATTTGTGGGGGAGGGACAAGCGAGAGGTATTTCTTTCTGAGAGGCGAAAGAAGGAAACTGAAGATAAAGGAGAGAAAGTGTTTAATGTGAGGTGGGTGACGCTAACTGACAATGGGTGTCAGACATTCAGTCCTTCCCAGTTTCTACTAAAATGGAAATCTCCAGTCATTACTAGATTGCGAAGAAAAGAGCCCAGTGATGCCTACCAAAATGGACAAACCAAATTCGGAATTATCAAAACATTTAACTATTGTTAATTACCTTTTGTGCTGAGATTCTTTGTATCCTGTTGCTTAAAATAGAAGCTCCTGTGGTCAAGTGACTTGTGGTAATTTTTTGCGTAAATTTCGGCCCAAACCTTGTTGAAATCTGAGCGGCACCTTGACCATTCCTCATCCTTCTGCTTCAGGCGGGTCAGTATAACAGGCAATGCGAGGCTGGCATTCTTACGCAGGACATCCATCACATCCAGGCCATGGTCCCCGTATAGCCGTTCAATGCATCTGAAATTTAATGCTATAGAAGAAAACAGATAATATAAGTTAAGAAAAAAAGATTTTGGTACTTCAAGTTTGTGTCTAAATTCAGCGCTATACAAGAAAACAGATGATAGAAGTTATAAAAAAAAAAAATTAGGTGCCCTCAAGACCCATTTAGTTGGTTTGAGTTCAAGTTGGGTTAAGTTGACCAGTAGGTTCTCAGGTGGGTATAACCAGAAAAGTAGAACTATGAAATAAGCAAATTGAATAACAGAGTCCAAACTCATTTTTCTTTTAGTGAAGGTAAGAGGTTATCTGTTACGCAGAGGTAGAGGACTGAGAGGAAGGAAGTTACTCACGAGACAGGTGCTCTTCAATTCGAATAGTGTTCTCAGGCTTAACAGAGTTGTCATGCATCTTTTCTAATAGCTCCTCCACACGCTTAGTTGTTGCATTAACAGACTCCAACAACATGTCTAGCTCGAATCTGACAAACAATAATGTTAAGAAAATTCAGCGCATATTTTCTGCAAGAAAACTTTTTTTGGTCACGCTCGATAATGTCCGTCTCAGTTTCTTCTATTCTTTTTTTTCTCAGTTTTGTATTGGGCAGGAACACGCAAAGAGATGTGGCCTACCTGTCGTCTTCGCATCTGAACAAGCTCTCCTCGTACTGGTTCTTGCGCATGTGCTTGAAAGAGTAATCTTCACTTCCAGAAGTTACAGAGACCCACACATCATTCAGCACTGACGCCCCGAGAGGTGTTCTATAGCTTGCTGGAGGCATTGGATACTGAAGCCAAAAAATATACATCATTCATCACCAGAAAAAAAAAAATAGGTCTCTTCCATAAAATTACAAGTATAATAGCCATATTTTTGTATAAATTATTCATGGTATTTTTCCAATTGATGAATCAACAACTACAGCATACTTCCCCTCTACTCTGCAGGCAGGCTCTTTAGTTTAACAATAAGAGTTCAGATAGTTAACAGGGTTAAAATCAGATGATGGGAGGGTACTGCCACTGGCATCAAGCATGTTTCAAATGTTAATGCTTTTGCGTTCAATTATAAAACAACGGCCATTTGACCACCTATTAATTTATACAAATATGACTTTTAGTCATTTTTCAAGGTGCTAAAATCAACCTAGTAAAGATGTTTCTAGATAAAAACCAAACTGAAAGTACGGTACATTTTTGGGAAGAAGACGATAGCTAGGAGTACACTTGGGAGAATTGGAGAGATCAAGTTCAGAGATCGGCTTGCAAAGGTTGTATTTCTCTTTGCTGGGAGGGGCAGTCTTGTGCGATGGCCCCTCCTTGAGAACTCCAGAAGTGCCCTTGTCTTGCCTCTCCACTTCCTTCTCCCGCTCCCGATCACGGTCTCTTTCTCTCTCCTCCTTCTCCCGTTCCCTCTCTCTCTCCTCTGGCTTAGCAGGCCTCGGCATTTGCCCTTCATTAAATGCAACAAGCTTGTAAGTACAAATAAAACCTCGGTGTTTGTTATATAAAATTATAAATAACTGCAGACTGTTAGGCCCCTACTTAAGGGCAAGTTTACTTTCATCACAAGAAAAGGTATCAATTTCAGAATACAAATTTATAATTTACGAAAACAAAACGAGATGACTCCAATTAAGCGCATTTAAGTAATAAAACCAGAATAAAAAACTTTACGTACTTTTGTTAATGCCAGCAATAAACTCATCTGCACAGAAAAATAAATAATCTCTCAGAATCAACAATGAAATAAACAAAAGTTACAAGGCCATAGAGGGATATTCTCATACCTAAGTTTTCACAATGAGTTAGGAATTCATTAAAGCCCTCCATTAGGTCCGGGTACTTCCCAAGAAGGTCCCCTACCTGATAAAGATCACAACAAAATTAAGTACTGCATACAATAGAAAATTGATACAATAAGTTTTTCACAGAATCCTCTCAAATAGAGTAGAAATGCCTCACTTGCATGAGAGGATACTGAGATTCAAAATATTTCATCAGAACTCACCAGGTTTTTCAGTTCACCGCGGTTAATTATCTCTTGGCTATAGATGTGAAGGCATTTCAAGAACTCCTGGTACGTACTGGGGTGCAGTTTCTCCTTCACCTTCTCACAGTATTCAAACTCTTGTGGGTAAGCACCTGAACAATGAGAACAGATGTAGAAAAAGCATTATAAGATCAGGTTTGTGCAGGAAAATCCATTCATCAAATACAAGATCAGGTTGGGCAGGTAAATCCATTTGATCAAAGACAACCATTAAGCAAGCAGCACTGTTACTTTATAAGCAAAAAAACAAATATATCTGCTTACTCTTCAGTGCATTCTTCTCATTGAAAGATGAGGATGCAACATACAAATTACTGTTGGCATCCGTGCCCTCACCAGGAGCCACATGAGCCCGCTCATCAGAGGGGTCATCTGCCCTTCTGGAGCGTTTGCGGGCCCCGCTATCAGCCACATCATGCTCATTATCTCTCTCTTCCCGGTCACGCTCTCTCCTGACTCTACTCTCCTCTTTGCGGCTCTCTCTCTCCTTCTCCTGCCGCCTCTTTCTATCGTGCTCCATGTCTGGGCGATCCACACTGTGGTCCCGATCCATGGGAAGAGGAGTATAACTTCTTTCCTTCTAAACATAAAAGGAAACAACAAAGAACGAAGCTGGTCATATTGTAAGCCATATAATATACTAAACGAAATAGGCTAATTACAAATTAACTCCCTTATATAATTCTTGTCACAAGTTTCTAACCAACCCAAATCAAAGAATTGGATATGTATTTAGTCTTTAGATATACAGCGTCAAGAATAAGAAAAAATTTCATACAATTTTATTTTTACAACTTTCAAGGTAAGAACACCAGAATCTACATAGCAGATAAAGTACCTTAGGCATAATAGAGGTGCGATCGTCTCGGCGTACAACCCTAGCAGGCGATGTGTGCTGGTTAGGTGCCACTGATGAGTTGTCCGGCAAGAAATGTGTGAACTCATCCAACAAATCAGGATGGTTCTCAAATAATACAGCAACCTGCCAAAAACCAAAAGCAAGTTAATCATGTACTCAAAACTCCGTATGTTTGCCAAAGTGAAAAGTTGCTGTAATATATCTTTTAATTATAACATCAAATAAACTCTGACCTCTCTATAGACATCTTGAATGGTCTTGTTCTCCTTGCGATACATGTTAAGGATGTCAAGAAAAGACTTGTATACATGATCCTCATGATGGAAACGATTCTGCACACCAAAAAAAGGACTCTCTGGTTAAAAACACATGAACCAAAAAGACAACTAATATTTGACTTTTTTTTCTATTCTAAGGAGCTCCACGGAGTAATTATTTACTTTAATTTTGTTAACAAAATTAATCGCCTCATCAAACTCCACAGGCTTCTTCTCGTCAAACTTAATTTCATATCCCTTTGGCAAGAAATTGTTGAAACCAAGAATTAGATCCCGGTTCCCTTTGAATAGCTCTTTTACTCTCATAATAACCCCATTTGTATCAATCCTGCAGAAAAGAATGATGAATAAATTGTTACTTAAGCATACATACCAAATTTGGTTGTTTAAATATTCGATTGCAAGTAAAATGGTTATTGAGTTATGTGACATAATTAATATATACATGAAACCAGTCAGTCAGCACTATTTCTGCCAGACAACGTTGGGTCTGAACGTACAAAGGGTATAAATTTCTTAGTAAATAACTAAATATCCATGTATGAGACAGAAAACTGGTAATGGCCTTTAACATGGCATTCTTATTCTAAATTTTACAGTTGAGTTCAAAGATGATTTCCCCGAGAAAACCTCTATAAAAACCTTCCCTGATCATGCCAGCAAGTAAAGTGCTTGTCAATAAATACGTAAGCATGACATCAAATACGTGTCCAAAATTAATGCACTTTTAAATACACGAAACTTGTCTAAGCAACTAATACTACATGTTTGAGAGGTTATGCATGCTAAGGATAGAGTAACGTCCATGTGTATCATTATTACATGGCAAGATAAGATACCTTTGGCTCTTAAAATCCTTCATAACCTCTAAAAACTCGTCATATTTTCCCTTCTGGTCTTGAAATATCTCTTTGACCCTTTTCAGATAATCCAAAGCATCATTGGTAGTCAATTTTGCGCCGCTCATAGAAGCGGCCACTGACCCTGGTGGTGGGGCCTGCACAACAGTTGGCTGTGATTGCACTGACCTGAAGGAGAATAAACACAGAACATAATTTAGATCCTTTATTACACACCAAAGGCAAAATATTCCAACTTTTTTTAACCTAGCATTTCTTCAATCTGATTTTTTAGTACTGATATATTACTATAGAATCATTTCTATATTTCAACTCTACTGATAAGCTTCTACTTCTTATATCAAGTAAAATCTTATCTTTTTATTTCAATGTTGACAGCGTACTTTTCTTACAGTAATTCTTCTCGGAGCAACTAAGTACATAGCACACAATATATTTGAACAGATATAAGTATTTGGACCACAAAATAGGACAATAATTTGACAATTGCATTTTATGTTGTCTTTTGGATGAACAGAGTTTACAAATCAAATTCTCCAAGCACTATTTACGTACGGACAGATAACAACGACACAAAAATAAAATAAAAAATATAGCAATAGATTTTATGGATTGCTGTCAGATTATATTAACAAAAATAGGGCCTAGGTATACCCAACCATGCAAAAATAAAAAAGAGGGAAAAAATAAGTTGACAATTAAACTAAAAAGGCAAATACCGTAAGTCTTTTTTTCTTAATTAACTCTAAGTTGATCTTAAATTATAATTTCTGAAAGATAAATACAATTCATAATTGTAAGGAGAATAATATAATAGAACTCCCAGAAATCCTACCAAATCAAGCTACAGAAGCAGCAAAAGATTAACTACGTTAAAAAAGTACAAATAACAATTTAAAATAAAGAGAGAGCTCACGGATCCGGGCGAGCAAGACCAGGCCGCCGGAGTGGCTGGGGCGCACCACCCATCAACTCCCCCTTCATCTATCTCTAAATCACTGTCCTCTCTCTTCAATCCAAAGGCTCAGATTCGATCTACCTTTTACTGTACTTCTAGAGAGGTGGAGGCAAAGAAACGATTGAAAGGAAAAAAGAGCTGCGAAGGAGATGAATAGACGAGGTGAGAAGCCGCTTGTGATCACCGGTCGGGAAACAGTCCACCTCCCCGGCTCAACCACGGCCGTGCGATTCCAATCCAACGTCTGACTGCGGATCTATTTCTCTCACTAACCTCGCTACAGAGATACAGAGGGAGAAGAGAGAGAGAGAGAGAGAGAGAGAGGTTTTCTCTCTAACGACGATGCAGAGAGAGGAGAGACGGGAGAAAAAGGAAACGGAGAAGAGAGAGGCGTTTGTAAAATTGAAAGGAGGGGAAAAAAGAAAGGAGAAGAGATTATAAGGGACCGAACGAGGAGAAAGAAGGTAAGGGGTTGCTTATGTTCACCGAATCGGGAAACTGCTCGTCATATGAACCGATTTTAATTTTTTTTTTCAACCTTTCTAGGGTTCAAAACTCGTCGTGGAGGATGCTTTTCTAAAACACTTCTGCAGTGCTTCTTTTGTATATTTTTACGGATTTACGGATATGAACAGGTGAGAGAGCATGTAAATATTACTAAATTTTAATTAATTAGTTGCTCAAATGAGCAATTTAGGATTATTAATTATTTTAATTTGGAAATAACAGAAAAAATGAAATTCGGTATTGATTAATTACCTTTTATGGACTCCATGTCTAGTTTATACATACACTCGAATAAACATTTTTAGATAAGAAATTAATTATATTATTTTTGTGGCTCTCAAAATTGGAACTATTTTATTGGTCGGGTTTGAAATTGTGTGAATATTACCGTATTTTCCCAATTCCCATCGTGACCTTGCAAGTTGTTATATTCTCTTCCTTGCCCTAACAGCAAAACAAGGGCCTAACCTCGGCATTTCGGGGTGAGGGCAAAATATCACCGACGCAACGCAACCTCATATTTTTGTTGATATATTTTGAATTGTAATAATTTATCGGTCATCATAAATTTCTGCATTAATAATAATTTATTAGTTGCTTGCTAAAGGAGGACAGACACTGATAAGTATTTTGAATGCACATATCAGTAACATCAAGTATTAGATGATTAAATATAGATATTTTAGTGCCTTCTATAATTTTGAGTGCATAAAAATAGCATCGACTCATAAATTGTTCTAACATTTTATTTGAATGTAGTTTTAATATATCTCTTTCTTATTATAATAGTGTTGGGTTAATATTATTTTCCTTACCAATATTTTTTTAAAGTTTTAGCATTATTTCCAATAATACAATACAACAACATTTGTATTGCTCAAGGTCACAAAATTAACATTCTTTTTTCATACCACCTCAACATATCGACTCAGATATTACTTATATTGTATGATTCCTTTCAACGATCAAAAACACAAGATAAATGGTAGCCTAAAAGAAAGAAAAAGGTACTTGCAATTTAATATTTATGCATAAAGCAGAATTTTTGTCAAACTATCGGTACTTTTTCGGCGCATATTGAATTTCTCTTAAAATAGTTTAGTTTGATACTGTGGATTGGTATTTTTCTTTATTGAAATACTAAGCTTCAAAACTAGCTTGGCAAATATTGTTTTCATGTAAGTCCAAAAAATAATGCTAATTAAACGGACTGGAGCTGAAAAAGGCTCTGTTTTCTTTAATCCGGTTTGGATAATTGGATAACTGGTAAACTGAGTGCGGAACCAGTAAGACAGTGACCCCCTTTCGTTAATCAGAGAAAACCCTAGGGCTTAAATGGGGTCTGGGTCGAATTATATATAGCATACAATTTATTAAATGTTATATTTTGTAAGGGCGTAATTGTAAAATTCTAGTTGAGACCCGCCAACCCGGTCCAGGTCCAATGTCGGTCTATTGCAATCCAACAAACTCAACCCAAAAAGCTACATCATCTTTCTCAATTCTCAACGCTACATTTTTTTGCTGCAAAAAATAATTGATCTTCTCCTTCAATGACGATCTAACGGGCGATGATTTACTCCTAATACATACATGCTCAAAAGAACAACTCCGATAAACTTTCAGCGCTAGTAAAATGAAGAAAGGTTGAAGATGGAGAAGGCCATGCCGGTGTATTTTCGCAAATACACCGCCAAAATGGTTTTATTCGAGACTTCTCGTACAAAGATCAAGGTACTGAAGACGTAGATGAGAAAATTTTGAGGTTCTTTTCAGAATTCGTGCTAATCACCCCACGATAACACGGTATCCTCTGAGATAGCTCAATTTTTGCGTGACCGACGTGTCCGGTGCCTATTCGGAGGAACGGAGGGGGACAGTATTATTTGAGCTTTGAGATTGGTGCAGAACGTATTTGAACGATTGAGATATTCCAAAAAGTCACGCAAAGTTTGAGATACCTCAGAGGATGCGAATTCATCCTCTTATAGTCTTATTACATGGCGAAACACACAGCAGGAATTCCCGAATTGGGCTCACGCTCTGATCTCCACCGTTAATTTGGATTGACGGGCTTGATTGTATTTGGGCTCATAAATCTCTGAATTGTTAAATTAGTGACCAGTAATAAAAAAGTGACGTGGAGATCCTAGCTATAAAAGGACAAATATTAATAATTTCATTTTTTTAATCAGCTTAAAGCATAATCCGGAGGCGGATGCCTCAATACCTGATTAGTAATTAAACTCTTTTAGCTCAAATACAATAAATCAAGGGAGATTTTTTTAATTATTGTTTAAGCGAACTAATCTATACAAAAACAAAAAAGTTCGAGAGCGACTTAGAACAAGTGCGGCGGCGTATATGTGACCAAAATCAAGTTTTCTACTTCAAATTTATGACAAAATTTGAGCGCCTTCATAAAAAAAAATTCTGTGTCTTAATACGAGCTTACCTGAGATCAAAATTTTGAAACTAGAATTAAGAACAATTATATATTTCTTACCAAACTATAACCAACCATAGAATTGTCCCGGATTCCTACATCTACTTTTATACCCAACGGATTAATTTGAGCATTCATCAGAGCCGTAAACATCCAACAATCAACGGTCCAATTTAGATCAACCTTAACACAAGTTCGGCTAAAACCTAAAAGTAAAGACAATAGGTCGTCCAAGAATTTGAAGAAGTTATGTATTCTCTTGGGATTTCTCATTATATTTCAGAGCCGCTAGTAGAACGCGTAACAAAACAATTAGGGTTTGATATATGCTTAGAAGTGAGGGTTTGTCTTCTCAATGATACGGATGTTCCGGTGCAGTGGTTTGTCAGTGATCCATGGAACAGTGGTACCAAACAAGTTTATAACTCTTCTTTTAACAGATAAGGCTTACTTGTCAGAGGCCCGCAACACGAACTGGTTCACCAGTTTGGTTGCAGAGAATCATAATTCCTCATGTGGCTCCACTTATTTCCGAAAGCTGGAGGGATATCACTTTATAGATATGAATTCTCTTCGTGCAAAGCTGTTGATAATAAATCGGGAAGGTTTCTATTTGTATACATGACGTATATACAAAGTTTTCGTGCGATTTTGGTTTTCAATTTTCAAACCTTTATTTACTATATAGAAGGTAATGTGATGTAATTTAGTAATTCCAAGGGGCGTAGATGAGTTGAATTCTTTGGTCACGCTGTAAAAATTGTTTGGTGCTGCCAGGATAAAATTTTAGACAAGTAGCGTGAATTTATAATTGGTATTGTTTTTGGCGGGCTCCACCTGGCAGTGATAGAAAATCTTACGGAATCTTCATTTCTGAAATAATTTAAAAGTGATTATTCTGTGATATTAGAAATTCAGTCGGACTGAATTATGGGGTAAAAATATCGACGGAGCAGTTCTTCCTTTATGCAGCTTACAGATAATAGAGTTAAAAGAAGATACATGTGATCTGTGGAGTGCGCGAAGCAAAAATTACTCTGTCAATATCCTTACCCATATTATGCTCTGCATATTAAAACTGGTTAAGATAATTGAATTTAGATGACAATTCTATTAAGTTCCTCTTATCGCTGCACTAGATAGCAACGAATTAATTCGTCTGCAATTATGACCAAATTAAATGTTGATTTTATTTATCAACTTGTGAAAATGGGAGATAGAATAGAAAAAAAAACGATACATACAGACCATTATCTTTTTAAGAATCACCTGACAGAGAACAATATGGATTTTTTTCTTCAAGTTTACAAATTTACTGTCTATGGACTATGGCTAGCGCTGCAGCAATCAGGAACGAATTAATTCGACCGCAATTTTAACCAAACGTCAACTTAAAATTCACATATGCTACCAACATCAAATTAGCCTTGACCAAATTCAATGAACGAGTAAGTCTTCAAACCAAATGTTTGACCGAAACAATTCAATTCTATGTAACTTAATATTATGAGATTGGCTAATTAAGATCGTAGTAGTTTGACCAGAGTATATATACTACCAATTTATTTTTATAATTTCAAAGTTTAATAGTCAGTCTGAAATGCTCAACATATTTTTCATACTCCAAACACGTAAAATATGTTCAAATAATATATATATTTTTTAACTTTTTACTATTTTTAAGAATATTTAAAAATCACTGTTTTGAATAATAAAAAATAAATATAAAATATAAAAACATTGATTTTTAAAAATTCATAAAAATAGTAAAATTTTCCAAAATGAAAATTTTGGTTCTAAAGAATATTTTAATACGGTAAACATGTTAATCGCTTCAAATTAACTATTTAAATTTTAAAAATACAAAAATGAATTGCTAATATCCATGCTTTGGCCATGGCCTTAGCCAATCTTTAATATTATTTCTAAAATTTTCAGACGGAAAAATTCATCGATTCGGTTAGATGACAGTAAGTATTGTTATATTTATTTATAAGGTTAAACCTTTCACCTCTTGTATTTTTCACTTCCGGCATAATTTTGTCAACCAAACACGATTCGATGGAAAATTTTATTTTATTTTCATTCCCTCCCTTCCTCTACTCTCCATCCAAACAAGGGGTAAAGGAATATTTCCAGAGGAAGTAAAGACATGATTCCGATATTATTTTGGGAAAATTTCTAGTGTACCCATCAAAATTTTCAAAATAGCAAATTTTCCCATCAAAACATCTTAATATCCAATATACTCATAGAAATTGAACTTTCTTTCTTCCATCCCCTTTTATTCATTAAACTTATTATTTAATCTTTTCAATATTTAAAATGACAAATATACCCTTCCTTTCAAATTATGAAAATGCTCTTGGAAGTTGAAAACACCATTATCTTTATCACAGAGCACTATTGTTCTGAATGATTAACCGCTAGGATTGAAAAATTGCTCCAATTCTTCGAGGCAGGACAAGAGAATTGCTTTAATCCTATGAGGAGCGGAGGCCTACTGCCAGGCGCGGCAAAAATCAGGGTACCGGTACCTGACTGGTATTGGAAAGTGCTTGAGTTTCTGTTTGTTTCACTTTTGATGGGGTTAACACTGCCTTATGGTAACACTAAATTGACAGCCACCGTCAATCTTAAAAAAAAAAAAAACAAGCATGGGCTTTGACATGAAAATGGGTATTCTCTCTATTAACGACTAATTAAATTACTAAAAATAACATATCATACAGCTATATAATACCTTCACAAATGTGGCTGGTCTATACTAAAAATTAATAAGGTTTTTGAACTGAAGAATTGTTTCAGTTCATCGAGACAAAGGACAAAAGATCACTTTCTCTAATTTTAGAGAGACCTAGACTTTTGATGAAAAAAATCAATATTACGATGATACCAGAAATAAATGTGATTTGTGACGAATCAAGAAAGTATGCATTACTAATCAATAATGATAGGGAGCAGAATATTTTTTAGGGGTAATATATGCATAGTCATTCTTGGTACTGAAGATGATATTTTGATGATATATAATTGGGAGGTGATGTTTACTTGCTTCAGTCGAATACTAGAATTGAATAAAATTCTCGTTTTATTGGCCTTTGCTTTATAAGTATAAGGAGAAAACAAAGGCACATATCCAGGGGATCATTCTTCTAATATTTTCCCTCACTTGGGAACTGGGAAGGAGATACGAAGGAGGTAGGAACTTAATTACATTTTAGAAAAATTTCCTGATCGGACATATGAAGTGTACATTGATACAATATAAGGAGGAGAAACAAAAATGCAGAGGTGGAGATTGATTTAATTCTTCTTCTAGTCGACCTTTTAGTTTACTGAATCAGGTCAAAGGAAGGGGTATACTTGTCATTTTAAATTTCCACATAGTTAAATAATAGATTTATTGAATAAAAAGGGATGAAAGAAATAAAGCTAAATTTTTATGGGTATATCGGATATTAAGATGTTTTAATGAGAAAATTAGCTATTTTGAAAGTTTTGATGGGTACACTAAAAATTTTCCCTATTATTTTAGTATTTATTTATGCAGGCGTATTGACGACCGTTGATAGTTGATGCTTGCGCCGATCGCAGGTCAGGTGAATTGAGAAAATCTGCATCTATGGAAGTATGTGAGAAACCATGTAACGAGTTAGAAAAAAGAAGCTACAAAGGAAATTTAAATAACAATGTGGACCCTGGATGTCAGTGTCTCGCTTCGGCAACTATCATATAATGATACAATCCATACGAGCTCTCTTTGGATTAATTATTAAGAGATAAATAAATAATATCTTTTTTTCTAAAGAGTCGTTCTACTGTCATTGTAGAACAGGTCAAGGTCTAAGACCATGGCTGAACGAGTATTATTAATTCATATCACCTAAAGTAACTTAAATTTTGAGTTTACATTAGGACCGTCGGATTTGTCTAAACACGATTTAAAGGGCCCGTGCATTTCACTCAGATTGAATAAATTCAGATCTTGATAATGGTCCAGATCTAAACAGAAATATCTTGTTACTACGGAAGATATGGGCTGGAGTGTCATTACATATTTTAAGGTCTTGTTCGGTCGCTTTCTGTGAAAAATAAAAATTCAGTTTAAGTGAATTTTTTTTTCTCATGCGAACAGTAATTTTTAGTTCAATTTCTGTACCCATGACTATCGTCGAACAGGCCCTAACTGAAAAAAAAAAACTGACCTAGTATTTATAATTTTGGCAGCACAATGTGAAATATTTGTTAATTTAATAATTTTGTTTAATTAATAATTTCTCTGAAAGTGTTTCGTAAATTTTTTAAATAATTATAAATTACCTCGCACAGAGGCTCTTGACTCTTAAGCTAAAAGTTGCTGAAGTTATGTACAAGTTCGGCTAGTTTGATACCGGCGTCTTATGACACAAATTTTGAAACTTATCGGATAGACTACAAACGATTAATCCAACTTGTTCAGACCGATTTATTTTATGAGTGACACGTTTACATGCAAAAAAGTTTATTTATTCAAATTATTTTAGTATCCAGTCAAGAGGTTAAAAAATATTAAAAATAAATGCATTAAAATTAACTTAAAAACCCTCACATTTGATCTTTTGACTTGATACTAAATAAATTAAAAAAATATATAAATTTTATATGTAATGCACAACTAATAAAGTATATCGGTTTGAACAATTTGAATTCACTGTTTGAAATTTATTCGATAAATTTTAAAACCAATGTTATATAAATAAACACTGATGTTAAAATATGACTCATTAATCATTATGTTCTCGCGATAGTTACGTAATAGATTCAGTGGAGACGTATACTTCAATTTTAATGCAGATTCGTTGTATTATAAAAATGTCAATGAGATGGGTCCATTGGGCCGTGATTAAAACAAGATAAAACTTATAAAGCCCGGGGTTTTATGTTCGGTAGTGCTCCCAACCGCACAATTTCACATAAGTTGAGAAGCATAGATCTCCGTTCGTAAAAAAGAAATCCAAAAAATAAATTCACATACTGCAAAAATAATGATAATTTTCTTAGAACACTGTTAGCTGAATTACGGATTGACGGGTAATGATTTTAACAGAGAAGTTTCGGCAATCTTTACCCTGAATTACCACAGTGAAATATTAAGAATGTTAAAACAAGAAGGATCGATTGATAATTTATAGAAGTTTGCACTGTGGATTGCATACACAGGGGAGCAATGAAATCAATGTTTAACATTAGAAAGTACGAGTGCCTTTATTAAAAAATTACAAATAACCGTTATTTTTGTTTTAAATTCCAATCTAGTACATTTTTTTTAATAATCTTACTCCGCCTTAAATTTATTTCCGTTTTTGTGTATCGGAGACATTTAGAATGCTTTATTTTATTATTTTTATTTTTTTACCTTGACGGCCTGTCGAGACTTTTTTTTTAAAAGAAATTTGAACTGCTGGTTGGGAATATGTTTGACTCGTCAGAAAAAAAAAGTTATATTTGGATTAGTAATGTTATTCTTGCAATTCAAAAGTCAAAACGAATTTTGAAATTGTGAAAACAGAACTGGATTAGTGTTACTCTGATGACCAAATAAAAAAAAGAAGATAAAATAACAGGACTAACGGCTTTCCTTCCAAACTCTGTTTAACTATGCAAATCAAATAATATCTGTATTATTTAGATTAACATAAAATTATTTTTCCTTTACAGATACTTTTTACCAAAACATATTTGCTTAATATTTTTTTTTATAAATCATTCAATATTAAAAAAAAATCTAACAGGGATGAGGTCGGTGCCTCTATTGGCCCCACTTGAGAAAAAAATCATGCGATATTTTTTCAATTTAACTTGTGGGATGGAATTCAGAAATTTTGTCAATTTAACTTTGGGTTTTAGGTTTTCAAACCAAAGTAAAATAACCAAACTAATTTTTTTTTCGGTTTTAAAAAATAGAACCGAACCGATTGAACCTATCAACCGATTTAAACCGAACCGAACAAACTGAAGTAATTTTCGGTTTGTTCGGTTCAAACCAAAGTAAACCTATTGGTACCATTATTAACTCAAAGAATAATTGTCATACACAACAATTGAAGTTCAGTTTGGTTCGGTCCGGTTTGGTTTAATGAAATCATTATAACACTGATAAAATTAGAGCCGAATCAATATAAACCGATTAGTTCGGTTTAGTCGGTTTTGAGAAGTCTAAACCAAATCAGTCCATTTACACCAAAATTATTCAAAATTTCAAACAAATCGATCCATTTAAACCGAAATTTTTCAGTTCAGTTAAAAACCGAACAAACCGGACCGTTCAAACACCTCTATTTGTATGATGTATCTGCAACAAGAATGTATTATTGCATTCGTTGTTGAGTACTCAAGTTCATTTAAATTCGTTCGCGTTATAGTTTTTGCCAATAAAAATGAAGTTAAGTTTTTATACTGTAAATATTCACAAGAGATAATCTGAATTCAAACGTGAGATTTCCAATACAAAAGATATTACTTGTCATATAATTTACTCACAAATTGCTGTGTATTTTAAAATTATCAAATAAAGGTACAATTTTATTTCAGTAAAAATATGCAGACGCCTAAGTATACTTAATAAAAAAAAAGGTATCAAATAAAAAATGGGAAATGAATACTAATTACTCACATCAAACTGCAACTTGAGAATGTAATCAACATATTTGAGTAAAAACACTTAAAAGTGTAAACTCCATCTTCATCAGTATAGATTCGTTTTGTTAGATTTTGTTCCTGATTAGACTAATAACAAAACATCAATAATGCCAATTTAATTTTTCTCAGCAGATACTTCTATATAAATAGGCCAATTTACCCAAAATATATAAGTTAACAAATTCATTTACGAACTTATCAAAAGACGCACGCATGTAATTATAATATTTAAGTAATGAAATCTAAAGAATTTAGGCAATAAGTTGAATATACACAAGTGACTTCTCGTTGTTTCAGAACAGTTTAGAAAGTCATAAATTAAACGATCTTTTGTTATTTGGATATTTATTAAAATAAAACTGATGATAGAATTGTACGATAAATATGGATAATTTTACTTATGGTGCTGTACAGGGGAATTTTAGAAGCGTATTTACAATATCAGGAGCAACAAACCGAAACAGGGAGAGGGGGGTGTCCGATGTCCATCGGATCAGAGTCTGTTCGATGGGTGATTTCTATCGTCCGATTCACTTTAAGATATGTGCACATCACTTTAATATCCGTGCTGTTTACTTTAATATACATGCGCACAGATCTTGAAGTAGATCAGACGGTAGAAACCACCCATTGAGTAGACTCTGGTCCGATGGGCATCGGAAACCCCCCTCCCCAAACCGAAACATGGTTACGAGTCCTGTTGTTTGGTATATTGAACCCCACAGGACGCCACAAAATTGATACCGCAGTGAATCCAGGCTTTAAAAGTGCACGCAAGGATGACTTGATTTTGAAGGCTGCATATGTATGCACATGATATGAGCTGTTAGACCATATTTAAACACTGACAATTTTAATTACGCCCGTATCCTTAATAAATATTGGAATTACAGAATCAGTTCAATCTTGACCATTATTGAAAGACGAAAAACAAGAAATTTTTTTTTTAAAAATGGAAAAGAAAATCCATACTACATCTCCGACTTTTGGATTTTTTTTTTCTAGCTAATTGTGCTACCGCTCCATCTGTGTCACAGATATAATTTCATTGTATGTAAGCTTGGTTCTCTTTCTGATATATTTCTTAAAGCAGAGACGTGGTCAAATTTTTACGAGAGATAGACAAACAATTTAAGTTGTATAGCTAGCGAGTCACGAACTGTCTTAAATTGGTCATAATAAATTAATCAATTCTGACCATGACTATTCAAAAGTAGACAAAATTACAGGCCTATATCCGATGTTAAATATTTAGAACTGGCTAATTGTCTACTCTTAATTTAATGTGGCTCCGCTAATATTCTAATATTCCAGAGAAGTATATTTGAGAAGAATTGTGTTATACTTTTCGAGTTTATTGGAGCCTGAGGCACTGCTAACTCAATATTAAACTTGTTATTTATCTCAAAAAGGAACACCGAAGTTAATAATCCCTAAAAAATGACATGAGCTCGTAATTTCACATAGAAAGAATAAATGCTTCAAACAGATGGTGATAAACTTAAATCTTAGATGGAAATGGACAAGCCAGTTGTTATGAAATGGAGAGGACCTACATTTTGCCGAGTATAATTCTCGTATTTTGGGTAGTGGATCTGCGTCCGATCCGCGCGCCAATTGTAGTGTGCGCAGCTGGTATGGAGATGGCTTGTATAGTTGGAATAAGATTTAGTTCAAATGGTTTTGTACCGGATACCGTCAAAAGTCTATAAAAATTGTACAATTAAAGTATGAACAGTCGATTCGAACTGCTTAACATGATTTCCATATTAAAATATACTTAGAGATCAAATTTACATATATTTTTTAAATTATTTACTATTTTTTTAGAGACGTACAACATACTGTTTCTGAACGGTGCAAAAACAGTGATTTTGTACGTATCTAAAAAAATAGTAAAAAAATTTCAAAAATATAAAATTTGGTCTCTTAGTACATTTAATATGAAAATCATACTGAGCAGTTTGAATCGACTGTTCTGAGTTTAATCATATGATTTTTAGAGACTTTGGACGGTGTCCGGTCCAAAGCCATTTGGACCAAACCTCATCCCTGTATAGTTGTATAGATGCTAAATAACGAGATACATATTATTATGGTTCTTAAAAGTTTTATAAAGTTTCATCTTTTAATAAGTAGCTCCAAGTGGAGGCAAATGGATTGATTCACTTTGAAAAGAAGGCCCAAAACAACAATAAAGAAGCTTCAATTTTAAGCCCACGGCCTATTTTATGAGCATGGATTTGTTCAGGAATTGAGCGAATTTGGATTGTACAACTTTTGGAGTTTTGGTGCATAGTCGAATGTATTTACCCGATTTTTTATTAATGCCCTAGAAAACAGAGCAAATTTATTCTCGTACCAAAATATTTTCAAAAACAATCAAACTGCCCCTCAATGGGATGACCAGCTCTCAATACCAAATAAGTAGGGCAGTTTGTTAAGAATTTTTGTTATAGCAAACTGCCTCATAGTTAGGGGTGTAAACGGATACGGATTATCCGCGGATAATCCGCTCCGAATCCGCTTATTATCCGTATCCGGATTAAACGAATATGGATACTTGCGGATACGGATAATTTTAGTATATGAAAAAGTAATACGGATACGGATACGGATAATTCCGTGAGGATATAAACGGAGCGGATATCTGTATATATCTGGATTCGAAATTTAATGTTTCAGCAGCTTTCAATTAATTTCACCCTTGCGAAATTTCCAAAAAACATACATATTCGTTTAAATCCAAGAATCTTGGTAGAAGAATCATATAATCTATTAGGATAATTAATTGGTTCTCTAAAACAATAAGCAATTAATCATGCATAATCATCACTGTGCAAACTTTAAAAGTCTATTAAATTTTTGTCAATTCAGGTAATGAAATTAAGTAATTTAAAATTATGAAATTTAGTAGAATTACTCAATATCCGACAATTATCCGCTCCGTATTCGTATTTGAATCCGTATCCGTGGATCATCCGTTCCGTATCCGTATCCGTATTCGTTTAAGGCAGATATGGTTTTCAATTTTGATATCCGTTTACTATTCGTATCCATATCCGCTTGTTGAGAAACGGATGCGGATATGGTATTAGCATTATCCACTCCGAATCCGCTCCGTTTACACCCCTACTCACAGTGGAGCAGTTTGCTATGTTTTTTTTAGAGAATTTGTTTAGTATATATAGAATGATTGTCTCACTGCTTCTATAATTTCTATTTTTCCTCTCTCATTTTGTATACTCTTATTATTTGATTTTGGTCAATATTAATCTCATAGTAAAATACTCTTGCTTAAAATTTATAGTTCAACTTAAATTTTCAGATTTAATTAACACAAAGAGAATTATAAAAAATCTCAATTTAGAATGAGAAAATAAAAAATGTGAACATTTTGATAGATAAATCGACAACTTATAATTTTTTCCAAGAGCACGAACATAGGCGGATCTAAGACTTAGCTAAAGATGGCTAAGCCACCCCTATAATTTCAAAATTTTAATTATACGTATAGAAATTTAATTGAGTTTATTTTTTTAACTTTTTATATAGATTAGTCACTCTCAGTAAATAACAAATTGTAACTTAGTAGTTAAAACTTTATTTTGTAGTTGAAAAATATTGCGTTCAAATTTCACTCATCATAATTGTGCATTCTAGTTTCTAATTGTCTTACTTCAAAAAAAAAAAAAAAATTCAGCCACCCACAAGCACAGCACGAATCTATGATAATGCATATCTTGCAGAAACAACTTGGTATAGAAAGGAAGGGACGGGAATTTATAAACAGGAAAGCAGATTACATGGCCGAATTTTTTTTTGTGACATCCAGAATTTATAAACAGGAAAGCAAATAGTCTGTACAATACTTGACTGCAAAGAATAAATCTGAATCATCTGTTAAATAAATATGATACGGATCTGATAAAAGAGGAGGGATCCACTTACACTATTTTTTAGTGACACAATTACACCATTAATTGTTAAATTTTCAAAGTCAAAGCAGTCCATCCAAACCGTTCAACATGATCTTCATATTAAAATGTAATATCAAATTTTACATATTTTTACTATTTATTAAGTATTTTACAAAATCGTTGTTTTCAAACTATTGAATTTTTGTACCCATCTTAATAAATATTAACAAAAAAAAAAAAATATAAAATTCGATCTGCAAGCACATTTTAATATATCCAACATATTAATCGACTATTTGAACTTTAAAAATAAATAGTGTAATTTTTTTTCATAGAAAATAGTGTAAGTGGATCCCTCCTCTTGATAAAAATAGTTTATATTCTAAAGAGGCACTAAATTTTTTTTGACACTGAATTCTTATTAGTCTGGAGAGTGGAGACACTGTTGAATGTAGAGGGCAGCAATCCCATAATATTTAATAAACTAAAAGATGGTGATTTTAGAATTTTTTTATTTATTTCTGATACAGTGATACTACAGAAAAAAGAAAAGAAAATCGGTTACTAATAAACCCCCAAAATCATATATCTTCTAGACTTGTACGGTTCTACCACAATTGGCACTGGCTGCTTGCTGGAGTTCAAAACCCTAGTCGCCGCTCTTTCCTCTTCCAAATTTCAAACCCCACATAATCTATTCGAGTTAACGGATCTGACTGAGGAGGTCAAGCGGCTCCATTCTCCAGTCTCCAGATCCTTCCCTCCTCTTCGATCCACTCTTAACTCTTCTGGCGCCTCCTCCCGCCTCTCCGCCACAGTTCGAGGAGCTGTCGCTGATCTCATCTCTGCCTCCGTCATCGCCGCCCCTGAGCCTCCTCTCAATTACGCTCGCAACCATCTTGCCGATCTCCGTCCTCACTACGTAAAGAGGTGACAAATTCTTTTTACAATTTCACCCCTCAGCCTTGCTAAATTTTTAGAAGTTGTTAGGTAATGATCTGGTTCAGCTTGGCTTTTATTTTATGAGTCCAACTCTAGCCAGGCCTTTTGCTTGGAATCAGAGTTCGGATTGTTATATTTACCCTAGGAAACTCAGTTTCAAGTTTTCTTTGGATTCTGTTTCTGAAATTGCCATTATTTAGTAAGATCATAACAAAATACAGAATTTCAATTTCCAGGTGAATCAAACAACTTATACAGTTCAAGGATGGCTGAAGAAATCGCCCCCAGGTCATTCTCAATCAAGCTCTGGCCACCAAGTGACAACACCCGCCAGGTCATTGCGGAGCGCATGACCAAGAACTTGTCAACTGAAACCTTCTTCTCCACGAAATACCGTCTCTTCTCTAAGGAGGAGGCACACAGAGAGGCTGTCAGAATTGAAGAAACCGGTTTCAAAGCCGCGAGTGAACTTTTCATGAAGGAACCTGACGGTGATGGAAGCTCAGCTGTCCAGTTTTATGCCAAGGAAACCAGCCGCCTTATGATTGAAACTCTAAAGCGTGGCCCAACAGAGGTCCCAGAAGTGGAAACTGAGACCACAAGGGAAGTGGAAACCAAAGTAAAAAGGGAAATGGAAACGGATGCTGCTTCTGCCGAGAATGGCACAAGACGAGAGGGTGCTGTTTTCGACATTTCTGGTGGGAAGCGTGCATTTATTGAGGCAGATGAGGCAAGGGAGCTTTTGAGCCCGTTAGGCCAGACTAGTAACTGGTACACTAAGATAGTGTTCGGTAACAGGAGTTTTGGCACTGAAGCAGCCCGTGTAGCGGGGCCCATTCTTGAGTCTATCAAGAATCAGCTCTTGGATGTTGACTTGTCAGATTTTGTGGCAGGTCGACCGGAAGAGGAGGCTCTGGAAGTGATGAGAATCTTCTCGCTTGCCCTAGAGGGGAGTGTTCTGAGGTATCTAAATTTATCAGACAATGCAATGGGGGAGAAGGGGGTAAGGGCATTTGAGGCCCTCTTGAGCTCACAAAAGGAGCTAGAGGAGCTTTATTTGATGAATGATGGTATTTCAGAGGAGGCTGCAAAGGCTTTGAGCGAATTAATTCCTTCAACTGATAAGCTCAAAGTTTTGCATTTTCATAACAACATGACGGGAGATGAAGGTGGGATTGCTATTTCAGAGGTGGTTAAGAAGTCTCCTTTGTTGGAAAGCTTTAGGTGCTCATCTACACGTGTTGGGGCAGAGGGTGGTGTCGTGTTGGCTGAAGCACTGGGTGCATGTGTGAACATGAAGAAACTTGATTTGAGGGATAATTTGTTTGGTGTCGAGGCTGGTTTGGCACTGAGCAAAACCATAACTAAACTTACCAGCTTGAAGGAGATTTATCTCAGTTACCTTAATTTAGAGGATGAAGGGACTACAGAGATTGTGAATGCTCTGAAATCATCTGTACCTGGGTTGGAGGTGCTTGAATTGGCTGGTAATGAGATCACAGCTGCAGCTGCACCAGTGGTGGTTGCATTGTTGGCTGCGACACAAAATCTTAAAAAGTTGGGTTTGTCAGAGAATGAGTTGAAGGACGAAGGTGCGATTGTAATTGCCAAGGCATTAGAAGGCCAAACTAGTCTCAAGGAGTTGGATTTGAGCAGCAACTTGATTCAAAGGGCTGGTGCGAGGGCCTTGGCAAATGCGGTGGTTAATAAAGAGGGGTTTGAGTTGTTGAACATTAACGGCAATGCCATCTCTGATGAAGGGTTGGATGAAGTGAAAGAGATTTTGAAGGGCTCAGATGTGCTCGGGCCATTGGACGAGAATGATGTTGATTTGTTGGATGAAGAGGATGAAGAGGGGGAAGAGGGGGAAGAGGGGGATGAGGGAGATCTTGAGTCAAAATTGGGGAATTTGAATGTTGAGTCTGAGGATTAGAGAGGCTTTTTAGGGTGTCTTGGTCTTTGTATGTTGTATCGGCAGTTTATTTTTTTTAATATCTGAGCAAGGCTAGGTTAGATAGCTCAAGTTCCTGATTTGAATTTCTACCTTTTTTTCTACTATCGTTTCTTCTAAACTCCTTTTCCTATAGTGGAAATGTCTACTTCGTGTTTTGCTCTCATACCTACAAGTTCTTTGAGTTGCTTGCACCGTCTACTTTATTATTGTTTCCCAAGGAATATTGCTTTTTATTGAGAACAGAACAAAATGCGGAAAGTATCTTTGCTATTGTTGGGCTGAAGTTTATATTCACCGAACGAGTGTTCCAACTTACGTGTCGATGTTTTCATCTATGGCATTATAAAGAAAAATTAATTCATAGCATCAAATTCCGAATTTTTATGGATCTTGCACAAATTCTGATTTTTTTTATTAATAAGAAAATAAATAAAAAAATAACTGACTCCGGTGAATTTCGAAATTTAAGAATACGCTATAGTTTATAATTTCTAGAACACAATAGCTGGACGTTATAAACCATAATGTCTAATTAATCTGATTGGATAATCACTTATTAATAAAAAAAATATTGTAACGGGACGGTATGGTCCATAACGTCCAACTACAATGTTTTTTTTTTCCGACCATACCGTTATAGAATCGAAGTTAAAAAAGAGAGTACATCTACAGTTTTTTTTGGTTAATTAGCGATTATTCAATTAGATTAACTAGACGTTATGATTTATAACATCCAACTATAGTGTCTTGAACATTATAAACCAAAACATTCTTCTTAGATTTCAAAATTCACCGAAATCATTTTCCATTGTTGCTATTTTTATTTTATTTTTCCTATTAATAAAAAAAACCGGTCACAAATGCTGTAGGCTACAGTCAGCTCCAGCATTTTTACCCTACGAAACATTGTTTTTGAACCATATTGGTATCATAGTAAGATGCTTTGTTTTTATTCCCTTCCAGTGGGCTTAATTTTATAGTACCAGATTTGGGATTCTGATTTGAGCTTTGTGCCTTCATGTCTCGGCTAAGGTGTAGTAAATCAGCTTATTTCTCTCTGGAAAAACAGTGGGATCATGATGTACTAGTTGATTCCTCAAAAAAAAAAAAAAAAAAAACAAATCTTGGAAATGATGTCAGAAACTCTCTGAAACATTTTTTCATTTATGTTAATGTGCATTCTAATGTTTTGCAGTTTTCAGTTTTGGTAGCGCTGAAAGATATATTTTCAGGTAGTTTTTGGTAATATTTTCTCTGGTCTGCTCGTCCATCCTTTCTTTTAAGGTTTAATAGACGAACATATACATAAAATAGTGATACCTTTGACAGCAACGTCTAGCCCCTGTTGCAAGTAGCAAGCATGTTCACGCAGAACAAAAATTTAACTGGTACTTTTGAAAATCTAAAATTGAGAAGTGCACAGGATTAATAAATCACTGCAATTTGACCTGAATACCAACCTAGTTCACTCAAGAAAAAATCGTACCTATTATAAGTACTATTTAGGCAAACATTGAAGACCTGAGGTTGTAAGCTTCACCATTCCAAGTGGCATAGAGAATGAACCCTTAAAAATGTATATCTTGCTTCGTACTGTTTTTCCAATTTGACACGCTGGGACTAAAAAAAGGTCATCTTCGGTGAAGATTGAAGTAAATAATGCTGTCAAGCAAATCAAAGTACCTACAATTAATCAGCCACTATCTTCTTCTTTTTTCAATTTCCTTGCATCCATTAAACACCCACCAACCGAGGCTATTGTTAAAAGACAAAAAGATAGTCTACTTGGTACCAGCAGCTGGTATGGTCTGATACCACTCTCATTTCCCATTACATGTTAGTACTGGAAAGTATGGAAGTACTTCACCACCTGTACCCAACTCCAAAAAATATTCTCATATATAATTGGCCACCAAACATATAATAATTTTATAGTGTTTGATAACAACTAATTTTTAAACGCTGTCAGTAAAAACAAACATATCCTAAGAAAAATTTACATCTGTGCAATATCCTTATCTGAAGAACTAGGTTGACCCTCATACTCCAACTTAACCCGCAAATTTGCACAAACAACCCTGAACTTCAACCGTATATTCTTCAACATCTCTTGCACATTCTCATTTTCAGGCTCCATTAAGGGATAACTATCTACCAGCTTCTCCAATTGTGTAATATTCTTTCTAACCCTAGGTGTGAAAGCCTCAGGATCAATCTTTATGACAGAATTCCATACATCAATATTACCTTGATAAAACCCTAGCTCCTCTCCTACTTGAAAACCAGTTTTTAAGCCAACCTCTCTTCCTTCTTCCTTATCAGAATTCATACCATCCGTGTATCCATCTTTGAAACCTTCTTGATATTGTGATTCTTCTAGATGAACTGATTCTTCTAGAAAGTCACCAAGTTTATTAGATGTTGAATCCATTGTACCCAAAACTACGGGATGTGTTTTGTGAAGATTAGCCTGCATAAAAGAAGAAGCAGATTATAGTTATTATTAAAGGGAAGGACTAAGGTATAATTTAGTTATGGGCGGGGATATCGACAAAGAATTAATTTAATAACCTTGACAATGAAAAAAAAATTGTATCTTAGAAATCCGACAAAATTTATACTTTATACATAACATATGCATCAAAATTGATGAAAATCGAGCAAGTTTCACTGTTCATAACATTTTATACATATCAAATATCGTTTATATGTGTGCACGGCTGACCACATTTATTCGATCATTGAAAATTCCTGAACATGAGCAATGGTGGTAATTGCATGTTTTAATTTACTTTAAAAATTTAAGCTTAAAATCTTTACATCAAGTTTTAGTTTTGGATCGTAAGTAGTAATAACATATATCCAAGTTGGCCAAGTCATTAACTCTTCTTATTATTGTTTTTTATGATTACTAAAAGGAGGAGATTCTGATACCATAACTGCCTAAAGCAACAAGTGTCAAAAGTCAGACCCACTTATTCTCATTGAAGTTTTCAAATTAAACATTCAAATACAAACCAGTAGTGTTGATCTTCTTCACAAGTCATGAATGCATATGAAACTTTTATGATTTCTCAAGTTAACTTCATACATAACAATATCAAAATTTTCAAAATGGAAAGGCCTTGTTAAATGTAATACGAAGTTAGTGGATGCGTCTTTTGCCCCTATTGAATTTGCAATATATATTAATTACGAAAGTGCACACATCATTCTTGGCAGGTCTAAATCAATATTTCGAATATTTCAATTGCATGAAAAAAGGATTGATTAATATATGAATGCTGGCCAGTGAAACCGTAATTTAGTTGTAACCCCAATTATCTGTACCTTTCAGTCACCTACCATTAAAACAACCTCTAATGACTACAGTTAACAATAACAGGCACTATTGCGAAAAAAAATCAACGTCGGAAGGAGAGAGAGAGAGAGAGAGATCAGAGAACTCACGAACCTGAATGAAGGAAAAGATCCTGATTCAATGACCGAGCAAGCGAGCGATACAGCGAGCAAAAGAGAAAGTGCCGTGCGGCGGTGCGGCGGAGTCGGATCCGCGGTGCGGGGGCTTGTGATTTATCGCATCAAAAAGAGAGAAAACGGACGGTCTAGATTGTCCATAATATCTACGTTTCTGAAAGTTTGTGATTTGTCGCATCAAAAGGAGAAAAAACGGACGGTCTAGATTGTCCATAAAATCTCCATTCCTGAAAGTATGCAATTTAACATCTCCAGTTCACACGGCATTGGAGGTCTGGAAAGCTGTTTGGCAAAATTACGGATTGGCCCAGATTTTGATCGGACGGTCTGGATCTAAGCAGAAATGTTGTGATACCTCAAGAGGATATGGACTCGGATGGAGAGGAAGGAGGCTCCCCTATTCAAGCCGTAATAGCACGGAATTATATGCAAAATAATTCCGAAATTTTTATTAATCGAAATTAATTTAAAAAAATATCGAAAACCGAGAACAGATTTGGATAATTTTGAAAAGTAAGTAGAACGGGTGAATTGTACCCGTCCCTATGGACGTGAAATTTACACCCGTCCGGTTTAACAGCTTCGGCTTAATTAGTTAAACGCAAAACGCAAAAAAAAAAAAAAAAAAAAAAAAATACGGCCGTGCGAAACTCACGCGTCCCTCAGGGACGTTATATTTTCACCCGTCCAAGAAGGACGTGCTAAAAAAATCCGTCCATAAGGACGTGTCAAAGTAATCCGTCCGTGAGAGGAAGAGTTATATTAACACTCGGACAGATTTTTTGATTGTTGAAGTGAAGGTCCATGAGGTTAGCGCTCTGACAGATTTTTTTAATTGTTGAAGTGAAGAACGAGAAAAAGAGCTTTCCTTAAAATAAAAAAAAGTAAGTTTTAAGTTTTTTTATTTTTTGTTTTTATTCTGTCGTATTGTTTGTTTGATTTCTTCCTGCTGGAGTGAGAGGTGCCATTTATTTCTTTCGATACGAGAAGCAAATTGTTGTGTTACCATCCTTCCAATATTTTTAAATATATACTATTGCGCTCTGTCAGTTAACATTCTTCCAATATTTTTAATTATATACTATTAATAGTTATTCGGTGTGTATTTTTTTTTGCAAGTTGATTTTGCCTCAAAATTTCTCGTTGCTTTGTCATTCTGCAGTCTGATAATCTCAAATAGGTAAACTTTTTGTATATATTAGTTAATTAATATTTTTTTGCAACAATAAATTATATATGATTTATTCGTTATTTTGTAGGCTAGTTGATTAAAAAAATTAATCATGCTAATATTGAGGATTCATTTTGGTGGTGAAATACAATACAATAAAATGGAGTACGGTATAGTATTAGTTCTCAATTTGCATTGACTGTAAAGGTGAAATTTATCAACAACTTGGATATTCCGAGAGTGAGTACAGCCTCAAAGCACATGCACGGGTTAATGTTGGTACAACAACCCGACGTTATTACGAGAGCATAGAAATCGTGTGCGGTCAAACTTGGAGAGGTATTTATAACCAAAGTATGCTTGCTGAGACCCAGTATAGTTATGTCGATTTATACATTGAGTTGGTTCCAATTATTGGTGGAAGACAACCGCAATTATTCACCGCGGTATGGTACCGGAGACACAACCGTAACCTCGACGGACCCAATACAAGTACTAACTATGCGGGTCCTAGTCACTTCCAACCCCATGAAACACAACAAATACCGAGGCGAGACCTTTATTTAGATCCTTATCCCGATGTGAACAATTTGTCACCGACCGGTCAAACAGAATACGATGTCACCAAGAGTCCATCGGCTGATCCGCCGGAGGTCAGTGGTTCTTTTCATGAACGCAATAATGAGTACAATCCATGGGTTGATCCGCCCGATGTATACGATCCTTGTGATAATCTTGATGATATGCCGCAAAGTGATGATGAAGATGATGCTGACTCATGTGAGAATGACGCCGATTGGGATAATGAAGATGATTCCGAAGGGGATGTCCGACATGATACATCGGCACAATCACACCAGCCAGTACCACCTCACCCGGTGGCAAGCTTCAATGACACCTCAGGATTCCGAGAGGCAGATGTTGGCTTCTTCGGTACAGCCCAACATAGTGATGATCCACTTGGTATAGGTAAAGAGTACTCTTCAAAAGAGGCTCTAAAAATGAAAATAAATCATTACCACATCGGAAAAAATATTCAAATAACATACACACAAGGCAATATAACAACCTTGGTAGTCGATTGCAAGGACAGTAGGTGTGAGTGGCGTTTGTATGCCAGGTCTGGATTATTTTCATCAAAATGGAAAATTAGAACAATTAGAGCACCCCATACGTGCTTTGCCGAAGCTAATCGTACTGATCATGCGAATTTAACTGCAGCAGTAATCGCCGACTGTATAAGAGAAGATATTAGAGAAGATGTTAACAAAAACATTAAAAGCATTAAAGGGCTAGTCCGTCAAAAATTTAACGGAATTACTCCCAAATATAACAGGTTGTGGCGTGGCCGAGAGCTGGCAATCGCACAAATATTCGGTAGTTGGGAAGCCTCTTACAACCTTCTCACTCCACTTTTGGAAGCAATTAAAAGAACAAATCCGGGGACAAAATATGGAGTTGCGCACGTACCCACGGATGATCCAAGCGAAAGATTGTTTAAGGCAACCGCATGGGCTTACGGCCCGTGCATTCTTGCAGATGCCTCATCTCGAGCCAGTCATTAGTATTGATGCATGCTTTCCGTCCGCGGTATCAAGGAAGATTGCTGATGGCATGTGGTTACGATGCTGAGAACCAGTTAATTCCCCTGGCTTTTGCAATAGTCGAGCAAGAGAGTTTCGAGACATGGGGATGGTTCATGAGGTGGTTGCGCATCGAGGTATTTGGCAATAGGTTTATGTGCGTCCTTTCCGACCGGCACATGGGAATAAAAAAAGTATTCAAGGATAGATATGGTGGTTGGTACGAGGAAGGCAACCAATGCGTTCACAGATTGTGTTCACGCAGACGTGGCCGAGAATTTGATGAAAAATATACACAATAAAAAAATTTGTGAACTATTTAAGATACTTGTGAAAAAAAAGAAGCCACGGAGATTTCAAGAGTTCTTCGAAATACTGCGCAAGAAAAGTCCGGATGCAGTTAAATACTTAAAAATTGTCGGAAAATACCAACATGACAATGATAACGAGATACCTAGACCATGGAAGGTATATCAACACTTAGACGGCGGGTATCGTTGGGGAATAATGACTACTAATGGTTCTGAATCATTGAACAAGGTTTTCAAAGATCCCCGAAGACTGCCAATCCGTGCGCTCGTGGATGCTACATTTTCGAAGTGTGTCGCGTGGTTTACGGAAAGGCTAGAGAAAGCACTGGCTCGCATAGCCGCTGAGGAGCCTTGGTCAGCGCGAGTTGAAGCTCTATTAAGAAAAAGGATCACCAAATGCATGTCAATGCAGTCCATACCGCTCGGGTTGCACGGTGAACACGAGGTAAAGGTTCATAATGAGAGAGTCGTATACAAAGAACGAGACGGAAATTTTAGTTATAAAACAGAAACATTCAGTTATAAAGTCGTCATAAGTAATGAAAACTTGGCCCAATGTGCATGTCTCAAACCTCACCTTACAGGTATACCGTGCGCTCATGTACTTGCCGTGTGTCGGGAACGTCGATATGACCACAATTTATTTGTGAATAGGTTGTATTCCACTCAGGAACTTGCCGAAACTTGGCGTGGGGAGTTCTACTTCTTTGGCAACCAATGTGAATGGCCGCTCATTGAGGGTCCAAAAATTATTCCAGATAAGAACAAAATCAGAAAGGGTAGGAGACGGCACAACCGTATAGTCATGACTATGGACGAAATGCAAGGAAGAACGGTGGGACATCAGGCAAGACGCTCTACGTCCGACAGACGTGCAGTAGGTTCACTTCTTCCTTTTTTAGTGGCAAATATCTATATTTTTATAATTTAAAAATTGTGCACACATTATATTGATCTGCGTTTTGTTATTTATTTAGAGGCTTCTTCTAGTAGTAGAGCGAGACAGCAAGCTAGACATTCTACGTCCGACATGTATGCAGCAGGTTCGTTGATCTTTTAAATATTTATATCGTTCTTATTTTAAATGCAAACATTTAGTTCAATTTTTTTCTTTTTTTTTTCAGGATCCTCTTCTAATTACAGTCGGAGATTATGATGTCAGACTCACGTATTTATGTTTTCAAATTTTTGTTTTTTATGTAAGTTCATTTTTTATGTATTGGCCGTTTTTAGATTTTTGTATTATGTATGTTCGGTAAGACTTAATCATTTTTGTATTATGCATATTTGGTAAGACTTAATCAAGTTTGTATGTATGCATCAAACACATAAACTAAATAACATGTCATACTCAAACAAGTTTTTAGCAGGTCCGAATAACAAGTTTTAGCAGAAATACATAAACTAAATAACATGTCCTAATCAAACAAATACATAAACTAAGTAAAAGTGAACTTGTCCGGTTGCCGACGCTCGCGTTGTGGGTATCTGCGCTCTCCTTCTTGTGGTTTGTCTGCTCTTTTACGTCTGACGTAGACATTGTTGTACGATGGGCCAAAAATGTTCTCCACTGCTTGCGTACGTGGCGTGACGATCTGACTGGGTCCTACATCGTCCTGCGCACCAGTAAGAACTGGTGAGGGCAACCTGATATGCTCATCCGAACCCTATAATAAAAGTGATAATATTTAGTAAGCATATTCGACAATTTAATCTATCTTAAAAATTAAAGATTTGAATACTTACCAGACAGACCTGACTAGGTTCCGTATAACTCATGTATTGCGCTTCCTGGGCAGGGAACTCGTGCCCCTCACACGCTGGCATCGTCTGTGTGGCCAGTCTCATCCCAATTGACAAAATCATTTGATCCCTACAATAAATATTTTAGTAATGTCATCAATATAATAATAACTTAATTGAAATTTCTTACAAATGTGGAGGAGTTACCTGATAAACCTGACTCGATCCTGTGATGTCATGTGCGGAGGCCTGATGGTATACCGGGTTCCCCAACAACTCCGATAATAACTGCAAGGATGGGTCCTGTGTTTTCCAACATCTCCGAGATTTCAGTATTGTAATAAACACAACAATATTTCACTATCTCCTGTGTTTTAATTTTTTTACAATCTGCATCAAGTTACCTGATAGACCTGACTAGGTCCCGTGTCACCCTGCGTGGCCGTGCCTTGATTCTCTGCTCCCTACAGTGAATATTTCACTATCTTCATAAACATGATCGACAACAAATTAAAGTATTTTAATTTTTAATACTTACCAGATTAACATGACTAGGTCCAGATGCGAATAGTCCGAGAAAATCATTAAACCCTTCATTTGTATCAAACCATCTCTCATGATAGTTGGGATTTTCATCTTGGGGAAACTCAGGGATGGGTTCTTGACCATCTGGAACGTCACCATCTGAGATGTCATCGATATTGCTCGGAAGATTAGCCGCCGTAAACATGCTTTCTAACTTAGCATCCATACCGTTGTCTCTGAGAAGACCACAGCTTGCTCTGAGAAAATTTTTTCCTATTTTTTTGTAAGTCCTCGTTTTGGCAAGTGCCATAGCCATCCCGACTATCTTGATTCCTCGTAATGCCTACAAAATAAAAAAAAAATATGTGATCAACTAAATGAAATAATAATATCAATAAATAAGAAATTTTTAATTAAGTAAAACTTACATCACGCGTGGATTTCGGGGCACTAGGGATGTACCCTACTTCTCCAATCTCATCTCTGTATTCTGGGATGGGATTATCGAGACTCTCTATGCACCGTTTTTCCAGAAATATATTGAACATGCAGTGATCTTGGAACCAACGTCGATATGGCAATATCTCAATGCTGCTCCAATAACCGGTGGGAGTAACCAAGTGGTCTGCTAGATTGGATGCCTGATCAACGTAAGTTTGGTGCATAGCATGCCAACTATCTCTTCCCGACATGGCACTGTGAACAATTTTATGCAATCGGCGTACCTCATCCTCCGCGAACGGGAGTGGTGGTGGGATGACCTGTGAATATCCGAACTGCCTCATCACACGATCTGGATAATGATGCTCAATCATCCAGAAGTGTACAAGTGGCACACGGGCTAGCCATACGTCGCTATCTTCGTAAACTCGCAACGGAAGCGCATGGGGTCCTCAGCTAACATTTCTCTGTAAGGCTCCCAAATTACCATGTAATCCTCTAGCTTATGCAGTTCGTTGCGGAAATAACTAACACCACTCCGATTGTGACCAACATGGTAATCATGGCGACAACATCATTTTTCGCCGAATGCAGGGCAACTGTGTACATCCGGCATGCGCCATTCTGGAGCCCAATTATGCAAGGAACGAGGACGGCCGGTCGGTAAGCGGGACTAGCACCAATGTTGTAAAAGCACAGTCGGCCCCGACATAGTCTTTGTTTTACGCTGTACCGCAGCACAAAGGCTCCTATAGAGATATGCGAGAACAGCCCCACCCCAGTTATATTGATTCGGTACATCAAGATTTTGTAGAAATTGTAAATACATTGCCGGAACCGAATCTCCCGACGTATCAGCAAAAAACATAGACCCGAACAAGTCGAGTACATACGCCCGGTGTGCGACGTCACCGCTCATCTGTAGGCTCACCTGGCATTGCAGCAAATCGATTATGCAATAACTTCAGATTTATGGCATATCCGGAAGTCGTGCGAACTACGTTAAGGTCATTCGGCCCCGATCTCTTTTTTTTTTTAAATATCGCACTTGCGGTCCCAGCTCCAAGAAGTTCATCTGCTAAGGTATACCAATCACCGTCGGAACGACCCGTCACCGGTGACCCCGTGATCGGTAGCGCCCAGAGACAAGAAACATCCTGAAGGGTAATCGTCATCTCTCCCACTGCAAGATGAAAACTGTGAGTCTCTGGTCTCCATCGCTCCACGAGACCAGCGAGAAGTGACCGATCGATAACTATGTTTCTCATTCGAGACACTTGATACAAGCCGAGTCTTAGCAAGAATGGTTTGCACAGATCGTGGTAAGCAATCCCAGTCCGGGTATGTCGAACATCCACCCCTACATCTCTGTAATCCTGTCAATGTCATACAAAATTAATTTAAATAAAATACTCTAATTTAAATACTTATATCATTCTATAAAAAATATATTATAGGATTTATTCAGTAACTTACATCATCGTTTATCCGCGAAATCTTGTGTTGGTTGTGCGGCATCCATAATAAATCGCTATAATTATTTGCGAAAAACGACGGATCTATAAAATTCTCACTCGCAGTTGGAGCATCTGCAGGGTCACGCGGACTACGACTACTTGACATTCTCGCATGCATAACATTTTGCAATAATTTTATATAACTCTAAAATTAATAACAATCTAAATTTACTGAACAATCTAAATTTATTAAATAAATTACTAAATAAAACAATTACCTATTAACTCTAAAAATCACATGAATAACTAAATTAAGAGGTATAAATTATCTAATTTATCAATTCTTGCAAATTAATAAAATGAAACCTAATCAATTCAATTTCATAATAGATTCTAAATTATTATATTACTTAACTAAATTATTGGAGCACTTGGTTGCTCCGACAAAATTAACTAAATTAATGAACAAAATTTATCAATCTAATGAGTCTAAAAACGATTAATGAACTAAATTATAATTTCTTGATCAAACAAAATTAATTATACTATATCAAATGAGCCTAAAAATAATCAATTTCTCTAAACTATAAATTCTAATTTATCAATTTTTCTAAAAGACAATTAACAAATTAATAAAATTAAATATCATTTAATAACAAATTAAATCTATAATTATTATTAATTTACTAAATTTTATACTAATTTAATTCGGATTTAAAAAAAAATTACCTTGCTGTCGCAGATGGGAGAGGCGCGGACAGGGACGCGAAAAATTTGCTCCGTCCGGTTCCTCGCGTGGATCTGTCGCTGTCGCTGCTGAGTGGTCGCGTAGGGACGGACGGTCCGCTGAGAGAATCGTTGAGTCGCGTAGGGTAGGGACGGACGGTCGGACGAGATTAGCGGAGCGAGAGGACGGGAGATGTACCGCACACGGATGGGGGAGAAATAAACGTCCTTGCTTGGACGGGTGGAAATTCAGCGTCCTTCTTGGACGGGTAGGTTTAGAACGTCCCTCAGGGACGGGTGAGTTTGGCACGTCCGTGATTTTTTTTTTTTTTTTTTTTTTTTTTTTTTTTTTTGCGCTTTGCGTTTTGCGTTGAACTAATTAAGCCGGATCGGTTAAACCGGACGGGTGTAAATTTAACGTCCGTAGGGACGGGTACAATTCACCCGTTCTACCTACTTTTCAAAATAACCCAACTCTGTTCTCGGTTTTCGATATTTTTTTAAATTAATTTCGATTAATAAAAATTTCGGCAAAATAATTCCCTCATCTCTTCCTATTTCCAGCTTCTTTCTCCTTGAGAACTTGTGTGTCAAACCAGGAGAAATCTGAAAACGAGGGATCTTTTCTGGTGTGTCAACACTGTACCAGAACTTGCCACCTGCGAGGTCAGTAGGCGTGTTGTTGGCACTGGTACACTTAAGAATTTGAAATACAATATGACGAGAGCTCTCTTTTGAAATACACTTAAGAATTTTAAAAATTGTTCCAGAGATACACACAACACACCTATGGCTATGTAGCTCTCTTTTGATTTTTAATGAAAAGTGCGACATTATTGCTAATGTTTGTATATTTTTGGACTCGGTGCTCACAACACTTTCATCAATGTGTAGTTTTGGATAATTATTTTGAGAGATCTTTACACTATTGCAAGTGCAATTTTCATCCCAACGGTAACATAATTTTGGATAACTTCTGGATAGTATTTGTGAATTTGCAGCTCAATGAGGTGGAATGCTAAATTTGTTATGGCTTGGCGCCATAAACGTGTTATAATTCTCAGGGAAAGATACAAGTTGGCCATTTGTTTGGTGAATATAAGCTTCAGCTCATCAATAGAAAAAGTATTTTCCACCTTTTTGTTCTGTTAGCAATAATAAACCTATATTCTCTGAGCAATAAAATAATTGAGGGGACCGAAGTGAAAAGTGATACTACCATGACAGCAACAAAAATATGCCTAAATAAGCCATAAGCACACTGAGAGTGCCAAGCAACTCACAAGACTTATTGGTATTAGACTAAGGAAAAACAAAGTAAACATTTAGTTCAAAGATCTTATTTAGCTTGATTAATAAAAGCTATTTCCACTATAGGAAAAGGAGTTTAGAAGAAACAATAGTACATAAAAGGAATAAACTCAAATCAGGAATTTGAGCTATCTAATCTAGCATTGCTCAGAAAATACAAGGGAAAGTCCAACAAGACTTCTTAATAGAACCCAAATAACAGAAATGAAAAAAAAAAAACTGACAATACAACAAATTAAGACCAATACATCATGAAACCCTAACTCTAATCCTCAGACTCAACATTCAAATTACCCAATTTTGACTCAAGATCTCCCTCTTCCCGCTCTTCCCCCTCTTCATCCTCTTCATCCAACAAATCAACATCATTCTCGTCCAATGGCCCAAGCACATCTGAGCCCTTGAAAATCTCTTTCACTTCATCCAACCCTTCATCAGAGATGGCATTGCCGTTAATGTTCAACAGCTCAAACCCTTCTTTATTAACCACCGCATTTGCCAAGGCCCTCGCACCAGCCCTTTGAATCAAGTTGCTGCTCAAATCCAACTCCTTGAGACTAGTTTGGCCTTCTAATGCCTTGGCAATCACAATTGCACCTTCGTCCTTCAACTCATTCTCTGACAAAACCAACTTTTTAAGATTTTGTGTCGCAGCCAACAGTGCAACCACCACTGGTGCAGCTGCAGCTGTGATCTCATTACCGGCCAATTCAAGCACCTCCAACCCAGGTACAGACGATTTCAGAGCATTCACAATCTCTGAAGTCCCTTCATCCTCTAAATTAAGGTAACTAAGATAAATCTCCTTCAAGCTGGTAAGTTTAGTTATGGTTTTGCTCAGTGCCAAACCAGCCTCAACACCAAACAAATTATCCCTCAAATCAAGCTTCTTCATGTGGACACATGCACCCAGTGCTTCAGCCAATGCGATGCCACCCTCTGCCCCAACACGTGTAGATGAGCACCTAAAGTTTTCCAACAAAGGAGACTTCTTAACCACCTCTGAAATAGCAACCGCACCTTCATCACCCGTCATGTTGTTATGAAAGTGCAAAACTTTGAGCTTATCAGTTGAAGGAATTAATTCACTCAAGGCCTTTGCAGCCTCCTCTGAAATACCATCATTCATCATATAAAGCTCCTCTAGCTCCTTTTGTGAGCTCAAGAGGGCCTCAAACGCCCTTACCCCCTTCTCCCCCATTGCATTGTCTGATAGGTTTAGATACCGCAAAACACTCCCCTCAAGGGCAAGCGAGAAGATTTTCATCACTTCTAGAGCCTCCTCTTCCGGTCGACCTGCCACAAAATCTGATAAGTCAACGTCCAAGAGCTGATTCTTTATAGACTCAAGAATGGGCCCCGCTACACGGGCCGCTTCAGTTCCAAAACTCCTGTTACTGAACACTATCCTTGTGTACCAGTTACTAGTCTGGCCTAACGGGCTCAAAAGCTCCCTCGCCTCATCTGCCTCAATAAACGCACGTTTCCCACCAGAAATGTCAAAAACGGCACCCTCCCGTCTTGTGCCATTCTTGGTCAAACCAGCATCCGTTTCCATTTCCCTTTTCACTTCAGTTTCCACTTCCCTTGTGGTCTCAATTTCCACTTCTGGAGCCTCAGTTGGACCACGCTTTAGTGTTTCAATCATAAGGTGGCTGGTTTCCTTGGCGTAAAACTGTACAGCTGAGCTGCCATCACCGTCAGGTTCCTTCATGGAAAGTTCATCCGCAGCTTTGAAACCGGCTTCCTCAATACTGACAGCCTCTTTGTGTGCCTCCTCCTTAGAGAAGAGACGGTATTTCTTGGAGAAGAATGTTTCAGTTGACAAGTTTTTGGTCATGCGGTCTACAATGACCTGGCGGGTATTGGCACTTGGTGGCCAGAGCTTGATTGAGAAGGACCTTGGGGCCATTTCTTCATCCATCCTTGAACTGTATAAGTTGTTTATTTTACCTGGAAGTTGAAGTGCTGCACTGTGTTATAATCTTACTAAATAATGGCAGTTTGAGAAACAGAATTGCATGAGAACTTGAAACTGTGTTTTCTATGGTAAACACTACAGGGACCAACTTCTTCAGAATACCTTTTCTTTTCTTTTTAATGCCACAGAGATCAAATACAGGTTTCGGGTAAATTATTTTATAACTAACATATATATATATATATGGATAAAGCTAACTAATTTATACAAACTAACCTTTTCTCAACACCAAATCCAATTCAAATGTAAACAAATAACTGAGCAAGAGGGGAGAGGCTAGGTTTAGGGGTGTCTGGTAAGAGGGAACAGGAGAATAGCGAGAGAGAGAGAGAGAAAGAGGGAAATGGAGGGATCGAAGAGAGGAAGAGGATTGGAGCGGCGACTAGGGTTTGGGACGTGGTGGGATCTAAGATTTTGGGGGTTTGGGAGGGGTTTGAAAATTGAAATCCTTCTGGAGGTATCTCTAATCTTTTCTCCATTAATAAGTGAGCCGTATTCTCCATTTTGATTAGTATAAATTGTATAATACGAACGGTATTCGTATTATAATTAAAAAGACTTCGCCTTTTGTAGTTTAGAATGGAGACTTAACGGGCCTTAAGCATGTTTTTGTGCTGGAGTAGGCTACTCTTATACCAAAGATCCTACTATCACTGAACAAGGGGGCCACTCGTCCGCTTTGTTTTGTTACATTTTCACAGCATTTGTAATGGGTTCCTTTCATTGCAGAGACACCATTGGGCTTTTTAATGACCTTGGTTACTAAACAGGCCTGAATTTATCTGATTGTCTCTTTTGTATCATACAAGCCTAAATCTCTAACAGACCTTTTTTCTTCTGATTTACGAAGCGCACTTGAATAAATATATTTCCAAAATAGGCTTTAATTTTTTGAAAGTGGGTATACGTTGATGCAGCCAATCACAACAATAGAAAATGGAAATTTGATCAGCACTTTTGGCAAGAAAATAACGGTCAAAATTGCCACTTAAAAGGCACAATATCATAGATTCGAATCTGCTGCGATTATTTACTAATGAACACTACTTTACAATTCTTGTTTTTCTAAATCCAACTGTTAAATTATTTCAAGATTCGTACAAGAAAAATCAGTTGTTTTGAAATACATGCACATAAATTATTAACAGCTGGATTTAAAAAAATAGAGATTTTAGGATTGCTGTTCATACCATTCGGAACGCAGCAGACAAGATTGGAGTTTATTTTCGTTTTTGTCTTAGTGTGATACTAAATTTAGGGTGAGTTAGTCCTCTTCGGGTCTCTTTTGAGTGAGTGAGTCCTCATTGGATCCCTGTTGGGTGAGTGAGTTCTCATTGGATCCCTGTTGGGTGAGCGAGTTCCTTAAAAATTTGGTGATTCCTCTTTCGATTAATTGGCCCCAACAAATATCTTGTTTCGTTACTATTTTATCAATATAATTTTCTGTTTTTTTTAAGTTTTCACAATTTCAATTATTTTGCAATATTTTCCGCTATCATACATACTCTTATATTTTATGTGAGTGTTGGCTAATTTACATGCTAAATATATTGCCAGAATTTCTTTAAAATAATTAACAGCAAAGTAGCTAAGTGTTGCATTCAAGTATAGATTTTGAATATTTATAGCTCCTTGCTATTTAGATCCGCATAACTTAAAAAAAGATGAATGATTTTAGGTTTTTAACTCATAGTTGTAAGCTTTTAAAAGGTTACAACTATAAAAATGATTTGGGCTGTCCTCAGCCTTTCATTAAAAAAATAATCAGATAGAATGAATAAACTGGCATGTCTATTCATTTAGGTGGTCGTTTTTATAATCTTATCATTTTATTTGTAATTCTTAAAATTATAATTTGGTTAATAATGTTGGTAGTCTTTATTGATTTGTTTCTTTATCTTTTCCTTGATGACATCTTTAAAATGATGCAACTCTTTTGTAATTATTCTTTAGAGTTTCTCATGTAGCCAATTGTGTTGTTCTTCATTATACATAATTCTTCGAAAAAAAAGATATTTTTGTTTTTAAGTTCGTTGTATGTAAATTGATAACATTATATTATTTTATAATTTTGTATTTTTTTAATAAGTATCTTTTTCTAGGATAAAGCTAAAAAAAAAAAACAGCGCCTGTATTTCAGAATTCAGTAAAGAACTTGAACAAAGGTATATTCGAGACGTGAGAATATTTGTAAGCACATTAAATATTCAAATTGGAGCTTCTAATCAGCTCAGCACTTAAAATTTTGCTGATTTGCTTCATATATGCTTTCATCGTGCATTTGAATTTAAGTTTTATTTTTCTTAAAACCAGGGTCCTTCATTTTTCAGATGCTTCCTGTAAAAATTGAATTGGACCTCCATGCCTCTTTGACTTAAATAACATAACTAAACTAGGCAACTACATGAGATTACAACAAACAGAATAATATTTCTGAAAAACTCAACGATTTGAAACCTAGCAAACAATCAATCAAATTCTACTAGATGCTGAATCAGGGGAAATATTATTGGGTACACGGATCAAAACAAACTTTCTTAAATAAATGGGATATGTTGATCATATATTTCTGTCACTGATGTATCGCTTGCTTTGCTTCCGATTCCGTTCTCAGACATGTCAGTGCCAGATAAAGAGAATAAGAGATGACACCAAAATCTGTGAATTAATAAGGATACAGCCACCAAAATACATACAAGTATATAAACACACTGAAGGTTCTCAAAACTACCAACTAATCAAAATAATACAACACCAAAATATTTTCGAAACATAAACCTGAATACCAGTAACAGCAGTATTAGAAATACCACATCTAATACCAAACCACAAAGAGATGAGTGTTATTGGTGAGGTTTCACCGACAAGTATGCCATCAAGATAGGAACCCTAAGCTCATCCAATAGATCTGGATGGTTCTCTAATGATACCATGACCTGACCCAAAAGAAAAAATTAGTTACATACTGCCGCACACGTACACATATTACTTCATACTGTGTAAGATAGCTGATCTAGAAATGACTTATTCTGGTCCAATCCAAAATTCTTGTAAGGTGATTCTAGAAGATGTTGGAAGAAGAAAGCTACCATTAGAGAAGAATTGGCCAAAAAGATAAAGATGTCTGAAACTTATGTTCATTTTTTATTCATCTTCGACTTTATTCTAAATTCTTTTATTTAATATTTGGTAGTTTTCTTCCAAAATGTTATTCTTTCTCTCTACAAGTCTATTCCCAAATAAGATGACATACCAAAAACCTTTTAAATCCAACACTGTTTCTCTATGTAAGATTTCACTCTCACCTCTTTGTAGAAATCTTCGAAAGTCATTTCATTCAGATTGTACCCATCAAGGACCTCTAAAAATGGCATAACCTGGTCCAGATCATGCAGGAATCGACTCTACATGCGAAAAAGGTAAACCCAATTAGCTTGATCTGACAAAATTGAAGATCACTATATTGTTTGTTTTCACGGTGTATTTGTTAAAACCTTAATACTGTTAATGATTTCAGTGGCACGATCATACTCCACAAGCATCTTCTTGTCCAGCCAGCGATCCTCGTGTAGAAATATGTTAAGCCCTAGAATTAAGTCATGGTTTCCTTGGAACAGATTCCTCACCTCTGTAATTGTCATGTCTAAATCAATTCTGTCAAATGAAACAAAAATATTTATCAGTTCTACAAAAATTAATTTATTTTCTCGATAAGAGAGAAATCAAATCTTAATGTGGGGTTTATGTTTGATATTTGTTATCATGTGACGCTCTGATCTGGTTTCTATGGATATTATATTTGAAAGAAGATGGAAAGAAAAAGAAAAAGGTTAGTACTATTGAGATTATGAAGAGAGAAGCTTTGGAAACTTAATAGGAGTAACTCTGGGGATTAAAGGATAATTTACAAATACTAGTTTATGCAAGTTCTCTTGCTGGACAGGTCCATTGACAGCTTATCCTACTACATCATTACCAGAATTCCAGTTTCTGGGAAGAAAATATATCTTATCAGAAACTGTTATTGCAACTTTGCAAGTGAATGAAAACTGTTTATGCAAGTTTTCTTGCTGCGCATTCATGCTAGAGACTTATCAGTATGTGTGCTTGTGGTCTGTTAAAGTTATACCTTCGGTTCCCAAAATCCTGCAAGATCGATAAAAACTCTCCGTATGTATCCAGATCGTCTTTAAGTCTCTCCTTAACCTTTCGCACATAATTTAAAGCATCCTCTATCTGATTGCTGTGAGAAGCTGCAGCTGACCCAAGCACTGACATATCAGTTGGCTGTGATTGCACTGGTCTGAATAGAAAAAAAATAATACATAATGCCTTGAAACTGTAACTTTTGGCTATGTAAAACAATCCAAACATCTCATATATAGCAATTCTTTTTCATCTGATTTCGTATAAGGAACTGTAAAATATATTGAAATTATTTGTGAGTAAATGCTATTGCTGATGTGATTAGTTGTTTCATTCCAAAGAGAAAAAAATTGTGCCTTTTTAATAATCGACTAATTCCATAAGTTCAAATGATCCTCTTCATCACCCTGGAGAAATCCCTAAATAAAATTCCTAACTCTCAATATTCTTATAATTCCACGTGTAGATATCATCTAGAATACATCACTAGATACACGGATCGATTTTACATGGAAACTAGGAAATAGTAAAAACTCTTCTCAGGATTTCGATAATAGATTTGCATATGGATTAATTTGATGATGATGATAATTAGCAGGCAAACTGCCTATTCAACGGAAAAATTGCATGATAATTGCAGTGTCTAAACTCAGATGAGTGTATGTTCTTTTCACTGCTCAAAGCTGCATATTTTCTGTTCACAGAATGCAAATATATAGTCTTTTATATTTTATTTCATCTTCAATAAAGAAGACCTGATTAGGCCCCAGCAAAGCCTTCTAGGGGCATTTACTGGCCTAATAAGTGGTAAATAAAAAAAAAAAACTTTTAGCACAATACAGTACAAATCCAAGAAAATAAGCACAATAAATTTTGTCCAGTTTTTTAAATCCCAATTAGCAAACAAGCACAGCATAAAATGATTTTGCAAAGAGTATCAATGATAATAAATATTAGCTCCAGATCTCACATGTCGGGGGGCAGATACTTCCGGTACTCTAAAATAAGATCAGGGTGTTCCTCAAATAGCTTGCGGATCTAGAAAGATAAAAAAAAATGAAGATATAAATTATCACTTCAGTCCATATAAAAAAAAAAAAAACAGATTAATGCTGGTTTTTACCCCCATGATATGAACACACTGCAAAACGCCAAAAACAAAGCGGATGAAAACAAGGGAAAAATTGCCAGGATTGAATTCTCCTACTATGGTTGGAAGCATATGTAAAAGCACCAAAATAGAATAGAACCTCTCTGAATGTATCAGCTACACTATAAACTCCATCCCTGTATTTGCAGAGAACTTCTACAAAAGTTTCAAACACTTGAGGTTCGTGCTCGAAACGGTCCTATGCAAACAAATGAGATGCTTGTGAGTGCATTTTCTTGTAAGGTTTCCAGCACAAGGAATTATCCAGAGGGTAATGTTATATTTGAATAGCAAACATGATCTAATTAGCACCTTGATCCTGGTCACAAAGACGATAGCATCCTCAAAGCCGAAATTTTCACAGCTTCTGTATTCCCTTGGTAGAAATTGGTTAAACCCTTCGACAAGTTCTTCATGCTCCTTGAACAATACGTACACTTCAATAATAAGACACTCAGAACTAGTCCTGCATTGTAATTACTGTCAAAGTTTGAAAATAATCTGAAAATTTGAAAGCAGTACAAATCACCCAAAAATGAGACAATAAGGGGTGCTTGCTTATAAACAGAAATGAAGACAGGCAAGATGGTCAAGTGTTTCCGAAATATTGTGATAAGGACAAACAACAAGTACTCAATGTATATGTTAAATCGAAAATTTGATACTCCAGGTGAAACTGCGAGGCTATGAACAGAATATTAAACCAAATAAACTTGGAACATAACAAATGAACAGTGATGTCATTCTCCTTTTGCTCTTTTCCATTCTTAAACTTCTATTCCCTGCACCTCTGTCAATTTTGCATGTAGTTGCAAACCTTGAAGTCTTTATCGCACTTTTTGTCCACGACACTAGTTCTCGATAGTTTTTTCTCAAAACAAGTTCTCAGTTTTTCCTATTGATCTAGATGAATCGGTAGCATAAAAAGAATGAGGTTTGAGATGTACAATTTTTTTAAAATTGTATGTGATACTTTCTTCTATACAGAAATCAGAACTAAATATAGGTATGATGTTATTTTCAATCTTATTTGGCATGAGTTAAAAAAAAATGACTTTGAAATAGTATTTGGTTTGCTAACTAGATGTCGAAGAAATGAGAAGAATGTTTTCTTTTTCAAAACTTTCCTAAATCTACATATAATAAAATCCTGCATAAGATTGTGAATAAACATTTATTTATATATTATGAAGATTTTTACTTGGAAAAAACCTAATATATTATCTTCTGATTCAAATAATAAAAACTATGTATAGCATGTCTCAATAAACATAAGAAACCATTTACTTAATTATATCATCACTTGGACAGATGCGTAAGATGGATGGTGTCTTCATTTCTGTCATAGCAGAGGTATGTATGATACATTTGGATGTTATCAGATTACATATATACACTTTTGCCAATAGAAAGAAAAAAAATGAAAAACAAATATATAATTCGATCACGCGAACCTCAACTTCTTGTAGTCTGCCAACATTCGGAAAAAGTGTCGGTAAATCTCTGGTTCATTTTCAAACGTTTTCTTAACCAAATTAAGGAAACTCACAACATCATCAGGCCACCTGCACAAAACACATCATATTATCAAGTCACATAGAAAACCAACTTAATTAATATATTTTCTTAAAATTAAGTTACCATGCAATTCATGCAGATTTACATCCGATTATAATATACAGAAAAATAAAAGAATGCAATCCATTTGGAAGTGTCCTATATAAGTCAAGCGGTTCATACTGAGATCCTGAGAAATTAAGTACATAGCATACAGGAGGTGAGTTTCTTGAATGAACTCTTAGTTTGGAGCCGATCCTATCTGAACCGTCTGATATGGATCAGACAGCTTTAAGCCCATATCAGGCCCCCACTGTCTGTAGGATCCGCTGAAGAGCAATGGATTTGGATCCCTATCTGTAAGCGGCCTGGTACCAAATCTTGGTCGACGGATTTATACGTAAGCCGCAAAATATATCCATACTAATTGATCTAGTGATCTTTCTGGTTAGAATAGTTTAGACTACACCTGAGGACCCAGCCCAGCCCTATTACTTTTTTCTCAGATTATCAAGAAAAAAAAGAAAAAGAAAAGGCTTCTTTATTTGATAAATCTAAAACTCTAGAATGGAATGGAGCAAATTATTGGCTCTGAATTTACGTCAAATTAAATCTTTACATAGCTCAAGTTAATGCAGATAAAATAGGAAGCCAGCTAGAATATTCTCAAAATAAAAAGAAAGACATCCCTTCAAAATCAAAAGAATGAACAGCAAGAGAACATTTTTGTTATATGTTAAATCAAATTAAAATTAAATTTTTTTTCTCAACTTTAACATGCAAGAAATCATGAAACCCTGTTGACCTAGAAGAGAAAACACTCTCTTCTAGAAAGAAGTATGATTTTTTCAGACGCATGCATGAGCGCACAAATCCCAAGCAAATAGAAAAAATTGATTAAAAAGAAGGAAATGCATGTTAGCATGTACATAATGCATATATGGGAAGAAAATCAAGAAAAACCTTCGTTGATTAACAGAGGAACTAGTAGTCTCTGCATGACCTCCCACATTCGCCACTGGATTCCCCGGATTATTCGCCATGGTTGGATTGTAGAACAGAGGAAGAGGATTTCGTTTATAAGTGAAAAGCGATCAAGGTTTTTTGGTAAAACAGAGACGCTAAGTCGCTATTAAAATCAAATTCCATCCGCAGTATTCTGCATTTTCCAGCTTCAGTAGTTTCCTGTATGACAATCTGGATTAAATGTGCAAGGTATAGACGAATAGCACTGTGTGTCTCTTGCCTGACAGGGGAATTGCGGTCTATGTTTGGGAGCTGTCAGTGGTTCGCCGCACTGTGGGCATGCCTTTTATCCGTCACAGAGGCTTCGGTTTCTTGCTTTTAAACCTATCCGGGTACGGTTTGAATTTAGAAGAAACGGAAGTGAACCGATCACTTTTAGTGTGGCACTGGCACAGACTGTTGCCAAAATCTGGGATCCACGAGACTGAAAAGTGGGGCCCGCCTTCAGTCATCGCTACACATGCAGTGATTTCCCGTCTCGGTTCAATAAAACAAGGGGAAAGGTTTTAACAGAGTACTTTTGACTTGATGCAGCGCACGGACTATAAAATCAAAATATCGCTGCATATGGTTCATGCTCTGTACGAAACCAAAGCTACACTGTTAACATCCTTACCCTGAAACAAGGTGTGCGCATTTAAATTGCAATTTATATTAAATACGCTGAAGTCATAACAAAAAAAATTAGATAAAATTATAAAAATAATTAGTAATTCAATAAATTTAATTAAATTAGTTACCAACTTTAATGATTTCATATCAGTAAAATTAATTTGCAAAATTTTAGAAATATAAAAATAAAATATACTAAGAAAATAAAAACCAATAGGATTGATATTAAAAATTTTGTTTGAAATTGTCTTCACTTAATTTCTTTTTCTACATTCAATGTATATATAGGTATTTATTACTTGGATCCTTTATCATTACATGCTCCATTGCATTTAGTGTATGACATTGTATGATCCTCTATAAAAAAAATATACTTGTTGTATATGCATATATAGGCTGCTAGTAATTAATTGAAATTCCACCCCCCCCCCCCTCTCTCTTAGAGGCAGGATTTTTTGCTCCTGAGTCGCTGACATGTAGACCCGCAGCAAAACTAAAACCAATATTTAAATGTTTAAATCTGTTTGAATCTCACGTGTCAGTCGCATTGAGGACAGAAAAACTCTGCCCCTAGAGGGCATGTGATCTCCTTCCTTCTCTCTCACAGCTTGGAAAAAGACGGCTAGAATTTGCACTTGTGATGTGCGTTACAGTTTTCATTTCAACATTTAACTGCATTTATTATTTTCTTACACATATAGTGCACCGACATAATTATAAATACATAGTAGAAATAGAAGAATTATAATGAAGGGCAGATTAGATATTATATTAAAACTTTCTTCTGCACTTTATATTAAAATATTAAAATTCATGCACTGAAAATAACACCACTCCATCCATTTTAAAGATTCTTTTATCAAATTATCGTGGGCTTTGAAATCTTATATAAATTTTATTGCCAATCAAATTAATAAATTTTTGGCCCAATTGCTCGAGCATATAATACTTGCCCACATTTCAACTGAGGTTTATAATTTGTTGGCCATTGATCAATTATTGCTAACTATAGTATAAAGTTGTTAACTAGCAAAATATTTAATATTGTGGTGTTAAACTTAAGAATACATACATATATATATATAGAGAGAGAGAGAGAGAAGGGGGGGTTGGCTAATATACAATCGATTGTTCCTGAACTTCCATGTAATTAAGTCATTTTTTAATTTTTAAAGTTCAAACGGTCGATCTAAACCATTAGATGTGATCTCTTTATTAAATTGTGCTTGGAGACCAAATTTTATATTTTTTGAAATTTTTACTCTATTTATTAAGGAACTTTGAAAATCGCTGATCCAACGGTGGCTTCTATTTTACTGTTTGGTTAATCTATTGTTGGATCAGCAATTTTCAAAGTGACTTAATAAATAGCAAAAAAATTTCAAAAAATGTAAAATTTGGTCTCCAAGTACATTTTAATATAGAGAACACATCTAATTGTTTAGATTGACCGTTTGGACTTTGAAAATTGAAAAATTCAGGAGGATAAGATCACATTAGTCTGAAAAGTCGCGATGCTTTTTTATTTATACTCTGTAATTCACATTTTTGCCCATAGATGTTTCACCATCTCCAGATATGCTTGAAATTGTGTGCACAAAATCTAAACAGCACTTCAAATTGTTTGGCAATGTAAAAACGTCATCAACAGATATATCATCAACTATTTGCCGAACTGCTATAAACGTTGATTGATAAGAACAGTTTTACAAGTTTAATTAATGTGCAATGAAAGCCTAAAATTAAAAAAGCTTCATATCTCACATGACAGATCTAGGAGGTAGATATTTCTGGTACTCTTCTATCAGATCAGGATGGCCCTTGAATAGATCTTTGACCTAGAAATATATAAACAGAGAAGAAAATCAATAACATCAAGGTTTCATTTGTATAACACGAACCAGCACTTTCATCAATATACCAACAAAATAAACGACAGTTCTTATCCAACATGATGAGAACACTGCAAATGCCAAAACCCAATTTTGTCCTTGGAGGCACCTAGAAATTTAACAGCCACGCGCCCACGCCATTGACTTTCTGACATCCCTCTTGAAAATCTAGGGTAGAATTAATGTTTTGAACAGAGCTAGCCAGTATAACCTCCCAATAAATATATTCTAACCTAGGAAACAACATAACTGGAATGTTTGCCTATCATATAATATAGAAAAACAAAAAACAAAAATTGTGCAAGAGAAGAATAGAACCGCTTGGAAAGTACGTTGTGCATCACAGGTCCCTCTTCTGCACTTATTTAGAATTTGTAGAAAAGCAGCGTACGCTTCTGGATCATGCAGGAAACGAGCCTATGAATAAAATAATATGCTTGTAAGTGCATTTTTTCTTGGGTTTACATCACAAGATATTTGAACAGTAGGCTTAGCTCACGCAGGTACCTGGTGCTGTAAATTCTATTCAGCTATTTTTCTATTTGGTACCAACTCTTCTACGACACAGTCTATACCAGCATCAAAGTCATATGAAGAATAAATTAGTTAGTTATACCGACTATGACATTCCTCATTCATGCTGGTTGGTACTTGAATTTTTTTTCTTTCAATTTTTTGGGTTTACCATGTTTGCTTGACATTTTAGCAAAGGATAGAAAAATATGATTGAATCAGCACTTGAACTTTCTCGCATGTAAAATATTTGAGAGCCAAATATCAACTAATTAGTACCTTGAGTTTGATCACAAAATTTGTAGCATCTTCAAGACTAGTACCGCCTTTGCCTCTGTACTTTTTCGGGAGAAATTGGTAAAACTCATTGATAAGTTCATTATGCCCCTCGAATAAAGACCACACTTCTTCAATAAGATGAGCAACACTTATCCTGCAGTTTTATCAACATTGATGTTTAAATAATCTGGAAAAATATAGCTAGAAATGCCAGTAACCCAAATGAGATCAGTAAGGTATTCTGAGATAACTTATAAAGGTACATGAACATGAGTAGCACTTTTAGAGGAGAGAAGACAAATAATGCCAAAAAAAATGATTTTGAAGAACCCTTCTTTTGCTATATTCATGCTGTACAAAAGATAAAAAGGAAAGCACTCTTTTCGACTTTTCAAAGATTTATAATCCCCAAATCTGTATAATCAAAGCCCATCTAACAGTCTAAGATTTGTGAAACACCGCTTAGTTATACACATGTAGACAAATAACAACACTTTCTCTACAAAAAGATAATATCATGCAGACCGTGTAACATGAAGTTATTTATTCAAGTTCTCTTCCAAATCTAAAAATTCTCAATACTATTTTTTTACGAATATTTTTAAAAAAGAAAAGCTCAAGAAACAAGGGAAGTTTGTGGTGGGCTCTTGTTAACTTTGGGACAGAATTGGCATGCAGATGCATCTTCATTTCTGTTCTTACATGGTGATACACAATACTTTTGGATTTTGTTCAGAAAGTTGTTCTAAAAAGGGAAACAAAAAAGAGACAAGTTCAATCGCAACCTCCTCTGCTTGCGATCCACCAAGATACGAAGAAACTCATGGTATTTCTTCGGTTCATTTTCAAATGTATGCTGCACCAACCGGAGATAACTTACAATTTCATCTGGCCACCTGCACAAAATGCATCACATCAACTAAATGCTATCAAGTAAGAAAACTAATTTCATTTCTTAATATTTATAATTTGCACCCATATTCACCCAGGTCTGCATTTTCTACGGTTATGGGATAATAAAAGAATGCCATCCTTGGAAACTGTCAGATATAATTCACGTATTTGGTACTGAGATCCCAATAAATCAGACTGTACTTTTTTTAATACAAGTTCTCATTCCGGAGTTAACCCAAATTGGGCTGTCTCATCTTCATTGGACAGCTCCAAAGCATAGCATCTGCGGCCATTATCCCAATAATAGCAGCTGATGTAGGAGGTTGTTCAACAAACAAGATGTTGGTGCCAGGCTGGTTCTGTACTGGACACATCCACCATTTGCATGAATCACTGGTATCAATCTAGGTCTGTGAATCAATATACACATCCATACTTTGGTAATCAGGTTATCACACCTAAAACAGACCAAGCCCAGAAATTTTTTTTGTGACCACATTTTGAGTAAAAGCTGCTTTGTTGATATATCATTTAGAAATACCCTTTTAAATACTACTGAAATTGGTGGTCATTTGGGTTTATTTTGGTGTGGGCCGTTGGGTCAAACTAGCTCTGAACCTTGTGTCAAAGACTGAAAAACATACTAGCGAAGCTCAATTTGCATGAAAGTGCAACAAAACCAGGAGATGGTAATGTTCAAAAATTAGTTTTTGTAGTCCATTTGAGGAAAACCCTCCATCAGAAATAAAATAAAACAAAAGTTACCAGAAAATTTTTCATGCTGTCGACCCAAATTAAGAAAACACTTAAAAATATACCAATTCTTTAAGGGGCATGTGCGCACAAAACTGTTTTTTTTTTTTATAAACCATCATACAAAAAATAAAAGAAAGCTGATATTAATACCCGCACCTTAACTGCCATAACTGCTTGGGGGAGCTGCAAAAATTACAACGCTGATTTTTTTCTTCTAAAGTATTTATAGCTATGCATGGAAGTATGTATACCTATTCACGGAAGTATTTATACTTATGAGTCAAATAATTTTTACGTAAATAATTGTCTCTCCATCAAAATCTTCCAAAACTTACCCGCATCATAAAAACCTGTGGGAACCACTCAAACTACATGGGGGAATACACGTTTTTAGATGTGTTTTTTTTTTCGTTCAATCTCATCCAAATTTCTGATGACCTGCGAGTAATTTTGCAAATCTAAAACTACGAACGTATTCTATGCAATTTTCTTTTTCAAATGAGATCCATGATGACGTACTTTCAGGCTCGTCGTCACACAAGTATTTATATATTGTTGCCCAAGAATTTATACCTATACTTGCAATTATTCATATGACACTGGGTTACATCAGAAATTATTACTATCAAGTATTGCAAGTATTTATATATATGCACTGAAGTACATTAGATGAAGGTTGACGTGAGAACGATTGGAAAATATTGATGTAGGGAAGATCGAGGCGGAGACGATTAGGGGACTAGAAAAGGGGATGATCATATCAAGTTAAGCATGCAAGTATTAATATCTTATGTTCCAAGTATTTATACATATGAAGGTTGACGCGAAAATGAGTGCGGGAATTGGGAAAATGGACCATATAATTAGTGGAAATCATAGTACAACTTTCTTCTATTGTTGCTGCCGGTATGATGCGAGTACTGGAGTGGGGGAATGAAGATAATTATTCAAAATAAAAAATCCAAAACAATGATTGATTGCTTACTTTTTACAAAAATCATCAATATCGAAAATCATTTTCAGTTTCCAATTTCAATACCGAAAATGATTTCGTTATACAACTTTGCATAGATGATCACATTCAGCGACCCATTTCAACTCTTTCCAAGCCCATACCAAAATTCTTTTTCGGTTTGCAATTGCCATCTCGAAATTCATTTTCAATTTGCATTTGAAGTAAGATCTATTACTTTAATCAAGGAAAAGATGTATTAAAATATCCATAGATCGAAGCAAACCAATCAGTTTGATCGTGGATGAAATATTCCCATAGATCAAAGTAAACTTATTATTTTGATCCGTTTGTGTTTCTAAATCAAATTGTTTTATTTTTATATTTAATAGATGAATTCGAAAATCAAAATCTTCTACCGAATTTGATTTTTGGTTTCTCCTCATTTGATTTTCTGTGGCTAATTGGAAGGATTAGTGAGAACCGGGTAGGAAAAGTGAATACCGAAATTTAAATTCGGAATTCAAAAGTGGATATCGAAAATGATTTTCAGTACTGATAGTTTTTATCAAAAAGTAAGCAATCAATCCGGTTTTAGAATTCGATTTTCATTTTATTTAGAATGGTTTATTAAAAAAAGGTCCACAAAACTCGAGCAAAAGAGAATTTTGATCAAACAAGTAGGATATGCTGAGAAAAAAACCTCTGCTTGGGAGTAGAATCACTTGCATTTCCTCCGTCTTCTCCGTCTGGTTTTGCCATGGAGAGTTAAAGAGACGATCCAAGCAGTTTTTAAAAAGAAAGGTTTCTTCCAAAGAACTTCTAGGGTTTCTATGAAATTGAGAGGAGAATTTGTTGCTATTAAGCTTGTTACTAAGCTTGTTCTGGCGTCCTTCAAATTTGAAACGAATTCTGTCTGAAGTCATTTCATATGCTATTTCCCTCATTTGCCCAAGTATAGAGTCCGTATCCTCTGAGATATCTCAATTTTTGCGTGACCGACGTGTCTGGTGACTATTCGGGGCAGCGTGGGGGGCCAGTTTTATTTGAGCTTTGAGATTCGTGCAGAACGTATTTGAACGATTGAGATATTCCAAAAAGTCACGCAAAGTTTGAGATATCTCAGAGGATGCGAATTCAATTAATTTTAGTTCCATTTTTTTGGTTTCCTGGATTAGTGGAGGCGGTATGAAAAATGTGATACTGTGTACTGAGTAAGTACGGGTTAGATTTGAGAGACATCAGTGTCTCGATACATTATTGGTATTTTTATATATGTTATATTTGCCACACGATTCTAAAACAGGCGAATACTGAATTTAGTGCGCACTGGTGTCGCGCCCGCGCGTGATGGTCGTCTAACTTTAAGTTTGGACAAAGTTTCAATTAAAAATCAAGTTTAAATTTCTAATTTGTATTGAGATTTGTACAAATATATTTATAATTTAATAAATTTAAATAACTCAATGAATTTAAATATCTATATGAATTTTAATATAAATTAGATAATTTAGATCCGATTTTAGATAAGACTTTGTCTAAAGCAATTTGGACAAAATTTCCATCCTCAGTCAATTACTTAAATGGAGGTGCTATTTTGAGAGCAAGCAACAATTGAATTATTTAACATTTTTTCTCTCCTTATTTTCAATTTAGATTCTTTTTTATATTTTTTTTATATCAAATTTATCCTTATTTAATATCTTCCAATTTAGATAAGTCTTGGGCATCAGCTTACGTATTGTTAAAAAAAAAAAACACTAAAGTGTGGCATGTTACAAAATATCTTTTGAAATTAACGGGAAGATTTTATTTTGCGGAATCTTTTTTTTTCTTTTCTAATTTTGTAAGTTTTGGTGGTGACTACTTTTGAGTTCAAAAGGAAAATGTCTCACTAGTATGAAAACATAAACAATTATTGCTATGAGCTATCAATAAAATTCATAATGTGAGGTTAGACTTTTACATCAAATTTCATGCATTAAATTGTATATTTAATATAGAATTTATTTTTATTATTTACAACAAAATTCATTCAATTTTATTCTTTTTTCAAAGTAACTGTTCAATTCATATCTGATTTTTTGTCTCCAAAATTTAAATTTATTTCCTCACCATATTGTTTTGAGCATATGAACCAATTATATGATAAACAAACTTAATGTACTTTTATTAAATGAATTGTAAAATTGTAAAAAAGAAAACTCAGACATGAATTTAACAAAAAAAAAATAATATAAAATTTAAAAAAGAATAAACTGAACGAATTTTGTTGCAAATCGTGTAAAAACTGTCTATGTTGCGATAATATTTATGAAATTTTGTTGCAAAGTACCATAGCGTCACTCTTATTTTTAGGGGCGGACCCATACTGTACCGGAGGCAGCTGTCTTCTCTTGGATTTTGAATTTTAATAGAGATTTATCTGTATCGACTGCCTTTGTCCCTCTAAATTTTTTTTTGCTCTCCTGTGAATGTTTGATTGGTAATTCGGATTAAATTTAGGATTAAAATTTAAATGTCTGCAGAGATGTTTAAGCTCACCAATTTTTTTAGAAGTTTAATTCTAAAATCTATTAAAATAATTTTAAATAACAAATTCAAAATTTTAAAATTAATCTACTTGTGTGCAACGTATTTACAAGTCAAATTTATAAAATTTCAAATTAATTTAGTATATAGTCAATCAGTCTAGTTTATAAATTAATTTTAATATATTCATTATTATTATTACCGTTTGATTTTATATAAAATTAGTTCCAAAATTTAAAATCAAACTAGTTCCAAAATTTATAAATTCAACCCGTAAACTTATTACTCGTAACTTCATAAATACTTAATATTTTGAATTCTGTTCTATTTAATGTCCTTTGCCAAAATATTTCCTGGGAAATTAATGCTCCCCATTGTTTAGTTTTCCAAGCGCTGTCAAAGCTTAACACCTCCTCGAGAAGAAAAATTTATAATGCGTGATTTCCCAAATCAAACAAGTTCAACCTGGTCCATAAATAGTAAACAGAAGGACGCCTCCATTGGAAACGGGAATCGACTGCGGACCCACTTTCAGTGAATAAGAGTCGGCAGTTCAGAATACACTCCATGACTCCAAGTGTAACTAATTGACGTCGATGTGTTTCTTTTCATGATTCTTTTTCGCCTAAGAAAGCGGGTCCCGATGTTCGTCGTACAATTCGCCGGCATTTTTTTCCATAACCAAAAAAATAAATAATATAATATTAATAACCAAATTTTAAAAAATATTTTATCCATAACCAAACCGTCCAAACGTGGAGCGGTCCACTGTGCAGCCCAAACCGCCCGCCCTGAACCGCTTCTGGGCGTTTTTTTTTTTTTTTTTAGATTTATTATTAATGAATGATTTTTAAATTTAGTATGATTGGGCTTTATGCTGATATTGACTTCTCAAATTTTCGCCGAACCGAGCCCTGAGAAAATTATTTCGAGAAGTCAATTATGCATGAAAATCCTTTGCCGACGCCCGCATTAGTCAAGTTACCAATTTATTTCATATCTATAATTTTTAAAAAAATACATTCATTATTTAGATTGAAAATTCAAATCCTAAAAAAAAAAAAAAAAAAAAGTAGACCGCCCCCCCAGGGGGCGGTTTGGTCTGAAGGTAGACCGCCCCACCGGGGGGCGGTTTGGTCTGCACAGTGGACCGCCCCACGTTTGGGCGGTTTGGTTATGGATAAAATATTTTTTAAAATTTGGTTATTAATATTATATTATTTATTTTTTTGGTTATGGAAAAAAATGCCGGTACAATTCGGATTGTGTAGTGAGGACTGAGGAATTCAAATCACCCGAGTAACTCAAAATTGGAGTTTAGATCTGAACCGTCCGATTTGAAAATCCGGATTCTAATCGGACGGTGCTTAATTAAATTCAAATTTTGAGTTATTCCAGAGGATTCCAACTCGTGTAGCGAGTGAGTTTTTTTTTTTTTTGAGCGAGTCGAGTGAGTTTCCACAAGGCGGAAAGAAGAGGATCCGTATCCTCCCCTACCTGACTCAAGCAAACAAAGAAAGCACAGATGAGATGACAAATGGCTAGACGAAAGAGGCCTAAGAAGGGGTCCGTACACCCGATACTGCGCAGTGCGTACGGGAACCGTGCTCGGAACCTCAAGGACACCATACTCTCTCTCCTCCCTCCGCCACCTCACAGCTGCCACCGTGACTCCACTGGCTGTTTGCGTTGCCGTGGCGCAGACCACCTCCTCTGCCAAGGCGACCCCACCACCTACCGCCACCTCATCAGCTATGCACAATGTGCTGTCTCCTCTGATGCCCCAGCCCCGCCTGCCATTTACTCAGTTCCACAGCGGTCACAACGCCAGGTAAGGATCGTGGTTTCCTCTTGTATTTCTTCTTTTTAATTTGAATGTTTTTAAACTTTTACGCCTCATGAAAATTTAAGATTTAGTTGCGCATGATATATTAATATGTAGAAGAAAAAAAAAAAAATATTGATATGGGCCCATAGATGACGAGAACATTCAAAAGTAAGGCTGAATCTAGTAGGAACCATATCCTCTGCGGAGTTTTTACCTGCGGAGCTGTGCGGTTCTTTTAATCTGGTCCGTTCGTTTTGATCGGACGGACCAAATAAGATTATGGCACGAATCTCAAAGCAAAATTAATACTGCCCCTCCATCATCTCGAGCACTCACTGGCTGAGATTAAATCTGGACCATCCGATCAGCTCCGCAGGTAAAAACTCTGTAGAGGATACTGGTCCAAATCTAGTAATAGTACTGTAACTACTGTTTGATAAAACTTATGAGATAATAAAAGAAAATGAATTAACTGTTCCATGCTAATGCTAGCCAGGCTTCTGTCCAACTGTCAAATTTCAATGCATTGTTTACAATTATCACTTCTGAGCCCAATTTTGGTATTGTGTGCTTTGATGTACCTATTTGACTACAATATAATGGTACTTATCTAATATGAATATGCATCCAATTTTCAGATTGTAACGAATGCAATGGAGCTGATGAAAAGAAACAGGTCTTCTAACAGTAATTTGTTGTGCAAGAGTTATGATATGGTATGCAACTTCAGATATGTATGTCACAACACACATATCTCCTGATTGTTCTCTGCAAACCACCAATTTTATTACCAGAAGCCGGTATGAGTGGAAGTTGTCTATAGGAGATGTTCAAATTTGAAGTTGAATTTAGGGATTGTACAAGTTCTTACTTTTGAGTGGCAAACTTCAGGGGACATGAGGGCCTAGAAGGCTAGAACAAAACATTATCATATAGTACTATAATGGCACATGGCAGCTGCTATTGGAATTATACACATTCAGTAAAGTTAATAGTTTGCTCAAGAGAGATACTAACCAGCATGTTCAATTTGTTCTCATAACCAGTTTTGAAATGCTAAATTTGGATAGGAATCCTGTATTTTACAATCTCTTGTTTAAATTTTTGAGTAAGGATGACATCCTGATCTATAATCTTGTTATTTGAACAGTATTTTTTTTTTCTTGCACCTCTGCTTTACTATGATCTTCATCATTACAAGGCACCACTGGGGTAATATGATTGATGCGATCTCAATTTTTAATTCACAAAATAACAATGCCTTTATTTATTCAAAACTTCTAATTGCTATTCCTCTTCCTTTATTTCACCAAAAGTAGAATACTGGAATACTTTGTTTACCTTCACTCCCCAGTCCTTTCCTTAAATGCGATTCTATCTAATGTAACATAAGTTTAGGATTTGAGTAGTCCCAGTCGAGAGACCTCACAACATACAATTACAAATATTTTACTTAAAAGGCTTGTTTCCAGTTTTTTCAACAATTTCATTCATGTAATTATAGTTCCATGCAAGGCCAGAAAACACATGAATTAGCTGCTTTAAACTCACTTATGTTGTCAGATGGTATTATTTATTAACAAATACAAAGCGACTGCTTCTTTCAGATACCTCATACCTTGTTCACTTTAGGTTCAAACTTCACTTATGCTCTTAGCTAGATGTTTATTATATGTAATAATTTTGATACTCATATATCTGATCTCAGGATTGCCGTACTAGTCTCTCAGTTGAGCTGCTATCTTCATCAGATTGGTCACTCCTCTTGGACAGGGTAAGCATTGCTCCTACGTATTCTGCATTAAAAAAAGTTAATTTTGTGAAGTATTTTTATGGATGTACTTGTACTACTTCTTTCAATGTTCTTTAGATTGGAGATTTGTTGATGGAGTATCTTTTGAGGCACTGTTCGATATTTGTACCAAATGGAAGGAGCATCAAAGGATTTATTCAAGTAACTGGAACTCCACTGACATCTATCAACATGTCAAAACCTTCCTATGATCTTTCACCACTGCCACGTGTATTAGAACCTCCACAATCAGGATGCACCCAAACCCTATCTCATGTATATATATTTTTTAGTTTAATTCTCATGTCAGTTATTAGTTTGAACCTGTATTGCAATATTAGTGTTTGAGGCAGTTCTTGTTTTTATATCCTATTCCTTTTCTTTTCTATTTTGGCTACTTCTGGCTTTTTTTATTTTTCATTGCACAAATGAGATTAATTGATTCGAAGTGGTTTGAGTTATGTGGAACGACTTATTTGTGGCGTAATATGGTTAAACATTGGTTCAAATTAATCATTGCAAATTTGCAATGAGCAGATTCTTTGCCAAGTCTATGGAGCTGGTCAGAGGCAGTACTAATATGTATTTCTGTAGATTTTTCTATCCCTTAACTTTAGTCTTCTCCTCTATTTTAGAAATGTCGACGGGTAGGGCAGGTTAATTCCAAAGCACAATTGAGAAGGAAAAGGGATGAAGTCACAAAAGATGTAAGCTCACAATCTAGTGTTTGCCAGCCACACAAGAGAAAAAGATTGCACAGCTGGCAGCGCAGGAAGCAGCATAAGTTGAATAATCAAAATAAAGCATCCAGTCAACATGTAAAAGGAAAGGTACACTTACTTCTGACTGTTATGCATCAGCATTGACAATTTTCAATACCAGCCAGATCTGAATCTCAATTTATTCTTGGATGCAATATAAGAATGGATAAAAAAGAAAAGAAATTAATTTAAGTACCAATTCAAGGCGATTGAAGGGTCAGTGAGGCACTGTTAGAATGGTTAGGGGTACTAGAAATTGTGTAACCAGGACAGTTAGAAAAAAAAATCCAAATATGTTGCTGTCTGACCGATGAATCAAAAATCAAATCAATATTTTTCTGTACCTTAGCAGAACAAGCTTGTAAATTACTAATACCAAGCTTACCGAATAACAGGACTGTAGAGCTTGCTTCCGCTGTTTTATGTCACACTCTTTAAAAAATCAACCAGCTGATGTACTGATAAAGAGAGAGTATGTTTTCTATAACAGAGTATCATCTCCAACTCTCTTCCCCAAGAAACGTATCCTTTTGGTATCTCATTTCTGGTCATTTTAGAACAAACCACTGACTCTGTTTTCTACTTAGAGTAATTGGTACAGAGTAACGGATTAGAACTTTGCTCATTTAGCTTCAATCATCCCTTTGTTGACCCTCAGTTCAACATTAAGGCTTGATGTACCCAATTTGGCCTCAATTAGCACAAAGAAAGACACAACAAAGACTCATTAATCATTGGGTTGGCCTTGATTCTCAAGTTTTAACTAATCGTTAATTTAAACAGTTCACCTTAATTTCCCTTCATTAGCAACTAAGACTCAATTTGACCTAATACGGCATTCAACTTTCAGTGAAGCATATAACCCCCGGTTTACCCAATTTGCATCAATTAGCTCCTGATTTGCAATTCAGACTCAACTTAACCCAATTTTCAATTGTTGCTCTATTACTTGAGCCTGGATGTAGCACAGTTTCATTTCTATCAGCCACAATCATACAATTTAAACCTTATGTAACCCTTTGTTGTGTAAAATGCCTCAATGTAGTGTAAAGTATGTTCAAGATCAGTTATTTAGTTTATTATTACTGTTGAATAAACTTAATTTTGTTGTCCAGTTTCTCCTTCCATTACTCCATTGACGCTTAGATATACTAAATATGCTGAAACCCAATGACTGTGGTGCTTTTTCTTTAATTAAGAAAATCTTTGGAAATGCCAAGGATTACAACTTTGTGCAGTGTGCTCATTGTGGTCGTCATGCCCAATCTAGATCAAAGTGCTTGTAAGTAACATTTTCTTCGTCTTTTTATAAGACATTGATGCTCTTATGTCTCTGTATAATTTGAGGTTTAACTCACATCGAAAGGAGGCTTAGTTTAGGGTGCTATTTTCTTCTTTCTTTAAAATCTTACTGTTATGTAAGGTCTATTTGCAGGTACTGTGCTTTGTTGTACATAGTGTTACAGGTGTTATTTCTTTCTTCACAATTACGGATTGTTATCTTGAAATTGCGGCACTGATGTGACCAATATTTGACTGATTTTGAGCTCTTACTTCTTCAAATTATTTGTGAAGGTACCATTCATCTCTGGCCTTGTTCAAATCCCTCATAAGGAATGCCCAAAGATGCAGGCACAGGATGTTACAGCACAAGCATTGCTATGTGAATTTTCTCAGTAAAGATGGTCAATTGAGTCCCAAGGTTTGTCCACTGTCCTTTGAACAACACCAGATGGTCTAGTCCTAGCATTAATAAATGCAGTTGATCCCAAATAAGCCCAAATTATATCCAACTCAGCTCATTCACCCTTATTTTTTGTAATAAGCTTCAGATATACTCAATTAAGATTGAATTATCCTCTAATGCTGAAATTGAGCATTAGTTCAATTTAATATATATACAACCTCAGAATTTCCTCAGTTCCGCTAAAAGCAATCGATAAAGTTGGAAACAACAAAAAAAAATGTGCTAAAATATTGCCCAACTAAGATTTTCAAGCTTGTACTCGGCTCTACCTAACTGAATTTACTTACCAATTAGGCTGGTATAAGCCAATTATTGACTGTTTTTAAAATTGCTGTAAACTTGTGTTGATCACAGATAGAAAAGCGAAGCTTGTCTACATTTAAGATGCGCCTAAATAAGAATGAAACCAAATTCTGTGTAGGAAACAAGGGCCAAACTTTCGAAACATCGTTTCAAAATTCCAAGTCAAATGCAAGTCCCTTCTCACCGCAATCTTTTTCCAAACACCAACAAGTTGTATCCTTTATTTTCGCCACACTTAGAAGAATAGTGCCTCCTCCACTATTGGGAAATAAAAAGACTTGGAGAGTGTTGACAAGGAATATCTACAAATTTGTGCAATTGCGGAGGCATGAGAAGTTTTACCTAAAAGAATGTCTGGAGGGGTTGGAAGTTTCGAATTTTGAATTTTTCTCAAATTTTGTAAAATCATGCTGTTGTGATGGTGCTGAAAAGCAGATAGTTCTGGCACAGAAGTTATTGTCTACTTGGGTTCATTGGTTGTTTTTGCATGTCATTGTGCCGATAATCAGCTCCAACTTTTATGCAACTGAGAAAGAGTCAAAGAGATATGAGGTTTTTTATTACAAGAAGCCAATTTGGGGGAGTGTAGTTAAGGGTTGTATAGAAAAGTTGAAAATGCAGAGTTTTTGTCCTGTGGATTCTGATTCAGTGAGAAATATTTTCAATGATAGTAGATGCTTTGGTTTTTCCAGGTTTAGGTTTCTCCCCAAGGAGAACTGCTTGAGACCTTTGGCAATCCTCAATAAGCCATCAAGATTGCCATTTCTCAACAAGCGGTATCGATCAGTGAATTCTTCACTGAATGAATTGCATGTAATTTTGAAAACAATCAAGGTTCAAAACCCAAATTTGTTAGGTTCATCAGTTTTTGACTATAACGATGTGTATCAGAGGCTCCATGGTTTTATTTCCAAGGTGAAGGATGGCACATTCTTTATGCCTGAGGTATTCATCGTAGTTGCTGATGTGTCAAAAGCATTTGACTCCATTGACCAAGACAAGTTATTAAAAATCATGGAAGGTAGTATAATGCAAAATGATGAATATATTGTGGGCAACTACAGGCAAGTTCGGAGTAAAAAAAATTGCGATTGCCCTGTTTATAATGCATCACTTGGTTCTATTAGCTGGCATAATGAAGGGAGTGATGCATCAAATACATTGGTGCAATTTTCGTCAAGCTCTGGTGTGTTTTTTGCTCAGGTATGTGTTTTATTTATTTGCATAAGATCACTCTTTCGTTGGCACGGGCAATAAGGCCCACTGGTCTGGTTATGACTAAGTTCATAGTTTTCATTTGTATTAGGTAAAGTTTGTGCTTATTCAAACTCTGGGTAAGGCCAAAGCTGAAGAATTTCCATTCAGGCATTTCTTGGAGTAGAACTAGGGTGTTCTTAAGCTCACCAAGTCCTTTGGTGAACTTAACTCTAAAACCTATTGGATTAAATTCAAGTGACGAATCCAAACCATTGAAACCGATCAAGTTCACAAGTGATGCATTTACATGTCAAATTTATTCACTATAAAGTCAAGCGGTCAAAAAACAATGAAAAATGAATGTATTAGAATTAACTTATAAACCCTTTTCTTTTGATCACTTGACTTTATACTAAATTAATTAAAAAAAATTATAAATTTGACATGTAATTGCATCACTCATGAAGTAAATCGGTTTCAACGGTTTGGATTTGTCATTTTAAGTTATTCCGATAGGTTTTGGAGCTAAGCTTGCCAATCCTTTGGTGAGCTTAAGAACAGTGTTGTACTTAAGAACGTGTAGCTTAAATGTTCCCTAAGAACGTGTAGCTTAGGAGGCTGTATATAAACTGAAGCATAAATGATTCATTGACCTGAATAAATTGAATATAAAATGATTCATTGTCTACCTTTTGTATGAGTGAAATTGCTTTTGAGGATAAGCTTACCTGATTTAAGCATGAAATATTGAAGTAGTATTCCAGTGCACACCACATGGTACATAGTTTAAACCAAGGATTAACAAATGAATATTGCAAAGGTTTATTGTCCATGGTTTACAATTAACAAAAGTAAATATTTAGATAAATTCTATACCATAATTAAAAATTAAAGTCATTTTGAATAATAGGTTGATTTACTTTTTTTTTTGTGACCTCAATCCAGGCTGCTCACAAGAAAAAAAAGAAATATGATCTTCACCACCTTCTGACTGAACATGTAAAACACAACATTGTAAAAATTGGCCATGATTTATATCTGCAGAAGGTGGGTATTGCTCAAGGAAGCATCATATCTTCCCTCCTGTGCTCTTTTTATCTAGGTCATTTAGAGGAAACCCTATTACAGCCTTATCTTGGAAAATTAGAAGAAACTACTGGAAATGGGCAGGGTCAACAAAGCTTGTTGATGCGGTATTTGGATGATTTTATCTTTGTTTCTACATCTAAGCAGCAGGCCCTTGGGTTTTTAGAGAGACTGAGAAGGGGCTTTAGAGAATACAATTGTTATATGAATTGCAAGAAATTTGGGCTTAATTTTGAGGTTGAGATGGGTAATTTCACTAATAAAAGATACATCGGAGAAGATGGGATCCCATTTCTACCTTGGAGCGGATTGTTGGTGAATTGTATTACTCTGGAAATTCAAGCTGATTATACTCGGTAAATGTTCTAATTTTACACAAGAAATTTCAGATTTCAATGATGGACAGTAAAGCAAAAGGAAACTAAAACTAAATTTAAAAATTCAAGCATCAATTTAGGCTCATACCAACCAGTCTAGTATCAGTGTAATTTCCCCCCATTCCACATGATTCTTTTTTTTTTTTTTTTTCTGGGTAGGTATTGGGATATTGATATCAGATCTACAATCACAGTGCACAAAAGCAATAACCCTGGTGATCATCTCCGAAGCAAACTCTTTAGCTACATGCTTCCAAAGAGCTATGTTATACTATACGACTCCACCATCAACTCCCCTGCGACAGTTAGGTTAAATGTGTACCAGGCCTTTCTGCTGTGTGCTATGAAGTTCCACTGTTATGTTTGTGAAATGCATTGTTCAGTACCAAGCCCAGACCAATTACTGAAGATAATTAAAAAAACATGCAGGTACAATCTTCTGTTTTTGTTTTTGTGTGCATGTGTGCAGGTGTGAATGTCTAAAATAGGTAAGCATGATTAAAAAAGATTACCAATGCCATAGTTGGTTATGGTACTAGTAACTTCACTGGCCGTCTCCAAAACATATTGATTCAGCCATCATTAACCTTTATTTTCCTGTTGAGCCTCAGTTTGAATCCAATTAGCCTCAGTAATCATCATTTGTATAATAATGCATTTGATTTACCATAGATCATCAAACTTTGTAAAAGAAGGATAGTTTTCAAGATTTGTTAAAACATGCCTGAGGTAAATTTAGCTGTGTTAATTATTTTATCGTCCAAATGTGCTGAAGATCCTGCACAGTAATCAGTAATTGATTTTCTGATAGTTTTTGCTTTTATTGTAAAGGTTCATGTACAATCTGATATTCAAAAGGGTAAGAGATGCTGAGACATGCTTCGGCATCTGTGCAGTACTTCGATTGAAGATGAAGGAAATAATCTGGCTGGGTTTATCTGCTTTTTACCGCATATTGAAAAGGAAACAGTCACGGCACAAGGATTTGCTGCTTCTATTGAGGGAAAATATTGAGAAGTATGACATATGGTCTCGCACCTCATATCACCTACAGTATGCTGTCAATGCTTCTCATTCGTCGATGTTCTGGAAAATTAAGTATTAGAGAATCAGCAAAAAGCAAAGGGGTATTTATATTTGCTAGAGAAAAAATAATTCTGTAACATTATTTTTTTTTTTTTCTTTATTAGTGCAATTGATTAAAATTTCTATGCGGTGTTGGTCTATACCAGCATTTGGCCTCTTAAGCAAGTGTATATATCATTTTAAGAGAAAATTTGACAACCTTAATAATTCAGTCCGTTTCTTTTCTTCTTTTTTCTCCCCATCGTTACCACTCAGGCCATGGCAGCGCTTGTTGTGCGTCAAGCCTGTATTATTTTTTTCAAGCCTTTTGTTATTCTTGGTCGTCCGTATCCTTGATTGAAACTTTTTGCACAAATCAACGGAATTTCAATTTTCTTAATTAAAGGCTAACCACATCATTATGCCAAACTAATTCAAACTACTAGTACTGAAATGGGTTCTGTGTAAGCTAGGTTCCAGTGAGAGTAGAACTAAAAATGACTTCTTCCTGGGATTGAGCATCTCAACCCAAATACCATCATTCTAGCTTACTTTCCTTTTCGTTCTTCTCAGTCAGCATCACATCCATGTCTCACAGCTGTTGAACACCTTAAATAAAAAAAAAAAGTTATTCCAAGTGATTAGGAATTCTCAAGTTTTATGTGAAATAGTTGGCATAATTGGGAAGGCAAATAAATAGTGTAAGATCAACACAGCTCAGTAGTGTTTTCGCTGAATTCATTTCAAGAAGTGAACTCAGACCGGTGCGGGGATAATCCGGGAATACATTATTGGAGATATTGTCTTTTCTCTTATATATTCACAACAATTTAATTCTAGAGTGAAATTTGGAGGCTTGACATTTTTCTTTCTTTAAAAAAAAGAAACTAATTCTTAAGTAAGCTTGTGGTATTCTATGATGCACACGGAGGTTCATATTATGAATCCATAATTTAGTTTTTGAAACTCAAATAATTGATCCGAACAATTCAAAATCAACTTCATATGAAAATGTACTTGAAGAGAAAAAAATATTTTTAAGAATTGTTTTACTATGTTTTTAGATAGCTAGAATATCACCTGATGTAAGGATTATGTATCATCCAAAAATAGTGGCTTTCTACCCATCTGAAAAATTGTAAGAAAATTAAAAAATATATAAAAATTTGATCTATGTAAGTTTCATATAAAGATTATATTGAACAGTTTAGATTGACTACTTTAAAAATAGAGATATAAATATATAATACGGATTGATTGCCGCATTTCAAAGTATCATAGGCTCACTCTTATTTATATTAATATCAAAGTAGATGCAAATATACAGCATCAAGGGAACATAATTTCGTAATACTTGGCTAGCTCATTACCACTTACTAATACAACATCGAGTAGATCTGGTAAATAAATCGTTAAACCATATTTACCAATTGTATATGATACCATCATAAATTTCAATTGGATCTTCTAAGTAAATTTATTGCTCAATAACTACCCTACAGTCAATACACAAAAAAAAAAAAAAAACCTGTACTTCTAACTACATATAAAATAGAACAAATTTGAAGAAAAAAATATTCAGTAACAATATTCACAAGAGCGAACATATTCTAATTGAACTTTTTAGCTGGTTTGCGCCAAAACAAAAAGACCCAAGATATGCTACATATATGGAATGTGCAGATATATACTGATTCGTTCTAATGTGCTAATCAGTATATATCTGCACATTCCATAAATGTGTATAAAGTTGGTAATATTTGTAGCATATCTTGAGTTTTTCAGAAACCCGGAAATTCAAGTACTTGACTGAAAACACTGAAGACTTCTCTTCTCTTTCATCAAATCATCACATTAAACCTTGAATTCAAATTAAATCTGAACAAAGGAGCACCAGACAAATAGACATTGTAGAACAATGCTTGAAGCTTATTCATCCTATTTTATCTGAATCAAAATTCAGTTATCCATACTTACATGATACAAGTAAGCTGCACAAACTAGTCTGAAAACAGAAAAATTAATTCTGCAAAGTTCTATTTAAACCTGGCAAAGATAAATTTAAAACCTACTGAATGCTCAAACAAACCAATACGAATTGGCATCAGACTACAACTATAAAAAAAACACACACACATTGGTGTGTGTGTCAGTTAAACACATTGCTTGAAAGTCTCGCCAGACAAACGCATCATTGTTCTGAGGTGTCACCAGCAAGTAAACCAAAGAAAGGCCTTAATTCAGCCAGTATCACTTATACGAGATCAATCGAGTGGTTGAAATCTAGTGGGTCCTCATCCAGACTGTACTCCTCCGGAAGAAATATGTTGAAACCCTGAATAAGGTCGTTGTTCCCTCTAAACAAATCCCTCACAGCAGCAACTAACTTGTGAGTGTTGATCCTGTCATTTAAAATAAAATAAAAATTAACAAAATATTTAATGCTAGAATATCTTTTCATGCAAAACTGTCTGTAAGGTTTGTGTTGGTATTCTTCAAATAACAAGAATTCAAAATAAAAGAAAAAAAGAAAAGAGTCTGCTAGAACAACAGAAGAAGTTCCAGCCAAGCAAGAAATAGGCAATCTAACTTTGCTTCCAGGTGATAATAATACCAGTCATTAACAATACCACTAATAACAATACCAGTCGTATTCGTCTCCTCTGCAAAAGATAATAACAGTTAGAAATTACCGTATCACTAATAAAGAAACTCATTTTGAATCAGCTGTAAGTGCGAGTGAAAGATCACTCAGGCCATAAAACATATGAGTGTGTCTATTGCATGTTAAAGCAATACCTGTCACGCTCATAATCCTTCATTATAAATAAGAACTCCATGTATGTTCCTTGCTGGTTTTGAAATCTCTCTTTAACCCTTTGCAAATAATCCGAAGCATCATCTTTTTTAACTTGACCGGTTCCAAATGCCACCTCTGATCCAGATGATGGAGCTGACATGACAGATAGCTGGGATTGTGCTAATCTGAATAAAAGGAAATAAAAAATTATGACTTGGAACTATTACTTATGGCTATGTTTAAAGGAAATCTTAAGTTCCTTCTAGTCTGATTGCTTATCAATAATTGCAGGACCAACCCAAATTTTGTGAGTAAACACAGTTGCTAATGTGCTCAATTGTTCATTTAAAAGAAGTGTCTAAATTTTTTAATATAAACTGCAGTCAAAATTTTTTATAATCCTCTGTGTTGCTCTCAGAACTGGAGACATCTCTACCTCCTCACTTTAGACACTCTTCCAAAATAAATTATTTGACAAACAGGTGTGAGGCAACATCTAATCATTAGATTTCCTAATCTGTGGACTAAACTTCATTGGATATGGCGTTGGCGTGCTCAATTTTCAAACTATTGGAGAATCCAGTAATACAGGTATGATAACTATTGTCTCATATATCTAGTTTGATGAATTAGAGTAGAAATCAAGTCACAACTATGAATTATTTTGCAAAGATTATCAACTATAATAATTATAGCTCCATATCTCACATGACAGATCTGGGAGGCAGATATTTCCGGTACTCTTCTATCAGATCTGGATGACCCTTCAATAGATATTTGACCTAGAAATATAACAAAAAAGACAATAACATCAAGGTTTCCTTTTTATAACATGAACTAGCACTTTCATCAAAATATACAAACACAAAAAAATGACAGTTCTTATCCAGATGATAAGAACACCACAATGCCAAAAACCCAATTTTGTCCTGGGAGCCACCTTGAAATTTAACAGTCATGCAATACTGTCTGACTTCCCATGAAAATCTAGGTAGAATCAATGTTCTGAACAGAACTAGCCAGTATAACCTCTGAATAAATATATTCTAACCTAGTAAACAACATAGCTGGAATGTTTGCCTACCATATAATATAGAAAAACAAAAAACAAAAAATGTGATCGAGAAGAATAGAACCACTTGGAAAGTATGTTGTGCATCCCATGTCCCTGTTCTGTACATATCGACAATTTGTAGAAATGCATCGTACACTTCTAGCTTATGTCGGAAACGGGCCTATGCATAAAATAATATGCTTGTAAGTGCATTTTCTTTTCTTGAGTTTACATCACAAGATATTTGAACAGTAGACTTAGTTCATGCAGGTAGTTGCGCTAGTAAGTTCTATTTGTCTGTTTTTTTATTTGGTACCAACCCTTCAAAACACAGTCTATACCAGTATCAAAGCCAAATTAAGAATAGATTAGTTTTTTATAATAAATATGGCATTCCTCATTCGTACCGGTGGTACTTGAAATTTTGTTTTTTTCAATTTCTAAGGTTTTCCATGTTTGTTTGACATATTAGCAAAGGATAGAAAATTATTTAGTACCTTGATTTCAATCAAAAAATTTGTAGCATCTTCAAGCCTAGTACCGTCTTTGCCTCTGTACTTTTTGGGGAGAAATTGGTAAAACTCATTGATAAGTTCTTTATGCTCCTTGAATAAAGCCCGTACTTTTTTAATAAGATGTGGAACGTTTATCCTGCAGCTTTATCAACATTAATTTTTTAAAATAATCTGGAAAATATAGCTAGCAGTACCAGTAACCCAAATAAGATCAGTAAGGTATGCTGGGATAACTTAAAGGTACATGAACATGAGTAGCATTTTTTAGATGAGAAAAGACAAATAATACCAAAAAATACTATTTTGTAGAAGAACTTCTTTTGCTACATGCTGTACAAAAGATAAAAAGGAAAGCACTCTTTTCAATTTTTCCATGATTTACAATCCCCAAATCTGTATAATCAAAGCCCATCTAACGGTCAAAGATTTGCAAAGAACACCGCTTAGTATACACATGCAGACAAATAACGACATTTTCTCTTCGAAAAGAGAAAATCACGCAGACCATTTTCTCAATACCATTTTCTTATGAATATTTTTAAAAAGAAAAAAAAGATCAAGAAACAAGGGAATTTTGGGTGGGCTTTTGTTAACTTTCGGACAGAATTGGCATGCAGATTACTTCATTTCAGTTCTTACAGGGTAATACACAATATTTTGGATTTTGTTCAGAAAGTTGTTCTAAAAAAGGGAAACAAAAAAGAGATAAGTTGAATCACAACCTCCTGTGCTTATGATCTACCAAGACTCGAAGAAACTCATGGTATTTCTTTGTTTCATTTTCAAATGTACGCTGCACCAACCGGAGATAACTTACAATTTCATCTGGCCACCTGCAGAAAATGCATCATGTCAACTAAATGCTATCAAGTAAGCCAACTAATTTCATTTCTTACTATTTATTATTTGCACCCATATTCACCCCAGTTTGCATTTTCTACGGTTATGGGATAATAAAAGAATGCTATCCTTGGAATATAATTCAAATGGTTGGTACTGAGATCCCAATAAAGCAGACAGAGCTTTTTTTATACAAGTCTCCATTCCTGAGCTGACCCAAATCGAGCCACCTGATAATGATTAGACAGCTCCAAGTCATAGAAGGCATAGCATCTGCTGCTATAATGCCAATAATATCAGCTAGCAGCAGATGTAGGAGGCTGTTCAACAAACAAGATGTTGGTGCCACAATTGTTCTGTAACAGACACATCCACCATTTGCACGAGTCACTGGTGCCAATCTAGGTCCATGAATAAATACACATACATACCTTGGTAATCAGGTTATTCCCACCTAAAATGGACCAAGCCCAGAAAATTTTATTTGTGACCAAATTTTGTTTAGAAGCGGCATTGTCACTCAGATAAACCCTTATAAAAACTGCCAAAGTTGGTGCACAGCTGGGTCTATTTTGGTGTGGGCAGTTGGGGCAAACCAGCTCTGAACCCAGCGTCCAAAAAATACTAGCGAAACTCAATTTGCACCGAAATAGAATAAAATTACGATATAGAAATTTTTAATATTAGGTTTTGCGGTCCATTTGAACAAAACACCCCATACGAATTAAATGAAAACAAAAGTACCCGGGAACTTTCCATGCTGTCGACCATGTCGTATGTCGAAACCAAACGAAGAGAACACTTAAAAAAATTCCAATTCTTATTGGGTTATATGCAAAATTCAAGCAAACTGAAAATTTTGATCAAACAAGTAGGATATGTTGAGGAAAAAAAAAAACCTCTGCTTGCGAGTAGAATCACTCCTCGCATTTCCTCCACCTTCTCCGTCTGGTTTTGCCATGGAGACTTAAAGAGACGATTCGTGCAGTTTTTGAAAAGAAAGGATTCTTTCAAAGAAATAATTTCTAGGGTTTCTACAAAATTGAGAGGAGAATGTGCTGCTACTTAAGCTTGTTACTCTGGTTATTCTTGGCGAACTTAAAATTTGAAACATATTTTTTCTCAATTCATTTCATCTTCTATTCTCCGCACTTCCCAAATTAACTTTAGTTCTATTTTTGGATTCTTGGATTAGTAGAGGCGGTATAGAAATGCGAAACTGTGTACGACGTAATCACGGGTTATATTTGTGACATATCTGTGTTTCGCCACATTTTTGGTTTTCATATATCCAGCACATATATATTGACCACGCGATTCTAAAACGGGCGAATAATGAATTTTGGTGTGGCGCACTGGCGCGAATTCACATCCTCTGAGATATCTCAAACTTTGCGCGACTTTTTGAAATATCTCAATCGTTTAAATAAGTTCAGCGCGAATCTCAAAGCTAAAATAATACTGGCCCGCTACATTCCCCCGAATAGGCACCGGACACGTCGGTCACGCAAAAATTGAGATATCTCAGAGCATCCGCACCCCGAATTGTTTTCCCATGCGTGCACAGAAAAATTCTTGACAAAGTTACTTTGAGATTTGTTATCGAAAAAATTCCACAGCTAAATTTAAAAATATAGAAATTTTAAAAATTACTGTTCAAGAGAATTGCAGCAGATTTATTTCTCATGGCGGTCCTTATTTTAAGTACAGAACTAAGAAATTCAAAGAGTGGCCGAGTGGGGCCCACTTTCAGTCCATTACCAGTCTACAGTATAAAATGTATTAATAACGAGTTTGGAAATTATGACATGGACTATTTCAATCAATAAATTTAAATCCGGCATTTTTTTTCATAACTAAAAAAATAAATAAAGTAATATTAATAACCACGATTTAAAAAACAATTTACCCATAACCAAACCGCTCCGGGGGGGGGGGTTTACCTTGCATACCAAACCGCCCCACTGAGGGGCGGTTTACCTTTAGACCAGCTCGCCCCCCCGGGGGGCGGTCTACATTTTTTTTTTTTTGGATCTGAATCTAAAAACGAGAAATAAAATAGCAAAATAAAATCGTTAGATTTAATCTTTATTATTTTCTTTATGCACATACAAAACATTACAACATCTCAAATTTGATATATTCCATATAATGTTCCTATTTATACTACCACTAATTTGCAAAGAGACGCCTTAGGCTTCTTAGGATCAACGAAACCAATAAACTATATTATAATTACAGGAAATTAAGTTCGTAAATTTGGTTTGCTAGAGCATGTGCCTTCCAGTCCTTGAAATCGAACTGGAAGACAAAATGCTTGTATGAGACTTCTCCTGTGGCAATTGCACTTGCTGCTGGTGCATTTCTCGGTGCTGAAAAGTATTTTTCAACATAAGAAAATTCAGTTGAGACACTAAAAATCTTAAACTTAATTTTTGAGGCACTAAACGACGTTTTTTGGCAATTCTGATTCGTCGGATACTTGGGGTTACATCCCGAGGTACCGGTCGTCACCGTCTCCTCTCCCCCTTTCCGAATTGGGGTCATACGCGCCAATCCGACTTTTCTAGCCAAAGTTATGGCCGTTTAAAGTTTTTTAAAAAAAAAAAACGATGCTTTCGGCCCTTGATCCATTTCTTGTTTGTGAGAGTCATAATATATACATACAAAATCTTTCATGTTACAATGTTGAATCTATATATAATATATACATACAATAAAACAGTAGTTTTATAACTTTCAATTCAAATCATTTTAATGCAATTTTTTTAAGTAATTAATGATATATTTTTTTAAATGATGTTATTAAGTAAGTAAGATTGAAAAAATGTTATTGTAGCAAACCGCCTCACGGGAGATTATTTTGCAAGCTCTTGATATTGGTAAAATCAAATTTGAGATGTTGTAATGGTTTGTATGTGCATAAAGAAAATAATAAAGATTAAATCTAACGGTTTTATTTTGTTATTTTATTTCTCATTTTTAGATTCAGATAAAAAAAAAAAATGTAGACCCCCCGGGCGGGGGGGGCTGGTCTGAAGGTAAACCGTCCCTCAGTGGGGCAGTTTGGTATGCAGGGTAAATCGCCTCCCCGGGGGCGGTTTGGTTATGGGTAAATTTTTTTTTAAATCCTGGTTATTAATATTACTTTATTTATTTTTTTGGTTATGAAAAAAAATGCCGGAATTTAAATGGTTCAAATCATCTATTTTATGAGTGATACATTTAAATGTAAAATTTATAAATTTTCGAATTCATTCAAGCAGAAAAAAGAGTTTTTTAAGTTAATTTTAATACATTCATTTTTATTATTTTTTTAGCACTTAGCTTCATAATAAATAAATTCGTAAATTTATAAATTTTGTATGTATATGCATCACTCGTAATTGTAAAATAATTTTTTTTAATTTTATAATTTAGTTTAATTTAGATAGTTTAGATAATTTAATTTATTTAGTTTATAGATTAGTTTAGATAATTTAGTTGTAAAATAATTGTAGTTTGTTTAATTTAGATAGTTTAGATAATTTAATTAATTTAGTTTATAGATTAGTTTAGATTTGTAATTTAGTTGTAATTTAATTGTAGTTTAGTTTAATTTTTTTATTTAGATGTCAAAAATAAATTATGATTTTTGTTAAACCACTCAAAATTGTTCGAATAGAGACCAAAATTTGAAATTGTACCAAATTGACCTTAATTGATTTTAGAGATTCGTTCAAATTACTAAAATTGCATAATTTTTTTCATCAGTAGTGTTTAAAAATTGCACAATTTTTAATTTATCATAGTTTTAGTACTATAGACCAAAATAGATTAGAAATGCACAATTGGATCAAAATTCTACATTTTTCTTACATTGTTGGTCCAAAATTACCAAAGTTTCTTAGACAAAAATTATTGAAAGATGCGATTGTGTTAAGATTTGACCAAAAATGTATACTTCTTTTATTGAAAAATGCGGCATAGGTCTAGTGTTCTCTGTCTGGGGTTATTTTCGGTGTTCTGGTTTGGGTTACGTCTCAGGTTCTGTCTGGGGTTGGTTATAACATATAACTCTAGGAACTTGAAATGAGTAGTCAAATTCATTATCATTTGGGTATACAACCCCAGCTATTATCATCTTGTATGAGGAGTTGTTGGAACCAGGTTTGATTGTCTTAATCAATATTGATCCTTACGGAAATTACCAATTCATAATAATTCGGATCAATACCAACTTGCTGGTACACTTCTCTAGTTATACCTCTAAAATCTAAATCTTGGGCTGATATTGAACATTTTCGAAGGTTGGGTACTGTAATAAGCATCATTTGGCCCATGTAAAACTTCACCACCAAAATAACAAGCAATTCCAATCATAATTGGTTGAATTGAACAAACCTAACAATTAATAAATTTACTGTTGATTTTAAAAATAATGTAAAATAAATAATTTCAAAAATAATGTAAAATAATAATTTCAAAAATAAGGGATTAAAGAGAAAAAACCTCACAGTTAATTGTGCTGAGCTCTGCCGCCTTCGCTGGTGTGTTGTAGAATGGAAATAGTGGTAAAAAACTTCTTTTATAATAGTTTAGCTGGGGTGCGCCAAAGGAATTTGCGAAACAATGGGTGCGCCAAACTCTTGCGCGGACCAGAGGTGGGTGTGCAAAAGCCTTCTGCAAACCCCCTGGTGCACATAATTTTTGTGCGGACCTGATGCACCAAATCATTGTGCGGACTAAGAGGTGCGCAAAAGTCTTGTGTGGACCTAGATTAGTTGGTATGCAGAATCATTACATGAGAGTGTCAATTTCAACAATACACAGTCCGGGTGTAAAAAAAAAATTCGGCTTTTTTCTCTATAAAAAGTACAACTTTTGGAGAAAATGACTTCCGTCGAATTTTTTTTACTAGGTCACTTTTGCTTTAAGACAATTATAGGGCCTTTTTGGGCATTTTAGCCCGTGACCTATTAGTTTGTAATGGAACATTTCTTCCTTTTTATCTATAGAAAGTACAGCTTTTGGAGAAAATGACTTCCGTCAATTTTTTTTCTGCGGAAGTCAAAATAATAATTAAATCTGATTTGAACGATTTATTTTGTTGACATAAATAATAAATGTATTAAATTTTACTTAAATTTTTATTTAACCGCTTGATTTCATAATAAATATTATCAAAATTATAAAATTAATATCTAAATAAATCATTTGTGAAGTAGATTTGTTTGAAAAGTTTAAATTAGTCATTTGAAATCTATCTAATAATAAGTTTTGACACCAATGGCACTAAATTGAAATATCACGGATGATATAATAGCCGGACTTTATATATAGAATTTTCTATTTCAGTTTAGATTTTAAACATATAGTTTTTTCATTTAAAATATCTATGAATAGATAATGAATATACAAACGCATCACATTTATATAAAAATATGCTGCCTATATTTTTCTTTCATGTACCCATTTATTGCTCCCGCCCTAAATTGAAAAAAAAATAAAACTAATAAAAAAACGTGTTTACACTTAATTTGTAACGACCACCATTCAATATATAAATTCTTACACCCTCAAGGCTCAGGAAGAGTAGTATCTGCTCACCACATCTATTATCGATGTCTGTTAACAGCATAAGCTGCCCGCGGATTCTTAGTTCATGGGCCAATCTTCCACCTGACATATTGCTTTCCATCGCAGACAGCTTGGATGTCACGACCACCATCCGACTCTCCATTGTGTGTGTCTCTTGGGCCTCCACAATCCGTCCCGGCCTCCTCCCTTCCTTCCCTCCCTTCCGTTGCAACCAATTTGTCCCGTGGCTGCTCTGCTTTGCTCAGAAATCTGATACCGACCCCAACCGAAGTGACCTCACCTTTTATGATTTCAGCACGGCTGCCTATTATTCTGTACGGATCCCCACTCCCTTTTTCTTCAACCACCAATGGTTAGGCTCCTACAAAGGTTGGCTTGTGACCCTTGACAGGCAACTCCAGCTCCACCTAATCAAACCTCTTACGGGCGCCCATGTTCTTCTTCCCTCCAACGGCATGGTAGAGGACCCGAAGAAAGTAATTTTGTGCCCCTGTCCCAACAACACGAACAAGTTGCAAGCTTTTTGTCTGACCCATGAGGGACGCTTATTATCTACGAAGCTTGGAGATGACAGTTGGACTTGGATGGAAGTGGACTCTGGGTATTATCTGGATATTCATGTGTATCAAGGGAAACTTTATTCCGTTTCATATGATATTGTCTCTCAGTGGAACCTCCAAAGCCATTCTATCGAAAGCATGGTCATTCGCACTGAACCTTGTAGGGAGTGCTCATTGTACCTCCTAGAGTGGAACAGTGAACTCGTCATGCTCATGATAGACGAGGAAACAAGTATTAGGTTTCAAAATAATCACACACCGAAGCAAGTAAAATTGTTTAAATTTAAATTTGCAATAAATATTTGCTCGTTGAGCCTAGTTGAAAGTTTAGGGAATGATGCTTTGATTTTGGGTGCCATTTGTTCCTACATAATATCAAGTTCCTCTCATGATGATATTCAACCGAATCACATTTATTTTATTGATCGAGTCTCGCGCTGCTTTCATGATGATGCTGAAACATCTCATTTCAACCATAATTTAGAAAAACAAACTTATAAGCCATGTTGCCAGAGAGATACACCTATGCATATGATCTCACCGATTTGGTTCTGGCCTTGCTAATTAAGTAATTATGAAGACTGATACAGTAAGTTAGATCTCATCTCTTTTCCTCAATTGTGGTATATATATTGTCATCTGATCATATGTAGCCTCTAATCTGATCAATTTGCTAAGTATGTTCTATGCATTTATATTAGGAAATACAGGTCCATAATATATACTATTGGAAGGAATAATTAAGTAGCCAAATTTAAAAAAAAAATGGGATTAAGGTCCCTTAATAGATGTAGTACACAATGAGCTAGCATTACTAGTGTGCTAGGTTATAAAGATGCATGAGTATACAACAATATATATAAATACATGAACTATGATAGGAGCATGGGAATATTTTATTATTATCTGCCAGGGGTAAAAAAAAATTGAATATTTTTGGGTTAATTTTAATGCATTTTTTATGAACTATTTTATTTTTTATTACTTAATTTGATACTAAATAAATTTAAAAATTAAAAATTATATATGTAAAAAAGAAGCCTCGTAAAGAAGACTGAACGGTTTGAATTTGTCTTTTGAAAGCTCAGGAGAAGGCAATGTGTCAACCTTGGAACACCTACTACTCATCTGATACGGTGTGAAGCAGACTTGCGTAGAGACTGAGAGAACCCAAATGTTTTAGAATGTATAAGGACGGACCATACATGTCCCCGGTTTTGAAAGAATTTGTCTTTTGAAACCGATTGGTAGATTTTGGAGACCAATTTTTTTTTTTTTACTGAAATATATAGATATATGTAATACTTTATGCTCTAACAAAAGTTATTAATTAATTAATTGGTAGGTGAACTGTTCAAATTGGGGTTGCATGCTTAGCCAAAAATATTTTATGTAGTAGTTTTCTTTATCTTTTAAGCTAAATTAGGATTGCTTAACCAAAAATATCTGGTTCTATTTTATAGTTTTCTTTATCTTTCCAATTTTTATCCTTTTTTTTTTTTTGCTTTTTTTGTGTGGTATTTAAGGACCGTACGTGTGACTCCAAATATATTAATATTTTAGGTCTCAAGCAAGTTTGATTTTGGTACAAGAGAAATTCTAGCCTATACCCCAACATTATTTGTGATTTGTTAAAAATATATTTAATTAATCTTCCATCGAATAATTAACAAATTTTAATGTTTATGATGGAATATGTGTTTATGATGAATGACTAATCCATCCAATAATTAAAAAAAAATTAACATTTGGGCTTTAATGGCTTTATGATATATGACTAATCAAATTATAATTAAATTGACTCGAATTTGATAGACACCCTATCTAAATGATTAAAGGCACATGTACAAATATTAATTTCTTAATTTAAATAACAATTTAGAAAAAAAAAACAAAAAAATCTGATAACTGCCCCCAAGTCTTTAAACCTTCTAGAACGTCAGTGTTCGACCATATTCAAACCTTTAAATCTTTGTTTACATAATTAAAAATGTTTAGTACCATTGTCTGCGATATGCTTAGTACCATAGTCTCATACATATTTCAATATAAATCATGTGTTTAATGAATGTTTGGTAAGTCATGATATATTTTTATATTGGATTTGAAATTTTTAAGTTTTATTGACAAATTATATTATTTGAATGTCAACATAATTAATGATGTTTTGCTTGAAATTTATGTATGCAAGAGTAAATTGACGATTAGAGTCTGCTCTTTTGCGCTTGAACAGATAAAGTAAAACTATCACAAGTATTTATATGATGCATTGATATATTATTCAAAATTACATCGCAGACTCAGTTCGGAAATGAGGCTACACCAAACAGAAAGAAACGTAAAAATAAAAATAAGAATCTTCCATCTAGGGGGGGTCAATGGGTACAGCAAGAGTCGGGTGGAAATATTTTATCCATTACAAATTGTTCTTATCCGTACTTTATTCTTATATGCTACAAATTATATTATCCATACTTTAATCTTACCCGTTATAGTAGTTGTCGGATAACGAAATGGTAATAGATATATAGCAGGTAAGACTAATATAATAATTATTTTTATTATTTATTAAATAAACATTAAAACATATACATTCATTTTCACATGTATAGTACTTTATTGGAAAAAAAATTCTGGTCATGCTAAGTGCAAATAAACCAATTAAAGTACTATTTTCAATGCCAATAAATATAGAGTAGAACTAGGTGTTCTTAAGCTCACTAAGTTTTTTTGTGAGCTTAACTCAAAAACCCATTGGATTAGTTTCAAGTGACGCATCCACTACTTCACGAGTGATGAGTTTACATGTCAAATTTATAACTTTTCAAACTAATTTAATATAAAGTCAAACAGTAAAAAATCGATAAAAAAATAAACACATTAAAATTAACTTATAAACTATCAATGGGTTAAGGTTAAAAAATAATGGTATACCATAATTATCTAATATTTCTTATGTTACAAAAACAATGTAGTAGTTTTTATTTTTAATTACAATTTGTACTATGTTATTGTCAGTTAGAGTAATTAAGTTATATTTTTTTATTTGCGTATTTTTTAATCATAATTTAATCTTTTACTTTTGTTTTTATAAATTTCAATAATTTTCATCAAATTCACACTACTGACCGTTCAAAAAAAGATCAGATTGGATGATATCTTCATCTAGTTTGTTGTTACATAATGCATCCGTAATTTATGTATATATGGCGGTGGCCGAAATTTGTATTTTTACCATTCATTAAAAAATACCACGAATTTGAGAAAATTTCATTTTTAACACGACATCAACTATAAATGACGGATAGAAATGGATTGTCCATCATTTAACTTGACCGACAACAATAGAAATTAGTGCAGCGCGCGGCTACGTTGTGGCCTCCGGGGCCAATTAAAAAGCGTTGAATTTTTTTTTGTTGTCAAAGCAGCTGAAAATGATAAAGTTGTTGTCAGTAATTTATCGCGGCAGATGCCAAGCCGTCATTTTTATTTATATCCAACATTAAATAGAAATTGTCAAGTATGACCGGTCCGGTAAAATTAGGTTTTATTAAATCTACCCAAACCGTCTAATAATTAGACGGTTGCTTAACTTTTTATTTTTGAAAAATTATAATTTTTTATTAAATTATTAGAAATATTCTTTTTTTTTTTTTTTAAAATTAGATAGAATACTATATAATTTAATTTATTAGAAAGACTACAACAAATAATTCGGATCAATATTTTTCAGATCAAATTTTTCGCAGCTGTAAGAAAAATTAAAATATTTCTTTGTGTGTTATTGAAAAAAAAATGCTTTGAAAATATTTCTTACAGCCGCGAAAAGTCCGGTCTGAAAAATAATGATCCGGATTATTTGTTTCGATCTTTCTAATAAATCAAATTATATATTATTCTATCTAATTTCAAAGAAACAAAAAGAATATTTCTAATATTTTCATAAAAATAAATAAATTATAACTTTTTCCAAAAAAAAAAAATTAAGGAATTGCCTAATAATTAGACAATTCCTATTAAAAATTAAAAACCGCCTAATTATTAGGCAGTTTGGATAGATTTAATAAAACCTAACTTTGGTGGTCATAATTGGCAATTTCTATTTAATATTGGATATAAATAAAAATGACGGCCAATTTTGTGTCCGCAATTTGTCATTGCGAATGTGTCAAAAAATGAAATTCTCCGAAAATCGTGGTTAAATGGTTTATTCTTTTTTTTTAATGATAAAAATAAAATTTTTGGCGGCAGTGGTGTTTAGTTTGTACAATCATTGATCCTCCTATATTGTAGCTAGCGCCTAATTTGAAGTTCGAAACAGCCTCATTGATAAGCATAAAATATATATATTTAGATATGTTCGATCTAGGATTTATAATAAAAATGCTTTAAATATCTTGTATTTTGGTATATAAAAGACCTATATTGCATCCCGAATCAAAATATTACACTTCCTTGCTTTAAAATGCAGAAAACGGCGAAAAAACACTCAATGCGACCCACACTATGGTCAGTGTGGGCCGCACTCATCACTTAGTCAAATATGGGAGGTTCTGTACAAGGAAGGAAGGCAGACTGCGCGTAATGCGACCCACACTGGAGGTCAGTGCGGGCCGCACTATGTACTTAGACAGATTTTTGGAGAAAACAAGACAATGCAGCGACCCGCACTACGGTCAGTGCGGGCCGCACTTAATACTTAGAGAAATTTACAGGATTGTGCTCAACCTGAAGAAAAGTTTGAGGGGAATGCGACCCGCATTGACCCTCAATGCGGGCCGCACTCCGAAGGCGCAGAAAGTTAAATAAGGAAACTAACCCCCCGTGCGACTGACATTAACCGCAGTGCGGGCCGCATTTAGACTGAAAAAACAGTTTCGCTATTTTTAGAAAGCCAGATCACGCCCGGTTGGCAAAAGTTAGTGGGCTTAATCATAGAGAACGTGTGGGACACTGTTCTTCACGTTTCTAGGGTGCATTATAGGCTATAAAAGAAGGAAAATTCTGCTCCATTGATCATCATTCCATATTCCACATCTCATTAGAGTTAAGGTGAATTCAAGAGCTTAGATTTGGAGAAAAAGAGTAAAATTTTCATAGCAAAGGAAGTGAAGCAAGAGTTCTCCATTGTTGTAATGGTTGTAATCATTTTCTCTTTCAATTTCTCTTTGCTTTAGCCATTTTTGTAATGAAATTCTTTTGTAAGTTTTGCATCTCCATGAGAGACTAACTTTCTCTCTAGGGGTTGAGGTCAATGCATGAACTTGTTTAATTTTATTCTATTCGGATTTTTTGTTTTTATGATGATTGTTTGATTTAATTGTTAATTTATGTGATTTATTTTTTGTGGTTCTCATAATTTGTTCTTGAATTGTAGTTATCTCGTTTTAGGTCTTTTAGATTCTAAAGTAGAATGGATCATATATGATAGTACTAATTATATCACAAAGCCATTAGGATTAAGTTAAGGGCATACAATTTTTTAATCTAAGCCAGAACTACATGAATTAAGATTAGGATTTAGGTTGAGACTTAACCGGTAAAATCAAAACCCTAAGTCGGGATATCTTGAATCAACTTGGAAATTTGTATGAGTTGCCTGCTCGGCTAAACCATTAAGTACCAAAATCTATGGAGATGATAGACTAACAAAGAGCTTCATGGTCTAGATAAATCAAGTTATTTAGGGTAGTTATTAATTCACGGAAGTGACCCTTTTTAACAAATTAGGTTAGAGATCCCATAACATCAAACATGAATTTAAACAAACCGAATATATATGATTAAACAAGAGATTGTAGACCGAAACCCCTAGATTCTTCATTCTTTGATAAAACCTTAATTTCACTTTACTATTTTTTTTGTTTTTGTTTAAACCTTCAAAACTCCTTGGGTATTGGACCCACCAACCTTAGGATTTTTAGAAAAACAAATATTAAAACAAATTTTGAAATAACCAATTCTGAATTTAAATCGATAGAGTTTAAAACTAAAATCTCCCCTTATCCTTTGGATCGATACCTTTTATACTACAAGGGTAGGTTATACGCTTGTAACCGACCAACACTTGAGTATTTAGGTTTATAAATTTAAAAGTAAAAGAGTATAAAAGTTATAGCCAAAACCCTATACATAAAATACTCAACACTCATATATTAGTACGTTATATATATGTACAGTACTGGTGACTCAAAATCTCAACTATAAAAGGGAGCGGACTCGAATAATAAATCTGCGTCAGTACTTGCTTAAATATTGGAACATCCAGGTATACTATTCGTGGATTGAACTTGATGACCTTACACTACAGTACCAACGGTACAATAAAAGAGCCGTTAGAATTCTTTGTATAAATAGAGCATAGGAATTCAAGAAATAACAATAATTTCCTCAGAATTCATAAACTCAACAGTACCACTAAATTCCTAATTTTCGAAATGTCAGACCTGATCCCAAGCCCACCTTTCATCACCATATAAGCTGATTTGACGGAGAACCTTCCTTGATTGTTCGGTTTCCATATTGCATCATCATTTTGGCGTAGTTGTGCTTCATTTGTTTGAGACAATGCCTGCTGTTGGTGTTGTATTTGCCTCGGTAGGAGCAGTTCAGACTGTGCAGTTCACACTTGGTATGATGGAGCATTTCTACCTGACATGAAAACTGTTATCATAAATGCAACTCTTTTTTATGAAGTATATAATTTAAACAACTGAAAATACTCATAATATTATTGTTATGAATTATTTTCTTTGGCATAATTTTACTTGGAATATTATCTCTTGGTTAGGGTGCTTTGAGCAGTGGACATGAGATAGCTGTGAAGAGGCTCTCGGCTAAATCGCGTCAAGGGATAGTGGGAATCTCAAAATGAGGTGGAATCAATAGCAAAACATCAACATAGAAATCTTGTGAAATTATTGGGTTGTTGTGTAGACAAGGAAGAGAAGTTGCTCATCTATGAGTTCGTTCCTAACGGAAGCCTTGATGCCTTTCTTTTTGGTAATTATAGCTTCCCTTACTTTTTTTTTTTTTTTGTTAAAGGATCCCGATATTTCAGGATCTTTTAAATGATATTTTTCAAAATCAAAGTTGTACTTTTTCGGAGGCATTCTGGAATCTTTCAAATGTTATTTTTTAAAATCAAACTAGTATCTTTTCGGAGATATATACAAAGTTCGCATAACTGCGAGCCTGTGGGTTCTTATCGAGTAGTTAGCTTCCTTTATTACTTTTTTTTTTTAATTGTCAACATCTTACAAAAATAACCCCCCCCCCAAGGTTTTTCAATTCTCAATTTTAATCCCTACATCCTTACCATAATGCCATGTTGCATTTATTATTGCATGTAATTAATTGGAATTAATGTTTTATTTTGGCTTTCTTGGCCGGTGCCAGCTGCTCCATTCCACTTTTAGTGAAATTTATACTTCCTAAAATTGATAGCGATACAAGTCATTTAGCAATAATTATTATTATTTTCAAAAAAAGGGCACCACCATTTGGATGAGCATAAAGATTAAGATAAGATCTTCATTGTGCGGTTTAAATTATCTCTCTCTTTTTTTTTTTTTTTTTTTTTTTTTTTTTTTTTTTTTTTTGCTTTTTTTGCTTTTTTGCTTTTTTTGCTTTTGCGATGACACAATATAAGCATAATACAGGACAGTTAGGGTGAAAATGGATTGGGTAGTAGTAAAATTATATTCATATTTTTTAATTTTTGAAATACAAATACAAATTGAATCAGATATTTATTAAAAAAATACTAATGTTCATAATATTTATCTCATTATAATTGTATGTATAATATAAATTCTTTTCATAATAAATATTAAATTATATGGTATATATCTACTGTTCGGATATAGATAATTAAATTTTAATATTATATTTGATATATTAATTTATTTTAATAAGGTTTAATATTATATCTGTATCCGGTTGTTTAATAGTTTAATAGGGTTTAAAATTTAATATTATATCCAGTTTAGTTATGATCTAAAACACTTATTTTTTAAAAACAGGTTTAATAATTCGATTTATACCGGTTAGACCACACCGACTGAAATTTTTGAACCCATCCCCTTCCAAACCAAACATTTAAAAAATATAAAATTACATCATAATTTATATTGCTTGGTTCGGTTTAAAACCGGTTTAAACGAACCAAAGCAAAAAATTTAAGTTCATCTTTAAAAAAATTCAAAATGATATTTATTCTTATGATTAATATCATATTTCCGTTCAACCGCAAACCAAATTTTACTTTTGATTTTTCAATTTGGTTTGATTTTTAAAAACTGAACAAAATTTTGGTTTGCCTATTTTAATTCGGTTTGCACATACTGAACCGGACCAATGCACACATGATTATTGATTATATGTAACATCCAGTAATTTTTTATATTATTTTTGATATTATTATGGACTTGTTTACAATATAGAAAATTTGAAGGTCCAAACAGTAAAAATTGCAAAACTTTGAAAAAAAAAATGCCAACGTGGCACATATGCCACGCGGCCTATGCATGTTGCCCCTTTCCCTCAAAAATCAAACCTCTTTAATTACTCTCTCTCAATCTATTTGCGCTTTCAAAAAGAGAAGAAAACAGAGAAATATAAAAGAGGAAAAATCAAAGAGAAAAAAAAATGGAAGAGAAAAGGAAAGAAATATTTTGATAAATATGTTGGTACCGATTGTTATTCGATTTTATGTCCGATTGGAATACCGACTATGTCGCATTGATTCTAAAAGTCGTTGCAACTCGAAATGAATTTATAAATTGATCACAGGTAATCGAACTTCTCTATAATATATGTTTTCGATTTGTGTGGTTAAATTAGATGTTCGAATTAAGTATTAGATTATGAGGATTTAACGACATAGCGGAGTTGAGGTTCGAATTTGATATTTGAAATGATATGATTGTGTATTCTGAAATTTTTTAAAATAATATGATTATGTGAAATGTTTTATTGGATAAAAGTAAAATGGAATTGAATAACAATTAAAATAAAGCTTTTGAACTTGTGAAATATATTGTCTATTGATTAATACATGACTTTGAATTTAATGGATGTATATAGTTATACATAGAGCAAGATTTGATGTAATCATACAGCTTGCAATTGTTCATTAGTTTGTAATGGAAATTTTGTAGTAATGTTAGAGTACAGGATTTAATTGAAAATCAGTTTAATTGTTTGTGTCAATGGATTCTCCGAGGCCTCTCTTCTTTTCTTTGTACCTTTAATCGGATCTGAAATCAATAGCCATGGTTACTGGTTAGTTAGATTTCGTTTACTATTGGTGACTTGGGTTAAGGTTTGTTAAGGCATAACAAGATCGTTGAATGGTTTAGTTCCTAGATTCTTGATATATTAAAACAACTTCAGTCGTACTTTTTTTCGTACCAAGTTCCACCAGCTCTGTATTGACAATTTAATTTCTTTCTAATGTGTTGTAAAGTGGGTTGTGGGTTATGCATTCTGGAAATTGGTACCTATCAGTACTAATTTAGTTTGGGTACCGTTATACCTAGTTAAATGTTTGTAAATTAGAAATTAGTTTGGGTTATGCATTCTGGAAATTGGTACCGTTATACCGTTATACCTAGGTAAATTAGAAATATGATAGAAGAGGTATATTTGTAAAATACGATGATATGGTAAATTAGGCTGTCAAAGGGACCTCAGCACAAAATGGATATTTGAACATATAAATATTAAAGAAGAAATAAAATTCTGAATAAAAGAATAAGGAAATGTGAAATTGGATTTGGATTCAGACTTGGACCTTGATTTATTTGAGTAATTGGACTACTCTATTTGGCAGCTTAATTATTCAATTTTTCTTATAAAAAATTGATACATGTCTTCACAGGATAATTTTCAAAGGTTGGTACATATAAAGTTAATAACAACATATTCGTACCAGTGGTATACTGGTATTCAATGAAAACCATAGTTCAAAATTTTCAAAGAAGTAAAGAACACCATAGTTTAAGTAATATGTTGACCCCGTGGTATTCAATGTACCTTTCCATAAACAGCTTCCTTGAGGAAAATAAATTCAATTTGAGCAAAAAATACATAATATCTTGAAAATCTCATATTACTTTATGGGTTGTTAAGTACGGCTACCAACCCTAATTTGAGCAAGTTAAGGTAGTACAAAGCCAATTTGCCGAAATCTTTTTTTAATTTCATTTAGAATAAAGGTTTATATTCAAACAGAAAATACGCAAACCACAAGGCACAAGGCCAATTTTGACTGAAGAAATGATAAGATCCGAAAGAGATGCCATAATTCAAACAATATAGTAAACTACTGGAAACCAAGAGCTCCATTGATATAACCACCCCTAAATCCACAAACAAACAATACAACTGAACTCACTTTTTTTTTAATCCAAGAGGCAAATACACCCACAAATATCAGTGAACTAATATTTTGAGAAAAAAAACAGAAATAACAAATCCACAGGAAGCCCAAGAGAAACTTTTACCTACAGAATTCTAGACATAAGAACTAATTCATATCTAACAATAACTAAATCATATAAGTTGCTTAGGAAATACAAAAAGCTAATTATAGAAAACCCATCAGACTTGACTGCTTGCAGTGCTGGTAACCATTTTGATCACAAACCTGCATTTAAGAAATTTACCACCAGTCCTCCATTCGTGCAGCAATTGTCTCGACTTCAATGTACTATACTTTCTTTTAAAAGTAGTAACCGGAACAGGTGTATCATGGCTATCCTTAGGATCCAAATTAGCCTTGCTCCTTTGATTAATGAGTTTGTATGTGTACTTATTACCACCACAAAAATTAATGGCAAAGAAATATAAAACTGTTGCTGTACGTGCAACTACATAATGAATAACAAAAACAACCCGTGTCTCTTTCTCAAGGAGAATCCTTGTCTCACCATGCTTGTCAAATGCAAAATTCATGGGAGCCCCAAAACTGATGTAGTCCACATTATCCTTATGAAATCTAGTCATATGCGTCGCCAAGTCGTCTCTGAGTTTAAATTTTAAAGGACAGTTATGCATCGGACAAAAGAGGTGTTCGTACTCACAGAAGGTTTCTAAATGATGTGTCCGTTCATTAAAGTGAATCTTAACGTCACAACCCCGCGACCTATTTGGACAGAAGTCCATAATCACATTAAGAATATCATCTATGGCAGGCGCAGGGAAGAGTTCCTTCGGACACAACAAACATGTTATGTGGCCTTGATGGCAGTTGAAACAAAATACGTGTCCAGACATACACTGCAATTTAAAAAGATATATGATTATGAAATACAAGTTTACACCATATATATGAAAAAAATAATAATGTAAGGGTCTTTATAACTAACTGGAACCTTATAACTAACTGCACATAATGTAGGAATTAACATCCTCCATCACTGCACAAGAGAATCTTTTACAATTAGTGAATCCGGACCATTCATTTTAACCCCATTCATTTTAACTTGGCACAAATCTCAAAGCCCAAAATACTTTCCCCCTATGTCCCCCGAATCTCAAACCTGCTGAGATTTAATCTAAAACCGTAAAGTGAGGCTCATCCTCTGCAGTAATGGATAGGATACAGATCCATAATGTAGATGGTATTATATTTTGTTATTGTTATTAACAAAGATGTTTTGTTTTCAGAAGTCATCAATTCACAAGGACAGAATGTGTTGTTTAGGGAAATATTGGATGTGGTTGCTTTGTCTGAATGAAACCATATGCTGACTACCCTAAGCCATATTTCCTTCACACATACTATTGATAAACTAGCATGGAGATGGGATAGTAAAGGTAGTTCTACTGTTAAATCCTTATATAAGATCCTTAACTATAGAGGCATCTTGTCAGCTAACCCCTTGTTATGGCGAAATTTACCTCTCCCCCCCAAAATGAAAATTTTAATAGTAAAAGCCCAAGAATCACAAATCTTGGGAATAGAAACATAAATATTGTGAATATTTACATGCAAAATCCAAAATCGGTAAATTTAAAACCGAGCTACGGAGCTAGGTTTTGTTAAATACTTATCCTCACAACTACTTCAATTTAATCCCTAATAAACAAAAAACAAAATACAGTACAGACATTAATCAACATATAAAAAAGAATACCTGTCTAATTGGCGCCTTAAGAAAATCGGAAGAACAACCTTTATTCTGACATTCAAGTGGTCCCGCATCGGCGATGAACAATGGATTTCCTTCATCCTTAGCAGAAAAATCAAAAGCGCTGTTCACCTCAGGTATATCTTCCATGTCAGATAATGAGCTCTGAAGGGATCTGTATGGATAAGAGGGAAAATGTCGCCAGCTAGATTCCGCTTAGGGGTTTTAGAAGAAAGGAGATGGGATGATGGTGGAGGTGCGCGGGGTTCTTAGCGAAGAGAGAGAGGCTCAGGTTATTTTTAGGTTTTAAATCGGGACCGTCTGATTTGAGATGAGCGTTCGACATAAAGTGTCAGATTCAAGGTGAGAACACATCCCGCTATGAATCAATGCGAGATTAAAGTTGAATTCGAATCATACGGTCTCGATCTAAAACCCAAAATGTGGGTTACTTTAGGGATCCGAACACGGTTATCTGATCTTGGTTTCTTCGGTTTTCATTTCACGAAAAGACCCCTGAACTTAATAAATTTCTGAAGTAAACTCCTATTCATTGTAGATATTCAAAATTTCAACAACACAAGTTTCGCCAATAAAATCTGTCGAGAGTGTCTTCTATGGACATAAGGACCTATTTGTAAAATGAACATATTTTTATTTTCAAAGTTCAAACAGTCGATCCAAACCGTTCATCTTGTTCTCCATATTAATATATGCTTGGAGACAAAATTTTACATTTTTCTAAACTTTTTTACTATTTATTAAGATGGGTACAAAATTTAATGGTCTGAATTTGATATTTTTTGTACCCATCTTAATAAATAGTAAAAAAATTCAGAAAAATGTAAAATTTTGTCTCCAAGTACATATTAATATGGAGAACAAGATGAACGGTTCGGATTGACTGTTTGAACTTTGAAAATAAAAATATCTTCATTTTACAAATATGTCCTTATGTCCATAGAAGACTTTGCCAAATCTATATTAATATTCTATAACAAAATATATTAGTGTACATAATAAATGGATTTTTTTTTGAAGAAGAATAAATGGATTTTTAAGTTACTCAGTTTCAGAAACTTTCAAAATAATGAGATTTTTGTATTTCAAATTATAATGAAAAATTAAAATATTGAAATCCATAGAAAGCATTAATAAAAAAATATGAGAAATTTAGATATATGCCCATCATAACTTCTTCAATTAGATATTATCCATCAAAACTTCAAAATTAGTTATTTTCCCATCTAAATATAAATATATTATAAATAAACCCATTACTCAATTAAATCAAGTAAAAATACTGATTAATAATCATTAAAAAAATGAAAGGACACTTATGCCCTTACATTTAAAGAAAGAATAAAGAAGACTTCCCCCACATTCAGGGGCGGATCCAAGATTTTCGTTAGGGGGGGGGGGCAAAAAAATATCGAATTGGATTTAAATAGCTAATCGGATTCAAATCTATTAATTAATTAAGTACTTAATAAAAAATAATGTTTTAATCTATACTTTTCAATACTCTAACTTGTAATTTTTGATATTTTAATCTATAATTCTAATTATTAATTATAATTGAAGAAATTTATTTTAATTTTAACTCTAAAATTAACCCGAACAACAAATTAAACATCCAGCGGGGGGCAAAAAAATTTCCAGGGAGGGGCAGAGTCGATCGAAACGTCCCCACTTGCACTAAAATGCAAAATCCAGGGGAGACAGCTGCCCCCCCCCCGGTTAAGCTTGGGTCCGCTCCTGCCCACATTCCTTTCAAAATCAACTTTTTAACAGTTTAAAAATCTAGGGTACTAATCAGCAGCAAAATGTACATTCCTCTAACAAATTGATGCTAAGTAGAGATTGATGGTAATAAGAAAATTTTAACCGTACAATCAAGTTTTGTATTCATGTTTGTTGAATTTGGAAGAATATGTTGATTTTGCCAGAAAACTCAGTCATTATAAATATTCCATTTATTTTAAAGAAAACAAAAGCAGAGACTGACTACAAACTTAGTAATTATATTTCTCAATGGAATCGCTCATATCTTCGTATGGACCCCCATATTAACATGATTTTGCACCTTACTAGCTCAAATTTTCATGCACTTCAATTGTTTGTAGAAATGCCTAGCTAAAGAAATTGGTCAATTTCCTTGAGGTGAAACCCGTTGGTTTAAATTGATTAAATTAAAATCAGTACATCTAAATAAATTCCATCCTATGTCACTCTAGGTTGCACCAATCTTAATGCTAACTTATCATACCTTAATTCGAAAGGAAAAACAACTATTGTACTCGTAATTGAAATCATACAAAAAGAAAAGAAAATAAAGCATCGTTTTTACTTTCTAGACCAGACTTCATTGCTTGCCCTGTAATTTTCATTTGCCCAGGTGTACCAGTTCACTGTCTTTGTTAATGGGTTGAGGTCTTGAGGAGAAGCCTTCTTTATTCTTTCTTTAAATGTAAGGGTATAAGTGTTCTTTCATTTTTTTATGATTATTAATCAGTATTTTTACTTGGTTTAATTGAGTAATGAGTATATTTATAATATAGTTATATTTACATGGGAAAATAACTAATTTTGAAGTTTTGATGGGAAAATATCTAATTGAAGTTATGATGGACATATATCTAAATTTCTCAAAAAAATATATGTCGGTCGGTAAATGGTGCCAAGTGAATTGAACTTTTAGGCAGCAAATAAACCAATTGGGAGTTTAGGCAATTCATCATTAAAATCATTAAAACATGTTATGTGGCCTTGATGGCAGTTGAAACAAAATACGTGTCCGGACATACACTACAATTTAAAAAGATATATGATTATGAAATACAAGTTTACACCATATATATGAAAAAAAAAATAATGTAAGGGTCTTTCTAACTGGAACCTTATAGGCGATTCATCATTAAAATCGTTCGTTCAAAAGTTAATTGTCAGAAAAAGAGCTTCTATTTTGAAAATGTCAAGAACCGGCAACCAAAGATTTAACATTTTCATTATGAGAGATCAAAGGTTAAATTAAGTCCGCTACTAATACCAGATTAAGTGCAGAAAACCAACATCAAATTAGATTGTTACTTAAGCAACTAAGTGACATAAGACAAAATGCAACACAAAAGGATTGTGGCGATTTTAAATTAGATTTCGAAAAAGCTAAAGGTATTTTATTTAAATTAAATTTCGAAAAAGCTTATGATTTAATCAATTGGGACTTTTTGCAAGAAGTATTAGGCGCTAGGGGGTTTGGTAAGAAGTTTAGACGGTGGATTGCATATTGGAATTGAGATGTCAATTCCAATTAATTAAGTTTGGACTACGTGTTATATGATTAATATATCACATACTGTCAATAATATTATGAGGAATAATATAAGATATGCCTAAATGTGATTGACTGAAATAATGGCATAGTACGTAATTTCAATAAGGATTTGGATACGAATACATATAGAACAATGTTAATCAATATAATTGTTAATGGACCGATTATAGTTGATTAAAATAATAGCAATAATAAATATAGGCTAAATAAGGAAATCAGAATTGATTCTGATTTATTTCGGTTTTTCTGGAGGATCCTGATTTTCAGATCCTTGAAATCCGAAATCAAGATTTCTTGGCAAACTTGTTTTCCAAGTATTAGCCAATTTTAGGCTAACCCTACTGCCCTAGGGTTAGGGTTTTGCACTGCTATAAAAGGGCTGAGTCTCCATAGCCTTGAACTCATCATCATCATCTCCAACGTCTTGCTCCATAAAAGACCAGATATTCTGCTTTCAATTCGTGAGACAGAAACAAGTAAGAGAGAATTCAAGAGCTTTGGAAGGACTCGCTAGCCAAGTAATTTGTAGGTTGAGCGTGCGAGCAAGTCAATCAAGCCATCTTCATCAATTCCATTGATATTGCTTGAGAGGCAATAGACGAAAGGCCATAAAGATGGAAAGTAAGTAATTTCCGCTGTGCATTAAGTTTAATTTATTACAAAGGAGTAGATCTTGGTTAGGGTTTAAAGTAATTAGGAAAACCCACAGAGTAAAACCAACATTGCAGATATCCTCGAAGGTAGTAAAACATGTATTAGTTTAAATGGTAGTTTGGGGGCTTATTTTAAATGTAGACGAGGATTGAGGCAGGGAGACCCACTATGTCCCTTTCTATTTGATATTGTAGCAGACACGATTAATAAGATACTAAACAATGCAAAGCAAGCAGGTTTTTTATTAAGGGATTAGGGCACTTTGATGGTGTTAGGGATGTTCTGAATATGCATTTCGCGGATGACACTCTTCTTTTCCTAGAAGCAAATAATAAAATGGTAGAAGTGCTCAAATAATAAAATGGTAGAAGCGCTCAAGCTTTTGTTGTCTGGTTTTGAAAATATGACAGGTCTAAAAATTAATTATCATAAGAGTGTCATGATTCCTTTGAATGTAGATGATTTACAAAGTACCAGACTTGCTTCACGATTTGGTTGTATTGTGAGTCAACTTCCCATTACTTATTTAGGAGTACCCATTCATTGGAAAAATATACCTATAGATTGTTGGAATGTTCTAATAGAGAAAATTGAAAAAAAAGTTGCAAGGATGGAAAAGTTAACTATTGTCTATTGGGGGAAGGATAACACTTCTGAACTCTATTATTTCAGCAATTCCTTTATATTGGTTAGCCCTTTACATGATACCTGTTCAGATTCGTCATAGGATAGACAAACTTCGCCGTAGATTCTTGTGGTATGGAGGTAGTTTAGTTAGGAAAAAAAAATTCATTAGTTTCATGGGATGTAGTTTGTGCAAAAAATTCTCAAGGGGGTTTAGGGGTTCTTAATCTTAAAACAATTAATTCTGCTTTATTAGCCAAATGGTGGTATTGCTTTAATGATCCTGTAGTTTTAGGTAAGTGGAAAGAGATTTTAAAAGTCAAATATGGGCCACAAGGGGTTCATTATCAATTATCAACTTTTTGGAGGGATGTTATCAAACTGAAATATATAGTTCAGCTAGGTTTTAAAAAGACCATTGGTGATGGAACTGAGATGTTGTTTTGGACTAATAGATGGTTGTCTGAGAATCCGTTAAGTGCTTTATTTCCTAATTTATTTTCAATTGCATATGATGTTAATTTAGCAGTAGCTTCAGTCTTAGAAAATGGTGAAATCAACCTAACATTTAATCGACAATTGACAGGGACGTATAGAGCGGAATGGGTCGCTTTGATAAATGAATTGAGTTCTGTACATCTGATTAGGGATAAATTAGATATTTTGCATTGGAGGTGGAACGCTAATGGTAGATTTTCAGTACATTCTTTTTACACTTGGCTTGAGTATACACTTGGCTTGAGTATGGTGGGATGGAAAATGTAGATTTTGATACTATTTGGAAAGCAAAAATTCTTTTTAAAATTAAAATCTTTCTATGGTTAGTCAAACAGAAGAAGGTTTTTAACAAGGGTTAACTTGAATAACAGGGGTTGGTAAGGAGATGTAGGTTGTCCTTTTTGCAGGGGATCAGAAACTGTTGATCATTTATTTTTACAATGTTCTTTCGCTAGAATAATATGGAACTGGATTGTTGAGTACAACAATTTTGATTTGGATATTAACACTATGGAGGAACTTTGCTTTATCGATTCCTTAATACCATTAAAAGATAAGTTTTTAGTAGAATTAGTAAGAGGAGCAGTTTTATGGACTTTATGGTTGACAAGAAACATATGTTTTTAGGGGGTTAGAACTAAACCTAGCGGTAGGAACTCAAATTATTTCTCTTGCACAGTTTTGGGTGAATTCAAAGGATAGCGGATCGGTTCTTAAGTTATCATTGGTACTTCCTACTGATGTGTTGCATATCCCTATTTTATGCTCTGATTTGATTGAACAGGACGAGGCAATGGATGTGACAACGTAGGAGCACAGGGTCCCACTGCTTACAGATGGGTCTGGCCTTAGCGAAGATTGTGAGATTTGAGAGCATTATGATTGAGGTTGAAGAGATAATTGTACTTTTGGCTAATTTTGGATGTTTTGTTGTTAATTTCATAGTCTGATGTTATTTCGGTTTTATTGGTATGTGTTTCTGTTTTGAGTTTTGAGCAGGTTTTTTTTGGTGCTCTTATACTTAGATGGTCAGGGTCGATTTAGGTTACTTGGTCGTAAAATTCTAGTTTTTTAGTTTGTTGGTATTGTACAAACATTAAGGATAGGTATCAGTTGTTTAGTACTAGTTCTTTGTTCTTTGGTTTCTTTAATAGAAATCGGTGGGAGTAGTCCCACCTTTATCAAAAAAAAAAAAAAAAATAGGTGACATAAGGGTGAGAATATACAAAAATGAAATTTATACTGCTCGAGTACAGTGAGGCATATACAGTTTACCTCCCAGATTGTAAGCTCAATTATGAAATCTGGCAACATATGTTAGGGTTTCTTTATGGAACAAGTACAAGATTCACAACAATATAGCATTGAGTGCATGTCAGATAAGCATAGCGTTTTTCCTCAAAAAAAAAAGATAAGCATAGCGTTGAATTAAAATAGTTCGGTCAAGCAAGAAAATCAAGAGCCAAGTTCCAAATTATTTAATGTAGATCTGTTTATTATTCTACTGGATGCATGTATGCTATGTGCCGGAAAGTTTATAACAAAAAATAATTTTCTTAGCAAAAAAAAAAACAAGATACATAATATATTGAAAATATCATAATAATTTTTTCGATAGAAACGGTTTTCTTTTACGGGTATCTCAATTGTAGTGTTTTAGGCCTGTTGTGAAGTACGGCTACCAACTCTAATTATTAAGTATTAAAAAGTATTGGCACATGGTAAATGATTGATATTATCTAATATGATTGTTTATAAAGAACAGCTACTTTTTTTAAAACAAATAATAGTGTCTTTGGTATTTGTGGATGAATGCAATCTCTAATATATCTTATCATCAAAACAACAAGTTACTATTAAAAGTTGGAAAAAAAAAATTAACAATACAATTGAGAAGTTACGGACAAATTAACAAACTTGCAACTTTTAGTAAAAGAAAACTGATAAATATCCTTAGTGACATAAAAAAAAATTGCAAACGTTTTGTTAATTCTACAATAAAAATAACATAGTTTGCTGGATTACATGCTATGAAAGATTATAACAAAAAATTCCAATAAATTAATGGTTTATAAATAGAAAATTTTACATAACGCCCACTCTTTTTAAAACATAGAACAAAATTTCCTTATGACTCCACTTTTTCCCTCTCTTCCACTCCCTCTCACTCATTCCTGTTTATTTCGTTTCACCACTACCTTCTCGCCTTCACCCTTCGCTACTGGCTCTATGCGTCTCACATCTCCCGCCTTCTCCCTTCGCTACTACCTCTCGTCACTGATTTCTTCGCCTCTATCCACTGATTCCTTCGTCTCTGACATTTGTGGTAAATTTTCTTCATTTCTTTGTCGTTACAATATTTGCTTGAAACTCTTATTAGGCACCTTTTAAATATTTTCAGTTCTTCACCTCTGACACTAAAAGGAAGTTGCGATAGAGGCATTAAATAATTTTTTCATTGACTCTTAGAACCCTTAGGCGCCTTGGCCTAGAGAATTTCATTGAGAATTGAACAGTGTGCAACAAATATTATTTTACTTGGAGAACTGGAGATTTCGACTAGCATCCGATGCAGCAAATATAATTGTGAAATTATTTGAAGAACAGGAAACTTAGACTAGTGGCAAGTAGTCTAGAGAATTTCAGTAAGAATTAGGTTAGTTGGAGGTCAGTATTTGCTGTAAATTAAATAATAAATTAATTTTATGCGTTATTTATTGTGAAATTAATTTACTGCTAAGTGAATTCAGAAAAAAGAAACTAATTTGTTGTTAATTTTATCTTATTTTACATGTGCTTTGTTTGGGTAAGAGGCGCAGAACTAAAAAATGCACATTATTGTGCTCATTTTCTAAAAATTAGTTATTTTTCTTAGTACTGGTAATCATCAGTATAATTGTTATCAATATGCCACCGAGTGTTTATATGCATCTCTTTCAGGTATTTGAGTGAAGGTGTAGTCAAAATCAGCTTGTTTATGTTGGATTCAAAATAATATTTTTGTTTGAGATTGTCTTGGATTCTAGGATTCACATCTGCTGTGATCCTAAAAGGTGAACAGTAACTCTAAAATTTATGTTTTTCCAAATCTAGCCGTTTAATAATTTCGTGCATATATCTAAAAAGTATATGATTTTTTTCTTGCACGAATCTCTAAACAATTCAACAGTTGGATTTGGAAAAGTAAGAATCGTAGGTTACTATTCATGAGTAAAGAATCGCAGCAGATTCGGATCCTGAATTCTACACCAATCACTGGTTGAATAGCACCAAAAGAAAAAAAAAAATAAGAAATGAAATTTGCAAGCCATGTGCACCGAGGGTGTCTGTTTTTTTATTGATAATTTTTTTTGTATGATAAGATTGGTTCAGTTTTAAATTAGACACAATAAATCATTACAATATCTTGTGCATAAGATAAATTACTCTATATGTTTATGTTGTGCATAAGATGATTATTAAATTTGCAAGATATATGTCGGTTTTGTTGTTGTAAGCTCTTAGGCAAAATTTGCAATATATGCAACAAAAAGTCTCTTGGCCCTTTGTATCCGGAAAGCTAAACTCTTGGAAAGTTGAAAATATATTTCATAATATACTTCATAATAACCAATTTGAGTTAGAAGTTTTACCATATATATCAAAATTCATAGTTTTAAATATATCATTCAACTATGAATTGTTTTGTGCATGGCATGTCTTGATTTGCAGCATAGTGTCAAGTCAAAGCAAAGCATCTTGACACTGGATAGACCTATTTTGGCATTCGACATCATCTTTATCCAAATGTTCATAACGTTAGTCATTTTAGGGTACGATTGTTACAGACGAAGAACTCTTTTTATTTATGTACATCTTAATTTAGTAATATCTTAGATAAACAATGAACTCAAGGAAGCAAGCCCCCTCTTTTCGGATCAAAATCTGCTATTTTTCTAGAGAAAATGAGCACCCTCCTCTCTTTCATTTGGATCGTTCAAAATTCATCGTACGACTTCAATTAAATCTGAATCAGTTTAATAAATTGAATTGATTTGAAAATCACCAGTGGAAAAAGCACAATTTGTGTCGGCCTATTTGTGTCGGATTATTGTGTCAGGTGATACTAAAAACAATTTATATCAGTTATTTAAAAAAAAAACGATACTAAAAACATTTTATATCGGTTAAAAAAATACCCGACACTAATACCTTTCTTTTTTGTATTAGTTATTTGAGTAATAGCCGATACAGATTATCTGTAGCCGATACAGATCTGTATCAGTTTTTTACTAACAACCGATACAAAAAATTATGTATCAGTATCGGTTGTTAATAAACAATCGATACAAAAAAAAATTAGTATCGCTTTTTGTTTTTTTCCGAAACTAATTGTGCAACTAGATTATTTCTTCGTTTTTCATTCCCGCTCCTCACTTTCATTTCGCCTCGCCTATTGTGCGGACTAATTTGTTTAGGACCGCTGACAAGAAAGGTACAATTGTTGATAGTGGTACCACATTGACTTATCTTCCCGAGGCAGCTTATAAGGCAGTATGGGAAAAGGTATTTTAATTTAGTGGAGAATAAAACAGAAACTTTTACTAATAGTGGAGAATGCCTTAAACTCTATGTAAATCCGTTACTTCATTAAAGTGTGATAATTACTGGTAATATATTCAATTGTTTCTTTAGAAATGTTTTCCGTGTAATTTTAGAAGTAAGAGCATTTGCATGCAAGGTTAAGTAATGCATCTATTTAAAATGTCATATGTAAATATTAGTTGAACTAAATATAAACAAACTATCTTGAAAGTAATGTTAATGTGACAGTCTCTGCCATTCTCTTTCATTGCATTTATTAATCGATATAAGTAAATTATAATCATTTCATGGGCGAAATAGTATTTTTTGCAAGCATACTGTTGTTTTGTTTTTGACATTCTTATTTCATGACTCATGTTACTTTTGCTCAACTGAATAATGTTTTGTAGGTATTGGAGAAACAATCTGATATCAGCTTCCAAACAGTTCAAGAATTCTCATGCTTTCAATACACTGGAAAGTATGTGATCTTTTAGATTTGTATTCTTTCAATTTACTCCAGTACTGGACCTGACTGGTACATAGTACTGTCTGATTGTATATATTTTATGAAAAGTTCTGAATGTATTTACACTGCAGTTTATATTCTTTTCTTCTGGTGATCTTTCTTCTAGCGAGAAAAATTGGAATCTGTACTGTTGTGTTCTCCTGAAAATTTTGCCATATCATAATTTGAAAATAAGAAACAAATTTTTCTGTTATCCAAAATCAGCAATACCTACATTCAGCCTTAAAAAAAAATGATACAGTGTCGGTTATTTGAAAATAACCGATACAGATAATAGTATTTGTATCGGTTGTTTGCAGAAAACCGATACTGAAAGTAAGAATCTGTATCAGTTGTTTGCAAACAACCAATACAAATAATATTATCTGTATCGGTTATATTAAACAACCAATACAAATTCTTACTTTCTGTATCAGTTCTTTATCCGATACAGATTAGTTTAGGTATCTGTGTCGCTTGGATCAGTGTCGCCCCTAGGTCCGACACAGATGTGTGTAAATAACCGATACAAAAAGTATTTTTTCCACTAGTGAATAGAAAATAATTGAGACCGTGCGATGGATTTTGAACGGTCCAGATTGAAAAAAATAACAGAGAGGATTCTCCTTTTCTCAAAAAAAGAAGCAGAGACAGTTCCCCCCTCTTTTCCCTCTCTCCTCCAGATATTAATTAAAGAACTTTTACATTGGTATAACTATAAATGGTTGTTACTACCCACTACTATAAATGCAATATCGAAATTTTTATAAATATACAAAATCAGAAATTAATTTAACAATTTATACATTTTTTGAACATAATTCGAAAACTATCTATACCGATGAAAAAATAATCGGTTACAGAGTCCACAACCGATGACCTGCTCATCGGTTTCAGAAACCTTGAACAGATGACATTTCCATCGGTTTTAGTCCAGCACGGTTTTTGATGTTTTCTGCACACTTTTTGAAACAACGAACGACTCAGATTAAAATACTGTTTGTAATCATTACACCCAAAATTTTCTCAAATTTGAACTGATGACATATCCATGGTTTTAATTTAAAATAATTTTTCATTTATTTTTTATTTAATTAGAAAATGTTATTATTTTTTTATTTTTTTATTAACATATTAGAAATATTTTTATATATATTTTTTTAAATTAGATAGAATAGTACATAATTTGATTTATTAGAAAGACTTAAACAAATAATCCGGATCAATATTTTTCAGATCAGATTTTTCATGGTCGTAAGAAAACTTAAAATATTTCTTTGTGTGTTATTAGAAAAAAAATGCTTTGAATATGAATTATTGATCTCGGTTCAAAAGTCACTTCTAGGTAAATACAGAAAATATATGGTTTTTCTATTTTTGAAAAAATAATTTTTTTCAAAAGGTTAAAATACTTTTTGATTTTGGACTAATGATTACATGTAACATAGAAATGTTTTTGAAATTTTTTTATTTTTTCAAAAATAGAAAGACCATAATATTTTATATATTTACATAGAAGTGACTTTTCAACCGGGATCAATAATTCAGATTCAAATCATTTTTATTTTTTTCTAATAACACACAAAGAAATATTTTTTAATTTTTCTTACAGCCATGAAAAATCCGTTCTGAAAAATATTGATCCGGGTTATTTGTTTGAGTCTTTCTAATAAATCAAATTATATGGTATTCTATCTAATTTAAAAAAATATAAAAATACTTCTAATATTTTAATAATAAAATAAATAAATTATAAAATTTTCTAATTAAATAAAAATGAAAAATTATTTTAAATTAAAACCGACGGATATGTCATCGGTTCAAATTTGAGACATTTTTGGGTGTAATGATTACAAATAGTATTTTAATCTGAGTCATTCATTGTTTTAATCTGAGTCGTTCGTTGTTTCAAAAAGTGTGCGGAAAGAATCAAAAATCGTGCTGGACTAAAACCGATGGAATGTCATCGGTTCAAGCTTTCTGAAATCGATGAGGAGGTCATCGGTTTTGGACTCTGTAACCGATTATTTTGTCATCGGTATAGACAGTTTTCGAATTATGTTCAAAAAATATATAGATTGTTAAATTAATTTTTGATTTTGTATATTTATAAAAATTTCGGTTTGCAATATATGCAACAAAAAGTCTCTTGGCCCTTTGTGTTCTGATTGGTGCCACGTGTCATTGGGTACCCATAGCAATTACCATAGCTCTCTAGGTACACAAATGGGGTACATGAACTAAAACCTGTCCCAGGACCCCACATGTCAGCCTAATACATCAAATTTCGCTGACTTTATGGGATAGGCAAACTCTGTGTATGGAAATCAAACTTGTGAGCCGAGTTGTCAACCAAACGGTGTGTGGTATGCCCTTCCTAACCAAAACTCGGGTTTGCTTTAAACCCCAGCGCCTCAGCCCTCACGACCCGTTCGGATCCCATGCTCCTGGCATTTGTGAACCGCACATGACCTCTACGCGGCTCACAGAGCGCTCAGCTCAGGCCGACCACGTCCCTAAGCTTCGTCCCGTGGGTCGCCCTTCGCTGATGTCAGCTTCGTCCCTAAGCTTCTTCCTCTCCGCTTCTTTCCCAGTACCGACAGAACAAAAGAAGAACGGAAATTCGTGAGAAAGAAAACGAATTACTCTAATTCCTTTAAAGCATGATTGAGATCTCACAAGATGACTTCGCCCGAGCAACCAATTTCACCTATAGAGCACTCTCTAAAAGGATTGGGAAGAAGGAGCAAGGTTTCGGATCTGAGGCCCGATCAATTAAGCTGTTGAATGTGAAATTGAAAGAACAAATACATTCCTTGAATCAAGGCGATGCTCTCTAATGTAGTAACTGAAAGGAAGGAGGGCTATATCAAAGAGTGGCATAAGACCCGACTATAACCGGGTATGAACCGAATTAAAGCATGACAATGGCAATTGTGCCTCTTTAATTCCCTGAGCTATGTCACTAGGATCATGTGAGGCCGTTATAGTCTTTAATTGGATATCCCTTTAAAGGCAATGCCCGAAATGGAATGTAGCACTCGGCAAGCACCAAGGAAACGATGTATTTGATCAAAAATGGGAACTTGGCGGTGCACAGGGTATAATGTCATGCTGGACATATTATTCTTATGTTATACTCACCCTGTGGTGTCTGCTCATTGGCCAGAAGATGTAAAATGGTTATGGTCCATGTTAAGCCGCATACCGGCCTTAAGACACCATATCCTCTACTACACCATACCGGTACTATATCGGTACCAAAACTGAGAAGCTCGAAGCTCAGTCAAGTTCGAATCTTTAACCAACCCTAACTTGATGGTCATATATCCTTCTACGCCCATGCGCAATGCTAATCCAATTCTCAATTGATAAAAATAGTGATGGAACCAAAGAAGTCGGCCAATTTCTCATTCGGTACTGACGTGACCTTGCTCAGTCATGAACCACCGTCTCTGATGATCTTTGACCACTGATGACATGCTCAATTTATTCCTCATGCCAAGGCGATCCTATTGATACAAACCCCGAAGCTTATAACTGCCGGAAGATGGCCGGAGCTATGAAACCCAATCGGGAATGGAGACTCCAGTGCATCAAGTCTATATCAGACTTTGCACGACAGTTGACGCAATGATAGATGTTCGATAACAGCGCTAAAACTGAAAATTCAAATAAAGCACGAATCGTGATGAGGTGTTATGATTCATAGGCCGGGATCCAAAACTAAAGGATAATATAATTCTGATATCGGATCCCATATGTCGGAGCCCAGACCCAACTCTGCATGATTCTTGATGAAATGTCAAAGCCCAGTTCGGATAATAATAGCCGTAGCACAATATTTGATTTAAAGCTCAATCTAGAAACAGCGTGGATGACCTGGGGGTCGGATCTTCTAGAAGATTTCAATTAAGAGTTGAGATCTGTCAATGATGCAGAATAACAGTCCACTGATTGAATCCGTGTCGCATGCGACCACTAGGCCTATGCCTCATGCGATATAGGTTGAACCCGCACGGCTTCCTGACTTAGTAAATTTACATCATATTTCGCCATCTTAGATGTTGTGCACTTCTTGTAGGCTGTTGCATATGCCATGTAATGTCATAATTTGATGTCATCTTCAATAATCGCCTAAATTAGACATATTTGCTTCGTTTTTTGTCTAAATACGCAACTTTCTTCAAAACCTGCCAAAATGACTCAAAAACACGTTTGCGGTAAATATTTATAGAAAATGGCTATTTTGCATTCATTTTTTGCAATTTTTCTTCATAAAAAATAGTTATTTTTGGTATATATTTTGGCGACATCAGTACCAGGCAATACATTTTATTACCATATTTTGTTATTATGGATGTACTGAAACTACCTTTTATTGCATTTCCAGTGTGCAGAGGATTGCTTCATGTTATTTAACATTTTAATGTTTTTTGTGTCTGATGAAATGCCTAAACTAAAATGGTACATGATTTATTCATGAGAAAATTGTTTTTATGCTATTCCAAAACATGAAATTAGAAAATTGTCACTTCAAAACATGAAATTAGTTATTTGTCACTCTAAAATCATTAAATTTATGAAATTGCCACAATTATACTTTTAATATACATATTTTATTAAAATTATTCTAAAAAGTATTGTATATAAAATGTATTTTGAGAGTTCCAAAATTACCCTTCGTTATCTTCCTCCTCTGTGTTGCTGTCTTGTTTCTTGGTTGCGCCTCTGTGTGGCAATTTCATAAATATAATTGTGGCAGGGATCACCAGCGGAGCCGCACGCTGAGTACCTAACTCAGATACTTCCCTTTGCAATCGCCTCCGCTGCCTGTGCTCTTTATTGAGTTTGTTCCCTTTATCAATTCATGTATGATTTATATGATATTTTACAAAAAAAAATTCAATGTTTTTTCTTTGATCTTTCACTATGAAAATCGCCAAAATCATTTTGATTAGATAAATAAAAGAATCAAATGATAAAGAAATACTGCAACAAAATGATGGAGTAATTTCTCCGTTATTACTAGTATTTAAGTCTCTGATGCTATTTCAACAAATTATAAATTTTTTTGTGCTTGATTCTTATTCTATTTTACTGTTCTGTTATTGCGACCATTTTAATGGGTAGGTATAATGATAAACTATGGTCCGTGTTTCTGATTACATTGTGACTGAGAAACTAATCTTTTGATTATTTCTGACCAACTTCGTACCTCAAATTAATTTCTGACCACCATCAGGCACCATATTATTTTTGGTCGGAGAAGCATTTAAGCGCTCGATCCTCAGCTCTTCTCCTTTGATCTAGTTGGTCACCATGAGCAGCGGTCAAGTCTGGAACCTGTTTAGCTGTGAATCTTATGCTATCCCAATTCCAGGAACTAGGATTCCAATTTCCCGCTGGATAGTTATTTGCCAAGTAGGAAAAATTGTTTTTTTTAGCTGTGTTGGGCCTCTGGTGGAGGAAGGGTGAAAGAGAGGAGGAAGGTAAAGAAGGGAAGGATAATTTAGAACTTTCACAACATCACTGACCCTCAGCCTCCTCTCTCTAACACTTCTGCAGTTCTGCTGGGCTTAACTCAAATTTTCGTGGCATAAAATTGCACTATCTGTTTTGTCTAAAGAGTTTGGATAGTTGTTTGAATATTGCACTAATATGTTTTGCTTTTGTTGCTTTGCTTTGAGTATAAGAGGATCTGACAAATAAGATCTAGCTAGTCTGAGATTAGGTTCTAGCCGGCTTCGTTGGTTAGTTACTTGATGGATCTAGGTTACAGGCGCTTAGTTGATTAACTATATGCTGGAGGGATTAGTTGGTTAGCTATATGCTGGAGATGCTTCTGATTTTGTTTTGCTTGTAACTTAACTATGTTTCGTAATAGGAACTGGGCTTAGGCCTTTTTTACCAAAAAAAAAAAAATTTAGAACTTTCAAAATATGTTTTTTATACAATACTTTTTAGAATAATTTTAATCAAATATGTATATTAGATGTATAATTATGGCAATTTTATAAATTTAATGATTTTAGAGTGGCAAATAACTAATTTCATGTTTTGGAGTGGCAATTTTCTAATTTTCATGTTTTGAAGTGGCATAAAAATAATTTTCTCTTTATTCATTGTAGATCCATGCATCGACACTTAGATTATTCGCTTACTAGTATGATTGGATATATGCTTTACCCAACTCAAAACTTTCTATGTGTATTTATTGTATTTTTATTTACTTAAAAAGAAAAAAAGTGAATGACAATTTATTCAGTGTTTTCTTTTGCTGCGCTCCAGGATGTTATAATAGAGCAATCGGAGAAAATAATCCCCTCTTGCACTTCAAGAGGTTAGCTACTTTTCTATTGCTGGTAATTGATAACGTGTCTGGTATCAGTGCATTTATTTTATTTTAAAAGAAATGAGTTAAATTCACAACAAATTAATTTAACAACAGTGTGGCAAGCAACAAGTATATCAAAATCTTCAAAAAAAAAAAATCAAGCAACAATATATCAAAATTAATAAAACAACAAGTTACGAAAGACGTATCTCTGCTTTCTCAATAGATGGCAGTTGATATGTATATGACAAATAGATAACCTCAATTTTGAACTCTCCGAGAACCGATGCAATAATAAATTGACAACTTTTCCTAATGAAATTTTAAGGTGTAATATTTGTTGTCTTTACTCTTTTATTTTAAGTTCTGTGATAAAGTCTCAACTGTAATTTTTTTAAAATATTTTACTCCATTAAACTTTGTTTTATATGATACGTATTAAATATAATATTGTGCAGAGGCTGAATAGAACTAAATGATGTGAAACATGATGAGAACACGTGTAAACTCCACCGCTAACATCAAAGCAACAAAGCGTTGTCGGTATGGCTCCTAGCTAGCGGATGCTGATCTGCCATCTTGCATGTACTGGTGCATATATCTTGGTTTTGTATTATCTTTCCATTTTATGATAATCAAATGCTTTTCGTTGGCGGATAGGACCCTGCTTAATAATAGAATGGAGATTCTTTTCTCTGAAGGTCATTGTGTAAACCAAATCTTTTGTTGTTTCTGGCATGACCAAGCATCTGCTGACGTTGTGGTGAGTATTTTCAATTTTTATCAATTTTTCAAATGCACCAATATCATGTCATTACTAAATCTTTATTTTTATATTTAGTCAGCCAAGCGGCATCTGACACAGTGCATTTAGAGATTGGATAATAAACTAGATGAGCAGAATAAAATCTCATGTATCATAAAAAAAGGAGGTGTGCAGTGTGCTTGACTATTCCATGTCTTAATTCTTAATTATTTTGCCTTGGTTGGTTAATTTTTTATCTTATTCGTCTTTTTGGTACTTTTTAGGTTAATGATGCTCACCTAAAAATTTAAACATTGGGACTGAAATAAACAATCTGATAAGAATTTTTATTTTAATAACTATCTTCAATTAATATGGTTTCGAAGCAATTTTTCCTGCTTTTCATTTAAACTCCTGATAAATGCACCCTTCTATCAATGCACCGTTTCGGTTAACGCTTTAATTATATATATACATAATAAAATATCAAAATTGATAGACTCGGTTCCCTTATCTCAGTTTTATATCCAACACATCACTTCGTTCTCAATTTTATCCGAGTAAAAACAAAAATGAAAAAGAAAGAAAGATAATAGAAGATATATATATATTTTGTTGAAGTTTTGGATATCAATTATCAATGTCCGATTGCAATTCCGACTACGTCGCAGTGATCTTGAACTATTGTTGAAATCTGATTTCAAATTCCGAAGATCTCGCTATCAGGTAACCGGACTTCTCTATAATTTGTGTTTTCGTTTTGTATGGTTGATTTGGATATTGGTATTGCATATTGAATTATGATGGCATATTTAACGGGATAGCGGGTCTGAGGTTGGAATTTGATATGTGATTGTAGCCTCCCACTGTTGGATAGATTTCCCAACGGATTGACGGCCTTCTAACGTTGGATGGATTTTCCATTGGATTGGCGGTTTTATGAAATTGTGTTATGGAAGTTGAGAATTGCCTGTGTGATGGGATTCCAACTATGTGAATATGAGGTAACTTAATTTATGGATAACCTAGACCGACGTGCTATTGTCGGTTAAATATGTATGCATAATTTTATGTGTGTTTGTGTAGATTAATCTGGCATGTTTGAATGGTTGTTAAATTAAGCCAATTATAGAGAAGCGCATCGTTAAATAACCGGTTACTGAGCTTTGTAGCTGACTCCATTTTGTTATTTTGTTTTTCTTTTTGTTGGCGACGTAGGTTGATGGACCAAGAAAATGTGTGATGATGATTATATAATCACGCTCCGGATGGTAAAAATCTGGAGTTTGACACATCTGAATCTCATCTTTTAAAAAACAAAACCACTGTTAAATTAGCAAGTTGTTTTCCTAAACTGCCCCTAGAAAAATGCATAAAAACATAGTTGTAGGTCTCCTAAAAACTTGAAATTCTTAAGCATACAGAACATGGTTTAGACCTACATTTTCATAAAAAGAACAAAAAATTTGGTTCAATCAATTATCCCGAAATAATTTTTGAATATTGGTTGTCAGAACAGTGAACAACATCTAAAAATGAATTACCATTACCATTAACAATCTTGTAATGTTAATAGATAGCATAATTAGACTTGGTTTGCACTTAATTTTTTAGGCAATTTCTCTTTGTAGAAGTACAATTGTTTCATTAGAGTTTGTAACTTTGTAAAAAAAATTATCATTGTGTGTGTATGTGTGTGATGGTATTTTCTATTTATGTTATTTGATATCATGTTGTATGTCGATATTGAATTGTTTATGATATTTGATATTAGATTTGAATCGAGCTATTAAGTATGTTATGAAATTATTATTAGAGATCACGGTTCAAAGTAACTAAAAATTCATGATCATATAAATTTTCTTCAGAAATCATGTCCTTTAGTTTTTTAATAATTATTATTTTTATTGGAATGTTGTTTCTTTTATAATATGTCTCGTTGTATCGCACTGGCACGAAACTAGTACTTTAATAGAGATGTTACAACTTTATTTTATGTATCTCAGCAATCACAAAAATTATCATTTAAATTTCTGATGAACAGAATACACTATTCGCAATTATTAAGTTACTTTATTGAATTTAATGTCACACTCAGTTCGACTAATATAAACTATCTGAAATTAGAAAATACGCTTAAGAACGTGCTTCGCATTTTAGTAATTTCTAACTATCCGAATGTCATGAAAATTTATCCCAACAATTATATTTTTCTGGTCTAGAGAGAAATAAAGAATATCTAAAACTTTTGTATAATTTAAATTGGCGGGTAGTTAGATGATTTTCTACTTTTAAATTTATTTTTAGGACTTACATTATAAGTTAACAGCAATTTTTTTGTTTCCTTATACCCCGTTGCAATGCACAGGCACAATACTAGTGTGTGTGTGTTGGGGGGGGGTACATTGCAATGTCCCCTCTTGTACATTAGACTACAAACCGTTAGATTTGAAGTTCAAACAGACGATCTAAAAGGTTCAGCATGTTTCCATATTAATATGTGCTTGGAGACCATATTTTAGAAGGATAATAAATATAGGAACACTCCTTCTTAGTAAGTCGATTAGTTTTTACTTTTTGGAATTCTTTTACTATTTTTTATTTTTTTTTAAATCATTGTTTATTAGAAATTTATGGACCATAGAAAAACAATGATTTTCAAAAATTCTAAAAAGAAAAAAGTAAATAATTTTCCAAAGATGTAAAATTTGGTCTCCAAACACATTTTAATTGGATATCAAATTGAATGGTTTAAATTAGTTGTTTGAAAATCAAGACCAATAATTAATAATTCAATATACAAGAGAGGCCATACATTAGCATCTCAACTTCTCATTTCTACAATTCCCCGATTAAAGAATGCAAACAAAAATATACAATGTTACTTAAAAAGAGGAAAAAGAGGAAAAATTACTAACAATTGTCAATTGATCGTATGATACAAATGGAAGCTCATACATATTTTTCCTAATAATCTTAAAAATTATAATTAGTATGTATATGCTATTTATTAAATTAATTTAAGAACATAGAGTACATTTGTTGTAGTTTAGGGTGCATATGGCTGGATACGGATAGTTAAAAATCTTAAAAATCTTACCATATTCTTATCCATTATAATTTTTTGGATAGGGATACGGATACAAATAGTCTCGAATACAAATACGGATCGGATAATTTAAGTAATTTTCTGAAATCAGATCCAAACGAAATCGGATAATATCTTATCTATTTACACCCCTAGTCTAAAGATTTCTTTTAAGAAAAAAAATAGAGGTCAAGACTCATCTATAAAATAAAAATAGGAGTTAGGAATTTCTATATATAAATTATTTTATTTGAATTTTAAACATAACATATTTTCTTGGTAAGCAAACCAAAGTTTCATTCTTTATATTTAAATAATTCTTATTGGAAAATTGTTAGCAGAGTTATGCATGTAATTTTCATGGCCAAAAAGTTAAGATTTTATGACTTTATATACAAGAATTTGATGTGGGAGTGCTATTTTGAGGTGAACTGTTATAATATTGAGGGCTGTGAGAAAAACAATTTCTCTAAATACATGTTTTACCCTTCTAGTCTCTCTCTAATATTGTCTTATTAAATGAGAATTGTTGTGAATAAATTATTTATGGATGTCCATATTGCAACTCTTCACTAATTACTTCGAAACTTCTCTTTAAAGAAGTATGTTTCATCTCCCATGTTTATGAATAGAGTTAATTTTAGATGACTTGTAATTTATATTTTATAGCCTATAAATAGAGACTTTGTATGGATGTATTGGACACACATAAAAAGACTTATGAATAAAAGATAGTCATCTTTATACATTCTCAATATATTGTTTATTTTTCTTTTCTTCAATTTATAACAAGAATGTTATTTAAGGAAAAAGTTAATAGAGGAAAAAAAATTATCTCATATCTCCTTTCTCCTCTCCAGCTACACTCCTGACAACTCTTTTACTCCAATTTACAGGATTGTTTTACCGTGCATTTTGCTAGTTACTGGAATAAAATTTTACATGTTGATCCTCCTTTTATTTTTTATTTTATTTTTTTTTGCTTTGACATTTTTCTTGTATCTTATAGTTTTTTAATTTGTCTCTCCCAATGTGTGGATATAGGACTTGAATATTTTTTTATGAAACACTCTAACATTATGTCGAGGACCTGATGCTAGAGTTTTTGTCACACCTCCGATTCCAGAGGTGCGACAGACCTACAGTGTACAATTTACCATTCAATTCACATAACACAACGCATGGATCTTTTTATGCATTGCCAATAGCATCCATTATTTTTCTACATTTCAATTTATTTACAAGAATTATCTGACATTTTATAGTTGATGATGCTAGATGAAATTTTTGGCACCATGTCAGATAAAATAATTCTAAATCTCATACCTTTAGGTAGCTCTGCTGTCAATTACAATCCAAAAAACGTTTCTCAATCTTCATCTAATAAACCTGTAACCCACAAGGAGAAACGAGTGAGAAATAATAAATTATTTTTTAGTGCTGATTGCCACTCATATTAATGGATTCGAAGAAAATCCATATTCAGAATAAAATCACCGCACGAGAAATTAATAGTTCATTTTAAAATGACGAATGCAAATACTCAATAACAATATCCAATTGAACAACAAAAGTTCCATAAATACATCAGAACTCTAAGAATTATTCGGGTTTGGGTCTAAATACTTTAAATCATAAAGTCTGGTAACAGTTGGTTTTTTACCTTTACAATTTCTAGTCGGGTAACAGTTGGTTTATGTAGAAAACGTTTATGGTTTTAGATTTACAAAATTCCTTACAGATCGTCAAAAATATTAGTTAGATTGAATGGAGAAAAAACAAACTACCTCTAAAAATGTGTAAAAGATGGGTGAGTGATGTGTCCATTTTTTTTTATTTGATATCTTAGGATGAATACTTGATGTATTACAGATGAATACTTACGCACAACAGTTATAAAATCTTTCAAATATTAGGCGGTCCCCAAATATTAAGTGGTCTCCCAGTTAGTTAGTAGTTACTCAGGTAGTTATTGACTGGAGGAACAAAATGGGAGATTAATTAGCAGGACAGCTAGACGAATTCTAAGGATGAATACTTACACAACGAGGAAGAATATTTTCTCGATGAGGTATGAATACTTGCAACGAGGATGAATACTTGTGCAATCGACAACTCGAAAGTATGTCATCAGGGATCTCATTTAAATGAGAAAATTATGTAGAATACGTTCGTGATTTTAGATTTGCAAAATTTCTTACAGATTGTCATAAATATTGGTTAGATTGAACGAAGAAAAAACAAATCACCTCTAAAAATATGTAAAAGATGGGTGAGTGATGTGTTCAGTTTTTTTTTTAAATACTTGATATCTAGATATGAATATTTGATGCATTACAAATGAATACTTGATGCATTATAGATGAATAGTTGCGCGACAATTGTAAAATCTTTCAAATATTAAGTGGTCTCCCAGTTAGTTAGTAGCTACTCAGGTAGCTATTGACTAGGGGGCAAAATGGGGAATTGTTAAGGGGGACAGTTAGATGCTACATATTATATATTAGGAAGATAATTAAAATCCATACTTAGAAGGAAACAATTGGCATCTAAACTTCTCATTTCTACAATTCCCCGATTAAAGAATGAAACAAAAGTATTATGACCAGAGTATCGGTTATCAAATAGACTTCTTATTAATTACCAATTGGGGCGGGTTTTCTTCTAATAGATATTTTACAAAAATCATATAATCATGTCTGTGCTTACCGATTAGTTGTTCTACATGTGGATACTCAGTGCTTGTCAATTTTATATGATTTTGTTTTACCGAATATTATATATAGATACAATAAGATATATTGTGCATGAACTAAATATTGAATAATTAAACAACCATATAACTTTAAAATCTAATATGTTGATCATCTGAAAACTTATTATTCAACACACATAGATCAGTTCGTAAAAAAAAAATATTGTTTGATGTTTATTTGGTCTCATTTGTATAAGGTATTTTTTATTTATTTTTGAAAGGTCTGTGGCTCATTTGTACAAGGTTATTGGAGTTAATTGTGAAGATAATTTCTGACACGACCCAACTCGAACTAATTACTTGATTGTTGAATGAGTCGAGAATGGGTATAGAATTCATAAAGCAATTTTAAGATTAATAAACATGTAATGCACATATATTTACTCTAAAATTCATTAGAGCACCTTAAAATCAAACTCCTAAACCCTAAATAATTCTATTTGCTATTTGTGTGCATGCTGCAGTGAAGGTCACCAATAACCATGTCTAATCATTCGAGTGGTAAATAATCAATTATTTAGAAAAGACCGGAAGGTCCAACGATATGCAAAAAGTTCCCCAGATGTCGACTTTGATTAGCATGGGCATGGCGACATAGAAATTTTGCAATTTCCCATTTCAGTTTTACTTAAACCTGGTCTGTCAGAGGGGAGAAAAAAAAAGTTAAAAGCAATTTTGCTCGGAAACCATTGCATTTTATCAAAAGAAAAACATCATTCAAAAACAAACAATATAACAGATAAAATGAATAGCTAACACCAAAAGCTAGTTATTCAAAAGTCAAAACCAAATATAGACTGAGAGCCTCCCAATACCATTGCACCACTTCCTTTCTATAAGTACTAGGTTCTCCGCCTTATGAAGGATTCACTTTTAACATGCTATACCAAGATCCATATCTGAATGAGTTGATATGTTCATCATGAATCGTTACTATGTGTTCCTCTAATTCAAATCTCTTGGAGAATAGTTCAAAACAGCCCGAAACTGGGTACATCAGATGTGAACATTCACAATGTTCTTCTATGTGTTCGTCGAATTTATAGAAGGGGAACTTTTTTTTGCATCCCTGGGTCTTGTTGGGACAGACATCCATAATGGTGTTCAATATCGCATCGGTGGCTAACGAAGGAAAAAGCTCTTTCTTGGGTTCACTCTCGGGACACAACATACAGTTAATCTGGCCTTTGTGACAATCATAGCAGAATAAATGGCCAGAGCTACACTTCATTTCAAATATGATTTGTGAGAAAGAAGTCGATAAAAATGTGGGAAAAAAAAAAATGTAAGGCGGCCGTTGCAACTGCAGATAATGTCCAGATGGTTTTCATTTTTGTTGTTTTATGGTATGGTGGAAAGTCAGAGATTAACAAAGGGATTAGCAAATAATCTAATTGAACATGAAACATAAAGGGAACAACACTTGAAATCCAAATAATATCGCTCAAAGATTGATCACTAAGCAACATCACAGACTAAATTCTGGTATCATTAGCAGGCACCTGAATAATGTAATGAATTAAAGCAAACTAAATACGTCTACAGTACAAAGATTAATTTATAAATTTCATACCTGCCTAGTAGGCACTTTTAGAGGATTAGCACATCCATTATTTTTACAACAAAGTGGATCTAAGTCCGTTAAAAATAATGGCTGGTCATCAGCAGAGTCAACATAATCTATTTCTGACATGTGATCATCATCAATAAACAATGAGTTAGAAGTGGTAGGTACTTCGTGATCTTCCTTTTTAATGAGACTGTAAGGGTTTGGCGCTTGGTCCATCCTGTTTTAATTTGAGGGGAAAAAAAATTCCTTGATAAATTAAATTTGCTAAGATAAAAATTGAAAATTCAAATGAACAATCCTCTTATCATCATCTTTCCTTAAAGTTTATTTGCAATAGTTATTAGTTTGATTCAAAGTTAATGTAATGCATTACTTGTATAGTTGTATGTTTGTGGTTCCTTTTTGCATGGCATAGTCTACAGATATGAAAAAGCCAAAAAGGCACATTTAAAACAAAAGATATATGACATGCCCCTGAGAGTTCTTAGTTCTTACATATAGCAGAAACCACACCTCTTTTCTTCAACAGTTTTCCAGAGAGAGATACTAAAGAGGGATAAATTCGGGCGTCTTGTAAAATAAATTAAGAATGACATAAACATCATGAAATGTAGGAGCATACACTGATATTTCTTTACATACAAAGGGTTACTCAAGAAATTTCATTTTTTCAGGGTCATATGAGATAATTTGTAATTTGCAGGATAAATGTAGTCTACATGGTATTTCACTATTGCCCTCAAGAAAAGCATCTGTTTTACCAATGCAGTTCAAACTTCAAACTCTAAATTTTTGAGACTCGTCTTTCATCATATATTATGTACAAGATTAAATCTTGATTACATCCTATCTTTGAAAAAAAAAAAAAAAAAAGAGGGGAAAAAAGAACTTAAATTCAGAATTAACTGAAGTTAGTAGTCTGGTAGAATTATGTAGATCTTATTAGTGCATACAAACTAATCTCATCTTGCTCAGAAATATGCAATAAATGCAAACACATACTGATATCGTGTTAGTACTTATTAGAGGTACATTTGCAAAAAAACAGAAACTCAGTTTATTTTCTTAAAAATGGAACGCATAGAAGCCAAATAAAGAAAGGAAAATTTTGAAATAGAAATATTCCAAAATGGACAAATAAGGATGCATTTAGAAGCAAACATTAATTTCCTCTTAGTTACATCATTTTACTTGACCAAACCACGATTCCAATATTTCGAAAAAAATGATAAAAGAAAGAATATAAGAAAAGGAATTAAGGAAAACCTTAATTTAATCGAGGAGAGCTGATTATCTACCGCTTCCGCTCCTTTGGCTTCTTTTTTGGACTCCCACTTCTTCGTGTGTGAATCTCTCTTGTGCGTTAGAAAGAGGGGAGGTGTGATTTTGAGAGAGACGAGAGGAGAGGAGAGGAGAGGAAGGCTTCTGAAGGGAGGAGGGAGAAAGGAAAAACAAGGGGTTTAGCTCCTCTCCAGTTTTATTGATATTTTGGGTTTAGATCTGAACCATTCGATCTACTTTGGCACGAATATAAAAGGTACCCGTGCATTCATCCTCGTACCGAATTGGCCCGGATTCTAATCGGACGGTCTAGATCTAAATTCAAATATTCTGTCACCTCAGCGGATGCGGACTGATGATCTGCCATTGCCATTGTAACTTGGGTGCGTATCCTCTGAGATATCTCAATTTTTGCGAGACCGACGTGTCCGGTACCTATTCGGGGGGGAGTAGGGGGCAGTATTATTTGAGCTTTGAGATTCGTGCAGAACGTATTTGAACGATTGAGATATTCCAGAAAGTCACGCAAAGTTTGAGATATCTCAGAGGACGCGAATTCTTGTAACTTCAGAGGACGATTGTAACTAACGGTTGTAAACTTGTAATTAGTTAGGTTCGTTCCTAATTAGCAATTTGTATTTGGTTGGAGTTTATAATTTTACTAATGTATCTTCAGAGGATGATTGTTAAAATCTTATAATTATACAAAATTGCTAACTAGAAACTTAGCTAGAATATTATTTTAGTTTGTGTATGTATAAATATTATAATATTTCTTGAGATTAATTTGTTTCATTTTCCTTATTTTTCTTTTATATTTGTATGTACTATTTTTATTTTTTATTTAATATAAAGAACTCAGTTTATTGTGACATTTATCTTCATTTAGATGTACATAGATGTGCTATTTTTATCTGATTACTTGGTTCCGATTCGGATCCGAACCAGAATCGATCCAGATTAGATTAATATGGATTAGATATGGTTTAAAAATTAAAACATGTTAAATTATGGATATGGTTACAAAATTAATACTTTAATATCCGTTTTGGATTCAAACCGGAACTAATACTATAACAAATCAGATTCAAACCGGAACTGATACTATAACTAGAAACTTAGCTAGAATATTATTTTAGTTTGTGTATGTATAAATATTATAATATTTCTTCAGATTAATTTGTTTTCTTTTCCTTATTTTTCTTTTATATTTGTATGCATTTTTTTTACTTAATATAAAGAACTCGGTTTATTGTGACATTTATTTTTATTTAGATGTAAGCAGAGGTGCTATTTTGATCCGATTAATCTTTTTTTTGTTCTTATATATTTGGATGATAGAAAGAAATAAAACAAAAGAACAAGAAAGAACTTCTATTTCATTGATTGTTTTTACAAATAGCACATTCGTATATAACAAAAGAAATCTACTATTCATGTTTGATTTAATGTCTGCATTATTATTAGTGCCTTTTAATCCTCCTTTTTATATTTAGAATCACATAACATAGCATGCCCATATATTGCATACGAACTTAAAGAAAAAACAAACTAAAATTTAAGCTAGGCCCAGTGACCCAAAATCATTTTTTTCCCACAGTAACTAAATCCACGCTCTCTTTCAATTTTGTTCCTCTCCTCTTAACATACGCAAACCATTAGTTTGACTTATGTGAATTCTCTCTCTCTCTGTGTTTTTTTTAGTGGTGTACTTCTGCAATTCTAATAACAGGATATGAAATCTATGAACAATGAATATTAACCCGCATTCTGATCTTTGAAACATAATAAATTTGGACCCTTTGCATTAGGATTTATTCAAATAATTAAATCTGATCTATTATGGGCCTGTCTTCTCTTTTCATTTCAAACTGTATCATCTTTCTTATTGAACCAGCGCAATGGAGCAATGCATCCCCAGCCGTTCGAAATCTTTGTGATTCCTGCCGCGCAGATCACAAACATACCGAACAACCGAGTGTGTCACAGCACAAATCACATGAGATTAGTGTCTAGGAATGCCCTTCCCATTTAATAGTATGGAAAGCCAGAAGGATCTGAGGCTCTGACTGAGCTCTTTCTGTTCCTGTTCAAATTTGACCGAATTGTTCCCTTCAGGTTATACCTTGACATTAAGCTTCCTATTTCTTTCTTCTTCTTTTTTGAGAGAGAATAAACTTCCTATTTCATTTCAGTCTAGTGATGTTATTTTCAAAATTTTCACCCCCTGAATTATTTTTCTTGTTACATGTACAAATGGGATGAAAACCTGACATGAGCAACAAAATGTAGCTATAGCAATGGCAGTTTGTTTGACCAATGGTTTGGATAATATTAAAATAAAAACGACCTATTATTTGAAAGCTTTCATCTAGAACGTCCAATTTTTAATGGAACGGTCCATATTGATTAATTATATATTAAGGTTATCAGACTTGCAGCATACAATAAGCCTCAGGAAGTCAATATTACTGTGAGCATACAAGTACTGCAGTAATTGAATTGTTTACGATTGAAGAATAAAAGCATGCTCCGGTAGAGTATGTATGCATGATGATTTCTGATTCTATACATACAGATTTACTGTTAAAGTGAACGAAGAATGCACGCATAATTCATAAAGAGCTGTACATGGGAAGAGGAATAGGAGGTTCCAGAAAGAAATAGCAATGCTTGCACCCAGATGCATATGAACTCGATCTTTAAATGAGCTTTGACTTTACAATGAAACCCACTTTTGCTTTATTCAAGATTAATGCTAAAGTTTGAAAATTACATTTGAATATATACTAAACTCGGTTCTCGCACCCCGGCCTCTAATAATATATGAAAAGGGACAAATATACATCAAACCAGTGAGACGCCTCAACTTGCAATTAATTTGCATCAATTTGCAACTTGTTGGAGGTAATAGAAGGGCTCTAAGTTGTATCAATTTGCAGCTTGTTGGAGGTAAGAGAACGGTTTATCGAATGCAAGAAGCATGCTGATAAATACGAGGGGCAAAAGGAAGATAGACATCCAAAATGAGTTGTGGCTATATAGACCCCTTTGAGGGCATTTTGGTCTGAATCTCTCCAGTTCTTCACGCAAATCTTCATGATTCCGAAATAACATAAATAACTGCAAAAGGTACCATACAGTAAGAAAATGATGGATTCCCTTTTCTTTTTTTTTCCATTTTTGTGACATGGAATCACAAAGGAAGCAATATGTGTCAAACAATGGTAACATCTTAAAAATACCTTTTTTTTTTCTTTTTTTTTGTTACCAGCATAGGTATATATACAGAGACAATGTCCTAAACTTTGTAAATATTTGAAGTATTGGCATGTACTAATACCAATGTTCTAATTAAATAAAAACAGGAATCATATGTGCAATTATTTTGATATTTCGATAAAAGGTATTATAATAGGAATAACAGTAAATAATGTGAAAGGGAAAAGGCCAAAGTCCATTCTTTCACATAAAAATGACGCAACAGCAAATGCATCCTTTCATCTGAAAGCTCCAGCAGTTTCAAAACCTTAATTAAAAAAAAAAAAATCATACCACATTTTGGCTGTCATTCTTTTGTTTTTACCCTATTTAAACAGCTTATATATGTTCACTAAATGATACAACTGACTTTTTTGTTGTTCATTTGGTTCATTCTAAAACCAAAATTCAGGACGATCAGAGCCATTAATCCAAAAGAAAATATTAACAAGTGTGAAGTACCTCTTGATAAGTTTCAAGGGGAATCTGCTCTTTTCTACTAAGAATGTCAAACAACGAGAGGTATAGCATATAATCCCTACTCTGCAATTAAATTAAAATTAAGAAAAAGATAGTAAGTCATTACTAAAGAATAATTCAAGCTACAAGTACAAGCAATAAGCAATGCCACAAAAATAAACTGTAAAAAGAAACCTAGGAAAGATGATTTAGTCATAGTCTCATAGTACCTAGAAAAGATGATAGATAGTCAAAGTCCGTAGATTGTTTTGGAATAAATGCCTAGAAAAGATTGTTTTGTACGATTGAACACCAATTGCATGCATCTCAACAGATATATTACCACCTCTATACTTGTTTTAAAAAAAGGCCCAAAATGCCCTCTTTTCTTTTGATTTGCATAGAAACATTAACTAAGGAGGAGGCATTTGCATCTTTCAAATTGAATGGGATTGGACATGTACATATCGGCATCCATTGCTGCACTGGATATGGTGCAGCGCACATCAAATGGTGATCATTGGTTTGAGAATCATGTTATATTCCGAGATTTGGAAAAAGAACCCTATAAGCATCTGAGGGTCAAATCCCCATGCTGCACCATGCAGCGCTGGAAAGGATCCACACCCGGACATTTACATAGGATAAAAAAAATTCATGGTTTAGGGCATAAATGGATAGATGATATTATGCTGATTAATTTAGGGGGTGCTCCTCATGTCACGGGAGTTTACATGTATTTGAAATTTCGGTAGAGTATAACATGATCTTGTTCCTAATATGCCATTATCTTATCCATTCTTAAGAAAAGTTGTCTCTGTTGGTCAAATAACCTTACAAAATTTATATTTTAAGGCTAAGGTTTTTAGGTTTTTTTTAGGCATAGAGCATAGATAATTTTTTATCTCCGTTAATTTTAGTCAATTTTGCTTAAATCAAAGATATGATGATTAAGGATAAATTTACCTTTACTTTCTTGACAAAGCCGAGAGATTCCTGGAATGTGACCGGTTCCCACTTAGAAATGTGGCCTCTCATGTCTAATAATTCGATTTTTCAATTCCTTCTAAGCAAATATTAACAACATATGTCCTGAAATTAACAGAGAAGCAAGATGAAATGGGAACCCTAGTTAAGTTCAGCACACTAGTAAGAGATAAACTAAAAGTACAGAAAACTCAAACCAAAGAGCGATAGAAATTAAGAATTCACACAATAAACCCATTGCGAGTACCCCAAATTGCATACTGTTTTTCTCTAATTTGGCATAAAAATGATTAAGAAGAAAAATCGAACTAACTACTTAAAAATCGCCAAAGGAATTTCGCAAAGACTTTCGGGAAAATTAGCAAACGACGTACCTACGAAAGAGCAGATTAGAGTGATCCTGTAACCGCACCTGAATCAGTTGATTTTCAATTATTGTAGCCGATTAGAGTACGATAAAAGAGAGAGGTGCGCGAAGAAGAAATTACTGGCTCGAAGCTTAGCTTGATTTGGGAAAGAAAATTAAAGAAAAAAAAATTAAAGGAAGAAAAGATTTGACGTGGAAAACCCGGTGAGGTTACCGCCTGATAGGGTTTTTTGTTGCCTTCTTCGAAATAAAATGGACTCGGTTTAAAGTTGGTTCATGCAAATAAACAATGGTAATAATAAATGCGAACAATGACTGTTATAAATGATTGTCTTCTTCCTTTAGAATAAGATTTAAAAAAGAGAAATATTTAGAATAAGATTTAAAAAAGAGAAATATGAAATATAAGACAAATTGTACTCCTAATTTTTATATAACGGCATGCAAGATTTTGTTATTCCAAAGTCATTATATTGAAAACAAATAGCATTTTTGAATTGACTTTATAATTTTTGCATTTATAAATTACTAAAGTATATATGCTGACAATAATAATCTAATAATAAATGTTATTAGAAAATTCAATATTTCAATTGACTAAATCAGCTACTATTATAAAATATTATTAAACGAGTCCTAAATTCTAATAATTATTTTTTATTAGCAAAAACCTGGTTAAATGTGTTGATGTCCAAGGCAATAAAATAATATTATCAATGCTAATTTTAGCATATCCACATTGTTGGGTTTAAAATTTTGATCAAAAGTTGATTTTACATACATTATTTTGTCATGAAATTTTAATAAATCAAACTCATAATAGCATTTTTTTTTTTTTTTTTTTTTTAGTTTTGGTCTTTAGAATACATAGTTAGAATGACATGTTCTAATTATTTTTCTTAATATGTGGCTTTGTATTCGACTTTTTTGTTAAAACAATAAAAAAAAAATTTTTTTCTAATAGTAGCCTTTAGTCAAATAATGCTTATCAGATAAAATTTCAAGAAAATAATATCGAAATTTTCTTACACATAATTATAATTATTAATTACTTCCGTGAACCAAGTGTATTTATCAAATAACACGTGTTTGTTGTTTATACCAGGTCCATGTAAAAGTTCTGTATGTTTAAAGTTGTTAACGACGACCTTGGTATATAGTTACATATAATATTTTGTCATATTACGTTTATCTTAACAGGTTCACTGAAAAATACACAACTTGTCAGCTGGATGCCAAAGACTTGGCACCGACCATCTCACAATCCATCTCCAGTGAGAACCAGCTTGATTTATGAGGTGCATATCCACCTGTCATATGTCATGTCTGTTAGGCAATGCGTGGGAATTGAACTGAGTTCAACAAAAACGTCAAGTATGTATGTTTTGTACTTTTTTTTTCTATAAGTCTATATTTTGTATTGATGGTTGGAAGTAAAATTTTCATATATTTTAGAATAAAGTTAGAGTGTGTTGTGTGCATTAAGAAAATTTGGTGAACTTTAAAAATCTATTAAATTGGTTTTAAATGGCGAATTCAAATTATTGAAATCGATCTACTTCACGAGTGATACATGTACATGCAAAATAAGTTGTAAAAAAATATGTTTTCCCTAACCGTTTGACTTTGTATTAAATGAATTCGAAACTTTCTAAATTTTGTATGTACATGTATCACTCGTGAAGTAGATTGATTTCAATAATTTGAATTTACTATTTAAAATCAATTTAATAGATTTTTAAAGTGTGTTCACCAAACTCTCTTAGTAAGCACACATCACACACGCTAGCTTTGTTCTATATTTTATTCATTTTCATTTTTTTATTTATTGTAATTGGATGGCTCATTTCCTTTTGTTTCTTTTGAAAATCTTCGCAGAAACTGCAAAGTCGTGAGGGGAATCGAACTCTTCGACCTTTGGGTAACCAACAATTCTAGGACTTTTTTCCTAGCCAACTGTGCTACCTCCCCTCTCCATTTTCTTTTGTTTCTTAAATGAGAAAATATATGTTTGTATTTCCTTTATAAAAAATTTTATGCAGTTAATTTGTATTGTTTATTATTATATTTATTTCTAGAATTAAGAAAAATTCATGCCTAAATTTTATTTAGTTGTAAGATATTTTTATAAAAATATTAAATATAAAAAATAAAATTATTTTGAAATAGATATTATTTTTTCAAAACAAATCTTTTGAGGGACAACTCTTGTTTCCCATAAAAGAAGGGACCGAATTCTCTACCTCTCCAGGGGTAGGATTTTCCTGTCCCTGGTCCTGAGTCACTGACACTAGGTCCACACCAAAACTAAAAAGTAATATTTAAATTTATAAATCCGTCTGGATTCACATGTCAGTCTTACTGGGGACAAAAAAATTCTGTCTCCAGAGGAGGGGTGGAGGCAGGTGATTTCTTTCCATAAAAGAAACATTGAGAGCAATTTTTTTTCGTCTATTCTGGCTTTTACAAAAGAATAACATGAAAATTAACTATCCTAAAAAAAACATGAAAATTAACAACTCTCTGTCTAATTGTCGCCTTGTCGGTTCCTAGGCTAAATGTTCAACAAGTTCAACAGAATATAATACTGAATAAAATTTACGAGTACGAGGTGCGGGAGAGCCGGAGAGAGAACTTCCATTTTTTTATATTTAGAAATAAAATATTATTTTCTGTTGGAGTTGATTGGTTTTCAAAAAATAGATAAATCGGGAATTTTTTTTTACGGTGTAGACATGAGTTCCTTGTGTGCACCTTAGAAAAATTCCGGTGCAAGATCTTTTTCTCACCCATCACACCAGTGTTTTGAAATTTGGTTCTTATTCGGTATTCGGAAGGCCACCGAATACTGCATATACAGTGTTCGGCCGAATATGCGGATTTTTATTCGGATTTATATATGCGGATTTTAAAATGAGAATTTCATATTAATTTATATGCAAATTAATAAAGTATCTAATATTCTATATCAGAGGCCGAATATGCTACCGAATATGCAAAACCGAATACCGAATATGCGGAACCGGATACCGAATAAATACCGAATATGCGGAACCGAATACCGAATGTGCAAAACCGAATACCGAATATGCGGAACCGAATACCAAATATTCGGCCGAATATTCAAAACCTAATATTGGACCGAATACTTATTTTCTATGCGGATTCCAACCGAATACGAATATTTGGCCAAATATTCGGCCAAATGGATCGAATTTTAAAACACTGCACCACACATAGTGATAGTACAGAATTGACTCCGCTACTTGCCAAATGGGCAAGCAGGATTTTGCTTTTCCAAATCAAACTATTCATCTATGTTGAGATTTATGCATGAAAAAATTTCAATGGTTAGATTTAGAAATGCAGAATCCTGCTTGCCAATTTGACAAGCAACATATTTGAATCCGTGATAGTACAACATCAAATTTGAGTATTCTTAACTGCACTTTAGAAAACATCTGAGGCAAATTTATTTTCTTAATTACTACTTGGAAAAAATTTGATGCAAGTATTTTTCTGCGTGCAACACAAAACCAGGCTACCAAAAACAAAAATAATTACAACATTTAATTTAAATCCTTCAATTATTGTGGATAATAATTATTCAAAACATAAAAGACATACATTTAATTTAAATTACCGTATCACAGACTTATTACTTGTGGTTTTTTATGTTAATTTCAATAGCTCCGGATAATCCATTCATCTTGTAAGCAGATAAATTTTGCATGATTACATTTGCAAGAAATTACTTCAAAATTTCTATTTAAATACCAATTTGTAAATGGAAAAATAATGTATGCTGAAGTATGCTTAATGAAACTAAATTTTACTAAAAATACTACATCAAATTATCTATTCGCACCAAAATAATTACTTGATTGAAATAACTATTTAACCAAATTTATCCAATTTATTTAAATTAAAACATAAATTATAAATCTTATTAGAAACCCCGGTTGGGGTTTGTTCCGGAATTTTTCCAAGGTGCAAGAAAGGAGCCCGTGTTTGTAGCGTAGAAAATTTCCTGATTTATCCGTTTTTTGAAGATCCAACCAATTTTTTCTCCAGTAAAAACTAAAAACTAATATTTTATTTCTAAATGCAAAAAAAAAAATCGAGGATTTCATGTATGTACTTGGAATTATCAAAATGCATGTATCCGGTCTAAATTTCTAAAAATGTGCAGGCATTACATATTTAGGGTATGTTTGGATGCACAAGAATAGCTACTTTTCTTAGAATAGCATTGCTATTTGGAACAAGATGCATTCAAACGAGAAATAGAGCTATTCGGAATAGCTACTGTGCTTAATAGCATTGTTATTCGCTATTCTTACAAAAACAAGGAATAACATTTGTTGCTTTTAATATTAATACTAATATAATATTTAAACTAATATTATATTACATTTAATATTTAAATTAATATTATATTGTATTATACTTAATCTAATAATATATTATATTTAATATAATATTTTATTTAATACTAATGTAATATTTAAAATAATATTATATTATATTTTAATATTTAAATTAATATTATATTATATTATATTTAATCTAATATTTTATTTAATACTAATCTAATATTTAAAATAATATTATATTATATTTAATAATTAAATTAATATTACATTGTATTATATTTAAATTAATATTTTATTCAATACTAATCTAATATTTAAAATAATATTATATTACATTTAATATTTAAACTTTTTTTTTTTAATATTATATTACATTAATATTTAAACTAATATTATATTACATTAATATTTAAACTAATATTATATTACATTTAATATTTAAACTAATATTATATTATATTTAATCTAATATTATATTATATTTTATCTAATATTTTATTAATACTAATCTAATATTTAAAATAATATTATATTACATTCAATATTTAAACTAATATTATATTATATTACATTAATCTAATATTTTATTTAATACTAATCTAATATTTAAAATAATATTATATTACATTTAATCTAATATTTTATTTAATACTCAACCAATTTTTAAAATAATATTATATTACATTTAATATTTAAACTAATATTATATTATATTTAATATTTAAACTAATATTATATTATATTTAATATAATATTTTATTTAATACTAATCTAATATTTAAAATAATATTATATTACATTTAATATTTGAATTAATATTATATTATATTATATTTAATCTTACACATAAATTACTAAACAGTAGCTATTTCATCCAAACTCTATTCCAAATATGCAATCCAAACAACTTTTCACCGTTCTGAATAGCACTGTTCTTAAACAGTAGCTATTCTTATTTACTATTCTAAACAGTAGCTATTCTAGAGTGCATCCAAACGTACCCTTAATGAATTAATTAAAGGAGATCTAAGAAAAATATTGATTTTTTTATGGTACATTGGATATTAGATATTAAGATGTTATTACGATGAAATTGAATATTTTAAAAGTTTTGATGGATACACAACATTTTTTTCTATTATTAAGGGTGTGCTCCATAAATTAGGGTGAAACTTCATTAATGGAAGGGAAAGGGAAGAGATCAGAGGTGAGATTCAACTCTGAATAGTAATCTTACACTCCGATTTGGAGGTGAAGATTGTCGCCAAAAATCAACGTAGTGTTGAGTTTTCCTCCCCTCCAAACGGTGCTTGTTCACCCCACTCTCTCTTCAATTCTTCTCTTATGGAGCAAGTGAAACGGTCGGACAGAAACGGTCTGCGCTGAAGCTCACTCCTGCACAGTAATTCTTCATTTCTCTCCCTCCGCGTACCTTCTTCCGAAGCACACCCTAAGGTAGCCCGATGAAACTATGGCATAGGAGCAAAATCAAAATAAATATTCGGAGAACCAAACATTATTCATTTACGTTACCTTTGATATGGTCCATGGGGCCAGCACTTGTCTGCCGCCAACCATCAATTTGAATCATATTGTTTCCTAGAGTACAATTTACATATAAACTATTTTTTTTCTCAAGCTATTCGTTGCTTGTGCTTTTTGTCTGTTGCTCAAGCTAGCTCAGTCGCGGAACCAAGAATGAAAGGGCCATAAATAATTTAGGGCTCATAAGCAAAAAAATTTGGACCAGTATCTTCTGCGGAGGTTTGCAGTGTGGAGTTGATCGGACGGTCTAGATTTACTCTCAGCCGGTGAATGCTCGGAATGATGGAGGGGCAACATTAATTTTGATTTGAGATTTGTGCCATAATCTTATTTGGTCCGTCCGATCAAAACGAACGGACCAGATTAAAAGAACCGCACGACCTCCACAGGTAAAAGCTCCGCAGAGGATGTGATTCCAAAAAATTTAGAGGGTGCGAAGAGCCCATAAATAATTTAGGAGGTGTCAAGAGCCCATAAATAATTTAGAGGGTGCCAAGGGTCCATAAGCAAAAAAAAATTTATGTATATTTTCTGAACCAAGGAGGAGCCGGGGCCTAAGCTAGCCCCTTCCTTGGTTCCGCCCCTGAGCTAGCTTGTTTATAGTAATCCTGAATATATACACTCAAGTAATTCAGGATTGATTCGTTTAGACTTGGTTCATTCATTCATACTTTTAAACAAAAAAAAAAATTAAGATGTATATTCAATTTTAGACATACTTTTTTTTATTTTAACACTCAAATAATTGTTTCCATAAAATTAGAGAATATACAAATGATTGTTTCCATAAAATTAACCCTAAATTGGCGGTTTTAAAAAATTATGTTGACAAATGACACCTAGTTTCGCTGATAGGCTAACTTACGACTTAAAAATATAAGACTTGCATCTGCCTATTATAATTTATTTATCCATAAGCTGAAACCTATAGAACACCATCGCGTCGTATTGGCCTTGAACAATTTATAGGTTCTGGGCGGCGTGATATTACACCTGCTAGAAATTCTCATTTATCACATGATTTGGAGCTGGAATTGGGCTTAGTCTCGGCCCAAACGAGCAAATGTTGCCTGTGGTTTATTGGTCTCTAACATGAATCCTTTTGAGATAAAACAGAATCTTTGCTCACTATGACACTATTAGTCATTAGTCATTGGTGACTATTAGCAATAGCTTTGAATGTTTGGTAAATAAAAAGGAACACAGTGCCCGCAATTCAGTTTTCGCACTGCCCGGTATCATAACTATACTATACAAAATTACAATGATGGATTTTTTTTTTCTAAAATATTAATATCTATGTACATAAGTATTTATACATATGTATGAAAGTAGTTATACTTATGAGGTGAATAATTTTTACGTAAATAATTGTTCCACCGATCAAATTCTCCAAACATCCTCACACTGTCCTCACACCATAACTACCATAATTGCCTCGAGAGACCATAAAAACTCCAATGTTGAATTTTTTTTCTAAAGTATTAATACCTATGCACAAAAGTATTTAGACCTATACTCGGGGGTATTTATACCTATGAGGCGGAGAAAAGTTTTACGTAAATAATTATTTTTCCAATTAAATCTCCCAAACACCCACGCACCATTGGAGTTTGTGGGGACCACTCAAACTAAATGGGAGGGGGGGGGGGTTATACGTGTTTCTAAAAATATTAATATTCCCATAACTATTTGCTGGTACCCCAAAACTTGATATATTTTTGCATATGGAGCTGGATGATATCTAAAAGTATTAATATCAAGTATTGTAAGTATTTAAACCTATGCATTGAAATATTTATATGTATATATATTGTACAAAGTTTAATCATCAGGCGTTCGATTATATCAAGTTAAACATCAGATATTAATATCTTATTTTTCAAGTAGTAATATTCTATTTTGCAAATATTTATACATATGCACTGAAGTATTTATTCCTATGTGGATAACTATTTTTGTTAGAAGGAATATTGACGCGGAACGATTGGAGAAGGTTGATGCGAGAATACGGAGTCACTATTACTTCATTAGAGGATTGTTGACGCGGGAACGAGTGTGCGTGAGACTGGAAAAGAGACAACCATATGATTAGTGGAAACCATAATACAATATTCCTCTAATGTTGCTGCGGGAACATAGAGAAGACTGAAGTAGAAAATTCATATAACTATTCAAATAAAAAATAGCCAAATATGTTTCATTTTCTATTTTTATTTCAGCTCTTTGGGATAAATCTCACTTTATTGACCTGTTGTTGCGCTTAAATTACCAAATATTCCTTCATATTCATAAAGCGGATTGACGTTTACGGTTTACCGTCTGTTGTAAAATTATATTTTTTATGATATATAAATATCTTCCCTTGTCCGTTTATTATCTCTGCTAATTAGGCTTAATAAACATGCATGGGCTGATGGAGGTAAGAGAGCAAGGGGCTGAGCCCCCTCTATTAATTGACACTTTTCACTTTCATCATTTATAACTTTTAATTTTACAATAATTAATCCTCTTAGTTTTTCTTATAAATAAAATTATAAGACACTTAATTATCTAGCTGACATTTGTCCAGTTAACATATTTAGAATTTTATTAAGAGGAGAAAAATGTATGTTTGCTTGCTCTCATAAATCGTATGTAATTATTATTGAAGTCAATTAAATAAAAACAAAATCAAAATATTTAATTACGACCGCATCTATTAGTTTACTCTTAGATCGATCGAGAGCGTCAGGGCCCCGGTCGCCTGATGTGAGATTTCTCAATCAAAGTTGTTTAGATTTTAGTTTTGTTTGATCAAATCAAAATTTTGAATGATAGTAACTAGTTCACCAACGACCAGTGGTCAGTGGAGTCGGTTGAGTTTCTTTACACGCAGGACAGAGATGACACATCTCCTCTCCAGTCTTAAAAGAATGGACACGGTCACACGGACCTAAATAAACTTATTTGTTAGTATTTTTTTTTTTTAAGTAAGTGATTTTAAATGTTTGCCAGCAATTTTATTGATAAAAATATATTCATAGCGAATTAAATAATTTTAATTTCTAGATCTACTCAATTATTCTCACTAATTATTTTAAACTAGTCTAATTCTCCAATCTTACTAATATATACATTTTTAATGACCATATTACCTAGTTAATCTCCATCTCTCTCCACGACCGGATTCGTTTTTTTTACTGCTGCCGTACTCTAACGATCGAATCTGCTCACCGTTGAGCTCTAATAATACTGCATTCTCAGATCTGATCCTCCCTTCTTTCTCATTCTTCTCTTCACTCGAGGAGGTAGAACCGAAAGAGGGGAGAGTATTGATGTGTTGAGACTTGAGAGTGAAAGCCTAGAAAGGATGAGAGGGGCAGACTGCAGGGGGGGGGGGGGCGGGGGGGGGGGGGGGGTCAACGAACGGTTGTGCTAGGAATTTTTAGTCGCTTTCCAATTGCTTTCGAAAGAGTTCTTTTTTGAGAAATATTACATAATACCATTCTTTTTTAAAACATATAACAAAACTAGATGCTTGTAGTTGCGGCGTTGCCGCAACTGTTTCCTGTAGCATTTAGTTGAAAAGGGAAACAAATGAAATATGGAGTGTGATACTTATTATTATTTTCTTTAATTTGTTAATTACTTATCTTTATTGAGTTTTGCTGACGAATTTGGTAATAATTGGTACACTATAATTGGTGAAAAAATTCAGAATAATCCAAATTACGATGCACAAATCTATTTTGTTTAATTAATAATTTGTAATCTATGTCATTTTATCTCTACAAATATATATTAAAAATATTTGAACTTTGTCTTTTGTATTATCATAGTGAAATGCCCTATGTAATTTTTTTTTTCATATTCTTGATTCTCATTAAAACAAAAATGTTATAACTAAATGTAATAGCCTTATTTTATCATTATGTTTTAATATATTAGTTATAAAAAATTAAAATTAAAAGCATAATAAGACATAAAATGAGCCCTTGTAAATAACTTTATTGTTAGTAATATACTATCAAAAATTAATCCTCTTACTGCAATGCATGAAATGATTTTGTATCAAGGTCAATTATTTAATTTTATTTTGACTAGAATCTCTCGCTATCCTGCTCTATTTCTATATAGTTCTTGTTTATATTTGTAAATTAGATTGACATTTTAGAGTCTAAATGAAATAAACAAGGAGTTTGATAGAAGTCTCTATGAAAGTCACTTATATGATTATTGAATTAGTACCATATTTCATAAGATAGATACATGTAATAAAAAAAATATTAGATGCTCCGAATATGTCTAAGTACGTAAGAGATTAATTTCATACGGATAATATTAAATATATAAAATATAAGTATAAACTTAGAATAATAAAGGAGAGTAATTAAGGAAGAGTGGAAGGGAGGGAGGGAGGAGGGAAAGAGGCGGAAATATGGGACCCACAGGAGCGTTTTGTTAATAAATTATTAATTGTTCTATGTTTTGAAAAAGAAAGACATTATATAAATTTTGTTCATTCTTTTTTCTCTCTAGTAACGTAATGAATGGATATTATTATATTAAATTATTAATTGTTAAACATGTATTACATATCTAATGAGAAGTAACTAATTAAGAACTTCTAATTTTATTAGTTTAGATAGGTCTACCAATAGTAATTATTAAAAAAAAGAATATAAATATCGAAACATATATGATACAAATAACCTATATTTTTTTATAAGAATATAGATAATCTAAGTTATCTAACTTTTTATATCTCAATTTCAAATTCTTGTTTTTCTTTGAAGGCCTTTCGTATTTTGTGTATATGTTATTTTTATAGATATCAAATAGTCTATGTATATATGATATCAAACAGTATATGTATATGTGATTAAAATTTATATTAGTTCAACAAAATATAAATAAAGATGAATTTGTTTTAATATTTATACAATATCAAGGGGCAGAGCTATTTAAAAAAAAAATAGAGTCAATTAATTTTTTTTTTTTCAAAATTTATGTATTTGTATTTTACTTTTTATTTATATAATTTATAACAAAATACTAATTGACTTTTATTTGCAGTAAAAGAAACTTTATATAATTAACTTTTATTCGAGACTGTCTCCGATAATACCTTCGTACCTGCTTCATTTACATCATGATACATTCCGCTGTGCGCACTGATGAATGGTAAATGGAGAGCTTCTGGATAATATTAAAATATTTAGAAGCGTGAAAAGACTAACGAGTCAATAGCAGAGACTAATCTCCAATCAAAAAAATAAAAATAAATAGCAGACTAATCACGTCTGTTTTTTGGACTTTTGGGGGCTGATTCGATAATCCTACGATCGAAAATATAAAATATGGAGACAAACAAACAACCAATTACAATGGATGAACGCGACGAAACCACGTACTTGTATCTGCTTGATGGGTTGATGTAAGTACCAAGACTTATTTTACAGTATTTTGTGTGGCCTTTATCTTTGCACCGCGTTGCTTTCTTTCTGTTGTTTACACCGCTTTTTATTATTTAATTTGCATATTAACAGAAATAATGATGATGATGATGATGATGATGAGATGCTTTAGGAGCAGGAGAAATCTTCCTTGGCAAGTTTTATTGACAAACTCGAGAGCCAAGGATAGAAAGAAAAAAAAAAATCTCTTCGGTAAACGCCAAACGAAACAAATTAATCGGTCATTGGTACATAATAACATGTGCGACGACTACTTAATTATTATTTATTTATAATAAACTATGCTGTTTAATACCTGATGAATGGAGTTGGTAGACCCGTGATGCATCGAACTAGAAGTCCAGAACTCCCCTTCGGAGAAATTGCTGGTGTTTCAATTTGATACACCCGGTGCAGTGAAAAGATGTCTCTGGTTAGTGGGCTCACATAGGAGAAACACGTAAACGCAGTCCATTTGACTTGACTGATCCAATTGCGGTCAATTAATACTCTCAATTCCACATCCCACAAAGGAGAAAACAGTAATTTGCCTCTCTTCGAGCAGCCTATTTATACCCCCATTTCGTTCTCTTTGCACTAAAACAAATCTCCCTCTAGTTCACCCCCATGCTCCATTAACCGATCAATCACACAATTCAAAAGAAGTATTTTTCCTGTTTCATTATAGTTCTCTTGCAACCCCCTCACACAACTCAAATTACGAAAAATGGCTTCCTCTGGCACCAGCAACGCTAGCACCGGCTCCTCAAGCACCACCACAAAGGCTCTCATACTCTCGGCCGCCACCTCCGCCGCTGCATCAGCCTTCTTCCTCCGCGAATTCGTACCTTCTTCAATCCAAAACCAGGTCTTCTCGTCTTTCAACGCCCTTCTCTACCGCCTCTCCAATCAGCTCACTATTGTAGTTGAAGAATCCGAAGGTTACTCACCTAATCGCATGTACAAGGCCGCAGAGATGTACCTCGCCTCAGCTGTAGTCCCCAGCGCCTCCACGGCCAGGAGGTTACGCGTCAATGTCTCGTACGATGACGATGAGACTGGAGGAGATCCTGACAGCGCGGATGTTCGGTCTGAAGCCGTGCAGATCACGATCGATAAAGGAGAGGAGGTCGTTGATTTCTACAAGGGGGTCAAGTTTCTATGGAGGGTTGCAATTCGGGAGAGTAACCGCAATTCCAGTAAGTTTTTTTTTTTTTTTTTTTTCATGTTAGCGTGTCTATTCGTTTATGGATCAAATCTTGGATTTTTGTGGGGTAAAGGAATAATGCGATTTTTGGTGCTTAATTTTGTATATGTCTTGCAATGTTGAGATCCAAGGATATGTTCTTGAATTCTTGACTATGATTTTAGAAAGAATAACGAAATCCCCACCTAATACCGTTGACTTTGTTCAGTTTATTTCGAATTTCAGTATAAAAAGTATTAGTTATTGCACTGGACCAACAACTATCTTTTTTTTTTCTCTCTCAGTTGAGATTTTTTTTACCAGCTCTGGCCATACAACATCACGCATGTCACATAATTTTATTACACGTCTACCAAATTTTATGAACATAGATTCTGTTTTATATACAATTGGATATTAATCACTGTCAGTGGTTGTCCGTGGCTTTGTATTTTGTATGGTTTATGAAGTAAAAGAAACTCCTCCAAGTTTCATAGAACAGGGGAAGGACTCAACTGGAATTTCAGGGTCTCCTCTGAATTAATAAGTAATTACAATATGCAAATGCAGAGGCATCATCCATCAATTGATGTAGTAAACTTATCTTAACAAATCGAGAATTAACTTAATTTTTTATTACAATGTCTATCTTTTGAACTCCCTCAATACAATGTTCTCGTACCAGACAACTGAATACAGAGTCACAGCGCATCGTATTGACACTTTATCTAATATTTGTTTATCTATATTCAGGCATTCGTAAAAGGGGCAGATTCCGATTCTTCTATGACAAGGGCGGCCCCACAGAGGTCAAGTACTATGAGCTCTGCTTCCATAAGCGGTACAGGGACTTCGCAATCAAATCATACCTCCCTCACATCCTTGACCGAGCAAAGGCGATCAGAGACGAGGCCAAGCTCCTAAAACTCTACACAAACAACGAAGAAGAAATGTGGACCCCAATAAAGCTGCGCCACCCTGCCACTTTTAATGCAGTGGCAATGGATGGGGAGAATAAAAAAACTCTGATCGATGATTTGTCACGGTTCGTGCAGAGGAAAGAGTATTACAAGCGTATTGGAAAAGCATGGAAGCGGGGCTACTTGTTGTACGGCCCGCCTGGTACGGGCAAGTCAACACTAATAGCTGCAATGGCAAACTTTTTGAGGTTTGATATTTACGACTTGGAGCTAACTGAGGTGAGGTCTAACGCCGTGCTGAGGTCCTTGTTAATCAACACCTCCAGCCGCTCGATACTAGTAATTGAGGATATAGATTGCTCGGCGGAGTTGCAACAGAGAGAGAAGGAGAAGAAGTCTAAACCTAAAGAGGAGGGTAACGATGATGAAAGCAAGGTTGGTAACTGTCTTTGTGTTTCTATCCTATTTGTCACGTATATGACCTCTATCTTAATTTCGAGATTAGCAAGTGAGTCTCCTAACAATTTCAAGGGTAATTTTGTTTTTCCATCATTGCTACTGAATCTTTGCCAGATTAGGGAACCAATTTCTGCAAGATTTTGATGAGAGGGGTATTACAAAAGCTATTTTATGTTCACTACTGAATTACTGAGAGGATATTTGTTATAGAATCTCATTATTTGTATGTAGTGAACATATTTGTTAGTTTGCCCTTTTAGCAACAACAATTGTTAATAATTGAAGCTCTTTATTGAACCACAATGCTTTTGCATTATTGCAAAAGTAAATTCTGAATTTCATTGGGATCCAAAATGAAAGCATTGAAACAAATGATTTCATGACTTTTAAATTTCATCTTGCAGGTTACGCTCTCTGGCCTACTCAACTTTGTTGATGGTCTATGGTCGAGCTGTGGAGACGAGAGAATCATCATCTTCACAACAAATTACAAGGACAGGCTTGACCCTGCCCTGTTGAGGCCAGGACGTATGGACATGCATATCCACATGGGATACTGTGATTCAGCAGGGTTTAGGGTTTTAGCATCAAACTACCATAGCCTGAAGGAGCACCCCCTCTTTTCTGATATTGACAGTCTGATTAAGACAGTAGAGGTAACACCAGCTGAGGTTGCTGAGGCCCTGATGAGGAGCGACGATGTAGAAATTGCACTCAAGGGGCTAATTAAGCTGCTCACTGATAAAAGAAGGGAGGCTGATGAGGCTAAGAAGAAAGAAGAGGATGCATCAACTTCTGGTAAGCAAGGTTGCCAGGAGGAGATAACTGCAGAGTTGAGTGGTTCAGAGTAACTTTTTTTTATAGTGATTTTACAAAAAATAAATGGAAGAAGATATTGTTTATAGGAAGAAAATGAAGGTTTCTTTTTTGAAAACCAGTTGATGAGACATTTCCTTTGTATTTGTTCTACGGAGGCCTACTTGCTTTCATTTTTAATTGAAACAATCTGGCTAACAGTTGATAAATTTGTAATCAGTACAACTTGTCAAAAGGAAACAATGAAGTAATTTTAGTACATAATATTACCACATGATTCCATTGGTTAGCTGTCTTTTGGAGTGGTTTTCAATTTTTTTTTTCATTTCTTAATGTCTATTAATCAATTAAGCTATGAAAATCATCTAACACATCTCAGCTAGTCATTTGACAACAAACAATTGAACTAGATTGGAATCTACAGGAGAGTTCAGATGTCATTTTGTAAATCTTTAAATCTCATAAGTAAACATAATGTTTTTGTTTTTGTAGTATGAGCAATTTGTTTATAATGGAAAAACATTACAAGACACCAGACAAAAATCTATTATTGTTGCAAATAAGTACCAGTCAAGAATGTTTTGTTTTGTTGTTTTTGAAATTATTTTTTCGGTGCTTGGTACTTAATGATTTTTTTTTTTTTAAATAGAACTCAAAACCAGAAAATTAACCAAACCAGCCAATTTGGGAGAAAAACTACAAAAATAGCCTCCGCCGGGTTCTCAAACCGGTGGAGCTTTTTTGGGCCTTTCTACACCGGATTGGGAATCCGGTGGAGCAAAAAATTCCTCTGCCACGGTGCCACACGGGTGACTACACCGGAAATCCCTACACCGGTTTTCAAATCCGGTGGAGGACCTACACCGGTTTTGCAATCCGATGTAGCATATATTTGATCTCCTAAAAATAGCAAAATAAGCCTCCACCGGTTTGGGGAACTAGTGGAGCATATATTTCTGATTTTCTGTGGCGGGGTTTGTGCTGGGTGGAAAAATGGATCATCCAGGTATTAAATTTGCTGCACCGGATTGGGAATCCGGTGGAGAAAGGCGGATTAAATCTCCACCAGTTTGGGAACCCGGTGGAAGCTATTTTTGTAGTTTTTTTTCCTAGTTGGCTGGTTTGGTTAATTTCTTGGGTTTTGAGTTCTAAATAAATAAATAAAAAGTCGTACTTAATTTCTGTCTTGAAAATCATATTCTGGTCCCTTGAAATCAATCGACTTTTGAAGCCTATGCTTGAATAATCATAACTCGAATGGAGAATTCTGGTAATTTGACATCTCTGTCCCCTAACAATTGGTAGCATTGAATTCTTAAGAGTGATTGTTGATCTTAGTCTCTTATCAGGCGCCTCCCTCTAAATATAGGGAAATTTCAGTTCTTGGGCCTTTGTAAAGGCTAATTCCTATCGATACAAATATTTGTAATGAATTTGGGTGCTTCCATCAGTACAAATACCGCACCATTCTTTTCAACCAGGGGCATTCTAGTAATTTGTTTCTCTTTCAACTCACCAAAGGTCCTTTGGAAAAAAAAAAGTTGCAGTTACAAGCTGTGATGAAATCATTGGACGCATTCGGACATCATAGGTAACGTGGAACTGGACCTGGGTAGACTATATTCTCGTGTATATATTAGGAAAAAACAATAATAAGGATTTTGTATAGAGGTAATAATCGGGTGAATTGGATCAGATTTGTGTCGAATCGGGATAGTTTGACCATGAAAATTGTCGGATCACGAGTCTTGGATAATTCAGTTTTAAATCATGTCTAGCTTTCGGGCATGTCAAATCGGATCGAGTCGAGTTCAAGTCAGTTTGACTTTTCAAAATATTCAGATCAGGTAAGATTCAAAAGGATCAGATCAATTCTTTAGATTAAGATGTGTTATTCCAAGGTGAACCCATATGACTTTGGGGAAATTGTCAGATCATAAATCGGATTGATTTGGATCTGATTTCAAATCGTGCAATTTTGCATCATATTTGGATTTGATCATCTCGAATCAGATTAGGATTATTTTTAACTTCTCAAAAAATCAAATCGGGTTTGGATCAGATCAGACAGATCCTTCGAAACGGATCAAATTTTGTCACCTCTAATTTGTACTTCATCCGTCTATGTAACGGTCACAAGTCACAATACTTTACATCAGAACAAAATGGATTAGTTTTTTTTTTCTTTTCTTTTTGTTACACCTAACACACACAAAAACCCCACAAAAAGATTATAATGCAAGGTAACACCATAACTTATTACATAATCCGTCTGGGAAATAACTACAAATTCCAATTGGGACATCGCATCAGTCATATCTGACTGACATCTATGATTCAGATTTGTCAGCTTGAAGCATATGTATTTTGTTTAGATTGGCCATACCAACAAAACATGATAAAACTCAAAAAAGAGATCTATGATGTGCTGTTAGCAAAAAAATTCCATCAAAATTAACTTTGTTGTTTAGTTATTGCAGTGCTATTGAAGAAAAGCTGAACAAAAACAGCAAACCAGAAAACATACAACTTTGAAAATTGCCTACTGATATACTTGCAGAGATTTGCTAATTATATTGCAACTTCACTGGTGTGGGTAGTCTGGTTGGGTTCAGAATTCTTGCTTAATGTTACCACAACATTGACAAGCACTCAATTCTTTGATGAGATCGAGGATTAAAGCAAGAGATGTGGTGATTAAACCTGCAAAATGTTAGTAATTCTTTATTTCCATTTCTCTTATTTTGGTTCCCTTTTATCTAAGATTGAGGAGTTACAATCGCATTATGCATCAAAATAAAATGCAAATGCAGGAAAAAAAAAACACTTAAAAGCATTGCACCGCTACGAAAATTGATTATTTTTAATATAATATTTTCAATTTGGTGGAGCCACAATTTAACCAACCTATTGTTGCTGTTTTTAGTCAGGATGAACCCATGGTACACCCAAAAGAAACTACCGATGATGAATAATTACCAATAGGCAAGGGAAAAAATGCAAATCATAATATTATTGGATTCCAATACAAAATTGGTACTGATTAAGAATTGAAATAAAATTGTCCCACCCTTCTACTATATACATTCAACCAATTTTTCCAGATACATATCATAAATGGCTTGTAATGGTCAGTCTCTGACAAGTATATTGCACCACTTGTTACTGAATTTCGTACCAACTACCCAATGCATAACCAAACTTTTTAAGTTGTTCCAAGTACAAAATCTGAATTTGAAAAGTCGTTTTAAATTCTCAAATTTGTTTGTTTCATCACCTGTTCATAAAAAAAGCAATCTAATTCAACTGACCTAATTGCAACAAATTAAGGTTCAGGAACCATTTTAGAAGAGAGTATTAAAGCTGGAATTGAAATAAAATTAAACTGTAACTTAATTCTGCCAGAGCTTGAAATTCCAAATTTCCCACTAATCCTATTTTTGTTTCTGAGGATTTCAACTTGTCTTGTTTCATTTGTGGTGAAGGCTATATAGCAGCTGTTCTGCTGTTCTAATTTCAACTGTACTTTACAAATACAAATTTCTAATTCAGTTCAGATTCTGATTCTGTCTTGGGTTTCACATCGGAATGCTCTCATAGTACAAAATTCGGTAACAAATGGTGCAAAACTCATTTTAAAATGAAACCAATATTAAACCTTAGCAAGGTGAAGCTCGGCAATTGAAGAGCTGAGATCTTCTCGGGACTGAGATCTACGGCTCTGGAGGGTTGTCTGGCCCCTCGAAGGATTCCAGTTTCCGTTTATGGCATATTGCATTTGACCTAGACTCCCAGCCGAATAACTATGTGATACACCTGACAGGTTGGAGAGCTCGGTCAGCGGTACTGTACCACTCAGACTGTGAGCCGTCCCAAACGGGTGTGGGCTCGAGCCAGAAATTGTTGGACTCAGTGGCAACTTTTCGCCTAATTAAATTTGTAACAGTAAAACACAGTAAATAAAAAACTAAATATTGGTTAGGAGGCAAACATCCTCTCATAGGTAAAGGTATATAGGTACGAGTTATTCAGATGCAATTGGTATTATACCATTCTGGTACCCAGTAGACACCGACAGCACTGCCAGTTTATGCTATTTATTTTCTTAAATCGCACTATTTTCAAAGTTACCTTGCAACTAGTTGAGAATCTACCATACCATACTGGTCAATGGTGGTAGAAACAATATTCATGTTCTGGAGCTCGGTACCATATTACCAATTCTGAACCTTTAACAAAATATAAATTTAACCTTTCAATACTAGAAATCAATTTTAGTAAAACAAAAATGAGAATAAAAATAACAACTATTTAAAATGGGATGAACATATCTGACCTGAGCTAATAGGGCTCCACAACTGCAACTTGAAGGGATTTGTCACCGCAGACCGCACAGATCCAGATGCATTACTCTGCCTAAACAATGGTAGATAATAAAATGGCTTCCGGAAGGTTCTCGGCAGCCAGTTGCCCACACACAAGGCCGCACAAACCACCAACATGACTGACATGAAGAACAAAACCCAAACCCAACTAGGGCTCTCTAACAATCTATTATACCCTTGCAAATCAAACCTACTTGAAAGTGCCTGGCCTGCCTCCAATATGGCAACGCCAAGTGTCCATGTGACGCTACCTGACCCAATAACAACCTGGGAGTCCTCTATCTGCAAACCTTCTCTCAAGAGAGAGGTAATATAAGGTGCTCTAAAGCAATATTGTTGTATGAAAGGTTGTGGAGCCACACTAGCCTTTGCTACATCCCATGGTTTAGCACAGAAATCTCTGCCTTTTTCCAAAACTTCGGTTAGGGTTGCATCGGGGGTCAAATTGAAAAACTTGAATACCACGTAAAATCCCGATATTGCATAGAAGTGACCATTTGGCCTTGGTAAATTGTTGGTCAGAGCACAAGGTTCGGAGTAGCAGTCTACTCCACCAGAGGTCGAGTTGTCCCAATTAGACCCATTGACTGAAACTTTAGCAAGTGCAGCACACTCATGCCAGTTAGGTGTCCCAATTAGCTCCACGGCAATACCACCTTGACTCTTTATGGGGTTGCAGTACGAACAAGTGTAATCCTCTTTGTACCCGGTATGCAAACATGGGTGTTTTATTTGAATTTTGCCATTGACTTGATTTACATTTCCGAGTATCTTTAAAAGATGTGCAACTGATTTATCAAAGGCATCATTCAGCCCATAACCTGACAAGGAGTAAGCAGTTAGCTGGTGGGTCACCGACCCAATTCGTAAGGTGACCCGGGTATCGTCTTGGGCTGGCTTTTCAGTCTCAAATGTAACCTGTAAGGATGAACCACCAAGATCGAGAGACCCAAAAGTGGAAATTGAATTGGGATTAGGGTTTGCAAGCATCCCCTTGTGATGATTTAGGGCAATCCACCCATAATATGCCTCTTCCATTCCAGTTATAATTTTTATATGGTCCCGTGTGCATGAAAAAGAGGAATTTTTCAAAATGCCCCAGGCTTTGTTCAAAATCCAGTCTGAGTCTGGGGCTGGTAGCTTCCTGACCCCACCAGTTGCATACAGAAACAAAGGCGTATTTCGATGAGCATGCAGGGGTATCTGTTTTTCAGCCCAGGAGAGTAACGGGCTTATAGCAGACCTTAACCCGGATTCATTTCTGACAAGCTTGTCAAAGCCTGGTTCTGTCTCCATTCGCTGGTAAGCACGGCCACTCTTCGAATTTGTTGGTTTCAAGGGTATTTCTGGTAAGGATCTTATAGCTATTGGGAAATTGGGTCTCCCTTTATCTGACTTGACCATCGACCACTCATAAACATACACTCTTGTACCGGTGCTTCCACAGTCTAGAATCACAGAATACTCAGAGCTGCCTCTAGAGAAAAAATTACCGAAATACCCAGAGAAAATGTAACATAAGATAAAAAATGCAGCAAGGGATACTATGCATATAATGGCTCTAATAAATCTTTTACGTTTTGTAGGAGTACGAGGGGAAGGTCTCTCTTTTGAAAAGGAAGCAGGTCCATCTCTTTGTAGAGGCCGGAGAGGCCTTGTCGGATCAGATTCTCTCTCTAAAGGGTCTGATGTGGAATATGTGGGAAGCTCTTGGAGAGACGCCGATAACCTCATTTCTTGCTGTGCCTTTTGAGTCTATATTTTATCTCCCCTCCTTTTATCTTTTGTTATTTACAGGTAGAAGGTGTAGCTACATCCTATACATTGGGAGTAACTTAATTGCATCTGAAAAGGGAAAAAATAAAATCAACAATTAAGGAAAAAAACTGAGAAGTTTTGCTCAAATTTATTCAATGTGAATAATATAAGGGAAGGACTTAAAAGGCCATTAGTTGAAGAGGCATCCATATCTATATAATTTTTAACATTTACCGCAATAATCAATAACAGCTATGGAAATTGGCAAACAAATGTTGTTGTTTACTGTGTATAAATGGCCAAAAGAAACTTGAATAATCAGATTTTGCCCCAAAAAAACTCTGTTCTAACCCTAGAAAATGAGGTAGATTTAATACGCTTATAAACAAAAAAAGATAAAGGAAATATCTTTCCGTTGGCCTTGCTAACAGACAACACTGATCCAAATTATAAATACTCAGATAATTCAAATTCGGTATGACCAACACCCCCCCTCCCACAACCCTATTGTTTGTATGTGGGAGTACCTTACCTTAAAATTTAGGACCTTCTACCGTAGCAAGTAATAGCCCATTGTTCCTTGCCACCATGGTTTGGAAAATCTATCTGTCGGCAGCGCGCGATCCGATTTATTGGGCAATTTTCCAAACCGACTGGCAGCGTTTAGGCGAAACAACGCTCGAATCGAGGCGGAGGTTAACCACTAGCTGGCGGATTCCTCCGGCGCACCGTCCGAGTTACGCCGATTCTTCAGATTTAGGGGATGTGATTGGTGATCGGAGAAGAGATTTGGGGTAGCTCCAATACGTTTCGTTTCGTTACGTTAATTAAAAGGAGGAGAAGCGAAAATGAGTCGGATCCTCTGCATTACCGCACGGTTTGAGTTTATCTTTGGACCGTCCGATCAAAATTCGGTCAATCCGGCCAAGCCTGTAAATGTAATGCACGGGCCCCTTTAATATTCGTGTGGATTTAAATCATACGGTGAGCGTATCTAAACTCAAAATTTGAGTTGACTCAGAGGATCGTGGGACCCGATGGTTTAAGTAGGCTGTTGAGGAAAAGCAAATTTTGTTGTGCCGTATATTTTAAGAGTTTCTTCGGACCAACTACTATTCTTACTAGGTTGTGTTTAATATATTTGTATGGATATTTATTAATTGTTACTATAATTTGACTTCTTCTAACAATATTATTTTAGACATTATGAAATACTATGTATGAATTGAAGATTTAAGAATTAGAAAACTAAAAAAATTAAAAATTTACTATTTTGATCATTTCAAAATATATTATTCAACACGTAAAGTTAGTATGTCAAAAATATATTCCATATTTATGTGATCTTTATTTATATAAAGTTGTTGTTTAATATGTATTCTTGGAAATAATTGCTAGCATGCTTGCATTCCTACCCTCATTTATATAGAGTACAGTTTCTTTTTTCTTTTTTTTCTTTTTTTTTACTATAGTGAAACTCATTGTGTTTATTTATTTTGTATGTGTAAATAATCTACAAGTATTTACAAATCATCAAATTTTTTTAATAATCTCAATTTTACTCTAAAGTAAAACAAACTAATCAAATTACTCACCGGTACCTTTTCCCTTCATCAATTCTTGTCTTCTGCTCTATCTATCAGAATCGACAATCACAAAACACAAACCAAACAACAACAGTGTTCATCTATTCTAAACACTTTTGATTAACATTGTCATCTGTTGCAAGGTCTTCTACCTAGAAGCGGGGCACGGCTGATGGGCATTGGACCCAAATCGGTCTGATGTCTGCTCGTAATTTTTTGATTCACTTCATGATCCGTGCATTTGATCCATCCAGATATCTGCTCGTAATTTTGATTCACTTCATGATCCTTGCATTTGATCCATCCAGATATAAAGTGGTGTGTACGAATATTGAAGTGAACCGCATGAATCAGGAAATGAATCGAACGGTTCCGAGCAAGCACCCAACTGATTTGAGTATAATTCTCATCAAACGTGCTCCGCTCCCTTTCTACCTGATCACCTTTGTTGGTGATGGCCTTGACGCCTCTGGTTGTCGTACTGTCATATTTGCTTGACAGAGACCGGTGGATTATTTGTATTCGCTCAAACCCTAATCCATGCCTCCAAAAATGGATTGGTGATATCAGGAGCGGATCTTAGTGTATCGGAAAAGTGGTAAGTCACTCTTATAATTTTAAAATCTTATAATTTTAAAATTTTAATTATGTATATTGAAATTTAATTTAATTTTAATTTTCTTTTTCAAAATTTTCTATATCGTCCAGCCCTTTTGATAATAATTAAATATTTACTTGTAATTTAGTGACAAAAGTTATATTTTATAGTTAAAGAGATTTTAAGATGAAATTCTACTCACCAGAAAATTTTAATTCTGAGCCCTTTATCAAAAATTTCAGTTCCGCCTTTGGTACCGTGATATAGTTTAAATTAAGCAAGTGCGCAGTGGGCTACTTTTGATTTAGACTACACACACGTGTGCTTGTGTGTGGGTGTTATATATAATAATAGATTCTTTAGATCTTATATTTTTTTCTAGTAGTTGGATATGCCAAATATTTTCTCTTCTTCTTCTTACGTCAAAGTAATTAATTATTGTGTAACATATTTATCATTATATTTGAAATTCAATTTCTATCATAATTAAATTCCAGTGAAACTTATGTTGGAATGCAATTATTTTTATAATCATGCGTAGTAAATACAAAAAGACATTGTTCTCGATTTTTTTTTTTTTACTAAATACATCTTTAAATAAATAAATTTGTAAATGGAATAAGATACACAAAAATATGCTGAAAAAATTTATCAATTAAAAAATTTGAATCATGAAAATGTATGCATATTGCACTAGTTTCTTATAAAAATAAGAATCAAATACAAATTCTATTAATTAAAGAACCGGTCTTCAGTCTGATAGTCAAAGACAATATTCTCTTTAGGAGGTTATAGGTTTCTAAATCCGGATGAAAAATTCTTTGTAAATATTTAAATGTGAAAAAATTATTTCTCATCTTTACTTTAAAAAATAGTTAACTAAAAATTTATGAATCAGTCTCGGATATGAAAGCCCCTCCAACTTTTTCGGAAAAAAAAAATACAGATTTGTATTTCAACATGCATGTCAATTGGATTTTTTTATTTTCAAACAATTAGAATTATCAACGGGAAGAAATAACCGTTCTTTAATTATTTTGTCTAAAATAGATATGTTGCGTCTAAAAATGAAAAGAGAAATTTTTTGTTAGGTGGAATGCTGCTTTCGAAAATTCTGTCCGTCTCGTGCCGTCAGCGCAACTGCTAACGAAATTGAGAAGACAGATCATAAGATCGTTAAAATCATTTTTTTTTCTTTACCAATCGACAAAAAAAAACATAATTAGATATTTAAAAAAAGAAATAGCTAACTTTGAAAATATAAACAACATTATCAATTAGATGATCTCAGAGGACTTGGCTACTGTGCTACACGTTGCATAGAAGACCTCCGTGTAACGGTTCAAAATTTCAGTCTTTAAAATGTTAACAGCCGATCCGAACCGTTCAACATATAATCTGTACTAAAATGTACTTGCAAACCAAATTTTACATTTCTCAAATTTTTTTTACTATTTATTAAGGATGCGTTTGGATGAATCAAGAATAGTAGCAAAAATAGAGCTATCCTCAAATTTAGGATAGTAGTTATTCCAACGTTTTATAGGAATAGTAGAATAGTGGGCTATCCCACAAAAGACAAACAAAGAATAGTGACTATTCGCTAATCCAAACACACCCAAACGCCGGATAGTAGCTCGGAATAGTGCTAATCCGGAACAGTAGCTATTATTCACCCATCCAAACGCACCCTAAGAATTTTACAAAACTGTTGTTTTTCAATGATCCAGAATTATTTAAAAACAACAGTTTTGTAAAATACTTAATAAATAGTAAAAAAATTCTAAAAAAATGTAAAATTTGGTTTGCAAATACATTTTAGTACATATTACATGTTGAAGGTTCAGATCGACCATTAGAATTTTGAAAACTCAAATTTTGAGCCGTTGCATGGAGATCCTCTATGCTACGCGTAGCATATTAACAATTTCCTGATCTTAGACTAAATAAAAAAAAATTAGAATTCGTGTGCTAGTTCTTTTGCCTACGTAGTGTTGTTTGTTTGGATATTTAGCTCTTTCATCCGAAATATGATTGTGATGATCTCGGACATTAAAAATATAATTTACAATCTTTATTCCCAAAATAAGTAGTTTTATAAATTATACAATAACTTGCATGATTTTTTGAAATTAATTGATAAAGAAACACTAGGTCAATTTTAAGAAATCACAGAATTCCTTAGGCAACTTTATTGTAGAAATTATTTATGCGAAAGAAAGCTTACAACAACTTCATAAAAGCATTAAATATCTTCATAATTTTATTATAGAAACTATTTATATGAAATATTTTAGTCTAATTTTTTTAAAGCATGAGATCATTAAATTGGAGTTTGCATTGAAAAATATATAATCCAACAACCTATAGTACAACGGACAACACATGGACACCGCTGCAAAGTCGATTTAATTATACTTGAATATCGTAAAAGTTTCTTTAAACTTCAAGCAATAGCGTCCTGTTAAAAATAATTCAAAAATTTGAGACGTTACTTAACAATATTAAAGCATCCCGGAATGCTATTTTTTTTTTTTTGTAGTTAGAAATCTGATTTCTTATATATTATTTATGAGTGAGATCAGGGGCGGAGCCAGACTTTCGAACTATGAAGCTCAAATATATAATTTTTTCCTGCGGAATCAGATTTTCGAATTATGGAGGTCAATCATTTAAAATTTTTTGCGAAGAATGGGGGTCATTTTTACCATTTCATGATATTTTATTGTAAAATGTAACAAAAATACATATTAGTAAAAAAAAAAAATGGGAGTCAATTGACACCTATTGAGCCTTACTAAATCCGCCACTAAGTGAGATTATGGTACTTTTTAATGCATAGATTCGTATCATTCGTTTTAAAGTTTCAAAACTTAAAATAGTTGATATGAATTGTTCAACATTATATCTATTTGAAATGTGTTTAGAAACTAAAAAAAATAGTAAAATCATTACTTTTGAAACGGTCCTAAATATTTTAATCAGGTAATTTCTACATATTTAATAAAATAGTAAAAAATTCTAAAACATGTAAATTTGATTTTTGAAGTTCATTTTCATATGAAGAAACGGTTTAAATTGACTATTTGAATTTTAGAAACGAATAATTTAATATATAATATGACTTGATATGCGCATGGAGGACAGAAAATATGGGAATGGATGTTAGTGTAATAATCTAGAGGTCAATCAATACGATAATTGTGTCATATATATTTTGTTCATGGATTGAGTGATAAATAAATTGTCATTTTGTTGCCTTGGGTATTATTAAATTTATGGATCATTCCTTTATCTGACTAGAGTCAATACTGGAATTGTGAAACTTCATAATATAGATAATATATACTCTTAAAAGTCTCTAACCGAGGTAATTAGCAGGAACACTAATTTACTGTTATAAGGTTAGTATGTAGATTAAAAGATGGTCAAGTTTTACAAACCCTTGACAAGAGATGTCATTTTAATCACATAAATACATGTTCTAGGAACATAGTATTTGACAGACCCCGAATGAAACATTAAATGGAATTGTGTACGTGTTATTAATGTTTTCATTCAGTGTTAAGTTCTAAAGTATGAGGTATTCATCTTTCCTATTAAGAGATGTATATGTGTGATTGCTATCTAACGCTGTCGGTAAAACGCAATTATAACGGTAGCTCTTCGGTATACATAGCTTAGCTGAGGTAGTGATGGTTTACCAAAAGTACTATTGTCCCTCGTATCTCTATACAAGTCATAGTATCACTAGGCCCCTTGATAGAGTAAGATTATCTGCTAGCGATATAATTACAAGAGTAATTATATTTGATAATCTACTCAAGATCAAGAAAAGATCAAGTTTGCAATGATGACACACACCTACCTTGAAATTGATCTGATACTATGAGACATAAGAATTAACACGAGTAAAATAGTTTACTAGATCGTGGTATTGTACAGTACAACATTATCTGTGTAATTGGATGGTCATAGTGCAGATGTGAGATGCCTCATATGATTATAGAAGTTAAAACGGTTTTAATTCTATTTACCAACATAACACAAATCCTATTGGGTCGCATCGTATAGGAGCTAGTCAGAGAATCTTACTGATTAATTATAAATTGGTTATAATTAATTATACGTGATATAATTAAATTATATATGTCATGTAAGATGACAAGCAAAAACAACAGTTAATTTATAAGCGTACTCGATACGTTGTATAAAATTGTACCGAAACCGAATCCTAAGAAATATAATTGTTTAGAACAATTATATATATTTGATTTAGATTTTAAATATTAATTATAGTTTTGAATTTGGACTAACAACCATTATCAAATTAAAACCTTAATTAAAAATTAAAAAAAAAATCAAAATCAAATGATAAAATATAAATGGCGGCTACTAACAAATATCAACTTTGATTGATTTTAATGGCAACCGCCATAAGAACGGCATATATGTAAATATGCCAAAATTTAAGGTTATTTTGGTAATTGGCCAACCTACTTAATTTTTTCTATAAATAGAGGGGCAGGGGTAAAGAGAAAATCGCCAATTCACTTGTATCGTATCTGATATGACTGATCGAATCGATAAGTCTATTCTGTCCTTTTCTCAGATACGGTTATTTACGAGATTCGGAAAATAATATATTTGCGAAAGTTGGGAAAGTTGCGGTATTTCTATTTGAATAACTACGGGTCTTAAATATACTTATTTTGTCCTTCTCTCGGTTTCGTGTTTTTGCATAATTCCGCGGTTTACGGTATTTCTGACAAAAGAAATAAACTACTCTCTGGTTAGTCTTGGTGGATAACTGATAGAGGTATCAGACGTCTGATACTCCGAAGTAAGACATTCGTCAGATTCGATATTCTCGGTCTGCTGCATTCCAATTAGAATTTGGAAACAAGGTATAAATATGTTATATTAATCTATTTAATTTGTAAATAGATTAAAGCTTTAGAAATCAATTATGGAGTAGATCTGTAAAAGGATTGAATTGGGTTTTGAGGCCAAAGAAATACTGAAGGTGGACCGCCTTGGAAAATTTTTCTGACATACCTCGTTTAATCCTTAGCTTAAGTTAGAAGTAAAAATTTTATTTTACGTTCTTTCCGCATCTTAAGCAAATAAATGGGTTTGAACAGTCAAAACCCCAACAGACTAAATCAATGGGTTTGAACTATCGAAATCCAACAATGGAAGAGCCTATTGCCCCGAGTTCATATTAACTATGGAAGGACCTATTGCTCCTTGAGTGGGGTTTTCATATGAAGGGCAATCCTTCTGACTCTTGAGTGGGCCTATTGCTCCTTCTTAGATTGATCATTAACAGTGGCGGAATCAGAAATGAAAATTAGAGGGGACCATAAATAATTTAGGGCACATAAGCAAAAAAAATTTGGACCAGTATCCTCTGCGGAGGTTTGCAGTGCGGAGTTGATCGGACGGTCCAGATTTACTCTCAGTCGGTGAGTGCTCGAGATGATGGAGGGGGCAGTATTAATTTTGCTTTGAGATTTGTGCCATAATCTTATTTGGTCCATTCGATCAAAATGAACGGACCAGATTAAAAGAACCGCACGACCTCCGCAGGTAAAATTGATCAGATGCCTGTTTGCAGATGAAAATGATTAATCGGCCATTTTACCGTTTAATCGTCTGTTTATTCCTGTTTATTCCAATAAAAAATATTTTCACAATATTTTTTTTCCTGTGATAGTGTGTGATAATAAGATTTATAAATCATGTATTGTAGTTTTATTTGTGTTTCGATATACATCTAATATTTTTATATATTTTTTTCTTCTTATTTTGAAATTGATTAATTCTTCTATAATTTATATACCATATTTTTTTTAGTTACTAATGTAATTTTTTTCAATTAGTACAACGTGTTCATTTATAAAATTAAGTTGTTATCATAAACTAAATTTAGTAATTTTATATTGGAATGTTTTATTTCTTTTAAATAATATGATATTAATATTTAAAAGTTTAGTTTTTAAATTTGTTTTTTCATTAAATAAATGTTGTAAAATGTTAAGAAGAAGTAAGCGTAGCATTATGTTATAATAATAAAATTAAGTTCAATTAAGTTTAATAATTTAAATAAATTATGATATATACATAAATTTAATAAAAATGTTAAATTGTTCGCATAATTTGGATTAATTGACCGCATAGATTAATCGTTTGGTGGTGCTCCATCCGTCCGATGACCGCATACTGTTATTTACAACACTGAGAATACATTATACCAAAATAAGTTTTACAGGGTTTAAACTGAAAAAGAAGTTTCAGAGGATATAAAGGATAAACCTTATTTTCCAGAAAGAACAAGTGTAAAACCCTAGGCCCTTTCTGTCCTGATAACCAGTGAGGGATAGAGATGGTGCGCCCCTACGCGGTGAAATGGCACAAGAAGCAAGACAAGAAGCGCAAACTTGAGGAAACCTTGGCTTCAACTCATGGCGAAGAAGAAGAGGAAGAAGAACTGGAAGAGAAAGAACGGGAAGTAGAAGAAGAGGTGGAGAAGGATGAGGAGAATGAAGAAGATGACGACGAGGCGGCGGCGGCAGATGATGTCGCCGGTCTTCCAGTGGTGGCGCGACCAATCGGTGGATCGAAGAAGAAAGGTGTGATTTTTGTGCTCGAAAGGGCTTGTTTAGAGGTTGGCAAAGTCGGAAAGGTAAGTCTTATCATTGTATTTTCTATAATTTCCTTTGACGTTGGAATTACATTGATTTATTGAATTTCGATGAAATCTATTTCACTGAAGCTTTAACTATATTCATGTCCTTAGAATTTTCAAATCCTGAACTCGGACGACCATTCAAACTACCTGAGAAAGCAAAACTGCAACCCGGCTGACTACAGACCTGACATTATTCACCAGGTAGCCAACGTTTCTCTATGCCATGAAGATGAAATTTTCAGATTGCTGTTACTTAACCGACTACTCTGAATCCAAACATTGCTTCTTCTTTTTTATAAACCTAGGATTGTGAGTGTATAGAGATTTACTTGAGGGCTAAACATTAATTTTTGGGTAAAAAAACAGCAAAGCCCTCAACAGCAGTTTAGAACTCTCCCAGCGGTACATGTGGTATTTACCAGTATTCTTGTAATAGTGTTGAATTTCCACCATTGACATTAGCAGAAGGAAACTAAGTCTAGAGATGAAAAGAAGTACTGACTGGTAGTGTAATCCCATTTCTGTATTGGTGATGTCCTATATAATACTGGTTTTGGTATTGTCGCATGTGAGCTCGTCATGACATAGGAACAAAAGTATTAACTTATCATCTCTATGTATTTCAAAATTTGTGAATCGTTAAGCTAATATAGTTCATATTGTTGATCATGACATAGGCTCTTCTTGCAATATTCGATAGCCCACTAACAAAGGCTGGGAGATTACAAGCCGTTTATGTAAGGACTGAAAAGGGTGTTCTTTTTGAGATCAAACCTTATGTCAGAATGCCGCGCACATTTAAAAGATTTTGTGGTCTCATGTGTAAGTCCCATAGTTATTCTTAATTACTTATTGCCACCATGTCCTTTTTATCTAGAGTTAAATGCCATCATTTCTTTTGGTGCAGCACAATTGCTGCAAAAATTGAGCATTACGGCTGTTGGGAAGCGTGACAAGCTGCTTAATGTTATAAAAAATCCAGTTGGCCGCCATTTACCTATTGATTCACGAAAAATTGGTAATGAAGTTGCTTTATTCTTTTTTATTGTAATAAGTTTTGTAATTCTGGAAGATACATATTAGTATTCTTATTTTTTCAGGCTAAACTTTAATTAAGCATAAAGAAGGGGCTAAAATAGACACTCCAGTTGAATCTGTTAGTGGTAGCCTAAGTACCAATTACTGTGTACTGAAATTGACCGTGGCAGCATGGTGTTGACGGTAAATAACAACGATACCTGGATTTGGACTTTTAAGACAGCATTCAATTATATATATTTTCAGTTGTGACACCTCCATTTTCAAACCTAATCATGCTTCGTGCTTGTCAATTTGCAACATGTTTGCTAAAATATAACTATTATCATCTTGTAGGCCTTTCGTATAGTTCGGAGAAGTCAGTTAATTTGGTTGATTATGTTGCAAATGCTTCTGATGATAGCACCCTTGTCTTCGTGGTATGTAGTTTTAATACATGTGAATAATTAACACTGTTTGCTCAAGGTTAATATGGCAGTTGCTTTGGTGTGTAATTATTACTACAAGAGCCATTTAAATATTTGTTTTATAGGTCGGAGCTATGGCGCATGGAATGATTGATAAGGACAACATGGATGATTTCATCTCAAGTAAGTTTTCTTCTTGCAAAGTAATTATCTGCAAACACTGTCTGTAAAACTAACTATTTACCTTTGGTTAATGCAGTTTGCAACTATCCCTTGAGTGCTGCGTGTTGTTTGAACAGAATATGTGGTGCATTGGAACAGAAATGGAACATTAAATGAATCACATTGTTGCTTGTTTTGTTTTTTTTCCTAAGAGCTGTAGAAGTTATGTGAGAGTATGTAGATCACAACCTTGTATTTTGCCTCCTTATGTAATTATTATACATAAGAGTGTCAAAATAATTTTGAGTTTGCAGAGATAATCATATAATTACTTTTCATGGATGAATTTGTTTTATTCAACAGCCTTATTACCTTAGAAGTTAGATTTTTATTCACATGTAACAAATTTACAACTAGAAGAAAAACTCATTATTCAATTTAACCGCCCGCCAGAGTTTACCTTAAAATCGCAAGGACAGTCAAATTTACAATTGCTTCAACCAAAATATACACGGAAAAGAAAATCTAAAAGTCTGATAAAAAAGAGCGTCCGAAAGCCTAACAAATTAATTGATTATTAGAAAGGAAACCAAGAAAGTCTAACAAGTACAAAAAAGCTAAATGCAAAACATGCCTGTGAACCGAGAGAAGAACTTGAGGGGATGAGCTGGTAGACATGAAGGGCTAGTCGAAGTTTCTGGTTTAGTGTTCTTTTTCTTTCTCCTCAGTTTAAAGAATTGCTGCATTATCTCAGAACACTCATCTTCAAGTATGCCGCGCCTTATTACTATTTTTGGATGGAATGGGTGCACAGGCCCGGCTTGTTGCACTGGTGGTTCCAAGCTACGGCTGGTCCCAGTATCTCCAGGAAATAGTCTGTTATAAACACACTTTATTGAGATAGTATCCATCGAAAAAGGAACACAGAAACTTCAGGTATCGCATTGCCAATTTTAATGTCATGTATAATTGTGTATATTGGCCCTCATTTAGTGGGGGAGGGAGTTCCACAAGTATTGAAGCCGATAGGTATAACGAGATCATAAATTATTGAAAAAGAGAAAATAAGTTAAGTGTACCTGACCCAGCTACCATCTGCACCGAGAAGTTTATTAGGAGCACCCCACACAACAGTATCAATTCTGGCTTGGAGAATTGCACCAGCACACATTGCACAAGGCTCCAGTGTCACATACAGTGTTGTGTCCTGTCAATTTCAATTATTGTTTTTTTCAATCATTCCACTTCAGGAATACAAATACTCGAGAATTTTTACAAGTTTGAACATTTTTTAGGAGAAAAGGAGAACTACCGAGAGGCGCCATGAGTGAAGAAGGTTAGATGCCTCACGTATACAAACCATTTCAGCATGCGCTGTTGAATCCCTTAGTTCCTCAACTCTGCAAAATAAAAAAGAAAAATACAAAACAATTTTACTTGTATACCTTGCCAGAGCTAGATATTTGTAGTCCCCAAGTTGCTACTTCCATTCCAAACTGTGATGATTATAGTAATGCTGTTGTAACAATTACCAGCACAGTCGTGGTGGCGTATGGCATACTGCATTGGTGGTAGTGTTAAAGTATACTACCTGTTATACGTGCTCTTTTATTATGCTCTGATCACTATTCTTGTACTGGGGTATGGGGGATGTCCAAATTGCACTTCTAATTATACAGGTTCCTTTTTTATGCTCCCAGTTCTGATCACTATACTTTTTAGATAGGGATTTCATCAAACTGGTAAACCATCTTAAATTCTAAATCACCACATAAAAGAAAAAGAAAGAAAGAAAATATGTATTTTTGAGATGGAAGAAATTGAACTTACAAATTACAGCCACGGGCGATGACCTCTCCATTTCGTACCAGTACAGCTCCAACTGGTACCTCCCACGATTCAGAGGCCCGTTGTGCCTCGACTAAAGCTTCTCTCATGAAAAACTCATCCAGCCTCCTTTGCTCTTTCTCTCTAATATATGCCTCTTCCCATTCTTCAAATGATTCTTTTGGGGCTTGGCTTAACCTCCTCAGATGCTTTCTGCTACCCTTGTCTACACTTTCATGCTCCTCCACAGCTCCACTTTCCGGTAACTTAGCTATAATTGCAGTAGAATCACTAGCAGTAGTTGTACTTTCTCCGACTTTTGTTTCCCCGTATTCATTAATAGATTTGATTTGGACTTGTGCAATTCTCTTTAGTTGTTTTTCTCTCTTCAATCCCCCTGCTGCTTCAATTCCAGTATCTCCACTGGCACGCATGAGCGATGTACCGCTGGTAGAAGAAGCACTTGCACTAGGATGCCCAGTAACTTCACTTGGTCGTGATTCCAAGGTGGCAGTGCCAAGAGAAGTGGTTACATCAGGAACTCCGGTAACTCCGCTTACCAGTACGTCGGTTCTAGGTACACCAGTAGAATCTACGGCAGGTGTTTCGGTTTCTCTAGAATGTTCTTCCTCCCACTCATCAAATGAACTTTTTGGGACCTGCACTATTCTCTTTAATTGCTTCCCTCTCTTTGATTCTCCCTTTTCGCTACTTTCTGTAACCCTACTGATATGTGCTTCTGACAAAGAACCACTTGTAGCAGCACTTGCATTAATTTCACCAGCAGCTGGTAAATCAATGCCATATTTCTTGCTTTGCTCTGCTATGTTTTTCGTAATCTTTGGTATCTCCTCCATTACTATCCTTTCTCCTAACCTAAGAGTAGTTCCCACAACTCCACTTGCAAGTACTCGAGAAGTAGTACTGCTACTAAATTTGTCAGTTTCACCAATGATTGAAGTGCTTTCATGGTCTCTGACTTCTTCTACTACAATCTTCTCTTGCAAAATAGGGATAACTGTCTCATCGTCAGTTACTGACAAATCCACTTCTGGAACTTTTACCAATGCAGACGGGCCCACTTCTGATGAATGCTCAATCAATGGTTGTCCATCCTTCTTTCCGTCATCATTTTTAATTTCAAGGTCCATCTCCTCTTGACCTGAGAACCAATCATCAGTGCCTCTCGAGTCACTAGATGAACTCCTAGCAGATTTCAAATGTCTTGCTTCACCCTTCAAAAATCCTAATTTTATTATATCAGCAACAAAGGCCCATAACGACCGCCCATGTCTCCGAGAATTTCCAGCTTCAGTACTTGCACTTGCAGCTGTTTGGGAGGTCCCATGTGAACCTGAGCTCTTTCGGTCCCATAAATTGTCAGATGGATCTTTTCTCTCATTCCCACCTAGTAGCTCTTCATGGACTGAATCGACGAACCCACCCACATGGTATGAAGAGGATTTCTCTAAATGTGAGGCCGACTCCAGACTACCTATGAAAGAGGTTGACCCAGCTACCAGACCGGGACTTCCAACCCTTTCGCTGCTACTTTCTGTTGCTTGAATTAAGGAAGTAGAGGTTCCACTACCAATTCCAGTGCTCAAGTTGTCTGTGAGGGTACTTGCATCACTTACATGAACCCTAGTAAGGTTTAAATCAGTTTTGTTGAGCTCATTGACTTCAGTCTCGTGTACCATAAGTTCGTTTACAACACTGTTCTTTTCTTTTGTAACTTGATTCACATTGTGAACTGCAGTGGCTGTGTCAACCATTCTCTTCTCAGCTTCAGTCCGGCTTCTGTTTTGCGCATCTGACTCAACCTCATTTACTGCAAGCTGATCAACTACTTCCTGTCTCTCACTTGTAACTTGAGTTACATTCTGAACTGAAGTATCTGAATCAAATTTTCTCCTCTCGGCTTCAATTCGGCTCATGTTCTGTACTTTTGCTGCCACCTCACTCCATGTGAGTTGATTTACAATATTGTGCTTATCCCTCACAACTTGAGTCACATTCTGAGCTGAGGTAGATGCATCAATTCTTCTCCTCTCAGCTTCAATATGGGTTCTGTTCTGCAAATCAGATTCCACCTCACTCACTGTAAGTTGATTTAGGACATTCTTCTTATCCCTTGCAACCTGACTTAAATTCTGCACTGTACTTGAGGTATCGACCATTTTTCTCTGTACATCAACATTGGATCTGTTTTGCACATCTAGTTCGGTCTCAGATACTGCAAGTTCATTGTTAATATTTTTCTTATCCCTCAGGATTTGAACCTGATTCTGAACTGAGGAAGATGCATCAACCTGCTTTCTACCAGTACTAATATGAGTTCTATTTTGCATGTCAGTTTCCACCTCACTTACAGTTGATGCATTTGGTGTATTATTTTTGCTCTTATCTACTGCAACTCGACTTTGAACTGAGGTAGAGGAATCAGCCCATTGCTCCTGTGTACCGATTTTGGTTTTACTCTGGAAATTCAGTTGCGCATCACTTGCCGAAAGCTTGGTTACATCATTCTCTCTCTCTCTATAAACCAAACTAGAGTCATCCTCGGATATAATTTTAACAATCTGTGATCCTTCCTTTGAGCTCTTCTGATCTCTCTGCTCTCTATATTTCCCTTCTCTCTCCTCAGTCTGTCTGAGCTGAGAGGTTGAAGCTTCATCTCTAGTCTCCTTAAATCTTGATTGTCTCTCCAATTTTGGATCAGAAAACATAGTTGCACTGCCCCTTTGCTGGAGATTTGTAAATAATTCTTCATAGTCATCAGCCTCCTCTCTTCTCCTATGATCTAAAATGTTAATTTTATTGTCCTTTTTACTAAGGACCTCTTTTCTTTTTTGGTCAGAAACTCGAATTTTGTCTTCCTCCTCATAGTCATAGTCCTCATCTCTTCGTCTTCGATCTGAAACTCTAATTCTATCATCTTCATCATAATCATAATATTCATCTCTCCTCCTCTTATCCACGACCCTGAGGCTATCGTCCCTTTCATCATAAATCTCTTTTTTCCTTCGATCAGAAACTCTGACTGTATCTTCACCATTGATGTCATAATAGACATTTCTCCTCCTTCGATCAGAAACCCTGATATTATCTTCGTTGTCATAATCATAATACCCATCACTCCTCCTACGATCAGAAAACCTTAGTTTATCTTCACCATCAAAGTCATAATACTCATCGCTTCTCCTTCGATCAGAAACCCTAATTTTATCTTCATTATTATAATCAGCGTACTCATTTCTCCTCCTTCGATCACAAACCCTAATTTTATCTTCATTATCATAATCATAATATGCCTCTCCTCTCCTTCGATCAGAAACCCTAGGTTTATTGTCCCTCTCATCTTGTACTACTCTTCCCCTATGATCAGAAACCCTAATTCGATCTTCTCTTCGCATTTCCTTATCGTCGTCCGCATTATTATAGTTTTCCTCCTTTCGATCTGAAACCCTTATTTTGTCATCCCTTTCATTGTAATCCTCTCTCGTCTGCTGATCTGAAACCCTTATTTTATCTTCCTTGTCATAATCATAATATTCATCTCGTCTCCTCTGGTCCGAAACCCTAACTTTATCTTCCCCATGAATATAGTAGGATTCATCTCTTCTCCTTCGATCTGACGCCTTTATTTTGTTATCTCTCTCATTATACACATTGTTTCCCTTTTGATCTGTAAACTTAATTTGATCAGCCCTTCTCCTTCTGTAATTATCCACCTCCTCAAAATCATACTCTTCCTTTTTTGCTCGATTGGAAGCTCTGATTCTATCGTCTCTATTCCTAACGTCCTCCATCTCATGATAATCATCATATTCTGCTCTTCTCCTTCGATCAGAAAACCTAAATTTATCATCATACTCATCTCTTCTTCTCCTTTGATCAGAAAGCCTTGTCCTTTCATTATCATCATAATCATATTCTGTTCTTCTCCTTTGATCAGAAATCCTATTATCAGACTCTCTTCTTCCCCTCTGGTCAATAAGCCTGATCCTTTCGTTATCCTCGCAATCATATTCATAGTCATCTCTTCTCCTTCGATTGAAATTCCTAGAATTATCATCCCTTCGCCTAGAATTATCAATCTCCCGATAATCATAATACTCCTCGATTCTAGTATTATCAGAAACCCTGGGTTCATGTGATTTCTCTTTTCTTCTTACATCTCTCTCTATCAGTTCCGATCGGTCACATTCACACTCGTAATCTTCATTACACCTCCAGACTTGTCTAGCCTGAGTGACCTCCCTCTCTAGAAGCTTCTGGCCCCTCCCTTTGTTGCAACTCCTTGTTTCTCTAATACTGTAAACATTATTTACACTGAATTATAGAACAATAGAATTGATCTAAAGATAAAGGATAATTTTTAACATTTGAAGCAGCATATGTTAGGATCTACTAATGTGTGCTGATATTAGTACCTAATTCTAAATTTTATTTCAGCTAAAATGAGAATCTTACAACTGAAAGTTCAGTTCAGTAAAAAAGATCAGGCATTTTCACTAATATTTAACTAAAATACACCCGATTGGATATGAAACCAGAGACAGACATTGCCAAATCAGAATTTAACATTAGATTGCTAAGCATACTAGCAATTCAAGAGAAATGTCTTTCTTTCAGATTGGTGTATCAAAAGCACATGGTCTATATCATTAACAATAGAATCAGGCATGTAAGTTATGATCTATCGATAATGAAAACCAGAAAATAAGTACCTATACCTGGTCTGATCGCAGAAGCAGTGAGAATGGCTGCATCGGGTCTCCCGTACAGTCACACAGCAACTACTTGAGCTACTTGAGGCCGTACAATGGGACAATTTCACCTGAGACCGGCGAGTGGTTGCGAGGTATGTGGCAGCAGCCGCAAGGAAGGTTCTAGAAGGTGCCCAGTAAAGCAAAGTGGATTGCCTTGAGAAGTACCCATTCAAAAGCGGAAGCCTGTGGTTCGGATTCGGATTGTAATAGGGGTTTCGGAGTAACTCTTGATCTGAGGGAGAAGTGGATGTTGGGAGGAGGGAGTAGGGGAATGCCGATTTTGCCCTTAGGCTTTGTGCGAAGGCACTGTGGCTGTGGTACATCTGAGCAGGGGCAGAATGTGAAGTAAAAGAAGCTTGAGGTTTAACGAGAACATCAAAGGAAAGGCTTCTGATCGGGTGAATAGAGCGAAAAGATCATTTTGCTTGTTAAATATGGGTAGAGTGGGAAGAGGGAAAACTTATGTCGATGAATGCATCGCCGGGGAGCTTTACGATAGCGAATATCCACGTGGGCGGTTTTGATTGATTGAACCTGCTGGTTTGGTTAGATCGGACGGTGGAGAGAAAGAGCGTCGATGGAGACACCAAGGTGACAAGTTGAGTATCGAGAGATCTCAATCGTACGATGTACGAGAACAGAGTATAGAAGAGCGGATAATTAAGCTATCTCTGTTCGCTTATTTTAACTGAAATGGAGCCATCAGATCAGCCCATCACCCAAATGGGTCCCATGTGCTTGTCGAGATTATGGGCCCCTACATTTTGTTTTATCTTTCTTTATTTAGAGGACCCTGTATTTTCTATAAAATAATATATCCGATCTGACACAGCGAACCATGAATTCACATCCTCCCAGGTACCTGATGAGAGAATCTTTTACAATTATTGGATCCGGACCGTTGTTTTTAACTCTACACAAATCTCAAAGCCCAATAATACTGCCTCCTGCGCTAGCCCGAATCCTAAAGTGACTCAGAGTTAATCACAAACCGTAAAGTGAGAAAATACTTCTACGGTACCTGAGAGAATACTGATCCGCAAACCAGGCATCTTGTCATGTAGAAATTCGTTTCCTCTGAGTTAACTCAAATTTTGATTCAAGATCAGGACTGTCCGATTTAAATCCGCAGGAATACTAATGGGCCCGTGCGCTACAGGAATGGACCCGATTGACCCTGATTTTGATCGAACGGTCTGAAGATTATTTCAAACGGTTTGTTAATGCAGAGGGCGTGGATTCGTCCCCAGTGTATTAGATGCTCAATAATATAGTGCGCTCCGGATTCCGGCATTTTTTTTCATAGCCAAAAAATTAAATAATATAATATTAATAATCAAATTTTGAAAAAAATTTCAATCCTAACCAGACCGCCTCCCCCATTAGGCGGTCTTCGCTACCCAAAGCAACCAGCAACCCGCCCCCCGAACCAGCGGTATACACACCCATCAGACCGCCCCCCCATTAGGCGGTCTTCGCTACCCAAAGAACCCGCCCCGAACCGCCGGTCTCACACACCCATCGCCCCGCCCCCCACCCGACGATCCGAATTTTTTTTCCTATAAAAACCCCTTCTCCCCTCCCCCCACCCACACCAAACCCTAGCCGTTGCCACTACCTCCTCTGTCGTTTTTTGTGTCGAAACTGCCGGAAACTCCATTTTGTCGTCCCGAACACAATATTTCGCACCTTCGTTGCATTTTCGACCCCTCTCCGCTTCTGTTTTCGGGTACGAAATTTTTTGCGAATTTTTATAAATTGTTTCGAATCGTTAGAAATTGTTGATTGGAATTGTTATAAATTAGGTAGAAATTGTTTGATTGGAATTGTTATAAATATTAGAATTGTTAGAATTGTTTGATTGGATTTGAATTGTTAGATATTATTTGATTGAAATGGTTAGAAATTGTTTGATTGGAATTGTTAGAAATTGTTGATTGGAATTGTTATAAATATTAGAATTGTTAGAATTGTTTGATTGGGTTTGAATTGTTAGATATTATTTGATTGAAATGGTTAGAAATTGTTTGATTGGAATTGTTAGAAATTATTGATTGAAAGTGTTAGAAATATTCGAATTGTTAGAATTGTTTGATTGAGTTTGAATTGTTAGATATTATTTGATTGAAATGGTTAGAAACTGTTTGATTGGAATTGTTAGATATTATTATTATTATTCTTTTTATTTTAATTATTATAATAGTAATTATTATAATTATTATAATTATTATAATAATAATAATAATAATAATAATAATAATAATAATAATAATTATTATTATTATTATTATTATTATTTTATTATTATTTTTTTTTTTTTTTTTTTTTTTTTAATTATTATAATAGTAATTGTTGTTATTATTATTATTATTATCATTATTATTTTTTTAATTATTATTCTTCTTATTTTAATTATTATAATAGTAATTGTTATTATTATTATTATTATTATTATTATCATTATTATTTTTTTAATTATTATTCTTCTTATTTTAATTATTATAATAGTAATTATTATTGTATTATTATTATTATTATTATTATTATTATAACACATCTGATATTTTTTTTTTTGTAAAACTTAATATTTTGAAATGTAGGATGACTAGATCTGGACGATCACGAGATACCTCAGACACCGCCGAGAGTTCGCATTCTCATGCCGATCCGAGTAGGAGTACAGAGACCATGCATGCGCAGGGTGTCACTGCAGATACATTCAGTCCCCTCCTATGGCTCCCCCACAGACGTCACCGTGTCTCACTTTCATCGGTAGAGGTACGTTGAGTAATTCGAAGAAAATGCAAACATTATGTTTCAAAACACATATAGTTATTCATCTAAAAAATTAATAAATGCAGGATGAGACCATGTTGACGGGGCGGCACCGCACGCCCGAGGTACCGTACGTGGCACATCCACTGATGGACCGGTACCTGATGAACCTTGGGTTGTACCAGCTAGGCACATTGGAACAACCAAGGAGAATTGACCAGGCACTTATGTGCGGACTTGTGGAGAGATGGAGGCCTGAGACGCATTCATTCCATCTTCCCGTAGGGGAGATGACAGTGACCCTACGGGATGTCAGTGCCTTATGGGGTCTGCGGATCGATGGCGATCCGGTAGGAGGTGTCTCGGATCATAAGAACCTCAAGCAATTGATCCCAGAACTGTTGGGGACGCATGTGGAGGCAGTGGCCAAGAGGCTCAAGCTGACGGGTGAAGGGGGAGTGGAGCGTTTCTCCAGTTATTGCATTAGTCTTAGGGCTCTCCGGCAATATGCCGCTGAGATTGCCATCACCCCCCAGACGGCTGACCCGGAGCGTGTCAAGAGGTAAGATCAAAATGCATTAAATTAAAATTATTACTTAAAAATACACAATTTTTTACGTTTTCTTGAAACTGTAGGTATGTTAGAGCATTCGTGCTTGACTTATGTGGTAGCACAATGTTCGTCGATTCCAACGGCGACTCGGTCCCGATCATGTTCATCCAGCAGTTGGAGGAACTCGATAAGCCGTCGCGATGGAACTGGGGTGGAGCCGTGCTTGCCACCCTGTACAGAGGATTGTGTCACGCATGTCTGGTAAGTTTCCATCAATTAATGTGCTTTACGATTGTTTTTTATTTGATAATAATGAATACACATATAAAATTTTAGAGAGACGGCCAGCAATTTAACGGGCCACTCATGCTACTCCAGCAGTGATCCTGGTCGCACCTACCGGTCTGCCGAAGGGAGGGACGGCGGGTATCTCGTACGCCCGGAACCAGCTCCAGCTATTGCACCAAGCTAACGTCGAGTGGTTTCCGTATCAGGCGTGGTACCGGTCTCGCATTTTTTGTCGGCTAACGATGGCGCAGAGGGATCTCAGTTTGTACCGGGGTCCACTCGTTTGTTACTGGATAGTTGAGTATCACTATCCTGATCGGGTGCCTCGTTAGTTCGGCTTCGATGCCTTTATTTCGAATGACCCCATACTTGGTGAGGAGGACACAGAGAAGCTGCACAAGTAAATATTAATACACACTCAATAATACTCACAAACTTTTGATATTATTTCACAAATTTTGTATAACTAACTTATAATGCAGGACTATCCACAAGAAGACTGAGGTGGATTGGCGCACCCACCATATGTGATTGTACAGGATTGCCTGCAGGCCTCAGGTCAATTTGTGGGTCCCGCCTGACCCAACGGACATCAGTTTGGGAGCGGGACCCTGGACATTGAGGTATATGGTCTGGTACCAGCGATGGTTCTCTTCGACGGAGAATGATGGGTGATTAGAGTAAGACCCATTTGCCATGGGGCCTGATCAACACTCAATCAGTAAGTAATAAAGATTATTTGTAATATTATTTTTTCTCCGTACAACTCATTTCCTAAATGTTATTTACAGGTACTGACAACAATTCGAGGAGTTGCACACAGCTTGGTGTGCATGGCGAGAATTGGTTTCCGGGCGTTCAGGTGTACTATGCTGCATCACACTGCTCCGATCGTCGAGGATTCCCATTTTGATGGGCGCCTTGTTGGCATGCTACACGACGCTGGCGAGAACATCAACTGGCGTGAGATCAAGATTGACTCACCAGTTCCGAAGCAGCCCAACCAAGAGCCGCCTCTCGTACGCGACAGAGACCTACCACCACCCCCCGTCAATTTTGTTTTGAAATATGTTCTTAAGATGTTCCACTCAAATATTGCAGAAGATAACCCAAATTAGGCGTTCCACGATTGGGTGCTGGACACCAAGAGATGGCACGCCTACTACAATCAATATGGAGTGCCAGTGCAGTATGACAAGGTCAGTTGGATCGTGTCTGTATAATTAAATTTTTGTTATTTTGTATAAAGAAAACTAACATTATCTAACTGCAGGATGGTCACCCTACATGGAGTGCCAAGCCCACTTTCACTCCGGCAGACTTTGGTCTCACCGACACTAGGACAGAGGACGACAATGAGGCTAGCGGTAGTGGGGCACAGCAGGCTACCCAGTTTGATCCATGGGCGGATGCTGCGTTTGAGACACAGCCACCAACCACGTATACAGGGGACTGGGACGAGCCCACACTATCGATGCCACCCCACAGGCAGCACGACCACGAGGCTAGTGGCAGTGGGGCACAGCAGGCTACCCAGTTTGATCCATGGCCGGATGCTGCATTTGGGACACAGCCACCGGGCACGTATACACAGGACGACATGCATTTTGATTATTCTGATGACGAGGATCCTGCAGAGCCCTCTAAGCCTCCATAGCCTCAGAGACGTGTCCAGCCACGGAGGGCGTGCGGGGCGCCTCCCAGATTGTCATTGTCCGGTCGTCGTCCTCCTCGCTAGTTTTTTATATTTCATATTGTAGCCCTTGACAGTATATTTATATTTCATTTCTATATTTTATGTTGATCAAACGTTATTTGGTTATTTTATTTACATATGTTTTCGTTTCTATATTTTATGTTGACCAGACGTTATTTGGTTATTTTGTTCACTCGACCAAATTCGTCGTTATTTTGTTCACAAGGAAATTACAAGGAAATACAATCATATAATCACAACAAAATACATAAAATACAATATAAATTACAAGCAAATACATAAAATACAATATAAAATACAAAATACAAAAAAAAAAAAAAGACTGCCGGGTGGGGGGGCGGTCTGATGGGTGTGTAGACCGCTGGTTCGAGGGGCGAGTTGCTGGGTAGGGAAGACCGCCTAATGGGGAGGCGGTCTGGTTAGGATTGAATTTTTTTCAAAATTTGATTATTAATATTATATTATTTAATTTTTTGGTTATGGAAAAAAATACCGGGTCCGGATTCCATAAAAAGTTAACAAAGTAACAAACAAAGATGACTCCTTTTCCTCTCCGTTGAATAAAGAACAGCTTCCTCTCAAAAAAAAAAAAAAAAAAGAGAACAACTGCTTGTGTTCTTTTACAGAACGTAAATATTAGGCGTAGACGCGTAGTGCTACTGACAACGGAGATTTATTATAAAAGAGTTTTAAAAAAATAAAATAAAATAATATATTTTATAAAAAAAAGTTAGACTAAATAATATTTCTAAACAACATCTACATGTAAATAGCATATTTCATTATATAACATACATGTTTTTGTAATATTTTTAACATATTTTCATACGAAAATTTCAAAATGACAATATTAAATATCGAATGACATTTGTTAAATGATATAAAAAACTGAAAAGAAATAAAGACATGACTAATTAATTATCAATTAATAAAAAACTTCTTAAATGACATTTAAAAATGGTTATTTAAAAAATAGAAAAAAATCAGGATCAATCAGAAAGATGATACAATTTGCATATAGCTAGTACGTGTTTAAATAAATTTAGACTTATGCACATAGAAAATATGAAAAAAAAAATATAGAATTAAAAGAGCACAAAATATTTAATTGGATGGTTGATCGATATTTCATCTTTTAGTTATTGCAAATATTAACAATTCAGGATGTGCGTGCTTAATATAAGAATAAAAATTTAAATGGGGTGGGTGCTGATCTGGGATTCAGATCTGTTGAAATCTAAAATTTATGAACAATAATCTAATCCCGAAATCCGAGATCTAGCCGTCTAATTTTTTCTGTACATGCATCTCAAAATAGCTGATGCACGCATCTCAAAATAATTGATTTTTCTGTGCACGCATCTCAAAATAATTCAACGGCGGAATCTTAAATTGCAGGAATTTCAGAATTACTATTTACAACTATGAATTTCAGCAGATTTGGATCCGCTGATCTGAACTCGACCAGATTCCGATTTTGGAGTGTGTTGATTTTAATATGGAATGTCGATACAACGGACAGGTTCAGGGAGGACGTGGCCACATGGAGATAAAGGGTGGGATTAAGAAGTTGATTTTTTGTGCCAAAATGTTACAACTCCGAATGATAAGAGTACATTAACTGCATAAATACATGTACATGCAACGATGAAAAATATACTATACTATTTGATTGCTACTTAAAATTTAGTTTAAAATTAAAATTACAGAAAATTAAATTTCTGTTTTCAAACTAAGATACTAAAGGCTTTTTTTTTTTTTTTTAAATCATAAGATGACTAAAGTTATTCGTTGGAGTATATGCAAAGTAAGTATGGGGAGATGATGCCTTTTTCAAAAAAAGTATGGGGAGATGAATTAATTGACTTCGTTTTTAAATTTATCATAGAATACCAATAAAATATGTTTATTTATATCGTTAATTTGTATTTGGTTAGACGGATGTCAATAAAAAAAAAATTCAGTTTAACGAACAAAAAATAATTTTTATTTACTTCTCGGATTAGAGATGGACAAGAGCTATTCTATATCCATGACAAAAAAATTGATAATGAAAGTATAAAATTATTATATAATATCTTTTATTCCTAAATTTAACTATATAATATTCATTACTATGACGACACTAATTTGTACAATATTTGATATAAATTTATCTACTATTTATATCCATTGAAAATAACGAGAACAGTTAATCATTATTTCTAAATGTTTATAATACCACGTATATGATGTGTTTCAACTTTCAAATAAACTATAACTCACCAATTTATTCAATTATTATGTTATTCACATGTTACTTGTTAAGGGTGGGTTTGGATAAATCAAGAATAGTAGTAAGGATAGAGCTATCCTCAATTTTAGAATAGTAGCTATTCTTACATTTTGTAGGAATAGTAGAATAGTGGGCTATCCCACAAAAGACAAACAAAGAATAGTGATTATTCGCTAATCCAAGCACACCCAAACGCCGGATAGTAGCTCGGAATAGTGCTAATCCGGAATAGTAGCTATTATTCACCCATCCAAACGCACCCTAAGTAAATAAATCGACACTAATATAAAGATAATTCCGCAGAACCGTATCGCATCCATCGAAACTTCTGCCCCTTTTTTCTTTTAGCATCTTCAATTTGTAGCCAAATGAGTTCACTTAGAGGCGGAGTCACTTATAATAAGTGGGTGTCAATTGACTCTCATTTATTTTCAAATTTTTTGTGTTTATTGGTAAAATTCTATATAATTTAGTAGAAAATGTTATAAAACTGTCAAATTAACCTCCATTCACAGCATATAAATTTTATATATATGATCTCCGTTCACGTTTGACATCCGTAGTTTCAAGGTCTGACTCCGCTCCTCAGTTAAACCATACGAATTGCACAAAAATTATGGAAGGACAATTGATGTGAACATTCTACATTTTTTTTTATTATGGATATACTGTTTTGATTTAAATATTTTGAAATATTTTTCACTTGTCGAATAATTATAATTACAAGAAACCAAAATCAAACGATATAAATATATTGCGTAGTGTGTGCACACCGTAGCAGGAACTAGGAAGTTAGGAATGACTAGTTTATTTACGAGAGTATCCTCATTCCTCTCCGATATGGGAGAGCGGGGTCTCCAATGTCCATCGAACCAGAGTCTATTCCATAGGTGGTTTCTACCGTCTGATTCACTTCAAAATATGTACGCACATAGCAAACAACACAGATTTTGAAGTGATGCGCACAAATTTTGAAGTGAATCGGACGGTAGAAACCACCCATCGAACAGACTCTGGTCCGATAGGCATCGGAAACCCCCCTCTCCCCTCCGATATATGAGAGAATAAGACTCCAAAATTGGACCTGTCAAAGAATTCGGATGGAGTGATATTCGCGAGACAAATTAACAAAGAGTCAAAGAGTGATCAATTTAAAAATAGAGTAAGACTTGAATATCATAAGGTCTTATGTTACGGTTTTAAAAATTTATCATATAAATTTCAAATTTCGATCTAAATAACTCAGTAAATTAATTATATAATGAACTTATAGAATACAAATTTTTACTATTTTTGAATTTTTTTTTACTATATTTTATGATTTATAAAAGATGACAAAAAATAGCTTAAAAATAAAAGAAAATTGCCAATATTTTAGGTTATTTTTTGTCATATTTAATAAATAGTAAAAAATAATAAAAACATTTCAAAAATAATAAAAATTAATATTCTACACGTTCATTATATAACTAATTTACTAACTACTTAGATCGAAATTTGAAATTCATACGATAAATTTTTGAGATCGTAGTACGGAAGATGTTACACTATCCATAGCATCTAAACCTTACTCTTTAAAATAAATATCTATTTATAACAAACTATTCATATTTAACCTCGAACGGTGTAGTACTTGTGAGGATGTGAACTCGTTTTCTAAACCAAGCCTTACTCTAAAGCGGGCCCATCAAATTCGACCGGGCCGACGTACATATAAAATAGAAAAAAATTGTGAAAATACCACTCCAAAACCTTTAAATTGTGAAAATGTCATTCCGAACTTTAAAATTATCAAAATGTCACTCCAAACTTTATTAATTTGTAAAAATGTCACTCCAAATAATTAATGACTAAAATACTTTTATTTTTCTTCTCTTCTTTCTCATGCCTTCTCTTCTTCTCCACTCCATAAAATTGTTCCAAAGGAAAAGACACATTCATGGTCATGAAGCCGTCTTTTACATAAGCTTCATTTTGCTCAAATCTTCTAAAGTGCTTTAATTTATTAATTCTAGAAGGTAATCTGAGCATAGCTGGCATGAGTTCTTAATTGAAGACGGTATACAATATTTGGATCCACCGACTATTTTTTTATTCCTTTACTATTGTTTTATTTATCATAAATAAACTAGGTTGTTGTTTAGTTATTTCTTACTCTTGTATCTTGTTTGTTCAACACCAATATTTTATTGAAATTATAAATGCATTATTATTGGATCAGCTTCTATATTAAAACTGAAGGGGTTTCTAAAGCATAGCTTTGGAGAAATCGATGATGGCAAGAAACGGAGTCATTATAGAAGGTAATAGGACAAACAATGAATTTGAAGATAATAGAACAACTATAAAACTCCTTCTATCTTGAAAAAATATGTAAAGTCCAAATATTAAATCCCCACAAAAGAAATAGAGAGCTCAAACAATGAATTTCTTCAGAAACTTAACTCTACGAGTATATCAAAATTCATGGGAAGAGCCTGCTCCGAAACGATGCTCTTTACAAGGTATGTAAAATTTGCATATCATGAGTATGTAATTACAAAAAAAAAAGTTTCTAGCTAACAAATTCAATTTGTTTTGTGCTTGAATTTATAGTATATATTGGAGAAAACAATGTACCCTCGCGAACACGAGTGCTTGCGGGAGATTCGTCTAGCCACAAAACAACATTCTTTCTATGAAGTTTTTCATTTTGATTGAATGATACTTACTCCAAGCATTTCTCAAATTTAGAGAACTTATTTAAAAAAATTAGGAGGTCGTTTAATAACTGGCTGATTATTCCTAAATCCATTTAAAAAATTAGAGTGATATTTCCTCAAAAAAATTAGAGTGATAAAAAATGCTCAATATGAAATGTTTATGTTATTGTTACCGATGCACATAAAAAATTAGAGTGATAAAAAATGCTCAATATGAAATGTTTATGTTATTGTTACCGATGCACATGCAATTCAGGGCATTGATGGCAGCATCCCCAGATGAGGTACTGCTTTTACAAATGCTGCTAAAGATCATGAACGCCAAAACAGCAATTGAAGTTGGAGTTTTCACTGGTTATTCTCTTTGATTTTGGATTAGCGAGAGAGGGGCCCACTGGAAATCAAACCCATGTATCCACAGCTATATGTTCCTTATGTTTTTTTTGTTCTTAATTGTTTACGGAAAGAATTAGAACAATTTTATGGAGTGTAGAATAAGAGAAGGCACGAGAAAGAAGAGAAGAAAGAAGGAGGGTATTTTAGCTATTAATTATTTGGAGTGATATTTTTACAAATTAATGAAGTTTGAAGTTGCATTTTGACAATTTCAAAGTTCAGAATGGTATTTTCACAATTTGAAAGTTTTGGAGTGGTATTTTCACAATTTTCCCTATAAAATAACTCCTCTTTTGAGTTTACCATGGCTGACAAATTTAAAGCACGTATAAATAACTCCTTATTGTTTCGCAATCAAATATAGCTGAAAATTATAAAATTCTACAAAATTTTATTAGATAATTTTTTATAATTAAATTAATATATTGAAATCTGAATTTAGTCTTATTGCAATTTAAATGAAATTAGTGCGAAGATCAATTTCGGCCCAGCCCACAGACCTACGGGCTAGTCCGTATCCGACCCAAAACATCCGGGAGGAGTTAGACACAGCTTAAGTCGTACTCCTCACGGACCTATTTTAACAACGCGATCAAATTCTAAACTTCAATTAAGAAAAATATCCCGGGCCTTTTACAAAAAAAATACAATCCTTTCCTTGCCCCAGGCCTCTTGATCAGTTTCCCCTCAGGTACCGGAGGGATACAATGAGTAAAGAATGGTCTGGATTTAGTCTCAGCCGGGCCCCAAAAAAATCCGGTGAGATAGAGAGGTCCGTTTTAAGATTCGTGCCAGACTAAAAAACTGTCCAGATTTACTCATCGTATCATCAGGTACCCGGGGACTACGAATTCCCAGGGCTCCAGCGTTCTCTTCTCTGCCTCCGAGCATTTTTGCTTCGATTTCCCCACTCTCCCTAGTCATCCCTCCCCCCTCCCCTCTGTATCTCTCCGCCACCATCAATGGCCGACGGGGACGAAGATGATTACGTGTACTTTGGCACACCGATCGAGAGAGAAGAAGATACATCCTCTCGCAAGCGCAAGGCCGTTGCCGAGGCTGGAACCGTTCGTGCTCTCGCCCCCTGGAAGCAAGAGGTTAGCTTCCATCTCTTCTCTAACAGCGTGTCGGAGTTTGTAGTTGGTATCTCTAACTTGTAGAGACCAAAACAAAAGCTTCACAGTTAAGTTATCAATCAGTGGCTGCAATTGATTTAGTATTTGGGATAATGATTAACTCAATCTAGTGCGTCAACTAATCCTATGAATGCAATTTGAAAATAGAGTCCTGTTGCATAGTAATGAATTGGAAAAGTGCAAGGGAAATTAATTAGAGCTCTTAAGTTTTTTTGGTTATCTGTTTTTTTTTCTTTCTTGTGTATCATAAAATCAGAAAAATAAAACCAATATAAACTATAGTTTTTAATTGAAATCAGGTGAAAGATGAAGAAGGAAGAAGGAGATTTCATGGGGCATTTACTGGGGGGTATTCAGCTGGGTATTACAACACTGTTGGATCAAAAGAGGGTATGCTCTCTTGTTTTTAACTCTCTTATATTTGATCAAACTGCTGATTTAGCTTTCACCGTACACTTAGGGCACTTTTCAAGGGAACTATCTGATCTTCTAATGTTTAAGCCTTCATTAGTGTCACATTATCCTGAATTAAGCAGCCTAACAGACAAAAGACATTTAATAAGAATAAAAAAAATCATCTGATGGACAGAAGAATGTGAGATTTGAGTCCGTGCGTTTGGTATCAACAACTTAGTCTAATTGAAGAGAGCAAATATTATTGCAGAAAGTCCTAATTGAACTATGCTCTGCCTACTTTTTAGGATGGACCCCACAAACATTCACATCGTCACGCAAAAATCGAGCTGAGGTGAAAAAACAAAGTATAAATAGTTTTCTTGATGAGGATGATCTTAAGGTACTCCTTTCTTCTTTGAAATGTTATGACTTTCGGGTTCAATTTAGAATATTTGGTGTGACGAGTGTAATGATGGAAATGTTATTAGGACCTGAGGAAGGCAGTATCGTTTGAGTAGTTCAGGGTCCAATTTGTACTACACAGGTTAATCTTTTAGTGTCGGAAATAAGATCAGGATTAGACCTGACTTTTGTAACTTATTAAACTGTTCAGTACTCAATTTACATGTGAAACATGAGTTCTTAAACTTATGTTAGCAACGTATACAGAACTTTTTTCTTTATCACTTCACTAAACTGTTATTAAGTCGAGTATAGATCAGGGATTACTGTACCAACGAGTTTATCTTGATACTTGGAAACTTTTACTAGTTCTTCTTGGTATTGAACTGTCTGCTGTACCAATTTATTTTACACTTCAATTCTGCAAAATTTAATAATTGAATCTCAGCATATTGGAGGAAATGCTCTGGAAACTTCAATGCAATATGATACATTTGGATTTACAGCTGCCGAGTTAGCTCGCAAAAAGGCCGAGGAAGAACAGAAAAGGAGGTTCATTTATTCCTATCTATTTTCCTCAATTATTCAACTTATGTATACCCGGTAATGCTTTAAAGAATGAGCCTAAATTTTTATTTAGGAGAAAGTACCTAATTCTTGTGTTGTTGTTCAGACCATCAGCTATACCTGGACCCGCTCCAGATGAAATAGTCCTTCCAGCATCAAGCTCAATCGGTACTTAACTTTATACTGTTAAAAACTTTTAGTTATTTTTCTGAATTTTCTGACTCATTAAGTCATGATGCTAAATTTTTTATAGGTAAGAAACTACTGATGAAAATGGGGTGGCGCCAAGGCTCTTCTATCAAGGACTCTAATGCAGAAGCTTTACATGGTATTCTTCTTAGCACAAATAGTACTTGTTCTGTACCTACCAGTGTCGCTGCCTATTAATAATTTGTCTCCACCTTGCTTAAATGACCTGAAATTGTATGCTTTTGGTCACTAATATCAGTAGTGGACCTTGATTTTTTGCTTGGGACTCCCTCTGACTGGAGCACAGCCTACTGAGAACAGGGGCTGACAGAGGAAACATGTCATTAAGGTTCCAGGGGAATTACTGAAAATTTTGTTGTCCCCTCTGTATCGAGGTACATAGAGCATCTCTATCCCACGTACAAAGTAATTGCAAAAGTTGACGCAGTTGCAATTTTAATTGCAGGAATGTAGAACAATTGGTAATTTAGTAGTCTGTCTAAAACTGTTAAAAGTGTCACGTCAGCTTGATATTAGTTTGAGTTGACAATTGCAAGGATATAAAACTTAAAGTTGCAAATTATTACTCACAACTGACTTGTAATTAATTACAAAGATGGAGATGGTATGCTATTGATTGAGAGATAATTGCTAAAAATGCTGATTTGGCCAAAAAAATGGTCATTTTTGCGATATTTGAAATGGGGATGCTCTTGATTGTAGTGGTTCTGACCCCAAATTCCTTTCTAAAATAAAAGAACACTTTCAGTATATAGGATTGACGCAACCTACCTTAATATTATGCATACAAAGAGTTTTACTTTATCAATAAGCAGCTCATTTTAAATTGTAATAATGGTGATAAGTAAACCAGCATTTTTTTTTTGCATTTGTGTTTGTGTTTGTCTTTTTAAAGTTCAAATGTTTTCATTTGGTCCCTTTAATAGGTTGGACAAATGTGTATAAACAATGAAGTTTAATTGCATTACTTAGGATTGTGTTGGAAGAATCTCATTCGATGTTTCAATCTTACGATGTTTCATTTACTGGCATTCCAAATATGATTTGAAATTTTGACTACCAAAAACGGGACCACTGGTTTGGATTCCCACTTTTTTCAATTTCGCATGATTGCAATCTTTTAAGTTGTTTTGTGTCACAACTGACACCAATGTTGTGAATGTGGATCTGATCTGGGATTTTAAGAAAACAACATTTGTTTGTTTGACAATGGCTATATAATGATCAAAGGTATGGTTTTTATTTCTTGTGATTCAGAAATCAGAAGAGAAGCAAGGAAGGCATTTCTGGCCTTCCCTAGTGGAAATGCTGAACCTGAGCTTTTGGAGAAAGATGTAGTTGGCACTGATGAGTTCCCTGATATGTCCACTGATGTCTCACGTAAATCTGGAAATACCCCTGTGAGGAACTGTCACTTGATAATAATTTAGGTCCTTTTTGAGAATGATACTCACATATTATATTTATTTGCAAATAATGGCCAACATTTCTGATACTGCAGTTAATTCCTAGTAATGTTTACAATTTACACCCAACCATTAGGTCAGCGTGGAAACAGTCATTTTGTTCGGCATTGATAATTTTGATCCTAATTCTTGTGAGAACTTTATTGTCTAAAGTTCTAACCTACTACCTTTGGAGGTGGTCTGTTCCAATGTTATATGATCTAGCTATAAATCAACATATTTGCTTGAGTTAACACAAGGAGTGCAAGAGTAGTCTGGCGAATCTTTCATTGAAAAAAGCTCAGTTTGAACTTTGAACAGTTGGGTGCTGTTTGCAAATAACCCGAATGCCTGATATTTTTAATGTCTTCAAATACTGCAAAACATTGTGTGTACTTGTGGAAAATTTTTAATAAAAAGAAAGAAAGAGCTGAGAGATATATCTGATGGGCTTAATTTGATGAATAATTAAGTTCTTTTGTTTATATATTTTTTTTGCCTTGAAATAGGTGTATGTGCTTGACCCAAAGCAGGATATGTGTGGGCTTGGTTATGATCCTTTCAAGCATGCTCCTGAATTCAGAGGTCCATAATTCATTACTGATTTAATTCTTCATTCTTTTAAGAAACCTCGCTCTAGATATTAATGTGTTGTGTTTTTCTTTTTGAAGATAGCAAAAAATTACGAGAATCCAAGTCCGGTGAGAAGAATAAGGGTAAAATCCGAATGGGAGGCAACCTGCTTTCTTCTAGTTGTAATGCTCTAGAATCCGATATTATGTTTTTTCCTTTATTTTGTCTCATTTCAATTAGTCAAGTTTAAAGATTTAATTAAAAAAATTGAAATTCTAAATCAATCAGCGGGAAAGTATGCACCTGGATTTGGGATTGGAGCATTAGAGGAGCTTGATGTAGAAGACGAGGATATTTATGCATCGGGTATTTCAGTTATTTTTTGGCATTATTCATTATCTGCTTCATAGTTGTCTTTTCAGTTTTCACTAATTTTTATTTTGTTTATTTAGGCTTCGACTATGAACAGACTGAAGTAGAACTTGAGCCTTCAAAAGCAGTCAAGGAAAGCAACTGTGATAATATGCTCCGATTAGAACACAAAAAGCAGGCCTCTTTGCGTGGTTTTAAACCAGCATCAGATTCTGACTATAAGCTTGAGAGGTAACTTCCGCATTTCTAAACCAGCATTTCATTAAAGGCATACAAAATTTCTGAGACGACAACAATATGTATAAAATACACTTATCTTGGTATCATTAATTATTTCAGTACTGTATAGCTTTCTATATACAAGTGAGCCATGACAGAGTCAAGTCTAGCTTTTGTAGAAGAAATAAAAGAAACTCCTTGGAAAAACTTAAAATGACCCCAGTGGCCTCACCCATACATAAGAAACAATTCCATTACGGCCTCCCTAATGCATGCTCATGAAATTTATCCACATTTTTGCTGCTCATATAGTGATCAAATTAATTTAATCATACTTATTTTTCTTTTGAAAATGACTTAATCACACTATCTATTACATTGGAGGAAAAATTGTTCAATTTTTCTTGTTGCAGATTTTCTTAGTTACAGGAGCAGTCATGTTAAAGAGCTCCCGTAGGAAGTTACAAACCCCCAAAACACCCTGTTTCTAAATAATGATGATTGTATATGAGTGTAAAAGTTATAACTGTACATGTATACTTTCAAGTTTCAAATATGGCCCGCTGACTTTAACATTGGATGGTTAATCTGAGGTTTGGTTCCTGAACTGTATGACTATTTGAGTCGACCAAAAATGTTATTTTTTTTTTCTAAACTAATCTTTGAATAATGTTTGTCAGTAAGGTTTTGCAATGTCATCTCATTATCACTAATTCGAGTTTGCCACTGTTACCATTCAGTCGTGCCAGTAATGCAGGATTCTCACTAGAAGTTTCATTTAGATAATCATTCGAATGTTTATTTGTTTATTTATATGCATTTTCCTATGAATCATTTGGCTGGCATTCTGTTAAAGGAAAGAAATCATAGTAATTAGAGCATGGTTATAATTAGGGCTGTAATTATATGTTTCCTGTTTTAGGTTTTCCTTTTCTCTATATATTTGTACAGAATTGTTAAATGAGATATATATAGAAATTCGAATTTCCACTTTCACATGCTATTGTTGTGAATATTATTTTATACATACTTTCCTAAGAACCATTAAGTTATGTGTGCTATTGTTTTTTTTTTCTTGACCAGATTTCGTCCTCCTGCAATCCCTTCCAACTTCAGACCAATCCACAAGTTTGCTGTTCCTCTTGACCAAAACCTTAAAGATTACAATAACGCCCCTCCGCCAGATGCATTGCCTCCTGAAGATGCCAATCTAAGGCTCTTGATCGACGGATCAGCAGCCATGGTAGCTCGATGCGGTAAATCCATAGAAGATGTATACATGGAAAAGAGCAAGACCAACCCTTTGTTTTTCTTCCTAAGAAGTGGGGCTGAGGGGCACGATTATTATATTAGAAAATTATGGGAGAATAAACAGAAGTTTGTAGATGAGTCGAAACAAGCTGAAAAATTGACCTCTGAGAAAAGAGGGAGGATTCTTGGTGAAAGGCCTCTTGCTTCTACTACATATGGGGGTAATGTTGTCAGTGTTAAGGCGAGGGAGGTTATCAATAAACAGTCTACCCTTGGAGATACCTCTACAAAACCAATCTCTCTTGTGAGCTTTCTTTCAAACATGTGTTTGTCATTGTATGTGCTAACTATGGCAATAAATAAGCATCTTTTTAAAATAAAATTGGTTGGGCCTGAAGCTATCCACAAGCAGGTTATGTAGTGCTAACCTGGAGGTGAGTCATTAAGTTATAAGTGTGGATTTTCTGGATACTTCAGCATTATCAAGACCTGATTCACCAGGAGGTCTAGAAATCCTGACATTAGCTCAGTGGAGTCAGCTTAAACCAGATCAGGTCAAAATGTGTGAGACTCCTTTTTTATCCTGTCAGAAGTTACCAAATGGCTGGTTTTACTGTTAACAGTGTGATACTGGCACAAGAAAGTGGATTTGATTTTTAAAGTGAGAAGAACCTGACAAAGGAGACAAGAAGATATGAGAATTTTAACTTGCTATGAAACCAAAACAAATCGAACAGACAAAATCCATCTTCTTAATTGTTAATTTATTTATGCTATCTAATTATCGGTTAAATGTTTATTCTTTGAATAGGCTGATTTGCCAGCGTCAGCGACAAAAGCATTCAAGCATGACCCAGCAAAGCAAGAGAGGTTTGAGCAATTCCTCAAAGAGAAGTACCAAGGGGGTCTACGTGCCTCTGGAATTGTAAGCAGCACCAGCATTAGTACCATGTCAGAAGACAACCGAGCCCGTGAACGACTTGACTTTGAGGCTGCTGTAGAGGCGATCGAGAAAGGCAAGTGGAACACACAAATCAGTGCACCTTCGGCTGACAACGCAAAGGATCTCTTAGGGTTTGGGGAAGATCGCTTTGTGTCATCTACTTTTATTGAGGTAAATGGGCTTGTACTGAAATTATTTGTACAAATTAGAAAGTAGAAACTATTTGTTTCTTTTAAAAGAGGTAAATATATTTGGTCTCTCTCTTAGGTAAAATACTGGCACAAATTCATACTGGTACTCAAAGCTAACCAAGAAGTTGTACTTTTTAATTATAAGACAGAGATCAAATGTTTTGCTCCTTCCAAAGAAGTGAAATCCAATTAGTCTTGGTCAACACAAGTGCTAATTTGCTGGTGATTAATTGATATTGTTATCATGTAATCCTTGATTAGACCCAAAGGATTGTTCTTGACTTGCATCCATAGAAGGTATCTGGAGATGCATGTGGGTATTTTAGCAGAATTTGAAAACAGAAATAGTACTGCATGTTCTGATTTCATTCTTTAAAATATAATAGAACCCAGAAACAAAAGAAGAAGCAACAAAGGCGGTGTTCCCCAAGCGAGAGCAATTTGAATGGAGACCTTCTCCGATTTTGTGCAAGCGCTTTGATCTTATTGATCCTTACATGGGGAAGGTATTAGTGTATTACATCTCTCTCTCTCTCTCTTTCTGTACAAGTACTCTTTTATAGTCTGCTTATAACTAGTTCCTGCAAATATTGTCCCTCATTTTCATTTTTGCAACAAGCAATCGATACTCTTTGGGCTTTGTGAAAATTTCAGCAACTTCCAACTGTTCAACCAGACCTAGTTTAATGAAACTAGCTATTAAGACTAATTGTACTGAAACTTTCCATGTGAATTAATTGGAATCATTTAAAAGCTTGTTAATGCAAACTTGGGGATCTTAGTCTAGCTCTTATATTGATCTTGGCTTGATTAGTGTTGAGAATATTCAGTTTGTCTTGGAAATTTTGGGTGGTTTTGTTTTCTTTATCGGGTGGGGGGAGAGGGTTCAAATTTTGTTTAGATGTAATACAATGCACATTCTCATCACACTAGTCAACTTTCTTGAACAAAAGAATTATTTTCTCATTTGAAAAAATTAAAAGGGACTTCTATTGTGCATAAAAAAATAGGAGAGCAGACTAGTCTTGGAAGAGTAAAAAAAAAAAGGGAAAAACTTGAATTGACTTCTTATGATACAGCCAGCACCAGTGCCAAGACCGAGGAGCAAAATGGATTCACTTGTATTTCTGCCAGAGACTTTCAAGAGCACGAATAGGGAAGAAGCTAAATCTCCTGTCAGAGGCTCATTGGATGCCTCTAAATCTGGGCTTAAAGAGGTAGAGGCTGAGCCATCTGGTACAGAAGCTGACGTGGCGCCAACAAGCCCGAAAAATGTGGAGAGACCTGTTGATCTCTACAAGGTATGCACCATTCCCCCTTCTATGCTGGCAGAATAGTTGAAGTAGTTTTACGGAGGTTTGCAATGTTGTCTTTCTGTTAGTTGACCTTCAATCCATTGAAATGTTTTGCTAATTAAAAGATTGAGGAAAATGCAATGACAAATTGGTGTTAAGTGAAATAATAAACTTGTTTATAGTTTTGAATCACTTGCTAAGAAAATAAGATTTAAGTGTTACAAATCCTGACCATATATATTAAAACATGCAATTAATATCTGCACGAGAGCTTGCTTATATCAGAATTATAGGAAATCATGTTTCTAGGAGTGTAATAAAAATGGTGTTGGATGCTAACTAATCTAGGAATCTTTCTTCATCATAACAAGCCTTCGGGGTTTTTTGAAGTTCTTAATAGTGCAAGGGCCTTTTACTACTTTCTATTCTCGTATGTACGATATTATTGTAGTCTTTTCTAAGGTTGATATACATCTATTATGGGTACGGACATAGTAATGATATTCCATCTTTTGTTCCCCCTTCAAATAAGTCTCTAAAAGCTCTTCAGTCGAATTGATATAGTGGGGTCTCCGAACAACAGTTTTTTAATCCTTTCTATCATTTATTGGTCTCAGGCGATTTTCTCTGATGATTCAGAAGATGAAGTGGCAGATGCTGGGCCTACTTCGAACCAAGCGCCTAACCCAGTTAAATCAAGTGAAGGAGCAAACAAAACCCTAAATCGCCTGGTAGCTGGTGATTTCCTCCAGTCACTTGGGATGGAGCTTGGCTTGGAGGTCCCACCTGACAATAGACCAGGTCCGTCATTAAGTGCCAACCCCATCTCCCAGCCAGAACAAAGAGAATCTCCGAAGGGTGATGATAGAAATAATACGTCTTTGACTGAAGTGGAAGATACCAAAAGTAAGGATTATGGTTCTACTGCAGATTATTCTAGAGAGAAGAAAAGAAGCCATTCAAGACACCGTAGAAGGAGAAGTAGGACTCCTGATCCAGATTCAGGTTCTGATTCTGATTCTGATTCTGATGGGGGTCATAGGTCTAGAAGTAAGATAAGGCGTGATAAGAGGGATCGGAGTAGAAACCGAGATAATGAATCTAGTGATGAGGCATCTTTGAATAGGAAGGAAAGAAGAAAAAAACACCGCTCAAGAAAGCATCATGAGCATAAAAGAAAAGATTATGGAGATAAGCACACAGATAAGAAGAGACGGTCATGAAAGGACAATTTGCAAAATTTTGGAATACTGCAGTCTCTGATGTTGTTACTTCCTGTGGGAGCTTGGATGCGTATTCTTTTTATTTTTTTATTTTTTTTATTTTTTTTATTTTTGTTGTTTGGTTGTTGTATAATTATTACAGTAGCATTTTTAAGTGCCTCTTCATATGATAGAATGCAGCAATGAAACTTTTAAGAAAATGTTTTTTTGGGAAAAGATGAGCTTCGTTTCCTTATAATGGGAATGGATATATTGACAACCGTGACCAACAAAATCGTCATCACAAAAATGGTTATCAACATTAAAGAAGAAATAATATCCAAACCTTTCAGATATTATTATTTGTATAATTTTAAAGGATATATTATTTTTTACGCGAACAATATATGTAGATGCAATTCAACAATTTGAATGCGTGTTAGTTGTCTTTGATTAATTTTGAGCATATTTCAAGTGATTGAATCATCAAATATAAAATTAATGTTCTAAATAATATCTGGAACTTGCACATAATTATTAGAGCAATTTGAAAAAAATATATATATCAGTTTTTTACGTGGACAAAATCTCAAAGTAATGCAACTCAACAAGTTAAATTAACAGTTGTAATTCACGAATTTAGTAAAAATGACATAAAAAAAACTGTAATTGTAAAAATCAAATCAAGGTGAGTACGTCATGTATTTCAAACTATCGTAGGTTTAAAGATAACAAAGCTAGGAGAACTCGTCGCATAAATTTAGAGGAGAAAATTGGGCTTTGTCGATCTTTTCGGAATTGCATCTGTTTCGTTGACTTGTTTAAATGTTTAATAACTAAAAAAGCATGAAATTTTAATGAAAATAAAATCAATACATGCAATACTTATCTCCAGCACGTTGGGTGACCGATCCGCCAACGGCTACGATTGAAATATGAAATTTCATATTTAATTGTAGCCATCTAATTACATAATCTGTCTTTTTTAGATTAAATGCATATATTTTATGTGTAGAATTCTAAATTTAGTTAAAAATATACTCGCCACACGTACTGCTACACAATACATTACAATTAAAATTGAGCAAAATCCAAAATTTAATGATATATTTATCTGTTTCCTTATTTCTTTGTTTCCTTATTTTTTTTCCTCTTAAATTGAGCAGACTCTGCCTTCCATTTTTTATTTCTTTGTTTCCTTTTATTTCTTTATTTCTATACAAATCACAATAAAAATCTGGAAATTGATTTTTAAATTAGGAGTCATTGATGCTTTAAAGTAGATAGTTGTTACTTAAATTGTATGTTTTTCTATAACGCTCTCTTTTGGCAGTGTAATATTTAGACGGTTGAAATTAATAAGTTTTATTTTTTTTATGAAAATATGTCAACTTATTATATTTTTTTTTCTCTTATAATATATTCCCGTTGCAACGCACGGGCACGATACTAGTCACTTGTTATATGTATGCACAGAACATTATTGTATTACAAGTAATTTTACAAAACTAGCAAATCAGCTCACCAAATTTCTTCACATCATAATTCCACATATTGATGCCTGGGAAAACAATTATGTAGTATTTTATTTAAATTGATAGAAAATGATTTGCTTCCAATTTTTAACTAAACAGCCGTTGGAAAATTTAAGCATTTTGGTTTGTTGGGGGGTTCATTTTCTCTTAATTTAATTTCAACGGGGCAAAACAGGAAAGAACAGATACAGTAAAAATAAAATAAAAAAAGGATCCAATGCTAACCGTCTTGTAGGCTAGAGATGCGTTTGGTTATATTTATGGGCCTATATTGACCAAAACAATTTGGGCCTTTGAAAGGACAGACGAGAAATGAAACAATTATTTTCACACAGCATGACTTACTTCCCTTTTTTTTTTTTTTTGAGCCCGCTAAGGAAATTTCATCCTATCAGCACTCCCCTGATACCGTCATCACTTTGTTATTTTATGTTTGTACAGAGTTGATTCCTAATAAAAACATAGGATTGTAAATGTATGCTGATATTTTCGAACGGCCGAAATATCTTTTACATTTGCTGATAACATTATTTCAAAAAAATAATACTAAAAATTTCCTTTCGCTTCAGCTGTGCATTAGTTGTGCTGTGCGGTGGAGGCCCACGAATCCTAAATTAGCGGTGCCAAAGTCACAGAGCCCTTGTTTAACCAATCAGACATTGAGACCTTTTTGTCTTGTCAAATGAAACCATCTGTCAAGCTGTTAGCAAAGACGTGTCCAGAGAGGCAAATAGCAAGAAAATAATAAACTAAATAAATATATGTTTTAGGTGAACAAATTCTCCTCAAATTAGGCCTACGGGCTACTTGGCCGCGGGGGGAAAAACTTAAAAATGGGGACGGGGGGGACAAAAACTTAAAAATTACAAATTTCTCATCTAAATTTCAAAATTACATATTTGCCCCTCTAAACTTCCATAAGTCACATATTTATCAATTTTATTGTCTTTTGTAATAAAACTCATTCTAAATTTATAAAATACCTATTTTACCCTTAACTAAAAGTATAAAATGCCCCATCGAACTCAAATTTGAATCTGAAGAGTTCCTCTACCGTCCGATCTGCATACATCGCAGTAAGATCTGTGCATATTTGCTTCAAGATTCGTGTTGATCTAGTGTGCACATATTTTAAAGCAATTTGATCCGCGTGCATCGCATTAAGATCTGTGCATGTTCGTGCGTGTTCGCTTCAAGATTCGTGCTGACCTAACACACACAGATCTTAAAATAATTCGGACGGTAGATGAACTTTTTAAATTAAAATTGGAGTAAGATGGATGTTTTATATTTTTTAATAAAAGGGTAAAATAGGTATTTTATAAATTTAAAATGTGTTTTAATATAAAATATAATAAAATGAGTAAATATGTGAGTTTTTGAAGTTTAGAGGAGAAAATACACAATTTCAAAATTTAGAGGAGAAAATATGTAATTTTAAAGTTTTTGAGAGATATACGTGAAATTCCCCAGAAAAAAAAATTTCTCCTCAAATTGGTTTCTTATTTTTCTTTTACTTTTCTTTTGCATTTTCACCCTGTTAACTTAATTATTTACTTTATTCACCTTCTATAGTAGTGTCACGCTTATGCAAATTCCTAGTGTAATAATGATATCAGACAAGTCAAATTTGTTCTAAAACAAACCCTTAAAAGCCCGGCATTTTTTTTCCATAACCAATAAATAAAATAAAATAATATTAATAACAGATATTTCAAAAAAAATTCACTCATAACCAAACCGCCCCTCGGGGGGTGGTTTACCCTTCATACCAAACCGCCCCCCGGTGGGGCGGGTTGCTACAGTATTTTTTATTTTTAGGATTTGAATGTTTCAATCTAAATAATGAAAAATGTTCAATTTTTGTACTAAAGTTAGATCGTGGCTTAAAGTATTCCTTATCTGCGGATTAAGAATATATTAAAAAAGACAAAACTAATTATTTGCATCACTCATATTATGTACCCAATCATATGAGGGACAATATGGTCTTTGATGCAAGGGAATCTTTTTTTATAACACAAATAACTCTGAGATAGGGTATACCAGCTTAAGATCAAGTACTACTAAAGTCAATAATAAAGCAGTTCGATCTGATAAAGCAATTAAGATCAAGTACTGCAAATTATAATTTATCTCTTATTCAGGCCCACACTAAAGAAGTTAGCTCTGGTTTTCCAAAATTTAATCAGTCATCATACACTAATCCCACATGTTGTTTAGTTTTGACCAGCTAGCTGGAATTATATCCAAATGCTCTAACTCTCTTTAATTACCACAGCAAATGAAGTGCATATATGTTTTCACCATACTAACCTCTCACTTTGTAAAATTATCTATTACAAAAAACACAAACAAGAACTCCAAGACTGTACTGGTACGCAAATTTTGTAGGGATGTCTCAAGCCAAACAGGTACACAAATCAGGCTCAATAAATTATATGATAACCTAAAAGTATTCGAGCTTTCCAAGGAGTACTCTCTGGATATGGTCAATTTACTCGGTGCATGAAACCATTAGATCCATGTGTTAATTTTTAGTTTTTTATATCAATCTTGAGAAAAGACTCTTATTCTTCTAATTGATTGTTTATTATTTTATTTTTTTTATGCCAGTATTTGGACTTCTTTTTTTTCTTTAACTAATTACTTCTGTAATACTTTTCTACCACCAGTCGGGTTAGATAGCGAATGTTACTTGTGTAATACTTGTGTAATACTTCTGTAATCACTTGTGTAAATGATTACATCATTTGTGCATATGCAAATCAAAAGCATTATGCTTCATCCTTTGCTCTTTGCTCTTTGTATTTATCTTTTTTTTAAAACCTAGTAGTTGTTGCCAGGGGTCTTATAAGCCAACCTTAACAGTCTTTTATTGTAAAGTTTGTATTATACACACTTTTTGTAATATGCCTACGCAAATGCAAGTATGCAATTTATTTTGCTAAGTATCAACAAAACATATTTTGCTATGGCTAACAAGTTTAGGTAAAAAAAATTTGTATTCAACATTTTTGCCGAAGCAACGCGAGACTTCTTTCTAGTTAAGAATATTAATTGAAATCGCAAAAACTAACTCGTTATAACTTAGACTGAAAACTATCGCAAAATTTTAGTGCATCAACTCTAACCAAACAAGGAATACTTTAAGCCACGATCTAATTTTAGTACAAAAATTGAACATTTTTCATTATTTAGATTGAAATATTCAAATTCAAATTCAAAAAAAAAATTACTGTAGCAACCCGCCCCCGGGGGCGGTTTGATTATGAGTGAATTTTTTTTTGAAATATTGGTTATTAATATTATTTTATTTTATTTATTGGTTATGGAAAAAAAAAACGCCGGCTTAAAAGCTATAAATGGTTATGCCATATGGCAGCTCACATGGTTCTTGCTTAAAAAATAAAAATAAAATGTTAGCAATGTAGTCCTTTGACTTGACCATCTAGCGACCTTGAGATTTATTTATTATTATTTCTAGATGTATCTTCCAACCTTTTTATTATATTATTTCTTATTAGGCAGTATGCTCAGAGAACCAATCGTTAATTATTTTTCGGATTTAAATTAATTCTATACCAAAACATTTGTTTTGGTTCTATTGTTTTAATTCTATATCAAAATGAATTTTTGGACATGTTATTATTTCTAAATATTGATTGCGTATCAAAATTCGTATAATTTGCATGTTTTTTTTTAACTTCATCAAATATCATTAAGTAGTTATATATTTTTAAATCATTTGATAAATGCTAAAAGTTGGTAATAGTGTGATGCTTATATATGGTATACATAAAATATAGGTCATGATTAAATTATTCAAATTTAAAATTATAAATTATTTCTGACTTAAAAATAAATTATAATAAAAGTGCCCTTATACCATTAAATATATCCACTTCCTTAGCTACTTCATTGGCACATCAACTGAATTGTCAGTTATTATTTCTATCAATCACATACTTAGGAGTACCTTTACACTAGAAAAAAACTTAGTTCAAATGACTGGCAACCCCTAATTTCCAAAATAGATAATAGACTACAAACTTGAAAAGACTATTTATTATCTTTAGGAGGTAGAGTTACTTTACTTAATTCAGTACTATCAGCAATCCCCTTATATTGGTTATCTATATATAGAATTCTTGTTCACATTAGACAACAAATTAATAAAATTAGGAAAAGATTCTTATGGGCAAGTTCTGACCATACCAGAAGAAAATATCATTTAGTGGCTTGGGATCAAGTATGTTTAAATAAAAATCAGGGAGGATTAGAAATTATTAATTTAGATAGAATGAACATTTCATTATTGGCTAAATGGTGGTTTAGATTTAAAGATCCCACCATCAAAGATAAATGGAAAGACTTATTGACAGAAAAATACTGTAGTACAGGATTAGACTCTAACACCTTCTCTTCTTTCTAGTCAGATATCTTATCTTTAAGACACATAGTAGAATTAGGCATTAACAGAATTATTGGTAATGGTCAGGATACTTTTTTTTGGCTGGACAGGTGGTTAGGAGAATGTGCTATGTACAGTCAGTTTCCTAACATTTTTCGCATTACTTCTGACCCCTCTATCACAGTATCTAGTGCTGTAACACCAACCTCCCTTCACATACACTTTACTAGGCAACTTACAGGAATACTACTGGAGGAATGGAACAAACTTAAGTCCCTAATTAATGTATCATCTGTGTTTAGTGACCAATTAAGACCTGACCAAGTTGTGTGGAGATGGAATTCCTCTAGACTATTCATTGTTAATTCACTTTACAAATGGTTAGAATATGGAGGTATCAAAGACCAGACCTACGCCACTCTATGGAAGACAAAGATACCCCTTAAAATTAAGATCTTTATGTGGTTAGTTAAGGAAAACAAACTATTAACCAAAGATAACCTAGCTAAAAAAGGTTGCAATAGTGACAAAAAATGTCATTACTGTGATGCATTAGAAACCATTGATCATCTATTTGTTACATGCCCACTGATTGCTACATTGTGGTCTTGGATAACTCAGCATAATATTTTGTATTTAATTGTAGCAAAATAGAAAACTTATGGTTATTAGATGCTTATATACCCCTAAAGGATATTCTTTTGATTGAACTAGTTAGAGCTGCCACCGTGTGGGTTGTATGGTTAACGAGAAATAGTATTTGTTTTAATAACTCAGCAGTACCCCCTCAGCACTTTAGGATCTAAAATTATAGCTCTCACCACATACTGGTGTCAGTCCAACAGAGATGAATTATACTTCAAACTTAGTTTAATTTTACCATTGGATGTTTCATTACTGTCCCAGGCAGGTCCTCTTATAATCCTCTCGGAGACCAATATTTCTCAGGGGGAAGGCAGTACCTGGGATTCAGAGGACGAACCTTTTCTTAGGTTAGAGGGGTCAGACCTGTCTGATTACCTTAGGGACAGGACAGAATATGATGCTGTTGATGCTGCCTTTTTTGCTGCTCAGAATACAACGGCAACCAGCTCTTCTATATCCTCTCTAGGGAACTAAATAATAGGATGTCATATATTTTTGTGTTGCACCAGGTTTCATATGTTTGATTGTTATTCCAGACTCAGGGGTTGTTGCCATCTGCAAATTTAGTCACTGTTTATGTACGAACATTATATGTTTCTTATGAAACAGTTGGTAAACCCACTTATTCCTTTTTTTTTTTAAATTACAAATTATTTTTTAAGATTTTAAAATAAGTAGCATCTATGTTCGCCGGATGCATTCAAAATGACTAGTTGGGATCTTCTTTTGTTTTGGTGGAGCCGGTCAACGGTCATGAAAGTCACTTTAGTCTTTAGTCGTTTGGCTTCAATTATTTCCTCTCTCTCTCTATCTATAGGAAAGAGGAAATATTATTGAACTTAATAAACAACGACAACCGTTCTTCAATTATTATGATCGATTACTTACTACATTATTTTTAGGATTTTCGAATTATATGCGAAATAACAGTATAATAAATTTATAATTGGAGGAGGGATCCACTTACACTATTTTTTAGTGACACAAATTTAAACTATTCATTTTTAAGGTTTTTAAAGTTCAAACAGTCGATCTAAATAGTTCAACATGATCTCCATATTAAAATGTGCCCAGAGACCAAATTTTAATTTTTTTTGAATTTTGCACTATTTATTAATTGTTTTACAAAATTGTTATTTTCAGACCATTAAAATTTTATATCCATCTTAATAAATAATCAAAAAATAAAAAAAAAATGTAAAATTTGATCTGCAAGCACATTTTAATATATCTAACATGTTGAACGGTTTGGATCAACTGTTTGAACTTTAAAAATATAAAGTGTAATTTTGTGTCACCAAAAAATAATATAAGTGGATCCCTCCTGTTATAACTGTTAGGCGACGTGCGTCAGCGGAAAGCTTTAATACTACTTGCTAGGATTATGTGACAACGGAAGCTCTAATATCAATGTGTTGGGATAGCAAAAGTCTTTAATGTTAGAGCTTCCGCAGTTACGTGGTCCTTAATAAATAATATCAAAATTTTATACTGACACATGCTGTCTAACAATTAGTATCAAAACTTTTGTTGTTGCGTGGGTATTAATAAGAGCAACAAACTTAGTGCAATAGCACGAGTTCTCATTTCTCGGAAGATAAATATATGTTCAATTTTCAACATAAACATTTAAAAGATGGTGGGATGTACGAGACTCTTTAATAAAAAAAAAAGAATATAATAATTTTTTGTGTATCTTTTATAGATCTAATGGATGCCGCTTCAAATATGATTTGCGTGATTGTTATAACGTTTTTTCTTGTTCTACATCTCACTTATATTAATTACTTCATGATTTCGAATTATCAAAAGTAAAATAGTATTTTCAAAACTAAAATAACATATCACTCGTGAGAGATGCAGGTTGAAAATCTAGTTTAAACTAAAGCTAACTCCAGGTGAAAAGGGGGCATAGGCGCATAGGCATAGCCCGTGGTTTAATTAATATAAGAGTCTGTTCGGCTACCATACCGCGTGTTACTGTTCACACGGGAAAAAAAAATTAATTGAACTGAATTTTTTTCCCCCGTAAACAGTAAAATGTTGTTTACTATTCACCCGTTCCTGTGCTCATTCCCATTCCCGGACTGCAGCTGAACAGGACCTAAAATTTGTTGTCTTTAATTGTCATAGATAAGCAGAGAGTTTATATTGTTCTTAAAAAAAAAAATACAAAACTCTTTAAGGAATATTATACCAAGTGTCAATAAAGCACAGAAAGAAAAAATTGTCAAAGTTTTGTCTCACTGACTCTCATATTCTGAAGTAGGGCTAATTAATGAGCGAGCATGAGCGAGTTGGGATATGCTCATACTCGGCTCATTTAGTTAATGAGCGATAATGAGCGAGTTGTTAATGAGCGAGTTGATAATGAGCGAGTTGTTAATGAGCAAGTCACGGATTAATAGCAAGCTAAGAAATAAAAAACTAATTTTCATTTATAGAATTTAACAAATTGTCATAATCCAATCTAATTAAACATTGCATAATTTAACAAAAAATTGTCCATAAGCAAATTTAACAAAATCAAACAACAAATTTGATTTGGAATGTAAGTTTAGGTTAGGAGTTTTTTTTATTTATTTATTCAATTTTAATTTTAATTTAAGAAATTAGAATTAAATGTGGTATAATTAGATGTGACACTTTCTTAATGAGCGAGTTGGAGTATGCTCACGTTCGCTCATTAAGTTAATGAGCGATAATGAGCAAGTTATTAATGAGTTCTTAGTGAGCGAGTTATGAATAATTTATTCACCCTATTTTAAAGTAGAGATATACTTGTAAATTAATTTTATGCCCAATTTAGGTGGAAGTAGAGATACTGATGCATATTCTCGTGGGTGCCCATATCGGCCCCACTCCAAATGGTGACAGTGCTATGCGTAGTGCAAAGAAGACACCAAGTACAAACGATGGGGAATGGAATGGTTGTTATATTATTTCTAATGTTTTAGTTGAACCTTCTTAATCAACCACCAAACAGATTCTGATCTTTAATTTGAGGCTCTAAATAATCCATCTAATATTGTTTCTTATGTGGGACGCTGAGCACTTTTTGTCAACGAATCTAAGCACCTTTATATGGATTTAATTGTCGCTCCCGTTTTCTTTAGCAAATGGAGAGGCTTTCCAAAAATTTGCCACTGTAAATAGCAATTTCTGCGCCTTCTTGTCCGAATAGGTGTGAAAAGGGGCTGGTCTTGGATTATCTTATATGGATATTCACATGATATCAATTTTTTATTTTAATTTTGTGAAGGAATGATTGGATTAATTATTTTGATAATTTTAGAAAATGTTTAGTTTAAAAAATAAATAGAATTGAAAAGTAAAAAAATTAATGGATATGATATTGACAAATAGATAGCCTAACAATAAACAATTAGATTTAATGCAATTTGAGTATTGTTTGTTGATGCGTCAATGACTGTTAATTTTAGAGTATTGGAATTTTTAATTACTTAATGTACGGTAAATCATACAATAAATTTCATTATGTTCATAGACATAAATATATAATAATGTATGTTAGAGTGAGGATATGCTACTTTGCAAAACGCGGATTGGTATGTACTATGAATTCATATTTATGTTTTCAAAGTTCAAAAAGTCAATTTGAACTGTTTAATAAACATATATCTCACGGCAAAGGCCGACAAGCTCAGCTTTAACATGATCTTTGTATGAAAATATAGTTAGAGACTAGATTTAACTTTTTATAATTATTTTACTATTTTTTTAGATAGGTTGTCACTTTTTTGGATTGTTCAGAAAATTTTAAATCAGGTGAATTTCTACTTATTTTAAAAATAGTATTTTTTGAAATGTAAAATTAATTTCAAGTACATTTCAAATGAAAGATCATGTTCAACGGTGAGCTCGACTGTTTGGATTTTGAAAATAAAGATAAATTCACGTACATATCGACGTGATATGTACTGTGAATTATATAGTACCATAGTCACTATTATCGAGTCTGGCTAGTATGACATCAGTCTTATTTCAGCTTATATAACTCCAACTCCAAAATCTATTGAATCGACTTTAAACAGTGAATCCAAACCATTCAAACCGATCTAATTCATTAGTGGTGCATTTGCATGCAAAATTTATAATATTTCAAATTTAATTTGTATCAAGTCAAGCAGTCAAATGTAGGAGTTTTTAAGTTAATTTTAATGCATTTATTTTTCAATATTTTTTATCACTTGATTTTATACTAAAATAGCTCAAAAATATAAATTTTTTGTATGCAAACGCATCACTCATTAAAAGTAAATCGGTTTGAACGGTTTAGATTAATCATTTGAAGTCTATTTACTAAATTTTTAGAGTTAATATTATATGACACCGATGTCATACTAGATGGATTCACTATTATTGTACAACACTATAGAGATTGATTTTGGAAAAATAGAGTGTGACGATTTCTAAGCCGGACCGTGCGATTGAATCCAAAGAACCAAATTCATAGAGGAAGTGTTTCCCGTATTTTAAATCGGATTAATCCAATTTGTTCGTTTAAATGAACGGTCCGGACTAAAAGAGCAACATCCTACCCATAAACGAATTTGTGGGTAAATGATGGGAGTCGATTAACCTCATTTTTTTTTTTCAACTTTATTCAAATTTAAATTAAATTTTCATTTACTTTTAGAAAAAAAAAAATTTGCCATATAAGTCAATTTTAACACCCCCCCCCCACCATATTTGTGCCAACTTTTTCCACTCTGGCACACATACTTGTAAAGTGATATGTATTATGTAAATTAACAACTATATGATTTTCAATTAGTAAATATTTTGATATGTATTGTAAAAGTTTTGCATCAGCCTTGATTCTATCTTATTCCTTTTTTTTTTTTTTTTGAAGTAGCAAACACGGATCACACAACCGTAGTATTTTTAAGGGAGTCTAGTTGTGAATTCAAACCGTTTAAATCGATTTATTTCATTAGTTGTATCTTCGCATGCAAAATTTATTTATTTTGCGAATTTATTTAGTATCAAGTCAAGCGGTCATTCATTTTTCAAAAAAATTGACCGCTTGACTTGATTTTAAAATAACTAAAAATAAATAAATAAAAGTTGCATATAAACGCATCACTCATAAAGTAAATTGGTTTGAATGGTTTGAATTAGTCGTTTAATGTCTATTACATAAATTTTGGAGTTGGTGTCATATGATACCGATGTTATAGTAATTGAACTTCTTATAAAAAATCTAGCTAGACATTGGCATTGGCGGACTCATATACAAATTGGGGTAGGCAAGTGCCTACCCCTAAATTTGAATTTTTTATTTTGATCCAGTACTAATTGTTCAATGTGCCTACCCCTAGTCTGATGTAGTGCCTACCTCTGGTTCGAGTTAGTCTGATTCTTGAACCGATTCCTTCTAAGTTTGGTCTATTCTATGTATTTTGTTTATGTTTTTTAAATATGCGATACTCTATTTCGTAAATAGAATAAAAGTAAGAGAACAAGAAAGATCTTACAGATTCTATTATTACAATTTTAAGAAATAAGTTGGACGAACTTTTAAGAAAGATCTTGCGAATTCTATTATTACAACACTTATATTTCGGTTAAATTTTTATCTAAACTTTGACTTCAATTTGTTAATTGGCTAATAACAGTTCCACTTTGAATTGTGCCAAATAAATTTTTAATTAGCTTACTAAAAATATTTTAATACCGTGTCAATTAATTTTATAATTATAATAAATTTTATAATAAATATAGTTATAGTGATTGAGTTGTGATTGTGTACGTATCTGATAAGTTAATAGGTTTAAATCTGATTAGTCATTTAAATCCAATTAGTATACTACCCAGATAGAAATTCTGAATTCACTCCTTGACTTTGCTGTCATAAGAATTTAATATTTTTTCTCTCTCTTTTTTTTTTTCCGTGCGCGCACGATGTATCCCACCGTCGATGCACGTACGTTGATGGTCAAAGTAGGACTTATAAATTAGAAGCAACAGGTCTGTTTCAAATTTTGTAACTCATGGTTTCAATTTAAGCAGCGTGTTCGTAGTAGCTACGCTACTGTGACTTGACTGCCAGCATAATACCAGCAACTGTCAACTGGCAATTGCAATTGGAAATTGAGGTAAAAGTCTCGAAAGTTATTGGGAACCAATGACATTTTTACTATTTATTTATTTTTAATATCAGACACATTAAAAAGAATAGTACAACTCGGGTGTTTTTACATTCATCAAATTAAAAATTTATCGGAATAATTTTAAACACAAATTCAAACAGTTCAACAATTCAAATTAGTTCACATGTAAATGCATCACTCGTGGTCTAAATCGGTTTCAACAGTTCAAATTAGTCATTTGAATTCAATCCAATAAATTTTGAAGAACTCACAAAAAAATACTTGATGAGTTTAAGAGCATTCTAATTCTACTAAAAGAAGTATTCCAAAAATGAGCGAGTCTATGGTACTATGCATATCACAGGTCGATCCATAATACGTGTCAATATTTCTATTTTCAAAATTTTAATGGTCGATCCGAACCGTTCAACATGATCTCCATATGAATATCTACTTGCAGATCCAATTTGATATTTTTTAGAATTTTTTTTACTATTTTTTAAGATAGATAGATAATCACTTGATTTGAAAATTCTAGACCATAAAAAAAACAATAATTTTCTACTTATCTTAAAAAATAATAAAAAAATCTTAAAAAAATCTAAAATTTGATTATAATTTGAACTATATAAAATTTTAAAAAAAAAAAGAAAATTCAATTAAATTTCAACATTAATACTTAAAAAAATTTAAATCATAGAAATAACTAAGCAACCCATGACTTTGACTTTAGAACTTAATCCTATTTATGGACAGGGTTGTTTCGGACTTTTCTCGTTTTTTTAAAAAGAAAACACTTAAAACTTGTACTGAAAGAATCTTGATTGTGGTATTAATTAGTTACATCTATTCCTGAAGTCGCTATTAATTCGCTTAAGAATACTTGCGTGCAAGTTACTGTTAAGAATATACATAAGACCATTAATTCATTAATTATTTAATCATGTTGATTATATAATTTCATTAACCCAGTGTTATCTTTGACACTGTCTTAATCGGTCCTTATTTTTATTTATTTATAATAACGAACAGTTGTTCTCAACATTAATAAAATAATGCATTAGTGTCCCATCCCACATTCAACACATTAGTTATTGTAAATGGATGTTTATTCATACATTGTCAATTATGAGTAAAATAAAACTGGTTGTTTTCAAAGTTGACCGAATTATTTTGTGAAATTTAACTTTAAAATATATCAAATTGATTTCAAACGACAAATTCAAATAATTAAAACATATCTATCTTACGAGTGATGCGTCTACATATGAAAATTTTAATTTTTCAAATAAATTTAGTATAAAGTCAAGCGGTCAAAATTAGAAAGTTCAGAAATTAATTATAGTACGTGCACACGGTTTTTTTTACCACTTAACTTTATACAAAATTAGTTCGAAAAATTAATTTTTTTTACATGTAAATGCATCACACATAAATTAGATAGGTTTCAAAAATTTGAATTCGTCATTTGAAACCAATCTAATAGATTTTAGAGTTAAGTTCACAAGAAAACTTGGTGAACTTAGAACACCCTAGTTCTACTCGTGAATCATTATTATTATTTACATTAATTGATAGGTGTTTAAACATATTTTTCTACACAAGCACTTGATAATAACAAACTAAATAATAGTAATATCTTCTTCGGGTGCTTATGCAAGCATCAATTGTCCAACGTTTAAACTTGAATTGTCCGAATGTTTAAAGTTATATAGTTTTGACTTTTGTGTTTCTACTTGCGAAATATCAAGAATGGCAACGCTGCCAAGCCCAATCCAACCCAAAATATATATAACTAGAATTGTTAGGAAATTTCTAGAGTAATCAAGTTTGTATATATATGAAAGTTAGAAAACTTCTAGAAGTTTAGATATTTTAATGGGACCTAGATATTTCTAGAGTATCTTGCTTCTCATTTTGATTATTCAAGTAAGAGAGCAATTCAAACAAAGAAAGAGAGAACAAGTGAGAAATCAAGAATAGTGTTATTGTAATTTGGTGGTATAGGATAATATAAGTAGCATAGGGTGTAAATTTAAATGTTAGATAATTGAGTAGTAAAGTACGTTGTAGTATTGATAAGAGAGTTGTAAGAGTATTTTGAGTGCTAAATAAGTGAAAAGTTTTATATAGTGTCGCTCTTTATACTCAACACGAAATAATCAAGTGTTTAGACTTAATTTGGTATTTATAATGCGTTGTCAATTGTCAATATCTATAATTCAGTTGCTTATAAATTCATTATTAGACATTTACACATGTTATCCTACACAATCATTTGAAAATGCAAAGTAAATATAAAGACCAGCATACCTGTGTATTATGCTGTGTATTGTTATGTGTTGGATCAGATGTTTATACTCTGTGAATGGCTTGAAGGAACTGTTTTAGTATAAGGATTAAGTAGGATTGGGTAATTTATGAATTGGAATAAATACTCTGTGATGTGTAGCACAATGTGTTTATACTTTATAAATAATTTGGAATTTATCAGGTGATGAAAATAATTATGTAAAGAAATGTTTAGAGGCTGAAAACATGACTATAAGTTAAAATTTTATAGGGAAGTGGTTGTAAATCAGAGGGTTATTAGTATAAAAGATTAAATCAATATATCAGACTCTAAGTATTCAGCTTAAATTCATTATCTGCAACTAGTTTTTTTTTTTTTTTTGGGTATATCGAGTTGTTTTTTTTGCACAAATTAACTGTTTTAATTACTTTTATATATTTATGCAATTATAAATTTTGGGAGAATTTCATGTATACCCATTTAAGCTTATGAAATTACATATTTGGCCCTCCATATTCTATAATAACATATTAGCCATCTTAAATTCTAATAACTCGCATACTTGCTCAATTAATACAAAATTGATATTATTTATTTTTATATTCTATCTATAATACATATAATTAATTAGATATTATATCGCCTCCCTTCTATCAGTTGCAATTCTCTAGTGTTAAAATTCTTTTGAACCGTTCAGCATACCCAACATTTCTTTTGATAAATTCATGAACGCCTTTGCAGAAATATAAGATAAGGTATCCTAAAAATCTATGACTGCAATTTATTTTTCAGAATAATTATAGATCTATAAAAAAATTCTAAAAATGTAAGAAACAAAAGGTGAGATTTTAGGACCATGTCAAAATAATAGAACAGGACTAGAAAAACTTAAAAAAATATTCGTAAAAAAATATTTGTTTTTCATTTTCAAAAACTTGTTGTCAATAATAATTTTCTTGTTTAATATTTTTTTAATTCTAATAATCTAAAGTCAAATAATTAAAGTATGACAACATTTGAAAAATTAAAAAGATAGAATTATAAAAAGTTAAAAGTTGTCTTGAAAAATTTAAGATACTAACGGTGAAAAGAAAACAGTAAAAGTAAAAATGACGGTGACGGTGAAAATAATAATTTAGAATTAAATAAAATAAAATAAAAATTAATATACACTTATCATGAAAAAAAAATAAAATAAAATTGATGAATGTAAATGGAGAATGAGCAAGAGATGGCGTGTGAAAAAAAAAAGTTCCAACCTCTTGTATTTTTTCCATTCATTATTATACAAATTTGATTCTCATAGGTAATTTAGAAAATTATTTACGTATGAAGCGACATTAAAGAAAAATTCTACTAAGGACACAGAAATAGAATACGTAGGAACAATTTCTTGAACATGTTATAATCTCTTTAAACGCATATAATATATTAATATCATTGCAGTGCTGTAGTAATAAAAAGCGAAGATAATTATGAAATATATATATAGCAGCGTGACAGAAAATTTAAAACCTCAATTGGAATTTATTTATTTTATTTTATCGAAAACAATCCCGCTGGAAACCTCAATCGAAATTGAGAAATAGTTTCCAAGTTCAAACACATCAAAAGGAGAAAATGAACAGAATGTGAATAGAATTGTGCAGCGGGTTTACCTCCGTTCATTTTCTTTGATAGAAATGTATGCACCAGAGATAACCTTACAGAAAGTGCAACAGTTTATGAATAAAAATGCCCATCTGTAAAGCTTTAAAAAAAATACAATTCAGAGTAGGTCCCATGCCCATCTCTGAGGTACACATGGCGGCGCAGACCTGGAGCTAGCGGGACCACCATTAGTTTGGTCATTTTCTGAGATCCAACGGACCACCATCAATATGTGAGTGACACGTGGCTGAATCTTCTGCAGCAGGATTTAGTGAATCCTTTAATGCAGTTTCTTTTTGCCACCTATTCTGCTTCGAAATAACCCATTACACAGAATTATGCACGAAGTGGGATTCTGAAATATCTCTCTCTTTCGAAATCAACCGCAAATCGTAACGGGTGCGCATCGAGATATCTCAACTTTTGCGTGACCGACGTGTCCGGTGCCTATTCGGGGAACCGTAGGGGGCCAGTATTATTTTAGCTTTGAGATTCGTGCAGAATGTATTTGAACGATTGAGATATTCCAAAAAATCACGCAAAGTTTGAGATATCTCAGAGGATGCCAATTCAATCGTAACGTGGGATGAACGCTCCAGATCAGAATTTTATAATTTTTTAGGCAACTGGAAAGTGCCTCATTATCCTGGATTTCCCCGAGACTTTCATGAGTAAGAATTTTCTAATAAATGAGATCATGTATCTACCATTTTCATACCAATAATCAAACTAATAAATAGGGGAGGAAAACCAAACTTCGATAAACTATAATACTACTCCTAAGCTGTAGGGCGAGATACGCATATGCCCACCATGTTATATCATATATAGGTGTCTCACAGATTTGCGCCGGATTAGGCTCTAGACTTTGATTAGGATATTTTTTTAATCAAACAATTATTGAATTATACATTCATCAAATGTTGAACGCAGGTCAGTTTATTTCACTTCTGGCGTCAACCATTGAGTAAATGGGAATCTCTTTTTGAATTGGGTCTATATTATTCGGTTGTCTCATCTGGCTTTATTTTTATTTATTTTTTACTTTTTTGCTGAGATATCATGTGATTTAATACTGTCATCGTGAGATTCTCCTTCGATTCTTTTTTTGCCAAATTTCTTTTAATTACCGTTCAGAAAAAAAAATAGCAGAGTTGATATGAGTTTAAAAAAAAAATTAATATTATAAGGTACGCACAAATTTCGTCCAAATTATGGAATAGCTCACTAATTAGTGAGCTATTCATGCTATTTTGGATTAGCGGCGTTCTCATTCAAATATATTCCGCACATCATCAAAATATCTGATAATGCAGGCTTGCCACAAGAGTGGGATCGGTAACCTACGATTCTTGCTTTTCCAAATCTAAAAAGTTGAATTGTTTCGAGATTCATGTAAGAAAAAATCATCTGCTTTGAGATACGTGCACGAAATTATTGGACGGCTAGATTTGAAAAGGCATAGATTTTAGAGTTATTGTTCATTCTTTTAGAGTCGCAGCAGATGTGAATCCTACAAGAGTGCCACCATTTTGATGGGGCACAGTTATTAATAGCAGGTAGTATTGGATTTTTTTTTCCAAACCCATGTCAACTCTGTTTATTTTTTTTTAATGGCAACTAAAATAAAATCGAGATTTATTGCCAAGTAATCTAAAATAGTTCAGCTGAAAAAAAAAAATCAGCTTTCTATATAAAATTTGACAACGGTGTCAAATTAGTTCGAATTAAATGGTAATACTTCAATTTAATAAAAGAAAATGGTACTAATTCAGTAACGGACCGAGCGTGCCATCACAAAGTCAAATAACTTGTAATTAATTTCGTCGCTTGGTCAGGTTTAAAAGATACTCCATCAGCATATACTTTTCTATCCTTGAAAAAAGCGTATTCGTTACTACATTATTTTCATTGTCCAAGTATAATTCCGGTGCCCCTGGGAATGGTGTGTTTTTTGATTGGGTCAAGTCAAGCCATTATTCCGTTGTCTCGTCTAGACGTCCGGCCCTTTTTTTTTATATATAAAAAAAGAAAAATAAATGATGACAACTTGTCTACATGTTATTGTTTTCATGCTGAAATACATTACGTATTTTAACATGGTTATTACTCATTAAATATTCTTCCTCAGTTCCTGTCCCATGTTCTATCTTTTTTTGTCAAAAAATCTTATGGGGTTCTTTTCTCTCATTTCTACAAACAAGAAACGGTTCTCTGTGATGTGTGTGTGTGTGTGTGTATCGGATTGGTATAGAGAAGAAATACGAAACTTTTATTCATATCCTCAATTAAATATTTTTACACAAATATCTTCGATCTTTTTTTAAATGCTCTAACCGCTGATTATATATTTTTAAAATTTCTTCAAACAACCGTTGAGAAACTCGTCCATTGTCGTTCTTTTTAATTTAAAAATATGTGACTATTACAGAAATATCAATGTTTTTGCATTGAAATATTGATATTTTTTGTATTAAAACATCGACTTGTACTAAGATTAACTAGGGTATGAAATATCGACACGCCATCAATGTTTCACATTAAAATATTTATGCACTTGTTCGGGGATTAACTGGAGTATAAACCATCGGTGCGTCATCGATGTTTTCGCAATAAAATATCGATGCACTCTTGTGCTGAGATTAATCATGGTATAAAACATCAATGTGTTATTGAAGTTTTTTCAATAAAACATTGATACATTGTTTTAAACTTTAAACAAATATAAGTGTTGGTATGAAACTCCAATTTTAGTATTTGATGACAATTCGGAAAGCTCGTGAAGAGATGGATGGCATGGAATCTCAGGCATTAGCTTTCAAAAATCGGAAGAATCAAAATTACAAAAAAAAGAACGTTATTTAGGACCTAAAAACTTTAGTTGAAGTTGTTTTTTATTCTACGATCCGTTAATTATTCATCGGAAGAATTTATTTTACAATATTAAACATTCTAAAATAAAATAACAAAATAACAAAAACGAGGAGTAACATATTTTTTTACTTGAACTAATAATACAGTATTTTTTTTCTATCATTTAATCATGGTTATATATTGTGACATTGATATTAATCATTAAAAGAATTAATTGATGGACAAATTTGCTCAATTAATCTCTATCTATATATAACGTTTGGGGCATGAAAAAAAATCGAGGGTATTTGTATAATTTTTTTTATCGGGGATATGAATAAATATTTCGGGAAGAAATAACTTGATAATTCCCCTTTTATCTTAATAATTTTGTTGTTTGATAAAAATAAAGTTTAAATTTAAAATTTAATACTATATGCATGATCTATCTGATACACAAATCTTGCATATAAAGTATGATGATATTTGATATATATATTTATTGTTTATCAAGAGATTTAAATTTTTATTGGTTTGAGATTAATTGTTAATCATGTATCATGAGATTTTATTACCGGACTATTTATATATCCCGCGATATATTTATCATTTATTTCTTAGTAGAAATTCCATGCGTATGCCACAAAAACTTTGAAATTATACGTATTTTTTCCTCTAAACTTGAAAATCACGTATTATCCTCTCTAAATTTCAAATACTCATTTTAAATTTATAAATACTAACTGTACCCTTTATTATTAAAAGTATACAAAACTTGTAGTTTGTTCCAAAAAAAGTTAATCTTATAAGATATCCATCATATCATTTACCCTTTAATAACTATTTTATCCTCGAAAATCGGATAACCATTATACCCAATCCTTTCTAAAATATCCATTTTGCCCTAAAATACCAATCAAATATAAAAGTCCGATATTTTTCTTAAACAAGCTACAATTTTTATATGCTTTTAATAAATGGCACAATGGGTATTTTATAAATTTAAAATGAGTGTTAATATAAAAGACGTAAAATAAGTAAATTTGTGAGTTTTGAAAGTTTAGAGGGAGGAATGCATAATTTGAAAGTTTAGAACACAAAAAACGTTATTTTGAAATTTTTGAAATCTCCCTTATTTCTTAACATTCAATCGTATTTACGTTGATTTCAAATATATTACTTGGAATGTCAAGATATATAACTGTCAAGCGAGAACTTGCTTTTGGTCTAGTGGCAAAGTCACATGGCTCCCATGTGGGAGGTCATGGGTTCGAAACCCATAAAGTAGGGAAATCCTCTATATTAGGTCCTATTTGGCTGCAGCCCCGATTTTACTATTTACGGAAAAAAAAATTCACTCAGATTGAATTTTTTTTTCCCACATGAACAGTAAAAATCAGTTCAAAATTTTTTTGTTCTAGTGTCCATTCCTTTACCCAATATGCAGCCAAATAGAACCTTAATAAATAGAGATTTGAAATGTGTTGGGTGACTGGACCCAACCCATATTTCAAAATAACTGTCAAGCGAACTCTCGGAGGGGGTAAAGCCAAGGTGCGGCTCTAGATGTGAACGATCAAATAACTTCTTAATTGTATCAAATTTGGACTGATTAGAAACCAAGCATTCATGTCCTTTTCAATACTAGGTTTCCAAATCCTTTGCATTTAGAGCTCAGTATTGAACGCTCCGTCCTTTTCAATACAACGTTCGATTTTGGTGCAGCGGTAGTAGTATTAAGATTCTAGAGAATTTATGTTTTCTAATCATAAATACCAATTTTTTTTTTTCCAACGGGAGGCACCTTTTCATATGGGTTTCCTTAAAAGAATGCAGAACTACAATTAAAAGCTTTCAGATTCCATTGATTAATGAATTATGTAACTAGAAGGATCAATTGTACTAAATATTTATCCTTTATTATATTTAGGACCGAATCCTCTGTTTCAGGGGGTAGAATTTTCCTGCCCTTGACTCACTGATATATGGGTCCGCAGTAAAATTAAAACTAATTTTTAAATGTTTAAATCCGTCTGGATTCACGTGTCAGCCGCACTGGAGGCAGGAAAATCCTGCTATTCGGGGGATATGTGATCTCTTTCCATTATATTTGTGCCACTAAAACTGTCAGTTTTGACAATTAGAAAGCCATAATTATGCAATAATGCTAATTAATTACTATTAAGTGCATTTTCTATTCTAATTATAAATTATTTTATTAATCAGAGATGTTGATAACGACAATTAAAATACTAATTGCATGACAATAATACAATTAATAATCTAGCGAGCTTACTTATTTAGTATTGGATTCAAATTGTCACGTCATTATTAATTTATAGGTAATTTGATTTTGTGGATTACAAAATGTGAAAGAATATATTAAAAATTGAATGGGTATTGTAAATTAAAATTTGGAGTGCAATTGCATGCATGAAGATGGTTTGACATTGTTAATTAATAATTGCTAAAGTTGTTAATATATTATAAGAAAACTACATTTTAATTTACAACACCACATTGCTATTATATTCGAGATAGAGATGCACTAATATAATTAAAATAAAATGCTGCTCACATCTCTTCTCTTCTCCAACTCCAAAAATAATGAAACAGAAAAATAGATCACTCTCATGAAAATTGAATTGTAATTTTTTACTCGTGTAAAGATTTGCATTTTTATCCGGACCGTTCAATTTAAAACTAAAACACTGGGTTGGTACAGTGATGTCATTTAGGATGGAACTTTGATGATATTGATTTGAACTATTTGTTTAAAATAAAAAGTTTGAACCAAAATAAGATTGTATGCTCCAAAATGTTAGAAGAAAAGGAGGTTGTATAAGTTGACGTTGTTTATAAGTCTATTCCTCTTCAGGGGCGAAAGTATGTATTGAGGAAAAGAGCTGATTCCCAAAGTTATTGATCTCATTTTAGTTTTTAAATTTTTTTAATGTTCACAAAAAAGTATTAATTTATTTTAATTTTTCTCATAAAATGAAATTACGGGACACTTATTTTGTCCAGCTCTATAATTAAAATTTTTTAATTCCGCCACTATTTGCCTCTATATTTTCAGTGAGTTATGCATTAGCTCTGTACACCACAGGCCACACTAGAACTGCACAAAAAATTTAAAGTTTGTGATTCGATTCGAGTTTGATTCGAAAATTTTTGTAAAATATTCGATTCGAAATAGTTCCAAAATTAATTCAAACCAAACTCAAACTGGACCTGATTCGTTCGAAATAAGTTTGTGAACTATTTTAGTTCGAATCTCAATGTAACGTGAACTCTTTTTTATCATAAAAAACTTTGTAAAAAATTCAATTCGAAATTAATTCAAACTAAATTTAAATTGAAATAAGTTCGATTCGTTTGCAGCCTAGGCCACACCACACAAATTTGCAAAAATCCAAGAATCCAATCTAAATTTTTGGGCAGCAGTGAATGATACAGTTGTCTACTTGTCTTGGATTTGAGCAACAGGGACCACGTTGCCTTTATCAATATATAACTCGGAGATATATACAGTCGAATCCATCTAATTAGTTGTATATATCGAGTGCATATTTGATACGATGTGCTCAAAACGATACGCATCAGATGCTCCAACTGGCTTGATACATATGTTAAAAATACGGGGGTTTGTTGGATGCATGATCAGAGTAAATGGCCAACTAATTTTTTTTTTTATGGTTGGCATAAATAATGCCAATAATTTGATTGATAAAAAATAGCCAACTAATTTAAAATAATATATATATATATATATATATATATATATATATATATTAAGTGCATTTTAGGTTAAGAAGGAAGTTCGTCACGTAAGAATTTCGTTTCTAGAAACGAATAGTCAGAACGAATTTTTTTTTTGGGCGCCTATTTGGTTACGTGTGATGATCAGACTGGAATTTACAATGGAAGAACAAATATACTTTTTAACTATATGTGAATTCCATACAAATGTACAATTGAGAGGATCCATTGCCATTTAAATATGACCGTAAATGTGACCGTTCAACCAAAATCGAATAATCTGTATTATCACGGAATCTTATATATTAGAGGAGTTTTGATTTTTAGTACCATGAATTTTGATCGGACATCTCACAAACAAAGTCATAAGTCCATAGTTTTTTGTCGCATTTAAAACACGTTTTTGAATAGAATTTTCATCAGGCATCTCACAAACAAAGTCATAAGCCCATAGTTTTATGCCGTATTTAAAACACGTTTTTGAATAGAATTTTCATCAGGCATCTCACAAACAAAGTCATAAGCCCATAGTTTTATGCCGTATTTAAAACACGTTTTTGAATACGAATTCAGAGTAGGTCCGATGCCCACCCAACCTACTTTGGTTCGATGGGTGAAATAACCATTAGATTGCATTAAGATCCGTGCTAAATACATTAAAAATTGTGCAGATCTATTTCAATTTCCGTGCACACCAATTTTAATACTAATTGTACGGTGTTAGAGCTAATTGAACCTAAAAATAGGTCCGATGGACATCGGACCTACTCCTATCTCTTTGAATACATATGCCGGATCTCATCATCCCTCCACTCCTTTCCACTCAAATCCTTTTTTTACTTCTTGTAGATTTCATTCTCGACACAACACCTTTCCTCTCTCTCGGTATCTCCTCGAACAAATAGGAGAATGAGAGAGAGAAAAGAAATCAGAGCTGAAAATGCGGTATCGTCGGAGCTTAAAGCGTAGAGTCCCATCTCGGTCAGAGCGCGGTGGTAAGTAGATCCGGTTGTCGTCGGAGTGCGGTGGCGATCGAAGAAGCGGATCCGATCGTGGATCGAGAAGGAAGTAATTAGTGTCGAGTGGAGTCGATTGGAGCCGAGAATGCGATAATGTCGGAGCTCGGAGTATAGAGTTTTCATCTTGATTGGAGCGCGACGGTGACTAGATCCGATCATTGTCGGAGTGCAGTGGCGATTGAAGAAGCGGATCCAGTCATGAAGTGATATTGAAAATAAATTCTAAAATTAAATATGAATGTAAATATTTATTTTTATGTTATATGAGGTGATAAAACTTAGAATTTTGTAACGTTTCTTATCAATATATTTGTTAGTGGTAATTTTAACCACTAACCATAAAAAAAGAATACATATGCCGATGAGCCACTGTGTGCACGGATATATGTGATGCTATCTTTATTTACTAGACATGAGCGAAATTATACTTTCGAATTATGAGAATCAATTATATATTTTTTATAGAAAATAAAGTCAATTTTACAATATCATATTATTTTACTCTAAATTATATAGAAAATCGTGCATACATATAAAAAAAATACAAAAAAGAGTCAATTGACTCTTTTTCTCTCTTCTTCGCCCCGCCTCTAGTATTGAGCATTTAAGTGTTTGTTAGTTGTGTCATGTCATGCAAATATATACTACGGTCTATAAGTGTTATGCCGATGATCGTAGTGGTGGAGCCACATTGAATCAGAGGTAGATAATTGTTTATTTATTAATTAGGTAATTGTTTATTCACTAATTTTGAAAAATAGATCTAAGTCTATATGTATAATCGAATTGTTGCATATTGATCGAGAAAATTTTGTCTAACCGTTACAACTTATAATCTGAATTAGTTAATTTACTGCAGCGCATAAACTTACTAGTCCTACCGGTATTTATTTTTACTTATCTCTAATAAAAATCTTGACTATACACCCATGTGGTAGTACACGTAAATGGATGTGTGGTAAATGTATATACATATCCGTATATATATTAATTTGAGTGAGTTTATGTTACTATGTATATCACGATTTAGTCCGTAATAGAAAATAATATTTTTAATTTCAAAATTCTAACAGTCGATCCGAACTATTCAAAATAATTTTCATATGAATATATTTTTTAAAATTGATTTACTATTTTTTAAGATAGGTATAAAATCACTGTTTTTTAATAGTTTAGAATTTTCAGATCAAGTTATTTTCTACATATCATTAAAAATAGTAAAAAAAAAATCTAAAAATATAAAATTCGGTCTGTATGTAGATATTCATCTGGGAATCATGTTAAATGGTTCAAATCGACCATTAAAATTTTGAAAACAAAAATATTGACTCGTACTATAGACTCACTCTATTAATTTTACAGTTTTCACTATACATGTTTATTAAGCACATACAAACTACATCTTTAAAACTAAAGTCGATTACAATAAAAGTTTCTGATTATAATTTTAGTTCAACACATAAGACACTGGACTGGAAGGTATAATGGAATGTAGAGTATTAACTTTTAATTTATTAGGATTGACTCAGGCAAAATTCAACTTGTGCAACCTATGATTGATTTTATGTCAATGCATGTCTTGCATAATTATTGCTGCATTCGTGAGCTCGTATTTATATATTATATTATAATCTTAATTACAGGTGACCAACCACAGAAACATGGATTCAGCGATTCTAAAAAGGTGAACAGTAACTCTAAAATTTCTGGTTTTTCTAAATCTGACCGTCCATTAATTTCGTGCACGTATCTCAAAGCAGCTGATTTTTCTTGCACGAATCTCGAAACAATTGAACGGTTGGATTTAGAAAACAGGGATCGCTGGACACTGTTAATTAGCGAAGAATCGCAGCAGATGCGGATCCCAGAAACACATGTATGCCAGATGAACCACATTTTGTGACACTGCTGGTCCATGAAAGCATTTTGTTGAGCGATTGATGTGAAGTCTCACATCTAAGTCTAGCACAATCTAAAGTTGTACTGCAATGATTGAACTCTTTACCATGGCTTTGAAAAAGCTAAAGACATTACATAACAGTTCTTCCTTTGTGCAGCGTCCGAGTTGTATGCAATATATTATTATTGTATACTAATCTTATGACCTTTTTTTAAGTAGAAATCATAACAAACTTCTTAACCAAATCAACCAATTCAGTGAAAAAGCTACAAAAATAGCCTTCACTGGATCACCAAACCGGTGTAGCTTGAGAGGGCTGGACTACACCGGTTTTCCAATCCGGTGTAGCCATTTTCCCAAAAATAGTCTCCCGTGTAGTCGTTGTGGCAGAGCAAAAAACCCTCCACCGGTGTAGTCCGGTCCTCTCAAGCTACACCAGTTTGGGGATCCAGTGGAGACTATTTTTATAGTTTTTCCATTCGATTGGCTGCTTTGGTTAATAAATTAGTTATTATTTCCATTTAAAAAAAATCTGATTTTATTTACAAAATTAATAAAAAAAAATTAATTATAAAAAAATTCAGATTGCTATTTATAAAATATATTGGTCTCAAAAGCTAACTCAGAATTATAAAAATACTCCTCTTATTTAGATGTACTCCATTCTGAAAACTTCGTCCATAAAAGTAAATAGAGAAGTTAAAGAAAAACATTAAAGATCTCCATCCTCACTTCTGAAAAAAAAACAATTGAAGATCAGTATTTATGTTTCTGCTTATCGATGTTGTCACTTCAAAAATATAAGATTTAAATTACATTTGTTATTTTATTTTGGATTTATAAATTCTGAATTGTTTGTGTCTTAATTATAAAACACGTTACGATTTTATTATTACTATCACAATACTTTCTCGACTCTGTTATTCTCGTGCTGCATGAAGTAAAACCTGCACCGTCAATATCTTTACCTTTTGAAAGGTTTTACTTTCAGCCGATATTAAAAAATATCTTGAACTTAATTTTAAAAAAAAAGTAGCTCGACTCTGTTATTCTCGTGCTGCATGAAGTAAAACCTGCACCGTCAATATCTTTACCTTTGGAAAGGTTTTACTTTCAGCCGATATTAAAAAATATCTTGAACTTAATTTTAAAAAAAAGTAGAGATATACGTACGGGTGAAAAAGAGTGGATGGTGGTAAAATCATATTCATATAATTTTTTTAATTTTCAAATATAGATATGGAACAGATATCAGACATATCAGATGAATACGAATAGGGATCCGAATCAAATCAGATATTTATCATAATTATATAAAAAAAATATTAAATTCATAATATTTATCTAATTATAATTGTGAATAACATAAATTTTTATAATATATATTAAAATATATAGTATATATCTATTATTCAAATACAGATATAATTAAAACGTAAAATTATATCAATATCCTTAACACACAGATATTTGGATAATCAAATATTCACATTTAATTTTTCGAATACAAATAAGATATTGACCATACTGTTTTCTTTGACCCTAGATACACGCTAGCGAAATATATTTTTCTCGGTAATTTACGAACTGAAGTCACGTGGTAGATTTCTTTGTCTAGATTCAAGACTTCAATTTTTTTTTTATATTTTGTTGACCTGAAGGAAGAAGGTACAAGCACTTTGATTGAATTATACGGAATTTCTTGCTCTAGATGCCACCAAGGTCTATTTCTAGTAGTTTTCTACAAACATGATCAAATTTTGGTGGTTTACTTTATTGTGATGTTGATGCTTCCAATTTGTGAAAGAGAAAAAATTGTCTGTACACGTTAGGAGGCAAGTATATTGGAAAAGTTTTTTCCTTTCTGGAAAGAGAAACTTCACCAAAGGACCACTGGGTTTGATTTTTTGTTGAAGTGCAGGTGCAGAACATGATATTAACTTGTAATTAAAACATTTGCATGTGATTGGCATTCAATTTTTTTTTCATATTATTTGAAGTACAGGTATAGATGTTTTCTTTTTAATTATTGAAAAGTAATTAATTAGGATGTATTTATCAGACAAAAAAACATTGTTAGGAGAAGTGGCGGTCCATTATTTGTTTTTAATCCTTTTTGTATTCATTTCTGGATTGAATGTCAATTTTTCTTTTCGTAATGGGTAGCTGATGAAAGAAACCTTACATTGATATCGAAGTACCAAACTACCAACCAAAGAAGTGAACAGGGTCACTGGTGGGTAAACATTTTAACAGAGCAAGTTTCGCTTCATACAACGCAGGAATCATATGCTGGCATGCTGCATTGTTTTGATTCTATAGTCTGTGCGCTGTGTGAAGTCAAATCTAATCTGTTAAAATCTTCATCGTCACTGGTCCCCAAAATAGGAATGGACGTCTCCAAGAAATAAGGAATGGACAAAAAAGAAACCGAGGCAGTTACATTTGTCGGGAGATTTTTTTTTTTTTCTATATAATTGTGGCCCCGTAAAAGATTTACAGTTAACAATCAATGCATCAATTCATTTTTACCGATTGTGAATATATATATTTTTTTTTCCAATTCTTCGGCTTTTCCATCTTTCTGATAATTCCATTGTATTTTTTTTTGTCATGTTTAACATTTTTTCTTCTAGCTAAATTTATTATGTCATTCTAACTGGATATTGATGTCAAACTATCAAGCACACGTGCTTCTAAAAATAGTCAGAATGTTGTCAAAATGCTTGATAAATAAAAAAAAAAATCCACATATTGGGTTGATGAATTGATGTTGTCATTTTGGGACGTTTCTGTCGAGACATTTTTGTCCAATTAGAACGGGGGACCGTTATTTGTGATTGTCTATGTATTGTCCAAGATGACTAGATGAGACGGAACCGACTTTGCTCTTTTTCTTGAGAAAAAAAAAATCCTTCTTTTTTCAAATTTGGATCGTTCAAAATTCATCGTACGGTCTCGATTATCTTTTATTTTCAAATCAATTTAATTTATTAAAATAATTCATATTTAATTGAAGCCGTACGATTGATTTTGAACGATTCGGATGGAAGAAAAGAAGCAGATTTTGATCCTAGATGAGACAAAAAAAAGGACAAAGTACAAATTTATAATCACAAAAGTATAAACCGTAGTCCCAGCAAAATGGTCCTGTTTCCTTTTGAATAATTTGAACATCATTATTTTTTACAAGTAATGGTACTTCACACTAAAGTTCAACATAATTGACTCATTACTTTAGGATGCAGAGTTTCATCATATATACGCTATTTGTTTTAAAATCGTACTCTATACAAATTAACTTTCTTAATGAATTTTCAGAAAAGGGTATTTCAACTGATCGACCTAACTACATTTAAGAATTTAAGAATATGATAATTACACAAACTTATATTCCTATATCTCCAGAAATTCGCTATTATTGGTGCGTGTATTTGTGATCCGACTAATAAAATTTATAATCCGTATCTGACTAATAGAATTTATAACCCGTATCCGACTTAGAATGTAACATATTATGTAAAGATTGTATCAGGAAATGTTTCACTTATTTTCCCAAAAAAAAAAAAAAAAAAAAAGTTAAAAGACAGTAGGGCAAACGGTTTCACGGAGAATACATAAGACGAGCCACAAAAGATCCTAACCAGACAGATTTCCCTGCTCTGGCTGCATTCGAACGCTGTTATTTAATAAGAGCCGAGTCAGCCGACAAAAGTAAGTGGTCAAGTCCTCTTCGTTTCGACGCATCAGTGGGGCAAAGACTTAACAGAGAAGTTTTAACTTTATGCAGTGCATGACCCATATACAGCGATATTTTGGTTCTATAGTTCTTGCGCTGCATGAAGCCAAAAGTGATTTGTTGAAATATTTACCCGTATCAATGTTCCCCCAGGCCTCCAGTGATAAACCGGATGCACCACCAGCAGAGATGACCAATGGGCAATTGCGCACGGTCCAAGTTTCATTGGAGGCTGCGTTTTGCCAGTGTCTGGAGCAAATCTCAAGGGCTGGCTTATTTGTTTGGAAAATAACTATGGGCCTGTTCGGCAAGGTATGGAATAGCATGAGAATAGATGGGAATAGAGGAATTGACCACTTTTTTTCTCTATTCCAATTACGTTCGGTAACCTCAACAATTGAAATAGTGGAAGAGAACATTCATTAAAATGTAATAATACTAGAAAATGACTCTTTTGACCTTATTGAGTTTTGATTTATAATGAATGTTAACACATGAAGCCATGCGCTGTTATTTTGGATTTAGATAAACTTTAGCTATTAGTAGCAAGCTCTTATTAGAAAATAGTGATAAACTTCTTAACCGCATGAACATATTATATATTCAATAAAATGTTAAATGAAAATAGTAATAAGTAATTTTCTGTAAATAAAATAACAATATAGTTATGCATTAAGCATTAAATAACAATAAATTTAATCCAAATAAACAGTAAACAATAAACTAAGATGGCATAATAAATCTTAAAATAACAACAAAATAAACATATAAGAAGCATTACAAATTTAATTCCTCTGGTTTCTTCGGATTTGCATATTTTCCCACAAAGTATTTTTTATAGTTGTTCGCAGAACATCTCCAACATGTATGTCCGTCGGATCATTCTCTTCATTTGACTTTTCATCTTCCTCGTCCACCTGTTCTCGTAGCTCTTCTTGATGGTCCAAAAATTCATCGTCATCATTTTATAACTCATTTTGTCTTATGATAAAATTGTGCAAAATAAAGCATGCTAAATCAACCAAACATTGTTTCTTAAATTTATATGGATGCATTATCCTGAGAATTTTGAATCTATTCTTTAACACAACAAATGCCCTTTCGATAATATTTCGCAGTTGGGCATGGCGGTGATTAAATAGATCCTCCTCTGATCGATAGCGACTGGATCTAGCAACTTGTTGAAATTGTGATAAATGGTACATATGGCCACGAAATGGACAAAGAAATCGATCCGCGTTAGCATACCCTGCATCAGCTAGATAATATCTCCCTAGTGGGACAGTAAAACCACCTCTTTCAATTGCCGCACGTAAAACCTTCATATCATTAGCTGATCTCTCACATCCCACTGAGACAAAAACAAATTTCATATCAAAATCAACTGCAGCCATAACATTATGTGATACAAAGTTTTTTCTATTAATATGAATCATTCGCTTTTGTCTTTTTACCAACGCAGGAATGTGTGTACCATCAATCGCACCTAAAGCATCATGTACAAAAGTTAGTCAATATTATGTCACAACATAAAAATGATGCATCCAAGATAGATACACCCTAGCATGATGAAGGATAGCACAAGTAAGGGGCGGTGTTGTAATTTTGTAAGAGAGGGGGTACCTTAAAAACAAAAAAGTTGGCACCATTAGCAACACTTGCATGTCTTGGTGATAGTTTGATGTAATCTCCTCACATTTCAATTACACTCCACATAACATCATTGAATGCTCTATGCACAGTATCAACCGACCACTTAAAATTGGTTCCAATAGATCTCATATTTGAAGCATGACCAAGAATGTGCAAAAACATGCCAACTTGTTCTTCAATCGTGACTTCTTCAGTTTTCACAATTCTCTTTGACATGACTTCTTGGCATAGCACTTGGAATTTGTTTTTGTTCATTCGAAAATAATTGTACGGCTTTGATGGAATAGCATTTAATATACCCATAACATACTCATAACCTGTGTAGATATTATTATAAGTTTGATCGGTTTCTTCATCTGTGAGTGTTGTGCTAGAAGAGTTGGTTTCTTCAAGAATGTTGTTGGTAAAGAACCATGATTCGTCGTCATCGTTGAATAACTCCATCAATCGTTCAGTTGTCAATTCATCCATATTGCCTACATAGTAATAAAAAGAGAAATTTAGATATATATATACCCATCATAAACACTTGATTTAGATATTTACCCATCTAAATTGAGAAAACAACAGCATATAATTTTTAGGATGTGTAGGTTGTGTATCTAAGGTTATGTACTGGTATTCTGGTAATGATCTGGTACCAGGTACCAATTCAAGGATGTCTTGGGTTGAGACCTTATGTACATTTTTTTAGTATAAGAGTATGTCGTAGATTTAATGGTAGAATAGCAATTATGTAACTGGTACATTTTGTAAAGTCATTATATAGACTATTTAATCGTAGCATAGCTATTATAAAAAAAAAAAAAAATCTACATTTTGCTAAAAGTGAATTACAGGTCTTGCTGTTATGTTGTCTATGTCCTTATATTTTTCTTAATTAAAATGTCCTCCGTGCATATAAACATATTCAACAAATTTTTTGAGAAAATAAATGTTGCAATTTTGTAACCGTTCTAACCTAACAAGATGACACTTCACTGTATCAGGCCCTAAAAAAAAAAACAGTTCATAAAGTTTATTCCTTCACCAAACCTCTATGTGCATATGTAATCAACGATCCATATGTCTTTGGATATTCCATCAACCAACGTACAAATTTTTGTAATCCATCTTTTTTTATATCAATGATCCTAAATTTTAATTTCTAAACAAAGCAACACCTCCAAAAGCAATTTCAGAGTTTCTAGGTTGTCAACGATGAAAGAGTAAAAAATAAAATGGGTAAAAGAAACAACCAAGAAATAAAAATGACCAGAATCAACTTCCAGTGAGTTTTTTCACAAAGGACGACTCAAGCAGTAATAAAGCTTATGAATTGGAGACGGAGGCATGGAGCGAGTTAGCAGCAGGGAAGAGGCCATCAAGCTTGACGTTGGTGAAGAACTAAAATCTCTTGAACAAGACGGATCTCATTTGAAAGAAGAATTCATATCCATCTCATTGGTAGTTTTAGTTTTGCAAATCTCCCAGTAGATTGTTGGATATCTTGGGTTGGAGTAGATGGAGAAGGAAGTTTTTCTCCTCTGGAAGCGCGTAGGAAAAAGAAAGAAGAAGAGTATTAAAATGAAAATGAAGTGCCACATCAGTCAAATAAAGGGTAAAAAGAGTTTTTTTTTTTCATTCCTTTTCCAGTGCAATTCTCTATTCCAGCCTCCCACTGGAATTGAGAAAAGAGGAAAAACTCCTCTATTCCGTCCCTCAATTCTAACTTACCTTTTTGCTGTTCGGCAAGAATAAACCATCAATTCCATTTAATTTCCCTATTCCAACCCTGCCGAACAGGCCCTATACGTCCATGTCTTTTACTTTCCTCCCCTTCCACATTGTTTAACTCTGTTTTTAAAGTCCATACAGTTGATCTGAACGCTAAACATGTTCTTCATAATATGTTTAGAGACAAAATTTTATATTTTTTTAAAAAATTTTACTATTTTTTTTTCTCAGGTACAATATCACTTGATGGGATTGTTTAGAATCTCCTTAAAACAATAATTTTGTACCTATGAAAAAAATAGTAAAAAAATTCTAAAAAATATAAAATTTGGTCTCCAAGCATATTTTATTATGAATATCATGTTGAGCAGTTCAGATTGACTGTTCGGATTTTGAAAACAGAGATGAACGATGTAGAGTATATTCGAACATATTGAAGCACCAAAAAATGGTGCATTTGTACCCTACTCATCTTAATAATAAATGTGTACTTATTAATAAAAATATATGATTATTAAAGATAAAGATATTACGAATTAAGAAAAAAAAAGATTATGCCCTCAAGAATTCAAGTAGAGGCAGAGGCAGATATTTAAGTAACGAAGTAAAAAACATAAAATATAAAATGTTACAAGATTCAGGTTTTAATACAATAGTCTATTTTTTCTTTAAAAAAAATAAGAATCAATCATATAATATTTTTTAATCACATTCTTAACATTTACTATAAAATATATAACAAAATCATATAGTAATAATTAGTTTTTGAAAAAATAGAGGTCAATTGACCTCCGCTTGCTAGGTGTCCATCCGCCTCTAATCCATATCAACTAGTTCAACTCTTAATTATTATTTTTTCCAATTTGTCTCCAAGTTAAAAAAAAATCTTTTCACCCATTTTTTTTCCCTAACGATATGTGAAGAATTTTGTGAATCTAAAGCTACAAAAATATGCTAATTGATTTTCTCTTTCAAAAGAGATCTATGATAAAATATATTTTTGTTATATTCATGTCGCTATTTTTTCTTTATTGTCGCTATTTTTTCTAAGTTTAAAGGTTTCATATACTAGATTTAAAGACTTGCACACACCAACTGTAAATGCACTAGCGACTTTCTAGAAGGTGGTCTCAATAAAATAGTTAGAATTAGAGAATTTGACTGAAAATTGAATCTTGGAGGCAGTTACTTGATTCCTTACGAATTTACATGTACATATATAAAAAAAGAATTTTTATTTAATAAATAATCGTTAACTATTAATATTTTCATTTAATAGATAAAGGTATACAAATCCAACTAGTTGGTTCTTAAAGAATTTTTCTTTAGTCTTTATGGATACAAATTTATATAAAATTTTCATTTAATACCGATATTATTTAGGGTAAATAACACAGATGGTTCTAAAAGTTTTGAATTTATATATTGGTCCCTAGAGTATTCAACTAAATAAAATTAACCATAAAGTTTTTCAACCGAACGAAAATAAGAAACAATCACTTAATTTGGTTGTATGATAACATGAATGTTGATGTCAATCTACATTTCATTTCATCCATGTACACTTTAGCTTCCACCCTCATAAAAACTAACAAGTTGACGCCGTGTTATGTAACTGTTAACTCATTCTGATGGAAGGACAAATTTATGCCAATTTGACATAAATTTTGAAATCTTTGAATCTAAAATAAGTACTTAAGTGCTATAAGTATTATATTGAGAAAAAAAAAGTCCTTTACAGATCATTTCTGTAATTTAGTAAATTATTTTCAACAACATGTTCATACGTCATAATAATATGTTACAATACAATACTAATTTTGTATTTGAGATTTATTTTGGAAAGTTCATGATTTAGAAACCATAATCAAGGGCAGAGCTACTGTAGCGCAGTTGTCAATTTCTAGAAAAAACATTTGGACCAGATTTTTTAAAGGACATTGTCTATTTTTGAATTTAATTCTGCCAACCAATGACTGACATAGATACATTTTTTGCAACTATATATGTTCAGCTACTACTAACAAAATTTCTAAATTTCTAGCTACGCCAGTGACCATGATACTTTTTTTCTTTTTTATTATTATAGCCCGTAGGTAGTGACCATGAGGAAAAAAAAATTCGGTAGAAATTAACAAAAAAAAGAAAAAAAAGAGAAATAGAAAGAGTACATTAGTTGTAATATTGATAGAAAGAACGGTACAAATTCTACCGGTTCTAAAAATCTCAAAGTTTAGACCGGTAAAATTTTTACTGGTCCTAACTTTTTTTTTTCTTCCAAAAGTCTACTTGATAAATCCAACTGATATAGTATTTCAATTTTGAAAAAAAATAAATAAATAACGGTTAGAACCAGTAAAAATTTTACCGGTCTAAACTTTGAGATTTTTAAGACCGGTAAAATTTGTATTATTCTCTCTATCAATATTACTACTAATGTAGTCTTTCTATTTCTCTGTTTTTTTTTTTTGTTAATTTCTACCGAATTTTTTTTTCCATGTTACTTAGCATAGGCCACATGCCCTTCGTTTAGGGTAAGTTATCAGCAAAAGCCTCGCTCTTTCTCTTTTTTCTTTAAAATAAGTGATTTTGATTTACGTGTTCATGTATTTCTACAAACCTAAACTAACAGAAAGGAAAAGAAAAAACATTCTCCGAAGGATAACCCGCCCCCTTAAGCAAAGGAGACGTGTAAATGACTAAATGCATCAAAACAAATTCTAAATCTTCCAAAGCTAATATAACATGAAGAAGCTTTCTCTTGGATAAACCCATCCAATTTCGCGGAACCTTCTGCTAATTAATTTGCTACTTTTCCCAAAAAAGGAGAGAAAAAAGAAGCGTACCTCCTCTCCGTTCTCAACGCGTAATCAGGTTAATGCTGAAATTTTCCTAAAATTAAATTTAAACCCGTTCATTAGTCCGAGATCCTGAATTACATGACAGTATGGATGCCTCCATTTTGTTAAAGCAGGAGAGGATACCAAACAATTGTGCCTTAACGACCTGGCGAAACTTTCAGCGCTCCTATGGGCGCCCCATGAAGTACCCAAAGCAACGCATTTCTGATAATTATTGCACACTGTAAAACTCCTAAAAAAGAGAAAAGCATTAACAGGAACAGAAGTACATGCATATAATTAATTGCCCGACTGTTTTTATCTCCTCCATTCTCTCATGTCACCGTTCTCTCTAGCTCCTCTCTCTCTCTAGAGGAAAAAAGAAGGAAAACAAGAAACAAAAAGAGAGAGAGAGAGAGAGTTTTTAAATTTTTTTGTTAAAGAACCCAAAAAAAGAACCAAAGAAATTGTTTTTAAGCTTTGGGTACGCACAGCAATGGCGTCAAAGCTATGACTAACCGTACATCCTATTCCCCTTAGAAACATCTCTTTGAACTTCTAGAAGCCTTTCGGGTTTTCTCTTCCCTCTCACCAAGCCCAAGCTTCGGCAATGTTGGCGTGTATGCGTAAATTTATCTCATTACTTCACCGCTTGATTTATTAAGTCAAGGGAAGAAAATACTTTTGGAGCTTGTTTTCAACGGGAGAACAATTCAAACAGCGGGAGGGAGGGGTTCTCTCTTTCAATCCCCATTTCTCTAAGAGGAGCTTTGCTAATTTATTTACTTGATTTCTTCGATTAGAAAGGTCAAAGTTCGGTCATCTCCTAATTCAGTCCTTTTGGCTTCTTAATTTTCTTGGCTGTTTTTGTTTGAAGTCCTCAATCAATGCGTTCGTGGCCTTGTTCAGAGATCCAATTTTTTGCATTCCATTTGTGTATCTAGCCTAGAACTGAGCTTGGTCTCTCCCCTGTTAGGCTGTTACCCAAATCATAAATTTCAGCTGAGACAGTCCCAGAAATTCAGCCGACTACCATTTTCGACCCAAATCTTGAAGTTGATTCGACACATAAACAACCATGCCACCTAATGGGAGAAGAAGAAAGAGAGCTGGACTTAGCAAATTGTACAGTTTTGCAACATGCGGGAAGAAAGGATTTGGGGAGGAACACTCTAGAATCGGCACACCAGGTTTCTCACGGATTGTGTATGTAAACGACCCAAATTGTGCTGAGGCGCAAGCGCTAAATTACACATTGAATTACATCTCGACATCCAAGTATACTTTGGTGACCTTCTTACCCAAATCCCTATTCGAGCAGTTTAGACGGGTTGCGAATTTCTATTTTCTCTTATCGGGTTGCTTGGCATTTACTCCTTTGGCCCCTTATACAGCCGTTAGTGCGATTTTACCGTTACTAGTGGTGATTGGTGCAACCATGGCAAAGGAAGGGATAGAAGATTGGAGAAGGAAGTCACAGGTACTTTTCTTGCTAAAATGTTTACTCTGAATTTCGTGTATGTTTTGTTTATTCCTTGCTTAACTAGAAGAGGAAAATAAGTGATCTTGGAATCTTTTTTTTTTTACCTAATTTGAATTGTATTTCTGTCTGTCCTTGCCTCCTTGGTGATGTATTTTAAATTATTTAAATGAAAAATACTTCAGCTATGTGATGATAGAAGGAAGTGTTACCCTTTTTCTTTTCACTATCATTTTATAGTTTGAGCGCTTATTTTGCATCCTCGGTGAAAAATACTAGTAGAGAGTTTTATGTGAGTGTTTATTTTTTTGGTTTCAGTTGTATTTCTGACTTACTGTTTGAGCTGGAAGATACAGTTTATAAGGTTAAAAATAATGAAATTAGAAAAAAAAAATTCTCAACATTTGTCGTGTTTATTATGGAAATGATTTTGTTTGGGTTTTGAAGAAAGGTAGAGTCTGTTGCATTTCTGAGGTTTCAGAGTGGCAGAACTTAATAGTTGAAAATTTTATCAAAACAAGTAAAATGAAGATAGAAGCTGCTATGGCTGTGTATATCTGCACAGTACATCGTGAAGATTTCGATAACATAATATGTTAAATATTAAGAATAGAAGCCCACTGGAATATAAGAAGGCTCGCTATGAGTGTATGATTTACTTTATTGTTTTGTTATATATGTTGACTTGTATTGTGATCGTTGTCATTTGTTACTTGGTTAATATTATAAGGTAAACTAGATAATGGCTATATTGAGGGGCATATAATTTTCTTTAATTAATATGAGAATACTGGAAAAATATACCTTGTCTATTTCACTATTTCATATAGGTTATACCAGGGTTTATGCCAGTGTTAACCCTACTCTAGTACTCTGTATGTTTCTTTGTAGTTTCCATTTTTACCCTCTGAATTAGGACAATTAGGTGAACATGGTTGCATAACCTGGTCCACTCCAGTACCATTCTATTCGATATCAAATCCACCATAGCATTACCGCACTATTGCCATATGAACCAGTTCACTACCAAATGATTCTACATATGCCATTATCTTCTATGAAATAGGATCATGAAGTGAACAGCCGGAAGGTATCAGTGCACGACGGCAACGGCAAATTTGAAACCACTTCATGGGACCAACTCCGAGTAGGTGATATAGTGAAGGTACAAAAAGACGAATTCTTCCCAGCCGATCTGATTCTTCTCTCTTCAAGTTATGATGATGGCATTTGTTATGTTGAGACGATGAACCTTGACGGCGAAACCAACCTCAAACTCAAGCAAGGCCTTGATGTCACCTTTGATTCTCTACATGATGATGATGCTTTTGCAGATTTCAAGGCAACGGTGAAGTGCGAGGATCCTAACCCTCATTTGTACTCCTTTGTTGGTAGCATTGAGATTCATGAGCAAACCTACCCTCTCTCTCCTCAACAGGTAATAAGGATTGCATTTTCGATCTTGACATGTTTTGTTACCTCCAGAGACTGAAATTGTACCAGTAATTTCACTTTAGGTCAAAGTTTGGTGAAGTATGGGTACAAGTGTAAGAGCCAATGGAAGAATAATAAGCCCATTGAGGATTGAAACCCAAACTTTGGAGACTTGAAGTGGTTACTCACGAACTAGGATTCTTTGTTGGCCTCACTCATTTTGTTGAAACAATAAAATAATAATTCCTATCTCATGAACTAGGATTCTTTGTTTTCCTTTATTTTGGTATAGACTGATAAAGAAATGTTACTCACGGAAAATTTTCTGATATTCTAATTTTTGGCAGATACTGTTGAGAGACTCAAAATTACGAAATACGGAGTATGTTTATGGTGCTGTAATTTTCACGGGTCATGATTCAAAAGCAATGCAGAACTCCACAGACCCGCCTTCCAAGCGGAGTAAAATCGAGAGGAGAATGGACAAGATTATTTATTTACTGCTGTGCTCTCTTGTTACAATTGCATTCATCGGATCGATTTTTTTTGGTATATGGACGAAACAGGATATAAGGGATGATGGTACGATAAAGAGGTGGTACCTTCGGCCTGATGACTCAACAGTCTATTTTGATCCAAACCGCGCTGCACTTGCTGCCTTTTGTCATTTTTTGACAGCCATGATGCTTTATAGTTACTTCATACCTATCTCTCTTTATATTTCGATTGAGATTGTTAAGCTATTGCAAGCACTTTTTATCAACAATGACATGCAGATGTACCACGAGGAATCTGATACGCCTGCCCGGGCCCGCACTTCTAATCTTAATGAGGAATTAGGTCAAGTGGATACTATATTATCTGACAAGACAGGTACACTGACATGTAACTCAATGGAGTTCATTAAATGCTCAATAGGCGGCACAGCTTATGGTCACGGGGTGACTGAGGTAGAAAAGGCTATGGCAAGGAGAAAAGGGGTTAATTTATCGAATGAAGATACCAACGAATTTGAAAATAATAATCAGAACAATCTCGGCCCTAATAGACCAAAGATTAAGGGTTATAATTTTGATGATCCACGAATAGTGAATGGGAATTGGATGAAGGAGAAAAACAGAGATGTGATTGAAAAGTTCTTTCGGCTCTTGGCCATATGTCATACATGCATACCTGAGGTGGATGAGGAAACTGGTCAGGTTACTTATGAAGCAGAGTCACCTGATGAGGCGGCCTTTGTTATTGCAGCCCGGGAATTAGGGTTTGAGTTTTTTCAGAGAACTCAGACTAGAGTATCCATTCGTGAACGCGACCACAAAACCAGTGATTTTACCACAAGGTAATATTCGTTTCTTTCTAAGGAGATTTTGCTGCTATATACAAGTTGGCTGCGGCTGATATGTCAATTTATCCTATTTTGAAATATAGGTGCTTCTGCTAAGCGTCTTCATCTTTCTCTTCAAATGAACTTAATTGCAGTTTAGTTTCCCCAGACTGCCAAAGGACAGCAACTTGTAAACATCTGATGGTCTTTTATTGTGATTTTTGTAGAACATACAAGTTGTTGAATGTGTTGGAGTTTAGTAGTGCACGGAAGAGGATGTCTGTCATAGTTAAAGATGAGAATGATGACCGAATAATTCTTCTATGCAAAGGCGCAGATAGGTTAGTAAGCTCATGCTGAAAATTGCAGATAAAACTTTTTGTTTAAATTCCTCAGCTAGAATTCATCTCTCCAACTTTGCTGAAGAGAAAACAAAAGGTGTTATGGTCTTTATGGGCATTCATAAATAATTGAAGGAAGTTCAACTTTGTTAAATTTCTCTAAGAAAATAAATGTTTTATTTTAGAAAAAGCATTTCCCCTAATATCTCAATATGCTTCTCATGAACAGTGTAATGTTTGAGAGAATGTCCAAAATGGCAAAAGATTACGCGGAAGTGACTAAAGAGCACATAAACCGATATGCAGATGCTGGTTTGAGAACCCTTGTTTTGGCATACCGTGAACTGGAACAAAGCGAATATGAAGAATTTAACAAGAAATTCATCGCCGCAAAAAATATAATCGGTTCCGATAGAGACGATAAGATAGAGGAGGCTGCCGATTCTATTGAGAGAGACCTGATCCTTCTTGGTGCAACAGCTGTGGAAGATAAATTGCAAAATGGGGTGTGTTTAGTTTTAAGTTCCATTTATTATGAATCCACATAATGTTTGAATTGTTATTAACATTTTTCTTTTAATTCTCGTTTAGGTACCTGAATGCATCGACAAGCTGGCGCAAGCTGGGATCAAGATATGGGTGCTGACAGGAGACAAAATGGAGACTGCAATCAATATTGGGTATGTTCAACAAGAATATGGAAAGTAGTAACTTGATTTTCTTTTATTTTGTTAAGCACTTAACAAAACTTTTACATTATTGTTTCATAGGTTTGCCTGTAGTCTTTTAAGACAAGGTATGACCCAAATAATAATCACACTAGATACAGCAGATATTGTTGCACTGGAGAAAAATGGAGATAAAAGTGCCATTGCTAAGGTATTCTTCTCTTTCCTCCACATTTTTATTATTGCTCTATCGTCTTGTTTGTGCATTTCTACCACAAGGTGTAAAGCTCTTTTGTGCTTATTTTGTGTTCTTTTACTTTGTGGGACTTTTAGGCATCAAAGGAGAGTGTGACCAACCAAATAGAAGAGGGAAGAAGGCAGATAGAAGCGTCAGTCTCCATGTCATTTGCACTAATCATCGATGGAAAATCTCTTGCTTACGCATTGGAAGATGATATCAAAAACAAGTTCTTGGATCTTGCCATTCTATGCAGTTCTGTTATATGTTGCCGTTCTTCCCCAAAACAAAAGGCCCTTGTAAACTCCCACTTTGCATTGCTCTTGTTCTGTTGTTTTGATAGAAAAATATCTTTTTATATTTTTATATTACCTTTTAACTTTTATTTCCATTGAAATAGGTGACTAGGCTAGTGAAACAAGGATCGGGGAAGGTGACATTGGGTATTGGAGATGGTGCAAATGATGTGGGAATGCTTCAGGAAGCTGATATCGGTGTTGGCATTAGCGGTGCAGAAGGAATGCAAGTGCGTACTCATTCAATTACATAACCTTGTATAAGTTGGTACTTGCAGGCTATACAAGCGAATTTCTCTATTAAAGGATGGATAAAGAAGAATTTCTCTATTAACTTTTGATTCTTTGCAACTTTGTTAGGCAGTTATGGCTAGTGACATAGCAATTGCACAATTTCGGTTTCTAGAAAGGCTGCTCCTTGTGCACGGTCATTGGTGCTACCGTAGAATTTCATCCATGGTAAATAATTTTGTCTATTAAATACAGTGAGGTTTACTCTAGGGGGATCCTATAGTTCCAATTTGAAGACTTTGTTTACCAAGCTCCTATGTGCTTTACCTTTCTTTTTTCTTTTTTCTTTTTTGTAGGTCTGTTACTTCTTCTACAAGAACATCACATTTGGCGTGACACTGTTTTTGTATGAAGCACATGCTTCTTTCTCGGGTCAACCTGCATATAATGATTGGTTCTTGTCATTGTATAACGTCTTTTTCACATCTCTCCCAGTTCTTGCTCTTGGTGTGTTTGATCAAGATGTTTCAGCCCGTTTCTGTCTGAAGGTAAAAGCTGAAACTCTTTTTATACAAATTACCCAAAAAAATGTTGTTAAATAACTAAATATAATAAACAAGCAGTTCAAATTTAAAGTCTAGAAAAAAAGAAAAGAATTATAGGAGCACTGTCCACCCACATTAGTTGATCTGCTGCATTTTGTTCGTTCTTTCCAAATGTTTCTAGTCACGGGAAAATGAAGTAAAAGCTGACAAATAATGATGGTTTTTTATTGCTGCAGTATCCCCAGTTGTACCAAGAGGGGGTGAAGAATGTGCTGTTCAGCTGGTTCAGAATCATTGGCTCGATGCTGCATGGTGTTGTCAGTGCATGCATCATCTTCTACCTCTGTACAAATGTGATGAAACATCAGGCATTCAGGTCAGATGGGCAGACCGCACCGCTCGATGTCGTGGGGACCACCATGTATAGCTGTGTCGTCTGGGTCGTCAACTGTCAGATGGCGCTCTCGGTTTACTATTTGACCCTCATCCATCACATCTTCATCTGGGGCGGAATTTCGTTTTGGTACATTTTGCTTAAATCTTTCTATGTTTATGTCTGTGTTTCTCTGAGTTTCTGGGATTTACATTTTATCTGTCCTTCTATGGTCAGTTTTGTACAACTCTCTAATGAAATGTGACACAAAGTTCTACACATAAAACAGGTGTACCTGGTATACCTGTTTTAGGTAGATTTAAAATGCGATATCATATCATATCATACACTCTGGTAAAACTGGTTTCTCAATACCTTTTTCCTTTTTTCCTTGTTTGTTGAACTACAGGTATCTATTTTTGCTGGCATATGGGTCCATCCCGCCTAGTCTGTACACCAAAAACCCATACAAAATCTTAACTGAGCGTGTGGGCCCTGCACCATCATACTGGCTGGTAACGTTGTTTGTATCAGTGACAACATTGATACCTTTTGTGGTATACTCGTCAGTGCAGTTCAGGTTCTTCCCGATGTACCACAACCAGATCCAGTGGTGGCGCCACCAGGGCCGTACCGAAGACCTTGAATTGATGCGTCAGAGATCGGTTCGAATGACAACTGTCGGTGTCTCAGCTCGTCTTGAAGCGCAGGTGTGAAAGTTGTTTATGTATATATCATTTAATATTATTCCTTTTGGGTGTAAAAGTTGTTTAATTTTTTTAATTTATTCCTTTTGGGTGTGAAAGTTGTTAAATTTTATTTTTTTCTTGTTTTTCTTTCTGTTTTCTTCCAACATGCAGCTAAGTATTCGATCAGCCGACTCCCAAAGATCACCAATTTGAATCAAGTTGCAAGTTAAAAGAATTGTTTTTAATCTTGCGATAAAATCAGGTTCTCACTAAAGAGTTTCTTGTATATGGTTTTATATGTCAGTAAAGAGGTGTACAGAGGTGTACCATTTTTTGATGCTTAGGTTTCTGATTAGTATTATTTTTTAATTATTTCAACTAACTCCCCCCAATTAGATGTGCATATTATGTTTGATTTATACCAACTTTCTTTTACTACTTGTTACAATTTTTTTTTTCCATCCATACTCGTAACAGTAATTATTTGACACACGGTTTGGTTTTATTGTACTTGGATACTGCGCCTCCTCTCTCTCCCCTTCTCAACTCTATCCCTCTCTCCCTCCTTGGTATGCAGTATGCACCATTCCTTACTCAGAAATTTTATAATTTCAACATATTCTCGCCAAGCTCCCCTTTATTGTAATCCATGCTACATTTCCTTAATTTCAGCGACTGTATTAGATAACTCCAACAAAATGATGATGTGCTTGAAGTAATAACAAAAAATCTTATCTTATAAATGTAATTTTCCTTGCATACAAGCAACTATAGAACTGCTGATTCAAGCAACAGTAAATTGAGCCAATATCCTAGTGCAGAAAGCAGCAAGCTACATCAGAAGGAAAATGAAGATGACCCCCACTTCCAATTAAAATTTACAAAGTGTTTATTGTAATGTATACATGGATTAATTATGGCTGTGGCAATGCAAGTGGAGGGTGTTTAGTAGCCTCTGCTTCAGCTGCCACTGCTGACTTGGCATCCCGAAATATGCCACAGTGAGGTATGCAGCTTCGGCGTCTCCTTCTAGCTAAGACAGTACAGTCGTACCATGAATCTGGACCTTGTGCATGTGCACCGCAGACGCAACCAATTACACAAGATAGCAATGTCAAGACCAAAATGGCAGCTAAAACTCCAAAAAAGGGCCCGATTGAACCGTTAGTATGGTGGATGGGGGTTGGTACTGTGTTTTCATACACTGGTACCGGCGTAGTTGTTGCTCCAGACATGGTTGAAGCCATTGTACCGAGAAAAGATGTTCTTCAGCAGATAGTGTGTGTGCTTGTTTTGGGAGAGGGGGATGTTTTGTTGTGTTGTGGACGTTTATATAGTCACAACTCACAAGACTACAAGAGGAAAGGCGTAAATAAAAACATTTTTCAGAGAGGTGGACTGTTGGTGCTTTTGGGTGGAGAACCAACATGGAAAAGTAGAAAAGCAAAGCATGATGGAAGGTATTGTAATGTAATATGCATTCTAAGGGTGGAGTATGTCCCAGGGGTTGATCTTTAAATATGAATAAAATAAAAACTTTTAAATGAAAACATGATTTCATATTTCATAACAGAAAACGAATTAGAGGGAGAGAGGTCATAGTCCACAACCGTGTTTTTTTAGATAGAGAGAGAAAGAGAGGAGAGAGAGCATGTGAGTGAGTGTAGTGCTTTTGTGTTTGGGTTAAGGAAATTTAAAGATGCTTTGAGGGAGCGCGACCTTTTAAATTTTAATTGCTTTTTCAGCCACATGAGAATGTACAATTATTATAGTTCAAATTTAATGAGTCAGAAAGAACCAATTAAGGACGAGAGCATATAAAGCAGCAGCCTGAGCTTACTTTTCCAGTAGGTATAACTACTACTACGACTCTTACACATTAAGGAATCTATTTCGTTCTTTTTTTATATTTTCCTCTTCTTTCATATTTGGGGAAGTAAAAAGTAAAAACATTCTCTGCTCCTCTAGGTGATTTGTTAGTTATTTTGAATATGTCACTGAAAACTAATTAGACCAAATTAAAATATTTTTCTAAGTTCATTTTTGTACAAAAAAAAAAGTACAAATTTGATAATTGCTTCATTTATTTATGTCTAGCCCAATATGAAATTACATCAGCCAGCAATTACACCATTCACGGAGAATGCAGATTACCTGGTCCATAGTCTACCGAGCCCATAAAATCTGGCGAGTAGTCTCCTAATAGTCCAATGGACCGTTATCGGGTTCTATTCGTAGCTCCGACAAAATGTAATCCGATAGCATCCTTTGAAGTAGAACTGGGTAATGAGCCGGCGTCATCTCCAGTTCTTCGTCTCGCCTACTATTTTCAAGCTAGATCGAATCTAGGGTTTCTTCAACAATGGCTTTGTCGAGACGCGTCGGATCCGGTCTCCCTCTTTTGCGCCAGCTGATCAACCCCGAATCGATCGTCCCGCTTCGATCCCTGGCAAACCCGAATCTCGCGGTCGCTGAGGTAAATCACGTTCAAATGTTTTGTTTACTACGGTATAGATAAGTTGCCTCTCTTCAGCGCTTTTGATCTCGATTATAGCTAGTTTTGGCGTATGGGGTCCTGATTTCCCGTGAAATATTATATATATATTTATTATACGTGTGACATTTTGTTCAATTTTAAGTATATTGTCAGAAGATGGGTATAGAAGTAGAAATGCCTCAAATAAATGTCGTTGCAGTCCAACTGAACATAAATTTCATGTTCATAAGCAGATTTTTTTTTTTATTTGAGCGCTTGGTTTGTTGTCATCATTCCATCTAGATTCAGATAGAAGTTGTTATTATCATAAAAAAAAAAATCCTTTTTTTTGTTAGAAAAGAAAATATTGATTTCTTATTTCTTTTATGGGGAACAGGAATAGTTATTTTTATTTTCTCTTCTAGGGAATGCTAAATTTCCAGTTTGTTTGCAATTGGGATTAACACATTTTTTTTTTCTTTGAAGCAAAAGAAGCACCCTTATATATGACATTCTGTATCTGTTTTGTAGGGTTCAAGAACCTTTGCCTCTGAGGTTAAGTCAAGTGGTGCTGAACCTAAGCCTAAGGTATTGCAAAGAATCACTCAACCATATTGATTGCATTTTAGTTATTTAATACAGCACACACTTTATTCTACCTTATCTGTTTTTCTATAATTTTGTTATATATGTGTTTCAACCTCACTTAACTTGTCAGCTCCAACAAGTACTGGTTAGTGTAGGGATCTATAGATGAATAAGGTGCAAATATTTCCTCTTCTTTATTTTTGTATGCTTCAATTTCCTTAAGAAAGGGATCTCATTTTTGGGTCTGTACCAGTAAACAGGTCCAATTCATTTGCTGCAGAAGTAAAATGCGTACACCTTACAAAGTTGAAAAGTTCTTAAATTATTTTGCCCATCTAAATTTTGTACAACTTCTATTGTAGCTTCCAAAGGCTCTCTATGGTGGGACGGGAAATTATGCTTCTGCCCTTTACCTGGCTGCCGCAAAGTCAAAATCAATTGAAAAGGTTGAATTGGAGATTCTTGATGTAGTTCAGGCCTCAAAGAAGTGTGCCATTTTTTCTCAGTTCGCGAAGGATTTGTCCGTCCCTAAAAAAACCAGAGTTAAGGCCATCCAGGAAATCTTTGGTGAGGCTGGCTTTTCTGACATCACCAAGAATTTTTTGGGTATGTTGCTGATATTTTCTTTTGCTCTTGCACAATTCTACTTTATTATCTGGGATACTTCACTTTCGGATTGCAGCCAGTCAAGTCACGTCATGCATGTTTTATGTTATCTGTTGGTTTTGTTCCCCATTTATTGATGACACTTTTGGGTTTGTTTTTTTTATAAAAAAAAATAAAGCGGTGTTGGCTAGTAATGGGAGGCTGAGGAACCTAGAGCGCATTGCAAAGAGGTATGTTGAATTGAGCATGATTCACAGAGGAGAGCTCAAAGTCGTCGTCACCACTGTCATTGTACGTATCACTTCCTTTTATTTTTTATTTTTGCCTCTTTGCAAATAAAATTGGCAAAATCTATCATAATTTGCTATTAATATTTGTAGATTTGGATTCAACTATTTAAAAAGGGTGAAATTATGAAAAAAAGTTAAACTAAATTACCTCATCTTTTTCATAGTAAACGTGGGATACTTCCCCAAGATTTGTTTTGTAATCTGTGGCATGTTTGCTTTGTATCCTCCATGTGTCTAACTAGATCCAGAAGCCCTTAATACATAGGTCTCTATCTCTAGTGATCTGGTATAATGGGTAAACTGCTTTTTGGTCAGTAGGATCCAGAATGTTGTTTGGTGGTGGGTTGGGGAGGGAAGTCAAAACCTAACAAGTACAAAATACCATTGCTTATATGAGAAATGTTTGGTCTTCTGTGAAATGATTTGCAGAAATTGATTTTGCTTTTCTTCTTATTTTTTGTTATCTGGCCTTCCATAATTGTGGTCGTTGCATTACTTAAATAAACAGATTATTCTTTCCGACTTAATATTTGGGACTAAAGGCTTGGTTGTTTTTGTTGTTGTTAATATTTCATAGAAGGGATTTGGATTAGGATTAGTAATCCTTTATAAATAATTGAGCTTGCCTAAGGGCTTTTCATAAAAAATAATAATTGAGCTGTCTTCTTGTTAAACAGCCTCTTCCAGCAGAAGAGGAGAAAGAGCTGAAGCAGGTATTTGCGGAAAAACTCCCAGGCATAACTCTCAAGATTGAACAAAAGGTACACCTTTTATGCAACAATTGGCACTCGAGTAAGATCTCAAAAAAAAGAGCTGGAGAAGAACTATAAACTAAAAAAAGAATTGGTACCCTGAAAATTTAAATAGTCGCTCTTCTTATCCCCAACCATCCGAGAGTTTTGAGTATTTGTTCTTACATTTGATGTTTTTGTTTGGAAGATTGACCCAAGCATACTAGGAGGAGTGGTGGTTGAGCTTGGTGAGAGGGTGTTGTATGACATGTCAATTAAGACCAGAGTGAAGCAAATGGAGAAGGTCTTGCGTGATCCCGTCGATTTCTAACTCGTTTCTTTCTCCTTCATGGTCTGATAATATAGCACCAATCCACATTAATATGGGCTATAGCTTGGTGCTACTATTTACTTATTTTTCTTTTGTGCATGGATACAAATAAGTTTTCTGAAAAAGAGACCTTGTGGGGGTCATAAGGCCAGCCAAGAAATTTTTTCTTTCTTTTTAGTGTTTTTCTTGAGCTTGTGATGGCTTGTTCAATTTTAACCTTGATGTCTATTACCCTATTTTATTCATCTTTTGTTATTGGCATGGACTGACTTAATCTATCTTCTGCGCATGATCACACAATAATTATACTTTGTTTACATGAGGTAATTATGGATTCAAACATTTCAGGTTCATATTGCATAATTAAAATGGAGGAATATGTTGCTCCTATTTGTATAGTAGGATAGTTAGGTTATGATCCAAATGTATTTGTCGCTTATTTTTTATGCCTTCAACTTGAAAATAATTGTTTGTTGTTGTTAGGGGTGCAAACAAGTCGGATATTATCCATATCCGAAAATTAGATACGGATATGGTTTTAAATTTTAATTATCTGTATCCGAATAGTAAGTATATATCAATCGTATAGTTGAATATATATTAGGAAAACAATTTATGTTATTCATCATTATAAAAAGTGGATATTTGTAATCGTTTTTGTTTAATATATGATCTGTATTTGTATCTGTTCAATATCAAGTCTGTATCTGAAAAATAAAAGCGGGTACTGATATGGTTTTACCGCAATCCAATACATCATTTGTTTTTGATCTGTTTGCAATCCTATTGTTGGGCAAGAAGATCCATGCTTGACGCTGTTTGGATTATATAACTTAAATACCCAAGGGGGTATGAATCGTCATTTCTTGACTGGGGTTAATCTTTCTTTTCAATAACATTTTGGAAGCGTTTTGGCACGAACTCGTATTTTTAGTCGATCTAGTTGATTTCACTAACAAAATTCCGAAATTTCTCTAGAATAGAGCTAAAATTCCAGATTAGATCCGCGTCCAAAAGAGTTGGAATTGGGACGTTAAGGAGTCAAATCTGGGCCGGGCCCTCGAAATATCTCCAGTTACTATAGCGAGCAACTTGACTAAAGGTCTGATTGGAAGAATAGTATAACAAGCTTACCACAAGAATTTAATTCATTTCAATATAATAATAGTTTAAAAGAGATGATTGGAATTGAGATTAATTTTAAAAGAAGAGAACTGATTTCGAAATATATTGAATAACGTTATGATTTTCACCTTATTTACTGTATATAATCTCTGTCATTTTCAATTTTTCTGCCATTGATGATTGAAATATAGTTTAATGCTTGCGAGAGTTATCGTATACAAAATTTGAAAATTATTGATTTGTTTAAGTGCACTCTGATACGGTCCATGTTTTTTTTGTTTATTTTATTTTATTGCAAACCAGGACCAGTATACCAATATCAGTACCAACTTGCTTTTATTTGAATGAATTAGCTCTTGAAATAATCTGAATAAAAAAAAAAAAACCAACAATGTAATTCTTGTAAATCGTCAAAATTAATTACCATTTTGTTTGTATAGCATTTCTCTAATCTGCTGCCCCAAGTAGAGGTGCTACTTTTACCCGATTATCCGGAACCGAACCGGAACCGACCCGGATCCGGTTCATTTGGGTAGGGTATGGTTTAAAAAATATAACCGGCTAAATTATAGGCACGGTTACAAATTTAATAATTTAATATCCGATCTGGATCCGAACCGGAACCGATGTTGTAATGGGTAGGATATGGGTTTGATTTTATTATCCGACCCATAATCGAACCCGACCCGATACCTGTATAAATACCCGATAAAACATATATTAGTTTTGCATATTAATTTAATATTTGATTAACAAATGTCACACCACTCCAATAATCTCGTTTGCATATTAATTTTTTCTATAACATTTATTGCATTGGAAATTTATTGCATATATCATTTGCCTTATATCCTCCCCATAATTATGGAAATTTATTGCTTGATATGTCCTTTGTAATAAATCTCATTAAAATAAAAAATCTGTTATATATCCTTCTTGATCTTTTGTCAACCAATATTTTACTTTCTAAAAATTATATCTCTTCTTCAATATTTTAATTTCAAGAACAATAGTATAATTTTTATATTATTTATGAACAAGAACAACGTATAATTTTTATTTTACAACAACATTTTAATTTATATTATAATGATTTATTATGTGAGATACCGAGATGTTTAAGAAATTATAATTATATTTAAATGTAAATGATTTCTCAAATACTTATGAGTTGTGACATATACCCGCTTCGGATCCGGAACCGCTCTGGATCCGGACCAGACCCGATAATTTACAAACAAGTTATGGGTATCTATCTACCCGGAACCGAAAGACTGGACCCGAAATATCTACGGGTAGATAGGTATCCGGATCCGGACCCGACCCAATTTGAAACAAATAAGTGTATGGATTGAAATTTGGACCCGAACACTTTTAGGGTACGGGTCCAAATATAATAGTATCCAGACCTCTGACCCGACCCGATAGCACCTCTAGCCCCAAGTTTCTCCTGAAGATGCCAAATATAACCCTCTGATCTCATCGACGTTCCGATCATCAGATCGACGAGAAAGAGACTTCTCTTTCTCGTTTGTTAGAATTCGAATCCATTCCGATCAGAGTGCAAATAAAGCCAGTGTTGGAGCTTGCTATGGTCATTGATCTACAACTTTTGGCTATCTTATTATTACAATGACTTGAAAATACAGGAGAGGAAGGCAGGAAGCTGTGTTACAGATCTACGTCCTTGGAGATCATACCATTCCATTGGTAGACCAGGGAATTAAATTTAGAGGTCTTCTAATCTTTGTCAAAAATTCAGTATCGACTATGTATTAATTATTCTATAAAATTTGTACATTTTTTCTTGGGTCCTTTGCCTTGTCAAGATTTTGCCATTCTGTCCAGTGACATAGGGGTGTCAATGGCTACGATACGAATTAGATGAAAACATTTTCATACTTATTAATAATTGACCATATTGGCATATTCAGACTTTATCTTTACTCATTAAGAATTGGTCTTATTTTATTCTACCCCAAATGCACATAGTCTTTATATAGGAGGTCACGAGTTCGAAATCCGGATGGAGGAAATATTTTGTTGTAATAACAAAAGTATGAAATTTGAAAGCTTGATCTTCATCTTTCATCTAAAAAAAAATGATACCGAACAACGAATAATACTAATATAATAATTAATTTTTTTTTTGACAAATAGACTATCAAAACTTATTCATTTCACATATATACAATCACATAATTAATATAAAAAACAAAATGCAAATATGCAATCAAATTGTGTTTTTTTTTATTATCAAAGCAAGGAAATTCAAAATATGAATATCTTTCCAAATCTTTAACTGAAAACAAGACACGCAAATAAAAATAATTGAGAAAATAGAGATGTGCAATTACATAGAAGTGAAATCACAACTAGGTCAATCAAATATTTATTATGCTTTGCTCATTGCATGTTGAATGTTCTATTTGATCTCTAATTGAATACACATGACGCATCTATATATAATTTATTATTTAGTAATTATTCTATAGAGTAATGGATATGGAATAGTCTTTATGAGTATCTTTACCAGTTTAACTAATGGAGAAAAAATTCTCATCCATACTCAATAAACTAATTATAATATCCGCTTTATTGATCGAATATTATACGGGGGTAAACAATTAAAAGGATTGATGCCATTAGGGCTGCAAACGAATCAAACTTACTCTAGTTTGAGTTTAGTTTGAATTAATTTTGAACTAAGTTTGGTTTGAATTAATTTCGAATCGAACTTTTTATGAACTCAATTTTGAATCTTTTACGAATTTTTTTACGACAAGGACGAGTGATCATAGTCGTCGAGAGCGAGAAGTGAAAGTCGTCTAGGATTTCAGAACTGAGAGTGAGAGTTACGACTTACAAGTTATGACTTATGGCTGGACGGTCTTATATTTTAACTTTTAAGTCATTAGCGAACATAAGTTATCAGTGGAAATCATCGGTTCACGTTACTTCGAAATAGAATAGTTTGCGAATCTATTTCGAACAAACCAGGTCCAGTTTGAGTTTGGTTTGAATTAATTTTGAACTATTTTGAATCGATTTTTTTACGAACCTTTTCAAATCAAACTCGAATTGAATCACGAACTACGAATTTTTGTGCAGTTTCTTTCATGTGAACGGCCGTTGTAAACCATTGACACCCTTAATTAGGTGACAGCATACCAGCTGGTGCACTACTCTGCATAGAACTTGGTGCTTGCACTCCTCATTTAAGACTCAATTATACAACTAAGCTAAATATTTCTTTTTGGCCTAACCTGTAATTTATTAACTCATGCATGCTTCTCAATATAAACACATTATAATTGTAGATTAATCATAAGTACATAATAAAAAAAATTAGTTGCCGCCTAGGCTTAAATATTCTGAAATGATGGGCCCCACTAAAGAATGGGAAACATGTCTGCTAAGGTTTGCTTGACATGATCATAAATAGAGTATTATAAATGACGTCGTTAAGTTGTTGAATATATAGGAATGAATGTAGGAGAATGATGAGGTTGTTAAATTTTGTTGTCAAAATTTGAGATATCTTAGGAGTTAGGCATATATAGCTCACGGCTTATATCAATTGTTGGTTATTATCTGAGCAAATAAGATATGCAATTATTATTATTTTATTTTTTTTGCAAAAGAAGATGTGCAATTACAATTGGAAGGATAATATCTTGTCAATTGTATTCATTTTGAGTCTCCTAACATATGATGTGTAAATGAAAAGGAATCACTTAATATATGTTTATCTTGACAATCTTAGTAGTAGTAAAATAAAATATATAATTTTAAAACCCAACATTATAAGCATGATGCATTGACAATATTCAAAATACATGAAATTCTGCAGAATGACTTTTTATTTAATTTACAAACTTATTAAATTAAAATAAGAGCGAACAATTAATGATCTTATATTTTCTCTCCTAAGTAACTTATAAAATATAGTGAAGTCTCCGTCACGAAATGCCTCCATTAATATTGCTTTTGCATTGCAAATTTGCAATCATGTCTGCCAATACCATAGCGTATCAATCAGGTCAGATAAAAATGATGTTTTTTTATTAAGTCAATAATTCTTATATCTATGGTCAAATCGAGCAATCATCCCGGCCGTATATAAAAAAATTAAGGAAGCATAAAACGATAATTAATTGTGTAAGTCCATCCAAAATTAAATAAGTTTGATCTTGTAAAGAACAATTAATTGTTGTATTTCGTAAGACCATAAATTATGAGATAATTTAATTACAAGGATAAATCGTCAGAAGCAACAAAATATCTTCATTAGCCATGAATTTTTCCGAAATTTTTATTAATCGAAATTAAATAAAAAAATATTGTAAAAGATGATAGATTCCGAAAAATTTTAAAATATAAGTAGAACGGATTAAATTATCCACTTAATAAAAATCCACTAATTAACCAAAACAGTGCTGAGTAATTAGAGAATGGCAAAAAATATATATATGTGGAACGGTACTATCTATTCTGTCCAAGGTCTAAAAAAATATATATAGGAGCATCCAACTCCAATATTCCCTGTAATTAACATTAAAATCAAATTCTACTTTTTCTTAAATTTTATAGCTAGCATACCCAGAGTTGATAATGATTCGAAGAATAAAACTGATCTATCCCATGAATTGACCTTTGAATAAGGTTTGCAATATTGTATTTTTTCTGTGTAATAACCTTGCTCCTTTGGAATGAGAGGCATTACAATTAGAACACTTTATCTCCGAAAAATTCACAACTGTTATGGACGGGATAGATAGTATCGTCCCACATATTTTTTTCACACTCTAATTACTCAGCGTTGTTTTAGTTAATTAGTGGATTTCATTAAGTGGGATGAGAAAAATTGTCCTGTCCGGTAGGACGGAATGATTTAATCCGTTGTATTTATATTTCAAAATTTTCCTGAATCTATCCTCTTTTACGATATATTTTTTATTTAATTTCGATTAATAAAAATTTTGGTGAATTTTGTGTGTTATTATTTTATACATATTCATAAAAAAGAAGGCGACAAACTGTATTTATTTACCAAGTGAGAACCATTACCTGGAGTCCTGGACTATGATGACATGAGATATTTCATCAGCAAGAATTTGGGTACTATTTTTGGGGACCATGAAGCGTTTGTGTATTTTGACAGCGAGTGGCCTGCCTGTTTGGCTTAACGAACCAAACAAAGCAAATCCTCAAAGACATGCCATTAATCCTCTTAAGTCACCTACTCATACAAGCCTCCCTCTCTTCAAGTAAAACCAACAGCTAGATCCCCCCTTCACTTTTCCTTGCTGCAATGCCTCTTTCTTTTTCTCTCTTCACCTGTCCCTCTCTATCCCTCCATCTTTCTCCTTCTCTCTCAAACAGATGACACAAATTGCCAAGCAAGGCGGTCTACTAACCGTCGATTGTGTCGTGATATGTTGCTGTTGCCCCTGTATAGTGCTCCAAGTTACAATATTTCTCTTTATTAGGTTGCCCCATAAACTAGCAGTGAAATCCAAAAGAATTATACTCAAGAAACTCCACAAGAGATTGAGAAAGCGCAAAGATGGTGATAATAATAATGATAATGTTGTTGTTGTCAAGAGAGATGATAACGAATGCTTTTGGATGGAATTTGATGATCCGCCTGAGAGAAGCGAACCTCTGCAATCCGAGCTGCGGGAACTTCCTGCAATCCGCAAGTCTGGTAGGGTTTTGTTTCTTGGATCAGAAGGCGATGATGAAATGAATGCATGGATAGCTGAAGATATGAAATTTGTTTTCGGTGAGAGAAAGGCATGTCTGGGAGATGAGGAAGCATGGAGGGAAATGTCCGAGAGAGGTGTCTTTTGGTTCGGGAGCTTTTGGGCCAATGGCGATTATTTAGAATAGTGTTTATTTTCTGGCAAGTACTTAAAAAGTTGAAATACAATTTGCAAAGAGGAAATTTCTAACATATGAATAATAAAAACACACGGTTATAGAGGAAACTTCCCACATATTTCAGCTTAAATTTCCTGTTATCTGTAACCTACGTACAAATATGCAACAAGATATTTGAGAGCTACAGAAGGATGTAGTCGACACATTAAATAGCACCAAGGAATAAAGGATCATTGTTTTATTTTAAGTGTTAGAAATCGAGGGAGTGAAAACGTTCTTATACCGTACGAAGCGCCATCTTTGATCGTGTGGTTCCTAATTGTATAGCTTCCCAAGTCCTGGCCATGTCTTCTGTAGTGTCTCTTTGTTGATGAAGTTCATCAATCATATAAAAATTTTATGAAGAATGAAGATCAATTTTATCATTTTACTCTAAATTATATATTTAGAAGAGGAGGGATCCAATTACACCATTTATTTTGACACATTATGACATTGTTTTTTTTTTAGTTTAATTTTGCGATTTCAAAATCCAAATAGTCGATCCAAACCGTTCAACATGATTGATATACTAAAATGTGCTTGGAGATCAAATTTTACATTTTTTTGAATTTTTTTTACTATGTATTAAGATGGTTACAAAATCGCTGTTTTTCAATGGTCCGAAAACAACGATTTTGTAACCATCTTAATAAATAGTAAAAAAATTCAAAAAAATGTAAAATTTGATCTCCAAGCACATTTTAGTATATTAATCATTTTGGACGGTTTGGATCGACTATTTGGACTTTAAAAATGGTAGGTGTCAAAAAAAAAGTGTAACTTGATCCCTCCTCTGTTTAGAAAATCATACATAAATACACAAAAAAAAAAATTAAAATGAGAATCAATTGACCCCTTCCTTCTACATAGGTCCAGCCTGACAAGAATCAAACCAACTCCACTATTACACAATTCAGAATCTTGTTCTACATAGGTCCAGCCTGACAAGAATCAAACCAACTCCACTATTACACAATTCAGAATCTTGTTTGTAGTGTCTCGGTCAGTGGAAACCACTTCTCCAGAGAAGAAAGCGCAATATCCGGTGAATTCTCTCTGATGCCTAAAATCATTTTATAGCTTTTAAGGATCAAGAGAACACATATTACACTAGAGGGTGCTTGTAAGGAGTGCGTACCTCTGGGATATCTCATATTTTGCGTGACCGATGTTTCCGGTGCCTATTTGGGGACAGCGCCGGGGGGGGGTTAGTATTAGTTGAGCTTTGAGATTCGTGCATAACGAATTTGAACGTTGAGATTTTCCAAAAAGTCACCCAAAAGATGAGATATCTCAGAGAATGCAAATTTGCTCTCCCTGAGTGTGCATTCTTTGCAATTAATGCTTCAGGTGCTTTACCAGACATTAGCTCAATCCTCTTTGGTATTATTTAATATTCTCAAAAATGATCTGAAAACCTAAGTATTGATACAAATATCTTCAAAAAAAATTCAACGCGTCTTTACCAATTCCAACACTAAACTTTTATGGTACTTGATAAGTATGTTTTACTAAATAAAATTTAGTTTCTAGTGAACGACTTGCAGTACCGATACTCCGATCGTAACAGCACATGGATAGTCTCATCAAATTATATGAATATAACCCAAAATATTCGGCTGTGAATCCAAACAAAGAATATAAATGATTAAACTACAGTGATAAGAGAATGAAAGATGGAACTTTGAATGTGAATTAAACATATTTGATAGACACAACTATATATTAAACAGTTAATCATACACACAGCAATCCAAAGTTAAACAAAACTTCTGTAAGGATGAAAATTTATTACGTGGCAGCTTCACATTTATACAATCAAATTATGCTAACTACACAAAATTGAAAATAAAAAGGGGTATCCATGGACCATGGTGTTTATACCGGATTCAACACTACTATAGGTTTCTTTTCTCCGTATTACTTTGTATTCTCAAATATATACTTTGGATACAGCTTTAACATTGTTTCTAAACCAGAATAGGTGGACTGTTGAAAGGCATAACTATCTCAAAAAAAGTTCCTGAGAGAGATAAGAGAAGAAAATAATCATAGTGATGACTAAAAGTTGCGGGTACTCAGATTGGAATTGGTGCGGCTGTGGTAGGAGTCAGAGCTAAAGTCCTGGCTTCCAAAAGCCATCTTTTGGAAGAGTTTTATATCAGCCGTATTTGCCACATTAAACATCTGGCTCTTCCCTGGTTGCACCCCATTGCTTATGTCCACCTCATCTGTCAGACTGTCAAGAGCTCTCACCACCTAAAAAAAAAATACAAAATTGACATAATATACATAACTTTGTGGGTGAAATTGTAAAACATGTTTCAAATGTATGAAAGATCGACATGGCATCTAGGGTGACGCTTTATTATAAGACATAGGTTGAGGAAATGTACGGCTTTTCAAATGAAAAAAGAAAATAATATAAAAAATTAATACCTGGCTCATTTTGGGTCTTCGTGAGGCCGAATGGCGAATACAAGCAGCTGCTGTTTCAACCATGCGAAACATTTCAGCCTCTATGTAGTTTGTTCCTAGCCTTGGATCTACCAATTCCTTGAAATCTCCCGACTCTAATGCTTCTGTCAAGTGTGGCCTCGCCTACAAAGAAACTAATTATAAGCACAAAACATAACTCCAACTGACAACAACTTCTACTGAAATTAGGACAGTGGTGCATTTCATTTTGTGATAACTGAAAAGAACTATTTGGCAGTTTGATCAAGGTGATACCCTGTTGTATTATATTCACTGTGCTGCACAGGATTGGTACCAAACTGAGGATTTGGGTTCGGCTACCATCTTCAAAGAGAAGGAAACAGATTAAGAGAAAAAAACAATATAGGGAGCTTACCCACTCAACAAGACTCTCTTCCCCAAGAGGCCGGTTTCCATCAACAGGTTTTCGACCAGTAATGAGCTCTAAAAGCACTACTCCAAATGAGAATACATCAGATCTCTCTGTCAGTTTTCCTGTCGAGGCATATTCAGGTGCCAAGTATCTATAAATTGCCACAAAAAAAAGAAAAGAAAATAAGAGGATTGATAACAGCAAGTATGAGAATGACAAACAATATTATTTCAGCCAAAAGTAAAGCAGTGCTTTTTGTCATCTAATAAGTCCGGGGGAGATACAAAAGATAAACAAATAAAATTCAATTAGGGTTGATTTTGCCTTTTAATCATTTTATGAACCCATTTAAAAAAATGACCGAAAGAGAGAATTGAATAAGGTAAGATTGCAGAGGCCACTATTGTTCAGTATGCAGGGTATGATGTTAAAAAGAAGTGATCATATTAGGTTTGGAAAGTTAACAATTTCAGAGATGGTAACATACCCAAAAGTTCCCATGACACGGGTAGATACATGAGTGACATCATTTTCTGCCGGCCTTGCAAGCCCAAAGTCAGCAACCTGAGACATGCCACACTTTTATTAGTAATTTATTTTATTAAAATATGATCAGACAGCTACTGGTCAAAAGGACTTAGACAACGAAGAATTAAATTTGAAAGAAAAATCTTTGAATGATTATTGATATTGACCTGTGCTTCAAAGTTGTCATCTATGAGTATATTGGATGATTTGATATCTCTATGAATAATTCTTGGATGACCTACATAACAATACATAGCAAGATAGATTCAGAAGGGAGACTAGAGTATTTAAAAAAAAAAAAACATGACAGCAAATGCATGTACTAAGAAATAATTTGGATCGTATATATGCAAATAATTGAGAGAGAGAGAGAGAGAGAGATTACAATCCTCATGTAAATAAGCTAATCCACGGGCCGAACCAGCTGCCACCTTAACTCTAGTTGACCATTCCATACATGGTTTTCCTTTTGCTACACATGAATAGTGAATCAAAGAATGTCCAAAGCAATTTCTGGAAAATAATGAGGCATATATGAACACAAGTCTTACCGAAGAGATGATAATGCAGTGTACCATTTGACACAAAATCATACACCAACAGTCTATGATCCTCGGAAATGCAATACCCAACAAGGGACACCAAGTGCCTATGGTGGACCCGGCTTATGATCTCAACCTCAGCCTGGAATTCCCTCTCTCCCTGGCCCCCTCCTCCTTTTAGCTGTTTAACTGCCACATCTTTCCCATCTGACAACGTCCCTTTGTACACACAACCAAACCCACCTTCACCTAAGATTTTTTCTGGCGCAAAACCACCTGTTATTTCATATAGCTCTTCATATGAAAAGCAAGCTTGGGAGCTGACGATGCTCATATCTTGCATCTTACTGCCGGTCCTTTTGGTAGCCGAGCTGAAGTTGCCAGAGCTGTTGTAGTTGCTAGAATTGTAGTTATTACCAGAATTGTAGTTCGGCCCAGAGTTGTTGTTATTGTAGTTAGGCCCAGAGTTGTTGTTATTGTAGTTCGGCCCAGAGTTGTTGTTTGGGCCAGAGTTGTAGTTGTAGCTTGCCGGTGGGCCCCCGTTATAGTTTACTGACATTCCTCGGTGTGGAGATGCCAACAAAAATGGTGTCTCTATATTAAATATTAAAATTGCTGTGTTGGTGTTGCTGTTTGATTAATGGTAATTTTGCCAGTTTTTCAGCTCAAAATATTGGTGATTCCGTCTGAATTTACGAACTTTTACTGGTCTAGTTTTCAACAATTTAAAGAGGTTTCAAGGGCATTTTTTCCCTTGTACTGACAAAAATGATTGAATTAGTATATAACAACTCAGTTCAGAATAAGGCAACCCTGGTACCAGTTCATTATTATAGGCTGGTACATGTGGATTCCTAACTTGAATTAACCCGACAGATATGATGACTGCCGGACAACTGGTTTTCTAAAGCTTAAGTTTCACAAAGCCAACAAAAAAAAAAAAACTGTGGCTGTAGTTTGAGAATTACCTGACATCTGATTAGTACTATATTGACCTGAGGGCATCCCAAAACCCTGCTGGTAAACCTGTGGCTGGTAACCCTCTAGGATGGGCCTTCTCTTCCTCCTGTAACAAATTATGCCCACTAAACCAAGCAACACAACAGTCACTCCCAAAGCAATCCCTGCTGCGGCCCCACTGCTGATGCCGCCGCTAGAAGGAGGGGATGGACTTGTACTAGAAACCGGCAATTTGGGCGGAGGTGGGGTTGATGCTGAAGTTTGTGGAGGAGCAAGAGTTGGTGTTGTTGAAGAGACTGGTGGCGACGGGGTTGTGGTCCCTGAAGAAGTAGGTGGTGCTGCTGTGTTGTTTTTCTCAGGAGGTGGGGATTTTAGTACAGCTGGTGGAGGCGACGTTGGAGCAGTGGCTTTAGGCGGTGATGGGGTCGTGCTGTTAGTTGCAGGGGGGGTACTATCAGTTGGTGGTGGAGGTGACATGACAGGTGCTGCAGGTGGAGGGCTCGAGTTTCCTGCATTGGGAGGTGGAATGTTGGTGATTGGGGGAGGAGGAGTTGGTACGGTCGGTGGTGGAGCCGCAGTGACAGGAGGGGATGTGGCAGGGTGTGGTGCAGATGATGTGGCAGTGTTGGGGGGAGGGGGTGAATTGGCTACTTCCGGTGGAGGGGCGGAGGTGGTAGGGGCAGGGGGGGTGAGTGTTAGCAGGGGTGGTGGTGCAGTGTTGGTTGTAGAGTCGGGTGGCGGGATCAGTGCTGTTAAGTCAGGTGGTGGTGGGGTCTGTGCTGTTGAATCGGGTGAAGGTGGTGAGTTGGTGGGTGGCGAGGCCATGATTTAAGTGTTGTCAAGTTTTATCTGGTTGTGCTGTGTCAGGAGGTGGTGATTAGACGAAAGGCCTGGAGCACTGGTTGTGCTGAGTTTCTACTATGAGAGAAATTGGAGGATATGTTTTGTTCTGTAATGGAATTTGAATGCCGGTTGTGATTGATATCTTCCTATCGTAAAATGCAGTGAGATTTCTGGATAAAAGTCTAGTAATATGGTGAATTGGAAGAACTTCTTTGGTTTTTTTTTTTTTTTTAAATTGTGGCAGGAATTCTCAAACTAAGCGCCAATAAGTTTGTACATTTGAACCTAGTGAAACTTTGGTTGAAGAGGCAAAATGTCAAGCAGCATATGTGCGAAATTTTATTGCCAAATTTTGAAATATCCTCTTAAAAAAGAAAGATCTAAATTGCGCATGAAGTTGAACTAATCTCCAAACTAGTAACTCCCAAAAAACCAAGCCCACAATATAAGAAAAATAATAATAAGAGGGAAGAAGTTGTGCAGCTTATCAGAACAAGCGCGTTCTAAATCAAAGAAAGAGATGACACCAAAGAGGAACCCTGATTGAAAAACAAGTTACTAAACTGTATTTAATACCTGACAAGAACAAGGCAATGCGACATTACCATTTTTCCATGGAATGCACCAAAGGTGATTAGAAATGAGAGAGAGAAAGAGAGAGGTTGAAAGGAGGGGAAATGGGAGCGCCTAAGGCCTCTCCTTTAGAACGTGCTCACAACTCAAGGAGCTCTACTCTACGCAGAGAGAGAAAGAGAAGAAGAAGAGAGAGATTGGTTCAAGGAAGACTTCAGATTATTGAAATAAAAAATGCATGTGTTTCTTCTTTTAATATGTATTTCTATTATTCTATGTTCGGTGATACCAGAAATGAAATCTCGGAGGAGACGCGGGAGATGGAACTTCAGATTTCCCTGGGACGATTTCCGGATTGGATTTCACAAATCGGATCGGGTTCTAGAGAGATCAAAGATCCAAACCGAATGAGATTTGACTATTTGAGAATTCGAAGATACATAATAATCGGATGCAATTTCCATTAATTTGAATTTGTTCTCGTATGTGTATATATATAACTAGTATTTGCCCGCGCTTTATTACGGATTCAAAATTTAAACAGAAAATAAAAACAAATCAGTCCAAATATTTTCATTTTTTAATAATATCTATTGTTTTATAAACTTTTTTATTCAACTATAAAAAGAATTGTTTTGTCTTTACTTCTTCATTAAATAAGAAGTAATCATAGTGAGCAAATATGTTAATTACTTTCTTATTTTATTTTAATCAATAATATAAAAAGAAAGAAATAAATACTATCAATTAATTGTTTTCATGACAACATTCATGTGAAAAAATTGTAAGGAGAAAATCAATGTGTAGCGAGTGTTTATAAAACTAAATACAGACTTCAATACATTGTCAAATAAAATTACAATTACATAATATTTTGATCTTAACCGTTTAAAATAAAAAAATTAATCACAGTTGTTGACGGATCAGAACATCTACATGCTGAATATAAGAAAAGGAGAGATGTGGATACGTATCGTTGAATTGTTAACAATATGCATCAACAAACATTTTACCGAAAAAATATTCAGACCAAGTTGGAATTGGATGATTCGATAAACCATGAACAAATATTTAAAACTGAATAAATATAGTTACAATTTTTTGGTAATAAATTTACAAATAGATCGACAAAAAAAATCTACTTAGTTAAACTTGATTCTCACCAAAAAATATATAAAAATAATAATACCTTATCCTATTTTTTTATATAATAACAATCTGATCTAATTAATAGTAAATAAATAACGATCTAAATTTTTGTGTATTGGAGACTCGCAAAGAGAAATTTTGAGTTTTGTGTGCCTTTTTTTTGCTTCGGTTCCGTGAAAAATCTCCAGCATAAAAAATTGTTTTAAGTGGTATGAAAATGTTTGGATATGCATGAGAATAACACTAGTCGGAAAATTAGTGTTGTTTTATTTTTATTTGAATGCAATGCAAATAAGTTTCTCTCTCCGGAATAGTGTTGGGTTAGTATTATTATGCTAATTCAATATTTTGTATGTGTGAGGAATAATCCTAACTCGGGTTAATGAGTTATTCTGTGTCATATTCCGTATTTGAATATGTGAGATGTTCAGAATAGCTGTTAACCATGTTGTTTAACTATTTCAATCAAATGTTAAATCAGTGACTATTCCAAATAGCTGGTTTAGCATACTTACCTCAATAACATAATTTTTCATTGAATGACACGAAAAAAACTGGGTTTGTACTTTTTGAATTGGCACTATTTCAAATATAATCTAAAAAATATTTTTCAAATAATATAGACTTAACACTCTTTCTTACACCATTCGAAAATCGAAATACACTTTTCGTGTAATTCTCAAACACCACCCATAAAAAAAGTATTATTCCTCTACTAGACTACTACAACCAACCTATAAATTTTATAGCATATTATAATTCGGTATGGGCGGTATGGAATCGATTTCTTTCTTACAATCAATTGATGTGTAATGAATGTACATGTCTTCATCGTATTATTCATTGTTGTATAGTTTTGTTTTATATTTCTTTGTAATTTTTTGATTCGATTAAAAAAAGAAGACTATTAACGTTGTGTTGAAATATATTCAAATTAGATTTATTTTTCTTACCGGTAAAGACGAGACAAACATTTTAAAAATTGATTTAACTTAAATCTATATTTTGAAACTGAGCATATATACATTTAAAGAAAAATTACAATCATACTATACTAAGTTTGCCTGATACCATGATATGCAAACGATCAATTGAAAATCAATGATTTTGATAATCAGAGAGGGGATGAGAAAACTTGAAAGATTAAAGATGGGTCTGTCGGCTGGGGCCCAATAAGCAGGCTTCTGAGGAAAAATCTTTCTGGGCCGTATATGTAGAGTGTTTTTCTTAATGGGCTTTGAACATTTATTAACGGTCCTTTTTCAATAAAATAAAATAAAATAAAATAACACTAATATTTTAGTTACATATTTCATTCAGAATATTTGATGTAATTATATTTAAAATGAAAAAAAATTATGGGACATTGCTAATACGAAATGACTTGCTAGCTTTTAATCAGTGCAAGATGATGAAAATGGGGAAATGTATCCAAAATGATATCATGGAACTGAAAATGATATATCGATCTCCAAAAAAAGGGCAAGGGCGACAATGAGGGAAAAAAAAAAAACAGATTTTAGTCGGAACAAATATATTTTAGCTCTTAAATTCTATCTATGTTTCTAATTTAATGACGAATTAAGATACACAGTCTTTATATGAGAGGTCATGGGTTCGAAATTCAGATAGGAGAAATCATTTGTTATAATAACAAATACATTAAATAATTGGATGGCTTGACTTCCAACTCTACTAAAAAAAAAATAATGCCGAATCTGCTTGTACTGTCAAAATGCCACACTAAAAAATCAAGGGATTCTAATGCCATAATCTCTTACGCACAAAATTTAGAATTCGAATTAGTGACTTAAAACATTTATCTTCATTTTCTTATTATTATATAATTCACTCGATATTGGGTCAATACGCTTAGGTAAACGAATCAAACTAGCTGTAATTAATAAACTTTGGTGTTCTTATTTTTTCGGACTTCTGATCTTAAAATATTGAATTTTTATAATCTCTTATGTCTATTCATCATTTGTAAAAAAAGCTTTATGACTTGGAAGAACCAAAAACAATGACATAGTTTTATTTATACGCATACATATCTTGTGAAAAAAAAGGTACAAAATCACTTCCAAATATTAGAACGTTGAACTTAATTTTTGAGATTTCATAAGATCTTTTTTTTTTTCTTCTTCCAAAAAACGGTTCCAGACTTTGTTCGAGATGTTAGCGTCGATCTCTTTGATAGTTTCTAGGGTATGTTCGGATGCACAAGAATAGCTACTGTTTTTAGAATAGCATTGCTATTCGGAACAAGATGCATCCAAATGAGAAATAGAGCTATTTGGAATAGCTACTGTTTTTAGAATAGTACTGCTATTCGCTATTATTGCAAAAACATGAAATAGCATTTGTTGCTTTCAATATTAATACTAATCTAATATTTAAACTAATATTATATTATATTTAATATTTAAATTAATATTATATTATATTATATTATATTTAATCTAATAATATATTATATTTAATCTAATTTTTTATTTAATACTAATATAATATTTAAAATAATATTATATTATATTTTAATATTTTTCTAACAAATATTGACAACTCTCTCTCTTGTCTCTGAAGCAACTCTTTCTATCTCTGTCACTATATTACTCTGAGGGACGTGGGTGGCTACAACGGCCCTCAAGGACGCAGAAGATAGAAACGTCCCTCAGGGACGTGGTTCTCAATTCCGTCCGTTATTTATTATTATTTTTTTCACCGATTGTTTGAGTTAAGCCGGAAAACGGAGTGGAATTATGATTAAGAGGAACGTTGTTTTTTATTACGTCCCTACGGACGTTAATAAATACTCCGACCTTATTAGTTTTCGAAAATAACCAACATCCTTTCTTCTTTTCGATATTTATTTTATTTTATTTCGATTAATAAAAATCTCGGGAAAAATAGGTCTCATCTCTACCCTGCAGAATAGAAATCTCTACACATTTGTTTCCCTGCAATAACGTCTCTGAAATAATTATCTTGACAATTAAAACAAGTACGACGAATTTCTTGTGCGCCTTTTGTTTTCCTCTCAGTTCCGCCGTTACTTCACTTCCCAGGGCATACATTAAGCCGATGGAGAGCGGCGCCCGTCGATCTCCGCCGCAATCACCGGAAATCTCCGATGGGGGCGCGGCGGAGGCGGTTTCTGATCCACTGTTCTCAGCGTCGGATAAAGATATACAGGAGAAGATAGAGCGATTGACATCTTTTCTCTCTGGCAAGGGCTTCTCTTCTCTTCCTGACAACGGAAAAAAAATCCGAGTACAGCTACAACAACTAAAGGAAGAACAAGAACGCCGGCGGCAGCACCCGGTTAGGGTTGTCGATGAGGTCTTGCCTAAATATAATTTTGTTACTTGATATCCGAATCAGTTTTCTGATCTATCATTTCTGTTTGAGGGCTTGGGGATAGTGGGGTGATATCCGAAATTTGAAGATTTTTTCTCTTAATTGTGAGCCTAACACACTGAACTGAGGGAATCATGTATCGCAAAATGGTTGTCAGGACCACACTTGAGTATCTGTATGCTTGAATTCCAGCAACATCATATAAATATCTTGTTGTCCATGTTGTGTCCCTTTTTCCTTAAGTTCAATTGAATTTAAGTGTTAGCTTTCTTTTGCTGTATGAGAATGCTGTTTCTAAGTGGTGGAGCCACATTGAACCAGGGGTAGGCAACTGTCTATTTTGAAAACCAGGTATAGGTCTCTCTATAATCGGGCTGTTGCCTACTATGGGAGAAAATTTCGCCTACCCACAGTCTGAATTGGTTAATTAACGGCAATTCACAACTCACTAGTCATACCAGCAAATATTTTTGCCTACCCCTGGTAAAATTCCTGACTACCCCCTTGCTGTTTTGTGGTATTTTTGGATGACAAGGCGGCACACCCTGTGTTGCACAAGTACACTTTAATTACCAAATTGGTCTTTTTGCGAGTAAATTACTCAGAGATTTTGGAATCTTGTGCATATGAAGCCCATAGGTATGTATTAATAATGGATTTGTCTTCTTTTTTTTGCAGGGCTCTGGGAATTGCGAGCGGGTCTCGCTATCAAAATGTGCAGAATCATCAGGTACCAATATTGCTTAACATATTTTCAGAACCAACTTCTAGTTTAAATTATGTTGAGTATATGGTTGTCGTATGTAGGTTCAGTCGAACACCGTTTAGCAAATCAGAAGGTAGACAATGATTCTCCTTCTTCATTCGCGAAAGCCTTCACCGAAATGTTTTCGCAAAAGGTAATATAACCGCACAATTTTTAAATCTAGTTTTTAGTTTCCCATAGTATTTATTTTTCCTATACTTTTGTTTTACTGTTTTTATTTAATTAGATTTTCAATATTCTTTTACTTGTTTCTCGTTTAAATTAGGAAGGTGTCACAACTTGTGGAGATGATACAAGAATAGCTGGCAAAGAGAAATGCAAAAGTATTATAAAAGCCGATTTGAAATTGCATGGAGAGAGAAAAGAGAATGAGGCCTCCAAACTGAGTATGCAACAACAGAGTACCGTATCATGTAGAGATGTACAATTTAAATCTGTTGTCCTAATTTCAAGTGAAGAAAAAAGCAGACCTGCCAAAGATTGTAATGGTGCTTCCACCCACCTGGAGAATAATCATTCTCCCGTTCCAGCTAAAAGGTACATCTTCTATTTCTTCTTATGCTGTTGATTTTTTAATTTTACTTTCAATTTGATCTTTCTAAAACTATACTGGTTAAGTACCAGGCTGGTGTTTTATTTTTTATGGCACCAAGGAGAACCAATAGGTTTGGCAGGTAAATAAGCATCCTACTAGTGATAAGTTCCTTCTCAACCGGCCTTAATTACCTTAATTACTAGTATAGTTATTTGGTTTTATGTGCACTAACCAATTAAAAACTTTTGAGCCATTGAAGGAAGAGAGAACATGATAGCAACAACTCAGCCAGATCTACTTCAAAAAAAGTAAGCAATGGTTCCTGATATATATTTTTGCCAAGATTTTAAGAAACACAATCAAACTTGCTCTTAAACCGTTTAACTGTTTTATTGACCCCCAAATGTTAAAATCCTCTTGAGGCACATCTGCTAAATGGCATTAAGAAAGCGTTTAATTAAATATTGTTCAACTTTTTTCAAAAGCTTGATATTTACATCTAGGGGTGTTCATCGGTTCGGTTCGGTTCAAATCGAACTGAACTAGGCAAACCAAAGTTCTAATTCGGTTTCAAAAATAGAACCGAACCGAACCGAACCAAAGTTTTATTTCGGTTTGTTTGGTTTGTTCGGTTCAAACTGAAATATATCAATTTTTTAATTTAAAGCAATTGTTTTGTAATAAACCGAAGTATATTAAGAAATAAATTAGAGTATTAAAAAATAAATCGGGATATTAAGAAATAGACCGAAATATTTAAAGCAATTGATTAAGAAATAAACCGGAATATTAAGAAATAAATTGGGGTGGTCCGAACCAAATTTATAATATATAAAAGTTTGGTCGGTTCGGTTATTTCGGTTTTGAAAATTTCAAACCGAACCGAACTGAAGTTATAATTCGGTTTTAAAAAGCAAACCGAACCGAACCATTAAACTGAAAAAACCGAACCGTTTGAACCGATCTAATTCGGTTTGGTCCAAAACCGATTAAACCGGACCCAATGAACACCCCTATTTACATCTATTTGGTGGATATTTTCTCAATGTCAGTTACTTGTCCAAGTCATAAAAGGTTTCTTCCAACCCCATAATTGGCTGTGGCTAGGCCCTATTTGTTGCTTGTGTTGTTTAAAATAATTATTTTTTTTCCTTTTTTTTTCCTAGGAAGTAGTACTCTTGGATATAGATTGCCAAACACCCAGGGAAAATTCAACTGAATGGTGAAACTCTTTCTTTATATGTGTGCGTGTGTTTGTTCATTCATTCTATTTGTCGTTAAAATTCATATTTGAACCTTGGGTTCTGTTTATCTTGTCTAAAAAATATTAAAATATTTCCAAACAACTAACATATAGCTCCTTTTTCTATAGGGAAGAGCCTAGGGTCTACTACCCTTCACGGTGAGTGTTCTTTTAAACCTACTAGGTTTACATGCATTAGATTTTCTATCTCTGTGCAAATGACGCTTATAATTTACACTTGTGCATAATCCGCCAATATTTATGTACTTGCATGTATCTTTAATTATCTTTCACATATTTGCATACAATCCCAATTTTAGATTAGTATGTCGGACAATGGGTATATCTATTAAATTAAAAGCATTTTGATCAACACATGCATTAGATTTTCTATATGAATTGTTGCGGCCACAAGGGTGAGCAAATATAAAGTAATCCCAAGCATAATGATAAGAAAACTTGAGCCTCAATGATTCGATGCTGCTTGCTACTTTTGGAAATTTTGGAAAAATGATGCTAGTGATTCAAGTTAAATATTTTTCTAATGCTATGAATAAAAAAAATCAGATTTCCAGAGGAGTTGGATCACCAAGTTAGAAGATTTTGAGGAAAATTTAAAAATGGCCCGACTGACTTGTTATTCGCGTAGATTTAAAATTTTGGGTATTACCTGCAAATATGGAAGGTGGTTTTTGCAAAGACGATAATCCTTGGTTGCAATTTGCAGAAAAAGAAGAAGGCAAGACCTATTTAATGACAACCATTTAGATGTCCTTGTGTACCATGATTAATAGTATGTGTTTATTGTTATTATTGACAGTGAGCACCCTGAGACGGTGGAGCTATCTCCGTCAGCTTTGAACTGCCTTGAACCAGAGCAATACCTTTCTTCAACTGTAATGAACTTCTACATTATGTAAGCTTTACCCCCCCCCCCCACTGTAAAAGACAAAAGAAAGAATAGACATAGTACTTGAGAATAACAAGCACAGTGAAAACTAACCTATAACTAATTCTGTAACTTTTTCCTTATTTTGTTGACTACTGCATTTGCATTTAGGTACCTCCAAAGGCCTGGTTCTTCCACTGGTACAGCAACAAACAACTGCTATTTTTTCAATACATATTTCTACAACAAGCTCGAAGAATATGCTTCACCTAAGGTAGATATTGTACCTATATTTGTATTAGCAGTCTGGCATGGTATGTTGTATCAGTGGAACACATTTTACTGCTGGTTTATATCCCCAGATTGCATGTAGTTAAAGGATTTCTGAAATTTTAGTGTAACTATATGTAGGGTAACAAGAGATTGTCATTTTTAAAGCTAAGAAGATGGTGGAAAGGTGTTAATTTATTTCAAAAAGCCTATATCTTCATGCCTGTATATGGAGAGTAAGTTTATTATTATCTTCTTAGAAAAAGGAGAAGGTAACTCTAGATTGAGTGAAAAATGACTGTTTGTTGCGCTGACTCATATATAATGTAGTTTGTTTGTGTATTGTTCAGCATGCATTGGAGTTTGGTGATAATATGCATACCTCCCAAGGATGATAATGCGGGTCCCCTGGTGCTACACTTGGATTCTCTTGATTACCATAGGAGCATCTCAATTTTTAATAATATTAACAAGTAAAACTTTAATAAATTTGTGAACTCAGAGAAGTTTAGGCTTCACTCTCTTGTTGTTCTTTTGGATATATGATAAATCTAGCTCATTTTTCTTAGGTACTTGAAAGAAGAATGGGCATTTATCGACCATAATACCCCTGACAAAAGTGAAATTCCTATAACCAAGAGAATATGGAGCAACCTCCCACGTAGAATTGAGAACAATATTGTTAAGGTAGAATCTCTGTCTTTATTTTCTTTTTAATAAAAAAAGAAATCAGGAGACTGCAAATGTACTCTCTCTTCTCTCTCTCTTCTTTCTCAACTTTTCATGTACACATAGGGGCTTATTTAAGTACTTTCTTTCAGGATTTTGTCATAATTTCAATTTTATTTTATTCTATAGGTACCCCAGCAGGAAAATGAGTATGATTGTGGCCTTTTTGTGCTATATTTCATGGAGCGATTTGTTGAGAAGGCCCCTGAAAGGTTAAGAAAGAAGGATCTTTCCATGGTAATATATGAGCAACCTTGCAATTCTTTTAATAATGATTTATTGGTAACCAATAATTGTTTATTCACATGGCAGTTTCCTTTTCTACCCACACAGAGGAATACATTTAAAAGAAGATACATCAGGAAAATAGATAAATTTTACATAATATTGAAAAAGGAAATATTTCCAAAAAAAAAAAGCCCGTAGGCAACATTTTCAAAATGTTGCCATACTTGTCCGGCAGCAGTACCCCTTAATAAGAGACTCTTGCTATTTTATTCTGAAAGTAGTGATAAATTCAAATTTGATTTTGGCAGTTTGGTATGAAGTGGTTTAAAACGGTTGATGCTTCAGCCTTGAGACACAGAATTAGATGCCTCCTTATAGAGGTCTTTGATAAAGCTAATTTGGAGAATGGAAAACCTGAGTCTACATCCTCTGAAGGAGATGCACCCTGTCAAGAGAGCAGTTAGGTTGATGTTCATAACTTGAAGCAGCTTTGCTTGGTCAAGGTTTGTGCCTTTTCCCTTATTACTCTTCTTGTTTGTTGCTATGTTCCATTGTATTAGATTGAAGGATTTCATGATGCGTTAAGGCAATAAAAATTAAAATTTTTGACTCATTTACAAGCATCTATGTACTTACTTTATTATGCTAATTCTATTCAAATAATTCATATGTATGAAAAATGATCTATTCATTCATTAATCACATATCTATTTACCAAAGGAGATTTAGATATATCTCTATCAAATGTCAATTTGGTAAATAGAGAGAATCGTATTCTCTTCGAGGTCTCTTAGATATTTTCGTTTGTTGAAACAGCCTTCTAGTGTTCACTTTGAACTAAACAAGGATTAGAAAGACCTTGCTAGAGCTTTTAATCTAATATAATCTTAGAATCTAGTTAATAACCCTTCTTGTTCTAATAATTCTTTATTAGAGAGACTAATAATATGAGAGTAAAAGGGAGCGGCGGCTAGGAGAGAAAGGAACATAAGGAAATAATTTTCACAAAATTGTTTAATAGAAAACTTCTCAATGTCTCCTTATATACAAATATACTAGTATAATTCTCCTTAATTAAAAGAGCCAAACCCTAGTTGTTGCTACAGTAACTGCTACAATACTAGCTCCAACTCATTCTAATTTTGGGTTTTAATAAACTTATGTTATAATAATGTTCTACATATTATTATATTTATGTGTCATGTATATTATACTATATAATGTGCACTACACTATACCAAATAATATATATGCACATTTTTCATAAATTTATCTTCGTTCGAAGCAGTCAGATATTTAATATTTTATCACATGTATTTTATTTCATATCATATGAAATAATATACATCGTATTAATAAAATATTTTTTTTTATTTCTTGCCACATGATATGGAGAATTTATGTTATGTTGGCAATGACATAAAATATTTTATTATCATAAAATATAAGCGGTATTCTAGCTATATATTATAGTTATCCAGATAACATAAATGTAAAGCATCATTTTACAGTAGACGATCCTTGTGTTTATTCCTTACCACATGATATTATGAATAATATATAAAGTAGAAATGTATCATTTTTGTATTATACTCGTTTCTTGGTCTCTTAAGTAAATTATTAATATATAACTGCACTTTAGTTATATTGCATACATTATAATTTTACTTAACCAATGGGCCTATAAAATATAATTACTCATTATAAATGAGGGCCAATGATACTATTGACATATGATTTTCTTCCGCACAAGTTATATACAAGAAACTAATATTTTTATCACCACTTATGATAAGTAGTTTTTAATATTAATTACATTATATATTTCTCGTGTGAAAATATGAAAAAAAAAATACATCTCATATCTAAGAATTCGGAGACACAATAAAAATATTAATGATACTAACATAATTCATATAATGTTTTTATTCGTTAGGTCTGTTCAATATATGAAACTTTTCATATGAGTATGTGTATTAAATGATAAATCTTTATCAATATTTGTAAAACTACAATTTACTTTAATCAACATAACAAACTTATCATAGTATATTAGTGTTTCATGCTAATAACTAAGTTGTGAATATTTTTGAGATTTATGTTTGTCATCATATAGAAGTCTATGGTTCAAGATCAAGATTATCTTCTTGAACACTTCTAAAAATAAACATAAATTTTATAGAACAAAATACATATAACATTCAATTCATAAACATAATATGTAAAAATAATCAATATAAAATAACTTTTAGAACACAAAACTAACACAGATTTCTCCTTGCTGACTGATACAATATGAATAGGTTCAGTGCCACTAACTGTTATTGACTTTTGGTGGTTTGGTCGAAGTTTAACATCTGGATCTTAATTTGAGGTAGCAATTTTTGTATTGTGAGTATCAAGTAAAACAATTCAACATAAACATGAAAAAGCAAAAGGGAAAAATGAATAGGTTCAGTGCTGAACGCCTGAACCAGCTTGGCTGATGACCCCCTTACATGCAGATATTGAAATTTACCTGAAAAATGTGTAAAATTAAATTTTCAAACTTTATATTAAAAAATCATTACTTAATTGCTTTGATAACTTCTCTCAAATTTTGATGTAGGTAAGAGGGTCTTGAAAGCAAAATGCCATGGGTTGGGAATTGTGGGATTTTGTACTTTCAGAAATTTTGTAAAATAACAGCAGGCTCGTGCTTTGTTGAGGTAATTATAGAGGAAAATTTTAAGATGCTGCTGTTCTGGTGCATTGAACCATCCTGTTGTAAATTTAGACAAGCAGTAATAAATATTATGTTATAAATCTGTGTTGTATTGTATGTACATTCCTATTAACTTCTAAATACCCTTCGAGTTCTCAAGAGGTTGGGTGCCATGCCAAAAATACAAGTGTAAAGGGGAAGCAAAAGCTTTTCACTGGACTGTCCGGTCTAAATTCCCATCCTCTGGAGTACGCCAAACTAGAGGTGCTATTGGGTCGGGTAGGTCGGGATACTAATGTATTTGGACCATACTTCAAAAGTGTTTGGGATTGAATTTCGATTGATATACTTATTATTTTCATATTGGATCGGATTTGAATCCGGATACTGCATGTATGAGTAGACATTTCGAATTCAGAATTTCGGTTCAGGATAGATACTTGTAACCTGTTTGTGAATTTTTTATAACCTGTTTGTGAATTATTTAGTCAGATTCGGATCCAGAGCGAATGCATGTCATGTGAATTATTTAGTCAAATTCGGATCCAGAGTGAATGCATGTCACAATTATTTGAGAAAATTTTTATTTTAATATAATTTTTTTTTAAACATCTTACATAATATATTATTATAATATAAATTAAAAACTACTCCAAAATTAAAATTATACTATTGCTTTTCTTCATAATAATATAATATAGTTTTTTCGTTAATAAAATTTTGAATTAATGAGAGATAATTTTGAAAAAGTAAAATATTGAAAATGTATTAATTTATTTCCTAACATATAATATCATATTATTATTAATATTTGTTTCCTAATATTAGTGGTGGTTTTTTTTTTATAATTATTAATGAATAAGGCTAGTGTGTTATCTGTAGCAAGGTGATATATCGTATTACCTCTTCAAAAATCTATTGAATATGTTTCAATGGCTAATCCAAACTATTGAAATCAATCTACTGCATAAGTGATATATTTATATGCCAAAATTATAATGTTTTGAATTCATTTGGTATAAAGTCAAGTGGTCAAAAATTAAGAATTATAAATTGACTTTAATATATTCATTTTTTATTATTTGTTTGACCATTTGACTTTATATTAAATGAATATAAAAATTGGTAAATTTTATATGTAAATACATCACTCGTGAAGTAGATCGGTTTCAACGGTTTGGATTTCTCGTTTGAAGTCTACTCAATAGGTTTTTGAGTAGTACGACATGTTACTATTCTACAGGTAGCATGCCAACCTTTTCTATTATTAATATATGTTTTATATTAATTAATTATAAAGAATTATATAAATACTTTATTGGATATTTATATAGTATAGTATCAGGTCGGATTTAGTTGTGAGTTGAATTATTAAATCAAATTCATATTCTCTTTTATCTTTTACCATATCAATTCCGGTATGGATTCGAATTGAATATTTAAGCATTAATTTTGTAATCATGTCCATAATTTAATTCATTATATATATTTTTTTAACTATATTATATTCAAATTAACTGAATCTGGATCCATTCTGGTTCCCCTCTATGCCAAACTAATGGTCAAGACGTTAACCATCCTTATGTGAAAGCCAAGGTTCCCCAAATTCAATAGCGTTCAATCGTTCATGTGAAAACCAAACTATAAAAATATAAGAAATATTTCAAGCCTTACTGCATCAGTCAAGTTTTTAAAAAAAAAATAAATAATATGAAATAGTTCTGTTCCCAAAGATTCTCCCAAATATGGGCACAGGGCTGAATTTGGCTAGGCTAAGTTATATGCATAAAGTTTGCGTAAACTGTAACACATTTGTTTAAAATAAGAAAATTAATACACAACGAAATGGAAACACTTTTATGAGGGGAAAACAAATGAAAACTCGAGCTATCAGCAACAAATTGAACAAAAAGAAATAACACGTACCTTGCATATTTCAAAATCCAAAGTAGAAGAAAACATATCATAGAATCAAGGATTAGAAGGAATGTAAACATGTGATGCATTAAGCAGCAGTGAAAGATTCTACCAATACAAATAGGCAAAATCAAATCAGATTTGAGTTATAACATTAACCAAACAAAATGTTACAGATGCCACCAGTTTTCAAGGTTCCTTCCACTAAATTCCCGTTCTAAATTTGAAGAGCGTCCGCAATTGAACCTGCAAGGCTGATAACCTCAAATGGAGCTTTCTTTGCAATAGCTTTAATTGTGACAGGACATGAATCTGTGACCCAGAAGTAAGCAAAGGGGCTCCCTGACCCATCTGAAAAGAAACACATTAATCCCTTTAGTGTCCAAAAATACCAACAACAAAGGTTTATACATAGAATTGGAAACAACTTTTACCAAATCACTAAACCTCCACTAAAACAATTCAACTCTAAGCAGCCTGGATATACTGGATACCTAATATTTCAGCTCAGGCCCAAGTACCAGTGAGAATGAGTTGATGTGTACCCACTTGGTTACTTTAATAGCCAAATTTTGTTTTCTTCAATTTTTGTTGATCAATTATAACATCAACAGGTTGCTTTCAAAAAAAATTATAACATCAACGGGACCTGTCCACTTGGTTACATCTCAAGATGTTGTGCTCTGGTTACATGGTTGAGTCATACTTGCCTGATTTTGATTTTTATTGGAAAAGGTTGCCAACTTGAACGATGACCAACTTTATGTTGTTTCTTTTTAATTAGAATCTTACAGTCCATGTTTATGAGTATCAACAACCAATTACCAACAATATTTGATGATGTGGCCAAAGGTCATATACTTAGGACCAGACCTCAGTAGACCTACTTTAAAACCAACCCAACAAGTTTAACTGGATTGGTTTGAGCAGCATTTATGGGGCAAGTGGTGGGTTGAAATTTGAACAACCTAGTTGTAATAAGAAAAGCAGAAAAAAATCATGTGCCCCTTAAGCTGCAAGACCAAGAGTAAAATGGGGCCAGAATTATTTGGATTAAGCTAAATGGTACGGCTGATAGCATCAACCCACAAAAGAAAGGTAGGGAATTTAATAGAGTGCATACCGGAATTAGTAGCTTCAAAACGAGACCATGATTGCTTGGGGAACACCGCATGTGTCACATATGCACTAACTTTTTTGGCACCGTGTGCAGCCAATACTTTCTGCAGTAAGAACAAATGGTGGTTAAACTGTCAAAAGTATTATATGATTATTACAGAGAGGTTATATGCCCAGAGCAGACTAAACTTGGTGCTACTTAATGTATAGGGAATGCATTAAAATCAACAATGATTTTATGTAAATATAATGAAGGCAAGTACTATCTCAAAATTAAATTTTACACGCTAATTTTAGTACCTGACACTCAATTAGTGTACCTCCTGATTGTACCAAATCATCAACAATAACCACATGCCTTCCTTCAGGATTCCCTTCCTTTATCCGTACTATCCTCTTATCCCCTTCTCTGACTTTTGCGCACACCACCTGAAGTATTTTCATTATACAGTTAACAAATATCAGCCTCTTAATGACAGAAAAACCATTTTGGAATGTAACCCCCAAAACTTTAGAAATCATAAATTGACAGCTTTTACTCACCCAATTATGTTTGCAAAAAATTGCAAGGAACAAAGATGCACTAACAAATTTCAACATCAGCTTAAGTAAATCAGTGAGATAGGTATCTGATTGTTAACAGTCAAAAAACCAATTGGTCCTAACAACTTCATAGTTTTATTAAGAGGTAAAAATAACCATGGGGAAATGCAACAGTTGTTTGTGAAAGCGCTTCCAAGCACCATCATCTGGGAAGGCAATTGTTATCTGCACAAAAAAGAAAAGTATAAGATAAAAATAAATAAAGGAAAAATGGAAAAAGATATGGAGCAAGTCTTAATTCTGACATTGTCGGGATCAGGGAGTCGGCGGATGCGGTTCAATAAGAGAGGAATTCCCGTTTCAAAGCAAGGCAATACATCATCCCCAAAATAGAATCTTTCCTGATATAAAAAAAGAATCGGAAACAAACATGGTGATTGATGTGGGAATAACAATAACTTGATGGCAAATGGAAAATCACCTGTTCATTTATTTCATTTTGTTTACAATTTCATTGCAAAGCAAAGGCTAATTTCTGGAACACCATTTTAACACACTGAACTGACAAAATTAAAGGGACTATAAAATTAGCCCACATTCATCCTCAACAAACATCTGCTGTGCAGTTCTGCCCCAAAAAGTTTGCAACCTCAATTTAACAGATAATTAGGCTTAAATCACCCTCAGCTGCACATAAAAACATAAAAAAAAAGAAACCAAACCACATACTCTCGAGTACCAAACCGGCAGTTACTTTCAAGCAATATGAACACGTAGTGCCTACATCCATAATCTTTTTTTATTGACACGTTCCCTTCAACCAACTAATACACAAAAGATATTGACTAATGCTATGAATTGTACACAGCGCATAGAATGAAAATGCCGGCTATCTGTTGTCCTACATCAGTAATTCCTCAATGCATTATTTTGTTTTCTCTTTCTTTTTTAGCAAAGGTAAGTCCACAGCGCATAGAATGAGAGCAACAATAACAATCACTCAATTAGCTGAACGAACCCAGAACTCGTTACCATAATTTAAATCAACAAAAGGGAGTCGAACCTGCAATGCATGGATGTCATAAGTGACCAGACTCGTGGGCCCGCCCCTCGACTTGGGAATATTTGAAAGAATCCTTGCCATGGTAAAGGCTGTGGCCACATCACCCTCCTCCTCCATCCTCTCGAAAGAACCTGTTGGGAAGAATGGCAGCACCAGCGTGAAAGAGGCAACAAATAGTTTCGGCAATGCATAAATGACCGAAATCTGCTCGAATATGACATCTGGTGAACTGAAGGATGCGAGAAACGCCACATGTTTGCCCCTTATGTCTTGCGCATTGTTTATAAATAAATTTGGGAACCCATCATCAAAATTCCTGAGAGAAATAGGGAGCAAAATCATTCGAAGAGTTGAGGAACTTAAACAACCAACTGTAATGCAAAATCGATGACAATTAGACAGTTGCCTCCGTGCACAAAAAAGGGGGGAAAAGACAAATAAATTTTAAACCCTAAACCCTCTCACAACAACAACTAAACACAAAACAAAGAGAGGTAAGGTACAACAAAATCACAGTAATTGGTTTGAACTTTGAAGTAATAATATACAGAGTATTGAAAAACAGTCAGATTAGTACAAAGAAAAATCAACAGAAAAACAAACCTCCATGAGATGGATTGGAGACTGATAGAATCAGAATGTTGCGCGATCTTACGAGCAAGTTCCTCCGTCTGAACGCAGTAGAACAATTGTATTTGCTTCTTACCGCTCGTCTCCATCTCTCCTCTTCTCGGAAGAAAAGATTCTCTGATTTTTTTTTTTTTGACAAGACTCTTGCGTTGGGAGGCGGAGAGTGCAATGGCTAGCGTTCAAAAGTATTTATAATGGAATAAATAAAAATAATAGAAAGAGATCGCACGAGTGCCGTTGGATTGCGCCAATCACCTCATTTCTTTTGATAAATTAAGCGGGGGTTGAGAAGGTTATATCCTTTAGATGTCAATGATTATGATCAGACGGTAGAGCGAGCTTGCAATTACGCCGCACGGCCGAACAGACGGATTTTTAGTTTTTAATCAAAGATAATCTTAAAATTGATCTGAGATAGAGAGAGGCCCGTAAGCGACGGAATTCGTATCACCTAAGGTAACAGAATATTTATTTTTGGATCCAAACCGTCAAGATAGAATCTGCACGAATATTAAAGAGACCCCAGACGTTTCATCTCGGACGGGATTGGCTCAAATCCCGATCGGACGGTCCAAATATAAAGCAGAAATATTCTGTTACCTAAACAACGGAGAGAGAGAGAGAGAGAGAGCGAACAGACGGGAACAGAAAAGTTTCCAAATTCTCTCCGCCATTTCTTTGTTCATAACTTCATACATAGGCATAGCTTTCTTTCCAAGAGAAAAATATGCAAAATCTTTTGCATTAAATATTATTAGACAATTTAACACCAAGATGATTATAGCGCCTTCATTTTCATACTCTATTTACTTAAATCTTATATTCGAACTATACTATTTTGTCAAAACTTATTATTGAAAGTGAAGGTTTTCTCAATTTTTTATATCGGCAGCATAGAAGAATAATAAAATTAAATTCTTATAATCTTTTTCAACAAATTTTGTTTAGCATTAGAACCGCTGAATTTAGCGATCGAAATGATTTTAATTGTTGAATAATTTAGTTTTTTTTACCGCTGAAATTCAGTGGCCAGCCCCCGATTTTTTAATTAATCGAAATAAAATAAAATAAATATCGAAAAAGAGAATAGGTCTCAGTTTTTTTCGAAAAATAAGTAGGCCGGGATTAAAACCAACGTCTCTATAGACGGAAATAATTACAGTGTCCCTTTTAATACTATTCCCATGCGCAATAACTAATCAAAACGGAAAAAAAAAATTAAGAACAGCCGGGAATTTTTAAACCGTCCATGAGGGACGTTGGGATATAACCGTCCATGAAACATCATGCTTTATACTGTACAAAAAAAAGGAACTAATTCCTGTTTGGATGATAAAGGTCCGGATGCGCATTATTATATTATATGTCCAAAAGAGAATAGAGAAAGTGATTTTTTATGATTTTTTTTTGAAGTAATAAAAAGGGACCTTACTTACCAAGTTGAATGATTGGTCCACTTGCTTTCAACTCATTGAAAAACCAGCAAAGCATCAAGTGTGCTTCTATACTTCTGAAGCAACCACCCAGGAACTGAATTGATGAAAACGTCCAAGCATTATATTCAAGCAGGGATGGATTAGTCCCTGGTTTATTTATTTATTTATTTTTTTGGGTCACGGACGGATTGATTCTCACTGTTCCTGCTTAATTTATCTTCCTGATCCGCTTTAATTAGTTAGCGTGGAATTAACAGGAACGTTGTAATTATTTCCGTCCATAGGGATGTTGGTTTTAACTCCGGTCTACTTATTTTTCGAAAAAAACTGAAACCTATCCTCTTTTTCGATATTTATTTTATTTTATTTCGATTAATAAAAAAATCGGGTCAGCCCCCAGCCCCCCAACACACACAATTCCGTTTTCACCACCACCTAACCATGGAGATGGAGGAAGAGTAGGGCTGTAAACGGATGGTGCACCTAAAGTTTTTCACGCACAAATTTCAAAGTAATTCTTTTTCATGTGCGAATCTCAACAAATATCAACAACTGTGATCGGAATAACATGGTACTGTTGGAATAACAGCACCCATTTGGCTGGGGTAAAAAAAAATGGTGCGCAACCTTTATAGCACTAATATTTGGGTGCGCCAAATGGTTCTGCGAATCAGGGGGTTCGCCAATTCAATCCGCGCACCTAATGTACCACATCAATTTGCGCACCCACTTGTGCGCCAATCCATCTCGTGGATCCAGATTGGTTGGTGTGCGAATTCAATTAGCGGGAGTGGCAATTTTTGAGAAATCCATTTATTTAATAGCGAATTTTGAAGGTGTTAAAAAAAATTCGGATAAAACGGGAAGAAAGATTTTCGGTAAACATCGGGAGTAGAGAAGGAAATACGTGACGTGACAAACATGCTGTGATTTGATCACGTGACGTGACGTGATCAACTTTTTTTTCACGTGACGTGACGTGACCAAAATGGTGGCGGATGGTCACATCACGCAAATAGTCACGTCATGCGTAGTCACGCCGTGACCATATGTGACGTGATGTGTTGTGACGTAAATTAGTCATGTCAATTTTTTTATATTTTAATTTAAATTGTTAAAAATTTAGAAAAAAAATATAAAAAATTCTAAAATAAGTAAATAATGCTGTAAAAATTATTTTTTTTAAGAAATGTTGCATCTGACATTACTTTAAAAATTCAAATTACAAACATTTATTAGACTAAACTAAAGAAAATAAAAATCAGTACTACATAAGTACCAATATCACTGAACTTATACTAAAATAAAAATCTGAATACTCTATACATATAAAAAAGTTTGATACTCTATGTTTCATACCGTGACGTGACATGACGTATATTTTCACTGGAATGTGGTCACGTCACGTAATCGACACATGTGGCGTGACGTGACGTTAATGTGACGTTCGGTGACATGATTACTGACGCCGTGACAAATTTTCTTCTCTGGTGGAGAGCATGCCGGGTAGGTGAGAAAAATATTCAATTAACTTAACGCTTCATGTCTCCAAGAATTAGATCTCCCACGTCATGTGAGTTATGTTAATGATCTCCAACACTTACCCTTTAGGATCATATAGATCTAAAATTAGACATGAGATTCTATTAATTTAACGTTATTGACCTTGTTAATTACTTCTAAGTGTTATCAAATGCTTATTTTTTCTTTCACCACTTCATTTTCTGTCGAGTGCCTATGTATGTAGATTGGTACAAAATGTTAATTTTTTTTTATAAAATTGGAAAATTTATTTTATATTCAGTTTTATTATCCATGCGAACTATTTTGATATTAGTTTCCATAACAAATATTGGTCTGAAATATAGTATTCTTTTCACATAAACCCTACATTTCTTATTTTGTCACCGAGTTATTTTTTTAATTTTATTCTGAGAAGATAAAGTATCTGTTGGATCAAATGGACAAAATGAACAAATTAACGCTTATTTAAGTTTCATAATTTGCACAGAATGAACTTCAGAAATTTCTCTTAGAACCCAAATGGATCAAATGGATATTATTATCATAATTATATAACCTTACAAACAACTTATTTCAAATCACATAAAGGTTACTACACTCGAACAAGAAAAACATTTATTGGGGCCAAACACAAGGTTGCTTGAAATTTATTTCAGATTTCACCCAACTATTCCTCATTGGCTTGGGATTTTTTTGCAAAGACAGGTCTTAGCTCCACTGAGATCTACAGGTATTGGGGAGCAATTTTACCTTCTTTGACAATATAGTTCTGTGCTGGAAAATCCTCCCCCTTGAAATACCGATCAAGCATATCCTTGGTGCCAGCGGCGTACCTAATCTGTGAAATATTCAAGATTTTTAACTGTCAGATTTGGATTTTACTAAATTTAGTTAAGAATTTATTACTTTGAAATCTCTTATCCCCATTTTCTTATTCTTTTTCTTTCATTCTATCTTTTCCTTTTTTCTTCTTCTGAAATTTATGTTTTGCTCTGTACTGTATGTGGATTTATTTTTTGGACCAAAAAAATTAAATTTTAGTGTCATTTTGAAAGCACCAAAATTGTTTTGACGACAGAATATTGCAATCAAGATAGTGCCATGGTTAATTAAGAACAAAGAAAATAACAGTAATTGATCAGCACTATTATACTCAGTTATTAGAGAAAAAGATGATTAACCTGTCCATCAATAGTGGTGCCAGAGATATGAGGTGTCATTGCTTGATTGGGCATGTACCTCCATGGGTGGTCCTTTGGTGCTGGTTGTGGGTACCACACGTCACCACCATATCCTAAATATATATTATTTGCAAAATAAAATTAAAACATTCTATTCACTCTGCCAATGTATAAATTAAAGATAAAAAATAAGGAGACTGAGATGTTTGGCCAACCAATTTGGCTAACAAAACTTTATTTATTTATTAGTTATTAAAGTTAATGTTCCCTTAAATGTGCTTTATTCTTAAATGGAATTTTCTGTTTAGCCTCCTAGAAACCCTGAAAAATGCATCTTTACCCTTGCAAATAAATGTATCTATACCATTATAAAACATGGTAGCAGTTCTATTATCTTGTGTCCTAATTTACTAAAATGCCTAAAATACCTTCCTTTGCTACTTCCCTCTACAAATAAAGGAAAGGAGTGGACAGTTTGTCTGTTTTCTCTTTTGGACAAATAGGTAGAGACAATGGGTACAAAAGATTAGCTACATTTTCCAAACTTCACAGAAAACGTTTTCTAATTTTGCAGGGTTGTGTATGATATTTTGAGGTTTAAAAATTATCAGAAAACGTTAAAATTGAACAAATCACTCATATATGTACGTACCAGCAACATGACCACTATTGCATGCATCTACCATTGCTTGAGTATCCACTAGTGCTCCTCTTGCATTATTCACTATTAACACGCCATTTTTCATTTTTGCTATCCTCTCTTTGTTAAGAAGTCCCCTGAAATTCCAATGAAAAGCAAAACAAAGACATTGTATGAAAATATGACCACCAAATAAGGAAGTTGTTAGTTCGTCAGTTAAACAAAGAACAGTGAATAGAGGACTAGTTTGCAATTCAGATATCTATAGACTATAGGTATGAACATCCAAATGAATCAAGATGTAAATTCAATTTGTTTCAACAAACCTTGTCTTTTCAGTAAGTGGTACATTTAGCACCACTACATCACACTTAGGTAGCATTGCATCTAGGTCCTCCTCAAATTTCGCCCCAGTTTCTTTCTCCATCTCAGGTGAAATTTTTGCTCTGTCATGGTATAACAAATTGCAACCAAATGGCTTCAACCTGTCAAGGGGAAGTTACAAATAAATCATTATTTTGTCATCCGTGTATATCTTCCAAGACCAAATATTCAATTAAACTACTTATGCTTCAAATGGGACATATGAAAGCATTGATCAGCACTTTGCTAGTATCATACTGGTGCCATACCCTACCAATCTTACGCATTGTAAATGTACCTTTGCATTAGTAACTGACCAATTCGCCCAGCCCCCACAGTACCAACCGTCTTTCCCTCTAGGTCATAGGAGCGATATGCAATGGCAGCCACATTCCATTCTCCTTTTATTACTTGATGGTGTCCCGGTAAAAAGTTTCTTACCAAAATTAATATGCGCATTAACTCATCTTCAGCCACTGACACCGTATTGCTTCCTGTTTAACAGAAAATTAGGAGTAGGTCTATATGCACAGCTACTGAATTTTCTTTTTTAGAAATTTCCCTCCAATATCTTACCACAATTTTCAAATAAGACCATAACTTTCAGAATGAATGGCTAATAATATGTAGACTAAGACTCGTGGTCAAGTCAAACAACAAAATAACTAAGCTGGTCTGAGTTTTCCAATGGAAAATTCTTGAGAGAAAACAGGACAGACCATGCCAGACCAAAACAATCCATTTTGAATCATTTTGTAACAACATTTTTTTGCCACAACAGAGTTCTATAACTTCTGTCTCCCAATTCGTGGTGCTGATAATAATAGATCTCTTTTTAATATTACCTCCACACGATAAGAAATTAAATTGCTTTACAAATATGGTAAAGTACTAGGAGCACCAAAACAAACTGATTCACCTGTAACTTCAGCAACTGTCAGCCCGGCCGCAGCAGCAGCTTGAAGATCAACATGATCAGAACCAATCCCAGCCGTTAGCAGGAGTTGAAGATTTTTGGCACGTTTAATCCGGTCAGCGGTGACATAAGCGGGGTGAAATGGAGTGGTTATCAGCACATGCATGTCTTCTATGTGCTTCTCTAGCTCTGTCAGTAAGAACACAATTTCTCAGCGGACTAAAATAACGGGAAATTGGGTTCAAACATGACAAACAAAAGAAAAAAATTACTCTACTTGAAAGAAAGAAAAAGAAATACATACTAACAAAGGAGAACTCCTGCCTGGCAATACAAATGAAAAAAAAAAAAATCGATGCAAACTTTGCAATCAAAAGTACCTCATATAGTCATATGCTTCAAAATAAACAAGCCTCTTGTTCTTTATAAATAGAAAGCCTTTTGTTTCAAGAAAAATAAAAAGTAATACATGCACCCCTCCCTCTTGTTTTTATAAAATGGTCAAATTGTCATAGTATTTTTCCTTATTACTACCGATATAAACAGAAGAAGATGATACTTTGAGCATATTTTGAAGTAAACTGGGTAGAGACTAGAGAGGATATAGACTTTTTGCAGGGTTATGTGTCTACTTTGTATTCCTTGTGTGGGTATGCATGATATATATTCTTTTGCAGGTATAAGCTAGATTTTGAAATGAAATTGTTCATGAGAAACAGATCGAGGTTAAACAGGTTGCGAACCACAATTGGGCCCCTCCTTGTCGTCAGTGAGGATGTAGGTGTGGCCTTGAGATTCGAGCCAACTCTTGATCCCCAATCCATGTTCCAAACAGCCAAGGAAATTGGGGTTTTTGTCAGCATATTCATTTGCTTTGTAGAATACTCCTACAATTTTCTTGCTTCCAGATGAACCCTGGAGTGAAATGTTTGAATTCACTATAAAATTATCATGTGCACATAAAGACTATACTTTGAACCATAAAAACTAGAAAAGAAATAACATATAGTACCGTACTAAGGCATGTTATAAGAAGTGACAATTGATGTGTTGTGTTGAGTTTGGGTTGTGTCTTTTGGATTCGAGGCACTTGTGTGTGTGTTTTTTTTTTTTTTAATTCCGGGTTGTTTCGGGTTCTAGTTCATTCCGATTCAGGTTGTCTTGGGTCTCACGTCATTCAAATTTCGGGTAAACCGGATTCATATATTGAGCTAATCAGACTTGAAAACTGAAGTTGTTTTGGGTTATTTCCTCGATAAATTAATTTTGGGGCAGCCAGATTTTTTAGGTGAAATCAGGTCATATGTCAGGTTGAGGTGTTGAGCATATATAGGGATGTCTTGTGCAGATCGGGTTTTAATTACAGGTTTACTTGGGTTTGTCAGCTCAGTTCCAGGTCAATTCAGACAGTTGGGTTCATGCTGGGGTTGATTGGATCTCAATTGGGTCGAGTTGACAGTCAGATAGTGCCACCTCTAAGTGTTATACTACACATAGTATATACTAATTGTTCATTGGAGTTTTGTACTTAACTTCTTCATCTATTAATTAATTGGACATTCTGATATAACCTATCAGTATTTGGAAGCAAAAAAAAAGCAAGCTGATCTGCCCTGAAGTAAATTATACTTAAAAAATCACTAAAATTCACAGTATTTCCCGCAATTTTAACATAGACCTAAATTTTAAGCACTAGAAAGGGGAAAAAAATACTAACGATAAAATTGTGAATTATGAAAAGAAATTACATGAACAGCCCTGTCCAGGGAAGTAAGGAGAGGAGATGTCGGTCTCAAGAGCTTGCTAAACTCCCTTGACGCACGAAACATCGCCATCAATTTCTTAAATTTTGTCTTTAATTGAAGTCAGAAATAGAGAGAGATACTGAGGGAAGCAAAGGGAACGAACAGAGCTATATATACACTGAGATATCCGACAAGATAATATGACACGCGGCGTGATTTCATAATAAGTGAGAAGACGACGACGACGACTTGTTACCTTCTAGTTATTCAAGATTTTCTGTGGTCAAATCGTGTTTCTCAGAGTATTCTTGTTTACTAGTGCCATACTGCCATTCAATTTTTTTTTTCATTTCTGTTCCCACTAAAATTTAATTAATCATAGAGCTACCACATGTTAATCGTTTTGCAGAAAAATACATTGTCTACTTAAGCGAACTAGAGTCTAGTTCACTAGACTGCCGCCGCCGCCCGCCTGCCGTTTGCCTGGCTGCTTTTAATGCTTTTGATTACAGTCAGTCCGTACTTCTAGTGGGTCCGAATTCCCTAGAATAACTTAATTTTTAGATTTTGAATTAGGACCGTCCATTCGAATTTATTGCTCAAGATCATTTCAAAATTTGAGATGTATACGTAGATTGTTACCAATTCGAATCAAACTGTTCTAATCTAAAACTCAAAAAGTTACTGAATCTGAATTCACTTCCAGTTGGACCAGTTCCATGCCGCTCCACAATGGGAGAGGAGGGTGTCCGATGTCTATCGGATCAAACTTGGTTCGATGGGTGGTTTCTACCGTCCGATTGACTTCAAAATCTGTGCGCATCACTTCAATATCCATGTTATTTTCTTTAATATCCGTACATACAGATTTTGAAGTAGATTGGACAGTAGAAACAATATCCGATGGGCATGGGACACCCTCCCCTCCACAATATACCAACCAAATAAAGATCCGGTCCCGCGAAGGAAATTTCCTGCACAGATAGAGTCCGTCCGATTGCTTCAAGAGCCGTGGAAAATCGATCTTAAGGAACACCCTACGAATCTACTGCGAAGATCCGCGAATATCTGCTCAGTACGCTGTCCGCGCGGGAGAGGATCAGTACACATTCGAGTTCGCATCAGAGTTAATAGGTGAAAAATGTGGACTGTTCAAAATATTTCTGCACGAATCTCAAAGAATAAACTGAAAAAAAGTTGACTCAGCTTTAGATAAACTGAAAATTTAAAAACATCTCAGAGAATACATACTCGGAAACATTTTACTGTGTATACCTAAGTATAAATTCTTTAATTTTTACCTCTCTAATTTATTTTCTTAAAAAGGAGAGTTCGAATACATCATCATTTTGTATTCTAATGCTCTTTATTCTTTATCTTCTTTTAAAGTCCGAATAGTCGATTCAAACTGCTCAACACAATTTTCATAATAAAATATGCTTGGAGACCAAATTTTATATTTTGCAGAATTTTTTTACTATTTTTTTCATAGGTATAATTTCACTTTATCGGATGGTCTAAAATCTTCTTAAAACAGTGATTTTGTATCTATCTAAAAAAATAGTTAAAATTCCAAAAAAAAAAATATAAAATTTGGTCTCCAAGCATATTTTATTATGAAAATTCCGTTGAACGGTTCAAATCAATTGTTCGGACTTTAAAAACAGAGATAAAAATTGTGGAACATATTGAAATAAAAAAAAATAATGCATTTGAACTCTCCTCTTTCTTAAAAAGTAATCTATTATGATCAAGGTTTTCGTTTTACTTTCACTACCCAAATCAGTAAAAATGCTAAAATTATTCTACTATCTTCTCCGAACTAGAAAAATACATAAAACCTTTTAATCATTAATAATCATATTAAAGGGTGTTAAATTATAAGGAAGAAGTATAGTGATTTTAATTTTTAAAGGCTGATTTTTCTGTATACCAAAATATATAAACGGTTGTTATGATTTGATTGGATGATTGTTACTATATGAGAAAATTTCATAATAAGAATGTTATTGTTTATCTGCTTCAATATTTAGTGTGAATCAAGCATGACTGAAAAAAAATTATATTCTTTATTTATTCAAGTAACAAAACAAAAAATTTCAATAGTACCTCGAATATTGCAATTCAAATTATATATATATATATATATATATTTATTTATTTATAAAACGTGTTAACTTATATATTTAGCTTCTGATATTGTCATTTGATTTATCGAATAATTTAAATCAATGTCGTAATTTTTTTTCCTCTCAAAAGTGGTGTAATGGAGCAAATTTCTTCTTTTACATAATGAGCATGAAATGATAATTTTAGTTTCTTAGTTTTAAATAAAATTTGAGTGATGAATGACCAATCCTAATTAAAAAATTTGTAATAAAATGAAATAACATAAACATGAAATTATTTAATTATATGAGAAAATAAGTAATTTTGATAGTTTAACGAAAATAATAAAATGAATATAAAATTCAAGTTTCGATTAACGCGTTGACAATGAATTTTTTAAAAAGAATTTACAATTACTGTGCCAAACTTTCGGTAAAACTGTTAGGGCCTGTTCGGCTGCAGCAGGAAAATTACTATTCATGTGAGAAAAAAAAATTCACTCAGAATGATTTTTTTTTTTCACGTGAACAGTAAAAATTAGTTCAAATTTTTTTTTTTTCTGTATTCATTTTTCAGCATATTAGAGAGCCGAACAAGTCCTTAAATTGTAAAAGCTGGTGAAACTCATCAAACATCTTTTGTTGTGTGAAAGTGTCAATTCACAATTGCGATTTGCAAGAGAATCCACTTTATGCTGGCTGCTATTTCGTGTGGCACTGATGAGTCGGTGTCTAACTTTGAGCCATATCGGTAGCGATTCCCGACAAACCAAACCCCAATCAGTCCTCTGTAGACCCGGCGGCTTTTATCTTATCAACAATTACAAATCACTGTCGGCCGCCTCCGCAGTCAGCAAACCTAGCTTCGTTTGATTCAGGTGCGCTCCCCCTCGGTTGATGCTCAAAAGTTGGGATACAAAATAATTTGCTGTCAAGTAAGAAACTGAATTGCAATGTATCTCATTATTTTACAATGTATTCAAACATTTAATTTTGTGACGTTATGCTGTTGAGAATGATGTAAATGCGCAAAAAAATAAATAGAAGAATTTGCTTCTCGTCCATTGTCACACTTAGGATTGTACAAAAAATTCGTAGTTTATGATTCGATTCGAAAAAGTTAGTAAAAAAATTTGATTTGAAATAGTTCGAAATTAATTCAAGTCAAACTCAAACTGAACTCTAGTTCGTTCGAAATAGATTCGCAAACTATTCTAATTCAAATCTCAAAGTAACGTGAACTTTTGATTTCCACTGATGACTTAAAAGTTAAAACACCATAAGTCATAACTCATAAGTTGTAACTCTCATTCTCAGTTCTGAAATCCTAGACAACTTTCACCTCTCGAAATCCTGACGACTTTCACCTCTCGCTCTTAGTGACTACGATTACTCTTTCTTATCGTAAAAAAATCGATTCGAAATTAATTCAAACCAAACTCAAACTAGTGTAAGTTCGACTTGGTTCGATTCGTTTGCAGCCCTGGCCCACACTACTGCACGAGCCCTGGGAAAATGGTATTCGTGTCGAAAGTTGATTTTAAATGGGTAAGGCCGGAAATATTTGTAACATGACATTTTTTTTAAGATTTTAAATATGAACATTAAAATTGAATATGAGCTTTAGGAAATATGCTGCCAATAAAAGATTAAGAATGAAATTTAAAATGAATAAAATAGATATTATTGTATACTTGCATGAGATGAATATTGAAGATTGAACTATCCTTTATACATTTATTCATGTAAGCAATTAACTATATTATATTTAGTTCACACATTTAACTGTAATTAGAATTTCACACAATTTTTTAAATTTTAATGCTGTAAACTATAAGTCAATTTATTTAATTTGTAGTGGATTCGTACAATAATAAAAAAAAAATCATGAAAACAAGATGATTTATAATTTCGGTATCAACAAAAAACCTCAGTAACACTGTTATTAGAACCGGACTGGACCGGCCGGTCCGGTCGGAATAAACTAGAACCGGATAGGTTTACGATCTGGTTCGGTATTACGACCGGGCATGCAATAGAACCGAACATATTTAGTTAAACCGGACAATTTTATGCAAAAAAACCGGCCGTTTTATGAAAAAAATCGGAGTACTAAATCAAAACAAACTGGTTTTGTATTGGTTTTGTTTCCAGCTACCTATTTCCAATTATGAAAAGAAAGGTGTGGCTTTTGAGAAAAAAAGTAGCAGCTTTTTAAGAGAAAAAGTGGAATTTACTGTGTATTTTGTAATTGATTCCATGTAGTTATTTATGTTTTATAACATACTTTTGTAAATAATTGTGTGTTTGCAATAATCCAACATTTTTTACAATATTATTTTTTTAAACATAAAAAATATAATTTGTTTGATCACAAAAAATAGAGAATTTCTATGTAGTTATTCAATTTTAATATTAAGTATAAAACTATATAATTTATTTTATGAAAAAAATGTATTCTATGATATTTTATTTTACTAATTCTAAGAATGAGTTCTACCCTACAATAAATATATTATTTTTCAATAAAAAAATATTATGTGTAATATATAATTTTATTTTTATAGTACATTGTTTAATATGTATATTGGTATTTTTATTACATAAAACATAATTATTTATAATAATAATTATATCTTATAAAATATGCAAGTATTTAAAAACCAGTCGGTCAAATCGGTTTATTCAACGGTCCGACCATTGAACCGTCAAACCGGAGATTTACCAAGTTGATGTCCGGTCCGATTCTAATAACATTGCTCAGTAATATTGTCTACTTAATTCTTCTCAAATTCAAAATCTGACTCGTGATATTGTCAGACAAAAATATAATGCCCTCAAATTCATACTTTTCAATAAAAATATACAACAACAATAAAATGGAGACAATAATATAAATTATAAAGGTCATACAATAATTTATAAAAAGATGGTCCATGCATGATAAAAGGTTAATTAAATAACAATTAAATTAGACGAGTTTAATTTTTACACATTTCTCGTGTTGCAAGTTTCTAAGTTGCGTAGTGTCATGGTTAAATTTCATCATCTTCTTTCTTATCTATAACCTCTTGTTCTCCGTCCACAAAAATTATTACTTTTGTATCATTTTGACACTTCATAAAATTATGTGAAATATAACATGCTAAAGCGATTAGATATTGCTTCATATATTTATATAAGGGTGAATATTTTCAAAATATTGAATCGCATTTTCAAAACTCCAAATATTCACTTGACAACATTATGAAGTTTTGCACAACGATGATTGGATAAATATTCCGAAATTTTGTATCTATTTTGTACAAGTGTTTGTTAAAATTGTGTCAAATGATAAAGATACGGGCAAAAAAAAAAAACCTAACATGTACTGACATAACCCAAATTAGATGGAACAATAAAAACCCACCACCACCATTTAATGCTGAATTAAAAAAAAAATCATGTCAAAATAATTTTTGACACCCCAACCAATTTACACATAAACAATATTCATGTCAAAATCAACAACAGTTATAGCATTTCAAAATGTAAACCTCTCTATGTTAATGTATTTTTACACTTCACTCTTTACAAAAGAGATATGTAAGTGCTATCAATGACACCTAAAGCATCGTACATAAAAATTTCATGATTCATTGTCATCATCTAAAGCATTCATTAATAGTCTATATCCAACCATACTGCATATGCAACAAACGCCTATACCAAGAACTAACATTTGGTCTAGTGACAAAAGATATAGTCTCTATGTGAGAGGTCATGAGCTCGAAATCTAGATGAAAAAAATCATTTGTTATAATAATAAGAATATTAAATAATTGAATAGCTTGATCTCTAACTTTACTCCAAAAAAAAAATGCAAAATGCCTATACCACTCACAATATCACCAAGTAAAATACACTCTTTGTCTAATTAGTACATAAATAGGAGTAGAGCTAGGGTGATCTTAAGTTCACCAAGACTATTTGTGAAATCAATTCTAAAACCTATCGGATTGACTTCAATTGATGAATCTGAACAGTTAAAGCTCTTATACCTTATGAGTGATGCTTCTACATGCAAAAATTTTTAACTTTCGAATTAATTTAGTATTAAATCAAACGGTCAAAAGTAGAAGGTTTATAAATTAATTTTAATGCATTTATTTTTTGAACAAATTTTGACCACTTGACTCTATACATAATTAATTCAAAATTTTAAATTTTTTGCATGTAGACGCATCACACGTAAGATATAAGAGTTTTAACGGTTTGAATTCGTCATTTGAAGTCAATCCGATATAATTTAGAGTTAAGTTCACAGAGAGACTTGGTGAACTTAAGAGCACCCTAGTTTTACTCCCTAAATAGCTCATTCTAGTATACACGTTATTGCACAAAATATATAACGAAACTCTCAATAGATAAGAAATTTAGCTGAGTTTCCATTCTAATATATATGAACCATGTGATGAATACTCTTTTAGATTTAATTGCGGTCCTTTCCTCTTCAGTCTCTAACTATTAGCAAATAAATACATGTTTTTCATAACTGTACTCTAAAATTTTAGAAAATAATGATAGAAATATACAAACTCTATGCATCAGCAAACTGTTTCCAAATATTAGTCTTAAGCAAGTCTGATTTCAATCCAAATGTGAAATGTCCTCTGAATTGATCTAACCTACCTTAATTTATCAGCATATAAGAGCTACAGTCATGCATGTACTGACCCATACAAATAAAGAGAACAACTGAATTGTAAACAACTAAATTTGTAATCCAATTCTACAAATTAAAAACCGACAAACGGATGCCAGTAAAAATCTACACGAGGCAGATGACATACTTGTTTAGATCTAATAATTCTACTTAATTAGATTGAAAGTGTCAAATACTTGAAAAGATAGTTTTTTTTAGAATTAATTTAAAAAGCAAAAAAGTGGACTAAATTCAGAAAGTAAAAAAAATAACATATGTCAGAGAAATCAGAGAGAAGAAACAGAAAAATACCTACAAAATGGATATCAAATGAGAGAGCAATGTGAAGACTCTTGTAGTGTTAGATTCATGAGTTAATTAATAACCGTATGTTTAAGTCGGAAAGAAGAGAATTTTTTAGTTCTCATCTTGGATTTTGTGTAGGTAAGAGAGTACAAAAAATAATAATGAATGAGCTGGTCTTAAGTAGCAAGGATAGAAACTCCTAAAATGACTCAAAACTGCTCTCAGGAGGTTTTAGAAAGGCCTATTTTTTAAGATGAGAGGGAAGCGGAATTAAGCTATGCTAAAGAACTTCTATTACGAAATGCGAATATCATAGCACAAATATGACTAGTTGTTATTGTTCTTCCTTGCAAATCATAGCACAAATATGACAATCTATATTCTTCCAAACAAGTGACGCACATGCAAAAGATTTGTAAATTTTTTCAAGCTCATTTGTTACAATATCAAGAGAGCCAAAAATAGTCCTCATAAATATATTTTAGTAAATACATTTTTAAATGTCTTGATACCAACGAACTTGAAAGCATCTTAGGATGTACACTGGTGAATTGTGGCACTCAGCATCTTAACATTTGCATTGATTTTTTTTTTTTTAGCTCCAGTATTTTAAACAACTTGGGATCGATATAACAAAATTGTGGCACTCAAAACCCTCTTGAACTAATATCGAAAATTCTCTAGCAATATTCCAAAGGGATTTAAGGTTAGCTGCAAAAGAGGATGAACTTGTAACTTGACAAAAATGCATTTATTCTCAATTCAGAGCTTATTGCAGCACTTCACAAAGAAGGAACGTACATCTTAGTCATATTGCAGCACAAAAAAGGGCGGAAGTCCCATTCAAGAAAAAAAAAAAATCAGTCAAATTCCTAAATGCAGCTAATTTGTTGAAACAAAAGCTCGGATTGAGAGTTGTTACTCAAGGAGATTAATGCACTCCATCAATGCATTCGTCTGCTCTGGTTTGCCAACTGAAATGCGAATATACCCCCTTAATTCTTTGTTATTATAGTGACGAATCATAACCCCCATTTTTGCAAGATCCTCCTGTAATGTTAGGATATACTGTTTAACAATGATGCTCATAAGTTCATTATTATGAATAATAAACATTAATAACTGATACCTTAATTTTCTTGGGATCTTTTCCTTCGGTAACCTCACAAAGTATAAAATTTGAATAGCTTGGGAATGGATTCAAGAAAGACACGCCTTTCAGAAAAGTAAAAAGCCTCTCCCTTTCTTGCACCAGTAAATTTTTCACTTTCTTCAAGAAATAAAAAATAAAAGAAGCAAACAATTAGAAAAAAAAAGTGAAACTGAACTAAAAATTTGAAAGAAAATAGAGTTTTGGTACATATTAGTCAACAAATAACTTAAAACCATCAACAAATACATCTTCTAAAATATAATATTGCCAGAAGGAATGTCAATAAAAAAAATTATCATGTTGGGAAGATTATGGAATTTGTGCACTTTGCAAGGTATCTTTGAAAAGCTACATACCTCCAAATAAGTAGGATTTTGAAGAGCTGCACAAGCAGCAATTTCAGCGGCCACAGAGACATTGTAAGGTTGTTTTGCGCGCCATAAATATTCTATTATACTTTTCGGAAAAGCACCATATCCTACTCTTAGCCCCGCCAATCCTGTACATTAAATTAGATAACAAATTCTAAGTTGTCCACTAAACTATTACCATAGGAAGAACGAGAAAAGCTTTTCATGAAATACCAGCTCTTTTGCTAAATGTGCGAAGTACGATCAAGTTATCATACTTTTTGACCCAGTCCATCTTAGATTTAATGCCAGAAAATTCAATATATGCTTCATCAAGTACCACCAAGATCGGTAGATCTAGTATCTTTATCAGATCATCATCATTTATTATACTAAAAGAAGAGAAGAAAAGAGAAAAATTAATTTTATGTATAAACACAAAAAAGGATGCAAATACTTCTTGCACAATGTTCAAAATTTCTGCTCTTTTCTTTTCTGCCAGATGAGGTAAAATTTTAGTGTTATGTTTATGAAATGTAAAAGTTAATGCATTCTGGTACCTTCCATCAGGATTGTTCGGAGAAGTAAGAAAAATGCATTTTGGGTTCTCCTGTTGTACTGCTTCAATAATCCGAGCTACATCTAAAGAAAAATCTGGAAGCCTAGGTACTGCATTGAAAAGCATATTAATTTAAGCCATCTCTTATTTAAATTACAGGTGAAAACTGACAAAGTCAACACTTAATTTCTTTTTCAATCTTTATTCCACTGTTGATAATTTAAATCAGGAAGTTCAGTACCTTTAACTACTAGGGCACCATTTACGGCAGCGTCAAATTCATACATGGTAAAAGTTGGAGGACAGTCAATAATTTTGTCGCCTGGGTCAAGTACACATCTACAATAAGATTATCTGTCAAAATCAAAGAGTATGATGCAAAGCTAGAAACAATATTTTATTTTTATATGAATGCAAATATCAAATGTGTGCTCTGAAAAGATCCAGATATATATATGCACCTCATAAGTGAGAGAAAATATTATAACCATATGTCCTTCCCTTAACTATCTTTACAGAAAATTAGACAAACAAGGGGACAATTTGAGCAAATATTTTGCAGAGGACTGATAATGAGTACTGACTGCACTGAACTGATTTTTAGTCATGGCAAAGCTAATCTTATCCGGTTACTAAGTCCCTGCTATCCTTTCTTCAAGTTAAAATGTGACACTAGATAAGTCATGAAATGGAAAGAAATGTATACTGGCAGCAAGCTTTTTAGCCTCAGATATTTCCTTCTTTTCAAAAGAATAAGGTTAAAAATACAACATGAGATGCGAAAATCCTCTTATTATCTTTTTTATTTAAGCAAATTAATAGTATAACCTCAAGATAAGAGAAAATAATGAGACATTAATTCCAAAATTTTCCCTTTTGTAATAAGTTATTAGTATGACCTCATGATTAAATCAATAAGCTCATCCGCACCGCAACCAGCAAGTATGTACTCCGCTTCGAGACCTGAATCAACAGCTAAAGCCTCACGGAGCCGGCGGCTCTCTGGATCAGGATATACATAGGGGAACTTCATATTTCCCAGAGCTTCCAACACCTATATACATCAAAAAGAACGAAAAATACATAAATGCATGGTGTACCAGCCAGTTACCATTTTGATCACTAAAGTTCAAGCACCCTTTTGGTCCTTAATCATGCAGTTTATTCCTCCTTGGTCTTACTGTCATATCAGAGCATATGGAACAAATTATTTAATAACAGCATTTCTTTCACTCCACGAGTGACTCATCTCAACGCAGCACCGATAAAATTTTTGGTTCATTTATTTCTCTAAAGACTGAACTATCATCAAAAGGATCAAAATAGGGGGTCGAAAATGAAAACAACAACCAACAACAAAGATTAGTTTGAAACTTTACAGACCAGCTGAGAGAAATTAATAATAATTTGTGTCATTTGATCTCAGCTAGATTAAAATTGTACTTGAAAGATTTTCCTAAAGTACAACACAGCACTGATAAAAATTTTGGTTCATTTATTTCTCCTTTTAGATTGAACTTTCATGTAAAGGATCAAAATAGATGGTACAAAAGGAAAACAACAACCGACACCAAAGATAAATTTGAAACTTTACAGATCAGCTGAGAGATAATTACTGATTATTGTGTCATTTAATCTCAGCTAAATTAAAATTGTATTTTGAAGATTTAGTAGAAGACAACTTCTAAGAAAATAGAATAAAAATTATTATTTTTGATGAATAAAATAAGTGACCGACCTCTGGAGGTGGACCATAGGGATTCTCATTTGCATCCAACTTTACTATATCCTCGGGCTTCCTTCCTAGCCTTGTAGATAATACCTGGGTACAACATGAAAAATTAGCCTTGATGTTTCATCGAACAAGCCAAACTTCTTGCTTCAAAAAAGAACAAGTTAAACTTGTGCTCAAATTGACCTTCAAAAAAACTTATGCTCAAATCACAATCAAGCGGTATCCCAGTGATTAATGGTAACAATACATACAGGCAACATAGTGCCAGCTTGGAGGCTTTTCAGTCTGAGAATAATGTAACAGCAAAGCCAATCCGAGCCATGATCCATACCAGGGCTAGCTGGTATAATGATCCCTGGCTTACCTTACAACAAAGCACTTCACTATATGTAGAACAGGCTGGGACAGTACATACTAACATGGTTTTAATAAACTTTCTAGTTGTCATATGGCACAACAGCTTTACCAGTCACAAAAAGAAGTGTTTTCCTAGCTCTACGGGGAAAATGATCAAACACCTTATATGCATCTCAAAGTGTCCAACTACCCACTAACCTAAGCACTTATCCAACAACAAAACACTCATAATTGAAATGATATACCTCAAATGGCAAGATTGGCTGGTATGGCGAGAGCTTTCTCAAATGGAAACGTATGAAGGAATCCCCTTTGATCTTCTCAGTCTCCGCCTCTTTCTCTTCTCTTTGCTCCACTGGAAGCGCCGATGCCATGATAAAATTGGGGTTTCTCCGCGATCGATTGGATTCAGGTTGGGTTCTCCCAAAAATCGGCGGTAGATTGGACAGTTGAAGAGAGGTGGCCATAAAATGTTCAAAAATGAGAAATTACTTGCTATTTCGCGAAAAGGAACAGTCCGAGTGGGAGCAAGCTTCAAAGGTAGGAGTATACAAGGTTGCCCGCACGAATGGAAATCCGTCTGATAAGAAGCAATTCTTTCTCTGAGAAATGAGAAATTGAATTCCTGTTTTGTCAAATTTGGTGTGATCGGAACTACAGGAGAGGAGTATTCATTTCATTCGGCGGGATTCGGCGAGAAAATTTTCGTCCGTTTAACACTGTGCTAGGAATGAAATAACACTGATCGGAATAAAAATTAAGATAAAAAGAATTCAATTCAATAGAAAAGAAAGGACTAGAAACGATTTGGAATTGAATTTTATTGATTGGAAGGTCTAAACTGCAAATAAGAATTCAATATTTAACAGTGAGAAAAAGGACCAAAAGTTCAATTAATTTACAAAATAATGCCATTGCCATTGAGTAAAAGAAAAGCTTCGTGACTGAAGAAAGAAACAACTATAAATATGAAAATCAAATTGGAAGACGAAGGTGAGAAACCCGCAGCTCCTCAGCACTTGGCTAGGCCCGCACTTCGATTCTCTCTCTGCCTCTTCTTCTTCTTCTCCTTCCACGTCTTTCTTGATATCAACAGCTTCTTCTCCGGCAAGTTCAGTGAAAAATAGACAACGAGGAGGGTAAAAACGTAATTTTACTTCAGAGAAATCATTTCTCGCCAAATACCTTGAATTTTCTCGCGATTTCGTTGAAGAAAATATGCCCTTTCAAATCTCGCTGAATCAAGTCATTTCTCTTTGAAACTTCTGTTCCGATCAGGTTACAAGAAGGAATTCCGATTCTATTTCTCGTTTGAGCGAGAAACCTCTCGTTCCAATCAGAGCCTAGAAATGAGATCAGAATTCTCGCTCGTTAGTTGATCGGAATACAAACTTAAAAGAGAGATGATTTCGTTTGACGGAATTTGAGAGGAGATATTTTCTCGAATGAAATCACAGGAAAAATTGAGGTATTTGACGAGATATGATTTGCCAAACTAAATTACACGGTTACCCTCGTGGCCTCGTCGTCACTGGTGGAAAAGTTGCGGCTGAAGAGGAAGAAGAGGCGGATGAATCTTTTTGCTTCGCCGCCTCCTCTTCGTTGTGAGTTTCAGACTTTTTTGCTTTACCTTCTTTTTTCTTTCTCTATTTATCTTCCACGACAAGTTTAGAAAGATGATGGCATTGTTTTGTAAATTAAGGGTGCGTTTGAATGAATCAAGAATAGTACAAGGATAGTAGCTATTCTAATTTGAGAATAGTAGTTATTCCAACATTTTGTAGGTTTAGTAGAATAGTGAACAATTTCACAAAAGACAAATAAAGAATAGTGACTATTCGCTAATCCAAACACACCCAAATGTAGATTAGTAACTCGGAATAGTGCTAATCCGGAATAGTAGCTATTCTTCACTCACCCAAACACACCCTAAGGGAACTTTTGGGGTTTTCTTCTAGTATAAAATATTGAATTATGTCGTACAAAATATTGATTCCGATCTATAAAATTCAGTTCCAAATCTATTCTAATCATTTCTTTTCTATTGAATTGAATTATATTTTACAAAATATTGGTTTCGATCACAGTGTAATTCTCGCGACTAGGGGTGTTTTTATTTGGTTTTAAACTAAATGGTTCGGTTTTTCAGTTTAATGGACCGGTTTGGTTTAATTTTTTATGTTATTCATTTTTTTTACTTTGGTTCGGTTTAAGATTTCTGAAAACCAAACTAATTGAACTGACTAAATAAATCGCGAAATCCTAAATCCTAATTCTCGGCCCCCGCCATTTTTATTTATATCCAAAAATAAATACAAACAACCAAATATGCCCACAAAAATTAGAAAATTTTAAATATACCCAAACCACCTACTTAGTGGGTGGTTCTTAATTTTTATTAAAAACTGCCTACTTAGCGGGTGGTTCTTAATTTTTATTAAAAATCGCCTACTTAGTGAGTAGTTCTTAATAATTATTAGAAACCACCTACTTAATGAGTGGTCCTTTTTTTTTTCTTTTTTTTTAAATGTGGATAATTGATGCCTATAGTTCTTTTTATTAAATTTAATAAGTATTAAAACAATAGAGAATGTATAAAAGTATTTAAATATAGTTTTGATATATCTATCTTACGAATTGTTTGAAATTCATGTTTTTAAGACGATTATTTGATAAAATTTGTTGATTGATTTATTATGATTCAGTTTTTTCAACTAAATTTATTATAATTTATTAGTATGATTTATATTTTAACATTTATACGTATGATATAGTCATGAGAGGTAGAGATAGAAAGAAAGAGGAAAATAAGACTCTACAAGAATATTTTGTTAATTATTCTAGACGACGAGTATTTTGTTTGAAAATTTTAGAGGGTAGGAAAATTTGTAAAATTTTTCGTTAGGGCGTAGGCCATTTGCTCGCTAGTCGCTACCCCATTAAGATTTAGAAATCTCCTTTGATGGCTAAGCGCTAAGCGGTACCGCTGTTATTCTCCTTATAATCTTATATACATTGTTGATTTGATTGCATGAAGTCCAATTATAAGGGTGTAAACGGATTCGGATTATCCGCGTATAATCCGCTCTGAATCCACTTATTATCTGTATTCGAATTAAATAGATACGGATATTTGCGGATAAGGATACGAATAATTTTAGAATATGAAAAAATAATACGGATACAGATACAGATAATTCCGTGAGGATATAAACGGAGTGGATATCCGTATATATCCGGATTCGAAATTTAATCTTTTAGCAGCTTTTAATTCATTTCACCCTTGCGAAGTTAAAAAAAAAACATACATATTCATTTAAGTCAAAGAATTTTGATAGGAAAATCATATAATATATTAGGATAATATATTGGTTCTATAAACCAATAAGCAATAAGATTGGTTCTATTAGGATAACTATCACTGTTCAAACTTAAAAAGTCCATTAAATTTTTGTCAATTTAGGTAATCAAATTAGGTAATTTAAAATTATGAAATTTAGTAGAATTGCTAAATATCCGACAATTATCTGCGCCATATTTGTATTCGAATTCGTATATGTGAATTATCCGTTCCATATCCGTATCCGTAGATTATCCGTTCCGTATCAGTATCTGTTTAAGATGCATATGGTATTCGTAGCCGCTCGTTGAAAAACAGATGCGGATATAGTATTAACATTATCCGCTCTGTTTACACCCATAAGTCCAAACCACTATGTTAAAATCTTCGCCCCAAATATAATATGGAATTACTCATATTACAGGAAAGTATTTATATTTGAAAATTCCAAAATTAACAGGAAATAAGGAAAAATCCCTTTGGGCTTGTTCGGAGTCAAGAACTCGAGCGTATACAAGTCATTAAAATTTAAGTTTTTTCAATCCTTATTATTATGTTTAGGAGAGCAAATACAATTTAAATTTTCATCTTTGATAAGTAATAACATGTGGTATTGAATTGCATTATGCGCAACTGGACACCATGCGATCTGATGCATTTTTTTCTTTCTTTCAAAAAAGCTACTTTCTAAGTGCATTAATAATTCCATACTCTCTTTTGAACGACTATTTATTTTCTTTCCCGTTGAATTACAAAATTTATTTTCCTAAATAAAGGCAAACTTAACAGATGATGAAAACTCAATAAAGTAACAACTGATTCGTTAATTAAGCCATAGTTGCCAAATTAATAAGACTACAAACATTCATCGATCCATAAGGAATCCTTAAAAAAAATGAAACTCATCAAGACCATAAATTAAATCTCCTACATATGTATATATGACAATTATCTGACATTAATATTTCATACTAAAACCCTTCAAATATATGAATTTGTCCCATATTTTAAAATTTTCACTAAATTAATCTCATTTTTCTGCCATCGCCTTGAGCTCAGCCAAGAGAGATGGGTACTTGAGCATCAGCTTAATATATTGTAAATTGCACATGAATGAAGCGCAATTATTTTCATCAAGAATGAATTGGAAACAAGCTCTCTTCAGCCCAGTATAGTTGTGTTTCTCAGCTAATTCCAGGATAGTAGGAACCGTGTCCAAAGATATACTCTTAACTAATTCAAACTCGCATACAGTTTTGAGCTTCTCCATGTTGAACGAATCCATAACAAAAAAAAAAAAAAAAAAAAAAAAAATAGTGAGATTTCAGGAGCAAAAATCAATGACAAGATGTTAGGTATGCTTTGATAGCATTATCATACTTCTCTCAGGAGTGGGGAATGTCTTATTTTTTTAATCAGTATGCTGCTGTAGTGAACTGAAATTAATCATGAGGCTTTCATTAAATTCTCTTGTGTGCCCTATTTTCATATTTTTTTGTTACCGTGTAACTTAACGATTCCATATGTTTTTCGCTTGTGGTAGCATTCATGTACAACAAACTTATTTGTTGGTAGAATGGTAGCTAGATGTAGGTTTTAACATTTTTTATTTTTCATTTCGTCCAGGCTGTAACTCTTTTATCAATACTAATGTAATTATTCCTACGGGCTTTCACCTCAAAAAAAAAAAGAAAGAAGTAAAACAATATATTGTATTAAAAGAAAGACTAAGAGAGTGATTTTATTTTACTAATCCACAGGGGCCTCTTTGTTTTACATATAAAATGATACAGATTAGGCCCAAGAGAAGTAATGGAAAATGACGCTTTGAAATATGTATAATTTCTATCTATTAAGAAAATTAAAAGGATGCGATCCAGATAAAGAGTTAAATAATAATAAATGAGACCAATGCGTCAGCTAACACCACTTGACAAGGCCTAGGTGGGTCTTGATCTTCTCTCCTGCTTTAATTAAACCACAAAAGAGTTCAGTCTCCGGTCTCACAAAGAAGTATATTTGATGAAAGGGTATATTTGTATATTTAACTTTTAAAATAAGCAAATAACATGTTTAATGAATAAAAGATGATAGGAAAAAAAAATGTTATGGAGATATCAGATATTACCATATTTCATGGGAAATTGGCTATTAAAAAATTTCATGGGTACACTAGAAAATTTCCCAAAAATCTAATACTCACTCTTACAATTATTGTTGCAAAAAAAAAAAACTCTTACAATTAAACAAAAAATTGCAGAATTTAATAATACAAAAGAAACATAAGCGGGTAAGGAGGGGCGGGAAGGCTAACCTCACTTCAGAAGAGGGAAGCAAGGAGTTACAGAGACCTTAATCTGTGACAGAGGTTCTTTCTCTCTGATCGGTGTCGCGCGGCTGGGTAAGGGGAACAAAAGAAGAAGAGGAAAATTCTTATTATTACAAGTTAAAAAGAGCTTAATTTGGAAAGTTATTTTTAGGAACTCGTCGAAAACAATATTGCAAAATGAATAGAATATCCGGAATTCCGGATATTTCGGTACTGTATAAAGGAACCGTATTATTATAATTTGTTTTTTTTTTTGGCATAAAACAATGAGTACATCGCACAGGATTACATCACACAGAAATTAATCAAGGTTATTTTCAGGAACTCATTGAAAATAATGGAACCGTTATTTTCAGGTACTCATTGAAAATAATGGAACTGACTCCACTATGGACAACAGGACTGTGCTATTTCAATCTCACCCGTTTATCTGTGTTGAGATTCGTGTGTGCAAAATTCAATAGTTGAAACTGGAATAGCAGGATCTTGCTCTTCTATTTGAAGAGCAGTGGAGTCATACTAAAAAATTATAGTCAAATATGAGAAAGGAACACAGTCTGAGCAGGAGATTGCACGAACAAGCTTTATATATTAGGTTTACCCACATGAATCTTGTTTAACAGGAGGTACAGGACTGACTGAGGAAAAATGTATATTATTTTTCCTAACAAAATTTACTATTTTTTTACTTAAGGACTGAATTGCTACTTAAATTACAATTTAATTTATAGAAGGATATTATATATATACTTATTCCTATGACCTCACCCTAGAATAGGGGTACAAACAGATCAGATATGAATCAGATAGTGATAAAATCATATACGTATCCACTTTTATTTTTTCATACAGATACAAATAGACATTAGATGGATACTAATACGGATCGGATATTAAACTATATGGTATATGTCTACTATTATGATATGGATAAAAAAATTTAAACCATATCCGTATACATATCTGCACTGATATCGTACCTAATTTTTGGATACAGACGGATAATATCGGATCTATTTGCACCACTACCCTGGACACGTCTCATGATTGTTTGTTGTCAACTTTTAAAAATAAAATAAAAAATAAACAAGGATGCACATTCAAAAGTAGCTAAATATGCATATAATTGTGTACAATCATAATTAACAAATGTGATATATAATAGCCAAATGTGTGTTTTAGAGTAGTTCAGATAATAAGGATGAAAAATTAAAAGAATAAATGTGCATTAATAGCTAAATGTGAATTGTGATAATTGAGTATACATTGTATAATAGTATTTTGAAGATTCGAATAATGAGTTTGAAAAAACTAAAAAAAGTTCCGGAGCAGCTTGGGATCCCAAGGTTTCAAAAAATAAAAAAATAAGTAAAAAAAAGTTGTTGACGCCTGTGGACTTGGTAACAGTCTAACAGATGAATGCTTGTCGCTTGACGGCTTTAGGTGGTGGTTTCTAGAGGTGCTATCGGGTCGGGTCGGGTCCGGATACTATTATATTTGGACCCGTACTGTAAAAGTGTTCGGGTCTAAATTTCAATCCATACATTTATTTGTTTCAAATCGGGTCGGGTCCGGATCCGGATACCTATCTATCCGTAGATATTTCGGGTCCAGTCTTTCGGTTCAGGGTAGATAGATACCCATAACTTGTTTGTAAATTATCGGATCCGGTCCGGATCCAGAGCGGGTATATGTCACAACTCATAAGTATTTGAGAAATCATTTACATTTAAATATAATTATAATTTCTTAAACATCTCAGTATCTCACATAATAAATCATTATAATATAAATTAAAAGGTTGTTGTAAAATAAAAATTATACTATTGTTCTTGTTCATAAATAATATAAAAATTATACTATTGTTCTTGTTTATAAATAATATAAAAATTATACTATTGTTCTTGAAATTAAAATATTGAAGAAGAGATATAATTTTTAGAAAGTAAAATATTGGTTGACAAAAGATCAAGAAGGATATATAGCAGATTTTTTTTATTTTAATGAGATTTATTACAAAGGACATATCAAGCAAAAAATTTCCATAATTATGGGGAGGATATAAGGCAAATGATATATGCAATAAATTTCCAACGCAATAAATGTTATAGAAAAAATTAATATGCAAACGAGATTATTGGAGTGGTGTGACATTTGTTGATCAGATATTAAATTAATATGCAAAACTAATATATGTTTTATCGGGTATTTATACGGATATCGGGTCGGGTTCAGTTATGGGTCGGATAATAAAATCAAACCCATATCCTACCCATTATAACATCGGTTCCGGTTCGGATCCGGATCAGATATTAAATTATTAAATTTGTAACCGTACCCATAATTTAGCCGGTTATATTTTTTAAACCATACCCTACTCAAATGAACCGCATCCGGGTCGGTTCCAGTTCGGATCCGGTTCGGTTCCGGATAATCGGATAAAAGTAGCACCTCTAGTGGTTTCATAGTACAATATAGAAGTGTGCATTACGCAAACTTACATTCAACAATTATTAAATGTACATTTACACAATATCTGGGTCTGTATTTAAGTTTGACGACTCACACTTTTGAAGAGAAATAACTACTTTTTCACACTAATTTGATGATTTATTTGTAATGCCTTATCTTTCTTTAAAATGAATACCGTAAAGAATATACAAACTAATTTTGGAGAGCAAAAGTTAAAATGGAAACATTGATTGAGACAATAATTAATTAAGACATTGACTTTGGAATATAATTTGACAATTAAGATATTGGTGCAAACTAATAGAAAATAAAATAAAATATTAAAACAAAAATGATAAAAAATACTTTTTGACGAAGATAGAAGCTGATCAAGCTACAAAACATTGCATGTTTGGTCTCTTCATTAATATCCTAGGTAATCTATGGAGTCTTAAATTTGTTAAACTCTTACTTTTCTTTGAGCAATCTCCAATCAATTGCTAGTTTATAGAATAAGTTATTATTGATACGGACCCTGCACAATTTGCAACTTGCCAAGAATTGAAACCCGCCGAAAGTTGAATTTGGTTCACAGGTTGTGCCCTTGACAAGTTTTTGGCACAACAGACATTTTTATAATATCCCTCTTCTTTCCTGTCAACTTCCATTGTTGTTTACATCTTTATTCTTTAATATTTACAAAATAAATAAACTATTAGCTCTTGCATGTACACGTGGCCACTAATTAAATTTCAAGGGCTTTATTAATTTTGAGTTATTGGGCCGGGTTAAACTTAAACTGCACCTTAACCAAATTTCAAGGCCCATGCATGATTACAAGCCTGTATAGTGTATCCACAATTAGTCAATGCGTATCACCAAATCTCACTGATTCAATCAAGGGTGGGAAAATTTGTTGATGCATCTTTGTTTCATGCATTTTTTTGTAAACATAATTAGTTGAGTGGAAGCTCATGTCAATTTATGATTTTTTAATTTTTGGGGATTACATTATAAAATGACTTTGCTATCATTAATAGGCTGATTTTTGTTTACATTGTGAAATGAAAATAATTCAGATGGTGTGTGCAGAAGTCAGAGAAGGACATAAGAAGATAATAATGATAAAGGAAGGGAATCTGAAGAAAGATGTGGTTATTGTTGATGATTTGGTGCATTCGTGTGGTACATTAATCAAATGTCAAGTATTAAAATTAATGTGTGAAATCAAAATTTTGAAATAGTACTTTTAAGCCTTTTCAATTCTTTTACAAAGTTTAGACTTTTTTTAATAACATATGTAAATAAAATTTAAACCAGCATAAAAAAGAAGAACCAATTACCAATAGGATAAAATTAACTATGAAGTCGCAAAGGACTCTCCGTACTTGTGCTTATAATATAACAAAAACCTTCAGTGAACTCCAGTTACCGAAATTTTTATTAATATAAAAAAAATAATAAAATTTAACCATCTTCTCCATTTTTTAGCATATTTTGATGTCTGTCCAAACCGACAAAATTTCAATCCATCGGTTTCCACCTCTAATGCCGTTGAAAATTTTATTAGTTAAAAGATTTTCAGAATCAACATAAATTTAATCGGTCCCAGCACCGATGCAATGATCTAAAACCGATGAAAATTTGGCGGTTCTAGAACCAATGTAATTTTCATCGGCTGAATTTTTTTTTCTAAAGTAGTCAAGCTGTCAAACGAATCCTTCTCTCTCTAGTACCAATCTATCTCTATAAAAGGGGGAGGAGAGTGAGTAGACAAATTATAGTTAAACATTATTCTAAAAGATGGGCAGAAAATGGTAAAGCATGCTTTTAGAGAAATGCATCTGCACCGGTTGGAAGCACCAAACCCACTCAAATGTAGTCATTCGGACCGATAAAAATTTCGCAAATGACCAATGAAAAATTCAACCCCTAAACTCTAAACTCTAAATCCTAATCAAATTTGTGAATATTTTATACATTTATGTTTGTTATCATATAAAAACATATTCTTAGTCACTTCTAGAGATAAATATAAAATTTATAAAACAAAATGCACATAACATTCAATTTAAAAATATAAAATATAAAAATAATTAATATAAGATAACTTTTTAAACACACAACTAACACGTACTGACATGGCCGTAGCAAAAAAGAAAAATACGCATTTATCAAAGGTGTGGGTAAAGTAATGGTTTAGTTTCTTCTCTGAATGCAATGTTATCATGTACCACCTCCGGCCCATGAAAAAGGTAAAGCCAGTGTAAAAAAAAAAAAATATATATATATATATATATATGCTTTAATATCTGCACCAACCAAATCCTCATCCATAGTCATAAGAAATTTTTATGTATATTCATTTCAAAATCAAGTAAACGAAAATGATCTAGTAGCAAGTGTAAACAAAAGTCGTGTGTTGTTTAATTTTCATGGATAACTTGGTATCTCTGATTAAGTGCATATTGCTTGTGTATCATGGGATCCGACTCTGCAGCTTTTCTGAGAGAAAAGCAGGCCTGCTTTTTCAATCTCAACAATTTTCATTCACATATTTTGATAAAGAAACTTTTTCATACACATATCTCAACAAATTTGAATAGTTTGGATCGGAAAAACAAAACCTTATTTTTCTTAAAAAAAACAGCAGAGTTGATTCCCGTATCGTGACTTGGCTATACTAAAACAAAAAATATGTATACTTGTATATAAAATTCTCTTATATTGGCTTCATTATATATAATTAAGATAATTGTTCGGTATTAATTCAATTTTCACATTAAAATAAATATTTATTTTCCACATTTTAGCAACTATTGGTGTCACTTAAAATTCAAGCGTACAAGTTTTTTTTTTTTTTTTCATTTTGTTCAGTTTTTTTTTAATATGGATAGAAATCATATATAGAACGTTACTCAAGAGTCATCACATCTTCTTGGGTTTATATTTGTGCTCTAAAATGAATAGTTTTTTCACTACTAATATTTTTGATATGATGTATATTATCATCTTTAAATTTAAGCGCATACATTTTTTTTTTTTAAATTGTGTGACTTTTACAACGTCCTCACGACAAATTACTCAATTCTTGAACTTAAAATATTATTTTATTCTATTTAACTCTTACCGAGAAAATAAATAAATTTAGCAATATATTATTTCATGATTTTAGCTTTTCAAGAAAGTTTGACTGTTTCGTGCAGGTCAAACTAGAAGGTGTGTATATATAGTAAAGCTTGGATGCTATTGATATCATAAGGTCATCTGGACCATAGTCTTAAAAAAATTATTATATACATTTCAAATTTCAATTTAAGTAGTTCAGCAAATTGAATATATAATGAACTTGTATAATACTAAATTTTACTATTTTTAGAATATTATGAAAGACTGTAAAAATGACCTAAAATATTAATAAATATATTTCTTTTATTTTTCAGCCATATTTCATAAATCATAAAAAATAGTAAATAAATTTTAAAAATAGTAAAAATTGGTATTCTATATGTTCATTATATAACTAATTTACTGAGCTACTTAAATCAAAATTTGAAGTTTATTTGATAGGTTTTTGAGACCGAATCACGCATGACCTTCTGATATCCATAGAACCCAAGCCTTACTATACATATAGAGGAGGAATTCACTCACAACAATATTTGGTGACATCGAATTACACCCTATTTAAAGTTCAAACAGTCAATTCAAACCGTTCAATAGTCGGAGATAATAAAATGTGCTTGCAGAATAAACTTTACATTTTTTTTTAATATTTTACTATTTATTAAGATGGGTACAAAAATTCAATAGTTTGAAAACAACGATTTTGTAAAATACTTAATAAATAGTAAAAAAAATAAATATAAAATTTGATCTCTAAGCACATTTCAATATGGAGATCATGTTGAACGATATGGATCAATTGTTTGGACTTTGAAAACTTTAAAAATGAATGGTGTAATTTGGTGTCGCTAAAAAATGGTGTCAGTGGATCCATCCTCATATCTATATATGTAAAGAGATAGAGAGAGGGATGAGGGAACCACTTACATCTTTTTTAGTGACACCCGATTACACTCTACATTTTTAAAGTTTTCAAAGTCCAAACAGTTGATCCAAACCGTTCAATGATGAATATATTAAAATGCGCTTGCAGATCAATATTTTTTTGTTTATACTATTTATTAAGTATTTTACAAAATCATTGCTTTCAGACTATTGAATTTTTTACCCTTGTTAATAAATAGCAAAAATAAATAAATAAAATGTAAAATTTGATCTGTGGATGCATTTTAATATATCTGTTATGTTGAACGGTTTGGATTCTAAAAATGTAGTATCTAATCCAATGTCACCAAAAAAGAGTGCAAGTGGATCCCTCCTCTTACACACACACACACATCTCCATTCTATTATTAAGCACGTTGAGTATCCGATCCACCAACGGCTATGATTGAAAGATTAAATTTTGGATTTAATCAAAGCCCCCCAATCACATAATCTGACTTTTTTTTTTATTAAATGCATCTGAATAATGTGTAAAAGTCTAACTTTAACTAAAAACATACTCACCACACGTACCGCCACACGATACATTACTATTAAAATTAAACAAACTTTGAAATTAGTGATATATTTATGTTTCCTTATTTCTTTCATTCCTTAAATATTTCTCCCTCTCCAAATTAAACCGACTACACCTTCTATTTCTACACGACGGATCACAATATAAATAATTTTTTCTCTTCACTTCCTTATTTCTCTTCTATGTTTCTATAGATATTGTCGTGTGATAATTTTCTAAATAAGAATGAGGCTATGGTGTGTATATATGTGTGTATACAGAGAGAGAGAGAGAGATGATGCTATGGTGAGTTGCGAAATAAGAATCTTGTTTTACTTCACGCTCATATCTCCGTTTTCAAAGACCAAATAGTTGATCCGAACCGCTCAACAAGATATTCATATTGAAATGTGATTGGAGACTAAATTTTTTATTTTTTGGAAATTTTTCATTATTTTTTAAAAATATTTTAAAATCACTGTTTTATATGGTTCTGAACCATTAAAAAACAACGGTTTTTCGACCTACCTTAAAAAATAGTACATTTTTTTTCAAGAAATGTAAAATTCAGTCTCCAAGTACATTTGAATATGGGTATCTTGTTGAGCGGTTCAGATCAACTATTTGAGTCTTTGAAAACAGAGATATGAGCATGAAGTAAAACAAGATTCTTATTTCGCAACTCACCATAGCCTCATCTCTCTCTAAATATATACACATACATAATGTATGTGTGTATGTATTTGAGATTTTTGTATCATTACACTTTCATTCTTTGTACTTGCATTTTGTTTTACATTATTTTGATAGTCATGTGTTTCTTTCAGATGAATACATTTCTGTGATGTTATATTGCAATCAATCCCTGATTGATATGATTCTCCAGTGATACGAAACATTCAGATAAATACATTTTTTTTATAATTATTTTTAATTACGTCAAAAGTAAATAAAAAATTAAGTATCTTTGTTTACTATAGCTGGTCCGACATGAAACTTTTCATAATAACTAACATATATATCTTACTAAATTAATATAAAGTTTACATTTTTTTTAACCATTATATTCTTGTGAATTATATTTTTTTTTTAACCATAATAAGATATTAAGATATGAGATATACCATATAAATTATTTGATTTACATCCAAAACCATGTACATTTGTACATATATAACTATTAGAGAGGTAACAAGCAAAAGTCGGTTTAATAAATAGAAAATTGTTCAACTTTGGCACTGCCGCACTAGTGATTAGTGAGTTAACTAAATGATGAATTGATGATCGCTAATGGGCCCCACTCGATGCTCATACAGTCATCCGCGATTCCAATACATACGGAATACTTTTCTGGATTGATGACGCGACGCCGTAAACCCAGAATTCACTCACTCTCCAATATTGCAGAAGGGAATATTTTACAATTAGTGAATCCAGACCATTTTCTTTAACTTGGCACGAATCTCAAAGCTCAATAATACTCCCCAGCACTAGCTCGAATCCCAAAGTTGTGAGAATTAATATCAAACCGTAAAGTGAGACCCATCCTCTACAGTATTGTAGAGGAGATGAATCCAGCTAACAAAAGGGATCTCTATGTCTGAAGATTCGTGTGGGAATTTTCTAACGGCTTTGATTAATGATTTGGTATTCCATTTTTCACCCGGAACAAACCTTGTAACGGCCACGTCAAATGTTACTAAACCTGGTACACCGTAAACAAAAATGTCTTATCTTAGTGGGTCCCACATTTAGAACTCTCCGTTTACGGGCACCACTACCATTTTAGGTATATGATCTGAAACAGGTCTACCGCCTTTGGCCTATGGTCATATTTGGCAAACAAATAATACTTTGTCGCCTTCAGGCTTCAGGACAGCAGCGTACGGACCTTCTGCGGGTCCCACGTGGGACTGAACCGGGAGTCCGCGTCCGCTACTATTACAGTTGGAAAAGTAAGGCTGGCTTTTTTGTTTACAACCGTTCGACTTAAAATGCACGGACCAGATTGATCACCAATTGTCAATCGGTGATCCCGTTCCATGTAAATGAAGCAAATAGTGGTGAGTAAAACCCGGTGCGTTTAGTTTTAATAGAAAAACAAATACAAGTTTCTCTTTCAGTTCCCTCTCTCTCTCTCTCGCTCACACAACACACACCGATCTTGGATTTCTTCAATCGCCATGACTTCCCATGACTGGTCGAAGCTTCCTGGCAATGCCATTTATCAGATTGCATTTTCACTGCCCGATCTCGAGTCAAAAGATCGTGCAAGGATGGTTTGCAGGAACTGGTATACCGAGGTGAATTTTATCTTACAACAGATCGATGAAAGAAAGAAGAAATTTTTCCAGGCCGAGTTAGCCCTTATGAGCATGCGTTATAAAGGTAGGTTTATTTTTTATTACTTTTCTTTTTATCCTTCTTCATCTGTCTTGTCAATCATTTACCAGAGTCTTTTTTGAAATTTATAAACAGAATTAAGTAGGACTTCCCCCTAATTACTCATATTTGTAGTACATTTTTCTGTCTGACACCAGATCCCCTCTACCAGACCTCTGTTTGCGGTTCGCTTTATTTTCTTGTTAAAATAGGTTTCTGAAGTAACATGTTGACACATTTAAGAATGAATCTTCTTACCTCTGTTTGTGTTTGCTTTATCCTTATTCAAATCTGAATTGGAGCTTAATATACCAGAGACTCTTTTGCAATTTATAAACTGAATTAAATAGGAATTCCCCCAAATTTAGTACCTTTTTATCTGTCTGACACCAGATCCCCTCTACCAGACCTCTGTTTGCAGTTTGCTTTATTTTCTTGTTAAAATAGGTTTCTGAAGTAACATAGTATTATTGAAGAATGAATTTTCTGACCTCTGTTTGTGCTTGCTTTATTGGGGTTTAATGTACCAGAGCCTCTTTTGCAATTTATAAACTGAATTAACTAGGAATTGCCCCCAAATTAATCATATTCTCTATTCAAGAATGAATTTTCTGACATCTAAACAAATGTTGCATATGGTTTTGATATCAATAATATCCATTCTTGTATATAGATTCCTTTGATATCATCCAAACGATTTGTAAGGAGAATTGTGACCTTTCACAAAGGGAGAGAGATATCTTATTCAGATGTTATTACAAAATTCTGATCGGTATTCGCAAAAGACGAGCTAGGCTTTCACAAATTGAGGAAGAAAACGATCTTCTCATGGGCGAAAGAATCAAGGTGGAAACTGAACTTGCTGAGGTCTGCCATTCTTTCACAGACCTAGTTGATTCCTACCTACTGCCAGCAGCTAAAGAGGCTGAGGCAGTTGTCTTCTACAAGAGAATGTACTCTAAACACCTCTGTTTTTGTAAAATATTTGTTCTTTTTTTCATTTTTATTCTATGGCCCACTAATTCATATAAAAAACTTGTAGGAAAGGACAGCTCCTTTATTATCTGGCTGAGATGAAAGTTGGGGAAGAGAGATTGCAATTGGCGGAGCAATGCCAGATAATATACGAGGTTTTACCAAATTTATTTTTGTAATAATTTAGAATCATCAAACTGACTTGTTATGGTGGTAGAATATACTAGAGATTACTATTTCATTATAGTATTTTATATAGTTTGCATTATGTAGCCTGAGAGCTTGCATTATTATGGCAGCAATAACATGATATAAATAGGTCTGTAGGTGTGTCCATTAGAGTAAGTTGAGTGAATATTAGGTGTAACAATTATACAAGAGCATAGTTGTAATTAGTAGAACAAATCAAGTTAGTTAGAACTGATTCTGTTTTGTTGATTAGTGCCCACAACCTTGTATCCTACTGGTTATATATACACCAGATTATTTTTTGATAAAAAGAGTAGGGTCAAGCCCTTACTTTCATTAACCAAGATCGGTTACAGGGTTAGAGTTTCTGAGAAGAAACCCTGATGCTAGAAGATAAAAAAGATGCATAACAGAAAAAAAAGAAAATGAAAAGAAGACAAAGGAAGGTGCTGAAAAGAAAAGAAATATAGGAAAGGGTGCATCAGATAAAATTTTGAAGCTTTGTATTTCGTTCTGTCACTCGTCTCGCTCCATGAAGTTTTGATCTGCTGGTCCTATTGTTGATGATTTCCATTGTTTGATTGCTTCATCAATGAGCTGCTGTGTGTTCTTTCTTTCCTCCCTAAATATTCTGTTACATCGCTCTCGCCAGATTGCGAAGTTTGCGATTAGTATTAGTTCTCTGTCTTTCTTGGAGGTATTTTGGTCCGTCATTTTTTTTATGTTGTTCTGGTCTGGTACATATCCTGCTCCCTAGTTTAGCACTCCTGTGTATATCAGTCTTGTGTAATTGCACTTGTTGAACATGTGTTGGGTCGTTTCGTCTTGGTTCCAGCACATGTAGCATATGCCTGCTAGTTGAAATCCTCTTTTTCGTAGGTTTTGAATGGTCAGTATTTTGTTGTGCATTAATAACCAACCAAATAGTTTATATCTTGGTGGAGCCCTCAATTTCCAAATTTTATATGCTGTTGATTTTATCCCCGGGCCATCTTGCAATGCAAAGTATGCTGAGCTTACTTTAAAATTGCCATCTAATGACATTGCCCAGTAAACGGTATCTCCTTCTGCATCCGGTATGACTTGTTGTTGCACTTGGGCTCTGTACCGGCTAATTTCCCTCTGTAGTGTTTGGAGCTGTTTGGTTGCTTGGTCTGATAAGTTTGCTCTGAATTGTGCTGCCACTTCGATTGGTTGCAGTGCTTGTTGCAAGGTGGATTGTTGTTCTATTGAGAAGGTGTATGGTGTATCAAATCTGTTTTTTAGCATGCCCAGACCCCAGTCCTGTTCCCAGAATCTGACTGTGTCACCTCGTTTTGGTACCCTCAGGAAGAAGCATTGGCAGAATTTTGTCGGGTTCTTTAGGTGCACTTCGAATAGGTGTGATTTGTCTACTCCATATATGTCAGTAGTGCAATATAGGTTATGAAACAGCCCCTTCCATAATTTGGTTTCCTGCATTTGCCACTGCCACTGCCATTTTGCTAGTAATGCTTGATTGAATAATGCTAGGTCGATTACACCTAATCCCCCTAATTCTTAGGTTTACATATCATGGCCTAATTTGCAAGGTGTATCTTGTTCTCATTTTGGTCTGCCCCTTGCCACAAGAAATTTCTTCTTGTTCTCTCCAAATCATTTATAACCCATTTTGGTAAAGTAAAAACTGACATGTAATATATCGGTATTGAGGACAGTACTGAATTGATCAGTACCAACCTTCCTGCCATGTTGAGTAGTTTAGAACTCCAACCCGTTAATCTTGCACTGACCTTTTGGATTAGCGGGACATAATCTTGTTTGCACAATCTTGTGTCTGACAAGGGCAAGCCAAGGTACTTGAAGGGAAATGAACTTTGTTTGCATCCTAGCATGTTTGCCAACTGTTGAGTATGACGGGTTTCTGTTTTTGTTGCCAGCAGCTCTGATTTGTCTAAGTTTACTTGGAGACCCGATATATCTCCAAAAACCGGCAGCAGGATTTTAAGGATTTGAAGCTGTTGTGATTCTGGTTTGATAAAAAATAAGGCATCATCTGCAGCGTTGCCTGCATCCCTTGTACTGACATTTTGATAGCACCTAATCTAACAAGTTTTTCCATCCACCTCGGTATAAAATCCATTGCTATAATAAAGAGAAGTGGGGACAATGGATCCCCTTGGCGTACTTCTCTTTTCAAAATTATTTTCTTTCCTATTAGCCCGTTTATCATTATTTGTGAGGAACCTTGTAGTATCAATCTTGAAACCCACGAGATCCATTGTTGCGGGAATCCCATGCTAGCCATTGCATCTGATAGGAATTGCCAATTCAAGGTGTCAAATGTCTTATACACATCTGCTTTAAAGATCCCTAACTGTATGTTGTTCTTTTTCGCATAGTGCAACATTTCTTGTGCATATATGAATCCCTCTGACATACACCAGATTATTGTAACAGGAAAGGTTAATTGAATGAATATCATTCAAAGCAATATCTCTCCTATCACTCTTCTATTACAAATCTAATCTCCTCTCAATGAGAAATATATATCAAGCAATTCCTCTAGCTAGGGGTGTTGTAGTAGTTTGGAGGTTTATGAAATATTTAGCTGTAGAGGCGTGACTATAAAAATAGTTAGTGAGTAATAAAATTAATTTTAATACATTGTCACTACTATATATATATATAAAACTCTTTTTCTAACGCAACATTTAAAAAAAATGTCAAATAGGAGGCCCTTGACACCGCCAGCACAGAACTTTCACCGATAAACAAGGAGATGATTCTCCTACAGTCGAGCCGTTGCCTACTACATTTTAAGATTCTAAATGATGAAGAGAGGTAAGATCAACTTTAAGCATGATATAGTCATTTTTTAAGGTTTTTACAATTTAATGAAGCATTATTTTTATTTTTATTTTTATTTTTTGTGTTTCAGGGCAAGAAAATGGGCAAGACAAACTGTGAGTAGAATGTCAAGTATCAACTGGCTTGACTGGACAGATTTTGATGAAGGAACCAGTCTGTTCATGTTCGCCTGTTATAATGATGCTGGAACATTCGGAGGTATAGTGTTTTTTAAAGTTAGTTGCATGTTTTTTAAAACATAAAGCTTGTTAATTATTGAGATTTTTATTTTTCTTCGTATTTTCCATGCAAAATACAAAAGATGACGTCGCAAAGCAGGATCAAATTTTCTACACCGACGAAGCTAGAATTCTTATGGAGAAGATCAGAAACAGACGACGGTAATGATATATTTACGCGCGTGTGTATATATGTTTCATATATGGTATCTACTCTCTAATTAATTAATTTAATGGTTTTTTCTATTGCAGGAAAAGTATTTAGAGAGAGGCAGATGAAAACTTTTTGAGATTGTTATCATTTTTCTTTTTCTTTTTCTTTCTTTGTTTTTTTTTTGAGAGAGAGGAGAAGCCCGTAGACATTTTGGATGGTTATGTGTGTTTGTATAAAAAAAAGTTTAGAATATTTGGATTGCTTAATTGACTCATGTCAACACAGCACTGATAAGAATTTTGGTTCATTTATTCTCCTTTTTGAATGAGCTATTATGGAAAGGTTAAAAATAGGTGGTACAAAATAAAAACATCAACCGACAGCAAAGATTAGTCGGAAACTTTACAGACCAGCTAAGAGACCTAATTGATAATAATTTGTGCCATTTGATCTCAGCTAAATTAAAATTGTACATCAAAGTTTTTCTTAAAAGTACAAGACGACTTATAAAAACACTGAATAAAAATTAACCTGGTTGACAACACCTGCGTATACAACATGAAAAATTAGCCTCGGTGTTTCATGGAACAAACCGAACTTCTTGCTTCAAAAAAGAACATGTTAAACTTATTCTCAAATCATGATCAAGTGGTGTCCCAGTAATTAAATGTACCAGTACATAGAAGGAAAAATAAGAATTGGAATCGGGATCCGTTATTTGATCGTGAAATTGAAATCGGATGAATCGGTCAGAATCAGCCGAATCGGATCAGAAACTCCTTTTTGGCAAAAACTTGTATTGTACTGAAAGATAGTAAAGAAGTTTGCACAAAAATATTAAAACAAAATATTACACACAAATAATTTATTTAATAATATAATACAATTATTACAATTAAAATAAACTCTAAAAAATAACTAGTACAATTTCGTCTTATAAGTACTATGAATAGGAATATTGAGAGAAATTGGTAATTTGAAAAAAAAAATGTGTTCGGATGGTCCAATATGGGTTAGTCTCAACTATAAGTATAATTTAAAGGCAACGACTTCTATAGACATAAGGACCTATTTGTAAAATGAACATATTTTTATTTTTAAAGTTCAAACAGTCGATCCGAACCGTTCATCTTGTTCTCCATATTAATATGTATTTGGAGACCAAATTTTATATTTTTCTAAATTTTTTTACTATTTATTAAGATGGGTACAAAATTCAATGGTCTGAATTTGATATTTTTTGTACCCATCTTAATAAATAGTAAAAAAATTCAGAAAAATATAAAATTTGGTCTCCAAACACATATTAATATGGAGAACGAGATGAACGGTTCGGATCGACTGTTTGAACTTTGAAAATAAAAATATTTTCATTTTACAAATTGGTCCTTATGTCCATAGAAGACACTCTCTAATTTAAATATTATAGTTTCATTCAATAGCAACAAAGATGAAGTCATGTAGTGGTTCAAGTCCCGCTAGGGACATTTATTAAAAGAAATTTGGAAAACAGCTGTTTCGGTCAAAATTTGACTGAAATCTGACCAGTTCAACTGAAATTCGAGTATAGCGTGTAACTCGGTTAGAAATCAAACCGGTATTGGCCGATTCTGACCTGAAACGGTCGAGTTTTCCTTCCGTGAGTACATACATGCAATACAGTGCTCAATTTGGAAGCATTTCAGTCTGAGAATAGTGCAACAACAAAGCCAATCCGAGCCATGATCCTTACCAGTGCCGGCTGGTATGATGATCCCTTGTTTACCTTACAACAAAGCACTTCACTAATTAAATGTAGATCAGGCTGGGACTGTACCTGTTAGTTTGTAATAATCTAGAAGTTAATAATACGATAAATTATCATAAATCTTTGTTCATGAATTGAGTGATTAATAAACTGTTATTTTGTTACTTTGAGTATTATTGAATTTATGGATCATTCCTTTATATGAACTAGAGTCAATAGTTGGAATTGTGAAACTCCATAATATTAAATGATTTATATACTTTTAAAAGTCTCTAACCGAGATAATTAGCAGGAACACTAATTTACCGTTACAAAGTTAGAATGTGGATTAAAAGATGGTCAAGTTTTACAGACCATTGACATGAGATGTCATTTTAATCACATAGATACATGTTCTAGGAACATGGTATTTGACAGACTCCGAATGAAACATTAAATGAAATTGTGTACGTGTCATTAATGTTTTCATTCAGTGTTAAGTTCTAAAGTATGAGGTATTCATCTTTCCTACTAAGAGATATGTATGTGTGATTGTTACTTAACGCTATCGGTAAAACACAGTCATAACGATAGCTTTTTGTTATACATAGCTTAGCTGAGGTAGTGATGGTTTACCAAAAGTACTATTGTCCCTCGTATCTCTATACGAGTTACGGTATCACTGGGCCCCTTGATAGAGTAGGATTATCTGCATGCAGTATAATTACAAGAGTAATTATATTTGATAATCTGCTCAAGATTGAGAAAAGATTATGTTTGCAAGGATGACACACACCTACCTTGAAACTGATCTGATACTGTGAGACATAAGAATTAACACGACTAAAATAGTTTACTGGATCGTGGTATTGTATAGTACAACATCATCTGTGTAATTGGATGGTCATAGTGTAGATGTCAGATGCCTCCTATGATTATAAAAGTTAAAATGGTTTTAATTTTATTTACCAACACAACACAGATCCTATTGGGTCACACCGCAAAGGAGACTTATCAGAGAATCTTATAATTAATTATAGATAGTTATAATTAATAATAAGATATTTATGATTAATTATAAAATGTATAATTAATATAAATGTCATAAAGATGACAAGCTTAAACATATTCAATTTACAAACGTGTACGACACGTTGTGTAAAAGCTATCGCAACAACAGTCGCAAGAAGTTATAACTGATCAGATCGATTATAACATGAATTATAAATATTAATCATGAATTAATATTTTGGGCTCAAAGCCCATTTGAATTTTGGACCTAAGTTAAAAATAGATTTTAATTATAAAGCCCAAAAGTCAAAGCTCAAAGTCAAAGTCCAAACTAATCAATTGATTAATGGGCTCGATGGCATTTTGGTAAATATCATGTTGCCCTAGGGGCATATTGGTCATTTAGACTATTTCAAAAGTCTATAAATAGAGGGGTAGGGGTAGAGAAAAATTCCATTCCAAAAATCCGATCGAAGTCTGATCGATTTGAAAGGCAGTCTTTTAGAACTTTCGGTTTTTCTCTCCCAAATAGTGCTGGGCTAGAAAAGAAAGATATACGTAATCCACGCATAATCTTGCGAATTGTGAATAGTGTTTTTACGGTTGTCGTGAATAGTGTTTTCGCGAAGTTTCGTGAATCTGATTTTGCGTGAGACGCAAGTCGGTTTTTACGATCCTCGTGAATAGTGTTTTCATGCCTCCCGTGAATAGTGCTTTTATGGTTGTCGTGAATAGTGTTTACGGGATTAGGAAATAATATATTTGCGAAAGTCGCGGTATATTTATTTTGTCCTTTTCTCGGTGAATAGTGTTTTCACGCCTTCCATGAATAGTGTTTACGGGATTAAGAAATAATATATTTGCGAAAGTCACGGTATATTTATTTTGTCCTTTTCTCGGTGAATAGTGTTTTGGCGAATCCCGTTGGTCAGTATTACTGGCAGTAGAAAGCAAGCACTCTGGTGGTTCTTGGTGGATGACCGATAAAGGTATCAGACGTCTGATACTTCGAGGCAAGATGTTCCTCAGATTCGATCTTCTCGGTCTGCTGCAATCCAATTGAAATTTGGATCAAGGTATAAATATGTTATATTAATCTATTTAATTTGTAAGTAGATTAAAGTTTTAGAAATCAATTATGGAGTAGATCTGTAAAATGATTAAATTGGGTTTTGATGTCAAGGAATACTGAAGGTGGATCGCCTTGGAAAGTATTTTGACATACCTCATTTAATCTTTGGCTTAAGTTAGAAATAAAATTTTATTTTACGTTCTTTGTGCAGCTTAAACTAATCAATAATTTTGAACTGTCCGTAACCCAACAGTACCTACCAACACAGTTTTGAAATCCTTATCATTTGTCATATGGCACAACCACTGTACCAGTCATAAACAAGAAGTGTATTCCTGTATCCTTGTTCTAAGGGACAATGACACCTCAAATGCATATAAAAAAATCCAACACCCCACTAACCTAAGCACTTGTCCAACTGTTGATTTTGAAGGGAAAATAGAATAGATAAAGAGAAAATGGCTAAAAATGCATTTTTTTTTTCTTGTATTTTTTCTGTTTGATACATCATCCTATAATTTTTTTTCTTGACGGACATAACAAAGAGACGATAAGGACGATCTATAACTCCTAGGGGTATTTTCGTCCATTACTTTGAAACAAATATGAATTATAATTTTTTAATGATATTTAACAAGAGTTAAATTTTTTCTTACTGTAGAGGAGAAATAAGAAATTAGATGAAGAGTTGGAGAGTACAAACGTATATGCAATATATTAAACTCTAGAGGGGTAAATAAGAAATTCAAGACAAGTTGAAGGGCATATGAAAAATTAACACTTTATTAATATCCAACATTACTAAAAATCAAGACAAGAAAATTCTATATGTGCTCATGTTAGTTGGATTTTTTATAAAAATATTAAAACCAGCTAATTATTGACTGGTCTTAATTTTAATAGAAACCGACTAATAGTTGACCAGTCTTTGAATTTAATATAGATTCAAACTCTGGCGGTGATGCTAAATCTCCAAACCTTGTAAGTTTTGAAACACAATATTAAAAGCAAATAAGTAAATGTCAGAGATACTAGATACTGATGCTACAAGTATAATGTTTGAATCTATATTAAGCGCATTAGTTTATTCTTTTCCTTTTTCATTGTTTCTTTGAGATCCTAGAAAATAGAATATTCATGGATGAGACTATGTATTATGTATAACGTAGATTGATCCTTACCACATATCAATGTCTTCATTTCCAAAGTCTCAATAGCCGATTTGAACCATTCAACATGATTTTCATATAAAAATGTACTTACAACAATATTTTACATTTTTTAGAATTTTTTTACTACTTTAAATTGGTAGAAAATCAGTATTTCTGAATGGTCCATAATTTTTAAATCAAATGATTTTCTACCTAGCTATTTGAAAAGTAATAAAAAGAATTTGAAAAATGCAAAATTTGATCTATAAGTACATTTTTATATGGATATTGTATTGAACGTTTCAGATCGATTGTTCGGACTTTAAAAATGATAATATTGATCCATAGTACGGACCATTATGCGTATGCATAGTACCATAGCCTCACTCATATTCATGTATTATTATAAAAAAAATCAGCCACAAAAATAGTTAATTCTATGCGTTAGTTAATCTACAATATAATTAATGGATCAAAAGAGAGCACAGGAGTGGCATTGAAACTAGGGGTGGAAACAGAACGGTTAATGCTAATACTATATCTGTATCTGTTTTACAACGAACGGATATGGATAGTAAACGGATATTAAAATTTAAAACCATACGGATAGTAAACAGATATTAAAATTGAAAACCATATCGGTCTTAAATGGATACGGATACGGAACGGATAATCCACGGATATGGATTCGAATATAAATATGGAGCAGATAATAGTCAGATATTGAGTAATTCTACTAAATTTCTTAATTTTAAATTACCTAATTTGATTACCTAAATTGACAAAAATTTAATGGACTTTTTATATTTGCACAGTGACAATTATGCATGACTAATTGTTTTTTGGTTTAGAGGACCAATCCATTATTCTAATAAATTATATGATTTTCCTACCAAAATTATTGAACTTAAACAAATATGTATGTTTTTTGAAAACTTCGCAAGGGTGAAATGAATTTAAAACTTCTGAAAGATTAAATTTTGGATCCAGAATATACAGATATCCGCTCCGTTTATATCCTCACAGAATTATCTGTATCCGTATTATTTTTTCATATACTAAAATTATTTGTATCCGTATCTGCAAGTATCCGTATCCGTTTAATCTGGATACGGATAAGAAGCAAATTCGAAGCGGATTATCCGTGGATATCCGTATCCGTTTACACCCCTGATTGAAACACATACCAGTATCAAGCATTCAGAAGTCACTCAACCTGAGAATTGTAAATATTGGTGAGAAGTTGCATTGTTTCCTATTGGATCATATAAAATATTTTAGCATCCAAACAATGTGCCAACCTTTGATAAAATATTTTAACTTAAAAAAAATAAATTAAATCCAATGACCGGCCAATTTTTTTTATTAAAATTAGGCCTGTCAATAATTGATCGGTTTTGATTAAAATTAGCACCAGACAATAATTGACCAGTTTTGGTATTTTTACAAAAATCCAACTAATGTGGACATATTTGAATTTATTATTTAATGTTTGATACTAATAAAAATATCGGCAGATTATGATCTCTCTGTTTTTTTTTTTTTTTGAGAAATAACGGCAGAAGCTGCCCGATGGGCGATGGTTATATTAAACTCTTACAAATACAATTACATCGGTTTACAATTCAGAGTCTCATCAGAAATTCTAATCGCACAAAGAAATAAAATACACTACGAACATAAATTTAAGAAAGCATAGGACAATATGGTATTTAAAATAAACCATAGCACCGAAAATTCTGTGCTATTTTTGTCTTATACTGATACGGTTCTCACAACAATTAGACCACATTCTTCCTTCCTGTTGGATCCTTTCTGCCAGCACCCATGGCGGTATCGTACAACCTCTGAAAATCCTTTTGTTTCGATGATTCCATAGTCCCCATGTTACGCATATAAACCAGGAAATTTTGTATCAATAGAAATTTTAAAATTCAAATATACAAATATAGAAAGAGTGCATGTATTGCAACAAATATAGTAAGATCGGAATCACTGGTAACGATTCATCCATTTATGGATCGGAGTCACTGGCAACGATCCATCCATTTATGGATCGGAGTCAAATGACTCCAATCCATAATTTTACATTTTTTTTATTAATTATATTGAATTCTGTAAGAAAGACGTCATATTTGATCAAGTTCTAATAAAATAATAATAAAATTATGGATTGGAGTCATTGACTTCAATCCATAATAGATGGATCATTGTCACTGACTCCAATTTTACTATATTTGTTGCAATACATGTACTCTTTCTATTTTTGTATATTTGAATTTTATAATTTCTATTGATAAAATTTTTCCTATAAACCAGGATACCCAAACCCGATCCTTCCCTTTTCTGGTATCAGTGTAATTGAGGATGAAAGCCTCTAAAGACAGATGCCATATTTGCTTTACACTAATCCCCGGCTTGAACAAAGTGACTCCCAATCTGTTAGATATAATCCACCAAACATTAACTGCGTATGGGCATAAGAAAATTAAGTGTAAAGTTAATTCCCGGGGGCAAACTAAACATATCACACAACCCAAATCGTATTGTATTTTCCGAGACAAATGCAGATGTAGAAACTTTCCGATTACCTCTTCTTGGCATCTCATCCCACTGCCTTCTGAGTTCTGATTACCTCTTCTTGCCACCTATCATACCAGAAAGACACAGAATTTTCATCTCTTACCAATATTGTCTTTCAAAACTAACAAACTTTGGAGATTTAGCATCACGGCGAGAGTTTGAATCTATATTAAATTCAAGAACCGGTCAACTATTAGTCAGTTTTATTAAATTAAGACCAACCAATAATTAGCTGGTTTGAACATTTTCATAAAAATCTAACTAACATGAGCACATATAGAATTTTTTATTTAATGTTGGATATTAATAAAGAGTTAATTTTCCATATGCCCTTCAACTTGTCTTGATTTTCTTATTTACTCCTCTAGAGTTTAATATATTGTATATATACACGTTTATACTCTCCAACTCTTCATCTAATTTCTTATATCTCCTTTGCAGTGAGAATTATTTTAACTCTTGTTAAATATTATTAAAAAATTATAATTCAGATTTGTTTCAAAGTAACGGACGAAAATACCCCTAGGAGTTATAGATTGTCCTTATTGTCTCTTTGTTGTGTCCATCAAGGACATCTATTAAGCCACCATGGCTAAAACTGGTGCACTTTATGAATGTAATACCAACCTCATGAATTTCTATCTACACTAGTTGTACTTGGGACTAGAAAAAGAGATGAGAGGGAAAGAAGACACTAGCTGAGAGTAACGTCAGAGGTGACCTTCCGAAAAACGGAACAACGAAGTCCAAATCTGTGAAGCTTTCAACTACATTTTTTTTTTCATTTCTTAGTCTGTTCTTTTTATTTCATGATCCAGATTCAACTGACTTTTGACATTGTATTTTTAGTTTGCTTTTAATATGTTTGTTTCTAAAAAAAATGTTTACCAGTAAATAGGAATAGTTCACATTGATTTTTTTTGGAATTTGAAATAATGGGCTGGATGAACGACAAAATTTGAAGCAAGGCGAAATCAGCCAGTCAGACGCCAACCTTGCAGGTCACAAGGATTCTAGTCGTAATCGTCGACCTCTGACCAATTGATTCCGAGTAAAAAATAAAAAAAAGTATTTGCAGCAATTTAATTCAAAATTGCTTTTTTTTAGCTTGTCCGTTTGGTAAAGAGGAAAGTCGCCAGAGAGAGGCCTCTTTCATTTCTCTATAATATTTTTTGGGAAATTTTACAAATTGCCTAACATTTCAAAATTTTCAAACAAAATACCCCTTCTCTAAAATAATTAACAAAATATCCTTGTAGGACCCTCATTTACCCCTCTCTACCCATCTCTATCCTTACCTCATATTTACTCTCATCAAATTTGACACCTTCATATATTTTATTAGACTTTAATGAGTACATAAAATATTTTAAAGAATATGTAATTCAAACAAAAAAAATTTCTAAACATGCAAAAAATTTATAATTAGATAATATTTATCAAATGCATGTTTTATTTTATGTTTTTATAGTAATCTGCATCATGATGAAATTATTTACACTTTTATATAGTATGTTATTAGAAAGATAAACTCTTAAATTTATATTTTACTTATTCGATAGTGTTTCATTTAATATTTCCTATAATCATTAAAAAAAATTAAAGTGAAAACATTAAATAAAAAATATAAACACTTTGAGATGTAAATAAAAAGTACAAAATATGAGATACAAAAATAATTTATCTCTATATTTTAACACACACAAAAATTATATATTTCCAAGATATTTTCTTCTCCGTTTGTTACAATATAAGACATTACTTATATGAAAATGATAATTGTCTCCGATACTGATGGTGTCCAATTAGTAGATGGAAATGAAAATATATACTAGTGTTTGATTGTTGCATTCATAACAGGTTCGTTTTTGTAAATTTAAATCGCAATACATCAAATTATTGCATATATGCTCATTAGTAATAAAAAAAAGTTAATACCTCAAAATATGATCCTATTTATATGTCTACAAAAAAATTGTTGTTTGAATTAAATTCTTTAAAAAAATTGTTGTTTGAATTACATAGTATTTAACTGAAAAATTTTAAGTCTAATGAAAGATTGAATATGTAAACTTGATGGGAGTAAATAGGAGGTAAGAATTGAGAGGGGAAGAGAGGGATAAATGGGACTCCATAAGGGCATTTTGTTAATTATTTTAGAGGAGGGGTATTTTGATTGAAAATTTTAGAAAATATGGCAATTTGTAAAATTTCCCAATATTTTTTTCACCAAATGAGAAGGAAGAGGAAGAGACGAAGAAGTATTCTAATATGGCGGGATTGAAATTGTTCTTGTCTTTTTTATTATGGATATTATGGTCAATTGCTTTTAAACTAAACAAGAATCATAGATTGAATATTTTTTGATATAATATTAATTATTCTTTTTAACTACACAGGTAAATAAGAAATAGATGAAAGAGTTGAGTGGTAAATTTGATATATGCATGAGTTGAGGGATAAATACGAAACTCACAGTGAATTGAAGGGTATTTAAGAAATTAACCCATTAATAAAAATGTCAGCATAATCTGGTACGAAAGGTAATTAATGACCATATATGTCTTCAATTGCAAGTCCAGGTTCCCATATATTTATATTAACAAAAATAGTTGGAGACTGTTGATTTTCTTTCCTCGTGTTAAACAAAAACGAAACAGAAATGAGCATTAACACTATTATTTTTTAGTAACAAAATATTTCTAAATTTTTTAAATGTATAGACAATTATAATCTTTTTTATTGTTATTTCTGCTATCGTATCTTTATCATAATGTAATTAATATTTCGACTATTAACTAAATATATAATTTTCATAATGATCAGATCACTTTCCCCTTTTCTTCTAATTTTGCGATAAATATATGCTCCTCTATCAAAAGTCATATAATAATTTAAAATCTCATGAAAAATAATAGTGTTTGCTAACTACTGACACAATAATATTAAGGTGGGGGTTTAGTAGGTCTGATATCTGCTTTCTTTCAAAAACTGTGGGTTCTCAATCGCTGATGATTTTTGGTCAAAATAATCCACATTTGTGCCAAAAATTCATAGTAATGCAATAATTTTTCAGAGACAAGGATGACAAATTAATTTCAAATTCGAATTCAGAATTCGCTGTTGACACTATTCAAAACATCCGGCGCTTCAGTTAGGAGGAATTTTACAAATTTTTACTTTTAAGTTGCAAAATAAGTTAATTAATAAATAATAACAATTGTCCTGTTTGAATCACGGGCATGAGTGCAAGTTGCAATTATAAATTATGTTGAGGAATATCTTTACAGAATTTTAACTAACATGTTGTCTGGAACAAAATTATACGTACCAATGTCCATTTTAACAAACTCGACCTTATAAAATGTCACATATGCCACCGGCTTTTAAGTTTTCTTCCAAAATTTCTTTGGTAGCCACTAACATACCAATTCTTTCAATAAAATGTTTCCTTCCAAAATGTCCCTTCTAAATTTGAAGAGCTTCGGCAATCGAAGCTGCAAGGCTGAGCACCTCAAATGGAGCTCTATTTTCGATAGCTTTAATTGTAAGAGGGCAGGAATCTGTAACCCAGAAGTGAGCAAACGGGCTACCTAACCCATCTGAAAAGAAACCCATTAACCCTTTTAGTGTTCAAATAAACTGATCAGAGGGGTTTAAATAGAATTAGAAACAATGTTTACAAAGTCACTAAACCTCTTCCCAAAGTTTTCCATTGGAATGCAAATGAATATATATACCAGATTTCAAGTGAGGCCCAAGTACCACTGATCACTTTGTTAGACTAATTTTGTTTCTATTTAATTTGTTCTAATTAGTTGCACTAATCTTACAGTCTTAACACAATTATAGCATCCACGGTACTCAACCTAGATGAGCAACTGACATCTCAAAAATATATTGCCTTGGTTACTTGGTTGATTCATACCAGCCTAATTTTGTTTTTTTGCCATTTTTAAAGGAAAATATAAAAAATTCTCGTGCTTTGTAAACTGCAGCATTAAAAATAAAAATGAGACTAAGAATGATCAATATAGAGGTTAATGGAGTGACTCATATATATATATCAACCCTACAGTAAAAGAAGCATAGAAAATTAAATAGATTTAGTACCTGAATTAGCAGCTAAAAAACGAGACCATGATTGTTTGGGAAACACTGCGTGTGTCACGTATGCACTAACTTTTGCAGCACCTTGTGCAGCCAATACTTTCTGCAGTAATGAACATAATAAATCATTCAACTGTTAAAAGACTATTTCAATAGAAAGGTATAATGCTAGTATGCCAATACTGCATTGGTACTTATTGATATATTGGGAATAGATCATAGTGAACTTGCTCAAACATTAATGAATTTTAAATTTGAAGTAACAATTAGAAACCCAATTTGGAGTTTTCTTAAGGTACGTTGTTATGTAAAATAAGAACAAAGTAAAGGTCCTTTGCGAATTCATAGTAAATTTTCTTCAATTGGTAATTGCTTAATATCTTTTATGTTGGCTGAATTTTTTTTATTTGTTTACTTAAAAAGTAGGCAAGCTATGTAAAAGAATAGCGAAAGGTTAAAAAAAAAAAACTAGTTCAAAATTTTGATTTTGCAAACTAATTTTGTTACCTGACACTCAATTAGTGTACCTCCTGATTGTACCAAATCATCAACAATAATCACATGCCTTCCTTCAGGATTCCCTTCCTTTATTGTTACTATCCTCTTATCCCCTTCTCTGACTTTTGCACACACCACCTGAAGTATTTTTGTTTCGCAGTGTTAACAAATATCATTCTATTAATGATAGCAAAGCCATTTTGGAATGTAACTCCTAAATATTTAGAAATCATAAATCGACAGCTTCTACTCATCTAATTATGTTTACAAAAATAATGCATGAAACAAAAATGCATTACAAAATTTTCTCATCAGCTTGATTAAATCAACGAGATAAGTATCTGATTGTTTAAAGACGAATTTAATAATTAAGAGGACAAAAATAAGTTATAACCATGGGGAAAAGCAACAGTTGACTGTGGAAGCGCTTCCAAGCACCATCATCTGGGAAAGCAATTGTTATCTTAACAAACAAAAAAAGAAGATGGAAATTAATAAAATAAAAAATAAAAGTACAAGATAAAAATATATAAAGTATAAATGGAAGAAGACAGGTGCCAAGTATTTAGTCTGACATTGTTGGCATCAGGGAGTTGGCCGAGACGATCCAATAAGAGAGGAATTCCCGTTTCCAAGCAAGGAAATACTTCATCTTTAAAATAGAATCTTTCCTAATTAAAAAAAAAATTGGAAACGAACTTGGTGATTGATGTGGGAATAATGAAAACTTGTTGTCAAATGGAAAATCACCTGTACATTTATTTAATTTTGTTTACAATTTCATTACAAAGCATAGGCCAATTTCAGGAACACCACTTTAACACAAAGAACTGTCAAAATTGAAGGGACTACACAATTGGTCGATATTTATCCAATTAGCATCAACGAACACCTAATTCACCTAATTATGCAGTTCTGTCACAAAAGGTTTAATTGTAACCTTAATTTAACATATAATTAATTAGGATCAAATCACCGTCGATCAGCTGCACAAAATTAAGAACATCAAAAAAAGAAATCAAGACATATATACTTTCAAGGACCAAACCAGTGGTTATGTCCATCTATAACATTTTTAATTTGGCAGACACATGCCCTTCAACAAGCTATACACACAAGGTATATTGAGTAACGCTTATCCATGCATGAATTGTACACAACTTCTTTCAAAGAATTTCTCCAATTTTTGACAGAAAAATAGGCTCCAAGCTCTCTATTTTTTCTCATTCTTTGGATGTGATGTCGGCTATCTGTTGTCATATATTACTAATTCCTCAATGTTCTATTTTGTTTGGTTATTTTTTTTTTAAACTTGGACATGGCAGCTAAGGGGTTTTATTTTATTTTCTCTGTTTTTTTTCTTAACAAAGATGAATCCACAGCCAAAACTCGTTGCCATAAATTTAAATGGAGAAAACAGAGACAAACCTGCAATGCATGGATGTCATAAATGACAACACTCGCGGGTCCACCCCTTGACTTGGGAATATCCGAAAGCATCTTTGCCAAAGCATCGGCTGTCGGCACCTGACCTTCCACCTCGATCCTTTCACAACAACCAGTAGGGAAGTACGGAAGCACCACTGTGAAAGAGGCGATGAATTCTTTTGGCAATGCACGAATGACAGCGTACTGATCGAACACGTCTGGACTGAAGGTTCCAAGAAATGCCACATTTTTACCCCTAATTTGTCGCACATTGTGCATAAATATATTTGGAGTTCCATCATCAAATTTCCTGAGAGAGAGAGAAAGATGGAAAGCTTCAATATTTATCACTGAAGGAAAAACTTTTTCGGTGAACTTTATTAATTTGTAATCCCAATTATATTTAGAGGTTTCCTGAGATTAATTAATTGGTGAACAAACATGATCGATTCACCACACATAGTAATAATTGTAAACTAAATATGCCTATATATATATATATATATATATATATATATATATATATATATATATATGATGCAAAACAATTGGAAGAGATGATGAGCTTGAACTGCAAGTAATTAATGCAAGACCAACAGTCCAACGACAATTAGACTTAGACGACAGACACATGCTTCGGCGCCTAAAAATGAACAAAAAGGGACAAATATATTCAAAAACTAGCGTATAATTCCTCTCCAAAGAACAACTCACACAATGAATTTCATTTGAGAAATTATACACGACAGACAGTTAGATTATAGTAAAAGAAAAAGTTAACGAAAAGATATATAAACAAACCCCCATGTGATGGATTGGAGGTGGATGGAATCACAATGTTGTGCAATTTTATGGGCAAGTTCCTCCATCTCCATGCAGTAATAAAGATATATTTGCTTCTTGACGCTCTTCTCCATTCTCTCTATTTGATAAAATTCCCTACTAATTTTTTTAGGAGAAAGCTGTATATATGTTAGCGAGGCTGAGAACAAGTACCTATATTAACAAGAGAGAAATGTTTAAATTCTATTTTAAATGATAATGATTCAATTCTATTTTTGTTTTTACATAGGGAAAATAATAGGTTCTAAATATAAGAGAGTAATATTGCACATATTCTATTTTTTGGATAATTGAACAGTATAACTAGCTCCTTATATGTGGATGATTAAAAAATACCGCTTGGTGGTGCGCATTGACCGATTGCGGATACAGGTCCAAGACGAAGGTTGAATTTGGGTTAAAGGTACGGTTAAAATTAAGCCCGGCCCAACAGCTCAAAACTAAGCCCACGAAGTTTATTTATTTATGAAAACATACAAGATTTATGATATTTTCAAATGCCTCCAATTTTTTTCCAGTTTTTTTTTTAACAACCAAAAAATAATATTTAATATTTTTAATAACCGGTTTTTAAAAAAATTTCACGCGTAACCAAACCGCCTCCCGTGGGGCAGTCTACTGTTCTGGCCAAAATGCCTCCCCGTGGAGCGGTCTACTCTTCATACCAAACCGCCCCCGGAGAGGCGGTCTACTTTTTTTTTTTTTTTTTTTTTAAAAAATCTCCTCCCCTCCTCATCCCCAAACCCTACCCGCCCCCCATCTCTCTTACCTCTGTGGCCCGTCGGAAACGGCCCCAAAACCCCATTTTTTCGCCCCGAACGCGATATTTCGCACCTCTCTCGCATTCCTGACCCCTCTCTCTCTCTACCGCCCTCTCCCTCTCTCTCTACCTGCCGGCCTCTCTCTCTCTGTGATATTGTGCAAACGGGTCGGATACTATCCGTAAAAATCCGGATCCGTATCCGAATTTTTGCGGATTCGGATTTTTAGATACAAATAGTTGCGGATTCGGATACGGATACAGATATCTATTATGTGGATTCGGATATGGACACGGATTGGATTTCGAAATCGGATACGGATACAGATCATACGGATAATTATCAGTATCCGTATATTTTTATTTTTTGGATATCCGATCCAACAGTTTTCTAATCTTTTGTTTCACATGTTCGCTTCAACACCAAATAAGTGCTTTCTTTCATTTTTATTCAATATACGAAGCATAATTTGATAGGAGATTATGCCAACAGTCAAAAGTAAAAAGTCAAAAGTGAATATTTAATTATATATGTTTAATATAGGTATATTTTGATTAAAGTGATGATACAGATGAGATATATTTTAATTGAATTCAGAGTAGGCCATCGGACCAACTTTGGTTCGATTGACGAAATGACCATTCAATTGCATCAAGATCCGTGCTACATACATTAAAATCCGTGCATGTCTATTTCAATTTCCGTGCACATCAATATTAATTCTAATCATACGGTTCTAGAGTTAATTGAACCTAAAAGTAGGTCTGATGCTCATCGGACCTATTCCTATCTCATTTTAGTTAGGTACATATTTTGTAATAGCGTAACAAGTTAATTAGACATATATTTTAAATTAGAAATCCGAATTATATCCGTATTCGTATTCGTATCTGAAAATATCCGATCCGTATCCATATCCATTTAATATCCGATCCGTATCCATATCCGATTAATATCCGATCCGTATCCGTATCCGTATCCGAAAAAATAATACGGATACGAATATGGGTTGAGCACTGTCCAATCCGTTTGCACCCCTGCATGGATGCCTCAACCGCATTGTCACCACACATGACACAGCCCTGTTGGACATGACACCAAACGAGCAACATAGAAGCTCAATGGAGATGGATTGCTCATCATTTATACAAAAAAAAAAATTTAGATTTGAGCAAACCCTAGAAAATGAAGATGAATTTCATATTTTTAAGAGACAAAGGAAAGAACACAAGTACCAATAGAGAAGCTAAATGGCTATTTTGGAGAGATCTCAACGTTTTCCACTTCTTTCTTCAATTAATTTGATGGATTTTCAAGGGAGAAGGTGATCTCTCATTTCTTCTCTTCTCTCTTCTCTTTTTCTTTCTCTTGGGAGGACAACACACACAAGGCAGGGACAAAACAAGGAGGGGAAGGAGAAGAGAAAGAGAAATAATATCTAATTTGGGAATTTTACCAAATAGACCCTCAAAAGGTTTGATATTGACAAAAGAAGCATTTATACATATAAATATGCATATGAGATGGCATTTTGTTCCCAATATATATAAGGCATAAATTTCAAGATTCAATTGAATTTGGTTGTTTCGAAAATTCAGATCAACGTTTAATTGTTTTAAACATTCTAATTTTATTTATCTATGTATATATTTTTATTTTATTTTAGTTTATTAAATTTTTTTTCTTGGCGTAACAGAACCCGAATAATTGATTTGTCACTATGGATTGGAGTAGTGTTAGGAGTTGTGTGAGTTAGTGGGTGTAGACCTGGCGAGAGCTTGAGCATAGAAAAGTTTGAGGTTATGATGGCAGGGACTGTGGCGGCGCGGTTGAATGCCGCCAGTTGTTGTTAAAAAACGATTTTCCATGGAATCTCACCTGTTATCTCTATCTCTCTCTCTTTCCTCTGATTTTGTTTTTCACTTTATTTTATTTTTATTTTCTTTTCTCATTCTCGTAATCTCGTTTGTTCAAGTATTATTGTATTAAGTACCTTTGTTATTTTACTCTTGTTGCTGATATCCGATTTGTTCTAATTTTTTTTTTTTTTTAAAAGATCAAGATTCTTGCATCTGTATATATATTTATGATTGAATTTAAGAAACTTAAATTGCTACTGCTAATTACCATGACATTCATTGAGACTAAATATGACACTACCAAAGCTAAACATGACACTCCTCATGTACAAGAATTTGCAACTGAGGAAACTGTTTGTATATATTCTCTCAAGGTAATATACTAATACATGAAAATCGACATTATAGAGGAAACCGTTTATTATTTTTCCTAACAAAATTTACTAATTTTTTACTTAAGGACTGAATTGCTACTTAAATTACAATTTAATTTATAGAAAGTTATTATATATACTTATTCCTATGACCTCACCCTAGAACAGGGGTACAAACAGATCAAATACAAACACTAGTGGAAGACACATCAGTGTTGGCCTATTGGTAGCAGCCTTGAGATAATAAGGATGATAAATTAAAAAAATAAATGTTCATTATATATATAAATGTGCGATAATTGAGTATACATTGTAAAATAGTATTTTGAAGATTCGAATAATGAGTTTGAAAACAGTAAAAAAAATTCCGGAGCAGCTTGGGATCCCAAGGTTTCAAAAAATAAAAAAAAATAAGTAAAAAAAAAGTTGTTGACGCCCGTGGACTTGGTAACAGATAGGGCTGCAAACGAATCGAACTGAATCGAACTTACTCCAGTTTTGAATTTGGTTTGAATTAATTTCAAATCAAACATTTTACGAACTCAATTTCGAATCTTTTACGAACTTTTTTACGACAAGGACTGATCGTAGTCGCTGAGCACAAGAGGTGAAAGTCGTCTAGGATTTCAAAACTGAGAGCGAGAGTTACGACTTACGAGTTATGACTTATGGTTGGGCGGCCTTATGTTTTAATTTTTTAAGTCATCAGTGATTATAAGTTATCAGCAGAAATCAACGGTTCACGTTGCTTTGATATTCGAGCTAGAATAATTCACAAACCTATTTCAAACGAACCAGGTCCAGTTTGAGTTTGGCTTGAATTAATTTCGAACTATTTCAAATCGAATTTTTTACGAACTTTTTCGAATCAAACTCGAATCGAATCACGAACTACGAACTTTTTGTGCAACCCAAGTAACAAATGCATGCTTGACAGCTTTAGGTGGTTATTTCATAGTACAATATAGAAGTGTGCATTACGGAAACTTACATTTAACTATTATTAGAGCATCGCCAATGGAGAAATTGAATAGAAATCCACGTCAGCAGTAAAACACAATTTAGAAATTAAGTAAATTTTAATTTTTAAAGTCTTACAATTGTGAAACTAAAGTTTTGAAAAGAGAGACATAAAAAAGAAGAGATCTGTTGTTTTTTTACGGCCAATAATTTTATTATGTTTTGTCAGCATGTCCAAAAAAAATTATTTTCTTTGTAAGCAAATTTATTTTATTAGCAATTGATTCACATTCCAACAATTCAAATAAAATTTGCTACATAGAATTAGCAACTGTAAAACAATCACCAATGTATATCCTCTTAAATGTACATTACACAATATCTGAGTTTGTATTTGAAGTTTGACGACTCACACTTTTGAAGAGAAATAACTACTTTTTCACACTAATTTGATGATTTATTTGTAATGCCTTATCTTTCTTTAAAATGAATCCCACAAAGAATATGCAAACAAATTTTGCACAGCAAATAATTTTTGCAGAGCAAAAGTTAAAAGATGGAAACATTGATTGAGAAAATAATTAAGACATTGACTTTGGAATATAATTTGGCTTGACAATTAAGATATTGGTGCAAACTAATAGAAAATAAAATAAAATATTTAAACAAATGATAAAAAAAGACTTTTTGACGAAAATAGAAGCTCAAGCTACAAAACATTGCATGTTTGGTCTCTTCATTAATATCCTAGGTAATCTATGGAGTCTTAAATTTGTTAAACTCTCACTTTTCTTTGAGCAATCTCCAATCAATTGCTAGTTTATAGAATAAGTCATTATTGATACGGACCCTGCACAATTTGGAGAAATTGGAGAAAATTTGGAAAAAATAGAGAGTTTGGAGCCTATTTTTCTGTCTAAAATTGGAGAAATTATTTGAAAGAAATTGTGTACAATTTATGCATGGATAAGCGTTACTCAATATACCTTGTGTGTATAGCGTGTTGAAGGGCATGTGTCTGCCAAATTAAAAATGTTATAGATGGACATAACCACTGGTTTGGTCCTTGAAAGTAGATATGTCTTGATTTCTTTTTTTGATGTTCTTAATTTTGTGCAGCTGATCGACGGTGATTTGATCCTAATTAATTATATGTTAAATTAAGGTTACAATTAAACCTTTTGTGACAGAACTGCATAATTAGGTGAATTAGGTGTTCGTTGATGCTAATTGGATAAATATCGACCAATTGTGTAGTCCCTTCAATTTTGACAGTTCTTTGTGTTAAAGTGGTGTTCCTGAAATTGGCCTATGCTTTGTAATGAAATTGTAAACAAAATTAAATAAATGTACAGGTGATTTTCCATTTGACAACAAGTTTTCATTATTCCCACATCAATCACCAAGTTCGTTTCCAATTTTTTTTTTAATTAGGAAAGATTCTATTTTAAAGATGAAGTATTTCCTTGCTTGGAAACGGGAATTCCTCTCTTATTGGATCGCCTCGGCCAACTCCCTGATGCCAACAATGTCAGACTAAATACTTGGCACCTGTCTTCTTCCATTTATACTTTATATATTTTTATCTTGTACTTTTATTTTTGATTTTATTAATTTCCATCTTTTTTTTTTGTTTGTTAAGATAACAATTGCTTTCCCAGATGATGGTGCTTGGAAGCGCTTCCACAATCAACTGTTGCTTTTCCCCATGATTATTTTTGGCCTCTTAATTATTAAATTCGTCTTTAAACAATCAGATACTTATCTCGTTGATTTAATCAAGCTGATGAGAAAATTTGGCAATGCATTTTTGTTTCATGCATTTTTTTTGTAAACATAATTAGATGAGTAGAAGCTGTCGATTTATGATTTCTAAATATTTAGGAGTTACATTCCAAAATGGCTTTGCTGTCATTAATAGAATGATATTTGTTAGCATTGTGAAATAAAAATACTTCAGGTGGTGTGTGCAGAAGTCAGAGAAGGGGACAAGAGGATAGTAACGATAAAGGAAGAGAATCCTGAAGGAAGGCATGTGGTTATTGTTAATGATTTAGTACAGTCAGGAGGTACACTAATCGAGTGTCAGGTACTAATTAAAATTGGTGTGCAAAATCAAAATTTTGAAATAGTATTTTTAACCTTTCGCTATTCTTTTACATAACTTGCATACTTTTTTCAGTAAAAAAATAAAAAAATAATTAACCAACATAAAAGAAATTAAGCAATTACCAATAGGAGAAAATTCACTATGAAATTACAAACAAAAACCTTGGGATCCTAATTGTTGCTTCATATTTAGAATCCATTAATGTTTGAGCAAGTTCGCCATGATCAATTCCCAATATATCAATAAGTACCAATGCATTAGTCTTTAGGAGTCACATCATGTTTTACAGTTGAATGATTTATTTTGTTCGTTACTGCAGAAAGTATTGACTGCACACGGTGCTGCAAAAGTTAGTGCATATGTGACACACGCTGTGTTCCCCAAACAATCATGGTCTCGTTTCTTAGCTACTAATTCTGGTACTTGCTCTATATTTAAGTTTCCATGCTTCTTTTATCGTGGTGTTGATATATATATATATATACGAGTCATGCCATTAAGCTCTAATATTGATCATTCTTAGTCCCATTTCGCTGCAATTTAGAAAGCACTAGGCAGTACATTTTTTAGATGTTGGTAACTCATCTAGGGGGCCTCAATCTATTTGAGTCCTGTCGATGATATAATTGTGTTATGACTGTCAAATTAGTATAACTAATCAGCAAAAATTGAATAAAAACGAAATTAGTCTAACAAGTTGACCTGTTAATTGGTACACATCAACCAGTTTTACTGGTACTTGAGCCTCACCAGAAATCTGGTACGTGATTCTGTAAACATCGTTTCCAATTCTTTATAAGCCCTTCTGATCAGTATATTTGAACACTAAAAGGCTTAATGGGTTTCTTTTCAGATGGATCAGGTAGCCCGTTTGCTCACTTCTGGATCACAGATTCATGCCCTGTTACAGTTAAAGCTATCAAAGATAGAGCTCCATTTGAGGTGCTCAGCCTTGCAGCTTCAATTGCTGATGCTCTTCAAATTTAGAAGGAAAATTTTGGAAAGAAATCTTAAAAATTCGTAGCATATGTGACATTTTATAGGTCTGAGTCTGTTAGAATGGAGTCTGGTTTAATTTACTTATTTAGATTATTGGGTCGGCTATTTTGAATCTGTTATTTTTTTTTAATCCGTTAATATGTGGATGTTTCTGTATAGTTGGCATCTTTTTCAATTCTCTCTCGTGGAACTTTATCCATTTTTATTGTGTATTGAGTTGACATATCTTGAACAAATATACGCGTATAGTTCTCCAAATTTAGTCGTGAGAGTTTAAAAATTGATAGGCCATGCGTGCAAGAGGCATTTGTAGACTTGAATTTAATTACGCCTGACCACCGTATCTAGTCTGGAATAAGGTAAGAGATGGTGATGTTTGGTTGAAGACTAAATCTTATTTAGGTTTAAGTTGGTTGTATATCTCATTTGCTACAAAATCAAGCGGTCAAAGTAATAAATCAAGTTATTTTATAAGTTGTTTTATATATTCATTTCTTTGACCACTTGACCTCGTAGCAAATGAATTTCAAAATTTCAAAATTTTGCATGTAGATGCATCACTCACGAAGTACATGGATTTCAACAGTTCGGATTCATCATTTGAAGCCGATCCGATGTATTTTTGGAGTTGTGTTCACCAAACTCTCTTGGTAAGTACGTCACACCCTAGATTTACTCTATATATATATATAGAGAGAGAGAGAGAGAGTAAGGCTATTATGCATTGCGAATTAAAGGGGGTGTTTTAATTCGTGCTCATATCGCTATTTCCAAAGTTCAAATAGCCGATTCGAACCGCTCAACATGTTCTCCATATTGAAATGTGCTTCCAGATCAAATGTTACATTTTTTTTGAATTTTTGTACTATTTATTAAGATGGATACAAAATTCAATGGTTTTAATCTAGTAATTAATCGGACCATATATATATGCACTTCGAAGGTGTAAAAAATATATCCCAAGTCATCTCAATCATTCATTGCTATAGTATTCGAACTCAATATTTCTTGCACTTATTATTTATTTCTTAATTTCTTAAAATTATATCAAATATATAATTAGTATATTTTTATTGAAGTATAAGTATATCACTAAATTGTTCTTAATGTGATAAAATCCCTTATTGTTATGAAAACTACGAATATGAAATTTATATAGAATAAACTATATAAAATGCATATGTTCAAAATATTTATTTGTTAGATTTTTTATAAAATAAGTTAATACCATAATATAATAATATTTTAAAGACTCATATGTTGGAAGTATTCTACATTTATACTAATATTATACTTTCTAGTTCAAACAAATAAAAATTTGACACTTTAATTTTTTTTATTCTAAATCATTTATACACACAAAAATTAAAAAATTATTCAAAACGAAAATGAAATCACAATTGTATATTTTACATAAGCAAAGAATAAACGAGAGTAAATAAAAATGAGTGAGAGAGATGGAAAGAGAGGGAATAGTAAATAGTATGATGGAGGGTATTTTGTTCTATATTTTGTTAAGATTTTTGGATGGAGGATATTTTGTTCTATATTTTGAAAAAGAATGGCACTTTATAAAATTTCTCCTTTGAAAATCGATGATCCAACGGTGGCTTATGTTTTTACTGTTTGGTTAAGCCACTATTTGATCAGCGATTTTCAAAGTGGCTTAATAAATAGTAAAAAATATTTAAAAAAATGTAAAATTTGGTCTCCAAGTACATTTTAATATAGAGATCACATTTGATAGTTTGGATTGACCATTTGGACTTTGAAAATTAGAAAACGACTTGGTTGCACGGGAGCTCAGGAACAATTGATTGTATATTAGTCAACCCCTCTCTCTCTCTCTCTCTCTCTATCTATATATACAGTAAGGCTACCATGCTTTGCAAATTAAAGTAGGTGTTTTAACTTGCGCTCATATCTCTATTTTCAAAGTTCAAATAGTCAATCTGAACTTCTCAACATGTTCTTCATATTAAAATATGCTTCCTTATCAGTATATTTGAACACTAAAGGGGTTAATGGGTTTCTTTTCAGATGGATCAGGTAGCCCGTTTGCTCACTTCTGCATTTGAGAAACTTCAATTGCCGATGCTCATCACATTTAGAAGGGAAATTTTGGAAAGAAACTGAATTGAGGAGAAATTAATAACTATTATCGATGCTCGAGCATCGACATACAATTAACAACTCGACCTTAATAATTATTGATCATCAAATCACATATAAATTTAATCCTAATTTTACATCTTTATAATTATCAATTACAAACTGACACGATGCTTTCGGACAATTTGTTAATTGTTCTACAACCCTACCATCGAAATTGTAATTCTAAGATACCCCATCTATTTTAATGTATTTTTTAATTTATTTTTAAAAAATAGATGAAGTATCTTAGAATATAAATGTACTAAAAGGACCACGATAATTTTTTTATATAGACATAAGTGATTTTTGAACCTAGATCAATAACTCAAATCCAAAATATTTTTATTTTTTTCTAGTAATACACTAAGAAATAGTTTAATTTTTCTTACAACCATAAAAAATTCTGCTTGAAAAATATTTCGTAGTACTTCTATTACATCTAAATTATAAGATGTTTTATCTATTTTGTTTGGTGTTCATTCTAGTATATTCAAATTATAAGTTGCTCTATCTATATATTTTCGATCGTTAATAAATAAATCTATTAAAATCTGGGTTGAATTGGTAATTTTTGAGAATTTTTTACAGAGAATCATAGTTATTTGGTTTTTTTTTTTGTGAATGGTATATTTAAAAATTTCGAACTCAAAATTTGATAATAATTTAAAGTTTAACTAACTCGAATTCAACTCAATTAGACCCAAACTGTCCAGTAATTCAATATTTTGTAACAAATAAACTTATTATAAATGTAGTTACGCTGTCAACTTTAATCATGATCAGATATTCATATCATATTTGTTGTAATATTCAAAAATATTCAATTGGTATTTATATAATTTTTTCTTTGTATTCATTGATATAGATATCCGAATTCAATTTTATCTAATATATATGTAGCAGGTAGATCCAAGAGTAACAATTTCAATCAAAGAATATTATAAGAATATTTCTTGCTTAAGACATCCATTTCTTGCTTTTAGGAATACAACAAGTTGGCAATTAATGCATCCGTGAAAGACATGCATCTTGAATGGTATATGAATTGTGATTACTGATTCTTTTTTTGTGTATTACGTAATCACCAAACATATTAATATGAAAAATTAACCAAAACTAATCCTTATTTCTTGGCATAAGCCTACTTAAGGCACCAGCACCACTCCACCTCTGCACCCCCAAAACCAAAATCCCTTGCTACCAGCAGCAGCAACCCTCCCTTCACTTTATTCGCTCTTAAATTCTCTCTGTTTTAAAAAAATCCAAAACCAAACCTCATTACTCATGCCAATTATTCTAAAACCCCTCTCCAAGCATGCATCCTTCCCTCTCCCTCCTCCTAAAACTCGCAGCTGCCATCACGAGCGGTGCTGCCGTGATCTTGACACTCCGACGGCTCCGCCAGGATGACTCCATCTCCTCCTTTCGCCGTGAGATTTACACAGCGGCATCCCTCATGATGCAACCATCACCACCTACAGTTCTAATAGTTGGCGCTAGGGGACATGGCAAGAGTTCTTTTCTCAACACAGCATGTCGTGCACTGGCTAATGAGTACGGGCCACTGCTTCTGCGTGCCGAGTCGAGGCCGCCAGGAGCAGAGCCGGGTGAGACTAAACGATTAGTGCGTGCAACTGTTGATCCTGGAGGGGAGCTATTTAGCGATGAGGAGGCGGCGGTGGCATTGCTCGAGAAAGGAATAGGGTTCGAGACCACGAAGGAAGATATGGAGGCAGTGGTTGCGGGGCTCGAAGGAGTGGAGTGTGTGGTGATAGTGGTTAGGTGCTCTCGTCCCTCCAAGGAGCTTAGCTCGGTGATCAGAAGGTTGCCTGAAATTGTGGCTCCAGTGAGAGAACGAGGTGAACAGTACTATTGTTATCTCTCTAATGAAATGTTAATTGACATTTTGGTGTAACATACTGGCATGTAGTTGATTAAAAGATAATTCAAGATTATGACATGTGTGTTTGATGAGTAAGAAGCTGGTAAAATTAATATCGGAGGAGTAAATTATCTGAACTCTGAAGGACCCACAAAATTATCAACCATTTCCCATTTGGTACAAATGTTTACTTATTGTGTTAGGTTTTACCATTTTAATCCCTTTGATTACTGCAATTCAAAAGGGGATGGAAATACTACTCAAGATATGATATGGGATTCATTTGTTAGTTTTTACCAAAATATGTATATTCTTCAAATTGTTCCATTACATTTTTTACTGATTGAACTGCAGACTGTCTGTCCATGTTTTACCCGAAATTTAGGTAGAGACTTGAAATAAAAACATTGAATCACATGTACGGTAATAAATTGACAAACATTATTTTGATTTACCAGTAATCCGTGTACATCGATCATAGAAAAATTGGCATTACTAATTGAATTGTTATTAGTATTTGATTACTAATTAATGATAAGAAACAAATATTAAACTATTTACTCATGTTTGGTTAAAACATTTCCAGGCCTGCATCTGGTGGTGGTGTTAACCCACAAAAAATCAATTAGAACAATGAGGCAAGCTGAAGAGCTCCGGAGAGAGATCGCAATTAAAGCAAGAACAGATTGTGTTTACTTCATAGAGAACTACACTTCCAGCAAATCCAGCAATCTCAAATACCCTATTCCAATTAAAAATGATTTTGAAACGCACTTCACAGTACTGACCATCATTCGGCAATGCCTAGAGTTTGTCAAGCTATATAGAAGCCATTCTGGTATTGGTAACATTCATCACAAGCATGAGAAGGATCATGCAAATGTAGCAACAAAATCACACCAAAAAGTTGCAGGTGAATTGTAATTACATGATCTCTGATACATTTGGTTTTTCAAATTAATATTTCTATTTGTATACAATATGTGCATTATTTGTACATTTGTAGACCTTGCTTCCCTTAATTAATTAGGCATAAGATTTGTATGGATAACCTATTTGAAATTAGGCGCGCATCAAGTAATTGCTTCAATGATATCTTGAAATTAAGTTTAATTGATACACTAGAATACTAGATATTATATATAACACCACATGACATAAAGCATAAATAATTATTCAAGCACAATTAATTTAACTAATTGCAATCACACAACATTATTTCACCAAGCTATTCTCTGTTCTTCAATTAATTTTAAGAGTCCAAGCACCAGCAGTAGCAGTCGGATCCAGAAAGCTCGAACAATGCCTCTGGTGACATCCTCTCCAGTTCTCTCTGCCTCCAAGCTGGGAAATTGTTGTTATTCCGGGCCTCACCAGAACCCGAAGAGTAGTTCCTTGGGTGAGGTTGTGATCTCATTTTGAGATATAACCTCATTGCTGCTACACTATCCTCATATGGATCTTGTACCCCATTTTGGATATCATATCTAGATCACAAACACATCCATAAGTGAATTTTTTTTTCTTTATATTATGATAAGTGCTTAAGCAAATCCATGATACTGGTATATCACTTGGGATATTGCCTCTATGAGACAAATATCATTGTTATGATTGACATGTCATAAATGCCCTTCCTAAATATATAAAACTAAAACCAGTTTCCGAGGGTACGTATATCCAACAAAAGATATTAGGGAATAAAGATACAAAAATATGACAAAAACACAGAGTATAATATTTTTTCAATCAAATCTCACCCTAAATAGGCTTGTGAGAGGTACTTGAGAGAGTTGCTAAGCTTGCTTGTCTTCATCAATGGTGGATAGTTTTCTATGTCCCTGTAATCATATCGATAATCAATTTAAATTCAAGCTTCTAATTATTTTTGTATTGAATAGAATAAAATATAAATATTTAGTGTAAGGCAATCAACCTTAGCATGAAAGAAGGGTATTCTACCCCAAGGCAGGCTAGGTCATGATCAAGGCCATGTCCTACAAGTATCTTTGCTCTATTACCCCTTTGCCTAATTTTCCATACTGGCTCTCCATTGCATAAGATATCTTGAATCCTCCTCTTTGCTTGTTGTAAAGGCATTGCATCTCTTAAATGCTCTGGTCTAATCCCTGTTTTCTCATACCTTTAATTAAAGCACAAAACAAAAAGTGAAGCTTTTAGTTAACGTTATCTATTAGGTTCCTTAAAAAACACAAACTTTTCATTATCCGTTGGTTTTAATTATAGTTAATTTTTATCTTTGTTTATTTTTTATTTTTCTCGAAGTCATTATAAACAAAGTTGCCACCTCTTAAGATCCGAAATGATTTAAAACCCTTTTCAGTTAACGTTGATGGCTGTAAATACCTATAGTTTGTGACAAGGATGGAAGGTTTGATGTAAGCATTGAAAATGATATTTTCATCTTCTCCGATGAGGCAAACCCTAGCACATAGGTCAATCGATCCATCATTTCCGCCTCCAACCATTGTACATGCCAGAGCTACTGCTTGTGAGTCACTAGTCGAACCCTGCAAGCCTAGCCTCGACATGTGAGAGACTAAACCCTGAGTAAAACCAGAAATTTATAAGGAACATTTTTTAGTTAACAATTAGTAAATACACTTAAAGGAACCCTTTAATAGTTTTTAGTATAAATAGTGTGTGGCATACCTGACTGGTACGAGAATATTGGCATGAATCACGGTGAAATCTAAGAGCACTAGCACTGTCAAAGATGTTCAAGCAAAAGCTGCATCCCCGTGAACTAAAAACTCGGGCGCATTCAACCTTTGGTAATGGCCCTGGCACGAGGGAAAAAACTGTATTAGAAATTAGAATGCACACAAACTCAATAGGGTCCAAATAATGCATGTAAATGAAAGAGAACAGGTACTGGCTGGAACTGTATAATCTAATTACAATGTCAGAATGTGTTACAAAGATCTGGTTTATAATTTCATTTTAGTCATCTATATAGTGTTATTTTAATGTAAATGATTGCACTAAAGTGATAGTTTACAAAACATAAACAAGTACCTGCCGTACTGGTAACACATATTGGGAAATTGATATTATGTGAAGTTCTTTTTTAGGATAATTACCTATAAGATGCTCCCTTAGAGATTCAAAGGACCTACAATGCTTCTGGCACACCCCACATTTAGGCTCGTGTACCGAGTGAAATGAGATCCTCATGTGCTCCACCAAATGTTCGATTTTGTTAAATTGTCGAAAACAAGCTGCACATTTGTTCCTGACAAAGAAAACCAAAACAGTACTGTCATTGGTCATGTAGATGCAAGGAAAATTGATAGGAAGTTCATCAACTGAATCGAAGCAGCATTCTATATATGTTTTATATGGGTTTGTATCTAAGAAAAGGAGAGAGATTGCATGCCTTATAGTCTCCTCTCTCTTGCTATCCATTGCTCCAGGCATGTGGGAGTGTCGATTTGAAGAAGAAAGGAACTATAACTAGTTTTGGTGCATGGATGTAGGGAAAGCATGTGATTATTTATAGACACATAGCGTCGTATCGGCATCAGATGCTTCACAGATTTTTGTTTTATTACAGGTTTAATAAAAGGAAAAAAGGAAAAGGAAACAATAAGATGCTGCGGTGTGTGCATCACCAAATTCATAATGAACTTATGAAGCTGAGATACTGGTCTAAGAGATAGAATTATCATACTCTAAGAGAGAATCTTATAGAATTATCCGTATCAATTAAGAGATAATGAACTTATGAAGGCCGATACTTAATGAACAAGAATAAAGCTAATTATTCAACACCTCCCGTTCTCTAGATGTTTCCCCTGTAGCTTTATTATCTTCTAAATTGTTCAATGATATATTAGTTATCTTGTATTATACTGCACGCACAATGTGTGTTCACTATCAACCCCTATCTGAAGAAAACTTCTATATATTCAGCATGATTTAATAATGAAAACTTTTAGATTTCTTTTCAGAAAATATTTTTTCAAAAAAAAAAAAAAATATATATATATATATATATATATATATATATAGCCATAAGTCAACTTTGTTCATTTAGGCGATAAAAATTAAACATTGACAAAGCAAACAGCTCAAGAAACCTGTATCCTGCACTAGCTATAATAGCTTTGTACTGGCTACAGTTTATTCGCTAAACTTTCTGCAAGTACTGGGATAAGTTTTTTTTATCACAAACTTATTTCATAATTATAACAACTGAAGCAAAGTTATCACAAAATACTTTATTTTACAATTTTAAAATATCATTTACCAAATTTCATAAGTCAACTTCTACCTTACGAGTGATGTGTCTATATGTGAAAATTTTTAAGTTTTTAATTAATTTAGTATAAAGTTAAGTGGTCAAAATTAGAAGGTTTCTAAATTAATTTTAATGCATTCATTTTTTGAAAGACTTTTGACCACTTGAATTTATACTAAATTAATTTGAAATTTTAAAATTTTCACATGTAGACGCATCATTCGTAAGATAGAATGATTTCAACAGTTTGGATTCGTCGTTCAAAGTTAATCCAATAAGTTTTAGAGTTAAGAGTACTAAAGGTTTGGTACTCTTAGGAGCATCCAAATTCTACTCATATATATAGAATTGGGCTATGGTACTCTATAGAGTAAAACAAGTTTTTACTCTATGGTACTATATTTCAATTTTAAAAATTTAAACACCCGATCCGAACCGTTCAATATGTTTTTCATATTAAAATGTGCTTGGAGACCAAATTTTACATTTTTTTTAAAAAGTTTTTACTATTTATTAAGCCACTTTGAAAATCACAGATCCGATGGTCTAGAAATTTTTACTGTTTTTTTACTGTTCACAGTGGATCTGCAATTTTCAAAGTTGCTTAATAAATAGTAAAAAAAATTCCAAAAAATGTAAAATTTAGTCTCCAAGTACATTTCAATATGGAGAACATGTCAAGCGGTTCGGATCGTCTATTTGAACTTTGGAAATAGAGATATAGCGTAGAGTACAAACGCGTTTTATATAGAGTACCATAGTCTGACTCATATATATATATATATATATATATATATATATATATATATTCACAAAATATTCTTATAGAATAATATCTAGCTACTACCATGCATAATACAATTCTATGTTATGCATGTGTAATATCAAATACAGCCTTTTCATAATAGATGCGCCATGGAGAGAAAGTAGATATGTATTAGCTAGCGAAAGATATCCTTTAGAGAAACATTCCAAACTGAAATGTACATCAGAATATCAAAGATAGTGCAATTCCTACTTCATATCTTGACATTCCCTCTCAAATTGATGGTTGTGGTGATACCAACATCGATCAATTTGTTCACTATAATTAAAATCATGTCCTACAGTGGTCAGTGCCTTTGTAAAAATATCTTCAATCCTTGATATCTCGATGATTGCTCTCAAATATCAAGTCATTGTCATGTAGAACTTGACTACTAAATTACTCTTCACATCATCAATGGTGCATCATTACTATTGTCGTGTAACCTGGTATCCTTAAATTAACTCTTTATTCAACTTAGGCAACAAGTCCAACAAAACCATCACATTATCCTTATTGTCCACCTAAATACCAAATAACTAAAGTTGGAATTACAAAGCCACAAAAATAGATATGACCGCAACACAACTATCATCATAATTGTTCAAATCACTGTTTCACAAAAATTTCCCAATTCTATATATTAACCAAAAACATCAAATCACCCAAACAACAAGACACCAAATCATCAAAATTCCAATTCACCAAATTATCAATAATTGGAATGTACCTGAAAATTGAAAATTCTGGCCAAAATGCACGTAGCCCTGATCTTCAATCAAAATTGACTCGGTGTTTCACGACATAGACTTAATCAGAAAATGGTCTTGACATGGTCCAAAAGGATCGACCCACGCCACTTAATTAGTGTATGCACTGTTTAGCAGTTATAATAAGAACAATTGACAATTATCATTCAGTGTTGGAACATCTATACAAGTAACTCGAAGACACCGATTTATGAAATCACCAGAAAAATTTACCAAAATATATCTGCGAAAAAACTAAAGCACATCACCTGGAGTTGTCTTCTAATTACTAGTTTAGAAAAGTTATAAAAAAAAATCATTAGATTTGAAGAATTCATCATAAACTGCTGCAGCAATTAATTCTTCTTCTTTATTGAACCCTCTTTTATCTCACCAAGCTCACAAGACGAAAGGTGCGACACAATTACAATAACCAAACTGAAGTAGATAAGCAGAGTCGCAACAGTTGGGAAGTTGCACAACAGGATAACATAAAAAATAACTAAGATTATTAAGTCACAACTCTGATACCATGACAAGATTTAAGCAGAATTGAAACTGAAAAACTATTATTATCAAAAGTTTTTCTTATTACACAAAGACAATACCCTGAGTTTATATATATATGATCACAAAATATTCTTATAGAAAAATATCTGCTATCATAACATAATTTTATATGTTCTGTGTAATTCCAGACTTTCCATAATAGATGCGCCACAGAGAGAAAATAGATATGCACTAGCTAGCAATAGATATTCCTTTAGAGAAACAATTTAAACTGAGATGTACATCAGAATCTCAAAAATAACACAAATCCTAATTGACACTGAATATATTTATATATCCCCTCCCGGCATGTAATTAGTGCAAAAGCTCTATGACATGTAAATGCTTGCTCCTACTACAGCATAAAGAACTATCAGCGACTGGCATTCCGGTAGCTGATAATAAAAACGCCGGTAGCTGATAGTCCTTCCGGTCGCTGATTCCCTATTTCGGTCGCTGATGTTTTTCCGATGACGTCACCAGTAGCTGAATGACATCATCCGGTCGCTGATAATATTTCAACGACCATTTTTTTTTGTCGCTGTTTTTTTGCTGACGTCAGAAAAACGGGTTTCTGCGACCAAAATAACAGTCGCTGATAAATTGTTGGTGATGTCAGCAAAAAGTATCTGCGACCAAATAAAACGGTCGCAGATAATTAAAAAATGGTCGCTGATAATTTTTCATTGACGTCATAAAAAGAGCATCTGAGAGCAAAACAACAGTTGCTGATACTGGAAACCGGTCGCTGAAAATCTTCTGCCAGGTTTTTATAATTTTTTTTTATGATTTAAATTTGCATCATTTAATAATTGATACGAAAATAGAACATAATACACATACAAAATATCGATACATTCATACATAATATTCATACATAATATAACACATCGATACACATAATATAACACATTCATACAGGTTTTTATAATCACTTGTAAATGCTTGCTCCTACTATATATGTATCTTGTTGTCGGATCTCCATATATTTTCTATGGTGGGTCTCGATTATACAAAAAATTATGGATGAGAATTATTGATTGGGTCATTTGTGTTATTTGATAATTCTAACAAACATAATAATAATATTATAAGGACTATTTATTCGATCTTTGTTCCAAAAAATATATATATAATTGTTGAAGAAACGTCGAATTTAAAAATTGAGACAATTTCAATTAAAAATTTTGCATGTAAGAATTTGAAAACTTGTGATTTTTTTTTTTGTGAAACGCCACTAGACAAAGTAGATAACAATATAAGTAATTGTATGAGAACCTCTACAAAGTAATCACAAAAAAAAATCTTATCACTTAAGAATTTCAGTGCACCATATATATCAAACGCTTTCGAATAAAGAGAGAGAGAGGTAAGAATACGTAAGAGTAAGACTGATCAACATAAACAAGGAGATAAAAGCATATTGAACGATTGGTATATGGAGAAACGAGATCTAGGAGAAAATCACGGATTCACATCTGTTGCGATTCTAAAAGGGTGAACAGTAACTCTAAAATTTCTGTTTTTTTAAATCTGACCGTCCAATAATTTTGTGTACGTATCTCAAAGTAGCTGATTCTTTCTAGCACGAATTTCAAAATAATTCAACAGTTGAATTTGGAAAAGCAGAGATCGTAGGTCACTGTTCATGAGCAAAGAATCGCAGCAGATTCGGATCCGAAAATCACTAGAAATCAGGATGCTAATCTAGCATCGAGGTTGACACAGAAGGAGGTAACATGCTAGCATGATTAAAGAAGTAACTTATTTTTTCTTAAATCTATTTAAGTGTTGAATAAATTAGGAATATTTTAAATGTTGAATAAATTAGGAATATTTTAAAAGATTTTAATAACGATTATGTTTTAATTAATAAAATTCATTATCAAGAAAGATGAGGGTTCAAATGCTTCATGTTTTTGTTTTTCATGCCTCATATTTTATATCTGTGTTTTAAAATTTTAAAGAGTTGATTTGTTTTAAAAATTTAAAGAGCTGATTTAAACCACTGAACATAGCATCTATATTAAATGTTTTTGGAAATCAAATTTTATATGTTTGTACAAAAAAGTACAATATTTTTAGATAAGTACAAAATTACTGTTTTTTACTAAAATGGACAGTTATTTTGTAACATATTTTGATATGGATCAGTTTGAATCGACTATTTGAACTTTGTTTTAAAAATAAAGATATAAATTGTGAGACATGATAAGGCGTAAAGCATTATTTGAATCCTGCTCTCAAGAAATATGTAATTATTAATATTTAATATCCCGATATTACACTTAATTTAGCATATCTCCGAAACTAATTTGAAATTTTCTTTTTTCAAAAAAGTAGAATACTGGTCCAAATCTCATATTTCACCATCTTGTCATATTCCCGGTCAAGATTATACTGGCAAACTAAGAATATTCTCTCTTTTTCTTGGGAGGAACCGCACCAAAAGTTCCTAGGATGAGAAAGATATTTGACTTATGGATGGAAATGCATTGATTTACCTTTTTTGACCAATTTTGACCCAAACTTTTTGGTACCTCTACCTCTCATATATTTGCAACATATATAATAATATATGCCGACATTTTTATTATTATCATATTTACAAAAAATAATAAACCAAATTTTTTTTTTAGAATTTGAAAATTATCCGGATCGCCTAGTGAATTGGCGACTCTATTTTTTAGAGCCATCTAGTGAAATTTTGGCTCCAAAAATAGAGCCTCCCAGTGACATTGCAGTCTCTATTTTTCTATATAACTATTTTAGGAGGCAGGATTTCATTTCTCGCCTTCATCCATTATCCCTCTTGCAAGAGCTTTTCTGATTTGTAAATTATTTTTCTTCCTTCTCAATTTTATTTTTATTTTTTAGTAAGTTAATAATTAATTTAGTTAATTTTTAATTTAAAGTTTGGGTGTATTAGGTTCAGAATGAGTCTAATGGTATGTATATTTTATTATAGTCTGTGACTTGTTACTGTGATCCCGGTAATGCCGGGTATTGATTATGTGGGAATTAAGACGGTTATTTGTCGAAATTTGGGATTGGATCAAGGTCAGTATGACCTTAATATTCAGACCAAAGTTAGCATGTCCACTAGTTCAGTACAAACCTAGTTTCAGCTATTTCCAATTTGACAGGTACTGTATAACTAATCAATGGATTAAATGTTTATCTAGGAGCTAAATTTATGTTTTTAATGTATTGAATGTTTTTATGATATTGATAAGAACATTGTTTATTTTAGATTTATTAGACATTTTTTTATTATACTCGTGAGAATATATGCATTATATTTTTCTATTGACGTCTTTTTTATATCTATTGTTATTATTATCCGATAAAAAAAAATACTTAATTTTTCTATATTTTAATCAAAATAAAACAAAAAAATAAACTTACATCTATTAACATCTATTATTTTAACTAAATATACTACAACAATATCAACACAAAAATCCAACTATACAATTAAATATATCTGTATTTTATTATTATTATTATTATTATTATTATTATTATTATTATTATTATTATGGGGCCGCAATGTTACTGTGTGGAACCGCAATTTCACTAGGTGGCTTTCAAATATAGGACCGCCAATTCACTAGACAGCTCTGATAAATTTCAAATTTTCCAGAAAAAATAGTTTTTTTGTTTATTTTTTTAAATGGTAATGATAAAATAAAATTCGGTATATAATGAAATGGTCCGATGGTACGAGATGATTCTAAAAGGGTGCTCTTTCTTTGTGCAGAGAAGAAAGAAAAGAGCAGTCAAAAAGAGGTCTTCCCAAAAAGATGATATAATTACCACAAGAAAATTTGGATTCCATTAAATGTCACATTCAAAAATTCATATGGATATGACTAACGATTTCAGAAGTCAAAACTTTAAGAATAAACATTTTTTCCTCACTCTATTTCTTCCCTTCATTCACCAATCATTAATTATCTAACAGGCCACAATTTTCAGTTAAAAAAGATAAAGAAAAAACCACATATCAATCATTAATTATATAGGGACTGCTAATTAACTGGAAACCTCTTATGTTTAATTTTTTTTAATACTGACGTGCGCAAATATTTATCCTTGTGCACATAAGTATTAACATCTAATATATCAAGTATTCATATACAAAATATCAACTATTTCTTTAAACAAAGAACATCAACTTTATTTTATCTCTCTTATTACACACTCATCTTTTACACGTTTTTAAAGGGGGTTTTTTTTTGCTTCATTCAATGTCGCCTATATTTTTGACGATATGTGAAGAATTTTGCGAATCTAAAATCATAAACGCCTTCTACGTAATTTTCTTTTTCAAATGAGATCCATGATGAAATATTTTTAAGTTATTCGTCGCGCAAATATTCATACCTCATCGTGCAAGTATTCATAAATCGAAGTATAAATATGTTAGGTACAAATATTGACAATATTTGATATAATATGTTAGGTACAAATACTTGACACATGAACTATTCACACTTGTATGACGATGTATGAATACTTTCAATATTTGATATTAATACTTTCAAATATCTTCTAGTGTCACAAGAAAAAAAAAATTAATATAATATGTTAGATACATATACTTGATGCATTGCATGACGAAGTATGAATACTTGCAATACTTTATATTAATATTTTCCAAAATATTTGGTATCTTAGGTATGAATACTTGCACGATGAGATATAAATACTTGTTCGACGAGATACGAATACTTGCGCGACGGACAATCCGAAAGTATGTCATCATGGATCTCATTTGAAAGAAAAAATTGCGTAGAAGACGTTCGTGGTTTTAGATTTGTAAATTTCCACACATATCGTCAGAAATATTGACGAGATTGAACGAAGAAAAAAAATCCACATCTAAAAAAGTGTAAAATATAGATATGTGATGTACAGTTTTTTTTTCGCTTGATATCTTAGGTATGAATACTTGATATATTATATATTAACACTTACGCGCATAGATAACATGTGCATATTTGTGTGCGCCGGTTGTAAAATCTATCAAATATTAGTGGTCTCTTACTTAATTAATGATTCTCCACTTATTTAGTGGTCCTACTTAATTAGTGACTGGAAGATGAATGAAAAAAAAATGAAGTAGACAGTTAGTTGGATCTCAGACTTTAAAAATTAAGGACAAAAGCATCAGTTAATTGCTCTGAATTAACATGTGCATGCTTCATGTGTAAGGAATAATGTGAATGAAAGGAAAAGAGTAGTCATAAATGAGATTCTTGGTCAAAATTATAAAGTGTGAGGAGTGACAGGATGATCTTGAACATTCCTTTGCCGATTAAAAAGGACATGGATCAGCCGAATACAACCACGGAAATGTAAATCACAATATTCAAGTCATGCTAGCAACATTTGTCAGTATGTGCTCAAAGAAGATACCGAATTATTATTTATATAAAATTTAATTTTTCAAGATAAAGACGAACTTGAAATTTTAAAATGTGAATAAGAAATTGTTGAAACCTAAATTTTTTAAAACTCAAAATAAAATTATCATTTGTAATATGTACAACATTAAGGATTAAATGAAGTTATATTGTTCTTAATTGTAAACAGTTTTACTAATAACTAATTATAATTCTTTAATAATTATTGTACTGTTCACCGCATCTTTTGAATGCATCTATTTTTTGTTTTAAAATAAATTAAATAAAAAAATGAAGAGGTGTTTTCCTGATTGCACTGCCTCTATAAACGAGTGAATTCAGAGAGGATAATACTAATATTAAATTTGTATAATGATCAGATACGAATACGAATATTAAAATTAAATGGATATCAAAATTTAAAACTAAATTATCTTTAAACGAATACAGAACGGATAATTCACAAATAGGAATTCAAATATGAATACAAAACGAATAATTATTAGATAATTAAGTCATATGAACTTTAAGATACAAATATTAATTGACAAAATTCAAATATGAAAATGAATGAATAATTGAATATGGGGCGTTATAGAAAAACGTGATGATATATCTGGACATTATAGACCACAGTGTTCTGATTAACGAACAGTTTTTTTTTTTAAAAAAAAAAGTCTGGCCGTTATAGACCAGAACGTCCAGGTATAACATTCCATTTTTTTTCTCGTATTATTTTGTTAATTAGCAGTAACCTAATTTTTCAAAAATCCTTTCTCATTCTCGATATTTTATTTATTTATTTTTCTATTAATAAAAATTTCGGCTATTTACAACCCTAGACCGCCCGCCTCTTTATAGTATGTCAATCATTTCTCTTTAAATTTTCTCACTCCACTTTAAATTTTCTCACTCCATCAAGAAAACAGGTAATATATGTGTATTCATTCTTCTTCCTTAATATGCTTAAGGGCTTTTCATCAAAAAAAAAAAAAAATCTTCTTCCTTAATTTTGTTATTTCATCTCAATTCAATTAAATCAATAATTCTAATTAACTGCCTAAATATTGTGTAGTTATCAATATTTGTTTCTAACTTTATAATATTATTATAATATTTTTAATAACAATTTTGGACTTCGTACTCATTCAATATGAATATTACAATTCCTTAATCAATTTGGTGTTATTTATTGCTCTATAATACTTTAGATAATGTTGATAATTATATTTTTGAAAAAAAAAAACCACTATGTGGGATAGTTTTAATTATAGCTATACTATTCGCCTTAGTTTTTTTTTTAGCTTTTCGGCGATGACGCGATAATCGTTATTTTGAACCTTAGTTCTATAGTTCAATCATAAGGAGTGACAATTCTGAATTATTTTAGTTCTATAGTTCAATCATAAGGATATTGTTGCGTACACAATCCGGATACTATTGTTTCAACTTGATTTATTTATTTTGTTAATTTCTTTAACTATCTGAATTTTCCAAAAAAAAAATCTAAAAAACTTAAGCGTGTTGTCCGACAGTAATTATATTAATTACGAGTGTGATTTTTCATTTTTCTGAATATATTTTTGGTCAAAATAATCAGAGCAATATTCAATGGATACAAATTTTGTTTTAATCTTATATGTATAGTTGAAATCGCAAATAAAAATTGCGAAGAGTTGATTTCAAGTTCATTCATTCATTTGGCTGTTGATATTAATTGATTTGTTCAATATACTTGCTCTTAATGAGTAAATTTATGGTGTGATGTACTCACAAAGATAGTTTGGTGAGCATAACTTCAAAAATATATCGGATCGGCTTCAAATGAAGAGTGCAACCCGTTGAAATCTATGTACTTTATAAGTGATGTATTTATATGCAAAATTTTGAAAGTTTTGAATTCATTTGCGACAAGATCAAGCGGTCAAAGTAATGAATCTTTTAATAAGTTGTTTTATATATTCGTTGTTCATCATTTCTTTGACTGCTTGACCTCATAACAAATAAATTCCAAACTTTCAAAATTTTGCATTTAGATGCATCACTATTCACTAATGAAGTACATGAATTTTAATAGTTTGAATTCGTCATTTAAAATCGATCCGACATACTTTTAGAATTGTATTCACCAAACTCTCTTAGTAAGTACATCACACCCTAGCTTTGCTCTACTTTAATTATTTCGGTCTAATTACTTCTTATCTTTGTTGTTCATTTGCCTCGTTATGATCTAAAATTACCTTTATTAATATTCAACTAAAAGTAATATGTAGCCTAAAATATTTATTGATAATAAACAAGGTAATGATCATAATCTACAGTAAATCCAACTTACTATTGATGTATTGTAATTTAGAAATAATAGGTCTAATGATCTATCTAGACGTAATTATTAAGAATTCAAAATTTGTTAATTGAAAATCAGACAATTTATGATACAGATGGTGGGGTTTTTAATAGATTTGAAATCATTCAAAACAATTATAAAGTCACATCCACATGATGTATTGTTAACTGGGATAACTATAAACAATACAGTTAATATTCTACATAAAATGGTTTATAAATATCCATCAAATTTCGTAAATAAATAATGAACCAAATAGTTTCAGGTTTTAATAAATTCAGAAACTTCTCTTCTTATCAGTAAAACCAAACAAAAGAGATTCAGTTGGACAAGTATCTAATTTGGATTATTAGATACAAATACAAACTATGACATCGCCATGTAGTGCCAGCGACTTATAAATCTTTTAACTTGTAAAATAAATAAAAATGATTTCGAATAAAAAGCTAGAAAAGCATTTGAAAGATGTTGGATTCTCAAGTTCAGTGACACGAGGCTCTTTTCCTTCTTCTATTAATATGTTTCTTTTTATTACAAAAGTTATTTCATGATTTTTTTTATTTTTGAAGAACTCGGAAGTGGCTACCAGGTGTTGTTTGATGATTGGCTATGTCCCAATTAGATCTTCGAAGCGAAAAAATAAGGAATGCATCAGCATCTATTGAGCCGTATAGAATAGGCCCATTTATTGGGCCGAGTTCCAGCCCAGTAAAATAATTGTCACCGGACACCGGTTGAGGTGCTTCTAGAGATCGCTCCTGACAGCAATTGGTAATTAACCACCCCCTTGGCTATGATTCTCTCTAGTTTGTCTGTTTCCATCATTACGTTGACATTTGTGATAATAACGAAGTACCTAACTAAAAAAAAATCATTACGTTGACATTCTAGAGATTTGTGCCAAGTTAAAAGAACGGTCCGGATCCACTAAAAGAAATCATTCTAAAAAAATTTCTTTTGCACTAAAAGAAATCATTCTAAAAAATTTTCTTTTGCAGTACCCCACTGGATACGAATTCAGGGAGGTACCCCCCATCTCGTGTTATTCCTTCATTTTTGCTCGATTTTCAAAAAGGTGGAGAAGACGCAAGGTGCAGGATGCATTGGTACTAAAACAGTGAACAGACAAACAAAACACAAAGAAACATGATAAAATAAAAATAAAAAAATCGTTGTTATATTCACGGGAAATTGAAACTATGTACTTGATATTGTTATATGTTTTGTAAATTGTCAAGGGGAGGGAGATTGTTGTTGTAAGCAATCTTCTGTGTTGTTTAACTAATTTGTCGTGCATATAATTTTTGAATTTTATAGTTTTTATGTTTGAGATATGTGCAAGTTTAGTAGTTACGACCAAAGGTCAAAACAAGTCAACATTACATATCATGACAAGTTGGAGTAACAAATCACATACGAATGTCAAAGCAAGTTAACGTGCATATCATGACAAGTCGGAATGTGACAAGATACACAAGATAATCTGTTGCATTATCTCCTCGAGCTACAAGGAATGGTTTGATAAATATGATCTGATGGAAGATTCACACTAGCCATTTAGAATGTCGGATATTGAAGAGATGCTAAATAATGAAGATTACGGAAGATCATAGAAGACAAGATTATGAAAATCATACTTTACCATTTTGCTATTAGTTTTTATTTATCTCCAAAAGTATGGTAAAGTAGATCTGAGATTGATACCACCCTAGTCTACCTATTGCATGACCAAATATTAAATTCAAAATTCAAATTATTGAGTCTGATCAATACTAGAAACTAGGTTCAAGCAAAATAGACTAAATCATTATGTTGTAGATCTTGTGATCTGCATAGAGCCGTTGGCTCTCATTTGAATTCCACTATAAATAATGGGCTTTGTCATATGTCTAAGTTGACAGAAAAATATCCTCACAGAACTTACACTTTAGAATCGTTTGAGAGGTTTAGTCTAGTCCATTGCTGCTTGAGCCTAACTTTCAATTATCTATCCAGCAACCTCGGTTATACTCCACCTAAATTGATCCAATGTGAGATTAGAGTGAGATAATTGATTGTCTGGACTTAGAGCCTGTCAGCTCGCCTATCTTTGAGTTGTTGTGCTCACCTTTCTCTCTTTGAGCTGTTGTGCTCATCTGTCATTTGTGTAGACCGCAGGAGTGTTGTCTCGTACCAGTTACAACTTTTGTTTCTTTTTTCATTGGGTAATACAAAGACTCGCCTATTAAAGTTGTGTTGCCCCGAAGTCCGAAGACGTAGGTTCTTCAGTGACTAAAGTTTACTATCAACTCCTTTGTCAATTTCTCTAACTCTATTTATCTACTTTACTACACTTTAATATTTATTTAACTTACAAGTTCTTGATTCCATCAAGAACTTACAGTAGATAGATTGCTTAATCACAGAAATAATTTTCAAAATTGTCTATCTAACATATAATTATAAGCAGTGTGATTTAAATTTTTTAATAGATCTATTCACCCCCTCTAGGTAGAGGTGCCGTTAGAGACAACGAAGATATCAGTAATGTATGTTTAATTTAATTTTCTAACTTGAACAATGTTTTTCAAAATATTTAGTGGATGTCATGAAGCTGGATATACTTCAGAATTATCCATATAATTAGTGTAGTTATGAGAAGCAAATTGTCATTCAAAATTGGAGAATGTTAGTAACTTGATACTTCTAATATTATGTCCAATGAAATTTGAAGCTGTGACCTCCATCTCTTTTTTTTTTAAAACAAAAAATTAACGAAGCTAGCAGGTACGAAAATTTGTACCAACAAACATACTTGGGTTGCTATCTTGATTGAAATTACTTATATGTTTAAGCAATTAAATCACACCTTCTTACCTACTATTTAATCACCAACCGATTAATCTTTTCTATGGTTTGCTACTCATGCAATCATCGTACTAATTAATGTTAATCAGCAACTTTAATTGGGCACTTTTTTCTTGCCAAACATAACATTTAATTTCTAAAGCATGCATATGCTGATTTATGTATGTTGTAACTACCCGGGAAAGTGCTGATATTATAAACTACTTAATTATAGTTTACATGCAAGTGTAATTATGTATCTCCATGCTGGCAATATTGTGATGACAGAAAGGCCCAAATGTGATGCCAAATTTAATTATATGTTGTGCCCAGGAAAATTGTACCTTGAATTATTGTGTGCAAACTTATGTTATTTTTCTCAATACGTAAGTATTACATATGCTTTCATATAAAGTGCCATTTGCTGGAATTTTTTTATTAATTACTGATTACAAAAATAAAAGCGCAAATCCCTTGTGTATGAATTGTACATCCCTTGTGTAATTAGCTGAGCGGAACAGACGCTTATTCTCGGGTAAACAAAAAATGGTTCATCATCTGATCAATGATACAGCGCTAGAGATTTATCAGTGGATAAATGCATTAGGTTGAGGGGAGTTATTAATTTGGGTGTGTATATATATAAATAGAGTGTTAGGCATTCTTGTAAATAAACATTTTTTCTATTAAATGCAATTGTTGGCATTTCACGCTAACCATAAAAAAAAAATCACCTCTCAAATTGATTATTGTATGAATTGATCTGTACCTTTTTAAAAATGTTTTTAACAGTGAAACTAATATTGAATTTTCGGCTTGTTACTTTTTATATAATTTGGGACGAGTATTGTTACTACCTTAAGTCAGTATTTATTAATGGAATATTTAAGTTTCTGTTATTTCGAAAGTTGGTAATATCTGTGAAAATAATTCGTCGTTCAATTTTAAGTCATTATTCAACTCAATTTTCAGAGATCATTAATCTTTTTATATATTCTTCAAATTCAGTTCAATACCACTCACCTTATCATGAATAAATATTTACATTATTTCTTTGCATAAATTTTAACCAAATATGGTTATTTTTGTTTCGATTTTTTTTTCTAATTTCAGTGCTATTTTCATAATGATTAATGAGGTTCAAAGTAAAATCCCTTTTTTCCGACAGCTTTTTTACAGTATTTCAAAACTAAGCAGCTAGCTGCTTCGCTTCCTTCATCGTAAATGAAGCTCATATAGAAAAGAAAAAAAAAAAATGGAGAAGGAAAAACTTTGCTTCTAAGGTAGGGCTAATTTGCCGTTATCCTACCTGAAATGTCATTTTTACCCTCCGTACACGGAAAAAGATGGCCCAACCGTTAAAGGCAACGATACGCACCCATCGTAGTCTACGAAACCAAAAAATTCAAAATCATCTGTTACAAGCACCAGAAGATTTCCTATGAAAAGTAGCTGACATGTGGGTCCCACAAGCCTTAAAAACATTGATTGGTGAGTTTAATAGGGGCCCTAGTGTCAGTAATTTGTAACAGAAATGAAACAGTATTTCTAACGAGACTAAAAAAGCTGTTTCCACCGAATCTAGGCCCCACCTAACCAGAGGAATATCTGCACCGATTTTTCCATCTTTTATCCCGAGTGATTGAATCGCTGCTCAAAGTAGCGTCATGTACTGAGAGGGAAGATGAAGGGTCTTAATCCTTATCCTATGCTTTTATACAAAACAAAAAAAACATTACTAACTACCAAGGGTCTGTTACAAGCACGTAAGATCTTAAGAGGTAGGTATAAAATATTGATAAGAGTATAATTTTTTTTTTCTGACGAATTGGAGCAGAGTAGTGAACAGGGATATAAAAAAATGATGGCACAACACAGTTTTGTCATAGCATGACACAGCACTCGTGCCAGTTATGTGTCATCAGGGGCAGATTCAAATTTTTCATCGAGGGACAAAAAAATATCGAATCGGATTTAAATCTAGTAACTAATGAAGTACTCGATAAAAAAACAATGCTTTAATTTATACTTTCCAATGTCCTGACTTATAATTTATTTTAATTTTAACTCTAAATTTACTCCGAATTATAAATCAAACATCTAGAGGATGCAAAAATATTTTCATGGAGAGGCAAAATCAATCGAAACGTCCCGATTTTCATTAAAACTCAAAATCCAGGGGGCAGTTGCCCCCGGAACTACATGGGTCCGCCCCTGCGTGTCGTGACTCGCGCGTTCCATGCCGTGACCATTCACGTGACGTGATTATCTTTCAAAAGGGACAAATTTGGGTCTGATGCCCATCAGACTCAAATTTGGGTCCGATGGGTAGAATAACCGTTCGATCTGCTTTAGGATCTGTGCACACAGATTTCAAAGCGACTTTGCACGGTTATTAAAGCATTTCGCACAGATCTTAAAGCGAATCGGACGACTTTGGAGGCCATCGAACTTAGTTTGGGTCCGATGGACATTGGACCCAAGCTGCTCTCCTTTCAAAATTTGATACAGCACGGCACGTCATACGAAAAATTTGGTCACGACACAGCACATGGTCATGTGAGTTGCATGTAATTAGGACCATTAGATCTTAATTGAATAGTAAATCTTGAATAAACTAACTTAAATATTAAAAAAATAGTTAAATTTAACAAAACATGACAAACGTGACCGGTCACATCGTGACACATATAAATTTGACCATTCGCGTGCCCTGACCATTCACGTGCCTTGACCATCCTTCCAAATTTAGTTACGGTACGACACGACACATATAAATTTGACTTAATCAAAACACGACACGTGATTCAAGTCATGGCACAATGTATATAGATCTCTAGTAGCAAACGTCTTTTTTCTCTTAGTGAATCAACAATATTTCTGAGTGGAATGGGACCGCATCTCTTTCTTTATTTCTTTCATGCAAAACAATCTGAGCTAACTTTCTTTCTCTACGCAATTTTTTATACTGAATTGTGGAGCTAACTTTCTTCTCTAAGCAATTTTTTATACCGAATTGTGAATTAAATTCAGAAATATGCATTATTTCTATTCAGAAGTATAAGTATAAAATATTACTGAAACTAAAAAAAATTCGAATCCAAATCTAGTTTTCTTTGAATCCGCCAATGCATGCGGGTTCCACAAGCATTAAAAACATTGATCGGTGAGTTTAATAGGGGCCCTTGTGTCAGTAATTTGTAACAGAAATGAAACACTATTTTTAAGGAGATTGTTATGAACAGAACAGGACTAGTTCATTGGCTTGGCTCTACAAAAAAGCTGTTTCCACCGGATCTGGGCCCCACCTGACCAGAGAGTAATCCGCACCGATTTTTCCATCTTTTGTTCAGAGTGATTTAATTGCTGCTTAAAGCAGCGTCGTGCACTTAAGAAGTGAGAGGAAGGGTCTTAATCCTTATCTGATACTTTAAACAAACAAAAAAAACAGTACTAAGTCAAGACAGTTGTACTCTCTCTATCAAAAAAAAAAAACAGAGAGATAAAGTAAACACCACTAATTTCCAGACACTTTTGTAGAGATCTCAATTTGATCACTTTACAGGGGTGCATGAGCAAAAAAAGGGGAGTGGGAATTCTGCCAGTCCTTTTCAGTAGAGACAAAAGCGTGCCCACGGGCGGCGACCGTCCCGTCCGGCCTTATAAAATATTCACTGGAGCCTTAAAAAATGGCAGTGAACTCCTTACTCTGAGAGAATTCTATTATAATAAATTTGATCTCGGCCGTTGATTTTTGTGCCTACAGTAATCACGAGATTGAGCATCGCCAGACTGGACCTGCGAAAGAGAGTGCGGCTTTTTTGCCAGCTTGCTCGCAAGTTCTGTCCTACACCAATAAATACTTGGCGAGCCAGGTGTATCGCATTTATTAAGCTCCGCACGAAACCTGTTTGCCACCGTTTAGTTAGCTCAACAGGTACAAATTCGCAGATAAATATATATTTGATTGGAGTTAAAATGCACAGTAGGTTTTATGTTCTAACTATACCTCATGTTTTTATCTTAAGTGAGTCTATGATACTATGTATAGCACGGATGGGTCCGTGCTATGGTTCAATATCTTTGTTTTCAAAATTCTAACGGTTGATCCGAACCGTTCAACATGTTTTCCATATGAATATGTACTTGCCGACCAAATTTTACATTTTTTATATTTTTTTTTTACTATTTTTTTAGGGAGGCAGAAAATAACTGTTTTTGGATGGTCAAGAATTTTCAGATCAAGCGATTTTATACCTATCTAAAAAAATAGTAAAAAAATTCTAAAAAATGTAAAATTTGGTCAGCAAGTACATATTCATATGTAAAACATGTTGAACTGTTCGGATCGACCGTTAGAACTTTGAAAACAAAGATATTGAACCGTAGCACGGACCCATTCGTGCTATGCATAGTACCATAGGCTCACTCTTTTATCTTTGTTCTCGAAATTCAAACAGTCGATCTGAACCGCTCAACATGATATCCATATTTAAATGTGTTTACAGATCAAATTTCATATTTTTTGAAATTTTTTTACTATTTTTTTAAATAAATACAAAATCACTGTTTTTATTTTTAGTGTCATTACAAGATGAAGATTTTCATTAGTTTTTACTTTTTAGTGTCATTATATATTACATTATTATTTTTATTTTAAATGTGGAATCTAACTTGTGAATCTTTTTATTTTAATTTTTACGAAAGATGTATTTAAATAAAATTTAAATATTTTATAATCATTGAAGTTCATTCTATTCTACATCAAGTGGTAGGAAATCGTTGAATCCAATTAACAAAAGAAAAGTATAGGTCCGATAGCTATAGGACCCAAACTGCACTCAATTAACAATGATAGATTGATTTTTAATGTGTTTATTTTACCACTTAATTTAGTAAAAAACAAACAAAAAATATATAATATAACGTTCGACTCTTGTAAAAATGGTTTGTATTTGACATTTATATTTCAAAATTTAAAATATAAATAAAAAATAAGATTGTGATATTTTGTGGTATTAAAACCTTCAAATTTTACTTGAATAGTATTGTTTACTTCTTTGACTTATTTTACAAAATAATACAACTACAAAATTATTTTATTTTGATGACCTACTTATAATTAATGGTAAGCGACAATTAGTATTTAAGGACTGACATTGAGGAGTTATCTAGAACATTTTTTTTTCTTAAAATATTTAAAGTATATTTTCACGCATGATATTGTTTGAATTGTATTTTTTTATCCTACTATTATTTTTATTGTCATACGCTTTTAAAAAACTACAATTTATAACATCTTTTCTCGTCTAAATAGTTTCTATGATAAAAAAAAGTAGAGAATTTTATGATTTTTTTTTAAATTGACCTCCTTTTCTAAAACTAATATCTCGGTATTTCCCGTGAAATATTGTTTGTTCACATGTATTTTTTTTTTAAAAACTCTAATTTTAATGATCTTAGACTATAATTACACTTTGCAATCTTATAATATTAGTTTCTATAATAAAGTAACAGACGAAATCTATAATTTTTTTTTAAAATTGATATACCTTAAAATCTATATTATGTAATTTTCTTATACATAACAACCGAAGTACCTCCGTCTCAAATTTAAAAAGGAAACAACAAAGACTATACTATAGGAGTAGAACTAGGGTGTTCTTAAGCTCACTAAGTCTCTTTGTGAGATTAACTCAAAAATCTATCGAATTCGCTTCGAACAATACATTCAAAATGTTGAAACCGATTTACTTCACGAGTGATGCATTTACATGTTAAATTTATAATTTTCCAAACTAGTTTAGTATAAAGTCAACCAGTCAAAAAATAATAAAAAATAAACTCATTAAAATTATCTTATAAATATTTTTTTTTACCTCTTAACTTCATACTAAATTAATTCAATAATTTTAAATTTTGACATGTAAATACATCATTCATGAAGTAGATCAATTTCAACAGTTTGAATGCGTTATTTAAAACAAATCCAATAAATTTTTGAGTGAAGCTCACAAAGGAGCTTGGGGAGCTTAAGAACATCTTTTAGTTCTACTCATATATACTATAGATGTGGAATTGTGGTGCATCGGTGGTTAATTAAGTATGATTCTATAAATGAACCATGTCTGCGTAATTTCTCTGGAGGTCCACATAATGACAGCCAATAAGAAGGGATGAGCTGCTTGACTACCGCTGTCCATCAACCGTCCGATGTAATCGTCCCCGCTGTCCATGACTAAGACCTCCCGTCTTCCCGCTCTTTTTATTTTTTTGTCTTTTCTATGCTTACCTTCTTTAAATCCTTTATTGCAGAATAACCCTACAGTAATCCCCACAGAACCCTGTTTTGTAAACTAGTGTTCTCACGTGTTTAATTTTAATTTTTAAGCTTGCTATCTTAAATTCTTAATTCCATCCGTTTTTCTCTCAGCCTCGGATGTATTTTTTATTTTTCATTTAAGGATGCATTAATTAATTATCTGTCTACGCACAAAAAAAAAATGAACTATTTGATTAACATCGAACGGCCAAACTTTTTTATTCATGAAAATCGTCTACTTTATGCATTGAACTGTTGATGTAGAGTTTTATTCCTTTTGTCTGGCTGCAAAAATTATTGTCCTTGTATATGTCTTCTTGTTTGAATAAAAAATAAAATAAAAAAATGTTTTATTTTTTATTTTTGATGATATTCTTAAGCCCGTAGGCCAGTTGCCAGGAAGGAAAAGTTGGCCGCTCTAGGAAAGAATGTCTTCTTGTTTATTTGCTAATTTTATCGTCCTTTTATGCAAATTTTATTATCATGATTCATGAAAAGCTAGGCGTACCCTAGCAAAGAAATCCGAGGCTTGCATACGAACTCTGGCAATAAAAAAAAAAAAAAATCCTAGGACCAATCACAGTCACAGGTGTCAAATATAAAAGGACAAGAATTAATCTACACAGTTCCATTCTTTTAAGTTTTTTGCAAGGGCCATATTTTTTTGGGGTTGTTAATGGAAAATTTCCACCCACAAGATTAAGAACTTATAATAACCGAATAATTATCAATTGAATGATTCTAATGTATATCGATTATTTTATTATGCAATGTGTTGGTTTTGAAAAAAATAACATTTCAGAAAACCACTCATCACTGAATATGATGACGGTATGACATATGCCCAGATTATATATTTTTTTTTGTCATGGTAAAAAACGACTTAAAAAATTAAATAATTTATATTTGAAGGGTTTTTTTTTCCTTACGAATAGTAAAGAACCATCGATAGCTTTAACTTCTAACATTGTAATTAATCTGGCCAAATTTCAATTAAAGCGCACAAGAATGTGTGAATATTCACGCTAGAGTTATGCTTTAGATTATAGATTTCGACCATAATTTATTATAATTTTCTAGGTCATTTTTCTAGAGAAAACACCTCAAATAATTAAACAAATAAACTTGGTAATTTGTCAAATTGAAGAGCTCTCGTAGGTAGAGAAATAATTTCACTAGCAGTTGTTTAAGTGTATAGTTAACTAAACACTAATGATGACAATCAATTTCCATAAGAAATAAGTATTAAGTTTTCAAACCTTTTAATCATATAACATCTCTGTCTAATTTAGTTTCTCTTTTGTCATATTTTTTTATTAGACGACTCTTGTATCATGTCTTTCTTTCATTGTTTAAAAAATACTTGTTTGATGCGTTACATAACTTTCAAAATAATATAAATTTTATTTTCTTCGTTGAATTATTGTACAATAAGTCGTACTATTTATCATTATGTATGTGTTCAATATTGCAAAAATACTTATTTTATCTAAAATTTACTGAATAGAAATTAATTTTATTTTAATAACTTACATTTAATTTAATAGATATTCTCCCCGGAATAAAGAGTTTTTTTTATAAACCATAATTAAAAAAAAAAAGTTCGGATTTCAGCATGATTAGCCGAGTTTTTACAAAAACCATAAGAAACGGACTGCCAAACCGTTCCCTATATCCCCCAGAACGGACTGCCAAACCGTTCTTGACTTTTTTCAGTTTTACCCTCTAAAACGGGTTGCCAAACCGTTCTCTACAGTATTTTTTTTTTTTTACAGATTTATAAAATAAATCAGATATTTTGTTTGATTTTGTATATTAACAATAAGATTAATGGAACAATTAGAATATATTTTTTTGTGTATTTTGACTATTTTATCATTTTATCAAATCAATGGATTGATTTTCTATATAAAAAAATCAATAAATATATAAAAATCAATGGATTGGTTTTCAAATGTACGTATTATTTTTTTAAAATTTACTTTTTTATATTTTAAAAACAAACAAATTTAATTATTTAATTGTTATTTTCATTAAAGCTCATTTTAATTTAAAAAGTACTTATTTTTTGTAAAAATATAAAATAAGTGTTTTATTTATGAAAAAATATGTTAGTATTCTAATTGGTCGATTTTTTAAAATAATGATACATTGGTCTACTACATGGATGATTTAGAAGTTTCTGTAACCATAAGTTTTCAAAAAAAAATTAAAATAGAGTCGATTTTTGCCATAAAAGATGTTAGATTATGGAAAATATGTCCATTAATCATTTAGAGACATTATTTGTTAGAAAAAAGTATCCAGAGATACAAATTTTTAGTATTGTTATTGTAATTCACCTTTATACTTTTTTTTTAATTTTCTTCACGAAAATATTTATTGATTTGTTAAAATGATAAAATGGTCAAAATACACAAAAAAAATATATTCTAATCATTCCATTAATCTTATTGTTAATATACAAAATCAAACAAAATATCTGATTTATTTTATAAACAATCTGTAAAAAAAAAAAAAAGTTACTGTAGAGAACGGTTTGGCAACCCGTTTTGGAGGGTAAAACTGAAAAAAGTCAAGAACAGTTTGGCAGTCCGTTTCTTATGATTTTTGTAAGAACTCGGCTAATCATGCTGAAATCCGAATTTTTTTTTTTAATTATGGTTTACAAAAAAAATCCGGAATAAAGCCTAAAAATAACCCTAATAACCTTTAATTTATAAAAAAGTTCCCCCATTTGTTTCATTACGAAGTAATAAAAAAAAACAAATGGACCATTGTGAAAAAAACTGATAACTGGGTAATTATCTAATTGACCTCTACGGCTCTACCTCTTGAACTCCCATTATTCTTCACACCTTATTAAATGAAAACATCTACTAAAAAAACAATAATCAGTGTTATAACCTCATCTCTCTCTTCCCCCAACTTCTCTGTTCAGAACAAAAGCTGAAAAGCTTCGCTTCAAATTTCAATGGAGGGTCTTTAGTGTACGTCTCTCTCTCTCTCTCTCTCTCTCTCTCTCTCTCTCTCTTTCTGAGTCACTATTTTATCTCAGTTGCTAGCATTCGGGCATTCGGCCGCTAATTCTTTTACCTGATTTTTATAGTCGAAGATCTGGGTTTCCCAAGTCACTGAAATTAGTTTTGTTGTAACTACATCTTGTTAGCTTCTACGTAGACTTTCAATTTCTTCAATTCAATGATGACTGGTTTTAAATCGGGTTTTTAGTGATATAAATCTTGTTTGTTTTTGTTGCATTTAGATTCTTTTAATTTGAGCGTAACTGACCCAAGGAGTTGGGTGGGCAAATTGGTTGCAGATTTTTTTATTTTAAGAGCTTAGATTTCGACAGGAGATTACGTTAGATCTTTTGGGTTTTATTGAGAATTGTTATTCTATCTTAATATCGCTCTCAATCTTGTTCATAAATTGGGTTTTACGAAGTTAAGCTGATCTTATGGGGTGATCCAACTGCTAGCAGAACCCAACCCAGCGCCCCCTTCATTTTTACAGTTTATATAGATTTTGGAAATCATTCTATTCTTCTTTGTTATTTCCTGATCTTCTCAAATTTTGGCTATAAATTGCTAACTGGATTTGCTGTCATGGTTGAATTTCACATCTTTAGCGTCGCAACTGCCTTTTGCTTGAAGTTACTATACCTAACTAAATATGGAACACTTTTACTTGATCAATCTGCTACATTTTACTGTTTTACTGCTTCACAAATAATCAACAAAAACATTTGATGTAAACTGAATTTCCTTTTAATTCCTTGCAGGCCACATAATCTCGAATTCAACTAAATTTCATAAGATTTTCAAGAGGTAACCGTCATATTGTCTACAAAATGCCGGGTATAATAAAGGACGGAAGTACCCCCCAAGAAACCGCAACAACTGAAATTGAAATCTCTTCAGAAACCAACAAAAACACCAGCAACATCCACTCCTCTCCAACCACAGTAATGACACCAAGTGAACTCCTCTACAACACACCGGGCCCTGCCGGGCAAGCCGGCCTGGCAGAGCCATCAATTGAACAACTGTACAACAATGTATGCGAGATGGAGAGCTCGGGATCAGACCGTGGCTCTCCTTCACGCGGGAGTTTCAACTCTGATGGTGATGAGTCCCGTATTGATTCTGAGCTCCGCCACCTAGTCGGGGGCGGGATGGAGGCTGTTAGGGTTATTGAAGAAGAAGAAGATAGAGAAAACAGTAGCGTAAACAATAAACAGAGCAATGATGGCAACAATTGCAATGTTCCCGCTACACCCTTGACCCAAGTTTCAAACTCGCCAGTAACAAAATTGAAGAAGAAGGGTTTGGGGGCAAGAACAAGTGTTGGATCGGTAGACGAGGGAGAAAATGGATCAAGGAAGTCCGCCAGTCGGGCGGGGCCAGGCAGGAGGAGGTTGAGTAACGGAACCAAAGACCAGGATGACGATTCCGGGTTGGACAACCCGGATTTAGGACCATTTCTTCTAAAGCATGCAAGGGATTTAATTGTATCTGATAACCCGAGAAGGGCTTTGAAGTATGCAGTGAGAGCTGTAAAATCTTTCGAGAAATGTGCCAGGGGCAAACCGAGCCTAAACTTGGCCATGAGTTTGCATGTTGTGGCTGCGATACACTGCAACTTGGGGCAATATGCTGAGGCTGTGCCGGTGCTGACAAGGTCTCTTGAGATACCAGTAATCGAACAAGGCCAAGATCATGCGTTGGCAAAATTCTCGGGGTATATGCAATTAGGAGACACTCACGGGCTCCTGGGCCAACTGGATGCCGCAATTGATTGCTACAAATCAGGCCTTGAGATCCAAAAAGAGGCGCTGGGGCCCACTGACCCTCGGGTTGGAGAGACATGCCGTTACCTGGCCGAGGCACATGTGCAAGCCTTGCAATTTGATGAAGCAAAGAAGATGTGCCAGATGGCACTTGACATTCACAGAGAGAGTTTCGAGCCAGCTTCGGCTGATGAGACGGCTGACAGACGGCTCATGGGTTTGATTTGTGATACCATGGGGGACCGTGAGGAGGCTCTTGAGCATTTAGTGCTCTCTAGCATGGCAATGGTGTCTGGTGGAGGCCAGGAGACCGAGGTTGCATTAGTGGATTCTAACATAGGTGACATTTATTTATCTCTTGGCCGATATGATGAGGCTGTGTTTGCATACCAAAAAGCACTCACTGTTTTTAAAACTAGTAAAGGGGAGAACCACACAACAGTTGCCTCAGTGTTTGTGCGGTTGGCAGATTTGTATAATAAGACTGGCAAGTTGAGGGACAGCAAGTCTTACTGTGAAAATGCTCTTAGGATATACCAAAAACCAGTACCAGGAACATCTATAGAAGAGATAGCAAGTGGCTTGACTGATGTAGCAGCCATATATGAATCCATGAATGAGCATGAACATGCCCTGAAATTGCTCCAGAAAGCCCTGAAAATGTACAACAACTCGTCAGGGCAACAAAGTACCATAGCAGGTATAGAGGCCCAAATGGGGGTTTTGTATTATATTTTGGGGAATTATGGGGAGTCATATAATTCATTCAAAGGGGCAATTTCAAAAATGAGAGCCACTGGGGAGAAAAAATCGGCATTTTTTGGGGTGGCTTTGAACCAAATGGGTCTGACATGTGTGCAAAGATATGCCATAAATGAGGCAGCCGAATTGTTTGAGGAGGCTAGGACGGTTCTAGAGAAAGAATATGGGCCTTACCACCCTGATACACTTGGTGTTTATAGTAACCTTGCGGGGACATATGATGCCATGGGAAGGTATGCGTCTTTACTCATCTCTATTTTGATATTTTTAATTGCTTGTTCTGATAACTTGATGGTGTTATTTCTCATTAGGTATTTTTTTTACTAAGCCCTAGTTTAGATGTGAATTCCCAGCTTCTTATATATAATTAAGAATAAAAAAGAAAAGCTATAAGTGAAAAACTTGTATGTGATTCCAGGGTAAAAAAATGAAAGATGAAATGCTAAAAAAATATCATGAAAATTGTCTGCTAAGCAACATTTTAAAGATGAAAATTTGGGTACTGTCTACTAATTGGAATTTCATAAAATAATAAGATAGCAGCTAGTACAATGTCTTTCCTACAAAAAATTGTTAAGCAGCATATTAAGCATTTCTTAAAATGTCTTTCCTACAAAAAAAAAGTTCGATTATCAGCTTGTCAGGTTTTGCATGCACACAAGATTAAAAGAAGAAATGAAAAGTATTCCTTCATTGTTTTCTAGATTGTGCTTTCTTTCATTTTATTTCTAGTTGTTGCTTTCTGTTGTCATCAGAAAGTACAGATTGCAATGTCATAACTCATAAGGTTGCAATTAGATATGTTAAAACAACTACTTTATCTATCAACTTTAGTTGTGTGCACATGATTTTACTGTTTAGTTGGCTAAAGTACTGACCCTCATAAAGATGTGATTTGTTCTCTCTATTGCTTTACTTGGCTTTCTAATTGATTGTTTCTGGGAAGTTTCCTATTCTATTAGAGCTTGGGCATTGTGCCACTAGCTTTAACTCTACTAACAGGTGTGATGAATCTTAATTAATTTTTTAAAAGTAAAGTATAACTTTAGAAATTTTTAAAGGAAGTTGTTTGGTGAATCTCAATTATGAGAGAGTACTTCTGGTACATAAAAACTATATTTGTTGCTGCTTTATTTATAAAAGGGCAAGTGTTGTTACACTCTTAAAAAGTTAAAACCAGAGAGAGAGAGAGAGTGGGAATCTTTTAGATGGAGGGAGAGTAATGGTTAAAAACTTAAAAAAAATGTTATACCATATGTAGGGAGTTCATTACCTTTCATTAAGAAAATAGCCCAGGAAGCTAACCTTAATGTCTTTTTTTCATAAAAAAATATATATATATTAAGGTTAGCATCAACAGGTATCCTACTAGTCTGGTTCGGCCCAGTAACTGATACATGCTTAAGTTCAGACAAAGGCTTTTGGCCAATTCCTACCGATTCTAGTTTCTACTATTGACAATTGTTTCTCTCTTTCTGAAACTGTAATGCAGATTGGGTGAGGCGATAGAGATATTAGAGCATGTGGTTGGTATGAGAGAGGAGACGCTTGGCACAGCCAATCCCGATGTAGATGATGAAAAAAAACGTCTAGCTGAACTACTCAAAGAAGCGGGTCGGGTTCGGACCCGCAAAGCATTATCTTTGTTTAACCTTCTTGATACCAACCCCAATGTAAAGAGGGATGGTGGAGTTGTTGCATAAATGAAGAGATGTTTAAAGAAACAGAAAAGAAGCCCAAATTGATCGTGCTTTAGTGGAGAATTAAGGATGTATCTCGTCTGTCTTGGGTTGTTTTTTCTTTAGTTATTTTTTATTTGTTTTAAATGTGAATGAATTTATAGGAGAGGTAGTTGACTTGGATTTCATTCAAGGATATGAAGAAATTGTAAAAGCTATTGTTTGATTTGTTAAACATTTTTTATTTACTTTCTTTTACTGGTGACAGAGGTCGTGCTTGTTTTGATTGAGCTGAATTATTTGTTGATGTTTATCATAACTGGCCAAGTTGGAGAGTTTTATTCTGCTTGTAAAAAAAAAACAAAGAAAAAAGTTTGACATATCACTATTCTGAAGAGAAAAAAAAAATACTATTTAATGTCGTTATTCTTCAATTAATATGAAGACCAATAATGTCGTTGATAAAATTTATATGGGAATAACAGCGTCAGAGGAATGGAAGCGGGGGCGTTCCGATGCCCTTTGGACCAGAGCTAGTCCGATGGACAGATCCACCGTTAAATCCTACATTGAGATGCGTGCCATGAAGTGTTTAATTTCATTTAAGGAGTGCCTCCGTTAACAGTCCATCTTCCCCCGTTTGGCCTGCTTTCTTTTCTTCGCACTGTCGCTTCGCCTTCTCTCTTACACTCGTTCCCTCCCTCTCCCAATCGCCACCTCCAGTTAATTTTCCGATTCTCCTTTATTTAATTATCTCAACTGAATGAACCGCCTCCTCTCTTCCTCCGCTTCGCCTGCCCCTTCTCTCTCTTCCCAAAGATGGAATCTCAAGTTGTTGTTCTTCCTCTTCAGATAGGACTCCTCTGAATTTTTAAGTGTTTTTCTGAGTTTTTGGTATTCTGGTAATGAGTCTAATTGGTGCAAAGGTTATGCTAAGCACGCATGTGTAGTTTAATATTGCTGAGGGTATCTTGGGAATTGTTCTTTGTTAAATGTAATAGCTCTTTATTCATGTAAACAATTCTCAGATGATAATGTAATTATGTAATGCACTTTTGCCATGATAACTTTCTGAGTGCACTCTTTTTGGCATGACATCTTTGAAGCCTAACTCAACATCAGTAGGGAATTATTCTTGTTTTTGTAAGCTTAGTTGGCCATGACTTCTTGATAATCAGTGCACAGATGTTCAAAGCGGGTACCTGAGTGCTGTGGACTGGTACCATGTGCTAAAGGCTGGTATGCTGGCATTGTGGCCTGATATAGGGGTGCCATTAAATCATGTAACTTTTTTTCATCAACGAACACATCACTTTATTTCTTTATCATGATTTTATGATTATAAATGCAATAGATTCTAGAAAATCAGAAAGGAATGCACTTAATGAAATGATGTAATTTTCAAAATATGCTTTAACATGGATTTGTCTGATCATTAGGGCAGCAAGCGGTAAGTTTGCAGATGAGCCCCTCTCCAATCCATTTTTACAAAATTAATATCCAAATGTAAGTATGCAAATGTAATCAATATCAAAATTGAAAGAGTTGTACAATTTCAAATAAAATTTTTTATCTATGAAAGAAAATAGTTTAACCCTATTCCAGAGTTTTTCTCAAATCAAAAGAAACAAAAAAAAAACAGAGAAACAAGAACTAATAAAGAATTTTAAGTGGGTACCGAGGTTGGGTGTTGACCTGAAGAAGAAAACCAAAATTTCTGTTCTGATATGAAGAAGAAAATCAAATTTGGGTTTCGTTCAGTTGAGGGAACCCAAAAAAGTAGATAATGGGAAAATTAATTGAGGGTGGCGACTGGAAGAGGGAGGGAGGGAGGGAGCAAGCGAGAGAGAAGGCGAAGCTATAGCGCGAAGAAAAGGTAGTAGGCGAAATGGAGGAGGATGGACTGTTAACGGAGACTCTCCGTTTTTAAAATTAAGCGCTTCATGATACGAATCTCAATCAGCATTTAACGGTGGATCTGTCCATCCAACTAGCTCTGGTCCGATGGGCATCGGAACGACCCCGCTTCCTAGAGGAATACTTTGAGAAGCACTATTAAAATAGAGCCTGAAAGAAAGATTGTCAGGTAGTGCCATGCCAATTTTTTAGTTGGGACATATGAAATCTTATATAAACTTTTAAGTGGTATACGAGATTGTATCAGGGAAGGATAGAAATTGTAATAGGTCTTTCAAGCAAGAGATGTAATGGCCTACGCGGGACTTAGCAAAAAAAAAAAAATTCCGAGGTCAACTCTTCAAATTTTTTCATGTACGGATTTTGAAAATATTTTCAAAAAAAAGTAAGTTTTTATGCACGTATTTCCGAAAATTATAACAGATCTATTTTCGTCATATTTTGAATTGTTCAGAAACTGATGTCATATTATCTAATTTTTTTATTTTTAATTTGCAGTGTATTAAAATAAAATAATTAACCGCTCCTTAATGGAGTGATGAGTGTGTAAAGCAGCATATCTAAAAGACTTGCTCTTCTTTTACGGGCATTTTTATTAATAACCAAAAAAAATAAAATAAAGTAATATTAATAACCAATTTTCAGATTTTTTTTTCATTCATAACCAAACCGCCCCCCGTGGGGCGGTCTACCTCCAGACCAAACCGCCTCCCCGTGGGGCGGTCTACCTTCAGACCAACCCGTCCCCCGGGGGGGCGGTCTACTTTTTTTTTTTTTTTATAAACCCGGCCAAACCGCCCAAAACCTACCCCAAACTGCCGCCCCTCTCCTCTGCCGTCGGAAAACGCCATTTCCGGCCATTCCGACCACAGCAAAACGCTCTCGGCCTCTCCCTCTCTCACTCTCGGCCTCCCTCTCTCTCTCTCTACCGGAGCTCCACCCCGCCGCCGCGCCGTCGCTCCGCTTTCATTTTCGGGTATGAAATTATTTGCTTGTATTTTTATAAATTATTTGGAATTTTTTTAAATTGTTTGGAATTGTTAGAAATTATTAGAAATTGTTCGAAATTGCGGGATTTATATGAAATTGTTATAAATTGCGAGATTTGCTTGAAATTACAAATCGCGGGATTTGTTTGAAATTGTTGTGATTGAATTTGATAGAAATTGATTGGAATTGTTTAGGGTTCTTAGAAATAGTTAGAAATGTTTGAAAATTGTTAGAAATTGATCGAATTACGGGATTTGTTAGAAATTGTTAGAAATTATTTCTTTAACTTGTTTATAAATTATTTGGATTTTTTATAAATTGTTTGGAGTTGTTAGAAATTAATTAGAAATTAGTTGTTTGAAATTGTTAGAATTGTTTGATTGAAATTATTAGAATTGTTTGGTTGGAATTGTTAGAAATTGTTTGATTGGAATTGTTAGAAATTGTTTGATTGGAATTGTTAGAAATTGTTTGATTGGAATTGTTAGAAATTGTTAGTTTGAAATTGTTAGAATTGTTTGATTAGAATTTTTAGAAATTATTTAATTGAACTTGTTAGAAATTGTTTGATTGAAATTATTAGAAATTGATTGAAATTGTTATAATTGTTTGCAGCTGTTAGAAATTGATTGCATGGGGTTAAAATTGCATGAATTGTTACAAATTACGAGTTTGATTGAAATTAGGTTTGATTGAATTAATTAAAATTGCATGAATTGTTAGAAAATTACGAGTTTGAATTGAAATTAAGTTTTATAAATAATTATTTGAAATTAGGTTTGATTGGATTAAAATTGATAATTAGTTTATTTTTTAAAACTTGATATTTTGAAATGCAGCATGACTAGACCTCGACGTGGGTGATCACGAAATACGTTGGAGACCGGCGAGAGTTCGCAGGCTCACGCCGATCCTAGTGTTGAGTAATTTGGTATAGGGTTTTTGCTATGACTTAATACTCGTTTTACTTTTAAATTTATAAACCTAAATACTCAAAGATTGGTCGATTGCAAGCGCACAACCTATCAATGTAGCATAAAAGGTATCGATCCAAGGGATAAGGGGAGATTCTAGTTTCGACTCTATAGAATAATTTTAGAATTTTGGTTTGTTTCCAAGTTTGTTTTAAAGTTTAATTTCTAAAGTCCTAAAGTTGGTGGGTTCAATACCCCAGGAGTTGGAGGTTTAAACAATAAAAACTAAGAAAGAGTAAAGCGAAATTAGAGTTTTGTCAAGGTTTGGAGAGTCTAGGGGTTTTCGGTCTACAATCCCTTGTTTAATCCTATCTATTTGGTGTGTTTAAATTCATGTTTGATTTCGATGGGGTTTCTAACCAAGTATATTAAAAAGGGTCACTTGCGTGAATTAATAACGTGCCTAGATGATCACAACTTCACGGTAAAGTACATCGCCTTAATCATCTAGGATATAAAGCTCTTGTTAGTCTATCATTTCCTTAGATCTCGGTACTTAATAATTTAACCGGTGAAGGCAACTCATACCAATCTCTAATTCAATTCAAGATGTCCCGACTTAAGGTTTGACTCCAATCGTTAGATTTTATATCGACTCTAACCTTAATTTCGTAGTTCCGCTTAGATTAAAAGATGGTGTTTCTCTAACCTAAATCATAATAACTTTGTGACATAATTGATACTATCCTATATGATCCTAAGCTACTTTGGAGTCTAAAAGACCTAAAGCGGGATAACTACAATTCAAGCGCAAATTATGGGATTCACAAAGAATAAATCGCAGAAATTAACAATCAAATCAAACAATCATCATAAAAACAAAGAACCAAATGGAATAGAATTAAACAAGTTCATGCATTTGACCTACACCCCTAGAGAGGAAGTTAGCCTCTCATGGAGATGCAAAACTTACAAAAGAAATTCATTACAAGTTGACTAAAACAAAGAGAAATTGAAAGAGAAATGATTACAACCCTTACTCCTATGAAGATCTCTTGCCTTCCTTCCTTGCTCTGAAAATTCTGCTCTTCTTCTCCAAATCTAAACTCTAAATATCACTTTTTGCTCTAAGGAGATGTGTAAAAAATGGAATTGTATATGGTAGATGGTGCCTTCCTGGTAGATGGTGAATTGCCTCCTTTTATAGCCTAGAAAACACCCTAGAAACGTGGGGAACAGTGTCCCACACGTCCTCTATTATTGGACCCACTAACTATTGCCAACCGGGCATGATCTGGCATTCCAAAAATAGCGAAACAGCATTTTTAGTATGAATGCGGCCCGCACTGCGGTCAACTCGGGTCGCACTGGGGGTTAGTTTCCTTATTTATCTTCCTGCGCCAGCAAAGTGTGGGCCGCACTGGATTTACTGCGGGTTGCATTATGGTTATTTTCTCCTCTTCTTCTATTTCCGGATTTTCTGAGATACTAGTGCGGCCCGCACTTCGATTACTGCGGGTCGCATTCCCCTCGGACTTTTCTCCTGGCTGAGCGTAACATAAAGTGCGGGTCGCATTATCCTGAGTACGGGTCGCATTCTTCTTTCTTGTTGAGTGCGGCCCGCACTAACAGAAGTGCGGGTCGTATTGGAATTGTTTCTTCAGAAATCTAAGTACACAGTGCGGCCCGCACTGACCTCCAGTGTGGGTCGCATTCCCCTCAGTTTGCTTCCCTTCCTTGCGCAGAGCCTCCCAGTGCTGAGTGCGGCCCGTACTGTGTCCAGTGCGGGTCGCAGTGAGTGTTTTTTTCGCTGTTTTCTGCATTTTAAAGCAAACAAAGGCGGTAACTTGATTCCAGGTGTAATATATGACATTTATATATCAAAATACAAGATATTTAGAGTATTTTCAGGATAAAATCTAGATTGAACATGTATAAATGTGTATATATTTTATGTCTATCAAAATCCCCCAAGCTTGAACCTTGCTTGTCCTCAAGCAAAATCTAAACTTGGTTCAATGTTCGATCTTTTAAATTAACTCTATATCAAGTATATTTCTCAATTCGAAAAATTTGTATGATCTTGTCAAAATTCAAAGAATCTAAATGCAAAAATTTACAAAATTTTAGTTCGACCCTCGGATAATTATGATTCACCCCACAATTTGCTTACTCTAACTTTCATTTCCTTAAAGGCTAAGAAATTTCAAAATTTTGTAATCCAAATTTATCATAAAAAATTGCATTCTTATTTGCAGAAATTCTTTCAAAATCTCCGAAGCTTGCACTTTGCTTGGGGTAGGAAAATCTTGAACCCCGTGTGTTGATATTTGCAAAAATTCATTTTTCCTTTCTTTTGTTGCTTTTATTTTATGACACTATAATTCTCTATCCTTAGGACAAAACCGGCTAGTTATAGGTAGCTAATCCATACCCAACCGTTTTAATTCAAAAGTGCATTTGCATGCTCTTAGTTCAACCCTTCCATGACACGAACTCACATGTTTAGTGCAAATCCAGTCACTTTATCGGGCAACTAGCGGAGCAAAAGTGTCTATGACTCATTGCTATAAGTACGTCATGTCGCCGTAACATAAGCAAGCGGAGTCGTATTTTGTTTATAAATATTTTTGAACAATTTTTGCAAAAATATCATGAATACACACATCCGTAGGCATTAATTCATACCCTTGGATATCTAGATTTTTCTAAATTCATTTTCTACATACAAGTCGCTTTCTTTTTCAAAAATAAATTTAAATACCTAAATTTTCAGTTTCAAAAACCTTTATTTCCACAAAGTTTTTCGCCAAATTATGTGGTTATTTCAAATTATTCCAAGGGTTTTACTAATAGGACGTTAAAATTTGCATAAAAATCTTTAATTTTTGACAATCACTCAAATTTATCACAAAAGTTTTAGCCAATTTTAACACAAAAATAAGCATGATTTTATACTTTATGCATTTTCAAACATTTAAGTTCAATTATGCAAGACTCTATTTTTTTATAACTTGGTAAACATCTTGACAAGTTCGTAATTTTAATCATTTAAGTTCAAAATTACGAACCCTATTCATGGTCAAGTAAAAATCCAAGTTATAAAATCCTAAATGCAGGAAAAAAAAAAAAATTTAAAACCTAAAACCTTAGATACATTATCCTCCCCCAAGCTTAAACTAAGCATTGTCCTTAATGCTGAAATTTAAAACTAAGAGAAAAATAGAAAGAAAATAAAATAAAAGAAAAATAATAAGAAATAAAAGGAATTAAAAGAGATAGTCAAGTTCCCCAATTTTTCAAAATAGACATGGAGGTAGTGCATCACTCGTCCGCATCCATGTCCTCGGCATCATTCTCATCCGCGCCATCCTCGCCGGCTTGCTCCTCTTCTTCTTCTTCCTCTTGCGCATTTTGCGGTCCCTCGGCAGCTCTTGCGGCTTCTTCCGCTGCTTTCCTTGCCCTCTCCTCGCGCTCTCGCCTTATGCCGGCACGCCTAACATGTGGTGGTGTGGGTGGTTCATCTTCTTCTTCTTCGGGAAAGGTGTGATGATATACCTTCTTGGCATAGTATTCGGCACGATGAGCATCCGTCTCAATCAAGTCCATGCGCCGATCAAAATGGAGTTGCATGTCATTCATCCTTTGAAAGATGGCATTTTGCATGGCTTGCATGTTATCAAGGACTTGTTGAAATTGTGGTGGTGCATCGGCGGGTGGTGGAGGGACAACGGGCGGTGGTGGAGCTAACAACACTGCGGCACCACCGGTATGTCAACTATCTTCCATGTCGCCTCATCAAGTGGATTAATGTCCGTCGTGAGAGGGAGGCGGTGGCGGATTGTGCCTGCACCGACATTCATCCAATACTCATCATGACCGTCCCGGACAATCAATTGAGAGCGGATCAAGACCTCCAAGTCAACCTTTGTTTTCCCCGGTATTATGTCGGTTTGATCGGGTAGTGGAATGTTGAGTGATAGTGCAATCTTTGTGATTATGCCACCGATCCGAATCCTACCATTGCTTGTGTGGCTCTTAGCTTGATTGTCGAGGTGCTTGCGAGAGGTTGTAGCCGAGGTGGGGCATGTAGTCCATCTCCCCGTTGTTGCGTCTCAACATGCAAAGAAAGATAGAACAACTCTTTGTGGTTGACAACCGAAACAGTCTCACCACGAGCCCAAAGTGTATGGGCGAGCACCCTCTCGAATGTAACGAAGAGTTGGATGGTTGATGGTCTTGGTCCTTTGATCACCGATAACACCTAGCTCGCAGATTTTGTTGCGAAATGAATTGAGACTCATATCATGGAAGAAGTCGGTAATTGGGCGCATACTCTCCATGTCTTCCGTGGGGAAGCCAAGTAAAGTCATGAGGTCGGCGGAGGTGATAGAAAGATGATATCCTCCAAGGTTGAAATCCATCACTCGAGAGCCCCCGTCAAACACAAGCGAGGAGAGAAACTCGACGGTAAGGCTGCGGTAGGTGTTGCACTCTTCACGGAGGAAATCCCAAAGGCCGAGCCTACTAGTCAGTAGTTGTATCGAATCTCGCAATCCCAGCTCGGTGATGGTATCCTCACAAATCCATCTAGAGGGTTCTAGGATCTTCTCTGTCTCAATGAAAAGCTTCCTAGCCTCTTGTTCCTCCGTTAATGGTACCAAGATCCAGGAAAAGGAAGTCGCTCCCCATGACTGGTACCTCCCTGGCTGATCTTTCGTTTCTTGGGAAACTTTCTAACTGTAGTCTTACCCCCTGCCATATTCTTGTTGAAGATCGCGAAAAGTTCGAAGAAAACTTGAAAAACTCGGATTTATTGGTTCTTGCTTGAGAAGAAAGTAAGAAAAAAAGGAAGAAAAAGAGAGAAGAGAAGAAGAGAAAATGGTTTTGGGTTTGAAAAGAGAGAGAGAAAAAGAGAAAAATGAAAGTGGAAGGGAGAGGGAGAGATTAAAGGGACGGTTTTAAGAGAGAAAAAAAAACGGGATTGTTCGGTTTGGAAATGAAAGGGCGCGAACAAAAAGGCGGATTTGAAGAGAAAGGTCCGCTCGCGCCCGAACTACAGTCAGTGCGGCCCGCATTCCGAAAAAATTTTTTTTTTTTCTATTTACAAAAAATAAATTTCAAAATCTTTGGTGCGGGCCGCAGTGACTCACAGTGCGGGTCACACTGCGTTCAGTTTGTCCCTAAAAATTTTGCAGAAAATTTTTCTATCTTTTAAGTGCGGCCCTATAGGTCGCAGTGCGGCCCGCACTCAGGAAAAATTCTCAATTTTAAATTCTGAAAATTTATGTTTGAGTAGGAAATCAAAATTTTGAAAAAAAGTAAAAACTAAAATAAAATAAATAAAATTAAAGTAATAAAATTTAATGAAGATGATAAATCCTTGGGTTGCCTCCCAAGAAGCGCCCATTTTCACGTCGCGAGCTCGACATGATTCCTCTTGTCATTGAACGTGTGGTTCATCCAACTGCAAACTTTCGGTATTGCCAATTGGATCTTCAAGGTTGAAATGTTTTAATCGTTGTCCATTTACCTTAAATGTTCCGGATCGTTCATTCCATATTTCTATTGCTCCATGGTTGAACACTCTCTTTACTTGATAAGGGCCCGTGCATCTTGACTTCAACTTTCCGGGAAAGAGTCGGAGTCGGGAATTGAACAATAGCACTTTATCTCCTTCATGAAATTCTTTCCTCAATATGTGTTTATCGTGCCATCTCTTTGTTTTTTCTTTGTAGAGTTTGGCATTTTCATACGCATTTAGGCGCAATTCTTCTAACTCATGTAAATCGAGAATCCTTTTTCTCCCAAGTAGTTTTCATGTCGAGATTTAGCTTTTTTATTGCCCAATACGCTTTGTGCTCGAGTTCAACCGGCAAGTGACAAGGTTTACCATAAATAAGTTTAAAGGGAGTCATACCTATTGGTGTTTTGAATGCGGTTCGATAGGCCCAAAGGACTTCGTCAAGTTTGAGAGACCAATCTTTCCGTGTCGTGTTTACCACCTTTTGTAGTATGTTTTTTATCTCTCGGTTTGAGACCTCCACTTGACCACTTGTTTGTGGATAATACGGTGTGGCCACCTTGTGTTTAACGCCATACTTTTGCAAGAGGTTGTCAAATTGCCGATTTATGAAATGGGAGCCTCCGTCACTAATCACCACCCGAGGAACTCCAAACCTAGGAAAAATAATTTTTTGAAATAATTTTCTTACCACAGCGGAGTCGGCGGTTGGGCTAGGAATAGCTTCTACCCATTTAGAAACGTAGTCTACGGCCACAAGGATGTACTTGTTGTTGAATGAACTCGGGAAGGGTCCCATGAAGTCGATGCCCCATACATCAAATATCTCGACTTCAAGTATGCCTTTGAGGGGCATCTCGTGCCTTCTTGAGATGTTACCGGTTCGTTGGCATTTGTCGCATCGAAGCACATAACTTCTCGCATCCACAAATAATGTTGGCCAATAAAACCCCGCTTGAAGGACCTTTGCGGCAGTCTTGTTGGTCGAAGCATGTCCTCCGTATGCAGATGAATGGCAACATCGGAGGACTTCCATGACTTCTTCTTGTGGTATGCACCGTCGATGGATCCCATCAACCCCAAGTTTGAACAATAAAGGTTCATCCCAAAAATAATGCTTAACATCAAAGAAAAATTTCTTTCTTTGTTGATAGGTTAGATTCGGGGGCATTATATCACAAGCTAGAAAATTGACAAAATCAGCGTACCATGGAGCTTCTAGACTTTTTACCAAATATAGTTGCTCATCAATGAAGGAGTCATCAATTGGCAAGTCGTCCTCCTTTGCTTCAGCGGTAATACGAGATAAGTGATCCGCTACGGAATTTTCGGTTCCTTTCCTGTCTTTGATCTCCAAGTCGAACTCTTGTAGAAGGAGAATCCACCGTATGAGGCGAGGTTTTGCATCTTTCTTGTTGAGAAGGTAGCGGATTGCGGCATGATCGGAATACACCACGACCTTGGACCCTACCAAGTATGATCGGAATTTATTGATAGCGAAGACTACCGCTAGAAACTCCTTCTCGGTTGTGGTATAATTCAATTGCGCTTCATCCAACACCTTGCTCGCATAATAGATCGCGTGCGGTTTGTTGTCAATTCTCTGCCCCAACACGGCTCCTACGGCGTAATCGCTTGCATCGCACATGATTTCGAAAGGAACATCCCAATTCGGTGGTTTAAGGATTGGTGCCGAAATTAATTCCTTTTTGATCCCTGTCAAAAGCACTCTTGCAAGGTTCATCAAATATAAAATCTGCATCTTTCATTGTAAGGTTAGTAAGAGGTTTGCAAATTTTTGAAAAATCTTTAATAAAACGACGATAAAACCCCGCATGGCCTAAGAAACTCCGCACATCCTTAACACATGTCGGATAAGGCAACTTCTCAATTACCTCTACCTTTGCTTTGTCCACCTCTAACCCTTTGGATGATACCACGTGACCTAGCACAACCCCTTGTTGTACCATAAAGTGGCACTTTTCCCAATTTAATACTAGATTAGTCTCCTCACAACGTTTCAAAACTTTCGTAAGATTAGATAAACAATCATTAAAGGAGGTTCCAAAAACGGAGAAGTCATCCATGAAGACCTCTACGGAATTTTCTAGTAAATCGGAAAAAATGGCCATCATAGCCCGTTGAAATGTAGCGGGGGCATTGCATAGGCTAAACGGCATCCTACGGTACGCGAATGTTCCGTAAGGGCAAGTGAATGTGGTTTTTTCTTGGTCATCCGGGTGAATAGGGATTTGAAAGAATCCACTATACCCGTCAAGGTAGCAAAAATGTGTATGATTCGCAAGTCGTTCAAGCATTTGATCAACAAAGGGTAGAGGAAAGTGGTCCTTCCTTGTTGCATTATTTAGCTTGCGGTAATCAATACACATTCTCCAACCCGTGACCATTCTTGTCGATATCATTTTATCACCCTCACCTTTAATTACCGTAGTACCACCCTTCTTTGGTACCACATGGACCGGACTTACCCACTTAGAATCGGAGATTGGATAGATGATGCCGGCATCTAGGAGCTTGAGGATCTCCTTCTTGACCACTTCTTTGAGATTCGGGTTGAGCCTTCTTTGAGATTCAATTGTCGGCTTGTGATCGTCCTCCATTAGGATCCGGTGCATGCACAGTGATGGACTGATCCCAGTTAGGTCGTCGATGGTATAACCTATCGCTTTTCGGTGCAACCTCAACTCGTGTAGGAGTTTGTCGGTTTCATCTTTGTTGAGCTCGGCATTCACTATTACGGGGTATGTGTTTTCTGCTCCCAGGTACTCATAGCGAAGAGAGGGAGGTAAGGGCTTGAGTTCAACCTTTGGTGGCTTCGAGTCAGATAAATTTGCTTCGATTTGAATTTTTCCTCCCTGATGCGGACCGTATTGAGGCTGGTGCGGCTCGCAGTGACCTTTTTCTCCAGGATACGGCCCGTAGTTGGTTTGGTGCGGGTCGTACTCCTGTCTGACTTCTCCTCCTGTGAGTTGGCAACTCTCAGTGCGGCCTTCTTTGGTCGCAGTGCGGCCCGCACTGGGGTATTTTTCTTCATTTTTGCTTTCAGACATCCTAATGCGGCCTTGATAGGTCGCAGTGCGGCCCGTAATGAGGATTTTTTCGTCATTGCTTTCGTCATCTGAGCCTGTTTCCTCCAGGATTAGTTCGAGTTGTGCATTGGCATCATCCACCTCTATCTGAGCAGCTATTATTGAATCTAAAACATCAACTCTACAAATGGAATCATTAGAATTAGAGGGGTATTTAATAGACTCGAACATGTGGAAATCTACCTTTTGGCCACCAATATCAAAGGAAATTTTTCCTTCTTTGACATCGATGTTCGCACCAATTTGTGATAAGAAAATCACGCCCCAACAAGAGAGGGGTATGAGTATCCTCCTCCATTTCTACAACTACAAAATCCACCGGTACGAAGTACTCGCCGATTTGAACAATAACATCTTCCACTATACCTTCGGGAAACCTTACCGACTTATCGGCCAATTGTAGGGACATCCTAGTTGCCTTTAGTTCAATTAGATTCAACCTTTTGTATATTGACTTAGGCATAAGGCTTACACTAGCGCCCAAATCACATAGGCACCTATTAAACTTGGTATCACCTATCTTACAAGGAATTACGAAGCTACCGGGATCCTTAAGTTTCGGGGTAGTTTGTTTGAGAAGAGAGCGCTACACCCTTCATTCAAGGAAACCGTGCCTACTTCTTCAATGGTTCTTTTGTTGGACAAAATTTCTTTTAAAAATTTGGCATAAGTAGGCATTTGAGTAATCGCTTCGGTGAACGGGATAGTGATATTCATTTTTTTAGGTGTTCCACAAATTTGGCATATTGTTGGTCAAGTTTATGCTTTACTAACCTTTGAGGAAACGGTACAAACCTATGGGGAGGAATATACTTAGGAATTTCAGGAGCCTTACCTTTGTTTGGGATCGAATTACCCTTATTTTGAAGGTTGTCCGAGTTGGTTGGATTTGCAATTGGTTCCTTCGGAGTGACAATCGTCTCGGATTGAGTCACGTTTTGCTCTTCTTCATCGGGCATCTTGGGTCCTTCATATTCCTTTCCATTCCTCAAGGATACGGCATGAGCTTGCTCTCTCGGATTGATATCGGGTTTGCCCGGTAGTGTGCCTTGTTGTCGTGATGACGAGGATGCTTGTTGTGCTATTTGTGTTTCTATCATCCTAACTTGGGTTGTCAACAATGCCATCTTTTGACCCAAATTCCTTGCTTGGTCCGACATATCGGTATTGATAGCTCTTTGATGATTCATAAAATCATTTTGTTGAATCACCAACCCTTCTATTATCTTTTTCAATTCTGAATTTTGGTCATTTTGAGGAGGTCTTTGGTATTGATTTGATCGATTTTGGTATTGGTTACCACTGTTTTGATATTGGTTGGTATTATCATTATCGTTTCTCCATTTGAAATTAGGGTGATTCCACCTTGCATTGGGATTATACGTGTTTGAACTAAAATTACCTTTGTTGTAGATGGGGTCATTTCTCTTGTCTCCAAGGTTGTAGAACATACTATTGGCTTGTTCTACGGAATCTTCACTCTCCATTGGAGCTTGGCAATCGGCAGTTGCATGACTCACATCTCCGCATATCCCGCAAGGTTCTTTCTTTGCAACGGTCTTCACTTGTTGCAATTTCGTGATTTGGTGTTGCATGGCCTCAATTTTGGCTTGCAAGGCGGTGACTTCATCTACCTTCATAATTCCTTGGGTTGCCATAGGCCGTGTGCTCCTCTCGGCCGTCCACTCGCGTTGATTAACCGCCATGTCCTCAATCATTAGCAAGGCTTGTTCGGGGTCCATCTTGGACATATTTCCACCGGCGGCTGAGTTTAATTGGGTCTTCGTGGCAAGTGTGCATCCGCCGAAGAAAAACTGAAACAACAACCAATTGTCGAGGCCATGGTTGGGGCACAAGCGTTGGAGCTCCGCCCACCTATCCCATGCCTCGGTTAGTGACTCCCCTTCCCCTTGTTTGAAAGTGGTAATTTTGGACCGGAAATGTTGGGTTTTTGATGGGGGGAAGTATTTTCCTAAGAACAATTTTTCTAAATCATCCCATGACCCAATGTTTTGTCGGTTTACGGTCCTAAGCCATGTCCTAGCACTATCTCTAAGGGAAAGGTGAAAACATTTCAGTTTTAGGTTGTCTAGTTCCGGTCCTTCTTGGGCAAATGTCCCACAATGTTCCTCAAACACCGCAAGATGCGCATGAGGATCTTCGTTTAACGCCCCCCCAAACTGACTTTGACCTAATAAATTAATTAAAGATGGTTTGAGGTTAGGAACATTTCCCCCTTGTGGGATAAAACCAAAATGGTGGCCATTATTTTGTTGATAGCCATTGAACAAGGGATTGTGTCGGTTATGGTTGTTGGCATGATTGTTCCCGTTGTTGTTCCTGTTATGAGCTTGATTTTGCGGTCCGAATTGAGGCATTGCGTTTGGATCCGGTATGTTGTTATGTTCGTTGTTGTGACCGGTGTTGTCACCGTGCCCCTCTTGATCTTCGTATTCGTCCATGTAGGGCACTTCTTCAATTTCGGGTCGATCGCTTGGATTTATTGGTGGAGGTTGAGGAGTGGATGTGGCTCCTGTTTCAATTTTTCTGGACCGAGTGTTTGGTCGAGAAGTGGATGAGATCTCGGTGTTGCTCTTCTTATTTTTCACCTTTGGTGGCATGAAGCGCTGCAAAGGAGATAAAGAAGGAACAAAGATGAGTATTCAAATAAAATGAAAAGTAAAATTTTGAAAAGTAAAATTCTGAGTAAAAACTAAATTCTAGCCTTTATCCCCGGCAACGGCGCCAAAAAGCTTGTTGAGTAATTTGGTATAGGGTTTTTGCTATGACTTAATACTCGTTTTACTTTTAAATTTATAAACCTAAATACTCAAAGATTGGTCGATTGCAAGCGCACAACCTATCAATGTAGCATAAAAGGTATCGATCCAAGGGATAAGGGGAGATTCTAGTTTCGACTCTATAGAATAATTTTAGAATTTTGGTTTGTTTCCAAGTTTGTTTTAAAGTTTAATTTCTAAAGTCCTAAAGTTGGTGGGTTCAATACCCCAGGAGTTGGAGGTTTAAACAATAAAAACTAAGAAAGAGTAAAGCGAAATTAGAGTTTTGTCAAGGTTTGGAGAGTCTAGGGGTTTTCGGTCTACAATCCCTTGTTTAATCCTATCTATTTGGTGTGTTTAAATTCATGTTTGATTTCGATGGGGTTTCTAACCAAGTATATTAAAAAGGGTCACTTGCGTGAATTAATAACGTGCCTAGATGATCACAACTTCACGGTAAAGTACATCGCCTTAATCATCTAGGATATAAAGCTCTTGTTAGTCTATCATTTCCTTAGATCTCGGTACTTAATAATTTAACCTAGGTGAAGGCAACTCATACCAATCTCTAATTCAATTCAAGATGTCCCGACTTAAGGTTTGACTCCAACCGTTAGATTTTATATCAAACTCTAACCTTAATTTCGTAGTTAGGCTTAGATTAAAAGATGGTGTTTCTCTAACCTAAATCATAATAACTTTGTGACATAATTGATACTATCCTATATGATCCTAAGCTACTTTGGAGTCTAAAAGACCTAAAGCGGGATAACTACAATTCAAGCGCAAATTATGGGATTCACAAAGAATAAATCGCAGAAATTAACAATCAAATCAAACAATCATCATAAAAACAAAGAACCAAATGGAATAGAATTAAACAAGTTCATGCATTTGACCTACACCCCTAGAGAGGAAGTTAGCCTCTCATGGAGATGCAAAACTTACAAAAGAAATTCATTACAAGTTGACTAAAACAAAGAGAAATTGAAAGAGAAATGATTACAACCCTTACTCCTATGAAGATCTCTTGCCTTCCTTCCTTGCTCTGAAAATTCTGCTCTTCTTCTCCAAATCTAAACTCTAAATATCACTTTTTGCTCTAAGGAGATGTATAAAAAATGGAATTGTATATGGTAGATGGTGCCTTCCTGGTAGATGGTGAATTGCCTCCTTTTATAGCCTAGAAAACACCCTAGAAACGTGGGGAACAGTGTCCCACACGTCCTCTATTATTGGACCCACTAACTATTGCCAACCGGGCATGATCTCGGCATTCCAAAAATAGCGAAACAAAGCATTTTTAGTATGAATGCGGCCCGCACCGCGGTCAACTCGGGTCGCACTGGGGTTAGTTTCCTTATTTATCTTCTTCTGCGCCTGACAAAGTGTGGGCTGCACTGGATTTACTGCGGGTCGCATTATGGTTATTTTCTCCTCTTCTTCTATTTCCGGATTTTCTGAGATACTAGTGCGGCCCGCACTTCGATTACTGCGGGTCGCATTCCCCTCGGACTTTTCTCCTGGCTGAGCGTAACATAAAGTGCGGGTCGCATTATCCTGAGTACGGGTCGCATTCTTCTTTCTTGTTGAGTGCGGCCCGCACTAACAGAAGTGCGGGTCGTATTGGAATTGTTTCTTCAGAAATCTAAGTACACAGTGCGGCCCGCACTGACCTCCAGTGTGGGTCGCATTCCCCTCAGTTTGCTTCCCTTCCTTGCGCAGAGCCTCCCAGTGCTGAGTGCGGCCCCTACTGTGTCCAGTGCGGGTCGCAGTGAGTATTTTTTTCTCTGTTTTCTGCATTTTAAAGCAAACAAAGGCGGTAACTTGATTCCAAGTGTAATATATGACATTTATATATCAAAATACAAGATATTTAGAGTATTTTCAGGATAAAATCTAGATTGAACATGTATAAATGTGTATATATTTTATGTCTATCACCTAGTGGTAGCACAGAGAGCCCCACTGCGGAGGGTGTCGATGCAGGGGATGCCGCACCACATCGTGCAGATACGTTCAGTGTACTTACAGGGCGACTATGGTGATGTTCTTCGACGGAGAATGATAGGTGACGAGAGTAAGACCCATTTGCCGTGGGGCCCGACCAGTACTCAAGCGGTAAGTAATAAAGATTACTTGTAATATATTTTTTTTTTCTGTACAACTCATTTTCTAATCGTTATGCACAGGTACTAACGGGGATCCGAGGAGTTGCACACAGCTTGGTGTGCATGGCGAAAAAAGGTTTTCGGGCGTTCGGGTGTACTTTGTTGCATCACACTGCTCCGATCGTCGAGGATTCCCAGTTCGATGGGCGCCTCATAGGCATGCTGCATGACGCTGGTGAGAATATAAACTGGCGTGAGATCAAGAAAGACTCACCAGCTCCGAACGAGTCAAGCCGAGCACGGGTCCTCGTATACGATGATGACCTACCACCAGCACCCGTAGGTATTATAAGTTAAATTCTTTTTCCATACACGTCAATTTTGGTTTGAAAGTGTGTTCTTAAGAAGTTCAACTCAAATGTTGCAGAAAACAACTCCAATTGGGCGTTCCACGATTAGGTACTTGACAACAAGAAATGGCACGCCTACTACAATAAATACAATGTGTCGGTGCAGCTTGGCGAGGTAAGTTGGTTCGTCTTTGTATAAATTAAATTTTAGTTATTTTTGTAAATACAAAACTAACATTATAAGTTAACTGCAGGATGGTCACCCTATATGGTGTGCTGAACCCACTTTCACTCCGGCAGACTTTGGCCTCACCCCCACCGGTGTAGAGGAACTCACCGGAGCCACACCATCGATGCCACCCCCCAGAGAGCACGACCACGAGGCGAGTGGGAGTGGGGCACAGTAGCCCACTGATGCTTGGGAGGCTCCTATGTTCGAGACACAGCCCCCGAGCACGTATACTGGGGACTGGGAGACCGATCCATGGGAGACTGATCATTCTGATGACGAGGATCCTCCCGACCCACAGAGGAGGCGTGTGCAGTGACAGAGGAGGCGTGTGCAGCTGCCGAGGGTGTGCGGGCCGGCTCCCAGACTGTCACTGTCCGGTCCTCTTCGTCGTCGTTGCTAGTTGTTTATATTTCATATTGTAGACCTGACAGTAGTATTTTTATATTTCCGTTTCTATATTTTATGTTGATCAGACATTATTTGGTGATTTTATTCAGTTTGTTTTCGTTTCTATATTTTATGCTGATTAGACGTTATTTGATTATTTTGTTCACTTATGTTTTCGACTATTCACTTGACATAACAAATCATAAAATCTCTCGTATTCAAAATATAAACAATATAGAACATTGTATTCAAAATATAAACAATATAGAACACAATATTACAAAAATATAAACAATATATAACATAATATTACAAAAATATAAACAATAAATAAATAGAAAATAACAACATACTAAATCTACAAAAATACAATAAATACCAAATATAAAAAAAAATACGAAAATACAATAATAAATACATTAGCCAAAAATACAAAAAAAAACTAGACCGCCCCACTGGGGGGTGGTTTGGTCTGAGGGTAGACCGCCCCACACGGGGGGAGGGGACGGTTTGGTTATGGATAAAAATAATTTTAAAACCCGATTATTAATATTATTTTATTTATTTTTTTGTTATGAAAAAAATGTCGGCTTCTTTTACCTGGAAACTTTATAATTATATAAGAGAAATTGCGTGCAACTGTTGAAATCAGTGTTTTGAAATTCAGTTCTCATTCAGTATACGGAAGGCCATCGCATACTGCATATACGGTATGCTGCATATGTGAATTTTTATTCGGATTTATATATGCGGATTTTAAATGAAAATTCGTATATATAAACAAGCATACGGTAATATGTAGTATGATTCACTGTTAATATACTCTAAACCGGTATTTTTATCACTATTAATATACTCTAAACCGGTAATATGCTCTAAACTTCATATTCGGACCGAATATAGATTTTCTATTCGGATTGCAACCAAATAGGAATATTCGGCTGAATAGACCGAATTTTAAAACACTGACTTGAAACCGTGTACTTACCGATTTTTTATGAATAAAAAAATAACGATAATGGGAATGATTTCGGTGAATTTCGAAATCTAAGAAGATCGTTATGGTTTATAACGTCCAGAACACTGTAGCTGGACATTATAAACCATAACGTCCAGTTAATTTGATTGAATATTCGCTAATTAACCAAAAAAACACTGTAGTTGTCCATTATCGTCCATAACCAGCTACAGTTTTTTTTTTTTCTGACCATACCATTATAGAATTGAAGTAAAAAAAAAACTGTAGCTGGCCTTTATGGACTATAACAGACAGCTATAATATTTTTTTGGTTAAATAACGAATATTTGATCCAACTACAATGTTCTGGACGTTATAAACCATAACGTTGTTCTTAAATTTCGAAATTCATCGAAATTCATCGAAATTATTTCTTCCTATTAATAAAAAAATCGGGTGTACTTGTCTAGGATGCCTTTTTTCTCATTTAAGATCCCTCCAACAAAGCATTTCCAATCTGCAATTTGCAGCCAAGTAGCACCAACAAAGGTGGTGTGACTATACCAATTTAATATTTTTTTAAGTTTGAAGCTTTGGATCCAGTTATGGTTTGATATGTCACGCGGTTTTGGTGTATACATTAGTTCTGGTTCTTAATTGTTCTCATTTTTTATAAGATCATTTAATTTTCCATGATAACTCATGTTTGGTGGATCGTCGAACTGATCAAGTTCAGTTGGTTTCTAAAATTTCCGGCTTAATAAACTTTTTTTTTTGTTTATTATGCATTTTTACAAGATTAACATCATCAATATTATAAATTAGAAAAAATTGATAACATCATACCTAAATTTGAATGCATACGTTCACTTTAAGTACAGTATTATTAAAATCTTAAATTCCAAATAATTTATTGAAAATGCGGCATAGACAAAAAATAAATGTTTCAGTTTCGAGTTACTTGACCCGGCATTTTTTATCATAACCAAAAAATTAAATAATATAATATTCATAACCAAACTGCACAATTTTTTTCACTCATTACCAAACCGCCTCCCCATTGGGCGGTCTGCCCTACCCACCAACCGCCGCCCCATTGGGCGGTCTGCCCTCCCACCAACCCGCCCCCTCATTAGGCAGTATGCACAAAATGCCTATATTTAGCTGTTTTCTCTCTCCTGTCTTACCATAATTCACTCACTCTTCTTCTTTTAATGCATCCTGCTCTCAAACAGTGCTCCGAGGCGATTTTTAGGCGATTATGAGGCGATTGCGATCAACAGTGCGCCCAACAGTGACCGAGGTATATTTTTTTTTAAATTAATTTTTTTAAATGTTATTTAATGTCAGAAATAAACAAAAAAACTGATATTGAACATAAAACTTCTTTTGTAATGTCAAGAAATAAACCAAAAATGTTCATTGCATTGTACTTGGGTGGAAAACTCACGAGATGGGAGTTCGGATGCCAATACTCAAAAGATGCGACTTACGGCTTTCAGGTGAATGCCAATACTTCAATTTATGAAATAAAGAAAACAATCTTGCAAAAAACCAGTTGGTACCGTGCCCGATTTACCTTAGAAATTAGTACCCGAATTAACAACTAACCGCCCGATGCCAAACCTTACTATGTAAAATATCCTATAGCAGAGCAGGATATATGGACAGCTATGTACGGATTTTTTGAGTCCAATTCAATCCCGATAATGGATCTATTTTGCAAAAAAGTTTCGATTCAACCAGTTGGTGCCGGGGCTGGACCTTCTATCCAGAACAACTTGGACACTGGGGCTGGACCTTCTACGCAGAACAACTTGGACACTCGGGCTGGGCCTTCTACCCATAACAACTTGAACACCGGGGCTGGACCTTCTATAGAGCACAACTTGGACACCGGGATTTGACCTTTTGTCCATAATTATTTCTCAGATTATGATAACCCGGGATATGATAATGATGCCACTAGAAGACGGTCATGTGTTGGTCGGGTTGGATATCAATCAGTACCTGATCCATTACCTAACTACAGCTCCCTGAACCTAGAAGACAGTCCGCAGTCGATCGAAATGATGCAAGTATTGATTTTGACAGTATTGATGAGATACTGACAAAGGAAATGGAAACTGGTGATGATTGAGACGGGGATTGGGATTCAGACATATTATCAGAGGGCGACGATGAGGATATTATGCCTCCTCCAATTGAAGACAGATTTTCGATCAGCGGACGAGGAGACAAGCACCTGGTAAGGACATTCAATGACACTACTTCTTTTGAAGAAGCAGACGTTTCTTTTTTTGGGACACGCGTTGTATACAACGAAGAGATTAGCCCGGGCCAGCTTTACACCAACATAGAAGAACTGTCAAGCAAAATTAAGCAGTTCCATTTGAAGGGTAACTGGGAGTTTTCAGTGGCCAGGCGGGAGAGGAACCGGTATGTTGTAATTTGCAAGGATACAAAGTACAAATGGAAAATGTCTGTCGCGCCTAAAGGAAAGGGAGAGGCATGGATAATTAAGAAGGTCGAAGGACCACACACTTGCAAGACTGCGTCAACAAGGACAGACCATACTGCGCTGACGACATCAATTATTGCCGATGTAATTATGAAAGACATTAAGGAAGACCCTGCGATGAGCATTAAGGAGGTCGCTCATGCGGTGAGACGGGTCTATCAACATGTAACGCCACATTACAATAGGTTGTGGAGGAGTCGGGAACTTGCAGTATGCAGATGCTTCGGAACCTGGAAGGGGTCGTATAATCTCCTCGCACCATTGCTCATGGCCATAGTTTGTACAAATCTGGGAACCAGGTTCCAGCAGTGGCAAGTACCAACCGGTACACCCGGTGAGGTACAATTCAAGGGCATAGCATGGGTTTTCGGTCCATGTATTGAAGCCTTTCAATATGTTAGACCTGTGATCAGCATCGATGCATGCTTCATGTCCGGCCGGTATGGCGGGGCTTTACTTATAGCATGTGCATATGATGCTGAAAATCAGCTGTTGCCCATAGTCTTTACTTATAGCCTTTGCCATTGTTCAACATGGTACTGCATGCAACACATTTCAGAGAACCTGTGCAAGAATACCGGCGGCGGAGAATGAGTTGCTGACAGGTTCAAGATTGGCTGTAAGAGAAAAAAACCACGACGGCTGGAAGAGATGTTTAGAGATTTTGCCAGAGTATGTATGCATTATTTTTTTTGGACATTTGCACGACTTGTATCACTGAGGTATATTTCTATTTTTTGTAGACATTTCCAGAGGCAAATGCCTACTTAGCGAAGGCGGGCAAGAGACGTCTGCGCGATCCGATGGAGTTGTCAGCATATGAGAAGATATTTCAATCATGTGATGGGGTTGGAGATGGGGAATTATGACCACTAATGGGTCAGAGTCATTAAACAATGTCTTCAAACAGAGTCGTATGTTACCCGTGGTTTCACTTGTGGAGGAGACATTCTACAAGTTAAATGCTTGGTTTGTTGAGAGGCATGCTAAAGCCACTGTATTAGCGAGTAGGAACCAACTATTCTCAGATAGAGTGGAGGAGAAATTAAGAAAACACAGAGTCAAAGGTTCTGTCATGCACGTTGTAGCGTATGGTACCACAGGTACGGAATATGAAGTGTAGGTTCCAAGTGAGATCATTCCACCGGTTGTGGGACAAAATGACATTATAGAAACGCATGAACGCGCATGCAAGTACAGAGTCGTTTTAGGCGTGAACAGTCAAGTAACGTGCGAGTGCCAAGGCCCCCAGTTAGTTCACATACCGTGTTCTCATGTTATGGCGGTTTGCCGAAAACAGAATTTCCTTGAAGACGTCTTTGTTGACAACTATTACCGTACCGATTGCCTTCTGAACACCTGGAGAGCATCATTTCACAGCTACCCCAACCAGTACCAGTAGCCATACTACCTTGGGCCTACAGTGGTTCTCGATAAGAAATGGATCCGGAAGGGGAGGAGAAAACACAAGCGGCGCATAATGCATATGGACAGGATGCAAGGTCGGCAAGTGGGACATGAGGCTCACCGTTCTACTACTGACAGGCAGAGGGCAGGTATGTAGGTGATCGTACATAACTTAAAATTGATTTGAAATTAAATTTAATTATTGATACTGAATGTTCAATGAAATGCATTGCAGAGAATGCTAGAGTGGTTGCCGATGTGGGACCTTCTGGAAGCAGGCGACCTAGTCAGGGAAGCCACTCAGGGAGTAGTCAGGGCTCTACAACTGCTGGTGTCGCGCCGTCATCCACTTCTAGAAACCTAAGAAGTAGACTTGGTCTGTTCGGACGCAGGAAGAGTTAATTCAGCATATGTTATATTTATATTTGTATCTTCTGTTCGATCTGATTACAAAACCTGATAATTATTACACACTGATACATTAGAATTACTAAATAATTAGTACAGGTCTTCCAATAATACTACTTCTGAGAACCAGTACTGTTTATCTATTTTCATCTTTTGTTAATTTAAGTATGTTACTAAAAATGTATTGTTTCACGAACTAACTTTATTACAAAAATTAAACTTTTCTCATTATTTAGATTGAAACATTCAAATCCTAAAAAAAAAAAAAAAAAAAAAATATAGCAGACTGCCCCCCTTGAGGGGCGGTCTAGTCTCAGTGTAAATGGGGGGTGGTTTGATTATGAGTGAAAATATTTGTGCAGTTTGATTATTAATATTATATTATTTAATTATTTGGTTATGATAAAAAATGCCGGTTACTTGACAGTTGACAATGATGGGTATTGCGAGTGAGTTGGGCTTAGATGTAGTCAGACGGACCTGGTTTTCTGGTCGGATGAGATTTACCTCTGTGGACACCTTCTAGGGTTGTCTGGGCTTCTCTGGGCTCTAATGGACCTTTTAAAATTAGTTTCCAAACTAGAAAAGCCCAGCCCATAAGGGGTACCCGTCCCTCGAGTTAGTGAATCCAAAGGAGCGCAAAGAGAGCTTACCTCCAAACCCTAAACCCTCCTCTCCCGACGTGCAAAGCGCGCAATCATGGGGAAATCCAAAACTCCTAAAGCCTCCTCTACGACCGTAGAGGACCTCGCCACGCTCCAATCCGATGTGATTTCCTTCGCTTCATCCCTCGGTCTTGTAGCAGGCGTTCCATCCTCCGGTTTTGACGACACTGACTTTCGCAAGCCACCTAAAGCCGTTAAGCCCCCGGTAGATAAAAGTCCCCAAGAGAATGCAAAGCCGACTCCGAAAAGTCATGATCCCAAGGTTCCTAAAAGGAACAAACCCAAGCCTTTGGAGGTTGCTCCTTTTGAGAGTAACAGTGATGGGGCACATAAGGGTGCTGAGCTACCTCTTATGAAATCCAGCTCTTTATCAGGTGCATATTTTATTTTTATTTCAGTGTGAATTGAGAGAAGAAAAGAAGTTGATTGGTTTAGTTGTACGAGAGAAGTGGATAGTAAGCTAACATATTATGCTTTGGGAGAAAATAAATTTAATTTTATTTAAATTTATGGTTTTGTGCCATATCAGGCACTTGGTATGTGGATGCTGATGAACTGGAAGCTAGGATTTTGGGAAAGGAGGGAAGGGGCACCAAATCTAGAATTGCAGGGGTGGAAGAAATGAGGAAGCTAGTGGAGAGGAAGAAGGAATTGGGAGAAAGATTAATGCAGCAGTACACAAGAGAGTATCAAGAGGCAGCCAGGAAGAAGAAGAGTGGAGATTTGAGGCTTCTAGAAGCTACTGCACGGTCTGGTACTACAACTGACAAAGTAACGGCTTTTGCTTGTTTGGTACAGGATAATGCTATCGCCAATGTCAGATCCCTGGATGCTCTTTTATGTGAGTACTCTCCGTCTCTCACACATAGAACTCAATCTTTTCATTGGTTTTAAATTTTAATGATTTGAATCAATTGCTGTTACCTCAACTTGTTTTGTACCAAGTATTTCATTTTGTAGCTGTACAAAATATGTAACTGCTCATGTGATATACCACTTCTGTTCAGTTCAAATAGTGATGAACTAGGTTGCACTGTTTGATTGCCAGTTGCTATGGTGGAATTGCTCGATGTCTAATATTTCATAAGATATTTGTTCATTTGATATTTTTGAAATTTTAGCTATGGTAACTTCAAAGGTTGGAAAACGGTACGCCTTCACTGGGTTTGATGCTCTAAAGGAGCTGTTCCTTTCTAGGTTAGATGCTGTGCTTTTCTTACTCCCATTTTTTTGAATAATCTATGAAAAGGTCAGTTTTCCGTAACCTTGAATTTTAACATATCACTTTAAAATCAGAAATACAGTTTATTGCCCTTTAATATCTGAAACAACATTTGATATGCACCTTTTAGCTTCCCAGTTTTATTTTCAATAAGTCAAAAGTACTCTTCCTTCGTCACTGACTATCTCTGCAAGTTACGACAAAAAAGGAGGGAATTTGGCATTTTAAAGAAATTAATAGAGCAAGAATATATATGAAATGCCTTTTTTAAGCAGCATACATGATGTACTGCAGTGGCTGACCTGAAATTACTTGAAGATTATATTCTGTCTGATTCATAATGAAATTTTGGTAGGTTATTGCCAGACCGTAAACTCAAGAGTCTGTTTCAGAGGCCACTAGATATTCTTCCGGAGACAAAAGATGGTTACTCGCTTCTGCTTTTTTGGTATTGGGAAGAGTGCCTCAAGCAAAGGTTTGGTTCTTTTTGTATCCTTCTTAGTAAAAGTTTTTGTACATATACTATGTGTTTTCCTTATGGAGGAATAATTGTTTGTACATGATCATGGTAGTGGCTAAAGTTTTTTTTTTTTTTTTCTGCTATATTCTCCTTAGGTATGAGACATATGTGATTGCATTGGAAGAAGCACTAAAAGATATGCTTCCTAGTCTCAAGGACAGAGCCATGAAGGTTGACAATTGCACATTTCATTGTTTTAAACCAAGTACTTCGCATTTCCACCCATTGAGACCCTTTTCTACATTAAGTTTATGTTTTTTTTTTTTTTTCCCAGTCGGTGTTTGTTCTTCTGAAGAGCAAATCAGAACAAGAGAGAAGGTTGCTGTCAGCTCTTGTAAATAAAGTTAGTGCTTGCTCTTTCTTTCTTTGTTTCTTTGTCATAAAGAAGTACATGATGCCTATCGAATTGGTTTTAATTCTATTCCAATTGAACAGAGAAAGGACTTGAAAGGAACTGAACTGAAACTCAGCTGAATGAAAGGACTAAAATTTATTATATTTGATAGCCAATTTGATAGTTGAAATTTTTTAATTTTGTAGATTTGTATTTAGGTTCACTGATTAGAATTTATCTAGAAACCAAAATTTCATATTTGTTTACCTGAATGAACCTGATTAACGACAGTCTTCAGGTTAGAATTGTTTTTGCCAATTTTGTTTTCTTCAAGGCCGAAATAATTGAACTTAATGAAAGCCCCTAAATGTGACAGCTGGGAGATCCAGACAATAAAGCAGCATCAGGAGCAGTGCATCATTTATTGCTTTTATTAGATGTACATCCTAATATGAAGGCTGTTATCATCGACGAGGTTGATTCTTTTCTCTTCAGGCCTCATATCACCTTGCGTGCCAAATATCATGCTGTAAGCTTCACTCCTTTTTCCAATAATATCTCTAGCTTTTTAGTTAAATGATTGATCGGTTTTACATACTTTTTAAGTTTTTTATTGTGTTCATGCCTTTCTGGTCCTTTTTTCTTTCGTAGGTAATATTTTTGAACCAGTTACGTCACAGCAAAATAGGGGATGGCCCTAAATTAGCAAAGCGGGCAGTTGATGTCTATTTTGCACTCTTCAAGGTAAGTGACTGCAATATTTTGCTCTCTTCGGCTTTTAGTAGTTACCCTTGTGTACTTCCATCATGGTGTTTAACTACGCTATACTGCATGCGTACTTCCAAAAGATTTTCTATATCTGCAATACACTTGTTTCCATAAACAATGGTGTTCATGGAAATTTCATACACTCATGTACCTTTATTATTTTCTTTCTATCCACTTTTAGGTACTTATGTCTGGGTCCTCTGAGAATCCATCCCAAAAAGACATTAAACCTGACAAGAAAGGTGCTGGGAAATGGAATCACAAGGGAAGGAAAGAAAAAAAACCACATAAGAAGAGTGAACAGGAAACCTCTGACTCAAATGTCGAGATGGATTCTCGCCTTTTATCTGCCCTTTTGACTGTATGTTGAATTTTTATAATATGATCTGTATCTGACAAGAAAGACAGTATAACTTGCTCTATATTGTTTGATAATGCAACAAATTAAATATAATGCACATGCCTCAAGTTTGATATAGCCATTCAAAAATCAAGGAAGAGGAAGCACTGCCCTTCCATGTGTATTGCAATATAGTCCTTATTGTGCTTATTGTTTGTTGTACTTGCAGGGGGTGAACAGAGCTTTTCCCTTTGTTTCAAGTGATGAAGCTGATGATATATTAGAAGTTCAAACACCTATCCTCTTTCGATTGGTTAGTTGATCTTCTGAAATAATATGTTCTTTTATTAGTTCAATCTATGCATCTGTGCCGTTCCTATTCTGGAGAATGAATTAATTTATTTTAGCAATTAAAATGTCTTATAAAACAACAAATTACTTTTTGGTATCCTTGTATTAGGTATATTGGAAGATATTTCTCACAAGTACATAAGATGATCTTTAAAATATAATTCCCAAAATGGTCTGCATACATAAAACTTCAAATATTTGCGATGCAAACATGAAGCAATTATTAGGCATTAAATGTCATTTTGTGGAAGTTAGGCAACAATACCCAACTGCTCCTAGATTATGTAAATTTTTTTAAGTGTTAACATATGATTTTGCTATTCCTTTTTTGAAGGTTCATTCTGTGAATTTCAATGTGGGTGTCCAAGCTTTGATGCTTCTGTACCAGATCTCTTCAAAAAACCAAATAGCCAGTGATCGTTTTTACCGTGCTCTGTATGCAAAGCTTCTTAGTCCAGCTGCACTAACTTCTTCTAAGGTTCTCTCTCCCTCTCTTTTGCCGGCTCTCACGCACTCGTTCTTAATTCTTTTTTGTAAACTATAGTTTATGATTTTCAATGTTTATGTTGATTCCTCAGCCAGAGCTATTTATTGGGCTACTGACAAAAGCAATGAAGAATGATATCAACTTGAAAAGAGTTGCTGCCTTCTCAAAGCGTCTCCTTCAGGTCTGTTGGTGGTGCTACATGTGTAAAACATAATTAGGATCCCACCTGGCCACCTTTATCATGAATTTAGAAGTTATAAGTTTGAGATTTTGTCATTGTCTAGAATATGTGAAAGTTCTATATTTATTTTTGTTCTACTGCAGGTAGCACTTCAACGGCCACCTCAATATGCTTGTGGGTGCCTGTTCTTACTCTCAGAAGTTCTCATTGCAAAACCACCACTTTGGTACTTTTTTTGTTTGTGCTGTCCTTTAAGTTATTGGCTAATTTGAATTTAGTGTCTGGGGGTATAGCATTTGATCCGTATCCAATGCTGCACCTTGCAGCACGTGAGAACATTCGGATCCGTATAGCATTGCACAAAAACATCACTCATAACTATAAACATTAAAGACTATCTCAAAGGTTATAATGTATCTTTTTTTGTCAAACTGATAAACAAGAATATAAAACAGTGCTATTCATAATGATGTTTGTTGGCATTGTAGATTGACTTTGAATTTAAATAATCGCAGGTCAATGGTGCTTCAAAATGAATTAGATGATGATGAAATAGAGCATTTTGAAGATATTGTAGAGGCATCTGATGATGAATTAGGAAAACCAAATGCAAAACCTGGTAGGAAAAATGGTCAAGATGGTGTTGATTCTAAAATTCAATATCCGAGCAAGGTTGACAAAGAAGTGCACACATCTGAAGTGGGTACCACATTACCGGCTGGATATAATCCACGCCATAGAGAGCCTTCTTACTGGTAAGCCTTTTCATATTTTGTTTTTATTTATTCCACTGGATTTGCATGCATCTCTTGCAAAGTATACATACATACATCATGTCTGCATGTGCTATAGAAAAAAATTTCTCAATATGTTGTAAGATTGGCTGGATATAATCCACGCCATAGAGAGCCTTCTTACTGGTAAGCCCTTTCATATTTTGTTTTTATTTATTCCACTGGATTTGCATGCATCTCTTGCAAAGTATACATACATACATCACGTCTGCATGTGCTTTAGAAAAAAAATTCCTCAATATGTTGTAAGATTGTAAATTATTTTTTCCCTGCTAGTCCTTTTTTTTTTACTTTTGGTTATTGTTAGAGGAATCAGGTACCAAGCCAGACCTTGGGAGCAAAAGGTATTGTACTTTTTAGTGGAAAATTCATCAAATTATGGCTTTTCTTTTGTAACAGTAATGCAGACAGGGCTGCTTGGTGGGAGCTCTCTGTTCTTGCATCCCACATACACCCCTCTGTGGCAACCATGGCCCGCACGTTGCTATCGGGTGCCCCAATCGTGTACAACGGAAACCCGTTAAGCGACCTTTCACTGGCTGCTTTTCTTGATAAGTTTATGGAGAAGAAGCCAAAGACCAATAAGATAGCTGAGGGAAGATGGCATGGTGGCTCGAGCATTGCCCCTAATTGCAAGGTCTTTGCAGTTTTTTTCTTTATTTGTTTGCAGAAAGTACCAGTGATTGTTGTGTCCAATCTTGCATGCACACGGTTTGCTACCAAGGAAATTGTTATTATCTTGTGTAGAGGTGCTACTTTTACCCGATTATCCGGAACCGATCCGGAACCGAACCGGATCCGAACCGGAACCGACCCGGATCCGGTTCATTTGGGTAGGGTATGGTTTAAAAAAATATAACCGGCTAAATTATGGGTACGGTTACAAATTTAATAATTTAATATCCGATCTGGATCCGAACCGGAACCGATGTTGTAATGGGTAGGATATGGGTTTGATTTTATTATCCGACCCATAATCGAACCCGACCCGATACCTGTATAAATACCCGATAAAACATATATTAGTTCTGCATATTAATTTAATATATGATTAACAAATGTCACACCACTCCAATAATCTCGTTTGCATATTAATTTTTTCTATAACATTTATTGCATTGGAAATTTATTGCATATATCATTTGCCTTATATCCTCCCCATAATTATGGAAATTTATTGCTTGATATGTCCTTTGTAATAAATCTCATTAAAATAAAAAATCTGTTATATATCCTTCTTGATCTTTTGTCAACCAATATTTTACTTTCTAAAAATTATATCTCTTCTTCAATATTTTAATTTCAAGAACAATAGTATAATTTTTATATTATTTATGAACAAGAACAATAGTATAATTTTTATTTTACAACAACATTTTAATTTATATTATAATGATTTATTATGTGAGATACTGAGATGTTTAAGAAATTATAATTATATTTAAATGTAAATGATTTCTCAAATACTTATGAGTTGTGACATATACCCGCTTCGGATCCGGAACCGCTCTGGATCCGGACCAGACCCGATAATTTACAAACAAGTTATGGGTATCTATCTACCCGGAACCGAAAGACTGGACCCGAAATATCTACGGGTAGATAGGTATCCGGATCCGGACCCGACCCAATTTGAAACAAATAAGTGTATGGATTGAAATTTGGACCCGAACACTTTTAGGGTACGGGTCCAAATATAATAGTATCCGGACCCGACCCGACCCGATAGCACCTCTAATCTTGTGCACCCATACTTAGGTTGTGATCTACAAGTACGGTTTCTTTCTGGTACAGTAAATTTCTTGTTTGTTCTCTGAAACCTGGGCAGGTGCTAGGTTTTTCATATATACAGGTCCGGTTAGACACAAGTTCTGAACTATCTGGGGAATACGTGTTTGGACTAAAATTTTACTTGTATCCAACTAGCATATTATCATGCCTATGGAGTACTTGGCTAAAATTTGTAAGATTGTTATTCATCCAGAGCCCTGATAGGTTTTGTTGTTTCTAAATCTCAGCATTAGCTTTTCCTAAACCTGCACAAATAATAATAATTAATAAAAGATAATTGACAGATGTAGTACTAATAATTGGAATGTTCATGCATACCTGAGTTGCTCCCTGTAAAATCTGAAAGTATCATGTATTTGCCTGTAGAACCAGAAGTATGATGCATACTCTCGAGGAAGTTAGTAATATTGCCCTAGTGTCCATGAATACCTCCTACAAAACAGAGATTTATTTACTCGCATTTTGTAGAAGGTATTCAGGATACTTCCTTTACATAAATAGATGAAATTTTGAGGTTGTATAGCAGTACACATGAATATGTGACAAATAATAACTAAAATCTCTGGCTGTTGTGCAGATTGACACGAATCCAAGATTGATAGGAGAGGATATACTAAAACTAGCCGAAGATGAGATACCACCGGAAGATCTGTTCTTCCACCAGTACTACATGAACAAAGGTGGCTCGAGAAACCGTAAATATAAGAAGGCCATGGCTGATGATGAGGATGAAACAGATGGCGGCCTTCTATTGGATGCTGATGCCGCTGGAGACAGTGAGGAGGATGAAATAGAGGATGCTGAGATTGAAGAGGATTCTGAGGTTGATGAGATGTTGGGCACATCTGTTATGTCAGATCAAGAGGAGTATGATTATGATGATCTTGACAGGTAATATTTGGTATTGTGAGATAACACTGTTAATTTATGTATTGGTAAATGCAGTTAGTTTTGGCTATTTTTTTTTTCTTGTGCGTAGTTTAGTTTTACAAAATTCCTTCTTTCTTTAGGATCGGCGGTGATGATGATGAATTACTTGGAAATGCTGGTGATGATGATGATGTTGATGTTGAGGATATAGACATAGGAAGTGATGATGGTAATGATGATGACGATTGGCCTGGTGGTGATGCCAATGAAGTTCATGTTGATGATGATGATGGTTTGTCTACTAAAGTAGGTGGTAAAGGTAAGAAGAGGAAACATGGCGGTGGGGTTAGAGCTTCGCCATTTGCTAGCTTAGAGGATTATGAGCATCTGATGAATGATGATGGGGCTGGGATTGCGAAAAGCAAGAAATTGAAGGGTAAAGATAAAAATAGGAAACATGGTGGTGGGGTTGGAGCTTCGCCATTTGCTAGCTTAGAGGATTATGACCATCTGATGAATGATGATGGGGCTGAGATTGCGAAAATCAAGAAATTGAAGGGTAAAGATAAAAATAGGAAACATGGCGGTGGGGTTAGAGGCTTGCCATTTGCTAGCTTAGAGGATTATGAGCATCTGATGAAAGATGATGGGGCTGAGATTGCAGTAAGCAAGAAATTGAAGGGTAAAGAGAAAATTAGGAATAAAAATAAGGGTACGAAGAATGATAAAAGTAAGAAGAGAGAAGTCTAATTGAGATTTCTGTTATAATGAGTTAGTCACGACGGGATAAGAGATTGGGATAGGTAATAATTATCCAAATTTTTTTGGGTAAGTTGGCAATTCGGCCATGCTATTCCAGGCAATTTTCCAATTTTGTAGTGGTAGTAGCTTTTTGTTGTGATTATTTGATAATATTATTTGTTATTTTAATGTACATGAGATGCAGGTGGCTCTGCCAGTTGTAATTTGTGACAAGAAATTTTTGCTATCCTACAGATTTTTCTTTATTCCAGCTCCCCTTTTCTCCTCTGTTTCCTGAGATTGTATGAGACTTTTTAAGGTGCTAACTATTTATACGGAAATTTTTGTGATAGAGTGATGACACATGGAGTACCTGTTACAAGCAGTGTTGTAAATAACGGTATGCGGTCGTCGGACGGACGGGGTACCGCCAAGTGATTAATCGGTATGCGGTCGATTAATCGGAATTATGCGGACAATTTAACGTTTTAATTAAATTTATGTATATATATCATAATTTATTAAAAATTATTTATTTAACTCATTAAACTTATCAAATAAACTTAATTTAAGTTAGTTTTATTATTATAACATGATACTATGCTTATTTCTTCGTAACACGTAATCATTTTGCATGTTTAAGTAACACATTTATTTAATGAAAAATAAATTTGAGAATTAATTAAGCTTTTTCAAATACTAATAACATATTATTTGAAAGAAAGAAAACATTCCAACATAAAATCACTAAATTTAATTTATGATAATAACATAATTTTATAAATAAACATGTCGTACTGATTGAAAAAATTATATTAGTAAGTAAAAAAAATATATGGTATATAAATAATAGAATAATTAATCAATTTCAAAGTAAGCAAGAAGAAAAAAAAAAAACATATATAAAAAATATTGGATGAATATCCAAGCACAAATAAAACTACAATGCATGATTTATAAACCTTATTATCACACACAATAATAAAATAAAAAATAAAAAAAAATTCACTGGAATAAATGGAAAAAAACGGGAATAAACGGGAATAAACGGGAATAAACGGCCGATTAAACGGAAAACGGCCGATTAACCGGCCGATTAATCGGAAAACTGACCGACTAAACGTTCGAGACCGCAAACATAGCTCCGTTAACCGTGTGCGGAACGGTTTGACCGCCGTTTCCGGTTAATCGGCCGTTTTAGCCGTTTTTTACAACACTGGTTACAAGTGTTCAGCTTGATTTTCCTTTTTTTTAACCGGAATGATTCGAAGTTTAAATTTTTCTTGCTGTCTTTAGAACCGTCTGACATTTATCGTTGGTCTGAGTCTGTTTCCAGGGATGGTTTGGAACTGACAAGTTCTAAAATTTGCTACGTCTTCTATATATATATATTTTTATCATTTTAAATTTAAATGTTGAATTTAAATCATTGGTATTATTTTTGTACAAGTAATGGACACATCTAAATATTTTTTGAAACTCATATACTAGAATATGAGGTCAAAAAGTGAATGCTATAATATAATTAGAGTAAGGCTACTATGTTTTGCAAATTAAAGTGAGTGTTTTAATTTGTATTCATATCTCTATTTTCAAAGTTCAAACAGTTAATTCGAACTGTTCAACATAATATCTATATTGAAATGTGCTTGGAGGCCAAATTTTTCATTTTTTGAAATTTGTTTATTATTTATTAAGTTACTTTGAAAATCGGGTTCAGAAATTTTTACTATTCATCCAAATTTTTAGATTTTCAAAGTAGCTTATAAATAATAAAAAAATTAAAAATATATAAAATTTGATATCCAAGCATATTTTAATATGAAGAACATGTTGAGAATTTTGAATTGACTATTTGAACTTTGAAAATAAAGATACGAGTACAAATTAAAACACCTACTTACTTTAATTTGCAAAGCATGGTAGGTTGGTAGCCTTATATAATTGACATTATTGACTAGATTCATTTATTTTTTGAATAATAAAAAATTGACTTCAATAATTATAATATTATTGAAGGTTGTTAAGCACAATTGAGGTTGTTAAGCACCCAAACAAGAAAAAATGAGGTCTCTTAGCACAAAAACAAATGCAAATGAGATTCATCAGCACAAGATCAAGGGCAAAAGAGGTTATTAAGAACAAGAACAACGCCATTTGAAGTCGTTAGGCACATCAACAAGGGAAAGTGAGGTTCCTAACCACAAGAACAAATTCAAATGAGTTTCACAAGCACAAGATCAAGGGCAAAAGAGGTTGTTAAGAACACGAACAACGCCAATTGAGGTTGTTAAGCACAAAAACAAGGTAAAATAATGTTCCTAAGCACAAGAACAAATGCAAATGAGGTTCATAAGCACAAGTGATACCTCCTTATTTTGCCTAGATTACGACCTCGATTTGTACCAAAATCTGTGCTTTAAAGCCTGCAAATGTGGACCTTTTTACTCAATTATCATTAGAATGTGATACTGCTATGTTTTGTTTGTTGTTTTGCAGGAAACAGGTGAAATTCAGGATCTGACACCTCTCCATACGGTCTGTATAGGTTCCCATACGGCCCGTACAAGATCAGTCCAAAATCACACAAGGTTCCATATCAGAGGTAACAATTCTCCAAGGCAAAGCACAGACATACGGTCCGTATAGGATTTTGTACGGACCGTACAGGCAGTTACGGAAACCCAGATTGGATTTGGAAACAGAGACAGCTGGGGAGCCCGAAAAGGCACCTTTTTAATTCAGGATTTTGGGCATTAAAGGGGGTATCCTGAGACAGCAAAAGGATCTCTGACTATCCTTTCGACATAGAGTAACTTGGAGAGAAAGACACACTTTGGAGAAGAAGAAGAGGAGGAGAAACTCGATTTCGACGCCGATTCTTTAAATTTTTCATTGTTTTGTCATGAATTCCTTTATCTCTTGTGTTTTCTGTGATTGTATGAACATGAGTAACTAAACTTTCAGTTTCTCGGGTTAAGATGTTGTTTCTAATTTAGTTTTGCTTGCATGTTACTTAGATTATGCGTTGAATATTGTGTTTTTACTTTGTTGAGTAGTATTTCGATTGCTTTGTTTGTGCTTGCTTGAGGTGATTAGTTGGTCCGTATAGGTGATTAGTTGTTTTTAGTTGTTTGCATTTAGTTGTTTTGCATGTTTATTTTTGTTTCTTGTGTTTTGTGGATAAATTTGTGTGATTGCGAGAATTACGGACCAATGTGAAAATTTTTGGTTGTGTTTTGAATGAATTTGTGAGATTGGAAATAACCCCCATATTTGATTGAAAGAACCACATAGAATAGATTGTTTTTTGACCTTGTGGAACTGAAAAACTGAATTGTACCAAGAAAAACATTTGGAACCCCGTACGGACCGTGTGGAAACCTATACGGGCCGTATGGGACTAAACTGTGCCTTTTTAAATAGAGAAATGAGATTTGAAAACAAAAAGAAAGATTAGGATATTCACTGGTATGAATGAATACCTTTGAATGTGTGTAATCATGGTATCTTAGCAAAAACAGTTGAAAAATGGATAAAATTGAAAATTTTGAAAGAAAATAGGACTCCGCTTACCTATGTTACGGCGTCATGACGTACTTATGGTAATGAGTCTTTGACACTCTGCTCCGCTAGTTCACCTGATAAAGTGGCCGGGTTTACATACAAAGTGTGAGTTCGTGTCATGGAAAGGTCGAACCAAGAGCACGCAAATGCGCTTTTGAATTAAAACGGTTGGGTATGGTTCACCACCTATAACTAGCCGAATTTGTACTAAGGATAAAGAATAAAAGTGTCACAAAAAGCTACAATCAAAAATAAAGTTTGCATGATACCAACATACGAGGTCTACAACTTTCTGACCTAAGCTTGTTCCAAGTTTGGAGGGGGGGACTCAAAAGAAAATAAATCACCACAAATGAGGGCATATATTTAGTAGAAAAATGAGCTTTTGATACGTTTGGTTGTTTAGTTCTTACGAATAACAATGCATTCTTGAATATGAGGTTTAATTGATTGAATTGTGGGGTGAATCAAAATTGACCAAAGGAAAACCAATTCACTATCCAAAATGACTCTTTTAGGTTTCTAATGAACGCAAGATCATGCAAATTTTTCTCTTAGTAGTTTAACTTGCATTTAGGTAAGTCAAAGAACCAGAACCTCACCTAAGTTAAAATTTTTGCTTGAGGACAAGCAAAGTTGAAGCTTGGGAGAATTTGATACCTCCTTATTTTGCTTAGATTACGACCCCGATTTGTACCAAAATCTGTGCTTTAAAGCTTGCAAATGTGGACCTTTTTACTCAATTATCATTAGAATGTGGTACTGCTATGTTTTGTTTGTTGTTTTGCAGGAAACGGGCGAAATTCAGGATCTGAAATCTCTCCATATGGTCCGTATAGGTTCCCATACGGCCCGTACAAGATCAGCCCAAAACCACACAAGGTTCCATATCAGAGGCAACAATTCTCCAAGGCAAAGCACAGACATACGGCTATCCTTTGGACATAGAGTAACTTGGAGAGAAAGACACACTTTGGAGAAGAAGAAGAGGAGGAGAAACTCGATTTCGATGCCGATTCTTCAGATTTTTCACTGTTTTGTCATGAACTCCTTTATCTCTTGTGTTTTCTGTGATTGTATGAACATGAGTAACTAAACTTTTAGTTTCTAGGGTTAAGATGTAGTTTCTAATTTAGTTTTGCTTGCATGTTACTTGGATTATGCGTTGAATATTGTGTTTTTACTTTGTTGAGTAGTATTTCGATTGCTTTGTTTGTGCTTGCCTGAATTTGATTAGTTATCCCGTTAGATGAATGCGCACGTCTAATTGTTAGGAGCCAAGTCTATGATATTCAATCCAACCGAACTAAGTATATGAGGTAGGTTTACGGACCAAGGAGTACCGAAAGACGAAACTTTCCTTAAGGCGAAAGTCCTTGGATACCTTTAGTAAACCAACAAGTAACTTAGATAAATTAGTCCAAAAAGCGAAAGTTGAGGGTTAAAGCATCTAAGAGGGGAGTAGTTGAGTCCGGTAAATCGGGTTTTAAGCCAAAATTGCGACAGATGAGGTAAGGAACTTAGATTTGGTCGATGGAAACCCTAAACATCAATATCAACACAGAAACAGTAACTGCAGATTAACTCGGTGGTCCATACGGACCTTATACCTCGGGGCTAAAATAGAAATGAAATCTGAAACCCTGGAAACACTTTTTATCAATTGAAAACAACTTTTAATCTTCTTTTAATTATTTTAATATTGTTATTGATCAGTAGAACTGTTAGAAACAACCAACAAACCAACTTTTTTCTCACTTCTAGAATCTTAGTTAATTTAAGTAGAATCTGGTTATTTTCTTACCGTCCCTGTGGATACGATACCCGACCATACCAACGGTAGGACTGTGCACTTGCAGTGTTAACCAGAGGTAGACTCGAGTTTAAAAGGTACAGCTTGCTGTACTGAAACTTAGGAGTACACTATTCTGGGGACGAACAAGTTTTTGGCGCCGTTGCCGGGGACGGCAACTAAAATTGCTAGACTTTTTCTTATTTTTAATTGATTCTAGATTTTAAGCACAAGACCAAGGGCAAAGAGGTTGTTAAGCATACGAACAATGTCAATTGACGTTGTTAAGCACACAAACAAGGGCAAATGAGGTTCCAAAGCACAAAAACAAATGCAAATGATATTCATAAGCACAACATCAATGGCAAAAGAGGTTTATAAGAGGTTCCTAAGCACTAGGACAAATGCAAATAAGGTTCATAAGCACAAGATCTATGGCAAAAGAGGTTGTTAAGCACACGAACAATGTCAATTGACGTTGTTAAGCACACAAAAAAGGGCAAATGAGGTTCCTAAGCACAACAACCAATGCAAATGAAGTTCATAATCACAACATCAATGGCAAAAGAGGTTGTTAAGCACATGAACAACGCCAATTGAGGCTGTTAACCACATAAAAAAGGGCAAATGACATTCGTAAGCACAAGAACAAATGCAAATGAGGTTCATAAGTACAAGATCAAGGGCAAAAGAAGTTGTTAAGCACACGAACAATTCCAATTGACGTTGTTAAGCACACAAACAATGGCAAATAAGGTTTCTAAGCATAAGAACAATGCAAATTAGGTTCATAAGCAGAAGATCAAGGGCAAAAGATGTTGTTAAGGACACGAACAATGGAAATTTAGTTTATTAAGCACACAAACAAGGGCAAATGAGGTTGCTAAGCCCAAGAACAAATGCAAATGAGGTTCATAAGCACAAGATGAAGGAAAAAGAGGTTGTTAAGCACACGAACAATGCCAATTGATGTTGTGAAGCACACAAACAAGGGCAATTGAGGTTCCTAAGCACAAGAACAAATGCAAATGAAGTTCATAATCACAACATCAATGGCAAAAGAGGTTGTTAAGCACAAGAACAACGCCAATTGAGGTTGTTAAGCACATGAACAACGCCAATTGAGGTTGTTAAGAACACAAACAAGGGTACATAAGGTTCCTAAGCACAAGAACAAATGCAAATGAGGTTGATAAGCGGAAGAGCAAGGGAAAAAGAGGTTGTTAAGCACACGAACAATGTCAATTGACGTTGTTAAGCACACAAACAAGGGCAAATGTGGTTCGTAAGCACAAGAACAAATGCGAATGAAGTTCATAATCAAAACATCATTGGCAAAAGAGGTTGTTAAGCACATGAAGAACGCCAATTGAGGCTGTTAACCACATAAACAAGGGCAAATGAGGTTCCTAAGCACAAGAACAAATGCAAATGAAGTTCATAATCACAACATCAATGGCAAAAGAGGTTGTTAAGCACTACTACAACGCCAATTGAGGTTGTTAAGCACACGAACAACGTCAATTGAGGTTGTTATGGACACAAACAAGGGCAAATGAGGTTCCTAAGCACAAGAACAAATGCAAATGATGTTCATAAGAACAAGATCAAGGGCAAAAGAGGTTGTTAAGCACACAAACAAGGGTGAATGAGGTTCCTAAGCACAAGAACAAAGGCGACTGAGGTTCATAAGCACAAGATCAAGGGAAAAAGAGGTCGTTAAGCACACGAACAATGCCAATTGACGTTTTTAACCAAACAAACAAGGGAAAATGACGTTCCAAAGCACAAGGACTAATGCAAATGAGATTCATATGCACAAGATCAAGGACAAAAGAGCTTGTCAAGAACACGAACAATGCCAATTGACGTTTTTAACCAAACAAACAAGGGAAAATGAGGTTCTTAACCACAAGGACACATGCGAATGAGATTGATAAGCACAAGATCAAGGACAAAAGAGCTTGTTAAGCACACGAGCAATGCCAATTGACGTTGTTAAGCACACAAACACGGGCAAATGACGTTCCTAAGCACAAGAACAAATGCGAATGAGGTTCATAAGCACAAGATCAAGGGAAAAAGAGGTCGTTAAGCACACGAACAATGCCAATTGACGATTTTAACCAAACAAACAAGGGAAAATGAGGTTCCTAACCACAAGGACAAATGCAAATGAGATTCATAAGCACAAGATCAAGAACAAAAGAGCTTGTTCAGCACACGAACAATGCCAATTGACGTTGCTAAGCACACAAACAAGGGCAAATGAGGTTCCTCAGCACAAGAGCAAATGCGAATGAGGTTCATAAGCACAAGATCACGGCAAAAAGAGGTCGTTAAGCACACGAACAATGCCAATTGACGTTTTTAACCAAACAAACAAGGGAAAATGAAGTTCCTAAGCACAAGGACAAATGCAAATGAGATTCATAAGCACAAGATCAAGGACAAAAGAGATTGTTAAGCACACGAACAATGCCAATTGATGTTGTTAAGCACACAAACAAGGGCAAATGAGGTTCCTAAGCAAAAAAAACAAAAGCTAATGAGGTTCATAAGCACAAGATGAAGGGCAAAGGAGATTGTTAAGCACAAGAACAACGCCAATTGAGGTTGTTAAGCACACGAACAACGCCAATTGAGGTTGTTAAGAACACAAACAAGGGTACATAAGGTTCCTAAGCACAAGAACAAATGCAAATGAGGTTCATAAGCAGAAGAGGAAGGGCAAAAGAGGTTGTTAAGCACACGAACAATGTCAATTGACGTTGTTAAGCACACAAACAAGGGCAAATGAGGTTCGTAAGCACAAGAAGAAATGCAAATGAAGTTCATAATCAAAACATCATTGGCAAAAGAGGTTGTTAAGCACATGAAGAACGCCTATTGAGGCTGTTAACCACATAAAGAAGGGCAAATGAGGTTCCTAAGCACAAAAACAAATGCAAATGAAGTTCATAATCACAACATCAATGGAAAAAGAGGTTGTTAAGCACAAGTACAAGGCCAATTGAGGTTGTTAAGCACACGAACATCGTCAATTGAGGTTGTTATGGACACAAACAAGGGCAAATGAGGTTCCTAAGCACAAGAACAAATGCAAATGATTTTCATAAGAACAAGATCAAGGGCAAAAGAGGTTGTTAAGCACACAAACAAGGGTGAATGAGGTTCCTCAGCACAAGAACAAAGGCGACTGAGGTTCATAAGCACAAGATCAAGGGAAAAGGAGGTCGTTAAGCACACGAACAATGCCAATTGAGGTTTTAACCAAACAAACAAGGGAAAATTAGGTTCCTAAGCACAAGGACAAATGCAAATGAGATTCATAACCACAAGATCAAGGACAAAAGAGATTGTTAAGCACACGAACAATGCCAATTCATGTTGTTAAGCACACAAACAAGGGAAAATGAGGTTCCTATGCAAAAAAACAAATGCTAATGAGGTTCATCAGCACAAGATGAAGGGCAAAGGAGGTTGTTAAGCACAAGAACAACGCCAATTGAGGTTGTTAAGCACAGGAACAACGCCAATTGAGGTTGTTAAGAACACAAACAAGGGTACATAAGGTTCCTAAGCACAAGAACAAATGCAAATGAGGTTCATAAGCAGAAGAGCAAGGGCAAAAGAGGTTGTTAAGTACACGAACAATGTCAATTGACGTTGTTAAGCACACAAACAAGGGCAAATGAGATTCGTAAGCACAAGAACAAATGCAAATGAAGTTCATAATCAAAACATCATTGGCAAAAGAGGTTGTTAAGCACATGAAGAACGCCAATTGAGGCTGTTAACCACATAAACAAGGGCAAATGAGGTTCCTAAGCACAAGAACAAATGCAAATGAAGTTCATAATCACAACATCAATGGCAAAAGAGGTTGTTAAGCACAACTACAACGCCAATTGAGGTTGTTAAGCACACGAACAACGTCAATTGAGGTTGTTATGGACACAAACAAGGGCAAATGAGGTTCCTAAGCACAAGAACAAATGCAAATGATGTTCATAAGAACAAGATCAAGGGCAAAAGAGGTTGTTAAGCACACCAACAAGGGTAAATGAGGTTCCTAAGCACAAGAACAAAGGCGACTGAGGTTCATAAGCACAAGATCAAGGGAAAAAGAGTTCGTTAAGCACACGAACAATGCCAATTGACGTTTTTAACCAAACAAACAAGGAAAATGAGGTTCCTAAGCATAAGGACAAATGCAAATGAGATTCATAAGCACAATATCAAGGACAAAAGAGATTGTTAAGCACACGAACAATGCCAATTCATGTTGTTAAGCACACAAACAAGGGCAAATGAGGTTCCTATGCAAAAAAACAAATGCTAATGAGGTTCATCAGCACAAGATGAAGGGCAAAGGAGGTTGTTAAGCACAAGAACAACGCCAATTGAGGTTGTTAAGCACATGAACAACGCCAATTGAGGTTGTTCATCACACAAACAAGGGTACATATGGTTCCTAAGCACAAGAACAAATGCAAATGAGGTTCATAAGCAGAAGAGCAAGGGCAAAAGAGGTTGTTAAGCACACGAACAATGTCAATTGACGTTGTTAAGCACACAAACAAGGGCAAATGAGTTCGTAAGCACAAGAACAAATGCAAATGAAGTTCATAATCAAAACATCATTGGCAAAAGAGGCTGTTTGGCACATGAAGAACGCCAATTGAGGCTGTTGACCACATAAACAAGGGCAAATGAGATTCCTAAGCACAAGAACAAATGCAAATGAAGTTCATAATCACAACATCAATGGCAAAAGAGGTTGTTAAGCACAACTACAACGCCAATTGAGGTTGTTAAGCACACGAACAACGTCAATTGAGGTTGTTATGGACACAAACAAGGGCAAATGAACTTCCTAAGCACAGGAACAAATATGCAAATGATGTTCATAAGAACAAGATCAAGGGCAAAAGAGGTTGTTAAGCACACAAACAAGGGTAAATGAGGTTCCTAAGCACAAGAACAAATTCGACTGAGGTTCATAGGCACAAGATCAAGGGAAAAAGAGGTCGTTAAGCACACGAACAATGCCAATTGACGTTTTTAACCAAACAAACAAGGGAAAATGAGGTTCCTAAGCACAAGGACAAATGCAAATGAGATTCATAAGCACAAGATTAAGGACAAAAGAGATTGTTAAGCACTCGAACAATGCCAATTCATGTTGTTAAGCACACAAATAAGGGCAAATGAGGTTCCTATGCAAAAAAACAAATGCTTATGAGGTTCATCAGCACAAGATGAAGGGCAATGGAGGTTGTCAACCACAAGAACAACGCCAATTGAGGTTGTTAAGCACACGAACAACGCCAATTGAGGTTGTTAAGAACACGAACAACGCCAATTGAGGTTGTTAAGAACACAAACAAGGGTAAATAAGGTTCCTAAGCACAAGAACAAATGCAAATGAGGTTCATAAGCACAAGACCAAGGGTAAAAGAGGTTGTTAAGCACACGAACAATGTCAATTGACGTTGTTAAGCACACAAAAAAGGGCAAATGAGGTTCCTAAGCACAACAACCAATGCAAATGAAGTTCATAATCACAACATCAATGGCAAAAGAGGTTGTTAAGCACATGAACAACGCCAATTGAGGCTGTTAACCACATAAAAAAGGGCAAATGACATTCGTAAGCACAAGAACAAATGCAAATGAGGTTCATAAGTACAAGATCAAGGGCAAAAGAAGTTGTTAAGCACACGAACAATGCCAATTGACGTTGTTAAGCACACAAACAATGGCAAATAAGGTTTCTAAGCATAAGAACAAATGCAAATTAGGTTCATAAGCAGAAGATCAAGGGCAAAAGATGTTGTTAAGGACACGAACAATGGAAATTTAGTTTATTAAGCACACAAACAAGGGCAAATGAGGTTGCTAAGCCCAAGAACAAATGCAAATGAGGTTCATAAGCACAAGATGAAGGAAAAAGAGGTTGTTAAGCACACGAACAATGCCAATTGATGTTGTGAAGCACACAAACAAGGGCAATTGAGGTTCCTAAGCACAAGAACAAATGCAAATGAAGTTCATAATCACAACATCAATGGCAAAAGAGGTTGTTAAGCACAAGAACAACGCTAATTGAGGTTGTTAAGCACATGAACAACGCCAATTGAGGTTGTTAAGAACACAAACAAGGGTACATAAGGTTCCTAAGCACAAGAACAAATGCAAATGAGGTTGATAAGCAGAAGAGCAAGGGAAAAAGAGGTTGTTAAGCACACGAACAATGTCAATTGACGTTGTTAAGCACACAAACAAGGGCAAATGAGGTTCGTAAGCACAAGAACAAATGCGAATGAAGTTCATAATCAAAACATCATTGGCAAAAGAGGTTGTTAAGCACATGAAGAACGCCAATTGAGGCTGTTAACCACATAAACAAGGGCAAATGAGGTTCCTAAGCACAAGAACAAATGCAAATGTAGTTCATAATCACAACATCAATGGCAGAAGAGGTTGTTAAGCACTACTACAACGCCAATTGAGGTTGTTAAGCACACGAACAACATCAATTGAGGTTGTTATGGACACAAACAAGGGCAAATGAGGTTCCTAAGCACAAGAACAAATGCAAATGATGTTCATAAGAACAAGATCAAGGGCAAAAGAGGTTGTTAAGCACACAAACAAGGGTGAATGAGGTTCCTAAGCACAAGAACAAAGGCGACTGAGGTTCATAAGCACAAGATCAAGGGAAAAAGAGGTCGTTAAGCACACGAACAATGCCAATTGACGTTTTTAAACAAACAAACAAGGGAAAATGAGGTTCCTAAGCACAAGGACAAATGCAAATGAGATTCATAAGCACAAGATCAAGGACAAAAGAGATTGTTAAGCACACGAACAATGCCAATTCATGTTGTTAAGCACACAAACAAGGGCAAATGAGGTTCCTATGCAAAAAAACAAATGCTAATGAGGTTCAACAGCACAAGATGAAGGGCAAAGGAGGTTGTTAAGCACAAGAACAACGCCAATTGAGGTTGTTAAGCACATGAACAACGCCAATTGAGGTTGTTCAGAACACAAACAAGGGTACATAAGGTTCCTAAGCACAAGAACAAATGCAAATGAGGTTCATCAGCAGAAGAGCAAGGGCAAAAGAGGTTGTTAAGCACACGAACAATGTCAATTGACGTTGTTAAGCACACAAACAAGGGCAAATGAGGTTCGTAAGCACAAGAACAAATGCAAATGAAGTTCATAATCAAAACATCAATGGCAAAAGAGGTTGTTAAGCACATGAAGAACGCCAATTCATGTTGTTAAGCACACAAACAACGGCAAATGAGGTTCCTAAGCACAACAACAAATGCAAATGAAGTTCATAATCACAACATCAATGGCAAAAGAGGTTGTTAAGCACAAGTACAACACCAATTGAGGTTGTTAAGCACACGAAGAACGTCAATTGAGGTTGTTATGGACACAAACAAGGACAAATGAGGTTCCTAAGCACAAGAACAAATGCAAATGATGTTCATAAGAACAAGATCAAGGGCAAAAGAAGTTGTTAAGCACACGAACAATGTCAAATGACGTTGTTAAGCACACAAACAAGGGTAAATGAGGTTCCTAAGCACAAGAACAAAGGCGACTGAGGTTGATAAGCACAAGATCAAGGGAAAAAGAGGTCGTTAAGCACACGAACAATGCCAATTGACGTTTTTAACCAAACAAACAAGGGAAAATGAGGTTCCTAAGCACAAGGACAAATGCAAATGAGATTCATAAGCACAAGATCAAGGACAAAAGAGATTGTTAAGCACACGAACAATGCCAATTCATGTTGGTAAGCACACAAACAAGGGCAAATGAGGTTCCTATGCAAAAAATCAAATGCTTATGAAGTTCATCAGCACAAGCTGAAGGGCAAAGGAGGTTGTCAACAACAAGAACAACGCCAATTGAGGTTGTTAAGCACACGAACAACGCCAATTGAGGTTGTTAAGAACACAAACAAGGGTAAATAAGGTTCCTAAGCACAAGAACAAATGCAAATGAGGTTCATAAGCACAAGACCAAGGGTAAAAGAGATTGTTAAGCACACGAACAATGTCAATTGACGTTGTTAAGCACACAAAAAAGGGCAAATGATGTTCCTAAGCACAACAACCAATGCAAATGAAGTTCATAATCACAACATCAATGGCAAAAGAGGTTGTTAAGCACATGAATAACGCCAATTGAGGCTGTTAACCACATAAAAAAGGGCAAATGAGATTCGTAAGCACAAGAACAAATGCAAATGAGGTTCATAAGTACAAGATCAAGGGCAAAAGAATTTGTTAAGCACACAAACAATGCCAATTGACGTTGTTAAGCACACAAACAATGGCAAATAAGGTTCCTAAGCATAAGAACAAATGCAAATTAGGTTCATAAGCAGAAGATCAAGGGCAAAAGATGTTGTTAAGGACACGAACAATGCAAATTTAGTTTATTAAGCACACAAACAAGGGCAGATGAGGTTGCTAAGCCCAAGAACAAATGCAAATGAGGTTCATAAGCACAAGATGAAGGAAAAAGAGGTTGTTAAGCACACGAACAATGCCAATTGATGTTGTGAAGCACACAAACAAGGGCAATTGAGGTTCCTAAGCACAAGAACAAATGCAAATGAAGTTCATAAGCACATGATGAAGGGCAAAAGAGGTTGTTAAGCACGAGTACAACGCCAATTGAGGTTGTTAAGCACAGGAACAACGCCAATTGAGGCTGTTAACCACATAAACAAGGGCAAATGAGGTTCCTAAGCACAAGAACAAATGCAAATGAAGTTCATAATCACAACATCAATGGCAAAAGAGGTTGTTAAGCACATGAACAATGCCAATTGAGGCTGTTAACCACATAAACAAGGGCCAATGAAATTCCTAAGCACAAGAACAAATGCAAATGAGGTTCATAAGTACAAGATCATGGGCAAAAGAGGTTGTTAAGCACACGAACAATGCCAATTGACGTTGTTAAGCACACAAACAAAGGCAAATCAGGTTCCTAAGCATAAGAACAAATGCAAATTAGGTTCATAAGCAGAAGATCAAGGGCAAAAGATGTTGTTAAGGACAGGAACAATGCCAATTTAGTTTATTAAGCACACAAACAAGGGCAAATGAGGTTGCTAAGCACAAGAACAAATGCAAATGAGGTTCATAAGCACAAGATCAAGGGAAAAAGAGGTTGCTAAGCACACGAACAATGCCAATTGATGTTGTTAAGCATACAAACAAGGGCAAATGAGGTTCCTAAGCACACGAACAAATGCAATTGAGGTTCATGAGCACATGATGATGGGCAAAAGAGGTTGTTAAGCACAAGTACAACGCCAATTGAGGTTGTTAAGCACAAGAACAACGTCAATTGAGGTTGTTATGGACACAAACAAGGGCAAATGAGGTTCCTAAGCATAAGAACAAATGCAAATGAGGTTCATAAGCACAAGATCAAGGGAAAAAGAGGTTGTTAAGCACACGAACAATGCCAATTGATGTTGTTAAGCACACGAACAATGCCAATTGATGTTGTTAAGCACACCAACAAGCGCAAATGAGGTTCCTAAGCACAAGAACAGATGCAAATGAGGATCATAAGCACATGATGAAAGGCAAAAGAGGTTGTTAAGCACAAGTGCAACGCCAATTGAGGTTGTTAAGCACACGAACAACGTCAATTGAGGTTGTTATGGACACAAACAAGAGCAAATGAGGTTCCTAAGCAGAAGAACAAATGCAAATGAGGTTCATAAGTACAAGATCAAGGGCAAAAGAAGTTGTTAAGCACACGAACAATGTCAATTGACGTTGTTAAGCACACAAACAATGGCAAATCAGGTTCCTAATCATAAGAACAAATGCAAATTAGGTTCATAACCAGAAGATCAAGGGCAAAAGATGTTGTTAAGGACACGAACAATGCATATTTAGTCTATTAAGCACACAAACAAGGGCAAATGAGGTTGCTAAGCAAAAGAAGAAATGCAAATGAGGTTCATAAGCACAAGATCAAGGGAAAAAGAGGTTGTTAAGCACACGAACAATGTCAATTGATAATGTTAAGCACACAAACAAGGGAAAATGAGGTTTCTAAGCACAAGAACAATTGCAAATGAGGTTCATAAGCACATGATGAAGGGCAAAAGAGGTTGTTAAGCACAAGAACAATGCCAATTCAGGTTGTTAAGCACAGGAACAACGCCAATTGAGGTTGTTATGCACACAAACAAGGGCAAATGAGGTTCCTAAGCACAAGAACAAATGCAAATGAGGTTCATAAGCACAAGATCAGGGGCAAAAGAGGTTGTTAAGCACACGAACAATGTCAAATGACGTTGTTAAGCACACAAACAAGGGCAAATGAGGTTCCTAAGCACGAGAACAAATGCGAATGAGGTTCATAAGCACAAGATCAAGGGCAAAAGAGGTTGTTAAGCACACGGACAATGGCAATTGACGTTGTTAACCAAATAAACAAGGGAAAATGAGGTTCCTAAGCGCAAGGCCAAATGCAAATGAGGTTCATAAGCACAAGATCATGGGCAAAAGAGGTTGTTAAGCACACGAACAATGCCAATTGATGTTGTGAAGCACACAAACAAGGGCAATTGAGGTTCCTAAGCACAAGAACAAATGCAAATGAAGTTCATAATCACAACATCAATGGCAAAAGAGGTTGTTAAGCACAAGAACAACGCTAATTGAGGTTGTTAAGCACATGAACAACGCCAATTGAGGTTGTTAAGAACACAAACAAGGGTACATAAGGTTCCTAAGCACAAGAACAAATGCAAATGAGGTTGATAAGCAGAAGAGCAAGGGAAAAAGAGGTTGTTAAGCACACGAACAATGTCAATTGACGTTGTTAAGCACACAAACAAGGGCAAATGAGGTTCGTAAGCACAAGAACAAATGCGAATGAAGTTCATAATCAAAACATCATTGGCAAAAGAGGTTGTTAAGCACATGAAGAACGCCAATTGAGGCTGTTAACCACATAAACAAGGGCAAATGAGGTTCCTAAGCACAAGAACAAATGCAAATGAAGTTCATAATCACAACATCAATGGCAGAAGAGGTTGTTAAGCACTACTACAACGCCAATTGAGGTTGTTAAGCACACGAACAACGTCAATTGAGGTTGTTATGGACACAAACAAGGGCAAATGAGGTTCCTAAGCACAAGAACAAATGCAAATGATGTTCATAAGAACAAGATCAAGGGCAAAAGAGGTTGTTAAGCACACAAACAAGGGTGAATGAGGTTCCTAAGCACAAGAACAAATGCTAATGAGGTTCATAAGCACAAGATGAAGGGCAAAGGAGGTGGTTAAGCACAAGAACAATGCCAATTGAGGTTGTTAAGCACAAGAACAACGCCAATTGAGGTTGTTCAGAACACAAAGAAGGGTAAATGAGGTTGCTAAGTACAAGAACAAATGCAAATGAGGTTCATAAGCAGAAGAGCAAGGGCAAAAGAGGTTGTTAAGCACACGAACAATGTCAATTGATGTTGTTAAGCACACAAACAAGGGCAAATGAGGTTCCTCAGCACAAGAACAAATGCAAATGAGATTCATAAGCTCAAGATCAAGGGAAAAAGAAGTTGTTAAGCACACGAACAATGTCAATTGACGTTGTTAAGCACACAAATAAGGGCAAATTAGTTTCCTAAGCACAAGAACAAATGCGAATGAGGTTCATAAGAACAAGATCAAGGGCAAAAGAGGTTTATAAGAGGTTCCTAAGCACTAGGACAAATGCAAATGAGGTTCATAAGCACAAGATCTATGGCAAAAGGGGTTGTTAAGCACACGAACAATGCCAATTGATGTTGTTAAGCACACAAACAAGGGCAAATGAGGCTCCTAAGCACAAGAACAAATGCAAATGAGGTTCATAAGCACAAAATCAAGGGCCAAAGAGGTTGTTAAGGTTAAGAACAATGGCAATTGAGGTTGTTAAGCACACAAACAAGGGAAAATGAGGTTCCTAAGCACAAGAACAAATGCAAATGAGGTTCATATGCACAAGATGAAGGGCAAAAGAGGTTTTTAAGCACAAGACCAAGGGCAAAAGAGGTTGTTAAGCACACAAACATTGTCAATTGACGTTGTTAATCACACAAACAAGGGCAAATGAGGTCCTAAGCACAAGAACAAATGCAAATGAGGTTCATAAGTACAAGATCGTTGGCAAAAGATGTTGTTAAGCACAAGAACAACGCCAATTGAGGTTGTTAATCACAGAAACAAGGGAAAATGAGGTTCCTAAGGACAAGAACAATGCAAATGAGGTTCATAAGCACAAATTCAAGGGCAAAAGAGGTTGTTAAGCACAAGAACGACGCCAATTGAAGTTGATTAAGCACACGAACAACGCCAATTGAGGTTGTTAAGCACACGAACAATGCCAATTGAGGTTGTTATGCACACAAACAAAGGCAAATGAGGTTCCTAAGCACAAGGAGAAATGCAAATGAGGTTCATAAGCACAAAATCAAGGGCAAAAGAGGTTGTTAAGCACATGAAAAACGCCAATTGAGGTTATTAAGAACACAAACATGGGCAAATGAGGTTCCTAACCACAAGAACAAATGCCAATGAGATTCATAAGCACAAGATTAAGGACAAAAGAGATTGTTAAGCACACGAACAATGCCAATTGACGTTGTTAAGCAAACAAACAAGGGCAAATGAAGTTTCTAAGCACAAGAAGAAATACAAACGAGGTTAATAAGCAGAAGATCAAGGGAAAAAGATGTTGTTAAGCACAAGAACAGAGCCAATTGAGGTTGTTAGGCACACAAACTAGTGAAAATGATGATCCTAAGCACAAGAACAAATGCAAATGAGTTTCCTAAGCACAAGATCAAGGGCAAAAGAGGTTGTTAAGCACACGAACACCGCCAATTGAGGTTGTTAAGCGCACAAACAAGGGAAAATAATGTTCCTAAGCACAAGAACAAATGCAAATGAGGTTCATATGCACAAGATCAAGGGCAAAAGAGGTTTTTAAGCACACGAACAACGCCAATTGAGGTTGTTAAGCACACAAACAAGGGCAATTGAGGTTCCTAAGCACAAGAACAAATGCAAATGAGGTTCATAAGTACAAGATCAAGGGCAAAAGAGGTTGTTAAGCACACGAACAATGCCAATTGACATTGTTAAGCACACAAACAAGGGCAAATGAGATTTCTAAGCACAATAACAAATGCAAATGAGGTTCATAAGAAGAAGATCAAGGGCAATACATGTGTTGTTAAACACAGGCTGGAGTGTCATATATTAAGAACATATATATGACGCTTATAGTAACACAAGAGCAATACATGTGTTGTTGCCAAGTTTGAAGAGCCAACATGTATTAAATAAAATAAACTAATTTTGTTTAAATTTAATTATAGAGAAAAGGTTTTAGTACCTAATGTTTTGTACCCAGTTTTTACCCAACCTTTTGGATAAAGCTTCTTAACCATTATAGCTATAAAAAACTTCCTGTCTTTCACATTCTCTCTCATTTTCTCATCTCTCATTTTCTCTAGCACCCACACAAAACCAAAGCTCTTCCCAAATGGCAAATCTAGCTCCTTTCTTTCATGATGCTTTCTCTCCGACCGCCGCCGCCTCCCATCTCCGGCCGCCCCCACCTCCTATCTCCGGCCGCCTCCGCCGCCTCCTATCTCCGGCTGCCCCCGCCTCCCATCTCCGGCCGCCTCCGCCGCCTCCTATCTCCGGTCGCCTCTGCCTCCCATCTCGGTCCCTCCGCCTCTTCTGCACCTCTTCCTCACGTCATATGCATCCTTTCGAGCCGCACGAGCTCGAAGGAGCCATTGATCTAGGCCTTTTCAAGGAGATCCGGAGCTATGGATCCAAGCTTTATCCAAACGATTGGCCACATCTCTCTCCACAACCTCGATATAAATAAGTTTCTCAATTATTATTGTTTTTCTTTTTTATTTCCAGTCTTTTCCGTTCTCTTCTCTTTCTATTCTCTCTCGATGGACCTCCTCTCTGCTCTCGAGCGCTTGATGCCATCAGACAAATTCCAGATCTGAAATTACAAATTTCATATCGGAGATGACAGACACAAGCGAAACATGTACAGTGTTGGTTGACATTTGTTACAGTATTGGATTCGTTATGTTACACTATCAGAGGTTTAACTTGAGTTCAGCGAATTTAGTAAGTTGCTAATCTATAATCTCGCTGTTGTTTGATCTTCTTTTCTAGATTTTTGTAGTAGTTTATTGTTAATTGTATGAAATTAGATTTGAATTTTTGTTTTTGAAGAATTTTTTGTATCAATTGCATTTCAAAATTAAGATCCCATTGATAGAGTCCAGATTTAGATTTAGTGTGTATTTTTATGATTTTGATATTCATTATGAACATTTTTTTAATTGAATTTTATACAAATTTAGATTCAGTGTTACAATATTTAGAATAGATTATTACAGCCTAGTTGAGCTATTGTGTAGTATTCCTCAGTTATTTGTATTTGTTATGTATATTGCATTACATGATTATAATTAATTATTGTGTTAATATTTTTTACAGTTTTGGTTTAATATTCTTACAATATTTGTTTAAATGTTTTACAGTATTGGTTTAGATTTATTACATTAATTGGCTTGCATTTGTTACATTATTGTTTTTCATTTGTTGTTGTATTTGTTTGCATTTGTTACAGTATTTGTTGTTGATCTTCCCATTTTATAATACAATGGACATTATTGATTTATATTTGTCACAGTATTTGTTTATAATTGTTGCAGTATTTGTTTGAATCTGTTACATTATTAGTTTCTATTTTTTTACAGCATTGTTTTACTATTGTTACATTATTGATTTGCATTTGTTACAGTGTTCTCTATTGATTTGTTACAGGTTTCCATACAATGGAAATTAATTTGAATGAAGATTTAGAAATTGATATGTTGTTACCTGATGTAGTTGAAGTTGATCAAGTTGGGAAAAATATATCAACTTTTGAATGGGATTTGAACGTTATATGTGATGAACCAGATGTAGAAGCAGATCCAGAAATATTGTTAGATGGAGTAAGTGACGGTCCTCCGTTATATGTGATTGATGTTCAGTATGTGTTAATTTATTACATTATTTTTCTAAATTTGTTACATTATTTGTCTACAGTTGTTACAATATTGGATACTGATTGATGTTCGGAATTAGTTAATTTGTTACATTATTTGTCTACAGTTGTTATATTATTTGTCTACAGTTGTTACAGTATTTTTTACTGATTGATGTACAGTATTTTTTTGCAGTTTTATTTTCTTTGTAATATTTGTAGTTTTAATTGTAAGATTTGTCATTTTTTTTTGCAGGAAGATATATCCAAGGAGCGTTTGATTCTTGCCATAAAACTTTTAAGATTTTGTGGACAAAGTTCTTTATTTTGAACAAAGTTTGTAAAATTGTTTGCTGGAGAGTATTTCTTGGACAAAGTTATATTTGTTTATAATATTTGTGATATTTTTGATGTCTTATAGTTGTGATCGTAATTGTTACAATTTTCATACTTCATTACTGCAGTATTAATTATTACAGTTTTCATACTTCATTGTTACAGTTTTCATAATTTATTGTTACAGTATTCATTGAATATATATTTTGTCGTTATTTTTGCAATTTACATAGCTATTTTTTACTATATTCAATTTCATGAATTTGAATCTATAATTTTACAGATTATTTAATTAAAAATGAAAAAAAAAATGAGAAAAAATAATAATAATAATCAAAACTTCTAGAACGATAGCAAAAATTTGAAAAAAAAAATTAAAAACATGTAGAAGGGAAAAGTACACAAGTTGGCATTTTTTTAAGTAAAACAAGTACAGTTAGTGTACAGTTAACCGTCATTAACTGTCAAAGTACAATAGGTTTGAAAATACAAAGTATACAAAGTACAAAGATGTTGCAAATTGCAAGTTGTTAATTTTTAAAAAATTGATCGCATCTTTTACATCATTCGATATTATTTGTTACAATATTATGTTATATTGTTATAGTATTCCCGCCAGTCAAATAACAGTTGGTTTGGATAAAAAGTAGGGACAATTTTTTGGGTACAATTAGAAGGATCATTTATTGTCAATATTGTTTCATTGTTTACCAGTAATTTCACTTCACAACACTGGAAGATCCAAAGGAAGAGTAAAGATGTTCACATTTAAATCGCATATGCTACGAATTATAACATAATTCTAGAAACAAACCTCATATTTTCCACTATTAGATCTAGATATTCTTGATAACAACATTATGTACTCTTAATAACATCTTCCGCGAAGAATTCTTGAGTGCAATTTTTCTGACGGAATTAAAGAAACTCTCCTTTCTGCTTTTCTTTATTAGTTCTTTTATTAATTGGTTAGAGAGAAAAGTGAAAGACAAAATCGGTATTTAGAGAATTTTTTTTTTCTCTTAGCTCTCAATAGCACTCCCTTTTGCAGTTGTGTATACAGCCGAATTGTATACAAAGTCAACAAAGCTTAACCAATCACTATTTAATATAATAGAATTTGTGACTACACTTGATGATATAGAAACCATTATCTTTGAAGTAATGACACTATTCGACTTAGAAAAATCGAAGAGAAAGAATCACAATTATTGCAAATAAGAAATATCTTGGATTCAGACATCCAGCATTGTATTGTTGGATTTGAACTAAATTTCAAAATGGACAGGATAAGGAATAATAAGTATATCCAACACATTATTTAATTCCATTAACAAAAAACATTGTAAAATGGAAACATAATACAAGTAAAGCTTAGTGTAGTGACACGAACTTTGTCTTTCTTCAAAGAGACACAAGTTTAATTTTTGAGAATAATATTTAAAAGACACTGGAGCGTAATGAGGCCCTTTAATAAATAAATAAAATACAAGGCAAAAGCTGATAATACTTGCAAAAAATAGAAAAGTACAAACAAGGAAATACATTGCAAAAGAAACCAGCCTTAACGAAATAGAAGAAATAGAAGACAGTTTAATGCATGTGATCATTTGTGGCCTGGGAGCATGGAGTATACGGTTTGCAAAAATGTCAGTACAAAGATGGATACAGTGAACACCGAAATAGGGATCCATATGTTGGGACAACGAGGCCTGTTTTGTATATGATTCTTCACTTGCTCGAATAACTCGTAAAGATCTGGCGGAATCTCGTTGACCTGGACTTCATCGCGTATTGTTCTGAAAAAATCAATGACCTTTCTATCTGTCATGGGTGTACTAGCAATGATGCCAGAGCTCCTCAGTATGCTCACATCCTTCTCAGTCTGTACCAGTTGGGCCATGCACTCCACGTAGGCGGTGAATCCGTAACCCCGCAACTGGTAGGCTTGCTCAAAAGCAACGAGGTTCTGAATAATACAGCGGCGGTTGTATCCATAGAGGTGTATTTCTGGAATGGAGATCACTCCTCTTGTTCTCAAGTATCTCTGACTGAAATTAATATCAAGGGAACAATCTAATTTTCCCTTTTCAAAAATTACTGAGGAAGCTCGAAGCTCCGTCGCTGTAGAAATGTATAGGCCAGGTTGCGAGTAATTTGCATTTTTCTTAAACCTATCGATTGGCACGCACGACCAGTGAAAGAGATTCAGAAGGTGCTGACAATCTGAGAATTGACTCGTATCTCTAGATTTGATCTTCCTTGGATAGTAGTCATCAAAGCAAGACAAAGCAAAATCCTTGAATGAAATATTTTGGTCAGAGATTATGGATTTGAAGCAATTTACCCATAAATAATCGACCACAAAGAAAGGAATTTGGTTCTCTAGCATAAGCAAATCACCCATAAGATCTTGTCCCTCCTGATTAGACTTAACAATATAACGTTTACATGCATTTTTTATCGGTTCTTCCTTGATGTTTTCTAGCATGTTTTTCCATAACGGAGGATACAGCGGGCCTTGTGTGAGTACTATTATTACACTGATTATGAAATAACTATCTAACAACAGCATCTCAGCAAATTTTTCATCGTTCATCTCAAAGGAACCGTCAGCATAGCAGGCTCGAACTTCGATTATCATTGTAGATATCCAACGGATAAACTTCTTGAAATCAAGTCCAAACACTTTGGCTGCCAGCATGAACGAATTCCTTTTCTCAGTTTCAGGAAATAACCACCCCTCAGTCATGTGATGCTTGTACGGACCGAGCTCGACAGCACGATCCTTGTGCAACTTTTCGACAGTACCTTTATTGCTGCTGTTCTTGAAGATTGAAACCTTTTGTTCTGGCACTGCATTAGCATTGCGCAATGGATTGGGAATGGTCCAATTATGACACTCCTCTTGTATTCGATTGATCAACCTCTCTGCCCATGGGGCCATATTGTCAGAGTTCTGGTTTTCTGCTGTTGTGTTCGTCGACGCTGCCATCTCTACAATCTCAATGCAGTGATTCATTATATATATATTGCTTTCTCGTTCTCTTGTTGGGTGTTTTTTTTTTGTAGAGTAGACTGAAATTTGTATTGGAAAGTGAATGCACATGCAAGAAATGTTCTGTTCCCCTTTTTATAGCCGCTTTGGAGCTTATAGTAGATTTTGCAAATTTATTTTTTATTTCCTTTTTGGGGAACGGACCATTGCAAGTTACGACAAAATTCAAGCTTGAAATGCCTAATTATCAATAACTTATCTGACGTGTTTATTTATGGAAAAATAAAAAAATCAACAACTTGTCTGATCTGTATATTTATCAGAAAAATAGAAGTTAAAAACCCAACAAGTTGTCTGATCTGTTTACTTACCAAAAAAAAATATTATCAGCTCAAAATAAAAAATAAAGATAAAAAACCAACAATTTGTCTTATCTGTTTATTTATAAATATATATATATATATATGAGTAAATCTAGGGTGTGATGTGCTCACCAAGAGGGTTTGGTAAGTACAGCTCCAAAAATACATCGGATCGGCTTCAAATGACGAATCCAAACCGTTGAAATCTATGTACTTCGTGAGTGATGCATGTAAATGCAAAATTTTAGAAGTTTCGAATTCATTTGTTACGAGATCAAGCGGTCAAAGAAATGATGAAAAATTAATATATAAAATAACTTATTGAAATATTCATTACTTTGACCGCTTGACCTTGTAGCAAATGAATTCAAAACTTCCAAAATTTTGCATGTACATGGATTTTAACAGTTTGGATTCGTCATTTGAAGCGGATCCGATGTATTTATAGAGTTGTGCTCACCAAACCCTCTTGGTAAGCACGTCACACTATAGATTTACTATATATATATATATATATATATATATATATATATATATATATACGAGAGAGAGAGAGAGAGTATGGCTAATATGCTTTCGGTTGTATTTCGGCCGAAAAACAACCAATTCATTTTTAAATTTTCGAAATTTAAAAAGTTGATCTAAACCGTTAGATGTGTTCTCCATAATGAAATGTGCTTACAGACCAAATTTTATATTTTTTGAAATTTGTTTACTATTTATTAAGCCACTTTGAAAATCGCTGATCCAACGGTTTCACTGTTTGGTTAAGCCATCGTTGGATCAACGATTTTCAAAGTGGCTTAATAAATATTAAAAAATTTCAAAAAAAATATAAAATTTTGGTCTCCAAGCACATTTCAATATGGAGAACACATCTAACAGTTTGAATCAATTTTTTGGACTTCAGAAATTGAAAAATGAATTGGTTGTATTTCGACCGAAATACAATCGAAAGCATATTAGCCATACTATATATATATATATAGGAGGGATCAAGTTACAACAATTTTGAGTTACCACAAAGTTACAACAACGGTTATTTTTATTTTCAAAGTCCAAATCGTCGATCCAAACCGTTCAACATGATTATCTAAATAAATGTGCTTCCAGATCAAATTTTACATTTTTCTGAATTTTTTTACTATTTATTAAGTTGGGTACGAAATTCAATGGTCTGAATTTGACTAGTTTTTGTACCCATCTTAATAAATAGTTAAAAAATTCCGAAAAATGTAAAATTTGATATGGAAGCACATTTTATTTAGATAATCATGTTGAACAGTTTGGATTGACGATTTGGACTTTGAAAATGAAAATAACCGTTGTTGTAACTTGATCCCTCCTTATATATATATATATATAGTGTATTCTATGGACATAAGGACCTATTTGTAAAATGAATATATTTTTATTTTCAAAGTTCAAACAGTCGATCCGAACCGTTCATCTTGTTCTTCATATTAATATGTGCTTGGAGACCAAATTTTACATTTTTCTGAATTTTTTTACTATTTATTAAGATGGGTACAAAATTCAATGGTTTGAATTTGATATTTTTTGTACCCATCTTAATAAATAGTAAAAAAATTCAGAAAAATGTAAAATTTGGTCTCCAAGCACATATTAATATGAAGAACAAGATGAACGGTTCAGATCGACTGTTTGAACTTTGAAAATAAAAATATGTTCATTTTACAAATAGGTCCTTATGTCCATAGAAGACACTCTCTATATATATATGAGGAGGGATCAAGTTACACCTTTTTTTTTGACACATTTTGACACCTACCATTTTCAAAGTCCAAACAGTCGATCCAAACCGTTCAACATGATTGATATACTAAAATGTGCTTGGAGATCAAATTTTACATTTTTTTGAGTTTTTTTTACTATTCATTAAGATAGTTACAAAATCGTTGTTTTCGGACCATTGAAAAACAACGATTTTGTAACCATCTTAATAAATAGTAAAAAAATTCAAAAAAATTGTAAAATTTGATCTCCAAGCACATTTTAGTATATCAATCATGTTGAACGGTTTGGATCGACTATTTGGATTTTGAAATCACAAAATTAAACTATAAAAAACAATGTCATGATGTGTCAAAAAAAAGGGTGTAATTGGATCCCTCCTATATATATATATATATATATATATATATAGAGAGAGAGAGAGAGAGAGAGAGAGAGAGAGAGAGTACGGCTAACATGCTTCCTCTAGCATATCGACAATATGCTTCCGGTCTCTTGTACTTATAACTAGACAAAAGTTCCAAAACTTATTGTCTTTACCAAAAATACCCCATCCTTGGTGGCAACTTGGATCAATTTTGTTAGGATAATAAACAGAATTGAACCCAAAACTGTACACAAGATCGAAAATTGACCAAAAATTCATAATGAATCAAGCGGGTAATTAGTAATTACTGAATCTTAGGACTGACACTTACAACAAACCCCAATCTAGAATGATTGTACTGAATATCCCTGTCACAAAAGCAGACCTAAGTATGAAATCAACCATCGGTGAAAACAGTATCATAAAAACTGTGATATTTACCAAAGAATTTGTTGGACATCTAAAATTACAATTAAAAATTTGCATCATAAAATGTGATTTGACAAAAATATCATTCAAAAATGAAACAAAGAGGAACTTATAATTTTATTGCTGATCTAGAGTTTCAATTTTTGCCAAAAAAATATAAGCGAAATTTACAAAAAATAGGAACTTACAGATGAAGATTGATAAAATTGTGAGTTTATGCAACGAGCCTGTGACTCAATCACAGAAATCAACTAAAAGAAAGAACTGGAACAAAGAAAAATGCTAATTTGAGATAAAACTGAGGTTCTGACAAGGAACCTTCACCTCGAATGCCAAAGGCAATTCGCCAATTTCATATATCAAAATTCAAATGCAACTCCACAGGAGCATTTGCCTTATATAGGCGATGCGAAATGTAAAAAGAAGTAATAAAAACGAGTACAGAATCAACGATATTATTCTGGGAGCGCCATGTCAGCAAAGAGTGATGAGCTGGCCTAACGACCGCTAACAAACTCTGAAAATGTCGCTGCACGGCTCGCTCGATCCTCTCTTATTCCTTCTCCAGTTGCTCTCTGGTTCTGGGTGAGTGGGGTCCGCTTGTCATCTTTAATGCCTCTAACTCCTTGCTGCCCTGAGCTGCTGACCCTGCTGCCCGCTAACTCAACTTCGCCCTTTGAATCATAAATCGCAACGGTCACCCCCAAATTAGTTGAGCTTCGCTGCATTCCACCCCCCTTAAAGAAATTCGTGTCCTCACGAATGAATTCAGGAAACTTCTGCACTATCACTTTATAATCTTCCCATGTGGCATTCTCTGGGGTCTGATTCTTCCATTGGATCAACAACTGAGCTGCAGCTGCATTCCGCCGGTTCACCATATGTCGATTTAATACCAGGTGCGGTACTGGATCTGAATTGAGGCTTGGACCCAATACCGGTAGTGTGGGAAATGGAACCTGTGCCCCTCCCAGCTTGGCTTTGAGTTGAGAAACATGGAATACTGGGTGGATTAGTGACTCAGGTGGTAGGTTGAGCTTGTAAGCCACTGATTTCGAAAGGGCCATAATATTTGGAACTTAGTTTCTGATTGCGCATCCCTCCTACTGAAATTTGACGGTTTGGTTGCAATTTCAAATAAACCCAATCGCCTTTGCTAAATTGCCTTTCATTTCTGTGTTTGTCCTCATTTCGCTTCATTCTCTCTTGTGCCTTCTTGAGGTTGAGTTTCAATTGGGACATGGCCGCCTGTCTATCTCTCGAAAAGACATTAACGGCTTCCACCTAGCTTCTCGGAGCACTCCCTAGACCAAGTTGTGGTGGTGGGTAGCCATAAAGAGCTTCAAAAGGTGATATCTTTATTGCACTGTGCCAATTGGTGTTGTACCACCATTCCACCAAAGGTAAGTACTGAGCCTATTTGCTTTGTCTGTCGTACACCATGCTCCTTAGGTACTGCTCTAAGCACTGATTGACCTTCTCAGTTTGGCCATCTGATTGAGGGTGATAAGCAGTCCCCATGTTCAATTGGACTCCTAATTTGACCATCAGTTCTTGCCAAAACCGGCTTGTAAACACTGGGTCACGATCTGAAATGATGCTGAGGGGCAGACCATGTAATTTGTATACATGATCCATGAAAACTTGAGCAACAGTTACAGCTGTGAATGGGTGTACTAGTCCAAGGAAGTGAGAGTATTTAGTCAACCTATCAACCACTACCAGTATGACTTCAAATCCTTTTGATTGGGCAACCCAGTTATGAAGTCCATCCCAATACTGTTCCAAGCCTCCTGAGGTATTGGCAGTGGCTGTAGCAACCCTGGTGAGGCCACATGCTCTGCCTTGTTGAGGTGACAATTGACACATCCCTGAATGAATTTGTGTACTGTCTCTTTCATTTGAGGCCAAAAAAAATGCCTTTTTAGTCTGTGGTAAGTGGCAGTGATGTCAGAGTGACCTCCCAAACTAGACCCATGCACATCATGTAGTATCTTCTGCCTCCATTCACCATGACTTCCTACACAGATCCTTCCTTTGTACTTGATGATTCCTTGATATTCAGTCAAGTGATGAGGTATGAGCTGAGCTGTACCCTCCTTCATTTTCTGCTGTAACCCCTTAATCCATTCATCATCCTCATAACTACCCTTCACCTCTTGCACCCACTTAGGCACCAACTCACTCACTGTCTTAATTTCAGCCCCCTTGCACTCCTTCTCTCCTAACTGTCTCTTTCTTCCTTCCTCGGCACCTCCCTTTACACCTCCTTTAGTTTTGTTACTACTTTCATTCCCAATTTGCCCTTCTTGTCTGGAAAGAGCATCTGCCACTCTATTCTCCACTTCCTTCTTATATTCAATCTTGTAATTCAATCCCAACAATTTACTGAGCCCCTTATGCTGCATTGGTGTGTTAACTCTTTGCTCCAGTAAATATTTAAGACTGACCTGATCAGTCCTGATAACAAATTCATTTCCTAAGAGGTAGTGTCTTCACTTGCTTACTGCAGTGAACAAGGCCATCAGTTCTTTTTCATAGGTAGAGAGAGATTGATTCCTCACTCCTAACTTCCTGCTCATGAATGCCACTGGTCTCCTACATTGCATCAGTACAGCACCAATTCCTTCTTGACTGGCATCAGTCTCCACCACAAAAGTTTGTTGAAAAGCAGGTAGTTTGAGGACTGGGGCTGTCACCATAGCTTCTTTCAGCTGTTCAAAAGCCTTCTGTGCTGCAGGGTTCCATCTGAAAGAGTTCTTTTTCAACAAACCAGTCAGTGCTTTAGACATCACCCCATACCCTTTAATAAATTTCCTATAGTAACCTGTAAAACCCGAAACCTCTTAGACCCTTTACTATTTTTGGAATTGGCCAATTCACCATAGCCTCAATTTTACTTGGATTTGTGGCTACCCCATCCCTTGATATAATGTGGCCCAAATACTCAATTTGATGAGCACCAAACTCACACTTGGATCTCTTACAATAGAGCTGATTATCTTGTAAGGTTTGCAATACAGTTTTGAGGTGTTTGACATGAGATTCTAGGTTCTGACTATAAACTAGAATATCATCAAAAAAAACCAAAACAAACTTTCTCAAAAAGGGTTTAAAAGTACTGTTCATCAAAGCTTAAAAGGTAGCAGGGGCATTAGTCAAGCCAAAAGGCATGACTCTGAATTCATATAAACCCTCATGGGTTTGAAATGCAGTTTTTGGGATATCTTGTTCAGCCATTTTGATCTGATGGTAGCCTGCCCTTAAATCTAACTTGGAGAAGTAGTGGGCACCACCTAACTCATCCAGCAGGTCATCAATGAGAGGGATAGGAAATTTGTTCTTAATAGTTTCTTCATTCAACTTCCTGTAGTCTATACACATTCTTCAGGTGGAATCATTTTTCTTCACTAGCAATACAAGAGCTGAGTATGGGCTGGTGCTTGGTTGAATAAGGGATTCATGTAGGAGTTCTTTTATGATTTTCTCAATTTCAGTTTTTTGAAAGTAGGAGAATCTGTAAGGTCTGAGATTGATGGGTTGAGAACCAGGTTTGAGAGTGATTTGGTGGTCAATGGATCTATATGGAGGTAAGGTTTTTGGTTCTACAAAAACATCAGGAAACTGATCAAGTACTGCCTTTAGTGTGGAGTTCAGCTCTGTACTGCTCTTCTCTTCCTCCACTCCCAATTTGGAGATATGTGCATAGTACACTTGACTACCTTCCTTAATCTCTCTTATCACATTAACCACCCCATCCAACACTTGAATCTCAGCTGCTGCTATTTTAGTTACCAAACTGACCTTTTTACCCTTATTCTCCACTGTCACCAGACCTTTTTTTAACATCAGTTCAATCTTATCTTGCTCAGCAATCCAGTCAACCCCCAAGATTATGTCATACCCCAGTACCTCCATGACTCTTAGATCAGCTTCAAAAACATGTCCTTGTACACTGAATTGGACCTTCTTGCAAATAGTTTTGGAAATTAATTCCTCTCCTCCTGCACTCTTAACTTTGAGGGTTTTTGTCTGGAGGGTGTGCAAGTTCAAGGTGTGGGCCAGTGAAGGATTGATAAAGAAGTGTGAAGCTCCAGTGTCCATTAGCAAACAAATAGTGATATCATTAATTTTTGCATTATATTGTACTGTCTTGCTACTTTCAGCTTGACTGGTACCACTTAAGGTACCAATTATCACCTCTTCCTCTTCTTTCTCCACTTCCCTATCTCCTCCATTCTCCATCTCAGACAGTTCTTGTTTGTATTGAGCATCCAAATCCACTTCTTCTTCCTCCCCTTCCATGCTATGCAAGCCCTTATTGCATCTGTGACCTTGGTTCCATTTTTCATTGCACCTAAAACACAAGCCAAGTGCCCTTTTTTGGTCTATAGTCAGATTGGAGTTTTTGGTAACTGGGTGTGGTTTAGGTAGTTCATTCCCTCTTCTTACTCCCCCTTCAGGTTGTTTGATGGGTATTTGTTTGTAGGTAGGGCTAGGGTGCATATTCTGGTATAAGGGTTTTTGAGTGGGGATAGGTTGGGACTTGAGGAAGGACGGTTTCTTGTCACTGGTTCCAATGGCTATCTCAATCTCCAGTGCCACATTAAAAGCTTCATTCAAAGTTTGAGGTTTGAACAATTGTATGGAGTTCTGAATCACTTCTTTCAACCTACACACAAAACTCCACACAAAGAAATATTCCTGTTTTATACCAGTTTCAGCCATCAATCTAGCTTTTGCCCTTTGGAAATCTCTGATATACTCATCCACAGTACTATCCTGTTGTACCCTCTTAAACTGAATTAGTAGATTGATGTTATTCCTCAATTTGAATCTTTCAAAAACTGCATCTACTAATACTAGCCATGTTGCATTCGGGTTCTCTTCCCTATAGCACTCATACCATTCTTCAGCATCACTAGTAAAACTCAATGAGGCTAATCTGGTTTTATAATTTTCAGGAGTTTGATTAACTTCAAAATAAAGTTTGCAACGTTCCAACCAGCTAGCAGCCTTGTTACTATCAAAACTGGGCATATCTACCCTTGGCATACATACCCTCTGATTTAACTGATCCTGGTATTCATTACCTTGCCTGTGCACACCATTAGTGTTGAAAACGTGTTGAATAAAGAAAATAAATATCTGTTTACTTACCAGCTAGCAGCCTTGTTACTATCAAAATAAATATCTGTTTACTTACCCAAAAAAAAATATTATCTGCTCAAAATAAAAAATAAAAATAAAAAACTAACAACTTGTCTCATCTGTTTATTTATAAAAACAATATTATCCGTTCTATAAAGATAAAAAAAAATATTTAAAAAACCAACAACTTGTCTCATCTGTTTAAAAAACCCAAGAAGTTTTGACTCTTTGTAAAACATATATAGTTTGTCAGATCATACATAGTTTAATGCAAATTTGATTATTCATCTTTGGAATTCAAATTATACATATATAGTTTGTCAGATCGAATCATTTAGAGATAATGTTAAAAACAACTATAATGAAAGATTAGCTGGAGGCTGACGCTTATCTGAGCTTTTTTCTGTAAAACAGCTAGAATAATGCAAATTTGATTAATTATCAGAAAAAAGGAAAAAAAAATGGTCCTTGACCTTGATTTTAAATGTGTTGGTTGGATGATTAGCTTTCCCAAATAATGGATTTAGACATCTCATTTCTGAATCTCATAATGTTCTTCAGAATAAAACTAAAATAAAAGTAACGATATATAGTTATGAACAAGAACAAATAAGAACTCCAACCGTCTTTCAAAGTTCAAACCTTGTTTAGAATAGACAGACATTTTTTAATTGAAATATATTGGTGCACATTGTACTACTCTTAATTGGAAAAAATATGACTTCTTGTTCTTCTAATTAGTGAATTTATGCAATTCATTTCTTAATGTGAATAAAGATCTGAAAAGTTATATCATTCAACTATATTTAGTTTATTATTTTTGATTGAGAGTATATTTAAAAATTCAGGCTACTTCGGACAATAATCTTGAACGTATACATGGAAATATTAAATAGATGTATAAAGTAGAAGTACGACTAAACTTTTTTGCATTAAATCTATGGACTACTGATTAAACTAACAAGGTCAATATACTAATTTATATAATATGATTTAATTAGTCAGTCACCTTCTTTAACACAGCGATACAAACTAAATTAAACGAGAATTTGAATATATATATAGAGAGATGGGCTAACTTGCTTTTAAAAGTAAAGATGGTGTTTTACTTCTCGCTCATATCTCTATTTTTAAAATTCAAATTTATTTTTTGAAAACCTTTTGACCACTTAACTTTATACTAAATTAATTCGAAAGTTTAAATTTTTTACATGTAGACACATCACTCGTAAGATAGAAGGATTTCAACGGTTTGGATTCGTCGTTCGAAGTTAATCCAATAGATTTTAGAGTTAAGAGTACAAAGAGGCTTGGTACTCCTAGGAGCACCTTAGTTCTACTAATATATATATAGATATATATATTGGAAAAACATAGACCATTTTCTTCTTCTGATCCTCCAAAATATTCTACAAAAAATCATGCTACATGTTCCAAATAATTTTTATTTTTTCATTAGTTCTACATGAAGGATTGATCCCTTCATATTATCCATTTATACCACAAAAACGCATTTATGAGGTTCAAGAGTTTGGATCTCAAAAAAAAAAAAAATACTTTAAAAATACTATTGGAAATCCTTTAGTGCCATATTACAAAGATCCTTTCTTTTTCGCACAAAGTAGTGATTTTTGTTTGGATCTAAGACGTTCACAGGAAAAAAAAAAAAAAAAAAGGGAGGACAAAGATTTAAGTTAAAGTCTTTCAAAAATATATTAAAAACAATTAAGTACAAAATACAATTTAAGTTAAAGTCCTTCAGAGCATCGATATAAAATTAAGAAGATATTAAAAACAATTGTCAAGTACTAAATAGAAATTAAGTTAATTTTAATTTCTACTTCTGGCATTGGCGTGGTTGTGCAAGGTGGGATTACCATGCCCGCAGAAGTGGTTCCGGGTTGACGGGCAAACATGGATGAAGTTCCCGCGGTTGTCATCCTTGGGATGGTGCTAACCAGTTCTAGTAGAAGAGGCTTTTGGTTGCTTCCTCCTTGGGGGATGTTGCCGAACCCGGGGGCAGCGTGCCTGGTGTCTCGTATCGTTTTATCTAGTTCTTCTAGTCCTAAGTAAGAATGGCCCCACGGTGGTTGATACGTGTTATCTGAAGTAGATAGCCCATATGTCGGAAGTAGGCGTTTTTGACTGGATCTCGCCTTATCTTGATCGATAAGTCGAGACTAAGGATTGATACTAAGGTGAGTTGACTTATCACAGGGCAATAAGTCGGGATGAAACAAGAAGATGAATTGAGATATTCGGACTCTTTCCAATGCGATATCTCTCTTAGTGCAAGCTGATAGAAAAATTTGATCCTCTTTTTTAGAAAATCTCTGTCTTTTATATGAGGTTCTCTAACTGTCTTTCTGCATTATTCTGAGGATCATGGGACGATTAGTTAAATTGTGGGAGCTGTTATCCCGCATAAGACGATGCAAGCCCTATGTCGGATTAACCGCTCTTTATCCATATGCCGGGCTCATTATTAACAGGCTTCTGCTTGAGTGTTTTTTGGGCTTTTTCTGATTAATTCCAGACTGGCCTTAAAAGAGGTTAAGTCCCAATTTTTATTTAGCCCAAATAAATTTTAGGACATGGTCCTATCACCACCCTTGTCTGGAAAATTGATAGAGCCATCTACATAACATGTTATTTCAGAATTTGATTGCTGCAAAGGGCTAACTTCAAAATGAGTAGAACTTGGGTATTGTGTGATGCGTCGCCCCTTTAGAAACATGCCGGTCTGAATGTATTGAGCCAGTCCCCACATTTCAAGCACCATACGAGCAGGGTCAGGTTCCTTGCCGCCATAAACCTTCACACATCGTGATTTCTAGATTAACCAGAATATATTAGCATGATAGTACCAGTATGAGTGAGCCCAGTGTAGCCAACTAGGTGATCTAGCATCGTGCGAAATCAGCTTCTGGTACAGCATTCGACCTAATTCCCAACGGAGATAGGAACCATATTGCCCTTGCTTGGGGGCAATAAAAATACATGTGTTACCCGGTTTCAGCAGAAAGCCCACAGGGAGGACAACAGTCGTCAATAGCTGGAATTTGTTGATGTAATATGGCACCGAGTGGCAAAGTTTGTCGAGTTTCCCTTGAGCCGTAGAGAAGAAGAAAGTACTGAAATGATATATTTGTCAATTAATTTTTAAAATAACTAAATAATATGATAAATAAATAAAAGAGTATACAAGAAACAATGTTAAGTTTTTTATGGAGAAATTAAATGTTGTGATGTTTTCATGAGAATATTGACTATTTAAAGTTTACATAGGCACACTGTATGCTCTCCCTAAATGAGTAAATTCTATTCGCTATCTGTGATGTTGAATAAATCTGCGCCTTAGAAGAAGTTGGGCTTTTGGGCCGCAATTTTTTGTGTTAATTTTTTATGGGCTAGTTTATAGCAGGACCGAACGCAATAGAAAATCCAAAGCTGTTTCATTTGCAAAATACTCTTAAATTTATTTACCACTTTTTCATAAACTGCACTGCCATTTCTATGAGGAAAGCACTTGTATGGTCATTAACAGATATCACCCAATTATTTAAACAAGATTATGTTAATAAAATCATCTAAATTATACATTTTGTTTGTATAACTTGATCAAATATCTTCATACTCTGTAGCTGAAAACTTGGGAAAAAAATATATATATACTAGGACATCATGGTAAAAAGCGTATTGGAATGAAATTGGCAACCAAAATTGACAAAAAAAAAAAAAAGTTGCCAAAATTCAACGAACACGCCATTTTGACCATTTAATGTGGTAGTGTTCTATATGCAATGTCTTAGTATAATTGCAAATTTGCATTTATGTGTAAAAGACTCTTTGGTCTATTATTGAACTGGAATACTGGATGATAGACCCAAAGAATAATTCCCAACGCAAAGAGATTCTGAAATCATTCTAAGGATATCTAGCCAAATCAGAACTTATCATCAGCCGCACCTTTTTTTTTTTGGAAGCTGATATCAGTACCCACGCTACAGTACCCGCACTGTACCCGCACCATAACTTCTATAACTGCCATAACAACTGGGAGGACCGCAAAATCTGCAGGACTGAATTTTTTTCCCAAAGTATTAATATATATACACGGAAGTATTTATACCTATGAACTGAAGTATTTATATCTATGAGATGAACAACTTTTACGTAAATAATTATTTTCTCATCTATATTTCTCAAATGTACCAGCGTCATAAATGCATGGTGGGGACCAGTCAAACTAGATGGGGGACCATACACGTTTTTAGATGTGAGTTTTTTTTTCTCCGTTCATTTTCGTCCATATTTCTGACGATCTTGTGAGAATTTTACAAATCTAAAACCACTAACGTCTTCTACACAATTTTCTCTTTCAAATGAGATCCATGATGACGTACTTTCGAATTCGTCGTCAAACAAATATTTATACCTACACTTGCAGTATTTTTTACACATTACACTAGATGATATCTTAAAGTATTAATATCAAGTACTCCAAGTATTTATACCTATGCATTGTAGTATTTATACCTATGTGGTCAACTATTTTTGTTAGAGAAATGTTGCAAGTGTTTTTTACATATGAATATATTACACTATATAACATCTGAAAGTATTAATATCAAGTAATACAAAGATTTATATTTATGCACTGAAGTATTTACATCTATGTGGTCAATTATGTTTGTTAGAAGAAGATTGACGCAGGGACGATTAGGGAAGGTTGATGCAGGAATGCGGGGTCCACATTACTTCATTTAAGGAAGGTTGACGCGGGGACCATTAGGGACTGAAAAAGGGAGTGATCATATCAAGTGACGCCACAAGTATTAATATATTATTTTGTAAATATCAATTTCTTATCTTGCAAGTATTTATATTATAAAGACTGACGCTGGACGAGTATGGGGACTGAAAATAGGGGGACTAAGTAATTAGTGAGGACCATAGTACATCATGCCTTTAATGTACAGTGCGAGTACAGTACGGGTACTGTAGCGTGGGGATGAAAATAATTATTCTTTTTTTTTTGCCCAAACTTGTGGCAGCAAAGATGTCAATTACAAAAAGGAAGAGGTAGCAAAAGAGAACTGTTCTACTCAAGTTTATACACTATATTCTCTGCCTTTTTTGGAATTAAGGAAGGATTTAGGTTTTATTTTTATAAATTTTTATTGATGTTGAATTTTAAAAATGCGATCTTTTTGCACATAAGATATTACTGTTATACTTTTGAGGAATTTAGGTATCATGATGTATCGGAGCCGCCCGATGCATTTGAAAGTTCATACGCACAAATATTAGAGCTGGGCGAGCTTGAATCTTAAATGGTCTTGATGTCTATCAAACTCAAATCTACTTCCGATAGTCATTGGACCTACACTTTTCTCGTACATTTTAGTTATCTTAAAATGGTATCCTTTTTATTTTCTGAAAAAGAGTACTACTGTAAACGTTTATGATTTTAGTAAACTACTTTCAAAATGAAAAAGATGTTAATACCATTGCCTTCAATTTTTTTTTTCTGTTGAAGCCTTTAAAATTCGGAATTCAACAAGCATCCTTTTTGGAAAATTTTGTATTGCGATTATTAGTTTTATTAGCTATGTGACGAGAAATACTATACTATCCATCCAAAAGATCAGCTACTTTCCCGTGTATTGTAAACGAAATTTTGTATAAGAAAAATCAAGTATTTTTATATTAAAAAAATTCAACTTTACCTCTAAATAAAGTTATATGTATATTGTAATTGTCAAATATTTAGATTAAACTAGTCATTAAATTCAGGTGGTAAATCAAATTAACGATTGTCGTTTATATTACTTGTCTCGAGTCTCGACTCCAAAAATAAAGAACGTGTTCGAATGTGCTGAAAATAATCGAAATTCATGAAAAAAAATTCCAAGATGTGAAAAAAATATCTTTCATAACATGTTTGGTAGTCTATGGAAACAACTGAAATCAGAGAAAATCATGGGAAAACATTGTTTTCAGTCAAAACTAATTACTATCTTTCCACGCTCAAATTGTCTTTTTTTTTCTCTCCCTTTTAATTTTCTTTTTGAGTTTATACTGTGTTTTTCTTATTCCTCTTATGCAGGTGAAGCAAATATGACATTCATTTGTCTATTTTTTGTTGAGAAAAGTTGAAGTCGAATCTTCATCTTTGAATTAAAAATGTGTGTATAACCATCTAATTATTTTCAAAATAAAGATGTCATTTTTAATAATTATAAAGTATTTCTCTGAATGTCAAACATGTGATCTTCACGGAGAACAATATTTCTAGTTACTAAAAAAAGTTTATTCTCTCCTATTATCAATTTTGATAGTAATTTAAAATCTTTCCGGAAGTTGAAGCCGATTTATTTCACTTCCTTGTTCTTGATTTATTATTTGTTTATTAATTAATTTTTCTTGTCAGTTCCGTTGATATGAGTATATGACGACATACATGATAATTTATAAAACAAAAAATAGCTTTTGTGATAGCTCCCTCTCTCAATTATAATTAATCAAATCTTTATTTTTTTTATTCAAATTTATTCTTTTAACACTGGATCATTCTGTGCCAGTGAATTTTTATCATGCACGATTCCGTAGATGTCAAAGACATTCTAAATTTTTTTTTTTTTTTTAGTAAAATCATGATAGGAGGTGGGAACTATAAAGGGGATTATGCAGTATGAATAATGCCTTTCGATGAAAATTAATTTTTAAGAGCATCTGTATTGAAAGCGATATTTTTTAAAACACGTTGGCACTTTATATTATGTTGTTTATGATGTAGCACAATTTCTAATTTAAAAATATTTTTTATTAAAATTTCTTTCTAACTGTTTTTATTGGTTCTCATAATTTTTAATTTAGTAATAATTGTTGATGTAGTTGCTAAAATAAATAAAAGTTTATTACACGAGTGTATAAGCTTACAAAGTAAAATTAAATTAATTTCTATTTAATCCTTGAAATCTGTATTTTAATTTCTTCTTAATTTTATATGGATACTCTAAAAACCTCTAACTTCTCTTTTGAATCTTGCTGTCTGATAGGGCCATACTAAAGGCCTCATCCACTATGAGTTGAGTACTAAGTCCGAACAATAAGTTCAAAAAGCAGGCCTATTCGAGTTGTCCGTACGTGATTCTAGTTGACTTATCAGCCTGCGAGATAAGCCCGTTCATGTCGTCCGTAGAAGACTCGAATTGACTTACCGACCCGTGATGTAGGCCCAGTCGAGTGTTTGTACGAGACCCAAACCGACATATAGGCCTATAAATACTCTGAAATTCACTGAGCTCGGGGTCCACACTTCCAGCAACACAAGGTACCAAAGAGGATAGAATTACATACCTATCAGATCTACAATCAGTTTTATTTGGACAAACAAATATTACACACCTAACTCACATGGGCTAATCTCTCCCGAGTTAGCATGTGTTTAGCCTTATTACGATTTAATCTTTCCAGAGATAGACTGTATCATCTACCATGGGGCTAATCTCTTTCCATAAATTAGCAGTCACAAACACAATAGCAACTAACGTCAGACAAACCGAGTCCAGTGGTAGTACTCCTGTTCGAACTCAACAACCCGAACCTATTATTCGGCAAAGGGATGGCGCCCAACCACTAATGGAGGAGTGGTGACAACGGAGTTTGGGCATGACGTATTTTATTCTGGCAACCCCTCACCCTCATCCGACCAATCCACTACACCTTGGCCCGACAATAGTGACACGTATCACTCCACAACCTACTGTGTCAGCAAGGCCCGACCCGAGACCATTACAAAAATGCTTAGGGGCTGACCAGAATGGGTCAGTCCTGAGACCAATACAAAAACACTCGGGGCTGACCATAACAGGTCAGTCTCGAGACCAGTAAAAAAACACACTTCGAGCCCGACCAAGATAGGTCAGCCTCAGAAGCAACAAAAATCTATTTGAAACCGAAAGTGTCATGTTGACACGTTCCGACTTTGGGAGCTAATGATAGGGACATGTACTAAATGCCTCATAAAAGCACTATGAGTTGAGTACTAAGTCCAAAAAGCAGGCCTGTTCGAGTTGTCCGTACGTGATTCTACTCGACTTGTCAGCCTACTAGATAAGTCCGTTCGAGTCATCCGTGCAAGACTTGAACCTACTTATCAGCCTGAGATGCAGGCCCAGTCGAGTGTCCGTACGAGACCCAAATGACCTATAGGCATATAAATACCTCGAAATTCATTGAGTTCGAGATCAATTCACACTTCCAGCAACACAAGGTACCAATAAAGTTACGTACCTACCGAATCTGTAATCAGTTTTATCTAGACACACACAAAATAGACATCTAACTCACACGAGCTAATCTCTTCCGAGTTAGCACGTATTTAGCCTTACCGCGGAGATAGGCTGTATCACTGTCATTCCTTTTTTTCATGCGAATGCCTCGTGGATGAATTTGGTCCAAACAAAAATCACTACTTTGAGCAAAAAAGAAAGGATGTTTGTAATATGTCACATTGGCACAAAAGCTTTCCAAATAGTATTTTAAAGTTTTTTTAGTTCCAAACTCTTCAGCCGCATAAATGCGTTTTTGCGGTGTAAATGGATAATTTAAAGTGATCAATCATTTTAATGTCACATCACCTTTACCATGTAGAACTAATTAACAAATAAAAAATAGTTGTAACATGTAGCATGATTCTTCCTAGAATATTTTTGGAGGATCAGAAGAAAATGGTCTATGTTATTCCAATTTTTTTTTTCGAATTGTCGTTTAATTTAATTTGTATTGCTGTGTTAAAGGACGTCACTGACTAAATAAATCCTAATATATAAATTGTCGTATTTCTAACTTTTATATACATCTATTTAATATTTTCAAGAATATTGTCCGAAGTAGAAAACTAAATTTGTAGATAGGATGTGTATTAAAATTTGGTCAATATAAAAGATAATTAGCATTTCATCAAACATTTTATAATATTTAAATATATGATTTAGTGACTTTATGATGCATTATCAGTTTAATTTGAGATTGACTTAAATTTTAATACACTTCCTATGTAAATAATTAAAAACATATCTTTAATTTTAGAGGAGTGCTATTCTAAGCGCTCAGAATGTATTAATAAGTGCAAAGAGAAATTTGTGTTTCATTATACCATGTTTACTCTTATTTAAATATTTAATATATTTTATGTTGTGAACGGTTTAAATATGAAAGAGCTGTCTTATTTAGTTTTTATGAAATTTTTTAATGTTACCATGGTTCTTTGAGAAAATTTAAGATGTTATAAGTCAGCACTGTATCGCTTGATGTCTTCTTCATGAGGAAGCCCAAGTTTTTGGCTAATGGCAGCAAAGAAATGCCATTAATCTTTTTCTAACTTTCTAGAACATTTTATTTGTAAGAGAACTCTATATATCATGATATCCTCAACAATAAAAATATAAGACTTAACACATCAGGAAGTCTCTGTTTACTCCTCTTCAAAGAATTAGTACATAGACTGCACGAATCTCAAGATGTGATAGAAACAGGAGTGCAAACGAATAAAATATCATCCTTCTTTGTATTATAATTTTTGCGGATTCACATATTTGATTGCGGATACGGATATAGATATGGATAATTTTTTTGCAGATACAATACAGTTTCGGTTTTGAAAGCGAATACAGATACAAAAAACGGATAATCATCTATTTGTAATTTTTTATCCATATGTTTTAGAATCATAATTTGATTAGAAACTGATATTTCTTTTTGTTGGTATTTATTTATTTATTAAAATATGGTTATAGTTAGAAAAGGATATCATCATATTATGATTTTTTTTTTCTAACCACAACCATAATAAATAAATAAATAAATAATTATTTTCATCCCACGCTACAGTTTTCATACTGTATCTGCATTGTACATTAAAGGAAAGATGTACTATGGTCCCCACTAATTACATGACCTCCTCTTTTTCAATCTCCACACTCATTCCACATCAACTTTCATATATATAAATACTTACAAGATAAGAAATTTATACTTACAAAATAAGATATTAATACTTGTGTGCGTCTATATGATCGCTCTCTTTTTCAGTCCTCAATGGTCCTCGTGTCAACCTTCCTCAAATGAAATAGTGGGGACCCAGCATCCCTACATAAACCTACCCTAATCGTCCCCGCGTCAACTTTCCTCTAACAAATATAGTTGACCACATAGATATAAATACTTCAGTGCATATGTATAAATACTTACAATACTTGATATTAATATTTTCGGATGTTATCCAGTGTCATATGTAAAAAAAACATTTGCAAGTATATGTATAAATACTTGCATGATGAGATATAAATACTTGTGTGACGATGAGCTCGAAAGTACGTCATCATGGATCTCATTTGAAAGAAAAACTTGTAGAAGACGTTCATGGTTTTAGATTTGCAAAATTCTTCACAGATCGTCAAAAATATGGATGAGATTGATCAGAGAAAAAAAATCCACCTCTAAAAATGTGTATAGTCCCCCATTTGGTTTGAGTGGTCTCCTACATGCATTTATGGTGCAAGTACTTTTTAGAATTTTAGTTGGAAAAACAATTATTTACGTAAAAGTTGTTCACCTCATAAATATAAATACTTTCGTTCATAGGTATAAATACTTTCTTATATAGATATTAATACTTTGAAAAAATAATTCAGTCTTGGAGTTTTTGCGGTCCCCATATCTTCACATAGATATCAGCTTCCTAAATAAAAACCAAAAGCTTGGACTTCCTCATCAAGATGACATCAAGTATACAACAAATAATATCTTTTTCCTCAAAGAACCATGGTAACACTAAAATTTCCCATAAAAACTAAATAAGGCAGCTCTTTCATATTAAATGCATCAAATACATTCTTTTTAATATAGTTCAAAACATAAGAAACATTTTAAATAAGAGTAAATATGGTATAATGAAATAAAAATATCTCATTGCACTTATTAATACAATTTGAGCGCTTAAAATAGCACTCCCTTAAAAAATTTAAAAATCACATATATAATTTCACAATATTTTAATTCATTTTTGTTCTTCCTAACAAAAGAACAAATTAAAAAACCAGAATAAAATAGAGCTAGAAAGGGGACATATGATATTGAAATAAACAAAGAATCAAATTTCTGTTTTTCAAGCCTACGGACCTCAAGTCAAAGAAACAGTTTATGTTTTCAAAGTCCAGTGATTTCTTTCTACTTTTAAAATGTTATGAACTTTTCTAATTATAGCAGATTTTAATTAGAAGTAAAAAAATAGGAAGGTTTTGAAGAAGGGCAAAAGTGATACATAGAAAGCAAAAAATTCTCTCTGCTCTCAATAGTTGAATTTTTACCCTTCAGATAGCAGCCTCCATTTTAAAATTATCTTTTACTTTATTTGTTTAATTAGTTGGTCATAGATTTACTGTTGGCTTAAACAATAGATTTATTTGTTTAATTAGGTAATCTTTTTATCGTCCCGGACGAAAAAAACATCGTCCTTAACTTAAATTGTCGAACTCGTAAACACAAATTTATCCGTATAAACTTGATCCATCATTTTTACTCAAAAAGAAAAGGAGAAAAAAAATACATCACTTGTATACCGCGTGTTTGCTAAAATTGTGCCCAACTCGGACATATAATATCTATTAACGAATCAGAAATAAATGAGGTGAATTTTCTTTTGTAAAACGAATCTATAGAGAATTCGCTGTAGATATATAATATCTATTATACATTGATTTTTAAATCAATTTGATTGGGTAATTAATCTCCCTCCAGATCCATCTTGATTTTGCGTGACAAGTACGTAGGATATAATGTTGACGACAACATAGTCAAATTATCAGTGTCATTAATATTAAAAATTGTTGTCAACACTTTGAAATTTCTCGGCCAACACTCTAGCACCTGATTCTTTGATTGGGCAAGTATATATCGGAAGCATTCTTTTTTTTATAATCATATAAAAGAAAGGGGAGTGCTATTTTCAGTCAAGTTATTACAATATTGAGCTGTGCCTTCTTCTCTCTCTTTGTTATCCATCTCAATTAATACAAAATTAATAAGAAAACAATTAATAAAGAAAAGATTTGTCACACAGAAAATTTTTGTATTCTCTTTCTCTCCAAAAATACAATTAATAAAGAAAAATTTTATTTCCTAATAAAAAAATTAATGAGACGAGCAGATGCTGGATTTCCTGACAAAAACTATTCAATAATATTAATCCGAGTGTGAAGTGGTTGATAGAAAACTATTCAATGATATTTTGGATTTCCTGACACCTAAAGGGCTGGGAAAATGAATTTATTAATCCGGTATTAAATATCAAAGGATCATGTTCAGGAGAGATCCTGGACATGGTTGGTGCTGAAAATTAAAATGAATTTTAATATGATTCGAAAAAAAAAGTCCAAAAAAGAACGAGACACATATACAAGATCTATAGTTCACAGTTGTGCTCATATAATTGACACTTATTATAAGCTTCTTTTCTTGAACCATATCAATAATTAAAATCCTCTAATATATATAAAAAAATATTATCCAGAACAACATCTATAGTTCTTCAAAAAAGATGAAAATAAAAAAGCTTCTACAAACTAAATCAAACCTACTCATCACTTGCTTCATAATCATCTCTGTGTGCGTGACTTCACTGATTAAGTCCTTTGCTCGAACGACGTTGATTGGAAGCTTCAACAAACTCAAAACTAGAAGGATCTCGTCGCGTAGAACTTATTGCTTTTCTCTTATTATTCAACTTTGGTGGACGGCCTTTAGGAGGTCGAACATTAGGTTCGAAGAGGACATCAAATGAATTTAGGAGTTCACTTATCCTTTCACGAGCAATATCTTTTTTAAAATCCGGCCATTCTTGATATTTAATGTGAAGTTCTTCGAGCATGACACCAAAGCCATCACTGTGGTCATCGTTGTGTGTAACCGCATAAGCACTCAAGATCTTTCCATCAATCCGCCATTGTGAGTGTATTGAGTCAAGAATCAGTGACTCATTTCTCCAATTATTCATTTTGTGAGCGCATGGAAGACCCATAATTTTTGTAAAGCGTCCACTACAAACCGCACTCATAGTTTCCAACTTCACTTTCATGAGTTGTTTGTGTAGCTCTTTTAGAGCATCAAGAGATACACAGTAAACAACATTTTTTAAAAATGAAGTATTGCAATAGTGAAGGAGGCACATCTTTTTCCTTTTACCTTTTCCCTTGAAAGTTGCACCTGTGAGAAAAAATTTGACAACAATAGAACTAAGTAATTAAAGTTACATATATAAATATTTGAGTACAAATAGTTGAAAAGTCAAACTAGAAGAATGTTCTTGTGGCATACAGAACTGGTAATTGTGCTAGTGAGAACTCATAGCAATAATGTAATGTGGGCCACTTCATTTTATAGAAGTACTTCAGCTTACTGTTTTCTATGATGGATGGATTTCACTTTGCTTCATTTACTAATTTGACCTTACTACTCTTTATATTTTTCTTTTACTATTTTTTTCTTGTTATTTTGTTTTATTCTTTTATTTGATACCCTGTATAGGTAATTGATACTCCTATGGAAAAAAATTTGAAATAACATAAGATATGCTGATAGTACCTTAATTTCATTGAATTCATTTTCGATTGCAAGACATATTTTGCTTCGCACTTCATGAAGATCGCCGGTTGAAACTTGTAGATACTGCTAAAGTTTGGCATGTGCTGATTCTGCTCATGAAGAGGCACGATTTCCAAAGTGCAAGTATTCATCGGTCCATGCACTAACAAACTTCTCTTTCAACGGTAGCCACACATTTTCAATATACTCCAATGCTTTATTTTGCTCCATGTGGCTCGATTCAAATTCTCTCCAATGTTCGTTGTATTCAAGCTCAGTTGAAGAATATACTATCTTTTTCCAATCACTCAAGAAAACTACCCAAATCTCTTCGGTTTCAAAATATTTTTTACATTTTGTCAATATATTTTTCTCTATATGCCACACACAAAGTAAATGAGTGCACTCTAGAAAAACAATACTAATAGCATTTATTAATGCATACTCTCTATCAGTTATTATAACATGAGGTTTTTTCTCACCAAGAATTTTACTAAACATTTTTAATGCCCATATGTAATCTTCATTACTCTCTCCTTTCAAAAAAGCAAATCCAGAATAAAAAGAAGTGTTGAAACTTGAAATTCCTATGATATCCAATAATGGCATTTTGTAGGTACAATCCATGATAAAGATATTAGGAAAGTTTTGGGTTAGATTTACCGATAATGGATGAGCAAAAAAGAGATGAGTGAGATGACCTCCTTCACTTAAAATGTCATGCATGAAACTGCCTTGGGCAAGCTCTTCGAAGAGAGCTTGCATGACCGAACGACACGCTAGATTATCTTTGCGGATTTTTGCTTTTGCATTGTAAATAGTTTTGGATATTGCAGCAAGTTTGGGGTTATTTTGCCGAAGAGAAGAGAGAATTTGCCTTGGCGGTATTCCAGATTTGCTCATATGGTCGACGCTTCTGATTTCCTCTTGCGATAGCCTACGGCATATAGCATGTCAGGTTACATCAACTGATGCTTCATGATTGTGCAAGTAGTTCTTTATTTCAATCATCCATAACCCATTATCTTGTCGTTTTTTTTTCCCTTAATCTTAAATGGACAATTTGTTAAACGACTTGTGGTTGTTCTTTTTCTTTGTTCTATCGAAACATTGCGCGGGTCTTGGTAACAACGACCTCTATCACACCCCAAAACCACATACTTATCTTTTGTTGAGCTACGAACTGATAAACCATATCCTCTTTCTGAGAAAAAAGCACGTGTTCCCTTGATCAACTCATCAGAAGTCTCGAAGCTTAACCTGATTAACTCAAGCTTTTCATTTTCTATGTCATCAATATTGATTGGTTCGTTAAGATTCATCTGTTAATAAACAGAAAAGTAATTCAAAAATATGAATAAATTGTGATTTTTAAGTACCAAATAAAGTAAAAGTGCAATTCAGTTTTCAGTTGTTGTATCTACTTGTACCTACTCAGTTTTTTCTTGCAAATGGATGGTAAAAGAATTATTAGAGATTTAATTATATTAACAGTAATTTGGCAATAGGCACCATCACAAAGAAACATATAAAAATTACTAGAGGCATAATACCAATTGGATTCCATCAAAGACAAAGAAACCCTTTGTATTTTATACTATGTCAATTTTGACACAATGCCAATTGGGTCCACTACCAATACAGGCACTAAGGCAGGTTAATAATTGGCTCGTACACATTGGGTTAACCAATAGTTCAAAAGAGAAGTCAGATTAGATATAGTAAACAAATTGAAAGAAATAAAATAAGAAATCCTAATGCTTCTAGCAATGAAGGAATATTTACCATCTTTCTTTTTGACAAGATTTCTAGCAAACAACAAGCAAATCACCAGAAATTCCAACCCAACAGCAGAGCCCAACACAATTACAATTGTTTTAGATGTCTGTTGTCCTGAACAGATAAAAGTGTTAAAACTTATCAGTAAACAATACTTCTAACCAACCAAATTGATTGATAGTGTGATGCACACATGAGATTGAATTTAATGCATCACCCTACCAACCAAATTCTACTAAATTGAAAATTTTAAGCTAACAACTTGAACCAGATTAATTTCCTGGTTTTTATATTGTTTCCAGTTTGCTTTGTTATATCATTGGTATAGAGCAATTTAGATCCTGACACATCTAACAAAGGTAGAGCACTTTGCTTGCAAATAAAATTTATCAATAAGCCCAAATTCAACCGTTCTAAGCCTCAGTTACCACAATTGCTCAAAATTTTCTTGATTAATCATTCAGATATTAAGTACCAAGCAAGTCGAATAAAACATAGCACTTTCTCTCCACTGCCCACCGCTCTCTTAGTTATGATATTTTAGTAACAATCTAATCACTTTTGTGTTGAAATAAAAAACAAGATATTTTGGTCAAGAATTCGTAGGTAGCGGCAAAGCTCGTCTTTAATCAACCTCTTTACCTTGTTCTCCCGTTTGAACAATGAGCTTTTAAACTTGTTTGCATCCAGAATTTCATTGTGGGTGAAAATCGTACAGTTTGATTTTGTACCAAGTTTCTCTCCAATTAATTCTAAGATTTGATTCATTTCCATTTTTATTATGTGTGTTGGTTGAATGATCAAGGGAGAAAGGAAATATAATAACGAGAAAGGGGAAGGAGAGAGATGTGGGATCAGTACAGGAGAAACAGAGATAGGAGGAGGAGATACAGAGATGGGGAGAAAGAGAATACGGAGATACACAGAGAAACCTTTCCTTTATTAATTATTTTTTTATTAATTTTGTATTAATTGAAGTAGATAATGAGGAGAGAGAACAAGGGTAAAATAGGTATTTGGAAATAAAAGTTTCTCTCACAGCTCAATATTATAAAAACTTGGCTGAAAATAGCACTCCCCTAAAAGAAAAGGTGATGAAAATAATATCAAAAATATTATTTTTTGATGAAATCAAAGACTTTTGCAGACAATTAGTTCATAGCAAAAAGCATGATGTCTCCATTTCAAAAAAATTCATTTGACATTTAATTCTCGCACTACTTGTAAAATTGTAATTTTCAAATTATTAAGTGTGTATTACATATGCATTTAGAATTAACAAAAAAAGAGCAAATTTTCCTGCAGACAAATTAAACTGAAGATTTGTTGTGGTGAGATCACGAAACACTAAAGTTTGGGAAACTAGTCAAAGCACGAGTTTTAGACACACACTTAGTATATTTTTTTTTTCTTTTAAAATGATATTAGAGTCAAAGTTTATACATTATTTCAGAATTAAGTTTCAAATGATCTTTCACGCAATGAAATTATGCTTTTTTTTTTTAATTTCAAGAAATAATGTCTTTAATAGTTGTATTAGAAGTGTAGAAAGTCCTAAGTTCGAAATTTGGATAAAAATTTCTTTATAATTATTAGAATAGAATTAGAGTGTTTTTAAATTCATTAAGTTTCTTTGTGAACTTAACTCCAAAACAATAAGATATATTGAATTAACTTCAAATGAAGAATTCAAACTGTTGAAACTAACGTACAATACGAGTGATGCATCTACATACGAAAGTTTTAAATTTTCAAATTAATTTTATATAGAGTCAAGTGGTAAAAAAATATCTTAAAATTAATTTATAAACCTTCTAATTTTGACTGCTTTTACTTTATACTAAATAGTTCTATAATTTTAAATTGGGGGAATTTCACGTATACCCCTCAAAAACTTCAAAATTACATATTTTCCCCTCTAAACTTCAATAACTCACATATTTATCCATTTTATTGTCTTTTGTAATAAAACTAATTCTAAATATATAAAATACCCATTTTACCCTTTATTAAAAAATATTAAACACCCCATCGAACTCAAATTTGAATCTGAAGGGTTCCTCTACCATCTGATCTGCACGCATCGCAATACGATATGTGCGTATTGGCTTCAAGATTCGTGCTGATCTAGTGCGCACGGATTTTAAAGCAATTTGATCCGTGTGCATCGCATTAAGATCTGTGCACGTTGCTTCAATATTCGTGTGTGTTCGCTTCAAGATTCGTGCTGACCTGGCACACACTGATCTTAAAGCAATTCAGATGGTAGAGAAACATTTCATATTCAAACTAGAGTGAGATGGATGTTTTATGCTTTTTAATAAAAAGGGTAAAATGGGTATTTTATGAATTTAAAATGTGTTTTAAAATTTAGAGGGGGGAATATGTGAGTTTTTGAAGTTTGGAGGGGTAAATACGTAATTTTAAAATTTAGAAGGGGAAATATGTAATGTTGAAGTTTTTGAGGGGTATACGTGAAATTCCCCCTTTTAAATTTTTGCATGTAGATGCATCACTCATAAGATTGATTTGTTTTAACAGTTTGAATTCGTCATTTGAAACTAATTCGATAAGTTTTAGGGTTAAGTCTATAATTGGTGAACTTAAGAACATCCTAGCTAATTCTACTCTAAACATGAAATAAAAGTTGGAAGGCTATATTGGTAGACTCCATTTTTCTATCTAAAAAAATTGTACTAGACATGTTTTTCAGATCCATAAAATTTTTAAATTTGTAGCTTTTTAAATGGTAAAGAACTAATATTTGGTCTCGTAGCAAACATCAAGTGATGAAGAACCAATCCGCATGGGAAGTTGTGGAATTGAAATTCAAATAAAGAACCAATCCGCATGGAAAGTTGTGGAATTGAAATTCAGATAAAAAATTTGAATATTAGATAAAAGTTAGTCTATTCAAAAAAAATATTACACAGCGAATTAGAAATCATTTTACGGTTGCATTCATCCAAAATTTAGATTTTATGGACATTGGACCGATGAGTACCGGAACCGTACGATACACTTTTAAATACATGCACACAAATTTCAAAGCAAAACACGCATGAATCATAAGGCTCCTGGAACTGCTTCAATGCCTATCGGACCTACACTTTTTTTGAATTTTACACGTACTGTGGTGCATTGGTGGTCCAAAAGAGGATATATGCATGTTTTTACTTTGAAATGCCCTCAAATGAATGGTCATTCTTGCATCTTAAACTTCCCTTTTTCTATTTACCCTTAATAAAAGATTGTCTCCTTAATTTGAACCTTCACCTCTTAAACCCAAAAAAATAATATCTTGTTTGGTTCATACTTCTAATTTAAAAGAAGGCTAATTATAACAACATTATATATCTGGTGGTCAAAAAATTATAAGGTGTACCACTATATCAAACATATACCACATAAATAAATGTTTGGCTAAGATTCCTTTTCCTGAAAAAAAAAAACATTTCCCTTCAAACATGCTTTTCTCTTGCTCTTTTTTTCTTCTAGGGTAAAAAAATATGACTCACCTTTTCAATGTACGAGCATCGTCTTAATTAATAATACGCACATGTTAATTTTGAAAAGCAACTGGTTGTCTACTTGAATACTTCTATACACTTGGCTTGGCTAGCTCCCATAATAATATTTTTTTTATAGAAATTTAAAAATTAAAAAAAATTGAATGATAAAAATAAAAAATGTCAATTAATAAGGGAGCTTAGTTTTTTTTTTTTTTTCTACCAACACTTATTTCCACCCCTATTTATTTAACTTTTTTTTTATGCTTCATTTTATTTTCTCTGAACAGTAGAAATTACTACTTTTTACTAAAGGCCCATGGGCCTACATGGATGGTAGGAACTCGAAAGTTCCGAGAAGCAAGTTGAATCATAGGAACCAACTATTTGACAAGCTAAGAAATTGAAATATTGAATTCTACTTTGAATTTTGTAACCGAAGATGGAAAACGGGCAAGTTGCAATGCTGTTTTGCACGCAAGTCCAAAAAACATGAGAAATTAAGTCTAATCCTATGTTGTCAGAAGAACATTCTAAGGGTTATAACAACACTTCTTATTACATTATAATTTTAAATGACCAAATTGGACCGTTTGATTTTGTCCAATTTCACAACTAAAACATATACATAAATTTATTGTATTAAAAGTTAGTTTGGTACAAATCGATCAAAAAGTTAACAGATTAGCGACCAGCTGCAGTTAATTTTGACCGTTGATTTTTTACTTCTTTGATCTTGTAAATGCGTGCTCCTTTTGCCTTAAACTATATCCTAAATCAAAGGCCAGTCGAATCAAGTTGGTACTATCAATCGTTCACAATTACATAAATACAATATATAAAGAAAAAGAGCCTGAGATATACGAACTTGGTAATTGGGTTGAAGTAATTTATATTGGATGGTTGATCTAGCTATACCGTAAAACATGCAACCGTGACACAAACTTGTGCCCTTTTCCAGATTTTTTGGGTAAATTTTTTAACAGAGTAATTTTGACTTCATACAATGCATGGACTATAGAATCAAAATAGGGTTGTATATGGTTCGTGAGCTGCATAAAGTCAAAACTTCCCTGTTAAAATATTTTACCGAAATTCACCCTTGGGTTTTGCCTTTATATTCTGAAAATAAATTTAGAATGTTTATCCCTTGCATTAATTAAATAAGCAGTAACTAACCTTGATGAAATAGGGGTCCGGATCCACTGAAGTAAACCAATTCTTGAGTTTCGATCTGGACCGTTCAATTCGAATCCGAGCCAATCCAATCCGAGATGGAGCACATGGAGCCTCTTTAATCTGACGACCTGATTCGAATCTAATAGTCCAGATCTAAATTAAAAAATTGAGTTACTTTCGGATATCCGAACTCGATGAAAGGAGGAAAAAAAATCACAATAACATATATAAGGATTCATCTATCATAAAGAGTGAACTTTTTTTTTTTTTGAAACCTTCGCAGAGGCTACGAAGTCATGAAGGGGAATCGAACTCTCGATCTTTGGATACAACAATTCTAGGACATTTTTCTAGCCAACTGTACTATCTCCCTTTTCATAAAGAGTGAACTTAAGTAGAAGAAACAGAGTCAATTGATCACTATTCATTTTTTATTTTTTATATTTATGTATGATTTTCTAATAATTTAGAGTAAACTTAATTCTTATTGTCCATTGGAAAATTTTATAAGATTGACTGACTTTTATAGTTTGAAAGTCTGATTCCGCTCTGAATGCTTAATAAACAACAAATACTTGTTGGCATGACAAAATTTAAGGCATCTCTCGAGCTAATACTTAACATATATAAGGGTTCATCTCTCAAACTAGTACTTGTTTATCCCTTCAATTCTTGGAGCGATTTATGTCAAAATAACCCGGTAGTGATAAAAATACCAAGAGCTTTTCAATATTTATTATTCATTAAAAAAATTAAAGAAAATTTTTCAATGCATTAAAGTAATTTGTTTGTGCAATATCAAACAAGATTTATGATAAATATATGTAAGATTTCTTTGTCACATCCTGCCAGATCTGATTTTTTTTTCCAAATTAATTTTAATTTGTAGAAGTATTGAAAATTTGAAATCATAAATTAAAAGAAAAGAAGTAACAAGTGTGACAGATTAAAACCAGATAAAAGAGATAAAAGAAAAATAATTCATTTATGCTTATTTCTCAAAATCACATACACACATGCAGTTATCTTCCGTACAATTAGTTACTAACCCCTTTATTTATAAAAAATAACATTATATCCTTAATCTAGCCTATCTAAGTGAAAGAAGATAAAAACATAATGACTGATTGACTGGTCCAACAAAAACTAAATATACGGCCCAAAATAATATTTTTTTTACTCAGCAGCCTCCATCAGGTCCCACCGGACAGACCCCTCTTCTTTCTCTTTTTTTAATTAACGAATACAAAATTCACGCTACCCCCAAATCTCCCTTCGGATCATCAATCATCAATCGCATCCTCCTTCAAAGGATCGGTAAAAAAAAAATCAAATCTGGAGAACCAGTCCAGTCACAGACAAACTAGAAGAAGAAGGAAGAATCGGCTTAGCTCCGACGGTGAGTCGGTGGAATCAGCCCAGCCCCAGCCGGTGGTTCACCCCCGCCCCGATTCAAGCGCTCTTTCGTCGAAAACGCCGACCAGTCGTGAAATTGCGCAATTATTGGATCGTGTGGTGCTAATAGAGTTTCAGACCATGGGCAATAGACTATTGCTATGGTAGAAAATCCTAATTTTAAGTAAGGTACTTCACAAACGATCGAAAGGGGATGGGGAGGGGGAGGGGCCCGCTGGGTACCCTCTTGTTCCGTCTCTGCTTTAAATTGTCTCTCTTTTAAATGCTGAATTTTTGTTCGTATAATTTTTTTCTAAGAGCAATCAGCTTTTTTTTTTTCCCTGTCATGTAAGTATGTAACCAATAGTAAAATTTTACTGATTTAGCACTGATCACAGTTTTTATTTCCAGATAAACTACTAGCACAAATCGGCGGTACATATCAGTTGTCCAGTTTTTATCTTCACTTAATAGCACTCAGTACTAACACATGCTTAATGCGTTGTGTTAATTCTGTCAAGAGATAAAGGCCTGTTAATGATGCAATTTAAGAGAAATTTTAAAAATAATAAGAAATGGATAGTCAAGAGTCAGAAAAGAGGCTTCCTGTAAACCCCCAAGACTACAAGCTCTATGAAGAGATCGGTGAAGGGGTTAGTGCCACTGTGTACCGTGCCCTCTGTGTACCTCTGAATGAGATAGTTGCTATAAAGGTTCTTGACCTGGAGAAATGCAACAACGATTTGGTACTGTCCCTTTTTTCGCTTTATTTTGATGAAATTTTACATTTCCTTTATCTTGTATTATTGTATGCATATGGTATAAAGTTTTGATTCTTTTTTTTCATGGAATTGTTCTTGAGTTCCCCTACAATAAATAACTTGTACAAGCTTTACCAAATAGGTCTCCTGGTTCTCTTAGTAAAACTAGTTGAGGTACAATTACTATTAAGCCGCAGTTGTTACCATTCAGCTTCACTGCGTATAAAGGTTTCATTCTCGTATTTATGGCCGGCTATGCATCCAGACCAGTAGCAGAGTTGGCCTCTTTTACATTAAAATTTGTATAAATTTACTCTGATAGTTGCAATTAATGCTTTTGAAGGAGATCTATGCACAAATACGGTAATATTTTCTCTTATTGTATTATAATATTATTTTGGTAAATGCTATATAGTAGCAAGTACTGACATTTGGTCAATGAATTGTTGTTTCTTAAATGAATGCACCTTGGTTAACTTCACGTACTTGCCTGATAGACTGAGGATATTGTAGTGAAATTAGTGGACATCTAATTGCTCCTGATATTGACTCGTAAGTCATAACGGCTGCTTTTGATGCATAATTGATTACATTCATTCATACTAATGTGCATTGGTGGAGCCAGTTGGAGAGAGGTGGGATTAGTTGACCATATTTTAATTCGAAAAACTGCTTTATTACTACAGGAATTCAGTTAACTGTGTGATTAACACCCTTATGAAATAACACAATTAGTCCCACTAAGATAAGTTATTCCCTCTGCCACTACCATAAGGTTCAAACTGGGTGCTCATACTGTATCTATCTGTGTTTTGATAGGATGGGATAAGAAGGGAGGTCCAGACCATGAGCCTAATTCACCACCCAAATTTGTTACGTGCATACTGCTCCTTCACTTCAGGTCACCATTTGTGGGTGGTAATGCCTTATATGGCAGGTGGGTCCGCACTCCACATAATGAAAACCTCCTTTCCAGAAGGCTTTGACGAACCCATCATTGCTACACTCCTTCGAGAGGTGCTTAAGGCCCTTGTTTACCTCCATTATCACGGACACATCCATAGAGATGTCAAGGTAAAAAATTATTTACTTTCTGTTAGTTTTGTTACCCATATTAATAACAAAAACAGATGCAATTTTAAGTATTAATAAAGCAAAAGGTTACCTTGAGAACTCAAGTATGCCAACAGAATTAATCACTGCTGGTTTAATGACTGACATAGTTAACCACACCTTTTTTTCCACTCGTTTGTGCATTGTTTTTGTTGTTGTTTATGTTTGCTTAAACATACATTGTCCTTCTTTTCAATGTTACTACTTCCTTAGGCAGGAAATATATTATTAGATGGAAACGGAGCAGTTAAGTTAGCGGATTTTGGTGTTTCAGCTTGCATGTTTGATACTGGGGACAGACAACGCTCCCGTAATACTTTTGTTGGTACCCCCTGCTGGTAGTTCCCTTCTCTCTCTCTCTCCACAATAAAGGGAAAGGCCTGAAATAACTGAGTGCTCTTAGTTCTTTTGTTTATCATACGAATGACATCTGTCTTGACATACTTTAACCATATAGACCCCTAGAAAAAAATGAAAAATTGGCGTCGTCCCTAAGAACTCTTCATGAGACTTTAAAGAACTTATTTTTTATTTTATTTTTCTAATTTTCATACTGATAGTGTCTAAATATACTTGAATGAGACATACCTCTCAATGAAGTGAATATTAGTATAATCCCTCAAAATTTTCATGAGGGGCTTTTTAAGAAAGCTTAAAGTCTTACGTATGAAGGATATATATAAAAGCTCCCTTTTCTTAGTGCATAGTTTTCTTTGTATTTTTTGCAGGATGGCCCCAGAAGTTATGCAACAATTGCATGGGTATGATTTTAAGGCTGATGTCTGGTCCTTCGGCATAACTGCACTAGAGCTAGCCCATGGTCACGCCCCCTTCTCCAAATATCCTCCTATGAAGGTTAGTTCTTTCCTTATCCAAATATCTGTATCAAGAAGAGCTACTTTCAATAATTAGGCACCATTTCAGTTTGATTGGAGATTTTCAAACTGGGGTTATGAAATTGCTACTATAGAAAGTGTTTAGACAGGTTTCCTATGGCAGAATGATGGCTCAGTTAAGACTCCATGAGGATTTATTTTTATTATTGAATTATTATTTACCAACATAAGATGAATATCTGAACTTCGCTGAAGAATTTTCGTTTTTCTATTGTATAGGTGTTGCTGATGACATTGCAAAATGCACCGCCCGGTCTAGATTATGATAGGGACAAGAAATTTTCTAGGGTCTGTTACCTCTTTGCTCTCTTGTGTTTCTAACTTCCTATTTACTGCCTAAAATTGTAACATTCGGGTCTGATAACTTTCCAAAATACACACACGCACAATCATATTATATATGATCAAAATTTATTGTAGATACTACTTTTCGACCTCTATACTGCTTGTATGGAGACCTTCATTTTGAGCTGTCAAGAAGTTTATTATTCATTTCTAATGACAGTAATTTCTTTCTCTTCAAATGTGTTGTTACAGTCCTTTAAGGACTTGGTGGGTACATGTCTTGTAAAGGATCCTAAAAAGAGACCTAGTTCTGAGAAATTACTCAAGCACCCATTCTTTAAGCAAGCCCGTACAGTTGACTATCTTGCCAAAACCATCTTAGAAGGCATGCCTCCCCTTGGCGACCGGTTTAGTGATTTAAAGGTGCTCTCTCTCTCTCTCTCTCTCTACTCTGTGCTTGTGTTGGGGTGTGGTGGTAGTGATTTGGTGACTAGGTGCAAGTGTTGTTGTGTTTCTCTGTGTGCTTGGGGTCAGTTGGTATATGTGCCTATGTGTGTTTGTTTGGTATTTAATGACGCTGACAATGGTATTGGTATCTGGCGTGGTAAACCTTAGTTAATTATATGTGGACCCAATGTAATGCAACTATAGGCAACATGTACCTTGCAAAATATATGGAAGAATTTCAAAAAAGAATATACTCAATGATATATTGAATTTTCTTATGCATAGGCAAAGGAGGCAAACATAATACATAATAAATTTGCAAATGGTGACATGGAGCAATTGTCTCAGGTCAGCTGATTCTTTTCCTCTGCAAAACATAATAGTCTATGCAGATATTAATATTTTCTGAACTCTGTTAATCAATATGAACAGCAAGAATATATGAGGGGAATTAGTGGTTGGAACTTCAATTTGGAGGATTTAAAAGCTCAGGCTGCTCTTGTATGTGCTCTTTATTTTTTTTTCTTCTTTTCATTACATTGTTTAAATTCAATAAAACTCATTTCTACATATTTGATAAAATAGACTCATTCATCCTTTACATTTTCTATTTTAGATGGATAGTGCAGAGGAAGGATTTAATCCAGAATCCACATATAATGGACTTAGCAAAACCAAGAGCGATTTCAATTTTAGACCTGTGGATAGCTTTTCGGAAATGACGAACCCTGCAGGCTCCTCTACATCTGGAGAGGTACTTTGTTTTTATCCTTTTAGTCCATCTTTGCTATATTGATATTGAACTATTACTTAATTTAATTTTTTTTTCTCGTCAGGATGTTCAAGATTGGGATGGTCAATTTGTCTCTGCTTTTCGGGGACAAAATCTTCAAGCTCTTAAGTATGTCTTGAAACAAATCCAAACAAAAAAAGGGAGGAGGGTTGTGTAGTTTTCTATGCAAATATAACTCTGCCTGTGTAGTTGAATGTGTCTTAGCTATGTCTTGAATGTATCTTTTCAACAGTTACTGTACCTATTGATGAAGCTTAGCCTCTGTTGAATAATCGGTAGACATGTACCATGGAAAAACAAACCAGGCAGAAGCTTTACCAAAAACCAAACAAAAAGTTTATTACTACAGTGTGATACAGTAAGGACTTAGGGAATTACCTGTGAACCAAATCCAAAGAAAATCACAAGCAGAGACAGTTATTACTGATTGGAATTGATCATGCTAGGTAACAATCCCAATCTGACCCAGCTTTTAAACTTTTTTGTCTTCATAGGAATTGCTTTGATGTTTGTGAAGAGGATTCAACAGCTTGTAGCCTCAGCCCAAAAGGGCTATCTACACCCGAATCACTATCACCCATAAGGCAACCGGGTCAACTTACACCTGGCCTGTCATCTCGTAATGTGCAAGCGCAGCTGTCTAACTCTGATGGATTGTCTCCTCCAAGGCAACCAGCTAGGCCACAGCATGTGAATGCACAAACCAGTGCTATCACCACCGGTGATAATAGTAGTAGCATGGAGAGGAGTGTTCCAGAAACCAATATGGTGAATATGGCTGGATTACAGAAGTTCTTAAGTGGATCCCTCATTCCAGAGCATGTTCTCTCTCCTTTTAGGAATGCTGCAGGTGAAACAGAGAGGTATTGTTTGTTTTTCTCTAGTTTTTTTTCTTCTATGTTGCTCGTTCTATTCTATTTATAATTTTTAATCTTTGTTGATTTAATGTTATTCTGTTTGTCTGCTTTGCATTTTTGCAAATTAGCAAATATGGGAAACTTTGCACCCCATTGTTAAATATTAGCACGTATACCTTTTGATATTCTGAGTGGTATTGGTTGCCTTGGATTTCTTGTGAGAAGTTTTAAAGAACATTTTCCCAATAAAATCTGGATGTTTTATGTTATTTTCTCTAAGCAAGAAGTATGAATTTTTAATGGGGGGTGTGAAACCGTTTAACAATTTAAAATCATGAAACTATATTACTGCTTTGTTGAATATATGTAAACATGTAATAACAAATTGATCACCAAATGCATAATTTATAATATTCTGAAGCAAATTTGTCCAATGTTATTATAAGAACCGTGTGGTCCATAGGTAAAACAGAAATTACATACCAGTCACTTCCTTTCCTCTGTGGATGCATCCTTTATAGTACAATTTTGTCTATTTTATATTGCTGAAAATAAACTTGTTTGTGCTTCTTTTGTATGCATTGCATATACAGGGAATTGCTACATCAAAAGCAGCATTTACAAGCAAAGAATTACAATCATAGTGGACCCCTCATGCACCATTCAAACAAGAAAGATCCACCAAAAAGTACATCAGGTATTTCTCCTCTTCTCTCCCTCCCTCTATCTCCTGCTCTCCCTCTCTCTCTTCTTCTGTCCTTCTTGACTTGTAAGTGAATGTCTTTGCAGTGCCATTGCCAGAGGAAAGGACACAAGGAACCATTGTTGAACAAAGGGGACGATTTAAGGTTACAAAACAGGAGGTTATCCCTAAGGTACTTTGGAAGGATGGCTCTTGTAGTTTTTTGAAGTGTTGTTTAACTTTTCTGCAATTCGTTGAATATAATGTAGCTGAATGGTTTCTCAGGTGTCATCATTGGGAAATTTGAAGGCAATCCCTGTCAGCAAACCCCCTACAAGAGCTACTCTGAATGCAAATAGCATTCTTCCGTCCTTGCAGTTCTTACTGAATCAAAACGCCATGCAAAAGGTTTTATTTTATTTTTTTTATTTGTTGCTTTTTCATTAATTATTTTTTGTTGATAAATGACAAGAAATTTGAAGAATCTCTCAAGCTATGAATGCATGGTGTGTACTCCGAATGCTATTTTTTTAAACTATGGTGAAAATACATACATCTAATTATAAAAGCATCTGGTTCCTCCTGACCCAACTTCAGCAGCTATAACTATCTTTAATTCTTTATAAAAGATTTCCTCAAATATTACATAATGAGCAGATTTGTCAATAATAGGTGTCCTAATTGTAAATATTTTTTTGTAAACCTCATGAGCCTGATTTTATGCTGAACTTGTAGCAATTTGTGCTGCCCTCAACAGTTCTGATCACACCTGTAACTGCTAGGAGATCGGATTGCACATATATAATATATTTCATTGAATAACATAATCTTTAGTTTGGAGTTTTGTATTAATATTTCGATAAATTAATAATTAAAGGTATTATGATTGCAAGTCTCTTATTTAACCTGGTCTTTATTCATGTTTTTTTTTCCTGCTTCTAGGAGGAAATAAACAAAATTATAACATGCATCGAACAAAGTTCAGGTACATATACTTCTTGTTTAATACTTCATATAATCCTTTTGCAAATTGATCCTTGGAGGACTAAAGAAAGTTCTATTATGCCTTGTTTGTCATCCCAATAATTAAACTTTTATCATTTGCTTTAGTTCCTTTCTGAGGATGAGTAGGCAAAAAGGGTGCAATATCTTTTAAAGATTAAGCTTAATTTAGTATATTATGAGGTGCTTTTTGTAGAACAATATTGTCTGACATCATTGTTATAATTTTATTTTATGACCCAGGTCTCCATAAAGATAGGTCTGATGGAGCAATTGAATTATCACAGGTATATGAACTTGTAATCTAATTGATTACAGTTGTAGCATTGAGAATGGTTTATTTTGATGAATAATAAATTCAATTTCTCATCTACATATTAAGTTTTATTTTGTTAAATCATGACGAGTTCACTTTTTATCTTTGAGGAAGGCACAACAGCCCATACCACCAGTCAGGGAGAAGGAAATGCAAGCCCAACTTGCTAGTCTCCAGCAAAGGTATATTCCTTCTGATCCATGTTACAGTTTTACTTGATAGTGTTTTGCATTTTTCTGACAAAATAAAAAAAATGTTATTGCAACTTGCACAACTTTTGCTTGTGTATTTTCTTGATGGTAACCTGAGAAACATCTCATTTTCTGTTGATGTCTCATTTGGTGCTTCAATAAAAATAATCTCATTTTCTATGCCAATAATTGGGATTCTCAACCTTTACTTGCAGTGTTAAAAAACTCTCAGAAGAGCTTCATAGAGTAAAGTTAAAAAATGCTCAGGTCAGCATTCAGTTTCTTTTTTGAACTTTCAGTGGGGAATAATATTACATGTAATAGGCCTTTATAACCTGTTTCATGCTTTGTGGAAATTTCAGATGGAGCAGGAGATAAATGTTTTAAGCAAGAGAGAGACAAGTAGGCTACCTGAGAAAAGGGTGAAATAAGTTGCCCAGGAAATTATACAGCATTTTAACAGATTAAGATAGATAGCTTGTACAATGTCCCCCCAAATTTTGAGTGTTGGCGGTTGGTCCAACATTGTCAGAACCAGTGTTTATAACTATGAGATGTTTTGTTGTTGTATCAAGTTTTTTATACCAAATTTATTTGTACAGCGATATTTGATGCTTGGTTTGGCTTCTTTAACATTATATTCTTTAGCTGTTACATTTCTTATAGAGCTTTTATGAGCAACGAAACCATGTGCTCCCTTTCTAGGTAACAGTATTTCATTGCATTTCGAGTAAAACAAAATTTCGCAAGACCTTATTCAAACGACTTCGGAAAGATAAAGACTTTAATAAGAGAGAATAATCAAGGTTCATCACTGATAACGGGTGAGTTCAACTGTATTAATTAGTGAATTAAACTTGCATCTTGGCCATTTGTGCTTGATTGGTTATCCAGGAACAGTGCGTTTCTTACTATGCAAAAATAACAAACTACAATGAATATAAATTGATTAAAGTCAGACACTTGGCACCAATTATGCCCAGGTCCCTGTTTTCTGTAAACAATCAACAGACCTTTGATGCTGTTCTGAATTTCTTGCAGATAAAACTGAACAATCTACAGCATACACCAAAAGGAGGTTTCATGCTGTTCTGATATTCTTCGATAACACTGTAAACTAGTAGATTTTTATTGCCACCGTTCTAAAATTTAATTGTAGAAAAGAGGAAACAACCATTAAAGCATTCTCATACTTTACAAAAATCGTTCTAAGGCGACAAGCATAGATGACCAATCCATCAATTAAGAACAATAAGACTAAAAGACCACAGCACAATGTCAAAACAAACTACTGTTGTTCAAAACAAAGGATGATATTTCTTTTCATGAGGCCCTTAAAATAGCAGAATCCAACACATCTAGTGACCATACTTCTGGAACTCCCATTCACTATTATCTGTGTGCATTTATCAAAGGGGTTAAAACAAATAAACAAATTTGTGTAAAATGCATATACCATGATGGAGAACAAAGAAACTGAAAAAAATATGTACCAAGAGGGCAGACTTGACGAGTCTTGAGCCACCTGCTAATGCAATGGAAGTGGAATGCATGATTGCAGACACCTGTTTTGTGTTTATAACAAAATAAATAGTTAAAAACGAATGAAGCAAGCAAGCAAATACAATAAATGTGTAAAGGACCATGAAGGCACCATAATTATATGGCTGCACAAAGAGAACTTGAAGAAATGGGGCAGAATCTCTTTAAGCCCTTTAGTTCAATTAAGTCATTAAAGTACCAGAACCAAAAAAAGGTTCATAGACATGCTACACATATCATTTATATCATGACTATCCAAACTATCCAAATTTGATGCAACCTAAGTACCCATGTGCTAATGCAACAAAGGCAGTTACAAAATAAACCTAACAATATGAACCACCATCAGCTGACTGAACATAAGAACAACCAGAATCTCTAAATGCATTACCAAAGAAAATCTCTAAATATTTAATTGATTGCAGGACATACACCAACATAAATTCATTAGCAATGGGCCGTTACAATTGAGGCATTTCAACTCTAGTTGTAAAGCAATTCACTTTTGTTCCCGAACCTAAATTGACACACAATACCCACTTCAATTTGAACTTAAGAGATACAAAAGACTAAGAAAAGGACACGTAATGAGGTAAGTAAAATAAAAAACCCCATAAGCTAAGTGTAGCCTGAAGAACTACATTTTGCAACTTTCTAGACAACGGTTTATCAAGTAGTTAGTTCTATAGCAACTAAGTTAAATCAGGCTTGAAATTTCCTTGAAACATTGGAAGTGCATTAAACAACATCAGCTTAAAAATAACTTGCATAACAAATCATTTCTGTACTGTTAAATGTGAAAAAAGTTAAATAAACTAAACGAAACAGGAATCACTTTATAGTTATAGAAAAAACATAAAACATACCCCAAGCAACAGTGCATTCCTCACTGGTAGCACTAGCCTGATTGGCCTGGCACTCAATGCCTACACACATACAAAAAGTAAATTATCACAAGAAAAGAAACGAAAAGAGCAAACCCTATATGGTCATAAAAAAATGGAACTAGGAGGGAGAGCTCTTACAGAGATCCATGATGTGGTTTCGGCATATAGCACAGTTGTCCACCACAATATCTACAATTATATCAAATAAAAACATAACAAAATATTAAATCAAAATAGATTAACATGGTATCTTAAAACATACATAATTTTTTTTATAGAAAATCCTTGAATAAGAAAAGACCAGTCCTTAACCCTAACACAATAAACAAATCTAAGCTTTCTTTAAAAGAATTTCTAAATCTCCGAATTCTTATCATATTTTGAATCTTAATTACGACAAGCGATTTCCAAACGCACAAGAACAACCTCACACAAATCTGTACCTAAACGTAACAATAAGCAACAGAACAATTCACATCGTTCAAAACAGAAACAGATCGAAAACAGCAGAAGCAATCCTGAAAGTCAATATATAATTACCCCAAGCCCAGAGAGCGACAGCGTTCCACTTTTTGATCTCGAATCGCTTCCCCTTCTTCGCAGAAGACGAGGCTACAGACGAAGAGCTCTCTCCGACAGCGACCATATTTACGTCCGTGTCCATGGCTGTCATTCTTCGTCGATTTAGGAAAACCTAACCCTAGGTAGCGATACGAGAAAAACGATCAAGAAAAGGGGACTCGGGGGATTGCGATCCTAGCAGTTTCTTTTGTGTAACCCCCGTCTAGAGAAAGTAAAGAAACAAAATTGGTGTGGGCTTAGTAAAGAAAAAAAACTCCAATAGCGTTTCTCATCAAATATATAGTCTATTGGGCCTGAAATATGGGATCTGTTTGAATAGAATTTTCTAAATTTGGAGAACCCAATTAAGTCCCTGTAAAAATAAAATAAAAATCGACTTATTTTACAAATAAAGGAAACTAAACACGCCAAATTTTACAAGTAGGGATTCTTTCAGATTCATATGCCACTTTTAATGTACAAGTTTTTAGCAATACCCATATTTTACCTCAAATTTCAGTACAAAATTTCTCCACTGCGACACATCCATACATAGGCTTCTATTTCTATTTAGGAGTATGGTCAAAATGCTTCTCAATAATGTCTTACATCTTTATTTCTATTTTTAATGTCCAAACAATTAATCCGAACCATTCAACATAATCTCGATATTAAAATATGCTTGGAGACAAAAATTTATATTTTTGTGGAAACTTTTTATTATTTTTTTTAAATGAGTACAAAATCACTATTTTAGATGTACACAATCTTTTGAAAAATAATGATTTTGTATCTTTCTAAAAATATAGAAAACAATTTAAAAAATATATAAATTTCTGTCTCCAAGTACATTTCAATATAGAGATGGACAATTATGGCCGACTTTTTTAACATTGAAAATAAAGATGAGAATGAGAGACATGATTGAAGCATAAAAACAATGAGACATTTTAACCCTACTAATCAATTAGTGCCTTATTTACCCTATAAATAAAATGAGAAATTTTTTAGCACCAAGTTGCCTTTTAGGCTTTGCCAACCCCAGCAAAACATGCGAAGTAGGGGGGCAAAAACAAACAAAAACAAAAGACAATTGCATCTTTCTTTAGATTATAATTGCATGTTTAAATCATATGGATCTGTAAATAACTGCGTTTTTTTTATCCTTAGATTTCTTATCCCTCTATATTTGCATTATTAGGCTAAGATTTAACATAAAAGTTTTTGCATTTTTTTTCTTTATAAAAATGAACAATTTCTCAATATATACATGTGTTTTTACATGACAGCGTATTTCCAGAACTACTAATTAATTTGTATGAACACTTTAAATTATATATTACATATTAGTATCTTTTTACGGCCTTGCACCCTGCACACAGAGCAAACACAAAATCATGATCACAATTAATCAAGTCCTGGTACCTTCCCGTTGATCCAGTAAATGCGCCATAAGATGCAGGAGACTGAAAAAACTGGTACCAATCAGGCACTGGACATTTACTGATCTAAACAAAACATGAACCTAGTTTTACCATATGCTTTGTAACAAATCAACCCTGCGGTAGTAACAAACTTGAAAGTTTGGTAACAGTTCAGTCGTTCTGTTTCTGCTAAAGGGTGGTAAATTAAGCCCCAAAACCAAATTTCTGCTCTAGATTTTCCCTATTTTTAGAATGGCGTATGGTGACATGTAATTTTGTTTTTGGCTTCATTTCCATTTCTTGTCTTAGAGTTGATAGTTAATTTCAATCTGCGCCATTATTACTTTTCTTTGTGTACTTCTCTGCATCTTCAAATCTCTGGATCTACTATTAGTTAGGAAGATTCAGGTTCTTCTCCAATCTTCATATACTAATTAATTGCTTGAGTTTACAATTTGTATTTAGTTTTGAGAAATTAGATAAGGAAGCTGTTCAAAGTTATTTAGACAAGTAATTTAATTAGAATAAACTGTCTTTTTTTCGTTAGTGATTCAACTGAGCCATTCATAATTTTTTTTTTTTTTTTTACTTTCATCATCATTATTATTATTATTACAAATACAATGTCCTATGTGCAATTTATATCATTTTGATGTATCTTATTCAAATGGACTTTGGTGAAAGAAAAGAAAGGAAACGTTTGATCTTTTCATGGAGTTTTTGCATGATAACAACTTTGAGATTTTAGATAATTATTGCAGTTACAGGTGAGAAGAACAGGAAAGCTTTTTCTCGCAACATATTTTTTCTTAAGCTGAACCAATAGTATTCTTCAATAGGATAATTTCAATATATCTTAGTCTCATATTGCAAATTTCTACAAAAGTTTATAAAGTTCTAAATCCTTGTGCAGATTTTTATTAAAAATGAAGTTGCTGGTACGAACAATTTATAAGAAAATCCAATGCAACATTCTTTTGGTTCATCTTATTGAAAGACTGCTGATTGTGAGTTCAAATTATGTCACCGTAACAAAACATATTTTTTTGCACAGGATTTGAAGCTAGCGAGTCGATACATTGTGCAAACAAGGAGCCAAAATCACATACTAAAATTGGAACAAAGAGAAGAACAATTTTCTTTGGAATCTCTCCCATTCATACATCTGCTGTGTTAATAAATAAGCCAACCAAAGTGCACCGAAAACAAATTAAGCAAAAATATACAGCAAATGTCAAGTTCGACTCTGCCGACGAATTCAAGCTCAGGGAATGCTAAAAATTCCAGTTCAAGAAACAGTACATCAGATATCTTCAAAACCAGCCCAACTAATACCTCATCTTCAACTCCATTAGTCCCACCACCGCCGTCACAAGAAACCCAGAACTCAAATGCTGTTCCCCCGCCCAACAATTCAAATTCAAATTTAAATACAGGCTCAAATGGGAAAGCATCACCATCACCACAGGGACAAGAAAGCATTCCAACACCTCCAACTCCTCAAAATAATTCAAATTCAAATTTGAACAATGCACCGCCTCCTCAACAATCCTCAGAAATGCCGAAATCCTTAACACCTCCACCGCCTCCACAAACATCAAATCCATCCTCTCCTGTTGTACTCAATGCAAGAAACCCTTCCTCTTCCCCTCCCCCTCCCAATTCAAATCCAAATCTAAATTCAAAAGCACCCCCACCACCTACAACAGTTTCTCCAACCCCGCAGACCCCTCAAAGCGAACCAATCCAACCTGTAAACACATCTCCATCCCAAATAACACCAGCAAATTCTTTAACTCCACTTCCTCCTAATCAATCTAACACTCCAATTAACTCTCCAGTAATTCAGCTCCTTCCTAAGCAAACCCCTCCAGCAGGATTTTCACCACCTCAGCAAGCAAATGCACAAGCCAGGTTGCCTGGGGTTAAGCCACCGCCGCCTCCGGTTTCTTCGTCCATTTATTCACCATTTCACTCTTCCCCATACTCTAATGTAACCCAAAATTCACGTACGAATAAACCAAATATGCATATCGGTCCATTGTTTATAGTAATTGGTGCCGTTTCAGTGCTAATAGCCGTTCTCTGCTTGCTTGGGAGAAAGAAGAAGAAACTTAATGTTTTGGTGTATCGCCAAGACCAACATACAAAGTCAAGTAATTACCTTTGCATTGCAATCTTTTGTATTGTTTGCATTAGAGATTTAATATTTAAGCTTGTGATGCACATCAAATGGAATTAGTTTTTGCTTTTGGGTACAAGTGGTACGAGGATTTAAATAATGAAGAATTAAGTACTGCTTCTAGGAGAATTACTATGCAAAGTTTTGTTTCTCATTTGTTGACATTTGAGATAATACCAAATGCTATCCTTAAATCTTTTGTTGGGACCTGATACTAGTGGACTCTTATAAGACATCCCCAAAATTGAAATTTCAGATGGAGTTGTGTACCAGCAGTCCTACCATTACGGAGGGACCCCACCCACAGATCACTTTTGTGGACCACCAAGAACCTCTACTTCCTCACAGAATTTCTCTGGCAACCAACAAGGCTCTAATAACGGGAACTACCAGGCTGGGTACTATCCGGGGACTCCAAACAACCACACCGGCTCAAAGTCCTGCTTCTCATACGAAGAAATCTTGGAGATGACAGGAGGATTTTCAAGAGAAAATCTGTTAGGAGAAGGTGGATTCGGTTGTGTATACAAAGGATGGCTGCCAGACGGAAGGTGCATAGCAGTGAAACAGCTGAAGGTTGGGAGCGGTCAAGGGGAAAGGGAGTTTCAGGCTGAAGTGGAGATCATTAGCAGAATCCATCATAGGCATTTGGTGTCTCTTGTGGGGTATTGTATAGTTGAGCATCATAGAATGCTTGTTTATGAGTTTGTGCCGAATAGTACACTTGAACACCACTTACATGGTGAGTGCATTTATGGACTTTCATACCACATAACTGACATCACAATCACCTTACCAGGAAGACAATTAGGTTATGTACCAGTACTCCAGCAAAAACCAACTAAATGTTTTGTTTATACTTGCTACTCAAAATACCTAAACAAATGGTTGGTTAACAGAAACAAGAAAGGAAAAACATATATCTAAATAGTATTGTGAGAGTCTTTGAGTATTAAATAGTCGTAAGAAATATAAATAATAAGGACGTTAAATTTCCATTATTTTATGTGTAAACCTGATCAACTCTTTGTCTTGGTATCTTTTAAAATTAGGGAAAGTGGTACCCGTGATGGATTGGGGAAAAAGAATGAAAATCGCCATTGGCTCAGCTCGAGGCTTGGCCTACCTCCATGATGATTGTATGATTATTTATTCTCGAATCCTTGTAATTATTGCAATTTAGGCATAAGAATCAGAAAACTGATCAAGTTCTCTTACTATTACTCTGTTAGGTCATCCACGGATAATCCATAGAGATATAAAGTCAGCAAACATTCTTCTTGACTATGCATTTGAGGCTCAGGTAAAGAAAGTGAAATTTACCATACAGCAAGTTCATTAGCATTAATTAATTTAAATGTCGAATAAGTCAGAAATTAAAACAAACTTCAATACATTAAACTAGAGATATTTAAAATTGTATAATTGAAATCAACAGGTTGCAGATTTTGGTCTGGCAAAATTCTCAAATGACACTTACACGCATGTTTCAACTCGTATCATGGGAACTTTCGGGTAAGTATTCTCATGTCTTTTCCATTTGTATTCTCACAGGAAAATTTCATCATTCATCTCCAATCTATATATATACAAATCAACTAAATATTGACATTACCAATTTTTGTGACACTTCTTTTTTATTATTGTCATCATTCAGGTACTTGGCACCAGAATATGCATCTAGTGGGAAGCTAACAGATAGATCGGATGTGTTCTCATTTGGGGTTGTGCTTCTTGAACTTATAACTGGAAGAAAACCAGTTAATGCAGATAAGAGCTTAGTTGAATGGGTATACATAAACACAAACAAACTCTTAATTTTACTACAATGTTGTTTCTCTCTCTCTCTCTTTTAATTAGAGTTGTAATTGACATACCTCTTAATTTACTCCTAACTCCTAAGAGTGAAAATAAAATACCAAAAAAGAAAACCAAATAGAACACACAAATATTATAATTCCTCACCACCGCAGTGTGCAATTGTTATCATTATTTATTAATAATCTGTTGTTGTATGGTTTTCTCAATACAAAGGCAAGACCAATTCTGGTGGAAGCATTGGAAACTGGAAAGATAGAAGAGCTGGTGGACCCCAGGCTAGAGAACAATTATGTCAGAGATGAGATGTATCTTATGATTGAAATAGCTGCTGCTTGTGTTCGCCACTCGGCACCTAAGCGTCCCCGCATGGTTCAAGTAAGCAATAATTAAATTGACAAGTTTATCATCTGAGAAGAATTTAATTAAACCTTTTGTCAGAAGTACCTGTAAATTAACTAATGTGTTTACAATGAATTCAGGTGTTGAGAGCGCTTGACAATGATGGAGGACATGTGATGGACCTGACAAATGGGGTAAAAGTGGGACAAAGCATGGCATTTGATCCAAACCAATACTCGCCGAGCGAAATACAACGGTTCCGGCAAATGGCATTCTCCATAGAAGAGGAACCGAGTGAAGACAGTGAGACATTCGATAGACCTCTCACTAGATCTGTGGAACCAAATATTTTAATTCGTCAGAAATCGAGAAAATAATCTTGTAATCTTATGAAAACGAAGTCCCAGATTACGAGATGCTGCGTAAACCCATCTTTTAAAAAAAAAAATGATATTTACAGTTACAAGGAGAATAGAGAGGAATATGTTTTTGTGGTATAAGTGTATTAATTAAGATATCTGCGTAAAATGTGTATGTTATGCGCGAGATGATTTTCTTTTAAGGATCTAACTGTTCGATTCTCAATTAATTAAAAAGAGTAGAACTAGGGTGCTCCTAGGAATACCAAGCCCCTTTGTACTCTTAACTCTAAAATCTATCGGATTAACTTCGAACGATGAATCCAAACTGTTGAAATTCTTCTACCTTACAAGTGATGTGTCTACATGTGAAAATTTTAAAGTTTCAAATTAATTTATTATAAAGTCAAGTGGTCAAAATTAGAACGTTTCTAAATTAATTTTAATGTATTCATTTTTTGGAAGACTTTTGACCACTTGATTTTATACTAAATTAATTCAAAACTTTAAAATTTTCACATGTAGATGCATCACTCGTAAGGTAGAAGGATTTCAATAGTTTGGATTCGTCGTTCAAAGTTAATCAATTAGATTTTAGAGTTAAGAATACAAAGAAGCTTGATACTCCTAGGAGCATCCTAGTTCTACTCAATTAAAAATGAACAAAGTACATCAGTTCTGAATATGATACATCCTTCCTATCACCCGGAATTTTTATTAATCGAAATAAAATAAAATAAATATCGAAAAAGAGGATAGAATCTGGATTTTTTCGAAAACTAATAAGGCCGGAATAATTGTCAACGTCCCTAGGAACGGAATAAACAAAAACGTCCCTCTTAATCATAATCCTATCCCGCTTTTCTGGCTTAACCCAAATGATGGAGCGAAAAAAAAAAAAAATAACGGACGGTCTGAATTTGAACGTCCATCACAGACGGTTTTGAAGACCATGTCCATCAGGGACAGTTTAATCTACAACGTCCCTAAGGGCTGCAGAGGGCTAAAGTTTCTGAGTTGTCCAAATTTTATAGACCGGTAAAGATCTCTTATATTTTTGCGTGCCTTTGTGTGAACACAGAAATATTAAATTGGAATCAAACTGTACCTGAAGGGGTACTAGTCTGCCTCTATTTGGTACATGCAAGTTCTTATTTCTAGCTGGTGTCATGGACGTTGTAGATTAAACCGTTCTTAAGGGACGTGGTCTTCAAAACCGTCCGTGATGGACGTTCAAATTCACACCGTCCGTTATTTATTTATTTTTCGCTCCATCGTTTGAGAAAGCGGGGTAGAATTATGATTAAGAGGGACGTTTTTGTTTATTCCGTCTCTAGGAATGCTGATAATTATCCCGGTCTTATTAGTTTTCGAAAAAATTCAGATCCTATCCTCTTTTTCGATATATATTTTATTTTATTTTGATTAATAAAAATTCCGGTCCTATCACCCTATACAACAGTAATAAGCTATCTATAGAGAAAACATTAAAAACACTATACATCTGCAGTACCATGCACTACATTGTAAAAGACAAACAAAACAGGAGAACAACAAGAACAACACATCTGCTTTTTGTCAAATATTTATTTCAAAATTCTCCTAACAGAATCCTGCATCCTCCCCCTATGAACTTAAATTCTTTGCCGTTAGATCAGCTATAAGATCTGTGCAAATATGATCACTTTGATGACCGTGTGTACAGACGGAAACGAGAAATTTTGATTACTCCCCGTCATTTTCTTTTCTACTTCGTCCCTTCTCCTCTCGTGCTCTTTCTGATATCTCTCTCTCTCCCTCCGTATGCATCTCACTCTGCCCCGTTCCGCCTTCCACCGTGACCTCCAAATCGCACGGTGCTACTGTCTGCATGCTTTCCTCTCCCTCACCTCTCCCATTCTCTCTCCACTAATCTAGGTCTCAGTTTTCCTCGAACCTAGTTTGCAAATATATTTGATTGGAACCCATTTACTCTTAATTGAAATCCTTCATCACCAGAGCGGTGGAAGAAGGAGGAGGAGAGACGGTTCTGTAGAACCTCGATTCTAGGGAGAGCGGAGGCATGGAAAGATGTCAGCAGAGAACTGTAAAATTATATTTGCAAAATCAGTCCTTCTAACTGGTCGCCAAAACACTGGTATCGCTATGTATTATGTTTTTATTCCCTAATTTCTTCAATCACATATATGTTGTTCTGACATATTCTTCAATCACATATATGTTGTTCTGACATATTCTTGGCAAGATACATACCGTTGAAGAGGGAGATGAAGGTTTTAATCCAATAATTTCTTTAACTGTTTTATCCCGTTACGTTGGTCTGCTATTTTCTAATATCTATATTTTATATCTATATTTTATATAGAGTCCAGCTAGTATGACATCGGTGTCATATGACACCAACTCTAAAATTAATTAGATATAGTTCAAACGACTAATCTAAACCGTTCAAACCGATTTACTTTATGAATGATGTATTTACATGCAATTTTTTTGTATTTTCGAATTGAAGACGTTTATTTTCTTTTGGTGCTGTCCTCCAGGAGAATTTTGATACAACAAAGTCGATAGACAGATTGCTAATAAGGCTGTGTTCACGATTCAGCAACTCTAACCAACCAGTGTCCTATTGCATATGTTGGAAATTATTGCCCTTGAGAACAGCTCTTATTGTGATGCATGTTCTGTTATGCTTATAAAAGATGTGCTTTGTGTAGAATATTACATATCCAATGGAAATCAGTATCCGATCCTTGGGGGTGCAGGAGAAGCAAATTCAAAGCAATATAGTTTTTTTTTTATTGCCTTTTTTTTTTTTTCAACTTACCTCTGTATCATTCTGAGAGGTTACTTTATATTCTCTATAAATTTGTAAATGCAGATTTGAGCGGGTAGAACAGTGATTTTCAGAAAATTCAGAAAAATTGTCGTATCCATGCAACAGAGTAAAACTAATGGAGTCAAGAAATTCTCAACTTATATTAAAATAAAAACAAGTACTCAAGTAACTATACAAAAATGACCATAATAAGGATACTCGGTCTAAACCTAATGTATAAATATAATTAAGTCCGGTTCAGTCCCTTGCATAGTAAAAAACCTACAGCGCCAATGGCCAAAACCAGAACTAGCCGGTTGGACACTGTCTCGAGGTCAAAGAATCTACTCCTCGGCCCATTTTTCTCCTGTTGTGTGCGGCTTATTTGTTCGTGCACCAGATTGGACAAGCTGTCCAGCTGGTGCATCAGCTGGCGCTGGCCTCTCGAAATCAGCACAATCTAAAGTTAGATAGAAAAGGAATGGCATCAAATACCACATATTTCTTTAGCAATATAATATTCATGGATCTGTGTTGGGCTTTAGACTATTGACTGAATTATGTCAAACACCAGTAGTAGCCTTTACTAGTCAGATAAAGTTGTGAAGGTGGAATAAATGGCACATGTTGGTCACAACTACAATTCAAAAACTAACAGATGCGACCGGGCATACTACCTGATCCATCTTGGTACTACTTTAAAAAAATTCTAAAAAAAGGAAAAAAAATTGGGTTGACTTATACCTCTTCCATCAATGGAGACTCCTTGTGGAGCTGATTGGAGGATGACGAGTGGGGTAAGAGCGTTCCATTCCCCAAATGAGACACAAACTGATTGGTAGGCCCTGATCCATTACATGACTCACTTTGGAGAGGCAGATTTTGGTGACTCGCAGATGCCCTTATTATTGAATTGCTCATTTTTGAGTTAAGCTCTTCCATTCTACATGTAAACTCGTCCATCCTCTCATTGAGGGTTAATATCTGCTCCGACAGCTGCTTAATCACACCCTGTAAAACATACATGGAAAAAAAAATTATGTCAACAATTTTTTCACTAGGCTAAATCACAAAATAAATAGCAAACAGCATAACTGTAAGTTTTGAGAGAGAAAATGCCACACTATTACTAGTATCAAATCCAAGGAAATTCACTACAAGAGAAAATAATAGGAGAGAAAAGCTGAAGAAAATCTCAGAATTACGGAATTAAAAGGTTTTTGGAGATATTTACCGACTCTCTATCAACCTTCAACCTGAGGTATGTAAACACCACATAGGGGCTGCCATGGAATTAGTACAGAGTACTAGCCCAATGGATGGTACACCCATTTCGCCTAACTAAAATCCAGGGTAAAACACCAAATACAGGCCATCGGGAAATTGTGCATAGTACTAGCGGTATGACCCCCCCCCCAATAGCCCAATTGCCCAAAGGACAGTTCTGTTTGTATAAATCTTCAACATACATGCAATCTATGAATCCACCTAGAGCAAAAAATTGACTTAGTTCGACATATCATGAAAATCTGCAGTATAACACTAGTGCAGGAATCAGGAGATCTTTGGTTATTACAATTGCAAGTTCAAATCTAAGTAATAACTATCGTTCTTCTCTATTATTTCAAGTGGAGTTTGTATCAGGGTGATCTAGTTTCGTATCTAAAAAAATCCCTAAACATTCAAAAAACAGAATTGAACATCTATTAAATGAAGATAAGCCATATTACATACTATATGGCTAGTTTTTATCGTAAAAAATCCCTAAACATTCAAAAAGCAGAATTGAACATCTATTTCAATGAAGATAAGCCATCTTACAAATTATATGGCTAATGTTACACCATACAGAATTATTTTGTTATTTGATTATTAAAATTAAGATATATAGTAAATGTTCACATTCTTGAATTTCTCTTGTATAATTGTGCGCTTCAGAAACACATGAAAGTACACCAAAAGAACATGAGAAAAGCAGCAAGGAAAATCACCAATAACAAGCAGGGAAAAGAAATCGAATTACAGCATAAAATAGTACACTAAGAACCTAGCCCTGAGACACTTTCTTCCCTTTTACACATATCACTTCTCATTTGTTAATTTATATTTTTTAGGGCTGGCCATTTAATTTTGTAATGTAATTCACTTTTTCTTTCTTTCAAAATCTATAAAGAAGCTGACCTGATTAATGGAAGGAGTAGTATCAGAGTTCCTTGAAATAAACCGCCTATTGCTGTCAGCAAGATTACTCAGTTGAACTATATTTTTATCCCCTTGTGCTGAGTAAGAATGTGAAATCCCACTGAAACAAACACCTCTAGTCAGGTTTATCGTAATTAAATAAGTACAATGCAGTAGGCATTTAAACCGCTACTTGCAGAAAAAAGAAGGAAAACAAAAGGAGGGTGAGTACAAGTATAAGTGTTAGATTTAGTTGAAAATAAATCAATTTACCCCTTTAGATGTTTATTTCTCAGCGCCACACGATCAGCTGATGCACGAGAGAGCGCCTCTCTGGGGCTGGTTGATACATCATTGTCTATACTCAACTTGGTCTTAAGATCATCTGGCAATGCCTACAAAGTATCAACAACAACAACAAAATGAGCTAATATAATAAATAACACAAAACATACAAAAAATATAAACTTCTTGTGTACCATAACATCGTTGACTAGCTTCTCGAGCTGAATTTGCTCAATGTATGTGCGGGGTATATAAGAGCCCTCTAAGCCCAGTTGCTCTGCTATTGTTTTGACATACAGCCGGTCTCTTCCTTGAACCTTTTTACACAATGCAACAATGATAACTTAAATAATTAAAGGTATGAAAATTGTGGAGCAAAAAGTAAAATCAAAAGAACTTATTTCTGTTTCATTACCTGGATATAGTGACGATTTAATTGTTCCAACCAATCAATTTTGACAACCACCCGCCCATCAGTGAAAACATGGCTGCTCCTCTTTAAAATTGCTGCAATAGTGTAGCCCAATGCCATTAAACCGCCAAGAAGCCGCACACTCACTTCAAAACTAATCCTTGGAGAAATGATGAATGGGCTATCTGTCACCCATTCCTTAGAAAAAGAACAGTCAAATTATAAGCACAAATTTATGTTTGCAAGGAATAATATGCAAAAGATTTCCGAAAGAGACAAACCTCGAACATGAGATTATATTTTCCTTCACGGTTCCGCATCCTGAGGTAAGACTGGCATGCCTCTGGATCCTCGCCAGGTGGCAGTAAGTATATGTCATAAGTCTCTTCTGTACTTTCTTTGTGTTCTTCTGGCATTGCAGCTTTTATCTGATCAGCTGTTAGTTGTTTTGGAGACTACACAAATCAAAGAGATATCAAAACAAAATTATTAATACTTGAAAATACATACAAAAAAGATAGCAAAGTGGGAGGGGGGCCGCAATATACCTTCAAAATATATGTAGGGTTTTGAAAACCAGAAAACGGATTGAACTTGTTGACAATTTTTATGTGCGCTGTTTGCAGGTCTGGCTCTATGAATGCTTTGTACATTGGATAAACCTGTAAAAGAAAGAAGAGACCATCATTCCCTTGTTCAGCATATGCCCACAAAATATTGAAAATACCAAAAGCTAGATAAGTTTCTGAAAAACAATATAAACAAAAATAGGACCGTTTCAGATATCTGCTGAATAATCTCCTCAGGCTCTTGACCAGCACGTTGAATGTCTCTCAAGACCCTTTTTACCAGGTCAAAGTGGACCCCACCTGTAACTGACACGCGCAAATCCAGCAATGGGCGTAACTTCTCACTTAACGCATAGATACCTTCAATTATTACTACACGAGAACTGGGGACCTCCACCGTCCTGTCAACATAAGAATATCAAGGCATAAGTTCATAAAAACATTGATATATAGATAAATTAACAAAATTAATGTTAAATTGCAAGCACATTTAAAATCACATCGATTCTGCAAGAGAAGATTTATGAGCTTGATCAGCACAAGGAATGGAAAGTACTTGCCTATTGAACATTCCAAACATTTCTCAAAACTTACTCAATTGCAAGACCCAAACAAACAACAGGTCAAATGTAATTGCAATGCTTAAATCAAATTGATGAGGATACTAGGAAAACTTGCCTGTATCCAATACGAGTGCTGCTTTTGAAATCATATATCGGAACCTGAACAGCAGAACCATTCTTGAGGCCTTTTATGTTTTCCAGAAGTGTGTCATAATCTGTCAGCCTAGGATCTGTTGAATTAACAATTATTGTTAGCTTATTTAGTTCAACTAAAATGGAATTTACACCCACAAGGGAAACAGTTAAAGGACACCACAAATTGTAAATCTGATATAACATTAAACAAGGCTGTACTCAATTGAAACAACATAAAATAAAATAGACATTCATACCTACATAATTTTTTTTATTACTTTTTTGGATGTAGGATTTGGCATTTATACATGCGTGAAAACAAGTCTACAAATGTTGGTTCCTCACAAAAACAAACCCACACACACACAGAGGTATTCGTAGTATTGACAATAACCTGACTGAACTGAACCCCCTCCCCATACTGGTCAAAACCAGTACTGACACAAAAATTATTCTTATATATAGCAAGGATAAGAACTGTATACCATCAAAATTTCCGTCAATGATACGACTTGCGTCATTGTAATTGTCCATTGATAGGACAGCTACACTCGGCATGAAATTGACCACCTTTTCTGTGAAGACAGTCTTTCCTGCACCAGATGGGCCAGCAACTCCAACCAAAATAATCCCATTGTGTTTTTGTGCCAGCAGCTGGCATGCTCGGATCACAACAAAAAAGCCCTTTTCGAATGACAGCTGTTCTGGGATCGGCATGATCTCATAACGGTCACAGTCTTTTCGTTTCACAAGCTGGACCTGGTCCCTCAGTAGACCAGGTCTACGCCTTGGAGAGTTCAAGATGGAGTCATCTTGTGACATTCTTTTAATTGGTTTGATGATTTCCCTTAAAACTCTATAATATTACAACAAAGAGAAAGAGAGCATGAGAAGCATGTAAGACAAATTACATAGATGACTTTGACTTATAAATATCTACAGTATGAGGTTTAATAATATAAATTAAAAAAAAAGGAGAAAAGAGGCCCATAAAATATATCTACAGTATAAGGTTCTTCTGGTATATTTTACGGTTGATTATAAAAATTAGATGACATTTTGACTTACATACAAAAATAAGTTTATCCTTTTTGTATAGAGAGGAAAGATGCGGTCTGGTACCTCAAAAGATTCCTAAAGAATCTGCATTTCTTAGGTCAGCTGGTCATACAAATTTAAGGGTTTTTCATGGACATTTATTAGTTCAGCCAAAAGTTTATATTATTATTTTTATTTACACCAGACTACCTAGCCAGAGCTTATTTTCATTTAGAGGTGTAGCCATGAATACACCTATAGATCAGATCCAAAATTGGCTAACCTAGGTTGATTAAACTTCATGCAAGAAAAGCTGATACCTGCCTATGAATATATTTTTAGTTTCTTTTAATTTATTGGAACAGTTAATCGCATATTGATTACCATCACAGAAAATACTTCCAAAATTGACAATCAAAGAAATTAGTGAGTTATTTTGCATCTGGATTTATTGTAAAGACCGATGGTTCCATCTCCAGAATCTCAATTAATTTCCTCGAGACTATTTTTCTTTCGACACTTACAATCCTTGATGAAGCTGAGGATATCGACATAAGAAAAAAACTAAAGGATGAGAACACCCTTTAAATAAGATCCAGAGCTCAAGGGTTAATTGTGTTTCCTTTGATCTCCTAGTAGGTTTTAAATCTTTTGGTGGAAATTTAGGTAAGTTCTGGCTTCAATAACCATATCAAAGTTTTAAATCTTTTGGTGGAAACTATAGATGCCTGCACTTGGTTCTATTAAATACGCTGTGATCAGACAAAAGTAATATAAGAGTAGAGGATTTCAGATGGCTCTTGTTACAGAATTTTGGATGGATCTGGATGCCCATCAGAAATTTTCTTGTTTAACGAAAAGATAAAGATAAGAAAATAAGTCATGTGTGCAAGATGTAAAGCTTTAAGAATAGCAACTATCAATAAAAAAAATTAACAAAATAATACTGCTGAGAATGCTATGTCATAATTCATAGATTGAAAAACCACGTAAATAACTATGACATATATATATTTTAAGCCGCCAACTAAAGCATTGTGGGGCTATTACGTCACTTAGGTCATTTGATGACATGCATCAAGTTGCCCAGATAAAACAATGATTTAAAGATTATTAATAAGAAATAAGATTGCATAAATAACGAAAAATACTCATGCTGGTTACCAGCGAGTAGATGCATGATGCATCATGCATGATTATACACATACACGAAAAACCTAAAAAAGCAATATAATCGTTTATTACTTAAAATTTAGGACATTCTACCGTAGCATTATGAAGCAATACTCAATTCTTGCTTTGCTACCATGTTTTGCAAAATCTATCTATCGGCCGCCTACGATCCGATTATTGCGCGAATACCCAAACGGAGCTGCCAACGAAAAAACAATAGAAACGGAAGAGACTCACCGTCGTCGGAGCGACGCCGATTCTTGCTTCTGGATTGTGCTCTATAGTCTATTCTACCGAATGGATGCTTCAAAGGCGAATCCGCAAATAGTAGAGAATGTTCCGTTATATGAAAGGAGAGGAATGAGAGAAAGGGTCTGCCGGCCAGATGAGGGTTATAAGGCTAAGCTGCGGAGATAAAAATAAACTTTTGGGCCGGGCCGTTTATTTAGAATGGTGTTGATCAGAGTTAGTAAGGCACTGTTCATGTACATGCCAAATTTAAATTGTGTTGCTATTTTAATCGAATGGAATGTATTCTAAGCAAACACATTACACATAGGTCTTTTATTATGTTTTTCGTTTCTATGTATGTAACAGACTATTTTATTCTGGTAATGATTAATGCCTCAGGGCCTTTTCCTCAACAAACTATTTTACAAATCAAAGCAGAAAAACTTATGTCCAACAATAGTATCATGTAAATTTGCTATTTAGAGATTATGTAACAAGTTTGGAAAATAAACTAATTATGTGAATTGTCTTAATTTAATCACTTGTTTACTCATTTAAAAATATATTTTTGTATTTCAGTCCTATTGATATCTTGGCGTCTTTATATAGAGGTTTTGTAAGGTAATTAATATATTTCTAACTATAAATATGTCGAAAAATATCTAAGCACTGCTTGCGCATTTGCCGAATAATTTTTCAAAATAGCCCTTTTGGGCACAATTACATCAAATAGCCATGTTGACATTCCTTTTTACTTTATTCTTTTTTGTCGAACATTTTATTTTTATTTATTAACTTTTTAGATGCAATCTTGGAATAATATCTTGGAATTATCTTTCATGCTATTTTAGTTTGACTAGGTCTATTATATTAGGTAGCCAACGGCAACGCCAAAAAGGCAGGTTCTTTGAATAAATCCCATAAAACGTTTTGGCACTTGTGTATGAATTAAATGCAATCCATGTAAAGTGCTTTGAAACTTATCTTCTTATCCATGTAATGCGTAAGAAATCAGGTGCCATTTAATTTGAGAAAGTGCTTTATTGCACTAGGCCAATTTGGACCGTACGGGTCTTTTATTGAATGGTCCAAATCAATTTAGGAACTTGTTTCTGTTGTATTATAGCTAATATTCTCCACCGATTGTGTGGTAGTCTGCACGAGAACAACTTTAGAATCTAAATTTTCCATGTCACAATTTTTTTTTCTCTGTTGAATTCTTTTTAGACTTCTTTTTCCTTTGGATTTTTTTTAGAAATTAAAAAATCTAATTTTGGAAAAGAGAGTGATTGTTTTATTCCTTTGAAAAACATATGGAACTACACCAATAATGCAGTTCCAATAATTTTCAGAAAAATTTGTAGTCGAGATAAAATTTAACATATGAAAAATACTAAAACCGTATTATCAGTGTAGTTCCAGAAACCTAAACACAGTGAAATGATGCAATTTCAGAAATTGCATTTAGTGAAACCGCATCATAGATGTGATTCCATCTACTTTTCGAAAAAAAAATATTTCTTTTTCGGAGAATTGAATTTGTAATATATTAAAAATAATCTAATTAAAATGGCAAGGGAACTATGCTTTTATAAAAGGGTTATTTTTGTCCTTTACAGACATTCCTGGAAGAAAGCAGAGGGCAGGAGGAACTGCATTCATTGCTCCACCACAGAAATATCAATTCTAAAATTTTAAAACGAAAGATTCTCAGGTCAGCTAAATTTGATTTGACCCAATTGGGATCCAGAAAAATCGACTTGTGCAATTCAAACTTGGAAAGAGATCACTTGCCTCAGTGCAGCTGACACGTGGGTTCAGACAAGTTTAAATATTTAAATATTGATTTTAATTTTGCAGCAGGCCCACATGTCAGTGACTCAGAGGCAGGAAAATCCTGCCCCCTGGAAGATAGAGAATTCGGTTCCATTCAAACTCTCTAACAATTTCGCCAAATACCACTAATTCATTATTTTTCTCACATTAGCGAACCGAACATTTTAAGAGAACACTTTAAGAGTTATTACTATCTGAAAATATAATATAAAGAATACTTTTATTACAGATTGGACAAAATTATACTCTTCTCATACTATTTAAATTAATATTTTTATTGCATTATTTTAAAAAATTATTTGAATAAAATTCCTCCTATACTATATATTTTTTTTAAATCTATACACATCTTTAGATAGATAAATAAATATACAGTACCATGATGTGATAGAATTAATCACACAGACAGACACCTAACATGATACATGAATTATGTCACTTAAATAATACACCGTGTGCTATAACATGATATAAACCGTCAGAATGTGTCATTTTTCTTTTCACTGATGACAAGCTACTCAACTGATCTCCACCTCAGATGAGCGGATCCGACTCCGCTACTCTCCAAATAGGAGAGCATGACGTTCATCTGTGTTGAGATTCATGCATAAAAAAAATTCAACGACTAAGATTGAAATAACAGGATCCTGCTGCTCTCTAAATAAGAGAGCAGCAAAGTCAGTTCCAGATGAGCCAATAAGATTTATTATGATTCATTTTCAAAGGAGAAAAGATCTCTTAAAAAAACAATGACATGGCCAGTAAGATCAAGATCTAGTGTGGTTCATTTTTAAGGATAGAGATCTTTTAAATGTTTCTTTCCTCAATTTTAGTTGGATCTGCGACGATGGATTTGATTTTCAGATGTGTTGGCACAATAATTTTTTATTTTAACACAACAGTATTGGATTTTCGAACTTTATATTGGTTAACACATCTGAAGTTAGGGAGAGGGGGGTGTTCGATGTCCATCGGACCAGAGTTTGTTCGATGGGTGATTTCTACCGTCCGATTCACTTTAAGATCTGTGTGCATCACTTTAATATTCGTACTGTTTGCTTTAATATCTGTGCGCACAGATCTTAAAGTGGGTCAGACAGTAGAAATCACCCATCAAACAGACTCTGGTCCAATGGGCATCGGAAACCCCCCTCTCCCTTGAAGTTATGTACTAGTTTCTCTAGCTTTATACTGGTTAACATTATGTGAAATATATTATTTTGTCAAAAGATGGAAAGTGCACTTCTATGAAAATGTAACATGTTTCAAAATTATTTTCGTAAAAAAATCAGGAACGTCATTGAAAAAATTGTTTAATCAGTATTTTGATTTAGTAGCTAAGATAATGCCTTTCTGTGTAAAAAAATTGCATGTTCATAATTGAAATGGAAAATCTCTTATTAATTTTTGAAAGAAAATTGCATGTTCACAATTAGGATAGAAATTCCCCGTAGCATGGAGATCTTAAATTTCCCTGAAGCCCGTTAAAAGCCCAGCACATAAAACATCCGAATCCAGTGACCTGATGGCTTGACCGGTTTGTTTGTCAAGACAGAATCACTGAAGGCGCTTGGTTAGTCCCACACGAGAAGATCTCATGGAATGCGCTCTAAGCGAGCTTATAAATGAGAAGGCACAGCACCGTCTTAAAGCATACCTTTCTCGGCCTTTTGGCTAAGATCAAGTGTAGTATCTGTTCTTATCAGTTTAATATCTGATATGTGAACCATGTGTTCACAACGATATTAAATTTATTTTTTATGGGGGAGGGTCCACAACAGTAGCTTGCTACTGGTACCCTCAGGTGTCGTCCTTGTGCTGCACTATTGCATGGACCTGGCGCACCCCTACCAAATCAAATTAAAAAGTCTTGTTATTATATTAAGAACTAAGATTAAGTTATTTAAGCAGTCATGAAAAATAACGTCATATTTTGTAAATAAGAAAGAAGCTAATCATTTACTCAAATTGAGAAAGGTTGCAAATAAACCCTGTTATGAGATGAAAGACACTACAAATTCTTATAACCTACCTCAGAAATCAGAATTATTGCTCAATGAAGTTTGGTTCACTCAGTGCATTATAGAACTCTATTTGACATCTGCAATTCAAATAAAACAAAAAAAATTCAGTGAACCCAAAAGAGAGGACAAAAGCATTGTTTAATTTCTTAAACCAAATTTTCTTCTATCACTTGTTTTTAATTTGAAACTAATCCCTTTACAAAATGACTAAGTTAATTTTTCCATCAAATTTTCGCCCACGTGGATATCTAGTCTGCCACTCAAATTTGAACCAAGTGCAAAAAACTGTCAAAGTAGAATATTTTTCAGATCCAGCTCTGAAAAAAAAAAAGTAGAAAATAGAATTTAGCGAAAAATTTAATGTTGCCGATACGAAGCTAAAATCTTAATTGAAGTAACTTGGGTTCGGTATAAACTATAAATATATCTAGATTTGGTTTATTTCGTGAACTATAAGAGTATGAACTAGGGTGCTTCTAAGTTTATCAAGGCTTTCTTGAACTCAATTCTAAAATTTATCATATTAACTTCAAACGACAAATTGAAACTGTTGAAATCTTTCTATCTTACGAGTGATGCGTCTACATGTGAAAATTTTAAATTTTTGAATTAATTTATTATAAAGTCAAGTGGTCAAAATTAGAAAGTTTATAAATTAATTTTAATGGATTCATTTTTTTTAAACCTTTTGACCACTTGACTCTATACAATTTTTATTTCAAATTTTAAAATTTTACATGTAGATGCATCACTCGTAAGGTAGAAGGATTTCAATGGTTTAGATTCGTCATTTGAAATCAATCTAATAGATTTTAGAGTTGAGTTCACAAAGAGGCTTAATAAACTTAGGAGCACCCTAGTTCTTCTCAAAGTATAAATCTATATGACATATCAAACATCCACATGTCAAATAAAATAATCCACTTTACACGAAAAGACTTATATTAAGGGGCTATTTTGGTTTTTTTTTCTTCTAAAATTGAGAACTAATTCGATTTTTTTTAAATAATTTGAAGGACTAAATTTTTCAATGTCATGTGTATAATCATTGAGGTGGTACTTTGGATGTGTCCCTAATAACCTCATTTCGGAAGGGGTTTTGGATTTGAAGGCAACCTAATAGAGCATAAACCTCAACAGCTCCAACAGAACCAATAGAAGAGGCATTAACTGAATTAGTTAGCAATGTTGTTAAGAAAGTTAGTTAGGCAAGTTTGTTAGGCTTAACAGCAATTGTAATAATGATTAGGAGGTGTTAGAACTATGGTTAAGAAGAATCCAACCATGATTAGCTATTGTATCATTCTTCCTATAAATAGGGGTATCATGTACTGTACAAAAAATACAAGGAAATACAATTTCATTTCTCTTTCTCTCTTCTATTATGGTATCAGAGCTCTAGATAGCGCTGGAATTAGGCTAACGCATATTCCAGGAATTATGTCCCTATTCTCAACCTATTCTACCTTGTAATAACAAAATTCATTTTTTTTTTCCAGAAAATAAACCTTTCTATTCTAGTCTAATCCTCTCTATTCTTCTCTATACTCAGAATAACTCTCCCTATTCTTCAGATTTTCCCTTTATTCTCCTTATCCCTCTCTATTCCTACATACCTCATACCTATTCCTCTCTATTCCACATCTCTCTCTCCAAACAGATCAGAGAAATCTGCATGCCTCACCTGCTCTGGCGAGCAACTTTTCGACTGTGCCACCTCCACCATTGGAGAAGAAGGCGAAGGAGCCGAGGAAGAAGTCAAGACTTGAGCCAGCACATCAAAATCAGTGCTCGACAGGAGGTCATCGCCGCTGCCGTCACATCAGATCTCAGCGTCGCCTCGCCTTCTTTGCTTTCGACGCACCGCACCACACCACACCACCTCTGGTCACAGACAGGTGACATTCATCTTGCCTTGGTGGTGAGGATTTCACCACCATAATGGCGAATTCGTTAGCCGAGAAATTATGTGGAAGCATTCTAAGAATATTAGGCATGACCCGAAACCTGTAATGCATTGGAAAACTATGCGTACAACATGAGTAACGGCATCACAGATGATGCGATAACTAGCGGGGATGATCCAAGTTGCAATTTGGAGCGTAATGCGAATATGGATAAAATGATTGTTGAGGTAGAGAAACACCAATCTGATGTGCATCAAACAGATTCTCCTACTAAAATTGTTGAGACTTTTACTCAAAGACCTGCTGGTAGTACAAATAAGGACTGTTGTACAGTCTTTCAGGTGGTTGCAACACAAAATCTGATACAAACACCAGTTCTATCGACCCCTGCTCAAACCCAACCTAATCTTGGCATTGTCCATGCTCAGAGGGTTGCTGGGGATGTCAGTAGAGATCTAGTACCAGTAACTTCAGTGGATCATAGTTCTTGGATAAGTCAGATTGCTAGAACTAAATTCATGAAAAAAAATTATGGTTCTAGAGAGCTAATCAGAAGTCAGATTGCCATCAAAATCAAATATGACTCCAAAGAGATGAATAGACTGACACTTAGTAGAGAGAAAAGAAGTATTAACTTCAAACGAACAACAACAAAGGGTAGAGAGAGAAGAGAAGTGAAGTTGAAGCCTATGGAGATAGCGGCAATACAATTGGCTTTACTGTTAGCTGTGGTTAGCGCCAATACAAATTGCTTTACTGTTCGCCGTGGGGAGATGTGAATAGTATGAAGTATGTATCAGTTAGAAGTGTATTCATTCGTTTAGAATAGTTCTTTCCTGAATAGACAAAATTGGGTAGTAGTTTGTGTTTTTGTGTTTTTGACATAACAGCTGGATGACAAAAGAGTTTAGTACAGAGGGGTATTTTTCTTCTTCTTGTAATTTGTTGTAAATATTTGTTTCAGTCAATGAAACGGACATTTTTGTCTTTTTTTCAAAAAAAAAAAAAAAAAAAAACAACGGCATCAACTATGACAAGTTTTCCTGTAAATTGCCAGCAGAGGATAAGAAAAGGATGGTGAAACGATCGACCAGGCGATTTTCTAGCCTGACATCAACCTACTATCTCTATCTGAGGCTGATGAATTTGAATTCAAGATGGAGGAGCTTGGAGAGTATCTGCATCCCCATTATTGCAAAAATGTACCAGTGTGGTGCACCCTGATACTGCAAAAGTGTACCAAGCTTTGCTGGACTTAATAAGGACTCAGAAATGGTGGTTTTAGTTTGCTCGGTAGTTGGCTTGCGCGTTGCCATGATTAATAATATGTTTCAGACAATTATTAATTAAATTTCCTCGGAGATAGCACCGTTAAAATAGAAGAGCATACAGGTGGTGCACCGGTACTGGTAAAAAATTGGAAAGAGAAAACTGAATGAACAATCCAAGTATGAATGTGATTTGATAAATCATACAGGTCGAATTAAACTAGATAATTAACAATGTAGTGAAACTAGTTTTACATCAATATTAAATAACCACCGTTATTTAATTAGTCAATTTTTCTGAACAAAATTTTATTTTGCTAAATATAACTGCATTTACTTTTACATTTAACTTGCTGGGACCGCTCGTTGGATTTTGTAATTAAGCGTTTGGTTTACTAGCTTTTATAATGATGGTTTGCTTGTGTTATACACGTATTCAATTATTTGCGTTGTTTTATGAACGATTTCTCGAATTTCTTTTTCAGATTAATTATGTTGAGAATCAATTTTTTTTCAGAATCACAACATCCGAAGGCATCAATTTTTTTTGTCAGCAAGTTCCCTAAAAAATGTTTGTCCATATATAGATTAAATTATAGCCATATTCTCTACCATTCGTGATAAATAACCAAATATTCTCAAATTACGCCTTTTTTTTTATTTTAAAGAAACTGATTATCTTTAGGCAATTTAGAGCAATGATTTGATAGCTTTATTTTTGGTATCAATCAAACAGTGGGTGGACACAACTGATCCTAAGAAAATGAAAGTCTAGCCAGACATGGTTATTCCTCTCACAGTACCGAATTATCCAATCACATAAATCTTACATACCAAAAACTAGTTGCTTGCGGTATTATTAGCTGCGCAGCCGCCCGTTTAAATAATAACAATTGAACTCATTTTACATTAAATTTCCATGGTACGAACTGAAGTATACCAAGAAAATACCTTTCCAAGCCTTGCCAATATATTAATGATCCTAAAGGCCATCACAAAAAAATGTTCTCATACAGTGTTTAGCCCCAAGTCATGGACCAGTGGGGGTGCCATTTTAAAGATTAGTAGCACCACAAACTAATCACACTTTGTTGGCCTCCATAAGCTCCACAAACTCTCCAAAAGCTGGAAAAGTAGATAAATCAAAACAAGAAAAATGATTACTTGTACTAATGAAGATGATAATGTTAACCAACATAAAAAAAAATGAATACCGAGATCAGAGTCATGTGGACCAGGAGATGACTCAGGGTGATACTGCAGAGACATTAGCTTGAGTTTTGGAAATGCCAATCCAGCACAGCTGTTATCATTTAGGTTTACATGCGTGACCTCTGCTCCTTCCGGAAGAGATGCAGGGTCCACTGCATAGTTGTGATTCTGCATTTGCATTTTTAAAGTTCAATCCAAAAGGTATCAGACATGGAGAACACCATTTTTGTGAAATAACCCTTCTTGTTGCACTCATTACTCACTTTTACATTATATAAACATTTCTCAATTACAGATCAAAAGGATTATCATGAGATAAAATGCTAACACAGTTCAGACGATTTACATGGTATGCTACCATCACAATACAAAATTGAAAGTGAGCTTAATACAATACCTGTGCACTTATATCCACACGGCCGCTTCTAAGGTCACAAACTGGATGGTTGCCACCATGGTGCCCAAATTTCATCTTAAATGTCTTTCCACCTAAAGCTTGACCAATAAGCTGATGACCCATACAAATACCAAAAACAGGCACTTTTCCAATAATGCCCTTCACGGTCTCTACTGCATAAGGAACAGCAGCTGGATCACCAGGTCCATTGCTGAAGAGAACTCCATCAGGTTTTAGTTTAAGTGTTTCTGAAGCAGGCCAAGTAGAGGGCACAACAGTAATTTTGCAACCATATGAGGTTAATCGTCTGAGGATATTCTGCTTGATCCCAAAATCATATGCAATGACCTACATACATTTATTAAATGAGGATATGAAGGGATTTACATTATCATTGTGACTTCTAGGTTTGCCTTGTACAATATAGCAATAAAACTTAAGCTACAAGCAAGAAATTGATAAACACAAGGGGCAGAAAGTAGATAACTAACATGATATTTATTTGTTGAATGTTGATCTCTTTTGAACTCCCAATCCGAATCTGTTTTCTCTGACCACTCATATGGAGCATCACAAGAAACACCACTAATCAAGTCAACACCTGATCATAAACAAATAAAGAAATGTATAAATTACTATGAGGAAGCAAAATTTTCAGGAAATTAAAATAATATGGGGAAGAAGTAAGACTGATTTACCAACTATCTTCCAATTTTTGGCCATCTCTAGAAGATCCTCATCAGTTCTGGAATCATCAGTGCTTAACACACCGATAAGGCTACCATCCTGCCTTAATCTAAGTGTAATTGCTCGTGTATCCACATCATCTAAAGAATGAGAGGGAGGAAAATGTTAATAAAGAAATAGAAAGTAGAAATCCATGTGAATAAACAGCAGTCTAGTATGATTAAACTTACAAATGCCCATGATGTTTCTTTCGGCTAAATAATCACCAAGGGTTTCAGTACATCTCCAATTTGAAGTACTACACAAGAGATAACTTTTTAGATAAAAAAATATTCATTTTACAAATATGGGCTCACAGAAAAATGAACTACATAGAGAAATACCATATACTTAAGCTTCTTATTATAAGGCCGCCTAGGAAACATTGACTTGATTCTTCATCATCTGCAACATAACATTTCCGAAAATTCAGACTTGTTCGAATAATTTGAAAAGAACGCAACAATTTTGATTATTTGGCACGTACCAGGATTGACACCCGTATTTCCAATGTGTGGATTTGTCATGAGAACAAACTGTCCAGCATAGCTGGGGTCTGTCAAAATCTCCTGATACCTGAAATTATATTCTTTGTGAATACTAATCTGAGAGGGGATATAGTATACAGTACACAATGCTTATACTGTGTAGATAGTTACCAGACCAGCCAAAGCAGTGGTATTGACAAAGGCAACAGAAACCAGTATTAGCAAAGAACCGAGTAGTATTGACAAAAACAAATAATACAGTATAAAATACCCTGTGAGAGATGTATTGAAAACCACTTCACCAACTTGAGTCCCGGTAGCACCAAAAGATTTAGCCCTCCAAATTGAACCATCTTCAAGCACCAGCCTCGCATCACTTGTTTTCCATGGCCTCACTGAATTCATAAAAGAGAAACATCCATCTATAAGCTTCCAATCACAAAAATTCAGCCAAACGACTCCCATAGAACTGAAATTAAATAATTACCTTCATTACTGTCCGCATATATAGTGCCACTAGCCCCCTTCGAATTCTGATAACTTAACACCTGGGACAAATAAAAACGAAATAAATAAACACGATTCCCTAAGCATGATAGCTTCATACCAACTTAAAAACAAATACGATAATTTTATAGAATTATTCCAGTACCTTGGTGCTGGTAAGACGGTGGAAAGCATAGCTCCTTTGGAGTTGCAAAACATTCAGGTTTTGTAGAGGTTTTAAGCGCAACTCCTTGGCATTTTCCAAATTTCTTGTCCAACAAAACTTGGAGACCGCCGCAGTAGACGCCATCAGAGAGAATCAGAGAGGTGCTCGAGACTTGGCGACACAGATGACGGCCAAAGAGGGGGGGGGGAGAGCAGAGAGGAGATGGTAACCTAAATCCAACGGAAGGAGTCGTATGATTATTATTAGAGCCGTTTCTGGATCAGAATAGTATAGTTTGATCCAACGGGCTATATTAGTTCAGTCTTCCGTTCTGATTTGAAACGGAGTTTTCATACGTATTTTATTGCCATTTAGGAGAATTCATCTAGGATCTGTTTGACGGACTATTGGAATGAGTATGGATACGGAAATTGAAATCAATTTTTTTTTTTTTTTTGCGGAAACAGTGGAGTGGCCGAACAGAGCCTTAGGATGCGTACAAAACGATTTGTATAGAGAATAAAGAGGATACAAAGAGAGAATGAGAAATGAAATTTTATTCAATTAAATTACATTCTGAGTCCTGCGCTCCTCTATTTATAGCTATTTGTTTGCTATACAAAATACTGTCTGACAGCCTCAATTATATTTTTACAATTGGACCCTTTCGTATATTTAAAATTACATAACATACAACACATCTATTACCCCCCCCTCAAGCGCAGCAAGGACAGTGTCAATGCAAAGCTTGAATCTGAGAATCTGTAACTGAGCCGTAGGAAGTCCCTTGGTAAACAAGTCGGCCAACTGATCTTTAGAGCATATAAACCGAATCAAGAGATCCTTGGATGCAACACGTTCACGCACAAAATAAAAATCGATCTTGATATGTTTTGTGCGCGCATGGAAGACCGGGTTGGATGTCAAAAATGTAGCACCCAAGTTATCACACCACAATACCGGCTTTGACAACAAAGGCACCCGAAGTTCCCTGAGAAGGAATTGAAGCCAAATTAATTCGGCACATGCAAATGCCATACTCCTATACTCCGCCTCGGTACTCGAGCGAGAGACAGTTTGTTGCTTCTTCGATCCCCAAGAAACCAAATTAGAACCAAGAAAGACACAAAAGCCAGAAGTGGATCGACGATCATCGGGACACCCCGCCCAATCCTCATCGGAGTATGCGTGAAGATTAAGAGAGGAGGAAGCATGAATATGAAGGCCATGATGTAATGTACCTTTGAGATATCACAAGATCCTCTTAACTGCATTCCAATGTTCGTCGGAAGGAGAATGCATAAATTGGGATGCCTTATTCACCGCATAAGAGATGTCGGGTCTAGAAATTGTCGCATATTGAAGCACCCCTACAACGCTATGATACATGAAGGGTTCGGCCATTGGAGAGCCTTGGTATTTGGACAGTGGCTGACCGGTTGGGATTGGAGTGGTGCACGGCTTCGCACCATCCATTTTGGCCCGAGTGAGAATATCTCGAATATAGTTTGGTTGAGAAAGATGAATCCCATGTGAAGTACGAGTCACTTGAATGCCCAAGAAGTAATTGAGAGGCCCCAAATCTTTAAGCGAGAAACGAGAGGCAAGCGAAGAAATAATAGAAGAGAGAAGATCTTAGCTTAAGCTAGTAACAATTATGTCATCGACATAAACTAGTACTATGGTAATAGCATTGGCCAAGCTAGAAATGAACAAGGAAGGGTCGAATTGAGACGCTTTGAACCCCAATTCGGATAGGCTGAGGCAAGTTTGTGGAACCAAGCACGAGGGGCTTGCTTTAAGCCGTAGAGCGCATTTTTGAGAAGACACACGTGAGAAGGGTTGTTAGCGTCAACGAAACCCGGTGGTTGCGACATGTAAACGCATTCTTGTAAATCGCCATGAAGAAAGGCGTTGTTTACATCAAGTTGTCGAAGAGGCCATTTGTGCGACATGACAAGAGAGAGAACAACCCGAATAGTGGTTGGTTTAATCACGGGACTAAAGGTCTCGGAGTAATCGATTCCCTCTTCTTGAGAATAACCTTTAGCAACAAGGCATGCCTTGTAACGCTCGATTGAGCCGTCGGCCTTTTTCTTGAGCTTGAAGATCCATTTGCACCTAATGACATGTTGATCACGCGGAGGTGGTACAAGAACCCATGTATGATTTTGAGCAAGAGCAGTTAACTCCTTAGCCATAGCCTCTCGCCATTCCAATGACTTGTTGGCAACACTAAAAGATGTAGGCTCAGGAATATCAACAGGGGCTAATGGATGTTTGGTTGTCAAAAAGGTGACATGGTCAGGAAAGGTCTTCTTAGGCCGAGTGTTGTCTCTCTGGGGAGTGACCATATGATGCCTAGAAGGTTCAGGTTGCACAGTAATTGGTGAGAATGTGTTCTCAGAGTGCATAAAAGAGGAGGCCACAGCGGGCTCAGGTTGAGCTAAAGAAGCAAGGGCCGGCACTGTAGGAGAATCAGGCCTGCTGGGAATCGGGCCACCTGGAGAATCGGGCCGAAGAGGGACAAGTTCCTGTTGCGCAGAGAAAGTAGGAAGCGGGCTGGAGGGAGGCCTGGTGCACATGGACACTAGGCTGTAAGTGGGTACAGCAGCCTGTGGCGCTGGATTGAAAAAGAAAAGAGGAGCAGTAGAGGCACTCTCAAACTGAGAGGGGTTAGCATCCAGAGTAAGAGAAATCAGCAAAGAAATAGAAGAAAAGAGAAAATTATGTTCATCAAATCGAACATTCCGACTAATATAGAGCCGTTTAGTCGGAAGATGAAGACATTTGTATCTTTTTTGGTATTGACAATAGCCGAAAAAGACACAAGGTAGAGAGCGAAAGAGGAGTTTATGCGAGCTGTAAGGCCGAAGAAGTGGGAAACATAGGCACCCAATAACTTTTAAGAATTTGTAATCGGATTCTTTGTTGAAGAGGGTTTTAAAAGGAGAAATGTGAGGTGGAGAAGAGGGAGGTAACCGGTTGATAAGAAAAACAATGCTTTGAAAAATATGATCCTAATAGTGAAGAGGAATCGAAGCATGGGACATCGTGGCAAGACTCAACTCAACAATGTGGCGGTGCTTTCGTTCCGCCAACCCGTTTTGTTGCGGGGTGTGCGGACACGATATTTGATGGATTATGTGAGGAAAAGTTTTAGAATTTTTTTGTATTCGGTGCCTCCATCGGTTTGGAGAATTTTAATATTCCTCCCAAATAAATTCTCAACTTGTGTTTTAAAAAGAGCAAAAACATGAGGAACTTCATCCTTTGTTCGTAAAAAATAAATCCACGAAAATCGAGAGAACTCATCAATAAAATGCACATAGTATCTAAAACCACTCAAAGAAACAACGGGAGAGGGCCCCCATAAATCCGAATGCACAACATCCAAAGGAAAAGAAACATTAGAACTTGAGAGTTTGAAAGGCAAAACATTAGCCTTAGCTTTATTACAATCATGACACATGTGCAAACTAGAAGAAGAAATAGGAAGCTTGTTTGAGCGGATTATTTGATGAGTTGTAAAAGAAGAGGGGTGTCCCAACCATGCATGCCATACATCAGCCGAAACCTTTTGCCCAAACAAAGCTTGTGGAGAAAAACTAATAGAGTAAAGACCATTATGAAGCTTGGCATGAAGAAGAGAGGTCTTGGACCGACGATCCTTAATCACACAAAAAAGGATGAAATTTAATAAGTACATCATTATCAGGTGTAAATTTAGATATACTTATTAAATTTTTGGTAATCGTTGGCACATGAAGAACACCATTTAATTTTAAATCACCACGACTCATAGGAAAAGAGCAATTTCCAGATGATGAATTGGTAAAGTATTGCCATTACCTACTTGGAGTTGCTCATTACCGACATAGGGTTGAAAATTGTGAAGATTGTTGATATCAGAGGTGACATGGTGAGTAGCGCCGGAGTCAAGAAACCACCCTTCATGAGGAGCGGAGGTGGTTGTGTTGAAAAAGGCTTGAAATTGGGGAGGTGGTGCTGCGGTGTAAGCATGATCGAAATGATGATATCATTCAAGAGCAGTATGACCTTTCTTGAAGCAAACTTGACAGGTGGGGCGCTCAGTTTGAATCTGATCAGAGAAGGTCGCACTGTTGTTGCCTCTGCCATATGAGTAATAATTATACCCTCTACCTGGGCCACCATGCTGAACTGGGCCTGTCTGGTTTGGGCCTCCTCTGCCTGCATTAAACCCAGTTGGTGTAGGTAGCAGCGGACCTTGATCCCCTCTGTTAGAATTGGATCCGCCTCCTCTGTTGGATCCGCCTCCTCTGTTGGATCCACCACCTCTGTTGGATCCGGATCCACGACCATTCCCTTTACCTCTACCCCGACCTGATGAAGTAGTGTAGTACATAGCTGGATCAGAAGTAAAAGACAGAGTTTGTACCTGAGAGGAGATGAGTGACTCATATGAGAGGAGGAAACCGTGAAGATCTGCCAAGGAGACGGGATCAGATCGTGTAGTAAGAGCAACCACGAACGAATTGAATTCAGAGCCAAGGCCTCCTAGGTTTGAATGCACCAGATCCGCATCTGTAATAGGTGATCCAGCAGCGGCAAGCTGATCGGCAATTCCCCTCATTTGTTCAAAATAATCACCGCACGATTTACCACCTCGAGTTGTTGTTTGAAGAGCGCGACGCAATTCCATCACTCTAGCAGTAGAGATTGCCGAATAGACATGATGAAGAGATGACCACAGCTGAGCAGAGGTTTGGCAATTCACATACTAAGAGAGGACTGCACCAGATATAGAGGACCGAAGCCAGCCGAGAAGAAGTCAATCTTGCCTATACTAGATCGAATATGCTGAATTAGACTGCATCACCTCTCCAACTTGAATTTCCTTTTCTGGTGGTTTGACATTAGGATTAAGATACTTTGAGGGACCAAAACCATCGACAATTGGTTCGATCTGTGAGCGCCAGGCAAGAAAGTTCTGTCGGTCCAGCTTTGTTGACACAGGAATGGAGACCTACACAACTGAATCGATAGCAGTCACGGAAGCGGAGCTAGTGATCTCGGACGTAGCTACCATCTGAATTTGTGGAGAGAAGATAGATTCTTGCTTTCTTGATTACAAGATCTAGAGAAGAGAAGAAAAAGAGCGTTCCTCCTCTGATACCATAAAACGATTTGTATAGAGAATAAAGAGGATACAAAGAGAGAATGAGAAATGAAATTTTATTCAATTGAATTACATTCTGAGTCCTGCGCTCCTCTATTTATAGCTATTTGTTTGCTATACAGAATACTGTCTGACAGCCTCAATTACATTTTTACAATTGGACCCTTTCATATATTTAAAATTACATAACATACAACACATCTATTAGCGTATCCTCTGAGATATCTCAATTTTTGCGTGACCGACGTGTCCGGTGCCTATTTGGAGGAACTAGCTTTGAGATTCGTGCAGAGCGTATTTGAAAGATTGAGATATTCCAAAAAGTAACGAAGTTTGAGATATCTAGGATGCGTATTCATTTATGAGAAGGTTGTAATAGCTCGTGTCTTTACCTTCTCATATTGTATATTTTTGTTTTCAAAATTCAAACTGTTGATTCGAACTGCTCAACATGATATTCATATTAAAATATATTTGGAGTTGAAATTTTATAATTTTTGTAATTTTTTTACTATTTTTAAGATAGATACCAAAATCACTAGTTATGGACCATTCAAAAACAATAATTTTCTATCCATCTAAAAAGTTAGTAATTTTTTTAAAGAAATTATAAAATTTCATCTCATGTATATTTTAGTATGGATACTATATTAAGCAGTTCGAATCAACATATAAAATATGCAGTATAATGAGGTATAAAAGTCTAGGAGGAATTGAAACCTCTTTATTTTTTTTAAAGTAGCTAATGTCGAGAAATATCCCTATATTTCATGCTTTAATGTCCATATTAATATTACAAAGTTAAACACAAAAATAAAACGACTAAGAAAATAATTTTGGTGTAAAAATAACAACAGATTTGAAATTAATTAAACTATTCCGTATGAATATTTAGAAGTTGGATGCATAACACAATCTTTATCTAAAAAATACATTTAGAACTAGTATTTGTCATATTTTGTACTTCAATAATTATATATTGAAATTCATAAAATAAGAATTGGACTATAGTGTTTTGGAAAGTAAAGACTTTGTGTTACTTTTCGTTTGCATTTTTATTTTCAAAGTTCAACAATTGATCTGAACCTTTCAATATGATCTTCTGTATATTAAAATGTACTTGTGACCAAATATTCTGAAAACAATGATTTTTAAAAATTCTAAAAAATAGTAAGAAAATCCAAAAAATGAAAAAAAAAAAAAAAAAAAACTGATCTGTAGTTAATTAAAATAACGTGGAGTTCATGTTGAAAATTTCAGATCGATTATTTGAACTTAAATATTGATGATTTAAACAGAAAATAAAGCAATTTTTTACTTCTCAAAACACTGTAGCCTAACTCCATGAAATAATACTCTCATGTTTTAAAATCCTCTGGAACAATGCTCAGGTTCCTAAATTTTATTCTCTTCGCTTAGATTAAAAAAATAATAATAATTAGCCTTAGCTAGATTCGACTAATAAATTATTAATCTAATTTTTATACCTTTTTTAATCAATGAATTATTAAAAATTTATTCTGGCATCCTCAATAAAAGTCTTCACACCCGTATGAATACGTAGTCCCTAACTAATTTGGATCTGGAATGAACCTTGCTTAATTAATATTTTATTTGAACAAAAAGGTTTGTGTTAAAAATGATATCTTGCGTGAGAGGATTGAATATTTTTATAAATATTTATAGTTGAAAGGCATAATCCGTTTTTATTTATGAAGAGTTATGTAAATATTAATGAATATAATAATTTAAAGTGAAGTAATTAATGATGGTCTTGTTGTCCCTTTCGGCCACTAAAATTAATCATTATTTTCTTTTTCTTTTTTGACACTGGCCAAATGGCAAATGATGATAATTTAACTTTCTTGTTTCTCCTCCCATTCAATTAGCAGATCTTAATTTGATCTGTCTTTAGACTTTTACTAGAAATTTAAAGAATAATTATTTTCATCCCTGCGCTACAGTATCCGCACTGTACCCGCACTATACATTAAAGACATGATGTACTATGGTCCCCACTAATTACTTAGTCCCCTTCTTTTCAGTCCCCACACTCGTCCAGCGTCAGCCTTTATAAATATAAATACTTGCAAGATAAGAAATTGATACTTATGAAATAAGATATTAATACTTGTGGCGTCACTTGATATGATCACTCCTTTTTTCAGTCCCTAATAGTCCCCGCGTCAACCTTCCTTAAATGAAGTAATGGGGACCCCGCATTCCTGCATCAACCTTTCCTAATCGTCCCTGCGTTAATCTTCTTCTAACAAACATAGTTGATCATATAGATGTAAATACTTCATTACATAAATATAAATCCTTGTATTACTTGATATTAATACTTTTAGATGTTATATAGTGTAATATATTCATATGTAAAAAGTACTTGCAACATTTCTCTAACAAAAATAGTTGACCACATAGGTATAAATACTTAGAGTACTTGATATTAATACTTTCAGATATCATCCAGTGTCATGCGTAAAAAATAATGTTAGTGTAGGTATAAATACTTGTTTGACAACGAACTCAAAAGTACGTCATCATGGATCTCATTTGAAAGAGAAAATTATGTAGAAGACGTTAGTGGTTTTAGATTTATAAAATTCCTCACAGATCGTCAGAAATATAGACGAAAATGAACGGAGAAAAAAAAATCCACCTCTAAAAAAGTGTATCGTCACCCATCTAGTTTGAGTAGTCCCCACCATGCATTTATTGCGTGGGTACGTTTATGAAATATAGATAAGAAAATAATTATTTACGTAAAAGTTGTTCATCTTATAAATACAAATACTTCAGTTCATAAGTATAAATACTTCCGTGTATAGATATTAATACTTTGGAGAAAAAATTTAGTCATGCAGATTTTGTAGTCCCACCAGTTGTTATGGCAGTTATGGAAGTTATGGTGTGGGTATAGTGCGGGTACTATAGCGCGGGTACTGATATCAGCTTCCAAATTTAAAAGTACTTTATTTTTCATCCTTCTCCCAAAACTTTCCGATAAACTTGTCATACAATTAGGCCATTGGTTGGACCTATTATCATGTTAAAAATCAATCAATCTACAAATTGCATTTGATAAACTAATATCTATCAGCCTTATAAAACTTATCTATTTCTCTTATTTGATAAATGCAGAACTAAAGATTATCAAGATAATCATCCATAGCCACCGAGAAATAAGAATTATTTATTGATGTTATGTTCACCATGCCCTTGTAATTTTAGAATTGAAGATAGCGCAATTGGTTGGAAGAATTTTTTTTTAGAATTGTTAGTCATTTAAAAATCAAAAGTTCAATTCTTCTCACCACTTTACAGTTTTTGTGAAATTTTTTGAAACAATACAAATTTTCATTTTTTTTTTCCGCTTGAGAGCCAGCAGGTCACACCGTTGGGCATGATCTGAAACAAACTGCTATTTTTTTTGGAAGAGTTGTCAGTACATCTATTGGAAATATTTTGTATTATCTAACTTTTTATTAAAAAATACTCAAATATTATATTTTATCCAGTTTAAATTAAGGATATTGTTGCCATACCGGTTCAAAACTTAGAATGCTTATTTTCCTACTGAAAACAAATAATATTTCTCATTTCTCCTTCTTAATCAAATTTTAAGCTTTTGCCTGAGCTTATTATTAATAACTTATTTTCGTCTATAGGATTTCAATTCAAATGAACACATTCTTACTGCCCAATTATAATCAACATTTTTTTGCATTATAATCAATCAAAGGCTGAATGCTAATACGAAGTTTGGATATTGGATTTTTATTGGTAAAAAAAACTGAATTTTTATTAAATCTTTAAATTAAATAAAAGTTTAAAGGTTTAAAAACTAGGTTATTCTAATCAATCAAATAAAAATTTAAAATTAGATGGACGAAAAGGAAAATGAGAAAAGTTATTTTTTAGTGATAAAATTCTGCAATTTCAAATTTTTGCGAAAACATTAGATAGTTTTTTTTTTGAAGGTTGGCAGAACCGCTAACAATATATTAATAAGAAAAAGTTTGCTTTACAAAAACCTTATGCTAAGTTAGCATATTGGCAAAGATTATGAATATAAAGTAAACAAATAAAAACTTGGGCCAATATCCATCCCTACAGCTCGCCATCCCCCGGACATCACCGTTGATGATCTTACCCGAGCTGGGACCAAAAATGGATATCAAGTGTTGTGTCATTCATCAAAATTTGCACCAGGTTAGATTTATTTGAAAACAACCATCTATTCCTCTCTTGCTATAGCGCCCATGCTCCTGCGGTCCAGACCCTGTGTCATTCATCAAAATTTGCATCGGGTTAGATTTATTTGAAAACAACCGTTTATTCCTCTCTTGCCATAGCGCCCATGCTCCTGCGGTCCAGACCCTGTTTGCCAGTGATCTCTGTGACCTTGAACCCCTCTCATTTAGATACTTAGAAGTTTTATATGAATATGACATAAATTATTCTCTTTTATTTTGTCAGTAATGAGAAAAGCACTCTCGAAGTCTCGAATGATCCTTTTGCTATTTATTATATTTATCGCAGCTGTTGCTTCAAACTTGTGTTTGTATATGAATTTGAAAAAAAAAGTTTTATTTCAAATTTGATTAGTGAAATTACATCATGTTTGTAAATTATGTCTAATACATTTACAAAACTATTATTAACTTTTTAATATTTTTCATTTTTTTTTTAAATATTGTATACATACTTTACACATAAGAGAATTTTATTTGTTGATGAAATTGTCCCATACAATTAAAATTTAGATGACTTTTATGATTATGTCTATTGTTATTTTTGTGCTTATTACGAATGACAGTACTAGGATGTTTTTTATCATCAAATTTTTTTACCACCCGTTCTATCAAGCTTTTGAACGACCCAAAATAAAATATTCATAAATATAACTATGATGTAGCATATGGATAGTATAACTCTGCAATTAAAGGACATAAAGAGTGGTAGATCGCAAAATTCGATAATAGAAAACAATTCAATAGAGTTTATTTTTTTTTATGTTTGCTGTGTGAGGTCATCAAAACTTAGAAATGGTTAGATTAGTTTATGCATATTGCTATTTTTAAGTGATAGTTATGTTCATCTAAAACGTGAAGATAGTTAATTTCATTGTGTTAAACATATTAGAATTTAGATTTAAAAACTACAGCGTGAATTGTATGAGTAGAATTTGAGTGTTCTTGAGTTCACCAAATTTCTTTGCGAACTTAACCCTAAAACTTATCGAATTGGCTTTAAACGATACATCGAAAATGTTGAAAGACTTGAAACTGATCTACCTTAAGTGTGATGCGTCAACACACAAACATTTTAAATTCATAATTAATTTTAGTATAAAATCGATCTGTCAAAATTAGAAGATTTATAGTTTAATTTAATGTTTTTTTTATATTTTATTAACCGCTTAATTCTATACAAAATTAAATTCAAATTTCAAAATATTTGCATGGAGACGCATCACTAATATAGATTAGTTTAATTCAACTGTTTGAATTGATTGTTTGAATCTAATTCAATAAATCTTAGAGCACCATATTATTTTTTTTTTTTGAAATCTTGATAGTGACTACCAAAGTTTGTATTAAATAAATGTATAGCCCAGGATTGTAATTAGGGGTGCAAATGATCGGATATTATCTGACCGTATCCGATTCCGTATCTGAAAATTAGATACGGATATCTAATATCCGAATATCTGTGTGGATATGAATACGGATATGATTTTTAATTTTAATTACTTGTATCTGTATCCATCTAATATCCGATCTGTATCCATATCTGAAAAATAAAATTAGATACAGATATAATTTTACCACTATCCGATCGGTTTGCACTCCTAATTGTAATATTACCCGATGAATTCGACCATTTTAGGCATTATGGTTGCCGTTTGAGTAAGGCCAAAACTCGTGGTCTATCTCCATCCAGCAAGTGAGAAAGTTCTCGGAAGTTTATTGTGAAAATAAAAATATATTGTGCAAATGCTCGCAACATATTAAATGCGAAAGGAACGTCAAAGATCGAAGGATGCTATGTGATGTATCAAGTTCCTTGCCGCGTTTTCTAAAAAAAAAGGGCACTTTTCTTTCGTATGCATATTAAAACCTGATTTAGAAAAAAAAAAACTAATATATTCAGTAAATCTCTGCCTTTTTTCATTATCAATAACAACCTCGTTTTAATTTATAAAAAATATTGATAGATTTATAATAAACTTTTTGTTTCTTTCTAGGGGAAAGCATTTTTGGAATCAATGATTTATTTACATTTCAAGTATGATAATTGCTATTACGGATGGGGCAGAGGATATTTAAAAAATATAAGAATAAACACTGGAATCAACGATAATCCTTATTTTAGAAAAGAGAACAAAAGACCGTGTAACTAAAAAAATTAGATCACCAGCCTAGTCCCACTAGCTTTGAAATAATTTAAATTTTTATCAAGTATATTGTGAAAAAAATAGCTTGATTTCACAATCCTTCGGAAATTTCACTATCATAGGGCGAAATAGGTGTGATGATATTAAAACAACAACAAAAAAAATTATTAACACAACACTATCAATATATTTTATGATATAGACAATTTTATCTTTCATTAAGTGATTCCTTTAAAAACTGATTATTTCTCTATCTATTACCACATTATTTTTTCCTTAAAAATTATATTTTATCAAAATATGTTTCTCTGTCATATGCTATTATATGATTTATTTCCTTATAAGTTATATTAATGTAATAAATATTCTTTATTTGTTTTCATTAATTGAATCTTTAAAATTTTTTTTAAGAGAACTACAACAGTGAATGATTATATTATATTATTATAATCTATCATCATTATGTATATCGATTTATTTTATCCAACTTCACAAATTTTTTTCACAATGTACTATAAAAAAATTATTTTGTCACTTAACATTTTATCCATTTTTTTCTCAAAAATCACTAAAAACAACATGATTACTAATATAAAAACATATTGAATTTAAATTATCATGATTAATTTTAACATTCAACTTATGATTAAAATAATAAATTAAAAGTACAACAAAACACTACAATAAAAAATTACATAGAATTCATGAACGACACGAAGCAAATCATCACGATTTTCTAACTTCAAACTAAGAAGTTTATTGTTTTCATTTGCATCATTCAAAAATCGATTTTCAAGATTTTCTTCTAGTTGGTTAGGAGATTGATCCATCTATTCAATTAACAAATACAAAACATCAATAAACAATTTTAATTAAAATAGACTATAGATAATAAGTATCAAAATAAAAAAATTATAATGTTCAAAAATTAAAGCGAGTTTATCATAATATAAAAAATTTACAAAAAAAAAGTTAAATACATACCTTAATGTCTGTGCTTGAAATTTCAATTGAGTGATGATTTCCGTGAATTGGATAGTTCTATAGTTCTATGAGAAAAAAATGAAACAGAAAGATATTAATTAGCTCAATGTAAAATAAAATAAAAATGGAAATAAAATCTAGCAATTATAGAAATAATATAATTTAATAAATGATCACGATAATAATTACATTATAGAAAAATATGGTAATTAGCAAAGCATTTAAGAGGTCAAAATTGTCTATACATTAAACTTCATTAAAAATATTGTGTTAATATAAATGTGTGTGGTGTCAATATGCCTACCCCGAAATAGACTATTTGTTACGAATTTAAAACTGATTGATACTCTCTCTTTATTAATTTATTTATCAATTATAATTGTCCGTCCAGCTGTTGTCCATTTTAACCAGACACTTGGGAGGCGCAGGAGCTAAACAGACCTGTGCAAATCCACGCAATATAAAAATTTACAAATATATTAAACTTACAAATTTTGAAATTACTCATTTCTCCTTTTATAATCCATATTATTATACCTTTTAAAATTTTAAAAACTTACAAATTTACCCAATTTGTTGCCTGTTCTATTAAAACTCACTTTAAATTTATAAAGATCTCATTTTATTCTCTCATTAAAAAAAATACATGACACGTGTACGATGTGTTCCGTCTTCGATTTAACCTGTTTATGAGAACAAATAACTCATTTCTTGTGATGCATATATAAACCATGTATACATCCGAAATAAAGAAATAAACTATTTGTCTTCACATACTGACCAATTAGATCTTTTACTCATGCTATTTTTATTTTTAAATAAGAGATTAAATGATAATTTAAAAATTTAAAAATGCTTTTAATAAAAAAAAGACAATAGATTTGATAAATTCACGAGCTTATGAAATATAGCAGGATAAATATGATATAATGAATTTTAGAAGGAAAATTTCATAATTTTAAATTTTTTAAGACATGTACATAAAATTCTTACTTAGGGCATATACATAAGTAAAATTAAGAAAAAAAATAAAAATAATTAACAATTACTAAGTAAACAAATAAGTTAATTTTAATTTTTAAATATCTAAACCTCTACACTCATGTAATTAAGTTTTAATTTTTTTTAGTGCTTACACGAGCAATTATTATTATGAAAAGAAGAACGAGCTAATAACAACAATTATAAATTAATTTCTAAATAAAACTTTTTAAATTAAAAATTACGTACATTTTAAAAAATTAGAATGAAAATATTACGTGTGCTTTTAAAAATTAAAAGGAAATTTTAAGATGCTCTTAAATATACGATAGAATTAAAATATATAAAAAATCACGACGACTTTCGCAAGTCCCCATCTAATCTAATAAAAATATATAATAATTGAAGAAAGGAAAAACGACAGGTATCACCGATCTGTCCCGTCCGCTGGAATTTGGATTCCCCAGGGAAATTAATCTGGGCCGTTATTTTAACATGACACGAATTTCAAAACGGATCCCCTATGGTTTCCGTAGGCACCGGAATACCGGATGAGTTTGGTCCGGCTGGAATTAATCTGGGCCGTTTGCTTATATATATTGTACCTCAAGGCTCAGGTGCCTGGGTGTATACGAATTCGTTTCCTCTGAGATATCTCAAACTTTGCGTGACTTTTTGGAATATCTCAATCGTTCAAATACATTCTGCGCGAATCTCAAAGCTAAAATAATAATGGCCCCCTACGGTTCCCCGAATAGGCACCGGACACGTCGGTCATGCAAAAATTGATATATCTCAGAGGATACGCACCCGGTGTATACGGACTCTCGCTGAGGTCGAATTCGCATCCTCTGAGATATCTCAAACTTTGCGTGACTTTTTGGAATATTTTAATCGTTAAAATACGTTCTGCACGAATCTCAAAGCCAAAATAATGCTGCCCCCTACGTCCCCCCGAGTAGGCACCGGACACGTCGGTCACGCAAAAATTGAGATATCTCAGATGATGCGCACCTGCTGAGGTCGGCACCGTCGGCTGATATTCGATAGGAATTCATAGAATTCGTTTCCTCTGAGATATCTCAATTTTTGCGTGACTTTTTGGAATATGTCAATGGTTAAAATACGTTTTGCACGAATCTCAATGCTAAAATAATAGTGGCCCCCTACGTTCCCCCGAATAGGCACCGGACACGTCGGTTACGCAAAAATTGAGATATCTCAGAGGATACGCACCCGAATTCATAGACCTGGCCTCATGAGATAACAATAACATGTATTTCTAAAGTTTGTTCGAACTGGAGAGATCCTGTTTTTATCTCCTCCAAATAGACCAAGTATCTTCAGTTCTCTACTCTCGAATTAGAACTCGAACCCTCTCCAAGACTTCAAGTTCAGTGTAAAGAGAAAGATCGAGATAGAAATGGCGGAGACTGACGGATACGGCGATCCGACGAAGATCATGGTGGCAGTGAACGAGTCTTCTCTGAAAGGGTACCCTCATCCCTCCATTAGCAGCCGCTCCGCCTTCGAATGGACGCTCTCCAAGCTCGTCCGCTCCAATGTCTCTGGATTTAAGCTCCTTTTTCTCCATGTACAGGTCCCAGACGAAGATGGTACTCTTATCAAACCTTTGGTTTCTTCTGCTCAAAATTTGATATTATTATTTTTAGTATTTGTTCCCAAATCAAGCCATATTTCATATTTGTTAAGTAATTGTAAAGAAAACCTAATTTTTTCAGTAATTGTTAAATTACCAGCATATACCATGTTTGGGTTGGTACAAGTCTTACCAGTCCAGTGGGGGTAAAATACTGACTAAATGCATACAGCTCTGGCAAATGGAATTTGGCGCAATAACCAACTCTTGGTATTCATATGAGGAACCAAAATTGGAGAGTGTACTCGTGCTATTTTCATAACTTGCACATGCATTCTAAATAACTAAGCTGATTATTACCTTGTTTTAATTATGTGTTCTATTGTTTTCCTCTTGTTATTAGGATTTGATGACATGGATAGCATCTATGCATCCCCTGGGGATTTTAAGAGTATGAAGGAGAGAGAGAAGATTAGAGGTGTCCACTTGCTTGAATTCTTTGTCAATCACTGCCATGAACTCGGGGTATATTCTCTCCCAAGTTCAGTTTAATTTATTCTCGGATTCCCACCTGTTTACTGTGTTATGAAGCATGTTGCTCCGGGTTTATTTTCACAAAAAATGCAAGGGCCTATATCCATACTTTTGAGAAATATATATTATTGATAAAAACTAAAAAGACATTTAAATTATAATTTTTGCATGATAAGAGGAAACATGTATTTCTGAATTTAAGAAAATAATGTTTTAGTACTATGGTTGATCAGAATCTGATTTTGTTTGTTTTTGGCTGTCCAAAAATATTTGGAGAACCTGTAACTGATACATTCAGGACAATAAAGTATAGCTCTCCTTGGTTTGATCTATTTGCATCTTGCTTTTGACTTTATTTTTGTTATATCATTGAACAGATAAATTGCGAGGCTCGGGTAAGAAAAGGAGACCCAAAAGATGTGATTTGTAGTGAGGTAAAGCAGCTCCAACCTGATATGTTGGTTGTTGGTTGTCGTGGCCTTGGTCCCTTCCAAAGGTAACTGGTTGAGTTCTAAAATTTTATTCCTACAGTTAAAATTCCCGTCTTCCTCTTTGGATAATACCAAATTCATATGCCTTTGTTCGGTTTTCTTTCCGTTGGGGTGGTTAGTGGGTCATTTTTGTCAAATATGTAAAAATGCCCTGTCTAGCTAGACCTTGAACCAAGTCTTAAACCTAACTATTTAATTTTGAAGGTATAGAAAGATAGTTGAAAGCAACTTCTGATTATTATCTTACAAATAAAGGATGTGAAATTTATATAAGGGCACTCTATAGATGATCATAAATTTCTTTTTCTTATTTAATGTCTGGTGAGAACTTGGACAAAAACTTTTAATATGTATTCTGTACTATGCTTGTGATTTGGAAGCAAAGGAAAAACTTGTCTAGTACTGCTAATGAAGTAGCCAATGCTCCATCTGAGATATTGTATGAAAGGACCTAATGATTTTTTTTTTATTGTAAGTAATTGGCCCAAGGCCTACTAAGATTTCATTTAATAATAAATAATGTTATATGGTGTAAGCCTATGCACATCTGTGGTAAATAAACAAACTAATTATCCAGGCCTCATCATTAATTTTTACACCCTTTATAATTTTGGATCCTAGTACAAAATTCATATGAAAGATTAGTCTATAGATGACCCTCTTGAAAGTCCTAGTTTGCTGAAACACTCTGGATTCCTTGGCTCCTGTTCAAGGAACCCCATGTTCTTCTTTGTTTTTATTTGTTTATATTTGCAAAATTTTAGGGTATTTGTTGGCACTGTTAGTGAGTTCTGTGTGAAGCATGCTGATTGCCCAGTGATCACCATAAGACGCAACGCAGATGAATGCCCACAAGATCCCATTGACGACTAGCCATTGGATTGTAGTGAGAGGTCTCTCTCTCTCTCTCTCTAAACTCCTGTGTATGTAAAACTGTAGACTATTTGTTTTGATGGTTATGCATTGGTATGGTGTGCTATGTTTGTACCGGGTGAAGGGTGCATTGTTATTTTGCTGAATTTGGGAAAATGTTTCATGAAACAGTGTTGGCAATTTTTTAATTTGTCGTATATGATTTTACTATAAAGTATTAATATGTTATTTTTATGTCTTCATAATATAAAGGCAGCTCAATTCTAGGTAAGAAACTGCTAGAATATCTGCAATGGCGCTTGATACACCCCCCATATCAAAATGAATTAATCTAACACAATCCATAATTAAGTAGGAATCTAGATCCCACTTCCCCTCTAAAACGAAAAAAAAAATAAGAAGGAAACAAATAAAACAACAAAAGCAAAATAAAATAAAACGATGAAGTAAAAGAAGACCAGAATGAAGTATTCTGGTAGTCACTTGGCATCATGGATGCGACATATCTAATCTTCTGGTATTAAATACCATTGTTCCCTGGTAATCTTCTCCCTCCAACACCAAGCTCTGGATGTATGGTATTACCTCCATATGGTCTCGGCACCCCTCTGAATTCCTTCTTCATTGAAGATTTAACTGTAGGGAACTTAATCTCGATGTCACCTTTCCTTGTCTGAGATACCTCAGTTGGTTTCACCATTGAGAAATCTATTCCGAACCCTTTGCCACCCCTCTCTAGGTCACTCTCTGAGTCATAAGACCTATCCATCAGGTCTAGTTTTGATCTGGATATGCGGCGGCTGCAGAATCGACTGATTAAGCAAGCAACAACAGCTAGCACAGCAATCATAGACAACACAACAAATACCGGCCCGAAGGAGCCCTTTGAGTTGGATGGTGGATGTGCTGGGACGACATTTGGGTATACCATTGGCTGCGTGAATGTTGACATTGTCGTAATTCTCTCTCTCTTCCTTTTGGTCTGTGCGTGTGTGTATGGGTGGGTGTGTTTAGTGTAGCAATTAAGTTGTTCCTAATGCTAGTATAGGAAGCAAAGAGAGAAGCTTCTCTAAGGTTGAAGTCTCTCTCTCTCTCTCTCAGAGCTTATGCAAGGCAAGTATTGGTTCTTGTAAGAATGAAACTCTTTTATTTTGAAATAGAAGGGGGATGGGCCATGGGTGGTGATTCTGTTTTTTGAGTGAGGGGGCCTCTCTTTTGCTTTTGAATAAAGGCTGTGATCAAATGGTTCCATCACTCGTCCAGGTAAACAGTGAGATCTTTGAATGCTTGGGAAGGAGAGAAAGGCAATTGCTTTGGACCTTTGGACAATTGGGTCCCCTCCTTTGAGCTGTTTGTATGAGAATATTGGTACAAGGGGGGTCTTGTTTATCTTTAAAAGGAGAGAAAAGAAATTTTGCATTGGATCAAAGAAAATGGCAGATAAAACAGTTAATGATGCGAGTAACTTTATTGGGTTTTGGTCTAATCAGAAATTATTACAAAGTTCCCGGCCTAGTTAAAGCAGTGTAGAGAGTATATTCTACATATGAACTTTTAAATACATATCTGCTAATGATACAATTAGTAGAGCGATCTTTGTTGGGGCACCTCAATTTGAATCTGTTAATACTTTATCTTTCTGTCTGATGCATACCAAAATTATTGAAATCACAATCCTTGAACCAAACCATATGTTTATTCCACTGGTTTGATAAGATAAAAAGTACTAGAATATAATTTCAATCTTCGATCCCATCTTTTTAATGCATGCCAGTCTGCCTGTTACAAGAGAAGTCTATGATGATCTGCTCCATTTTAAAAAAAATTCTTCAAAGTTACCCCTTAATCCATCATTAACCTACATATTCAGATCTATAGCTTGCTATCAAAAGTTCAAAACTAAACATATCAGGCAGCACAGAGAAAACTGCATCTGGGTTTCCTGTGGCGTGTTTGTTCTATGCATCTGGGTGGCAAGTCACTGCAGCAATGTTCTGATCAGCTAGCAATTTTTGTTTTATTTGAGAAAGTAGAAAAAACTCCACCGATTCTGGCGAAATTATGTTGATTGAATTGGATACCAAAAAGTTGGTACCTACATACAGAATATTAAGAGTACCTTTAAATAAGAATACCAGCTTGGCTAGTCAAAATACAAATGACCGATGTTCATCATTATCAAATGTCACATTATAATGTGCAAACAAAAAATTAAACAAATTAGCCTTCTGTAATCTTCAGCGAAATTTTTGTCCATACCCAAACATTATCACTTATTTCTCTTCCTTCTTCACTCTGAATCGAGCATCCCCTCCTGAGTTGATTCCAGCTGAGTGATTTTTTATTTCAGTGCCAGGTCAAAACAATCAGTCTGGATCTCATTCTACCAGGTTTGGTACCTGACTGGATCTGAATTACCCTGAATCGACAGAGTTCTTAACATAATACAACATTATTAGAGTAATTATAAAAGAAGAATCATCTTTTTTAGTTCTTCACCAGAAATAAGTCAAAACAATAAATTTTGAACTTATTATTCTTACTGACTTAAACAATCAAATTGTCCATAATTATTTGCTGGATCTCAGCACATACATGCCGCACAAACCTGATACACCAAACCAAATGCTGCCAAGCCAAGAAAGGGACTGTTAGTGGGGCCCTGTCTAATCCCTAGGGGGTACTGTACTCAGAAATCAGAATTTGGTCATGTTTGAATTAAAGTTGGTCAATGTTCCCAGATCAACAATCCTTCCGAGGTGAATCTTTCTCATTTCCCTTTAACAGTGTTTTTTGTTTCCTTTCTCATTTTTTTTTATTTCTTTTGGGGTTTAGGGTACAAAATTATACGGGCCTGTAAAATAAAAGATCCGAATAAAGTTAGTAGTTTTATTGGGCCTAAAACAGAACTGCAGTATAGATTCTTCAAGCCTTCAATGCAGGCCCAGTACCTGTTTTTGACTATTTTGACATGAAAAAAATAGATAATAATAATGCAACTAGCAGGAAGTTGATTATATCTGTAAAGAGATTATATAATCAGACAAAAAAAAACAAGAAAGTTCGTTATGGACCTTATGGGAATTGATAAACGTTTGGTATGGATTATTTCTCTGAGCCATACTGTCCTAGTGCTAGACTTCAAATTGGTGAAGAAAGCTCAGAACAAAAAATTGTGGGAAGCTAACTGAATTGCTATCCTCATTCATTCAAAATTTCAACTCAAATTGCTGTCTTGTTAGTTGTGACCTACCGTTCCAGAAAACCACTTGAATTATTACAGATAACAAATCCTCGCCGTAGGAGCATAAAATCCACGATCTTTCAGTAGAACTGTATAGTTTCTAGCCTGTCGGCTCTCCTCGGATTATAGATGTTATGATAATAGAAAAAATTTAGCCTGCCTCTGAAAAAGTATAGTCCACCTTTTTTTTTTTTTTTTTTTCAATTCTAGACTATCCCTCACAAGCATTCCGTCGCTGTTAACAGATGCAATTATTGCGTTTCATAGGAAACGGGGCGGCGCATGACATCGGACGCAATTGATAAACGTTTGCTTTATAATCAGCTTGATACGCATAAATATTAAAATAGTGCGCACAAATATTGAAGCGATTTGCATGAATATTAAAGTAGTTTGTATGAATCATGAAGCGAATCAAACGGTTCTGAGTGGGCATCGGACCGATTTGAGTCCGTTGTCCATTCAACACGTCCCGTTCCCCGTTTCAAATACGTACATAAAAAAAAATAGAAAAAAATCAATACATCTTTTGACAAAAAAATCCAGTAATTTTTTTTATACCGTTCTCAAAAAATATCTTAATTTTTTTCTAATTAATTGAAACAAATTACCGTTGTGAAAAAACCTGAGTAACACCGTGTACAAAAAATTTACCGTAATTTTTTTGGGACATTGTGAAAAAAAAAAAAAGAAAAAAAAAACAAATAAGAGGGAGAAGCAAGTTGTCACGCATGGCGCACGTGGTCGGCGGAGAAGGCCCAGCTTGTGGAGAACTTTTTGTTTGTAGAAATTATTAAAATATAAAATAGAAAAAGAGAAAGAGTATCTCAAAATTTAGATCCATAGAAAAGTCTCATGTTTTAATATATTATTTTGTTCATACATAAGGAAAGGTGGAGTCACATGTGAAAGTTTTTTTATATAAAGAAAAAAGTTAGAACCACTTCGAAGTGAATAAAACCAAATTACTTTTCTTTTGTCATATGCAATTCTATGTCATTTTTGTGTGATCAACTACTGCATACTACATATGCGGATTTTAATACGGATTAAGAAATATTGAAATAATAGTTATTTTAATTCTCTAATGTATATGTGGATTTGGAGTTTTTAAAAATGATTAATGAATATCCGACTTTGAATCACAGATAAATTAATAGAATCAAACGAATGTAGATAAAAACACAAATTTTTAGAGCTATAAAGGATTGTAAAATAATTTTGGGCTTCCAAAAAATGACTAATGGGTAATACTAGCCCTAAAACTTTGACTCGAAATTCTTTGCATTTGAGAGTTGCTGTCAAACTGTGCACTGAACTGATTTAATAATAAAAGAAAGAAACATTCGCTGAATTCGTTTAAATCAAGGAGTAGTGTTTGGTATAACATAACATCTTTAGTCCCACTTCTTCAAAACAAAACAAAACAAAACAAAAAATAAATCCCTTGGAAACTATATATAAAATAAGCTGAAGACTATTAGTAACCTTCACTTGACTGGACGTTTCGTCTGAAATGAGTATATGAAATTGGGTTCTTGAATAATAAGGTATATCCGATTCATATTTCTACTGATAAAATTGTTTGACCCGACTTTGGATTTTTTACTTAATAAATATTCGGACCAACTGCATGTAATATTATGCCGTCCGCATGGACAATGCAGCAACAGACTGCGTCATGCATTTAAAGACACTGGAAAAATCAAGAAGAATTTTTTTGGATTCAAAGTTTGGACTATAATTTTTTTCCTGATATATACACACACTCCATACATGATTCCTTAGACCGGTTGAGTTGGTAAAAAAAATATCGTGCATAGTCCCGTTGCAAGATTCCTTAGACACGATACCACTCCATGCCACCACCTGTTATTGTGGTATGTCTCTACAAGTTTATACATCTTAATATATGAGTTTTCATTCTAAGAACGATGAAATAAATAAATAAATATATTTATGAACGCCCACCAGTCGTACCTCCCGAATTAGAAATAGTTCTAGCAATAAACTCTATTTATATATCTTTAATATTCACTAAAATTACTTTTTAACTGACAAACAAAGCTCCAGTTAATATAAAAATAATTTTGGGATAAACAACATGGACCAATTAAAGTTGAGATTCAAAAAAGAGTCAATTGAAATTGACTATGCACACAGATGAAAAGTAAATTTTTATTTTTATTATTCACGCTAAGAAAGAATCCAAACACACTTTTATTTTTATTTTTATGCTTGATTTAATTCTAAACCATTTCGTATTTGAACCGATTTTTTTTTTCTGATCTAGAGTTTGGACCAGGAAAAATTCCTCGAATGTAAATACTGAGTTGCTCTCTCTTTATTAATTCTCTTATTTTTTTTAATAATTTCTATGAACAAAAATTGTCCAGCTAGTGTTAGCTAAGAAAGGAGACAGAACTCAGACAAGAGAAGAGATGCATTGGATCAAGGGAAAGGGCCAAAGGGGTGTGTGTGGTCAATCCTGTTCGTTGAAGATAGCGACGTGTGATCTCAATTCCTCGTCACGCGCCGTTCTCTCTTCTCTGGCCGCTCACTGCCGACAAATCACCATGCCACGTCATGTCCTCCGATCCGATTAGCTTTGTCTGTTTATACCCGCAAGCGTCAAAACCCACAACGAATTCATATCCACTGCATTACCTGAAAAGGAAATCTTTTACAATTAGTGGATCCAAAGTCCAAACTATTTCCCCCGAATCTCAAAACGGTTGAGATTTAATCACAAACCGTAAATTGAGGCCCATTCTCTACGGTACCTGAGAGGATATTGATCGACCCACAACCGCTCTCCCAAATCCCAATGATCCCTTCCTTCTTTTATTTAATAAACCGTTTTTTCCAGAATAGCCTTCCAAAATTAACCTTTTGCGTTGAAATGTTTTCATATGTTTTTTCTCAACTAACCCACTGGCTGCTCTTTTATATATTATAGGATTTTGCTTAAAGAAGGTAAATATTTTATTGGAATAAAAAAGGAGCAAATATTATTTTCCAAATGTTAATAAAAGGTATAATAAATAATAACATGTCAAATCTTATAGCGCAGAGAAATGCAAAAGATTTGTATTATTTTGAGAATTTTTTTGCAACACTTCAAACACGTTTTCTTTATATTAGTAGAGAATAATGAAAATTCATGAATCTCATCAGTATAAAACAAGAGGCAAGGAGAAAGATTTAACGATGATTACATGAATCGTGTGACATGGCTCAAAATATATAAAATTAACATTATTTATGTATTTATATTTTAAATTAATTAAATGTAAAAATAAATGTATTGACAATTAGAAATCAGAACTTCTTTACTTAAAAAAAATCATTATTAATTCTTCATAAATTAACTTATAGCAATTTTAATTTAGAGTAACTTTTATGTTGTTAAAGAGAAATATGTATTAGACAAATTATTATTATTATTTTTAAATAAAAGTTAGAAGTCAAGCTACAAGTATTTAATAATCATAAAGAATTTCTTCATTTTGATTTCGAACGTGCGACTTTTCACACAACTAGAGAGCATTGTTTTTGCTCAAATTTGAACTTATTATGTACTAACACAATTTTGACTGTTATTGCAGCATTCGTTATGAATAACAAACATTTTATCAATACGAAACATTCAGTGCCTTTTAGTAAGCTAATTAATATATTACTTAATATGACTTTATGTTTATATTGACTCCAACAGCATCTAGTGATCCAAACAGCTATCTTTAGTAAAGACTAAAGAGCAAGTGCGACAAAAGTTGGTTAATCAGAAATCAGATTTTGATTGGACTAGAATGGAAAAAAGATCTAAAGAGGGTTAGATTGGGAAAATTTGACGCGGCAGGCGGCAGGCTTTGTCACGTTTGATGACTGAGACTTGGCAAGGAAGAACATATACCTTGCTTGGGATAGGTGACCAAGGAAAAAGAGATGTAAATGTAATGTAGGCAGAGAAATCTTTTACCCAAAAATCAAATATAGTGAAAATGAAAGGGCCTGGTTTTTTTTTTCCTGGATCAGGTCTACTTAGGGGTGAAAACGGGTGGGATATTATCCGATCATATCTGGATCTGTATTTGAAAATTAAATACGGATATCTGATATCCGAATATCCGTGCGGATACGAATACGAATACGATTTTGAATTTTAATTATCCGTATCTGAAATAGTGGATATATATCATATAATTTAATATATATTATAAAAAAAATTATGTTATTCACCACTATAATTAGATAAATATTATGAATTTTGATATTTTTAATAATATTTATACATTTTTTAATAAATATCCGATACATATCTGAAAAAAAAAAAACTGATACGAATATGATTGTACCACTATTCGATCCGTTTTCACCCCTAGATCTACTCCATCAATCTTCTCAAAAGTAAATGGAAATGAAAAACCAAGTAAAAGAAACCATTATTCTAAAGATGTCTCTAGTCTATAGACTATCTATAGTCATTATTCTAGATTACTCCGAAGAATATTCCAAGAATAAAAAGTAGTTAACACATACATAGACTAAAATCACATCTAATTAATTAAGTTGGTGTTGGATATTTCTGCTCTAAATGTGAATGGTACGGTTTCAAATCCAACTTTAGTTAAGGTTTTACAGAAATAAAGGAATCTAGACCCTTCTAAATAAAGTTACGATCAATAAATTTAATGTATGATTGTAACATTTTTTTTTAGTGTAGAAAAGGTTCTATAATTGAAGTACGTTAATGTGAAATAACTTAAAAATCTTATATATTAATTTTGTGATCGCAATGATATCTTATTTAAATTTAGTTCGTTTGAAATAAAATTTTGTTAATCGGAATGCACTTGGCTGTACTGGAAACTTTAGTTAGAATTTGAGAGATATGATGATATTAAGAAATAAAAATGAGAACTCTTGTATTAAGGAGTAAGATGTTATTTTATTGGGTTGCATCTTTTGTATGTTTCCAAGTATTTGATTTATTTAAACTCTTATTAGCTTTTGTGCTGTTATTATTTTTTTAATTAAGAAGCATGAGTTCCTTTATATTGTTAACACTAATATATTATGGTTAACATACTTATATTGTTTTCTTTTACTAATTTTAGATTTGTATTACTTTACAATACTTTGTGTTAATAAAAGTGACGGTAGATATTTCCTACCATATGTTATAAGGATTCTTTGATGTAAAAGTACTTGAGTGATTAATAAAAAAAAAAAGAGTAAATGTAAAAACAGATCGTTGTGACCGTTTTTTTTTACAAACATAATCGTAAAATTACTATAATAAATGTAGGTAATGCTACAAAAAAAATTAGTCATAGTTTTCATAATTTTTTTTAACAAGTTATATCTTCTACTTTAATAGATTTTAAATCAATATTTAGATTTTGTGGTCTTATTTTGTGAACTTAAATGAACCTTGTAATAGACACGGAATAGGTAAAATTTTATAAACGATAGTTAATAATTCTCAAAATAAATCAACTAAACCAATAGGGTAAAGCTTTCAATTACAAAGGTCGATCCTGATGCAACTAGGGGTGTTCATTGGGTCCGGTTTAATCGGATTTGGTTCGGTTCGATTTGTTTTTTAAAACCGAATTATAACTTCGGTTCAGTTCGGTTCAAAAATTTTCAAAACCAAAATAACCAAACCGACCGAACTTTTATATATTATGAATTTGGTCCGGACCACCCTGGTTTATTTCTTAATACCCCAATTTATTTCTTAATCAATTGCTTTAAATACTTCAGTTTATTTCTTAATATCCCGGTTTGTCTCTTAATACCCCGATTTATTTCTTAATATACTTCGGTTTATTACAAAACAGTTGCTTTAAATAAATATATATATATATATATATATATATATATATTTCGGTTTGAACCGATCAAACTGAACAAACCGAAATAAAATTTTGATTCGATTCGATTCGGTTGCAATGCTAAATCGGTTCGGTTTCAACCCAACCAAACCGATGAGATGCAACCATTAAATGGTAAACCTAGGTTAAATATCATTTTTTTTTTCTTCTGACAAGTATGAAAGAGGTGGGGTCCAGTAAGAGTGTGGCTTTCGGTTCTGTTTCTGTTTCTGTAATGTTGGCCTTTTGTTGCATGACCCAAGAAATTCTCCGCTGACGCCACATCATGTCCAGTCATCGCTTGCCACGCCACTCTTATCTCGTTACTGTTGTAAAATTAGCACTGTTACTGTTACACAACTGAAATGAGTTAACTTCTTTTTACAAATTAAAGTTAATAGAGTTTTTACTTTATATTTTTAAAATTAATTTTAGAATTTCTTTAAACACGTGAACAATAAATTAAAAATATAAATAATTTGAGCCAATTATTTAGTAAGTGTGGAGTTTATAAATATTTTCTTAATAATAAATTTTTCTGCATAGTTTTTAAATAAAAAAACTCTCACATATTTCTCAAACTAGATTAGAAACTGCCACATCAGAAACTCTCATAATACGATGTGGATGCTCTTAGGATGCTTGTCTAGTAACGTCAACAGAGTATAAACTGAGCAATTCAAAATGAATAACAGTAATATCAAATTTTGTATCCGCTAAATACGGATAAAATATACATGTCAAAGTTCAAAATCAAGTTTGTCTTAAACAAATACGAATATGAAGCAGATAATTTATAAATAAGAATGATACAAAATGAATAATTGAGATGTGAGCTTTAAAATACAAATATTAATTATAAAAATTAAGAAAAAGAAAGTAAAATAGAGTTCCGAGTGTCACCGCATCAACGAATGGAAAGGAGAAAACGTCCGGAGCTCAAGTGATTAGTCCCACACTTAATACTTACATGAATTTGAAATGTTTATATATGAATCTCGGACCGCAGAGTTGGAAAAATTCAGGTTTCATATTGAATCGGATATCCTTTACGGATACGGAAATTTATCCGTTTTCAAATTCAGACTTCTGAAACGAATTAAGCCTAAGCATCTCACATGCAGTTGTTTGGTAATTCAAAGTCTTTTTTATTTTATTTTGAAAGTTAGTAGTTTTAAATGATACTAATAATTTCATTAATATCTAAATTAATGAGTCAAATGACTGTAATTTTTAAATTAATTTTTTTATTCCCATAAAACTTTCTGAATAACTCCACGACCGGATCCGCTTCTTCAACTGCTGATATGCTTTGATGACGATTGGATCTATTTACTGTCGCACTTCAATGGTGATCACCCTAATACTTTAATTGCCATCTCCACGACCGCGACCGAATCGGCTTCTTCGACCGTCGCCGTACTCCAACGATGACCGGATATACTCACCGTCGCGCTCTAACTGATATGGAGACTACGCATAAAACAAGTTAATGGAGAAATCTTAAAACAGTGTTTTCTTTAAGTGAAATTATACTAAAATAGTAGTATTTTGAAGAATACAGTACATAATGATAATTAAGAAGCATGTTTAGTGTATTTAATGATAAAAAATTAAAAGGATTGAAAAGAATTTTCTTTTCTCGATTCAACTATTTTAAATTTTTATGAATTAGCCGAATCGCGCTATTTTTATACTCGTCTGATATAATTTGTGCTTGATAATAATTTCTGTAGAAAATAATATATATTTAATATTATATCATGATAGAGAATTATCAAATGATTGTTAGCGTACTAAATTGTCTAGCATAACACACTCTTGACGACAGATAGAAATACAGGAAAGTTACACTTCTTTTTTTTTCTCAAGTCTTGTCATTGTCCTTGTTATACTTTCTTCACCTTTGAGTCTTTGACATTGTTTCAAATTTTGAGAACTATATATTTCATATATTCATAACTTTTGAAATAATGGTGAAAAAAAATTATTATAATAAATTGGATCGTTACTCCTTAAATAGAAGTTGTAAAAATAAATGTTAAATATTTAACACAATAATATTTTAAATATTATTAATATTACTATTATTTCAACTAAAATACTACCAATTTAATACAATAATATTTTACGAGGTAATTTCTTTCGTAATACTCTCCTAAATACTAGTATCCAGTATTATTCAACGATTCACAAAAAATTTCGAAGCTTTCAAAATGGAGCTTGACATGTAAGGCACAACTTGACTATATAAAGCCGGGTACAGTCTGATTCTGATTTTGATAGTGAGATCCACTGAGACTTGGTAAATTGTACTTTGTTTTATTAACTTTTGAATTTTATTGTAATGTCAAGACTATGTAAATTCAACTAAGACTTCAATATAAAAACAAAAACAAAATAGTTCGACTAAGACTAGGTCTTCTGTTCTTTTACTTTTACTTGTACTTCTTTAATTAATGAAAAAGTAAAGGATCTGATCTTATTTTCACTAAAAGTGTATTATAATATCAAAAGTAGCTTATTAATTCCAAATTATCAAAAATATCATGTAGTCTTAGTTTTGATTCTAATTTTAAATATTAATTATTCTGTCCAATTTTTTAATGCTTAGGCAAATATATAAGTAAATAGTTTGTAAAATTAATTAGCACCATTATATATGCCAACAAAATTGCTTGTGAGAAGGCAATGATTCGAACTGTTTAAATAAGTCTTTGAAATAGCATGAAATAGTTAATTCGATGCACATTAGTACAAACCTACAGTTTCCATGCAATAAATAGCTTTTTGTAAACAGCATAGAATATAATAGATAGTGTCATTATAGTTGTCAGTTTAGAAGACTTCAATGAACTAAAAGCAGTCAAATTACACAATACCACTGAGTATTTTTTTTTTAATAAAGTTGGAGGTGAAGCCACCCAACTATTAAAATACCACTAAGTATTCAAACATGTCTTTTGCTAAATCTCATATTAGTAATAGAAATAATTGAACAAGTGCAGGGACCACAATTATAGTACTGGTATGACACTGGAATATGGATTTGGGATGCTCAAAAAAGAGAAAAAAAATTCAAAGTGAACATAGTTAAAAAAAAAAAAAATCATCCAGATCTTTCTATTGTTCAATATTTTAGGATTATGTTTGAATGAAATGAGAATAGCTAAAATAGGAGGTTATTCGGAATAGCAATGTGCATTCAAACAATATTTTTATTATTCGGAATAGTTAGAATAACTGCTATTTTTTATTTCTTGTAAATATTGGAATAACTATTATTGAAAAGTGTGAAGAGAGAAAAAAAATGCTTCTTTCTCGAATTAGCGTCAACATATTCCCGAAATGACAAAATTGACACCATTTACGTTATCTCCACATCGTGACAATTCATTTGAGACCCCATTTGCTTATTTTTTTTTCTTAATCAGCACCTTATTAACACTATTATTTATCGATTAAAACCATCTACTATTTCAAATGTACAATTTAAACAACATTTTTACTAATCCGAATAGCATCATCTTCACACTAATTTGAAAATCACTATTTTTTTTCTCTATTCTCATCTACTATTCTCAAATTTCACTATTAGCTATTCTAATTTCCATTCGAACATACCCTTATAGGTTTAACGTGTTAAAATAGATTTCGGATAAAAGCTAATATTTAACGTTAAGAATATCAATAAATTAATTTTAAATGCATATAGAAATTAATGAAAATACATTTATTTCATCCTTATCTTACCCATTAAGACTTATACATCTTTACCTCTTCTACTTGAGGTGATTTAAAATCAATTTTATTTCAGTGAAATTAAAACAGTTCGGTAATTTTTTAATCCTAAAGCATTAAATATCTAACTTTTATTGTTTTTTTTTTTTTTTTTATCCTTGTTAATTCCTATTTCTTATATAAGTAGCGAGGATGCACCTGTCTCTTTTTTTTTTTTAAATGAACACCACTTAGTGTCTAAACAGAGGTTGGTTTGGCTAATCTTAATTTTGAATATTTATATCTCAACAAAGAAAAAAGACAAAGAAAAACCAGATTTTTTTTTATTTTTAGAAACTTATTAAAAATGATTTAGGAAAATGGATGGATGGATGATTTTGGTTTCTTAATTCCATAGAAAAAACTGGATCAATTATTCAATTTCATTAAACATGTTTTAATAAATTGATTCAATAATTCAGTTTTTTTAAAATGAATGTAGAATGTAACTTGAGACTACGTGCATGAGTCAAGTATGTTGTAATTTATAACATATAATACAACATGGTAGTTACTATCATGCATTTAGAAAAATACCTAAAAGTATTAAAGTGTGAAGACAAAATATAATTTCTTGATCATCAAGTAAGGTAATATGTTACTTGACCCCAATGATGGTGATAGGCATGGGCGGATCCATAAAGGCTCAGACTTATCTACTTCTGGATTTGAAATTTTTTTTTAGTTCAGTACAATTTCATCCATATGCCTACCTGAGCTTAGCATGATGCCTATCCATGATCCAGAAAAAATTAAATAACGTAACTCAGTTTCTACAATAGAAAAATAATACATTTGCTTTGGCCCAATTTCTATTCAGTAATTAAATTAAACGGCACAACAAAATAATTTATTTGCTTTGCTTTAGGACCAAAAAAAATAGTTAATACAAATCCAACTCATGTCTGGTATTTAAATAAAAACATGCTAGTTAAATTAATAGCCCAGAGAAATAAAAACTAGTTAAATTATGAAAGTGTTATTTCTTATTCTATTAATACAATAGTAGATCGGAGTTTGTGGTTTTTCACCACATGTCTGTTTTTTCACAATACTAAGTGTCTTTTTTTTTTCTCTTACTTACTCTTGTTATTGTGTTGTCATACTGTTGAATTACCTCAAATTTACAAAAAGAACCTTCTAGGTAATAAAAAATGCTATATTAGTTCCTAAGAGTATCTTCATCGGTTTGCAAATCCAATTTTATTATCCAACGTGTCAATTTTATTTTCACTTCTAGCAGTGCAAAGTTCTTTCGAAATATGAAATATTTTATTAAATGAATGTTTTCATCTTTGCTTTCAGTCCAATCAAATTTCCTCTCGCAGAGACCTTCGTTGCTCCATGATCGAGTTGAAAAACTAAAGTTCTTGCTCTCTCCCATTCCCGTTCTCGTTCTTCTACTATCACCATTCCATCGCCACCGCCTTTGCTATCCCGTCCTTTCTATTTCCCTCCTTCTCATTGAAATATTAAACTACTCCGCCATCTATCTGGTTGTTCTCATCCTTCAAATTAACGGTAATTTCTCTGTATACGAATCAAGGAATTTCTTGTATATTCTTGACTAATCTTTTTTTATTGATTGATTCGGATTTTCTATGTATTAAAAAACTAGAACACTATCCATTTCATAATATTTTTTTTATTGTATTTGTAAAAATAAAAAAAACGCCGAAGAAAAACATTGGGAGGCAAGTAGTGGCCCACAGAAGGCTCTGTGGGGCCCAGACAGTTCGGTCTACTACGTACTGTTCATACATGCGCTCTCTTAATATGTCCCTTTTGCGCTCTTCTTATTTCACACCATCACCTCGCCATCCTCTTCCCATTTATCTCTCACCAACCCACCAACTGATCTCTCCATCTCACTACTTCTCTTTCTCTGTTGAAGCTTCTCCCCTTGGAAATTTTTTGGTAAATTCTGGAGGCCTATAAGCTGGCTATTATCTTCCTATAGTTGTTGTGTTGCCTGTAAAATTAATTAATATGCAGATTTGCATGGATTCCTCTGACTGGCTTAAGGTAATTAATTACTGCACTTGCTTAAAAACCTCAGCTCTTCTTCTCTTTTTTTGGGTTTTGTATTTGCCTTTTTGATATCTTATAAGTTTTGATAAACTCCAGTAGAAAATATTACATCCACCATATATTAAGCATGTATTACTCTCTATTGACAAGGTAAACTATGTTTTTCTCAAAGAAATTAAATCAAGCAAACGGCTTGGAGAAAGCTTTTATTATAAATTAAGCTTCATGGTCCTATATATAGATGTAAAATTCTTTCTTGAACTAATTTTTTTTGGCTTTGATAGGAAAGAACTAGAACATACCTTTCCTAATAATAAACAGTGCGTTACTAATCAATTAACATGATAAAACTTTAGGATTCAAAATTGTCATCTTATGATTTTATGGTTATTACTCAATTAATTAAGTAAATGGACCCTAGTTACTGTGCACTTGGATAGAAACGGACTATATATCACTTTGATTCCTTAATCCACAATTTGTAGGGTTTAGATATATATATGAAAATATGATCAAGTGATAATACAAGTCCACATATTTGTACACTCAATGAGATGACAACCCCAAAATATTAACTTCAAAGATCTAGATTGTTTTTTTTTGAAGTAGAATTTGATAACCTAGCTAGGTTCATGGCTCTGTTAATTGAGTGTATTTAAAATTTAGCCATGGAAAAATATTCATTGCAGATGTAAAAAGTGTCAGACCATCTTAAATGTGTTCCGAGAATTAAACTTCCTTTGAGTTTTTAGTTATTGTAACATTGCATTGGATTAACAGTGCAAGGATTTGCTGTAGATCGAACTAGTTTTCTATATAGGTTCATCCTCCATCCAAATGACATGAAATAAAACTAATTATAAATGCTTGTGATATTGTAGTGTTTTTACGTGCCAAATTGAAATAAATAAATTGTCTACCTGGAGATTTGTACTCTGCAGTGAGTGTAATGTTGTCGGCCTTTCTTTTTTGTTGCCAATTAATTAGCCTGTAAGCATCTCAAAGTCATCCTTTCTTTGTACTTCAAATTTAGGATATAAATGCATTCAAATTCTACAAGAAAAGTACTCTAATGTAATTTACCTATTTAATTACATAATAGATGCATTCAATTTTACAAGAAGAGAATTTTAGTGCCATACAACAAGAGGCATGCATGAAATTGAACTTGACAACCAAAATTTGAATTCTCTTACCTCCAACAAATTATACACTAAAAAAGAAAATCCCTTCTTTTGCTTTCAAACACGTTACAAATTTGGGCGCTGAAATCCATGTTGTTTGTTCACATTCCTAGGGCCACCTCTCCAAATCATCACACACACATCCCAATTACCTTTTCAATATATTAACCAATCAATACATCCAATATCCATTCATCTTTCTAATTAACTAACATTCCTTTAACTTCTCTATGTACTTTAACAGGGCATCACAACTGAAGATGGCGGCACCAACTCATCATCGCCACCTTCTGCAGAACTAATCCCGAGCCCACACCCAATTGGCAGCCCGCTTCCTCCAATCGATAGGAGGTTGCGCCCTCCGCATGATCAACCATTGAAATGCCCGAGGTGCGACTCCGCACATACCAAGTTCTGCTATTACAACAACTACAGCCTGTCTCAGCCGAGGTACTTTTGCAAGACCTGCCGGCGTTATTGGACTAAAGGTGGATCTCTTAGAAATGTACCGGTCGGTGGTGGATGCCGCAAGAATAAGCGCGCAAACCCTAAGAAGCAGTCAGTCAACATACAAAGCCACCACTTGCCGGCAGCCACTGCTCTCCATCTCTCATTTTCTGGGCTGCAGTTGCCGCTTCAAGAGTCGGCAAATTTTGCTGAATGGAAGTATGGTTATGGTCTTGGGCTTAATGTTGAGAACAAGTTCATGGGAGGAGGGGAGGGAGGTGAATTAGGCATAGGAGAGATGAATGGTGGGTTAGACTTGAGCGGATTGCATGCATTACATGCGCTTCGATTTTCAATTGGTGCCAGTGGCGGGGTCCACGGGCAAGAGATGGAAGCTGGTCAAGGGTTCCCATTGCCATTTTTAGGGCAAACAAGTGAGGTTGACGTGAAGCCGGTAGGAAGGGCATTGCCGGTAGAGTGGCATGAGCCATATTGCTGCGGCGACAATAACCGCGAAGCAAGTGGCTATCCAAATGAAACTGGTTTGTGGGGCCCAATGATTGGAAACCAAGGTCCCTCTACTGCTATTTGAGTAGAGGATATGAAATTCTTAGAATTTAGTAATATTAACGGAAAAACTAGTACTAGAATGACTTCTTTTTTTCATTTCTTTTTTCCAATTTCTCTACCTTTGGGCTTTGATTTTGCTTTAGTGTTTCTTTTGATCCATGTTTCTATGTCTTTTTGAGTTGGAAGTGCTTCCCTTCCATGTGGCTTCATGATTTGTGTGTGGAAATGTAATGGCTAACGCTGATGATCATGATAAAAGCGGGATATATATATATTAAGTAGTTTATTTTTTCTATATATATACTCCTCGATTATCTGTGTTCCTTTTCCTTTTTGTTTTACTTTAAATCACAAGAGGCATTTGAATAGTTAGTGTGATTTCAATATTCATCTTTTGTGCCTCTCTACTGCACTATTTTAGTACTGCAAGAATCTCTATCATGCGTAGAAGTAGTACTTAGCTGCACTTGAATATATTAATGGAGGATATTCTAGTGCTTTTAGTTTGGTTTTGGATCCTTCAAAACACTATTGAATTATTAGTAGTTCAATTTATATGTTAAAATAGAAAGTGATTATGTTACAGTTATTGAATCAGTTTTGACATAGTGCAGTTTCTGTAACAGCCACCTACTTGAGAATAATATAATACTCAAGCAAGATGCACAACAAAACCAATAAATGTATACTACGTACGTGCTTGAAATTATCTCCTTCACTATTTCCTTTTTCTTTTTGTTATTTTTATTGTGTTGTAGATCAATCTGGTGCGATATGAACATATTAAACTCTGCTTTAGCAAAAAGAAAAAGAAAATTTAAAAATACTAATTAAAAACCCATCCTAAGAAGAGTCGAAGGTTTGAAATCCAGTTGAAAAAATTCTAGTAAATATAAAAGCAGGGAGGGTTAACCCGTATTTATAAAAAAAAAAAAAAAAATCATGAGAGCTGAAAAGGAACTGGTACTGATCAGGGTCTATTTCTGAGATTACCTGGCCAGTGTGGTATCTATATACCAAGGATAGCATTATGGTGTGATTTAAACAAGCTAGGAGTGAACACAGATAGATATCTAAAGGTGAATAATTAAGTTATAGACTGAGATGTGACTCCTTGAGCTGATACATTGTTTTATATATAAGAAACAATCGCAGTACAATAGATATGTAATCTCTTGAAAAAGATGCATGAAAGGGACTGTGTTCTCTTTTGTTTCCCACTAATTGAGTAATTTTACAGTTTAATTTGATTGATTTGAGAGCTTAACTCCCTTGATTGGTGCCAGCAGTTAGAAGCTATAGATAACAGCTGATACTAGAAATCTAGAACCATTATCGGAAAATTTAATTCAGTAAACAATATTGAATTGTTCAATGGACAGTGCTCTAGGGTCAAACATTAATTTACATGAAAGTTACATAACTGCTTCAGTCGTTTTTTCTGGTCATTTACTTGATATTCTTTTTGCAACCTTTGCAGTCTTCATAAACATTGTCTAACTTAATTTTGGTTATTGTCAAATTTTATTTTGTATAATTCCGGCATCCAATTTTTGGTTTACGTTGTATTTTATGAAACAATACTTTCGAATTTATATCTAAACTTTATGATTTTGAAAAAAAAAAAGAACCTAAACATGTTAAGAGGTCAGTGAGCTTCAGTTGTTTTTTCTGGTAATTTAATTGATACTTTTGTAGCAACCTTGGCAGTCTCATAAAAATTTCGTTTAACTTAAAAATATTTTGGTCAATTATGAAATTTTATTCTGTTTAATTCCCGCAACCAATTTTTTTGTTTAAGCTATATGAACACTGACTATGAATGTTTTTATGAAATAAAACTTTGAGTTTGTCTTAAAACTTTATAATTTTGTTAAGAGGTCAGTGACCCAGTGTGAGATACCAGTGTCACATGCCAGAAAAATTTGATGCAGAAAAGGGAAGAAGAGAAGTGTCAAGATGAAGCCATAGCATGTGGGGTAGAACAAAAAGAGAAAAGAGATTAAAACATGAGTGCACCATTGATTTGAAAGTTGTTTTGACCAAATCGTTCAAATCTGTTGTTTCTTTCACACTTCTTAACCCGTTCTCTGTAATTTTTAATGTTTCAACTTGCTTTAATAATTTTAAATTCTTAGTTGTAATCTATGAATATTTTTTTTTCTCTAAAAACATTTGATTTCTCCGGCTGTCAGAAATTTTAAAGTGCATCTAGTCCATTTGAGCTGATACTTTTGCCTTGTACTGATAAATGATGAAAAATTAAAATTTCACAGAAATTTAGATTATGAATTGAAGATTCTTAACTAAAGCGTAAAGGCCATCAGTGAAAGTTGAAGCCTATTAGTAGAAAGATTCATCACGCAATGGAAACTAATAGAAGAATAAAGTCTAGAGTCCTTTTCATGCTCTTCAAATCTTTAATTTGCATATAGTATTTGGCTTTCAATTTTACTCTCCTAGGAAGCAAAGAATTATTCCAACAAAGAATTCACAAAAGAAAAAAAAAGATTTAACAAACACTGAAACACGTCATTTTTTTGGGACCCAATTCGAAAATTAAGTTATCAAAAGCTGCTAAGCATGTTCACAAGTACACAGACACAGAATATAAGCAAACCCAACATATAGCTAAGGTATGAAACCAAAACAGATGCTGACTGCCCTCTAATAATGAGAAAAAATAAAAGCAGAAAGGGTACAATTCCCTATCATTCGACCATTCTAAGAGAACACTCTTCTATCTGGCTATTTGAACCACTTTTGTTAAGGTTCTGAAACAAGAGCTAAATCTAAAAATTACTACAAAATAGATATTTTAATGTTAGTCAAAGTTTGGAAGGCGCCAACTTAATGTCTTGCTGCTGTACTCTTTGCCTAGGTTAGACCTCAGTACCCTATAACAAAGTAATACACCAAAAAAAAATTTGAGAAATAAATTACATTAATCTCCTCAACACTTTGTCAAGTTACTGCCACTGGAATGTGGTTCCCATCCCTGAAGGAGATGCCTTTGTGGTAACCGTAATATATAGACATGGTACACAACTATTTTAGAGGCTATAGGTACCAAATGATACCATCTAAATGCCACTAGCGTGAACCAATTGTATATTAGTTAAGAGTTTCCATACCAGACAAAAAGATGTCTCCTAGCCATAGGGGTGCAAACGGATCGGATAATATCCAACTGTATCCGGATCCGTATCCAAAAATTTGATATGGATATCCGATATCTGAATATCCGTGCAGATACGGATACGGTTTTGAATTTTAATTATCCGTATCTGAATAGTAGATATATACCATATAGTTTAATGTATATTATGAAAATATTTATGTATATATTTACAGATATCCGATATCCGATCCGTATCCGCATGCATCCGTCCGTATCTGAAAAATAAAAGCGGATACGGACATGGTTTTACCACTATCCGATCTGTTTGCACCCCTACCTAACCAGCTTGTACCATACCATTCAGCAGAAAAACACCAGCAATCTTGTGCCTTTATTGGTAAAAAGCTTCTCATTTTCATGAGGAAAAAAAATGCTAAGAAATTATACCTATAGTGCCATTCTTGGTCAGAGTCAAGTTGACTTTCTCCAAAAGGCTCCTGGCATCTTCCATAAGACTCTCCTTGTTTTCCAAACCCGACCCGTTAAAAGACATGATCATCTCCTCTAGCTTATCCCTTGCATCAAGTAGCACAGGTGGCGGTGCAATTGCCACCTTGATAGGAGAGACATACCGGAGCCGGGTAGTCTCAAACTCACCTGACCTGTTAAAGCAATCAAATGCTACTAGAGCATCATTTAACCTAGCAAACACTATACGGGCAGACTCACCATCAGTTACCAGATGGGTCACTGGATCGACCAAAGCACCAAATTTTGTGAATTTCACAATTAGGTCCTCCTTGGATGGAATATTTGCACTAGAGTGGAATTTCACAATAAGTGCAGCTGGTTCATCATAAATGTAACCATGGTGCAGTTCTTCAGTTTCACTGTTTAGCACATTTGCAGTTGGCCCACTGATCATTGGACAAACCTCTTGAGGTATTTTCACATTGCCAGAAACAGAATCACGGAATGCAGTGAGAAAGCCCGTTGTGGGCTTTTTGAGAATGGAGTTCTGAGGGTTTAATGGGCCCTGAGCAGTGGAAATTAGGTCCAATACCACTCTTTCTGAAAACATATCTGTTTTGCCATCATCACCTTTATAAACCTTCTTACAGTCATCTCCTGCTTTCACCTCTCCATTTCTTACATTCTTATCCTCTCCATTTGTGATCTTGTCTCTCTTGAGCTTTTTCTGACTGGATTCAACACTTGTATAGGGATGGCTCAGGTATTTGCTCCCTTTTCTCTCCCTCTTTCCCGAAGAATTGGAGCCTTCCCTAGTGTTAGAAACAACTGACTCCAAATTGGTATTTGCATCATTCAGTTTCCCCCTTGCTCTTCTACCCCTCCTTTTAGGGGACTTACTGTCCAGAAAGCTTCCCAAAGACGACCCAAAATCTGCCGTCTCAGGTTCATTGTTACTCATTGTTTGATCAACTTTTTTGCTTGGCCCAGAATTCAAATTGAAATATGAGTTTGCATTATCCATTGAAGGCTCAATTATTTCAGCCTGATCCATCTGTGTTTCTATCCCCTTGCTTGCATCAACAATTGTGCCCTGAACACTGGTATCCAGAACCAACTCTGAACTGTTCATTTCTAAATCACCCCTGACAATGCTACTGTTTTCAATCACACCCTCCAGATTCAATTTCTCATGATCCACTTGTTCAACCTTGTCTTTGTTTTCGGTTAAGCCCATTTCACCATCTTTAAGCAAAACCTCAGTGCTGACACCCTCTTTCAGCACAAAATCCACATTAGCATTTGCACCATTTAAATTATTATTTGCGCAAGTACCTGAAGCAGAATTTTCTTTTAATCCCTCCATATGTTCAATTTCTGTCACCTCATGTCCACTCACCGAAACTAATTGCAATTCCATTTTCTCAGACTCACCTCTCTTTACAGTCTGGTCCATCTGTGTTTCTGTCCCCTTGCTGGCATCAACAATTGTGCCCTGAACACTGGTATCCAGAACCAACTCTAAACTGTTCATTTCTGAATCACACCTGACAACACTACTTTTTGCAATGACACCCTCCATTTCTTGAACCTTGTCTTCTTTTTCAGTAAAGCCCAATTCACCATCATTAATCAAAATCTCACTGTTTGCACCCTCTTTCAGCACAAAATCCGCATTAGCATTTGCACCCTCTTTGTTTTCATCTTCCATTTCCTCACCTGTCTCAGCCAAAACTATTCCCATATCCATTTTTTCTGAATTACCCTTGCTTCCAATAGAACTGACAACACCCTCTATGTTTTCATTCTCCACCTTCTCATCGTTCTCAGCCAAAATTGTTCCCAAATCCACTTTTTCCGAGTTATCCTTGTTTTCAACAGAACTAACAACACTACTTCCACCTGAGCCCTTTAAATTATCATTCAATTCCCCTGGACCTAAGCACAAGTTATTGTTTGCACAAGTACCCAAAGCAGAATTTTCTTTCAATCCCTCCATATACTCAATTTCTGTCACCTCATGTCCACTCACCAAGACCAATTGCAATTCCATCTTCTCAGACTCAACTCTCTTTTCCATATCAGTGACAGAACTAGTTTCAATCACTGCATCAAAATTATTACCTATTCCTAAATCCAAACCAACTCTCTGATTTTGATCCAAATCCAGATCCCCATTTTTGTTCAATACCTGCATATTTTCATTTCCCCTCTCCATGTTATCAGCACTAGCCAAAACAAATCCTTCCTTTTCTGGACACATGTCCTTATTCTCAGCATCCCTAATAGAACCATTTTCATTTAACCTTTTCAAATGATGGCCATCCACACCCAAGGAAAGAACCAAGTTCTCACTTGCATTCAAATCCAAGTCTACGTTATCATTTAGCCCCTCTCCATTCTCATATTTTAGCTTGTTATCTTCACTGTCCAAAGTCAACTGTACCATCATGTTTTCTGAACCAACCCTGCTTTCACTAGAAGAAACCAAATTAATTTGATTTACACTCTTCAAACTGCCATCACCTTTTTCCCTCATATCTAAATCCAAACTATCATGTTCATTCATGCCCAATGCTTCTTCCCTGCTACTCAGTACAAAAGAATCATATCCAGCCTCTAACAATAATACAGAATTGCCACTTCCCTGTGATTCTTTTTGGGTTTGGACCTCTTCCTTGTCTGATTCCATTTCTAACAGATTCCAATTGATCTTTTCCTGTTCTTCATTCTGCTCATTGATCTTTCTCTCTCTGTTGTTTGTTTCAGTCTCATATTGATCACAATTGATCACAACGGTTCCATCTTTCGGTTTAACCCCTGTTTTTTCTATACTTTCATCTTCACTGAGGTCGACTATGTCCAAATCCATACCCATATCCGCAAACAGCTTGTTAATGCTCATTGTCTACCAGCTAAATTAAAAAAAAAAAAAAAAACAAATGTCAAAATATTATGAAAACATTGACTAAAATTCAATTGTACATTTACTACACACATGATAAATAGCAGAAAAAAAATTAAATAAGTACATTTGCATATAGCCATGAAATGTTTAGGATTATTCAAAATTCAACTCCAAGAATTTTCACATTGCATGGCCTTGCATTAGGCATCATGTATAATTATATCAAACTATCAATGCCAAATGAGTTAATGAACTTCCAACATGTTCTATTGATATCAAAGCGCACTGCATTTGGATTCCAAAATATACTGATAGTTACATGCACAACGGACATCAATGCCAGTAAATCATTTTTTAGAATAATAAATGAGAATTCCAGCTTCACAAGGTTATATCATGAAGGAGAGAAGTTCACAGTTTAAATTTAACATGGTAAATGTTATTAGACAGTCAGTTACTTGATCAGAAGGGACTGGACTAGACGAACATTTTTCAGAGATAAATGACAACCCATTTTAAGGTACATAAGCAAGCAAGGATAGTTTGTATGCACTTCACTTACCAAAGAAGCGAAATACCAAATAATGCACCTTACTAAAAATTATCATATGCCAGTGGCTTTTCAATTTCATGTCTACACATTACCATAGAACAATCGGATATTTAGGTTTTCCATAGGAAAATGATACCTACCAACTTTCAAAAAGAGTGATTTTCGCACTTGATAACAACTAGGTCCAAGAACTTTACAAAAGAAATCCTTCTCTAAAGAAAAGTTTTAGAAGTATTAGAAAGAGAGCAAAACTAAAAAAAAATATTGGAAAAGTTTTGAAAAGTTACCTCGAAAAGAGGTACTTAGCGTCGAAGCCTGTAATTGTAAAAGAAGAAGTTTTTTAATATGCCAATAATCAGATTTCTAGTCGATTCGTTGATATCTCGGATAAATAGAATACGAACAAACTAAAGTTGAAGAAACTTACAAAAGAAAAACAGGAATTTAAACAAAGAGAAGATGTATCGGCAAAGGTCAAGTCGGTCAAGAGGTAGAGTTAAGTGAAGAAATGGAACAGTACTGTTTTTGGAGCGAAGACAGAAACAAAAATGAGGGAAGAAAGAAACACCATCCCGGGTAAAAATCTCTCAAACTCCGCTACCTTACATTAAATATTTAAACCAGAGAAAGTTTTAATCAATTTCGTATTATCTAACGGTCCCGATGAGTTTAGGACTTTAGGTCAGTGCTATGGGCGGTGAAGCATGATTCGGTGTATATATTCTGAACGGACCAGGACTTGGCATTCCTGACATAGTCTCTGTGATCGAATGAGGGTGCGCCACGTATAAAGGAAACTGAAGCGATTCGCGTTCCCGGCATATATTGCATGATCCAAAAAAAACAAAGTAGAAGCAAGGGCATCTCTTCGAACACTATAATTTTTCACGGATATAACACGAATGGATACGTGGCTACACGATATGACAATATATCGGATTATCCTTTGAAAACATTACGGAAGAGTAGAACTCCGTAAATTTATCGCGTGCGTGTACTGTTATGAGAATCCAAACAGATTTTGGAAAAAACAGGATACAGGAATAATTAATGAATTGACTGAACAAACATGGATCCTATCATCCTAAGGTGGCAAAAACACCATTTGATTTGCCAAAAGATTCTCTCAGCTCTCCCGAGAAAGAAGACTATACGCTCAAATTTATTTAAATTAAATGTGAACCTCAAAATTGTAAACGTCTCCTTGATTTTACTATAGTTTCCTCTTGGCAAACCTCCGCCGTCTAATCGCATTAAAATCTCTCTACTCAAATCTACTAAGATATTATTTTTATGTAAAAGTTGTAAGTTTGAATTCAATATGCGTTCTTGAGTTGATTTAAATTCGTTCAGGAAGGTAATCACAACTGAATTCAAAATAAAAATGCTTTTAGAACTACAAAAATCTCAATCACTGGTCAATATCCTCCTTTGATTTGCATGTTTTATACATTGATCGCAATCATTTATTGCGATCTTTCTACTTTATAAAAAATATATTTTCTAAACTCTTCATATTTAAATTTTACATTGCCAAAACAAAAAGGAGGATCAAAACATTTTTTTAAATATGTTCACAACATATTTCAAACTTTACATGTACACCGAATATAAACGATCGCAATCACTAATTGCGATCTTTCTAGTTATTATAAAAAAGTTGATACTCTAAATTCTTCACATTTTGATTTTACATATGAATTATACCCAGAAAAAAAAAAAAAAAAAAGGATTTAGGAGCACTTACCTTGAGAGAATTCAATGGAGATTTCTTTATATTTCCTAAACCCCTAAATTTTTATTAATATACAAAAAAATAATAAATTTAACTATCTATATAATGTTCTAATGAAATTTGAAATCTATCGAAACCAATGACATTGTCATCGGTTTCAGAAGCTAGAACCGATCGATTTCTGAAGCTAGAACCAATGGCAAAGTCATCGGTTTCAGAAGCTAGGACCGATGGCGAAGTCATCGGTTTCAGAAGCTAGGACCGATGGCGAAGTCATCGGTTTCAGAAGCTAGGACCGATGGCGAAGTCATCGGTTTCAGAAGCTAGGACCGATGACAATGTCATCGGTTTGAGCCTTCCAGTTCATCACAATTTTAATTTAATACAATTTTTCATTTAATTATTTTATTTAATTAGAAAATATTATTATTTATTTTTTTTTTGTATTAAAATATTATAAATATTTTTATATTTTCTTGAAATTAGATAGAATACCATATAATTTGATTTATTAGAAAGACTAAAACAAATAACTCCGATCAATATTTTTCAGATCGGATTTTTCGCGGTTGTAATAAAAATTAAAATATTTTATTGTGTGTTATTGGAAAAAAAAAAAAATACTTTGAATCTGAATTATTGATACATGTTCAAAAGTCATTTCTAGATAAATACATAAAATATTGTGATTCTTCTAGTACATTTAAATATTAAGATATTATATCTATTTTAAAAAAAAAATTGATATGTCATGCTTGAAATCTGACAAAAGTGTTCTTAAATTTTTATTTTTTCAAAAATAGAAAGGCCATTATATTTTCTGTATTTTATCTAGTAGTGACTTTTGAACCGGGATCAATAATTCAGATTCAAAGCATTTTTATTTTTTTTCTAATAACACACAAATAAATATTTTAATTTTTCTTACAGAAGCAAAAAATTCGATCTGAAAAATATTGATCCGGGTTATTTGTTTCAGTCTTTCTAATAAATCAAATTATATGATGTTCTATCTAATTTCAAAGAAATATAAAAATATTTCTAATATTTTAATACAAAAAATAAATAAATTATAATATTTTCTAATTAAATAAAATAATTAAACGAAAAATTATATTAAATTCAAATTGGGATGAATTGTGAGGCTCAAACCGATGATGTCATCGGTTCTAGTTTTTGAAACCGATGATAATGTCATCGGTTTCGGTAGATTTCTAATTTTATGGAAATATTGTATAGATTGTTAAATTTATTATTTTTTTGTATATTAATAAAAATTTCGGTCCTAAACCATTCATGCCGATTAGAAAGATGTCAATTTTCTGCATATATACATATACACGACCATATTATTTGTGTTGCCTCAGAAAAAACAATATATATAGTTAACAACTTGTAAAATTAATTTAGTAGCAAAAGGTGACTAACAATGATACAAACTGTACTTCTTTGCTGTTGCCTTTACTATTGCTTATAAAATCTAACTAAATTTTAAATTATGTCTATAAAAATTAGCGCAAATATTAAAAGAGAAAAATAGTACCAATACTCCAATAGTTATGGTAAAGAATTTAAAAGGTCACAAACACGAATTCGCAAATGCACGGATATTCTTGGTCGTAAGAAACAAATAAAAGAAGGCATAATAACGTTGGGAATTGATGCTAGTATGAGCAAACTTTATTTTTTTATACAATTATTAAACTATAAATCAAGATCTTTAGTTGGGCCTTCTTATTACCTATTTACGTATTTGTAACAATACACATATTTGGGTTCATATATTTCCGATATATAAATATAATATACAAGTTTAAGAAAAAAAATGATTATTTGAGAGAATAATAATACAATAGATGAAATGAGACATAGAGAGACATACCCTCCTCTCTTAGAGTCACCAAGGAAATGAAGAAAACTCTTGATCTATAAAAACGTGATCAAATAATTTACAAGAATTTGATGGAGAAATTGATCTACATTTTTTTTTCTATCTAGTGTTGCGCCACATAAATAAATGCTTATGAAAGATTGGTGTGTCTTAATATCTAATTTGAGATCGTATTTATATAAAAAGGAGTGGAAGTCTACTTAGCGATGCACCAAAGTTTTATTCTTTGCTCTCCCTGATTAAATACTTGTATACCACGCGCAGGTAAAAATTTGGTAGACAAATTTTAATGTTCTAAAAAGTGCATGAATTTAATAATTGCACCGTATCTTTCGAATAAATGATTTTAGTAGTTTCATGTACCTAGTATAGTATATCATTACAATTTAATGAATTCGACCTTTCTGGGATATTTTGGGAAGTGCATAAAATCTTAGGTTGCCTCTACCATATCTTTAGAATTAAATGCTTTTGATATTGTAATATATCTTTGTTTTTGAGAAGTTTGATGTTGTAATATGCCATTAGAACTAAATGATATTTTAACGAGTTTTAATATATAATTCATATTTATTTAGGCGTTTATTTAATGAGTTGTTAACTTGGTATTGTTTTTTCAGCAGTTCTACTGTTACGCAATAAACACTATTTAAATTTTTTATTTTAATAATACACTAAGTGTCACATTTAATCTTATGTTACTATGAAAACGGCCACAAATAGATCTGGATCTATACGAACTATTTGATCACATATAAAAAGACGAATGAAATGCATGATCCAAATATTTAAATATGATCATTCCAATTTAATAGTGATTAAATTAGTTTTACAATATTGATGTCTTGAAAAAAAATTCTTTAATACTTAACATTCATTCAAATTTAAACCGAACTGTATAATCAGAATTAAACAGTTCAAATATTTTTTCTATCCATAATATTTGCACTTTTTTTTGAGAGAGAGAATAACTGAACCTGGCATGTGAAGCCCATATATCAGCCCACTTTCTGTTTAATTCCAAAATCTCTCTTTTGCCCCTCTCATTTTATTGAGGTTTATTTGGTTTTGAACTTATCCGAAAAAAGTTTAGATTAAAATGGTTCGGATTTCGATTTCAATGAATCAGGTCGGTTGAATATTTGAATTAATTTGGTTTTTATATTTGATTTCGTTTCGACTTTTGAAAACCAAAATGATTGAACCGACCGAAAATGTATATGGTTCAAATTCATGCTTTAGTGTGATTAATTGTTCGCTTTATTTTTCTCCATTGCTGAATTTTCAGACTTAAAATGAATTAAAATTTTGGTTTGGATATTTTAAAATATCTATATATATTGTATGGAATTAAATAGTGTGTAATGCCAATAATATATATATATATATATATATATATATATATATATATATATATATATATATATATATATATATATATATATATTAAATAATGTGTAATATTATTATTAAATGTATATGTGTATGCATTGGGTTTTAACTTTTTAAAATTCAATCTCTTATTCCGGTTCAACCAAACAAATAAAAATCCACTTTGGTTATTTTGAAAGTTGTTATTAGGTTGAGAAGTTTAATTAAGTTGGTTCAATTATATTTTTGATAACTGAATAAAAGAAACTTGTGCATGGGAGTACAAAATTTTTTATTTACACTATAAACTAAAAAACCACAAAATATAGAGAATTCCAAACATACTAGGGCCGTCAATTTAATCTGCGGACCTATTAATGAGAGTCACAGATTGAATTGGAGGATCCCACAAAACTCCATTTTTTTTTATATTACAGTGAAATTAATAGACTTTTAGGGATCCGCCAATTCAATATGCGGACTCCTTAATGGGTCCGCAGATGGCAGCCTAGTATTTTTGAATTGACGTTAATTTTATTCTAAAGATGCGGTCATTATTTCATGTATCTTTGCCGTATCTTTAGAATAAAATGATTTTAATATTGTAATATATCTTTAGAATAAAAATTTGTTGCGGCCTTGGATAAATTAATGACCGATGTGGCCCTTCCTTAGTTTGGACCCCTGAACTTGTAAATTAAAGAGAGAGTTTATACTTTATATAAATGGAATTAACATAATTTCTGTTGGGCTTCGTCAAGAACTAGAAATTAAACCTCTCGGCATTGGGCTGAGAACGGAAAAACATATTTGAACATATTTTTTACACTTGATTAAGGTATATTAAAAAAATTAAGTAAATAAGTAGTAAATTATGCCATTTCTTAATTTCAGCAATTGTCACTGTCACTGTTCTTAAAAAAAATTGATCAATTGATTAAAATCTTAAATCACTCAAAACTTCAACAAAAGTACAACATGAATAATTAACACCCAACAAAATATAAACAATTTTTTTTTCCAGATTTACATAAATTCCAAACAAAATGACTAAATCATCACAAATGTAGGAACTTAATTATTGGATACGTAAATTATTTCGTTATGATAATTCTTATAAATATTAATCGAGATTTGTTATTGTGGATTTAGGGACATACACTAAGGTACCGGATGTGTGGAATTTATGGATTTGTTTATAAGTTTATATGTATAATTAAATTAATGTCATTTCCGCCTTTTACATATCTAATTGTCTACATATTTTGAAAATGTTATATTATATGCATAGTAGTCAATTTTGAACTGGTGATTAAGAGTACAATTTTTTACAACTTTGGTTGGATTAAGAGTACAATTTTACTCTTAATCCATGTAAATTTGTTTCAAGTTTTTTTTATCAGACTCGATAAATACAAGTAGGAAACTTCATCTTTTTAAACTAAATGGCTCAACACCTCATCCTATGACAATTAGTACAAATCATTTTCAATAATTTTCTCCATAAATACCTATGGACATGATCAGTATCTGTCAATTGAAGTAATCCATCATTATAACACCTTAATTTAATTTTATAAAAAATTGTCAATATTAAGTATTACTGTTTGTTGATGGAACTCACTGTTGTTGTTCCCTTCTTTGACCGAAGGATCACGTCACGTGTGCTTTTTTTTTTTTTTTTTGGTCTGTTTAGTGAGAGATTTTTGTGCTTTTGAGAGTACACTGAAATATTTTCTTATTACTTGGACAAAATGATTGCACTTGCACAATCCAAAATTAGTTTCAGACAAAATGATTATTTTTATAAGATTCTTACTACTGGTGGGGCACTTGGGCTCACACTGGCCCTTTTCTCAAGGCCCAACAAAATGCGCTATAAAGCAAAACAAATTCCCTACTTGTATTTGACATTGAATTATTCTTTTTATGCAAACCCAAACTTTGTGAGAAGGAACTCATCAGTCATCAATATAGAGTAAAAATAAGAAGAAGAAAGTAGTGGTACAGACTACAGAGGACAATTAAACATACAATGAGATAAGAATATATTCATTTTATCCATCTCCTTTCTACAACTTACATCATTTTCTTCACTCTATTTCCAAAAAAAAAAAAAAATTACAAGTAATCACATCCCCTAAAAGAATCCTATCATCTTATTTCGTTAGTTTTAGAACCAAATTTATACTAACATTAATATCTTTCCTGCAAAACAGCAGATCACTAGGCCCCAAGTATTGATGCCTATTCCATGACAAAGGGATTAGTCTTGAGTGAAAAACAATCACCTAAGGCTCAGAAAGTTGGTGAGCAAGGTTCAAGCAAGCAAACCTGCTTTTGTAGCTGCCTCCTCCAGCACCAGTCAAGGAAGCAAACACTAACTCAATCTGAAATTATCAAACATTATTATAGCCTTCATAAAAAAAGAAGAGCAACAAATTAAAAAGAGGTGGATTCTGTTTGGATATTCTCTTAATGATTTTTACTGATTTTTTTCTATCTAAAAGAGAAAATTTTGCAATCCAAATTCCAAACTATCAATGTCTAAAACAATATTGTATACTATATTAAAACATGTATTAAGGGTTATTTTTATATACCAAAACCCTTGTACAAAATTATTATTCTTTGGACATTTTTGAAGTGCCCTTCTTCAAACTCATCTATGAAAGAATAAAGGGGAGGAGTTTCAAGCAAATATAAAGGCCCATGTTATTAGAGGCTTCATCTTCCTAAATTATCAGTAATCCACTTAATTATAAGTGCAATTGATAATCCAGCTAACTTTTTGTGCCAATTTGGCCATGTTTTTGAAGTTTCATCTTAGGACTATTGTCCATTTGTACTCCATATTTTTTTAATAGTAAAATTAAAATGGAAAGTAATAACAATTTAATTCAAATAAAAAAAATTAGGACTAGAAATTCTCAATCAATGGTTGAGACCCTCTTTTTTGTTTGCAGAGAATGTTTGTTGTCCTGAATACAATCCTATCATGTTCACAGTATCTTTTAAACATTTTTCGTAAATGAAAATATAAAAGATCGCAATCATTAATTGCGATATTTCTACCTTATAAAAAAAAATTTGATTTTCTGAACTCTTCACATATCGTTCGTAAATCAAAATATAAAAAATCACAATTATTAATTGCGATCTTTCTACCTTATAAAAAAAATGATTTTCTAAACTCTTTACATTTCAATCTTACATAACCAAAACAATAAAAATTGATAATTCTAGAGACATGAGGCACTCCACACTCTGGTCTCATTTGTCTTAAAACTGATATATGGGTTTTGGGATACAAACATAATTTGTTAGTTCTTTTTGATACAGTATGGTGTAATATTATTCTAAATACTAATAATTTGGATTTCAAATCTCTATTCTTTCAAAGAGAAAAAGGTCATAGGAAAATTGGAAGGATAATTTAATGTATGTCACAATCAAACCTCATGTTTGATTGTGGATTAAAGCTAAGGAGGCCTAAATTGATTATTCCAACTTAGGCCGGTCTAAATTATTCATATTTGGTTAAGGTCTAAAGTTATATCATAGCTTAAGTTATTTCTTATTTGGTTAGAATTGGTGGACTAAAGTTTTTGAAACCTAAATTAGTTAATTATTAATAATTAGATAATATTAAAGTATTAATAATAACTATAATATATTATAATAATTATTTAATATATTAAAAATATAAGATATTAATTATATAATGATATATTAATAATAGTTATTGATAATAAGATACTAATTATATAATATTAATATATTAATAATAATTATATATATTATAATATTATTATAATAATTATTTAATATATTAACAATAAAATATATTAATTATATAATTATAAGTGAATAATAATTATTAATAAAAAATACTATTTATATAATATTATTATAATAATTATTTGATATATTAACAATATAAGATATTAATTAAATAATTATACACTAATAATAATAATTAATAATATAACTAATTACTAATAATATATTATTATAATCAATAGAGTTAGGCCACGACGTGGAATAAAATTAAACTATCATGTGAGATGGTTTAATTTAGGCCGGCCTAAAGATCGGTTTATTCCATCTTAGGCCGGCTCAATTAATGCTTGTTTGGTGGAATAACGAGCCCTAAACACTTTATTCCACGCTTTAAACCACAACCAAACATAGAGAAAAAATTAGTTAGGTTCTCAAAAGATACACAAAAATATTACATGTCACATGCTCATATTATACAGAAATAAAAAACGGATTGCAGAGCACATACCTTGGGATAACTCGATGAGGAATGCTCTATATTTATTTTCCTAAACCCCTCATGTCGATTAGAAAGATATCAATTTCCTGTATTTATAATTGTTGGGTTTTTGGATAGGTTATAGTGTAACAATTCGATCCAGTTATTTAATTTGTTCACTATCCGAAACCAGAATCTAGGTATAAAACTAATTCCAAGATTAATATAGAGTTTACCACTAGACGCGCAGCGGAAATCTTCGTCTAGTCGTAGTAGCAATCAGCCTCCTCTCTCCTTTCTCCTGTCGGATACATGCACCAGCAACAACAAATGCGCCTCCACTAGTATCCACATGAACCGGTTGACCAACTACTGCAAGTTAGTATGCTAGTACCAACAAACAGTTTTTGTTTTTTTTTTTCATTTTCTGTAATTAGTGTAAAATGAATAGCATACGAAAATTGAACTGATGCACTATATTTATAAAATATATGCACCAGTTCAGATGCAACTATCCATTCACACCTAATCATAATACTTATCTTAATCTTATCAGATCAGATTATAGAAAGTAACAGGCTTAGGCTTATTTCAGATCTAGTCCAAAAAGAATAAATAAAGATTTAACCTATAATCCAAATTATTTGACCTGATAGTATATTTCTTACAATAATTACATGACTGTATTATTCGGGCTGCCTTGGAAAAAATGATATAGAATAATGAAGTTAACAGCTTTTAAAATTAATTTTAGTAGCTAATATCAACATGTTTGAACAATTTATCACGAAGGTTTTTATTATAGAAAGGATAATTAACCAAACTACACTTCTTTCTCATTGTCTTTACTGTTGCTTATAAAAACTAACTAGATTTTAAAATTTTGTCTAAAAATTGGCGGAAATATTAAAGGAGATAAACAATATCAATACTCAATAGTAATTGCGACTATCATTTAAAAAAAAATGGAATCAAATAGTAATGGCGACTATTTAAGCAATCATTTGTTAATTATTTTCTTTCGTAAATAATCATTGTTCAAATAGTTTTATGAATCCAACTATAAGAAATTACTTATCGTAGAATATTATACACATTTTATTGCAAGAAATATATTTTAATATCATGCAATTTAATAAAACCAACCCTTGTGTATATGCACATACTACATAAAATTGCAACTTTTGTGGATTTTTTTTGTTCATGCTGAGAAACTTCTATGCATTAAATAGTTTTGTGTTGAATTCATAATAGACAATATTTCTGAACAAGGACAACCGTATTTGGGCTTTAATAAATCATATGTAGAATGTATATGCAAAATTAAAGGGTCGCAAACAGGTATGCAAATGCAGGGAGTTTTTTTTTTTTTTTTTAAAGAAAGGAATGGATATTCTTGGTTGAAAAAAACAAATAAAAAGAAGAAGGAAAAAAATCATAACACGTTTGGAAACCTCAAAGAATCGGTGCTAATATAATCGAACTTATCTTTTATACAATAATACAATTATTGTACTACAAATTGAGACTTCCAATTTGGCCTTCTTATAATAACACTGTTTTCGTGTTTGTAAAAATACACAGATATAAATTTGAATAGATATTTACGATATGTAATATATAAGCTTAGGGAAAAATTGATTACTTGACAGTTAATAAATAGACAAAAAGTCACGTTAAGAGAAAATAATTATAAAAAAAAAAAGATAAAATAAAATGAGATGTACCTTCTTTTATCTCTCCTAGGTGTGATGTGCTCACTTGGTAAGCACATCTATAAAAGACTACTAGATTAATTCCTAACTACGAATCTAAATCGTTGAAATTCATGTACTTCGTGAGTGATGCATGTCATGCAAAAATTTAATTTTTTTGAATTTATTTAGGACATGATCAAGCGGTAAAAAAATTCATGAAAAATGAATACATAAAACAATTTAAAAAATCACTTATAAAATGTTCATTTTTTTTTACCGCTTAATCATGTGTTAAATGAATTCAAAACTTTATAAATGTTGCACGTACATGCATCATTCACGAAGTACATGAATTTCAATGGTTTGGATTCGTCGTTTGAAGCAAATCCAATAGTCTTTTGGAGGTGTGTTCATCAACCCCTCTTGGTGAGCACATCACACCGTAATTTTACTCAATCTTTGGTATGTAAAATATAAGTTTAGGAGAAATTTAATTTTTTGAGAGGTAATAAATAGACAAAGAGTAGAACTAGGGTGTTCTTAAGTTCACCAAACTCTTTTGTGAACTTAACTCTAAAACTTATTAGATTTGTTTCAAATAAAAAAAATCTTGAAATCTTTTTAAGAAGGTAATAAATAGGCAGTTAATATGAGGAAATAATTATCACATAGATAAAATCAGAGAAAGAAATATCTACCTTCCGACTATCTCCCTTGAAATCATCAAGGAAGTGAAGAAACATGTTGATCTATAAAAAAAAAAAAATGAAATTATTGTATAGAAATTTGATGGAGTAATCTACAAATATATTTTATATAGTGTTGCGCCGCATAGATAAACGCTCATGAAGAATTGATATATTCTAATACCTAGTCGAAGTTAGGTTTATATAGGTAAAAACATAACTCTACTTAGCGAAACACCAATGATTTATATTTTTCCCTCCAGTGATTATAAAATTTTGTAAACAAATTTTAATGTTCTAGAAAGTTCATGAATTTCAGTAGTGTAGACTGTGTAGTGTATCTTTTGAATTAAACGATTTTAGTTGTTTCCTATATTTTTAAATGAAATAGTACAATATATTATTTTAATTCAATGAATTTGAATTTGGCGTTTCTGTGAGATTTTGGGAAGTACATAAATTTTTGGTGCCTACCGTATCGTTAGAACTGAATGGTTTTAATAGTGCCACATAAAATCTTGCATTACATAGGGTGCGTATCCTCTGAGATATCTCAATTTTTGCGTGACCGACGTGTCCGGTGCCTATTCGGGGAACTGTAGGGGGCCAGTATTATTTGAGCTGTGAGATTTGTGCAGAATGTATTTGAATGATTGAGATATTCCAAAAAGTCACGCAAAGTTTGAGATATCTCAGAGGATGCGAATTCAAAAAGATTTGGTTCCACACAAGTTGTTTGATCACATATAAATAGATGTTCCAAATATCTAAATCTGATCAGTTTGATATAAAAGTGAATAAATCAATTTTAATCCGAACTATAAGATCAAAATCAAACGGTTCATATCTCATTTCTTTGCTTAATATTTGCACTTCTGTAAGATCAATAACAGCAAAGAAAATCTTAGAGGTTTTGTCCTTGTCGATTTCCAAGTCGGACAAAACTTAGTGCTATATATCTAAGAATTTTTTATGCTATCGATAACACAATATTATTATTTTTTATTGAACCCATGAGACTTCCGGGGTGGTCTACTTCAATACGCATCAATAACAATTTTCGTTTTTCTTATTTCATTTTCTATTTTTTTTAAAAAAATTTCATCTTATTCCAGAACATAAAAACTTTATATCTTCTTTAAATAAATATCGAAGTGGGTTGAATTTTTAAACGTTAATTAACTTGATTTTCGATCTATTTTTAGTAATTCAATTTTAATTTATTCGAAAATTTCCTTTATTTATTATAAATAAGGCAGGGATAAGCCCATAACTTATACGAAAAAAAAAATTAACCAAATAAATAATCAATTGAATTCGAAAAATAAAGCATTGTTTGACTCTCAAGCAATATTTATTTTCGAGATGAAAGATATTTTGATTTATTTTTTTCGTTTAATATCTTATGCTCTTGAAATTATGTGTTACCTATAAATTTTTGCTTGGTCAATAGTACAAAAAGGTACTGTAAAAATAATTTATTTTACAATAACTGACATTTTATTCGGATTGTTAAATCAGCTTGACTGCTCAACTCATAAAAGGAAGCTCTTTTTCGGCATTTCTATCATTTTTCATGTTAATAATTATTTCCTAATTATTTTCTAACTTGTTGACTATGCGTTGCTCACATTATTAAAAATGTTAATAATTTTTTTTTTGTCTAACTCAATTTAAACTCGTTTACAGTCCTAACTGTACTATTAAATAAAGTAAGAAAATCATTATTGTGTCCTCCATTATAAAACCTTAATTTTGGATTACTATGACGTCATCTATGAACAGTGCCATCCCATTTATCTACCGCTCCATCGTTGATCTGTGAACATGATGAATTTAGTCTCACCTCATCTATCGTCACCTCCACGCTGCTTCCGCTTTCTATTTTATCTCGCGCGATTTTTCCCGATTATACATAGGCAGCACTTACCGCCTTCTTCGACTTTGCTTGCTTCTCCAGCTGTCCGCTTCGGCAGCCTCCCTGCTTGCCACATTGTCGTCTCCTCGCAACATGTTGCTCTCTCTGCTCTCGGCACCTCGCGCTCTCAGATTTTCTTCGGTATTGTTTTCTCTATGCTTCTCCATTGTGCTTTCTTCGTTTGTCGCCTGTTGCTCGACCGTGTGCTGATTATTCTCTTTCAGATTTGTCTCAGTTTGCTCTGGACGGAGGCTAGGTTTTCCGGTGGCGTTCGACCTTCTCGCTTCTTTCAACTCCGGTTTTCTCCCTGCTAGTATGGTTTCTTTCAAATTTATTGGCTGGTGGGACCAATTCACTATATAACGACAATTTGCATTTACATCAATTGTCCAACTCTCAATCAAAATATTGGTCGATTCTGCTCTTTTTTGCGCATTCTGCAATTCATTATATAATGACAATTTGTATTTACATCAATTGTCCGATTCTGCATCAAAATATTGGTCTTTTTTGCGCATTCTGCCCCAATTTGAAGTCTGGCACATAAATGTCGCAATTTGATAACCTATTTTCCATTCAATGATATGAACTTGAATTTTTTTATAGCATTTGATAGTAAGGTTTATTACATTTTTTTTTTGCATGATTCTGACAGCCCCAGCTTTCCTATATAAGTTACTCCTGTAATCAAGAACTGGTACTTTTATCTGAGAATAATTCAATATATTGATTGATAGTAAGGTTCGTTTAATAATTCAGTATATTGATTGTGAGATTGATTTATAAAATGGATTGCAGATGTGATCTCCATGTTCTTATAAAATCCATCGATAAGAGTGTTATAGTTCACAACATTAGGTTGATGCGCTTTAGAAATCATGTCATGTATATAATCCTTGCCTTCTCAATTTCAACTTTCTTGCACAACACATTTGTAAGAGTGTTAAAGGTTCATGATGTTAAGCTCAAACACTTTACAAATCATGACATGTAGAAAACTCAAGTCTTGCCAGTTCAACTTTTCTTGCATATTCTATTTACAGGAGCGCTATAGGTCACGACATTAGCCTCATGCCCATTAAATTTCACGTCGTTTAGAAAATTCATTGCCTTCTCAATTTTAGCTTTCTTGCAGTGCTCATCTAAAAGAGTTTTACAGGTCACGGGTTAAGATGTTATAGTATTTTTAGCAGGTGTACTGTGGAAAGACATGGGGCACAAATTGCAATTTTGGCTTCCTACTTAAGATTATGGTTTAATTTGAGTTTTTTTTTTTTTTTTTTTTTTTTTTTTTTTTGCAGATTTCACATCAAAATACACAATATTGAGAGACTTTATTATTTTTCTTCACATTTTTTTGCCATATGGAGTATGCAAATAACACAAAACTGTAATAGAAATGTTCAACAATTGTAAGAGATTAATTATACCTTTCTTTTTTAGCATCAACTCAATGAAACATTCTTCACATGAAATAGTATATTTATATCAGTTTTAGTATGAGTTAATCTGAATACAAATTTACCATCAGATCTTAAAACCTAACATTCCACATGAATTTAATTTGACATTTGTTATCAATTAAGATGGATATGGTTTTACCAGGGGCAAAATTGTCAACATTTGATGAAACACCCTTTACCACCTCATTGAATGATTTCTGGAATTCACACCAACGACTTCAGTAAGTTCATTGCTTGCTTTTCATTACTTCATATTTGCTTTTACTCAATTCTATGTAGGTAAATTATATTGCTACTTAAATACAGTTAAATGCATAAATACAAGTGTCTGTCAATCCCACCAGATTTTTCATGCCTTAGCTCAATTGCTGATATAGTAAAGCATATCCATTATGGTAAAAGTGTCGGCAAGGTAAACTGCACCCATTTTCCTTCAAGTGCCTTAAAATTGTAGATAATTATTTCTAGCTTGCCCACCTATATTCCTTGGAGTGAGGTTATGTTACTATGCATAGCGCAGATTGGTCCGTGCTATAAGTCAATATCTCCATTTTCAACTTAAAAAACAGCCCATCTAACCAAAGTTTAGAGAAGGAAATACGTGACACGCCGTGACGTGACGTGATCGTGATCATTTTTTTTTTCACGTGACGTGACGTGACGTGACTAAAATGGTGGCGGATGGTCACGTCACGCGAATGGTCACGTCACGCGTAGTCACGCCGTGACTATACGTGACGTGATCACACGTGACGTGACGTGACATGTCGTGACGTAAATTAGCCGTGTCAATTTTTTTATATTTTAATTTAAATTGTTGAAAATTTAGAAAAAAAGATAAAAAGAAAATTATAAAACAAGTAAATAATATTGTAAAGATTTTTTTTTTTAGGAAATATTACATCTGATATTACTTTAAAAATTCAAATTACAAACATTTATTAGACTAAACTAAAAAAAATAAAAATCAGTACTACATGAGTACCAATATCACTGAACTTACACTAAAATAAAAATCTGAATACTCTATACATATAAAAAAAGTTGGATATTCTATGTTTCATACGGTGAACGTGGTGTTCGGGTTATTTTCACTAGATTATCACGTGACGGAATGTACGTCACGCGTAACTCACGTGACGTGACGTGACGTTAACGTGACGTGACGTCTCGTGACGTGACTAGTCACGCCGTGACAAATTTCCTTCTCTACCAAAGTTTATACAACACTTCATGTAACTCTAATCCTCCTTTTCCTTAAATTCAAATGTAATAAATCTGTAAATCTTTCCTAAATTTTGTAAATATTAATAATTTAACTGTTTTATGTGTTGTCATGCAATCAAAAGTGAGAAGATACCCCTCAAGAAGGTCAAGAACCTATGCAAGAAAAAAAAAATGTGGTTGAAACCAAAATTAAAAATTGAGCCCCTGAACCAGAACCAAAGCCTCAACCGCAGGTAATTTATTAGTATTTTTTCCTTAGATAACTACTATTTTGAAAAAAAAAAGCATCAAAATCTTGAATTATTGCTGCCCAAATGTTCAAAAATTAGCATAGTTGTTGCTTACCTAATTTGTAAAATTTCAACTCAAAGTGCGGATTCGCAAATTGAGTCCGCATACCCAAGGTGGGTGCTATATAAAGGAGGGAATTGAGAAATTATCAGCAGGATGTGAATTTGAACGGCTGAGAAGTATTATTTGAGTGTTGAGATTCATGCATAAAGTATTATTTGAGAGTTGAGATTCGTGCATAAAGTATTTGAACGATTGATATATTTCAAAAAGAGACGCAGAGTTTGACTTAGAGGATGCGAATTCCCACAACGAGAAAATGTGGTGTCAGTAGGATGTGAAATTCGGACTCAATTTGAGTGTTGAAATTCGTGCATAAAGTATTATTTGAGAGTTGAGATTCGTGCATAAAGTATTTGAACGATTGATATATTCCAAAAGGTCACGCAAAGTTTGACTCAGAGTTTATGGTTGGGTGCGCGGACTCAATCCACGAATCCGCGAGTCCGTGCTCTCAGTCCGCGAATCCTGATCCGCGTACTCAGTCTACGGATCCGGTTGATCTGGATACACGGATTCAGTCTGCGGGAGTGGTATTTTTGATAAAAAGTTACTCTGGGTATTTTTTATTTTTTAACCCTTTTTGAGAGTGGTACAAAAAAATAATCCGTACTTCAAGCCTTTTTTTTCCAGGCCAATTTTTATTCTTCAAATGCCATATTACTTGTGTTATTTTGATAATTGTTTTTAGTTAATTCAATTTCTAAAATAATTAACAAAATTCATTAAATGTCCGGCTCAAATACAGCTAACAAAGTAGTAATAACATTAAGTTATCAATATAACAAATACCTTAGTTACAAGTTATCAATAAAATTCATTAAGTTATCAATAATTTATCCATAAATAAATAACAACACAATGTGATACACAAATTGGCTTAGTCATTATAACAAATACCTTAGTTACAAGTTGAGATTATTTTTTCCAAATTTTTAAGAGTTAAAGAAATTAATCTTGTGGTTGGAATATGTCATTCCTCAATCTTGTGGTTGAAATAATTGTGTAAGTGTGATTGCTGCAGCGTTGTAGAACTAGATAGTGCTGCACAAAAAGTTGATAGTTCGGGATGGATTGAGTTCGATTTAAAAAAAAATGGTAATTAACTCGGTTTGAATTGGTTTGTTCTGAAACGAATCAAATTAGCTCGGTTCAACATTAGTTCGAATTTTAACTCGAACTGAGTTAAGTTCGATTCGAAACTCTTATTTTCAATTCTAAATCTTACTTCAATTTCGAACCAATTCAGTTCAAAACTAATTTGAACCAAACTCGAACTCTTCTTTTAACCGGTTCAGCTCAAAATTGGTTCGAATTCGAACTCGAACTGGATTAAGCTCGATTCGATTCGATTCGTTTGCACCTTGAGTCCAGATATAAATTGTTCAATCGGAAAATATTTTATCGTGGAAACTATTAAAGCACATGGGTATTATCACCAATCTTGATTGATTTGATCAGACGGTTGGGACATCTGTCCAAAGCACTCGCGACAAGTTAAGCAAGCTTCCCAACCGCACGAGCAAGCAAAGAAAGGAACCCAATCCATAGCATATACTGATATACACCAAGAAAAAAGAAAGGTAGATTAAACAAATAAAATGAGAAATCACTGCATACAATAATCCGCTACTTCTCCTTCCTGTTCACACACTCAATTGGGAGAGAGAAAATGGGAAGAGCATTTGTTTATGTTATACTAGGCGGAGGTGTGGCGGCGGGATATGCTGCGCTGGAATTCTCTCGCCGACAAGTGGCCCCAGGCGAGCTATGCATCATCTCCCAAGAATTAGTGAGTTGTTTTAATCGCTCTTCTTTTGGAATTATCTGAAAGCTCCTTGCAATTTTGGTGAATTTGCATTTATCATCTGTGCGGTCCTTAATTCGACACTTTGAGCTCCTATAATTCTCCGAGAACCATCTAGCTGCAAAACTTTTCGAATTTTACCCTGTAATATTGTTAATTATTATTTTTTTTTTTTGTTTTGCTTGCACTCATCTGTGGAATCCTGTGAGGCTGTGATCATGTGGTCCATTAATAATATATTTTTTTTTTTTGGAAAGAGTAGCAAAATGCAACCTGTTTCCTTAAAGAAACAAAGCACATACACTGAAAAAAGAAACAAAAACAGAACTACTTATCCCCTTTGAAACAAACTAATCCCCTAAAAGAAGCTTGTGTACCATAGCTATACACCACCATGAATTCTCATCCTCTGAGATATCTGAAAGTTTGAGTGTTTTTTTGGAAATTCTTATACCTTTGATATGAATCTGACTAGACTTCTTATATATTTTGCTGTTGAATATCTGATCACATTTATTAAAAATTTTATAGGTTGCCCCTTATGAACGCCCTGCATTGAGCAAAGGCTATCTTCTACCAGAAAGTACATTATCTTACTTTCTGTCTATGTAATCATAGATCCCACAAGTACATTATCTTTAACACTTACTTCTATTTTACTTTGAATTATAGATCCCGCAAGACTTCCCCAATTTCATACTTGTGTTGGTGCCAATGAGGAAAGGCTAACCACAAAATGGTACCAAGAAAAAGGTACAAATATTAAATTGAATTTTATTGACTTTTTTTGTCCTTGCACTGATCATCAGCTAAGGTAAAACTTTGTTTGGTGCATTGAGGTATTGAGCTTATTCTTGGAACAAGAGTAAAATCGGCAGATCTAAAAAAGAAGGAATTACTAACAGCGTCTGGAGAAACAATCACGTACAATTATCTCATAATTGCAACAGGTGCTCGGGTACTCTTCTTAACTTAAATTTACAAACTTTATTATTTGTAGCAGTCATCAATGCAGCTAATTTGTTGACTTATATTGTATAATTTTACATGGCTTGTAATTGGGCTCTCCTGATCAGGTTGTATCAAACTTTTTTTGTTGGGTTATCTTTGTGTTTTGCATACTGCCGCTGACCTTAACCTGTACAAAGTAGCTGATACAGCTAGCTTTTTTGTAAGCATGATAGTACATGATTGGGATAACTTCTCTTTCAAGACAAATATCTTGGTGGTTTTTATTTTACCATAATATCAGATATCTTATCTTCTTTCATGTAGTCCCTGAAGTTGGAAGAATTTGGAGTGCGGGGCTCAGAGGCAGAGAATGTATGCTATTTACGAGATATAGCTGATGCTGATAGGATGGTAAATACAATGCAGTCATGCGCTGGGAAAAATGCAGTGGTAATTGGTGGGGGTTATATTGGTATGGAATGCACAGCAGCTTTAGTCACAAATAAGATAAAGGTCACCATGGTTTTCCCTGAAAAACACTGCAGTAAGTACTGCCGATTTTTGTAATTGCTTTTTTTATTTTTTTTATTTTAATGTCATGTTGTTTATCTCTTTTTATTGCTTTTTGTTTTTTGTCTTAATGCGGCATGTTAATCTTAATATTACAGTGGGCCGGCTATTTACGGCGAAGATGGCAGAATTTTATGAAAACTACTACAAAGCGAGGGGTGTAAAGTTTGTTAAGGGAAATGTGCTGAAATCTTTTGAAAATGACCAATTTGGCAAGGTAAATGATCAAGTCTTATATCTCTTAGTTATAATTTGGAATTAAATTTTGCATATTGTACCATTTTGATTTTTGAGGTATCACTTCTAGCAGTATAAATTTTATTTTCTTTTTATTTTCTTACTTGTTAGGTGACAGCTGTTATCCTGAGAGATGAGACCCGCATCCCTGCCGACATGGTTGTGGTTGGCATTGGGATCCGTGCAAACACAACCCTATTTGATGGTCTAGAGAAGGGAGGCGCAAAGCTAGCACTAGAAAAGGGTGGCATAAAGGTAAATGGTAGAATGCAAACTAGCGACGGCTCAGTATATGCTGTTGGTGATGTGGCGGCCTTCCCAGTAAAGCTCTTTGGAAATGACATTCGCCGGCTTGAACATGTTGACTCAGCCCGTAAAACTGCACGGTAACTTGCTAGTTGTTTCGAATTTCATTTTTTTAGTTGTAATCTTTGGTTTTAGTTGATATCTTTTTTATTTATGAATTCGTCTAATGTATTTATTTCATTTTTGTTTCATATAAATATTTTTCAATTTTTATTTTTGTCAATTTAATAGGCATGCTGTCTCAGCAATAATGGCACCTGATGAAACTGGTGACCTGGACTACTTACCGTTCTTCTACTCGAGGGTTTTTGCCTTATCATGGCAATTTTATGGGGACAATGTTGGAGAAGCAGTTCATTTTGGGGACTTCCCAAATGGCCGGTTTGGTGTGTACTGGGTTAATGAAGGCTGTATCATAGGGGCGTTTTTGGAAGGCGGAGCCAAAGAGGAATATGAGGCCATTTCCAAGGTGGTCAAGACAAGAACCAAAGTGTCCAATGTTGTTGAGTTGGAGAAACTAGGGTTGGGGTTTGCTTTAAGAGAGAGCCAAAAGTTGATTGAGAGTACTGGTACTGGTGGTATTGCCAGTGCAGGCACAGGTACTGGTATGTGTTCAATTATGAAGAAGCCACTGTACAAGTGGCATGCCACTGCAGGGGTTGCCGCAGCAGCTTCCATAGCAATATTTGCATATTGGTATGGGGTAAGGCGCCGCAGGTGGTGAAGAGTATTGTACAATTCGCTGTTGCTTCTATTGTTATTTAAATTTGAATTCCCTATTTTAAGGGAGTGATTGTATAATGGAGAGGATAGACGCAGAAATGGCGTTTTTAGTTTTACAGAAAAATAAAATATAGTTTTATTGAATAAATAGCTCCACTTGTATATTATGGAACACGATCATGGTTTATAGGGACGATATCCATTATATTACGTGTCACATGTTGATTGTTTGCTTATCTTTCTTTTAATTAAATCTTTGCTGTGAGTTTACTTCCAAGCTTACTGGACAACCATTTTTTTATTATTCTGTTGGCTAGAGATCGGTTTTAAGGGGATTCAGGGGCTTTGAGATGATATGCTAATAGTAGTTAGTACAGTGGTAGCTGAAACGGGCAAATCTGTTCAACTGTTTCAACATTATCAGTAGCAGTTGCTAAGGCTAAGATTGTAATTCAACCGTTTCATTTTGATTACAATGAAAAAAAAAACAGAGAGAGAGAGATCGGTTTTAAATTGGTACGAGTTGATCCTTCATTGGTAATGTTGTACCGGTTTTTTCATCGTGTTTTTTCCATCATTTTTACTAGGTTTATTTTTATCAAGAAGTTCCTTAGTTGTTTTTTTTTTTCACTTTACACTGTTCAAGGTACTGCAGGAAGGGGTAATTATTGGTAAAATGAATTCCAGAATTGGTACAAGTATTTAGCAGTACTAGTAGCTCCAAAGAGTCGATTATAAAGTTCATCTAAAAAAATATTTAACAGCTATAAATCTCCTTCTATATATATTACAGACTCATTCTCTGGATAAGCCAATTTATAGTATTTTTCTTTACATACTAATAACATATTGCCTCTATTTAATAACATTTCCTATGACTATTAGTTGAGATTCAAATTAAAATGTTTATAACTTTTATAAAATACTCATTTCTCATTCTTCAAACAAGTGATTGACGGTTGAATCGGTGCCTTGACATCCCCAAATGCATTCCAACAAAAAGGACCATATGAATGATTAATTCCCTCTGTTGGCTGGAGCTCGATGTCGGCCAGGTGAATATTTGTACATGGCGTATTATCACTGCATGCTAGGTACACGGGCTGTACCGTATAGGTCCCGACAATGCCTTGGAATGTGATGTCTGACAAGGTGACAGCCGATGATTTATTTGCACAATGGCTCTGGCTCTGGCCATTGCAGTAATACTGATCAATCATAATTGGTGTTTTCACATCTGACACTTGAATGTTTGAAAACCGTACATTTTTAACCGATCCTGAGCCTCCCTGTTTATTGTTACTCGTTAGTTAATGTATTCCAGAAAAATGTTGAGAAGTCGAACATTATTCAATTTCTTTTTTCATTTTGAGTAGAGATACTGAAATTTTACCTGCCAAGTTTTGATTCTGGCAGCTGTCTGGGTACCAGTCATTTTTATATTTTGAACATTTATGCCTGACACAACTGCCATCGTACCATCTTTTCCTAGTCCTCCGATACTGATACCATGGCCTGGCCCACAACTGACATCATGTATGAACACATTTGAGCAGCCTGTCTGTATCGATACACAGTCATCACCTGCTCAAAATAACCCGTAAGTCAAGTTTCAATGGATTCCTGATCTCAGAATGTAACATGGTGATCCTTAATGTAAAATGAATTTCGGTATTTTATTTTGAGACATTACCGCAAGACAAGGTGGAGTGGTGAATGGTAACACCAGCTGAATTCTGGAGATGGATTCCATCAGTATTTGGGCTATCACCTGGTGATGAAATTGTAATTCCGTGCACCTCTACTGATTGGCATGTGTCGAATTTCAGGTGGAATTGTGGGCTATTCCTGATTGTTATTCCAGTTACTGTCACATTGTAGCTCCCATAAAACCTCACTGACTGGAAAATCAACCCCATGAAGATCAACAAGTGCTTTGTCAAAATGGGATACATCTCTTGAAGATGATATTTTTTTTTCTTTTGGTTTTAATAACAAATATAAGTGAAACAGTACATTCTTACCGTTGGCCTGGTTTGTGACAAACTTCCTGTAATATCCTACAAGAGGAAGATTGAGACATGTTAAAATTGATTGTGAGCAGATTACATAATCCCATTGTTTAATATGCTAAACAAAGCTTTAGAAGTAAATTAATATCCATGCAGTAAAATATGAAAATATTTGGTAAGAGATTACTTACTGGGTCCTCATCAGAATCAGAGTTTATATTCCACCAATAATTGCCACGTCCTTCAACAATTCCCTGTCCTTGGATTGTTATTCCTCTTAATTTCGTGAATTCTATCCATTGTAGAAGCCCAGATGTAAAACCTTTATGATTTAATGGTGCAATAATTGTGCCATCTAGCTGAAATGGAAAAAAAAAAACAAACGAGATGTAAAATATTAAAAGAAAAAATGTTCTATACGAAATAGAACTCAGAAATTTGGCTTTAATTATACTGGTATGCAAAATAGCATATGTACAAAATTAAATACTTGCCTGGAAAACTAAGTTGGGCTGACAAACGGGGCCCGCAAAGGAGATGGGCCCAACTAAGAATGTGTAGTTGGAGGGGACCACCATAGTTGATGCCGCTATCTGGCATGCTGCTGCCCATGTATCTTGAAATGCCTACAACAACTTGAGAGTCAACTTTGTTTCCCCATTTCACAGTAATCTGTTGCTAATTAATTACTATACACCATTTACGAATAATCTATATTTCCTATTGCATGTTAACAATTCAACTTTTGTGTCTATTTCTCTATATATGTGACATGCATGGCAGGTCCTCTTCTGAAAAGAATAAAAATACATATATAACATAACATTAATGATGTGATTTTATTTGTTTCACAAAAATTAAAATATCATAAATAAATCTAAATTAAGGACATCACTCTTGATTGTTTCAATTATTTTAATTGTAAGAAGCCTCATAAAATTAAGTTTGTGATTTCCAACTTTAACATTGAAATTAAAAAAATAGTTCCCTTGAGAAAAAAAGAAATCAACAAGGTTCATTAATTATAACCACCACCTTGGTATCATCAGTGACACCGTCACCCTTGGCCCCGTAATCTAGCACATTGAAAGTAGTAACATGCAGCACCGGTGGCGCTGGTGTTACCGGTGCATACGGGCTTGGACCTGATGGTGGGCTCGGTGGGGGAGGAGGATTTAGTTTTGGGCTTGGATGGTGTTTGGAGCCACTATGGTTATGATGTGTGGTGCCATTAGATTTTCCTTTATGTTTCATTGTGGAAAAAGATGATTCTATTTCATCTTTGGTTCTCCAGTGAGTATTCTTTCTAGCATGACATATCTCTACATAGGTACTTGTAAGGGTAATTATGAGGATTGTAAGAACAAAAAGGTGTTGCCTAATTAGGCTTCTCATTGTACCTTTTGTTTATATCTAGATAGTGCTAGTTTTGTGTTGAAATTTGAAACTGTGTGTGGGGGGGTGGGGGGGAATGGGGTTGCCGAGAAGAGAGGTTAATTTGATGATATTGGAGAGGGAATGTAGGCTGTGTTTAAATAGGGAAGGTATTTTGGAAGTTTGTAGCATCCAAAGTGAGAATAAATTGCAAGGAATCCTTTGTCTTATTCTATCATCATTTAGATTTTGTTGGTGTTGCTTAATCAGGGTTTTTAATTGTACCAATGGTACACCAATCCAGTACCAGTACCAGCACCACACAGTTATCATTTTTCTATGGATGCTTTAATTAATAAATTGATAGAAAAAAGTTACTATAATAAGATCCAGTATAGAAATAAATTTTATGACCACACATACTATATATATACACTGCTTAGTGCTTACAAAAAAGAAAAATACAAATGAAAACTTTTTTTGTCACTTGAGTCCAGAGCAAGCTTGTAGTGACCCTTGAGATGGGTCCCATTTGTAGTAGGAGAAGTAGCTAATAACTAATTAATCTCTTGTTGGCATTGCAACGGTCACGGGAGGGAATCTAACAAATAAGTACTTGGTTTGTGTCTACTCTTTAATTTATCAAGGGATCACTAGCAAATAAAACTAAAACTAATCATATCAGGAGCTAGCTAGGTTGGGCCTACAAAATTACTTGTAAAATCTTTTAACCCAAACCTTCACTCAATGAGCTCTGTTACTCGATCTGCATGCATGCATGTGCTTCTGTTAAGGAATTTATTATTGTGCATTTTTTTTCCTTGCTTACTAGTATCTTCTTCTGGTGATAATTAATGGTTGAGAAGTAACAACGTCTTAGATTATAATCAGTTCAAAAGTCAGCACAAGCTATCTTAATTAATGTTATAAATAGTATCTATACAATGTATAATTGTATTAGTACTGACAAAAATTATAATGGAAAATGGATCGTCATCATCATATCATAATTAAATTCATTGAAACCCGTTAAAAACTCAATCTTTACAAAATTATAATTATTTGACAAAATTCTTAACAATTTTCGAATTAGTTAAATTTTGATACATTAAATAACAAAAAAAACATCTACAATTTTAATTTCAATAATATTTTTGAAAATAATGTACCATATACAACTACATCCATATATATACAAAAGAAAAGAAAAAGAAGTAAAAAAATTGTAATTACAATTTATAAAATAAATGGCATTCTAAAGGAGAAAAAAAATAAGATAGAGAAAAATCAAAGAACACTGCAGTTTGGTGGGGCCTAAACTGCATGCAGTGTAGATTAGACCCCTGTTGCAAGTCATATGTACATTTGTAGATTATAGTTTAATAATAAAGTATATCTCTGGAACAAACAACAATTTGCATATTTTTACTGTTTGAGAGAAACTCTACGCCAAGTTTTTCTCTTGTCAGTAGCTTACATATATGCCTTGGCAAATACTCAACCAAAGAAATTAATGTAGCTGTGTTTTGGATCTATTAAGCTACGCTGGTCTATAAAAGACTCATTATCACAAACCTTGACTTATTAAGGCAGTGATTTGTTAGGATTTGGTAAGATGAAAGTTACATATCTTTAATAAAAATATAAGAGAGCTAATTAATGGCTATATATATAAGCAAGTCAGGAAAATATTTGTTAGGTTAAAAACACATTTGAAAACGAAGATAGTATGGAGATCATGTTGAGCGGCTATGTTTTGGTTATAGATATATTATATGTTCAAAATTTTTGTATTTATCTAATAAATAGTAAATAAATTCCCAAAAAAAATATAAAATTTTGTATCCAAGTGCATTTTAATATAGAGATCGGCTATTTGGACTTTAAAAACGGAGAAAAAAAATGTAAAACATGAGGCATTTTAACCGTTCTTGTAATATTTACGAAAATGATTTTTGTATCAATATATAATAGACAACAAACTATTACATTTTTTGCCTGAAATAATGTACTTTCATAAGTGTCATGCCATTTTCGTGCCACCAAAATTAGTTTCGGAAAAGATGACTTCCTCATAATCTTTTGTCTAATTAATATTTAATTATAATAATAAAAAATATAATCACAAAATGTAAAATAATACGAAAATCACACATAACTTTTTGGATAAGGCAATGTTATCTATATGTATAAGAAACATATAGATATGAAATTAACTAGGGTCATGTTTAGTTGTAGAGTAAGAGGTGGAGTAAACCTCTTACTCTACACTTAAGCAATTAAAAAAGAAGTAAAATAAAAGATAAGGTGAGAGATGAGTCAATCAGGAGTGATTTACTTCACACCTTTTTAGATGGATTAATTTATTTTACACTTATTTTACTTGTATAGTCCACTGTTATAAGCAAAGACATATTTTCTCATCTTACTCCATCAAGTAAATTAATTTAAGTCACAACTTCAACTATCAAATGAGATGTAACATATAAGGAGTAATATGAAGTAAGTAATTTAATTCTCATTAATTTTACTTCAAAACTGAACATGTTTATGCCGGATACTAAAATAGACAGTAGTTTGATGAGCTATTTTCCTTAGCTAACAGAAAATACAGATAATTACTAGGAGCTTGTTGTTATATATATTATGGTTAAAACTAGGAGCTATTTTGCAGACCGTTACTTTGCTAAAAGAAATTGTAAGATGGAACTTTTCTGTATTATGCCTACGGGCCTTTGAATGACCAAAAAAAAAAAAAATCGGTTAACGGTTAATTTTTCTTTAATTTTAACATATATATTTTTTATACTTAATCAATATAATTTTTGTATCATAAAAATAAATAAGGTTTAATATCTAATAAAAAAACAGGCAACTTGGAGTTTGAGCTGCTCTCAATTTATACAATCTGCAACTAATTGAAGTAATTTTATCATCAGGAGACATTAATCCAAATCTGCTCAGGTGAACTGATTATATTGTTCATGATCAGTTGAATCATCATGTGGTCATACACGAATGTTTTTTTTTTTTTATTATTATATAAATGGGTCCATAACTCCATATGCAACCCATAATATATTTGAACATGAATAAATTAATTAATGAGATTTTTCTAGAAAGTATGCTTGCGTCTTTCATTGGCTGATCCGTTGTCATATGCAGAATTTTAGTCACCTTTCTCTGCAGGACAAAATTAATTGAAAAACATATAAGCATGCAAATGAATATCAAATCAAAATATAAGCATGCAAATGAGTATCGAATTGAAAAATTGAACAGATTAAGAGATTCAAAAGCATATATGCATGGCGGTCGACATTGGGCCATCCAGACTAAAAATACATTGAAAGTTAAAAGGGTACGATAAACAAACAATCGTTAATTATAACCGATCACAAATGATTCTATCAACCACATGTCCATGCCTACGCCGTTTTTTATGGAGGCGCATGCAATATCTCTTTTTCATCCCTTTTATTGAAGCTCTGTAGATAAAAGCAAAGAAAAACCTTATCTAACACTGGTGTCATTGTGTGTGATAGATAAAATATACTTATGGCTTATGGATGCACCAGAAGTTATCTGCTATATGGTCCAGTTCAAAAATGGGACCAATATCTTTTGGGTTAGTTTCAGATTTCAACTTTTGAAGCACATAATTGACATAGGTCTCGATGACATGCTTTAGCACGTGTTGCATGTTTTTACTCTATTTGTTCACAATGAGAATATATAATGAATAAGTTAGTATTATAATATTTTACTTGATAAATAATTATGAAATTGTTTTCTCAAAGATAATATTAAAAAGTTTTATAAAAATATACACTACTATTTGTCTCATTGATTGATTTTGAATCAGTTTATATAAAATTTAGCAAATTTAAATTATTTGATGAACATAAATTAAATTTTATCATTTCACACGTGTGTGTGTTTAATTTTAGAGTGAGGCATTGGTACTTTGCGATATGCACATCGGTTCATGCTATGGATTCATTTTTCTGTTTTTAAAGTTAAAACAATTGATCCGAACAACTCAACGTGATTTTTATGTAAAAATATACTTATCGATAAAAATTTATATTTTTTCAGAATTATTTTAGATAGATCGATAGAAAATCACTGACTTTCGGATGGTCCAGAATTTTCATATTAGGTGATTTTCTAAATATCTAAAAAAGTAAAAAAAATTCGAAAAAAATGTAAAATTAGTTTTCAAGTACATTTTCATATAAAGATCATGTTGAATTGTTTGAATCGACCATTCAGACTTAAAAAATAGAAACCATTGTAAAGTATCATAGCTTCACTCATATAAAATTATTTATAACCGTTGGGTTTTAAAATTATAAATTTTAAGTGTGTTATTTACTTGTGGATATGTCCACACTCCACACCAATATGATATATATACATGAGGGATTTTTTTTTAAATGGAAATTATAACAAATTTCTTAACCAAACTAGCTAATTCGTTGAAAAAGTTATAAAAATAGCATACACCAGATTTTCAATCCGGTATAGCATGAGAGGGTTGGACTACACCGGTTTTCCCAATTCGGTGTAGCCATTTTCCCACCCGGCTGATTCATTTTTCCCCCGTTTGCAGAGCAAAAAAAGCTTCACCGGTTTCCCAATCCGGTGTAGTCCGGCCCTCTCAAGTTGCACTGGATTGGGAATCCAATGTAGGCTATTTTTGTAACTTTTTCATTAGATTGGCTGGTTTGTTATAATTTCCATTTTAAAAAAAAAAAGTCTACATGAGGAATATTCACCCGAATCTGCACATTGAACTTTCATACTATTGAGTGAGAGATGAGAGAGAAAGAGGTTTTTGCACAGTTTTAATACAAGTTGGTGAGAGAGAAGTTTAGAGCATCCTGGCCTCCGGGGCAAGTGAAAGAAAAGTCTTATGAAAACATCAATTTGTCTTGTGCAGGCTCAAGGTAAAACTATCATCATCATTATAATATTAGTAATAATAACAACAACAATAAAATAATAATAATAATAATAATAATAATAATAATAATAATAAAAAATTATTATTGTCCCTATTATTATTATAGTAAAAGAAAATGTCAAGAGGCAACAATTAAGAGTGAGGAACTCAATATCTATATCTCTTAAAATTGCAGATATTCTTTACTAATTAATAACTTAATAGTTAATATTGAAATTCTGAAAATGAAATGTGAACCGCCGATCTTATTTTGAATTTGTTTTGCAAAATATTAAGAAAAAAATTGAAAAATCATAAACTCATTTGCACTATTAACTTTTTAACCGTTTGATTTTTATACAATACAAACTGCATATTTGAGGATTTTTGACATGAGTACATTTATTTAGAAATAAAATAAGATGATGTATGGCTCATATTTATCGTTGAAATTTGAAATTTAATTTGAATTATTTAAAAAAATACATGGTGGTGATGAGGCACAAAAATATATATAGTTTTTATAAAAATCATAAGTATCAAGATGGAAAGTCGGCCCGAACCATTTTATTTTTTTTATGTGCCGAAATGTTATCTCGGTACCATAGTATTTTCAATTATTTATCAAAATCCGACTGTAGAAAGATGAGGACTTGGTTTAACTTTTTTTTTTTATATTTTTTTTCTCTTTGTGCCAAATTGAGTACTCGGCCAGAATTCCGAATTTGGCATAGAAGATTTTTTTTTAACCATTTCTAATTCTAATTAGTGCATTCTTGTTTTTTTTAATCATTTTTTTTCTATGCCAATTTTCCAATTCAGCACAGAGGTTATTTCTTTTTTTGGGTTAATTTTTTTTAATTGATTCTTTTTTTGGTTAAAAATAAATGTACCGAATAAAATTATGGGGCCAAAATTCTATTTCGGCACAAAAAAAAAATAGTCCGGGACTGAATTTTCATCTCGATACTTATAGTTTTTGTAAAAATTTAAATCATCAAATTTGTTTGTTAATTTTTTTTATTTATGGTTTATAAAAAAAAAAATCCCAAGATGGATGGGATCATTGGGATTTGTTTCTTTTCAATTGTTGTTGTTGTACAGAAAGCATTGGAGCGTTCCTACTTCCTAGCATACTGGACAGCCTACATCCATCTAATCAGTCGGCTTAGAATAGATGTGATTATTTTCTATTAAAAGAGGCTAGTATCATTGTTGTGCAATACAGATCATTTCGATCGTCCGATTTGAAATACATAATTCTTTTTTTTTTAGGATCATGCAGTGCTTTATTCGCAATTGGAGATGACCAGTCTAGGGCCGAAAAACCTTTAAAGCCTATTAAGGGCCCAAAATTTAATCTTAGCTTTATTTTGGGCTGAGACGCTAGTGATCATATTAGAATTCAATTAGGCGAGGTTTTCTTAATTTCTTAATCCGACAAAATTGGAGTAGCTAGTTATAAATACGTTTTTTTATCAATAAAATTGTTTATTTTCTAAAACCTTTGCAGAAGCTATAAAGTTGTGAGTGAAAATCGAACTCCTAATCTTGAGTAATCAACAATCCTAAATTCCTAGAACTTTCTTCTTAGCAAACTGTATTATCTCCTCTTTTTATCAATGAAATTGTTAAATTTATAGAAAAAATAAATTAAACTCAAGATCTAAAGAATAAATGTCAAACACCTTTCCACAATTACACTGCACTATACATCAAAATTTAAACAAATAGGCTTGCTGAATAATCCAGCGGGCCTAACCATGCAACTCGCTGGATAATTCAACATGCCGGGTATTTTTGGAAATAGGTTGAAATATGATTTTTAATTTTATTTTATTACATGTTGTGGATAAATTTTTTGGAACTAGTTATATTGTTTTATTATTTTACTGGTTATGCTTGTATGAGTGATGTTATGTAGTGTATTTTTGGTTTTTGGCTGAACATTATGTAGTTTGCACAAATGATCTAGAAATTTGGATAATATATAGACCAAAATTGAAATTCTGTGGTATCATACTATATTGGTTTAGGGTTTAGGGGAATCGGAGAGAAGAGGAGAGGGACTGGACCAACCTTCCTGAGGGAATAATAGCACACATCGGCGAATTCTCTCTGGCACACGATTTGCTCTCATACATCTCTCTGCGCGGGGTATGCCACCGCTGGAGGCAGGCCTCAAAATTCTTATATTTGCTTAAAATATCCATTTGTAATATTATTTAAACTTGAGGACTCCACTGAAATTCTCATATCTAATTAGTTCATTTCAGTTTCCTTTTATCACGGTAGCCTTCCGATTAAAGTAAAAGAAAATAAAAGGCTCCTCCAGAAGTTATATTCTCTCTTTAATATTTACCTCTTTAATTCTCATTCATTTTGTTTAAGAGGTACCTGTTAGCAATATTAATTAATGACATCTTACCGTTGCACCTTTTCATGGTATCTTTATGATGTATTTGATATAACTCTTATTAATCTCATTTAAAATCTCTTAAAAAGCGCATCCCTAATTAGTCACTTATCTTTGAATATATATATGTGTGCACTCCTGAATCTCTTCCATTGAGAGGTGTCATTTTGGAGTTATTCTATTTCTCTGTTTTTATCTCTATCTCTAAAGGACAGATTAGTCCTATGATTACATTTCATATTTCTATCCAAGAAAATACAAAGAAAATCTATGATTTCAATATTCCAATTAAATCCTTCGATTGATCTATGCTAAATATTGTGGAGTTATCGTTATTTGCTTCCATGGCGTGCCTAAGGAGCAACAACTCCGGATTATCTTGGTTGCGGTTCCATCTTGCATGATGAGGCGGAATACGCTTAAGGACAGTGCTTCACACGATCCGGGTAACTCCATTTCAATTTGATTTATTTTAATTGATTTATAACCATCCGAATATTATTCTGAAATTTATACCAACACTATGTATACGCCACAGTCCATATGCTTTGCTTCCTCTACTGCATCAACCCTTGTGGTTCTCACCGGAAGACAAGTGGCATATGCGGTTCCTGGGTTGAACAAGTGGAAATTTGTTGCCAACCGCAACCCTCATGTTTTTGTGGACATGGCACATGCTTACTTTCAAAGTTACACCCATGTCTTCTCTCTTGCAATAACTGGAAGCGTCTTGAAACCTTGTCTGACACTATTTAAAGTGGAGGAAGCAAATCCTCCTGTCATGTTATTTGCAGATTAAGTCCCTAGTGATTGCCCGCCTCAATTTGGGTATGGCACCGCTCTTGTTGTACGTAGCATCTCTGCTGGAATCTGATGGGAGGTGCTATTGGTCAGTCAGACGCGTGGTAAAGAAGGGATTATTGACTCTTGTTTTTTAACGGGTATTTAAGGTTGTCATTGAGGAAGGTGTCAGTGGTAAGAAGAATACAGCTCACCTGGTTCCCTTAAACAACATCGGTAAGCGTGCTGTATTCTTCAATAAAGTGTATGGAAGCCTCTCTGTCTCCACAGATGTTTTCCCTTGGATTAAGCCAAACTCAATATATTGCTACCAGGTTAATTCACTGAAAATGTACCATCCGGGAGGTCTTTGCTGCACATCCCTGAACCCAAACATCGCTCTACCTGGTTACTGCTATTGGCTAGATCCTGATGATAATATCCAATTCATCAATGAATCTATTTCTGTCTTTCCAGCCTTTCAATCTCCAACTCCAAGGGGTAGCAGCCTGTACCAGTAGGAAGTTGTTCCTGCCCAGGAAGAAAACTGTTCATGTCCCTCATAAGTATCAATGATACCTAGTGATATTTTTAGCATGAGTTCCTTAAGTTGGATGTCTTCATGTTTCCACGAAGGAACAATATAATTATTGTTCTAGCTCTTTTGTAACTTTAATACTTTATGAATTTGTTGAATGAAACTGGGTTTAGGCCTTTTTACTCAAAAAGAAAAAAAAATATTGTTCTAGCTTGCTTAATAATATTGATTGATTAAAGTGCACAAACTGGGATTTTCGGAGATTTGAAAACCACACCTGTTTTCTGGAACGAATTTTTCTTAGGAAGTCTGATATCAGGCATCGAAAGCTCGTAGAAGCCCAATTCCTTTGTTTTTTTAAATGTGGGAAAGCCCAACTAAAGGCCTGGCACTGAAATAGTATTCAAAATTCAATTTTTTTTTTTCCTGGGATTATGTCAGATTAAGTTGAGTTCACCCAATCAATTTAAGCATATTTTGGAAAGCTTCTAATATTGCTATTATATTTTGTGTTCGCTCTCTAGAGCACAGCAACATACCAACTAACTAACCTTTTGCTCTCTCTGACTTATATATGTATAATATGATAAATTAAAAAAACTGATGGGTAGGTTGACAGAATGCTTTATTCTTGCATTTAATAATTATTTGTTTTGACTTCAAATTCGTTATTCATGTCTAATTACGACTAAGGCCATCCTATGCATGCTCACTTAGATACTCTTTAGTTACCGATATTTTTTTATCTAATACCCCCATGAATTTAAATAATTTAAAAGACACTCACATCCAAAAAGTTTCAAAAATGACACCCCACAAGCTGAATTCGTGCACCACACGGTCCGCGAGCTCAAATTGTGCACTACTTGGTCCGCAAACTCAGATCGCGCACCGACCCGTTCCAATCCAGTCCGCAAGGTAAGTTGGCGCACCTAGCTGGTTCGCAAGCTAAGTTCGCGCACCGGCCTGGATCCGCAAGCTGAGCTGGCGCACCATCGTTTTGCTGCTATAAGAATTAGTTTTTAGCACTGTATTCATTCCACAATCAACAGACAGCAGCGCAAGTAAGTATTTTTTTTTTCTCTTTAGTCCGTTTTTTTAAATTATTATTTATATTTTTAATTGACTGTAAATTTATTAATTATTAGGTTTTGTTATTTCAACCAATTATGGTTGGAATTGCCAGTTATTTTGGTGGTGAAGTTTTAGTCGGACCAAATGGTGCTTATTACAGTATCCAACCTTCGAAAATGTTCAATATCTACCCAGATTTAGATTTTAGAGGTATAATTAGAGAAGTGTATCAACAAGTTGGTATTAATCCGAACTATTATGAACTGATAATTTCTGCAAGGATCAATATTAGTCAAGGCAACCAGACCTGGTCCAACAGCTACCGGTACAAGACGATAATAGCTGGGGGTTGTATACCCAAATGACAATGAATTTGACCACTCCTTTCAAATTCTTAGAGTTATATGTTGTAGCTAACCTTTCAAAAAAAATAATGTGCAAGGGTTTTATATCACCAAAGTTTAGTGCTCAAGCTCAACTGGCGAACCGGGTTGGAACGGGTCGGTGCGCGATCTGAGTTGGCGGACCGAGTGGTGTGCGAATTCAGCTTGCGGGGTGTCATTTTTAGAGCTTTTTGGATCTGAGTGTCTTTTAAATTATTTGAATTTACAGGGGTGGAAGATAAAAAATTATCAGCTTTAGTTATGCTGAAATTAAAAGAGTGTATCTAGAACAAAAAATCAGAGCAACACACCAATTAAATGTTATTTCTGGTAAATAATTTCGTGCGATAATTTTAGTTTCAATTAATTGAAATAATTTTGAAAATTACAACTGTGCTGAATTAACAAATATCGACAAATGACACTATGACATGTACCATTTAAAAAAAAAAAACAGAGAAAGATGCTATGACATCACAGGAAACACAAAATTAAAACATGAATATCAAACAAAAACATACATTAGAGTTGTTGCAACCATCAAAACCAACAACTTAACAGATCATGTTAGATTACCTTCCTCCTCTTATTTCTTGGGCAGTTGTGGGTGTTCATCTGCCCCTTTTGTCAACTGACAAAAGGGCCCCACCTCTCATCCTCCAATCATAAAGCACCACATCAGCCAAGAAAATAACTAATCTTCACGTAACTTAATCAGCATATGATGTGGACCTATTGTCTCAATCTCTTATTAATAGACCCTAAGCCATGGTGTAATATCATTTCTACTATATATACACTCCTGATAATCCCTTGAGGAACAAAAAGGAAGTAAGAAACCTTTGAATCCAATTCAAAGAGGAAAAACATGGTGAACTTAATTGATGCGCAAAAGCCGTTACTACACTGGCTTGTGAAAAGGGCAGGTCTTCGAGAGCAGTTGGTTGAGATCGAACCAGGAACGTACATGAACTTTTGGGCACCAAAAGAAACCATCCAATCCGAACCCAACACCGTAAACACGATTACACCTGATGCAAAGCACAAAAAGAAGAGAAAGCCCAAGCCACCAGTAGTCTTGATTCACGGTTTCGCTTCTGAAGGCATCATCACATGGCAATTCCAATTTGGTGTGCTACTTACAAATTACGCGATTTACATCCCCGACTTATTATTCTTTGGAAAGTCGACATCAACAAGTCTTGACAGATCGCCTGATTATCAGGCCAGTTGCATCGCCAGGGGACTGATGAAGCTGGGGGTTAAGCGATGTGATGCTGTTGGGTTTAGTTATGGTGGCATGGTTGCATTTAAAATGGCAGAGGTGTACCCCAACTTGATACGGTCCCTTATTATATCAGGTTCCGTCATTACTATGACCGACTCAATCAATGAGGCTAGCTTGAAGAGGTTGGGTGCCGCATCATCAAACGAGCTCCTCATGCCAGAGACCGTGCCCCGGCTTAAAGATCTCCTCTCTATATCCATGCACAAGAAGTTGTGGTTCCCTGAGAGACTGTACAAGGACTTCCTTGAGGTGAAAATATAAAGTTTGCATTTTTTTTGTTTTTGGTAAATTTTTGTGCCAGCCTGTTATTGGTCAGAGAAAATATTAAAATAAGGTTGTTTGTTTCTAAATTGGCAGTCAATGTACACAAGTAGGAAGGAGAGAAAGGAGCTCCTGGAGGGATTAGTGATCAGCAATACGGATGCCGAAATCCCTGTTTTCACACAGGTATTTTCCATTATATAGAATTCAAATTCAAATTTGAAGGAGTAACTACTAAAAAAACAAAATTAATTTCATCATTTTTGAAAAGAGAGGTTTTTTTTATTTAAACTATTTCTTGTTATAAGCAAAAAATAATCTTCATATTCATAAATGATCGATGGATGGTTACACCACTGTTGGTAGGTATTGATATGTAATTAACTAGGGAAGAGTTAAGTTTTGTGATAATAAGTTAATAACTAATTTAACTGTCACATTTTTCAGAAAATACTGCTGCTATGGGGTGAGAAAGACCAAATTTTTGACATAGATCTTGCCAAGAAGATGAAAGAGTATGCATCTTTATCTATTATAGTCATTTTAATTACCTTTTCTCTTTTTCACTATGACATTCTTTTGGAGAACAATTACAATTTGAAAATGTAGCTAGAATATTTTATTTGAGAAGTTCTCTAAAATATTTTGAATATGCATCTCATCAGGCAATTGGGGGAGAGTTGTTTCATTTATGGAATAAGCAATGCTGGTCATCTTTTACATCTCGAACGGCCATGCGCATACAACCGTGCTGTACAGAGGTTCCTTGCGTATATTAACTCGATCGAAGATGCGAGTTCGAACTAATGTCGAAATCTCAAGCTTAGAAGGATAGTTGAATGATTACATTATTTGTGTCAATAGATGCATTTGTGTTATTTGTGTGATGGCATAACAGCACATCAAGTTTTTTGGGTGCTCAAGTATAGTTCTTTATTTCGGTCTTGAATTTGTTAAATTTGTATTGATGTTTATAAGGGCATACAAATTTGCCAATGTATTCTTTAATTAAAAAGCATGTGTAATATGGGATGGTTTTCTCCAAAATTTGAAATATATATTCTTTACCCGTTCTAACTTGCTATTTCAAAAGTACTCTGTTTGTTAGAGTCTAAGTTCAACCAAAATAAAATAAACTTCTGTTTAATTTCAAATTTACTATTGTAGCCTCCTCATTTACGGTTTGATTTAAAAAATGGAAGTACGAAAACAACTGTATATGACATGCCCTTGTTTTTTTTTTTTTTTTTTTTTAAAGATGCCCTTGTTTTTCTTGTTTTGTTGAAGCCCTTTTTATGTTTTTCCTCATCTTGTTTTTTTTTTTTTCTTTTTCTATTTTTCCCATATAATTACATTATTCTCCCTGGCATTAAATATTATTGGCCTTCTCTAGTAACCGCTTCAAAGTAATTGTATTTGATCCATTTAGCTCTGTCTTCAAAGTAACCGCTTCAACGTTATCATCTTGAACAAAGTCTTAGTCTAATTAAATTGTTAGCAATATTTTTCCCACTCTATACTCTCTCTGGACAATTTTATTATTATTATTATTTAAATGGAATGGACTACATACATTTTAGATGATTCGGTTCCTCTCTAAGTTGTATAGAAAAAGAATCCATAACAAATTTGAACTTTTTATTTAAAATTTGATGGCTTATATAGAAACTAATATTTTACCATTAGAATCATATAAGATTAATTTCATCATGCTCAATCGAGAGTCTAAGGCTATAGACGCTATCCAATAAAACAAGTGTAAAATTCGATGGAAATTTGTGCGATTTCTAGTTCCTTAGATATCTAAATTCACATTAATTATGTCATTCGTGTCAAAATATCATTCCGACCGAATTTATTTTCCTCACTACTTTTTTTTTTTGAGGTGAAAGCCCTTAGGCGCTGATATTAATTAAAAGAAAGCTCAGAAGAGTCTTACAAGTTACAATTATCCTTATCCTTACTCCTAATTGATTCTCAGATGAAGATTATATAATTTCATCATAAGATTGATCCTCACTACTCACTAGTATGATAGTATCCAATTCAGCAGCTTTGATTTTTTAATGTGGACCGAAGAAATTATCCGTTGACTTGAATTAATCATTAAAATACAGCGTGTGCAACTTTTTTTTTTTTTTTTTTTTTTGCTATGTAAGTATGTAACCTTTGCTTTTTGAAAATTAGGCCTACTCATAGTTGTCTCAAGTACCCCTATTGGCCTATTACTGGCCCATTCATTGATGCATTACGATATCCGAGTCCCAGCTACTATAAGACTGTTGTTTTACATTATGCAAAAAAAAAAAAAGAAATTCAATATATTATTTTTCTTTTTTTTTTTTTTAATCTTCACATAAACTGTAAAGTCAAAATTCAATATATTATCAACCTTCAAGAAGATAGTTGTTAACTTCGTTCCATTCCTTGGCACACAAAAAAAAAAATTCCATTTTTTAAAAATTGAAGTAATTGATTGAACTGTGTCGCAACAAACCTAATTTTATGGAATGCACCAGTTTGAAACCTTTAAATGTACTTCGATGTATATTAAATCTATATGAAATATATATAGTTTTACTTTGAGTAAAAATTAAAGATGAAGTCATTTAATTATTTAATGTCTACACAAAATCTTCATCTGAGAATCAATCTTATGATATATCGTATAAATAACATTATCTTCACCAAATCTTTAAGACTTTACATGAGATAGTTCTGTTCAAGATTTCCAATTACAAATATATATATTTACAGAACTCGGTTAATAACAATATTATTTAAAAAATACAATGTTTTACATCAGAAAGGTCGCATATTGGAATCTCAAATAAGATTTTTTTTATAAATAGTAAAATTTGGATCAACTTTAAAAAAGAAATATTAAAATTTAGAAAGATAGTACATCTTTTAAAAACTATTAACAGTATTTTTAGGGGAAATTTTATAAAGTGTTATTCTTTTTCAAAGCTTAGAACAAAATACCCTCCTTTCAAATTTTTAACAAAATGCTCTTGTAGAACCCACTTATTCCCTCTCTTTTCATTTCTCTCACTCATTTTTATTTATTCTCATTTATTCTTTGCTTAAGTAAAATATAAAATTGTGATTTCATTCCCGTTTTGAATCATTTTTTACTTTTTGTGCGTATAAATGATTTAGAATAAAAAATTAAAGTGTCAAATTTTATTTGTTTGAATCAGAAAGTATAATATTAGCATAAATGTAGAATATTTCCAAAATATGAGTCTTTAAAAAAATATTATATTATAGAACATGGTATTAACTTATTTCATAAAAAAAATCTAACATTTTAACATACGCATTTTATATAGTTTATTCTATATAAATTTCATATTTTTAGTTTCACAACAATAAGGAATTTTATCACCATGTTAAGAACAATTTAGTGACGTACTTATACTTCAGTAAAAAAATATACTAATTATATATTTGATATAATCTTAAGTGCAAGAAATATTGAGTTCGAATACTATAGCAATGAGTGATGTAGATGGTTTGAGATACAATTTTTACACCTTAGAAGTGCATATATATATGGTCCGATTAATTACTAGATTCAGCAAAGTTTAATTTTTAATTTTTCACCATAATATATTCATTGGCGAGTCGTATTACTTGCATTGTAATTGATTCAAAGCTGATGACATTATTTATTTCTTAATTTCTTATGATTATATCTTCTACATAATTAGAATCTTTTTTTTTATTGAAACATAAACATCTCACTAAATTGTTGTTAACATATAATGTGATAAAATTATTGTAATTGTGAAATTTATACCGAATAAACTAGATAAAATGTATATGTTAAAATTATTATATGTTATAAAAGACATTATAGAATAAGTTAATATCATGTCTTGTAATAATTTTTAAAAAGACCAATATGTTATTATATATATACACTAATACTATACTTTTTTTTATGAGAACTAATACTATACTTTCTGATTTTAGCAAATAAAATTTCACACTTAAATTTTTTTATTCTAAATCATTTATATACATAAAAAATAAAAATAATCAAAATATAGAAGAGAGATCACAATTGTATATTTTACTTAAGCAAAAAATAAATGAGAGTAAATAGGGAGGAGTGAGAGGGAGGGAAATAGAAGGAACAAGTGGGATCCACAAGAGTATTTTGTTAAGAGATTTTGAAAGGAAGATATTTTGTTCTATATTTAAAAAAAGAAAGAACAATCTACACCTGTACAGAAAAAAGAAAATAGTTTCTATATTTTGTCTAAGTGTCTTCATGAAATTATTTTGTAAGATCTCTCTTGTGCAGCGGGAAAACAAAACTCACACTCTCGCTAAAAGATAAAATAAAATAAAAAAATGACAGAGACAGACAGACATACATCATTCATAAAAATTCAGAATGAGGTCGTCTGTAGGGGTGCTCAAATGATTTAGATTGTTTGGTTTTCAATCCAACCGAATTATTTTAGTTTAAATAGATTGGTTTTTCGATTTAAATATATTGGTTTGATTGATTTTTTTTATTATTTCGCTTTAAATAAATCGGTTTGATTTAAAAAATTTAAAACTGACTAAACCAAATTATAATGATTAAAGTATAATTTATATTTTACTTAGTCCAATCATCTTTTTCTTTCTTTCATTTTAATTTAAATATTTAAGAACACCTATATATTTTGTACGAAATTTAACAATTTGTATATGAAAATGTATAATTTTCGTTAATAATTGTATCAATATGTTAACTTTGGTTTGAACCGAAATTTATATCAGTTTGTTCGATTCGATTCTTAATCAATTGATAAGTTTAATCGGTTATTTAAAAAAAAATTTAGTTTGACTATTTTAATTTGTTTTTAACCGAACCGACCGTTGAACAATCCTAGTCAAAACACAGTAGACACGGTTAATACAAGATGCATTATTTTGTTGGTATGGAAGTTGTCGAGTGTGTACTCGGTCAAGTTGCTTCACACGGTGCCAAAAATAACTTGGTTCTGATATCACCTAGGATTCTTGTGCTCTGAAACCCAAGAAGGCCAGAAGGGGGACCCGACAAGACCCATAAAAAGAGGGTACCAGGCCTTATTTGTACCTTCTTGACCTGAAAAGCATCGCTTTAGGGGCTTTTGTGCTCTCTCTTGTCTTATTTGTATAAGGCTGTCCAATTCTTAACTTACCACGATCAACGGGTTTGCACAAATTTGCAACCGGAGACCCAGGTGCATTTCAACTGCAAATTAGAAAGAGTACGTCATTTTCAACAAATATAGTAAAATGAGAGGCATTGATTCAGATTCATATTTATAAATCAAAGGCATTGATTCAGATTATTGTTTATGAATTAGAAACATTGATTTAGATCCATATTTTGTTTGTTTATTCAATGTTTATTACAACCTTTATTATAAAGTTCAACGTTTTAAAAAAAAATATATGAATCTGAATCCAAGGCTCCGATCCATAAATAGTTGCATCGCGCTCAATGCTTCCGATCTTACTATATTGTTGAAAACGAGATACTCTTTTTGTTTTTGTAAATCTCAATTTTATAATTGACATGAATAAAAAATTTCCATTTGAACTTGATATAATATTAACATAACTGGTTTGATTTCTTCAATAAAAAAAAGTTTGATTTCTCACAATGCATATTTAATAGGAAATTAATCTAAAAGATATATGGCAAGTCTTTTGCATAAAAAAAAAGTTCTGTTAATATTTTTATCTTTTGAACTGTTTTTTTTTTCTTTTGAGGCGGATGCTCATTTAAATCTAAAAGACTGAAACCCATGACCTATCTGATCCGTAATATTTTGATATATCTTCTGGTTGAATGGGTTTAACGCTTTAAAAGGACTCTAATTTATTATTTGTAATGAAATTTTATTTTAAGTTGTTTAATTGGGTGTTCAGATATATTCTTAATATTTTGGTATATCATCAATTGTTAACAAAAATAACTAATTTTATTCAGAATTTTATGAATCAAGGACATTTGTCGTTGTAAATAACGACAAATTTTGGACATATTATCTCATTGAACGCTTGATTACTTGAAATTTTAATTACGGTTATCAGTCTCCAATTGTTAAAGTGATAAGAGTAGATTACATAAAATTTTAAAATTAACTAATTTATGTACAATAAAAAATAATACAAAATTACCTGTAAATAATGAATAGGGGTGTAAATGGAAAATATATGATTTATGCTGCGACCTTATTTTGTATTTGCATAATTATCTGTAAATATATTATCTGCATTCGTAAATAAATTATTCATGTTTATATCTATATGCACACCCCTTCTCACGCAAGTGATTAAAATGCGGTTATGAATAATGCATAATCCGTTAAAAAACACGAAAGTTAAAATTATTCTAACTATCCAAATTATATTTATGCATATCGAATACTAATTCTTTTCATTTCCATTTTATCAATATACCTGCATATTTCATATGTTTATTGTCTACAGCAAATATCAATATCAGGTATATGCATCTTTGTTATCCATTTTATCATTTAAACTTTTATTCATTATTCTAAAATGAGTAAAACTATGATGTTCTTATGCTCACCGACTCTTTTTGGGGTGAGCTTAATTTCAGCACCTATCGAATTGACTTCAAGTGACTATTAAACCGTTGAAATTAATCTACTCACAAGCAATCTATTTATATATACTATTTATAAGTTAAAATTAATTTAGTATAAAGTTAAGCGGTCGAAAAAGAAGATTTATAAGTAGGGATGCAAACGGATTTGATATTATCCGTTCGGGTCTGGATCCGGATCCGTATCCAAAATTTTGTATTTTCGAATATTCGGATACATATATAGTTTTCTTTGGAATCGGATACGGATATGACTAATTATCCGTATGTATGTTTTAATTTTTTCGGATATATGTTTGTGCATATTCGGATACGGATACAGATAATTATCCGTATCCGTATTATTATCCTCTCATTTTATAATCATATATATGGTTAGAGAGGAATATTTTTTTAGTAGTTACTTATTGAATAAAAATAAGGTTATGGTGGTGATTAAGTTTTGTCAAAGAAATATATATTTTTGTAATCACATAATTGATTTAACACAAGAAAAATATTATTTGGTTTACCATAATGATTGAATGTCTTAAATAACATGTTAATTTTATCAAATATTTAAATCAGGTGTCTAAATTATATATGTATTTGTATCCGTTAAATATTTTATCTATATTCGCATTCATTTAATTTCTAATTTGTATTTGTATCTATTTAAAATTCAATCTCTATAAATATCTGAAAAATAAATGCACATACGAATATAGTTTTATCACTATCCGATCCGTTTGCACTCTTATTTATAAGTTAATTCTCATGAATTTATTTTTCATTACTTGTTGACTGATGGCTTTATACTAAGTTAATTTGAATTTTTTTTTTTATGTAACACATCACTCACGCAGATCAATTTCAACAATTTTGAATTTATTATTTAATGACAAATTCTTTAAAATTAAGCTCACCAAAACGCTCGATGAACTTAAAAACATTCAAATTCTATATACTTTTTTTTTTATTATACTCGGTATTTGTTGATCGTTTTGTATGAATTCATATTAATATCAGTTAGAGGTGTAGTTTGGTTTTGAATTTTAACACCGGTATTCTTATCCATATTAGTTCAATTAAATGTCTTAAATCAGATAGATGAGTAGAACTAGGGTGTTCTTAGGTTCATCAAGTCTATTTATGAACTTAACTCTAAAATCTATCATATTGACTTTAAATAACGAATCCGAACTGTTGAAACTCTTCTACCTTATGAGTGATGCATGTATATGTAAAAAAAATTTAACTTTTAAATTAATTTAGTATTAAGTCAAGTGGTCAAAAGTAGAAGGTTATAAATTAATTTTAATACATTCATTTTTTGAACAACTTTTGACTACTTGACTCTATACATAGTTAATTCAAAATTTTAAATATTTTGTATGTAGACAAGTCACTCGTAAGATATAAGAGTTTCAACAATTTGAATTCATCATTTAAAATCAATTCGATAAATTTTAGAATTAAGTTCACAAAGAGGATATATATATAATATATTCTTAACTATGCTACATTGCATGTGTTGTTTGTTCTTTTGATAATCTTCTTTTATGATAATTTGTACGACCTAATGGATCAATTTGTTGGATTATAAACATATTATGCAATTAATACTTCCATGCATTGCCTCATCACTGCGTAGGATCCACCTAATTCAATTAATATACATGATCGAATTATTACATTGTGTGATTCTTTATTGAAAATTTTGTGCATTTTTTAATGTTATATTCAATCTAATATATTATTTCTCTATATTTGACTTTTCTCTAGCATATTATTTCTCAAGCGGCGTACGAAAAACAATCATAATTTTTTCGAGCGAGTTCCAAAAAATAATCATAATTTTTTCAAGCAACGTCCGAAAAACAATCAAAAACAATCATAACTTTTCTCTAGCACATCTTAATATAGAGATTATGTTAAACAGTTCAGATTAACTATTTAAATTTTAAAATCGTAAAAATAACTTACAAAAATACGGTTTCAAAATGTGCCACCATAAATTGGTGTGATTGGATCCCTACTGTTCATACTAATTCATTAGCTTAATTTCTAATATGGAACAAGTCCATTTTGGAACCTTAGCGAGTCGTATTCAAATTCATTAAATAATATCGGTTACATGCATACATCTATGCATATTAAAATTGGAAATAATATTGGCTACGTGATTTTTATGTGCATGCATGCATACTGCTACTAAGTACTATTGCACTTGATCTTTTGCACTGTACATTTTGATTTAATGTTAATTTACGAACTTTTTCAACAACAACAAAAATCAACAATGGAGAGCGATCACATGAAAAACAATTATTTATAATAATTTTGAAGAAGAATTTGCATTCTTTTTTATAAAATTAGAAGTCAATCGGTAGTTTGTAGGTATGTAATGTAATACAATTTAAGTATTATTTGATAATGCACCAAAAACTATTAAAAATTTAAATATTTAATGTACGATAAAATATATATCAATTTAATAATTTGTTATGGACATAATATTCACTTCATTTTAATGAAGGATCCACTTACAACATTTTATAACACGATTTTCAAAATATAAACAGTCAATTCAAATTGTTTAACATGATCTCTATATTAAAATGTACTTGGAGATCAAATTTTACATTTTTTTTTTTTTACTATTTATTAAGTATTTTACAAAATTATTGTTTTCTGACAATTGAATTTTGTAACTATCTTAATAAATAGTAAAAAAATTCAACTTTGAAAAATATGCTTGAATTTTTTACTGTTCATGTTGAACGGTTTGAATTGACTGTTTGAACTTTGAAAAATCATGTTGTAAGATGCAGTAAGTAGAGTGGAAAAAATGAGCTGTGGAGCCGGCTCCGTCATGAAATGGCATGGTTACGGTACGAAACGGCACGCCACGTATGATTGTTTTGTACCGTGACTCGTGTGTCCCGTGCCGTGACCATCTTTTGAAAATTTGGCACGGTACATCACATGAAAGGTCCGGTCACGGCACGTGGTCACGCGAGTCACGTGTAATTAGGACTATTAGGTCTTGATCAAATGGTGAATCTTGAATAAACTAACCTAAATTATGAAAAAAAAAATAGTTAAATGTGAGAAACGTGACCAATTACGTTAGATCACAGCACGAGAGTCACGCTCCGGTGTGACTCGCGTGCCGTGACCACTCCTCGACATTTTTTGTCACAGCATGGCACTGCACGTGTGACTGTTCACTTGATCATAGTACGACGTGAGACCAAAATTACGACGTGTTAGTCATGGTACATTTTTTCCTGTCTAGTTGTAAGTGGATTCCTCCCATTCTAAAATAAAAGAACGCTAAGATTATTAAAAATAAATTATCGGCTAAGTATTCTCTCATCTTTAACTAATAACTATTGATCATGGATCCATGTAAAATTTTAAATAGATAAATTTATTACTATATGCTTACAATTACATCACCGTCTTGAGAGTACAACTGTACAAGTGGAAAGATTTTTTTTTTTTTTTTTTGACTTGAAACCCGTAGACCTGCAAGTGGAAAGATAGTAACTTGTCACGATTTTTTGTTTAAATGTAACTAATTTTAAAAAAATTAATCAAACAAGCACTCTTTATCTAAAAAATAGCCTCCACCGATTCACAATAATAGTGTAGCATAAAACAACTTTATTCCACTGATTCTGCAAATCAGTGGAGCTATTTTCCCATCTAGCAAAATATTACGTCACATAAAATCTCACACATAGGCCTCCACCGATCCAGTGAATTGGTGGAGCTGGGCTTTCAAGAAGAGATTCGTAGCAGGTTAAAAGAATGGTTTGGATCTTTTAATTGCACCTCAGGTATTGCACTGAATCTTCGCCATAGCGAAAGAAACACATAAAATTTGTTAATAGTAACCCTCACCAACAATGCACAGCTCTCTTTTTAAAAGGCAGAGAAGAATGCGCACAAAAATACTAAAACAAGCACTCTCATCTTGAAAGTCCAACTCCACCGATCCACTGGATCCACTGAATTGGTGGAGACCTATGTGTGAGATTTTTTGTGGCGTAGTTTTTAGTTGGGTGGAAAAATAGCTCAACCGATTCATATGATTAGTGGAAACTATTTTCATAACTTTCAGGCAAAGAGTGCTTCTTTGATTAATATTTTTTTAAAAAGTTCTATTTAAAAAAAAAATCGTCACTGCTGTCTGCTGGTGGCTTTTGTTTTATTTTAATTATAGATAAAGTATTCTCTCATCATTAACTATTTTGATAACAGTATTTTAATGCGGCATGGCCGCATGGCTGGCCAGGCATTTGCCACGCATGTGGGATACTGCTACCTAAGTTACTATTTTTCTAAGCATAATCCCTCCATTTAATTTTTAAATGGAGGTCTCCAGCATTTTCAAAATCACGGTGAGGGAGTGATAAATTTGACTTTTTTTTTTCCTTCGAAAGACAGATGGAACTTTCGGATAAATATGTGATCAGAATGTGGTTTAACGTTCGAAATACACCGAAACCGCATTATTGGTGCGGTCCCAAAAACATGAACCTAATTAATGAAACTGTACTATTAGTGACGTTGGAAAAAAAATTCCCTTTTCCGAAAATTTTTAATTTTTTTTTTTAGATTATGAATGGGAATGCTGAGAAATGGTTCACCACTGAAAATTCCAAAATTAAATATTGAACTTGAAATCATGAGTCTGTGACTGTCCATTTTTTAATATAATCAGGGAGGATTAGATCAACCATGCTAAATTTTAAAACAAAAGGAAATCATTGCCTAGATCTGTTCTAATGTGGACCATATCATATCCTACAGATTACATTAATATGATATTATCATATTAAAGATCTAACGCATTATTTTGTGGATGTTTCTCCGGAGGTGACTGAACTTCGTTACATGTCATGAGTTAATTAAATTTAGTTTTTAAAACTAATTCCATCAGAAAACATGTCCACATCATCGAACTTTTTAAAATGTTTTTTCGAAGATACATCATAAGCAGAGAGAAGTTGCAGATTTAATTTTCAAAAATAATATCTAAAAAAAAATAATATCTAAAAAATACTGAAATATACCATAATTTTTTAATTATATATATACATAGAGAGAGAGAGTAGAACTAGGGTGCTCCTAAGTTCACCAAACCTCTTGTGAACTTGACTCTAAAATATATCGAATTGACTTTAAATGATGAATTCAAACCGTTGAAACCCTTCTACCTAATGAGTGATGCGTCTACATGTGAAAATTTTAAAGTTTCGAATTAATTTAATATAGAGTCAATTGGTCAAAAATTTAAGGTTTATAAATAAATTTTAATGCATTCATTTTTTGGACTCCTTTAACCACTTGACTTTATACTAAATTAATTCGAAACTTTAAAATTTTCACATGTAGACGCATCAATCGTTAGATAGAAAAATTTCAACGGTTTGAATTCATCGTTTAAAATCGATTCGATATACTTTAGAGTCAAGTTCACAAGAGACTTGGTGAACTTAGGAGCACCCTAGTTCTAATATATATATATATATATATATATATATATATATATATATATATATATATATATATACATATATGAGTAAATTGAAAGAACAACCCTAAATAATATCCAACTTCTAGACAGTTGGAAAAAACTGAAAACCTAAATAAATGTATTCGAGTTAAATTGTGAACGGCTGCTTTCTCAATTCGGTAAATACATTATTAGTAGAGGAGGAAATACGTGACACGCCGTGACGTGACGTGACAAACACGCCGTGATTTGGTCACGTGACGTGATCAACTTTTTTTTTCACGTGATGTGACCAAAATGGTGGCGGATGGTCACGTCACGCGTAGTCACGCCGTGACTATATGTGACGTGACGTAAATTAGTCGTGTCAAATTTTTTATATTTTAATTTAAATTGTTGAAAATTTAGAAAAATAAAAAATAAAAAAATTATAAAATAAGTAAATAATATTGTAAAGATTATTTTTTTTAAGGAAAAGTTACATCTGATATTATTTTAAAAATTCAAATTACAAATATTCATTAAACTAAACTAAAGAAAATAAAAATCAGTACTACATGAATACTAATATCACTGAACTTACACTAAAATAAAAATCTGAATACTCTGTACATATAAAAAAAGTTGGATACTCTATATTTCATACCGTAATGTGACGTAACGTGATCACGTGACATGACTGGTTCGCGTGATGTGAGCATAACTTTCTCATATGTTGGGCCGAAATTTCAGCTTCCGACACAGTTTTGTGTGTTGGGCATAACTTTCTCATGTGAACTCCGTTTTGAGCATATGACCACTTTTCGGAAAACTAATGAGGAGATCTACAACTTTTATGAAGGTAGAAAATCCAAATTCGGAATGTAAAATTCAGTGCGGACGCATTAGATCCAGTGCGGACGCAATGAACCCGCAAAAGGCCAAAATTACACAGTCTGACAGTTTTTCTATTTTTGGAGCATCATGGACACGTTTTTACAGCTAGGATTAGACATGACATTCTGGGAAAGTAATCTAAAAATAACACCCACTACCCCTATATTCATGCTTCTTAATTAGGCAAGGTTTCTTGCTATAAAAGGGGGAGTTTATCTCCATGAAGGCGATCAATCCAATATCTCTCTCTCCATCCTAGTGCATGTCCATTGTCATAAGTTTTGGTGATCAACCTGCAGCGATTCTTAGAGTTCCCGAAGCTTTTCAAGGAAGGAGAAGAAGATCCAAACAAGAAATCAGCAAATTCGAGGTTTTTAAGGGTGTAAACATTTCTTTATTCCATTTTCTTCTTATTTTGCCAAATTTTGTAATTGATCTCTCTAAGAGGGAGTAATTCTTTCTCTAGAGGTTTAGGTCGATGTATGAACTTGTTTAATTCTATTTTATTCAGTTATTTGTTTTTATTATGATTGTTTATTGGAATTTGATTGTTAATTTCCGTGATTTATCATTTGTGTTAGTTACATAATTAGTACTTGAATTGTAGTTATCCCGTTTTGAATTTGAAAGAACCCAAAATTGACTAGGATCAATAGGATAGTACCAAATTATGAATGCAAATACCCTAGGTTTGGATTAGGATTTAACAAATTTATAATCTAAGCCGGAACTATAGAAATTAAGATTAGGAACTTGATGAAGGACTTAACGGTGAAGTCAAACCCTAATTAGGACATCTCAAATCAAATCGGATATTGGTATGATGGACTTAATCGTGAAGTACCAATATTTGAGGAGAGGAGAGACTAACAAGAGCTTCATAACCTAGATAGCTAGGGTGATGGACTTAATCGTGAAATCTGAATTATCTAGGCATGTTATTAATTCACGAAAGTGACCCTTAATGACATATTAGGTTAGAAACCTCATCAAATCATACATGAATTTAAACAAATACAGATTAGATAGAATTATCAAGGGACTGTAGACCGAATGCCCTTAGATCTCCTTAACTTGAAAGCAAATCACTTTTTCTTTCCTTTATTTACTTTAATTGTTTAAAAACTCCTCTCTTTCGGGTATTGAACCTAAACTTAGGAATTGTTAGAACAAACCCCCCATTTACTTTATTGCACTTTACTCTATTTTTTTTTTCTGAAATTATTTGCAAAAGTTTAAACTAAGTTTTAACTTACTCTCTGTGGTTCGATACCCTAAGTACTACTTTGATAGAATTGTGCGCTTGCAATCAACCTTTTTATTGAGTATCAAGGTTTATAAATTTAAAAGAAAACAAGTACAAAGTTATAGTCAAAACCCTATACCCAAAATACTCAACAATGGGAATGGGAACTCACTTTTAAAAAAGCAGGAACCCATAAGTGCGGGTATGCACAGGATTAATTATGGGAATATGCTAAATTAGTGTTTGGTTGTACTGTGAGATTAATTATGGGAAATTCTATTTTTCTTTCTAAAATGTTTGGTATTATAAAATTTTCTTTATTAAAAATTTATCAATAATACAAGTAAATAAGTAGATTAAATAATAACATAACACTACTTACTAATTATTATTTTATAACATAACACTACTTATTAATTAGATTAAATAATGCAATTAAATAAGTAGATTAAATAAATAATACAATTTTATCTATTAATAAAATTATCAATAATTCAATTAAATAAAATTTAGGGAATATGCTGCAATGAGTGTTCAGTTGTGCCATAGTTATAGGAAATTCTAATTTGAAAAATATATCAGTGAGAAACTGTACTTATTATCAACACTAATTTTATGAATAATAGCTAATAATCAACCTACAATAAAATTTATGGAAAAATAATTATGATTTTTCGATAATGATATTAAAATATAAAAAAAAATATTATATTTTTTTTACAAGTGAGATTTGAGAAGGTACTTTTGTAATTAGAAATTAAATTATGTGAAAAGATTTAATGGTTATAACTTCTATGCATGATAACTTGTCTATATTCATAAATATAAACAATTCGATAAAGTCTAAATTTTGTGATTTGTTTAAATACATATATAATTAAGACATGTTCAAAAATAATTGTTAAAGTTGTTGACTTGACATGATATTTATTACAATTATTAAAATAGAGATGATCTCACATTTTTTTTTTATGCTCTCATAGCAACTATGTTATCTAAATAATAAAATAAATGTCAGCATGTCATTATCGCCGTAACATAAATTAATATGGTCTAATGAAGAGAGAATAATAATATTTGGGAAAGAAAAAATGCAGTCTTATCAAAATTTTTTATTCCTACCAAATAACAAAGAGTTGGGTTTTAAGATGGGAATATAACTCAATCCCGTTTCTACAGAAAAATGCAACCGAACAGTGCAGTGAAATTTTTTCCTACCAGATTCAAAATCCTTTAAATTCCTATGGGTTTAGAGTCCTACGAACATGCCCTTATTTTAATCTGAAAGTATATGTTAAAGCGTTTAAGCATTCAATTCATGTGCTTATTATTTTTCAATACTTTTTAATTATCTGAACGTATAAATTTAATCAAAAGTACTCTAAATAATACTTAAAAACTTAATATAATTTTGTCAAAAGTTTGAAAATCAGAAAAATAGTGACGTTGTTAATTTGAAAAGTCCGGATAGAACAAAAAAAAATCAAGGAGCTCAAGCTAAACAAGTAGGGGTGAAAACAGTGCGGATTGTAGTAAAACCATATCCATATTTTATTTTTAATTTTTCAAATACGGATACGTAGCGAATATCAGACAGATACAGATATGGATCGTATATTTATTAAAATAATATAAAAAATATTAAAAAAATACTAAAGTTCATAATATTTATTTAATTATAATGATAAATAACATATTTTTTTTTATGAGGAGGGTTCAAGCACCATCATTTTTGTGCTCCAATATGCTCCACATCCTTTATCTATGTTTTCAAAGTCCGAATAGTCGATTTGAACTGCTCAACATTATCTTCATAATAAAAAATGCTTGGAGACAAAATTTATATTTTTTTAGATTTTTTTTTACTATTTTTTTAGATAGGTACAAAATCACTGCTTTAAGGAAATTCTGGACTATCCGATAAAGTAATATTGTACCTATGTAAAAAAATTAAAAAAATATATAAAATTTGGTCTTCAAGCATATTTTATTATGAAGATTATATTCAGCGGTTTGGATCTACTGTTTGGACTTTATAAAATGAGATAAACGATGTTGAGCATATTGGAACAAAAAATAATGGTGTATTTGAACCCTCATCTTTTTTTTTTAATACATATATTAAAATATATAGTATATATCTATTATTCAAATACGAATCGTTGAAATATAAAATTATATCAATATTCTTATCCACATAAATATTTAAATATTGAATATTCAAATCTAATTTTTTAAATACGGTTCGAATAAGAATAGTCATTATTCATACCGTTTTCACCTATCTATAAATAAGCAAGCATTGCTGCATTGGTCCCTTTCTCTCTCTCTCTCTGTGGGAGGCTCTGGCAGACCAGTAAGAGTGGTCTCTGCTTCTAATTGTGTATCATGGGGCCCCAGCATTTCAATTCCCACAGTAGACGCTTTTCCAGATCTACATCTTCTTGATTTCATTTTAAGTGGAGACGTCCAGTTCTTCGTTGTCTTGAACATATATAATTGGATAATTTCACACACATGCGCAGATGTGCTGGAAGCTCTTATAAAAGTTTAACATCTTTTAATATCTTTCCTCAAATTACTATTGTTAGGGTTATCAAGTACATAGGTAGGTTTGTATACAAGTGGTAATATTTGATCCCAATCGATATACATATCAAGTTCCAATTCAATTTCAAGTTTTGTACTAGAAAATAGCGACAATAAATGGCATGAACCTAGCATAACTTCGACAAAATATTTGAAAAGCCTAATTATTTTAGAATTTATGATGGACACATAAGAAATTAAGAATTTTTCTGGAAATATATTGCTAGATTAAATTTAATGACTGTTTTAATTTAGCTAAATATATCTGAAAGAATTTTCCACTTAGAACACAATTTTAAAGCATATAATTTTTTTTAATATAACTTAATTATGCAACAATAAATAAATAAATAAATAAATATAATCATAAATAACAAATAAATGAGACGTGATGTAATAACACAGGACTTTAATTCCAACATATCATAAAATTAATGCTACTACATAAACGATACGATATTTTTTTTTAAGTAATAGTTTGAGGTTAAGTCATCTAATTATTTAATATTCACAGAAAAATTCTCATTGAGATTTTAAACTTGTGACATCTCTAACGAAGAACATTATCTTTGTCACTATACCAAATTTAAAATGGAGAAGGATAACCAGTCCTTCCAGTAATTACAAACTCCTTCCAACAAATACAAATATACAACAAAGTTTGTTTATTGTTGATATAATAAGTCATAAGCTGGTACTTTCAATATATGTCTTCATCTTTGTAACATTAAACTTTATTCAATTTACAATTTAACAGAATGAAAAATTAAAACACAAATTAACAAAATAAAGTCATTAAAATAATAATTAAAATTTAAAAATAAACTAACAAAAGCATATTAAAATTATCGACACTGGAAAAAAAAAGGGGGTTGAATCTGAATTCCACTTTTAATAGGGATCAACGCCATTGAAGTATGATATAACCGGTAAATATGTTCCTCGTGTTAATATATTGTATTATTTAGAGGGATCACACTTGTTTTTTAATACAAGTAGTTACAGGTTTTGATGTAACTTTTTACTATTATCTTACTATCACAAAGCTTTCTTTTCTATTCAACATATAATGAATAATGACTGAGGCTAATCTTGAAGGTTAGTCCTTTCAATTTGTTAAAATTATCCACATCAATGTATTTTATATTTTTTTGTTTAAATAAATATATAATTCTTCTAATTTGTACATATATAGAATAATGATATGCATCACCTATGATGTGTTTTATCTTATTTAAATAATTAAACTTTAAAAAAGAAACCATTACAAAGCATATATAAAGTTCAATTTTGTACATTATAATACATGCAGTTATATTATGAAATTGAATTTGAGCTTGCGTCATGATCAAATTAAAAACTTAAAAAAATATATATAACAATTTTTCTTCTTCTTTAAATTAGGTGATGTTTTCACCAATAGATACTTGAATAACTTGTATAAAAAAATAGTACTACCTTTTCTAAAAGAGAAATTACCAATTAATTAGTCAGCATGTATCAATATTGTATCCAGGGGTACGTGTAGCGTTCTCCATTTATTAATGAAGAGAAAATAAATAAATGAAAAGCAGCTTAAATTAATAATTTAGGCAAGGTGGGAGGATGTTTCAAGAAAAAGAAGAAGAAAAAAGTAGGACCAGTGCAGGCTGTGAGGGAGTGAAACATGACCCTGTCGGTGGATAATGAGCAGGCTCTCATACCACTTCTCTAATCTTCTCTCTTTTTTTTTTATCACTTCTATCAGTTCTATGTTTTGCATATCTTTCTGCATGCCTTTCTTCCGGCCTCATTATCGATCTTTTTAATACTAATGCCTTGTTTAATTATTGTCTAATTCTTCTTAGTTAGTTAGTTAGCTTACTTTGATCTCTATTTAATTATCTCAACCAAATCAGAAACCCTTTCCTCTCTCATTATCTAGAACATTCTAAAACTTCGGTCTAAACTCTCTCTAAAGGTCAAACCCAAGTCTTCTTGGAGCCCTTCCTTTCAAAAACCCCAACCTTCTTAATTTATTTAACAATAAAGAAATGGATTTAAGGAGACAAGAGGAAGAGAGGGGCTTCAACCCTTCTCCATCTCTCTCCTCTGCTCCACCACCACCACCACCACCACCACGACCACCACCACCACCACCACCACCACCACCACCACCACCACCAATTAAAGAATCGGCTTTCTCAAAACCGTTGCTTCCTCTCAACTCCTCTCTCGTCCAAAGAGGAGAAACTAGAAATGGAGGGACCGGGTACGCTCTCGCACCCAGTCCTTTCACCCCTGTGCTGCATCGACATCATGCAATGATGGGTCGAAGCGGAGATGGCAGCTGTCTTAAATTTCCTGCTTCTGTCACCTCTAGTAGTAGCCTCAGTATGCAAACTGAGGTGATATGGCACTACCGTGAGTGTCAAAGAAACCATGTTGCCGGCATCGGTGGTCACGTTGTAGACGGCTGTTGCGAGTTCATGCTGAGCGATGACGTGACATTGAAATGTGCTGCATGCGGGTGCCACCGCAGCTTTCACCGCAAGGTTTGTAGCCCTAACCCTATTGGTGGTACGCCTGTATATTCTCCGAATGGGGCAGCGGTTCATAGATCGGTCTTGTCTCCTCCTCCGATTCCTCCTCCTTCACAACCGCCACGATCAACGACTGATCAGTCATCGAGTGAGGAGATGATTGGTGGGACCCCTCATCAGTTTCAAACCGCAACGGGGAGTGCGAGTGCGAGTCCCACTAAGAAGAGGCATCGAACGAAATTCACTCCTGAGCAAAAGGAGAAGATGTTCAAATTTGCTGAGAGCCTGAGTTGGAGGTTCCAAAAGCCTGATGATGCGGCTATAGATGAGTTTTGTGCCGAGGCCGGTGTTAATCGGCAGGTACTGAAAGTATGGATGCACAACAATAAGTACACCTACAAGAAGGAAGAGCAGTATCAGCCGTTGCCACCGTCACAACAGTTGCCACAAGAAGGGCCACACCAAGATCATCAACAAATTGCTTGAGATCATTTAATTAGATCTTTTGATCAGAGAGTGACTTCTTTGAGACAGATCGATGCACAATTAGAAATTAATACGAGGAATTAATGCATGATTGACTCTTTAAGATATATGCAGCAATATGAGATCCATTAAAAACCCAGAGCAATTAATGGTGTGCATGTCCATATTGGGTGTAGAAGATCGATGTAGGTAAATGTTCAATCTTTCTTCAAACTAGTGGTTGCTTTATTTAATTGCAGGGGTCTAACTTTTTATTATCTGTATGCTGCATAAGTACTAATTAATTTCTTGATCAAGTATATGTAGTATGCAAATTCTGTGTAGTTCATTAATTAGGCAGCTGTTTAATTTCTTCAATTGATATCTTTCATTCATGCAATCTTGGTAGTTCATTAGGCAGCTGTTTTAATTCCTAACAAATTGATCGATGAGGAACTTTTTTATTTATTTCTTTCTGATTATGTGTAGATTATTAATTATTTTATTATAGCTATATATACGGGTTAATTGTTCATGATAGATGCACAACCCTAGGGAGATAATCAAGATCATCAATCTAAATTCTAAAGTTTCTTTTCTTTGTCTGTCTATGTCAGACCTTTTAGAAAGCATTTGTTCCATCTTTTGTGCACCCATCAAAATTTTATGTCACATTTGATTCTCTAGCTATGCTTGTATAATTAATGTTTACAAATTTTGTAGTCTTAAAATTATTTGCTTTTTTTCAGTTCTACACATGAAAGTTAGCTGCGACGGCATGCAAATTGTTTATGACGATTCTATTGTTCATTTAATGATTGGTAGGGAAATATTTAATGCAGAACAGGAGTTGCGTACTTTTATATATATATATTAGCCTGACTCCTCCATTGGGAAATCAGTGTATGTCGAGATCAGATAAATTCTTTATTTTAATTAGTTACATGTAATTTCTCATTGTTATTACTTTCGTCATATCATTTGATTTCTTAATTTCTTTCAGTACTAGAATCTGTTATAGTACCCAACTACCCATATTAATACTCCGGTCAGAGAACTATTTATTGTGGTCTTCACTACGGCATTAATTTTTTTTTTTTATCGTCGCCTTTAAAACAGATTCTTGTATATATCAAAAAAATTTACAGCAATTGTGGTCTTATATAATTTTTTTGGGTGATGGGAAGGCACTTTGATTGTAAGATTTGAATGTTTCTAGTCAATTTTGTACATAAATGTAGGCGCTGCTAGAGCTGCACAAAAAAATTGTAGTTCGTGATTCGATTCGAGTTTGATTCGAAAAATTTCGTAAAAATTTGATTCGAAATATTTCAAAATTAATTCAAATCAAACTCAAACTGGATCTCGTTCATTCGAAATAGGTTTGCGAACTATTCTACTTCGAATCTCAAAATAATGTGAACCGTTGATTTCTACTGATGACTTAGAAGTTAAAACATAAGGCCGCCCAGTCATAAGTCATAACTCGTAAGTCGTAACCCTCGTTCTCAGTGCTGAAACACTAGTCGACTTTCACCTCTCGCTCTCGGCGATTACGATCACTCTTTTTTTTTGTCGTAAAAAAGTTCGTAAAAATTTCAAATTTGAGTTTGTAAAAATTCAGTTCGAAATTAATTCAAACCAAATTCAAACTAGAGTAAGTTCGATTCGGTTCCATTCATTTGCAGCCCGCTGCTACAAATATACTCTTTTTCTTTATGTTATTTTTGGCGGTGATGAAGTGGGATATATATTGATATCACCATATTAGATAGATAGTCAAGCTGGCTAGAATGAATCATGGCATACCGAAATTTTTATTTATACCATCTAAAAATAAAATTAAACCAAATAATCACGATTTTTTAAAATTTCCATGTTCACCTTGTCCGCAGTCTGACGATTTCAAATTGCGGACAGCACATTTCTTTTCCAACGGTGAACAGTGAATCTATTTCTCTGATAAATGCATTGTACTAAGAAAAGCAGATGAATTTAATCTAGGCAGCAGAGGAATTTAATTGGTTACACTAAGAAATCTTTTAATTTGGTGTTCTGACTAAAAAGCTCTGGTGTAGTATTAAGCGCGCTCAAGTAAATATTTTGTCGACATATTTTAAGCAATGAATCATGACATATTGGCATGCATGTGCATGTTTTCATGTCCACCATCTTGTCTCTTTTTGGGTGCTAATTCCTTTTGAAGTGTGTTGAACATTTTTTCCATATACTTAAGTACTTAACCGTACAAAAGTGTAATTAATTAAATTCAGATCAAGTGCAATTAGTGGGTCATTAGTACCTTTTAATTTGCCTCTCCGTGAACTATTATGTTCCTTTATCTCAAGCAGTATTCGGTTGGTTAGGTTAGCTTTAGCTTTAGGTGGAGATGGAAACAGGGTTTGGTGGCACCAAGTCTTGTCTCCATTACTGTGCTGAATTCTGAACTTAGCCAGGTGTTTGTCAGACCACTCCATGCAATTACTCGGAGAGAGAGAAAAGTTAGGTATTGAATAATTGAATTGTCTCAGGCATCAATTGTATCATGCTATTAGTATGAATACTGCTTGTTGTCTTTATATATCAGACCGCCACGTATGACGTATAGTACTAGTTATAGTAATAATAACAAAAATAATACCATGACTAAGATGGGCACATGATTTCAAATAAATATGCCTTCTGCATGCACATAATGTTGGATGGCCCTGGAAATGAGAAATCAACAGAAAAATTTACCACCTACGGGTTTTTCCTCAAAAAAAGGAAAAACTTACTGTTCTTCATAAACAAAGAGAAGTTGACAGCAAACAGAATTGCAGAATTGAATAAATAAACTACTCAATCATAGAAAGCAAGTAAATAGTAATACATAAACCTTCATTGCAAGGGGGGAAGGGTGGAGCTTGACCATGACAGCTAAAAAAAAAAAAAGTACATCGACCCTAGAACTACACACGCAATGTGAAAAGTAAAATCGAATTTCAGGTAGCTTTAACTGAAGAAACGGTGAGGAAAGAGGAGAAAAGAAGCAAATAATACACTCCAAGACAAACAAAATCATCTACCTTGTATTAACCAAAATTTTATCACAAACCTTGGACGAGATGTTGTAAGTGTAAAGCACAAGCGAAGGGAAAAAAAAAAAAATCTGTTGAGCTCTGCATAGGCTCATGCTGTATTGAACCCACAATAGACACTGTCACCACATAAGTGGACGAAAAAAGAGCTCATTGTTTACTATCCCCCATCAAAACTGGCACATCAGCATTAGAGAGTTGAATGCGCTTCTTATGCTCATCTATCTTATAATCCACAATCTGCATAAACAAATCTGCATCCAAGACACAATCAGGTCGCCCGTAAACAGCAGCCTGAACACTCGCAATAAGCTTCGCTATCTCTCTCCCAGAGAAACCCTCAGTTTTCTCTGCAGCAACCCTAATCAACTCATCATCAATACCCTCAACAACTATCCTCTGTTGTTCCTTCTTAAACAAGCCCCCAAATTTCAGTTTCTCCTTATCATCCCCTTCATTTTTGTTAGCTATGTATTGGTCAAAATAAAGTTTTATTAACTGGAATCGTTCTTGTGGGCCTGGGAGGGGGAACTCGATAACCTCATCAATGCGGTCAGTCACGGCAGTGTCGAGATCACCCGGACGGTTGGTTGCTAGCACCAGAACAATGTCACGTGATTGGTCACCAGTGCGAAACAGAAGTGCATTTAGAGCACTTCTTTGCGCCTCACTCATGTACACACTGTTTCGCCTGACACATTTGCAGACAAGTTGGAGACACATATTAGATTTAGTAAACATTAAACGACATGTTTATTAGACAAAATTATCTGAACAGAAGTAGCAAAACCTACTCGCATAAAAAGGCATCAGCCTCATCTATGAAAAGCAAGAGGCCCCTTTTGGATTTCTTGGCCCAGTCAAATATCTGATGAATTTTTGTGACAGCTTCTGATCCAAGTGGTGCCACATCACCTCCTGTCATCATAGCATAATCTAGACCCTGCTCCAAAGGAAGATATACACTAATAAGTATAAGAAATAGATAAATAAAGAGAAGCAAAGTAAGAAAACAAAATATTGTTCTTGGTAAGAAGCTTCCAATAAGCTAACATTTTATACAAAAATTACCAGTATACCACTAACCAAGATACTTTCAAAAAAATCCCAACAACCTTCTCAAAAGGGACATTTGGAATGATTTTTCATGTTTGATGGCTCAAAAGTGACACAAAAAGAAAGAAAAGACCCTAGTCATAGACTTCCAACAAAATTACAATAAAATAAGAATTACCGATTTACGAGCTATGTGCCTCGCGACAAGAGTCTTGCCGGTACCAGGTGGACCGTAAAACAACATGTTGCGAAATGGAGCACCATGGGACTTTGTGTTCTCAGTGGCACGGGCCAGCCGCTCTATTCTCTGTTTCAGAGAAGGATGAAGAATTATACTGTCAAAGTTGATTGTGCCACTTTCTGAACCCGACTTGCGTGTAAGTTGAGATACCATCCTTGACCAAGGGAACTTGGCAATTGATGATTCACGGATTAGAGATGGTTGACCGAGGATTCTATTGACATAACCCCACAAAACTCTAGCACCTTCCCTGTATTAGCAAGGTGATCAATTAATACAATGATGATACAGTGATAATCCTAAAAAAAATATAAAATATAAAAAATGAGTGTTGGATTTATTAATTAAAACCTAGTAGTGTAAACACCAGCAGCTAATGCAGTAACTCCACCAACTGCCATCACTAATTTGCTCCTGTCTGTCAATATCATTCTGAAACCACCTGTTACGGGCATATATAAATTAATGACTGGTTATTACATATGTTGCTATCTGAATAAAACAAAATTAAATAAAGGAAGCTAAGTGGTTTCTAATATAGCATCTACCACCCCTTTTTGTTCCTGGGGTTTTAAAGTTCTCACTGCCCCTAAACATTCCAGCAGTGTGGTCCCTCCTGCAACTATTGTTCAATAATTGGATGGAAATCCCAGTCAGCATCCACATGGAAAAAATGACTCACTCCACATTAGCAGCTTGACTAAGATTTTATGCCTTGCATAAAACTGTTATTTTCGAGATTTAGAATCAGGGGCGGAGCCAGACTTTCGAACTATGGGGGTCAATCATATAAAATTTTCCTATGGAGAATGGGGGTCAAATTTGCTATATCATAACATTTTACTCTAAATTATATTAAAAATCATATGTAAATACAAATTTGTTTAAAAAGTTGGAGGTCAGTTGACCCCCATTCCTTTGACCTAGGTCCGCCTCTGTTTAGAATAGAATATAAACCAGGACAGGAAATGTGCGATACAGGGGCCACCAGGCGAAATACTCTAAAATTAAATTAAACTACTAAAAACCTTCAATGTGGGCAAAAGTAGTGTTAATGGCAGCGAGCCACTTCTCTCTTTCACCACTCATTTTCTCAACAAGCATTCTCCTGTTGTAGTCCTCTGTGAGCCTGGCCTCGTGGGCCCGGCCTTCGGCCTCAGCAATGGCTTTCACGCGAATGGTCTCTCTATCAATCTCCAGCTCTCTCCTTCTCAGTCTGGCGCTGCTGGGCCTGTATCTGCTCTTCTGTGGCCCGCCGCGCTTGCTCTTTTCTAACAGCAGACTCCTCCTGCATCCTCACCAGCTCCACATCCTGACGTCTCTGTGCCTCATGCTCTGTCTATAATTCATGAAATTTCATATTTTAGAATGTACCATTGAATGATTGTTCTGCTGGGGACGAGTCTTATAAATTAATTCACAAGTCACACATATAATGATGCCTGTGAGTATGTGACTACATAAACTATAGGGATTACTGGATAGTCGATATACTATATCAATTATCAAGACTCAAGAGATCCTAACCCAACATTTAACTATGTACATAACTATTATGTTATGCAATGTAAATAATTATACAAATTTTACTAACATTTATATAACCCAACTGATAACCTGGCATAAAGATCCCTGCTCGCGCCAAGTTGAGGTTGTAGGAAAAAACTGAAAGCCAAAATTAGTACCTTACCTGCATTCTTTTTCGGGCTAGTTCGTCCTCGTATCGGGCCATCTGTGCCTTGGCTTGGGCCTGTTGCTGAACTAGGTTTCTTTGCTCTTCTGCTATTTTACGCTGTTTTTCCTATAAATGCAATAATATTGGGTTCAACTAAAATTAGTAAGTAAACAATCATGGAAAGGACTTTATCAAGAATTATTGCACAACACAAAGTCCATTTGTTTTCTTTACAACTTATACTATATGACCCAATCGATGATTAAGTTTTTAGTATGCCAGATAATTATTTTTCTGCAAATAGTGAAGTATTAAAAAGAAAAGCAGAAGAAGAGTAGCACTCACAATCTCAGCAAGAGATTGGTTAGCATGATACTGGGCCTTCTCAGCAGCCAGATCTTCAAGCCTTGTCTCCTCCTGCTGCCTCATAAGCTCAAACACCTGCAATCATTAAAACTTAGCACCTTCTGCTACAAATTTAACATCAATTAAAAACAATTGAATATTACATTCTATCAAACCTTGATAGAGGCAACATTCACTGCCTTATATGAGTTTACTACTAGTCATAACTTGTACCTGGTGTACTGGTACAACCAAGGACTAAGTAGGAACTTCAACAATAATAAATCAGGGTTCAGAAACCAATGTCCAACAAAGAAAAGTATATCAACATCACAAAGAAAAATTAGAAGAAATGAATACGCAAACATTTCATTTGGGCTTAGAAACAAACACCTTCTTCGCATGAGGAGATTCGTTAATTTCTCTCAAAGCCTTTGCGCCGCGCTCAAGCGATTCTGGATCAAACCCCCCAGAAGATGCCTTACTGGAACCAGACTGGTCTGACGAGTGGGACCCAGGTACGTTAGCGGCAGGCCCAGCGGGAGGAGCTGCCGGAGCTCTAAAAGGGAAGAAGAAGCGACCATCGGCGTACGCCACTTCCGTCATGGCCACCCCGGCAGCCGCGGCGGTCACGGCCGCAGTGGCGGCGGACGTCCGTACGAGACGCCACATCAGAGGAGAGTTGAGAGAGACTGAAACAGAGAGAGGTTTTAGCGTAGGCGGAGAGTCGGAGACCTCCAGAGGTTTTACTGGTTATTGCTTTTACTAGAAAATACAAGTTATTATTTACTAGACTTTCATTTAGGCCTTTAATTTATTTTTCGTATGTTTTATTCGACCTATTTTTTGGGACATAAGATATAGGCCCAAAATATTAGTTTGTACAGGCTTGGTTAAGTTATGGGCCAATTTGCTTTATTAATTGCTGTATGCATGCTGTGACAAAATTACGGATCAAGGGTCTTTTGGGCTTCTTTTAAAGTGTTAAATTGCTAAAGATTCATGAATATTTGTACAGATCTTTGACTTAAATTTCTGGGCTCAATGAATATAATCTGGCTCAGAAACATTTTATTCTTTTTATGTGTACCTTTCTTTAAGTATGACTTAGTTATCTTTTTTATTCTAATGTTCAAATTTCTTCCGTGTTTTTTTTTTTTTTTTTTTTTGAGAGCGAGGATGGACATTCCCAAAAGAAAACATAAAGAGAGAAGGAAAAGAAGACCATACATTCTTTTACATTACTTTCACATGATAAGGACATGATTAACAATTTGATTATTCTCTCTAACTATTAGAGATATTTCATACTAGCTTAGATTTAGAATAGTTAACATGAAGAGATATCTATATTCACACTTAATTAGTCACTTGCACACTAGCTTCATGTGTGCTACTAATAACAGGACATTTACTTCTGGCTTTTGTGTAGCCTAGTCTGCCTATATAGAGAAATACTTGCTGTTGCTGCTTTCTTGCATTTTTATTATTGCAGCTTCAAGTACCTCACCCTGAAACAAATAATAAGTTACACCCCATTAGAAATACATTTTGATTAATTAGACCTCAGTAATGTATAATTACTATTAGTCTACAATATGTACAGATCACAAATGGAAACTCCAGATTGTGTACCATACTGGTTCTGGCACAACAGAAATATTGCACCAATTTAAGCTTGGTTAAATATTGATCAGACTTAGAAGCGATTGAACACTTTAACAGTGAGAATTCAATTGGAGCAATGATAAGCTACTAGGTGATAGCATGTATAATTTGTTATATATAATAAAGCATAAATGAGCTAATAGTTCTAAATTTAGCCTCATTTAATTATTTAATTAAGAAGTTGAAATTTGCTGCAAAGCGACCAGCAAATTTTACAAAAATTTCAATACTTTCTGTTTCATTTTTTTTTCTTTTCTTTTTTTGGAAGAAAATGATCTCAAATCTTATCACGTCAGCAAAAAAGAGAGAAAAGAAGGATTAAGATCAGACCTAACTAGACCTTTCCTTTTCCTGAAAAGTTTTGAACCACATTTATGGGAAAGGAGATATAAAGTGGTTTTTGGTCTAAGACATTAAGAAGTCTTTAAAAAAAATTAACTATTATATAATCGCTCTTTTAAGTAATTTGGAAGATCTGTATTTATATAGTACGACTGTTGAAGTGGGACATGGAGAAAAAGAGAGTGCCTTTTAAAAAATTGACTTTAAGAATTCCTGACCCTTTATATGCCAATAACAGAAAGTAACAAAAGATAAGGAGAAAAAAAAAAACTGCATTATTTTAAGTAATGCTAATTTGTTTTAGGATAAGGCTAGCATGGACATTATAAGACCTTTTTATAATTGCTTAATATGTAGTGTTTACAAACTATATATAAAATTATCTAACTACTCTTCATATCTCTGAAATACTAAAAACAATCAAAGAGATGGATTAATTTGGTCATACAGGATTACAGGATATGCATGGTCCTTTTATTTGCAAATTGCAATACAAGATAACTCTTACTCAAAATTACAAGAGAATTAGCTGATAAGTATGTTAATATATAAATAAAATAATAAATAACTTGACAAACTACACACACACACATATAGATAGAGGTTGGCTAATATCAAATCAGTTGTTCCCTGAGGTACCGTGCAACCAAGTCGTTTTTCAATTTTCAAAGTTCAAATCGTTGATCCAAACCTTTAGATGTGTTTTCTATATTAAAATGTGCTTGGAGACCAAATTTTACATTTTTTGGAATTTTTTTACTATTTATTAAGCCACTTTGAAAAACGCTGATCCAACGGTGGCTTCTAATTTTACTGTTTTGTTAAGCCACCGTTGGATCAGCGTTTTTCAAAAGGGCTTAATAAATAGTAAAAAAAAATTCCAAAAAATATAAAATTTGGTCTCCAAGCACATTTTAATATAGAGAACACATCTAACTGTTTGGATCGACGATTTGGACTTCAAAAATTGAAAAATGACTTGGTTGCACGGTACATATGATCAAATTAAAGGAATGGTAACATTAACACATATATATGATCAAATTATTAGTTGATAGATATATGAATATGAGTCAACTAAGTTGCACCTATTTAATAATTCTATATACCGGAGACTACTTCTAATAATAAATTAAAGATATTGAATTTTTCAAATATATTATCTTCTCATTTCGACATGTGGCAGATTGTGACCAATCACTTGAGAAACTAAGCCCTAATTAATATGTTATCTTCCTTTCCCTTTCTGTTACAATCTTGAATAGAACACTGAAGTGAATGATCCTATATATGGTGACAGTGCCAACATCAACAGTAATTAACGACAGTTAATTATATATAGTTTAATTAATGAAAAATTATAAGAAGAACATTTAATTTGTGACAGCAATAGAGATGTGAGCAAAATGCATGTCTTTTAGTTTAATAAATAAGCAGCTTGAAGTTCTAATGATCGATACAATTAATTAATGAAGAAAATTATATCATTGAATATAAACTAACAATGAAGCAAATGAAGGTAATTAATTAGTTGCTCCCATTAGTATGACTTAATTTTGTTTATACAAATAACTGAATAAGTGATATGCATGCAAATATATATAGTGGCAGAAAATGAGAAATTAAATTCACCTCTCCCCATTGGAAGTACCTCCAGAGGAAGAATTGGTACAGCTACCGGAGTAGCTCGACTGGCCGGACTCAATTTGTTTCAGGTCATCTAGAAGCTGTTCATAATGCCTCTTGACTTCTTCAGCCGACTTGCCACCGACCAAGCGCGCCACATTTTGCCACCTGTCGGGTGTGTCCTTGTCATACACAGCCAATGCCCTCTCAAACAGTTTGTTCTGCTTGGCGGTCCATGTCGAACCCGAGGAACGGGATAACGATCCTGACGCCATTTTGTTTTTCTCTCTATTTAGTGTAAGAGACCAGTTATTTCACCTGGAATGGGGGAATTAAAATCAAGTAGCCTTTGCTTACTGTTTGAAGCAGTAGCACAATGTTTTGCTTCTTATATAGGGAGAGAAGGATGGGGTTCTGATGGTGATGTGGCATAGCAAGTTGCATTATCATATTTTGGAAGAGGAGAAAAAGGACCGGTATAAATGTGGCAGGGTTAAATTTCATAAGAGCCACAAGGATTGGGAAAAAGGACAAAAATCAAGTGCTTATTTGTTAACCCAAAGGAAAAAAAAAAAGTGCTTCAATTCTCTAGGGGTCTATCTATATATGTAGATTTGAATTTGATGAAATGTGCAAATTAATATACATATTGTTTTAGTTGGTATGATTATTGATTAAAAGAATTTATAATAGTTGGACAAGTGATATCTTCTATTCTTCTTGTTTGCACTTCTTTAAAGTTTATACATCTATAATAGAAAATGGATATCTTTTGAATAAACTGCAACTAAAAGTTGAAAATAAATACAATCTCATGCAATGTGAACTCTTGAAAAAACTCAACATGCATGCAATTTTTAAATATGTTAAGTACTATATAAAAAAAATATAACTATTTTTATTTTCAGATAAGTTTTTTTGGGATACTGATAATAAATACATGAATAATTTTTAGTTGAATATAGTAAAACAGTTTTTCTCAACTCTGATTCTCTGAACTGTCTCAGTTAATTCTTAATTAAGGATTAAGTCAGTTTGAAAATGGAAAAAAATGATTCCAAATCAAGTTGGGGGGGGGGGCCCTTTCACCTTCTTTTGTCTCCCTGTCTCAGACCTTTTTAGTTGATTGTCTTCTTCTTACAGTGCTCTTATCTAAGCTGTTTGTGGTCACAATGACTGACCACAATCATCATTTAATGCTCATCGTTCAATTATAAAAATAACATTGAAAAATATTCTGAGAAGAATTTAAACACTTCGTTGTATTGAAGAACCAAGTTTTTATATATGAGTGAGGCTATGGTACTATGCATAGTACATATTGGTCCATGCTATAGACTCAAAATTTTAATTTGAAAGTTCTAATAGCCGATTTAAAAAGAATAATTTTATATTTTTTTTTACTATTTGTTTAGATGGGTAGAAAATTACTTGATATGAGAAAATTCTGGACCATCCAAAAACAATAATTTTCTACCCATCTAAAAAGAATAATGAAAAATTCTAAAAAAATGTAAAATTTTATTTACAAGTACACATTCATATAAAGATCATGTTGAACAGTTCGGATCAACCATTAAGATTTCGAAAATAAAAATATTGATCCGTAGTACGGATCAATCTGCGCTATGCATAATACCATAGCCTCACTCACTCTTTATGTATTACAAAATAGCATGCGACTTAAAATGTCTTATCACATTCAAAACCTATGTGATATAAGATTTAGAGTGGAATTAATGTGATTAGTCCATATTATAATGCTATATTGATATCTGATTTTTTTTTGGCCCCATATGAAAGTTTATGGGCAAAATCTCAAAGGTCAAATAAATTTATTATCTGAAAAAATAATCTAATAATTAATATCAATAAAAATATAAAAAAATTGAAAAATAAATCATAATCACTAATTCATTATATTTTTCTCTTATTTCTCTTTCCATCAGTATTGTTATACATTTCTCCATCAAACCACTAGCTTTCTAGAATGAGTACCCCTCAGATACTATACGTACCTGAGGAAATCACATGCAGCTGAATTATTATATTTGTGACCTGCCTTAGATGTTGGTAGGAAGGTCTTTGAAATTTGTATAAGATTGTAATGAATGATTATTTGAATCTCATTCTACAAGGTCAGGTTTCTAACTGAATATCAATTCAGCTTTCTATCTAACTGAATCTAAATGCAGCTTTCTATACCCTTTTTTGACCCCATTTTACCAGTATATCATGTTCTCGGTCTCAGCTATATTTTTTGCCTCACTTTTTTGTTGTCGTCGAAATTGCATGATCACCACTCGAATATGTCTAATCCTCGAACGTCACGTCAAGCTCTTCTTCAAATAAATTGAATCTAATAACTCGGCTGAATTGAGATCATAACTTGTTGTCAAATAACTACACGTTGAAGGTGAGAATATGAATTTGATCCAGTGACAAAAGCAATACTCTCTATGTGAGAGGATACATGTTTAAAATCTGAATAAAGAAATTTGTTGAGTGACTTCACCTCTAATTTTTTTAACATACATGGGTCTTGATGATAATGATGACCAAATTACTTCAATTTGATAAAACCATAAACAATTAGTATATTCATAGAAAATGAGGTATCATGAGGTACCATAAACAATTACTTCAATAGTTGAATGTTTTATGTTGTGTAACCTTCTTAATTCATTATAAAAAAAAAAAAAAAAAAAAAAAAAAAAAAACCAAATTAACCCTCTTTGAGATGAGAAAGAATTGAATGTAAGTTTAGGCATTTTTATAAATGATGGGCATAATATAAGGGAAATGCCCATTGCTTTAAAGGAGCTCATGATACTGTTATTTTGTAAAAATATGAAGGAAAATTTCAAGTTGTTGAGAACAATGCAAAGTCTTCAAGTGTCATGTAGACAAACAAAAGAGGGCTTACCAAGCAATGGTGAAGAACACTTTCAGTTTGGTGCATTTCAAAAGAATATCTCTTAACAGCATTGCCCTTGTATTGCGAGGACACTGCTATATGGCTAGAAGCTACACATATGAGTAGCATCACGATCGAAAAAAGCTCCCAATAATACAGTTTGGTCTTTAGGATAATTGCACATAACTAGACCTTTTCCTAGAATTGGAGTTCCTAGTGGAGCCTGTACAAGCATGTATACATCAATTATGTTATTGTAATAAGTATCCTAACATTTTATTGATTACTCAATATGTAGGCATCATATTGCAATTGAGAATTAAAAGGGTTGACAATTGAAGAAACAAAATGCAACCTTGATGATAATTGAGAGATCTAAACCAATGGAATTAAGTTTGAATAAATAAGAGAATCAAAACAACTTTGGATTTAAAAGATACAATACATAAAAGAGAATTTTGAATTTGTTCTTACAAGTTTGTTGTCTCCTGGAAAAAAGTTTAATGAAATTATTAATATTGATCTATCGTGAATGAATATAAAGGAAGCATTTTCTAAATGATATCTGATAATTATAGAAAGCTAACTTGTTTTATGAATTAAAGAGGGTATTTTACTTCTCACTCATATTTTTATTTTTCAAAGTTCAAATAATAGATTCGAACCTTCCAATATGTTCTTCATATTAAATTGTGCTTGGAGATCAAATTTTACATTTTTTTTTAGAATTTTGTATTATTTTTTCAGAATTTTTTAAAATCATAACCTTTCATTAAAAATTTTAGCAAAGCAATAATTTTAAAAAATTCTGAAAAAATAGTAAAAAATATGTAAAACTTGGTCTCCAAACACATTTTAATGTTACTTTGCAGCTTCTGCTAAGATATATAAAAAAAAACACATTTTAATATGAAAAATATGAAAAGCACATTTCTCATGAGTGCGCCAATCACCACGTACCGCAAACGCCTTGCCACATTTTGGCACATTATAGTTATTATATAATATATTTATATAATTAGTATCTAATTATTAATAAGAAATCAACTTAGGCTTCCAAAATTTTAGTGCTCCATCAACTCTAACCAAACAAGGAATACTTTAAGCCACGATCTAGTTTTAGTACAAAAATTGAATATTTCTCATTATTTAGATTGTAACATTCAAATCCTAAATAAAAAAATAATTTTTTTGTTGTAGCAGACCGCCCCATCATGAGGCGGTCTGGTATGAAGGGTAAACCGCCCCCCAGGAGAGTGGTTTGGTTATCTTTGAATTTTTTTTTAAATCGTGGTTATTAATATTATTTTATTTTATTATTTGATTATGAAAAAAAATACCGGGGAAAATAATGATATATTGTTTCGATTTTTTTACTCAATCCCTCTGGACTCTGTTCCTCTGTATATTGTAATCAAAAGTTAAATATACGAAATTATCCGCAATTTGAATTAATCAGTTCCACAATTCGAGAAAGCCATGGAAACATATATCAAATCGAGTTTGAGAGTTGAAACTTGAAACCCATCAGTACATTAAAGAAAAATCTAGTACGACGCTAGTTGTTCTTCAAGATATTTTCTAAGAAATCTTCGTACAGACTACAGAGTTTTTTTTTTTTTTTTTTAGAAAATATTATAAAATAATAGAGAAAAGAGAAAAAGTATCTTAAAATTTAGATGACATAAATGGACTAGTAAAATTTCTTTGATTCAAACTTTGGACAGGAAGTAATTCTACCGATTTAAACTTTTTTCACTTACAATTTTTCTACCGATTTAGTTGTTGTATTTTTCTATTGGATCCTCTGTAGTGTAAACTTAGCTTTAATAACATGAAAAAATTTCTTCAATCCAATCTATACATGAAATTTTTTCATGGATTCTTTCTCTTTCCCTCTATTATGTTATAACATTTTTAGTAAATAAATAAGTTCTCCTTCATATACCAAATAATAAATTTTTTTTCATATTAGGTACCATGATTCCTAGGAGTCTAGGACAAGGAGCAAAGAAGTTTTTTTTTTTTAGCAGGTGACAATTATTAAGCCACGTGTAGAAAATTAACCTTTTGCTATTTTTTTGATAATAAAGAAGTTCTATTGAGATCTTGTACGACTTGCCAGATGGCGAAGCATTTCGAATTTGTTTGTACAAAGTAGGTCTTAGGTGTCGTTTTTCTTGGTACGATTACATGTCATACTTTTTCTTACTTTTCGCTTTTTAGAACGCTTTTGAGAACACTATTCATGGGGACGGTTTGGTTTTTCTCCGAAACAAGATCTTGCATGTAGATATTCTTCTGAATAATATTTATAACGACAAAAGAGTGATTGTGTACTTCGGATCGATTGATGGTATGGATTTATATTTTTGTTTTAAATTTTTTAAATAGTTTATAATGACAAAAGAATTGATTGTACATTTTGAATCGATTGGTGATGTGAATTTATAATTTGTTTTTAAAATTTAAATAGTCTATCATTATGGTTCAATATGATATTTATATGAAAATATAGTTGATGATCAAAATTTATAATCTCTAGAATTCTTTAATAAACTTTTGTCCAATTAATTTTGTTATTTTTTATTATATAGCTTTACAGTTTTGAAAATTATTAACTTTTAGTTGATTATAAGATTATTTAAAATAGATATTATCATTGAAAAAAATATATTCACTATTTTTTCTTTTAAACCTTCGCAGAGGCTGCGAAGTCGTGAGAGAGAATCAACTCTCGACTTTTGGGTATAACAATCCTAAGATTTTTTCCTAGCCAATTGTGCTACATCCCATTTCTCAAATATATTGTAAGAGTTAATCTTCAGAAGAACCAAACACTTTTTGAGTGGTGCAGTGGTAGTATACATATTACACAACAGTTTGTACTATAAATTCTTTTTTTTTTTAAAGTGTAAGTAATTATTTCAAATGCTCAATATGATTTCTATATTAAAATGTATTTGGAGGGAAAAAAATAATTTTCTAAATGTTTTTTACTACTGTTTTTTTATATGTTGAGAATAACTTAATTTAAAAATTCTGGACTATAAAAAATAGTGGTTTTTTACATCTCTAAAAAGTAGTAATCAAATTTTAGAAAAATAATAAAATTTTATTTTTAAATATATTTTCAATCATATAGAAATTATATTGAATAATTTAGATCAATTATATTGAATAGTACGTCTATCTATTATTATAGCTATTGATCCTTGTTGTCTATTCCAAAAGAGCTTTTTCTAAATTTAAGCGTTGGATTTGAAATCAACAAGGACTCTGATATTTTGAAAAAAAAAAAAACTCTTAAGAATTGTAAAATAACCAAATTACCCCCCTTAAATTTTGTATGAAAACAAAGCAAAAAATGAAAGAGATTATTTTTGCCTATCGAAAATATAAAAAAAATAAATAAAAAGAGTATATGTGATTCTTTATGAATAGAAAGATCAGTAGATGAGACATCTATTAAAATATATTCAATGTAGAATCGGTAGGGGTGACCGATTCTAACTCAATTATCTAATTTCGTAAACAGATTTTAAATTTTAATAGAGAAAATTAAAAATAAAAATCAGAACTGAATTAGAATCAGTGCCCCCCATTTATCTTTCTACTCATGAAGAATCACAAGTACTCTTTCTATTTCTTTCTCTCTTTTTTTAATATTTTATATAGACAAAAAAGTTTCAAAATGAAATGCAACTAGAATGGAGAAAGTACCACCGCACCGGTCCTATGCTGTGACGTTTTAGGGAATATTTTCCTCATCACAATAAAATATCTTCCATTATACCCCCAACATACCCCATAACTTCCTTAAATCTCATATCTGACCCAGTTTTCTTTGCATTGCCTTATATTTTTGGTTGAAATCAGGGGTAGAACCAGAATTTGAGTATGGAGGAGGGGGCTTTTACTAATAGAACAACCGGCATTTTTATTAATCACCAAAAAAATAAATAAAGTAATATTAATAACCAATTTTCAGATTTTTTTTTCATTCATAACCAAACCGCCCCCCTGTGGGGGCGGTCTACTATAGAGACCAAACCGCCCCCCCATGGGGCGGTCTATATATATATTTTTTTTGTATTTTGTGTATAAAATGATCATTTTGTCTCTCCTAAGTCACAATAATCCACTCACTCTTTTTCCAAACTGACTTCTGCTCTCAAACAGTACTACGAGGCGATTTTTTAGGCGATTCTGAGGCGATTGCGCTCAACAGTGACCGAGGTATATTTTTTTTAAATTAATTTTTAGAAACATGTCGAAAATTTCAAAAATAAACAAAAAATATTAGAAATTATTTGATCCATCCTCCAAATTTGAAACTTTATTATTTTATATGTTGTTTATGATGTTTGTTTTTTTAGGTGAAAACGATGAGCAAAAACACACCAAATCAATCATCCGGTGGTGGAAAACTGAAATCTAAGCCCTGGTTTAGTAATTGTACTGGAAATGACTGTATCTGTAAAAAAAAATTTAGCATACCGTAGGTCAATCCCAGTCAATGACGATGATGATTTTGAGGAAAGCCTTTACAAAAAACCAAACTCGTTACCTACAAAGAAAAATACTAGTAAGACGGTTTCTTCGTCTACTACGACTAGTATCGGTGATATCAAAAGAAAGAAAAATGCTGGTAAGACTGTCTCTTCGTCTGCTGCAATTGAACTAGACTCAGACGATGATTTTGTTTCTTGTACCTTCGGTACTGGTTCTCAGAAGTTGTATTATTGGAAGGTCTGTAATAATTACTTAGTAATTCTAATGTATCAGTGTGTAATAATTATCAGGTTTTGTAATCGGATCGAATAGTTAAAATTCATCTAAGGAAAATGGTTCACAACATAAGTTAATTGAATAAGTTCATAGCGTAACTGAGCAAACCAAGCATAGAACATAAGACACAAATATAAATACAATATTTGCTGAATTAACTCTTCCTGCGTTCGAGCAGACCAAGTCTACTTCTTAGGCTTCTGGAAGTGGATGACGGCGCGACACTAGCAGTTGTAGAGCCCTGACTACTCCCTGAGTGGCTTCCCTGACTGGGTCGCCTGCTTCCAGAGGTCCCGCATCGGCAACCACTCTAGCATTCTCTCTTTCGTTGGCTTCGATTATTGCCTCTGCAATGCATTTCATTAAACATTCAATATCAATATTTAAATTTATTTTCAAATCATTTTTAAGTTGTGTACGATCATCTACATACCTCTAATCTGCCTGTCAGTAGTCGAACGGTGAGCCTCATGTCCCACTCGCCGACCTTGCATCCTGTCCATATCCATTACGCGCCGCTTGTGTTTCCTCCTCCCCTTCCTGATCCATTTCTTATCGGGAACCACCGTAGGCCCAAGGTAGTATGGCCACTGGTACTGGTTGGGGTAGCTGTGAAATGATGCTCCCCAGGTGTTCAGAAGGCAATCGGTACGGTAATAGTTGTCAACAAAGACGTCTTCGAGGAAATTCCGTTTGCGACAAACCGCCATAACATGAGAACACATAATGCGAACTAACTGGGGGCCTTGGCACTCGCACGTTACTTGATTGTTTGCGCCTAAAATGACTCTGTACTTGCATGCGCGTTCATGAGTTTGTATAATGCCATTTTGTCCCACCACCGGTGGAATGATCTCACTTGGAACCTGCACTTCATATTCCGTACCTGTGCTGCCATATGCTACAACATGCATGACAAAACATTTTTCTCTGTGTTTTCTTAAGATCTCCTCCACCCTATCTGAGATACTTGGTCTCTACTTGCTAATACAATGGCTTTAGCATGCCTCTCAACAAACCAAGCATTTAACTTGTATAATGTCTCCTCCACCAGTGAAACCACGGGTAACATACGGCTCTGTTTGAAGACACTGTTTAATGACTCTGGCCCATTAGTGGTCATAATTCCCCATCTCCAACCTTCATCACGTGATTGAAATATCTTCTCATATGCTGACAGCTCCATCGGATCGCGCGGACGTCTTTTGCCCGCCTTCGCTAAGTTGGCATTTGCCTCTGGAAATGTTTACAAAAAATAGAAATATACCTCAGTGATACTATAAGAGTCGGTCCCCACTGGGAACGAAATGGCATTCCGTTTTCTTGAATTTTTTCCCGCACCTATAAGAACGGTTTGGGATCCCGTTTTTTCAAAATAAATACTCAGAACGGTTTGGGAACCCGTTTATAATCAGTTTGGATTTTCTATGGCGATAAGTGTTGTGGTCTGGAAAATTTGTTAAGAACGGATTGGCAGCCCGTTCTGAAATGTCAATTACTGTAGGGAACGGGCTACCAAACCGTTTCTTGTGGTTTTTATAAAAAAACCAACTACTCATGCTGAAACCCGAATTTTATTTATTTATTTATGGTTTATAAAAAAAAACTCGCTTAGCACCCCAGCCACTGTTATGTTTCGCCCCTGGTTGAAATCTTGACCGTCCGATTATAACTCGGACTAATTTAACCTACGCATGTCATGCACAATGTCACTAATATTTGTGCCAATGCCAATGAACCGAATTTGTTTTTCAAAAACTCAAAATTTAAGTTTACCATATGAATTTGTATCTATTTTGAGTTCTCCCAACCGGCCAAATCCCACCCCACTTGAATAAGGAACGTATATTTTAAATTATTTTAGATTTCAAAGAAAGAAAAACCTCAAAATGTAACTAGAGAAAGTTTTTGGATATTGTGGAGGGCCTTTGTGATTAATTGCAAGTAACTATATAGGTATATCCTCTTATGTTTTGTATTTTTTCTGTTGTAATGTGAAGTAAACCAAACGAAATTAAATAAATAAAAAAATGAATTGATAGTAGGTCCGATGGACCTACTTTAGTTCGATGGGTGAAATGACCATTCGATTGCATCAATATCCGTGCAGATATGTTTTAATTTCCATACACACTAATCTTGATGCTAATTGTATGTTGTTAGAGCTAAATGAACCTAAAAGTAGATCCGATGGGCATCGGACCTACTCCTATCTAAAAAAAAAAATAGGATAACTCTTTAGAAAAAGAACGGATTTTTTTTGTTGAACCTAAAAGTAGATCCGATGGGCATTGGACCTACTCCTATCTAAAAAAAAAATAGGATAACTCTTTAGAAAAAGAACGGATTTTTTTTTTGTTTTTTTGTTTTTTAATAATATGAGAAGTATGAAAATAAATATGTATTGTGGAATTACTTTTGCTTCACTTTAAATAGTTTCTATCTAATTTTTAGCTCAACCAGAGGTTAGGGGAGAGAAAAAAATTGAATAACTCTTTGGAAAAAATAACAGAAAATACATTTTACATGATTATAGAAAATATAAGAAAAGTTATGTGGCGCTAAAACAAATATTTGTCGATGTACATAGTAATTGTATGAACTTCTTGGCCTAAACCAAGGGAAAAAAAGAAAAATATAAAATCTCTACATAAAATATATATAAAAAGCCTTATACATGATTATGAAAAAGATCAAGAACGATCATTTGATCTACTGACTAAGGTAATGTTTTTTTGTGTTAGAATTCGCAGATTTAATTAAAATCTGACTACAATCTTTTTTTTTCCCCCTCAAATATTTAAAGTCGGAAGGGCTTGAGTCATATTTATCTCGAAACAATTATCATGAAAAATTTCAACAGTTCAATATAGATCTCTGGGATTGAATTAATTTCTCTTTAATACATAATTTCTATAATTTTTTTCTAAGCCTGCTAAAGAAATACAGAAAATTTCTTCAAATATTACAAAATTCTGATAAGATTTTATAAGCAATGTATGAAGAGATATAACTAAAGTTAAAAAAAAAAATTAATTCTAACAAATTTTTGCCCTTTTCCACTAGAGCAGAGAAAGTACTGTCATGTTTATTTGTTTCAACTGATTTTTTTTTTCACGTGAATATTAATTTTTAGTTCAATTCTCGTATAGTCGTATTCATGTAGAGAAGAAAAAAAAAATCTTGTATAAAAAGTTATTCATTTTTAACTAAGTTTAATATTAATGAAACGGATTATCTTGTCTTTTTAAAAAAAAAAAAAAAAAAGTTGTCCGTTTCGAGAAATCTAGTACGACGCTAGTTGTGTTCCATCATGTGCTTGTAAGCATTTTCAAGAAATCATCATATACTAAAAAAATATTGTTATTAAATAGGTACGTACCATGATTCCTAGAAGTAGGAGCAAAGAAGCTTTTTTTTCTTAATTAGCAGATGACAATTATTAAGCCACGTGCTGAAAATTATCTTTTTGCTATTTGTTTTGCTAATAAAGCGGTACTATATATACTGATACTGAGATCCAACTCTATATTAGAAATATAATCCAGTACTTTCCGATCATAATTCCGGTTAATTCGGCCGAACGCGGATCCTCTGTATTAACTCAAAAAGAATTCTTTTGAGGTGATGAATCTCAACCGTCTAATTTTAAACAGAGCCAATTCAGCTACTCCTATAACATAAGGGGTCTTTCAATATTAGTGCAGATCTATTTTGTACGAATCTTAAAACATATTGAACGGTTGAGATTCATTAACTCAAAAGATTCTCTTTTGAGTTAATGCAAAGGATACAAATTCATTTCAGCCCACATATGTAATACACGGATGCCTTTAACATTCATGCTAATATGTAACAATAAACTATAACGGTGCGTCAATATATACCGATGATATGAATTTGATCTGATGTTTGCAATTACACTAACTTGTTTTCATTTTGATATGGTCCGACCATAAACATTCACAAAAATACAAATTAGCTAGTTTAATGATACATCACTAATAAAAAAAAAGTTCTAACTTAATAGAGAATAAAAGAGGAGATAAACTTAGTCAAAGAGGACGGATGATCGAGGACACCAGATCAGAGTAAAAGATATAAACTCAACTCAATATTTTAAATTCGTAATATTTGAATAATCTCCATAATAAACTGACTTTGGACATTTATATAGTCATATTCTTTGTCTATAAGTTATCTAACGATCATTATAACTCTCAACTACTTCTTTTAATACCCAAATACAATTAATACTTTTATAGAGACACTCAAATGAACTTTTTAGAAACCCAATTATACATTTGGAACAATACACAAACAATCTTTTGATCCTATTAATGACACAAATAAACTCACACCTAACTAATTAATGTCAAACAAACTCCAAACTGATGACCAATTCTTTTGTCACGTGTTTTTTTTACCATAATGTCTCATGTTTATGAAAAAAAAACTCTAAACATAAAATTTGTAGAATATTTTGCAAGTTTTTCGTATAATTTTGAATTACTATAACTAGAGCTCATATGAAGAGGTTATGACCAAAATACTGAAGCATATCAATCTAATTATAGCTTTGTAGAACCGTCGATAATAGTGTCATTATGTTTTGTTAAGGCATATGGACACTGTAATGGTATATTAAAGTGTTCATGATAGTTTCATGACATGTTGTTAGAATGGTTAGGCCTATTGGTTGAAGGATCGTCAGAATTGTGCGATCCGAAAGATGTCTCATTTCTAATCCCTTTTTGCTCAGAATGCAACTTCGAGAATAGCAAGAATAGCGGTAATCTTGGGTTAGCGTTATTTCATTATTTGAATGGGTTAGCAAGAACAACGCTAATCTAAAAAATAGCTCTATTCTTAGGGTGATCCAAACATAAAATAGTAGAGATAAATAATGACTAATCTAAGAACAGTGCTAACTCCGTGCTATATATTTTTGACGATCCAAACACACCTTGAGAAAAATGCATGCCAATAGAAGTTCTGTTTAATGTATTCTGTGCCCACAAAAATTAATAATTTTGTTTGTCGTTCAAGTAAACACATCAAGCTTACTGAGTAATAAAAATAAGCTAGTATATATCAATATGCTTGCATTTTAAATTTATTGTCTTTCACTAACCTGTTATGAAATAGTGATTCACATGTGCTAACTATTCTCATAGATAGATTACAAATTACGAAAGTAGATTTTCACATGTGCTAACTATTTTCATATGGTTCTCAAAAGCTAACTATTTATTGTAGTATATTTCAAAGATCTCTTTTAGTTCTATGGATAAACAAATTATATATATATATAGAGGTTGGCTAATATACAAACGTTTGTTCTTGGGCTCAGGAACAAACGGTTCGGTTCTCCGATTTTCAAAGTCCAAACGGTCGATCCAAACTGACAGATGTTTAATCTATATTAAAATGTGCTTGGAGACCAAATTTTACATTTTTTGGAATTTTTTTACTATTTATTAAGATGGTTTGAAAATCGCTGTTTTTATTAAAATTCTGCACCACTGAAAACAGCGATTTTCAAACCATCTTAATAAATAGTAAAAAAATTCCAAAAAATGTAAAATTTGGTCTCCAAGCACATTTTAATATAGATTAAACATCTGTCATTTTGGATCGACCATTTGGACTTTGAAAATCGGAGAACCGAACCGTTTGTTCCTGAACCCAGAAACAAACGTTTGTATATTAGCCAACCTCTCTATATATATATGTATGTATGTATGTATGTATGTATGTATATACAAAGAGAGAGAGAGAGGAGGTTTAAAATGCATGATTTTGTGCTTCAAATATCCTCCGCATCTTTTATCTCTGTTTTTAAAGTTCGAACAGTCGATTCAAACTGCTCAACATGATCTTCACAATAAATATTTTTGGAGGCCAAATTTTATATTTTTTAGAACTTTTTTTAATATTTTTTTAGATAGGTACGATATCACTTTTTCGGATGGTCCAGAATCTCCTTAAAATAGTGATTTTGTACCTATCTAAAAAAATCATAAAAAATTATAAAATATTTTTCAATTAAGACTCATCTACCTTAGTAACTTTGTATTACTACGAAACATTCGTTAATTACAACTTACAAATAAAGAAATTGAGAACCAATCTTTAATCTAGTGACAAAAATAATACAACTTGACCTTCAATTTTTACTCAAAAACTTGTAATAAAGAAATACAACAACAACAACAACAACAACTAAGCCTTTAGTCTCAAACAAGTTGGAGTAAGCTAGAAATAAAACTCAATCGTCGTAGTTGCATGGTGAAAAGTAGATAGTCATAAAATAGTTATAATAGTACTAATAATACTATAATAGTGATAATACTAATACTAATACTAATAACAAACTAACTACATCATGTCTACACTATCATCATGTCTACACTATAGATCGTAGATATCAAAGTCCTAAGCTCTACGTCTTAGACTCCAAGTCTCTAGTCATGTGGCATATAGCCTATAATACTACTTCTAAACACGACTAGAGCATTATTTCCTAAGTCACAATTCTGATACGTGAATCGCTAATTTTTCATGCACTCCTATCTGAAACTAGCTCCTTAGATATATTCTAATCCATCAAGTCCCAAGTCAATCTTGGTTGACCTCTGCCTCTCCTTGTTTTTTGATACGATCGACGTATGATTCCAGTACGCACAGGGGCCTCTGGAGGTCTCTGTTGGAGATGCCCAAACCATCTCAAGTGGTGTTGGACGAGCTTCTCTTCAATCGGTGTCACTCCAAGTCTGTCACGTATATCATCGTTACAAATAAATAAAGAAATAATTGGAACTTTTTTACCCCACGAATATTTGCATGAATTCAGACCACAAAAGAACCGCACTAACCTCAACAGTGAGATTCTAAGCAGAGCCCAAAAGTTACTAGCTGTAGTTGTACAGACAATTTCACGGGCCTGGCTGTAATACATGTCTGATGTCTCGTTGCCATAATTGATCTTGTCACTTATTTAAATTAGGGTTTACAATTGGCAGACCCAAACCTCCAATGCTCCAACACCTATCCAAGCAAGAAAATGATATACGCAGCACATTTAATCAACCCAAAATCTACACCTTCTAGCTATCTGTACATATAAGTATAACACAGTTATATCGATCAGAAACCTGAAAAATATCTGTGTAAATCCTGGGTAATGTTACCAGGTGCTGTAAAAGTTTTACAGTACAATTATTGTGTGGGGGAGTTCCCATTTCTGATTTATGCTATGTTCCAAAGAGAGATGCTGTAGAAAAAAAAACAGAGAGATATTGTATAGTTGGCATTGTACTTTGCCTGTTGGATTTGCTTCAATCTTAGCCATGAAATGAGTGTATCCAACTATGTTTTGGCTGCTAGCCCAAACTAGGGGTTCCCTTTATTAAGGTAATTATGTCATTGAGATTTGAAGCTTATCTTTCCCTTTATTCAGGCATTGGTTCTTTATGTTATGTTCCCCATGCACTGTACTTGGACAATTATATATTACGTACTTGTAATTACCTTAATTTGTTACTGCACACTAACATGTGGGTCCCATCACTTCTATCAAGCAAACTTCATGAATATTGAATAATAAAACCAACTAGTGGGACCATCTTCTCAGTTAGTTGTGACAGAGAATGTTCTATGGAATTTGTAACAGATATATATATATACCTACGTACATTGCAATTGATCTTCAGACTTTCAGTACTAGGTGTGCCGACCTCTTATACCTTTTATTTATTCTTCTCTGTATTGGAAAGAACAATTGAAATGATTAAAAGAACAGCTTTAGTAAAAAATAAAATTTTGTTGGTGAAAGGTGACCTTTGTAATTTGTCCGTCAATGTTTTTTATTCAGATCATCTGGAGACAAGTTGTACAAAAAATTATCCCCACCGAAAGGTTAAGTAGGTGATAAACATATACTGAATAATATTCAGTATATGTTTTATTATACATGAAGTGGTTTAAAGTTTCATTGATATGAAAATAATAGTCCTTGATGCATTATCAAAGATATTCAAAGTGTATACATTTTGATTTTTTTAGAGTTTATATATGTCAATAAACACACACACACACATAGATGGGCTAACTTGCTTTGGGAAGTAAAGATGATTCTTTACTTCCCGCTCGTATCTCCATTTTCAAAGTTCAAATAGCTGATTTGAACCGCTCAACATGTTCTCCATATTAAAATGTGCTTGGAGACCAAATTTTACATTTTTGGAATTTTTGTACTATTTATTAAGTCACTTTGAAAATCGTTGATCCAACGGTTTCACTGTAAATCCAAAAAATGTAAAATTTGGTCTCCAAGCACATTTCAATATTGAGATCACATCTAACGTTCGGATCGACTATTTGAACTTTGAAAATAGAGATATGAGGGGAAAATAAAACACCCCTTTACTTCCCAAAGCAAGTTAGCCCATCTCTCTCTCTCTCTTTTATATATATATATATATATATATATATATTTATTTTATGATTTTTAATCTTACTTAAAATGATTTGAAGAATCGTTGTCAACATTATCAACCTTAATATAATATGTCCTTGGATCATTAATTGCTATATATTATTGAACTTCTCTCATAACATATCAGTTTCTCCCTTGAATAAATATTTATGTACATATATGATGTAAATTATATTAGAAAGAGGGCTTGGGCTAAAAATCAAACTATGCCTTTACTAAAGATGTTGTGTCAAAATCAATCACAAATTGGCATGAAACATTGATACTCCTAATTGCAAGGGACTACAAATAACTTGATCTCATAAATGCTACTTGACAGTTACATGTGTAATTATAACTAAATATCATTTTTGTTTATTCATAATTCCGAGATTTATCACAAAAATATAAGAATTTACTTGACATTAATTAATGGCTGTCGCGCGGCTGATCATGTTTGAGAGTGTCTTTTATGCGTTAACAATTTGCGGAGAATTTAGAGCTTGTCTTGGCATCTATCTACATATCTATCCATCTTTTTATCTCTCTATCTGAATGGAATATCCTAAACAATGCACCCAACTTGAAAGATTCATTTTCAACCATTTGTCTATAAAGAGAAAGAAAGTGACCTTTTGCTTTAACCATATAACCGAACTTCTAAATTATAATCTCTAGCTTATTATTACTTCTTCTTTTTTTCTATGGTTGGGCCTTTACATTCTGAGCCTCACAATTTAACATTGGTTTAATCAACCCACTACAGGCATCTATAGAAACTTCTATAGAAAATAAAGAAATGTAACTATGTAAGAGTGAGGTTATGGTAATATGCATATTACAGATTAATCAGTTGATTCATATTTATATGTTCAAAGTTTAATCAGTTGATTCAACCGTTAAACATGATTACCATATGAAAATATATTTGGAGATCAAATTTTACAATTTTTTAGATATTTTTACTATTTTTTAGATAGGTAGAAAATCACCACTTTCAGATGGTCATTTTGAGATCAAATGATTTCTACCTATCTAAAAAATAATAAAATTTAAAAAAAAAATATAAAATTTGGTCTGCAAGTACATTTTCATATGAAGATCATATTGAACCATTTGGATCGACAATTAAACTTTAAAAATTGAGATATGAGTCCATAACACTAGTTTATCTATAATATGCATATTACCGTAGCCTCATTCGAAATGTAAAACTAAAATTACACTTGATAACGAAAAAAGTGATGGCCACAACTTAGATTAGTTGTGCTTATAATTAGCATGATGCATTGTATGAGACCATTGTTTCTTCTGACCTCTCCAATTCTGTTGTATTATATGTTTAGTTGGACTCTATGGTTAACTAACTATCTAATTAAGAAAGCACAATATAGTCTTCTCAAAACTTTATCAGACTACTATCCAATAATAGAAACTCTTTGAATAATTGGTACTGTATAATACATTTCTGTACCAGCAACAACTTATACAACTTGCAAAAAGCTAAACTGCCTAATGGTGTATTTAGCTTCAGCTGTCAATGACAAGCATAAATAAAAAGTAATTTAAGATCTCTGCTCGTACCAATAAACTTTATCAGACTACTATCCGATAGTAGAAACTATTTCAATAATTGGAACGGTACCAGACATTTCTGTACCAGCAACAACTGGTTCAACTTGCAAAAGCTATATACTACTGGTATATTTAGCTTGAGTGGTCAATAACAAGCATAAACAAAAGTAAATTTTAATATCTCTATTCGTATCAATATATATATTCATATAAGAATGTTAAAAAGATATTGGCATTTCCAACTGATCGATGATTTAAAAGAGAGGACGAAAGCATCTCTAATTATTGCCATACGAATCACAAAGGGATCAATGAGGGAATCGGCATGTGATCCTGATCTAGAACTGGTAAAAAGGAGAAAACCAGTTGAACAAATCTGTCAAAAACAAAAGGATATTCTTGTTGCATCTCTCTTTATTGACTACGTTGGATCAATGATCACATGATGTGCATACAGAAGAAGGGGGAATCACAGGGGAAAAAAATAGAAGATATAGAATCCATGGCGCCCAAGGAACCGGCCGCATAAAGCTGAGGCATGTCAAAAGAAGTACTTACCATGTATATAAAGATAGCAAAAAGAAGGTTCTCAGTTCTCTGGACTCTGATCCAAAGTTTTGAAAGGGTGGATATAAGACAGACTCAAGTTTTTTTATTCTTTTTTTCAACTTTTTATTTTTTTTTATTTTATATATCTTAGGAATAATTCTAGCATGCATCCAACATTAATTTATGATACATTAAATTTTTAGAGTACTTATATTTGGAAAATATTATTCAAATTAAACATTTAAATTGTAGGTGTATTCTCAATTATTTAGATTGGACGTGTATTTAATCGAGTCAATTTAAAATTTATTATTCATTCAACATAAAACCATTAAAACTTCACTGCTAAAAAATTTACAATTATTTTATGGATGGTTAAATAAAAAATTAACTCAATTTTGATACACATCATATCTAAATAATTTAAAACACATGATATTTTATTTTTAAATTTGAATAATATTTTTTAAATATATATACCATATGAGTTGGATGTTTCATAAAATGTATGCTAAATTATTCTAATCTATTAATCAAATTTGATCACGATGCTGGAAGAACTTGACATAATTGATAATTCACATACACCATTAGCAGAACTATAATAATCTATTAATTTTAAAGCACGAGTATAGAAAATTGCGTAGGAATATCGACATAAGCTATCTATTGGGCTTATAGGTGGTTTGAACTTGTTGAAAAAAAATCCAATATGAGCCCATGTAGCTACTGGGCTTCTTAGGAAATCCAATATGAGCCCATGTGTACCACAATCCCAGATTCAATTTCTTGTCCAGGTCAAGCGCTACTGATGGTGGAGCACTGGAGCTTAAAAGGAGAAGGAAATAGAAGCCCCAAATATTTAACGTGGCAGAATGAATGAAACAGAGAGCGAAATTGTACTAAAAATTACATACAAAGTGATTGACGTATGTGGACTGTATCAGAACTTTCGTGTTTAGTAAAAATTTTGCAATTTGAGTTATTGATTTCGTGTGGTTCTTTAACTTGTAAAACTACTATCTGGTTCTATCATAATAGTAATCTTTTATCATTTTAAATTGCCCGCTGCATGAGACACTGTATAATTTATGCTCTGATACTTTTGGTAAAAAAAGAAGATTAATTTTAGTTGTTTGATTGATACTGAACGCAAATCTCAATGCAAATTAAAGGCACGGGACAATTTTGTGGATGGATTGTCAAGAAACTTGGGTTACTTCAGATATCATGCGCAAAAATGAGAGGAAAAAAAACACACACACACATATACCAACCATGGAAGGTATAACAATACATCAGATGATGAAAGCAAATTTGTCTCAAGTACAGTAATGTAGCGAGAAAATGAAATATATATTAACGAAAGATTTGAAAGCTCATGTTTCCTTGGCAGAAACGTGAAAACATTCCCCTCAATCAGACAACTACTGTCTATTAAGGTTCGGATTGGGTCAGACCTATCCTGGAAACAACTTAAAATCCAGGTTGGAAACAATTCATATCAGTATATCACCTAACAAGATAACATAATATTTCTGTTTAGATCCATACTGTCCAATCAGAATCTGCACGAATATTAAGAAGCCCGTGTATTCCACCTCCAACCGGATTGACTCAGATTCTGATCGGACGGTCTGAATCTAAACAGAAATAGTCTGTTACCTCAGAGGGTATGGACTCGGTTGGGAAAGCGTAGCTCTCTTTTATCTTTATTTGGTCTTGGTTATTAGTTTCTTTCTTTTGAAGTAACAAAACCACTAGTCACCAATCTCATTAATGTTGAAGAGTATGCACAGCAGCACTGGTACCACACTTGATACCTATTGTCTCACAATTATAGTTCCAAATCATAATAGCCAGGTTCAAATCAACTTAAAATATCAAAAGCAACTAAGAACTACTTATTAACAACTTAAATCCAACAAAAGATAACCATAGGTAAACAGACACCACAGAGCATCACCACCATAGTAAGACACTGTAGAACAATCATTTGGGGAAAAACAAAAACAAAAACAAAGAGGAAGATAAACGTTTTGGTGTAACATTTTGGTATCACCAGTCACAAATTATCACAAATTTACTTTTATATTACAAAATTAACCTTATATTTAAGTAACAAATATGAAACGTTGATTATGATGAATATCATGAACAGTACATGCACAGCACAACAACAACAACAACAATCTTTCAAATATTTGTATATATTAAGGACAATTCGTTAAGGTCAGGGACTAAAAGGAACAAAAACTAGTTTAGTTCATTTGTGCATGGATTAAATTAATAATGAAGGTAATATTGTCATAATTTGTAGCATTAAAAAAATGTGGAAAATCTCCTTTATTTAAAAAAAATCTATAAAAATCAACTTGTACTCGTAAATATTTTTATGAACACATATATTAGTTACCAGTTACGAATCACTATTTTCATTGGTCATATAACAGGACAAATAAATGATTATCTTGAAACGACAGACGACAATAACAGTGAATAAAATGAAAGAAAGAAAAAATAGAATTTGTGAAGCACACTTATTACAAATATATAAAGATATACAGTCAGATAAAAGAGAGGAGCATCTAGGCCTTAAGTTTGTTACTGGCTCACCACTGGAGAAGGTAAAGTGTGATTGGGACTTGAGAAAGAAAATTGTAATAAATTTCACCATGCGCGATTAAAAATAATTAAGTTTCACTTTCTATCTTTCGTGGTGTTCTTTTTCTCTTATAATGCGTCTCCTTACAATTTGGCAGCAATCCACTTCTGAGTACGCTTGTGCTCATGCACCGGATACTCGCTCAGTCGAATTCGCATCCTCTGAGATATCTCAAACTCTGCGTGACTTTTTGGAATATCTCAATCGTTCAAATATATTCTGCACGAATCTCAAAGCTGAAATATTACTGCCCCCCCTACGGTTTCCCGTATAGGCACCGGACACGTCGGTCACGTAAAATTGAGATATCTCAGAGGATACGCACCCCGCTCAGTCGCTCTCAACTAAAGCCCAATACTGTGCGCAATGCAAAGCCGGTTACCCGTTAAACTGGTACTTCACTTTTAGAAAGGTTTGCGTTGGATGTGTACGAGCATAGTCTTGGCCTATTAACCCTGGCGAAAATGTGCATGTTTTCAAAAACTTAAGTTCAAAATCAATTATTTTTCTTCTCTAGATTACTAATTTAAACATCGTAGATAAGAGAGATGGAATTGCATTATTAATTTATTTTTTTGACTTAGATTTTAATATGATTCAAGACGCGGATATATATATAGGAGTAGAACTAGGGTGCTCCTAAGTTCAAACTGACTCTAAAAGTTCACCAAACATCTTGTGAAACCCTTCTACCTAATGAGTGTGGTTACATGTGAAAATTTTAAAGTTTTGAATTAATTTAATATAAAATATAGGGTCGAAAGTTTAAGTTTTTAAATTATTTTTATTATTTTTTTTTCTTGATCACTTGACTCTATATTAAATTAATTCAAAACTTTAAAATTTTACTGATGAATCCAAATCATTAGGTAGAAGAATTTCAACGGTTTGAATTCATCATTTAAAGTCATTATGTTCCAGAATTAGATAATTAGGAGCACCCTACTTCCCCCCTATATATAAAAAGAAATTCCCTAGGGAAATAAAAAAAAAAAAAAAAAAACCTAACTCTCAAAAAAATATTTTTAAAATAAACTATTTTTCATATTTTTTTTTTTATGAAGGAAATCAATAAAATCATAAATTCACTATTATTTGCTATTTGTGGTTTACTGGGCATACTTTTTCTCCTTTTACTTTTATGTGGACTCCTGGCCGTTAAAATCTTGCAAGTCTAACTAACAGGTGAAAATTTTAAAGTTTTTAATTAATTTATGATATAGAATAAATGAGGTCAAAAGTTTAAGGTTTATAAATTAATTTTTAATACATTCATTTTAATGGGTGAGAAAAGAAAACTAATTAAATTGGTTCCTTCATGATCACTTGACAATCTACTTATTAATGAGCGATTACCCATTCAAAACTTTAAAATTTTCACATGCATAGACGTAGTTATATTACAGGTGATAATTGCTATTGATTACTTATCAATTACTAATCAATAACAATAAAAAAAAAAATTTTTTTTTTTTATTTTCTAATCATTCAAAGGATATTTGTGATAAACACTCAAGAAAGATTTCTTAAGAATGCCGCTATAGACCTCAAAAAAAACCCCTTTTTAAATTTTTCCCCTCCTTTTCTTTTTGGAAAAAAAAAAAAAGGAAAAAAAAAAATTCAACGGTCTTTGAATTCATCATTCTAAAGCTTAGTGAATGCCGTCCTAACTTTTATCATTTCCGATTCAATTTTTTTTTCCCCTTTTATAAAACCGAAAAAAAAAAAAAAAAAAAAAAAAAATTTTTTTTTTTTTTTTAAATAAAGGTCAAAAAAATTTGAAAAAAATAATGGTAAATCGAGTGAATAAACTATGCACATTAACCAATTATTTGGAGCATTCAAATATACATACAACTAATTTTAACGTTGAAAATAAAAATAATACATCTTTAAAATTAACTGAGGCGGACGGTTGTTCTGTTATTCTGCCTTTGTGCTATCGATGCTGCAAAATTTGAGTTAATATCTAACAATAGAGCCTCGGTTCAAAAATATTTAGTTAATTTAGGTAAAATTTAACAATAGAGCTTGGTTAAGCACTAATTTGCAAACAACATGAAATTGGGCACCCTACTTCTCAAACTAAACCATAAGTTTAGGCCAAATCAAACAATAGCGGATGCAAGACATGCTTTCCGGACAAACAATATATTTAACAATTAAATATATAACTAGTTTTTGATGTTGGTACGGACGTATTTTGTTGTAAATAGTTGTGCATGTGGATGTTAGATTTCTTTATGAGATCCCAGGAGTACAGTACCATGCCTCTTTTAATCTCTTTTGCCTTGCTTAAATGAATAATTTAACTTATCCAACTATTTTGGTTTAGGAGGCATGAAATGTACAATTAAAGGAAACAAAATAAATAAAGAAAACTCACTAAGTATTTATGGATAAATATGTCTTCGGAAGTGACCTACTAAAAATAGTTGTTGGATTGATTACATAACAAAGAGATTATATATCTGGTAAAAGAGAAGAAAAATAGGGAATAAAGAAAATAGTCAGAGATTGCCTAGGGACGTTAAGATGAAAAAAAAAAAGTCAGCCTAGCTCTCAGACTATTATTATTGACCTGATCCTATCTTTTATGAAGGAAATCAATAAAATCATAAATTCACACTATATCCACTAATATTACGTGCTATTTGTAGGATTTACTGGGCATACATGAATGTTTCTTTCTCTCTCTCTTTTTTTTTTTTTTTTTTTGTTGCGATACAACTTTATTAATGTCATGGACTCATGGCGCGTAAAAATCTTCTCAAGTCTAACCTAACAGGTTCCACTTTATTTCTTTACTTTTTTTATGATGTATATACTATATGTGAGAAAAAGAAAGACCATAAAGAAATTGTTTTGTCCACACTGTAATGGGTGAGAAAAGAAAAGATCAATTCAAATATGGAGTTCCTTCATGACAATTGACAAACTACTTGTCAATGAGCGAGTACCCATTCAATATTTATAATTAACCATGGCATGGAGTAGTTATATTACAGGTGATAATTGCTATTGATTACTGATCAATTACTGATCAATCACTATCAGCAGAACAGTATGTTTTATCCATATTTCTAATATTCAAAGGATATTTGTGATAAAAAAAAAATCAAAGTATAACTAAAGAGGCATTTGCTTATGTGAAAAAAAGAAGAGGATAATTGGCCCGGAAAAAATATGCTATATGAATTATTGTTCTTAGAAAAAACAACCTTATATTTTTATTTCAAATTATAAGACTCTCAGTTCTTGTTAAGGATTAAAAGTTCCTAAATGTACGGAAATTACATGGTCCAATTATATATATCATAATTTTTTTAGAGAGAAAGATCGATGAAGATTAAGTTTTTAAAATTTTAATATTTATAAAAAGTTAGATTTCAAGCCTACGACCGTTTTGCATGAATAATTTTGAACTTTTGGCTGATTCAACATTAATTTAATCAGAAAAATAATTTACGAAAATATTTTATTGATTTTAAATCCGTGATAAGTACTGCAGTCTACAAAAGTGCATATAGGAATTCTAGAAGAGCATGTGACTCATGTCAACCGCGTGTATACCAAAAATGAAAATATTGCATATTGTTTATTTATATATATATAGCTTTATCAAATTCAAAAACATCTCAACCGCGTTTAATCAAATACCAGTTTCAAATTGAAACTTTTGACTTCTCAATATAAATTCTGAAACAAGGTTCCACGGTTTGGTTGACCACTTTATTTGATTTATATGGATCTTCAAGTTGAGCCAAACACATGCAACAAAAGACTTGAATTCAAAATTGAAAGTCAAAGTTACTATCCCGGCAATAAAAAAATAAAAAAAATAGTCCACAATACTATCATTAAATAATGAGTCTTGATGGCATTTATGAACTTAATTAATTCACAAATGATTGTAGTGGTTGTGCTATGTAATGGACAATAATGATAACATGGTTGTGCTATTATACGGCGATTTTTTACGAAGCATGATATATTTAAAAAATTCTAAATATTTAATTTTTTTCATAAAAAAGTTAAAAATAAAAAACGTGTTGGACATTAAAAATATGCTCGTTTGAAGAGAATGATATTAGGCATTTCCTCTTAAAATAAAAGAATAATAATAAGCTCAAATAAAAGTTTTTAATTGGATTAAAGAAAGGAAAAATGAGAAAGATTGTTTGTTTTTAGTGAAATAATAAACAATTATAAGTCTTGATGGGAAAATTAAATATTTTAGAAGTTTTAGATAGGTATGAAAACAATTACTTCCAATTTAAAATGGAGAAATAAAAAAAATGAGAGTTTTGATGGAGAAATAAATACAACAATTCTCTTTTTAGTTTTATAGGTCTAATTGTAATTTTAAAAATTTAGAGCAATTGTGGCGGTCTACTTGATTACTAAATTTTATATTTTTCAATATTATTTTATCATATTACTGAATAAGAATAAATAAATACTGAAAAAGCAAGTAGATATGAAACAGTATCCTAGTTAATTGGAATTCTGAAAAATTAAATTTAGATTTGAAACAGTATCTGTTCAGGGTTGTATAAAAAGCAAGTAGCACCACCCCACCATTTGAGCGCAACTTATAATCACCCAAGAGATCAAGTTTTACAGAATATGCAAAAGGAAAAGGAAGACTTGATCACATAATAAAGCGATATGTGGACCGGTTTTTGGTCTAAAATTTTTAGTTGATATTTAAATTAGAAGACTTGGTTTCATTCTTACTAAACCGTCCATTGTAAAATTGAGCAGAATTCATCAGAGATTTCATGAGAGTTGTAATTTGTAAACCGTCCATTATAACTGAACGGCCGAGATCACATAATGTTTCGCCACACATAATCCAGACAAACAAAGATATTATATTTACATCATATATCTCGGTGATAATACGGCAGAGCGATCTGAAATTGACTTCTCAGATTTGTGTTGCGAGAGAGAACACATCACTGCGTGCCGCCGGAGAAGAGTCAACAGAAACAAAACAAAACCAAAAACAGAGAAGAGAAAAGAGCAAGAGAAAGATGATTAAATGGGTAACTATTTTAACAGAGTAGTTTTGCCTTCATGCAGCGCATGAACTTTAGAATCGAAACAGCACTGTATATGGTTCGTGTGCTGCATGAAGCTAAATTGCTCTGCTAAAATCTTTACCCGATTAAACGGTCATATTGACTGGTTCAGGCTAAACCCCACTTCAGGTGGATCAGCATGGTCTATTTGGACTCAATACAAAGAATCCCAATGGCAAAGTATGCGACTGGTAGGTCCGTAGGTGTCATCTTATTTCTTTTGGTCCCTAAATCATAATTATTTCAAAATTAGTACTTTAAATTTTTAATTTGAATCAAATTGATTCTTGTCATTACATGAATTCACACTAGTATCATCGATTTTAGTATATATTAATATTGAAATTATAAAAAATGAAATGAATAAATGAATATTAAAATTTTAGAAAAACTTGAGGTCACTTGTAGGATATTTTATAATATCAACTTCATCAATCTTATTCAGTGGGGTTTTCTTTCGTCTCCGTACACAAAAATCGTGTTAGCTCATCAGTAAATCGCTCGCTACGTCATTAATCCGGAAAAATTAAGAACGTCCGAAAGTGACAAATGAAGAAAAAATTATAATCTCTCATAAGGGGTAAAATGCAAAAATATTTTGGAATTATGAATGCGGGGTCAGAATGTGGGCTCCGAAAAGTATCAGCTCTAATTTTAAAAAATATTTTGGAATACAAATGTGGGGTCAGGACTAAGGATGTGGGTCCCATAAACCGCAAAAGTAGAGCCGTCTAACTCGGACCCGAATCAGCTCTCTTTTTTCAAGTGGGAGTGGACAGTGGACGTTCCATCCCGCGGGTTAGGTCCTCCTTATTCTTGATTCTTTGTGGCCACTCGTACCAGTCAAAACATGCGAAAACGATAGAAAAAGATGGGTACTGGGTAGCCAGGTAGGTGGTTCCCGCGGGTTAGATTCTCCATTATGTGATTTGTTACACGAAGCGATTCTGTGTTCTTGCTTACAGGAGATGGAAATTTGTCTGGACTCGGAGTCCCTCTTTGATGTTTCTTACCCTTTACTCTTCTCTCGCTCATCGCTATCTTCCTCGTATATATTCCTGATCAAGACCAAAGCATCTCTCTCGGTCTCTGACATCCATCCATTCGTTGTTGGTTCTTAATTGAAATCGATTCAACTGAGTTCTCTGTTTTTCATCCACGTGCTCTCCATAGATATCTCCTTCGTCTATCTCCACTTATACTTAGAAGGCCTCAAGTTATTGATTTCAAGCTTAGGAGGAGGAGTTTATGTGAGTAGAAAGGGGTCTTTCGGATAAAAAATCGGATCTTTGATCAGGTTTCTTTCCTCTTTTTGATAACATCCCTGTTCATTTATTTTGTTGCTTTTAAGTGAGCAGTTTCCTCTTTGTTGCTTTATTGGGTTTTTTTTTTTTTTTTCCAGAAATACCGTGCATAGGGATTAATGATTTATTGATTTACTGATTTACGATTTAATATTCTAGGTTATTACATTTGTTAAGAACAAAGGATCTATATGGTTGTCATTTTTTATAAAGAAGTTAGTTACCGGTGAACAATTTTATACTGGTTTCTCTAGCTTGATGTGTACAAAAGGCTGTAGCAGTTACTTGGTTTAGGGGCCAGGAGGATGTCATGAATTCGGCCAGGATGGGGGGTGGGGGATGAAATTGTCAATTCCAGAGATTAGCAAATGAGGGAACTTGTTATAAAATTTAAACTTAACTGCACCTGCCTGATTAGAGAAAACGAAATCTTTGGAATCTATTTATGGTATATTTGCAATGGTGTAGTTATAAGTTTCTCTTTCTGAGCTGTTGAAAGAGTTGTAGCACAAAGATAAAATTCAGACTGGTCCCTGAACTTTTGCAAAATACCAAATAGGTCCTGGGCTTTCTGGAAAACACTGACCCATTCCTCTTCTCATCAAAACAGCCCCTCCTCTAAATGAAACAATGAATCATTTCTTCAACTCTCTACTGTTCCAAACCCATCGTCCTTCCTTTTTGATTGAACCCAAACAATCTGGGTCCATGTGGCCAAACTAGAAAATAAGAAATGGACTTGGTTAGCTTATATTTAAGTTCAACTGTTCAATGATCACATTGGTGCTTTTGGGAAAGTTGAAGGATCAATACACAAACTTTCCTAAACAGAAAAGGACAGTTAACATCTTGTCTAATTGCCTACTCTTATTTATCTTTTTTTTTTCACCCCCACTTTTTCTAGTGCTTGTTGACTTGTTGTATGGATGACTGAAGTAACCTTGAACTATTTTTTTTATACAGATTCATATAAAGTATATAATTAGTGCAGACAAAGCCCGTATTAGATGGAGAGTGATGCAAATGAGTCAGCAAATGGGATACAAAGTAATCATGATATAAAGGTTAGAACAACTTTTATGTTATTACCTTTCAAAAACATACAAAACAACTTCCATGATATTATGCATTCTTTTTCTGATATGATGTCACCTATCACTACTTACCCAATTTTTCTCGCAAATCATCATAGGTCAATAGGTCGATGTGCACAGTGTTGAGAGATGTTTTGGATAGAGTCACATGGATTCTGCCTGCAATTGAGTCTGCCCGGCCTGGTAGTAGAGTAGGCATACAAGAGCTATGTTCTATAAACAATCAGGTGGAGAAAGGCAAGCTTATTATCCAGCACTGCATGGAGTCTAGCAAACTATACCTGGTACTTTTATTTAGTTCAAGAAATTACACAAGTGGTTCATACTATGTTACACATTCCTTTTATGGTCCCTGCAGTTAGAAGGATCCCATGTCTTGCTTTACAAAATCTGATCATCTCCATTTGGTATCATCACTAATTTTGTTAGTCAAAACATTGATGTTGTACAAGTATTAGTTGGATGTCGCTCAGTAAAAGTTCACTTATACCATGGTAGTGTACATGATTTCAATTTGCTTTCGGACTGGAAGATTAATAGAGAATACTAGATTAGAATGTAAACATGATGAATGTAAAACATCAAAGACTTAAACGGGCAACACTTTATACATAGTTTAAGCTGTAACAGGGTTTCTGTAACCACCTAGCGCTTGTCTTGTCTCAGTTAAGCATAATTTAAGCCAAAAAACCTTAGGAGTATAAAAAAGTTGACAGTACACAGATGTTTTTTAACCTAAACTGTTCGATTCCGACAAGAAAAATAAAGAAAAGGATTGCAAATTTCTTTTATCTTATGTACACAACCAGAATTGCATTATGCCCTCGAGCACTCTGTCCTTCTGAGAATATTTTTTGTTAATCTCTCATTTTGCATCTGATTTATGACTCTTGTACATATAGGCCATAACTGCTGAGGCAACATTACTGAGGTGCCAGAGAATAACAAGCTCCTTGTCTCAGAGCTTATGTATTATCCAAACCATGGTGCAACCAGTACTTGCCACTAAGGTATTTGAAGTTTCCTCAATTCTTTACTTATTGTTACTTATAAGGTGAAATTGTCCAGGATACCCTTCAATAGTTCATGATCTCCGTACTTTCCTCTGAAAAAAAGAAACCATCCTATTTGCATCGCCTAAAACCCATATTCTTTTAAGATTTCCCTTCGGGTTAAATGCCTTTACAAGATTAATTTGATATACCATCATTTTTATAAGATAAACCATCTTTTTTACAATTCTTATGCTGGTTGTTGTCATATTACTGTAATTAAAATTCTCTCTTCCATATCCACTATGTTTTGGTTAGAGGGAATATAGTCCAGTTCACTGGAATCGGCAGATGATACATATCGTGCTTTCTGTTTCAGTTATACTACTTTTGTCAATAATTTAGTCATTATCATATGCTACATAAACAATAGCAAATTATTGCTAGTTGTTTCAGGCATTTGTAAATGGGTATATATATATTCAATTGATGGGACATAGATTATGAATTCCACTTTAGTTATACTACCGTAACGGGTATATATATTCAATTAGTGGGAATTTAGATCATGCATTCTGTTTTGCTTGTACTACTTTAATATAATTTCACTTGCGTGATTTTATGGGAGCATATATGGTAAATTGATATTTTGAGGGATAACCATGGAAATTCCAAAATTTTCAAGGGCAAACTGGAAACTTTTATTTGTTATAATATATGGTGTACTCTTCACTTCTCTAGATTAATTTGACTTTAGTATTTATTAATTATTCATTTTATTTTATGCACTGTACAGATTGTTGAGGTCATAGATCACATAAATGATGCAAATTTCAGCATTGATCCATCAGATGAAGAGGCTGGAAAATCTATCTTAGAGCTATTACACCAAACTGACAGTCCTGAAGAACTTGAATACTCAACCTTCCAGTTTGTAGCCTCTAAACTAAGCCTTACAACCCCGAAATCTATTCTAATTGAAAAGAGGGCAATTAAAAAGTTGCTCCAAAATGTCAATGGTCACAAGGAATCCAAGAAACAAGGGGTGCTTATCTACTTCCTAAACCTTGTGAAGAAATATGGGAAAAGCGCCAAAGAAAACATTATCCCAAATCCCATCAAGTCTGATCTGAAATCCCACAAGCCCCTTAAACAAGAAGATGTTAGTACTTCTATTGTTTCGCCGCCTCTGGAATTTCTGTGCCCAATTTCTTCTGAATTAATGCTCGATCCAGTGATCATTTCTTCGGGACAAACTTATGAGAGAGAGAATATCAAGAATTGGTTTGAACAGGGTAATGACACGTGTCCTAGTACTAAAATCAAGTTAAAGAATTTTGTGATTATACCAAACAATGCCATGAAAGACCTTATTCAAGGTTGGCACAAGGACCACTGCATGAAATCAAGTCGACCAGATGAGGTTCAGTCAGCAAAGGTCAAATCAGTGATTTCTCAAGAAAAAAATGGGTTAGGATCTGAAAGCGAGTCCTTTTCTATGTCAGAAACCCTGCAGAATCAATACTCAATCACAAGCTTGAAAGATATTTCTACCCCTATTATTCGCGGCAAGGTCAGAAATTTACCTTTTCAATTTGACCATAGCAATACATCCATTGATTCCTCGGATTCAAGCTTCGTCTCTGACTCATCTCGTGCTTTCAAAGGGGCAGAGGGGCTCAGTGGTACATTGTATGAATTATTTCCTTGGAATTGTGATTTTCAAAATCATGGTTCTTTTTACAAATTCAATAGGAAAATGTTTTCAAAGTTCTTTTTGGATCTGTCACAACTTGAATTGGAGGTACGAACAAAGGCAGTGGAAGATTTCAAAATTGTTTTGAAAGGGGATGAGGAGACTATTTATTCCATGGTTTCAAATGGATTTATGGAGGAATTAATTGAATTTTTGAGAAGTTGCTATGAACGATGTGATTTGGAGGCACAGAGAACTGGTTTGCAGTTGCTCCTTGCTTTCTTCAGCAATAGCAGGTAACCTTTTTCTCCTTGCCATGCAGTATATTTTATTATCTGTTGTTTTAGGAAGGAGAAAGATAAAACTTAACTGGTCACAACCAATAGTATGGTTGTTTATTTCTTAGTGGCACCTATCAGAAAGCTGAGATTTGGTTCCTTTATCTAAATCTCGCTTAACCTATAACTTGGTCATGTAATTGCCACAAGAACTTTTAATTTATGAAGGTCCACACTGTTAGCATACCAATACATAAATGTAGTCGAGCAATTTTGAAATTTTCCACTGCTTTTGTCCGTACCAATTCAAGTTGCGATAGATCAAAAAATTACTTCGAAAATTTCCCTATTGAATTTACAAAAAGAACCATGATTTGAAAATCACAATTCTGTAGAAATAATTCATACTAGTCGCCGCTTAGCCCCTGTGCCCATTTGAAAACAGGTCTCATTTAAATTGATTTCCTCTTTTGCTCAAATACAGGTTTCAGATGCCACACTTAAATGAAGACTCGTTAGATCTCTTCTCATCACTTCTTGAAACAAAAGCAAAGCATGAAGTTCTACTGGTCCTAGATAAATTAACCGAAGAATCTGCTTATGTATCCAGTATTACTGAATCAGGTCTTATTCTCTCAATATTACAATTCGTTCAAACTGAGGAAGATGCTGAGTGTCTTGATCTAGCTTTGAAAATCCTAAACAAAATTCTTACCCAGTACAGAGATTCAGTATCCCATGTTTTCACAGCTGAATTCATTTCTAAAATAGCCTCTTTACTCGAGGAAGAAATACTTGCTAAATATTGCCTAGAAATGATGAGCAGCTTGAGTTGCATGGAAGATACCTTAAAATTGATCACCGCAACTGAAGGGTGTCTCGCATCAATTTCTGAGTTTCTTGAAACTGGGACCCACCAAGAACAAGACCATGCATTGGTCATACTTCTCTCTCTATGTTCAGGTAGCTTTGAAAATTGTTTGCTTCTGATGAAAGAAGGTGTGATACCGGCCTTGGTCGACATTTCAGTAAATGGAAGTGAAGAGGGGCAAGGAAATGCGAAAAGGTTGCTCTGCCTATTGAGGGATTTGAGGCACAATGAACATCTTAATGGGTCGGGCTCGGGTTCAGATTCACCAACAGGGTCTGTTTCGGAAAACATAGCAGATTTAAATAAAGAAGATGCCATAATTGAGGAGATGCCGATTTCGAGACCTCCATTAGGTTTTTTTGCTAGAAAGATGAAGCTTTTCTCTAAAACTAGATGACAGGGAGTTGTTAGATAACAAAAATTCTTGTATATTAGATTAGTTTAGCAGGTTGACTGACAGAAATACTTAGTGAGATTCTTTTCTTGCATCCACGAGTATTTCCATTCCATTAGGCGGGCTTAGTGTAGGTATACAGTGGGATTTCATTTGTTTTCTTATATTTCTTAACATTGGTTGTGAGTGTATGTATTTTGATGTAAATTGGCTTCCTTTTAGGATTACACCTGGGTTTGTATATGGCTTTTTGAAAGTCCTCTTGTGGGAAAGAGAACAATTTCCTTTGGCTTTGGAATAACATGGTTAATCTCCTCCAAAACTCCATTGAATAGCTGCACTCAAAGAAGATGTGCATTGCAGTCTCCATTAAGCATACCTGGCATATTTCACAACGTAATTCACACTGAAAGCCTTGATCGGTTATCCAAAACATCACGGGTAAGAAGCTTCCCTTTTAAACAAAGGAACACAAAAACCTTAACGGATGGTGGCATTCTGAGCTGCCAAGCCAAGTAAAACATCCACCCTGTTTTTCCTCCACTGATTACCATTTCATAGAAGGTTTGAGCCGAATATTCTTGAATAGAACTCCATTTCATAATATTTGGTCAGATGCTGCATCCTGAATAAAGTTACTGTGATCGAGGGAGCACTTGGTTTGCAGCCTTTAGTAGAGACCAATTTCGACTAGCGGCCAAAGCAAACAAGGCAGACATGGTTGGATAAATTAAATCCATGAATCAAACCAGTATGAAATATCGCAACCCATACCCACCTTCCATTTAGTACTCAAATCAATGGAGAATTTGAGATAAGTGATGGTATAGGACGATGCACAGTACAGATTGGTCTGTACATGAGTTAATATTTTTATTTTTAAAGTTAATATAGTCGATCTGAATCATTCAAATATGATTTATGTATAAAAATAAAAATGTATTTACAGACAAAATTTTTAATTTAAAAAAAAAATAGATAGAAAATTACTATTTTTGAATGGTTTAGAATATTTAGATCAAGTGATTTTTTACCTATCTAAAATGTAGAATGTAAAAAGTTGATCTACAAGTACATTTTCACATGAAAAAACGAAGGTATTTGAACTCTTCAAATATTATATTAACAAAATAAATAAATATTGCAAAGAAAAAAGTACGTTTATGAGCAATAGATTTCTCGTTGGATGAATATTAGCATGAAATTAGTAGTGAAACAATAGCTATCATGATTAAAATGAATAAATTTTTAAACTTTTCTATATGTTCCTTCGATCATCGGATTTTGGTTGTTATGTCTATAAAACCTCATCACGCATAATCTTACAAGCTGCCGAACACGCTTTAATTGCTATGTCACACTCAAAAGATTTCGTGTTTGTTTAACAATATATATATGAGGGCAAAGTTAGCTTGTGTGCTATGCTCACCCAGGCCTATACAAAAAATTCATAGTTCGTAATTCGATTTGAATTTGATTCGAAAAAGTTCATAAAAAATTCGATTTGAAATAGTTCGAAATTAATTCAAACCAAACTCAAACTAGACCTAGTTCGTTCGAAATAGGTTCGCAAACTATTCTAGTTTGAATCTCAAAGTAACGTGAACCATTGATTTCCGCAGATGACTTAAAAGTTAAAGCATAAGACCACCCAGCCATAAGTCATAACTCGTAAGTCATTACCCTTGCTCTCAGTTCTGAAATCCTAGACGGCTTTCACCTCTCGCTCTCGGCGACTACGATCACTTTTCCTTGTCATAAAAAAGTTTGTAAAAGATTCGAAATTGAGTTCATAAAAAATCGATTCAAAATTAATTCAAACCAAACTCAAACTAAGATAAATTCAATTCGTTTGCAGCCCTATGGTCACCAAGAAGGCTTGGTAGTTATAACTTCAAAATTTATCAAATCAGCCTCAAATAACGAACTTAAACCGTTGAAACTTCTTTTTCATGGGTGATACGTGTACATTTAAAATTTTAAAATTCATTTAGTGTAAAGTTAAGCAGTCAAAATATAATAAAAATTAAATACATTTAATTAACTTATAAACCTTCATTTTTTTATCTATCACAACTTAGATCACAAATGCGTGTTTATCTATTGCTTTATTCAAATTTATTGTTTCCATCTATTTCAGTCATGATCGGTTGTTGTTTGGTCGATTTTATAATTTGAAATTTTTATATGAAACTTTTTTTCCAGTAAATATGGATAAAGTGATTCCAGAGACAGGCTCCTTATTGAAGGGATAAAGGCTAATTAATGGGCATATAAAGGAATAATATATACAGGCTAACTACTTGATTTTCCACAGATTGATAGTTTGTTGCCTTCTGGTAAAGTAGATGTGGCTGGACCATTTGAAATTTGATACGCTTTTGTGTGTGTGTGTGTGTGTGTTGCTGCTCTCAAGTTGTACTCTCATGATTTCTAATATCCTATTTAATTAATGGTTTCTTGGTGACTTGCATTTCTTTGGTATAAATAGTACTGATTGTCTGAATGTAATTTTGTTGAACCATTTATTGGCTCCACTGTATATATTTTTTTAAAATCAAATCGCTGCATAGAGGATAGGAATATTGTGTGCACAATTAGATTTGAACTAATCAATGGAAAGAGAAATAAAAAATAAATAAAAAAAATAGAGAAGGCTATTGCTTTACTTGAAGATGACAAGGACAACAAAAGGGGAAGGGATTTGTTAAAGATGCCATGCATTGCATTTTATCACACTGCTGTAGTTTCGAGTCTAGTCATTCAATGTATCCATATTTCTGCTTTCAAGCATCTAATTATTAATAACATGAGCCTTTTGTCTTTTCTTTTTTTTTTTGAGGAAAAATAAGGGTCAGCATTAGCCTTTTTCTACTGTCAATTTCATTGGGAAGAAAAAACATAACCATCAACTTTTCATTTATGTTTAAGATGAAGATGAAATTAAACTTTCAACTCTAAATATTTAATTAATTATAAAACATTCTTCAGTCAGATTTTAACAGAAAATATTATAGAATAATAATGAATAAAAATAACAATAATATCATGGCTCATGATAACTATCCCAATTCAACACTCCCACTCTTATTTCCACCTATCCTAAAATGCAAGTCAAAACGGATATTAATTTCCATCAATTAGAATTCGCTCTAAGAACCAAAAATAAATACTTGTCTATTTTTGTTCAAAATAACTCTCACGACTGTCATTTTATTTTACCAAAGTCAAATATGCTTTGTTGGGTATCAAATAGTAATTTTGAATTTAACTTGTCGGAATGCGCATCAACACTTGTTTTCAACCAACATGCACGTACACTTGTTTGAACTAAAATAGACGATAATTTTCATTATTAATTTCTAAAAAATTAGGTGCATAAAAAATCATATTTTGATACAGTAGCAAAGGCAATGTTCTCCATATAAGAGATCGCATGTTCGAAATACAAATAGAAAATTAGATGCATATGGGCAACATTTAGAGATGAAAAGCTCAGAATAATAATGATGATGATGATGATGATGATGATATTATTATTGTTATTATTAATAATATATATTTTATGGATAAAATGTGACATGTGATATGTTGCCCATATATTTCAAATACTGTTTGGTACACCAGCAGAGATCCGTTATGCCACCAATTCCATTTTTATATAAAAAAGACAGGAAAACAACAAAGGACCACTACCTCTACATACTATACCAATCATGCATACAATGCATGTAGCATGCCAACTCCAATCAAAGTAGTGGATGGATTCTGTTGCCATAGCAGGTACCGGTTCCACTAGATAGTGACCTCTTTTAAAGACATATCTTAATTTGTCCCCAGTAAAGATTGGGTTTCAGTTTGACCGACATTGACTCCAATTTTTTTTATTTTTCATTCAAGAATTTCACAGTATGGTCTCTGCAAATTGTTACTATTTATCCAAGATATCCGGGAAAAAAAATTAGAATAAAATATTTGATCCAAGAAATGAAATCCATACAAGGAGTCTGACAAAAGCATATTTAAAAGCTGCTACAAAGTATAAACGAAGTTAATCATTTCAATTATCTCTTGCTAGGCCAGAAAGGAGATATTAATATTATTTTTCTTGCTTACCTTGTTGGGGAAGTCTGAAGCTCATCTAAAGCACTCTTTGATCTCTTCTTTTGAAAGTATTCCAAAAGTAAATGGCCAGATACACTTGCCTCTAAGTTTATTCCAAATTTCAAAACAGAACAAAAAACACACATTTTTCGTTAGCCATTTTCTATCAAAGCGCACACACAAAACCATGCACCATCGACTGCATCAGAAGAGCTTGGGTCCGATGCCCATCAGACTCAAACTGAATTCGATGGGTTCCATAACCGTCCGATCTACTTTAAGATCCATACATATAGATATTAAAGCAAACACGCATGGATATTAAAGTGACACTCACTCACTGATTTTAAAGCGGATACGGTTTATAGAACCCATCAAACTCAGTTTGTGTCCGATGGGCATCGGACCCAAACTGTTCCCCTACTGCACTTAGTTTTGAGTATCCCTGCAGTACCACAGGAGATAAAAGTTAAATTCCAGCCAAACAAATGTTTTTTCAATCTATTTAATATCCACAATTATTAAAGATTAAGTCATTAAACTATTTAATATCCACAAAAGATTGCTCCTTCGAATTTTAATATTGCAACCTTTCAAACAGATAGCATTGCGTTTACCACTTGACTAAAGACTAGCTTTTGAGCCTATCCGGAATTGAAGGGGATCCTTTGAAATTCATGTCAACTTAAAAATGATGACTCAGACCCTGGATTTCTGATCAGAAATAACAATTTGGGGAAAACTAATTAATTAAGTTGACAATGCTGACAGTTTTCTTAAAATAAAATTTTGAGGTATGTTTTATGGTTGCTTAATATTTTGAATTATGAAGAATGCTCCTAAATAATATAATTATGAGAAAAAAAAATATGGGTAGGTAATTTTTATCATCTGATAAAATATAGAATGTTTATTTTTCTTTTAAAATAAGTTTTTAATTTATAGTAGGAAATTTTCGTTAATAAACATGGATGATATCAGAATTATTTTATATTATTGTCATTTGATTTTAGAAAACCTCAATAACATGACATAACCTGATAACCATCGATTCAAATAAATATAAACCATCCGACAAAATGTAGTGCATTAGAGTCATTTTCTTAAAATATTTGAAGACCATTGTTAGATAAAAATTGAAAGATAAACTACGTACAAATTCAAGAATTAACACGCTACTTTTTTATATCTAGGCCCGCTCTTTTGGTTTCGAAACAATTCTCAATTGATTTCCAAATTCATAAAGACTGTGAATAATTTCATTCTTAAGAGTTTCATTTAGAGGTGTCAATGACACTCTTTTATTCATTTATTTGATCCGTATCGAAAAAATGAATAAGAGTAAAAAAAAAGTTCGTTAATTTATCGAGCATGAATAAAGATAATTTTTTTTATTATTATGATAGATATAGATATAAAAATGTTTCCATTCATTCAAACAGTATCTTACCTATTGACACCTCTAGTTCTATCTCATATAAAAGTCTATGGAGATGGAAAGTGTAGGGTCAATCTCATATAGGGAAACAAATCTGCTGCGATTCTTTAGAATCGCAGGTTCCTGCTTGTCTAAATCAAACCATTCATTTTTTTCGAGATTCATACATAAAAATTAACTGCTTTGAGATTCGTGCATTTCAAAAAATAAATAGTTTGATATGGAAAAAGCAGGGACTGCGATTCCAGATTTATTTCCCTCATAGAGCACTGTACTGTTTTAACGTGAATATATATATATATATATATATCATTGGTAATGCAAATGTTTAGCAGTATTAATATTAATTAAATATACTAAAAAGATGTTCTTTCCCGACGTATTTTGTTGCTGAGGTGCTTTTCCTGCATAAAGTTTTCATTTTAATAACATAAGATATCCTGAGATCCTGCACAAAGTTTTCTTTAAGATATCTTGAGAGTTCGCAGTCCTGGTTGTTAAACAAATTTTAGCTTATGGCTAATTATGTATATTTATTTAATATTTTCAATTTTTTTTTTTTAAACTAAAGAATTAAAAGTATGGATTTTTCTCATTATTAAAATATTTTAAGAATAAGCATTTAACCTAGTGGATAACTACAGTGCTTCGGTGTTAAGAATGTGAATTAAATCTGACCAGACGACATTTTACATATATTTAAGTTGTGAAACTTGATTCCAACCTATTTCATAAAAGGTGCGTATCAAATTTGGGCTAACTCGAAACTTTTTTGCATTTCATAAAAAATGTAAATATTTGATGGTTCAATATGAATAGGGTGTTTTTTTTTTATGGATGACCAATAAAGTTTCAAATCAATTTGGAAATGGTGCACAAATATATGTACAATTTTAATTTTGTACAAATCATTTGAAATCTGTTTCATTAATTTTGTTTTAATACAATATAAGTTTTTTTTTTTCTGAAGGTTGTATAATACATGTTTTATATGTTTTGTCAAATTTCAGATTTCAAATCCTAAGCTTTTCAACAGATATCATGATAATGATGTTATGAACGCGTACCAAAATCACAGAAGAACAATCCAGCTCTAAGCCACTTGAAAAGTGGGTCCTGAATAGAACAAAGTTCAAGAGTACTGAAATGAGAAAATTATACAAGATGAGAATATAGGGAAATTTTTTATCAATAGAAATTATAAAATTCAACTATACAAAAATAGAAAGAGTACCTGTATAGTAAGATCGGAGTCACTGGCAACGATCCATCCATTTATGGATTGGAGTCAATGACTCCAATCCATAATTATATTTTTTTTATGAATTATATTGAATTATGTAAGAAAGACGCCACATTTGATCAAGTTTTAATAAAAATAAAATAAAATTATGGATTGGAGTCATTGACTCTGATCTATAAATGGATGGATCGTTGTCGCTAGCTCCGATCTTACTATATTTGCTGCAATACAGATACTCTTTTTGTTTTTGTATATTTGAATTTTATAATTTCTATTGGTAAAAAATTTCCGAGAATATGTACCGAATAGAGCTAGGTAATGCTTGATTTAGCAGCAAAATAAATTATTATATTTGCACATTTACAGAACATAATATTCTTATTGCTAACCAATGAATAACTTATCAGAAGAATTATTTTTTAGAAATAAATAAAAATCAAATTAACGGAAAAGAGATGGATTGTTTTTTTCAACAAATAGATGGAAGCGAACCATTTATTCGAATTGCTAACCAATGAATAACTTATAAAATAAAATAAAAAATCAAATTATCGGAAAAGAATGGATTGTTTTTCAGTCAAATAGATGGGAGCTATCTACTGAGAGTTTGATATTGAATCAATGGTTCGGACCAATAGTTTTCAAAAGTTGCAACGTGCATTGGCCACAAAAAATTCAAAATGTACAAGAGTGAACCATTGATTTGGTCATAGCAAAAACTGTACATGTATATAGATTAATTTAAATTATGGTTAGAAATCAATGGAACCAAACCATTGGTTCCGTCTATTTATCGGAAAAAAAAAATCCATCTTGTTTCAAATAATTTAATTTTTAATTTCTAAAAAACAAAATAATTGAAATAACTTGGGGACCAATTTATTGGTGGTACAATAAATGATGAGGTGAGTTGAAAATTTAATTCGGTTGATAAAACTAGTCATAAATGCGGAGATGACATGCAGAAATTATCAAAATATGTAGCTAGTTATCATTAAAAAAAAAAAGAAAAAAAATGCAGAAGTACATCAAGTGCAAAGGTGCAGGATAAATGATATGAAAATGGGCAAGGATTATGAATTAGGTCCATTTCAATTAGTTGATTGTCATAATCATAGCCTCATAGACCTAATTGGCTAATCCTTTCCCAGATTGCACTTGAAATATAGAGCATCTTATACAGCTGCCTGTAAGACCCACAACCAGCTAACAAGAAATGACTCCCAAAAAGAACAAAAACACTCACTATAGACTGACTATTATTTGAGAGTATTTGGTATTTTTTTACTTGAAGTGGAATTGTTGGAGACAGCTTGAACTGACAAAAGGTATACTACACCAGATCACCTCCCCTAGGACTCTCCTAGCACTCTATCACTGTCTCTGTACACACTGATTACAACTTACAAGTGGTTTCCTTCAGGTGTCTTCTTTACACAAATCACAAATGTGACATGTCTGATAAAATCTGACAGCTCATTTATCATATTCATTGTTGTAAAATGCGGTTCATGCGGCCGCATATGCGTATGCAGTCCAATTTCGCATAAAAATTTTCATGCAGTCTCAAATATGCAATTTTGCATATGCAGCCGCATATTGGACCGCATATGTCTGCATATGTGCGATTGGGCTGCACATGTCCGCATATTGGTCCGCATATGTGCGAATTTATTGTTTGAATGATTTTAATGAGAATATATTGCATGTTTTGAGTGGAAATAAATTAATATATAGTTTAAAATCCGCATATATAAGTCCGCATAAAATTCCACATATGCGGTATGCAGTGGCCTTCCGCATGTATGAACAAAACCACATTTTCACAACATTGATCATAATTCTATCCTTTTTATAGGTTCATACTTCATACTTTAGACGGGAATTGTAACAAAGCAAATTAATGGACATAAATAAAATGTTTAATGATTTTTTACTTAAATTTAGATCATGTTTGTTCGAGGAGTAATATTAATGAGAATTAAATTACTTTTTTTTTTCTCATATTTTACAACTGATATGATAGTTTAAGTACTATCTTATTTCTCATATTTTTTTTATCCTCGTTTTGCTACTTACGATTAATTCATGATAAAGAGTAAAATTTAGTAACATTCGACCAAATTAATTTAAACAGTTAAAAGTGCTAACAAACGTATTTAACAATCGTGATAACCGATCTACTGATTATGAAAATAAAAAATAAAAACATGTACATATCTATTTTATAGTTTAGATATATTGTTATTAAATTTAAAAACTGATTATTCATCGATCTTTTTCAAATTTAATCGTTTAGTTTTCTCGTAACCAGGCACATAGAAATGTACGAACAATTTAATTTATTTTTATATTGATAATCATTTTATTGATCATTACAATACTTAAACAAATATAATTACCAATATGTCCCTTTTGAACAGAGACATGATTGAAGTTTGGGACCTCAAGCAAATCAGAGTTATATAATTTATCAGAATCTCTTTTTTTATATATTTTTTTAGTAAAAGTTAGAGATCAAGCTACTCAACTATTTAATATACACAAAAAATTACCTCTTCTGTATTTCAAACTTGCAACATCCTGCATAGAGAATAATTTATCATAAACTTACTATTTAGTATAAGTGTATTTCAAACTTGCAACATCCTGCATAGAGAATAATTTATCATAAACTTACTATTTAGTATAAGTGTATTTCAAACTTGCAACATCCTGCATAGAGAATAATTTATCATAAACTTACTATTTAGTATAAGATTATATAAAACACCGTCAACATAAACTCACCCCCGCATATATTTAACGTACAATAGTGTACTTAAACAAAAAGTAGTTGCCCTGAATGAACTTTAGAAATTCGTTTATTCGATTTTGTATCTAATTTATGTTGCATCCAATAAAAGATACAGATGAATAAATTCTCATGATTTATTAGGTAATATGTGAGTTAGAAATTATTTTATACTAATTATCCCATAATTAAAGTAATTGATTAGTAGAAAATCATAGGTAGTAGTTTTTGAATTATCTACTAGTCATATAATTTTGTAATGACAGAGACATTTTCATGCTATATTATATACGAGGGATCAATTGACAATGGTTATTTTGACCCCAAAAAAACACTTGATATACAGTGAAACATATATCAAATAACATCGTGTTTTATAGACATTATATGTTGATAATATAAACCATTCTTATAATGTTATTTCAAATTTAAACTTTAATTTTTATAAATTGTTAAGATTTTCAAAATAAAGAATCGTCATCTCTTGTTACAAATAGATATTTTCCCATGTACATATTGCAGTTTATATTAATACATTTTACTTGCCATTTATTTGTACTACATAATAAAAATTATCATATATATTACTCTTTAGTTATCTGCTTACCTCAATATACAAGAACAAAATAAATATAAGATTAATATTTCAATAATAAAAATAAAAAATAGGAAAAATAAATTTGTAAGCGCTGCATTATAAAATTACCTTCCCTTATCACATACCATGCATGCTATTCACCAGTGTTTTAAAATACGGCCGCAAGGACTGCATATGCTTACGCAGTCGACAGTCGTGCTCAGAATGTCATGCAGTCTTCACGCCGTTTTGAATATGTGACCCCATATGCGAATATGCGGCGCATGAAATCAAAATTTTAATATGCCTTATGGGGACCTAATCTAAAATCTCAAATTTAATATGCATTATGTGGATTTATAATTCTTGCATACAAAATGTGTTGTTTATGTGGAAAACACGTTTAATTATAATTGTGAAGCAACTAGTAGGTTTGATTATTATGCAAAAAAATATTTTAATTTTCACATACAAGACACACCTGTTTATGCAGAAATAAATTTAAATACACGTATATGAATATATATGAATTCTCATTTAAAATCTGTATCTATGAATCTGCAATGCAGTATGCAGTAATTTTCCTCACATGAACAAAATGGGATTTTAAAACATTACTATTCACACTCATAGTTTGCAATATATACCATAACAAATAGTAAATAAATATATGAAATAGGAAGTAGAGCTCGTGGTATTTATTTATAGCTTATGGGAAACTGTCGACCCTTGATGGGATAGGCACCATATATAAAACGCATAGTCATACAGAATTAATTCCCCTAAAAATTAAGGTATCCCATAATATATAAAAATCAAGGCACGGTGACAACCATACCTTGGTCATGAAGCCCATACCCCCTCCTCATTTCCTTTGGGACGGAATATATACAAGAGAGTGGGGTTGGCTAAGATCAAATTAGTATGGCCAAAATTTTCATACTATCAATTTGTTTTTATAATTTTCAAAATTTAAATAGTTGATCTAAAGTGCTCAATGTATTCTTCGTATTAAAATGTGATTTGAGACCAAATTTTACATTTTTTTTGAACATTTTTTTTACTATTTTTTAATGAAAATTTGAAAATCAATGTTTTTCAGATTTTATTTATTTATTTTTTACTGAAAAATATAAATTTTAGTCTCTAATTACATTTTAATATGGAGGACACGTTGAGCACTTCAAATCAACTTTTATAAATTTTAAAATTACAAAAACGAGTTGATAGCGCTAAGTAGGGCTATAAACGAGTTGGGCCTTAGCTCAGCTCATTAATTAATTCTAGGCTGAACGAGCTGGACCTAGGACTTCCGAGCTAAAACCTCAGCTCAAACAAGGTCTGGCTAGACCTTGTTTTAAGAAGGAAATAAATTTTACAAACTTTTTTGGACCGAGTCGGACCGAGCTTGACTGTATAAAATGCACACAAATTCACAAATTAATGCCTAGCCGAGCTGGCGAGCAAGCTAGGCCCCAGCTCAAACTCATTAATTCTAGACCGAGCTTGTAGTGAGCTGACTCGTTTACAGCTCAGTCCAGTAACGAGTGAGCTGCTAGCGAGCGAGCCAAATATGAGACACGATCGAGCCACGAGCTACGAGCTTTTTTGCCACCTCTAGCACTAAGATCTTGGTCATACCACTTTGATCTTAACCAACCCCCTCTCTATATATATATACCAAAATTATATATAGCTATCGAAATTTCAGTAAATACTCTAGCTAATAACTTTTTTATATATAAAAAAACTACATCTATTTTATTTAAGACATTACTACGAGAGACAGATCTAAAGTCAAGTCAAGAGTACTTACCATCTTTATTTCATCTTTTTAAATCAAGAGTACTATGAGAGACAGATCTTAATAATTTTAATAAAATATATTGAAATTTTAAAGATTTGATATTAATTTATAATTCATCGCCCCCATAAAATGCTAGATTTGAAATTTTAATTCTGCACTTAAATGATTTTTTGAAAACTTTAATTTTATTTCATCTTTTTCTAAAATAAGAATTTTCTAATCAATGAAGTTGCTTTCGGTAATCAGTATAACATTTAAACAAAATCAAATCAGTGTAATATAATTGTTATATTTTATGGCACCTCTGCATGTAGATAATTAAATAGTGTCGTACTCTTGGTGTTAAGCAATAGCATGGGGTGTTTTATATCTATACTTCTATTTCGAAATAGAGTGAAAATAGAAAATGTAACAATAAAAACAAACATAAAGTAAAAAAAAAAATTAAGGGAAGTATTAACAAACTATTTCGGATATCTAATTTTTTATATTTTTGCGGAAGATCGTATGATCCTTTTGAAAAAAGGTATTTTTTTAATCTTGTATTACAAATATTTACAATTATGCTTGATATTTATTTCATTTCTACTTTTTAAATTATTATATCATGCATTATTACAAAATTTAACAATGAAATGGGAAAAACTTCTTAAAAAGTTATCTTCAACTCAATTTCTGAATTTTCTCTATTAATTTTTTTATACAACAAATCAAGAAAATCTATGTTATACTTTGTCTTAAGAACACAATTTTCTATGGTCGAGCACAAACAATATAAGAAGTATGTTTAGTCCCACTTTTTTTGTCTACCTTCTCTTCCTAATTAATATTTCATATTCTAAACCTAAAAATAAAATTGAATAATTAATTTGGTCTATATCACGAATTGTCGTGCATGTCTAAATTTAGAATCATTTTATAAACCCTCCTCTTGTGTAATTCAAGTTCTGAATGTTCCTTTTTTGATCGGCAAAGCATAATCTAATCAGGACCGGTTAGTTCAAACAAACTCATCTTATTGCTATTGAGCACCTTGCAGCAATAAATTATTATTTTATCACAAGTAGAGCACCATTCTTACTTTTTGGGAAAATAATGTTTAGTCCTTAATATTTTTAAGTAAATAAATTTGTCCTTAATTTTTTAAATTATTTTATTTTAATTCTTGAACTTTTAAAAAGAAATAAAATTAGTTCATTTTCTTTACAAATAATATTGAATTAGTTCTTCCATCGAGATGTTGCTGATATGTGGATTGTTTTGTTTACCACACGTCAACCTCTAATCTGCCACTTGGATTTGAACCAAGCGCCAAAGAAAAAGAAAAACAAATCAAATCAATGTACTTTTTAAATCAAGGTTAAATATTTAAATCAAAGTGGATTGGATTTGATGAAAATATCATTTAGATTTAGTTTATATCAATATGATGAACTGCAAATCTAATTAAGTGACAAATCATAGGTCCATCATGTGTAAAATGAAATAATCAACGTCAGTTAAAAAAGTTTGTTTGAAGGACTATCTATTTGGTGGAAATAAAAAATTCAAATATTGAAAAGTAAATCTGAAGTTTCCCTATTTATTTATTTTTTAAAACAAAAAGAAGAAACCAACTTAGCAACACCATTAATTGATTTTTGGTTGCATAAATTAAGCAGGAAGTTCTAAGTTCTAACATTATCCAATAATTTTTACTCCAAGAACACTCCCACGTGGCACTCATGTTAGTGTGGGTCCCATGCAGAATGATTAGTAGAGACTCTCCATTTCAAGCGCCCACTGGATTAGACCAGCTGTCAACTCTCCCTCTCTCATCTCATTTCAATTCTTATCCCCGTCTTTAGCTTTATGCCTTTATCCTATATATACTATATATAACTCTCCTCAAAATACATTTAGAAAAGAGTAAACTTAAACCATATGCATCACAAAACTTGTTTGTGTTATCAATCCAAGTTCAAAATAATAGTATAATAAAACTAGTAAGTCTATTGGTTTCCTCTTTCTCCTATTATCTCATTTCACATATCCAACAGACAAAAGAAAAGATAAATTTAATGGCACCATGCACAGATCCTTCATCTCCAACACCATCCGATCTCTCCGTCTTGGAAAAGCAAAAGATTTATCTAAATCAATCAGCATACAACTCCAACTCCAACTTCTTTCCATTTCTCGCATTTAAACCGATCTTTGACGAGAAAAGTAGCATTGCCGGTCGCCATGTTTATAACCCCATAAATAGTCTTGTTAATGGTTGGCCAGATTTTAGTATGGTTATTAGCTCAACAAGTTTCGTCGCAGGTGATTCTGATGCCCTGAAAGAGATGAATACGAACCGGGTCACAGAAAACATCAAGAAAAGAAAAGGCGAGAGCAATGCAATAAGTTTAAAGGTAACATTAATTAATAATCATGGCAACGATCGAACACGGATCAAACCAATGATGAGTTTAAGGTATTAATTTATCATGATTAATGTGTTTTCATAATCTTTTTCTCTTTGTTTAGGCTGAGAACAGCGCCATTATAGAGGAAGGAGGCGGTTCCATTAAGAAAATGAAACAAGTTTCTTGCAATGACAGTCATGAGAGGAATGCAAATATAAAAGAAGGAAACCGAAAGGGAAAGAATAAGAAAGAAATAACTGACGATGACTCGAAAGACAACATGAAGGAATCGGAGACATCGTCAGTTACGGCAAAGCCTGATTACATTCATGTCAGGGCTCGACGAGGCCAGGCCACTGATAGCCATAGCTTGGCTGAAAGGGTACATGATGATATTTCTCTCTCAAAAAAAAAGATAATCCGTTTTGAAACAAATTATTGAATCATAATTGCCTCGTAGTGATCTTTAGTAATACTAATGCCCCCATTAGTCGTACCGGTTATGATAGCAATGCTTTTGCATTATATTATACCTTATTTGAGGGAACCTTTTGCATTGTACTTGCATTTCTACCAAAAAATATAGCCAATAATTCCAAGCCCTAGATAAGTGATAACGATAATGCAAAATGATTAGAACTGTGGGCTTAAAAGATGCTGGTTCAATTCTGGAGAATAACATTTAAAAGATATTGGAATGTACCGGACCATGTAATAAAACAAAATTAATGCAAAATGAGATCATATACATACTACCTCTGTTTTTTTTTTTTTTTTTTTTTTGGAAATTTGGAAATAGTATATTATTTTGGTTAAGTAGATGGAATGGGAATTGTGGTATAGGTGAGAAGAGAGAGGATAAGCGAGAGGATGAGGTACCTCCAAGAACTGGTACCAGGTTGCAATAAAGTCACTGGGAAGGCCGGTATGCTAGATGAAATCATTAACTATGTCCAGTCCCTACAGAGACAAGTTGAGGTATATATGCCTAACTAATTAATTTATCTGTCTAAATTCTCTCGACAATTTCTGTTATTTCTGACAAAAATTTGTATATTTGTAAACTAACCAATATTTATTTTTAAATACAGTTTCTGTCAATGAAGCTTGCTGCTGTCAATCCAACGGTGGATTTTGACATTGATGACTTCATCAATAGACAGGTAAATTTTCAGAAGCTGAGGGACCAAATTGGAATTTGCACTTTTGAGGGTCTAAAATTGAAAAACTCACTGTAAATTGTTTCTGTTTGTCAGATGATCCCAAGCAACGCCGGCTGTCTACCTATGAGTAATGTACTGAATAATCAATTGGATCCAAGTTTGCTTCAATTCAACCCGTTACAACGACCAGCTGCTGCTTGCTATGGTTTGGAAATGCCTATTGAAAACCCGAACCCTGCTTTTAATGGGTCTATGCCCGAACAAGTATCAACCTCTGATACACATACACTTGGGGATCAGTATCTCAGTGTAAGTACTCACCTAACAAAAAAGAAATGAGATGCAACTACTCTCAACTACTTGCACAGCATAAGCATCTAACTGATTAATTTCATGAATTGCTGTTTTGTAATTGTAGGTCAACTATTCTTCTTCTTCTTCTAATTGGGATATTATTGGGCCACAAAATCTCTACTGCCTTGACCCACAGCAAGCAAGAAATCTCGGCTTCCCTTTTTAATAGTTATAAGGTAAGAACATTAAAATTAATATTTATTTCATTTTAATCATAACATAAAAATTTGACAATTTATCTAAATGACTTTACAGGTATATTTGTTAGCTCAAAATCTCATCCAATAATCAAGGATGTTAGAGTAGATGAAGAGTATCAGAGACTAATTAGCCAACATCGTAAAATACATATCAATCAAATTCATTCTTTAGGCAAAGCCAGCAGCCAATTTGTCACACTACTGTCATGTTCTATGTATATTTCCTTCTAATTTTTGTTACTTTTCGTTTCACAAAAAAGAGTGAATTTTTTCTTGCCAAGTTCATCTATTTTTCTCATAAGTTTACACCAACAGTAATTATGCATGTGATTTGTTAATGTTAACATACCTTGTCGATTTATTAACAAGCTTGCACATTGGATTAATAATGCTTGTAATACGCACACACACACAAAAGCCATAGTTCCGTCAAAATAATAAAAAATGTTACACACTTATACATAATTACAAACAACTCAGTAACAAGCAAAAAGGAGGCAAATTTAGTTGTGATAAAATCTGGATAAGCTTTTTTGAGGAAAAATAAGGGTAAAACTTTTGCGGGTTATGCAAGAATTTAAAATGCTCAAAACAGTTGAGCTTAAAACATAAAATAAAACCAAAAAAGAACAAAAAATAAGTCTAAAGTGTTAAAATCAGAAAAGGAAGTCCCTTAACGGGTTGAAAACCGAACCAACTAGAATTGAAATTAACAACTTAAAGTCCCTGCTTCCTCTTTCTTCCATACCAGCAACATCCTGTACCAGTCCGGTACATACCTAGTTTCTCAGTACTGCGACAGTTTTCCTTTACCAGTTCGTTAAGTTGCCGTCATTTAGTCTTCGTACCGGTATGTTCCAGTACCGTCGGTACTGCTTCAAGTTGCTGAATTGCCTTGCGTTGATGTTAATTACGCCCCTTGATTTAATTCTTCAATTTAATTCTCCTTTGCTGCGCTCCCCATCCTCATATCCCTTAACCAATGCCCTCCACCTGCTGATGGTCCCCATCTGTTATGCTGTGTCCCGGTTTGTCATAGTACCTCAACTGCCAAAGCTATTACAATAAAAAAAAAAAAAACAGAGCATATCATTAGATGATTTTCGTCTAGAGCACAGATTGTTCTCCTGCGTCTTTAGGCAAAGATTATGTTCATACGCGAACTCATTCGTGACCAAAAAAGATGACAAGATGAAAATCAGAAAAAGAAAAAGAAACTGCAAGAGTGCTTTTGTCTTAAAACTCTTAAAAGTTAGGAAACTGATATCAGTACCCGTGCTACAGTACCCGCACTGTACCCGTATCATAACTTTCATAACTGCCATAACAACTTGGGGGACCGCAAAAACTCCAAGACTAAATTTTTTTCCAAAGTATTAATATCTATATACAGAAGTATTTATATCTATGAGATAAATAACTTTTACGTAAATTATTATTTCTCCATCTAAATATCTCAAAAGTACCCACACCATAAATGCATGGTAAGGACCACTCAAACTAGATGGAGAATCATACACATTTTTACTGTTCATTTTTGTCAATATTTCTGACGATCTATGAGGAATTTTGCAAATGTAAAACCACTAACGTCTTCTACGCAATTTTCTCTTTCAAATGAGATCCATGATGGCGTACTTTTAAGCTCGTCGTCACACAAGTATTTATACCTACACTTGCAGTATTTTTTACATATGACACTGGATGATATCTGAAAGTATTAATATCAAGTATTCTAAGTATTCCAAGTATTTATACCTATGTATTGTAGTATTTATACCTATGTGGTCAACTAATTTTGTTAGAGAAATGTTGCAAGTGTTTTTATATATGAATATATTACACTAGATAACATCTGAAAGTATTAATATCAAGTAATACAAGAATTTATATTTATGCAGTGAAGTATTTACATCTATATGGTCAACTATGTTTGTTAGAAAAAGGTTGATGCGGGACGATTGGAGAAGGTTGATGCAGGAATGTGGAGTTCCTACTACTTCATTTGAGGAAAGTTGACACGGGAACCATTGGAAACTGAAAAATGAAGTGATAATATCAAATGATGCACACAAGTATTAATATCTTATTTTGTAAGTATCAATTTTTTATCTTATCTTGCAAGTATTTATATTTATAAAAGTTGACGATGGACGAATGTGGAGACTGAAAATGGGAGAATCAAGTAATTAGTGAGGACCATAACATATCATGGCTTTAATGTACAGTACGGGTACTGTAGCGCGGGATGAAAATAATTATTCTAAAAATTAACCATCTGGTACAGAGTATTTAATTGGTATCGGTTAGACAAACAGGCAAAACCATAGTTAGGGCTGGCCTGAAAAAATTCATTTTTGTTCAGGGTACAATTTTGTCCAGTAGTAATTCATCCTTCAGTGTCAGCATTGATTAGGGCAATTTTTTTCGATTCAAATGTACTGAAAAGTGCAAGGGTTCTACAAGTTGAGCACTTTTCACTGAAATGGATCTGTAAGTTCTTATAATAACGAATGAAAATTGGAATCGGGCGATACATCTCGACCTTTGGTGTAATTTACCCTGCTAGAAACATTACATATCCGCAAGGAGAAACTAGATTTTCAAATTACAGGGGTCATATGAAAAAATTACAAAAAAATATGGAAATCAATTTTACAGTATCCATAGGCTCTAAACTATATAGCAAAATCACGTCTAAACATGGAAATTTAAAAATAAATAGAGTAAATTGACCGCATTCTCTTTTACTGGATCCACCCCTGCATGCCCGATCTGTTAAAAAGAAATATCCAGAGACCATAACTAATTTATAAGTAACAGAAAGGTTTTTGGTTGAAACTGAGCTTTGCCGGGGACAGTAATAAGTAATAACAGGTGGAGCTTTGCAATTATGGAAACAATATTCGGTCAGACTACAAATAAGAGTATAAGAGAAATGAAAATAAATGTGATTTCAGAGGGTAACTGCCTAACTGGCATCTTGTTTATCTTTCCAAGGACATTTTACAGGACATGGGCCAGAAAGTATGCCACGACAGAAATTAAATTTACTTCTACCCAAAATTAACATTAAATTCCAACTAAGGGGAAGAAAATTAGAGATAAATCAGTAAACCAATAAAAAGAAGAGATAAATGGAGGATAAAGAGTCCCAGTCTCCCTATTCTTGTTTTGTGCTGTAATAAAATAAATGGACATCTCCATTTTAAAGAAAGGATAAAAAGGTAAATTCAATACTTAAATTTTGATTGAGCTGTAAGATATTAATTATATGATGTTTTGATGAAAATCTTAGCAATATAAAAAGTTTAACACTCTGATTGGAACCACCACGCGACTTCTCAAACGCAAAATGGAAACAGAATTCGTCTCGCGTTCGTGATCGGAAGCGGAGACAGCGAGAGAGACGATTTCACTCCACGCGACTTTTCTGCTCTCAAATCGAGTCGAAAAGTCCCGGCCAAAACCAAGAAATTTGGCGAGAATCGTACGGAACATAAGCAAAAGACTGAAGGACCTCTCTTAACCCACCTTTCTTCCCCGTTTGCTCCGATCAAAATCGACCGCTACAGCACTTCTCGTCTATTCTGACTAGGTAAGAATTCACCTCTTCTCTTTCGTTTTTCGTTCTGTGTTGCAAAAAATGATGTTTTCAGCTGTTAATTTGGTGCAAATTGAAACCCTAGAAGGAAGATTTTGATGACAACATATGTAATTTTAAAGAAACTTGAGTACAATTACAAAATCTCTAAGAATGAATTCACTCTGTGAAATTTTTTTAGCTGATCAGAAAATTTCAATTCAAAATCGTATCTATTTTATTATTCTCTATTCTATTTTATTGAATTCTTATTTGTTTTGATTCCAATCACAGTGTAAATGGGTACACTATGTAAATGGGTACACTAGAAATTAACCCATATCAAAAGCGGATCTCAACAATTAACCTGTCAATTACAGCCCATTTTTAGCATCGTATTTCCAATCCACTTCGGATCTTTGTCGTATTTCCAGCGAAAAAATATGAACCTTTGCTTGACGAAATCTGGACGATTTTTTGGAGGAGAAAAATCATTACCCATTAATTTTATTGTAATCCAAACGAGAGGAATTCGTATCCTTTGATATATCTCATATGTTGAGTGACTTTTTTGGAAAATCAGAACCGTTCAAATACGTTCTACACGAATTTCAAAGCTTAAATAATACTGGTCCTGCGCTATCGCCGAATAGACACCGAACACGTTGGCACGCAAACTATGAGATATCTCATAGGAGAAAACGGAGTGGGTCCGATGTCCATCGGATTTACTTTTAGATGTATAACTGTTCAATTCATCTTAAAATTTGTGCGCACAAAAATCAGAACAGATGAATATGAAATTTAAATTATTCACGTAAATTTTAAAATATATTGAACCCGATCAAATCAAAATAAATTCGATACCTATCCGACCTACTCTCAAAGTCGCCAGAGGATACGCATTCCAGCCAGGGGGAGCAAAATGCGGGTCCCATCCCATGAACTTTCTGGCATCCGTTTTTCAGATTAAATATTTGATTGACTAATCTACATCCATCAAATCTGTTAATTCAAATTGGATCCGATAATTGGACCGGTAGAAGGTTCCGTCTGACGGGTCTGGAATTCTGGATCTTCTCAAGTAACTCAAAATTTGAGTTTCAATCCAGACTATCCAATCTGAGATATAATTCCTGGAGCCTTTTAATATTACGGTCCGGATCCAAACTCAAACATTGAGTTACTTTAGGATTGATATGAATAAGCTGTTACTTTAGTTTCGTACCGTGACCAAATTAATTCTTCACATGTCGTACCGTGGTACCATAACTAAAATGTCAAAAGGTGGTCACGTTAGTCACACCGTGTTCAAATGTGTCATGACCAAACGTGACTCGCGTCTCGCATGACTATTTGATTATAATTTAAGTTAGTTTATTTAAAATTCACCATTTGATCAAGATTTAACAGTGTCGTAACTAGATTTTACACGTCACGTGACGTGCTATATAAAATTTTCAAAAAAAAATTGCGCCATGAAACACGCAAGTCACATAATCAACCGTTTTGTGGCGGAGCGCCGTGTCCATTTTTATCCTCTACTTATCGGACACCTCCGCCATAAATTATGCTGGCTAAGACGCTAACTGGTTAAATCCTGGTGAACATATTAAGCAGCAAGGGATGGACCTTGTATGCAAATCAAACATACAATCATTTCAAAACTCCAGCTGGAGCTGAGTCAAATTATAATTTAAAAGGGGTTTATGCTTGCATAGAATTGATGACGTGATTAAAAAGTGGGGTGTCTTGGAGCAAATTTTTTCTTCTTATATTAATAGAAATCCACGAAATCAAACAAGCAGGACGAGTAACCGAGTTCGGTTCTACAAAGACGTAAAATTGATGGCATAACAAAAGCAATACAAAATTTAATGCCTACGGAACACTTTCTGAATTGATTCCAGAAGAAAAACAATTTTAATTTAGTACTTCAGCAGCACTTTATAAATAACACATTGCAGTAATATCACAACAAAAGTGCTTAACATGCATACAATACAACCTCAAATTAAGCCCCTTAATTTTGCTAAATCCCTCAATTAAACTAGAATAAAAGAAAGATCCATTTGCCACCTCCAACCCAACTTTCCTTATTTACAAAAACATTAGGTCGAACTGACAAACCCTAAATCAAATCACTCACAAGCTGGCTTTGTGTCAAAGCTTGTCAGACAAATTGCAAATGCCTGAAATGCTGACAGAGGGTAACGATAATCCATCGTAAAAATGTCCTTCCCTATCTTGCCAAATTGCAATATCACCTTCTCCAGCTCAGCTGGTGGTACTTGAGTCGGCTGATCAGCAGCTCCTGGTGCGGCCACCAATTGAAAATTCTTCACCGAAGCCACCGTTACACGTCCCCGAAAATTCAAACACCAACACTGCAGCTGCTCATGCCACCTAGGAGCCTTGTTTTTCAAGACTAGTGGCTCGCCATTATTGTTTGCATCAAGTCCATGTACTGTTGTTGTTCCTTTGCCTTGTGATAAGTTCATGTTGGTGAGTTGTTCTTCAAGTGGATTTTTTGCGTGGACCATATCAATGGGAGTTGGGGCTGTCCCATCCGTTTGGAGGGAGGAGAGGGGAACGTGGTGCATGGTGCACAGCATCCTCCGTGGACCACGTGTACGGAGCATGTTTAGCTCATATGATATTGTGGCAATTTCATAATTTCCAGCAGGGAGTCTGGGTGAGACTTGCTTGGAGTTTATGCGGTTCCGGGTAATGCGGCTGGTAGGTGGGACCACTGCATCAGATGGAGGCTGGCTGTCAAAGATGGTGAATTTTGTCCCCAGAAAATTGGACCTATTATAGAAATAAGATGAATTGTTATGATAACAAGTACAAACATTGATAGTACTGATATGAAAGAGATCATGTATTGAAAAATGCATACTAGCCTTAATTTTGGCCCATTAGCAAGAAAAGTTGGTTTAAGTTCGCTGAAGTTTATAAATCGACTGAACCTAACAAGAAAGAAAATAAAACTGAAATGAGTGCATTGTGATTTTGTTGGTTTCTTGTTTGTTTTATCAGTTTGTCAAGCATAATTCATCCAATTCTTACTTGCATTATCAATTTATCATGTGTCCTTCTCTAGGATAAGCCAGTTCAACCTCTAAGGTAGCTCATAACGCTTACATAGGGTCTGCTTGGCATTATCCTATAATAACATTAAAAACTCCTTTTAGTTTTGACTCTTTGAACCATGAATGTTTAGAAATTTCAATTAGCATTTTGCCTCCAACCACTTCTAGACCTCTGAACCTTGTACTGTCCTCTCCACCCTAAACAAATTGCACTTGCACTTGCTGCTGCTGCTCCTTTCTCTCTCTCTCTAGGATTATTTTGTTTTTGTAGTTTAACTAATTTGACTACATAATATTCTAATTATTGTTTGTCTTTCCGAAATTGGGATAATCATGTTATACTTGTTTAGGGAGCAAAGCATCAAAAATTTATTGCACCAATGTTTGGTTTTCAGGATTTTAATATCAAATTTACTAAAATTAGGCTATAATTTCTTAAAAATCAATAAATCAATGTTCCTATGCTGTAATTTCTGAAGCAAACATTAATAATATCTTTATCTGAGTATCTTTTGTTGAACTAATAGCAGAGCACAAAAAAATCGATCCACAAATAGCTGGTCGGCGTGGTAATTCACACCAGCACTGCCTCTTAAATGAAAATAAAAGAAACTATCACTTGGGACCGTGTATCACCCTATACTCATACCAATTTCTCAAGAGGTGAATACACAACCAAAAGAACACGAGAAAATCGACTGACAGGAGCATGTACCTGTAGAAATACTAGGCCTCTACCAGCAAGGAACGCAACAAAGATTAAGAAAGATGGCATGAAACAAACCGATGTTGATAACATGATTGCTGATGGTTCTAATTAAGACAAAGCGGTTTCTCATAAAAAAAAAACAAGTAAGACAAAGCAAAAGTGATCTTTAATATTTAGTTACAGTGTGATATTAATGACTTCACTAAAAGGTAGTAGTGGAAGTTTATTCTTAATTTTAAAAACAAAATGGCCCTTAAGAAAAAGAAAAAAAACCATATAAAATACTACTTACTGCCTAGGAGAGATAACAAAATGAAAATATGATAACAAACACACTCTTAATTCTCATATATTTGTTTTGCTTAAATTCCTTCTTTCAAATTAAGGCTTAGATGAATTGAGTTAATTAAGTATCATGTTAGTGGTTAATCAACTATTATATTCTCTTATTGAAAGCTTCTATATATTTATACTTTTAAGCTGAAGCTTGCAGCATGGGTGTACTGTACAGGTGGCAAAGCTCGACCCAACCTGAAGGCCCCACCCGACCCAAATTGAGATGACATGAAACCCAAGATTATTCAAAACTGGACAACCTGACACACAGGCCAACAAGCCCAAGATGACCTGAAACCCAAAAAATGGCCCAAGCCAGAACCCCCGCCCCTATCAGATATTGTTCTCAAGTTTTCATGAAACTTATACTTCTAATTTCAGCTTACCATGACCCTATCAGATATTCCAATTTTGTATGGAAACTACTTTGGTCTTAAGCCTCGTATCTCCAAAACCTAATTGTAACTCCAGATGTAAATTGGAAAACAGTTTTTGGCAGTCATCCTTCCAAATTTAGTATTTGCTTTTGTAAATTTGACCGATAAAACTTATTTGGAGATAGGTAGTTTGGTACTAAATCCTAACAAAACCAATGAGTACCAAACTAACTAAACATAAACAAGCATGAACAAATAAATTGAAACCAACATGTTGTTCTTGATGCATGTTTGATTTTAGTTTTGCTTTGTAAGGCATGCCAGACATACCTGAGCTTGCCAACGTAGGTGTTGCTATTACGAGAGAAATCATCAGACGCCAGCGAAATGACAAAATCAGAACCAGTTGCACGCCGTACCTTCCTAGCTGCCATCAATAGCTTGTCATTCTCGCCATGTAATGCTGAGAAATAAGCAAGTAATTATTGATAAATGCTAGTTAAGTTTCTTCTTTTAGTTCAATTTGCCAGAAGTAAAGTAGATAGTGGATTGGGGAGAGAGAGAGAGAGAGAGAGGAAAGATAAACTAACAAGGACTCAAGCCAAGATACAGACGAAAGGTCGAGGAGGCACGATCTCTTTTGACAAAGCATTGTATTGGATGGTCACGAGGTGCCGGCTATATTAATATTAGAAAACAAAAATGGCATTTATGTTAAATTCTGACATGCAAAGATAAGACAAAAAGTAACTAAGCATACACACCAATGTTGGATATTGCATTCTGAGGATTAGTAAAAGATACACTCAACCAATGATGGAGATGGGAAGTAGGCCAAAACCAGACAAAATACCTAAATTGGCCTTCTTCTTGCCCAATTGATAATAAAAATACAGCAAATGAATTACAGATACCCAATTTCGGTGTACTTATCACCAAAATAAAGAAATTGCTATTCTAATCAATTTAAATGAACCAAATGGCCTTACATTGAACTGATAGGAATTCGGGACATGAATCGCTGATTCCAGTTACAATTGGAACTGACCACATCACAAAAATAATAGAATTGCTAAATCTACATTCCAATTTGAACAGACCAAATCATAGCCTCCAAGGATTAAAAAGGAGAAGAAAAACAACTTTTTCTTAGTTTTTTACTTCATATGCATTGCTCGAAACACCCAAAAGGCCGAAACAAGCAACAAAACAGGAACAACTGAACAAGCCAATTCCTCAAAGAGTTGGCCAAAAATTAACCAAATTCCCAAACTATATGTCGGGCAAAAGCAAATATGTTTCAACACTACATAACTTTAGTAGCAATGCAAATGTATTACACGTAAAACTCTTTTACTTTCAATTCAACACTCTTATGTCTTCTGCTTCTATGTTTTCTTGTGTTTTAAGAGGAGGGGAGAGAGAGAGACAGAGAGATGAAACCTGCTTAAGAGACACAGGAAAAGTGAATCGGGCGCATTGCTGGAGCGTCTTAACGGCCTCCTTGGTGGCACACCTCCATGACCGGCAAACAGCCGCACATGCTACCACATTTCTCCTTTCAGGCCACGCCACCTCACTATCCTCCACCCTCTGCACTATGTCCAAAAGCAGCTCAGAAGGTAGGTGGGCCCACCTTCCAGTCTGTTCTATCTCCTCTTGGTACTGATTGGGTCGGTGCCATGCATTTGGCCACATGGTTTGGCTAGCCACACGACTGTGGCCGGCCCTTCCCTCGCCTCTCTTAGATGTGTTGCCCATGCCTTCTTTCATCTCCTTTAGTTCTCTCACGAGACTCTTTAGTGACATCTCTCTCTCTTTCTCTATTTCTCTGTGTTACTCGCTCTCTCTAATTTACACCTCACTTCCCCGGATTGAAGAAAAACTAGAGATAGCTAACTTCCGGCCCCCATAAAAATTGTTTTGGAAAGATAATTTGGAATAGCGTACAAGGGTTTAAATGCTCTTTAAATAGCAAATTGAGTAGGAATTTCTTCAAATCAGCCAATTAATTCCCAAATCTAGCCAATTTGCAAACCACACCCAAAAGTATCTCTAAAAGAGGAAATTCGAGGAATGCAACTCACTCCAAGGAGCGCTCTACTTTCCCTCCTTCTTCTCCTTCCCCACTAGCATTGCTTCTCTATTTTAAGTCAGAAGCAACAAATCAGACACTTCTACTTAAACAAAAATTCATATATAAAGTTCGACATTTTTCAATAAATTTAAGATACCAACCTTTCCAAAACCAACAAAGATCTGAGCTTTGTTAAATAGAAGTCCGCAAAACTTCCCAAAGAAATCTCTTTGCCTTTGCCTTTCTTAGAGTAACTTCAAAGATCCCAATAGAAGAACCAATAAATTACGGAACAGAATTTCTCTTTCCTTCTAGATTTCTCAAACCAAATTTCTCTAGTTGGAACCTATTTCAAGATCCGAGAACAACTCCACTTGCTCGCTCCATCTCTCATATCCCAAAGTGGAGGTGTGGAAGACTCAATTTAAGATTCCTGTCGCTCTCTCTCTCTCCATCTCTCTCTCTTTCTATTTTGAAGGTGCTTCCTGGACACTGTTTTGTGAACCGAACCGAATCATGCGAATAGATTATTAGGCGCGTAACTGCAGATATTTTACAAGATATGACTTCATGCATGTATTGTTTAACCAATATACTGAAATGAGCGTTTATTTGCTCGGGAAAATATTATGCGTTAAAAGTTTGACTCAACCGTTTTCCGATAAGTTAACAATTTAATATTGTTTTGTTTGATTGTTATAGGGGTGAAAACGGAGCGGATACAGAGGAGAGTGCTAAAATCATAATAGCGAATACGAATATAGAACGAGCAGATATGATACAGTCGAATATTTATTAAAATAATATAAAAATATAAAGTTCGTAATATTTATCTAATTATAATAGTGAATAATATATTTTATTATAATATATCTACTATTTAAATACGGATAATTGAAATGTAATTCTATCAGTATTCTTATCCATATGGACATTCGGATATTGGATATTCACATCTAAAATTTTTGGATACGCCATCAAATATTATCCATACTGTTTTCACTCCTAATTGTTTCTGTCACGGATCAAATTTGGTAAATTTTACTAGCCAAATGGGTCACCGATTTTCATTTATAATGGGATTTACTCTAAAGGGTTCTGGACAAAATATCATTTAAAGTCAGATCTAATCGTAAATCTAAATCATTCATAAAATTTTTAACACGAATCAGATAATTTAAAATTAATTTTAAATGAGGCTTTGTCCAAAATTGACAAAAACACTACTCTTTTCATTTATCCTCGAATCAGCTTCTGGATGAATCCTTATCATCTAAGATAACATAATATTTAAGTTTGAATCTTAACTTTTTTGCAGTCCCGTGCGTTCTATCTCGAGCTAATTTGGTTCGGATTTCGATCGGACGACCGTGATCCAAACATAAATATTATGTCTTTTAAGACATACTATTTATGTTTGAATCACAGCCGTCCAATCGAAATCCGGACCTAACCGGCCCGAGATGGAACGCACGGGGCCGGATCAAACATAAATATTCTGTTATCTCGAAGGTTATGATTCCTTTTGGATTTGACCAAATTTTGAACTAATGGCTTTTTACTTGAAATAATTTAACCATACTATGAATTCATTCGGAATATTTGATTTTTTATAGCAAATATATAGTAAATTTTAGATAGTACACAGCGCAAATCATATAGTTGAACTACTAAAAAAAAATGTTACCTTCGCAGTTTTTGGATGTCAAGATGTTAAATTGAGTGAACATAATAATAACGTGTAAAATTTCAAACTTTATAATTTGACAGTAAAAGGAATATGTTGACAGAGTCTAACGAATCATTTAATTTGATGTGAACGTGTATATCAATAAACAAAATATCTAATTCATATCAGTTAATTAGAAAAGGTACATAAATAAATTACTTTGTACTCTAGCCATGACTTAGCTGAACACAGCTCATTTCATTAAAGTTGAAACAATTTGGTAATTTTAACAATAATTGTCAAATCAAGTCAAAAATATTTGCTATAGAAATAATTAGATAAGTCGTTCACCTAATAAATTTGTTATGTATCAAAATACAAATAATTTAAGTGTTATTTAATATTTCTTCAAATTATGATAAAAAATATATCGTTGAAAATTTCAAGTTATTATATAGACAGTAAAACTTGCATATAATTTATATCATTTCTTATGTTTGTAAATTGTTATATGTGTAGATATATACACACCATACATTGTATATATTATATTTCAAATATTGAATTTCTAAATTACAGGGTTCTAAATAACTAGTTATAACTGTGTTATAGCTTTTTCGGACTTTAAAAACTATAACGTTATCAACTATTTTCTTTTATTAGAGTTCTAACTAACTAGCAATAGTAGAGCATTAGCTGTGTTATAGCTTTTTTGGAACTTGACGCGATAATCGCTATTTAGAACCTTGCTAAATTATAAAAAAAAAAATTGATAATCTTCAACATTATCAAATTGATTATTGTTGAACAATTCTCACCTTTATTAATAAAATTACTACAAAGAAAAGAAAGGGAAAAGGTGTTAAAAAAATCAGAAAATGTAAATATGTAATAACAATAATATCATACGAGAAGAGTACATATCGTGTGTACATGCAACGTTTGTGTGTTTATGTAGGATATTATTTAGTCTAAACTTAAATCCCTCTAATAGGTTCCATAAATCCATCCTTCAAAATATAGGAAACGTGGGTATTAAAAATGTATATCAAGACATCATTATGTCAAAAATGCAAATGAAAATGAATAAAATGACAAAATTAATAATTATAAATTTAGAATTAATCAAAAATCACATATGTCTACAAGTTGAGTATTGTTCGAGGATTACATTTTCAAAACTTAGATGTAGTTGGAGCCACATTAAAACATTAAATTAAGAGTAGGTAAAGTCTATTTTTTAAATTTATATTTATGTATGATGGGATTGTTGTTTATTTTTAAAGAAAATTTTATTTATCAGAAGTAAATTAAATGATTTTGATATTCATTTCATTCTTTTAAGGACCGTCTCTGCTTCCAAAAAAAAAATAGTTTATATTTTACCGAGTAGTATTATTATTCACGTCTACTTAATTTTTTTTTTTTTTTTTGACATGATAGACGGTTCAAGCCCACATGAAACTTCAGTCCAGCCAGATCTGATTGACACTGATTCCATAATGATACTATGAACTACGGTCTACATAGTCCGGGTCCAGGATTACTTCCCCGTCTAAGGACGTGAACTCCGCTTAACGGCTTAAGCATCTACGAAAATGAAACAATAGACAACGTGGCAATACTCTTTGTCGCGTATTCTCCTTCGTAAATATCCGTAGATATTGATGGGGAGACATCTGAGATGGAAAATGGAAAACTTGTGCATTGGAGTTTAAAACCTATCTGAAATAGTTGCGACTCGCGAGAATTTAAATGATTTGGTGTTGACCATGTGACGTGACTCGTGAGTTGGTCTTGTTTTTTTTTAACTTCTCAATTAATTTATGAATTTATTATTGCATTTTTATATTATTTTGTATTCTGACAATCTCTGCACTATTTATCTGCATGTTTATAAAATTATAACAGATCTGCATCTAAGAGAATCTCAGTTATTTATTTTTCCATGACGGTGGGTCTGTGAGAAATAAATCTGCTGATTCCAAGAGATTGCAGTGTTCTATTTCAATCTCAATTATTTATTTATTATAATATAAGAATTTTAAAGAAGTTAATTTTTATGTATGAATTTCAAAATTTATAAACATATAAATTACTGAGTTTGGAATCGCAGCAAATTTATTTTGGGTTTGTGGGCTCATCTTAGAGGGTCCGAATCTCCTGAAGTAACACAAATTCTGCGTTTGCATCTAGACCGTATGATCAAGATCCGGACTATTCCAACCCGAGATGGAAATGCATAGCACCCTTTAATAGTTGTGACAAAATTTATCAGACGGTCTGGATCCAAACACAAAATTTGGGTTACTGTATGGATCCGAATGATGTAGATTGAGGCATTGAGCTGATCCGGATCTCTTATTTTATGCGACATAGCCCACACTTTTGTCTTTCTTTTTGTTATTCTTTTTTTGAACTTTTAACTTTTGTCGAGGGGATCGCATTTTCACACACCGTAGTTATCAAACTCTCAATCGTACCTGACACATGAAATTTTTATTAAACAGAGATATATTAAAAGTTCTCGTGTAATGGAGATTAAATATTTGCGAGTAAAGGTAATTTAACTTAAAATTCGGAAGAAACAATTCCAAGCGAGCGAATTTAACTAGTTGATTTTCATCTATTTTAGTCTCGATTTTTCTTATATTTTGAGATTTTTTTGTATAAGATCAAGATATTAAAAATATATATTATTTTGGTCAGTTTATTTTACAAAAAATTTCAGACACTTAATTTTATACAAAATGGGTTTGAAAATGAAAATTTTTGGTGTATTTTTTTTTCTTTTTAAAGGGACACGGTATTTCTATGTAGGAGAAATTGTGAAAATACCACTCCAAAACTTTCAAATTGTGAAAATGTCACTTCAAATTTTGAAATTATCAAAATGCCACTCCAAACTTCATTAATTTGTAAAAATGCCACTCCAAATAATTAATGATTAAAATATCCTCGCTCGTCCATCTCCGCCTCCGCTCCTCCGCCGCCTCCTCCCGCACCCTCCGCTGACCCGACCCTCACCCGTCGCAAGAAGCGCAAGAAGAAGTTTCCGGGCATGATTCTCTTCGGCCATCGCAAGAGGCGGAGATGGACGAGCGAGGGTATTTTAGTCATTAATTATTTGGAGTGGCATTTTTACAAATTAATGAAGTTTGGAGTGGCATTTTGACAATTTCAAAGTTTGGAGTGGCATTTTCACAATTTGAAAGTTTTGGAGTGGCATTTTCACAATTTGAAGGTTTTGGAGTGGCATTTTCACAATTTTTCATTTTATATATTATTGTCGATAATTGAACATGTGTCTCCGGTGGTAAAAATCTTTCAACATTATAGGCCACCAGTAGGGGTGTAAACGGAGCGGATTCGGAGCGGATAATGCTGATACCATATCCACATCCACATTTCAATGAGCGGATACGGATAGCAAACGGATGTCAAAATGTAAAACCAAATCCACGTTAAACGGATACGGATACAGAGCGGATACGAATACGGATTCGGAACGAATAATTGTCGGATAATTGAGTTATATGAACTTTAAGATATAATAATGATTAATAAAGTTTAAATATGAAAATAAATGAATAATTATAAATTGATGGAGAGATTGATATTGGAAAGATGGGAGATACAAGATATTGGAAATATGAGAGATATAAGATATTCTATTCATATAATATATAAAGAAAATAAAGAAGTAGTACACAAAAGATAGTGTAGTGTAGTGGTTTGTAACTTGGAGTTTAAATTCCAACTCTATAGGGCAAGGGTTTGAACCCCACTGGAAGCATAATTTTCTTTCTTTTAGATAACGGGTCCGAAAATATTAATGGATAACGGGTCCGAAAAATATTCATACCAAAATAAATGAATTCGGATATATGCGGATATCCGCTCCGTTTAGGGTTCGCGGATATTATCCGAATCTGTATCCGGAACAAATTGCCATGAACAGATCTTTTCGGATTCAAAGCGGATTATCCGGCTCCGTTTTCAGCCCTAGCCACCAGTCTTTTGGCATTTTCAATAACTGAACATGTGTCTCTATGTATATCAAAATAAATAGTTCAAAATTTGCTACTGAATACTAATTTTGCAGTCTCATGAGTTAAATTCACAAACATCCTTCATGAATTAAAAGTTTAAAACTAACAAGTTAATACCAACTTAATTATTTTATACGAAGAGATAACATTCAAAGTTCAAAAGTGACGACACATAAATCATAATTAACGGCATAATACATAGTCTTATCTGTGTTATGCGAGAAACTTACCTCTAAACCAGTGTTTTAAAATGTGCATCATGGAGTGTATACCCTGTGTAGTACATAAACGCATTCACAAGAACCATACACCATATATTCAATAATGATATTCAATAAAGACTAGTTTTTTAAATATATTCAACTTATCATGCGTATACGATTCTAGTATTTTGTAAATCTAAGATTTTATTAGTATTTTATTGTGTTTTTTAAATTTCTGACTAAATTTTCTAAAAAATTCAATATATTTTGCAGGTTCCAATTTGTTTTTTCAAGATACACATTCACATATGCTATCCGCGTATTCTATTGTGTATCCATTATGTATCATTTATCCATCATGTAATGAGGGGCGCAGAAGAATGTGGAGCCACAAAGGTGATAAGCATCTCTTATCAATTTGAATTTGATAGTTTTGCCCCTTAAATATTTTAATTTTTACTAAAAATTATATTATTAGTTCCCCATAAAATTAAATTGCTGAATATCTATTTATCTAGCATTCTCTATCTCAGTTTTCTAACTCCTTATTTGCATGTAATAGTCAATCACAAGCATATTAAAATCCACTCACAAAAAATGGAAACAAAATAAAATAAAATGAGCCACAAGGTTTAAACCGGAATTGTAACCCAATAACTTTTATTTCCATTCTTATATTATGCACGTAGCTGTCCTGATTTGCTAACGGCTGAGATTGAAAGATGAATTTTCGAATCTAATATCAGCTCTCCAATCATATAATCTGTCTTCTTTTAATTAAATACATATGTGTTATGTGTAGAATCTAAATTTAGTTAAAAAAATATGTTTGCCACACATACTGCTATATAGTTTGTCACAATTAAAATTGAATGAATTTCTAGCGACCTGTTTCCTTATTTCTCCTTAAAGTTATCTCTGATTCCTGCAATTAAATTATTTTCTTATTTATTTGTTTCATATATTTCATTTCTCCTCTTCCTCTTTATTTTCGACAATGAAAATGAAAATTATTCAATCTTTCTAAATTTGCAGAGAAAATCATTTTTTTTTTCCGATATGCTATATTCATTGTGTCAATAAAAGAAATAATATTTATTAAGGCTACTGTATTTTTGCGAATAAATGAAGAGTAGATTTTCTGCTGATGGAGATAATTATATCTTTCTGACATAGAGAGAAAATGAAGAATATCTAAAACTTTCGTGTAATTTGAATGAGCGGATAGTTAAATGATTTTCTACTTTCAAATTTCTTTTTAAGACTTTACATTATAAGTTAGCAGCAATTTTTTTGTTTAGTTATAATACGTCCCAGTTGCAATGCACGAACACCATACTAGTTTTCAATTACTTATTAGAACTAGAGTTTAGAAGTGTAGGACATAATTGCTAAGCATTGTTGGTACTATTAAAAAAGCTAATGAAATATTTACACATTCGGTACTATTACTACAACATCGATCTTTCTATCCAACCGTGCATAGCTTTACTTAAAAGGGATGCAATTTTAAGTTTTCTACACTTTTTGCAAGCGTCTTTTTAGGCTTTTTGCTTCACACAAGTTGGGATTAAAAATAGAAACATCAAGTTACTAATTTAATTATTGCGCAATACATATATCGACATGCATGCGGAATCCCTCATAATTAGTGCCCTTTAATTATTCCCTTCTTTTGAAGGCTCAGAGAAGCTTTTTAAATAAAGGTTGATTAATACCATGAAAATGACAAATATAATGACAATTGTAGCAATCATTATCACTACTTGTCCACTTATCCATCTACTCATTGACCGGTGGGCCCAAAAGAAAAGCCTTTTTAGACGGAAAGTCATTTCAATTTGGTCCTTTGAATAAGCTTTGCAATTAATGAATTGGCCGGACCTAGCCATCATTTTCCCCCAATTATAATAGACAAGGATTAGGAGCACCATATTTTGATGCGGTTGTTGGAACTGTTTGGGGGGAAAAATCCATGTCTAGTTACCCTGAAAGGCAGATATGTTGGCATGGAAATTGGAATGCATGATGAATATTCTGATCACGGGTGCTTTTGTTTTTTTGTTTTTATTTATTCACTGTCATTATTATTTTGAGGAACAATAACTGTATTTTCATATGTAATTTTTACCGCATTTCGGAATAGAAAAAATTCGTTATTTGCCACTCCAAAATCTTTAAATATTTAAATATGAAAAATGTCATCACAAAACTATAAATCTGAAAAATACTACTCTAAACTGAGTTAATTCTTAAATTTGCTACAAATACACAATTTTTATACTTTTTTATATTAAAAATTAACTGAAAAATACAGTTTTGAGATACATATTTCTGTATCTCTCTATATACCCTTCAGACCTCTCATTATACGTATCTCAAAACTGTATTTTTCAGTTAATTTTTAATAAAAAAGTATAAAAATTATGTATTTGTGGCAAATTTAAGAATTAACTAAGTTTAGAGTGGTATTTTTCGATTTATAGTTTCGCATTTTTCAGATTTGAAGGTTTTGGAGTGACAAATAACCAATTTTCCCTTCAGAATAATATTATTTTTCCGTGAAATATGTGTATTTAGCGATAAAGTCATTTGTACAACACATTACTAGTAATGCAAATTCTAAAAATTCATATTGTTATTTATTCGGCATTAAAGTATTTAACTAGAACTCTACATAACGCCAACGTTGTGGTAGTACAATGGTTATGGCATAGTCTTTTTGTTGGAAAAGACATAAGTTCGATCCTGCTTCTGCACAAGACTTTAGAGTGTGAGTTGTGTGGGGTGTGTGTGCTTACAGATTGGGATAAAAAAAAAAAGAACTCTCCATTACAGGGATAAGCATTTGTGAAATGAGAGAGGGTCAATATACACATTAAGATCCTGTTCGGTGGACTTACTGTTTACGTGGAAAAAAAATTCAATTACTAGATTTTAGAGTTTAGGGTTTCTATTTTTATTTTCTTCTGAAAATTTCATTTTAACCAAGATCGCAGATGCCAAAAGGATTATAGATTGAATCGACGATCTCTATTCTTCACCCTAAAACGAGTTGATTACATAACATAAAAAAAGTTGGGGTCGCAAATTGAATATACGATCCTGGTGAAAACAAAATTTTTAGAAAAAAAAAATGGGTTATTTGTTGTTTTTTTAGATCATAAATATAGAAATTCCGGTCAAAATGCTCATCTCATTAGGTTGGGAGGTGCCGAGGTGGGACCGTTAGTGCGTAATAATGCTGAATTGGTTCAACATCTATATGTAGATGATCCAGTGCAAAAGAAGCCCAATATGCAATATTGGATGATATCTATTATAAAATTCAGTGCAAAATTCTAGGACCAGAAAGAAAATTTCCCTTCTCACAGGAGGGATAACCTTCTTGAGTTTCATCCCAGCTTTGCCGTTATATACACTTTCTCTCTCTAGTATGTCTTTATAAGCCCTTAAGAAAATAGATAAAACAAGGGCATAGTTGCTGTGGCATGGCCACAAGCTATAACACAAAATATATCTTAGTAGAATAAAATAGGAATAGAACTAGAGACGGGGGTGCAAAACGATTAGATATTCAAATTCGGATAGTTTGTGGATTCAGATTTGTATTCAAATTTTTGTATGTATTTAGATATACAAATATGGATAGTTTGTAGATACATATGTATGTATCTACATGTACATATGTATGTATATATCTATACATATGTATACGAATATAATTTATGCGGATATAGACACAGTTTCAGTTTCGGAAACGGATATAAATAATTATTTGTATCCGTATTTTTCTAAATTTTTCAGATATCCATATGTGCAGGTTTGGATATGAATATGGATAATTATCCATGTATAGTATTTTTTTTATCCGCTTGTTTTAGAATCATACATGGTTAGATAGGAATATTTTTTTCGTTGGTTGCACCTGTTAGTGATTAAGTTTTCTTAACGAGATATATAGTTTGTACTTTGTAGTGACATAACAAGTTTAACATGAGAGAAATATTTTTTTTCATATAATGATTGAATGTCTGAATTGTATATGTCTTTTAAGATATTCTTATTTTCTAATGAACAAATAATTTATTGAATAACATGTAAATTTTATCACAATATTTATATTATGTATCTGAATTATATACACATATATCTGTGTATGTATTCGTATTTGATTATTATTTGATCAATATTCGCATCCAGTGATTAAGTTTTATTAACGAGATATATAGTTTGTACTTTGTAATGACATAACAAGTTTAACATGAGAGAAATATATATATATTTTTTTCATATAATAATTGAATGTCCGAATTGTATATGTATTTTAAGATATTTTTATTTTCTAATGAACAAATAATTTATTGAATAACATATAAATTTTATCACAATATTTATATTATGTATCTGAATTATATCTGTGTATGTATTCGTATTTGATTATTATCTGATCAATATTCGTATCCATTTAATATATTATTCGTATATGTATATGTTTAATATTTAATATGTATTTGCATTTGAAAAATAAAAGTGGATACAGATATTATTTTACCACTATCCGATCCGTTTGCACCCCTAACTACGGTGTTCTTAGGCCAAGGGGTTTGGTGAGCTTAACTCCAAAACCTATCAAAATGGTTTCAAATAATGAATCCACCGTTGAAATAGATCTACCTCAAGAGTGATGAATTTACATGTAACGTTTTTAATTTTTTTAATTAATTTAGTATAAAGTCAAACGGTAAAAAAATATTCAAAAAATGAATGCATTTTAATTAATTTGTAAACTTTTTAATTTTGACCGCTTGAATTTATGCTAAAATAATTAAATTTTTGAAAACTTTGCCTGTAAATTCATCGCTTATGAATGCATATATCTGTTAAAAGTTTTTAACAGTTTGAATTCGTGATTTGAAACTAATACAATATATTATAGAGTTAAACTTACCAATCAACTTGGTGAACTTAAGAACACTCATCAAATAGAGCCCGTTGTAATAAACAATCAATAAGGGTTAGGTGTCCTTAACTTTTAATTTATGAATCATGCTTTATTAGAAAAATGGATGTAATATTAAAAAGGAACTGAAAAAGGTTACTGGCAATGCTTTATTCAGTTAGAATTTGGAAGGAATTATTGGTTATTGAATGGGGTTGGTTAGGAATTATCTAGATTGTCCAACCAAATTATAGTCAGGTTAATTAATTTTATTTGTGACTACTCATTCACAAGTAAAAGCACTCCGTCCATTCATTTTTTAGAAGGTTGAATTTTGTGTTTTTTTTTATAAAAAATAATTAATATATAAACTCAAGTAGCAATATCTTATCATTAAAAAATTGCCAATGAAAAAGGTAATACACTCCAATTAATAATAATATAAAGCAATCTTTAATTTTAAAGGAATAATAAAATAACAAAATAGAACATTCATTTTTGTAAAAAATATTACAAATGACAATATAGTTACATATAAAAATTCGTAAAAGGACAATACACATAATCGGATCAGTTTCTCCATCTTTTTTATAAAGCTACATAATCCATAACAGTAATTCATTTGTCGCCAATCAACACTGAACAATATCTAACCAACTAAATTTATAATTTATAATTTATAATTTTTAGAGTACACTTAAACGGAACCAGTTGCAACTAGTGCGAGATGGGCCCTGTGTGTTGGAGCCATAAGCCCAGAAGGCTAGATGTCTTGGGCCGTCACGAAATCCCGGCCTGGATATTTCTCTGGTTGACTGCTTTTACCATTATACCCTTTCAATCTTTCTTCGGCTTGAGAGGCGCCACGGTTCAAGTCCCGCTAACCACACAGAAGTACAGAACACAGTGAGAAGGGAGAATGAGAGAACCTCAGTCGGCTCCAGTAGTACGCGCGCGTTCTCTCTCTCACGCACACAAATACTAGATTACTAGGTGCATTTTACTGAATTACTGTTACCGACTAAGCAATGTCGGCAGCAATCTCTCTCTCTGCCTCCTTCTCCAAGCAACTATTCGATCCCAACCAGAGACGAAGACTCCATCTCACCGGTTCAACCCCGATCCTTATTTATACCTTCCCCTTTCATCTGTAATTAGGGACTAAACAAATTGTGATATATCATTGCTTTCCTTTTTAATTGAAGGAACTAGGTGTGCAGTTCTAAGAAGACATCTCGTAGGGAAAAGCATCGCCTTTTCTGTGTGCTGCTCTTTGCTAGCTGTTGATAAGTCGCAAGGTTTTCATTCTTTGTGTTCACTTGGTTTAATATTTGTTATTGTTGTCTGAGAGAATGAATGGGCATCGACTCTTTGTTATGCAATTATTTTTTAAACGGAATGTTTTTTGTTGATTTAACCTTGAGAACCCCTTTTGTGAATTTTTAGGAATGGAGATGTTACCATTCAAAGAAGATGGTTATAACTTCTGGACATGGAGAGGCCACAAAATACACTATGTGGTGCAAGGAAGCGGGCCCCCTGTAGTTCTTGTACATGGTTTTGGTGCTTCAGCTTTCCATTGGAGGTCAATTTCATTATCATTTTTATCATTTTCTTTGACAATACCCTTATAAACAATTTGCAATTGGACCTGTCTGTGTGTGTGTTTAAAAACAAAAAGGAGTCTCTGGGTTGAATTACCTAACAAAATTGATTCGGCAATGAATTTTGTTTAAAGCGAATCAAATTTTGTTTGAAGCTCTGTTGTGATGTTTTGACCTAATAATAGCTATGGTAAATAAAAATCTTAATTAATTATTAAGACTTCAAGATGAAATGCTTTTTACCTCCCGCATAAAATTTAATTTAATTCTGTTAGTGCCTGCAAAAAGATCTTTAATTTTTTTATTTCAATAATTATTTGATATGTATTTATTTTTGGTTAAAGGTATAACATCCCAGAGTTGGCCAAGAGCTACAAGGTGTATGCGCTAGATTTGCTTGGTTTTGGTTGGAGTGACAAAGCATTAATAGAATATGATGCAAGCATTTGGATGGATCAGCTCACTGATTTCCTTTCAGAAATTGTTAAAGAGCCAGCCTTCCTTGTTGGGAACAGGTAGATGTGAAAATTTTGATTTTCTCTCAGTGTAGATAATGTGCAATTTACAAATAAAACTCTCTTCATTGTCATATTCACGATGGGCAGCAAAACATTCATTTATAATATCTTCAGCAGGTATATTCACAGATAATTCTGGCCATTTATAATATTTGATTGTGGCATTTTTAAATAATTGCAGATAACACTATACCACTAGATTTATCAGAAAAGAGTTTCATTGTCATGTTGAAAATTATTCCCATTCCCATAACTATGAGTTATTTTGTAAAACCAGATTGAACTAAATGGACAAATTAGACGACTATATCAGGTTCAAACTTACTACTATTTTGCAGTGATATTCCTTGGGATTTACAAAAAGACGGAGATTTAATTTGATTATTATTTACTCGACTTAGTAGCAGTCGGATTTTGGTTGGATGCAAATTTTAAAAAAGCACCTGGTGTTAATTTTCTAATATGGTAAATAATGGCAACCATGTGCAAATAGCCCCCTATGTTATAATAAACTACTTGCTTATATATTTTATTTTTTTTTTATTGCAGTCTGGGTGGGTTCACAGTTTTATTAACAGCAGCTGAGAAGCGAAGTCAAGCTCGTGGTGTTGTCTTGCTCAATTCAGCAGGACAATTTGGGGATCCTAACAAAATATCTGAGAAAACTGAGGGTGAAAATGTGATAGATAAATTTTTCTTGAAGCCGCTTAAGGAGGCTTTCCAACGGGTGGTTCTCGGATTTGTTTTCTGGCAGTCTAAGCAACCCGCCAGGATTGAAAAAGTCTTGAAAAGTGTATAGTACTTGACTGATTTTTTTAGTTACTATATTTTTGATGAGAAATCTATTAGAAGCTATTTTAATCAAATTAACTATAAAAGTGACACTTCCGCTCCTAAATAATTAAGCAATTAACTAAAGTTTATTTTTTTTAGGTCTATATAAATTCATCCAATGTAGATGAGTATCTTGTCAAATCCATAACTGCCCCAGCTACTGATCCAAATGCAGGAGAGGTCTATTATAGGTAATGAAACGATTAACTATATTGTTTTTTTTTTTTAATAATACTTTTAGCTCTCATAATACATACTCTGTTACTGGGTTTGGTAACAGAACAAGCACAAGTTTAGAAATTGATCAATAAACCTCGATGCATCTGTACAGACTGATGACACGATTCATGACGAATCAGAGCAAGTACACGCTAGACAGCCTCCTCAGCAAGCTCTCCTGCCCTTTGCTACTGCTATGGGGTGATCTAGACCCATGGGTGGGGCCCACGAAGGCGGCTCGGATCAAAGAGTTCTATCCAAATACTTCAGTTGTTAATCTACAAGCAGGGCATTGCCCACACGATGAGGTCCCAGAGCTCGTTAACAAAGCTTTACTGGATTGGCTTAACAGTAACAGCTCGGAGCTCAAACCCAGTAGTCTCCAAACTGTTTGATTGATATAGTTTCAACCAGATTTTACTGAATGGAGTAGCATTGTAACTATACAAAATGTTTCTCAGTGAAAAGAGAGACTGGTTGCGTACTAATTGTTATACAGGAGTAGATACAGAGGTTGAAAGTATTTTCTTCCAAATATAAAATAGTTATTTTTTTTTTTTTTTTATTTGTTGCTTTTCCTTAAAATCGTGCGAAATAAATGTTGTGCTACACTGGACTTTTTTTTTTTAAATGGAAAATTATAACAAACTTCTTAATCAAACCAGCCAATCTAATAAAAAGGTTACAAAAATAGTCTACATCGGATCCCCAATCCGGTGTAGCTTGAAGGGGCCCGGGAAAGGGTTCACCGTAGACGGGAGAAAAATGGGTTGGTGGAAAAATGGCTACACCGGATTGGGAAACCGGTGTAGTCCGACCCTCTCATGCTACACCGGATTGGGAATCCGGTGTAGGCTATTTTTGTAACTTTTTCAATGGATTGGCTGGTTTGGTTAAGAAGTTTGTTATAATTTCCATTTAAAAAAAAAAAATCGCTACACTGCAACAGATTTCCTAATGAAGTTCATCTCTCTGAACAATAGGCCCTACATTGAAGCAACCCCTAAAAAACAGGCTTCAGATTCTAACCATGGATCGTCCATGCATTTTGCGAGCATTTTTATTTTTATATATCGGACGGCTGAGGATGGCCTGTAGCCTACTATACGGCGACCAAAAAGATGAGTTTAGGCCCAATACAAAGTCCAGCCTTTTCTTTAAAGCCCGTGAGTACGCGTTCCGCGTTCGCATAATCGCATTATCGCATGGAGCACGGAGTTCCTTATAGAAATGGAGACGTCTGCAGTGTATAACAACGGAGGCGAAACTACTTCCTCCAACTTGACTTTGACAATCGCCTGACCTGGTGCGAACTGCCCGGACCGAGTTAGTCGCTGTTGGCTAGAGCGGGCCATATCTCCAGTTGAGCTTCAGCTGAAGTAGCAATGGTGGAGAAGAAGAGCAAGGTGCTGGTGGTAGGCTCCACAGGAAAGCTGGGAAGGGAGCTGGTAATGGCTAGCTGTGCCGCCTCACACCCCACCTTAGCGCTAGTCCGGGACCTCTCCATTCTCTCTTCTCCCTCTCCCTCTCCGTCGAATTCCGACAAGTCCCTTCTTCTTCGGTCCTTCCTTTCTCACGGCGTTCAACTCCTCCAGGTCGCCCTTGTCCTTTCAACTCGTATAAATGCATTCGTAAAAGCTGCGCCTAATAGTTTTGTTTTTGCTGTCCTAATTGATTGATTATGAATACATTGATTTGAACTCGTATATATACATTCGTTTTTTCAACTCATATAAATACATTCTTCATTTCTGTGCCTGTTTGTTCTTTTAGGGATCATTTGATGACTATGTGAGTTTAATCCAAGCTGTAAAACTAGTGGATGTGGTGATTTGTGCTGTGCCGTCGAAGAATGCACTTGAACAAATGCCACTAATCCGAGCAATTAAAGAAGCTGGTTGTATCAAAGTAGGGAATTGACCAGACCTCCTAATTTCATGTTGGCATTCAATTAAGGTTTTCAAATTGTCAGTGCCTGTGTTTAGAATAGAACTAGGGTATTCTTAAGATGACCAAATGCTTCAACTAAAAAACCTATCTGATTGACTTCAAAGTACCAATCCAAACTGTTAAAATCCATCTACTTCACGGGAGTGATGCATTTACATGCAAAATTATAAATTTTCAAAACGTCAGGAGGTAAAGAAAAAGTATATTGTATGTACTAAAATTAACTTGTTATAAATGTAAATTTATAACGAAAGTCAAGAGGTAAAAAAATAATGACGAATGAATGTATTAAAATTAACTCGTAAACCTTCTCTTTTTTTGACATCTTGACTTTATGCAAAATTAATTTGGAAATTTATATATTTTGCATGAAAATGTATCGCTCGTGAAGTAGATCGGGTTTGGATTCGTCATTTGAAGTCAATCTATTATGTTTTGGAGTTAAGCTTATCAAGAGACTTGGTGAGCTTAAGAGCACCTTAGTTCTATTCCTGTGTTTATATTAATTTTATGATTGTGTTACTTTAATACCTGACTGGGTCTGATTATCCTAAGCAATTCTACATCCACATGTGATGGTTGAGAGATGAGCATAGAACCAACAAATAAATTAAGTAGCTACTTTAAGGGTTCTCTCTCTCTTTTTTTTTCTTTTCAAATGATACCCTACATTTCTCACGGTTGCAAAATATGATCCAATGTTTATTGGTATCTTAAATAAAGCCACCTTTAGATCATGAGTGTAACCATCAGGTTTTCTTAGTCAGATAGTGAACATTGTGTACCAGACATAATTAGTGATTAAGAACTGTTGTTAACTAAATCAAAGACTAGCAAATTTAGGTTTGTGTTGCAGATATCTATGAACTAATAAGAAGGTTTGATAGAGTTAACAGGACAAAATCTAGTGAAATTTAGTCATTTTCTTTATTTAAGCATGTTATTTACAACAAACTAATTAAGCTTTAGTTGCAAATACAAGATCTGTTGCATGCTATTTACAACTACTTTAACAGTATTGGGGTGCAAATTGCAAATATTCTTTATCTTGATGCAGAGGTTTATCCCATCAGAGTTTGGGGCTGATCCGACAAAGGTGCAAATACTTGGCATGGATTATGACTTCTACGAGAAGAAAGCCGTGATACGTCAATTTATTGAATCAGAGGGAATTCCCCACACTTACATTTCCTGCAATTTCCTTATGAGATACCTGCTCCCGTCTTTGATGCAACTGGGTTTAGACTCACCACCTAGAGATGAAGTAAAGATTTTTGGAAATGGAAACACCCCAGGTTGTTTTAATTTTCCACCCCACCCCCCAAACTCCTGAGTCCTGTCTCTCTCTTTGTGAGACCCCTTTATACAACAAAATGAAGAAATAGAAGCACACAAGATTAAAAATGCCAGGCTTTCTATTTTGCTTTAGTTACTGTTACTACTAGTTTTGTCTGGATTCATATTTTGTTGGAGATCCTTTTGGCCACTGGAAATTTGGCAAGCTACCTCTGATATAATGATCTTTATTTTAACTCATTTTATATTTCTGGTCTGGTTGGTGTTTTAATGTTCATGACACCTCATATTTAACTTATTTTAACTCTTGTTGTCTTGTGTATCTCTAATCAGGGGGTGGAGAAACTATGGGGGGTCAAACACACAATGGGGTCAATCATATAAATTTTCCTATAGAAAATGGGGGTCAATTTTGCAATTCCATGAAATTTTAGTCTAAATTATATAAAAAATCATATTATATAAAAATAAAAATAAAAATAAAAATGGGGGTCAATTGACCCCCATTCATTTCACTTAGGTCCGCCACTGCCTCTAATGGTGTTTATCTTACTTTTTGTGGGCATAATCATAATCATATTTTACTTTAATATTGTTTTTGTATATTATGAACTGTTTATGCTTTTATTATTTTCAGCTATATTTGTGAAAGATTGTGACGTGGCTAAATTTACTATATGTGCCATTGATGACCCAAGAACATTAAATAAGACATTATATTTGAGGCCTCCTGGAAACATATGCTCCATGAATGAATTAGTTGACATGTGGGAGAGCAAAATAGGCCAAAAATTAAAGAAGATCTGTATTTCAGAGGAACAATTACTCAAGGATATCAATGGTATGTACCATGTTAGCAATATAATATTTGTTTATGTGTCGAATCTTGCATTTTGATGTGGCTAATCACAGGGTATTTGATTTCCAGAGACACCATATCCAAACAATATGGAAATGATATTCATATATTCTGGGTTTATCAAGGGCGACAATACATACTTTGACATTGATTCCTCAGGTGTTGATGCAACCCACCTATATCCTGATGTTACATATGCCACTATTAGCCAATATTTAGACACTCTTGTCTAAATTTCATATCATTTTTTTATTAACTTTTGTTTCTTTCTTGCTGATGAAAAAAGTTGCTTCTCTGTATGAATTCTGACAGTTTTTCCTATAACAGTCTAACCTCATTAAAACGGGAAGTTCATATTTTATTTTAGATAATAGCATTTACTTTGCCTATTACTAAGGCTGCTGCCTGCTCATCAACATTTTGGAAATTTATGAAATCATTTTACAGTTTTTCATTTTGTTTAATCAATAGTATGGATTCCGTAAAAATTTTGTGACATTCCCGCTACGATCACAATTGGTACGTGCTATTTTCAAACTACAAGTTCTTTTCTTTCCTTTTTCCTTTTTTCTTTTTGGGGGAGCTAGAAAATTGAGATTGCAGGATTGGATAATCTAGCATAATGTCATTTTGTTTTATTGGTGCCTACAAATATTACAAAGTATTCTGGACAAAATTACAAACTTTAAATTTATAAGTGAGACTTAGCCTACCTTTTCTCTCTCCACCCTCCGTCTCCATTTGGGGTAGAGGAAAAAAAAATCACATCATGATCGGTCTGCCACAACACGCATGTCGGTCATGTATTGTGACTTGCATTTCCTATCTTGTATCCATTTGTGTATTGTGACTAGCATGGCACACAAACCAGCATGGTTACAATACGACAATGGGCACGGCACATGACCAACATTATATTTTTATTTTATAATTTTTACAAATTTTTCATATTTTTTTTGGCATTTTTTAATTATCTTTTCACTAAACTAATTTAAATTAGGAAATGACTTTGAGTCTACACTCGGACAAAAAGAATTTAATGTGACCAAATGTAACCAAATATGACTAATCACGACATGCGTGTTGTGATCATCTTTGCTATTTTGATCACGGTAAAAAGATGCGGGTGTATTTGTCTTCTAGATGTCACACCGTTGTCGATGACATTTGAGACAGTTGACAGTGTCATGACTGTCCTAATACCCTAAAACACACAATCCCGACTAGGGGAGGAGCAAATCTTTTCCACCTATTCTGACAGCCAGCTGTGCTGATCCAAGTGTATGGAGGTGAGAGATCCTGCACCAAGAACAACAGCCTCCTTGGGAAATTTGAGCTTCTGGCAATCCTCCTGCACCTAGAGGTGTGCCTCAACTTAATGTCTGCTTGGACATTCATCCAAACAGTATTTTTAATATCTCGACTCTTTGACTGAAGATAAGGCCACCAGCCAGAAGAACAAGATCACTTTCAGCAAGGACGAAATATTGAAAAGATGGTGCAAGAGTATGAGAAGTACGAGGAAGAGGATAAGGAGCTCAAGAAGAATGCATTAGAGAACTGTGTACAACATGAGGAACATTATCAAGGATGACCAGATCTCCTTGAAGATTTCTGCTGCTGATAAATGCGATTGATCGATCAGTAATCAGTTGGTTTGATGAAGGAGCTCGAGAGCATCTGCAATCCAATCATTGCCAAGGTGTACCAATTTACCATGGTTGTGCATCTCGTGCAGCTATGAATGAGTACAGTCCATCACCGAGCGCCTCCGGTGGTGTTGGTCCCACTGAGGAAATTAATTAAGATATCTTAGGCATCTTTTACAATAATTTCTAAAAAAAATTGGTTCTCATTATACTAAATTCTAAGTGTTGTAATTTTTATAAACATATAGTTGAAGTAAACATCGATCACATCTATGTTTCATTTTGTAATTTGATTTTGCCTATCTTTTATTATTTAAGAATTTGAAGTACAGCAGAGTTTTTTACCCTTTCTCCATATATTCCTCTCGGAATTTGTAAATTGTATAAGCAGCATGGTAATGACTCAATTTGGATCTACATTTCATAATATAATCGATATGACCATTTTTTCCTCGCTCATTCATATATAAATTCAAACATAATTATACTTAATTAATGATTTGACCAAGACTACCCATTAGCATTTATTATAATGGTAAATATATCAATTTAAAAGTCTCCATTGATTACTTTCAAATATATTATATATCTGATGTGTGCAATATCTTTCTTTTATCCTGTAACATCCTGATGTCATTGATTTTAAATGATAATTTTCTTTTAAAAAATAATGTTACTGCACAGCTGTAGCGAAGTCAGAAGAATAGTATCCTGATCATAGATATGGTTTTTTAGTCTCAACCCTCCACTGTATTAAAGTCAACTCACCTTCTATGATACACAATAATATCAATCGCACAAAAACCACAGCAATTTCAGAACCGTAGCAAAATTGTATAGGTTGAGATCTTCTAGATGGCATCAGAGAAGAGCAAGATTCTAATCATAGGTGGCACCGGTTACATCGGCAAGTTCCTTGTAACAGCAAGTGTGAGGTTGGGTCACCCGACATATGCACTAGTGAGAGATATCAGCCCCTCTGACCCGGCGAAATCACAGACTTTACAAAATTTCAAGGACTCCGGTGTAATCCTTCTCCAAGTGAGGGCATGCCAGTTGCCAAATTATTCATTCAATTTAGCAAAATTTTCTTTCTTGAATTGATTGAATGTTTTATATGGTTTGCTTGGTATCTGTTTTTGACATTTTGTTGCTGATATGTAGTTGTGGTTTATAGGAAAGTCCCAATGAAACCAATTTCTATTATTCCAAATTTCCAATGGCAGCAATCTGATGTCTTACAGCATCAATTCTTTTCTGCTCTTTTGTGCACTGGAAGTCTACCTTTTCTTCTCAGTTAAGTCTGTTTTTTTTTTTTTTTTTTTTGGAAAATTGGAAATCAGGGTGATATTTATGACCATGAGAGCTTGGTTAAGGCGATCAAGACTGTTGATGTTGTGATCTCTGCTATTGGATACTTCCAAGTGGCCGATCAGACCAAGATCATTGCTGCACTTAAACAAGCAGGCAATGTAAAGGTCAGAATATTTTCTCTCTCTTAACAAATATAATGGACTTAACTTGAAGTTTTTTGTGAAATTCAAGACAAAAATACAGCAAACTGAAAAAAAAAAATCAGCAATCGATTTGATTTATCTCAACAGGTTCTGGCACTAATACCTAAAATTCCCAAAAATGCAAATGCCAAACCATTTCTAGTTTTCTACTTTACAGATGAGAACTCTATCTTCCATAGGCATTCAGGGTGGAGCAGATGAATTGTTAAATTACTCTTTTATATCACATTACTTGTTTGTTGCTTAATTATAGATATCTAACCATTTATTAAGAGAAAAAAATATAAACGGAATTGTACTGAAATGAAGGCATATATTTCAGAGATTTGTCCCATCAGATTTTGGGAATGACGTGGAGCATGCACATATAGAGGAGCCAGCAAAAGCGGCATTTGACATTAAGATGAAGATCCGACGAATGGTTGAGCATGAAAGAATTCCTTACAGTTTTGTGTCATGCAATTTCTTTGCTGGTTGGTCACTCCCTAATCTTTCACAGTATGGCGCTACTGGTATGCCATCTGACAAAGTTCTCATCTTAGGTGATGGCAACATTAAAGGTATTCTCAGTTTATCTCATGTGTGTGCTTTTATATATATATATATATATATATTTTTGTTGTTGTTGTGGAGTGGGGACTCATATTTGAGTTTGGATCCGGTCCGTCCAATCTTAGAATTCAGGAATCAGGAGGCTCCTTTAATATTCATGCAGATTATAATCGGAAGATCTGGATGCAAACTTGTAAATTTAAAGTTACTTGAGAGGATTTAAATTATGTTTTAGGGAAATATATTTTCTGAAGAAAATACTGTGAAATTGTTTGTTGTAGTGGTTTATATGGACGAAGATGACATAGGCACATATACAATAAAGGCAGTAGATGATCCAAGAACTCTCAACAAGGTTCTCCACATGAGGCCACGTGGCAACACATTATCTCATAATGAGCTTGTTTCATTGTGGGAGAACAAGGTCGGTAAATCCTTTGAAAGGGTTTATTTCTCTGAAGACCAAGTTTTTAAGCAACTTACAGGTACCTACTTCTCAATTTTAATTTCTCCTTCTCGTTAGGCATATATAAAAATGTACACTTTCGTAATTTTTTCATAATATTTACAGAGTCTCCTAATCCAATTCTGGCAATATATCACTCAGTGTACATAAAAGGAGACCATACAAACTTTGAGATTGATCCTGCAATAGGTGTGGAGGCAACTGACCTCTATCCTGATGTCAAATACACTACCGTTGATGAATACCTAAACCGGTATCTATAACAGTTCATGCAATCTTGGTTTGCTCGACTGTTTTTTCTTTTATTGTTTAAAATTTGTGAAGCTTCTTCATTTTTGTCCAAATCATGTTGCGTGTGATGCTGTAATTCTGTTCAAACATGATTTGATGGAATTTTTGTCTTGTTGCTAAATGTCAATTTAAAGGACTTTAATTTCTCAGCTCGTGAGTGAATAGAAACCACACGTCAACATTTTGTTTATTTTATATACATATATATGAACTTCTGAACAAGTCATAGGCTCATAGCCATAAAAAAAAAGTAGGTAAAACTACACTGGAATTAAGAATAATGTAAATATCAAAAGAGTGTCTAATTCATTGAACAAAATCTAGATCAACCAGGGGGCACATGCAAAGAAAAGAAGTGAACACAAAGTATAAATGAACTAATTTAACATTAAACAAAATAAATTATCCAGATACACGATGATATATTCGTAACCGATCGTTTACAATAAACCAATGGGGTTTGGAGATATATTCCCTTTCAACTATAACAAGAAACTAAAAAAATACTTGTCAATAGAAACATTAAAATATGCTTAAGAAGCATAATACTTCCAGCAGACCCTAAACTGGAATTTCGCTATCGCAAAGTAACAAAAGAACAAAATAAATAGGGCTAAATTGCAAATTGTGTGCATCAATAAGTATCATACTTGCAGCTACGACCCGATATTTTCAAATATTAGCAACCCGATCTACAATTTTATAACATTTTGCCAATAACTTGAACCAAGAGAGAGAGAGAGTATTACATAAGTTGCAGGCAACTCAACTAGATGTTGTGCAAAACTAAGTGCAGTTTGGTAATTGTCACCATAAACCAGGTTGCAAATATGTAGACAAAAGACCAGATGGCAACTCCAAGCCTGACATACCACCATGCACAATTTTGCAAAACAACCCAAACAAAATAAAGAGTATCCTCATACTATACCTCTTATGGCTTGTTCTCTCCAAGCTCGACATCCTTCAAAGGCATAGTCTCTACCCCCTCCTTGATCAATCTAATCTCCTCCTCAGTCATGCTGGTCTTAGTCATGACAGCTTTCTGACGTGCCTTCTCAACCTCGACAGCCCAGCTGTACACGACCATGCCAACAACTGCCAGAAGCATGCCAAGGATATTTTTAATAGTGAGTGCCGAGTCAAACAGTATCCAGCCGAGCAGCAAAACGCACACCGTTTTCATGTGGCCTATAACTTGGAATGACGTGGCGGAGAAGCGACCAATACAGAGATACTGGCTTATGTTGCAGAATACAGCCAATGAGCATGATAGCAGAATGAAGACCTGAGAAAAGAACAAAGTTGTGTTGTTTCCAGTTATTAGATAGCATAAGAAACAAAGTGAGTGATTGTATGCAATTAATCTGTCCATCCCTCTCTGTTCTTCTCTTTTCTTGGCTTACTTTGTGTTAAATTCAGGTTTTATTCAGGCTATGGGATGTAAACTGAGGTTCAACATTAAATCTGACCATATTGCCCAATTCAAAATATAAGGCAAATTTTTGCTCGGCTTAATCCTGCCATTGTAGAACATTTTAGTAATTCATCTTAAGACAAGAATTTGTGCTAATTCTGTGCTCCTTAGGCAAAGGGTTCTAGGAATACATCAGTTAAATTTAATATCAGAGCAGCAGTACCCCAGAAGTTGGGTATCTTATAATGTTTTTGGTATCTTTACTCTATTTCTTCTTGTCTTTTATTTATTTGGGTATCATACAGGTATTATGGCTTCATTTTGGGTATCAGAAATTAGGTTAAATTTAGTTTACTGCATGAAAATACCAGCTGACATTGCAACTCCAATTGCATCAGCCAAGTCAAGTTAGACACATGTAGAATGGCAAAACTGAATACAGAGAGAAGACAAATTGGTAACTTACAATGGGACCAGAAGTGAAGTTGTAATTGACAATGGATTTTCCATTCAGGTAGTAGTCGACAAAAGGCCCCAGGAGAAGTAGAGAGGCAGCCTGTACTGGCGCTGTCTTGCTAAGTAACTCAAATGAGCTGATAGAATATTTCTTCTGTAATGAACCAATTGTCTATACAAAGAAAAGGAGGGAGAAATTTGTAAATTCCAAAAAGGAAAAAAAAAGACATAATCCCCTGACTTCAAAATAGAGTTGCAAATTCAAAGAATATTTAGGACCTTTAAAAAAATCCTCAATATTCTTTTTGTTTGCAGAAAACACTGATGGTTTCTGGTTACTAAACTAACCATGTTTAAATAGGCAAGGAATAATCTAATAAAATGGTTTTTTTGCCAAATTTATTGTCAACAATTTTGCCCCTTCATTATCTTGACAATCAAGTTCAATGCTTAAATACTTTCTTTTTGGGTAAATAGGATCTTTGAGAAATGATGTATGTCGGAGAATATTATTTAGGGAAGAACTTCTTTCTGCTGGTCCAATGTTAAAAGCATGAGATAAAGTGGTCAGTCATATTTTATTATCTTTCCATCACCTTGGTGGTACTAATGTTATGGTCTTGTGGATATTTTCTGCTAATACTAAGAAAACTTATCAATTTTGCAAAATCAGAAGAATAAATAAAGATACATACAATTTGCTGCAAGGAGGTAGAGAACACAGCGACACAAGCACAGATAAAACCCTTGGCATTGACCTTTACATCAGTGACTGTGCATACGCCTACACCAATAACCACTACAACCACTGCCATTTTAACTTCTCTTGAGTAATGTTTGCTATGTATGATCCACTCCATCACACACACCACTGGTATCATGCTCAGTTTGGATATCTAGATAACACCAAGAACAAACCAAGTTTTTTTTAACAGCATGCCTATGATCATCTAATTCTACAATTCATGACCATAAATTTTCCTGTAAATGTAAAGGAATGGATAATAATTTCTCATTCTTCCAAAAAATTTCAAAATGTGTTGACTCCTTTTATCAAAAATAAAGATATACTTGTATACATCTATACGACTATACCAGATGGATTTTTCAATTCAGTGTACTTATAAATCAGATCTAACAAAATATAATAGCACCTAACAATTTGGTTCTTTAGGTAACAAAATGGTAGCGCTGTTGCAACCACAACTATGTGAGTTTTATATCAACATTACGGGTACTTGTATAAATACCTGATAGAAACCGACAGAGTTGAGCATGAGGCTCAGGTTCATGCCAGTAATGGAGGTATTGGCAACAATAGAGAACCACAAGAGCTCCCACAATGGCACATGTTTCGAAGCTGAGTAGCCACTTGCATTTGATGCAAGCCCCACCAATGCCGTCACCGCAAAATGGAATCCAGTTAGAGTTGTAGCTACACCAAATCAAGAAAACCACACGAATTCAATCAAAATAAACTAAAAATGGCCAATTCTTCTTTAGTAGAAATCAGATCTTTGTAGTTCTAATTTTAAGTGCGCCCACTCGAGTGATTGCGCTAGACAATCAGCCGTAGTTCGAGGCAACGTTTCCACAAATTCGGAAAAGATTGAGGCACAATTAGGCAAATTTGGGGCTAAAGGAACTAAAAGAGATAAACTCTATCGCAATTTTTTGAAAAAATCAAAGAGCGAACAGCCAGATCTGGTACAATCTTACCTTAAAAAAGCTCCTGTTTATCAACCCCAAATCATCAACGAACAATAAATACGAGTACATCTAGGTAGGTGTTAGCATCAGAAAAGGGCGAAGAGAGAAAGGATATAGAGAGATAGTGACTAACCAAAAGAGAAAGCATAGCCCGCAGGGGACATGAGTTGCTTGTTCGCCATGATCAAACCTACAGAACTCACCACATTCATGGCCCATGCCCCCACATCTGACACCGCCGATTTCTTCTCAGCTATCTCCGCCATTGGTCCTCCCTTTTCTCTCTCCCTCTCTATTACTTAATTTCGATAGCCTCGTTTTCTCCCTCTTTATCTTGCTAGAAGAAAAGAGAGCTCGAGGCCAAGGTTAAGCAACAACCGGAATCGGTGACAGCGAAACAGATGGGGTGTATACAGTGTCTTTAGTGCTTGATTCACAGAGAATTTATGCAGAAAAAAACACGATATATAATTTACAAAATTATAATACGTAGGCTTTGTCTCTTTCCTCTTCTAGTCTCTCTCTTTCTCTCTCTTCTCTCAATCATAGATTCATTACTTGTGCTTAGCTCTTCTTTCTCTTTCTCTCCGTCTTTCTCTTGTGGATTATTCTTCGCCAAATATAATCAACAGAATCAGATCTAATACCTAACGGTAAGAAGAAAAGGACCTCTCCACTACCTGTCCTCTCTCTCTTTGCAAGGATTAACCATTGATATAGGACTGTAGGAAGAGGTGTAAAAAAGTAGAAAGCGCAGCTGGAATTGGGAAAGGTTTATTAGAGAGGAAACGGGTCGGTTATTAGGAAATAACTAAAATAACATTAAATGCAATGCGTCCCTTTCTGTTAAGACATTTAGTATAGCGAGTTATTATTCCTGTATGTTTGTCATTGGTTTTGAATTGTTACCCAGAATGATGCACCACTTTTGCTTGCACCTATTCTACGGAAATCATACATACATTGACTGCTCACATGACGTGTTCGGGTAATTCGCCTAGGTCCAATAGTCAAAGAGTCGTTGTTACAAGATCCGGTCCATGTGATTCATTACTCACTTTCGACGGAATAAACAAATCGAAGATTGAAATTAAACAGAAAAAGGAACCGGTGGAGGTGGCTTTCCCCCGAGGAATCCTCCTGTTGCTATTTCCTTGTATCTAACCGTATCATGAGCAATCCTGTCTCTTCAAATTGCATCAGCAACCCGGTTTAAACTATGACGCATTAATAAAGAGGCACGAAATTAAGATCTTATTCCTCGCGGTCAACCAGCGCCAGCGGCCAGCGGGTTCTCTTTTTTCGGCCAGACGCCACCTGCCACTTGGTATACTTAAACTATTCGATCTAACTCAATCAAAAATTGAAAAAAAAAAAAAAAAAAAAAATTCTATCTTGACAGGGTAAATAATAAGGATAATTATAATTTCCTCCACCTTTCAATCCTCTAAAGTTTGGATTCACTCTAGAATTGATAGAATAGTTACTATTTAGAATAGTAGATAAAAATAGTAAAAAAATAGTGATTTTCATAATAGTGTGAAAATTGTGCTATTCGGAATAATAAAAATGTTGTTTGGATTGTATATTTGAAATAATCAATAGTTGTAACTGATAAATAATAGTGTTAAGAAAGTGCTTATTAAAAAAAGAAGATAAACAAAGTAGAGTCTCAAATGAATTGACACAACATATAAATAATATCTAATACAATTTAATCATTTCATGTCCATATGCCAAGGTGTTTTTACGAATATATTTGTTTTTCCTTTGTACAAATCACTTTCGTACCATACTATACCATACACGATGTTTTGATAAATTAATAAAAATAATGACGTCATCATTGAGAAAAAAATGACTCTGGGGGACAATATTGCTGGATTTGATAATTCCACGTTCAACAATTTGGAAGTTTCTCTCGCTCAATTATGAAATGTTGAAATTTGAAAGGCTAATGTAATGACCAGCCATTTCTGCCAAGCTATAGACTTGGATTAGTTCGCAAACCAATCGATTGGGGGTAAACATTTTAACAGAGCTGTTTTGACCTCATGCAGCGTAAAAGTCATATGCAAATGCAATGCTGTTTGACCTTGATTCTATAGTCTTGTGCTGCATAAAGTCCAAACTGCTTTGTTAAAATCTTTACCCCCAATTGATTGGTGAGCTCAGCTGGATTGATTCATTAATAACCCACGTGTAATTAATGTGTTTAGTGACCAATTCAAATCTTTTCAAATAGCATTGTCTCCAGCAATCCGATTTCCATACGGCAGGTGTGAGGAAATTTATGGATTTTGCATCACATTTCCAATAAATGTTTGAAAGCTGTTCTGATTGGAACAAATGAGATAGGAGTAGGAGTAGGTCCGATGGGCATCGGATCTACTTTTAGATTTAATTAGTTTTAACACCATACAATTAGCATCAAAATTAGTGTCCACGAAAATTGAAACAAACCTGTATGAATTTTAATGTACTTAGTACGGATCTTGATGCGGTTGAATGGTCATTTCACCCATCGAACCAAAGTAGGTCTAATGGGCATCGGACCTACTCTGAATTCGGAACAAATATGATAGACATGCCCAGCATTATTGCATTGCTAATAGTACAATCTCTCTTCATTTGCAAATCTTGGAATTAAGGACGTTTCATAAAATAAATATTAGATGAAATCATATTAAAACATTTTTTTATCAAAAATAATATTGCATTTAGAAAAATCTAAGTACATATTTTGAGAGGACTATTTTTGACTCATGCAGGGCAAATGTTATGTACATGACTGTTTTGAGCTCCATTGTAGTGCTCTACTGCTCTGTATGAATAAAAAATAACTCTATCAATATGTGTACAAAAAAATTTAGACGCTGATAAATGTCATTTTGAAACAATAAAGCGTATACAATGAGAAATAATATAATAAAATGTTGTATTACTTAAAAAAATTGTATCTTAAATGTACCAAACATATCATCTTTAAAGAGAATAGATATATAAAATACATAAATGATAAATGAGGTGAGAGGCAAGATAAGACATACTTTCATACGGATTATGTAAACATGTATTTATTTTCTTACAAAGTTTGAATATTCTATTCCGGTGCAATTGTATTATAACAGAGTAGTTGCATAAAGAAGCGACAGAAAGGCACAAGCATCGAATTTAGCCGAATGATCCTGACGATTTTTTTATTAATAGAAAAAAATATTAAAAAAATATTGATAATAGAGAAAAATTTTATGAAATTTTAAAATATAAGAATTTATAATGTCCAGGACACTGTAGTTCGAAATTATAAATTATAATTTGAAATTATAAATTATAATGTTAAGTTAACATGATTATTAATAATCGTTAAAAAAAATTATAGTTGGACGTAATAGTTTATAACGTTTAATTATAGTGTTTTTTCGTTAAAAATAATCTTAGATCTTAGAACGATAACTATTAAAACTAAATAAAAAAAATGTAGCTGGACATTATGGGGATATTATGGTTCATAACGTCCAGCTACATTTTTTTTTTACAATTATTAACAATCAGATTAACTGAACGTTATGGTTTATAATGTCTAACTACAGTGCCCTGAACGTTATAAACCATAACGTTATTCCTATATTTCAAAATTCCCATTATCATTATATTTTATATATTTTTTATATTAATAAAAAAAATCGGAATGATCCTGTTGGCCTGTTGGCCTGCTTTGTTAATTACCTCAACTGCAAAATAAATAAATTATAACTTCATAAATGACCAAGATTATTATGGAGATGTACATAAATTAATATTACTGGCTGGACACTTAAAGATCCTAACTTAGTAAAAGCAGAACCAATAATTTTTTAAGGTACCTTTTATTAAATTATGCGGTACCAGTCCTTGGAAGCCATGTGCTTGCATGCCCCGGCTTGAAGATTTTTAATTGTAAATAAACTTTGTCCTATTGGATTTGGATCCAATCAAATTGACAGAAATTAAATTGCTCTACTGGTCCCTAGCTATAACTATAAGGTCACTAGAATAGCATCCTTTTAACTAGATTTTGGAGTCTACTAACAAGAATTCAAATAGGTTAACATTTTTATTAAGTGCAATTTTGACTTTTAAAAGTCTTTGGAGGAGATTACCGAGGTAAATTAACCCATCAAAGCCAGTAATAAAATATTTATGCACTTGTTGTTTATATATATAGTGTCGAATGGTGTGTATCTAAAAATAAAATAAAATATTTATGTCAAGTCGTCTCCGGTAATTGTTGGAAATTAATACATTAAAGAAAGGACATGCGTACACTTTTCATTACTTGGACCTAACAAAACGCTAATGCTAAACTCACAAACTACAAAATGGAGATTGAAGCATTAAATAAATTATTACAGTGTAATTTTATTTTACAATTCAGGAGGCTAAAAGGTAGTACTTGTAAAAAAAAAAAAAATATATATATATATATATAAAATATAAACGATAAAAAAGCTAATTTTTAATTTATAAGACTGATTTAGCCATCTCTAATCAACTCATATATATATACATGTTCATAAGTAGACTTATTTCCTGTTCTAATACAAATTTAATTAGCCGAAATAACAGTGCGTGTTTGACCTTGTGTTAAATACGATGCCAGTTGTCAGATGGTCCAAAACTTTGGTTCAACCTTATTGTGCCCATTTACACTTCAAGCTAGCATCTACGTACACTACCTCCAATCTCTTTTGAGTATGAATGAACAGTTCATTTTTAGTTTCTTTCTTTTAATTGGAGTTGTAATTCTCAACATGTGCCTCAGTCTAAAATAATGCGCTTTAATTGCAGTTGTTATGATTTTATCTTTGTGCTATACCTATATCCATTTGAGAAAAAAGAACGAGCATATTGTGTCGTCTGTCTTCTTTTTGTTTATTTTTTCTGAGGGCCGAATATATGGTTAAATGAGGTTGCTTGGGATATTGGAAGAAATCAAAAGTATTATATCAATCGAAGTTTTGGAACTAAGGAGAACCTGATTTCCAAACTCTTTAAAAAAACCAATATAAAATCTTATCCTGCGATGACAAAAGAAATTGGCTGAGTATACCAGTTCATTGCATACAGTACGGTGTCAAGCTACTTTGATTATAGGTTTTTCAAAGCCGAAATTTTAAACTTCCAATTTCACCTCTATTTTTTGTAGTAGTCTAGAGTAAATTCACTTTTTTTGAATTCAGTTGATTAACATAACATCTAACTGAACTCCTTATCAACAGGTACAAGTGTCAAGGATCCAAATCTGCTACGATTCTTTACTCATGAACAGTACTCTACAATTCCTGCCTTTTCAAATTTAACTGTTGAATTGTTTCGAGATTCGTATACAGAAAAATTAGCTGTTTTGAGATATGTGCACATAAATTATTGGACGGCTGTATTTAAAAAAAAGAAATTTTAGAATTATTGTCCATACCATTCGAATCACAGCAGATCCAATTCCACAAGTATCATCTTTAAATTAATTTGACTTTATGACATCTATATAAGTTTAACTCCATATATAAAAAGTAAAAAAAATGATTTATACATAAATTTTATCGAGTGGTTTTTGATATCACGATCCGAATTCGAACTGGAACTCATTCCATCTCCACCCCTCTTCCAAGGTCAAACAAAGAAGCAATGAGAGTCAGGGGTGAATCCAGAATTTTCATAAGAGAGGAGCAAAAAAGTATCGAATCGGGTTTAAATAGCTAATCGGATTTAAACTCATTAATTAATTAGATATTTGATAAAAAAAATAATACTTTAACTTATACTTTATAATGTTCTGACTTGTAATTTATGATATTCTGACTTATAATTATAATTACCAATCATATTTCAAGAAATTTATTTTAATTTTAACTATAAATTTAACCTGAATTACCAATTAAACATTCAGAGGGGGGCCAAAAAAATTTCCGGGGGGAGGGGCAAAGCCAGTCGGAACCGATAAATCTCCACTAAAACTCAAAATCCAGGGGGGGAGAGGGCGGCTGCTCCCTCCTGGACTATGCTGGGTCCGGCCCTGATGAGAGCAACAATCCTCTTCCATGCAGTCTGCATGTGAGTGGGCAGCACAACCAGGTCATCCCCCATATGAACCACTCCACTTCCAACGAACTCTAGCGGTCTTTCTCTTTTCACTGTGATGTTGCATGGTGCACATAAGTGGGAAGAATAAGTCATCTCCGAGTTGGTGCTGAGAGAGGGGTGGTGGGGGACAAAATCAGATTGTGGTGGAAGACAGAAACGCGTCAGAGGTGGCGAAGGCATAGTGGTGATTAGGGACGGATTCAGATTTCAACCAGGGCAGGCATAAAACACCGAAAAGAGTACAAATTTTGTCCAATATTAAAAATTGTAATTAATAGTATCATTTACATATAAAAAAATAAGAGGGGTTGTGACGCCAAATTATTTTTTTTTTCTCTTCTTTAACGAGTAGCTACACAACACGCAAATGATCTTTTTTTCTTTCTAACGACGTAAATAATTTTTTTTCTCCTGCTGAATCAACGATTTGTCCTTTTTTCCTCCTTTCTCACGAATCAGTTTAGGCTGATTTTCTTTTCCGCACGATTAAATTCAAGGTAGATCTTCTTCCCAAGGATAGACACAAGTATAAGATATCACTCGATATGAATTTTTTTTTTAAATTCAGAAGTAAGCACTTGCCTACCCCTGTACCTCTTTTGATTCGCTATTGGTAGTGATGGTTGGGAGTTGGATAAAGGTGAGAAGGTGGTTTAATATTACTAATAGACTCGAAGTAGTATTATTGGCAACATCTCAATGGTGTTCGGCGGGGTCGGCAATAAACCAAGTTCTTACTATTTGACAAAACTCAAACCATTCATATCCATTATCGGTTCAAGAAAAAAAGCAGGGGCAAATCCAAGCGGAGCCCCCCGGGGGGGGCTACCCTCTTGGATTTTAAAATATTATGGAGATCTATAGAGCCATACCAACTTTACATTCTCAGAAATTATTTTGCCGGCCCCCCCTCTAGATTCTCACATGTAATTTGAGTTAAGTTTAGAATTAAAATTATAATAAATTTACTTAATTCGAATTGGTATTTAGGATTAGAAGTAAGACCATTGGAAAAGAAGTCAAAGCATTGAAAATTATGAGTTAGAGTATTGTATTTTTTATCTAGTATCAAATTAGCTAATGAATTTGAACTCATTAGCTATTTAAGTCTGATTTGTTATTTTTTTTGCTTCTGATGAAATTGGAAAAAAAGCAGTGGAGAAAATTTAATAGTTAATTTATAAATAAGTCAGCTTTGCAACAAGGACTTATCCTTGTGCTAATGCATTAATAAAAACTCGGTCAACGACACAAACTCTTAAATTTTAATATGTTAATTTACTATTGACAATGTTAGATGGAGTCGGCGGTTAAAAACAAACAAATTTACAAGTTAATTTTAAATATGTTTATTTTTCATCATTGGATTTTAAAATATTATGGAGATCTATAGAGCCATATCAACTTTACATTCTCAGAAATTATTTTGCCGGCCCCCCCTCTAGATTCTCACATGTAATTTGAGTTAAGTTTAGAATTAAAATTATAATAAATTTACTTAATTCGAATTGGTATTTAGGATTAGAAGTAAGACCATTGGAAAAGAAGTCAAAGCATTGAAAATTATGAGTTAGAGTATTGTATTTTTTTTTATCTAGTATCAAATTAGCTAATGAATTTGAACTCATTAGCTATTTAAGTCTGATTTGTTATTTTTTTGCTTCTGATGAAATTGGAAAAAAGCAGTGGAGAAAATTTAATAGTTAATTTATAAATAAGTCAGCTTTGCAACAAGGACTTATCCTTGTGCTAATGCGTTAATAAAAACTCGGTCAACAACACAAACTCTTAAATTTACTATTGACAATGTTAGATGGAGTTGGCGGTTAAAAACAAACAAATTTACAAGTTAATTTTAAATATGTTTATTTTTCATCTTTTTTTTACAGCTTAATTTTATACTAAATTTATTTGAATATTAATAAATTTGACATATGTATACTCCTGAAATAAATCAGTGTCAATAATTTGAATTTATTATTTAAAATTTTCTGATATATTTTAAAATTAAGCTTATTAAATATTAAGAACATCCTTGTTTGTTTTTTATTCATTGAAAGGCCCTTAGCCTAGGAACATCCTAGTTATACTCAAGATTCAGAGAAAGACATTGATCCAATGGAAACAAAATACTTCAAAATGCTGTCAGGGGCTGAACAATGGGATATCGGTAACAATCCGAGAGCAACACCAAAAAAAAAAAAAGGAGAGTCAGAGAGCAAAAAAAGGTAAAGAGGATCCTAATCCTCGATTGACTGAAGTCAAACAACAACATAATTAGGAGTATTAGTAACAAGATTAGTTATTTGTAAGTTATGCTATGCATATTCTAAAACACTGTGCATGTCTATTAATTCGCTGTTTTGTACAAATCATTGAATGATGTAAAAAACAGTTTCTACATGTTCTTATCCGTTATTAGTGAGTTCCGTTTCAATTTTAAATTGTTCCCGTATTCTCGCTTTTGATATCATCAGAATTAGGAGTGTTCATATGTAGTATATTCGAAAAGACACATATGATTAAGATTTTTTTTATAAATTTATTGGATATAGGTATGGATAATTTTTTTTTATTTAAACGAGTAAGAATACAAATAAAGCTTATTCTGTATCTGTTACCTGATTGGGTAAGAACTAATAACTAATGAGTAATGAATATTCCAACGACTCTTGGTCTTTTTAAAAAATGCATTTAGATTAAATTTTCTCAAGACAATTGACCATGAACACTTAATTAATTATTAAAACACTTAAGTAAATTCTAGCAAATTCAAATAAAATTTAGATTTTAAAACACCTATATATGTGTGTGAAATGAATGTGTTTTAATAATTTATTAATAAATAATAAAAAAATATTGAGTAGAACTAGGATTTTCAAGTTTACCAATTTTTTTTTTTTTGTGAATAATGACAATTTGTAACTAACTGCTCTCGTTGTGGTAACACGGATCAGAACCTGCTTCTTTTCTAAAGAAAAGGAGCACCCTCCTATTCTCAAATTCGGATCGTTCAAAATTCATCGTACGGTCTCGATTACTTTTCATTTTCAAATCAATTTAATATATTAAAATGATTCAGATTTAATCAAGACCGTACGATGAATTTTGAACGATCTGGATTTGAGAATAGGAGGGTGCTCATTTTCTAAAGAAAAGTAGCAAATTCTAATCCGTGGTAATACCAAGTTATTGTATATGTTAAAAGGGGGAATTTCATGTATCCCCCTCAAAAATTTTGAAATTACGTATTTTTCCCTCTAAAATTTATAATATCATATTTACCCTTCTAAATTTAAAAAACTCTCAAATTTATCCAATTTATTAATTTTTCTAATAAAACTCATTTAATTTTTTAAAATTATCCATTTTACCCTTCTCCCTCTTTTCTTCTTCTCCTTTCTCTCCAGTTTAGTTAAGGTGGTAGTTCTATTCTGAAAATTGACTTCAAATTTATCTTTTCTATTGGCCCGCTTCATCCGTAGTGGACAGCTTATTGTTCGTAGATACTTATTTGCTTGAGACTTCCCTTGAGCAATGTAAATGGACATTAGAGTGTTATATGTGACTATGTTGGGTACACATAGCAGCCCACACGTGAATATCACAAATTAAAGCTTTCTCTCTTTCTCTCCGTGCTTTCTCCTTTCTTACTTCTGGCAATAGTGCCGTTACTTTATATTTCATTTTCAGTATAATTCTTAACGTCTCCTTTAAGCCTTGTATTTTGTATAAATCCTAATGTAACTATTGTTATGTTTATGAATTATTATTCAATAAAGATCAAATCAATTCATTCAATAAAATTAAGACCTGCGATTTTATATCATTAATTACATGATCAATTTAGTCAAATTTCTTGGTGAGTCTGACGGCATTGAGGAGACTGTTGTAGATCAACTGATTAGGTGTAACAGTTTGATTTTGCTTTAACCACTGGACGAGTGCAAAAGAGACAGTTTGATTATACTGGTATAGACTGGAAGAGACAAATCAGGATGATCCTTGAGCAATTCTGCCACGTCACCTGCAGATTTGGCATGTACAAGGCGGAGCTGAGAGCACGTACGTGGACCTTTGGATTAAAACTTTGGAAAGCACTAGATGTGGCAGCGGCATTGTGTATGGCGGTGTGGCCATCAGACTTCTATCTTCAACTTGATCATCTTGTCTAAGGAAAAGGAAAAGGAAAAAGAAAAGGAGAAAGAAAAAGGGCATAGGTTGGGGCATGAATGTGAATGTGGATGGAGCCATGGAGGTGAGATGATTTGAACAGAAGGCTGGAGGAAGCGACTAGAAAAGAAAGGAAGAGAAAAGAGAGAGAAAGGGTAAAATGGGTAATTATAAAATTTAAATGAGTTTTATTAGAAAAATTAATAAATTGGATATATTTGTGAGTTTTTAAACTTTAAAAGGGTAAATATGATATTATGAATTTTAGAGGGGGAAATATGTAATTTCAAGGTTTTTGAGAGGGATACGTGAAATTCCCCCATGTTAAAATATTTGCTTACGTGGCTAAATATAAATCTCGTACCCACAAGACCGTAATCAACTACGGAAGAGTCTGGAGCAATAACTGCTCTCGGCGTAGTACCACCAAGTTATTATACATGTTATAATATTTGCTTACGTGGCTAAATATGAATCGACCATCTTCCCTTGCAGTTATTTGTATCGCGCTGAGATGATAGAATGTAAAACTACGTAAAATATAAGGTTGCAGTAAGTCTTTTTTAGCTTCCGACACCGAAGCTTCAGTAACAGTCTGATCGGAATTGGGAAAGCCAACTCCCCAACTAAAACGCGATCACAGTGTAAAACCCAAATTCTTTCATATATCTCAAATCTCAATCCCTCACTCGTTTTTTCTTATTTCCAGTTCCCGGTCTTGCGAATTTTCGATCAATATCAAAGATTATGGCATCAACGGTGGAGAAGAGCAAGGTGCTACTGATCGGAGGGACGGGATACATCGGGAAGTTCATAGCGGAGGCGAGTGTGCGGTCTGGTCATCGCACCTTCGCGCTTGTGAGAGATACCGCCCCTTCCGATCCTTCCAAGTCTCACATTGTTCAGAAACTAAAGGACCTCGGAGTTACTTTAATCCAAGTAAACTTTTTTCCAATCTCTTTTACTATTTCTCCTCAGTGATTTTCGAAACAGGCGAAATGTGAGATGTAATCTATGTTATGTCCTTGCAAAGGAAGTGAATCTTATAAAATAGTAAATTGTCATTAGTGATTAGTGCCTCCCTTTTCACTCGATCTTATACTGTTGCAAACAATTACCCAGATATTGATGGAATAGTTTTTATATCAGGGCCTTGCAAATATGTCTTCTCCAAATTTGTTTTTATACAGTTCTGTCAGATCAATGATAATTAAGACCTTCAATTGCTTATCTATTTACTGTTTAAATTGTTAATTACTGGAGGGACAAAGCTTAAAAACTAAGTAATTTGTGATATCAAAGTAAAAATCTGAGTAATTTCAGGTATCTGCATTTCTATTGTTCAAAGATGGTGCATTTTGATTCATATCTGCTGCTTCAGTTTGCTAATTATAAGCAGAAAACGACTCAGTTTCTGCATTTGTGATACTGTTGACTGTTGTGGTGTTTTTTTAATGCCTTCTTCTTTATAAATTTAATGAATGCTTTTAAGTACAGATTTATTTCAGGGAGATTTGTACAACCATGAGAGCTTGGTCAAAGCAATCAGGGCTGTTGATGTGGTTGTATCAGCGGTCGGATATGCACAACTGCCAGATCAGGTCAACATTATAGCTGCCATCAAAGAAGCTGGGAATATAAAGGTCTGGATTACAGGATTATTCTCTTTTTATCATTTCCTAAATTTTGCTTTAGTAAAAAGTGGGCTTTGTTTTCTCTCTCAAGGAATTAGCAACATTACACTGATTGCAGAGATTTGTACCATCGGAGTATGGAAATGATGTGGACCGTGTCCATGCAGTGGAGCCGGCCAAGTCATCATTTGCAAAGAAGGCCCAAATCAGGCGGGCCGTGGAGGCAGAGGGTATCCCATACACTTTTGTGTCCTCTAACTTTTTTGCTGGCCGTTTCTTGCCAACTTTGGGACAAGTTGGAGGTGCTGTTCTCCCCACTGACAAAGTCGTTATACTTGGTGATGGAAATCCTAAAGGTACTTTTTAATTTCTTGCTTAAAGATAGATCTTGTTGTGATACCTCTTAAGTCTGCAATTTTACATATGTATACCATTTTTATAGTTTGCTTAGAGTTTTTCTTTTTTGAAAAAGTGTAGAAATCATTTGTTTTTTTTTTTGAGGAAAACATTAGAAATCATTTTTTTTAACTGTTACCAACTCCAAACATCTAGGGAAGGGAACAGGGACAAGCATACAGCACAAAGTAAACATAACCAGTTCAACAGAACATGAGCTACCCTAGGATCATACAACCAAAAGCTTACAAAGCTTCAAAAATAACAGTCAACAAACTAACATATCCAAAATCAACTAAGAACACAGACTAACAGTCAATCTTGCAAGGCATCAAGGAGCCCTGTACCAAGCATAAGGATCGGTGCCCTACTCCTTCCCCTGCCTCTCCATCTACCTGATCTTCCTCTGCCCCTAATGAAATCAAAACCTGACAAGGCATTGAATACTATCCATAGGCAATATTAATGACAAGTGAAATAAAAGACCAGCATTCAAAGTTTTACACCAGAAAGTTTGCTTAGAGTTGAAACTGGTGAAAGACAAATATTGTTACATTTGATTCAATTATGTAATTTTTCAAATAATTTCCCAAGCTTTAGCTTTTTTCTAGATTCTAAATTAGCTGCAACTCAATAACTTCTTAATTTTAATTGAATGATTTTATACTAAGCAACAGAAGTACCAAGGAAAGCTTCTCCTCTCTCTTTTTGTTTATTTAGAATAACATAGGTTTGTTAACATAGATTTTTGTAAAAAGTAACAAATTAGTAAAGGTAATTCTTTAGTTTAACTTTTAGCCATGGGATGTTTGTTAAGACATCAGTACATAAAAACTTGGATGTGTGCTAGAATTAGCCATAGTAAATTAATGTTTTTGTTATGCAGTTCCCTGGTGATAACAATTCTTTTTTTTGGGTGTATTTTTCAGCTGTTTTTGTTGCTGAAGAGGATATAGCTACCTACACAATAAAAGCTATAGATGATCCAAGAACCCTGAACAAAATTTTGTATATGAGGCCTCCAGAGAATACATTATCGCAAAATGAGCTTGTGTCACTTTGGGAGAAGATGATTGGGAAGACACTCGAGAGGGTTTATGTCCCTGAAGAAGAGGTTATGAGGCGTATTCAAGGTCAGTTTTTAAATCATATACAAAAATAAATAGGGAGTTGCATGTCATGGCTCACTGTATAAACTTCAACATATCAGGACTCTCCATTGAAAACAATAACTGTCATGTATGCCATATAGACAACAGGAAACACGATGCATATCCATGTACCCTACAAACATAACTATCATTTTTACGCATCAATTCTCCATTAGTGTAATGTATGTATTCTCTCTTAGGAGAGAGGCTAAGAGACATAATTTTTGATATGTATATAAGAAATTGGTGAAGAGGGGGGATGAGGATATATATGTGATAATTAACTACCCTTGGATGGATATGCATATATCTTGTTCTTCAGGGGTATGCATGGTACTTGATATTTTTGAGGAGAAAAGGAATCATTCCTAATTGATAGTATTCCTGCCACTATTTATCAGACTCTTCCTCCTCTGACGTAGCAAGGGACCATGCATTACCAGTCAAAATAATGCTCGCTATATGCCATTCCATGTACATTTTGAGGGATCATGTCAATTTTGAGATCAAAACTTCATTTGGTATCTCAGCCATATCCTGAAATCATTTACACCACTGTTGCCGAGTACCTAAACAGATTTGTTTAAATAAGTGAAGACACAATATGCAACTCATGGTAACATAATTAATTAGTAACCAAGGGTATGTGAAGATTTATGTTGTTCTAATATTTGTAATTTATGTTATAATGTAGAAGCACCTGTACCAATTAACGTAGCACTTGCTATTGTTCATTCGGTGTATATAAAGGGAGATCACACCAATTTCGAGATCGAACCATCATTTGGTGTAGAGGCAACTCAGCTCTATCCTGATGTCAAATACACTACTGTGGAAGAGTATTTATTTACCTTGAAGAATAAGAATACATAAAAGAGACTACAAAACTCCATGGTGGTTGAATAAAGATCTTCCATTCATTGCTTAATGTGTGTTTTAAGTCTAGTGATTTACACCTGAGCCACTGACAATGAAGTCATCATATGTAATGTATCAGCTCGTTGGGGTAACTAAATGCTGACTATTGCTTTTATAATGTACACATTCCGAACATCTCTCCCTGTCTGATATATGCATTGCAAATAACAAATAAATGTACCAGCGGATTTACCCTATCTGTAAAAAAATGTGTGCTTTTGGCTTGATAATGTGTTATGATGTTTTGAGTATCTTTATGTTACGTTGAAATGCAATTAAGCAAGTTCTGTGGATTGAGTCCGTAAAAAAATTTGATAATGTGTTAAAGATGGGGAAGCATTGTGCATATTCAGTGTTATTGCAAATTTTTGTTAGAAGAACGGGAAGTGGGTCTCTGAATAGACGAAGGAAAAGTTATGATAAATTTGATTGTTTTTGGTTTCACACATTATTTTCATGGTACCTGCTGCATTCCTATGAAAATTGAGTTATTCAAACCAAGTTAGCTCCAAAATAGTTTCCACCTCTGTAATTGTATTGTGTCCCCAAGACTTGTAGTCCTATAATATTGATTTGGCCCTGAACTGAGTTCAGAAGAGCCATAACACTTCTTTACTGTAAATGCAGCTAAAAGTTTATATAATTGCTTAATAAACCTGTAATTACTGGAGTGGTTTTGGTTTTGTAAATTGAACGGTCCTCAAAACAATTTTACTTGAACGTGAATGTGGACCTAAATCGATTAAATTACTAATAAATTTGAGCTGAGAACCGATCGAGAATGCAGTTTTCAAAAGTTTTTCAACAATATTTTGTCAACTGTAAAAATTCACACGTTCTTGCATGCTTTTGGAAGTATGCTTATTTAAAGTTTAAAGTATCCCTGTGACCCTTTGAAGTATTGTGTAATTAGTAAATGAATTGTGTAATTAGTAAATGACTCACACCAGCAACCTCGCCATTTAAAAAAAAAATATATATATATATATATATATATATGCAGTAAGTTTTTTTTTGTAGCTTTATTTCGAAAAAAATATTAACTTTTATAATAAGACAATTTCTAGAAAAATGTGCACTTAGACAAATGCGTTAAGAGTGTTTTATATTTCGTGTTGGAAGTTTTTTTGAATAATTTTAATTAAAAAAATAGGTTATTTTTTTCTAAGATGAAAAATTATAGAAATTATATTATATATTTTTTATTTAACAAATATATAATATATTAGTAGTGGCTAATAATTTAACACAAACAATTTATTTTTCACACACAATTCAAATAAGAACTAAAATAAATAAATAGAAAATTTTCACACATAATTCATTTTTATTTATGACTTTAAAGTACGTATCGATTCTTAAAGTCACTTCAAAATTCATGATTATGACGTACGTATCTATTTATTACGACTAATATCGCAATTCCATGAAGATACTCTTATAGTCAGTTGCTAATTTTTTATTTTTTCATTTTGTAGCATTTATAAATTTATAAATTAAATGAATTTATTTTTGGATTTATTTATCAATTAAGAAAACTGAAGGGTTTATTTATGAAAAGTGTTAAACAAACTTGTTTGAAATAATATTGGATTTATATATGAATTTCATAAGCTTAAAGTTATATTTATAACAAGTATAAACATAATAAAAAAAGAAGAAGATAAGGACCAGCGTGGCACCAAGGCCACGCGACCCATGATGTGTGCAAACACCTCACTCCCATTAACCCCTTCAAAAATAGATTTCTCTCATTCTTTGTAGATGGAAGAAACAAAATCAAAATGGAAAAGAAAACCAATTAGAAGGGAAGAACAAAAAAAAAAAAATAATTATGCGAAGCGGATGATTCTCAAAAGTCGATTGCAATCAGAATCAAATTCTTTTATCACTCGTTATGAGATTATGCGAAGCGAGATTTGACGGGATTGCCATAACAATTCATATTCCGAAATTGATCGTTCTATTATTTTCCTATGTTATCAGGTGCATAGTCATTGAACTTGTTTGATATTTCATTTTTAAGAATTAAATTGTTATTCATTTGTTTGCATATCTTGAATTGGTGCATCATGTGCATAGTCCAATTGAATTATAACTGAATTATGTATGATACTTTTGACCTATCATGTCTTATGGTTTGTTGTTTGATTTGATATTCTATTTTTGTATTATAATTGAAAGTCACTAATGAATTGTGTGTGTTGAATTCTGCAAAGTCTGGAATCATGACTAGACTTGATTAGGTGTATGATCTTCAATAATTTTTTCCGGTACCATTGGGATGAGGGATTGTGTTCTATGATCACATGACATATCAGGATATTGTGCTCTATAATTAATGACCGGTTATTGATGAAGATTTCATGACTATTATTTAGTGTCAATTGTTCGTGGATCATTATTGTACGAGATAATGACAAATTTGATTCTTATGTTGGATATGACGAATTCTGAGTGTATTTGAATGCGAAATATTTTTTGACTATTAACCAGAATTTAATAAATTGTCTAATTCTAGATACATATGTCCATGTTATCAGACTTGATACTTTGAATTTATGCCAAAGATATATATTGAGCTCCATTTTAAATTCTGTATGTTGATATTCACCATGATTTGAAAACTCGGTCGAGTCAACTCGGCATCGGTCGGGTTCGATCAGAATTTCACCCGAGTTTTGTGTCCATGCAATTTTTTTCATCAAAATCCGAGTCAAGCAGAGTCCTTCGGTTATTTTACATTTTTTTGTGTCCATTCAATTTTAAAGTATGCAAACATAATTTGAATTAGAAAAAACACTTAACACATACTTTGTCAAGATAATTCTGCACTAAATTTATATAGCCAATGTAATCTTGTTTTTCTATGCATAAATTATAGCTAGTTTGCATAAAAAGTGTGTTCTATTAGTAATGCTTGTAGTATATATATAATTAGTGGATTATTTGGGTATAATTTTTTGTCATAACATAGCTTTCTTACGGGTCTTTCCATTCCCGACGCATGATATACCTGACTTCACTGATCAGGAGGATCGGCTGGTGTGGTACTGGAGCAAGGGCGGTAATTACTCTTCTAACTCTATCTATAGAGTCATTACAACAGGGGGTCTATTTCGATGGAGATTTAAGGACTTATGGAGGAGTTATGCACCATCCAGGGTTAAATTTTTCATTTATTATGTCTCCATCAGAAAATTTTAACCCATGATACAATGATGTCAAGAGGAATGCACTGTAACCTGGAGTGTGTAGTGTGTCGGGCTTGCCCAATGGAAACAACATTTCATGTTCTGTTCCAGTGCAGTTATGCATCGCGGGTCTGGGATTGTATGGGACTGATCATTACTCGTGGGGATTCGGTCTTTGATACATGGGACAAGTCCTGGGCTCGTTATAAGTGTGTGGTGAAGGAAAGCAAGCGTGTGTGGTTAACGAGATTTATGTCAGCTGTATGGGGTATTTGGAGGCATAGGAATGAGATCATATATATTCAGAGGAAAAAGAACTCATCCGGTGGTACTTGCTGCGCGAATTCGAGCAGAGACCGAGTTGTGGTTGTCATGTAGTAGAGGAGGTCAGGTGGAGTCTGCTGGACGAAGGCTGGCTGAATAGTGTAGTAATCATTTAGTGGTTTAGTGGGTGGTTTTAAATACAGCTATTTTCTTGTACTTTGGTAGCTTCTATCAATCTTTCAAAAAAAAAAAAAAAAAACATAGCTTTCTTACAAATGTTTTTTTTAACAATTTTTTCGTATAATTTTGGCTACGAAACAAGCTTCTATCAAAATAATTCAAGTTTCCGATCCAATTCTTCCGATTCATCCGATTCCAATTCCAAAATTAAGTATCTGATTCTGAGTTTTAGAACCATGATATTCATCATTTCAATATTGTCGTTGAACATTTGTATTTATTAATATAGAAATTGAACTGTTAATATTAAGTTACAAGAATTTAATTCTGAATATGAATTAATTGAAAGTCTAATGACCTGATTGTGACAAATTAACACTGGGAGATAATATTATTATTATTATTTTTCACTCTCTATCTTTTTGAGATTTTCAGGTTAATAACACAAATGCGGAAAGACGTCTCTAGATTGCATATGACAACATGATCACATAAAAGAGAGGATTTGAGCTATTTGAAACTGACAGAATGTGGGAGACATTTTTTTTAAAATTGTTTGTCGTATTTTGTCAAACAAATTTTGTAAGCATTATTGGAATGTGTTAAAATGTAATGGTATTATTGAAGATCGATCTACTGTCTTGTCTTGTCTTGTGTACATGTTTTTCTAAATATATGCGAGTCGTCTGTTGTACCCCGTATTTGGAGTGTGATACATTTCGTCTGTATTTCATTTAATTTAGAGAGTATAACAAAGTACGTATAATTAAGGTCAATATTAATTTAAATACTTTGTGTACTATCTCGTACTAAGCATCTAGAAGCTATAACATTTATTCTAGGTTTTTTACAAATTTCTGTACAGAAGTCGGTAGTGTGTGTATTTCTTTACGCGAGTGAGATCTCCATGAATTTGGCACAAGCACAGTACTATTCATGACATAAGACAAATGCATTGTTTTTCCAATTTCAAACTTGCACTACAATTCCTTGGATATCTTTAGAAAGAGGACAGGGACCTTCAATTCAACCGAAATTTTTATTAATAAGAATATAAATAAAAAAAATATTGGTTTTCGAGAAAGTTTTGGGTAGAATTTGAAAACTGGAAAAATCGTGATTTTTGATAACGTCCTCTGGACATGATTCTTGACAACGGCCAGATTAACGAAATATAATTAGCGCTAAGTAACTCGTTTAAAAAAAACTGTAGCTGGCCGTTATCGTCCATAACGGCTAGATTTTTTTTTTTAAAACGCGTTAGTCAGCGCTAATCTAATTTCGCTAATCTAGACGTTGTCAACAATCACAGTTTTCTCGGTTTTCAAATTCTACGCAAAACTTTTTCCAAAACTGATATTTTTTTATTTATATTCTTATTAATAAAAATTTCGGCTCAATTGAAACCTAAACATGCATGGTTCAGACTTCAGACTTCGTTTTTGCCATTGTTCTTTCTAGAAGAGTACGGCACGCCTTTTTCCGAATTGGATCATCCGATCTTAATTCACAGCTCCTGTGCAATATCAAAATCTGAAAAAAAATGATTTAAGATTAGTGAGGATCAAAGAATACACGGATCTTGATGCATACCGTATGACTCTGATCTAACATTGGACCGAATTTAGTTGGATGTCCATCGGACCGTCCCTGATTCCTTTAGATATGACAAGTCACTAACAGATCCTTATCCGTTATTATTCATCACATAAAAAATTGGATTCTACTTTTTATATTTTGACCGTTCAATTTAAAACGAACGAATTATATTGGACTAATTGATGCTATTCAGAAAAGCTCTGTTTATGTGTATGATCCGTTCGTCATAAATCAAACTTTTAATAAATAAAAAGGAATAAAAACAGGGAAAACCAATCCGATCCGCAAAAGCATCACTTGCTATTGTGATCTGATTTTTCAAAAATAGCAAGTTCGTATAATCGATCCTTTAACAGTGTAAGTTGGGTTAGTTTGTTTAAAATGGACGGATAGATTGTAATAGTAGGTTGTGCTTTTATGACGAGAATAGTAGCGGATGCCAATTGCCAACCTTGATAGCACTCAATCGATCTCAACTGCCTAAGCAAGAGATAATTTGGAATCTTTCAGTATAAAGGAATTTAATTCGAGATACACTTCTCTCTTGGTTCATTGTCCTTTCCAATTTAAGTTTTAAGTATATCCCCTTACCAGGCCAGTCTGGCCATTAAATTTTAGCATTGTCCTTTCTCTAAAGATTAATATATAGGAGCCTCCTGTCAAGATATCACCAATTAATTCCTACCAAGAATGGATGAAGGGGAAGAACTAGAGAGATTTGAGGGATATGTCGACTTTAGAAACCGATCGGTTGTGCATGGAAAACATGGTGGAATGCTCGCCGCTTCCTTTGTTCTAGGTAACCTTTCAAACATTACTTTGTCTCAAATTTAGATATTGATAAATCTCACTTGGTTTCTAGCAACTACAAATGCTCTGTTCATTGGTCACTTGCTGTGTCAGTGGTGGAGGTGATGGAGAATCTGGCTTTTCTGGCAAATGCGAGCAATCTCGTGACGTATCTGACGGGTTTCATGCATTTCTCGCTGTCTGATTCAGCTGTCACTGTAAATAACTTCATGGCAACAGCATTCCTTCTCGCACTCCTTGGCGCTTTCCTCTCTGATGCCTTTTGCACCACTTATGTCATCTACCTTGTCAGCGCCGTCATTGAGTTCTTGGTAAGCACATGTGCATGTGTATATTCATTCCTTAGTTTCTTTTTCATTCTTTTTTCAATTCTTTTTTAATGGTATAAACACATGGTGGGCTGTTATCTGTCTACCCTAGCCTGTCCTTTTCGTCCAACTTATGAAATTGACCCTCATGTGGTATTACTTAAATCAGGGGGTGATTGTTACTGATTAATGAAAAGATGACTAGTTAGGTGTAAATATATTTTAATTATTTCTTCATTTTTTATTGGATATTTGATTTAACAAAGAAGAGAGATCCCTAATTTGGTGGCCCATTTTCATGCAGGGATTAGTGATCCTCACAATCCAAGCAAGATCCACCTCACTAAAGCCACCACCATGTTCCTCCTCAAGCACCTCATGTCAATCGATGACGACAAATCAGGCTGCAATGCTGTTTGCTGGTCTGTACCTCTCGGCATTAGGCATAGGCGGCATAAAAGGATCACTTGCACCACACGGTGCAGAACAGTTCGATAAAGGTACGGTCCAAGGCCGAAAGGGGCGGTCGACCTTCTTCAATTACTTTGTGTTTTCTCTGGCGGGTGGCGGTTTGATCGCTGTTACATTTGTGGTTTGGATCGAGGACAACAAAGGGTGGCAATGGGGTTTTGGCAGTGCCACCATCGCCATTCTACTGTCGATTGTGATTTTTGTTGCGGGGTCGCCGCTTTATCGGAATAAGAAGCCAACCGGAAGTCCATTGACTACAATAGGGAAGGCAAGAACTCAAACCAAAAATTAATATTACTCAATTTTTTCCACAAGGGTATTTGTTGAAGGACAAAATAAGAGACATCATATATATATTTTACGGGAGCGATGATAACTGATGAACATCGGACCAAATTCGGTCCCATGTCCATTCTGAACCATTAGATTTGCATTGAAATTCGTGTGAAATAAAATTGAAGGTTGTGTGAAAATTAAAATTATAAATCGTTCCATAAATCTAAACGGATGCACAAATTTCAATCAGATTACATTATGGTGCCACACGTAATTTTCCACAGTCAACATAGTGGCCACTTCCACAATTCACGGTGGACATGCAGTTCAATTATCCCCATCACTCCCCATCTGTTCAATAAAAGATGAATTAAAAACAGAGCCAATCAAATATTTTCCAAGAAATGGGCTTGACCCTTGTTTTTCCTTAAAAATAAAATTATTTTCCAAGAAATGGAAGGCACTTAGTAATGTACTAATTCTTCTGCATTTCAATTCTCAGTTGATATGTCAGTTCTTGCAAGAGTCCTGAAAACTAGAGCAGTCTATCTCTTAGCTGTTTATCTTAAAGGGGTGCGTTTGGATGGCCATAGAATAGCTAGCCAAAGTTTGGGTTAGTGAAAAAGTAGATTGTTATTTCGTTTTGGAATGCAAAAAAATAGCTGTTTTGAACTATTGCGTTAGCAGGGGTTAGCTCGCTATTCTGTTAATATTCCATTGAAATGTTGGGTTAGCGGTTGTTCAGGATCTAGAGTTAATTAGCAGCTAACCTCGCTAAGGACAAATATAAAACCCTATATATTCAAACTTGTACACAGTTTACAATTATATTGAGATATAAGGACAGCATAGGATGACTCGGTGGGTGAGCTCAGAGCTAAATTTTTCTTCATAACAGCTAGTAAATCTTTTTTTTTTTTCCCTTGTAACCGCATTTGCACCGCTAGCATTAATAGGTTTCCTCATTTATTTCGTTGCCATTATTTCTCGTTTTTAATTTCCTCTTTTGGAACAACCGAATTTTACTTAATTTTCTTTTAATAAAGCCTAAATTCAAAATTTATTTTTTGCACTAGTTAAACTTCAATATATGTCTAATTAATATAATTCAAAACTTATTTTTTTAAATTGAATCATCATATTGAACGGATTAATCAAGTAAGACTTAAATGGAAGAACCTTCCAGCTAGCATATATCAGAGAAATCAGCTCATTACTTCTGGGAATAAGATTTTGTCCAAATGGCTTTGGACCGAACACTGTCCAAAACATCTAAAAATCGTACGATTAAAGTTGGAACAGTCGATCCAAACTACTTAACATGATTTCCATATCAAAATATGCTTAGAGACCAAATTTTGTATTTTTTTTAAATTGTTTACTATTTTTTAGATACGTACAACATCACTATTTCTGAACGGTCTAAAAACAATGATTTTGAAAGTATCTAAAAAAATAGTAAATTTTTTCAAAAAATATAAAATTTGGTCTCTAAGCATAATTTTATATGAAAATCATGTTGAGCAGTTCGGATCGATTGTTCAAACTTTAATCGTATGATTTTTAGAGACTTTGGATGGTGTCGGATCCAAAGCCATTTGGACCAAATCTTATCCCTTCCATTTCCAAGAAGCTTGGAGGATAATTTTTTTTTTTGGAAAAGCCCGTAGGCAAGAAGCATCAAGCATGTAGATGTTTAGGCTGGAACATGGATCCTCCCAAGTCCCAAGTACAATTAAATAATTAACAACAAAATGGGCAGTTTGGCAAGAAGTAACTAGTATAAGTAAAAATTTAGAAGTTAGAACCACTGTAACCAAGGTAAACTCGGATGTTTAATTGAACGCTGCAACTGAAGGAATATAAATAGATCATGATTTATTGATTAGTTGTCAAAGAGAAATGAAAATAAACGAACAAATGATGCTAACATGATTACCTCTATCTGACAGGTGTTAGCTGCCGCCGTCTTCAGCCGACGACCATCACAACACACAAACGACAGCAATGCTTGTATCGATACTTCACTAGGTACAAGTACACATGCGCCAACAAATGAACTGACATTTCTAAACCGAGCTGTGGAAAATAAGCAAAGTATCAAGTTCCTTCACTGCACAATCGAAGAACTCGAAGACGTGAAAATAGTAATAAAGCTCATCCCGATTTTCCTCTCAACAATATTGCTCAATTGCTGCCTAGCCCAGCTATCGACCTTCTCAGTCGAGCAGGCTGCCACAATGGATACACACGTAGGGTCCTTTAAAGTTCCTCCTGCTTCACTCCCGATAGTCCCCATAATCTTTATGATGATAATGGCACCGGTTTATGATCACGCTGTACTACCTTTCGCACGCAAAATCACAAAAACTGAAGTAGGCATCACTCATCTACAAAGAATAGGTACCGGTTTGGTCTTGTCCATTGTAGCCATGGCTATAGCGGCTTCGGTGGAGGTCAGAAGAAAAAAGGTTGCTACAGATGCGGGTCTTTTAGATTCGACAGAACCATTGCCAATCTCCTTTTTTTGGATTGCACTGCAGTACTTGTTTTTGGGCTCGGCCGATTTGTTTACTCTCGCTGGTTTACTCGAGTTTTTTTTCAGTGAAGCACCGGCAAGAATGCGGTCACTTGCTACCTCTCTCTCATGGACTTCATTGGCACTGGGATATTATTTGAGTTCGGTACTTGTCAAGATAGTTAATGACGCAACTGGTAAGGGATCACACCTTCCATGGCTTAAGGGTACCAACTTGAACCGTTATCATCTCGAGATGTTTTATTGGCTCATGTGTGTGCTTAGCTCCGCAAATTATATGTGTTTCCTGTTCTGTGCTATCCGGTATCACTATAGAAGATCTGAGGCAAAAGGATGATGATTAATATATGTAAATTAAGTTCTGAAAATGTTGGGCTGTAGTATGGAAAGTTTAGAAAATGTTGTGAAGCGCTTGATGTGCTACATATACTATATGTTGTGTTATGAACTTATGATGCGTTTGCTACATAGTATATGTATGTTGTATTATGAACTTAATTACGATGCACAAGCAAACTATTGTCTTAATTTCATGATTTATAAGAAGCAAAATGAAGAAATTATAGCAACATAGCTCAATTTGAAAATCAAGAGAAAAATGATCTGAATTAAACTTAAAAAATAATAATTTAAATTAAAGGTAATTCCAGCATATATACATCTAACTTTTAGGTACATTTAACTCTTATTATACATACGCTTGAAAAAAAATACTATTTAATTAGACGACTTTTGTTTAATAAAACTATTAATTTTAGACCGCCAAAAATTTTAAATCGTTCTATAAATTATTCAATCAAGAGCACACCAAAATGGTTTTAGAAAAGACATTCAATAAAAGTCTATTTTATAATATAGGTAAATCATATTGGCAACTAATTAATTGTTTGATTTTCAAAATTGCATTAAGAAGACACGATATATTTTCAAATAAATTTTAAACCACCTTCATCAGTATGCTTTACTTAATTGTGGCACTAGTATGATGTGCTCACCAAGTCAATTGGATTGTTTTCAAACGACGGATCTAAATTTTTGAAATCTATTTATTTCATGAGTGACGCATGTATATGCAAATTTCAAAAGTTTCAAATTCATTTAATACAAAGTCAAGTGATAAAAAAAAGACAAAAAAATAAATACACACTAGTACAAAAAAAAACGACTAATCACGGTAAAAAAAATGGACTTATACATAGTTTTCCAACCGTGTCTACGGAAGTCGTGTACAATAGGGCGGTAAATTGTACATGGTTCTAGAACCGCGTATAAAAACACACATCCTTTATTAAAAATCGTATATAATTCATATTTTTTCACCGATTTTTTTTTCGCCAAAACAAAGTACAACCATGTATACAAACACACATCCTACATTTTTTTTAATAACAAACTGTGTATAATTCATAAATAAAAAAAATCAAATAAAACCATAAATCTGAATTCAAATTAAATCCTAGATCTAAATCCCAAAAATACTAAACTATATTTAAAAAAAAAACTATAAATTTAAACATAACACATACATACCAAAACACTACAACACTAATTTACCAATATATAAACAACAACAATTACATCACATATTATTAGTTACATGAATAACATTAATTCTAACTTAAATAAATAAAAATATAATAAAAAAACTCTAGATTTGAGACTTCATATATTTACCTGAATAATGTATAAGAAAAAGTACAAATGAAAAAAAAAATGAAAACTAGAAATGAAAAACTTTATCAGAAACTTCAACTCAAGTTTTGAAGTTCTTCCCTTTATCTTTTGGGGCTGAAAAATCATGTTACACCTAAGGGAGTCATTGTTGTAGATCTCCTTGCAAGCTTTCCGAAAAGTGGTAATATGATGAAATCAGACATTTGAGCTCCGAGATATGTCTGCAGTGGCGGAACCAGGGGGTGCAAGGGGGGCCAGGCACCCCCCATAAATCAGTAGTTACAGTAGATATATGAAAGGATTAGGACCCGTGGCAATTTTCATCCTGGTTCCGCCCCTGTATGTCTGTAACATGTTTGAAGTTTCTTCTTCAGAGATCTCCTCTCTTGCCTTATCGCTCTAGCCACACCTGTTTAGATTTTCTTTTTTCAAAGAAATACATGCACAGTCTATATGGAAGAGATGCTTTAGAAATGACTTAGAAAAAAATAGAGAGAGATGCATTATAGTAGGAAGACATGGATCGATGACGTGGAAAAGTTTGTATTTTTTTATCACACATGGATCATACAGTAAAACCATGTAAAATTATTGAAGCATTTCATATATGCCCGTCCGAAAATGCGCTCCAACATTCATACACAGTTCTTAATAAAAAAAAATGTGTATGAATGTTGGAGCACATTTATACATAGTTGTAAACAGTAAAACCGTGTATATGTTTTCTTGATGTTTTCTTGCTTTGGACACAATTTAATGAGAATTATGAGCAAACATGTATAATATCCCGTATATGCTTTGTGTTTCTGTACTAGTGATATAAAACAACTTATAAAAGATTCATTTTTTTATCGCTTGTACTAAATGAATTCAAAACTTCCAAAAAAATTAATGTATGCATCACGAATGGTAGATGGAATTCAACTGTTTGAATTCGTCGTTTGAAGACAATTAAATAGATTTTTGAAATTGTGCTCACGAATCTCCTTTGATAAACACATCACACTCTAACTTTGCTCATGGCGCCAACTCCATATTATAATACAATCGATAAGTAATCTATGGTTTTAAATTTTAAATTTCTATAATTAACAATCGCAAACTATATATTTTATGAATGTTGGTGCAACAATTATTCAGCATCTCTGATTAATATTGCAATTCATGCGACGGAGATTCTCTTGGAATTTGAAGTTATAATTTATTTTAAATTATTCTAAAAATTGTATAATGATAGAAGTTCTCAAATAGGTGTTATATATCCTTGTGTAATGATTACATGATGCCTAAAATCAAGAATTTGATATAATAGTGCCAATTTTCAAGAGAACAAGAACCTCATTTATTCCAATTTGACCACACTAAATCACTACTAATTATTACTATTCATTCACGGGTCCCATCCATTTATAAAATCCGTGACCCCCTTGCACAGTTGCACCACAACAGATCTGCCAAACATAAACCACCGTAGAACTCACAAGTGAGAATTTGACAAGCTCCCACAATTTAGACCCCACCCCCAACTGCCAAACCGCTTCTACCCCTTCTCCACTTCTCCGTTTCAAAATACTTCTTGATTCCACTTAGCATCGTACCAACGGTCGAGATCGTCCGACGATGGCATTGTTAGAACCGAAGAGCAAGGTGCTGGTGATCGGAACGTTGGAACAAACCACTGCGTGTACATGCAGTTTGGGGAACATAATCTGATAAATGATAACCAAACCTTCAGCAGTTGTAGATTCATCATGCAGGTTATGAATTTCATGTCATGTTTAATTACCACCATTGAAGTACGTACCCAAGAAGTTTGAAGGACACCAACATAGCATTTGTCAAGATATATATATGCTTATTTTTATTGTCACATGTAATGTAGAAGCACATCCAAATGCAATGATTGCACTTGCTTTAGAGACCAATTAAACTAATTTTCAGATCAACCCGGCATTGGGTGTAGAGGCAAGCCCGCTCTATCCAGCTGTCAATTACACTAGACGAGTACCTGAACAGATTCCTTCCAAATTAACAAAAAGTGAGAAGAAATGGTTATTTGCTTGAATAAACTTCTAATTATATTGGATCATGTTGTTGATATTAATTGCTATGTGAATAATGGTCGATCGATAATCACTTTAATTTGTTTTCAAGTTCTGACCCAAGTTTTATTCTAATTGATCTCATACTACTGAACTTGCATGTAGTTTTCTCTTCTTATATAGAAAATTTGTTTTCTGCATGTAGCTGCTTACTTGGATCGAATGAAAATTGATATAGAAATTTATATGCTCTGGGTTTGTGGTTGGCTTCGATTGAATTTTTTTAGTTTGGGATGTAATGACCCAAAATATTAGGTCTGAGTTTTCTCAATGATTGGAAATTTGATAATCATTGTTGTGTTAATTTGATCTTATATATTCAGCGTAGAAGCACAATAGCACATACTTTTTTTTTTTTAAGAAAAATAAGGGTCACGGCCATATTTTAATTAATGAAGTGTTCTGGTACATTAGAAATGTAACTACAAAGAGGAAAAACAATTATACTCAATACATTTGAGTATTGGAACAGTAAAAAGATGAAATAAGCAGAAATTTGAGTATTGGAATAGTAAAAAGATGAAATAAGCAGAAATAAACTAAAACAAGAAAATAAAATGTGGAGACAGAATTACAAAAGAAGACGGTTCATCTGTACCTTGAGCATTCACTCGCCGTTCGGTGGTGTTCTTCTTCTTGAATAGAATTGGAGCTACCACAGTGTTTCCTCTGTGATATCTTTGGCATCCTTACTCTCCTCTGTAAATGTTCTTCGACAACGTTCCCTCCAAATGCAGAATTGTGCAATCAACATTATTCCCCTTTGTTCCTTTGTGAACCTGCCACTTGATAATATTTCTGTTGGAGTAGCAGCGTTAAATCTCGGCATTCGGTTTGGTATTGCTGTTTTTTTGAGTAAAGGTTGGAGGTCAAGCCACCCAACTATTTAATACATTTGTTATTACAACAAAAGATTTCCTTCATCTGAGTTCGAACCCATGGCTTCTCACTCAGAAGCTATGTGCCTTAGCCACTAGACCAAAGGCTAGTTCTCGGTCTAACACTGCTGTTGCTAACACACAGTACCCCATTCTTGAGAAGTGGCAAACCTCAAATAGATGTTTAATTGATTCACTTTGCACCTTGCACAAAACACATCGATTCACTAAAGGCCAGCCCCTTTCACAATAGCACATACTGGATAACGGTTGAAGCACAATAGCACGTACAAGGTTTTTCATAGTTCACTTCAAATATTTTTTTTAATCTGTACATGTAAACACTTAACACTGAACACCAACTCTTACGGCAATAAAAAAAGAAGAAGAAACAACTAATTAGTTCATCAAATGGCAACTACCAAAATACCCTTCAGAAATTATCAAATACATTTTGCACTATGGAAGCTCTAAAGCAATCAGAATTGCAAGTAAAAGCAAAAGTTATAAGTGCATGCAAGTTTAATTTTTCAAAATTGCTGAAGAAGACTTGAAAACTTTCGAAACTTTCAATATGTTTTTTGTCCCTGTAATTATAAAAAATGATTTTGTCTACTATATATATAGCAAGGAAGACAATTCTGTCTAAATCAATTTTGAACCACCTTCATCCCAATATTACTCCACTGAGTTATTTTCATTTTAATTGCGGTACCAACTCAAACTATAATACAATTCTTTATTTTTTGTAAGTAATTTGTAATTTTAAATTTTAAATTATTGTGATTGACAATTACAAATTATTTTTTGAATGTTGATGGACAATTTTAATTAAAATACCAAAGTTTATAAAATCAACGATTTTGCAGCATCTCTTCCCTAATTGATATTGCAATTGAAGATTCTCTTAATACCCTTATCTCAACACATCGAATCTCAACAACAGTTCTGACGTTCACTATTAATCAAATTTTAAAATTTTGAATATTTAAAATTATTCTTAAATTTGTATAATTAAAAGTTATCATATATGTGTTATTCGTTTACCTCATTATCATGCTAGTTTATTTGATGCTCAGTTTGTAAGACTGCTATGTTTCATATATTGAAAGGGGCTTAGGCCTTTTTTACACACAAAAAAAAAAAAAAAAATGTGAATCAAGAAAGGTGATTTAGTAAAGCCTTTTTTTTTTCAAGAGAACAAGCATCTCCTTTACTCCAATTTGACCACACTAAATCACTACTAATTATTATTATCCAATATCCATTCACGTGTCACACCCATAACCCATTTGATGGGCTTTCACCTTTCAGTATAAACGTAAACCACCGTAGACCTCACAAGTGATGAGAATATGACAGTCTCTACTCTCTACTCTCTACTACTACTATCCCACATTCCCACTCCCACCCCAAGCTCAAACAATTCTACCCCTTGTCTACTTTTCCCTTTCAAAATACTTGTCAATTCCACTTCGCATTGTAACAACGGTCGAGATCATCCGACGATGGTATCGATGGAATTGAAGAGCAGGGTGCTGGTGATCGGAGCGTTGGGATACATCGGGAAGTACATAGCGATCGCGAGCGTGAAGTTAGGTCATCCCACCTTGGTTCTGCTGCCTAGTTTTCGCAGCGCCGATCCTCTTCAGAATGAGATTATTGAATCTTTCCAAAAAGAAGGCGTTACTCTCTTCAAGGTCAAAATCTCTTCTTTTTGTTTTTAATCTCGTTAATTCATTGTCTGTTTCCTTCTTCTTCTTTTTCCAGCATGGGCTAATTTCCATTTGTGTGTATAATAAATTCTCAAATGTGTGTCTTGCTTCATTTCAAGAACAGAAAATGCGGTTCTCTTTTTTATGGTTAGTGGCAAAAGTTGCCGCTAACAAATATATTGATTAAAAAAAGTTATATTTACACAAATTATGAATGTAAATCTTCTTCTTTTTTAATCATTTTCTTGAATTTCTTTTATTTCCGACTTTCTTCATAGACGCAAAAGATAGTCGAGGTCGTTGTTTCATAAATTTTCAGCTGCTGCAGGGCTGTAATTAAAAGTAACTTGATTAATCTGCGTATCAGTTAATCAATTAATAACGTAGTATCAATTTCAAAACAATGTCAACATTAAGTGTTTCTATTTTAATGCTGTTCAATACTTGTTAAAAAAGGGATACGTTTTCCCTTGAAGAACTTTTTTGTGAATTCCTTGATAATATGTAACATTGCAGGGGGATATATACAACCATTCAAGGTTGGTAAAGGCAATCCATGCCGTTGATGTGGTGATATCAGCTAATGGAGGGGATCAGACCAGGATCATAGCAGCAATCAAAGAAGTCGACAATCTGGGGCTGATTCATGTAGGATGAATAGGGGTCAATTGATTAATTGACCTCCATTTTTAATTTTTTTTTTTTTTTGAATTTATATATAATTTTCTATATAATTTAGAGTAAAATGTCAGGAGTACTCTACAATTGACTCTCGTTTATAGTATGAATAGGGGTCAATTGACTAATTTAGAGTAAAATTTTATATGATGACCCCCAATTACGTTTGACCCCATATTTTGAAAGTCTAGTTCCGTCCCTGCTGACAATATTACGGTTAGAACTTTCTTTTTGAACTGTTACGAACAGCAACAATTTAAAGTTTCTTAAATGAGAGGGGCATAAAAGACAACATTTCGGACAAACAAAAAACTGAAATTGAGGGTTTTTTAGTTAGCTGCTAGAAAAAGCTTAATTGTGTTAAACTCATACAATGAATTTGGCTCTCTGTTTTTTTATTAAACGGAGGGCTTATGTGTTTTGTTCTCTCTTAGCCCTGATAGATCCTGACTGGTTATAACAAACAGTACTGCCATCTAAATTAACTTTTGGTTTCAATATATGAAACGGGCACCAATGTGCCTTTTAACAAAAACAATATTTGGCTCTCTGTTTTTAATGTGCTCTTATGATACGTACATAGTAAAGGCTCATATATAAGTAGAACATTACATTGTGCACCTTCTCTTATTTCTAACAAATAAGAATGTTGGATCAAAATCGTAGAGGTTTATCCTGGTGGGGGTACCAATTGATGTGGACATGACCCATGCCGCGCTCCAGCCAGCAGAGATGAAACTTCAAAGGTGGCGTGAGATGAGGCGGTTCGTACAGCAATCCGGTGTACCGTACACCTTTGTTGTCTACCACATTTTAGCAGGAAGATGCTTTGGGCGATCAAATACTCAGCAATCCCGGTTCTCTCTCCCACTGAGGATTCCCTTGTGTGGTAATGGAAACACAAAAGGTACTCCTAAATCTCTCTTAAATATTTAAGTATTTGATCCCTCAGATTTTGTGAGTTTGCATGATGAGGCTGTTGCTTGAGTTCTGGCTAGGAAGTTCAAAATGGCTTCACGTTAAAAGGAAATTTAAAATTCTTATTTTGGCCATCTTATCTGGCCTTTAGCATCAGTAAAACTGCAGTATGCCAAAAAACGAGAATATTTTTTAACCCAATTAATATGAAATAAATAAACCTTTGTATAGATTGTATCGGACAGCTTCAGTAAACTAAATTCCAAACCATGTATAGCTTTAGGTTGATACGGTTAGTATTTACATGCATTAACTAGTTTCTAGATTGTAATTCAATTATTTTTTTTCTTTCTTTCTTTATTTATTTATTTTGTGGGTGGGGGGTGCGCACGATCAGTTGCCTTTTCTGTTGAAAAGGATGTAGGGATGTACACAATCTTAGCGGCAAATGATTCGAGAACTTGGAACAAGACTGTGTACATTAGGCCTCCTGGAAATGTAATATCGCTCAGTGAATTAGTGTCTCTTTGGGAGAGCAAGACCGGCAGATTAGTGTCAAGTCATGAGAGGATCTATATTTCTGAAAGAGATCTTCTGCAACGCTACCGAGGTTAGCTTTTTTAATCCTATTATAAATTAAGTTAAGACCTCAGTCTTATTAAGATTTTTATTATCATGCTAATTACCAATAAAATTAAAAAAGAACACCTGTAACAAACCATTCCGTCAACAATTTGGGCAACATAACCCGATAACCCAATCTTCAGCAATTGTGGTTCATCCTGGTTATGAATTGTACGTCATGTTCACCACTGTTGAAGTTCCTAAAAAGTTTGATGGACACCAAGATATATAATAGCATAAACAGTTGTAATCAAGCATTTGTCAAGATATATATTAATTTTTTGCACATGTAATGTAGAAGCACGGCCCGAAAGAAAGAACGAGCTTGCTTCATTGCACTCAGCTTTCATCAGGAAAGACCAAACAAATTTTCGGATCAACACGTCAGTTGGTGTGGAGGCAAGCCAGCTCTATCCTCATTGGGATTACACTACAATGAATGAGTACATGAATAGATTCCTATGACATTAACAAAAAAGGAGAGAAGAAATGCTTATTTGCTTGAATAAACCGCTAAGTTCTAATTGGATCATGCTGTTGATATTGCTCTGTGAATAATGGTTGATAATCGCTTTGTTTCCGAGTTCTGACCCATGTGTTTTTCTAATTCTCAGATCTAATGAAAATTGATATTGAAATTTTATGTGTTTTGGCTTAGTGTTTGGTTTTGAAAGTCAGATGATTAAAATATTTGAGTTTCTGATGTAATAACCGAAAATGTTAGCTCCGAGTTTTCTCAATTATTGGAAATTCCATTTTCATTTTGGTGTTAATTTGATCTTATATATATTCAGCGTAGACGTGCAACAAAAAGATGGTTCATCTAAGAGCAAATGTATGAGATCAATATCTTATTATGCATTTAAGTCCACTTGTGTACGTAAGTAATTTAACTGTAAATGATAATCAAAGTATGCGACCGCTTGGTGCTGACTAATTAAAAACATGTATTAATTGTTTCTCTCGCCTGAGTAATCTATATTTTTAATAAATAAAAAATGGTAATTATTGGTGATGATATTGTTTTGGGATGGGTAAGAAAATTCTGCCAACTAGATATATCTTTTTTTAATAAAAAAAAAAGGTTCTAGCCCTTATTTGTATATTGATTTGCAAAGTTAGGCTTTACAGCTGAAAAACCTGAAGGAAATACAAATGTACGTAAAGGACTCGAAACATTTGAGTTATAAAATAAAGGTTAAAAAAATAAAATAAAATAGAAAAATTAGAAAATGCGAACTAGATCATATATTCGTTTCACACATTTCATTTTTCCAAAAAAAAAAAAAATAATAATAAGAACAAGAACAAGAAGAACAAGGGTGTGCCCTCACATGCACGGCACGCCTGCAAGAACTGTGCTATAAACTTCGTGCCATGTTCGTGCAAAATCAAATTTGACACACTTCACGTCAAAATGTCATGTGCCGTGAGCCATGCTGGCACGGCATGACACGGTGCTGTAGCACGTGCACGACGTGACACGACAAATTGCTATAAGTGCTATATTGGAGGTAAATTACACAAAAGTTTGTATATTGTAATTGATCTAATAATAATTTATGTATATTATAGATATTATTTGGAACTTATGTAATTGTCACTTTAGCAATTTAATCACTTTAAAAATGTGCCAGCATTATATAAAAATTTAATAGGCGTGTAAATTACTTTAAATGCACTAAATAGCTTTTGTTTGCATAAACTTTGATGTATTTTTTTAAAATTAGTCTAATATATAACTTTAGTTAAAGATAGTCTTATAATTGTTTATGGAAGAATTAGATAATATTTGAGGTATAATTGTCAATTTTGATAGTTTAATTACTTAAAATGACTACAAAATTAGAATGTGCCTAAAGACCAAATTTTATATTTTTGAAATTTTTTATTATTTTTTTAGATAGGTACAAAATTAGAATATTTTGGACCATCGAAAAATAGTAATTTTGTACCTATTTAAAAAATTTAGTAATTTTTTTTTCTAAAACATATAAATTTGGTCTTTAAGTATATTTAATATGGATATCAGGTTGAATTGTTCGAAATGGTTATTTAGACCTTGTAAACAGAGATAAGGATGTCCGACATAGTTGAGACACAAAATTAACAGGAAATTTTAACCTTACTATTAATTTGTAATAGAGGTAAATCATATTTGTAATTGATTGTTTGATTTTTTTTTTTCAAATTCCATTAAAAAGACTCGATATCTTTTCAAATAAATTTTGTACCACCTTATCACACTTAATTGTGGCACAAACTCCATATTATAGTACAATACTCAAAAATAAAAATATGTTACTATTTGCAAGAATTAAAAAGTGACTACAATACATCGACAAAAATTATTATTTTCAAGCATATCGGTATTACCGATAGAAATATTTGCAAAAATATCATCGGAAAAACGCACTTTTATTCTTTAAAAGTAATATATAGTTTTGAATTTAAATTTCTATTATTGACAATCGCAAACTATATATTTTATAAAGAGTCCGGCTAGTATGACATCGATGCCATATGGCATCAACTCTAAAATTTATCGGATAGATTTTAAATGAAAAATCCAAACCGTTCAAACTGATTTACTATATGAGTGATGCGTTTACATACCAAATTTACATTTTTTTTTCAAGTTATAGTCAAGCGGTCAAAAAGTTGAAAAATAAATGAATTAAAATTAACTTAAAAACTCTCACATTTGACCGCTTGACTTGATACTAAATAAATTCGAAAAATTATAAATTTTGAATGTAAATGCACAACTAATGAAGTAGATCAATTTTAATAGTTTGGATTCTTTGTTTGAAGTTAATTCGATAGATTTTAGAGTTGGTGTTATATAAGACACTGATGTCATTCTAGCTTGAACTCTTTTATGAATGTTGGTGCAATAATTTTAATTAACATATTAACTGAGCAAGTTCTTAATATCAACAATTATTCAGCATCTCTGGTTGATATTGCAATTGCGATGGAGATTCTCTTGGAATTTGAAATTATAATTTATTTAAAATTATTCTTAAAATTGTTTAATGATAGAAGTTCTCAAATATGTGTTATCCTTGTGTGATTGCACAATGCTTAAATTCAAGAATTTTAGTGCCAATTTTCAAGAGAACAAGAACCTCATTAATTGTCTCCAATTTGACCACACTAAATTACTAGTCATCCCCGGGTCCCATCCATTTATCCGATTTTTTTTATTAATAGAGAAATAAATAGATAAATAAATATCGAAATAGGAGTAGAATTTTATAGAATTTTGAAATATAAAAATAACGTGATAGATTATCATGTCCATAAAAGTTTCAACAATTCAATTTTCGCTAAATCCTGAACGTAATAGATGCTCGCTATTTTTTTAGAACTCATTGTTTCAATTCATATTTGTATCGATTGAAATGGAAATCTTTCACTAAATAATAATGATCAAAGCAGAAGAATTTCCTTGCTGGACGTGATAGATTGTCACATTCATTATTATTATTTTTCTTTTTCTAATTAATTAGCAAGAGTAGGATTTACATAACGTAATAAATCATCACGTTCTTCTTATATTCTAAAATTTCATAAAATCTTACGATATTTATTTATTTTGTTTTTATTAGTAAAAAACGGTTCATTTAAATATTTAATGGGTCTTCGGTTTATAAAATCCATGACCTTCTTGCACCACAACAGATCTGCCAAAACGTAAACCACCGTAGGACTTAGAGGTGAGAATTTGACAAGCTCCCACAGTCTTGACCCCACCCCAACGGCCAAACCGCTTCTACCCCTCCATCTCCACTTCTCGACTCCACTTCCCATCGTAGTTCGTAGTTCGTAGTTCGTACCGACGATGGCATCGTTAGAACCGAAGAGCAATGTGATGGTGATCGGAGCATTTGAATACTTCGGCAAGTACATAACGGGCAAGAGCGTGGAGTTAGGTCATTTCACCTTAGTTATGGTGCCAACTACTACCGATCCTGCTCAAAAGCAGACTATTGCAAAATTTGCAAGTATAGGCGTTGCTTTCATCATGGTAAAATCTTTTCTTTTATTTTTTTTGCAAACTTAATTGGTAATTAAAATCTTTTCTCTTCTTTTAATTTCGTTCTTTCTTTCCTTCTCTCTTTTGTCATTTTTTCTCATTATGGGTTAATTTGCTTATGTGTGTATAGTAAATCCTCATATGTGGTTCTTGTATAATTTCAAAAACAAAAGAAAAGAAATTGTGGTTCTTGCAATCCTATTTTTTCGATTGCAATTTTCTTCAATGTTTCTTTTCTTTTCCATTTTCTTGAATTTCTTTTATTTTCTCCTTTTTTTTTAATAAATTTCTGAAACGCAAAAAAATAATAATAACAGAGGTCACTGGCTGTTGGATGCATAAAATTTTCAGCTGCTGTGGGGCAGTAATGAAAAGTAACCTCATCAATTTGCATATCAGCAACAAAATCACCTAATCAAGTATTGTTCTTGAAAAGAAAGTAATCATTAAGTGTTTTGCATTACTGCCCTTCAATACTGTGTTAAAACAGGGATATCTTTTTCTTTAAATAATAAAATACTATTCAATGATACTTTGTGTTAATGCCTTGGTAATATGTAACAATTCAGGGGGATATATACAACCATTCGATGTTGGTACGAGCAATCCGAGGCGTCGATGTCGTGATATCTGCTTCTTGTGGGGAATCAATGTTGGCAGATCTGTCCCTCATTTTGAAAGCAATCAAAGAAGCCCGGCAATATTACAGTTTGGACTTTATTTTAAACTTTATAAATAGCAATGATTAATAGTTTCTATAATGAGGGGCAAAAACAACTGTTTCAACTTTCAACAAACAAAAAACTAAAACTTGAGGGTATTTCATTTAGTGCTTAACAGTATCCTGTTTTCTGGTAATTTAGCTCAACAGTATTAAACTGATACAAAGTAAATTTGGCTCTCTGTTTTCTGTTTGTGCTATTATTATAATTATCAAATAAAGGTTCATAAGTAGGTACAACACATCATTGACCTTCTCTTATTTCTAACAAATGGCAATTAATGTTGGATCAAACTTGCAGAGGTTTATCCTGTCGGGATTAGCAATTGATGTGGACCAGGCCCCCAATGTGCTCCTGGCAGCAAAAAAGGAACTTGAAATGTACTGTCAGATGAGGCAGTTAATAGAGCAGTCCGGTGTACCATACACCCGCATTGTTGGAGGTTTTTTTGCAGGAGAAATTTTGGGGCATTCTAATAGTGAACAATCACCGTTTTCTCTCCCAATCAAGATCCCCTTATATGGTGATGGAAACACAAAAGGTACTCCTAAATCTCTCTTATAAAGATTTTAAGTATTTATAATTTTATATGATTGCCTCGGATTTTGTGATTTTACAAAATGAGGCCCTTGCTTGAGTTCTGACTGGCAAGTTCAAAATGGCTTCAAATTATAAGGAAAGTAAATAAACCACTGTATAGTTAATGGTTGTTAGAAATAGATTGGGGTCGGACAACTTCACTGAAACAAAATTCCAAACCATCTATAGCTTTCGGATGTTCTAGTTCGTATTTGCATTCCATTGTTTCTAATTCAATTTTCTTTCTGTTGGGATCAGTTGTCATTATTTATGAAAAAGACGTAGCGCATTACACAATCTTAGCAGCAGATGATCCGAAAATGTTGAACAAGACTTTATACATTATGCCTCCTGAAAATGTATTATCGCTGAATGATATAGTGTCGCTCTGGGAGGGAAAGATCAATAGATCGTGTGATAGGATCTATATTCTTTTAGAAGAATTTGTGCAGCTGTACAATGGTTAGTTTTTTTAATTGTATCATAAATTAAGTTTGAAGGACACCACAAGACATTTAATAGCATAAACAGTTGTAATCAAGCATTTGTCAAGATATATGCTTATATTTTTTGTCACATGTAATGTAGGAGCACGGTCCAAAAGTAAGAAGATTGCGCTTGCATTCTTATACTCAGCTTTCATCGGGGGAGACCAAACTAATATTGAGATTGACCCGGCATTTGGAGTGGAGGCAAGCCAGCTCTTTTCTGATATTAAGTACACTACAATGGACGAGTACCTGAACAGATTCCTTCCAGATTAACAAAAAAAGTTAGAAGAAACGGTTATTTGCTTGAACAAACTTCTAATTGAATCATGCTGTTGATATTAATTGCTCTGTGAATAGTGGTCGATAATCGCTTTGTTGCTGAGTTCTGACCCAAGTTTGATTCTAATTCTCATACTGAACTTGTAGTTTTCTCTTCTTATATAGAAAAATTGTTTTCTGCATGTAGCTGGTTACTTGGATCAAGTGAAAATGATATAGAAATTTATGTGCTCTGGATTAGTGGTTGGCTTCGATTGAAATTTTTCCATTTTTTTTCTCTATTCTACTCTTACTGACTACTGAACGGGTCCATAACAAGTTTTTTAATGCTTCACTTAAAATATTCTTCTTGAAGCTGTAAACACTGAACTCCAGAACTCCTACATCAAGGAAAAGCAATCAGAATTACAAAATAAATTTGGCACTAAAGAAGCTCTAAAGCAATCAGAATTGCAAGCAAAAACCCAAGTTAAGTGCAAACCAGTTTAGGTGCAAGTTTAATTTTTCAAAATTGCCATAAGAAGACTTGATAACTTTGGAAATTTTGGACATTTAATTGAATATCTTTATCCCTGTAATATAAAATATGATTGTCTACTGTATAGATATTGAGATATCTCATATTTGTGAGTTCTACGCACTCCAACTAATTCGCATCCTCTGAGATATCTCATTTTGTTTAAAATCTCAACTGGTCAAATTCACATCGTAGCGGTTATGAAAGAAAGTGAACTGTCGAGAATTTCTACGGTTTTGCCATTTTTAAAAAAAATTCAAAAAACATGGACATGTATAACTTTTTATTTAATGTTGGATATTAATAAAAAAATCGGATACTCTCGTCTTGTCCAATTTTTAAACATAACTAGATGCTTTGTTGCGGCGTTGCCGCAATTGTTTTTGGTGCATCTGGGGGCGTTGCTGCAATTGTTTTTCTCTGATTTTGTTGTGTTTATTGTAGCAAATATTTGCCTTGGATCAGATTTGGAATAGTAAACAGGATCAAGAAAACCCGGAGATATATATACCAATCGAAATATATATAATTAGTCGCTACAGAAATAGCAAACTATATTTGTCCAAATAATACTGATTGGTTCATTAACATTGAACAAATGCATACATAAGGGATTGCAGGACAGTACAATACGTAACTATCTAGATAGGCACAACATTCAAATTGAAGAAGCTAAGTACTTGATACCATTATACAAACTAATTCAATAATCAATCAACATCTATAAAGCAGTCCAGCCTTTTCTCAATAGCAATTAAGCAGCAATCCTGCAATTTTTTTTTTACATTGCTCTTTCTATCAGTGCTGAGATATTCCTCTTTGTTTCTAAGATTTCTTATTGAACTCCTGCAATTTGGAAAAAGAAGTTGACATTCTTTCAGGTTATTTTGGCATTTATATATAAATTCACTTCTATTATACTTTCAAGTAGTGTAGGACATTCATATAATTAATACTATTTGCATAGGACAAGCTGTAAAAATGAATACTATTATGCTATAAATGAAATTTGTCCCCGGAAAAAATCGTTAGGAAGATAATAGTATCAATTGTCTTTCAATCTCATGTTTGCATTATAGGAAATTGCACCTAGTACTGTGAGTACAAAATTCAAAAATTTCCATCTCATCTTAAATCATGTTCTTTCGGCAATGAGAAAAGATGATCTTATGTCCTAATGTTGTGGAAATTCACTTTGTTAAAGTCAGCAAATTACCTATTAGGTTATTCCTTTAAGTTTGAGATTCATAACTTTCTTGCTGCTCCTCAATAATCCAATAAAAATGCCAAGCAAGAAAAAGTATCTGCTACTTCAATCCTAGTATCAGCCTTATTCGGACTAAATATATTTAACGAAAATTATCGTTCTCAATTCATGCAGAAAGATTCTAATTCCAACACATGTGACAACTTTAATATATGTATGTGTATGTATGTGTGTGTGTGTGTGTGTGTATTAAAAATTTGAATTAGAAATAGGAAAATACCTGTAATGCCTTCGTACGTGCAGCAACAACATCCATAATATACCCAGTTTCATGATGTTCAAGGGACCCACCACCACATACTATCACCTTTAAGCCATGTGAAAGGGCACACCACACTTTATTAGCTACAAACAACCATTTCAAATATAGAAGTGGTACAGGTAAAAAATATTAGAATGGATGGTTATATTTTCATTACATACTACCAAGGGAAACTAATATATGTGGTAATTCTAACCATTTCTCAGAAAACTGGCGCAATTAGGAAAAAAAATTTGAAAAATTAATTGAGATCAAGATTGATCATATGAGATAAAAGCATCATATCAGTCGCAAGTGTGTGCAGAGATCAATGTGAATCATTATCTGCTTGTTATATACTGAATAGTGTTTGCTGGTTGATTTACATAATAGAGGCTGAAACAATCAAATTTGGGGGAAGAAAAGAATTAGTCTCCAAAGAACCTGAATGGCACCAATGTAGGTACCATAACACAGCACTTGGTTTATGTAGGGTAACCTATTCTTCATTTTTCTTTTACCTAGTACAATTGTAAATTTCGAGAAATAATCCAAGGGTACTCACATCATTCGATTTGCCTAAGAGACTTCTCCTCTCGAAATAGTCCAGAATAATCCAAGGGATGACTAGTTTAACCCACATTTCTGCACTGCAATTGCAAATAAAGGATAAATGACAGTCCTAACTTGATTGCTATTACAAGAAAATCCTTCGAAAGAGAGAAAGACACTGTTTCTGTTTAAAATTTAATAGAATAATATATAAAAAAAAAAAACTGATTTCTCCAGTAAAGGCACCACCTTTTCTGATCCAGCAATTTTGTGCAGCTATAGCAAAATCAGATCTCAACAAAGCTTTTACCGGAGGAAGAAAGACAAAAAGGAGGACTCACCGCTACCTCTGGAAATGAAATTGCAACTGGTCTATATGAATGATGATCAAATGTATGAGTCATTTCAGAGTCATTGCTGACCTGTTGTGGAAACAATAAATATAATAAGAAAATACAAGAGGAAATAAGAAAAGATGCAAATTTTAACACATCTCTCCCAAATTTTGGAGTTGGAATTATGACACCATAAATTAGAAAACCTCTGATACAAAGAATGATTGAAGGGCGAACTTGAGTCTCATATAGAGAACAATGAAAGTAAGAAGCAAATTTACAGCAAAGGTTCAGATCAGCTGTTTTCAAAATCAATTTTGGAATTGGAGATAAGGATGTGAGGCACGAATGAAGCATGAAAGGCTTGAGGCATTTGAACCGTATTCATAATTGTATGCAATTTGACTTACAGGTCCAATTGCAGCAGCCTGCAAGGCTGAGAGGGTGACAGTAACCTTTGGTGAGAAAGTCTTCAACATTATACCTTGGCGATGAAAAATGTACCTGACATACTATGAACAATGAATTGTCATTTATCAAGTGCTGAAAGACCAAACATGTCAACATGAAAGGAAACTGCAAAAGTTGAAATAGGTTGGGTACCAGAGCAACATGGGTGGGATGCAGACTTGTATGCAACATCATGCATTGAAATCAGAGATTAATCATGGTACCAATGAACAATTAGAAAAGATTCAAAAATCAAAGAAACAAAATACCATGTGGCCTTCTTTAGCATTTTTGTTGATCTCTGTTATAAGCCTTTTTTCTCTTGATCTTGCAGTGCTCGTCTCTTCCTTTCTATTTACCTAAAGGATCTATATAACATCCTCTTATATTCTCTTAGTCATTCTGCAGTTTAGGGAAAAAACAAAAGATGTGACAAGCTGGTTGCAAATAGAAAAAAATGAAAACAAAGAAACTCATCATATGGCTCAATCATGATGTTTGAAAACTCATCTTCAAATCTATTGTTAAACTCCACTATTCGGTTTAGTCTCCTAATAAATTGTCTTTTTTATATTAACATCAGTGCATGTGGGAAGAAATAAATATTAAGTACCAGGACTTGCAAAATTATAATAATGAAAGCACACATAATGATACCCAATTTCAATTAAACTGTACCAGCAGGGGTTTTCTTCTTGGTGAGGAGAGAAATCACCTTCAAATGTTGCGAGTCCTTTAAATTCGCAAAACTGAAGAGATTAAATGGGAGAAATATGAGTTGGGAAATGCCTCATCAAAAATCAGTGAAGTAGTAAGTTAAGTGAGAGAAAAAGGAAAAAAATTACAGTATACCTCTGTGTAGACACAGACTAGCAAAGGGGGTGAGGCAGACAACCGAAAGTCAGAGTTTTTCTGGTGGATGACCTTGCACAGAAGAAGCAAAAGAGGAGAAATTTTTCTTTAGATTGCACACATTTTCTGAGGAAATAAAAGAAAATTTGAATCGGCTGACAAGAGAAAGAAGGAGTACCATCTGAAGAAGAGAGGAGAGAAAATCACATGATTGCGTGGCGAAGGGTATAGGAGAGATCGAGATCACAGAATTGTAGAGCTTCGTCGTCTTCAAATTGGGGAGAAGGCAAATGGAGGAGAGGTGGAACGGAAGAGGAGGAAGGAGAAATGGTAAGCGTTGTCCCACCGAAAACGCAAATCCGAGAGACTGGAGAAGAAAAAGAAAACGTGGTGAGCAGAGGAAAGGGGGGCAGAAAGTTGGAGGCGGTGGCTGGTTTAGATGACGGTATCATACTCCAATGCAGACCATCAAGAGCCATTGATTTTTCATCAAACGGCACATAAACAGGGTGGCACTGTTCATTCTGATGTCACCACCCATCCAGAATTAAGGTATTTCTAATTATCCCAACTTTATTTTACTATCAAACACATCTAGGATAAAAAAAGTTACTCTCACTTCATATTCTCTAACTAATCATAACTTTGAGAGTTATCTATTTAACCTATCACTTTATCTGAGTTATATATCTTCACTTTAGTTTGCTACCAAACACATTATAAGATAAAAATTATTATCTCCTTACTCCTACACTCAAACGTAACTATTGCAGTTATCTTTTCATCCTCACGAATTTGCACTGAGCAAGATTTGGGACTTCATATTAAGAACTCAATAAACATGGTCTATAATCAATTGAAAATTGAATTTCATATGTGATTTGCAAGGCTTGAATCTAGTGCTTGGTAGGGTTTCTGCATTTGCCGTCCCTAAAAAAAATTCACTATAATCTTTATTTTTGCTACAATATATTTGAAAAAAATATATATATAATTTATTTTTTAGTGCACAATAATTTTCTGATTATGTTTCGTAATGTTTTGACCAAGCTAAATTATTCTAGCCCCACTCCCTGTCTTGTACTCTACATAAACATTAACCATATAATAAAAAAAAATAACCTTGCAACTAATTTATATCATTCTAATTGTTCGAAACACAGAAATATGAAACCATATACAAAATTAAATTGACTGGAACAAGTTCTAATGATCATGTATTTCACTATTCAAAATTTCCAATATGATAATAAAATAATATATGATATTTATGTAATATATGATGATTGATTTTTAAAATTTAAGTCAATTATAATTTGTTATAATTGAATATATCTTGAACTAGAAAATATTTTTTTTATTAAACATTGGGTTAGTAAATGACTATTAATGTAAAACCTTAATTGAAAAAATAAATCGAATTTCAAATGAATCATTGAAGCATATTCTATATTAATTATTAATAAAAACATTAATTTTTATTACATTATTAGTTTTATTTTACAAAACATGAATAGACCTGCATGCGAGTTGCGACTATCTAAGATGTTATATAATTATTTCTGTGTAAAAATAACAAATTAACCCCAAGAAATTCAGAAAGTGCTGTTTTTGCAGAACGATTGTCCTAAATAAAATTTGTTCGTGCATATTTAAAATTTGATTATCAATACTGGTGGAAATATATTACACAATGAAATCATCATTTTATCAATTAAATGCTAAATTTGAATAAATAGAAGCGTTAATTTTTTTTTATAAATCAAGTGAGAGGACCATGTCCAGATGAAGTCTGTGCTTGTCATTTTCTTACACAACCACAATGAATCGTCATCCTACAAAAAGTTAATCAATTCTTCTGTATAAATAGAGGGTTACACAACCTCTTTCTCCTCAATATATCCTCGTCTCTCTCTCTCTCTCCCTCCTTGTCCGAGAAATCGCTTGTATGATCAGTATACTGTGAGTAGTACTATTATTTTATTGTTCTTTCTGATCGCATTAATTATCGGTTGTGATCGGTCAATAATATAGTAGAAAGATGCTTTGAAGATTGTGAATTTTTGGGTTTTTTTTTTTGTAGTATTCTTAGATTGAAGAGGAATATGAGTATACTTTTGTATATTTCCTATCAGAACAGCAAATTTGACAAACTATGCTATGTCTGGTTTACATATTCTATAAATTTACTAACTGAAGAACAGTAAATCAGTTATCAACTAACCATACTGTAATATATATAGTCATGTATTTGTTTTAATATAGATTGATAAAATCATGCCTTTAAAATTCCTGATTTTTCATTTTGCTAGTTCGAATTGAGATGGCAGGAACAAATTACGTTTTGGCAAGCACCGGTTTCACTCCTGAAACGTTGAATCAGCGAATTCTCTCAGCCATGCCCAGAAGATCTGTTGTCTTTCACCCCTGGCACCACCTTGAATTAGGTCAAAATGTCGTTTTATTACTAAATTTCATATTCATTATTGCTTGAATTAGAAGTCATCCTTCGAGTTTTTTATTTCATTAGATTTTTGTTGTTTCCAAATTCTAATGCAGGTCCTGGAGCTCCAAGCTTTTTCAACTGTGTGAGTCAGTAGTTCTGACAAACATAAAAAGAAGAAGAACGAATAAAATTAATATATATATAACAAATAAATGAAAGGATGAATGCAGGTTGTTGAAATTCCAAGAGGCAGGAACGTGAAGTATGAAATCGACAGAGTAAGTGCTCTCATCAAGGTTTTCTTTCGCACTATTTTTCTCACAGTAACTTATTAAAGCCTCTGCTATTGCTAAACTATCTTCAAGACGTACTATTTTTTTATTGAGGCCTAAGTGCGGTACATATTCTTTAAGCTGACTTGTATATTAAGCTTAGGGCCCTGTAACAATATAGTAAATTAATTTTGAAGATCTTTCTGATTGACTAAATTATAAGTGAAGTGAAAAACTAATAGACAAATTGTTCACATTAATATCTAATCATTATTGAACTAATACAATTTGAACATATATCATCTTCTGCTGTTTTGACTTGGTATTATTATAGTATAATTGCTATTAATAAAACAAAACAGTTTTGATTAATGTTTTATAGAATATAACTATATTCTTACAGACATTACAATTAGTTATGTGTGCACGCAAAAATCAGAAAATATATTATCTTTGGAAACACTATATAATTTGCGCAATTAATGATTTCGAAACCAAATTCAGAATTGCAAATGACGAAATCCTGTTATATAAGGGAACGATCCATGTCCGCATTAATATGGCTTCTGCAAAATCAAGTGTCCTTGAGAACTGAATTCTTCCCGATCTAAACAAACAAGCTCTAGAGAAAGACTCCGAATCCGCTGCCATAATTGTTAACAATTAATGTTATTGGATCACTGACATGCCCTGCCACAAAGCAGCTTTTGTGGCCTATCTATCACCCACTCCACTACTGACAACTACGATGCGAGCTCATAGAGCAAGAACCACCCTATAAGTTGATGCGAATTTTTACTGATTTCAAGACCATTCATTGTATATTCTGTATTGGATCAGTCTCTTATACTCGCACAGACTTTGGACATCAGACCTGGACCTGATGATTAGATAGTAAAGAGACAGTGCTATTCTTTTTAAAAGCATGATTTTATTCTTTTTTATACCGTTCCAATTACATAAATACTGTTAACTTTCTGTTGCTCTAAAATTTTAAAAGGCAATGAACTTGAACTAGGTTCTGCCTCAATGAAATTGGCTGAATGAAAACTGCAAGTATAATTGATGATAAATTAGTACCTTTTATTTGAATTGAGAGAAAACTGGGAACTTTCTTATAATAGGTTGACCGTGTACTTCACTCATTGTTAGTTTACCCCCAGAACTATGGATTTATTCCTCGTACCTGTTGTGAGGATAACGACCCTATGGAAGTGCTTATTCTCATGCAGGTATGCTACGTACTTTTCTCTCTTTGTACCTAAGTTGTATTATCCAACTATTACCAACCAATAAATAAGTGATATCCAACTATTAGACTGTTATTAGATTAATATGTTTTTTGACACCACTCTTCAAATCTCAATATATATTTTTATTTATTCCTTGCAGGATGCCTTGATGCCAGGTTGTTGCATGCGGGCCCGTGCTATCGGTTTGATTCCCATGATTGTAGAGGTATATTTCACTATGACAAAGCTGCAATAAATCCTAAATTATTTTTTCACAGTATTTAAATTGTTTGTAAAAATAACAGGGAAAAATTTATCACAAGGTTATTTCAGTTTGTGCAGACAACAACCCTGAGTATACACATTACAAAGACATAAGTGATCTGCATCCTCGCTGCCTTGCTGAGATCCGAACTTTCTTTGAAAATTGTATGCTCTTTTACCACAAGATATTTTCTAGAAATGTAGTTTTATGTTTGACCTTTTAATCACAAGTGTTCTTGTACGTAATTTGTTCTTTTAAGTTTTAAATGATGTGCTTCTACAGACAAAAGGCATGAGAACAAGGAAGTTATAGTGAAAGACTTCCTCCCAGCAGAGGATGCATTCAAAGCCATAAAGAATTCCATGTAATATTTCCTTAACAACCCTTAAGCTCGCTTATTTATCTACATATTTCTATTTAAAATTTTATATTGCTTTCTCAAACTTTTAGCTTCTGCTCCTAATCTGAGAAATTGTGCTTTTCTGATATATTAATTAGGATGTATGTAGCCCCAAATATTCCACAAATAGTGCACAATAACCCTCCATCCTTGTTCTTCATGTCCGTAATGGAAGTTATAATTGGTATTTGTTAATTCAATTCCACCACAAAATGGAAGGGCACGTAGTACATTTCAGACCTCTGTAGGGATATAGTAGGAAGTTTTCATGTAACTACTGAATGATGTGTACAAACTGCAGGGACCTCTACGAGGCATATGTCGCAGAGGCCTTGAGGATGTAGGTTTCTACTTCATAGCGGGAGCAAGCATGGATGCAGGCTTTGTTTTTTGTTAAGCTTGAGCTTCTATATATATATATATTCAAAAGTTGAATAATGTGATTCCGTCAATCATGTGTTTGGCAGTATTTTCTCTGAATTCTGTAATATGATACTATCTGTCGTATTAATCCACCTAATTAAGATGAATAATATGTTGTTTCAGAAATCCTATGGCCAAAGATTCGGTTACACCCTGCAAATTTTTAGTGACTTTGTGATGGCTTTGTTAGTTTTTACTTTTTACCCAGGGATCAATGGCACTACTAAATGCTTTTTACTTTAAGAACTTGGGAATAATTAAGCCTGTTTATACTAATTAAATGGAGCATGTTGTATATTGTAATGGTGTTTGCTGCGAGATCATCTGCCTTGCATTGACATACACCATGCCCCATGCTTACCAGGATCCTTACTAATTTGCATCCAAAATACATTATTCATCGAAACACCCCGTCCCATTCCTCCTGCCTAGATTTTTATAATGAGCTATTTTATCCACATTGATCTGGTGACTAAATTTACTTTATATATGTAAAGGAGAGAGGGTTGGTACCATATGCAGAGTCAGATTTTTAAATTATAGAGATCAATTATATAATTTTCTTTTTGCAGAGAATGGAGTCAATTTGACGACACCATGACATTTAACATTTTAAACTAATTTATATAGGAAAAATAATATATATCAAAAGAATTTATAAGAAAAATAGAGGTCAACTGACCCTATTCTTTGTTCTTTAATTAATATGCCCCTGGTTGGTACCCTTGAGACCATGTTTCTGCTTATGCATCGGGCATTCGGAATCAAAGTGATATCCTTGGGAGACCAGTCGGTTGGAATTTGGGTCCCCTAAAGCAGCCCATATTGTGAGTTTGGATCTGGACCATTCAACATGCTCTGGCATTATATCAAAGTGATCTTGAGCATTCTACCTTGGGCAGGATTGACCTTAAGCCAAGTTCATACGGACTGGAACCAAATTTGTCCCCTAAGAAGTTACTTTCTGCAACTTGTTAAGTTCTCAATATCCGATACATAGTTGTATTCTTGTGCTCTTCTATTGGGCCAGGCCTTATTGTTCTACTAAAGCTTACGGTTGTATTTAATTAGCATTTTTTTCAATCACCACTGACCACCCTCATATTAATTAAATTGTACTTACGTTAAAGTTTCAGACTAGACAATAAGTCCTTTACAAATTAAATACAGCACCTTGTCCTTATGGGGACATCAATGAGAGACTGAAAGCCCATCACTGCGTAGCAGCGATTATTTTTCTAATTACTATGAAATTCATCTTGGAAGAAGTATTTTTATGCCTGAAAACTCTTATTCTTAAATGATTGTACCAACTTAGCTAAAGTGCTAAACAATAGTTTTTCTAAGCTCAGTGAGATCAGAAGTATTCTTTATTTGTCTTTTTTTATTGGGAGAGGTTTCCTTTCTCTCTTTTTTTGGATGTGGGGGTTGGGAGGTTATTCTGTAGAAATATACTAGATCGATATAATTTAATGTCTTATAAATTATTTTTTTTATTAATCTGTGATAGCTACAAAAGAATTTAAACATCAGAGCAGAGAAACACAAAGTTGATTCGATACTAATATTTGTTTTAACCAATATATCTGGTTTAGTGAGTATATGTTGTGCTTTTTGTTTTGCCTCGTCTAAAGTATTGCTATTTGTTTATAGAGAAAATGGAATTAACTTATTGGTGATGTCATGTTTGGTGACTTAACATATATTTTCAATGTGCAATGATAAATACAAGTTTAGTGTTAAATAATTAGTTCGGGCAAAACTAGTTGTGTTTATCAAAAGAACTTGGTAAGGTAACTTCAAAAATTTATCGGATTGTCTTTAAATAATGAATTCAAACCGTTAAAACCAATATACTTCGTGAGTGATGCGTGTACATATAAGATTTTCAAAGCTTCATTCATTAAGTTCAAAATTAAGCGATAAAAAAAAACTTTTTATAAGTTATTTTATGCATTTATTTTTCAATATTTTTTGTAATGTTTGATTTTGTACTAAATGAAATAAATTCAGTTAGGTAAAAAAAAAAAATCAGTCAGGTAAAAAAACAGTGGTGCCCATAGGGGGCTGCTTTGAAATTTGTGTCAGAATAAAATATAATCTTAATTTAATAATTGTACCTCAAACTAGAGAAGAAAATTTGTCACGGCGTGACTAGTCACGTCACGGAACGTCACGTCACGTTAACGTCACGTCACGTCACGTGTATCGATTACGTGACGTGACTCGCGTGACGCGTGACGTGACCATATTCTAGGAAAAATATATGTCACGTCACGTGATCACGTTACGTCACGTCACGGTATGAAACATGGAGTATCTAACTTTTTTATATGTATAGAATATTTATATTTTTATTTTAGTGTAAGTTCAGTGATATTTGTACTCATGTAGTACTGATTTTTATTTTCTTTAGTTTAATCTAATGAATGTTTGTAATTTGAATTTTTAAAGTAAGTCAGATGCAACATTTTCTAAAAAAATAATCTTTACAACATTATTTACTTATTTTAGAATTTTTTATATTTTTTTCTAAATTTTCAATAATTTAAATTAAAATATAAAAAAAATTGACATGACTAATTTACGTCACGTCACGTGTGGTACGTGACCATCCGCCACCATTTTAGTCACGTCACGTCATGTCACGTGAAAAAAAAAAGTTGATCACGTCACGTAACAGCGTGTCACGTATTTTGTTCTCTATTTCAGACAAATAACATGAGGACCCTCACGAGGATTCTCGCTCCTGGGACCCTTAATTATAATGGGAGAGAACACAGATCATCAGTCTATCACCTATCAAGAGAGAGATCAACTCTAGCAGTCAATTCTTGAATGTTGTAACATTTGACTTCATGCATACACACATAAACTAATTAAGGTTTGAACTTCAATCCTAGAAATTGACAAACTGAAATTAAGACCTCCATCTTGTGACTAAGTTAATTAGAAGGCGGCGCACATGACATGCATACTCAACTGCGAGTCGCCTATCAACTGGAGACTCATCATTTAGGAAATAAATCTGCTGCGATTTCAAAATCCCTGCAATCTCCTGCGATTCCAAATTCCTCCATTCACTTTTTGGAATGCACAAATCTCAAGAGTAGTTATTTTTATGCATGAATCTCAATTAGTTATTTTTGGATGGATTATTTTTATGCATGAATCTCAATTAGTTATTTTTGGATGGATTTAGAATCGCAGGAGATTGCAGAGAGTTAGAAATCGCAGCAGATTTATTTCCCATGATTTCTGATAATCGCCTGAATATTTTCACCAAACAAGAATCAAAGTCTATGCTTCAAATATTCAAACTAAAATATTAGCAGATCAAAATACACAGTTTTTACCATAATAGATGTTGCGAGAAGGGGACACCATAAAGTGTAGACATTTTCTTTCATTTTCTTTGTTGGGTCGTTTTTTTTTTATTTGGTTTTTGGGACGCTCTAAACTGGGAATTCGTATTCTCTGCATTAACGGAACGTGCATTAATAAATCTGGACCGTCCGATTGAGATCTGTACTAATATTAAAAGACTTTGTGTGTCATTAAACTCAAAAAAATTCTCTTTTGAGTTAATGTAGAAGATGTTGACTAAACTTGTCCCTAACGCCATGAACTATTAAATGAAATTAGAGCTGTCAATTACGACAAGAGTCAGATAAAAGCATTTACATACTCATATCCGTACCGTTACAAATTATTCTTATTCGTACTTTATTTTTACTGTTAAGAATTGACTTTATCCATATCCTACTCTTACCCGTTATAATTATTGGAGTAGCGGATAAATAATCGATAATGCTAATAATTTAATATAATTAAATAAAGCACTGAAACACATTAATTTCGCACATATAATCAGCTCACTAAAATAATGAACTCAAAACAAATTAATTGGCCGCGCTTGCATCTAAAACAAATTAAATCAATAAATATTCGAATAAGCTGTAGCAGAGACTATCATGTCACGAACAAATAAATTTCAATTAATTCCTAGCTTTAACTTTAGTAATAATTTCTCTTTTTTTTAAATAAAAGGATCAGTCATTTGTGCTTCTAATAATTGAAGTTCAATCGGCTCCAAAATTTCATTAAAATTTGCTGAAATTTTAATAGTTAATTAAGTATAACACAACTATATAGATAGTTAATTGTCCAAGTCATAAAATATAATAAAATGCAAATTTCGAAAAGACAAAAACTAGTTAGAGAATAGATATTCATTGTCTATTAATATATAAAAATATATAACCTTTTTTTTCTATAATTACTCAATTGGATAATGGGTTCAAAATAATTTTTATCTGTATCTTTACTCGTTTAGATAACGAAAATACCCGACAAGTTTACAAAAAGAAAAATCTTACACGTAACCATCTTATCAAATACAGTACGACTAATCAGATAAAAAGACGTCATTGACAACCCCTGAATGAGATATTCAAATTTTGATACTATTTTTATTTTACTTTTTATTTCTATTCATAAAAAATTCGGGGAAATCCTGTACTGTTTTTTTTTTTTTTTTTTTTTTTTTTGCGATTTGTCATTCCACGAAATCCTTTGACAGTCCCTTATTGTTGAATTTGCGAAGAATTGATCGAATGGAGACTGTCGACATTGACATATAGGACAAGTCTCGTGTTCCCCAATTCAAATCCCTTAGCAAACGAACATCTCATGGAGTATGAATTTAAGCTCATCATGGTTGTTAGTGAAGTTACTTCAAAAATCATCATATTAATTTTATATGAAAAATTATGTACAGCTTGACATTCTATGCTAAATTTAACAAAAGAAAAACTTTATATGAAAATTCAAAATAATCTATTTCGTGAGTGATATGTTTAAAATTTATTAATTTATAAAATCACTTAACATATAAGTCAGGTGGTGAAATTAAAAAATATTTTATCTATTTTTCTCATTATTTTTTATCATTTGATTTTACATACTAAACAAATGTATAATTATTTGTATATAAATACATCATTAATTACAAATTTATGCGAATTAATTGAAGTATTTGGATGTTTTATATAAAAGTTTAATTGATTTTGATGTTAAACTTCAAAAAAAAACTTAATAGGGTTAAAGTTATATTCGTTTTATTCGTTATATGCGGAAGATTTGTTAAGATAGATCTTGTCTTGAATCTTGTACTTGTAAAAATTTATTAGAAAGTGAATGGACCAAGCACTACTCTACACAATATTCTATGAATTGGATGTACCTTAAATTATTCTTTATGCTTCTGATGACCTTCCTTCCTCAGCGATATATGCCAATTTTTGCGGATCTATTTTGAATTTTTTTATTCAAGAACTGTGCAAAATCCAAGAAAATGTAAACCAAAATCAAAGTTGGACGGAGAATTTTACAAACGAACATATCTTTTAAAAAATTTAAGAGTAGAACTAGGATGTTTCTAGAGTATCAAGTCTATTTGTACTCTTAACTCTAAAATTTATCGGATTTAACTTCGAACGACGAATCTAAATCGTTGAAATTCTTTTACCTTACGAGTGATGTGTCTACATGTAAAAATTTTAAAGTTTCGAATTAATTAAGTATAAAGTTAAGTAGTCAAAAGGCTTCCAAAAAATGAATGTATTAAAATTAATTTAGAAACCTTCTAATTTTTTACAACGTGACTTTATACTAAATTAATTCGAAACTTTAAAAATTTTGCATGTAGACGCATCACTCGTAAGCTAGAAGGATTTCAACGGTTTAAATTCGTAATTCGAAGTTAATTCAATAGATTTTAGAGTTAAGAGCACAAAAAAATTTGAAACTCTTAGGAGCACCCTAGTTCTACTTAAAATTTAAATATCATACTCTCTCCTCCAAATTTCTTAACAAAATGTTCCATTAGACCCAAATTTCCTTTCCCTCCCCTCTCATTCTTTCTCTCCAAGTTACTCTCCAAATTTCTCTCATTTATGCATATAACTTATTTAGTATAAAATCAATTTTAACTTAGAATCTTATTAGCCTAAACCAACATAAATAATGTTAATTAGTTTATTTTGTAGAATCTTTTCAATATGTTGATTCTTGCCGTTAGATCAGCGATTTTTAAAGTGGCTTAATAAATAGTAAAAAAATTCAAAAAAATGTAAAATTTGGTCTCCAAGCACATTTCAATATGGAGAACATGTTGAGCGGTTCGGATCGGCTATTTGGACTTCAAAATCACAAAATCCACTTGGTATAACAAATTGGTTTATACCAACGTTGGTATATTAGCCAAACTATATATATAGGGATGGGCTATGGTGACTTGCGAAGTAAGAGGTCATTTTTACTTCACGCTCACATTTTCATTTTGAAAATCCAAACAACCGATCCGAATGCTCAACATGTTCTCCATATTGAAATGTGATTGGAGACCAAATTTTACATTTTTTTGAATTTTTTTACTATTTATTAAGCCACTTTGAAAATCGCTAATCCAATGGTCCAGAAAATTTTACTGCTTTTTACTGTTCATCTGGATCTGCCATTTTCAAAGTGGCTTAATAAATATTAAAAAAAATTCAAAAAAATGTAAAATTTGGTATCCAACCACATTTCAATATGGAGAAAATGTTGAGCGGTTCGGATTAGTTGTTTGGATTTTCAAATTAGAATACGAGCGTGAAGTAAAATGTTGTTTTACTTCACAACTCACCATAGCCCAGCCCATATATATATATATATATAGAGAGAGAGAGAGAGAGAGAGAGAGAGAGGTTGGCCAATATCAAATCAGTTGTTCCTGAGGTCCTGTGCAACTAGGTCGTTTTTCAATTTTCGAAATCAAAATCATTGATCCAAACCGTTAGATGTGTTCTATATATTAAAATGTCCTTGGAGACCAAATTTTACATTTTTTGAATTTTTTTTTTACTATTTATTAAGCCACTTTCAAAATCATTGATCCAACGATGGCTTTTAATTTTACTGTTTTGTTAAGCCACCGTTGGATCAGCATTTTTCAAAGTGGCTTAATAAAGAGTAAAAAAATTCCAAAAAATATAAAATTTGGTCTCCAAATATATTTTAATACAGAGAACACATCTAACGGTTTGGATCGACGATTTGTACTTCGACAATTGAAAACGACTTAGTTGCGTGGGACCTCAGGAACAACTAATTTGATATTAGCCAACCTCTATATATATATAGAGTAGAACTAGGGTGCTCTTAGGAGTACCAAACTCTTTTTATACTCTTAACTCTAAAATCTATCGGATGAACTTCGAACGATGAATCCAAACTGTTGAAATCCTTCTACCTTACGAGTGATGCGTCTATATGTAAAAATTTTAAAGTTTCGAATTAATTTAGTATAAAGTCAAGCGGTCAAAATTCTTCCAAAAAATGAATGCATCAAAATAAGTTTAGAAACCTTCTAATTTTGACAACTTGACTTTATACTAAATTAATTCGAAACTTTAAAATTTTAACATATAAACGCATCACTCGTAAGGTAGAAGGATTTCAACAGTTTAGATTCATCGTTCGAAGTTAATCCGATAGATTTTAGAATTAAGAGTACAAAGGAGCTTGGTACTCCTAGGAGCACCCTAGTTCTACTATATATATATATATATATATATAGTAGAACTAGGGTGCTCCTAAGTTCACCCAACCTCTTATGAACTTGACTCTAAAATATATCGAATCGACTTTAAATGATGAATTCAAACCGTTGAAATCCTTTTACCTAATGATTGATGCATCTACATGTGAAAATTTTAAAGTTTCGAATTAATATAATATAGAGTCAAGTGGTCAAATGAGTCCAAAAAAGGAATGCATTAAAATTAATTTATAAACTTTAAACTTTTGACTACTTGACTCTATTTTAAATTCATTAAAAACTTTAAAATTTTCACATGTAGACGCACCACTTATTAGGTAGAAGGGTTTCAACAGTTTGGATTTATCGTTTAAAGTCGATTCGATATATTTTAGAGTCAAGTTCACAAGAGGTTTGGTGAACTTAGGAGCACCCTAGTTCTACTCTCTCTCTCTCTCTCTCTCTCTCTCTATATATATATATATATATATATATATGAGGTTGGCTAATATACAATCGATTGAGCTCCCGTGCAACCAAGTCATTTTCTGATTTTCAAAGTCCAAATGCTTGATCTAGACCGTTAGATGTGATCTTTATATTGAAATGTGCTTCGAGACCAAATTTTACATTTTTTAGAATTTTTTACTATTTATTATGTCACTTTGATAATCCCAGATCCAACGGTGGCTTAACCAAACAGTAAAACCAGAAGTCACCGTTGGATCAGCGATTTTCAAAAGTGGCTTAATAAATAGTAAAAAAATTCCTAATAATGTAAAATTTTGTTTCCAAGCACATTTTAATATAGAGATCACATCTAACAGTTTAGATCGACCGTTTGGACTTTGAAAATTAGAAAATGACTTTGTTGCACGGGAGCTTAGGAACAATCGATTGTATATTAACCAAACCTCATGTGAACTTGACTCTAAAATATATCGGATCGACTTTAAACGATGAATCCAAACCGTTGAAACCCTTCTACCTAATGAGTGATACGTCTACATGTGAAAATTTTAAAGTTTGGAAATAATTTAATATAGAGTCAAGTGGTCAAAAGTTTAAGGTTTATAAATTAATTTTAATGCATTCATTTTTTGGACTCCTTTGACCACTTGACTCTATATTAAATTAATTCGAAACTTTAAAATTTTCACATGTAGACGTATCAATCATTAGGTAGAAGGATTTCAACGGTTTGGATTCATCGTTTAAAGTCGATTCAATATATTTTAGAGTCAAGTTCACAAGAGGTTGGGTGAACTTAAGAGCACCCTAGTTCTACTCTTTTATATATATATATATATATATATAGTAGAACTAGGGTGCTCCTAGGAGTACCAAGCTTCATTGTACTCTTAACTCTAAAATATATCGGATTAACTTCGAATGACGAATCCAAACGGTTAAAATCCTTCTACCTTACGAGTGATGCGTCTACATGTGAAAATTTTAAAGTTTCGAATTAATTTAGTATAAAGTCAAGTGGTCAAAATGAGGTTGCTAAGCATAAAAACAATGACAAATGAGGTTGTTAAGCATAATAACTAATGCAAATGATGTTGCTAATCACAAGAACAATGGCAAATGAGGTTGCTAAGCACATGAACTATTGTGAACGATGTTGATAATCATAAGAACAATGAAAAGTGAAATTTTTAAGCACAAGAACAAGGTCAAATGTAGTTCCTAAGCACTAAAACAAAGTCAAATGAGGTTGATAAGCACAAGATTAAGGGCAAATGATGTTGCTAAGCACAAGAACAACCGTAAATGTATTGTTGCTAAGCATAAGAACAAGGGCAAATGACCTTACTTTGCACAAGAACATTGGCAAATGCGCTTGCTAAGCATTAGAACAACAATAAAAGTAGTTGATAAGCATAAGAACAACAACTAATGAACTTTCAAAGCACAAAAACAATGACAAATGAGGTTGTTAAGCACAATACCTAATGCAAATGATGTTGCTAATCACAAGAACAAGAGCAAATTATGTTGCTAAGCACAAGAACAAAGGCAAATGAGATTGGTAAGCACATGAAATAATCCAAATGATGTTGGTAATCACAAAACAATGACAAATGAGTTTGCTATGAACATGAATAAGGTAAAATGATATTCCTAAGTACAATAATATTGGCAAATGAGATTGTTAAGCCCAAGAACAAATGCAAATGATATTGTTAAACACAAAAACAACTAGAAATGTAGTTGCTAAGCATAAGAATAAGAGCAAATGATGTTGTTAAGTACAAGAACAACCACAAATGAGGTTGCTAAGCACAACAACGAGGGCAAATGAGCTTTCTTTGCACAAGAACACTGGTAAATGTGCTTACTAAGTACAAGAACAAGGGCAAAAAATATTGATAAGCATAACAACAACAACAAATGAGGTTGCTAAGTATAAGAAAAATGACAAATGAGATTGTTAAGCACAAGAACTAATGCAAATGATGTTGCTCAGCACAAGAACAAGAGCAAATTAGATTGCTAAGTATATAAACTAATGCAAATGATGTTGATAATGACAAATGAGGTTTTTAAGCACAAGAACATTAACAAATGAGGTTCCTAAGCATAAAACCAAATGCAAATGAGGTTGCTAAGCACAAGAATATGGGCAAATGATGTTACGAAGCACAAGTACGACAACAAATGAGGTTGCTAAGCACAACAACAAAATCAAATGAACTTTCTTTGCACTAGAACATTGGCAAATACACTTGCTAAGCACAAGAACAAGAAAAAAAAGTGGTTGATAAGCACAATAAAAACAACAAATGAGATTGCTAAGCACAAGAACAAATGCATATGATGTTGCTTTGCAGAAGAAAAATGGCAAATTAGGTTGCTAAGCACAACAACAAATGCATATGATATTGATAATGACAATAACAATTTCAAATGAGGTTGATAAGCACAAGATCAACGACAAATGATGTTGCTAAACACAAGAATAACCGCAAATGAGATTGTTAAGCAAAAGAACATAGTTAGATTAGCTTTCTTTGCACAAGAATGTTAGGAAATGCGCTTGCTAAGCACATGAACAAGAGCAAAGTGGTTGATAAGCACAAGAACAACAACAAATGAGCTTGCTAAGGATAAAAAGACAATGACAAATGATATATTGTTTTTACTACGTTATGTTTTTCTTTATAGGTAATGTCACAATCCGAGATCCAAAATCCCGATGTTAGTGTTAAGGAGTTCGAGAGTTCGGTCGTAGTAAGACGAAGAAATTCACAAATGAAATCAGAAGCGTGGAACCATTTTGATAAGCTGGGTACAAAAGCCGTGTGCAGACATTGTTCCATGGAACTTGCTACTGGTCCTAATTTGGGAACAACACACTTACGTCACCATATCAAAGATGTTTGCGTAAAAATCAGCGAAGAAGAAAGGCAAAAGTTTGGATTGGGTAAAACTGGTGATATGTTTGGTACATCCAATTATAAATTTATTCCCGAAGTGACCTGTAGCCTAATGACACTGCTTTTTATCGATGCCGAGAAATCATTTTCCATAATTGAGAGCCAATTTTGGGAAGCAGTTATGATATCACTTAGACCCAAATACAAAGCCATTGGGCGGCAGACCTTAAAAAATGATTGTGGAGATATTTAATATGGGGTTGGCTGTATCATTGAAGGAGTTCAAAGGGTTAGATTCATGCGTATCTTTCACGGCCGATATTTGGACATCAAGTGTTAATTTGAGATATTTGTGCCTAACGATACATTACATCGACAAAAACTTTAACTTTCAAAAAAAGATTATTAGTTTCAGACAAATGTCTTACCCGCATTCAGATCCAGCGGTTGCAAGTTTAATTGAAAAGATTCTAGTTGAATGGAAGTTGGATGGTAAGATTTTTACGGCCACACTAGATAACAGTTCAGTGAATGATAATGCGATAGAAAGTGTAAATGAGATATTTGGGCATAAAAGCGTTTTTGGTGGGAAACACATGTAAATGAGATGTGTGGCCCACCTCTTGAATATAATGGTGCAAGATGGTATGAAGGTTATTCAATAGGCTTTGAAGAAAAATTAGAGACATAATGCGGCAAATAGCTTCTAGTGGCAAGAGACTCCAATTTTTCAATGATATCTTAAAAGAACTTCAATTAGGAGTTAAAAATGGTGTGACTCTGGATTGCCCAACTATATGGAATTCCACATACGAGATGGTTAAAGAAGTTCTAAAATATAAAGATGCCTTAGAAATATTTGGAGATATAGCAGTTTAATATATGTTCCTAGTTTGAATGAGTGGAAGGAGGCGGAAGAGTTGGCAAAAATTTTAGAGGTATTCTTTGATGCTACGAAGACTTTCTCCACTGTGAGGCGACCATCTTCACACTTGTATATGAAAGAAGTGTGGATTGTTCATGCTTTGTTGTTGGAGGATTATATGAGTTTCAATCAAACTTTGCAAAGCTTGGCAGAAAAGATGAAACCAAAGTTTGACAAATATTGGGAAAACCCGAACTTGATACTCATATTAGCATGTGTTTTTGATCCTCGGTCGAAGTTAGAAAATGTCGAATTTTTGTTTTAGAGTTGCAAATGGAGATGTCACTGATGAGTATAATAAAAGATTGGAAGATGTGCGCTCAAAACTTAGAAAATGCTATGATGAGTACGCGAGCATGTATAATGTAGACCGGGCAACAAGTAGCGGGTCCCCACAAGTGGAAAGTAGTTCCTTGGGAAAAAGGAAGTTTGATATGAAATTATCTGAATTTAAGTTTCAAAACGTCATATGCAGCCAAGGAGATCAGAGTTGGACAACTATTTGGAAGAAGTTGTGGTAGAGGTTGATGTAGAAAATTTTGATATTATGTAATATTGGAAAAGAAACTTCGACTTGTACCCTGACGTTAGCAAAGATGGCAAGAAATTTTTTGACAATTCAAGTCTCAACCATTACATCGGAATCAGCGTTCAGTGCAGCGGGTCGATTGACGGATCACTTGCGCAACTCTATGAAAGCTTAAACCATCGAGGCTCTTATTTGTTCAAAAGATTAGTTTAACTCCATTGACGGTGGCTTCGACTTAAACCAATTTCAGTCTTTCATGTGGGTACCTTAAAGGTAAATACCATCTCAAAATTCCATTATATAAATCTTGATGTTTAAAGAATTGACACATTTAGAAAATTTTAAAAATTGTGAATGGTCTCAGTTTGAGTTTGTGTATTAGTTGGGTCATGTTTTAAGACTTTAAGTTAGATGACTTCATATGCATATGGTCTCTTAATTTATATGATTTTTAAACCAACTTATACGTTTAGAATTTCAACAATTTTCAGTATTTAAAAATGTGGTTTTTTCTTGGCTCATTTTATCTCTTATGAGTTGTGAGTAAATTGGTACAACTCTCTTAATTTATCTTTTGTATCAGAATTGGATCAGGTCCAGTTAACAAGCTCTTGGTTTGTTGTGCAGGTTTTGTTACTCACACAGGCAGGAAGTACGTTGTTCCCAAAGTGATCCAGAGTAAGCAAGAATTGGAGCCATCCTATCAAGCAATTAGTTGGTTCAAGAAAAAAATATTACTTGAATGGAATTAGCATTTTAGCCACCTCTTGTATTGAAATTTTTTTTTTTTGAGTAAAGTTGGAGGTCAAGTCACCCAACTATTTAATACCTTTGCTATTTAATATTTTTTGTTTGAGTAAATTTGTATTTGTTTTTAAAGACTTTTTGTTTCTTGCAATGCAGAAAATATTATTGTGCTCTAAAAAAATCATTTTTAATTATGATAATTTGTCGTTCTTATAAATATGAGGAATCTGAAAACTGCATCTTTGATTAGTTTCCAATCGTGTACTTTTGTGTATTGGTATAGTATATGTGACTCTGAGAATCTATTTGTCAAATTTTTATAAATTCAAGGACATGTTATGTAATTCTGGAAATAATCCTTGTCAGAGGAACAAATATGCTAATGTCTCTTCATGATTCTTTTTTCTGAGCTTCGGGAGGAACCAAGTTTGTATTAATAAAATTCAAGGCAAAAAACTATGCTGAATAATTATCGCAGTCAATCATCATCCTTCCTGTCCATATTAATGGTCCATGTAAAGCCTGTTGGTTGTCCATACAATTTTATCCGAACACGATCAATAATGAACTGGGTTTTGTAATGAACACAATTGAACCGAACTGAGTATGGATAGAAGCTTCTTAAGTTCAAGCCGGTTATGAACTAGACAATTATCATATAACTTCTAACCCGGGCCGAGTTTGAACCGAAACCCGCTAATGAGCCTACTCTGGACCCTTGCCCAATTGAAACCAATGAAACAAATAGGTGGTCCCCACGCCTTAACCGGAGAAGCTGTACCTGTCCTTGAACTTGAATTGTTGTAAGAAAAGAGGTCGCAACTAGGGCTGCACAAAAAATTCGTAGTTTGTAATTCGATTCGAATTTGATTCGAAAAAATTCAAAAAAAATTAAATTCGGTTCGAAATAATTCAAACCAGTTCAATTCGAAAACAATTCGAACCAAATTCGAGCCTGCCTAGATTCGTTCGAAATATATTCGTGGGTTGGATTCTGCTTGCACTGCGCTCTCGCTTGTATGGGGCTTCTCTTCAAGTCTGTCTCACCTGCGCGAAAATCGAAGAGACGGAAGAGGAAAGACATCGAAAAGATAAATATTTCCTGAACCATGACTACCACATCATCAAATGATTCAAATCGTCCAGAAAGTAAGAGCATCCACAATGGTGATTGTTTTTGGATTGCTAATATGATGTGTCAATTGCTAATAGAATTGTTGGGATGTGGCACAATTTCTAAATTAGCAAATTTGCTTTAAAAGAAAACTATTGTTTAATGACACGTGGCTAATTAATTGGCCTGAAATTAATTATAGCACTCTCCCTCTCTTCACAAAATTAATTGTTGGAATGGAGTGATTTAGAAATTATGAATATCTAATTGCTAAATTCAGTGACGTGACAAAATTACAATTTTTAAATTTTTTGTGGGATGGAGATGTTCTAACCAATGTTAGGTTTAACTTTTCCCCACATGTTACACCCTACTATCATTTTGTTGTTGTTAATTATTTAAGCATCCTCTCAAAAGCTGAGACCACAAAGGTTCTATCTCCCTGCCTCCTCGCAGATCAGCCCTCGCAGATCAGCACTCTGATCTGCCTCCTCTCACTCTGATCTCCCTCCTCCTTGACTCTCTGACGACCTTACTCTCCTCTCCGCCTCCTCACTCTTGCTCTCTGATCTCTCCACCTCCGCGTCTCTGCACTCTCAGGGAGATCTCCGGCTGTCTCCTCTGCGCGCCTCCGCATTCTCTCTCGATTTTCGACCGTCTCTCCTCCGCCTCCATTTTGAACTTTAACGAATCGAACCAAACTAGTTCGAACAGAGCCGAATCAAATTCGAACCTAGGTCTTAAGTTCGAAACTGGATCTCCATTTCGAACCAGTTCGATTCGAACTTTAACGAATTCGAATTTGAACCTGACTAGGTTCGATTTGGTTTGATTCGTTTGCAGCCCTAGTCGCAACTCGCAACTCGCAAGTCGCTTACGAAATACGATCGTCGCACTTGATCCAGATCTGAACTCCCTACCATCTCCCATTGAATTGGTACATCTTCTCAATCTCTTTAACTTGCAATCGGTTTTTCTTTTCCGGTATTTCAATTCGCTTTTTGATTAGTTGGTTTGATGGTAGATTAAATTCCATGGCAACTACGGCGTGCTTCATAATCGTCAGCAAGAATGATATTCCCATCTATGAAGCTGAAGTGGGCTCCGCTGTCAGAGTATTTCTCTTCTCCCTTCTCTGCCTAATCCCCCATGTATCCCTACACTGAACGATTGTATCAGTATCATACTGGTATTTTGGTAATATCATGGCCAGTACTTCAGATAGACCTGTTAGAGCTTAATGTCTTCCATTTCGTTTTTGTATTTTCTTATTAATTGATTGTCTGATATAAAAACTGGGAGATTGACCATGCCCTGCCCTTTTTTGACATGATGAATTGATGATGTTTTCTATGTACATATAAGCTGGTTATTATTACTGTTATTTTCATAAAATAGGAATTTTATTAAATTTGTGCTCCTTTTTATATATGTTAAAAGAGAAGCTTCAAATTTTATGGGTGAAGAAAAGAAAAATATTCCATAATTAAGTAACTAATCATCCGATGGCTGATCTACAAAAAGTAATGATACGGTAACTCCTTATATTTATTTAGTGGTCATGGTGGAAATTGGTTTTTACATCCTTATTGTTTTGAGCTCCTTTTTACCAGTATGTGAAAGAGCTCTAGCCTGTGTGCAACTGCCAACTATTTCACCTCAATTGGCCGTGCAACAACTATAATTGAAATTGATCTCCCTTTTTTTGCAGCAAAAGCAAGAACAAGTGCATCAGCATCAATTTATACTACATGCAGCGTTGGATCTGGTTCAAGATATTGCATGGACGACAAGTGCTATGTAAAGCCTTCAATTTTTTTAAAAAAAAATAAAATAATGATACCAATTGTTCTCTGTTTTTTCACTGAATATGATAAATTATTGCTTGTTGTAGGTTTCTGAAATCTGTTGACAGATTCAATGATTTAACGGTGTCGGTATATGTCACTGCTGGTCATATCCTTTTCTGAATATATCGATTATGATCATGTTAACTTTTTATTATTATTATTGTTGTTGTTGTTGTTGTTTTCATTTGCATGCCCGATTCACCAACTATATCCTTGCTAATAATTTTTGCGATGGGCAAATTTACAATTGTCTCTGGAGTAACTAATAATTTGCCTGTATACCTATGAAATAGAAATATTATGCAGACCCCATCTAAACACCAAATATCATGTACACCAAATAGAAATATTTCCGTATCCGTTGCATCCATGTATCTTCACATGATGCCACCCTCTGTTACAATTTGTCTCTATGGAAATGACTTAAAATGACTCTTATTTTGGATCTTTATTGAAGTAATAAGTGCTAAGGTGTATTGATAAGTGGTAACATTTTCCATCATCTGCGAGGGTATATCTCTGTAAAAGATGCTCATTATGTAGGGTATAAAAGATATTTTGAGTTTTTCTAAGGGTACACAGATAAAATTTGCTGAGTTTACATTTCTTCTCCTTGACCATCAATTCTATACATACAAGACTGATGTTACTTCATGACTCCCGCAATGAAGATGGCATTAAAAACTTTTTTCAGGAGGTTCATGAATTGTATGTTAAGGTAAGAGGCAATGCTTTCATATTTGAACTAAGCATGTACCTTCCCTGTAATTTTATGTCACTTCAAGAGACTTTATTTGCAATTTAGTATGGTTTATGTTATGTAAGGTTTAATTATTAAAATCAGGCACAATAATTCCAGATACCAGTACTGTTATTTATTGTGAGTACGAGAGAGGTGCTGGGTAGTTAATTGTTCTGGATCCCCCAATGAAAATTAACCACCTAATTTTATGGCACATAAGGTGGACAGATATATACTCGATGTTCGTACTTAAAATAATAGGCTGGCCCTTCAATAGGTGTGGAGTTTGACTTGATTATTTCACCCAAATATTAAAACCTAACAACACTTAGGTTGTGATATTTACTGAATAGACAATCTGTAGGCAGTAGGCACTTACTGGGTAAAAGTTAAAAAGGCCATTTCTATTTTACTATTTTCTCGTTGCAGCCTTTTGTTTGTTTATGAAATTGTTGTTTTGTATTTTTCTCAAATGTTAACAGACCCTGTTGAATCCTCTATACTTGCTGGGATCAAGAATTACTTCGTCGCACTTTGATACAAGAGTTCGGGCCCTTGCAAGAAAGTATTTGTGATCTTTTGATCTCATACTGTGCTCTTGTGCTTTTTATGAGGTTATGAACTCGATTATACACATTCTTTTTTAGTTGTATGTGGTATAGTACATATTTTTCCTGCTGTTCAATTTTTTTTGTTTGTTTAGTTTTTAAGTAATATTGTGAGAATTTTCCGATTTTATTCTGTCAAATTTGTTTGGCAAGGTTCTTCCTAAGATGATAATTATTATGCTCTGTTGTTCTCTTTAATTCCCTTATAGCTAGTCGCTGTTTTTTTTTTTGGTAGAATTCATTTGTGTGAAAGGTACTTTTTAGATTGCAAATTTCATACCATGCATAAATTTTACAACAAACTATATTTGGTAAATTTAAGTATTTGCTTTTGATGCTTAATAACAACATCAATAATAATTTTTTTAAACTAAAAAAAAATGCTTCTTTTCAGATAATAAAAGGTAGAAATGATTTTTTATGCTGTGGTCCGACTTCCTCCAATTTCGGCCAGTATGCTATATTTCCGTGGGCCTTGCAATTGTTGTACTTTATTTCGTACTTTCTCTCAAATTATCATAGCCTCTATGGAGTACAAGTAACAAACCTCAAAGTTACTAGTGGGTATATAGTACACTCAAGAGAGAATCAAACCACACAGTAGGCACCCAGCTTATCCCAACCCAATCTTATCAAGCCCAATAACAAGTCGCCACACATCCAACGTGGGGTGGCAAGTGGCCTTCTCTCACGTCTATTAAACACCAAAACGCATAATTTATTGGTGCAAGTATAGCAACGGTACGTGCCACTGGTAAACGAGTATATAGTTAAGCAATGGCCTCAACGACGACTAGCGCCACCAGTGGCCTCATCTCGCCGGTTGTGCCTGATACCAAGACAGCACTGCATACTCAGGCGACACATTCCATTGGGCTTCCGGCTCTGCCACCCTCTGCTAATGTTGCTTCTATCGGTCAACTCCCCAATGCATCCTACTGTAAGATTACATTGCGCATTAATGTATCTATTTGGAATAGAGAACTTTGTAAATTATCCATTTTAATTATATCAAACTTCTGAACTTCAACTGGCTTGTTGCACTGGTTAATATACCAAACTTAATTCCAAGTGTTGGGGATTTTGACCTACAAGAGATTTGAGTTCGGCATTTCCTCAAAAATCTTTTGGGCATAATAAATACCATCCAAGATACCACTTGATTATTCCAGGATTCTTAGACCACCAATGACAACACACCCGCAATCAACAATCAACAAGCATGCAATGTACGAGATCCTTCAATATTAATGCGGATCTGAATCGGATGGTCCAAATCTATTAACGAAGTTAATGCAGAAGATATGAATTTCCGCCACTCCGGCCATATTGAGAGGGAATGAAAATATAAGATAAATATCTTTATTAAATTATGTTAAAACTGTTCGGACTTAGACAATATTTAATTGGGACCATTCGTGTTGAAAAATTGCAGTGTTTTGTTTTGGACATTTGGCCTATCTAATTATAGCTGTTTGATTATAAACTTGCAGCAATTGAATGTAGTGTTTTTGAATTAACAAGCGCAACATTTGTTAATTTAAGGTAAATTTCACCGGAAGTCACTAAATTTTGTCTTTCGTTACAAATTAGTCACTAAAGTTTATTTTGTTTCTCTATAATCACTGAATTTTTAATTTGTTTCAATCATTTTTTTTCTTCTTTTTCATCTAAAATTAATAAAACATAATTTTTTCATTAGTATTTTAAAAGGAATGAGCATATTCCGTTAATTTTTTAAATGATAAAAGTTAAAGAGATGACTTAATTGGAACAAATTAAAAATTCAATAACTATAGAAAAAAATTAAACTTGAGTGATTAATTTGTGACAAAGAACAAAGTTTAGTGATATTTATGTATATTATGGTTCGATCACACATGTGTGGATACGTTTTGGTCAGACATATGGAGGATTTGGGATATTAATATTTTACTAGATTAAATTACTGCCTACAAATTTAATTGCTTGATAAGTTTATTTTGAGCCACTTGTGACAAGATGGATTGACTGGGGAAGATGGTGTTGATTTGAAGGCAGAAGCAAGACAATGAATGAATGATGAGAGGAGGTAAATTTTGAGGCTGCAACCAATATGCACACTAGTCGTTCAATGTCCCCTCCTACAAATGGTAAGGTGACATAATATTTTCTTGACTCTGTTGTCCCTTGAACACCCCATCTCAATATCTCATCTCGGCCTCGTCGTCATGGTCACTTACAACGAAAGGACCTTTTGACCATGGCCAAAGCTTATTCCCGAGGCCTCACTTTTTTTTTTTTTTTACTGGCTAGCTGGCTGCATGCTTTTCCCATAGAATGATAGAATAAATGAAGATTACTTTTTACCCGTAGACTATATTTAAAAGGAAAAAACACGGATCTTTATTCTTTAACCTATCTATAATCCGAAGCTCCTCCTATTCATATTGTCTGAAATTACTCGTAGAATTAGAAATCATGAGGACGACGGTGGCATCGACTGACTTGTGCTATTGATAATTTAAAATGAGGTTAAAAAATGGTTTAAAGAACAAGAACATTTTGTCGGATGCATCCCCATTACCACAGGTTTCGAGAAGTCCGTTATCTATATCTGTATATGGGCCAGGCCTGTTGCAAATAGAAGCCCAATTTGCTCGGGAGCAACTTTCTTAATTACTTGCGGTTTGGTATGTGAACCGAAGGTGGGTACTTTTCTTCGTATCGGAGCAACTTCGAAATTTTAATATTGAATTATCATTTGACATATGCCAAAATTTATTTGATATTTGAGTTTAAATAAGATGATTTGATAGAATTATATATATATATATATATGGATGGAGTACGGTGAGTTGCAAAGTAAGAGGTCATTTTTACTTTACGCTCATATTTTTATTTTGAAAATTCAAACAACCGATCCGAACTGCTCAATATGTTCTCCATATTGAAATGTCCTGGGAGACCAAATTTTACATTTTTTTGGAATTTTTTTACTATTTATTAAGCTACTTTGAAAATCGTTGATCCAATGGTCCAGAAAATTTTACTGTTTTTTACTGTTCATCCCGATCTGTGATTTTCAAAGTGGCTTATTAAATAGTAAAAATATTCAAAAAAATGTAAAATTTGGTTTCCAAGCACATTTCAACATGGAGAAAATATTGAGCGGTTCGGATCGGTTGTTTGAATTTTCAAATTGGAATACGAGCGTGAAGTAAAATGTCGTTTTACTTCACAACTCACCATAGCCCATCGCTATATATATATATATATATATAGAGAGAGAGAGAGAGAGAGAGAGAGAGAGAGTTTGGCTAATATACCAACGTTGGTATAGAGCAGTTCGTTATACCAAATGGATTTTGTGATTTTGAAGTCCAAATAGCCGATCCGAACCACACAACATGTTCTCCATATTGAAATGTGCTTGGAGACCAAATTTTACATTTTTTGAAATTTTTTTACTATTTATTAAGCCACTTTGAAAATCGTTGATCCAACGGTGGCTTAACCAAACAGTAAAAACAGAACTCACCGTTGGATCAGCGATTTTTAAAGTGGCTTAATAAATAGTAAAAAAAAATTCAAAAAAATGTAAAATTTGGTCTCCAAGCACATTTCAATATGGAGAACATGTTGAGCAGTTCGAATCGGCTATTTGGACTTCAAAATCACAAAATCCACTTGGTATAACAAATTGGTTTATACTAACGTTGGTATATTAGCCAAACTATATATATATATAGAGAGAGAGAGAGAGAGAGGTTGGCTAATATCAAATCAGTTGTTCCTGATAGACATAAAATATATACACATTTACAAATGTTCAATCTAGATTTTGTCCTGAAAATACTCTAAATATCTTGTATTTAGATATATAAATGTCATATATTACACCTGGAATCAAGTTACTGCCTTTGCTTGCTTTAAATTGCGAGAAAATGACGAAAAATGACCAAAATGCGGCCTCCCCGGGTCACACTGCGGGTCACACCGAGCCACTGCGGCCTCCCTAGGTCGCACTGCGGGTCGCACTGGGTACTAAGCCAAATTCAGCAATTTTCGGGGTAAAGCGAGCGTAGTGCGGGTCGCATTGACCCCGGTGCGGGTCGCACTCAGCTTTTCAGCTTCCGACACAGTTTCGTATTTTGGCCATAACTTGGTCATACGAACTCTATTTTGGGCGTATGACCACTTTTCGGAAAGCTAACGAGACTCTCTACACCTTTCATGAAGGAAGAAAATCCAAATTCGGAACTTAAAATCCAGTGCTGTCCACATTAACCGCAGTGCGGCCCGCATTCATACTAAAAATGCGGTTTTGCTATTTTTGGAAGGCCAGATCATGCCCAGTTGGCAATAGTTAGTGGGTCCAATAATAGAGGACGTGTGGGACACTGTTCCCCACGTTTTTAGGGTGTTTTCTAGGCTATAAAAGAAGGAAAATTCTGCTCAATAGGGGGGCATTCACCATTTTACCATCAATTCACCATCTACCATATACAATTCCATTTTTTACACATCTCCTTAGAGCAAAAAGTGATATTTAGAGTTTAGATTTGGAGAAGAAGAGCAGAATTTTCAGAGCAAGGAAGGAAGGCAAGAGATCTTCATAGGAGTAAGGGTTGTAATCATTTCTCTTTCAATTTCTCTTTGTTTTAGTCAACTTGTAATGAATTTCTTTTGTAAGTTTTGCATCTCCATGAGAGGCTAACTTTCTCTCTAGGGGTGTAGGTCAAATGCATGAACTTGTTTAATTCTATTCCATTTGGTTCTTTGTTTTTATGATGATTGTTTGATTTGATTGTTAATTTCTGCGATTTATTCTTTGTGAATCCCATAATTTGTGCTTGAATTGTAGTTATCCCGCTTTAGGTCTTTTAGACTCCAAAGTAGCTTAGGATCATATAGGATAGTATCAATTATGTCACAAAGTTATTAGGATTTAGGTTAGAGAAACACCATCTTTTAATCTAAGCCTAACTACGAAATTAAGGTTAGAGTTTGATATAAAATCTAACGGTTGGAGTCAAACCTTAAGTCGGGACATCTTGAATTGAATTAGAGATTGGTATGAGTTGCCTTCACTAGGTTAAATTATTAAGTACCGAGATCTAAGGAAATGATAGACTAACAAGAGCTTTATATCCTAGATGATTAAGGCGATGTACTTTACCGTGAAGTTGTGATCATCTAGGCACGTTATTAATTCACGCAAGTGACCCTTTTTAATATACTTGGTTAGAAACCCCATCGAAATCAAACATGAATTTAAACACACCAAATAGATAGGATTAAACAAGGGATTGTAGACCGAAAACTCCTAGACTCTCCAAACCTTGACAAAACTCTAATTTCGCTTTACTCTTTCTTAGTTTTTATTGTTTAAACCTCCAACTCCTGGGGTATTGAACCCACCAACTTTAGGACTTTAGAAATTAAACTTTAAAACAAACTTTGAAACAAACCAAAATTCTAAAATTATTCTATAGAGTCGAAACTAGAATCTCCCCTTATCCCTTGGATCGATACCTTTTATGCTACATTGATAGGTTGTGCGCTTGCAATCGACCAATCTTTGAGTATTTAGATTTATAAATTTAAAAGTAAAACGAGTATTAAGTCATAGCAAAAACCCTATACCAAATTACTCAACAGTTCCTCACGTCCCGTGCAACCAAGTTGTTTTTCAAATTTTGAAGTCCAAATCGTCGATTCAAACCGTTAGATGTGTTCTCTATATTAAAATGTGCTTGGAGACCAAATTTTACATTTTTTGGAATTTTTTTACTATTTATTAATCCCCTTTGAAAAACGCTGATCCAACGGTGGCTTAACAAAACAAAAAATTAGAAGTCACCGTTGGATCAGCGATTTTCAAAGTGGCTTAATAAATAGTAAAAAAATTTCAAAAAATGTAAAATTTGGTCTCCAAGCACATTTTAATATGGAGAAACTGTTGAGCGGTTCGGATCGGTTGTTTGGATTTTCAAATTAGAATACGAGCGTACTTCACAACTCACCATAGCCCAGCCCTACACACACACACACACACACACACACACAGGTTGGCTAAGCTCAAAACGTTTGTTCCTAGCCTCAGGAACAAACGATTCGGTTCTTCAATTTTCAAAGTCCAAACGGACGATCCAAACCGACAGATGTTTAATCTATATTAAAATGTGCTTGGAGACCAAATTTTACATTTTTTTTTTTTTTACTATTTATTAAGATGGTTTGAAAATCGCTGTTTTTTAATGGTGCAGAATTTTAATAAAAACAGCGATTTTCAAACCATCTTAATAAATAGTAACAAAATTCCAAAAAATGTAAAATTTGGTCTCCAAGCATATTTTAATATAGATTAAACATCTGTCGGTTACGATCGACCGTTTGGACTTTGAAAATTGGAGAACCGAATCGTTTGTTCCTGAGGTTAGGAACAAACGTTTTGAGCTTAGCCAACCTCTATATATATATAGAGAGAGAGAGAGAGGTTGGCTAATATCAAATCAGTTGTTCCTGAGGTCCCGTGCAACCAAGTCATTTTTCAATGTTCGAAATTCAAATCATCGATCCAAACCGTTAGATGTGTTCTATATATTAAAATGTCCTTGGAGACCAAATTTTAAATTTTTTTAATTTTTTTTACTATTTATTAAGCCACTTTAAAAATTGTTGATCCAACGATGGCTTTTAATTTTACTGTTTTGTTAAGCCATCGTTGGATCAGCATTTTTCAAAGTGGATTAATAAAGAGTAAAAAAATTCCAAAAAATATAAAATTTGGTCTCCAAATATATTTTAATATAGAGAACACATCTAACGGTTTGGATCGATGATTTGGACTTCGACAATTGAAAAATGACTTACTTGCACGGGACCTCAAGAACAACTGATTTGATATTAGCCAACCTCTATATATATATAGAGTAGAACTAGGGTGCTCTTAGGAGTACCAAACCCTTTTATACTCTTAACTCTAAAATCTATCGGATTAACTTCGAACGATGAATCCAAACCGTTGAAATTCTTCTACCTTATGAGTGATGCGTCTACATATAAAAATTTTAAAAGTTTCGAATTAATTTAGTATAAAGTCAAGCGGTCAAAATTCTTCCAAAAAATGAATGCATTAAAATTAGTTTAGAAACCTTCTAATTTTGACAACTTGACTTTATACTAAATTAATTCGAAACTTTAAAATTTTAACATATAAACGCATCACTCGTAAGGTAGAAGGATTTCAACAGTTTAGATTCATCGTTCGAAGTTAATCCGATAGATTTTAGAATTAAGAGTACAAAGGAGCTTGGTACTCTTAGGAGCACCCTAGTTCTACTATATATATATATAGAGAGAGAGAGAGAGAGAGAGAGTAGAACTAGGGTGCTCCTAAGTTCACCCAACCTCTTATGAACTTGACTCTAAAATATATCAAATCGACTTTAAACGATGAATCCAAACCGTTGAAATCCTTCTACCTAATGATTGATACGTCTACATGTGAAAATTTTAAAGTTTCGAATTAATTTAATATAGAGTCAAGTGGTCAAATGAGTCCAAAAAATGAATGCATTAAAATTAATTTATAAACCTTAAACTTTTGACCACTTGACTCTATTTTAAATTAATTAGAAACTTTAAAACTTTCACATATAGACGCATCACTTATTAGGTAGAAGGGTTTCAACGGTTTGGATTTATCGTTTAAAGTCGATTCGATATATTTTAGAGTCAAGTTCACAAGAGGTTTGGTGAACTTAGGAGCACCCTAGTTCTACTGTGTGTGTGTGTGTGTGTGTGTGTGAGGTTGGCTAATATACAATCGATGGCGCTCCCGTGCAACCAAGTCATTTTCTGATTTTCAAAGTCCAAATGCTTGATCTAAACCGTTAGATGTGATCTTTATATTGAAATGTGCTTCGAGACCAAATTTTACATTTTTTAGAATTTTTTTATTGTTTATTAAGCCACTTTGATAATCCCAGATCCAACGGTGGCTTAACCAAACAGTAAAAACAGAAGCCACCGTTGGATCAGCGATTTTCAAAGTGGTCAAAAGTTTATGGTTTATAAATTAATTTTAATGCATTCATTTTTTGGACTCCTTTGACCACTTGACTCTATATTAAATTAATTCGAAACTTTAAAATTTTCACATGTAGACGTATCAATCATTAGGTTGAAGGATTTCAACGGTTTGGATTCATCGTTTAAAGTCGATTCGATATATTTTAGAGTCAAGTTCACAAGAGGTTGGGTGAACTTAGGAGCACCCTAGTTCTACTCTTATATATATATATATATATATATAGTAGAACTAGGGTGCTCCTAGGAGTACCAAGGTTCATTGTACTCTTAACTCTAAAATATATCGGATTAACTTCGAATGACGAATCCAAACGGTTAAAATCCTTCTACCTTACGAGTGATGCGTCTACATGTGAAAATTTTAAAGTTTCGAATTAATTTATTATAAAGTCAAGTGGTCAAAATGAGGTTGCTAAGCATAAAAACAATGACAAATGAGGTTGTTAAACATAATAACTAATGCAAATGATGTTGCTAATCACAAGAACAATGACAAATGAGATTGCTAAGCACATGAACTATTGTGAATGATGTTGATAATCATAAGAACAATGAAAAATGAAATTTTTAAGCACAAGAACAAGGTCAAATGTAATTCCTAAGCACTAAAACAAAGTCAAATGAGGTTGATAAGCACAAGATCAAGGGCAAATGATGTTGCTAAGCACAAAAACAACCGCAAATGAGGTTGCTAAGAATAAGAACAATGACAAATGACCTTACTTTGCACAAGAACATTGGCAAATGCGCTTGCTAAGCATTAGAACAACAATAAAAGTGGTTGATAAGCACAAGAACAACAACTAATGAACTTTCAAAGCACAAAAACAATGACAAATGAGGTTGTTAAGCACAATACCTAATGCAAATGAGATGTGTGGCCCACCTCTTGAATATAATGGTGAAAGATGGTATGAAGGTTATTCAATAGGCTTTGAAGAAAAATTAGAGATATAATGTGGCAAATAGCTTCTAGTGGCAAGAGACTCCAATTTTTCAATGATATCTTAAAAGTACTTCAATTAGGAGTTAAAAATGGTGTGACTCTGGATTGCCCAACTAGATGGAATTCAACATACGAGATGGTTAAAGAAGCTCTAAAATATAAAGATGCCTTAGAAATATTTGGAGATATAGCAGTTTAATATATGTTCCTAGTTTGAATGAGTGGAAGGAGGCGGAAGAGTTGGCAAAAATTTTAGAGGTATTCTTAGATGCTACGAAGACTTTCTCCACTATGAGGCGACCATCTTCACACTTGTATATGAAAGAAGTGTGGATTGTTCATGCTTTGTTGTTGGAGGATTATATGAGTTTCAATCAAACTTTGCAAAGCTTGGCAGAAAAGATGAAACAAAAGTTTGACAAATATTGGGAAAACCCGAACTTGATACTCATATTAGCATGTGTTTTTTTATCGTCGGTCGAAGTTAGAAAATGTCGAATTTTTGTTTTAGAGTTGCATGTGGAGATGTCACCGATGAGTATAATAAAAGATTGGAAGATGTGCGCTCAATACTTAGAAAAATGCTATGATGAGTACGCGAGCATGTACAATCCTGGACCCTTGCCCAATTGAAACCAATGAAACAAACAGGTGGTCCCCACGCCTTAACCAGAGAAGCTGTACCTGTCCTTGAACTTGAACTGTTGTTAGAAAAGAGGTCGCAAGTCGCTTACGAAATACGATCGTCGCACTTGATCCAGATCTGAACTCCGTACCATCTCCCATTGAATTGGTACATCTTCTAAATCTCTTTAACTTGCAATCGGTTTTTCTTTTCCGGTATTTCAATTTGCTTTTTGATTAGTTGGTTTGATGGTAGATTAAATTCCATGGCAACTACGGCGTGCTTCATAATCGTCAGCAAGAATGATATTCCCATCTATGAAGCTGAAGTGGGCTCCGCTGTCAGAGTATTTCTCTTCTCCCTTCTCTGCCTAATCCCCTATGTATCCCTACACTGAACGATTGTATCAGTATCATACTGGTATTTTGGTAATATCATGGCCAGTACTTCAGATAGACCTGTTAGAGCTTAATGCCTTCCGTTTCGTTTTTGTATTTTCTTCTTAATTGATTGTCTGATATAAAACCTGGGAGCGGGTTTCGGTTCAAACTCGGCCCGGGTTAGAAGTTATATGATAATTGTCTAGTTCATAACCGGCTTGAACTTAAGAAGCTTGTGTCCATACTCAGTTCGGTTCAATTGTGTTCATTACAAAACCCAGTTCATTAGTGATCTTGTTCGGATAAAATTGTATGGACAACCAACAGGCTTTACATGGACCATTAATATAGACAGGAAGGATGATGATTGACTGCGATAATTATTCAGCATAGTTTTTTGCCTTGAATTTTATTAATACAAACTTGGTTCCTCCCGAAGCCCAGAAAAAAGAATCTTGAAGAGACATTAGCATATTTGTTCCTCTGACAAGGGTTATTTACAGAATTACATAACATGTCCTTGAATTTAAAAAAAATTGATAAATAGATTCTCAGAGTCACATATACTATACTAATACACAAAAGTACACGATTGGAAACTAATCAAAGATGCAGTTTTCAAATTCCTCATATTTATAAGAACGACAAATTATCATAATTAAAAATGATTTTTTTAGAGCACAATAATATTTTCTGCATTGCAAGAAACAAAAAGTCTTTAAAAACAAATACAAATTTACTCAAACAAAAAATATTAAATAACAAAGGTATTAAATAGTTGGGTGGCTTGACCTCCAACTTTACTCAAAAAAAAAAATTTCAATACAAGAGGTAGCTAAAAGGCTAATTCCATTCAAGTAATATTTTTTTCTTGAACCAACTAATTGCTTGATAGGATGGCTCCAATTCTTGCTTACTCTGGATCACTTTGGGAACAACGTACTTCCTGCCTATGTGAGTAACAAAACCTGCACAACAAACCAAGAGCTTGTTAACTAGACCCGATCCGATTCTGATACAAAAGATAAATTAAGAGAGTTGTACCAATTTACTCACAACTCATAAGAGATAAAAGGAGCCATGAAAAAATCACATTTTTATATACTGAAAATTGTTGAAATTCTAAACGTATAAGTTGGTTTAAAAATCAGATAAATTAAGAGACCATATGCATATGAAGTCATCTAACTTAAAGTCTTAAAACATGACCCAACTAATACACAAACTCAAACTGAGACCATTCACAAGTTTTAAAATTTTCTAAATGTGTCAATTCTCTAAACATCAAGATTTATATAATGGGATTTTGAGATGGTATTTACCTTTAAGGTACCCACATGAAAGACTGAAATTGGTTTAAGTCGAAGCCACCGTCAATGGAGTTAAACTAATCTTTTGAACAAATAAGAGCCTCGATGGTTTCAGCTTTCATAGAGATGCGTGAGTGATCCGTCAATCGACCCGCTGCACTGAACGCTGATTCCGATGTAATGGTTGAGACTTGAATTGTCAAAAAATCTCTTGCCATCTTTGCTAACATCGGGGTACAAGTCCGAGTTTCTTTTCCACTATTGCAGAATATCAAAATTTTCTTCATCAACCTCCACCATAGCTTCTTCCAAATAGTTGTCCAACTCTGATCACCTTGGCTACATATGACGTTTTGAAACTTAAATTCAGATAATTTCATATCAAACTTCATTTTTCCCAAGGAACTACTTTCCACTTGTGGGGACCTGCTACTTGTTGCCCGGACCATACCCTGCCCTTTTTTGACATGATGAATTGATGATATTTTCTATGTACATATAAGCTGGTTATTATTACTGTTGTAATCCATGGTATTAGTTTCTTCTATACTATCTTTTTAAAATTGAGTTTACTAATTCTCTAAACATATCAATATCTCATGTGAAAATTAAATATGGAAAAATATAATTATTTGATAATTAAATAGAAAATTGATGAAATTTATTTGTGCCTATGCATATTACAAAATAGTTGCAAGTTGCAAGCTTTTGTATGCAAGTTAAACGTAAAAAGGTGCCGAACTTTTTTTAAGTTACCATCATCTTGATATAATTTTTTTAATATCAATTTCTCTGAAATACTCTAATATTATCCAAGCAGCATAGTCTCTGCTGTGTCCAGTAACTCTATAGAGTCCGCATCTTCTGCATTAACTCAAGAGAAAATCTTTCGAGTTTAATGCATTTTGACCGTCTGATCAAGATCGGAGCCAATTCGACCCATGCCTATGACGCATGGGGCCAAAGGCGGAGCTACATACAATGAATGGGGTCAATTGACCTCCATTCATTTGCAATTTTTTTATTTATTTATACACTATATTTAATATAATTTAAACTAAAATATTATGAATAAGATGAAATTGATCCTCATTCGTAGTAGAAATTTTTTATATACTTGACCTTCATAGCCTGAAAGTCTGACTCTGCCCTTGCACGAGGCGCTTTAATATTAGTGCGGATCTATTTGAACAGTTCAGATCTATTAATACATGTTCCGTTAATGCAGATGATACATTGAATCAAATTCAGTCTTATGTCAATTGAAACCGTTCGATACTTTAAAAAAAATGATCTCGGACAGGTATAGATTTTGTGGGGATGAAATGCATGTAAATTTTGACGCGGATAAAAAAAAAAATTTCAGATCATCGAACCAAATTGGAATAGATGCTGGTTAGATCGCTCCACTCTGAAGAGAATATGCTCTTTTTCGTTGCTTTTCTGATTGTGCTAGAAAACGACAAACTCTAGGATTGACGGTGATGTACACTGACAGGTCAGACACACTCACACTGTCACACACACACCACCCTAAAAAAAAATCGTTGTGACATCAACAGCAGAATCCGATTCTAAATAATCATTAATTAGAATGGGACTGAATATCTGATGTTTCCATGGCGCAGGAAAGAACAGGTCTACCAATTATTTTTCAGTGAAGTATATTCTCCAAGAATACGAACTGTCAGCCCGGCATTTTTATTAATAACCAAAAAATTAAATAAAGTAATATTAATAACCAATTTTGAGATTTATTTTCATTCATAACCAAACCGCCCCGGAAGGACGGTTTAGTCCCCAAGCAACCCACCCCCCCAGTGGGACGGTTTAACCCTTGACCAACCCGTCCCCTGGGGGCGGTTTACTTTTTTCTTTTTTTTAATACGATGTTAATTATAATTATGTTCATAACCAAAAAAATTGATATGTTTCTTTGAAATTGGATAGAAAAATATATAATTTAGTTTATTTCGAGTTCTTGAAATCGAACCGGAAGACACAATGCTTGTATAAGACTTCTCCTGTGGCAATTGTATTTGCTGCTGTGCATTTCTCGGTGCTGAAAAATATTTTTCAACATAAGAAAATTCAGTTGAGACACTAAAAATCTTAAACTTAATTTTTGAGGCACTAAACGATGTTTTTTGGCGATTCTGATTTGTTGAATACCTGGGGTAACACCCCTTGGTGCTGGTCGCCACCGTCTCCTCCTCCCCTTTCTTGAATTGGAGTCATACGCGTCAATCCGATTTTCCTAGCCAAAGTTATGGCCGTTTAAAGTTTTAGAAATTTTTCAAATCATTTTAATGCAATTTTTTTAAATAATGAATAATATTTTTTTTTAAATGATGTTATTAATATTATTATGCACGATTTTTAGGAAAACATTTTAAATGATGTTTCTTAAACGATGTTATTAAATTATTTTAAAAAAAAATTGACACTTCTACGAAAGTTTTCTTTTTTCTAATAACACACAATGAAATATTTTAATTTTTCTTACAACCGCAAAAAATCCAATCTGAAAAATATTTATCCAGATTATTTGTTTCAGTCCTTCTAATAAACTAAATTATATATTTTTCTATCTAATTTCAAAGAAACATATCAAAAATTTCTAAAACTTTAATAAAAAAAATAAAAAAATTATTACTTTTTCCAAAAAAAAAAAAAAAGATAGGAACCGGCGGTATAATAGCCGGTTTGGACATTTTTGACACAATCTGGTTTTGGTGGGCAGAGTTGGCGAAATGTTAATGATTTTGGGATATCATTTAAACAATATAAAAAATATACAACAATATACAACAATATAAACAATATAAACAATATTAAAAAATAACAAATCATATTATGATGGTTGAGAGAAGAGATATCATTTAGAAAATAAGTAGAACATTTTAACTCTACTCTGTATTTCATATGTTATGCTATACACAAACCTAATTCAAATATTTAAAAGGCAACAATAATTCTGCAACTAACTATTATACCCATTTTAATGGATAAAATTGCATGTTCATACTGTTTCGTTTCAAAATAAAATTAATTCAATCTAATAAAATATTATACGGCATTTATCTTAGTGTAATATGATTGTAAGTTTGGATTAATTATAATCACATTCTGTTTTGATTTGAATGTAATGTATATTGAACGAGTTTACCACAGAGTCAATTATCTAATTTATAAATAACAATTTTAATGTACCAATATGAGGTAAAAAATAATCGAATTTGACTCTGAATAATGACTAACAAGTACATCATTTAGGGTTGAAAATGGAGCGGATACAGAGCGGATAATGATAAAATCATATCTATATTTTTTTTTTAATTTTGAATATAGATACAGTCGGATCAAATATTTATTAAAATAATATAAAAATATTAAAAAAATACTAAAGTTCATAATATTTATCTAACTATAATGCTTAATAATAATAATAATAATATTTTTTTATAATATATATTAAAATATATGACATATATCTACTATTTGGATACAAATAATTGAAATGTAAAAGCAAACCAGTATCCATATCCACCCCTAACAATACCGTTTTCACCCCTAACATCAATGCAACCAGTTGAAACATTCTATTTCAATAAATAAAAACAATTTTTAATTAAGGAAAAAAACATCTATTTATTTCAATAAAAATAAATACATTCTTAAACATCTATTTATTTTATAAAATTAATATATATTAAGGAAAAAAACCATTTTCGATAAACTAAATAAAAGATAACACAAAAGTGAATGACATAGATGATTCAGCATTTGCATTAATAATTGATATTACAAAAATACTCAAAGATATGATTGTAGATAAACATATAAACTGTTATATACTTATGCAATTTGCATGAGATAAATCAATCTCTCCAAAGCGAAACTTAGGGGTTGTGTAACTTGTGTTTAATTGAACTCGTAAATCCGAGTAATTTATAATCGATTTATAAAAAAAAAACTAACCCGTCAAACTAATTATTATAAAAATTATTAAATTCGATAAACAATAAGTTGTAGTTAGAAAAATACAGATAAAGTATAGCATATTCTAACTAACAATATCTTTTGAGAAAGTTTTAATTTAACAATAAAATTAACAGTAAATTATTTCTATAATAATATTACTATTTTAGTTATATATAAACAATCTTTTGTAAGAAAAATAATGTATAAAACGGTCGGATGAGGTTTTTTAATCAACCTTTTTTTTACAAAAAAATGTATCTAACTTTTATTTGTAAGGTTAATCAAAATTCAATCTAAACTGAACCAACTAAATTATAAATTCACAATTTTTTTAGTTTGATTATTCCAAATAATCACTTGATGGAATTACTCATTGTTGGAATAAATTTTCTCAATTAAATCTTAAATAAATATATAAGGTGTCAAGGTTCAATTTAACCATATAAGCGAGGACCGTGTCTATTTATGAAGTTAGTTTCTTCCTAGTTGTTGTTGGCTTGGAGAATTGTAATGAAATCGGTACCTACACGTTGCAATCAAACAAATACACGGCCGAAAGACCCGTAACGGCTAAACCAAGGAAACTTTACCATTTCATCTGTATAAATAAAGAAAGAAGATACACAGCCTCTTGCTCCTCATCTCTCTGACTCTCTCCTCCAGTCCCAGTCCCAGCAAGTTGCCAAGTCCGATCGTATTGGACTTTTTCTTCTTTATAGGTGGAGATTTGCCTTCTTACCCTAAGTTAATTGATCTCTTTGATTATAATTTTTTTTAATCTTGTTTATCATCTCCCCCCCTTTACCTTTTCGTTGTTTTTGTGGATCGGTAGTGATCTGTCAAAAATATTAGTAGATAGACGATTGAAGACGCTTGTGTTGATTTTTTTTTTGTAATATTGTAAGACTGGAGGGATATGAGTGTAAATTTGCTGTTTCTATTGTACGCTACAGTGTTTTTCTAGTTCAAGAATGCTATTGAAAAAATCAAACAGATATATATTTCTTGCCCAACCCCTATCAGATTTATGGGAAGAGAAAAGGAAAGAAAATCTCTTCAATTTAAGCTTGTATTTTACTGAAACGTGCCAACTTGAAAATTTTACCCCCAATTATTGGAGTTTCTTGTAATTCTTGATTAAGGTGGACCTTACTGTATATTTGGAGCAGGGTAACCTATCCGATTAAATTAATTTCTCCCCTGATTCTTTCTTTGCTAAACCAAATTTTCCCTTAGTACTAACTTTTTCTATTAGGAGAAAAAAATCAGACAAATTGCTAGGTCTTTTTCTACATATCCTAATTGAAGAGTCAGTAGATCACTTGTGCCAACAAATGGTAGACTGATAATCATGAAATGTTTTCTTACTCCACTGATAGAGATTTCGAAGGAATTGTATATTTGTATATCTCATTGTTTTCTTGTACTTTGTTATAGAGATGGCAGGAACAGGTGATGGAAATGCTAACCCATCCTTACGTCGTCCTGCACTGAATGAGCGCATTCTCTCTTCCATGTCCAGGAAATCTATTGCCGCTCACCCCTGGCATGACCTTGAGATAGGTCAGACATTCATTTCCAAATTTGTTTTTCATTTTTGTGTGCATTACAAAAAGGAATAAGATTTGGTCCAAATGGCTTTTGACTGGACACTGTCTAAAGCCTCCAAAAATCGTACGATTAAAGTTTGAATAGTCGATCCGAACCGCTCAACATGATTTCCATATTCAAATGTGCTCAGGGATCAAATTTTATAGTTTTTGGAAATTGTTTACTATTGTTTTAGATACGTACAACATCACTGTTTCTGAACGGTCCAAAAACTGTGATTTTGTACGTATCTAAAATAATAGTAAAAAATTTCCAAAAAATATAAAATTTGGTCTCTTAGCACATTTTAATATGAAAATCATGTTGAGTAGTTCGGATCGACGGTTCGATTTTTAAAGCCATTTGTACCAAACCTTATCCCTTAGAAAAAAGAGTATATTTTCTTATTCCCCCCTTTTTTTTTCTTTTCTTAGTATATTTATTGTTTCCAATACAGGACCTGGAGCTCCATCTGTTTTCAATTGTGTGAGTCATTTCTAACTTCCTGTAACTGGATATTACTAGTTTCTGATAAACGGAAATCTGAATAAAAGAATATTAAATGAATAAACAAGACAAATCAACTAATGAATGAATGCAGGTGATTGAAATTTCAAGAGGCAGCAAGGTCAAGTACGAATTGGACAAAGCAAGTGGTCTCATCAAGGTTCTCTTTCACACTATTTCTTCATCACATTCAAACTTGTTTAAGCCTTAATTTGATCTTGGAACCAATCTTCATGGAGTACTCAGCTGAATATGAAATATTTGAGTTGGCTATGTACCATACTGAAATATTGGTTGACTATCTTTCTGTTATTGTAAATTTTTACAATAAATTTAACTTCATGGAAGCTAATAGCTTTGGCTTCAAAAACACACAAAACTATTACCAACGTACTGTACTAAAAGCCTACTTCTTCATTTTGAATTGAGGGGGAAATGGTAACTTTTTTCATAATAGGTTGACCGTGTGCTGTACTCGTCAGTGGTGTACCCGCACAACTACGGGTTCATTCCACGTACACTTTGTGAGGATAGTGACCCTATGGATGTGCTTGTCCTCATGCAGGTATGCTACTTTTCTTCATCTTAGCATGTAAGAATTGCTTTGGCTTTGACACGACTTCTAGAATCGCAATAATTTCTTGTCTTTACAGGAGCCAGTACTGCCCGGTTGTTTTCTGCGGGCCCGTGCTATTGGTCTCATGCCTATGATTGATCAGGTATTTTTCATTATTATCCACATTTATATATATATATTATGTAATGCGTCAATGACTAGAAGTTGTTTCACTCAAGATTTCCATAAATGATTAAAAAAAATTGTTTTTTAAAAATAGAAAAAGAAAAGATACAATAATCCTAAATTGTGTTTCTCACAGTATATAAATTGTTTAATAAATGAAATAGGGCGAAAAGGATGATAAGATAATAGCGGTTTGTGCTGACGACCCCGAGTTCAGGCATTACACCGACATTAAGGAAATTCCTCCTCACCGACTTGCTGAGATCCGCCGCTTCTTTGAAGATTGTATGCGCTTTTTGCCACAAGATATTTTTTTTTTACAAGTAGTTTATATATAACAATCAAATCACGTGTTCTTGTAATTTTCTGCTTCTACAGATAAAAAGAATGAAAACAAGGAGGTTGCAGTGAATGACTTCCTCCCAGCTGCGGATGCCGTCAATGCTATCAAGTATTCCATGTAAATATCTCATCAACAAGCCTGAAATTTGCTTAATCTATATATTTTGGTTTATTTTATTTATATTTTGGCTTTTGTCATTTGAGAATCTGTGATCTTTAAATTTATTCATCAATACCTACCCACGAATATTCCAAAAGTTGTACACAAACACCTCTTCTTCCTTCTTAATCACATTCATGGTTAACTGTAAAAGGAAGTTATTAGTATTTGTTCACAGAACTAAGACTAAAGGGAAGGGGATGAAGCACATTTAAAACTTCTCCATGAGAGGAAAGAAACTTTTCATTTCAGTGACTTAATGATATTTAAAAACTGCAGGGACCTCTATGCATCGTACATCATTGAGGGCTTGAGGCAGTAGGTTTCTAGCCGAGCATGAAAGCTTTATCGCTTAAAGATAGCTCGCACCTTGTTATGCTGACATATTATATGTCAGAAAAGAGTTGAAACTCTTCATTTATGCTTTAGATCTAATGTATGATGCAAATATTAATATTATATATGTTTGGCATTGTTGCCTCTAAATATATAGTTGGATTTCATCTGCTCTGCCAATACCTTGCGTTGATTTATGTTGTTTTGGTCAAAATCTTATGTCTTCAGATTGTGTTGATTTATAGTATCCCAGCTTTATGTAGCAGCCACCCCCCGCCCGGTCATTGCTGGTACTGGGGAGCAATACTGAGCTCTGTTAATGGAATATTGCTACCAGATGTAACTATGAACATACTACTGACCCAATTCTCACAACAGTTAGGCAGCAACTAGCAACTTTACAAAGTAGAAGCGGATGAACAAGTGTAATGCTGCATGCATGTATAGATTTTTTTTCTTTTTGATAGAAGTGGAGTAAGGTCCAGTTTTCATTGAAACTTACCAGTCCATTACAAAACAGGTATCAAACAGCTGGTGCACAAAAGTATACCTAACTAACAATTTAAAAGTCAACACAACTTAACCAACAAAATAGACCAGATTTAGAGCAAAATAGCTAAATACAGAAATTGACTAATGCAAGGAGCTTGATCATCTTTCACTGTCTATCTGGTTTCTTCCGAACCTAAGGAGATAGTAGTGTTCTTGTGGTCAAATCCAGAATCTGAGAAGACCTTCCACATCACAAGGAAGCATTAGAGAGAGTTCAAAGAAAGAGTTATCAACTTTACTTTTGCACCAGAATGATGTCAATGAAGAGAGCAGTTTGGGTCCGATGCTATCGGACTCAAACTGAGTACAATGGGTTCCATAACTGTCTGATCTGTTTTAAATTTTGTGCACGTCGCTTTAATACCCGTGCACATTTGCTTTAAAATACGTGCATAGAGTCTTAAAGCGGATCAGACGCTTATGAAATCCATCGGATCCAAACTGCTCTCGTCAATGAAATAATCTAAGCACCTATAGATTAAAAAATATTCACTATAGAGTTATCAAAATGAAAGCCAATAAAGTTAGCAATTCAGGTCCAAATTGCATGCACAATGGGACATGTAACAAAAAAGATGGTTAATAGTTCCAGAATTATTATAAATAGGGAAATAATCATCTGCTAACCAATAACTTTTTATTGTCTTTAGTAAAAAAAAAAAAAAACCACTAACCACAAAAAAAATTCTGATTTTAAAAGGAGATTTTGAATGTCCAAATATTGACAAAATCAGAATTAGGGATGCCCCAAAATCTAACCAAGTATACATTGTGGGTAAATAACAGGTAATACTAAAATAATTATTTTTATTATTTATTAGATAAAACATCAAAATATATACATTCATTTTACACGTGCAGTGCTTTATTTAAAAAAAAAATCTGATCATACTAAGTGCAAGTAAATCAATTAATTTATTTTTTCCAATGCTTACTAATATATGTAATATATACAATTTTTTTTATAATTATCCGATCGGATAACATGTACGAAATAAGTTTTACCTGTATCTTTATCCGTTTAGATAACAAAGAAAAAAATTTTATCCGTAACCGTACCCGATAATTCTACGGAAAAAAAAAAATCTTAACCATATTATCGGATACAGTACGAGTCGGATAAACAGATAAAAGGATGCCATTGACACCCCTATTGAGAGGGGAAAAAAAAACTGAAATTGAGCAAGTGGATCCATTCAGTCCTAAAATGCCTGTCAGTTGCCTGCCTATTGAAAGACATATCAAGGGGGGACATGAGGAAAAACATCAGCTACTACTGTTGCATTAGGATTATCAACTATAAGAAAAAGATTAAGATAAATGCTTTTAAGAGCGCATTGATCACACCATCTATCGTGCCAAAAGTAAATAGGAAACCCATTTCCTACCCTTTTCCCAATATCAGTATTAATTATATCTTTTGATAACCCATTTTATCTTTCCAAGAAGGCAAATATTTTCAAATTCCCTGTGAATCATATTTTGAGGAGAGAAGATTTTTCCAAAGCCTAACAACAGAGTTACCATTGTATCTATACCACCATATTTTGAGTGCATGCATAAATGGGATAAGAAGGAGATGCCAGAGAGAATTTAAAAGCCATCACAATGCAACAATCTACTCCACAAAGGTTACAATCCACACCAACAAAGGAACCATTAACCTACAATTACACTAACAACTCTTATTTCAAAATACTAACCATCCATAGCTAACTTTTAGACCCTAAGAATCAGCCGTTTTATTAAGCTTTATGCGGAGGCGTGATGCCAATTATATTGCCGAACAATATATTTTTTCTCTTCATACACCAAGCAAGTGAAGCATTATTGCATTTTGCGCATGCATCCTGTTCTCGGCTTGCGGGAAAACAATAGATTTAGGTGCCTCAATAACATCATCTGTCACCTCTACACCTCTCTCAGCCGGTAAACAATGCATGAAGAATACCTGAGGTCCTGCTATCTCCATTAGTGCTTCATCCACCTGAAAACAATTCAACAATGATTTAAGCAAACAATACATGTTTATAGAAAGTGTTATAAGATAGTATTGAACTCCAGAACACTCCAAAGCAATTATGAAGAGTATTACAAATTGGTTTTAAAGATCTCATATAGTTATTCCATCTTGCAAGATACTAAAGCACTAATAATATTTGAATTTAATTGTCTCAAGATATTATGCAAGTATGTTGATGAAATATCAATTTCATCACACAATTTGTTTATTGGATCATTTTTAACAATAGAAGAGAATTGTGTTGGGGAAAGTTTGAGATGGCTGAAGATTCATAATCCTTCCTTTTATTCATCTTTTAGTATTGTTAAAAGTTTAGTGCGAGTGGCCACATAAAAAAAATTCCTTTTTTCCAAGCTTTTAAAAAGCATTTAAACACATTTCTCTACATGGTGTGTCATTTACAGCGAGATGTTTTTAGAGGATTTTAAAACTAGATGTTCCAAAAACAATTATTTTGTTGATGAACAAAGTTTGGTGTGAATGGCCAACCAAAAAGCCCTCTCTTTTCCCAGCTTCTAAAAAATCATCTAAACGTATTTACCGACAGGGTGTCATTTACAACGAGGTGTCTTCAGAGAATTCTAACGCTAGAAGTTCCAAAAACAGCTCAATAGGTTCAACATAAGTTTAACTATATATTTTTGAAGCTTGTTTTTTTTTCCTCAATTTCTCTATTAAGGTATGAACCCTTTTAAAAAATGCTGACAATAAGGGTTTGTGTTGCAATTTACTGATGATATAGTGGACCTTTTTGAAAAATTTCAATAAGAATAAGGCCAAAAGGCCCTGTACCAGTCATCATACCAAACACACATTGGAAACTGGAAACAACTTTAAGAGTGGTGCAGTGCCAAAATCCACCTCACATCAGGGAAGAAGAAATCACCTGAAATCCTTGGAAGCGTTGTTTCCTATATTCAGCCTCATCCTTCTGGCCCATACTGGCCCACACATCAGAGTAGATGACATCTGCTCCTTTGACTGCCTCTTTTACGTCATTTGTTATCTCAATCTTGCTTATTCCAGTACTTCTGGCCTTTTCTACTGTTTTCTCATCTGGTTCAAAGCCCCTTGGGCATGCACATACAAAATGGAATGGCACAATTGATGCCAGAAGGAGCCACGAGTGAACAATATTGTTTCCATCTCCCACATAAACCACCTAATACATTACAAGGTTAGTAGAAACTTAATCAAAAAGAGGAAGAGAAAATCATACTGCAGTACTAAAAACACGTCTTATTGACTGAATTTTAAGTGATATTCAATCCTATATACACCGTAGCATGCAGTCATCAGATGGTGAATTATATATAATCCAAGACACCAACTTTAATCAGTATAGATATGCTACACAAGAACAGATATTTAACCCGGTACTACTCCTTTACCAAATAATATGATAATGGTTAGAAAATTCAAAACCATTCATGAATTTAAGGTCATAATAAGGTCAAGATGCAAGGTCTCAGATGGAATCAAAGTATCAATAGGTAAGTTGGCAATTTAAATGTGCTGATTATGAAAGGAAATGAAAAAAAATATCATGCTACTAACCTTGGTGTTTTCAATTTGGCCAATATGTTCTATCATAGTAAGTGCATCTGCCATTATCTGACAAGGATGGTTATAATCAGTCAGCCCATTTATAACTGGCACCGAAGCATATTTTGCCAAGTCCAAAATATCCTGCAACAGACCATCAGAAAAAAATCACTCCATGCCACTCACTGTAAAACCTCTAATGGCTCAATACTTCAATCTAATGTTACCATTTTGTACCAATTAAGCTTCGTACCAGAGTACAGCCTTTACTGGCACAGTAAAATAATTTCTTCCAGGTTCTTTGTAATATTGGCAATTACCATCCCCCAAAATGATGAAAATATTAGAGAAGCATATTTCATCGAAATTGGTCTTGAACAAACCAGCTATGTCCCGGTAATGAACCTTTTATACCCACCATAGACATACCTGATGACCAAAAACCCTAGCCATGATGATGTCATTGTATCCCGACAAAACCCTGGCCACATCCCTTGTTTCCTCCCTCTTCCCCATCTGTATGTCATCAGGTCCCAAATAGATCGCATGGCCACCAAGTAAGAAAAAACCCGTTTCAAAGGAAACCCGGGTTCGCATTGATGGCTTGGCAAAAATCATGGCCATTGATTTTCCTTTGAAGGGCTGAAAGGACCTATCTCCAGATTTTAACAATGCTTTTACTTCACCAGCTCTTTTGAGTATGCTTAAAATCGTGTCCTTGTCAAAATCGCTAATGTGCAGAAAGTCCTTCGGACCTAAAATAGCTGACATTGTTAATCAGTTAACAATTGATTTATACTGTGCAAAAAGATCCTTCAATAATAGTAATATTCATTTTTCAGAGGATCATCAACCAGTGAGAGAGAGAGAGTACCTTCTTTGTTTTGAGATGGAGCAGCAACAGTGGGAGCTGTCGGTACGGTGGCTCGGCAGAAAATATTGCCACGTGTCGTGGCAAATGGGTGAGAAAAAGAAGCAGCTTTCAGTGTCGACAACCATGGAGATCGCCGGAGGTTTGCGTCAGAGGAGGGGGCTGTGGTGGCTGGAGAGACGGCCAGAGCGGAAGAACAAGAGAGGGAAGAGATCAGCGACGCCATTTTACGAGATAATACAACACCTGTCAATTAGCGAGTATATTGCTCTCTGATAAAATACTCTTGACTCTTGAGTCTTGAGCTTGGTTATGTGCGGTCTAAAGACTAAAACCCTAGACACGGACCAGTTTGGAAAAAACGAGTCTGTAATAGTGAATTACAAACAGGCCGGGCACGGGCACGGGCGGGCACGGACACGGGCGTCACGGGCACACGGGCACCACGGGCCGGGCATCATGGGCAAAAAAAAAAAAAAATCTGCCCTGCCCGTGTAATGCCCGTGCCCGTCACGGGCCCGGGGGCGGGACGGGCGGGCACCGGGGCGGGGACGGGCGGGGACGGGCGGCCGTATTTTTTTTTTTTTTTTTTTTTTTTTACTGTTTTTTTTTTTTCTGTTTTTTTTTTTTTTTTTTTTTCTGGTTTTTTTTTCTGTTTTTTTTCTGTTTTTTTTTTTTTTTTTTTTCTTTTTTTTTCTGTTTTTTTTTCTGTTTTTTTTTCTGTTTTTTTTTTCTGTTTTTTTTATAAATTCAAATTATAAATAATTATAAATCCAAATTCATACCAATAAATTATAAACCCAAATTCATAGAAATTTAAATTCATTTGACATGATTGTAACTCAATAATTTTTGTTATAATAAAATATAAATTAAAAATTTCTTAAATCAATTAATTTAAATAATTAAGTTCTTATTTTAAAACAATAGATTAAAAAATAAACGACATTTTTTGGCACTAAAAACCTTAAACTTAATTTTTGAGGCACTAAACGACGTTTTTTGGCGATTCTGATTTTCCGGCTACCCGGGGTTTACCCCGGGTGACGGTGGCGACCGTCTCCTCCTCCCCTTTCCGAATTGACGCCATACGCGTCAATCCGACTTTCCTAGCAAAAGTTATGGCCGTTTAAAGTTTTAAAAAAATATATCTCATTTTTGAATTTTAAAAAAAAAAAAAAAAAAAACGGGCACGGGCACGGGCACACGGGCGCACGGGCACGGCGGGCCGGGCAGTCACGGGCAGGGAAAAAAAATTTCAAGTCCGGCCCGTTTAACGCCCGTGCCCGTGTGCCCGTGTGCCCGTGGGTGCCCGTGGCACGGGCACGGGCAGGACGGGCACGGGCACGGGCAGGGCACGGGCAGGGCACGCCCCCGGGGGCAAAATCCATACTCTAGTCTGTAACCCCCAGGTATCTGAGGTGCAATATTTATAACGAACGGTCCAGATGAATCTCAGCCGGACCAAACTCAATTCCGTGCGTATGGAAAACATAGGACTGTTTTGAGATGCGTGCCAGGACAAATGAACGGTCCAGATTTACAGATTGCACCTTATATACCTTTGCGGATCCGAATTCTGGAAAAACAGGACACTTGTGGCTTGTGGATCTGTGAACACACTGACAAGAAGAAACTATGTCACAGGACTGTAAACTTAATACGGGTTCTTAGTTTGTTCGATTCGAATGTACATGGAGCTAATGATATATTTCAAATTAATATAATGCACATCAGCCTCTTTTAAAAAAAGAAAGAAAAAGAAAGAATGTACATGGAACTTAATTTAAGTTCCAAAATATTTGAATTGATCGTTCAAAATTGATTTGAATATCAGTAAAATAGAATTTTTTTAGGATATTTATGTTATACAATTTAATGTATTTAGCTATAACTATAAGTATGATAAGGATAATTCCAACGAAATAAAAAATCTGAGAAACGCCAAAAATAAACATGGACTCCATATCTACACGCGAAAGTTCATTAAAGTTGATTCCAGTCCAGTCCAGTCCAGTCCAGTCTACACGGAACTTGACTCCAAGTGTTGTGGCCAGCGGAGTCAACTAAAATTTCCACCTTTTACCATTTCTTTACAGCATTGCCTCCTAAAGAATGAATGGAAGCCCTCCATTAGCATCTCAATACATTCCTTTCAAAAAAATGAAATACAGTCATCCATCTCTCGTTTTTTCTCTTCTCCAATGGAGTTTGTTTCCTTTCCTTCTAGTTGCAACAGCATTTTCCTCTACCAATTCGGCAGCCAACAAAACTATCCGTGCTTCTCTCGTTCAAGTCACTTATAATCGGGGACCCGTTTCAAGTGATGTCCTCATGGAATGATTCCTTTCACCACTGCAAGTGGCAAGGGATCACGTGCGGCAGCCATCGTCATCCCAATAGAGTCACAGCTCTTGTTCTAACCTCCAAGCAATTATCAGGTCAAATAACTCCATTCTTACCAAACATCAATTTTCTCTGAGTATTGAGTCTCACTGAAAACTAGCTGACCGGAATCATTCCAGAAGAGCTTGGATGATTGAGTAGAATTTAGATTGTTAACATGAGCATAATTTCTCTCGGTAGTGTGATCGATTCCACATACCCTTCACCATTGTTCTTAAGGGAAAATTACAAGTGTGATCGATTCCACATACCAAACATCAATTTTCTCTGAGTATTGAGTCTCACGTGCGACGTGAAACCATGCCCTCTCAATCAATTACAAGTACACGCGGAATCAAAGGTTTTATTGGTTATATTCCTCCATATATTATTTAGTTCATTCTCTAATGAGTAAATTAAGAAGACTTTTACGTTCCAAGTTATATTTCATTAATTAATCAATTACCAATACGAATTTAAATTTTATTTGTAGGTACAAGAGTGTTATCCATTAAGAGAATTTGTTTATAATCTCTCGTTCAAATTTATCTATCTTTTTATCATTTGCTTGCGATAAACATATAATAGTTTGAAATAAGGATTAAATAATTCAATGTCATACCCGGCTTTGTCTGATTTTAACTGCATCGCCATGTGCTGCCGTGCTGGTGCTAAATTATGTTAATAATTAAACATAAGTCCATCATTAAAATTTTAGAGTATGGAATGGGTGGCCGGGTTTCAGTACAAGGCGATGTGTATAGTTATGGTATCCTTCTTCTTGAGATATTCACTAGGGTAAAACCCACTGACGAGAGATTTATAGATGGAGTGAACCTTCGCATGCATGTTGATCGAGATGGCCTTCCCTGACAATGTCATGGAAATAATTTATACCAAATTGTTCTCAGAAAATCACGTGGCAGAAAAACAATGCCACAATGTTGCATATGCACCGAAGAACATCGTCGATTACTTGATTTTAGTGACTCATTGCGGGCTCCTTGGTTGTAATGAGTCACCAAAAGACCGCATTTCAATGAAAGAAGTTATCAAGGAGTTGAAATCAGCACGAGCAAGACTAGCAGCTTAGGTAAAACAGAATGAAGAAGATCATCAATATAGGAGAATAATAAGGGCTTGAGTGCGTTAGCTATAGCTTTTTCGGTCCTCAAAAGCTATAACACTATTAACTGCTTTTCTTTTATAATAATTCTAAATATCTAGCTATGGTTACACTGTGGTTTTTTCGGACCTTAAAAGTTATAGCGCTATAATCGCTATTTAGAACCTTGATATGTATACATGTCACTTGTGTAATTGGATTTCCAGTTGTAATTATATCGATTGTGTAAGGTTTAAATCGATTAAATTTTTACTTAATTTGTGGGTTGATATATATTCTTGATGTAGAATTACATATGAATATGAACAAAAAATTATTGTGCTGCTTGTTCATATATAAATCATTTTCTGATTCATTTTTTTTTTAGATATTGATTTCCTGATTTAATCGACAACAAGAAATTCAAGCGTGTTAAGTGTTAACTAAACCAAGCGAATTCCAACAGAATCAGATTTTTATAATAAGACAAATTGTGCACCCCTAAATTTTGATGCAGTCATCCTTTTTGAAGGACCGTTGATATTTGGGTTGACAACAGCGAATCTGACCCATTTAGAAGTAGCTAGCTGCCGGGCTTAAAGTGTCAGGCCTGGTCCGGGTTATGACCCAGTTAACACCAAGATGTGTGTCAGATAAGTTAGAAGGCTCCTCTTCATGTTCAGCTTGATGGGCCTCCATGTGGCCTTAATTACGTGTAATTGGTGGTAACAAGCGGGTTCATTAAAGATTTATAAATGGATTTATTGGGCTTTTACTTTTACTATTTGTATCGTCTATTCAAGAGCAAGAGGGCAGAGGGGGATGGAAAAACGCGAAACAGCCGTTTATCGAATGGAAAGGAAACAACCACATTTTTTTCAGGTAGATCAGCAGCCTCACGATCAAGATCGGAATCATCGAACATAGTCAGGATATTATCAGAAAAAAGGAATCATCGAGTATAGAAAAAGACTTGCCTTTTGTTTCTCAATTTGGTCCTTGATTGGTAAAGCAATGGACGTCTCAAGTAATCAGAAACTATAATATTGTCAGAATTATGATAACCAATGACGCAACTATCGTTTTCCCCGATAAAAGCATAGAATGGGAATATGAACTTTTCTTATTAAAAATAAATTAGAAAAGAGTTTTGAATAAAGATGAGTTCCGATATTTTTAACTTAAATATCTACTGGAGATCTTTTGCAATGTCTGATTTATCATAATAGTATTTTTTTTTTTTCTATAAATCAAAACCTAATTCTCCACTTTTAAAAAAATTAATTAGGTATTATCGTCGTGAATATATATTGAAGACCTTACAAATGCATTCTTTTAGGGCTTTTGGTATTCGTATTGTTTACAAGAGTAGAACTAGTATTTTAAGCTCACTAAATTATTTGGTTAGGTTTAACTCCAAAATCTGTCGAATTAGCTTCAAAGGACTAAATTAAAATTTTGAAATCAATATACTTTACGAGTGATGTGCTTACATGTCAAATTCATAAGATTTATAAAATAATATAATATGAAGTCAAATAGTCAAAAAGTTATAAGTTGATTTCTATTTTTTATCGATTGACTTAATACTAAAATAATTCAAAATTTTAAATTTTGCATATAAACTCAATACTCGTAAAGGAGATCAATTTCAATTATTTGAATTTTTTGTTTAAAATCAATCTAATAAATTTGAAATCAAACTCACCCAAATTTTTGATGAACTTGAAAACACACTAGTTCTACTCTACTTACGAATAAAACTTGAAAGAATATATTTTTTTTTTTTCATTTTCTTTGCCATCACTTTTCTCTGTTTTCACTAGTATATGAAATTATAAATGTACGTTCTACAATTGTTTTGATTAAAATTGACCAATAAGGTAACATCAAATTAAATATCTAGAATATTGTCCGGTGAGAATACCGCTTTAAATGTTGAATTTTAGTCATATTTTAGACGACTCAATATGACAATATATTAAGACTTTAGAACAATTTTAGAATAATAAAATAACAAAATGTTTAATCCTTGTTTAAAACTTTTAGTACATGAAAATTGAGATAATTATACTTTGTCGGACTAAATAAACCACTACTACAAGATGTTAAAATTTTATCGTATTTGTCACAGCTTTCATATATAAATTAAACTGGTATATATAAACTACATATAAAATACAATAGCTAGATTTTTGTAAATAAAAAAAAAATTCAATTTAAACGAAAGAAACATTCAAGATGCTGGATTTTCGAAAAACTTCTCCACCGAAACAGTACTATGATGGAGGGTGGAAGACATTTTACTAAACAAACACCTGCTGAAGGGCCTCATAACATTTTTTTCACCCTCCATCGTAAAACTATTTCAGTGGAGATGTTTTTTGAAAATTCAGCATCTTACATATTTCTTTTGTTTAAATTGATTTGTTTTTTTTTTCTCTATTTAAAATAAATCCAATACAAATTTAAAAAAAAATTATGTACAACTTTTTGCACACTCTAATAAAAAAAAAGATTTTTTTTCTGCAAACGAGAAACATAAATGAAATTCAACAATTTGGATGTTTATTGAAGCTCCAACAAGGTGATATTCTCCTCCTCTCTTTTCTTGTTTCATTTTATCTACCTGATTGATGTCTTTTTTCTATAATATGTAGACGATAGCAATTAGAGTAATTTTAGACACTATAAGTGATTTATTAAAATGGGTGTATATTGAATTCATTCATTTTGTAAACAGATTCTAATTAATAAAATTCAATTCACAATTAATTTATTTTATCTTTTTTATATTAAATTGAATTTAGTTTTTATTCTGATCGGAATGATATTATCACGGACTATATTAATGGAGAAAATATGACATGACGACAGCATATCTATCTTAACAGGCAGAAACACGATAAAGGATAATTATCGCCCTCTATATACCCCCCAACAAGAAAAAGATAGAAAAAAAAAAAAACTGACTCTGGTCATTTATATATATGATATATCAATACCAATTTACCATTGGACCATTGGTCATGCTCATGCATGACACCATCAATGTAAATCGCGGATGATTCCAGTTAAAGTCTTAAATAGAGATTAGAGAGCTTTTGAGTTTTGATCCCCACGCCACTACTTTTTCAAAGGCCCAAGACCAGAGATGAGCTGAACCCGGGACGAACCGGAAACACCCCTTTCGAGACTTCCGAGTTCGGACCCAAATCATATTTTCCTATGAGAGACGAACTCTGCGTAGTTAAATATGTCTCGGGTCACTCTAGCAAAACCTCAACCGTGAACCCCGCTCAAGAAATGATATATCGGATTAATTAATGGATCGCTACTATCCGAAATTTAACAAAATATCGCTACCGAAGTTGGTGACAAACTGACAATTCAAAATGTTGATATTCTTTCAAAAAAATTGAGATTAAACGCGCTCTCTTCAAATCCCAGCGCTTAAATGCACATGTATCTCGAGGCACCAACCCCTTCAAAGTTCAAACTGGGACCCGCCAACTCATTCTATAATAATAATACCATGTCCCAGATTCAAAATAGTGGTCTGGTCGTCTGGTCCCACAAGACAAATCCAACATAAGACCCCGTCAATGAACCCATATTCAAATTTCGCTTAGAAATCAAATCACCGAAGAACAAACCCTAATTTGTGGCGACAGTCGGACAGAGATCCGAGAGTTCACACTTTTAATTTTTAAACAGAAAAAGTTCGCACTTGTTAAGAAAGATTCTAGAATCTTGATGTGCCCAGGCTCCTATCACCGAATAAGCGAATACTGACCATTACAAATTACAATATCAAGCGGTCCAAGTGATTCTGGTGCACGGTGTTACGAAAGAACCAGGTCTGTCGACTTGACTTCTTGCCCAAGCCTGTCAATTCGTTGAAGTCAGATCCTGCACATGGTCCACTGTGTTATGGTATAACTTGAGAAGGGAAGGTGCACATGACCCCACATGGTAGAGAAAGGCCTGCGAAATTGTGTACCTAATAACATCTGGAACTTTTCTGCATTATATATTTTTTATTCTATTACGAATCTACGATGATCGCTTTTACAAAAAAGAAGACAAAGCACGATCCACAAGGCGAACCAAATAGAACAGGTTCTCCCTTTCTTCGCGCGAGAGGCAAGCAATCATCCTCTCTCCTCTTTCTCTTTATCTAGAGTTATGATAGAGAGACAGCTGGAGTTGAGAAACGTTCTTCCCGCTTTGGATTGCTGTTTCTTGATGTGAGATTGATTAAACATCGAATATTTCTTACTCACTCTCCTTCAATAACTCCCGATCAAAGTTGGAGCGGCTGGTGTTGATTTCGGTATGTTTTATGATTCATAAATGATATTGATTAGTTTACAGCTTAATTCGTTTATGTAGGTTATCAGTATTAGTTCTATTAGAGATATATTCAATTAGTTATCGTCTTCTTTGTAGGGCTTTGTGCAAATTCAGCTGTTTAGCAAGTTTTGTAATAATTTATTATCTTATGCATTTCTCTCTGATAAATACTTCTTTCAGTTGTTTAATTTTGTAACTATTTAATCAGTGCAGTGAAACTTGTAGGTTCAAGTTAATAATTTGTTAATTGGAGTTGTGTTTGATGAATTCCCCTCTTTATACCACCCGCTTACAAAAGTTCCATGATTGTTATTATAGCTTTTTGTTTAATTCTTCTCTTTATATTTAGGGCATGAGCTTTGACAAGTTTCTCTTTACTTGGAGTATCATCCTGCTTTGTGTTAGAACTAGTTTAGAATTGGTTTGATTTTATTTGTTGGTTTAATTAACTGCCCATTGCTATTAAATAGTTAGTGAGAATACCTCAAACATTTACCATAAAATTAGCTGGGTACACAAACTGTCTCTAGTTCGCGGTCTAATTTTAAGATCAATTTGAAATGGAAAAGCTAACCTATTCATCAACAAGTTTTAGATTAGTTTTCATTCTTTCTCCAGTTTAAGGTCTGTAAATCAGCCACTTAGCAAGTTCCAAGGATTGAAAAAAATTTAATCGTTTAAAGTGAGATATACTTTACTAACTCCCAATTTATTTATCTGTTCACGTCTTCAATATATAGTACATCAAATATACGAGTTGGAAACATTTTTGAGTTTAAAGCTGCTTTTGGGGGCATAATTGTAATATTTTCTCTTGATAACTGTATGTTTGCAGTTGAATGTTCATACACAAAATTAACAATTTCCTGTTTCTTCTCATTTTCTTTGGAGACATGCCTTAACCCTTTCAGCTTATTTGTTATAACAAGTTTGTTCCAATTTGCTATTAAATCAATTTAATCCTTATTCTGGGTTCATTACTAGCCAATTTGTTGCAGGAAGTACGCAAATCACACTTAGAACTACAAATAAGGACAATAGAAGTTAGCTTATAGAACATTTATGTGTCCTCTTTTTTTGTAATTAGATCCCTGAAGTTTGGTCTAAAATTGAAGTCTGACTTCTTTTTTGCCTATTTTATGCCAGTCTTTTTTTTTTTTTAAACAAAGCTGTTGGAATTTATTTGAAACTTTCTTTGTTCCTTTACACAATAACTTATATGTAATAGAATATATTTTTTCCCGTTGATTTTCTTTTTGATCCAGGATTATAGTTGCAAAGCCACCATCTATTAAGGTCCGAACTCCGAAAGAGTGGAAGTTCCATAAACTCTCACTTTTGTCCCAATGCCTATCTTTACTCCCATATCCCTAGACCGGTTTCTTGAGCCGGGTTCGCACAACCTTCCAGAGAGATCATCACTTGTTCCTGCCAAAGTGGATCAACCAATCCCATACCGCAACATGTCACCGGCCCTCTATACCACACCAAAGACCACGCCACTCCCACCTGACTCCCAAGTATTCCCCTCCTCATTCTCCCCCGTCTCTCCATATGTCATAAACCACAAGAGACGTGGCCCTCAACTTTCAAGTGGTGAGAACTCACAAGCAGATGCAAATTGTGGGCCCCGACTACACGAGACTAATAGAAAGTTGGTAGAAGAGAGGAAGGAAAGAAGGGAATTGATGGAGAGAGTTGAGGACAAGGATTTTGAAATGAATAGGTTGGAGGTGGTGAGAGAAGAGATTGATGTTGTTGAGAGAGAATCTGAAGCTGACGAGTTCTTTGAATTAAATGAATCTATGAGTATTACAAGTGAAGATGCAAATGGAGTTGAGAGGTCATGGAAACCCAGCACATCTAGTGGAGAGTTCTATGATGCCTGTGAAGGTACTTTTTTGTAAGTTGGCAAAAGCGCTCTATATTTGCTAACCAACAGCACATGATTTATAGTACTTACAATGGACCTTGTGTGACATGAGGATTAACTCCGGACAAAATATATGACAACTATGCCCTTAAATTAGTAATGAGCATTCTGTTTTTCATTTACACTATTTGTTGGTGAAAAATGATCACCTATATGAAGACCTATAAATCAATATTCCTCTCCTTCTAATTTCTTTTCACTAATTCTTTGTTTCATTTTTAAGAAACCCTATCATAATCCATTACTTAATGAGAAAATGAATAATATGAGATTAGTTGGATTCTGTGCAAATATTATTGGGGATGCCAAATTCCCTTAGATGATATTGAGAGCAGTATGGAAATGTTTAAGATTTTGGCTTTCTCTATCCAAAGAGCTCTTATTATATGTCGAAAAAATTCATAGATTTTTAGTTAAGTTCTAGATTTAGTATTTGAGGTCTTGATCTACAATACTTCTGGGTAAGAAGAGAAACTTATTCTAAATATTTGTCTCTGAATATTTAAAATGATGAGTTATATCATGTTCTGCAGAAACTTTGAGTGAAGGTGGTGTGATATTTCCTTCAAACCAAATTAACGATATAGAAGATGAGTTGCGTGAAATGCGGCTTACCCTTTTGACAGAAATAGAGAAAAGAAAGCAAGCTGAAGAAGCACTCCAGGTTTTACAGAATCAATGGCTGAGATTAAGCCATCAGCTTTCCCTTCTTGGTCTTAGCCTCCCGCCTTCTCAACTAATGAAGCCGGAGAGTAATGAAAACACTGAGAATTCAAGTTTTGAATCTGATCCAGTGGAGGAGCTGTGCCGACAGATTAGTATCTCAAGATTGGTGAGTGATGCAGTTTCCAAGGGAATTTCTAGGGCTGAGGTGGCTACAGAGATGAATTCTGTTATTCAGTCTAAGAATTTCGAGATTTCGAGGTTGATGGATCGGGTCCAGTATTATGAGGCTGCCAATAGAGAAATGTCTCAGAGAAATCAAGAAGCTATTGGTAAGTTCCTCTTGTTTATTTTTTACTGGATATTTTTTTGCTCTTAGTCACTTGTAGTTGTTGCTATTTTGAGGTTTAACCATTTAAGCATGTGTAAATAATAAGACTGCTAAAATTATACAACTACAGAGAATTAAAAAAAAAAGGAAAAGAACTGCTGTCTACTTCCTGAGGTCAATTCCTTAGCTATTTACTATCTAGGTCTAATTTTGTGCACGACTTATGACAAGGCAATTCATGTTGTTCTTACAACTTCACAGAGATGACAAGGCAACAAAGAAACAAGAGAAGAATAAGGCAAAGGTGGATTTGGGCTTCTATCAGTCTTGCAATGACACTTGGCACTGCAGCTATTGCGTGGTCATACCTTCCCTCAAAATCCATGACAAATGAACAGAAGGACACATCATTCCCTGATAAATGAATCACAGCTAGATATATGGTCCCTTTGTTTTCTTCAACCATTAGTTAGCATCTTTTCTCCTTTTATACAAAAATATAGTCGAACTATAGTGATTAGAAAAAGAAATAAAAGGTACCATGTTAAAATAGGAAGGACATGTAGAAAAGTGTTTTTTCGTCCTTTTTTGTTGTATGATTTGAAAGGTTGGATAACACCTGAATGTGGGCCGCCTCCCGTGGGACCAGCTCCATTCTAACTTTGGTATGTAGAAGCTTTTTTTCCCCTTTTGCTTCAGAGGGACCAATAATCATGTGAAAATAGTTCCGAGAGCAATAGTAAATGTGATGCTAGTAACTAGGAAACATGAGCTGTGTTTGATCAATAATGAACAGTTTGGTCCATACTGTAATGTGTATTAATATGTATTCTTTTTTATACTTGCTGCACGAGTTGTGATAGAATTGATACACGACAAATTTTACTAACCTAACAGCCTGCTTGTAGTCACTGGTCAGGGAAATGATTTTGCAGAAGATGGGAATGTTACATAATTCTTGTTTAAACGAGGAAGGTATTAAGCGCTGTATAATACCAAAAAGGTTTACTTGATTATAAAGAGGTGTGTTTAGGAGTGGTCGGCGAGTAAGAATGTTATGAACCTTTTCGCATAGCCGTACTGATGTAGTCGTGTAGAGTGATAGAGCGAGTAGCATTTAATACTGGCGTCCAAAAGAAGATGCCAGCATATTGCATTTGAATATACAAATTATAAATTCCTTGACAGCAAAAAAACTGTCAGCGAACTTCTATTAATTCTTTTGATTTTACACAATTCATAATTTGAACCGCGGTATTTTTCACGTATCTTCTCATTTTTGAAGAAACATACCGAGTAGCATTTGATACTGACATCCAAAAGAAGAGATCAGCATCTAGTATGTGAATATACAAATAAATTTCTTGCTGAAAAAAAAAAACTTATTTATTCTTGTTAATTCCTTTGATTTCACTCAATCTTATCTTGAAGTCCCCATATTTTTGGATGCATAGTCTCATCTTTGAATGAACTATTGCCTGCAAGTACATCTTCAAAACTAAAAAAAAAAATTACACAACAAAAAGCGGAGGCAGTAATCAAATCCGTTCGTCATTAAGCCAATTTTGAATGACATATATTACAAAAGCTGTACACAATGATATTGAACCAATAACAACTATGATTCGGACCCAAATCGAAGAAACAAAAGCATCATATACAAAAGAATGCCAGAGCCAGAACCATGCAATGCTGACAATTGTCCCCAAGAGCGCACCTACTAGCACTTGGCTTGTAGTGTGAAGCTGCTGAGATACCCTCAACCATGACTGTTTAGAACCAGAAATTTGTTTCAATGAGGTTTCATATATACTTTTGTTATGCCAGATAGTAACATATGAAATATTAAATACTTACGAAATATGATCCAAAAGCTAGGATAACGGCACCTAGTGACCCTGTCAAAACATTAACTCCAAGCCACTGCATCACTATGTAAATTGAACAAAATTAGAAGATTTCTTGGCCTCTTAATTTCATGAACAATTGGACAACTATGAAAGCTATCACTATTGATCAAGTAACTTGTAATGCCCAAACTTGGCAATTAGTTGGTAAAAATAGTTAGGTGGAATTTATGGAATTCTGCAAAACCTCAGAACACAAATGTGCCCCTGCAAGTGTAATGTATGGGAATAATAGAGAGATTGAGCGAGCAAGTAATGTTGAACAGTAAAGCAATTAACTTTTTGGATGGGCGTTGTGCAAGTGTGTATTGATAAAAGCACCACAACAGATAAAAGCAACTTCCTATTGTTTTTTTCTTTCCTTCTTTTGCATGTTCACATAATTGAGAAAAAGCAGTAGTATATACTCAAAAGGAAAGTGGCAAGGACTTACAAGAAAGAAGTGCAAAAACTGAGACATAAAAGATGGATTGTGCATGTGAAGATGGCATTCCTGGGTCAGATCTCAAGCCTGATGGTCTTTCGTGATTCAATATCTGCTTTAGTGTTACTGAAATATATGAATTAAAGATTGAGCCCGTTGCAGCCCATAGTACCTCAGCATCGTGTTTCCATAAAATCATCAAACCAAAGAGACCCGCTACCATCCACTTGCTCTGGTAATATGAAATTTAAAAAAAACACAAGATAGTGACAAAAAAAAGTAAAGATGAAACTAAGGAAATTTACTCCAACAACTTAGTTGTGTGTTGACAATGGATTAGGTGAGCATTTGGTCAGTTCAGCTCAAATTAAACCAAATTAGGCAAATTGAAGTGTTGACTAAACTGATTCGAACAAGGTAATAAACCAAACCAAAAACAGAAACAAGAATTGGCCGTTTGTTTCATTTCAACATGGTGACTTTGAAAAGAGATAACTACATAGATAACTGTTATATTATTTAAGTAAAAAAAAAGCTATGCTATTAGATAATGACAGTACTGTAAATGTATCATTCACATCACACCACTTAACTAAAATTTTGGAATATTTCGTCAGTTTGGTTATTTGATTCTCAAGTCCCAAAATATCAAAAGACATCAGGTCAGAGCTGTAAATCTAAGGAGATAGGCTGTGTAAATTAGTACAGGTAACAGGTGGCAGTCAGGGCTGGTGCTCTAGAAGTACCCCACTGTTGGCATGCTGCTAGCAATTTTAAGATTTATTGCTACCAAAATAGTACCATCGAGATTGCTTAATAGAAACTTAATTTATTAGAAGAAAAAAAAATGAATGAAGTATTTTGCCCGATTTAGTTAGTTTTTCTTATGATGCATAAATGTCAGCATGAAGTTTCGTATCACAATTTGGTAAATCTTAAGACTCCCTATGGCACAAATGTAAGAAAAACCAATCTAGGTATACTGAGATAGTACTCAATTGAAAAATAATATTTATGGAGTACCCAAAAGGAATGTTAACTAAAGAAAGCAAAAACACCCACCGATTTGTTGATAGCTGATTCGAAGCTTCTGAATGAAGTACCCGACGAAGAATCCAAAGAATCATCGCTCAAAACAGCATCTCCTTCCACTGTAATAGTATCTTGATTCAATTTAGTCATTCTCCCTTCAAAACCCCGCAAATTTGCTCCCCGAAAAGGCTTTAGAAATAGCTTGGGTTTCAAAACCCTTTTCTTCGACGCGCCTAAGCGGAGAAGCGAGATGGGAGAGGAGAATTTATATGTTGAATAGTTGACTATTGAGGGGAAAGCAAGGGAAAGTTGCATTCTTTGGGGTTGGGGATAATAAGAGTAAATTAAACTGGAGGGAGATGTCGGATGCGTCATTGGAGAGAGAATTGGGAATATACTGTTGATTTATTATTTTATTTTATTTAATGGGAGAATGTGCGGGTGAGATGAGATCACGAGAAGCGAGAATTGACTGCTCCAACTCCCACAGGCCAGAAGAGGATATTGAATTTTATTTTTATAAATCATAATTAAAAAATAATAATTTTATGAAAACAACATTTTTTTTACAAAAATTATAAGAACTGAAATACTATTTTAGTCCGTTATTTTTTTTGGACCAAAATAGCATTTCAGCTCCATTTAAAAGCTGTGAAACCACGTGAAGCCGGAATATTATTTCAGTCCTGAAAAAAAAACAAAAAAAAAAACTACGGACTAAAATGACATTTTAATTCTTATGTTTTTTAATTATGGTTTATAAAAAAAGTAATCATGTTAGTTCATAAAATATATTTTTTAATTATGGTTTATAAAAAAAAATTCGAGGAGATGGATGCACCGGTAAACCGAATTCGTATTCTCTGAGTTAACTCAAATTTTTAGTTAAGATCTACACCGTCCTGATTTAAATCTGCACTAATAGTAAAGCAGCCGGGTGTTATAGAAGTGAATCGCACTGATCTGAATTCTGGTTGCACAATCTATAAAATAACTCAGTCCGTTAATGCAGTGGATACGGTAAAAACTTACTTTTTAATGTTAGCCTAGTTTTGATTTGCAGTAAAATATCCGAAGAGTAACTTTCTAGTGAGTCATTCTACAAGTCACCAGTTAATTAATATTTGGTAATTCTTCTTTCTCATTATCATACCCAACTGTCGTGATACTGTATGTGTTAATGTTAACTAAAATCTAAATAATATTAATTTTTGTGAGTGAGGAGAGGTAGTAATTCAATATGATGATATAGTATTTTCATGTCAAAATTAACAAAAGAATTAAATGTAAAGGAATGTATTTTTTCTATTTAAAATATATGAAGATATGGTTAGGATATTGTAATACAAATAGCTCAAATCTAATTTTTTTTTTTTGGATAAATAAGATGCTAAAAATAGTAGAAAAAATATATATAATTGTTTTATATCGATTAGGACTATTTTGCTTTATCCTAAAACATATTAAAATATTCTAAAAAACAACATTTTTTTTTATTCTGTTTAATTGTTTTATTCTTTGAAAGTTGGCCGGAATTTTAGCAACTCGGTCTGTCTTTTATTATTCAATTTAAGTAGTCTAATATTCAATTTAAATACTTTATTTGTAGTATAAATTTTTTAGTATTCAATCCTTACACTTTATTGTTTAATTTAAATATTTTTAATATTCACTCTGTGTGTGTGTATATATCATTCAGTTTAAATGCTTTAGTTTTTAGTTTTGTTGAGTTCTATTTTACAATTTGAATGCTTTATTATTCCTTGTTTGCATTTTATTATTTTGTTTAAATAATTAAATATTTATTAGATTTTATTATTCCGTTAAAATGTTTCTACGAGAACATTAAAAGTTTGTCTAATTTGCTTGAGGTAGTGAGTTAACTTATTTAAAATATTAATAATTTTAAAAAACATTAACTAACCAAAGTAATTAATGAGAGTGACAAACTAACAATAGAGCTAGTCTTGGTCTTGGTATACCATCTCCCTCATAATTTTTCTTGATTCCGAATCCTGTTGTCAGAGTCAAGACTCAGATCCACAACGAGCGGATCGGGTCCCGCCAGTCCATCACAACACCTAACACTTTGGTGGTACGCCTTGAACCCAGTTCCATTTTCTACGATCTTTTACGATATTCATACGTGGCAAGTACAGGTCCAAGTTTACTCGGAAGGCAACAAATTAGATCTCATCAAAATTTGCTCGCTCTTTCTTCGTAATAGTTCGTAAATTTTGATGGTGATCACCTCTTTCTGTAAAAAGGAGAGAGATAAGGAAACACCTCCTTTTTTATTTTTTTAAACAAATCACGAGTAAAATGATGTCACACTGCTCCTCCCTTTCAATTAATCAATCCTGTTACCGAATCATTGATTCTCCAAGTCTGATACTCTGATACGATTAAGTGATACAGTTCAGTTATACAATGGAGAAAGAAAGTGTGAAGCAGGTCTTCTGCATAGGCACCGCAGATACCAAGCTAGAGGAGCTTCAATTTCTAGCTGATGGGGTTAAATCCGCTATCGACTCCTTCATTAACGGCTCCACCTCTGCTAGTAAGGTAAAAGCTCACAACTTTTTGGGGTAGCATCGTATTTATCGAGCAATGCTGATCTCTGTTTGATCAGAGGAAGTACGATTAGAGTTTTGTGAGATATGTTTACTTCGGAGAAACCTGGGATCATAATCTTAGCAAATTTTGCAGGAGGATACTTCTACAGTTGATTTTTTTTTTTTTTTTTTCCTTTTCGTTTTTAATTAATTTGTTGAAGTATAATGCACGATCAGTACTTGGAACCTCAAAACCAACCCAGTATTATTGACATTGTGAGAGGATACTTTAATTAACTAAAGTCTACTCGTATTGTACCATATTTTAAGCGGTAGACTTATACCTTAGTTAAATTGTACCGAAAAGACCACAACTTTGTTCTTATGTGTAATTTCAGGTTCAAGTAACCATTGTCGATGTATCTACAAGTAACAAGGAGACCCAAATTCCTGATGAAATTCCATTTATCTCCAGAGAAACAGTTCTCTCTTACAATGAAGACATCAAAAAAGACTCCTCATACCAGCTTCCAACTGAGAGAGGCAAAGCCATTTCCATCATGTCCAATTGCCTTACATCTTTCATATCACATATCTACGAAGAAGGAACACTTCTTGGCGCGATTGGTTTAGGTGGCAGTGGTGGGACCGCATTGCTTGCACCTGCACTAAGATCCCTCCCACTCGGCATTCCAAAACTAATTGTTTCAACCGTCTCTAGTGGTCAGACTGAGCCGTATATCGGTACATCTGACCTGGTACTATTTCCCTCTATCGTTGACATATGTGGGATAAATTGTGTCAGTCGGATTGTTTTGGGAAATGCCGCTAGTGCATTTTCTGGAATGTTATGTGGCAGATTGTTTGAGAAGGATAGCAAAGAATCAACTCACATGCCGACGATTGGTATAACGATGTTTGGTGTGACAACACCTTGTGTGAATGAGGTAATAAATAGGCTGAAGACAAATGGGTATGAGACACTTGTTTTTCATGCCACCGGTGTAGGTGGTAAGGCTATGGAAGAACTTGTTATGGGAGGATTTATTCAGGTATTATTACATTTTTGTGCCTTGAAGCAAGTGTTCATCGTATGTACCTAGCTTTTCAAATTTGTGTTGGTGATAGATAATAAAATATCTTGGGAAAGTTTAATGGGTCAACTGGCTTCAATTAGTGCTAATTGTGTTCTATGGCACATAGCTATTGTCAACAGCTCAGACTTCATCAATACTCCCTTTTGATGTTTGATTTACTTTGAGCAGTACTAAATATGTTATATTTCTGAAATTCAGGGAAAGATACATGAGGTCAGTACCACTGAAAGAATGAAATTTATGATTTGCCTGATTTTGCAAACCTGTTTATGTTTGGATTAGGTTTTTTCTAAAGAAATAAAGAAAAGCTAAAAGATCAACGATATTTGGAGATTTCATTAATTTGACCCGATTCACTAGCATCTTAAAAGGCCACTATATATGAATTTAATCATTTCATAAACAATAAAATAAGCTGTCTTAAATGTACCTGCATAAATAAAAAAGATGTTAGCTGAACCCATTGTAGCCACAATACTTTTATGAATTGCTCAAGATCACATCCATAGAATAAGATAATAAGATATTAAAATTTTCTTTTCAATGTATATTATGTTCATATTTTAGGGTATTTTGGATATAACAACAACAGAGGTTGCTGACTATATTGTTGGAGGTGTTATGGCATGCGACAGTTCGAGGTTCGATAAAATTATAAAGAGAAAGGTGCCTCTGGTTCTCAGTGTTGGGGCTCTAGATATGGTCAATTTTGGTGGTGTAAACACAGTTCCTTCTCAGTTTTTTGGTAGAAATATTCATGTACACAATCAGCAGGTCTGTTATCTATTGTCTTCTGAACTTTTGCTCTTTGTCTAGATATCTTTTTTGGCTCGTTGTTTCATACTCTTTGGATTGACACCATGTCAATCAATTTCTTCCTACCCTTGTTGTGATAGTTGGCTGGTACTGAACCAGGTTGGATCCAGTAATAAGCCATACCATTTTGGTATTGGTAATGGAATCTTGCTATTTTCTTAAATCTGTGTTTAGTTTTAAATTATTGGGGTATTTTAGGATTTATTGGAGGAACAGTACTACAGAATACCTACCAACACATTTGTCATACTTATACATGAGTTCTTATTGAAAGTTCAAAGGTACAACAGTGATGGGAAATGCCTATATCCATATAGTCTGCCCTTGTAAATATGTCCCTCAGGCATCTTGTTTTAAGTTTTAACCCTGGCTATAACATGTCCTTATCTTTACACCAAATTTAGGTGACACTAATGCGTACAACAGTCGAAGAGAACAAAAAATTTGCACAATTTATAGCTGACAAGTTAAACAAAGCAAAAGGGAGAATAACAGTTTTGTTGCCCACAAAGGGGGTTTCGGCATTGGATGCTGAGGGAAAGCCATTTTATGATCCCGAGGCAACTGGCACACTTATTGATGAACTCAACAAGCTTATTGTCAAAACTGAAGACCGACAGGTTTGCTTCTCCGTTTATAGTTTTAGTCTCCATACTGTATTAGATCTTTGGTACCTCTCATGGAGCTTTCTGATCTAAATCACATATTACTTGATCAATAAAACTGGTCAGATGAACTTCTGTGGTCTTACATTTGCTTTTGCTTTTGAAAGCTAATAGAAGTTGCAAAGAAAAAAGCCTTTGTGTTGGTACGGATGGGCTTTATTTGGTATTCATACGTAACAATGGGATGCATCTCAAATATTCTTTGAAAACTCACAAGCATGTCAAGTACCAGGATCCCTTTCCTATCTGAAAAAAAAATTACTAGACTATCCTTTCTTTGCTACCTTATGTATGTAGGTAAAGTGAAGGAAAACAGGCCAGTTTTGTATCTTTTAGTGAAACGGGGGAAGAGAAGATATTTTGCATGTGACATAGGGTTACTATTATTATTTTTAAGTTTTCTTGGGTATGCATGATATTTTGGGGGTAAACCAATATTATCTTATGTTTTAGCAGTTTGTGCATAATGTTTCTCTCTCTCTTTGTTTTTTTTTTTTGTGCATGGTGTCTCTCACTTGCAGGGAAACCTATTGCTCTTATTACTTTCAGTGGTTTATATTAGATTTTTTATCATCCTAAGGTACAAGTTAAATAGTGAAATCAACTCAATTGTAGGCAAAAATACTACCCTACCATATTAATGATCCAGAATTTGCGCATGAGTTGGTAAAGGAGTTTCTAGTAATGGACACGAGAAGTCCTAGGTATATGACTCCTCGCAAATCCTCCAACCCTTTTTCAGCAAAACCAAGCTCAGGATTAAGAAAAACAGCAAGTCCAGTGGAGGTTGATACCACTTCTGACCAGTGCATCCTTTACCGAACTCCAGTCAAATTCCCTGATGCAAGACCAGGTATTTTACTGGATACTCTTTTTAATGTTATAATATTGCCACCCTCTCTTTGTTTTGGAGTCTAAAGACATCAAATGATTCATGAATGAAGTATTACCATAATTTTCACTCTTTTTTGCAAAAGAGCATTGTTTTCTAAATGAACTTGGAATATTGTAGCGTAATGTTCTTGGAAAATATAGCTCATCCTTTTATCTTTGCAAAAAATTAATTGCTTATTACAATTTTCTTAATTATTAGATGAGGGATTGAAGAAATGCCTAATAGTTTTCTGATACAAAAACAACTTTTTGACAGAAACATTGCAAAAGACGGGATCAATACTGGAGGGACTGAAGCAACAGATAAACAAAGGGATACCCATTATTGGAGCAGGCGCCGGTACAGGTATATCCGCTAAGTTTGAAGAGGCAGGAGGTGTTGACCTAATAGTGTTGTACAATTCCGGAAGGTTCCGTATGGCAGGCAGGGGCTCACTTGCAGGGCTTCTACCTTTTGCTGATGCAAATGCGGTTGTACTGGAGATGGCCAACGAGGTCCTACCTGTTGTGAAACAGGTACCTGTTCTGGCAGGTGTATGTGCAACTGACCCATTTAGGAGGATGGACTTTTTTCTGAAGCAGCTTGATGCTATTGGGTTTGTGGGTGTGCAAAATTTCCCAACAGTTGGATTGTTTGATGGCAACTTCAGGCAAAACTTAGAGGAAACTGGCATGGGTTACACGTAAGTATCTCTGTGCTTTTATCATTTTATGGCTTTGATCCAAGTACAGGATAAAGTTGTCAAACACAACAACTTAAAAGCCATAAATTACTCGGGAATGGTTCAGTACACTGAAAGATCACTTCCTTCCAGCCTCTTTACATGCGTATTTGATCTTATAATGTATCTATTGTAATATTAGTTTGGAGGTGGAGATGATAAACAAGGCACATAAGATGGGGCTCTTGACAACACCATACGCATTTAATCCAGATGAGGCTGTGGCCATGGCTAAGGCAGGTGCCAACATAATAGTAGCCCACATGGGCTTAACTACTTCAGGCTCCATTGGTGCAAAGACAACTGTCACTTTAGATGATTGTGTTTTGCGTGTGCAAGCCATTGCCGATTCAGCTGTAGCGGTTAACCCTGATGTCATTGTTCTCTGCCACGGTGGTAAGTAAATCTCAAATTTCAGTATGGTTCTAAATAAGCACTAGTGTGTTGTAAGGCCGTTATTGCAAAAGATGCTACAGTATTATTGCAGTTTATTCTCTAGCAATGCTATATTAAGTGTTCCTTTTTCTGTATGTGTAGGTCCTATATCAGGACCAAGAGAGGCAGAGTTTATTCTAAAGAGCACCAAAGGCGTACATGGGTTCTATGGTGCGTCAAGCATGGAGAGGTTGCCAGTTGAGCAAGCCATCACAGATACTGTTAAGCAATACAAATGCATCTCCATTAAGCGAGACTAAGTTTTTGCCAAGTTTAGTTTAAAAGAGTTTCCCCTTTTAGTTGTGTGTTTCTTTTGTGTCTTTATTGTTTTAATTTATTTTTTAATATTTATTATATCACTGAATAAGGAACTGGATCTATAAATCAGACGTGCGAAAATATGTTATCCACAATAGAACATGATTAGCAGAAAATAATAACATGCAGGACCCAAATAGAACATGTATGGCAGAAGATAATAACAGAAGAGGGGATAGTATATTATTAGTTGTGTTGCATCTAGAATCTTGGGATATAATTATGGTAAAGTTACCAAAACTATTGAAATGCTAAATTTTATCACAATAAAAGTTCCACGATGCCGCTGTCCAGGTAGGTAGTTCAAAGGATTACTATCGCACTGGTTCAGAGTTCAGACAATTTAAAGGTTAAGTTTCTAGGAGCCTGATAATTGTCTCTCAAACAAATCTCTGGATGTGCTTTTTAAATATTTAATATCTAACTTTTATTTTCAGTATTTATATTCAAATTTTTAAAGTTTTGTTTATAACATTTTACAATGCTACTTGGAAATATTTAAATTTTAAATCCGAATAGTTTTAACTCTTAATTACTTTCTTTTTTTCAAGCTAAAAAGAAAAAGATCCCTTTCACTCTACCTTTTTTCCCTCTAATTATTCTCATTCATTTTTTTAACGATTTGTGATGAATTTTGCGAATCTAAAAATACAAATATTTTTTTACTTAATTTTCTCTTAGATCTATGAAGAAATATTTTTGAGTTATTTTTAGCTCGTTTTTATTTTTATTTTAAAGTTAAGGAATCCAAACATTAAAAGAATAAATAAAAAACTCACCACAAAGGAAATAGATGGGAAAGAAAGGTTGTCACAGATAGAAATACCTCTTCAAGGAAGCAGAGAGAGTGAACGGGCCTCCAACTTGATTAAATGAATATCAGCCACTATATTTTGCATTAGACATTTCACAAGTTTCACCTGTTATACATTTTCAAAAATAAGAAGAAAAGTTTCACCTGTTATTAGGGGAAAGAGGCAATACAAACAAAAGGCAAATGTTTACAAATCCCGTTTCAATTATCCCAAAAAAAAAACTTTCTAATTGGTCCATGCTAATTGTTTTGTATTGTTTTTTTCTCTATTCGGCACAGAGGTTATTTTTTTTAGGGTCCACCTAGCTGTCTCCCATGAAACGTTCTCTATTTGTCCCCCGGATAAAAAGCAGTTAAAACAGCTAAAAACAAACAAAAACGCGTAAAACCGTCCAGAAAACGCGTTGATCCCGCAAAAGACAATCGGACGGCAAAAAGTATTCAACCATCAATACAAATATATTCATTCTGCTGCCAAGAAGTATTCAACTATGGTTTGCACATTAAGAACGGCAAAAGTCATTCCAACAGCAACCCGGGGGGAACGCAAACGTCCACATCAATACCGTACTTAGCTATGGCGACCATTAACGTCCTTTGAAAGCGACAGGGAAGGTAATTCACACTTTAAAAAAGTATTCAACTGATATATTCAATCACATTAAAGAAGTATTCAACAGAAAACACTTTTTATATTATCACAGTAAATTATTCACATAAGCTATTTATTTTTAACCTTAAAGTATTCAACTGTAATGGACAAAGTATTCACCTTTTATGAGCATAACATATTACTCAGTAAAAATTACCCTTAAAAAAACTATCAGAAAACACTTCTCATAAAAGTATTCATCTGTTTTGGCCAAAGTATGCAATATAAACTATACAGTATTCACTTGATAAGTATTTACCAGAAAATACTCATTCAGCAAAAAATTCACACTTTAAAAATATTTTTCAAGTGTGAATTAAAATTAACTGCACATGAACATACATATTCAACTGACATATTCAACCACATTAAAGAAGTATTCAACAGAAAACACTTCTCATATAATCACAGTAAATTATTCACATAAGTTATTCATCTTTAACCTTAAAGTATTCAACTGTAATGGACAAAGTATTCATCTTTTATGAGCATAACATATTACTCAGTAAAAATTACCCTTAAAAAAGTAAATACGAGTTAAGAAATTAATTTCAAGTACAATCAGAAACTACAATTCAAATAACAAGTTAAGACACAAACAATTCCAATAATAAGGAGATCATGCGATAACTAATTAAAGGGGATAATAAGGAGCCAATGGAGAGATGAGAAGCAGATCATGCGATAATTAATTAAAGGATTCTCTTTAAATGAATTGCTAGAAGTATCAAATTAAAGATTTGAAACAAAGATTGAGATTTGGAGCGGAGGAAAACATCCCTATGAGAATCATTTCGACGGAGAGCAGTGGAGGAAAAAGTGCTCCATGAGCAGTCAAATAGAGAAAAGGCGTAGGATGTGAAGGAGAAGAGAGGAGGCAGTTGAGAGGAGAGAGGGAGAGAGAGAGAGAGGGGGGGGAGAAGAGAGTGGAATAGATTTTCATTTTTTGTTCGATCTGGAAGAGGAGGAGGAGGCTGGATCCGTTGGGTCAGATTATTAGACAGTTAGACATTTAGTTTTGATAAGATAAGTGGGGGAACGTTTTGGAGGAAAGAAATAAGGAGGAAGATTTTCATTTAACTGAGATAGAGATTGAAGAGATGGGGAACGTTTAGGAGAAAGTATGATGGGGGAAATTAGAATTACCTTTTTTTTTGTTAAAACAAATTTCTAATTAGTTAAATAATTTTTTTCATGTACAAAATTGAAGGGCCGATTTTCTATGACACTTTATCTAACAACCTGTAAATTTTATGGAGCCGAAATTCTAATTTAGCACAAAACAAAAGAAAATAGTTTGGGCTGAATTTCCATCTCGATACTTGTGGTTTTGTAAAAACTAAAATCATCAAGTTCGTTTGTTAATTTTCTTTTTCCTATTTATGGTTATAAAAAAAATCCAAAGGCTCAATTAATAAGCTGACAAAGGGAAGCATTTCTCAATTTTATTTTGAAAGCACCCGTTGGTCTCCTCTAGCAATTTTATTTTTCCGTTCACTAAACCACCTTCAGTCGCATTTTCTTGCAGAAAAATACCCAGTTTTCAATTACTTTCAGTTTTATTTCCGTTAAGTTTCTGCAAATTTTATCTACTCAGCCAGTAATTTCGAGTTCCTCCGTGCCAAACTCTCCTTTTAAGACAGTCGGTGATCACCACCGGAGAGATCTCCAACCAACGAGGAAAATAGGCATGCCTGACCATCAGTTCTATGAGGATTATGCAAGTGAAGGCAAAAGAAAATTCATAAAGGGTATAATTGGAACTATTAATTTTAATAAAGTGTGTGAACTAATTATAAGGATAAATAAGCAAGAATTCTAGTTGAGGGGTAAATATGATGTACTAAAGTCTTGAGGGATATGAAGAGTTAGAGGGCACACAAAAAATTAACCCTATTATAAACATCTCACATTGCAAATATTTGGAAAAGAAAATGCTAAGGTTCTGACTTCCAACTCCGATTATAAACGTTCTGTACCAATTTTGTCATCTTACAGCATTTACTAAAATTGGATAAAAAGATACCAGCATTTGCAGTAAAATACCAGTCTAGAAGGAAAGACCTCCAGAGTCCAGACAACTAGAATTATCATCAATCAAACCAAAGTTACACTACTACCAAATAATAGTTCAACAATTTATTGCATGACAACTAGCGCCCGACACATGCTTCTACACATTCTAAAATACATTTAAACTAAACTAATCCACAACATACATATAGAGACTGATTATTGCATTAGACCCTCAAAGAACTTCATGAAGTCTTCAAATGTCTCTCCATGCCTAATTTTCACCACCGATCCATTATCAACCTAAGAAAAATGCAAAACAAGAATAACAGGTTTATGTTAAACTTTTCATAAAAGAAAGGTTTTCAGTAAAGAGATTTAAAAAAAAAAAAAAAACCAATTTGAGCAGCAATTGGTAAACCTAAATAACAGGTAGAAAGGACAGCATGATGTTTTCCACAAATTTTTTTGCACTGCACAAGAATAATGGGTATATTTCAAGGTTTCACAGATTATTAATAAAAAATTAACAATTATTTAACATACCCAATATTCCGGGGGACGCATCTTGAGGTTGTACGTGGAGGCCATGCTCATGCAATATGCACCTGCATCATGAACTACCAATCCTGATCCCTGGTGACATAAATCATTATAGTTAGCAGCACGATAGTTTCTCTTTAGCAAGTGACTGTGCCATGATGTGTGGAGTAAGCTTTGTGCAAACCTTGGCAGGAGTTGGGAGGTCTCTATTTTTTCCCAGGAAATCAGCAGACTCACACACGGGCCCCACCACATCATAGGTCATTACCCCTGCATCTGATGGAGGCGGCGAAACTAGCTCTATATGCTGTATGACAAACAAAATTTATAAACAACAAACAACTAGTCAGTTGGAATGATTATGCCATGGCATACTATAAGGTTTCATCGACTACAATTGTTGACCAACCCCCATGGATTGACCCAACCTACCAATCCAGATGCCTCTGACATCCCGCTAGATTTAATACAAGACCGAAAACCAGTCAGAGACCAGACCACAGAAGTTAAATGGTAAGTCTGGATCTAGTATCTATCCATGAACTGGCAAATTTGGGTCAAGATCTGACCTTACCTGAGTCCCACATGACCCATAACCAAATTGTTGTCATCAAAATGAGGGATGATTTACCTGATAAGCATCATAAAGACTTGGACGAATGAGCTCAGCCATGCTACCATCAACCACAATGAAATTCTTGGTACCATTTGTTTTAACACCAGTCACCTTGTTCACCAAGCAACAAGTGTTTGCAATTAGAGACCTTCCTGGCTCTATAATCAGTGTCAGATCCCTTGACTGCACCAATTCTCGCACCTAAACATTTTAAGCTTACAATCAGTAGACTAAAAGTGAGGGGGAAAGAATAAATTAGACAAAGGGGAAAAAAGAGAAATAAGACTTGAGGTTGGATGGAGGTTCTAATCCTATGGCCATGTTTGGTTGCTACTGAAAATTAAGGAGGATTAAATCCCTTACCCCAAGATAAGGGGGGTTTAAGTTATTCTTGTTTGGTTGGACCTTGTTACTCATGAGGAAAGAAAAATCAGGAAGTGAATGTTGTTATCTCCGGCAGTGGGCTCTACAGGCGGAGTATGTTAATCTGCCTAGAGAGGTGGATTAATTTATTCTGTCATCTTACTCCATCTTAGTCTTCCTGTTTTACTTACATATGGCAGCTGAAATGGGGAGTAAACCCCTTACTCCACAACCAAACATGACCATTTGTTCAAAGTTAGTATAGGTGGAGAGAATTATTTGGAGTCTTGGAATCAGGGGCTAAGTAGCCACTTGTTTCCTAAATCCTAATACTTAGAAAGTGTTAAACTATGGTCCAGATATTTGAGCAAACACCATGTGCAAGTTTTATATAATTAAATCTCTTCAAACTAATAACATTATTTGTTCTACATGACCCTTTTTACCTATCACACTTACTAATATTTTTATTGATGCTTACAGTGTTGATAAGATCCATAGGTGTAGGTAGTATGGCACCAGCATGATGGTAATCTATACCAAGGCCACCGCCTATGTTAAGGTACTCCACCTCAAACCCCTGTGCTTTTATTTCATCAATGTACTTAACCATTAGTACTGCTGCATCTCTAAATATATCCACCTACAAAAGTTTGAAAAACAAAAAAAAACATGTACTTAACCATTAGGAACATAAATGCTAGAGTTTCTTTTTGCAAAAGCATAAATTTTCAATTAATCAACTCACTTTAGTGATGGTAGAACCCAAATGGCAATGAGCACCGACAAGCTTGATGTCATTTGGATATGTCTTTATGGAGTCTAAAAACCATTGTAACTTTTCATTTCTGATTCCAAATTTTGATGTCTTAGTTCCTGTTGCAACATATGGATGAACCTAAACGGGAAAAAAATAGTCAACTCTCGAATCATTTCACCTCCATCTCCCTAACAAACACCAAAATGCATACCCTTGTATTTGAAGGTACCAATGTCCCCCCCTTAAATTATCCAGAGAGAACCCATGAGGGGCAGTTGGGTCACTGAAAAAGGGAGTTCAAACTTGAACAGATTGTAGTAGAAAAATGCATACCCTTGTATTTTAAGGTACCAATGTCCCCCCCTTAAATTATCCAGAGAGAACCCATGAAGGGCAGTTGGGTCACTGAAAGAGGGAGTTCAAACTTGAACAAATCGTAGCAGAAAAAAAAATGTAATGGTACATTAGTTATTGAGTAAATAACATATGCATTCCAAAATGCTCAATGGTTCTCAAAAAACAAGGAATAATCCACTTAATTATAATGTAATAAAAGCATACTAAAGAGGTACCTGAGGATCCACATCAGGATTTATCCTGAGTAAAACCTTAACTTGCTTTCCTGCGATTCTAGCAGCCATGACTATGTTTTCCAAGTCAAATTCACTGTCTATATTTACAAAAGTGCCATATTGAGCTGCTAAAACGAGATCCTCCAATACTTTCCCATTTCCATTGAATATGCACCTGGTCTTGAGAAACACAATACCACAACTAAGCACATATCTTTCATTGATAATATACCAAGGAAAAACAGGAGAGTGAATTCGAGAGTTACGTTTCAAAGGATTGGAGTGGAAGTATCCCACTGAAACTTGTCCATTTGTAAGACAAACTTTCTAAAATTGCCATAAGCAACATGTAATTCAAGCAAAGTCATATATTTTATTACTCCTTGAATTGTTACTGAGAAACCAAAAACCAGTTGAACCCAGACCTTAATTCTAAGATAAACCTAAACATCTTGTTACTAAAATAAACCCAAAAGAGCAAAAACACTAAGAGTAGTTCACCTGGTAGGATCGAATCCAGCACGGAGAGCAAGCCTGAGCTCATTCCCACTCACAAGCACCGCACCCGAACCTAGGCTTTGCAAGTGCTCCAATACCTTATAATTATTGTTAGCCTTAATAGCATAACCAACAATTGATTTCAACCCTTCAAGCGCAGCCCGATACGCCTCGTAATTTCTCGTGATTTGGTCCTTGCTGTACAAGTAAAACGGGGTTCTCTCCGCCCCTTGCATCGCATCTTCGACCCGCACACCTTCGCAATAAAGATATCCATCTTCTTTCTTGGAGAAACAGTGCTTAGAAGCAGTAACAGTTGCTGGTTCCGAGGTAAGAGTCGCTCTGATCTTGATCGCAAGTAGAGTTCTTGAGCGGGTAGAAATGGAGACGTGACGGTTTGTGAGGAGAGGTTTGAGTGGAAGGAAACCCTGAGAGACGAGGTGAGAAGCCGTCATTGTTGTTTGCCTATTTGGTGCGAGACTGCGAGCAGACGAGAATAGATGGAGTGCTGTTTTATCGATGAGGATAATTTGGTAAATTTAATGCCAGGGTTTAGGGAGAGCGGGGGCATTCGTATGACCGTATCCTGCCGGGTACCCTAACTTGTACAATGGGCAGAAATCTGAACCATTCGTCTTATTCAGCGGCTCTGATCTTCTATTATTAGAGACTAGAGGGAGGGGTTGGGTGACTTGGGTCGGATAGAGCGGGAGACAGAGACGGGTCAAACAAACATAACGGGTTTAAATCCGAATAGTGTTATAGAGTCGCTAATTAAGCAACCTTTATCGTGATCGAGATTGAGATTGGACGGTTTTAAGCGACGTTTGATTCACGCTATATATCATTTCAGGGAATAGAAGGACTCCGGAAAATATTATACCAGAGAATGTGCTATTTTCATGTTTAGTTCGCGCATGGCTATCACTTCAACATTCCAGAAAATATATCATTCTCATGTTTGAATTGCATATTGCAATAAGACTATCAAGACATGTATTAACTAAATAATTTAAAAATAAACTATAAATTATAAATCCAATTATTTATAAATCCAATTAATGTAAAAAAAAGCACATCACGCTAAAAGAAATGTATAACAAGTTTTGAAAACTAATTGAGCAACAATAATAATATAAAATAGCACCCTTTTACCTTGAATTAAAAAATAAAATCATAATTGATTTTGAAAATTACTACATCTGACAACCACCTAGGACCCAAATCACATAATCTAACTTTTTATCGTCCACTAAAGAAAAATAATAATTGGCTTTACTAGTATCCCTTGAAATTATAGCACTGGCTTTGATACGATCTAATCCAGATAAGCCTTGTATTTTATCAATCTCTGCAGACACTCTATCTTTTTTAGCTGCATCATCTGCCATGAATTGAAGAAAGTAATAGTTATGCAAGGAAAAGAGCCCTATTTTTTATGACGAAAGTAATATCGATGTTTAGCAAACTGCTGTTAGAGAAAACACAAGCTGGTTTAAATAATGTGTATTATGTCATTTTAATTTTAGAATATAATAGTTATGCTTGGTAATTTTTCATGCTTAGCATATTACGTCATTTAATTTAGAATGTCATAACTATATTGATTTATTTTAACTCTCCATCAGACCTAGTTTGGTCCATGGACATCGGAACGCCTCCGCGTTAGGGTTAATGGGTTATCTCGAAATTTTTATTAATATAAAAAATAATAAATTTCAAATTCTACATCTTATTTAACAAGATTTCGAAAAGTATCCAAATCACAAATTTATTTCACGGTTTTAAGACCGAATTGCCGCAGAATTATTCTACAATTTTAGACAACTCAAAACCGCAGAATAAATCCACGGTTTTGTAAAACCACAGAATATATCCACGGTTTTGTAAATTCGCAAAAATATTTTGCGGTTTTAGGTTTTGGAATTCCAAAACCTCAAAATAATTTTGCAGTTTTATGTTTTTCTGTTTTCTAATTAAAATAGAAAATATTATGATTTATTTATTTTTTGAAATTAAATATTACAAATATTTTATATATTTCTTTAAAAATAGACTGAATACAATATAATTTGATTTATTAGAAAAACTACAATAAATAACCCGAATCAAAAATTTCAAGTCAGATTTTTTTGCAGCTATAAGAAAAATTAAAATATTTCTTTTTGTGTTATTGAAAAAAATAAAAATGATTTGAATCTGAGTTATTGATCCCGATTCAAAAGCCACTTCTAGATAAATACATAAATATTGTGGTCTTTCTATTTTTGAAAAAAAAAATTGCACTAACTTCTTATCAAAAAAAAATTCAAATGGATATAATATCTTAGAATTTGGATGTACTAGAAGGACAATAATAATTTTTTTATTTACTCATAAGTGGCTTTGGAACCGAGTTCAATAACGCAAATCTATAATATTTTTATTTATTTTTTTAATAACACAAAAAAATATTTAAATTTTTCTTACAACGTTCATTTATAAGCAACATTTGTATCATAAACTTGGTGGAGAGATATAATATATTATTGATTTGCATTTGTAATTGATGCTGCATATGATTAGTGCTCAATGCACGCACGGGAAAATAAGATTTTATAATTATATTTGAGAAGCACGGTTGTTCGATTATTGGATATTTGGATTAGTCAATTTTTTTTGGATTATTAGATGAAAGAACGGTACCTACTTTGTCTCTTGCGCCTTGAAATATGGTAACAAGCGTTATTATTTAAAAATATGCAATGATTCTTCGTTTGTACATTATTTGTCTGATTAATGTTGCATGATTAAAACAGATTAAATAAGCCGACCATACAAATTAAATAATGAATGAATAAATTCCTCAAAAATAAATAAATAAATAATGACTGAATACTACTATCATGGCGACAAGAGTACATATGGATTCGCCCAAAAATACATATGGCTAGAGTTTTTTTTTTAGTAAGAAACAGGAGCCAAGCTCCTATAAAATACATATAGAGTTGGAAGAATTATTTTGACAAAAATATTTGTTTGACAGTAAACTAATAATAATTAAATTTATAAATATATTTTCTATATTTTAGATAGGTTGTGTATCCAATTTATTGAAATGTAGTAATCATTTGATTAATTAACAATCAAGTGCTGATAAAATTAAATTGTCATTTTTAAGTTTTAAGTTTTAACCATATCAAATTGAATACTTATGCTATCTAAACTATAAAAGAAATAGATATTTCCAATTTTGATTTTCTTGTTATTTTTAATAACCTTTAGTCGATTAACTGTCAAATAATTTCTTTTGACCAATATTGACAATGTTGTTTTGATCTCATACAGTGTACGGGTAATAGTTTTTTTTTTATTTAACTCTATTAATTATCCATGCGGTGCATGAAACTAAAATAACGCAAAACGGAATTGCAAATTTGAGCAACTTTTTCATCATTATTGGACAAGTTTCGTCATATTATGGTCTCTATGTATGTATTGCGCCTATAGTTGATCATATTCATGAGCTAAGACTTGTGAAAAAAATGACTTAATAAGAAAAACAAACCACCAAATTAAGATGATATTTTTTACGACTGTTGTCAATTTCCAGCGTCGACTAAATTTTGTGGACTACCAAATTACGAGTCATGCTCAAATTTGAAAATATCTAGTTTTATCTCACTTTTCTAAATAGTTGGGATTGCTTTTAGAATTGTTTGCCTTGAAAAGAAAAATATACGCTGAATAAATTGAGAGAGAGACTGTGATAATGATTAACCAAAATATGCACGAAAAGTTGAATAGAGTATCACACATTATAATATATGAATTCATACCATTAAATTAAGGTAAACCCCACATAATAATAAAGTAATTTATGGAAGCATTAATTGTATCAATTTTGTTTAATCTAAAAAAACAGATGTGAACTATAAAATTGCACAAAATATTATAAAAGAAAAGGATCAAACAAGTAAATACACATATAATGTGACACAATGACACGATTTGTGAGGAAATAAAAAACTCAACCCTCTTTAAAGATTATAAATAATAAAAAAAAACATTGCTTAGATGTGTAAAAGAATATCAGAACAAAACTATTTTTATTCATGAAACCTTCATTGTATAGATTGAATTGGTCGGATTAGATTAAAATCATTAAATCAAATATGAGGTAGTGATCACCCATTATCCTACTCTGCATATTTTTGAAGTATTTTTGGAATCAAAAGATTTGCTAAAGAAAATAAAATTACCAAATACAGGACACATAAAAGATAAAGTAATTAATTATTAAGATACAATACGATGATTTCACTCATCCTTTCCTTATTAGGATGTTGGTTATGATTCTCTTGATCCTTAAGGAGATTTGCTGCAATATTTTAAGTAATGTAAAATACATACTCTCTCATGTCTAATTGTCTCCAGACATATATATGTACATGAACAAATATCTTACATGAAGGCGTGTGCACCATGTTCAAGGTGGCCCCAAATTTAAAATGGGGCATTTATTTGCCGTTTACTTAATTTGGAAATTTTTTCTTTAATTTACAGACAAAATTATCTTCTTTGCACAACCCAAGTCGGCCAATATTTTTAGACATGCACCCATCATTCCATTTGTTTAACTTGTGATAATTAATTAATTTCTTTTGTTATAACCGACAGTATAATTAAAATAATTACCACCTCGAATACTAGGCGTATAATTTTGTGTTAGAATAAGGAAACAAAAAACTTGACAGCTAATGAGTGAGTGGCAATGAAAAAAAATGATGCATCTACGATTTAGCTTATAATAACAATATATATATATATATTTACATTGATTATATTGGAGCTGTCGTGGTTTTACTCGCCTAGAATCTTCAGATTTTATTTTAAAGTTTATAATTATTTTTGAAAATCTTCTCTTATTTAGTGAGCCCCATAACCCATTGAACAAGGAATAAGCAATTTCTTACTCTTAGATTTTAAAAATTAGATATAGATTTATATATAATTAAGTTGTTGCTATTTTAATTTTATTGATCAACTTGCATCTATTAATTCATAAACGTTTTCTTTAATTTCGACACGAAGCTCTTTTAAAGTATATGTATATTAGTAAATCTACGAACCACTACTTTTTCTTTTTATCTCGATTTTAGAAAAAGGTCAATTGCAAATCTAATTGTTTCCGGAACGCTTTGGTAGAATATAAAACTTGTACTTAAAATACAAACTTAATTAGAGATGAAAACAATAATATGATCGGCATATTATAATTCTTAACATTCGCAAATATATGATTGGCATATTTTTATTGTTGACATTAGCAAAGTCTTATCATAAAATATTTAATATCCTCAAGGTAAGTAGCTTTCTCTTATTTTATGCAATAAGAAACTTTCAAAAAGCCAAGCACTAAAAATAATTAGTTGATCACAACTAATTTGCTTTCTGTAAAAAAAAAAATAATTGTGAACATTACTTTCAAACAATGATAGGAACTCATTTTGCCAGAGTCAAGAGATGCAATTTTACTCCTTCAGAAAACTCACTTTGAACTTAATTTTCTGAATTGTTCTTTAGGGAAAAAAAAATGATAAGTAATATATTTATATAATTTTTTATAAATAATAAACTTTTTTTTGTAAAGAAACAATTTAGCTGGGACGAGAAGAGAATTAATGTAGTTGGTGTCATGTCGGCAGCTAAGAAAGAGTCCCCCTCTCGCTCTTCTCTCGTCCGCGCTCTCAAAACGGCCCACAAAAACAAATTAAACTGTATGGCCGTTTCTCCGTAGACCTGGAGCACCGATATCAGAACCTGAATTGCGCGTGGGACCCACAATGATTTCCAATAAGGTGTTATCTAGTGGGGCTCCAGATCCAAGGTGAGTTTTCATAACCTCGGATGTGCTCTTCATAAATATCTATACAGACACGGTTCAAGGACCGGGTCGATAGGTTGTTAGTATTTGGCCTACATTTCATCGTTATTAGTAGGTTGTTAGTATTTTGTACAATGTGGACCGGGTTCAAAGAGTAACCAATACGACTATTTCTCTAACAAAACGTGCTCTCCTCGCCGTAAATAATTTTTTTTGGGGGAGAACTGTATTGACATAAATTAAAAAGATAGAGAAGGGTTTTCTCGAGCATTAGCAATTTGTTCGCCTCTCAGGTGCTCTTTGCTTCTTTCTCTCAGAGGTGAGCTCATCAAATCCATTCTGCTTTGCCCCTTTCTATTTCTCAGTATCAATTATTAGCAATTGCATTTTCTTCCCGTAGCTCAATCTGGTAACAGAGGTATTCTATTTCTGCCACAAATTGCTTTCATTGAGGTTTTCGCGGAAGTATCTTTTAATTGTACGATGTCAAGAGTTACAGAATTGGAAATGCTTGTCGAAATAAATTGTTTTTTATTTTTATTTTGTTTTTGAATTTGTATTTCTCAAAGCCTACCTAGTATTTTCCTTCCATTGCATCATGATTTTTTTTTTTTTTTTTTGAGGAAGCTCGTACGAATTTCACCATTTTAATTGTTTTTTCAACACCCTCTCTGCACACTAAAAGACGAGAGCATCAATTTTGAGATATTTCCTTCCAATGAAATTTCAACAAATCGTGTTAAAAACAAGGCTTTTGTGTTGGCATTCATCTGATTTACAGAAACGTTATAAATTTAGAGGAAAGATTCTTCTCTCTCTCTTCCTTTGGGCATCGAGATAGAACCTTTTTTATGATACTTAAAGTCAGAATATTTCAAGCGGGTTTTCTTTTCTTTCAATTTTTTGTTTTGTTTTTAATTTATAATCCTGTATGTTAAGCTAAAAGCATTTTTTCTGGATAAAATCAGGTCAAGTAAGCATTTTTTATTTTGCGTGCTCGAGAGGATTTCGGAGGGGGGGTGAGAGATAGAGATGGAACAAGTTCAAGGAATAAAGAAAATAGATAACACAAACAGAATAATAAAGCTCAATTTTGATCTGCCGTCATAACCTTTATTATCTCATCAGTTAACATGTCTGTTCTTGTTTATTTTCCTACTATAGGGAATTATTCTTTGCAATCTTTAAATTATTAAATAATTAGGGTCCTTTGACTTTTGGAATCATTACATTTTTTCTGTTCAACACGGTTTCTATTTTCTAAGAGAAATTCCAAACAACAAAAAAACCAGTTGTCACAGATAACTGCAAGTCTGTATTGACAAAAGAATCTTATTCATTTGCAAAAAAATTCCATGACGTTTGTAGAAAAAGGCTACAAGGAGCCAAACTTTTTTTTTCCCATCTATCAAATTTATTGGCCTAATTTTTTTTGTTTCAACTTGATATTGTCAGGTTGGCCAATAAATAGTAACCATGACAGAAGTCATGTCAGGCCCTCTAGACCGATTTCCAGCTGGTAAGTTCTACACAAACATAAAACTAATTAGTCACATTTTAACTTCTCTTCCTTTCTTACCCCAACTAAAAATAAAAAAATTATCGCTACACTAGGAATGGAAACAGAGAGGAGATCAGATGCGGAGAATGTTGGGACAGAGGACGAAAGGAGGAAGAGAGTGTATTCGTTAAAGAAGAAGGCCATCTCAGCCTCTGCCAAGTTCAGGAATTCTCTGACAAGGCGAGGTCGCAGGAGCAGCAAGGTGATGTCAGTGTCAATCGAGGATGTGAGGGATGAGGAGGAGATGCAAGCTGTAGACGCCTTTCGTCAGATCCTCATTCTAGAGGAGCTACTCCCCTCTCGCCATGATGACTACCACATGATGCTCAGGTACTTCTGTTATCAATCTATTGGTTTTATTGGCCTTTATTAGTAATAGTACCTGGCCTAAAAAAGTTGGTACCAGTACCACACAGCTACAGTTTGGTAAAGAGTGTTACATGATTCTTTTGAGTTGATCAAAGTGGTAACCAAATTGAAGATTGATTTTGATCCATCCATTATTATAGGTTTTTGAGGGCAAGAAAGTTTGACATTGAGAAGACAAAGGAAATGTGGACTAACATGCTCCAGTGGAGAAAGGAATTTGGTGCCGATGCCATAATGGATGTAAATTTCTTTTTTTTTTCTCCATTGCCCCCTTAGTTAAAGTGTTATCTGCTATAACGGAGAAGGTCAACCTCACACATAATTTGCTTAAACATGAAATAGGAATTTGAATTCAAGGAGGTGGATGAGGTGGTTAAGTACTACCCACAAGGTAACCATGGTGTAGACAAAGAGGGAAGGCCAGTATACATCGAGAGGCTCGGTCAAGTAGATGCTACCAAGTTGATGGATGTGACAACCATGGACCGCTACGTGCAATACCATGTGCGCGAGTTTGAGAGGACGTTTGCCATAAAATTCCCAGCTTGTTCTATCGCGGCTAAACGCCATATCGATCAGAGCACTACCATTCTAGATGTTCAAGGAGTTGTAAGTGTTTGCTTTTTTCCCCTCTTGGCCTGCATCAATATTTTAGACAATTTATCCTTGCTTCCTATAGAGAAATAAAGGGAACATAAATGTTATAGATGCTTTAAAATGAGAAATACTTTATTATATTAGGAAAATTGTCCTAGTTTTTTATAATATCAATTTCAGGATCTAAAGTTATAAATCACATGGAATGATAGGGGATGAAGCACTTTAGCAAGCTTGCTAGGGAGCTCATTGGCCGTCTCCAGAAAATTGATAGTGACAACTATCCAGAGGTAAATCGAAAAGTTCCTAAGAATTTTGTGTAGCAGTTGAATAAAGTTTGCCTTCTTTAAATGAAAATAACTTTATTCTGTATTTTGTTCCCTGTTTTTGAAACAGACTCTTAACCGCATGTTCATAATTAATGCCGGGCAAGGATTCAGGTTGTTGTGGAACAGCGTCAAGTCCTTTCTTGACCCAAAAACCACTGCCAAAATCCATGTATCTTTCTGTTTTCTCTATCAATTTTTGTATTAGTAATATCAAATTGAGAGTTGCGTAATTGTGCAGTTTTTCCTTTTGTCAGGTTCTGGGAAACAAATACCAGAGCAAGTTGCTTGAGATTATTGATGCCAGGTTAGTCAGCTCAATCATCATAAGAAGCTCTTAATTGAAATGGAAATCATGTTATTGATTTATATGGATGTGTACACTAGGAAGAGCTTGTTCTAATGCACAACCTTCCTTAAATTTTCTTTTTCTTGGTGTCAGTGAATTGCCAGAGTTCCTTGGTGGAACCTGCAATTGTGAAGGTGGCTGTCTCCGTTCTGACAAGGGCCCTTGGAAGGACCCTGAAATTTTTAAGGTTAGTTTTATATAAATATTCTTTTTTGTTATATTGGAAAATCAACTTAGATACTCTTTTATATCGAGCATCCAAGAAAATCAACTTAGATACTCTTTTATCTATACAATTATAGATGGTACAAGATGGTGTAGGGCGATGTGGCAAGCCAAGCTCAAATCCTTTTGAGGCCGAGGAGAAAACCATTTGTGAGGACGATGCTATTTACCCAAAGGTTAGACAACCTGAAAATTTCATTTATGTTGTCTTGACATTTATTTCAACTTGTTAATATCTCACAAAAATTACTATGTTTTTACACATTAAGAAGAAAGAATCATTAAAGGGTGAAGATGACATGAGGACTGTGTCTTCTAGAATGACTCGCAATGCGATTGAGCACCCCAGCCTCTCTCCAGTTCGTGAGGAGGGTTCATTGCCAGACTACCAAGTAAAATTGCATTCTTCCTTGTTAAATTATTGCAATAGTGTTATGCAAATTTCCTCATATTCCTATACCTTCTTGTCAGATTCAACCGCTGAAGAAAAAGGCCAGCTTTATTGCCACCCCATATTCATACAATATTCCAATGGTTGATAAGGGTGTTATCGCTGGATCAAAGAAAGACAAATCAGAGGAGAAGCTTGCTCTATCAAAAGGTCTGTATTAACTATCATACATCAAAGTCAGGATAAAAACATAATCAACCTGTCATTTTTTCACTTATTTATCCTTATATACAAACCTGAGATATAAGTGAAACATATCAGGTCTAAGTTGGGGCCTATAGAAAAATTGAAATGCCCCATAAACTTGAATAAAAAGGCCTATTAAGTATTTTTTGAAACTACATGATACCACAACTATTTTCTGCCCGGATACTTATCAAAGTGATTGACACTTGTGACAAGCGTCAGAGTCAAAAGATACTGAACTTTTCTTTTACATAATAGACGTGAAGAGAGGCGGAGAGTCCTTCAACCGACCAGTATTTGGTGGTGTAATGGCGTTAGTCATGGGCGTGATGACGATGCTCCGTGTGAGCCGCGACATGCCAAAAAAATCTGGTGTGACGGCATCGATCTACTCTGCTGGTTCAACAGCCATGAAAGGCCTCGCAAAGCACACAGGGTCTGCAAATGGGCCTGTGGTGTCTGCGGCTGAATATGCTGGGGCCATGAAGAGAATTGCCGAGCTCGAGGAGAAGGTCCTGGCACTGGGTGCTAAGCCGGCTGAGTTCCCGTCTGAGAAGGAAGAGCTGCTCAAGGCTGCTATGAATCGGGTAAATGCACTCGAAGAGGAGCTTTCCTCCACCAAAAAGGTGAGCTGAATTTTTAATTTAGTCGATACTCACTACCCGCAATACAGCAATAACTGTTGTTTTTTTGTTACTTATTGTTATGTTTTTATTATTTGTTGGAATTTTAATACACACACACACACACACACACTATGTTGTAGGCTTTGGATGATACTCTGGTAAGACAAATGGAGATCCTGGCTTATATCGAAAAAAAGCAGAAGAAGAAGAAGAGGACCAAGCTTGTAAGTTCTCAGTTCCATACACCCTCCCTCTCTTCCTTCCATAAAAAAATAATAATAAAAAGAAAAGAATAACATAAAAAAAACAAATAGTCTGAACTGAGAAATTTAGGATTTTAGTACTGTTTAATGTTATTTGTTTACCAGTCTATGCCAACAAGAGATTTCAATTTTATGTAGAGCTTTTGAGGAAAACAATAAACTCTGTCCAGGCTATTAAGTTTCATATAATTAGCTCTTCCTAATATCAAATAAATGCCAAACAAATTTGAAAGTGGACCTTGTTGCATTGATATTGTTTTTATTTAATTTTTATATATACCTGGCAAACGTTTTAACTATGACTAAAACTTTTCTTGTAAACTATATGCAGAACCCCTTCAAATGGTAATTAGACAGCAGAGTACATCAAATTCATGTACAGGAATAAGTATTGAGATTTTTGGAGTGGAAATTGCTTTTGAGTTTACCTTTTTCTTTGTGTTTTTTGTCTTGAGATTTATGAATCTAATTCAAGATTCTGGTTTAGCACATGTGCCGTGAAGAGGCTTTTGTATTTGTCCTTTTTCAGGTTGTGCTGTGTATTGCGTATATATTTGTGTTGAAGAGTTTTAACATGCGTAAATGTGTTGATGAACTGCATGGTTGGGACATTTTTTGTTCCTTTTTTATATGCTTTTTTCTTTTGCTTTAATTATGAATTTAAGATGGAATCTTGTTTGGACACTTATTCCTTCTGTCTTGTGCTTTAATGCAATTCCCTGAGCTGATATACTGATACCTTCACTATTATTAATTTATTATCATTGCTATCACTATAAAGTTATGATTCACTTGACTGTTTTAAGTGTTCAGATAATATATTTGTCTCTGCCGTACAGCCGTAGTGTGAATTGAAAAAATTAATAGCAGAAGTATTTAAACGCCATAAATTGAATAGTAAAGGGGGTTGAAATGTAGAATAATTATTTTCATCCCGCGCTACAGTACCCGCACTGTACATTAAAGGCATGATGTACTATGGTCCCTTCCTTTTCAGTCCCCATACTCCAGCGTTAGTCTTTATAAATATAAATACTTGCAAGATAATAAATTGATACTTACAAAATAAGATATTAATACTTGTGTGCGTCACTTGATATGATCATTCCATTTTTCAGTTCCCAATCGTCTCCACATCAACCTTCGTCAAATGAAGTAGTGGAGACCCCGCATCCCTGCATCAACCTTCCCCAATTGTCTCCGCGTCAATATTCTTCTAACAAATATAGTTGATCATATAGATGTAAATACTTCAGTACATAGATATAAATCATTGTATTACTTCATATTAATACTTTCAGACTAGTGTAATATATTCATATATAAAAAACACTTGCAACATTTCTCTAACAAAAATAGTTGTCCACATAGGTATAAATAATACAATACATAATACATAGGTATAAATACTTAGAATACTTGATATTAATACTTTCAGATATAATCTAGTGTCATATGTAAAAAATACTGCAAGTGTAGGTATAAATACTTGTGTGACGACGAGCTCGAAAGTACGTCATTATGGATCTCATTTGAAAAAAAAAAATTGTGTAGAAGACATTAGTGATTTTAGATTTGTAAAAATTCTTCACAGATCGTCAGAAATATGGACGAAAATGAACACAAAAAAACCACCTCTAAAAACGTGTATGGTCTCCCATCTAGTTTGAGTGGTCCCCACCATGCATTTATGGTGCGGGTACATTTAAGAAATATAGATGGAAAAATAATTATTTATGTAAAAGTTGTTCATCTCATAGATATAAATACTTCCGTCATAGGTATAAATACTTCTGTGTATAGATATTAATACTTTGGAAAAAAAAAATTCAGCCCTGGAGATTTTGCGGTCCCCCAAGTTGTTATGGCAGTTATGGAAGTTATGATGCGGGTATAGTGCAGGCACTGATATTAGCTTCTTAAAATGTAATAGAAAAAAGTATCAGGTGAAATTAATGTTAGTAGTTAGTAGGTGAAATTAATAATTAGTGGGGTGTTACCGATGGTATCCCCACAGCACAATTTTTCTAGAGGCTATAAATATCTCATATGAGAGAGAATGAAAAATATAACAACAATATCAATAAAATAGAAATATTCAAATTCTCATAAAGTTTACAATAATGAATGCATATGGATATCAAACGAATCCGAATATATATAGAAATATAATCTGAACATTAGAACAAAACTGGTTCAGATTCAAACAACATATTAAATTTTACTATAAAGTAATTTTTTAGTACGGACATCTACAAACAAATATAAATGCTATAAACAAGTTAATATGCATATTATGTATTTAATCATAATAGCGAATAACCAATTGTTTTTCATAACAAGTTGTTAAATAAAAAATATATATCTTACTAATTGAATAATTATATTTTTTTTGAAAATATGAATACCAATCATTATTCATATTCATATTCGAATCTGCTTTTGAAATTCAAAACCATATTCTGAGCTGTATCTGTAAATATATAAATTCAGATTATCCATATTCGCAAATATTTAAATATGAATCGAATACAGATCGGATGATCCCTACCTAAATTACAATTCAGGGTTTCTTTAAATATTTGCGAATATGGATTAATCTGATTCTGATAAATTGAAACGATTCTGAGCATATATTCATCAGGTCGGTACGCAATATTACTTGAAACCCAATTAGCTACAAAATCATTCTGTCCTCCCTAAGAATATGCTACTTAACTGCGATACACTGATGATCGTTCTGAGTGTACCTGATAGCCACTATCAGGGTTATAAAAAAAAAAAAAAAGATAATCGTTCTGAGTGTCAATGTTTTAACAGAGAAGTTTTACCTACATGCAGTGCATAAAGTGCTGTTTTGATTCTATCGCCTGTGTACCTTATGAAGTCAAAACTGCTCTGTCAAAATATTTACCCGTTCTGAAAAATCACACGCGGATCGGATCCATTAGCACAGGTTATGATTGGATTAGCGGATTATGAAGATCAACTAGCTGCTTAGGAAATTAAGTGACAAAAAGCCCAGTTGGACTGAGGCTAAACTCGATTCGACCCATAATAACTACCGACTTCTTTTGGGGGCCCATTAGTCAGCACTAGAAGCATTTATTGGATCCGGAGAACTGGCGTACGCAACGCAACGCAACGCAAGAAACTATCCTTCTGAGTTCCGATTCCAAAAGTTTGAAGCGAACAAGAAGAAGAAGAGATTTCCAGAGAGCCGCGGCGTGGCGAGATTTTCAAAAGACGACATCAGACCTCCTCCGTTGGGTCCGATTTGGTTGTTTAATCAAGGTAGTTTTTACTTTTGTATCCTCTTTTCCTTCATCTGGTATTGGTTTGGATGTGAAGAGGAACAAAGAACTAGGGTTATGATTTATTGGAAGTACTTGTAAACCTAATTGAAGAATTATGAACCTTATGTTTCCTTCTTTAATTGAACCCTTTTTCCTTTGTTAGGAATTTCTTAAAAATTTCAATTGGGTCCAGTTCCTTAGAGATGGATTAGCAACTGTAAGTTTGTGACCAATTCAATTTGAATTTTTAGGTTAATTATTGAAGACGAATAAGGAGTTGGAGCTCTCCATAATTATAAAATCACACATAAATGGCGTCTGTAATGAAGGCAATGGCTAACCGAGCGGGACCTGCCATGCGGAAACAGGCACTCTCTTTGACAGATACTGCTGCTTCTAGAATAAAGCATCTACTTAGCCAGCGTCAGCGGCCTTACCTTCGCCTCGGTGTTAAGGCCCGTGGTTGTAATGGCTTATCTTACACTCTAAATTATGCTGGTAACTATGTTTTAATAATATTAATTTTCATAAGTTTTGTCTTTCTTCTGTTTGAACTATCTTTTATACTTGTATGTTATAACAGTTAATATTGTTTGAGGGTATATAATACACCTGGACTGGGCATATTTATCAGAATTATGCATGCTATTGAATTTTTTTTTTAGTAAATTGCGTAAAATGTCCATGTAATTTTATTCACTTCCATGTTGGTCCATCATTTTTCAGCAAAACAATTGATTTAACTGTTGTTAGAGCTAATATGGAATGATACATGTAAATTATTTCATATTTGTCAGAATTATGCATGCTATTGAATTTTTTTTAGTAAATTGCGTAAACTGTCCATGTAATTTTATTCACTTGCATGTTGGTCCATCATTTTTCAGCAAAACAATTGATTTAATTGTAGTTAGATATGGAATGATACATGTAAATTATTTCACATCAAATATGAAGTGTGAGGCTACAATACTTTGCAAAGCGCGGAATTGTCCGTGCTATGGATCAATATCTTTGTTTAAAACAGTTTTCAATCATTTGATCCGAACCGTTCAAAATTATCTCCATATGAAAATGTACTTGGAGACCAAATTTTATATTTTTTTCGAATTTTTTACTCTTTGTTTGGATGGGTAGAAAATCACCCAATCTAACAATTTTGAACCATCAAGTAGTGGTTTTCAACCTATTTATAAAAATAGTAAAAAGATTCTAAAAAATATAAAATTTGGTCTCCAAGTACATATTCATATGGATATCTTGTTGAGTGGTTCGGATTGGCTGTTTAGACTTTAAAAACGGAGATATAGATCTACAGCACGGACCAATCCATGCTTTCCAATGTACCATAGCCTCACTCCAAATATGAATATGATATTAGCCAATTTTTTTTTTCTGAAAAGTTGATGCCTGAAACCAAAAGGTTCAAAATGCTACAAATTTGGATGATTAAGGATCATAGGTGAATCCTTAACCAAGGAATCAAAACTCAGAATAGGCAAACTCAAAGGGCCAATTGTGTAATTTGCTTCTATTAGTTTTGCATTGGCATTGTATGAAATATTTTTTCTTAAGCACTAAAAAGTCTATTACAAAATTGCAGATGAAAAGGGGAAATTTGATGAGCTTGTAGAAGACAAAGGTGTGAAGATATTAGTTGATCCTAAGGCTCTTATGCATGTAATTGGCACAAAAATGGATTTTGTTGATGATGCTCTCAAGTAATTGTTTTAGTGCTTCTTTGACATTCTTTTTTGTTTGCTAATAATTTATACTTCTATTCAATACCTGCTATGATCTGTACCATTATTAATTTTACTTGCTTTTTTGGTTTCGGCATTCACGCAGGTCAGAATTTATATTTATAAATCCAAACTCAAAAGGGCAGTGTGGTTGTGGTGAATCATTTATGACGAACCCAAGTTCTTCTTCAGCAAAATCATAATGCCATGCTAAAATGACGTTTAGCCTAATTTTGTTAGTGCTTTAAGTTGAAGAGCCAGAGTGTAATAAGTCTGAGAGCTTATTTTTTGTAAGAAGCATTTGTTTCAAATTACAATTACAAAAGTTTGGAAGGCCTGTTCAATTACTTCATGTAAATCCCCATTGCTATTTGTAACATTTTCTTTGTTTTAATTACTAATTGGTACTTGAAGGTACAATGTATAAAATAAAATGAGCATTGTTATGTAGCGAGAGCTGTTCAGCTTACCTATTTATTGTATTTCCTTTTTTTTTTTTTTTCTCCCTTCTGATGCCAAGGACTACAAACTTGACCAGCCCCTGTCAAGATTTAAAAGACCAAAAAAGAAATACATTACTGCATTACATGTATGTTGGTTACAGATATACATCACATAAAAGAGTAAACATTAGAAATACAATAATGACGTACTGCATCTTTGTTACGTTGAATGGTATGCTTATTGAATTCATCTATTAATTTTTTTTTTACTTGGTCCATTGATTTGAAGTTCGTACACGTTAACGAAAAAAAAAATGTAATAATAATATAAAAGCAGGTAGAGATTTTGATTATTGGATACATTTCTTTTGTTGTATTGAATAATTTGTTTGTAGAACCATTAATGCATGCTTTGACTTTCAAATTACATAAAAAAGAGTTCATGTATGCATAATTAAAAAAATATTTCTAGTCTTAACTTTCTGGCTACAAGTATAGAAATATTCAATTCAATTAAATAATTAAAATGATCGAATACAAGTAGCAATGCGCAAAAAATAAATGTTTTTTTATTAGATTGGAATTTAAGAAAATAATAGTGTATTAGTTGATGAAAGAAAGTCTAATGCTGAAACTTGAAAGGGAGATTATTTAAAGAAAAAAAAAATGTCAATTAAACGAAGTTTCTACCATGTTGTGTCAATAACAAATTATGTTGTGCTAGTACCGATAATACGAAAATGTTTCCATACAACCTTATGAATGAAATGAAAATTTTATATTATATGTGGTGCTAGTACCGTTAATCATGAAACAGTTTTTTCATGCAACCTTACGAATGAAATGAAAAATAAATATTAAAATTGCTGAAGAAAGATATGAGAGGGGAAACAAAATTATTACAAAATCTCAGTTGCACACTGGGAAGTTGCAAGGATCAGTTCAGTTACAAGGTACCAGAAAGAATGTGCAAAGGATATACAAAGCTCCTAGTACATGGCTCAAACTCTTGCAAGCGTCTACTAAACAAATCGCAGCAAATATCTCCTGTATATTGGCAAAGTATACAAGTTCAAATAAATGAAGAAAGATAAAGCACCCCTGATCTATACAGTGTGCGCTCGGTTTTGATATTCTTTCTTCGTGCCTCTTCCAAATCTTTTAAAAACCTACCATGTTATCGGAAATAAACACGTCAAATTTATTTGATTAAAATATGAGCTCAAAAGACTTAAGGCTTTTCATCAAAAATAAAAAGAAAAAATGAGCTCAGAACATCTAAAAGCAGGGACGGATCTAAAGCCATTCAAAAAGTGGCTAATTAAGTCACCCCTGTGATTTTAAAATTTTAATTATATATATTAAAGTTTAATTTTATTTTATTTTTTTTAGGACAATTTATATACTCCAGCCCCCCTCATAAATTTTAAATGTTTTCTTGTAGTCTAGTGGTAAGAGTTTATGTTATAATTGTAGAGAGAATGTGTTCAATTTCCACTATAAATTGTGTATTTTAATTTTTAGCCACCCCTAATAATATTTTCTAATTTCGCTCCTGTAAAAGTTGATGTAATACCAGAAGACCCTCTTAAGTTTTGACTTGGGACAGATGTCCCCCCCAAAATATAATTTTTGCACTTGAAATAACAATTGTACCGAAATTTTTATTAATCGAAATTAAATAAAAAAATATCGAAAAAAGAGGACAGATTCTAAAAAATTTCAAAATCTAAGTAGAATGAGTTAATTTACTAGACGGGAGGGATCTTACTGTCTCTGTATTTTTTTTGTTAATTCATTTAGTTAGTGGAATGAGTAATTAAGAGAGACGGGATAAATTACTCTATTTGTAGGAATAGGATAATTTAACATGTTCTACTTATATTTCGAAATTTTTCAGATTCTCTCATCTTTTTCGATATTTTTTTTATTATTTAATTTCGATTAATAAAAATTTCGGGACAATCGTAACTTGATAATTACATTCTTGTTGAAATATATATCTTTGATGCTCATCGGACTTAGTTCGGTTCGATGGGTAGGGCTGTAAATGAATTGGCTTGGGCCGAGCTGGACCTTAGCTCAGCTCATTAATTCTAGACCGAGTTATTAGCGAGCCAGCTCGTTAATAGCTCGAGAACTAAAATCTCAACTCAAACTCGTGACGAGCTGGCTCACTTGGTTTGGTTGGACCTTGTTTTGAAAAGGAAATAAATTTTACAAATCTTTTTGGACGGAGCTGTACCAAACTTGACACGAGCTCGTGACAGCCCTACGCGATGGACAGTCTACAGATTTTCAATTTCTATCTTGATTAAGAGGAGGGTTCCAATGCACCCAAATTCCATGCTCCCATTTGCACCCAATCCTTTATCTTCATTTTCAAAGTCCGAATAGTCGATCTGAATCGTTCAACATGATCATCATAATAAAATATTCTTGGAGACCAAATTTTATATTTTTTGAAATTTTTTTTTACTATTTTTTAAGATATGTACAAAATCATTTTATCGGATGGTCCAGAATCTCCTTAAAATAATGATTTTGTATCTATTTTAAAAAATAGTAAGAAAATTCCAAAAAATATAAAATTTGGTCTCCAAGTATATTTTATTATGATGATCATGTTGAACGGTTCGGATCGACTATTTGAACTTTGAAAATGAAAATAAAAGAGATAAAAATTTTGGAGCAAATGGAAGCATAGAAATTTGGGTGCATTTGAACCCTTCTCCTTCCTTGATTAATGGGTTTTTAATCGAATTTTGAATAAACCCGTTTTGTCCCTCGGTCTCCGGAATCCCCCAAACCTCTATTGATCTATTCTTTCTTACGCTCTCGAAGAGCATCCGCACCGCTGCCCTCTCCGAAGTCGGTCCTCCGGCTACGCCCTCTTCCGTGTTTCATGTTCTTCCTTCTCGATACCAATTTGGATTGTTTTGCTGGAGAAGCTTAAAAATTGGCTCTCCTCATCTTCTCGAAACCAATTACAGAGAGCAATTTGGTATTCGAAATCAAAATCTCTTCAATTGAACTTTCAGTGAACTTTATAAAGCTTATCTTACTTTAGAACTTCCATGAAATAAGATTCAAGGCGTAGTGATCTTTACATCTTCAAATTGATTATGCCAAATATTTGTTTTAAAGTGGTCCGTCCAGTGATAGTTATTTGGCCATTTTGGATTTTGGTTTGGTTATGGTTTACCACTTGATGAAGAACCAAAATTTAAGTTCTGATTAACTTCTTAAGCAACTGTCAAATCCCATTCACTGACGTGCTATATTGACAGTACCACATACAAGTGTTAAATATGTAAGACACAAGTTGAAAGGTGCAGCAAATTTCTTATCCATGATCAAGGATATATTTCTTTAGTTGTGGTCAAGCTTTATCACATCAAAACTACAAGTTGGTGTCTAGTAATGCTATTTTTTAATTGCAGTCACATTAACCAGTATAACCAGGTTTGGTCTAGCACCAGTATAACCACATCATTTTCTGAATTGAGGATGACTAAACCTTAATTTTGCTTCAATTTGTACTGGCCTGGTTTGGTGTCAGTACAATGACAACGTATTCCTGGCTTACACTTGTCGTCCAAATACTCACTCTCTCAACCAGGTACAATCAGCACCACAAGCACACACCTTGCCACTATCAAGCTAAACAGCAGCTGATGGAGACTGACAACCAGGGCCAACCCTGTCAGAAATGGAAGAAGAAGGCATATGGTGGCATCCAGCCTGGCTACCCCGACAACCATACCGACTCTACCTTCCTCCAGGAAATGATAACAAATGCTAATGTGGTCAAGCGCGATCTCTCCAAAGCCATCCTTGATTCGATATCCATCACCCAGTATGTCTCCATAGTCTCCCTTGTGGTCTCCATCTGGACCCACACTCTCAATTCCAAGATTGACGAGCATTCCCTCCTCAAGTTGGATATATGCCTTCTGGCACTGGGTTTTTCAGTTCTGTTGGTAACTGCTCCTAGTTTCTCTTTGCAGTTACTAATAAAGTACTTTCTCAATATATCATTTTTTATCAGTGGTCTTTATGTTTTAGCACCTGTGTACCATACTCTGACTAGGTCAATAAGTTCAGATTCTATTTGGGCACTCACAGTTTCTCTTTTAGTAATTCATTTGTTCTTGCACGATTATTCTGGGTCCACTATTAGGCCACCAGGGGCATTAAATAACCCGAAATTGACTAGTAACATCTCATTAAATGCTTCTATTGTGGCCTCAGTTTTGATAGCATCTCGGCTGCCCTCTCAGCTTCATGTCTTTGCTATCATGCTATTCTCACTCCAGGTTTTCCTGTTTGCACCACTTGTGATGTTCTGTGTCAAGAAGTATTCCTTTAGAGTTCATCTAGGGTTTTCGTTCGTCTTGGTGGGAGTGACTCTAGCTATTACATATCAGCTGCACCGGTTGTTTTTTGGCACATTGTTGGTTCTGATAGTGTTTATTTCAGTAATATGTCCATATTGGCTTATTAGGATTCAAGAGTACAAGTTTGAGATTAACGGGCCTTGGGATGAAGCTAAGCTTTGTTTTGATATATCCGAGTAAAAGCAAGTTATCAACATATAGATTTTGGGAAAGAGTAAGAGCCATTTTTCTTTCTGTTTATAATTATCCCATTTGTTTTGTATTTTGCTTTGTGTGCTTGTTAGTTTGATTTTTTGGAAATTAATTAACTTCGGTTGTTTTATTGGTGTCAATTACATGTTTTACTAGTGGTATTACAGATTTTTAGAGTGAAGTGCATTCATTGTTCAATTAAAATATATCCTCATTCCACTAGATGGTAGCCACCAGAAGGTGTGCAATGTCCCAATTTTTGCACGAATTCTCTGTTCTAAGCCACCGTTGTTGTAAATTTTGTCACGGCAACGTCTTGGTTATCTTTCTGATTAGAATACAAAAATTAGAGTCGACAATATATATATATATTTTTTCCCTGAAAACATCTGATACAATTGACGCTAACCTACTGATACGAGCATATGACTAATAGCAAGTGCAGATACATTATATCAAGCATACATGCATCTTTTAATTGCAATTATCAAATTGAAAGTTCTCAATTACACTAATTACCGCACAAATGATAAATCCCCACATATGAACAAAAGAAATTGCATCCCCCACGTTCGGAAATGATTGAACTTTCTTATTTTAATAAAAATCCAATACGAATAAACAAATCAAGAGATCGTCCATAAATTTTGTTGGAGTTACGAAAACAAAAAGGGAAGAACAACATAGCCACCAGAGTCTTGAATCAGAGGCATAGAATGGCTTGCTCTTTTTCAACCATTTAGAAATATTGAGATTCCCTTAACATCATTTCCAGATCCCTCACCACAACAAAATAATTAGACCCGCAGCACCTTCCCTCCTCCTCTATCTCTTCCTTAAAGAAAGCAGCTCGAGGTTGCGTATGAGGGGCTTGTCATGGGATGACACCCTCATATGGGCCCGGCTGGCAGAAGTAGGTTTAGCAAATGGGGTTGACCTGGCAAAGGCATCAAAGCCAACAGAGTGGTGGAGGTGTTGCTGCGGGGTAGCAGCAGGCCAGACGGAACTGCATGCTGCCAGCAGAGAAGAACGTAACCTGATACTTTCCTTCTTGTTGAAATTTTTTTGATGAAGTTTAAGCCTTTGCAGCTTCAACTTTAAATACAAAAATTCCTGATTTTATATTGTTTTCTATTGCTATTTGAATTCTTATGCTTTGTAACAAAAAAAAAAAAATTCTTTAAAAACAAAAACAAAGATGAAAAGTAGGAATATTAGAATGTCTATACTGCCTCCAAATTGAAAAGAAAAACAAAGCACACATACTTACGTAATGACACAATTACTGAATACGTGTTTGGTCATTTGCACCAAAACTTTAGCATGTTAACAGGTAGAGGTCATTGTCAAAATAAAATTTCAGAGCGCTATTCTATTCGTAGGTGACCAAGCGCTAAAAGTTTTATCTATTATTTCAGACTCAGCTATTTTATTATTGTTATTAGAAATAAGCAACTTTTCGAATTGTAATTAATAAAGAGCAATAGCCTGTGCTGCCTCATAAGTCACTTCTCCCAACTATAAATATTACGACATGTTGTGGCCTATTTCAAAGAGAAAAACAATTCGATATATCTGTAATTAACTACAGAAGTGAGGGTAACAGGAAGTAAATTATCCTTCCAATTCCATAAGTTTAGAGGTTTTGAGAAAGCCAGGGCATGGTGAGATTTTCAAAAGACGACTTCAGGCCTCCTCAGTTGGGTCCATTTTGGTTTGGATGTGAGCAGGAACAACGAACTGGCAGGGTTATGATTTATCGTAAATATTTGTAATAAAACTAATTCAAGAATTATGGACTTTCTGTTTCCTTCTCTCAATTGAACCCTTCTCCTTTGTATAGAAATTTCTTAATCATCTTAATTGGGCCCCGTTCCTTAGAGATGGATTAGCAACTGTAAGTTTGTGAGCAATTCAATTTGAATTTTAGGTTGGTAATTGGAAAAAAAAAAAGTCGGAGGTCTCCATAAATAAGAAATCACACATAAATGGCATCTTTAATGAAAGCAATGGCTAACCAAGCGGGACCTGCCATGCGGAAACAGGCACTCTCTTTGACAGTTGATGCCGCTTCTAGACTGAAGCATCTACTTACCCAACGACAACAGCCTTACCTTCGCATCAGTCTTATGGAGCATGGTTGTGGTGGCTTATCTTACACTCTAAATTATGCTGGTAAATATGTTGTAATTATATTGATGTTCATTATAAGCTTCTTTATTCTGTTTGAAGTTAGAAGTTTGAACTATCTTTTATAGTTGTAATATAACAGTTAATTTGGTTTGAAGGTATATGAATGATACATGCAACATTTCACATCAGATATGAATATGATATGGCCATTTTTTTACTAAAAACGTTGATGTCCAGGACCGTTCAAAGTGCTACAAATTGGGACGATTAAGGATCATGGTGTGAATCCTGAACCCTTTGAAATCAGAACTCAGAATAGGTGAACATTAAGGGCCAATTGTGTGTCGAATTTGCAGTGGCATTGTTTCAAATCATTTTTTTCTTAAGCACTAAAAAGTCTATTTGATGAGCTTGTAGAAGATAAAGGTGCGAGGATCTTAATCGATCCTAAGGCTCTCATGCATGTAATCGGCACAGAAATGGATTTTGTTGACGTTGATCTCAAGTATTTATTTTAGTGAATTGAATAACCAATGTTTAAGATAATGATAGGATTGGTAATGATTTCATTATAGAAGAATGATTCTTTGCATATGCTTAGAATCTTTTCATATGCTTATATTTTATTATTTTGCATAATAATAATAAACATTTTTTTTCAGATCTATTTGCGAAATGAGAAAATAGAACGAATTAAAAAGAAAAGATAGTGAGTTTTATTTGAATTTTTCATCAAAATCAAAATAAAGAAGAAATATTTTGAAAATCAAATGGGCTTTTTATTTTTATTGGGGATCCTTTGACATTATTTTAGTTTGCTAATAAGTTATACTTGTATTCAATATCTGCTATGATATGTACTACAATTAATAATTTAGTTGCTCTTTTTGTTTCGGTATTCATATAGGTCAGAATTTGTATTTATAAATCCAAATGCAACGAGGAAGTGTGGTTGTGGTGAATCTTTTATGACGACAGGTAATGCTAACCCGAGTTCTTCAGCAAAATCGATCATAATGCCATGCCAATATCACGTTGAGTCTAATTTTGTTGATGCTTTAAGTTCAGTTTGAAGAGCTTTGAGTTTAACAAGTCAAGAGGTTTTTGTACGACGCATTTGTTCATATTACAAAAATTTGGAAGGCCTGTTCAATTACTTCATGCAAAGTCCCATTGCTATTTGTAACATTTCCTTTATTTTTATTGCTAATTGGTACTTGAAGATATAATGTAAGATAGAATTAATGTATAAAAGAAAATGCACATTGTTCTGGAATCTGGAGCGAGAGCTGTTCAGCTTAGCTATTTATTGTATTAACATTTCCTTTATAAGAAGTTTGGTCACTCAATTGATAATTTTTTGTATTAACAGTACCTTTGGTTGATTGTAAATATATGATTCAATTAAATACTTTGATAATTGTATATCTAAATCGCATAGTTCTTCAATTAATTAATTTTTCTATTTATTATATATTAATTTCTTTACTTCAATAATCTTATAGCATCCAAATAGGCTGTTAATATTGTTTGAAAAAGCATCCAAATAGGCATGATATTAATTGAAAAGTCAAATTTTCAAAAGATGGTCACGCCACGCAACGGCGAGTCACAGCACGGAAAAATCACACGTGCCGTGCCATTTTTTTCCACCCTATATAAAAATATTCAATTAAATAACTAAAATGAACAACTACAAGTATCAATGTACAAGAAATTTGTTTACTTCATTCAATTGAAATTTAAGAATCTAATATTGTGTATTAATTGATGAACTGAGTCCAATGCTGTAAAAGAGATGAAAGGCAAAATTGTTTATGGAACAAAGTTTTCTAGTATCGTGTCAACAACAAAATATGTTGTGCCATCAGGAGCCATGAAACCTTACGAATAAATGAAAAATAAATATTAAAAATAGATGAAGGATATGAATTGACAAAAAGGAATATTTATTACAAAATCTCAGCTACACACCGGGAAGTTGCAAGGATTAGTTCAATTACAAGGTACCAGAAAGAATGTGCAAAGAATATACATAGCTCCAAGTACATGGCTCAAACTCTTGTAAGCGTCAACTAAACAAACTGCAGAAAACATCTCCTATTGGCAAAAGTATACAAGTTGAAATGAATGAAAGATAAAGCACACAATAATCTATACACTGCTCAATTTCGATATCCTTTGTGCCTCCTCCAAATCTTTTAAAAACCTACCATGTTATCACAAATAAACATGTTAATTTAATTGACTAAAATATCAGCTCAGAACATTAAAGTTTCGACTTGTGAGATGTCCCCACAAAATATAATTTTTGCACTTCAAATGACAATGAAACCCTGATAATTTCATTCGTGTTGAAAAAACTTGGATGAATTTTAAGCCTTTGCAGCATGAGTAGGATTAAAATGCCCCATTGATTTCGTGCCCCAATCATGCCTCGCATCTTTCTCTGTTTTCAAAGTACAAACGGTCGATCCGAACCGCTCAACATGATCTTCCTAATAAAATGTGTTTGGAGACCAAATTTTATATTTTTTATAAACTTTTTACTATTTTTTTAGGAAAAAGGGTTCAAATGCCTCAATCGTGTCTCACATCCTTATCTCTATTTTCAAAGTCCAAACAGTCGATCCGAACCGCATAACATAACATCCATATTAAAATGTGCTTGGAAACCAAATTTTATATTTTTTGGAAATTTTTTACTAATTTTAGATAGGTAAAAACATCACATGTTAACAAGTAAAGATCAAAGTCTACTAGTGCGCTATTTGTTGCAAACCAAGCCCTAAAAGTAATATCTATTATTTCAGGGCTCAGCCATTTCTGTTAGTGTTATTAGAAATAAGCACCTTTTGGAGTTGAGAACAACAGAGCCACCAAGGAAGAAGCGGGTCCCAGTATTTGTTGCATTGTGAAGAGCAACAGCCCGTGATTCCTCATAAGTTGTGCCTCCAACTATAAATATTACGACATCCTGTGGCCTATTTCAAAGATCAAAAGCAATTCAATATATCTGCAACTACAGAAGTGAGGGTAAAAGAAAGGAAATATTCCCTGTCAGGTTTTATTTTATTGAGTGAAGCTATATATGGTACTATGCATAGCGCATATTGGTCCGTACTATGGATTGATATCTCCATTTTCAAAGTCCAAACAGTCGATATGAACCGTTCAACATGATTTCCATATGAAAATGTACTCACAGACTAAATTTTACATTTTTCTAGATATGTACACAGTACACAAGCTCTACTTTTTAATGGTTCAGAATCTTTGATCAAGTAATTGTCTACCTATTTAAAAAAATAGTAAAATAATTATAAAAAAATGTAAAATTCGAATGTTTGAACTTTGAACATGAGGATATCGGTCCATAGTACGGACCAATATGCGTTGTGCATGGTATCATAGCCTCACTCTTTTTAATTTATGTTTCTTGTTTTTTTCTTTTTTCTTTTTTTCTTTTTTTTTTTTTTTTTTTTTGGGGGGGGGGGGTCCTACCTTCCCTGTTGAAAATGATTCCCAACCAAAGGATAGTCAACATCTCTGAGTCTACCCTTCATTATGCCTTCCATGGTTTGCAAAAGAAGAGGCTGATGTTGTGTGTATACATTCTCCACTCCCTACACCAGTAACATGAAGGAAAAATATTAATGCGCATATGTATACTTTATCAGATCTCTTGGTGTTTACAGTAATTACTAACAAACCTTGAGTCCCCGAGCCATATTGCGAGCAATATTTAGGAAATCACGATTTCCATACAAATCTCCAGTTCTTTTATCCACACCAGCTTGCTTTAGTAGAAATTGCACAAGCTACACCAGCACAAGAAAAATCCAATTTATAGGTTCTCCAACTAAAATACACATTAAACAATACAATGATAAAATAATAACAATAAAATTATGCTATATGTGCCTACCCCAGGTTTGTACTTGGCAGTGCGAGACAGCTTATTGCAAAGTTGCATTAAATGAACTGGGCTATCTTTCTCATAGCGCAACGCATAAAGCAACACCAATCTGAATCGGTCAATATCTGACACACTCTCATTGTTTAGTAGACTTGTGACCGCCTCAAGAGCAGCAGCTTGGCCACTGTTACAAGCAAGGTCTTGCTCAGTTTGAGATACCAACATTAGCTTCCTTTCATCAACTATTCTACTCATTTCTGTCACCAAAGTTACATGCTTTGATACATTCCCGTGCATCTTTCTATACTCCGGGTAATTGTTCACAAACTTCGCCATATCCTCTTTAAAATGCATACAAAAATATCAAAATTACTTGTTAGATGATGGATGATAAAGGGGCTGATTAGATATAAATGATTAAGTTGTAAGTACCTATAGTCTGGATATTTTGGTTGCTCTTTGCTATCTGTTGGAAGTCATCGACCATTCTCTTAATATTCATCCCCAGATCTCCAAAGTTCTCATACATGTTCGCCTTAAAAAAATCGTCTTGCACTGCAGATAGAACTACCTCCTATTACATATTAAAAACTACCATCAGCAAAAAAAAAAAAAAAAAAAATATGTTCACCACTGTTGGAAAATGAAAAGGAAAAAAAATGCAAAGGTGAAAACCTGCTGATCTTTTGGAACTTTGCCAATGTTTCTAAGATCAACTTTGTTATCTTCAACTCCAATTAGCTCATGAACCATTGCCTGGAATTGATTATTGAATAAAACAAAATTTACAATAAGCATATATCAAAATAGTGTGGAAATTTTTAATTTTAATGAGACCAACAAAATATAAAATATATGGAGAATTGGAGATAGATCAATTATACCTGATACGTCCATTGATTTAACAAGGGTGTGACAGGGTCATCTCTCCTGTCAATTACCAGCAATAGAGGAGAATTCTCTGTTCTTCTAAAATCAAATAAACCACTCTCCTGCTCATACATCAACTTCTGCACATATTTAAAAACAAGGTAATTATACAAGTCTGATATCTAAATAATTATTTCAAATCCTTACCAAAATAATGATATATCCTCAGATAAGTTACATACTGCGGTTTCTTGTGCAATACGTTTAGCAATGTCAGATGTGCGCTGGTATCGAATAACAGGTCGCTTTTTTAGGGCCAAGAAAACTGCAGATATTCCATCAACTGCTCTGTCACAAAAGATCTGAGTACTGTGTGGGTCTGCCACCGTAGGCAGCATGTATACATGGTTAGCATTTATGTTCAGTGTGAAGTGGTAGGGGTCAATTGCGCAAAAATCAGCATAAAACTCCTGGATTATTTAACAACAACAACACAACTCCTGGATTATTTAAAGAATTAAAAAAATTGTATAATATTAATTATATAATTGGTAAAATGCAGGCAAAACAAGGCAGGGAAATTACCTGAACTTGTTGCACTACCTCTTGTTCGTCGGAATCAGCAAGCACTTGAATTTGAGGAATCTTCAATATGTTTGAGAAAACTTCATCCAAATAATTACTTGTCAATACATATCCAGAAAAAGAAATACTAAATGTTTCTGTTTTTAAAAGTAAACAATACAATAGTCCCTTCATTATCATCAAGCTCCTAATTTCGTTAAGCAAAGGCCTCATTTTGAACTTCCACCCCCCACCCCACACAAAAAAAAAATTCCAAATTGTATCATAGGAGGATTAATGATCATTTTAAACAAAAAAAGAGAGAAAATCCCTAATACTACTCATTTCTGATGTGAATCTATCATTTTATAAATAAATAGATGGACAAAATGGTTCAACCATATTTAATATTTTTTCGTATGGTAAATCATGATATGGACCAGAATGGAAAATTGAAGCTTTACAGGGCAAAAATGGAGGTGATATTTTAAAAACCATCTGTGTAAGTTAATCTTTCCTTTTCAATAACAAATTTAGTGATTATAGGACATACACAAATGATATTCCGCAAATCGAGGGGCTGCAAGCTGGCGCCTTAATTTCTGAATAATGTCTGACGAGGGTCGAAGGAAATAAACGGCTTTAAGGTGAGACATAGATTCTTGCGACATGTTATCAACTGTCTCCACCAAGAATACCTCTTTCTTCAATAGATCTGATTGGCTGTATACCACACTTACAATACTGACCTGCATTTATTAAGTATTCATTAACAAAGGCAACTTCCAATTTTCTGATAAAGGGAAAAGAATGAGTAAAAACTTGCAGGACGAAAGTAAGTAGTGAAGTAAAGAAAACCTACTGAGATCTAAAAAGAAAAAAAATATCATACAACACACTAGAAGCACCTTTTGAGAATTAGCTATATATTACTTCGTGAAAATTAGCAATATTGAAATAAGGACAATAATGCATTGCAAGCATGACTCTAAATACACTATTTGACAAGATTCTAGACACCAGAAATCATATAGTAATGCCTTTGAAGGAAAGATTGATGGGCCTGAAATGGAGAGAAAAGCACAAAGATAATGGATCCCCAATTTGCCCCTTTTCCTACAAAATTAAGCTGTACTGGTGAAAATTAACAACTGGGAAACAATAGTAAGCAAACCCAGAGGAAGCAATTGGTTAAGCTGGTTAACATATGCTGCTTCTGTTACTTTCATGAGCTAATTAAGTCACAAAGTGAAACAAAATTTACTTGTATTGAGAAATTATGGGACATATACAAACATTCAGTACAACAAAGTTAGTACAAAGATTTATAACCTTGAAGCAATGTTTACCCCAATGAGCTAGCAGGCTAACATTTAATATGAAAAGAAAACTACATTTGTAGACTATTAAGCTAAGTGAAACTCTAATAATTAGGTACTTTAAAAGAAAATCCATTACCGTGAGCGAATCTAGGATAAGAACTTTCATGCCAGAGATGTCCTGTAGCATTCGATCAATGTAATCCCTCACGACTGACACAAGCGCCATTGTCTTCTCACCCCTCCTATCCTATTGTGAAGTACCTTACTTAAAATTAGAACCTTCTACCAAATCAAGCCACAGTCCTTTGTTGCTACCATAGTTTGGAAAATCTATCTATCAACAGCCCCCGATCCGATTATTGGGCGAAAGAACGCTTGAATCGGAAGAGATTCACCTTGTTACGTTGATGTTTGTTTCCGAATCGACTACTTGTTCAGATTTGATGTTTTACCGATTCTTCAAAAATGGATGCGGTTTATTAGACTTGGAGGGGCGTCAAGTTCCGCTATTGCGGTTTGGTTTACGATCCGAATTGAACTCGGATCCCACAAGGTAAACTCAAAGTTTGATTTTGGATCCTGACCGTCCCATAAAAATCCGCACTAATATTGAAGGACCGCCGTGAATTCTAATTTGTACCGGATCCAAACTCAAATTTTTAGTTACTCTAAGAGGATCCGCACCATCCGTCAGGTGGGATCCGATTGGTTATAACAGGCCGATGAAGAAACAAGCAATTTTTCTGGACCGTTAATTCAGAATTTTGTGGGCCGACTATCACTTCTATTTCTTTCATTTAGGCGTGCTATTACTTTTTTTTTTCTTTCTAAAATCTCTATTTTATATTTTCAATTATTTATAAATTTTAAAAAAATTCTGCATTGATGTTATTTTGTAGTTATTTTTGTTGTTTGTATTTTAAAATTACTGATATAAAAATTTATTTATAGCAGCTTTTAGTTAAAGTTCATATATTTTTTTGAAATAATTTCTGAGGTGTTGTTCTTTCGTTGTAAACCATTTATTGATTATATATATTAAAATAATTCTATACATTCTTTATTTTATTTCATGTTAAATATATGAAAAGTTTCATTGCTGCAATGAAAATACTAAACTATAAAAAAGAAGAAGAAAAATCTGTAACACTCGTTATCTACCAAATGTTTTACCATAATTTTAGAAGAAAAAAATGAACAATGTAACAGGACAAAGCAATACGAGGGTAGAACCTCATAGCTGTATAAAGTGATCCAAAATCTAACGCATGACACTATACATTAAGCTGTGTAAAAGAAGAAGTCTAAATAAATATAATAAATGAAGAACGGAAAAGGAATATGATTACATCACTTTTTTCTTTCTTTCTTATGCTGAGTACGAGTATAATCTGGGGAGTTAACACTGGTATTAGAAGGTTGGAGGCTTGATACTAGAAAATGAGATTCAATATATAGATGAAGTTATTAATTTTTTTTATTATTTTTAGAAGAAAAAAAATACGTGGTCATTTCATAAAACATGTAAGAAGATATGGTGTCAAATAAGTTTGTTTGCAGCAATTTTACATAAATACAACACATTAATATAAAATTTAGAAAAATAAAAAGAGAATTAGTTGTTCTCATTCTTATTAAGTGATTATAATAGCCCATTAGTTTCCACTTTTAGAAACCATTTTAGTAAGAGTTTGAAATAAGGTATTGATTAGGAGTGACAAAATCTGATCCAACTTGAAAAATCTATACGACATGATTTGAATATGAATTCTGTTTGAATCAGACCCGGCTCAAACCCAAGACAATCCGAACTCCGAAGGCAGACAATTTGCATCCCCATCCTTTCCAGAATTTGGATCCCCCAGGTACCATTCTTTTAACCTGGCATGAAAATTACTATGGTGTTTACCTGCAGACTTTGTAAGTTCGTACAAATTAATTATTTGGGGATATTTTGGAGTTAGATTAGACGTTCTAGTATAAATATAATTTATGTTAAATTACAAAAAATAGACAATGTCTTGTCTAAAATCATATTAATTGAGAACCACTCTAGTACAATTAACTCTGATATTGTTTTTCGTGTGTAATACGTACGTATGTTTGTAATCTAGCTTCAATCAGAATTTAGGAAAGAAGATAAACCCGAACCTTTCTTTCACTCGAGAAAAAGCTGTACCAATCGCTTAATTCAGGCTTAACTGCCAGATACATACGGATGGAAACATAAAAAATAAAAAATAAAAAATAAAACATGAAATATGATTTACAGCCTCACGCAAGGCTAGTATACCAGGTTCCAGGGGCAATTGACCCTCAGTGAGAGGAATTTCTTCTCAGAATAAAAAAAAAAAAAAAAAAAAAGAACATTTATATCAAAAGAGAATGAAATGGAGGCCACAAGAACACTGAGTGTGGTATGAATTTCTCATATTTACTTGGTAAACGACAGTACCACATGTCGTGGCAAGTGGCAAGTGGCATGGCATCACATTGCAACTCATCAAATTATTGTTAGACAGAATTACATACTACAGTACTCGATAGCACATAAAACCATCTATTTAGAAGTTACATGACACGTCTACCATGTCAACTGATGACTAGATGTCTTCAAAAGCAAAAAAACTTCTTCTTCTGGATCAAATAGAAGGCAAAAAGTATGTCATATATTGCTATTCAAAGGAAATATATATATATCAGGTCTCAAAGAAATAAAGATGTAAACAAAAACCTTTAGTTTGGCAAACTCTTTCCGGTCGATATATGCAAGCACTTCCTCCTGCCTCATCAGTGCCTCATATAATGCCTGCAGAATGAACAATCAAACACATATTAAACAAAATGATTAGAGAAAAAAATAGTTCAGTGTTTCTAATATTGCAATCTGGTTAGTACATTAGAGGGAATATTTGTTGGCAGCTGACCTTACGAACCAAACTGACAAAGGAACTAATAATTTGAATCGATCTATTGACCACAATCTTATAAAATAAATATAACCCTCGGTCCTGTCATTTTTTTACTTACCTTTTTAGTGACAATGAGCTCTGCCTCCAATGCATCAACACGTTTAACAGCCGCATCGAGCAACTCTTCTTTGTCTGCTGGCATTTCAGTTGGTTTGGTCATCAAAGTTTCTATTTTACCTTCCAACTCGGCCATCCTTTTTATCACTTGAGAAATGATGTCAGACTCTGTAAAACCTGAACCTGGTGAAGGAGGGTGCATAGATAACTCTCCATTGAGCACAGTAGTGGCGTTGCTTGAAATTGGAGGAAATTGGTGGTCATCATTGTGAATTTTCTCATCGTCCCGTCTTTTGCTTGGGGTTACAGTGTTTGTGACACTCCGTAGAATTACAAGAACTGTTGCGAAAATTTGCACAACCATTCTTGTTGCTCTCAGGCCTTCAGGAGGTTTTACAGTGCTCGATGGACGCAATGTGGTTAGGACTTGAGTATGATAATAAAAATATCAGTAATTAGAAAAATAGTATAAAACAAAAGAGAACAATGACAATAATACCATGATGTGTATAGAGTATAAGCTATATTGATGTAAGTGTTTTTCTTATTTAATGACAACCTTGGTAGCCACAACCATGTTTTTAAAAAAAAAAAATACAGACAATATAATCAAACAGCCAAGATTACACCATGACTTTTGAAGGGTTTCTTTTTTTTTAATCAGATCTGAATTGACCAATTTTGATCGTACAGATCACATACATAACAGCAGACATGGAATCGCATTTGGACAACTTTTGAAATAAATAGGGAATCTCAATTTGAGGGGTACAATTTTATTATTCACAATTTTGTAAAAGCATATATATAAAGAGGAGGGATCAAGTTACAACAATAGTTTTTTTCATTTTCAAAGTCCAAATCGTCGATCCAAACCGTTCAACATGATTATCTAAACAAAATATGCTTCCAGATCTAATTTTCCATTTTTTTGAATTTTTTTACTATTTATTAAGATGGGTACAAAATTCAATGGTCTGAATTTGACTAGTTTTGTAAAATACTTAATAAATAGTAAAAAATTCAAAAAAAATGTAAAATTTGATCTGGAAGCACATTTTATTTAGATAAACATGTTGAATGGTTTGGATCGATGATTTGGACTTTGAAAGAAGAAAAAAAACCGTTGTTATAACTTGATCCCTCCTCATATATATATATATATATATAATATTTCTCATTTTTCCTGAGTATGCATAACTTTTTTTACAAGTTTGCATTAAATACATGAAATTGCTCGCTTAAATTCGAGCATATACAAACCTTGATTGGCTAAGAGCCTTTTGTCATAATTTTCTTTTTGACGGCCTAGATCAATTTGCTTGTCTACCATTGGAATTTTCCCATACTCCAACAGACCAGAAGAGATGCTAGGCACATTAACACCCTTAGCCTGTCAAACAAAGATAATTTAGAGCTAATTAGACCCCAGTTGTTGAAGGTTTTAATTTCATTTTTACCCAATGAAACCTCCAATTATCATAACCACCTTGCAATACAAAAGACATGACACTTGCCCCCCATAAAAAGCATATTTGAAGCACTGCCTGAATCCTTGTGTCTAAATATTTTAAAGACATTCCTAACCGATGAAAAATATGTAGTTATTACCCAGAAAAAAAAAAATAATGCTAGTTGAGGACGGGAGAAGTTGTGATGCTTTACTGTAGGTACTAGTGATATTTGCCAATGTAGCAGGTTTATTTGGTACAATTGATGTTCTAATTGAGTAGAAATGAAAAATGCCCCACATTGAAATTAGCAAGGTTCTTAAGAAAGCAAGAGAAAGAAATGGAACCTCTTCGTGAACAGGAGTTAATTGAGGATGAGCAATATATGTCCTTAGTGCTTTTGGGGAGGTAATTTCTTCAGCATCTGAACTGGAATCAGCAGTTGATGTGTCTCCACTCCTTTTTATCTGTAAGACATCAAAGCTCTCAATAAGCAATGTATTCGCTGGCATGTAAAGAAAGGAAGACATAAAGAGAAGGTAATAAAAAAAATGCAATTATACATATACAGAGAAAGAGGGAGAGAAATACAATTGGATATTGCGGTCTAGAATAGTAAATGACTTTTCCATCATCATGTGAAACAGTTACAATTTTTCTTGCATATTCTGATTCCCCTAGCATCTGAAAAAACTTAAATTTAGATAATATTTACATTATAATCACAATAAAAAACATCAGATAAAGTTGGAATAGTTGAAGAGAAGAATTGGCAAAAGGTCTTCAGAACTAACATTCATGCAAATAGAACTGCTAACTTTTGTATTTGCAAGTAACACACAACATTGCTTTAGTATGATAGAAAAGGCAGATTTCTACTAAATTTAATTAACTTTACTATGGTAACAGATATACAGCACTAAATTCTTATGAACTAGTTATATGAAGAAACACTTGGTTGAGTTAGATCTCAATAACGGAGGACAAAATGGTCACATGTTTGCTCATATCAGCTTATTTAATGGTTCGGTATTACGTGCAACTAAACAAGTGTGTGGATGTCAATGCAAATAAAAGAAATATTGGCAATATTTCTACATGTGCCCACAAGTGGATGTAATTTGGAAAAGAACCTTTAGGATTTTAGGGTCCTTCCAAGGGCCTTTCTCAGCTTTAAGGCAACCACCATATTCTGAACAAGTACAGGCACCTCCGAGAAACTCTGGCAATTCACTACAATTTTTTGTTTTAAAATTGTTTGCATTATAAATAAATACTAGAGACTATTATCTGTAGCTTACAAAGGTATAGACAAGATAGAGAGGTTTAATATGGTACAAAGATGGTCAGAAAGTAACTTTTTCAGTCTCAGATACGCATGAAATTTTATATGTTTAACAGGGGGTAACTAGGTAAGCATCATACTTTAAAGAGGTTTAAAGCCTATTTTGAATTTTTTTTGAGATATCATGGAATTTTCCTTTCTTCATAGATAGTTAGCATGCAAACAATAGACACATATTTTACAAGCAATTACTTGGCATCAATTATTTCAAGTAGCTTGGACTGGTACTTCCCACCAAGCACCTGAAAATAAAACGAAATATTTGGAAAATCATTGGGTCTAGAACTTTCAATTTGAATTAATAATTGTTTTATAGTAGAAACTCAAAATTGCTCACTTGAATTTTTGAAGCAGTCTTTGGATCAAGGAAAGATTTGACAGTGTTCCAGAGAATTCTGAAACCGCCACCCGCGTTAACAATAAACAGTCGGTGAAGAGTCTGAAATGGATGTTCAAGAACTTGTCACCTTTAGAAATTTAACAAGAAAGAGAGGGCATTGTGTACATGTTTTAATAAAATTTGAATCAGAACCTCAGGGTAGTTATCATTATCAATTTTCTGTATCTGCTGCATTAATTCCCGGGCTGTCTTGCTAAAATTTTTCAAACCCTACAAGGAGTTAATAAAAACAATTCAAATAAACACTATCAGCAATTATTCAGTGTACTTGCTCAAGTGCCAAAAAGCACATTGCCTTGCATAAATGAGAAATATTTCTGTATTCTTCAACAAGTGCCCAAAGAACCCCTTGGCTTACTCTTTCCTCTTTAGAATAAGTGAGAATGGAGGGGTCGTTTTTTGGTACTTTTGGAGAAAAAGACGAGGGTGGGGAGGGTGGTTTGATCATGTTTTGGAAACATTCAATAGAGCAATGCAAAACATAATCAGTACCTCATGCACCCTTCCCAATGTTAAAAGAGTAACATTCACAGAGGAAAAATAATCTTCTCCATAACAATCCGTCCCCAATGTTAAAAGAGTAATATTCAAATGCAAGGGAAAAATAATGTTTCCTGCCTCACAATATTTTCTCCCCTTCCATTGATGACAGACTGCACTTTGGGCATATTTTGGGACCAACTTTTCCAAAGAAGTTACCAATTCATAATGAGTCAAAACTACTAACATAACTCTTTACATTTTATTTTTTTCTCTAACTGGAAAGGTCAAAAGGTAGGAGCAGTTTGAGCATATATGAAGAAAAAGTTGCACTTAACAACAGAGCACGGGATAGATCCCATCTGCATGTATACCCCCACCTAAAATGCGAGGAGAAATTATATAATATGCTGCCACCATCCGCAGTACATTCTTTTCTCTAGTTGCTGAAGAATTTACTAGTAGTTTTGTCATCAATTCAAGCACAACAGCAAAGAGAACTACATACCACGCCTTGGACATCGAGTATAGTAGTGCTAGTATCGATGTGTTTTTTCGCAGCAATAGAACAAGCAGGGAACTTCATCTGAAAGCTCCTTTCAAATTCTTTGACATGGTACCGCACATACCGCTCCAGGGTAGTAACTTGCATTAATTTACTTGGCTCAACTTTTCCAAGCCTCTCTATGTAGATAGGCCTCCCATCCTTGTCAACTCCATGATACCCATGTGGGTAGTATTTCATAACCTCATCTATTTCTGCATACTCAAACTCCTGTCCAAAAGAAAAAATGTTTGACTTAGTTGGGGACTTGGAAATATATTTCCCTTCTGTAAACTCCACCCAATATCAATTATTTCCACTGATTCTATTTTATTATGAACCAACCTCTAAAAAAGGTCAAGTACTGCAAAAGGTGAAGAACTCCCTTAAAAAGATAATACATGTGGATAAGCAGTGGTATTACCTATTTGTGATTAAGTTCAATTGCTTGCTCTGGAACAAAATGGACAAAGAGACCTTAATAAGAGGAACAAATTATTTAAATCTTGAAAAGGTTAGATATTGGGTGTAATATGTGAAATCCATCCAAAAACTTCTAAGATCACTAGTCTGATATATGTCATTATTGATGCAAAACATGAAACAAATACCTCGACAATTGTGTCAGTGCCGAACTCTCTTCTCCATTGGAGCATATCAGCCCACATCCGCTTCGCTTTGTCTATGTCAAACTTCCGTGCCTTCAAGAACCTTATTTTGAACAAAAAATCTCAAGGTAACATTACGGTAAGGTCCAATAGATATATTTACTGCTAGAAATTTTACACAGGGCAACTTCGAAAGATATAGTAAACAAAATATGCACAACTCATCCAAATCAGATGGCAACTATTAACTTTTAAGCTACGTATAAATATTACAAGCTTCATAATGAAATATTGAAGACTGTCCTAGGGAAGAGTCAAACTATTCCCTGACCATAATTTTTTTTTTCTTTTCTTCGTGTTTTTTTTTTCTTGGAGAAAAAATGGTATTTGTATCACCTGTTTCCTTTACCTACCATCTTAATTTTCTTTCCAACCAATATTTTTCCAGAGCAATATCTCACACACAATCCCCAATAATATCTAACCTATAGATTTAAATTTCCCAATAATAATTGGGAGAAACAACTCGATAGCAAAATGTTAGTTTTTTCCTGTTCCTGGGTGATAACTCATTACTTAAGATCTTAAAATCTAATGAATTTATAGGGATATATTGTTAGAAAGAAGAAACTAAAAATCTCAAGTGCATATAGTTGAACATTAAAATCATTTTGTTAGTTTCCTTACTCTCATCATTTTAAAATTGAACCTTGAAAATTATTTTACAAGGGTGAGAGTGAAATTACCTCAGGTGCATGTGATAATCATCATGCTTAGCTGGTAACAGCTCGTCTAAAATGAGAGCCCGACGGAAGGCATCTACTAGCTGCACCTCCTCTACATCTCTGAAGTCTTCAATTGAAAGTGAAACCCGAGATCCGCTTCTCCTCCTACTACTTTTCCTCCTCAAGGAATGCTTCCAACGGGAAGATGCGCTGAGAGCTTTCTGTTTGATCGACCCGATCCTTGTTCTCTTGTCGTCCTCTGGATTTTCAACATCCGACCTCCTTTCTTTGCCTTTTTCTTCATTATTAGAAGATCCTTCAGAAACTGGAAATGGCATTTTTTTAAGTCACAATTTGACTGGTTCTCTTATTGGAAGGTTGACACAAATTGAAGCCTAATCCTCCAGAAATAAAATTGGGATACAATGTTTTCTTATATTAACAGTGTCTCTTGATAGGCAAAGCATATGAACCAATCGTATAAAATATGCGCAGGGCTATTTTCCAATTTTACCCTTGTACTGTTGCATATTCTTTCAACAATGCTTTTGCAAAACTAAGGTTAAGTTGATTATAATGCTAAATTTGTTGCAGGATAAGTTTTGTGAGATGTGTGAAGAATGAGTTTGGAGTTTGTTGATGCAACATAGCCCAGTGTTTGGCTAAGAGAGGGCACAAAAATATGCTATATAGGCAGGGTATATGCGCTAAGATGGTGCCTTACGTCGCAATCAAGGCAAACAGAAATTAAAAACCAAGATCTTGTCAGATGGATACAAGTAAAAACAATAAAAAACATGAAAATCAGTGATAATGATATGGACAAATAAAAAAAGCGAGGAAAAAATTTGACCAAGCTTAGCTAGTGAAAAAGGCTGGAATAAGACAAGACTATGTAGATTTCAGCACTCCGAACAAGAAGGAATTTGTTTCAACAAGGATGAAAACCCCACCACAGTTGCTCTAGGAAAGCACATGTAAATGGGTAGTACAATTCCTATTTCTGATTTTCCCTATTTCACAAGAAAATTCATGCACCCATAAAAAAATTTCAAATTCAAAAACTTGTGGGAACAAAAGATCAGCTGGTCAGGTCTGAGGTAGGTTTCTTCTTCTATGGCCAATAAACTTTTAACAGAATTCTTCAAAAGAAAATTCAAACTTTATAATGACAGAAATAGAAGCAGTCATGGTTGGACTTCACCAATGATGAAATATGTTCAAAATTTGCCTAAAAACTATAAAGTTGTGGATATCACATGTTCAAAGGAAGAAAGTCAAATACTAAGAAAGTAAGAAGTTCAAGATTTGTTGAACGGTCTGTGGACCAGCAGGACCATATATATCAAAATAATAAAAACATAACGAAGTATTAGTAAGAGAACAGAAGAAACTTTTAATGCTTGATCAAAAGGAAAAAAAAACAAGGATTATGGAATTTTGTGCTTGTTACTAGGGCTGTAAATGAGCTGGCTCGAGCCGAGCTGGGCAAAAGCTCAGCTTGTTAATTCTGGACCGAGCTGTTAGCGAGCTAGCTCGTTAATTCTGGACCGAGCTGTTAGCGAGCTAGCTCGTTAACAGCTCGCGAGCTAAAATCTCAGCTCAAACTCGTGATGAGCCAGCTCACGAGCTGGCTCACTAGGTTTGGTTGGACCTTGTTTTAAGAAGAAAATAAATTTTACAAACATTTTTGGACCGAGCTGGATCGAGCTGGACCGAGTTGAACCAAGCTGGATCAAGTTTGACAGTATAAAATACACACAAATTCATACAAATTCACAAATTGATGCCTAGCCGAGCTAGCTCGCGAGCTGGCGAGCCGAGCTGGGCAAAAGCTCAGCTCGTTAATTTTGGCTCGAGCTGTTAGCGAGCTAGCTCGTTAACAGCTCGGTCCACTATCGAACGAGCTGTTACCGATCGAGCCAATGTGAGTCGCGAGCGAGCCACGAGCTTACGAGCTTTTTGGACAGCCCTACTTGTTACCCAAAAATTTCCTGATGGTCCAAAAACAACTTTATCTATGGTATCTTTGAAGGCCACATTTACAAATGCACCCCCACTTTTAAGTTAATTTAACTGCTAAAACTAACAACAAAATTGCCTTTGCTCCATGATCTCCATTCTCAACCTTACTTTGAGCGAGATATAGAACAAGAAAGAGATAAAAATTTCTTGTCTCAGGTGCATTTTAGGCTCTTCTGTTGGAGATTAACAGATAATACCTTATGAACAGGACTCATTTAATATATTTTAAAGGTAGAGGAGTGTAACAAAGAATTAATGATCTTATGCGCCAAGCATCACATCAATCAATCAAACGACCAGGCTTACCCCAATAAGCACTAGAAAAAGGTCAATTACCCCTTTAATTCAAAATTACAAACTTATAGTACAATATATCGCAAATACAAACCACAAGTTATTAAAGAATCCAACAAATACATGACAAGCTTTATGTAGAATACAGTGAAGTATTGTTGTTTGATTTCTATAATTTATAAAGGCATATAATAGCATGATAGTGCATTCAAATAATCATGCCCTATGAATCACCAACAATCCATAAAAAAAAACTATATCTTTTTGAGATAAAATAAGGGTCATGCTCTCATTTGACTCAATAAAGAAAATTTATATTGCTTGGATAGTTTAAAATTCAGTATTACAAAGAACTTCACCCATCCCCATAATAAATAAAATAAAGGGAAATACAGTATAGCATTATTATAAAAGACATTTTTTTAATAAGTAAAAGACATTTTTTTATTAATGCAAATGAGCAGATTCCCCTTGTCAAAATTATAATTAAATAAAGAGGCCGCTGATTATAAGATATTATTGCTTCTCAGGCTATGCATATGCTTTAATTGTAAACTAGCATGTCTTGTAGGTAATTAATGAAAAAACTTTGGAAGTATGAAGTTTTGAGGTTCAATTAAGGTTCTTAGCTAATTCTATAAGCACATGCTCATGCAATCTCAAAAGAATCAAATAAGTTGTAATAGAACTAGCGAAGATATTGACAAATTTTAATCTAAAACAAATTTAATTAGACAATTTAAAAAGAAGAGACTCAAAGAGTACTCACAAGGTCTGGCAAGTCGATCCAGAGGCCCAGACATGCTATTTCGACCTAAATTCTCCCAGCTGAACCAAATTTAGATCTAATAACCGCAAAAAAAAAAAAAAAAAAAAGATCCAGTATCAGAAGAACCAAATTAGCGTCGAAATTGAAAATCCACCGACTTAGAGAAAAAAAGGTAACCGCACTGTAATCGGAGCAGAGCAGATTGATCGTTACCAAAATGATTGACAACAGCGATTTGATCGGAAGGGAGAGGAGGGGATTGGACTATTGGAGCTGAGGCCTGAGGGGAGATGAAGTGGAGATATGCTTTAAATTATACTACTATCGCACTTTGATGCTATGTCAATACTCAATACAATGGCGCGCTAGATACTTTCATTCCATATATACCCTCCCCCTCCTGCAAAATTATATTTGCAATTTGTTACTCGATATAATATAAAATTATAAATAGAGGACCAGAAAAGATAAGCAACCTAGTCCAAGTAAATTACACGTGTCTTATTAAATTTTCATCAACGGCCTAGATGAAACAACCTAGCTAGTCCAAGTAAGCAAAAATAAATTGGTTCGTAAGGTAAATGGACAGAAAGATTAGCTGGGTTTTTTTTTATTATATTTTGAAAGTTGGTGCATCAATTTAGTATTAAGTAAACAATTTACTTTTCTTTTGAAAAGTTTAAAAAGCAATAGTCCCATATTTTTTTTTTCTCTTTTATATGATACCAGAATTGACAAAGTCAAATCTAAGGAAAGACTTCAGATTGGTAAAGACATCAACCAACTGGCAACTGCAACACCACATTACCCCATATTATTGCAATTGGTGAATCAAACAAATGAAGGATAATTCTGCAAAAAATATATCTAATATCTCACCACATTTTAAATAAGTAAAAGTGCGTGTAAGATGGGCAGTGTTTCATTTTAGCTTAATTGCGCCACTTTCTGCGGAGAAATGAGGATAAATGGATAATTATTAATTAGTACATCCTTTCCTTCTTTACTTTCGCAACTCGCAAGCATTGCGGTACCTTTGCTGTTTTTTCTCAACACTTTCAGAACCGGCATTTTTTATTCTAACCAAAAAATTAAATAATATAATATTAATAACCAAACTGGAAAAATATTTTCACTCATAACCAGACCGCCCCTCCATTGGACGGTCTTCCCTGGCCATCAGACCGCCCCTCCCCCCCGGGGGCGGTCTCCTTTTTTTTTTTTTTCCCTATAAAACCCCTCTCCCCTTCCCCCACCCACACCAAACTCTAGCCATCTGACCTGCCTCCTCCGCCGTTTTTTGTGTCAAAACCGCCGGAAACTCCGTTTTGTCGTCCCGAACGCGATATTTCGCATCTTCGTTGCATTTTCGACCCCTCTCCGCTTCCGTTTTCGGGTACGAATTTTTTTGCGAATTTTTATAAATTGTTTCGAATCGTTAGAAATTGTTGATTGGAATTGTTATAAATTAGGTAGAAATTGTTTGATTGGAATTGTTATAAATATTAGAATTGTTTGATTGGGTTTGAATTGTTAGATATTATTTGATTGAAATTGTTAGAAATTGTTTGATTGGAATTGTTAGAAATTGTTGATTGGAATTGTTATAAATATTAGAATTGTTAGAATTGTTTGATTGGGTTTGAATTGTAAGATATTATTTGATTGAAATGGTTAGAAATTATTTGATTGGAATTGTTAAATATTATTATTATTATTATTATTATTATTATTTTTTTTTTTTATTGTTATTCTTCTTATTTTAATTATTATAATAGTAATTATTATTATTATTATTATTATTATTATTATTATTATTATTATTATTATTATTATCATTATTTTTTTAATTATTATTCTTCTAATTTTAATTATTATAATAGTAATTATTATTATTATTATTATTATTATTATTATTATTATTATTATTATTTTATTGGATTAACTAAAATTAGGTTTGATTGGATTGTTAGAAATTGTTAGAGTTATATTTAGAACACATCTGATAATTTTTTTTTTTTGTAAAACTTAATATTTTGAAATGCAGGATGACTAGATCTGGACGATCACGAGATACCTAAGACACCGCCGAGAGTTCGCATTCTCACGCCGATCCGAGTGGGAGCACAGAGACCATGCATGTGGAGGGTGTCGTTGCAGATACATTCAGTCCCCTCCTATGGCTCACCCACAGACGTCACCGTGTCTCACTTGCATCGGTAGAGGTACGCTGAGTAATTCAAAGAAAATGCAAACATTACGTTTCAAAACACATATAGTTATTCATCTAAAACATTAATAAATGCAGGATGAGACCATGTTGACGGTGCGGCACCGCACGCCAGAGGTACAGTACGTGGCACATCCACTGATGGATCGGTACCTGATGAACCTCGGGTTGTACCAGCTAGGCACATTGGAACAACCAAGGAGAATTGACCAGGCACTTATGTGCGGACTCGTGGAGAGATGGAGGCCTGAGACGCATTCATTTCATCTTCCCGTGGGGGAGATGACAGTGACCCTACAGGATGTCAGTGCCTTATGGGGTCTGCGGATCGATGGCGATCCGGTGGGAGGTGTCTCATACGTCCGGAACCAGCTCCAGCTATTGCACCAAGCTAACGTGGAGTGGTTCCCGTATCAGGCGTGGTACCGGTCTCGCATTTTTTGTCGGCTGACGATGGCGCAGAGGGATCTCGGTTTGTACCGGGATCCACTTGTTTGTTACTGGATAGTTAAGTATCACTATCCTGATCGGGTGCCTCATCAGTTCGGTTTCGATGTCTTTATTCCGGATGACCCCATACTTGATGAGGATGACACAGAGAAGCTGCACAAGTAAGTATTAATACACACTCAATAATACTCAAAAACTATTGATATTATTTCACAAATTTTGTATAACTAACTTATAATGCGGGACTATCCACAAGAAGACTGAGGTGGATTGGCGCACCCACCATATGGGCTTGTACAGGATTCCCCGTACAACTCATTTCCTAAATGTTATTTACAGGTACTGACGGCAATTCGAGGAGTTGCACACAGCTTGGTGTGCATGGCGAGAAATGGTTTCCGGACGTTCGGGTGTACTATGCTGCATCACACTGCTCCGATCGTCGAGGATTCCCATTTCGATGGGCGCCTCATTGGCATGCTGCACGACGCTGGCGAGAACATCAACTGGCGTGAGATCAAGATTGACTCACCAGTCCCGAACCAGCCCAACCGACCCCCGCCTCTCGTACGCGACAGAGACCTACCACCACCCCCCGTAGGTATTATAAGTTAATTTTTTTTTTCATTCACGTCAATTTTGTTTTGAAATGTGTTCTTAAGATGTTCGACTCAAATATTGCAGACGATAACCCAAATTGGGCGTTCCACGATTGGGTGCTGGACACTAAGAGATGGCACGCCTACTACAATCAATATGAAGTGCCGGTGCAGTATGACGAGGTCAGTTGGTTCGTATCTGTATAATTAAATTTTTGTTATTTTGTATAAAGAAAACTAACATTACCTAACTGTAGGATGGCCACCCTACATGGAGTGCAGAGCCCACTTTCACTCCAGCAAACTTTGGTCTCACCGGCAGAGGACGACCATGAGGCTAGTGGCAGTGGGGCACAGCAGGCTACCCAGTTTGATCCATGGGCAGATGCTGCGTTTGGGACACAGCCACCGACCATGTATACAGGGGACTGGGACGAGCCCACACTATCGATGCCACCCCCCAGCAAAGACGACCACAAGGCTAGTGGCGGTGGGGCACGCAGAGCTACCCGGTTTGATCCATGGCCGGATCTTTGCGTTTGGGACACAGCCACCGAGCACGTATACACAGGACGACATGCATTTTGATTATTCTGATGACGAGGATCCTCCAGAGCCCTCTGAGCCTCCACAGCCTCAGAGACGTGTCCAGCCGCGGAGGGCGTGCGGGCCGCCTTCCAGATTGTCATTGTCCGGTCGTCGTCGTCGTCATCGCTAGTTTTTTTATATTTCATATTGTAGCCCTTGACAATAGTATATTTATATTTTTCTTTCTATATTTTATGTTGATCGGACGTTATTTGGTTATTTTATTTACTTATGTTTTCGTTTCTATATTTTATGTTGACCAGACGTTATTTGGTTATTTTGTTCACTCGACCAAATCCGTCGTTATTTTGTTCACAAGGAAATTGCAAGGAAATACAATCATATAATCACAACGAAATACATAAAATACAATATAAATTACAAGCAAATACAATATAAATTACAAGCAAATACATAAAATACAATATAAATTACAAGCAAATACATAAAATACAATATAAAATACAAAAAAAAGGAGACTGCCCAATGGAGGAGCGGGTTGGTGGGTAGGGCAGACCGTCCAGCAGTCTGGTTATGAGTGAAAATATTTTCTCAATTTGGTTATTAATATTATATTATTAAATTTTTTGGTTATGATTAAAAATGCGGGCTTTCAGAATGTAGCAATCAATTGCAAGTCTATTCTAACACTGTTTGGTGTCCACGACAGAAAAGAGTGAGAGATTATATTTTTGTATTCTCTTAATTAATTCGTCTGGTTTATTTTCGGTGCAGTCTAATTTAGAGATTAATTAAATATAATTTTTTTAAATTTTAAGGAGGATAAATAATTTTCATTAACCTTGCTTTTATATTAATGTTTTTGAGTAAAATTGGACCGTGATTTTTATTTCTGCCCACCATTAGATATAATTCGCCAACTATGTTCACCAAAACTATATTATATCAAAACTACACAAACCGGCTATTAAATCGCCGGTCATTCATTTTTTTATTGTTTTGAAAAAAGTTATTATTTTTTTATTTTTTTATCAAAGTTTTAGGAATTTTTGATATGTTTCTTTGAAATTGGATAGAACAATATATAATTTAGTTTATTAGAAAGACTGAAACAAATAACCCGTATCAATATTTTTCAGATCGGGTTTTTCGAGGCTGTAAGAAAAATTAAAATATTTTTTTGTCTATTATTGGAAAAAAAATGTTTTGAATCTTAGTTATTCATCCCAGTTCAAAAGTCACCTTTAAGTAAATATATAAAATATTTGAATTCTGCTATATTAAAAAAAAAAAAAAAAATTCTGAAACTGTGTCAGAATTTTATATATTATGCATGGTTTTTGATGCACAATGCACACTTTTTGATGCGAGAATTATATCAGATTAAAACAATGAACGACTCAGATTCAACACTATTTAAATAATGATTACAAAGTTGCGGCAACTTTTCTTAAGTTATTTTATATATTATGCATGATTTTTTATGCATAATGCACTTCTTTAATGCGAGAGTTATATCAGATTAAAATAATGAACGACTCAAATTCAACACTTTTTGAGTTATGATTACAAAGTTGCAGCAACTTTTCTTAAATTATTTTATATATTATGCACGATTTTTTATGCACAATGCACACTTTTTGATACGAGAATTATACCAGATTAAAACAACGAATGATTCAAATTCAACACTATTTGAGTAATGATTACAAAGTTGCGGCAGCATTTTTCTTAAATTATTTTATATATTATGCACAATTTTTGATGCACAATGCACACTTTTTTATGCGAGAATTATATCAGATTAAAACAATGAACGACTCAGATTCAACACTATTTGAGTAATGATTACAAAGTTATGCAACATTTTTCTTAAATTTTTAGTTTTTCAAAAATAGAAATACTATAATATTTTATGTATTTACTTAGAAGTGACTTTTGAACCGGGATCAATAATTCAGATTCAAATTTTTTTTATTTTTTTCCAATGACACACAATGAAGTATTTTAATTTTTCTTACAGCCGCAAAAAATCCAATCTGAAAAATATTGATCCGGGTTATTTGTTTCAGTCCTTCTAATAAACTAAATTATATATTTGTATATCCAATTTCAAAGAAACATATCTAAAATATCTAAAACTTTAATAAATAAAAAATTATAACTTTTTTCAAAAAAAATGAAGGACCGGCTATTTAATAGCCAGTTTGGGTAGTTTGATAGAATTTAGTTTTGGTGGGCATAGTTGGCGAATTATATCTAATGGTGGGCATAAATAAAAATCACAGAAAATTGGAGGTCAAATTACCAAACTATTTTTATATCCATAAAAGATCTCCATCCAGATTTCGAACCTTCAATTTCCCACATAGAGAGCATTGCCTTAGCCACTAGACCAAAAACAGTCAACCAATGGGGGTCGATTGACCTCATTTATTTTCAAAATTTGTATATTTATACATGATTTTCTATATAATTTAGAGTAAAATATTATGAATATCGTAAAGTTGACTCTCATTAACAGTATGAAATTTTTATACGATTGACTCTCATTTACGTTTGACCTCATATTATGAAAGTTTGGCTTTGTTCCTGACTAGACCAAAAACTAGTTCTCCTTTTATATTGATTCATTAACCAAACAAAAATCAATCATGAGATTTATTTTCCCTTTCTTCCCTTTCTGTGCTCTTCATGCAAGCATAGTGATTAGTTTTAGTATTAAGATAGATTACCCTTCCAACATAAAACCTTTCGAATAAGTGAATATATGAAACTAAAATAAAAGCAACAAAAAAGAAAATTATGAATGGAGCATCAAAATATAAATGGTGATATCTTAGAGGCATCTCAAAGACAGTAACAACATTTTAAAGAGAAATTTAAATCAAAGATAGATTTCATTACAGCGATAGTAATTGGTTTACTAAATTACACCCATATACATAACAGGATCATATCTGCTACAGTTTACGAGAACAGTAATTACGTCATATATCAAATATTGAGATCATGCTCCGGTATTTTGGTATATAATCTGAACCGTTTGATTCTAATCAAGCATAGTTTCTGGATAATGACAGGCTGAGCGTCATAAGTTATTTTGTTGATGCAATGAGATTCATATTTCATTGTTAATAACATTGAAAAAAAAAAATTGGTCAGGAAAAAAAATATGGTTAAAAGTGCTCGTAGATTAAGGGGCGGATATACTGTTTGATTTGGGAGTGCCTAGTCATTCCCATCATTTTAAAAATTACATGTATATTAAAATTTTATTGAATTTTTTTTTTTAATATCTATACTGTTCGGTCCTCTTATGAATTGCTAATGTGTACGTGTTATAGCAGTTAGAAACTTAGAATTTCATTTTGCGATTAGAGTGTTTTGAGTTCGAATTGTGATTATTTGACTTTTCAGCCCAAAGTAAATTTGCTTTTTTCGCCGCTGTATAGTTCTCAAAAAATAAAGTTATGTAAGATGGTCCATAGCTCCTACGTGACACGCCGTGACGTGACGTGACAAACACGCTATGATTTGGTCACGTAACGTGATCAACTTTTTTTTCACGTGACGTGACCAAAACTTAGAAAATAGAAGAAAGATATAAAAAATTCTAAAATAAGTAAATAATGTTGTAAATATTATTTTTTTTTAAGAAATGTTTTATCTGACATTACTTTAAAAATTCAAATTATAAACATATATTAGACTAAACTAAAGAAAATAAAAATCAGTACTACATGAGTACCAATATCACTGAACTTACACTAAAATAAAAATCTGAATACTCTATATATATAAAAAAAAGTTGGATACTCTATGTTTCATACCGTAACGTGACGTGACGTATATTTTCACAAGAATGTGGTCACGTCACGCGTCACGTAACGTGATATGACGTTAATGTAACGTGACGTTCCGTGACGTAACTAGTCACGCCGTGACAAAATTCCTTCTCTAGCTCTAACTATGTTGGGAGACACTCAAATAAGAAAAGTACGAAGGGTGTATTTGCATAAATTATTTATTTCCTGGTCATCTTATTTTTCAAGGGGACAGGAAGAGCCAGCAACAGTGTGGGCCAGCCGAATAGCAAATGGCTACGGCCCATTGGCCCAACCGTTTCAGAACCAGCCAGTCGTACTCGTGCATTGTAAGACTTGTCATTAAATTAATTAGCAACTTTTCTCCAAAACCCTGTAAAAGTCAAGGTATTGGTTAGAAGGAAATATATCATAACAATAATAACTGGAGTAGGACTAGAGTGTTTCTAAGTTCATCAAGTCTCTCTTTGTAAATTCAACTCTAAAATTTATTGAATAGAACGACGAATTCAAACTATAAAAAATTATTTTACCTTATAAATGATGTGTTTACATATGAAAAATTTTAAGTTTTTAAAATTTTAATTAATTTAGTATCGAGTCAAGTCGTTAAAATTAGAAAGTTTATAAAGTAATTTTAATGCTTTTATTTTTTAGACGTTTTTCGACCACTTGCTCTATACTAAATTAATTCGAAACTTTAAAATTTTTATATGTATACGCATCACTTCACTCGTAAAGTATAATAATTTTAATAATTTGAATTCATCGTTTGAAGTTAATCTAATAGATTTTAAAATTGAGTTTATAAACAGACTTAGTAAACTTAAAAACACTGTAGCTCTAACTGTATATAATTCACTTCCCGCCTTTGGGTTTAATCATCTTTTTCCTCCGAATATATTTATTACTGCAGCAACTATTAATGTTTTTCTTTCTAATCGTTTGTGGTTAACATTTTTTTTTCTTTCTTTTTTGTTACAACTGTTATTGTTGTCATCCTCATTTTTCTCCAGCTAATCGGGAAATTTTTTATCAATCAATAGAAATTATAAAATTCTGATCAACACAAATAGAAAGAGTACCTTAATTGTAATAAATATAGTAAGATCGGAATCAGTAATCTCGATTTATATAAAAAAAAAAAAAATTAACTTCACAGAGAATTTGCAAAAAAAAAAAAAAAAATCATACATTGGGATCACTGACTCCGATCTTACTATATAATCAAGGTACTCTTTCTATTTGTTTTGATGAAGATAGATAAAAAATTTCGGGCCAATCGCATTGCCACGTGTCACAGCAAGGGACACCAAAACCCAAATTTCATGTTCGGATGTGTTTGATCGCTTGCGCGTGCGGAGTGCCGACTGAATCCATATTCTCTGAGGTAACAGAATATTTTTGTTTGGATAATGATCGCCAGATCAGAATCCCGATTAATTTGATCTGTAATGAAATGTTCGATGCTACTTTAATAACTGTGCAGATTCTGATTTGACGATCCAGATCCGAACAGAAATAATCTATTACCTTAGGTGATGCGAATTCCGTGCCACCCCTACCCAGCAGAATAGAGAGAGAATAAAGAATAAAAGAGCATTACAAATTGAGATCCTTTGACACTATAAAAAAAAAAATATAGTATTCAGAAACCATTAAATTAAATCGCATTCGGAATATTAAAATATTATATTGTGAAAAAGTGAAATTAAATTTAATATGTCCATAAAAATGCACCTTTTCTGTTCTATATGTTTAAGAAATAGAGAAGAGTTTATCTCAGCTATGGATAAAGAAAAACTAAAGTAGAGAATCAGTATTTAATCTAATGACTAAAACTAATGTTCTTTGTGTGGAAAATTGAAATTGGATGAAAATTTTATTGTCAATATTATATAGTTAGATGGCTTGATCTCCAACTTTTATTAAAAAAAAACTGTAGTTCAAATTGGAAAAAAAAATAGCTTTAAAAATTTCATCATAATTTTACTATTCCACTTTGTCTACTATTTCATCAAATACCAAGTTCGACATCTATTATACATTTCCAACATAAATTCAATCATAATTCTTCCATTCTCTCAACTAAACAAGATTACACTTTTACATGCTTTATGTGGGGTATTTTTTGGTTGTAATAACTGTTCATTTCTTTGAAAAAAGAAGAAGAGAAACATGAGCACAAATGCTATTCTTCAACAAGGATTTTTTTTTTTAAATTATAAGTCCTGACAAATTGTTTATTAACAAATCCAATCAAATTTATTTGGACCACACAGCTATTTAAGTGTTTTCTATTTGGATAAGTACAAAAACTGGTGAAAAATCCATCAAATAATAAAAGAATATCTCACGAGACCTTGAATGGTTGGTTGACCTTTTTAGGTACCGGTGCTATTTAATACAACACACGTTTACAAAACAAATGGGCTCAGGGGCTAATTTGCAAAAAGGGAAGCTTAGTTGAATCAACAGGTAGCCTTTGCTTTGGCCTTTGGGAATGGGATTGATAAATGATTTAATTATCCGCAGAAAAGTTAACATAGAAGCTGGGGAGAAATTAAAAAAAAAATAAGATTAAAAATTGAATAAATAAATATTATGCAATTTTAATTTATGAAAAAGTTAATAGTAATATTATTTGTAAAAATTGAAAACTTTTTAAAGGATAAAATAAATAAAAATTCAATTCATAGAGAGCTTAGTCCCTTTTTCCAATATCTACTTCGCCCCCTGCTGAGAAATACAACAAACAATCACTGTTATATTTTCCTTGAATGATGTTGTGCGTACAGATACATTTTGTCCATATTTGTCTCAACGTACATTTTTAACTAATATAAATTTATTTAAATTTCAATTTGGCAAAGACTTCTATGGACATAAGGACTTATTTGTAAAATAAACATATTTTTATTTTCAAAGTTCAAATAGTCAATCCGAACTGTTCATCTTGTTCTCCATATTAATATGTGCTTGGAGACCAAATTTTACATTTTTCTGAATTTTTTTACTATTTATTAAGATGGGTACAAAATTCAATGGTCTGAATTTGATATTTTTTGTACCCATCTTAATAAATAGTAAAAAAATTCATAAAAATGTAAAATTTGGTCTCCAAGCACATATTAATATGGAGAACAAGATGAACGGTTCGGATTGACTGTTTGAACTTTGAAAATAAAAATATGTTAATCTTACAAATAGATCCTTATGTCCATAGAAGACACTCTTTAAATTTTATTCATGATTTATACTAATAAAGGAGTATGGCATGGTATCACAGAATTAGTGAACAAATCTAAAATAAAAAATTCCTATGTAATTATTAGCAGGTCATTGTTTTTTTTCTTTTCTTATTGAATTAGGGCCCCATATTTTATATAGACTAATCAAAATGCTATTTTTAATTCAAAATTTGAGAATGGAAGCAATTTAATGGTGGATGTATTGGAAAGTGTTATGGAAAAGATTATGATAGTAGGTGAGCAAGAGAGATGTTTTGGTCAACTTAATTATTATCGAATGAGCAACCAATAATTTTGGTAAATAATTATTTTTGGAAAAGATAATGCTAGTGACTTGTAACCAAAAATATTATTTTTATAAATATTTACATTTAGTTGTTATTTTTAATATACACTATTGGATTATATATATATATTTTTTTTAAAGCGTGCAACATCTACCAAATCTACAACAGCCATTTCTAAATAAATGGGAATAAGAAGTGCATCTTTGGTGTAATTGATATCCAACTATGATTATTATAATGAGCTTTGATTGCTCTAATGCTCTTACCTGGAAAGTGGAAACACATGCATGCTACAAATAAAATAAATGGGAACAAATTAATTCACCGTCCCATCCAACAAAGCACGCTATAAAAGGGTCGTTTATTAAACATGGTCACAGGCTCACAGCAATATTAAACCCTTTTCTCTTTAGCCCCATCCAAAGTTCAATATCGCACACTTCTTTCCACTATTTTTTTTTCTTGAGAAATTATATTGATTGGTTGGACAAGGGGGGGTTTGTAACTTACTGAAAATAAAGGAAAATAAAAATAAATACCATCTATTAAATTCATAACAAAAATGTGAATTACTTTCTCGGTCGACAGCTATATATAAACGGTCCTCGCTCCCTCGTTCAAACTTCAAACTACTGGGGTTGAATTGGTCAAATTGAGACGAAATAAAGCACGCTAACTTGAATATTTCAGCATAACGAATTTAAATTAGTGGTATTTTAAAAATATAATCAATATATATATGGAATAAAGAACCCAGCTTGAAAATTTCAGCATAAATAGGTCAAAAGTACCGATCTTTTAAAAATGAAGTAAATACATATTTGCTCCAACAACAAATACAATTTTTTTTTTTTTGAAAATCTTCACAAAGACTGCGAAGTCGTGAGAAGAAATCGAACTTTCAATTTTTGAATAATCAACAATCCTAAATTTTTTTTCTAACCAACTGCGCTACCTCCCTTTTTAAGAAATACAAAATTAATACAAAAAAATAAAATTACGCGGTGCGTCATATTTATTTGATACAGTTTTCTCATCAAGCAACCACAAAAACAATGAACTACCATCGCTTCATCTCTATTATATTCTTGCACAAGCTTTGTCAAAATTGTCCTGTTTCAAAATCGATTTTTTTTTAAATATAACTCAAACAAAATAAATTAACCAAAGCAGCCAAGTGGTAAAAAAAAAGCTACAAATAGTCTCCACCGGTTCCCCAAACCGGTGGAGATTTAATGGGTCTTTCTACACCGGATTCCCAAACCGATGGAGGCAATTTCTACTCTGCCACAGCAACTACACAGGTGACTACACAAAATTTATCTACATCGGTTTCCCAATCCGGTGGAGCTCCAAAAAAATGCCTCCACCGGTTTGGGGACAAGGTGGAGAAAGGAGGAGACAGAGGCGTATTGCGCAAAAAATGAGAATTCTCACCTACACTGGTTTGGGGAACCGGTGGAGACAAGCTGTGAATCTTCTGTGGCCATGTCACAGTTTAGTGAAAAAACGAGTCAACCGAGTGGGAAAATACCTCCACCTGTTTGGGAATTCGGTGTAGCAAGGTCCATAAAATCTCCACCGGTTTGAAAAACCGGTGGAGGCTATTTTTGTAGCTTCTTTCACCACTTGGCTGCTTTGGTTAATTTATTTATTTTTAGTTCTATTTTTAAAAAAAAAATCTTCAAAATACTTTCATAACACACAATTAAAATTTACAAAGCAAGCTTGGAGGATTGGAGGGATTTTTTTTAAAATAAATTATGCTAATTTTAATAATCTAATTGAATACTACATTGATATAAAATTTTGAGAGGGTACCCGGTAACACAATAAAGTCACCTTGATCAAGACTTGAGATTAAAAATAGCATGTAATATGGAATATTCCTCTTATATTCTCCGCCCATCAAAGAAAGGTAAAAATGCTCTGAGGAAAATATCACAAAATTCTTATCTTATTGGCCTTAAAGAATCCAGCTTCCAGCTCCATACTATAAAAAAAAATGAAAGTTTTATCAGCATGTTAGATCGATGTAAACATTTAAATTTAAATTGTAGCTAAAATGCGATTCTTCAAGAATCCTTTTAAGAAAGAAATATGCTGTATCCTAATGATATATACCATTTTCATAGTCAATAAAACAAATTAAAATCCTAATGCTGTATCCTAACTATTTGTAAAATTAGGATTGAATTTTGTGCTTCGCGGCGTGCTCTTTTTTTTTTTTTTTTTTATCAACTTTATATCTATTTCTAATTTTAATCATACACAGAACAAATTATAACTTTTTGAATTTTTTTAGCTCAAAGTTGATAAATATTTAAAGGTTGCATTGTTGCAGGCAACATATTAGAATATTAATTATTGAACGAAATTAAAAGCTTACAGATTAATAAATTCATAATAAATTATGGGAGTAGAGAGCTATGTTGAATTTTCTTTTGTTAACAAATACGTGAACTTCAAATCTATTTCTGATCACTATCATAAATTGTACAGATTTTTATATTTTCTTGGATATTATTAGCTGTGAATTGAGGAGTATTTAGAAGTGCCGGAAATATATCAGAATATTATTGAATGCAGAAAAAATAACAAAATTATAACTTCCTGGTCAATACAACCAGAGATGGATCTACATTCATCCGTAAGGGTGCTTAAACCACCCCTGTGATTTTAAAATTTTAATTATATATATTGAATTTTAATTAAATTTTATTACTTTAGAACTTTTTATATAATCCAGCTCTCTTATAAAATATCACATATCCACTTGTAGTCTAAGAATGTTGTACCTTACTGTAAGATAAAAATGTTGAATTCTAATAAAATTCACAGACACTAAAAAGATATTAACAATTGAACATAATCTGGTACACTGTCAGAGCCATGTAATAGTAGTATAGATTTCTACCTCACAGAATTGGACGATACATTTCTGATTTGCTGCAAGCCTGCAACATGCAGCGGCAATAACTTAACCCTCCATCTCCATGGACCATGGCCCTCCTTTTACCTCTTAATCCAACTCAAGTCTCCTTAGCTCAGATTAAAGGAGCTCCTTAGAGAAACATCTTAACCCTCCTATCTGGCCTCCTTAAAAATTTGACTCCTTTGAGGCAAAACGCAAGTGCAAATAAAGTCACACGAAAGCTTCATAAAATGAATACGGAAATAGATATTAATACTTACAAAAAGTTGTGCGGTACAACACAGTGTTGTAAAAAACGGATTTAACGGCCGATTAATCGGCCGTTTAATCAGAAACGGCGGCCAAACCGTTCCAAATACGCTTAACGGATGTCTGTTGGCGGAAAAAAAACGATTAATCAGCCGTTTTCCGTTTAATCGGCCGTTTATTCCCATTTATTCTCGTTTATTCCCGTTTATTCCTGTTTATTCCCCTTTTTTTCCGTTTATTCCAGTTATTTTTTTTTTATTGTGTGTGATAATAAGGTTTATAAATCATGTATTGTAGTTTTATTTGTGCTTGGATATTCATCCAATATTTTTTATATATGTTTTTTCTTCTTCTTACTTACTTTGAAATTGATTAATTCTTCTATTATTTATATACCATATATTTTTTTTACATACTAATGTAATTTTTTTAATTAGTACGACATGTTTATTTATGAAATTATGTTATTATCATAAATTAAATTTAGTGATTTTATGTTGAAATATTTTATTTCTTTCAAATAATATGTTATTAGTATTTGAAAAAACTTAATTCTCAAATTTATTTTTCATTAAATAAATGTGTTACTTACACATGCAAAATGATTACGTGTTACGAAGAAATAAGCATAGTGTCATGTTATAATAATAAAACTAACTTAAATTAAGTTTATTTGATAAGTTTAATGAGTTAAATAAATAATTTTTTAATAAATTATGATATATATACATAAATTTAATAAAAACGTTAAATTGTCTGCATAATTCCGATTAATCGGTCTCATATCGATTAATCGCTTGGCAGTACCCCGTCCGTCCGACGACCGTATACCGTTATTTACAACACTGGTACAACATTCATTATCTATTTTCTACTATATCAAGTGATTCAAATAAAGACTATATTTTCCTTAGAGAAATATTTACAAAATAGATATTAATACTTGCTTGAGTCACTTGATATAATTACTCCCTTTTTCGGTCCCCAATGGTCCCTACGTCAACCTTCATCAAATGAAGTAGTGGGGACCCCGCATCCTTGCATCAACCTTTCCCAATCGTTCCCGCGTCAACCTTCCTCTAACAAATATAGTTGACCACATAGGTGTAAATACTTCAGTGTATAGGTATAAATACATGTATTACTTAATATTAATATTTTCAGATGTTATCAAATGTAATATACTCATATATAAAAAATACTTGCAATCTTTCTCTAACAAAAATAGTTTACTACATAGGTATAAATATTACAACATATATGTATAAATACTTGTAATACTTGATATTAATACTTTCAGATATCATCCAGTGTCATATATAAAACTACTTGCAAGTGTAGATATAAATACTTGTGTGATGACGAGCCCGAAAGTATGTCATCATGGATCTCATTTGAAAGAGAAAATTACATAGAAGACGTCTGTGGTTTTAGATTTGCAAAATTCCTCACAGATCATCAGAAATATGGACGAGAATGAACGGAGAAAAAAATACTCACCTCAAAAAACAATCCCCCATCTAGTTAGAGTGGTCCCCCACATGCATTTATGGTGCGGGTACGTTTGAGAAATTTAGTTGGGAAAACAATTATTTATGTAAAAGTTGTTCACCTCATAGATATAAATACTTTTGTGCATAAGTATAAATATTTTATTGTATAGATATTCATACTTTGGAAAAAAAAATCCAGCTGTAGAATTTTTGTGGTCTCCCAAGTTGTTATGGCAGTTATGGCAGTTATGATACGGGTACAGTGCGGGTACTGATATCAGCTTCCTTTTTGTATATAGACACATCACTCGTAAGGTAGATAAGTTTCAGCGTTCGGATTTATCATTTGAAGTCAATCTGATGGATTTTAAAATTGAGTCACAAAGAAGCTCGGTGAACTTAGGAACACCTTACTACCCTAGTTTTACTCTCTAAATGATATCAAAAACATATAATTTAAAGGGGGAATTTCATATATCCCCCTCAAAAACTTTAATATTACGTATTTCCCCCTCAAAAAATTGTAATAACATATTTACCCTTCCAAATGTTAGAAACTCACATATTTACCCAAAATCACTAAACTAATAAAATTTAACACTTAAAATTAAATAAACAATATTAATTAATGAAATATGACCATTATGCCCTCCCTTCTTTTTTCTCCTCTCCCTCTCTCCCTACTTCTCCAAAACCTGGCCCAAAACAGATCTTTCCAAAATATTCATTCCGCCAAATCTCCTCAATTAATATCTAGATGATTCCCCTCTCAATAATCCAAAACATGGTATTTATAAAATTAATCAAACCGTGTGATCTATTTAAACATGATATTTGCCATGATACATGCTAGGAAAACAACAAAAGCTTTTTGAAACCACCTGATGCATAATTTTTGTGTGCTTTGTGAAAATTAATTAATCAAACCATCTCAATCCATAGTTTATGTTGCCAATAAAACAAATTGAACTGATGACTAGTTTTCTTTTCACACCGTACTAGTAAACAATATACAAATAGCATACAACATAACATTTTTTTCCAACATATATAAATCAAAACAACAAATTTCTTATAAACTATATTTAGTAGATTTCATATAACCAACCAATCACCATAAGCTATTTCAAAGTAGCAAAACGTAAAATAACCTAAAAATGTCTACTACTATGTTCCAAAAGCACCATTGCAATACCAACAAGTTTTAAACATACAAAATGCAAGTATGGGCAATCATAATCACAACCAAAAATTAGTAGACATCACTATTAGACAATCAAACATTATCAACTCATGACATCACACGGCTTTGACTTCTTACTTCGACGTGCTTGTGAATTCTTTCCTTGTCCCCTAATTTAAAAAAATATATATATTGTCAGTATTTACAAAACTATAAGGGCATCCAAAAATATTGATGATTTGCACTTTTGTTCAGTAAGAGAAAGAATAATAAAAAAAAAGTGAAAATGAGCATTGATTAATGTATAAAAATAGTAAGAAACGATAATTATATCCTTATTATGGTGATTGCATAATATAAAGCAATATACTCTCATAAAGCTTAACCATATTACACCAGCCGTGAATATGTTATATGATAAAATTATGAAAATAATACATTAGTAATATACTCCAAAGGAGTAGTTAAATAGTAAAATTATGAGGTAATTTTCTTATGCAATGCTAGTTCTTTCTTATTACAATTTCTATTGGGCATTTTCACAAATACCTTATGTGCGACCCAAATTCCTATTTTTATTTTCTCAGTTTTTATTTTTAGTTATGAAGAAATTATGTTATAATGGTTCTAGACTTCTAGTACAGGATTGGAATTATAAAATAGTATTAGTCCAATATATTTCCATAGAGTTGCTTCCAGTTTGAATACGACCCCAAATTTCATGCATGTAAGATGCCTCTATTATGATAGACATTAAAACAATAAATCACAAAAATTACATACTAGGTCTCAACGGATATAAGGGAAATAGATGAAATTACTCAAATATAAAAAAATTGTTGATATCAGAGAAAATGTTGAAAATCTAAATTAGTACTTACTTGATAGTAGGCGAATTAGGCATATTCTCCCATCTAGGTCTCGAGGGATCGCTCGCAACCAAGTCTACATAATCGATACTGTGCGGAACAAACAAAGATGGGTGATTCAAGTCTGATGCTATATCACAGATGCTTGGAACAAGCGGAGATTGGCGGCGATGCCATATGTGATAGCGGTGAGGCACCAGATTTTCTTCGGAGAAGAATTTTATGGCGAGAGAGGAGAACGAATTTTAGAGCGAGTGTTTGGCGCTAGGTTTTTGTGGGAAATCTGTTTTGGCACCATGTTTTGGAGAAGCATGGAGAGAGGGAGAGGAGAGAAAGAAGGGAGGGCATAATAGTCATATTTCATTAATTAATATTGTTTATTTAATTTTAAGTGTTAAATTTTATTAGTTTAGTGATTTTGGGTAAATATGAGAGTTTCTAACATTTAAAAGGGTAAATATGTTATTACAATTTTTTGAGGGGAAAATACGTAATATTGAAGTTTTTGAGGGGATATATAAAATTCCCCCTAATTTAAATGAGGAAAGTCATCCTATTAAAGATAAATAAAGAAGAAAAATCTGAAGAATAAGAGAATAGGTGACCTGATATGCCTAAAAAATTTAAAAATTAACATTCATTGTTAAGTTTAATGGATTTGAGAATACATATCAAGTAATTCCATGTGTTTTCAAAGCATAATATAATGTCTAGATTTGTCTTGTTCAAAATCAAACAAATGTGGAATGTCAAATAATCAATCAGGAATGTACAGAAAAATATTACATGAATTTACAAATCAGGCTTGAAGTCCAGTAATTTTTTTATTAGTTATGAGGAGATACAAATCAAGCCTGAGGCCCAGTCCAGAGACCAGAGGTAGAAGAGCTGAGAGGGATCTCGACCCAAATAATGAATTTTGTAATTACAGATATAAATATGGTTCACATTTTAATTAAATAATGATTCAAATCGGATTTGACTGAACTTGAAAAATAAATATGGAAAATTTCTAATATCAAATTTATAAATTGCTAAATGTATTAACTGTACAAAAATATTGCTCGAAGATAATAAAAAAAGGAATTTGTGAAGCCATGAATAAACAATACTTAGTTTCGTCTATGCAATAAATTTAATTTCGTTAATAAATCGAACTTGTACATATATTATACAAAACTATCCAAGTTAACTAGATATAATTATATAGGCTATAGCTGTAAAGGATTTGGGCTAATAAGCCGCATTTGGACAACATTCTAATCTGGATCAATAATCCAACTTGTATCCGTATATGCATTATGAATTGTAACACTTTGCAAAAATAGAAGAAAAATAATCTGTATCTAGATACTTGAATTTTCATCAGTATGCAGTATGCACTTATAAATATCATTCGAAATTTCAAATCCGAATTTATATCTAATCCACTTTCAAATGGTGATATCATTTCGTATTAGTATTTGTCAAAAACAATCTAAAGCATTACTTTCCGAATCCATGATTTTCCAGGTACAGATGCATGTTGGGGTTTTTACCTAAGTTTATCCCATATGGTTCTTCATGCAAAACTAAACTTTTGCTATCAATTATAGTTTATGCATTTTTCAAAAGGGGGTCACAGCTATGACTATGAGTGCAACTGATTCTAGAGAGTAGAGACCAGCATCAGAATAACCAATTATAGCCAACAATAAATAGCTTGCACACAACTATTTTCTTTTCCAGCTCTATTTTTAATCAACTAAATTCAGAATCATCACTGAGAATAACATTCCAACTAAACTGCCAAAAATTTCTAACACTAAATGGCAATCATAAGCTGCATCCCTGAAATCCCAAAAAAAAAAAAAAATTCCAGAGACTTTCTCTCACCTAAAGAGCTCCTTAACATTATTTAAATTACAGCAAATTACAATTCACATCTCCATATTTTCTCCCAGACTACAATTAAGAACCACCATTTATAGCTAATAACCAATGATAATTATTAACATCTCCCAGCTTCTCCCAGAAAGTGCCATTTTTGACCTCTCAGCATCAACTATACAGAACTATGGCTATACCTGTATTTCCTTTTTCTTCCTTTTGCTTCTGATAATTGCTACCTCCTCTATAGAACCTATTTATTGCTATATGTTAATTATGTACAATCTCGCACCTGACAATCCAGTGCACAACAACAACTGTCACTGCCATCACACCTCACCTCATTGGCCTGACAACTTATAGAACAGCACTTTTGCAGCACAAGACAAAAGGCATCTTAAAAATTGTTCCTAATATATCTGCTTCTGAATCCAGTTTTTCAGACAAAAGAATCACTCAGTTGACTAACACTATAAATCAGAGAGCTGACTTGACAATTTTTTTCAAAGCATTTGATGTTGTACAGCTCTTCCGCTGCCTCTTACTGCTGACATCAGCCCCGGCCTCTCTCTCTCTCTCAAGCCCCCTCCATGCCTTTGATGCACTGTACCTCTCCAGTTTCAATGTTGCACCACTCTCTCCAGGTCTTTTGACTTTGTTATGGTTAACAGGTTTGGATTCGATAATAATACCTTCCTCCAACTCCTTTTCTATCCACAAATCAGCATTCCCACTGGATGTGTCCAGTAGTATGGCATCAGTCTTTTGTTCAGCTTTTTTCATGTTGCATACTGGTTTAGACCCAACAATAATACCCGACTCTAACTCTCTTTCAATCCAATCATCCATCCCCTCACTGGAAGCCTCCAGTTGAGTGTTTCCAACTGTGGGGCAGATCTCTGCTTTACTCTTCCTCTTCATTATAGCTGCCCGGATGCGTGCAACATAGACCTTGTCCAGCACCCCCTTGCGTAATCCCTCCTGTTTTGTCTCTGGTGCTTTCTGTTCTGAGGCATCCTCAGACAAACTGGAAGAATCCAGTACAATAGTGTCCCTCTTTGGAACAGCCAAGTCCAGAACTGAGTCAGGGGTGACACTCTTAGGATTGTTTTCTTCGGGTCCAAGTTCTGGTTCTGGAAGCTTCTGGATTGGTGTTGCTTGCTTCGTTTTTGGTTCTGGATCAGGTTCCGGTTTGGGCACATGTTCAGGTTGAGGCAGTGCTGGCCTGTCTGTCAGTTTGGCACATTGGGGCCATTTCCGCTTGCAGAGTATTTGCACCATTTGGCGTATGCATTCTACAGAGAGAGATTAATACAGAGTTTTATTGTTAAGAGTAATGGCCTGATAAATGACAAAGTAACAAGTGATATTGTAGTAAAAGGCAGAACAGGAATGTACCATCCAATTGCTCAGGTGCAAACTTTTCTGACCAAAGAGAGAGGCCTCTGATATCAGGAAGCTTCAAGTCATATAGCTTGTTCAGGATATGGATCGATGAGGCTGCTATCTCTTCTGGTGTGTGTTCCAAGCACAATGTTGTATCAAGCCTGTTAAACATGAAAAAATAAATTCAGCAGAAAATTAACTAATACTAGGTGTTGTTTATTTATTTATTATTTTATTTTTGTTACCAGCAGCAAACAAGCTTCCAAACTTCTCGCCTGAGCTCCTTTGAATTTATGATGAGCAATTTCATGGCATCATGGAGTGGCCTATAGGGGTGACTCACATTGGTGTCGAATCGAATATTTTTGAGCACTACTCGCTCTGCCATCTCTATGAGTTCTCTTTTCTTCTGGAGGAATTCCTGTCAAGATTTTGCATAAGCTTTCTGGGATCAGGAATTTGCCTTTTTTTTCCAGGCTCAGATACATTGATTAGTCGGTTAGTCCAGAAATTGATTATAGATAATTGGCATAAGGTTATAAATGTCAAGTGGGCATGCAATTAGGTTTGCCCTTTTGCCACTTCCAGTTTACTAATATATAAAATATTATTCAAGAATGTATCTCAACGTCTTCCGCAAAAGTTGTATGCGGCACAAAGGGGAATATAGCAAATTCAGAGTCTGGGAAATCCCGCAAATGAACTGTGCGATGTTTCCTAGACTCTGGTGTTGCTAAGCATTCCTCATTGTTGCCGCACAAAAATTTTGCGGGACACACTATCCTCTTTGAATTTCCTTATTATTTCCATAATCTCATTTAATCTTGAAAAACTAGCCAATTTTCTTTCACGTAGCTTCAACTTGGGGGGTGGGGTATTATTTATGTTTTCAACAAAGGGAGGGATATGATTAGCAGAAAGTAATATCGTTTAATGCCCTTTTATATTAGGAGATTCTAGTATACACCAATCCCAAGCTCTGGAGAACCCTGTACAGTGCATTTTAGTATCTGTAATTAAACTATGAATCATGTCATTTAACTAGGACAAAAAAAGGAAAATGAGAGATAAATAAAGAAATGAAAGATAACCTTTTGTTCGGATTCAATAGGCAGCTTTTGCACATCACTCGCAAAGGCGACTTTCACAATATCATCTAAAGCACGAAAAGCATTTTCTGATTTTGATGACAGAAAGACACATGCCGTCGCAATTGTCTGAAAAACAAACAAAAATAAATTATATAATGACTTTATATAAAGGCATATATTGAAATAATGGGACACCTTTACTTCACAAAAAAAAGAAGTAATAATGGGATCAGTGTTGTAAAAAACGGACTTAACGGCCGATTAATCGGCCGTTTAATCGGAAACGGCGGCCAAACCGTTCCGAATACGCTTAACGGATGCCTGTTGGCGGAAAAAAACGATTAATCGGCCGTTTATTCCAGTTTATTCCCGTTTTTTCCGTTTATTCCTGTTTTTTTCCGTTTATTCCAGTGAATTGTTTTTTTTTTTTTTATCGTGTGTGATAATAAGGTTTATAAATCATGTATTGTAGTTTTATTTGTGCTTGGATATTCATCCAATATTTTTTATATATGTTTTTTTTTCTTCTTGCTTACTTTGAAATTGATTAATTCTTCTATTATTTATATACCATATATTTTTTTTTACTTACTAATGTAATTTTTTCAATTAGTACGACATGTTTATTTATGAAATTATGTTATTATCATAAATTAAATTTAGTGATTTTATGTTGGAATGTTTTCTTTCTTTCAAATAATATGTTATTAGTATTTGAAAAAGCTTAATTCTCAAATTTATTTTTCATTAAATAAATGTGTTACTTACACATGCAAAATGATTACGTGTTACGAAGAAATAAGCATAGTGTCATGTTATAATAATAAAACTAACTTAAATTAAGTTTATTTGATAAGTTTAATGAGTTAAATAAATAATTTTTAATAAATTATGATATATATACATAAATTTAATAAAAACGTTAAATTGTCCGCATAATTCCGATTAATCGCTTGGCGGTACCCCGTCCGTCCGACGACCGCAAACCGTTATTTACAACACTGAATGGGATAGCTTACATATCTGACCTATTGAGGTACAGAGATATATATCCAACATAAGTATCTACAGAGGCAATGTGAAGATCTGTACCATACAACATGAATTATGGAAGAATCTCGTACCTTCCAATCATTTTTTGCGAGTGATTGGAGGGCATAGAAACGATGACAAAACATCAAGGCCGTCGCTGTCGGTATTGTGTCCCTGCCACATTACAAAAGATTATATCTAATAATAATGCTGTTGAATTATCAGAGTTGCAGTTCCACGTTGGCAATTGTACCACTTTCCCTATACCAGTTAGGCTTGGGCCTTGGCTTAAGATGCACATGTTTAAATTTAGAGAGAGACAGAGATAGGGAGAGAGAGAGAGAGAGTACAGTTTAAACTGGGAGCACATCCAGCGAATGAATTGGCAGTATTGGGAACGGGTCTGCTCCTCAACATCTGCACTAATGCCGTCACGTCGAGAAGGCGAGTTCTCTATCAGATCCTTACTGAAGCACCATGAAAGCATCATCTCCCACTTATCATCCCCCATCCTTAAACCCTACTCCATGATAATTGGATGCTTTATATATTTTTATAATTAATAAAAAATTTGCACTGTGGATTTCGATAAAGAGCTAAATTTGGGGCCCATGATTGAAAGAATAATTTATTGGAGCCTCTAATTTTAAGGAAGTGTCTGATCCATATCTTACTTCAAACTGGTAACAGAATTGAAATAAAATGTCATAGAACATCTGAACATGAGAAGGAATTGATTAATTCTGATTCCAATCACGGGTTCCTATTTCAAGGATTCTAACAGAAAAGCAAAATGCTGTAAACAAAAATATAAGGAAAGTAAAGAAAAATAACAATGTATGCAAAAGTAACACTGCATGGAAGCAATTCAGACGGAATATAAATATAACAGCTAAAAAGAGAGGACCTTTATTTTTAAAAAGAAAAGTACCGACACCATTGGATTCAATTAGAAACAATTCCCCTTCAAATAGAAAGGAATTCCTTATATAAGAAATGACCCAATTTGGGTTGATTGATTAAGATCCTTGGAGATGTAAAAGAAAAAAGGGGAGCCAATTATGGAACTAGAAAAGACAACCATTACAAAAGAAGGTTAATCTCTTAAAAGGTACAGACAAACAAGGATTCCGGATTCAAAATTAAACAATCACAAGTCGAACTGTTCCATGAAGAGAGGAAGCTCTTCCCGGACAAAAAAGAACACCGCAAATTTCCAAAGCCACCTCCAGGCCAGAATTATTACCCGTAAAAACCATCTACATTTGAACTCAGTCCCAAATCAATCCAGACAACAAGTACAAAACTAATCTTAAAAAGAACAGAATTTGTATCAACTAATTTCAAAATTCCATACATGCAACAGATCCAAATTGCGTGTGCAAGAGAAAGTACCTGAATTATAGGAGCTGAGATAACACGAGAAGGAGCACGGAGAGAGCTGCGCCGCCCTGAACCTGATCGACGATTGAGTGAACGAGAGAGAGAGAGAGTGTGTAGAGGTATAGAGCGAAAGAGAGGAGGAAGAGGCGGGGTTGAGAGAGGAAGAAGCGAGGAGAGAGAGCAATTGTACTTTGTCGCTGAACCTGCGGGTAATAAATGAATTTCATGTCTCTTTTCCTTCTCCAATTGTGAATAATTGAAGGAAAAGTAGATAGATCTCCGCCCGTCCGATTAAATAATCTAACGGTGTCAGATAAGCTTAATATTTTGGGTAGTGCGATTGAAGAAGGGCGATGAGTCAGTTTGATCGTTAGATCTGATCAGAAGGACGATGGAAAGTACTCGTTTGCTTGTTTTGTTTTTGAAAGAATGGAGAGGAGATTCGCTCATAACAGAAATCCTTTTTCTATTTCCTTATATTGCTAAAAATACAATAATATCCATTTTGACCGAATTTAGTAACTTTCATGGACTTCCATGTGAAATATTAAGAAGAATGAAATTAAAAAAAAATTATAAAGAGAAAAGACATAAGAAAAATATATCATGTAATGTTTATAATTAATTCTAATTCCACTATATCTGGATTAATATCTTTTATTCTCTTTCTAATTAAATAAACGAATTTTATTACCAAAATAAAGATACACTGTCTTAAATTTGATTAACATGACTATTTTTTTTTTGGCAAATCACATGACTAGTATTTAGTGTGAATAATTATGAAAAATCAATCAACTTTCTTTCGTTTCAAATCAGTCACTATTTCTAATATTGCTAAATCAGAATAGATATACTGTTATTCTCTTTTATATTAAATAACTCCAAAAATAAGTTCACCAAATTAGATGTACATAATCAAAGAGTATATCTGTTGTGCTAAATAGGTACATGGTATTTAATATCACCTTCATATTATATTTCAAATTAGTTATCTGATTTATTTCATGAAGTTGTACTCAAATTAATCATTTAATTAGTTTCACAATGCTATACAATCGTAATAAATTCACAGTTTTATTAAAAATTATAATTTGTGCTAAACCAGACTTAAGATATTTAATTTTGACATTTTCTACCACTTTAAGATGATTTTAAATCTGAAAAGTTATCCAATCAACTAATCTCAGGAAATTTTGGCAAAAATGAAAAAAAAAAATAACCAAAAAAAAAAAAACAAAGACCGTGATATGCATCAAAATATAAATAGGATAAAAAAAAGCTCAGGACAGGTTTACATAAATTCCAAAAATATGTGCAAAGAGGAGGATGAAAAATTGAAAATTACATGGGCGATAATGAGAAATTTTTCATGTAAGTTACTAAAAAGAAAGAGACATTTATCCCTCCGATTGGATGACGCTACGGTAGTGACGTCAGATTACATCCCTTACCCAAATCCTTGTTCTTTTCGATCCGTAATGCGCTCACTTTATGATTTGAGATTCGGGGGAAATAGTGGGCAGTATTATTGAGATTTGAGATTCGTGCCAAGTTAAAATAAATGGTCCAGATTCAATAATTGTAAAAGATTCCCTTGTGCAGTAAGAGAGAGGATGTGAATTCGTTCTCTTCACGCTTCCAACCACCGTTTTAGCCTCATGATCGTTTGTGGTAAAATGCCTGTAAATAGATACAACAATCACCAATAAGCGGGTCCCATTAAGATAAAGTGGGAAATCATAATGACTCGTTTCACAAGTTATTGTACGGAGGTGACACTGGAGTTTCAGTTATTGACTTGCTTGGCATTTCCCGCGGTCTCCGTCTCTGTGGTGAGTGGTGACAGGCGGGACTACAGTAGTACAGTGGGAACAAGTGCCGTTCAATTCTAGAATATTATTTTGGTGCAATTGTTGAAATGAAACAGCGTTGTTGCTCTAAAATGGGCCATTCTGATATAGGCCTTTTTAGAGTTAATTTTATGATATCAAATTTTTATTTCGGATTTACCCGGACTAAATATAATCAGGCCATCAATTCACTCAAAACATTTTCAAATAGGCCACAGCCCAAGTGTAAGCTAAAATCTAATGAAATGTTCCCAAAAGACTTGGTAGCTGCAAACGAATCGAACTTACCTCAGTTTTGAATTTAGTTTGAATCAATTTCAAACTAAGTTTGGTTTGAATTAATTTCGAATCGAATTTTTTACAAACCCAATTTCAAATCTTTTACGAACTTTTTTTACAACAAAAAAGTGTGATCGTAGTCGCCAATAGCGAGAGGTGAAAATTATCTAGGGTTTCAGAACTGAGAATGAGGGTTACGACTTACGAGTTATGAATTATGGCTAGGCGCTGTTATGTTTTATTTTTTAAGCCATCAGCGTACATAAGTCATCAACGGAAATTAACAGTTCACGTTACTTTGAAATTCGAACTAGAATAGTTTGCGAACCTATTTCGAACGAACCAGGCCCAGTTTGAGTTTGGTTTGAATTAATTTCGAACTATTTCGAATCAAACTTTTTACGAACTTTTTCAAATCAAATCACGATCTACGAATTTTTTGTGCAGTCCTACTTGGTACAATATATTTTCCTCTTATTGTCTTATTGAAGATTAAATGGAATAAAAGAAAGTAATTCAGCATAGATGTTTATAATTATAAATAAATATTTCTTGATTAAAGTAAGATTAAAGTATAAATTCTATCTAAATTTTGAATGCGCTAGAAAAAATAAATTATATATAAATTTAATTTGTAGTGCATATTAATATTACATGTCAACCTTTTCATTGACTAATTAAAAAACATATAGTAGAAGAACCATAGGATGACATCTTACTAGAATAATTTATTGTAAATAATAAAAAAAAAAAATACTGAAAGGTCCTTTCAATTGTATATTTCCATAATCACTGCTGAGTGATGAGCACAGCATTATATTAGCTCATCAATCAGGTTAGTGATTAATAATTTAATTTTTATGGTTTTCATTTATTACTTGTATCCCATGGCTTCTCACCTTGTCAGTCATAAAGCTGATCAGTTTCTATGGCACCATGTAATAATTTAGATATATCCTACAAAGTGGTCTCTATGCATCCATCATTTGTTTCAATTTCATTTAGCAGGGAAAAATATACTACTATTGTAATTAATGAATAAAAAAAAAAAAGGAGATAACCATGTAAAATATTACAGGATGAGGTACAAAAGATTTTTTTTTTTATTCTTTTAGTAATAATGACATATTATTGAGATAGAACAGGAATGATGTCGCCTGTACATCAATTACAGCAAATATTAAACTAGACAAACGATTTGTCAAAACCACAACAAATATATATGTTTGTTTGTTTTGTTTTTTTTTTTTACTTTTTATTCCATAATTTTAAATATGATATTTTGTTTCTTCCTACTAAATATGATATGTTTCACAAAAAAATTAATTCTCCGCGGAGTTATGCGCGCATCCTCTGAGAACTTTAAACACGTGGTAATAATTACATCATTAATTGGCAATTTTATCATATTATTTATTCATCTTTGGTGTTTAAAGTTATTTCACAATTAATATTTAGAGACCGGTCAAGGTTTCTATCTTCAAACACTGTTTATGAATGAGAAAATTATGAGTTGCACATCTATTAAGCATGACCTTTTAGTCAACTAATTAAGAGTTAACAGAGACATATTAAAATTCCAACAATATTTTTTTCTGTTGATTCCTTCAATGTATGAATAGTTGTTTAGGATCTAAACATAAATATTGGAGGTCTTGATTTTAAAATAATATCTTCATTCTTATATAATGCACGTAATTGTCCTGATCCGACAACGGCAAAGATTGAAAGATAAATTTTCAGATTTAATATCAGCCCTCCAATCACATAATCTGTCTTCTTTTGATTAAATACATCTATTTTATGTGTGAAGTCTAAATTTAGTTAAAAATATACTTGCCACATATACTGTTATATAGTTTGTCACAATTAAGAATGAATCTCTAGCGATATGTTTCATTGTTCCTCCTTAAATCTATTTTTGATTCATGTAATTAAATTATTTCTTTATTTCTTTATTTTCTCTTATTCATGCATTTATAGCATATTTTATGAAATAAATTGATTCATTGAACTTGCAATTTCTAAAAATATTGTACAGAGAATAATTTTTTTTAAGAAAATAATATATATGATTTTATGAAACATGCATATAGTAGAGTGTTCATAAATATGAGAGGATATAGGAAATATTGTATCTTTTTATTATTAGTTAAGAGGATATAGGAAATATCGACCTTCTAGCTCAGGAAAAATGCAGCTTAATTAATTATTTTTTTAGCAGGTTAACTAAATTCGTTTATTATTCTAAATGAAGATTATCAACTTTTTGTCGAATTATTATCCTCTTTAGTTATTATATGATTTGAGTAATATTCCAACAACATAATTCTTTGGCAGATTTTTTTTTTAAAGGCAGAAGCTGTCATTCTTTGGTTGGTTAAAAGTAAGAAAATATTCTATGCTCGCTATTTTAATGTGTGCATTTTTATAAATATTGTTCATTTTTTATTTTTGAATTAATATATTTTTTGTATTTGTTTGTTTATTTTCATAAATGTTACACTATATTGAAGAGGATCACACTGACAATGATATTTCAATAACTTTTTCATGTTATATTTGATCTATTTTTTCCATTTGTTGTTTCTTTCGTTGTTATTTATTATTTGAATTTCGGTTTTTTTTTCGTGTGTGCTTTTTTATTTTTATTTAATATTTTTTTTTCTTAATTTTGTGTGAATGTCAAACAAAAAGATATCTTCATATTATATTCAATTTTATAATATGTTTCCATTGTAACACACGGGAACAATACTAGTATACATAAAGAACGTTGACTAAAACAAATGAAGGCTGTAGAAAACTAGAGACATAACCAACATCGTGGAATTTATTAATTGAGGAGTGCTATATTAAGTGCATCTTTTGCAGTTTTGAGAGCTGAGAGAATATTTTTCACTTAAATACCTAATTTATCCTTACTCTTTAATACACATCTCTTTTTAATTCTATACATATCTAAAGTCATTAATACCTGTACATTCTATATAAATGGAAACAATTAAATTTATGTATATCTTAAAAAACAATGATTAAAGCTGAATGGGATTGCCTATTCTGTATTTTAGTAAAACAATTGTCATAATAAAGAATTATGAGAGGGCTAAAGTGTTACAAGCGTTGAAATTTATTTTTGTAAGAATGTTCACAGTCACTAATTATCACTAATTAATGAGATCATAGTGTAAGAAGAGAATCAATATTTATTAAAATATATGCAGTCACTAATTAATGAGACAACATTATTATTGTAGAAATCATATGTTTTAATCATTGTTTCTATGTATAATTCAATGGTAGGAGAAACAATAAAGGCACTTCAAAACAAACAATTTATAATGAATTCCTTGTTCAATTCCTCGTTCAATCAAAGCATTAAAATATTAAATATGTACTTAACTAATGCATCATTTTTATATACACTTCTTATATATAGAATAAGTACTGTAGAATATATAAATATCGCTGGAGTTATAATTAATTATCATGTACAAGGTCATACACATATGCAATTCATATATCATGTAGGTTTCTATCACATTTTGATGAGAATAATTATAATATAAAGTGATTTTTCTTTTTTTGCATGATTAATTAATTGCTACATATGTTAAAAGAATACAGGGAATAAAACCTAGAGAGGAGAGAATTTTTATATGAATAAACTGATGGGAAGAACAACATGAAAATTAAATATTAGCTGTCTTGTTTTATATATCTCATTAGTCATGAATTAGCCTTTTTTAATCTAAAATACAGCTAATTCACGTTTGATTGCTGCAGTAATTATTATTATTTTTTTGTTACATAAAATAGTTGATATTATATATATAAGAACCTTAACAACCTAAATCAATACACCATAAATGAATAAAAACTAATTGGTTATGCTTGGATTTATTAAATATAATTGATATTTGATCAACTATATCAAAGTTTGGTCATAGATGATAGATGCTGATCAATATTATTTTAGACAGTGCTCAAGTTAGATTTTGAATTGAGTGTGAGATTAATTGACTCATTAATGATTTCCATTAATTAATTCATTCTCCTCTTCCTCCGGAGGACCCACATTTTATTAGCTCCCATTTAAGTCGGAGAGAGAAAGGGTAAACCTGGAATTAATCGATAAAATTTTCTTTGAGCCCTCAAAATCTCAATTTATGCTCTTAGAATAGCAGCGCTCTTATTAATTAGGTGTGAGATTATTTGATTTTGATAATAATATATCATCACAACATCTCAAAAGGAAAAATATTAATATGATAGATTTTTTTTTTATTTCTATAATGCGGCCTAACAAAAAAAAAGGTTCGAGGGCGTACCAAAGGGTTTTCGTTCAGTAAAAAATGATTTAATAATTATCTAAAAAATATTATAAAATGCTCAAATAAGAAATTACAAATTTTAATCATATTCAAAACAAAGATTAGTCCATGACGGCGAAAGCTAATGATTCCATTTTGGTTGTGGGTCCCTTAGAGAAAAGGCCCTATTTGATGAAATTATCCCCATATAAAAAATCACAGAGTTCAAGTGTGTATTCCAATTAAGAGAATTACTACGTACAAAATGGCAAATATTCATTACTATTAAAATGTATACTAGGAAATGGAAAAAAGAACTTCATGATAACGCAACAAGTATGAGTTATAGTATTGCTGATGATACATCCATTTAATATTTTTGACATTCGACATGATCGAAATTGACTAACTGCAACTGCAACTGCAACTTTATTTTTTGGTAAATGAGGGCTTCCATGAATTATGACATATCTAGATCTTGCGGGAATTTTATTTGCCGTCTCTCCGTCAAAAGACGAGAAAGAGATCACGAGACTTATCCGTTATCACCATATGTTCTTAGCCAACAAACAATTCATCAAATAAAATAATTAAAGTTTTGTTCATCATTCAAATATCGTGTGGGTCAAATTTAGTTTGTTTTCTTGACTATATATCTGTCAAAAACAAATTAAAAATCAACCTTTGAAAATGTAGGTTTTGGCTAAACAATTTTTAAATTGGTCCAATTTAATCAGGGGTGGACCCATGTGCATCCGGAGGTAGCTGTCACTTCTGGATTTTGAACTTTAGTAGAGATCGGAACATTTCGATTGAAAATTTTGGATCCGCCACTGAATTTAATACATGTTCTATCTAAATGGCATGAACAGATATGATATTTTTAGTTTAACTAATATTTAATAAAGGTACAAGATGAAAGTACCACAAAAATAGTACATCCATCTTCTATAGTATATTCATTAATATTTTCAGTAGTATTGTCCAATTATATATGTATCATCATTTCAATTGTGAATGTATTATATTTGGACCAACCTGAAAGGAATCTTATATTTCCATCAAACGATTAGTATTTCCTACGTTGATTTGAATGTTTTTTTTTTTTTTAAACCAATCAAACTCAAAATTAGATCAAAGTCGACATGCATTATACTAGTATTATATATATATATATAGAGGAGGGTTCCAATACACTCAAAATTTCATGTTCCTATTTGCATTCATTTTTTTTATCTTCTTTATCTTCATTTTCAAAGTCCGAATAGTCGATCCGAACCGTTCAACATAATTATCATAATAAAATATGCTTGGAGATCAAATTTTATATTTTTTGGATTTTTTTTACTATTTTTTAAGATAGGTACAAAATCATTGTTTTAAGGAGATTCTGGACCATCCGATAAAGTGATTTTGTACATATCTTAAAAAATAGTAAAAAAATTTCAAAAAAATATAAAATTTGATCTCCAAGCACATTTTATTATGATGATCATGTTGAACGGTTCGGATCGACTATTAGGACTTTGAAAATAAAGATAAAGGAGATGAAAAAATAAATGCAAATAGGAGCATGAAATTTTGGATGCATTGGAACCCTCCTCATATATATATATATGAATAACGAACATAGACCTATAACACTTTTTAAATTTAGACAGTTTAGCAGACAGTAAATGTCAAAAACATTAAATAACGTACCATAATAAATGTACACTAAAACTACTTTTGTTTTAACCAATATATCTAATATTTAATCCAACAACAAATGACTATCAGGAAGACATATCCAACACGAAACAAAATGCATAGCCAATTTGCCATTCCGAAATCTATTATTTTTACCAAATTTTATAAACTAATATTTGTAATATGTTTCATATATTAATCGATATATATATGAATGAGATCTCGTGAAATGAAAATGATAAAATATGTATATCTATTTTTTAGGAAAAATACGTACATCTTAGCAAATAGTAGAACTAGGTGTTTTTAAGTTCCTCAAACTCCTTTTTGAGCTCAACTATAGAATTTATTAGATTGGCTTCAAACGACAAATTAGAACTATTGGAACCTATTGACCTTACGAGTGATGTGTGTACATGTGACAATTTTATACTTTCGAATTTATTTAGTATAAATTAAATGGTCAAAATTAGAAGGTTTATAATTAATTTTAATGCATTCATATTTTGAACGCTTTTTTACCACTTGAATCTATACAAAATTATTTTTAAAATTTTAAAATTTTTCCGTGTAAACCCATCACTCGTAAATGAATTTCAATTGTTCGGATTTCATCGTTTAAAACCAATCTAATAGCTATATTTTTAGAATTGGGTTAAAAAAAACCTGATCAACTTAAGAACACCTCAATTCTACTCAACAAATTCAGATAATCCTCAATTAAGTTAGTCAAACAATGGAATAATTGCATGTGGCAGTATGACATCTTTAAAATATAATTTAGAATTTTAGATCAGGACCTCATAAATGGGACTGTCATTTTGTCAATAACCTCATATAATATTACAGACCACTTTGACCGTACATTTATTGTTAGTTGACTAATTAGAAAATATTAATCAACAAATTGCTAAAATAAGCTGATTGACTCTACCCAACAAACTTCTACAAGAAGTAGCTTTATAATTTTACATGTGTTTGCAAGAGAGAAATTTGTATCCTAAAAATTTAAAATCTATGGATCCATCTATCAGCCAACTGGCTTTAAGATCCGTGCGCACTAGATTGGAATGAATTTTGAAGTCAACATATACAAATTTTAAAACGGATCGGACGGTAGAGAGACCCATCGAACTCAAAATTGAATTTTGAATTTGATGGACATGGTCACATGGGACGCAACCCTAGAGAGATGCTGTATTTTATCACTTCATAATTAGCTATATAATTTATCATAAACTCTGTTTCAGTGTTTCTTGTTGTTAAACAAAAGAGAGCTCATAATCTTTGTATGTCCTTGAAATCAGGGAAAGAGTAGAGAGAGATTTTGCAAGAAAAGAGGGAGAGAGGTGTATTACGTGACTAAACTAAAAAAATTTGATGATTTTCTCGTTCTATATGGAAATGATGGGTTCCAAGGGATCAGCTCTCATATTTCTTCTCTTCACATCTTTGTTCCTCACCACTTCATTTGCTGGTTTGTTTATTATATACATTTTATTTTCCTCAATTTCTGTTTTTGCTGGTTTTTTCTCAAGTTTATGCTTTATCAATTTCCTTAAAATTTACTGTCATTTGAAGGTCAAAAGGGTGGGTTCTTTATGTCTTATATATTGTTGCAAATGTGCTTTTCAGCACAAAATCTCTTAATCAAAATACTTTAATTCAAGTATAGTTTTTTGTAGGTAATATATGAATGATTCTATTTTCTTCCCTTCTTTTCTGGTACCAACTCATAAGGGACCATATTTCTTACTTCGATTATTTTTGCTAATTTCTCTCATCTATTAACACTTCAGGAGGACAGATGAGGCATTTTAGTAACTTGGCAACACAAGTGCGAAGTAAGGTCAGGATTCATGTTTTCTTATTTCTTTTTATGAAAGAAAATTGAATAAACATTTTCTATGAATGAGACTTAATTTTGATCTTCGTTTTATGCAAAAAAAAATCCACAGCAATGAGACAATCCGTGTAGGAGAAAAAACATTTTGATGCATGATGTTATTTTCTTTTCATTTGATTGAAGCTTGTTTATCCTTCCCTTCACAAATTATTTCTTGAACAAATTTTAATTATAAGAAATTATATATAACAAATTAACAAGAAAAGTTTTTTTTTTTCAATATGAAACCTTTTTATGAGACTTTTTCCCTGCACTTTAGAGTTCATGTATTTCCTTAATTTGGAAAAAAAAAAAATCAAATTTTGTATGATGCGGTTAATTTAAATATATAAATAAGTACTCATTAAAATAATAAATAATTGAGATAAGATTGTCAAAATATATGTATGTCCACCTCACTTTAATGATTTGCTGATAGAGAGTAACAAAGGTTAAGATACATTTTTCCCAAAGTTCCCATGTTGCATAACAAATCTTTCTTACAATAAAAAGAAATGCACCTGTTTCCATCCACATAATAAATAGCATATAGGTGTTATAAAAGGTAGAGAGGCAATGGGGTATGGGCTCAGAAAATTATTTTTGACATTTGTAACATTTTTCTTATCTCCGTTTTCACCCCTGCATGTAATGGATTTGAAAGTATCTTAATTTTTTATGTTAAAAAAATAAATAAAAAGGCAACGCTGTTACCAAATGTCAATTGCCCTGTGTGTATATGAAAAATTAATTCACTTCGATATTTTTTTTCATAAGCATTAATAAGTGGTTTCGGAAAAATTAATTGGTGTATTTTTTAAGCATTGTTTTCTTATGAACTTGAGGCTCATCAATTTAAACCGAAATAATAACATTTATTTTTAAACATACACAAATTGATACAAACTATTTATATTTTTCAAACTTATATTGTTAAAATCAAAAGAAAAAAAAACAGCAAATCCATCTTTTAATATTTAAGTACATTATCTAATTAAAGTGTATTTCTTTTAATTTGTGCGCATCGTTTAATAAGTGTTAATGATTTTGGTTTTTATTTATTTTGATAGGGAGAAGTTACAAAGTGGATGAAAGAAGATGACAGAGCATTAAAAATGCATAGAAGGATTCTCAGAGTCAGAGTGCATACAAACGACTATGAAAACTATGACTCTCCACCTTCTTTCTCAAAGCCTTCTTTCAAGATGATTCCAAACTAATTAATTAATTCCATTATTATTTTCACCTTTGACCTTTGTGAGAGGGAAATGTAGAGCAATTAAGTATACTACTTGATATCCGGCTTTGTGGAGATCAATCAAGTAAATATTTCTTGTGTTCAAAGTAATTCTATGTAAATAATCCTCAAATTATTTGCTGGTGACATATAATGATATATATAAACCTTTGAACATGTTCTATTGTGATGGAGCGCTATATTTTGACCATTTACATGCTCAAATTATAATGGTCAAGGAAGTCAATCACATTAAAAAAATATATATATGCTGCGAATGAGATTAATTTTACAGTTCCATATCATTTTATTTTAAACCACAAAAATCATGTATAAACACACAAAAAATATTGTAAATTTTTTATGTTACCCATATGTTGTTAGTACCTCTGTCCCTGATGTATTTTGTATATAATTGATTCCTTGAAAGTTTGGCAGCCTTCATAAAAAAATTCAAAGCAATTTAAAAATAATAAAAATTAAACAAAAATTAACTCGTATTATATTGGATATATAATAGTATTTCTATTTAATTTTATGCAATTTAGTATGATTTAATAATGTCTGAGTAGTTAAATTCAAGCTTTAATATGTCCATTTTTCTTGGACACAGTACACATATTTTCAGGTTGTTTAACTCCGGAGTGATTAAGAATTTGAGGTAATTAATTTGCAATAGTTAATATGGATAAGTTACAATACTAATATATATTTTTATAATAAAACAAGTGGTATAATAAATTGAACAAGGGGTGATTTATATATTAAAAGTCAATTGTTTTTGAGATAGTAGGCCCTTACCTGGCTTTGACTTGCCAGGCCACTCTTGAGATATGTTTCAATTCAATGTGCAACTAATATTTTTATTATTATTATTATTATTATTATTATTATTATTATTTGTTGGTTAGCGTGAAATCGGGTGAAAATATTGAGAGAACTATTTTGGCTTCACACAATATACAACTAATAAAATAAAGAAAATAACAAATATATATAACTAGTGTATTTTAGTGTATTGCGTGAAGTCAAAATAGTTTTTTTAATATCTTTATACTATTGAATGAGTATTTTGATACCATGGCCATACTATCAAAGCACCAAAGTAAATGCATTTTGTATATTTCACTCTAATGTAGATAAAAAAAAAAAAAAAAAAGACCACTGACAAATTAAAGTCGGTTGGGATATGGATATTGTACAAAAATTTTGTGTTTAAAACAAATGTTTACTCAATTCGCCTCCTGAAATCTAAATATTTTTTTTTATTTTACAATTTGAAATTTAGAAAAATGTCTCGTGTCAGACTAACATTATGGAGCAAAAAGAATGTTTAATTAGCCCAGTTAGTGGTTGACATCTAGGCTTCTAGCCCAAAATGAGCAATTGAAACAAAATTAAACGGGAAAAGTAGACACAAACAACAGAAATTAAAATCTTACCGGGCTTTTAATTATAGGCCCATAATTTCCCGTGATTACGAGCCCAAAATGATAATATTTCTCAATTATGATCCCCCTTTCTTTGTTTTCTATTGGCAGATCTACCTCTTGGAAAGCCTTAGAACATCAATTTTCGTAAATTTTTCAAATTACCGACGAATTTCTCCTTTATTTTTGAAATAGGTGAAAAAAGTCGTATAAGAAGAATTACCAAATTGAAGCTACAAGTAATAATGAGAACAAACTTGCATCTAAATTTGCGTTGGACTTAAATTTGGGTCAGGTGCCCATCCAACTTAAATTTGCGTCTGATGGGTTCCATAACCGTCTAATCTGCTTTAAAATCTATGTGCACGGATATTAAAGTGAACACATATGAATAATAAAGCACCGGACACAAATCTTAAAACGAATCAGACAATTATGAAACTCATCAAACTTGGTTTGAGTCCGATGGACATCAGACCCAAACTGCTCTCCTAAAAATTTGATTGCAGAATTGCTTTTGAAGGCGTTAACGCTATCCAATCAATCGTTTACTTCACATTCTACAATTAGAAGCAAAATTTGATCTGATCCTGCTATTAGGAACCTTTTTTTCGTCTCATTTAGATTTTATAGAGAACAATAACAGTATCCATTTTTTAAGATACACAAAATTATTCAAAATTCAAACGCATTTGTTCGAAAGAATTTCCACATGCATTCCACAATACTTTTAAACGCATTTTGAATGTTTTACATTCGAATAGATGCATACTTGCAATTTTTATTTCGAAAATCAGACATATACTTTTATTCTTTACAAATAATTTAATTCAAAATTCATGTCGACGCGAATTTAAATTTAATTCAAAATTTGATCACCCTCAGAAATGACAGATCAGGTTGGTATCTACACAATTATTAAAAATTCAAAATTCATGTCGACACGAATTTTTGATGGATATCAACATTCCAAATAAGTATCTCATCTACAATATATATATATCCGAGTGGGTTCAATTACAGCTAAACACATGTAAAGTCTGAATTAATGTAGTAGTTACCCATTTTGGATGGCATGTCACTGTAGTGTACCATCATTTTTGCACTGAAACAGAGACGGACATGCATCTACTGGTCCCTTGATTTTCATTTTTTTTTTGTGGATTTGATTATTTGATTGTTTTTCAGTTTTCATCATCAAAGTTTGAAAAAAAAAAAAAAAAGCAAGGTAAAATCATAAATTATATGGACAATAAATTATTTCATCACCACAACAATCGACATATATACACTGTAATCAAAATATAAAAATAATAAAATCATGTATTCTCTGCGGTTTAGATATATTTTTTTATAAAGTATTATAATATAAGAATTGATTTATCATCCATCCATTAAGTAATTTTAAAAATGAAAATTCCATATGTGTTGGCACTTTATTGGCAATGAGCCGATTCTTAAACTGTACCAAATTTCACTACAGAATCAATTAATAAAAATTACTTTTACAAATTTTTGTAATATTTTTTTTTTGTATTTTTAAAATTTTAAATAAATTTAGCTTTCAATATATTCATAAAGGATAAATAAAAAGCCACTTGTAAGTTAGAAAATCGATCATGTCATCTACACAAATCTCACTAACGAAGCACATGTTCTGACATGGGTTTATGTGCATACCCAAAATCGATTATGTAAAATGCATGGGGATGTCAAGACATGAACCAAACTATTAACCTAAGATGCATTTTGGTTTCGTGGCACCATGACCGACATAACTTGGTAGCTTGAAAAGGAGATGTAAATGTCAATTTGTCATGGTTCTAGACTTTTAGTACATTCCAAACCTTATAAGGTTTTGTTGTACTTTTTTCCATGAGAAAATAATTGTCAAAGAGATCTATTGAAATATAATCCAGTTACTATTGAGAATAGATATTTGTAGGTACGTGTCACATCATGCATTTTTTTTTGTGAGTATTATTTTCTTTTCAAGTGCACATCAAGCATCTAAATCACAGGAGTGATGTGCAATTTCTTTTTTAATAAATAAAAAATAATAAGCGAAAGAAAAGGTGAAAATGGTGTGGAGTTATATCGTGGTATGTTCAGGGTACAATTTCAAACGTTGATTGCATATTTGCATGTCCATCTATCAAGTACAGGGGACAAATTTGAGTCTGATGGGTTCCACAACCATCCGATCTACTTTAGAATCTGTGCACACATATATTAAAACAATCATGCATAGATATTAAAGCGATGCGTATAAATCTTAAAGCGAATCGGACAGTTCTAGAGCCCCTCGAACTCAATTTGAGTCTAATGAGCATCGGATCCAAGCTGCTCTCCAAGTATAGACCTACACCTATCTATAAGCAGCAGGTACAATTTGTTAGGTTGTCCATAGGTTCTGTTAAGTTAAAGACTGAAATAAAATAGGTAAGTTAAAATTTTATTGGGTTTTTAGTTTTTACGAATACAATTGAATTTATCAAAATAAATTTATTAACTGAACTAAAACTGAACCAAATGAAATTTCGTTTGTTCGGTTCATCGGTTGAACCAAAATAGGAAGATTAATTACAAAAATAAATATTTTTGTTAATTTTTTATGGGCTCAAAAGAATTATACTCTTCCTTTTAGTCGGTTCTGGTTTTACTATTTTCTAAACCGAACTAAATCAATTAATTAAACCAATTTTAAAAACTGAATCGAATCAATCTACTTAATCAGAAAACCTGAACCTTAATCCAAATTCTCTTGAATCGATTCTAAAAACAAATAAAGAGGACCCGACCGTATACAATAAATTATTAACTGGAAACGCACAGTGCTTGTGCGCACCCAATCCAGATCCGCGCAATGATTGTGCGCACCCACTAGTCCGCACAGGAGTTTGGCGCACCCAAAAAAAAATATATAAAAAGCGGTTTCTGGAAACTGTTTTCATTCCACAACACTGCGAAGCAGCAGAGAGCATAAGCGACACCAGAAGTTTTATCTCTTTAGTTCTTTAAAATTAACATTAAATTTATTAATTGATAGGTTTGTTCAATTCAACCAATTATGATTGGAATTGCTTATTATTTTGGTGGTGGAGTTTTAAACGGGCCAAATGGTGCTTATTACAGTACTCAACCTTCAAAAATGTTCAATATCATGCCAGATTTAGATTTTAGAGGTATAACTGGAGAAGCGTACCAGCAAGTTGGTATTGATCCGAATTATTATGAACTGGTAATTTCCGCAAGGATCAATATTGGTCAAGGCAACCAAACCTGGTTCCAACAGCTACCGGTACAAGACGATAATAGCTGGAGGTTATATACCCAAATGACAATGAATTTGACATCTCTTTTCAAGTTCTTAGAGTTATATGTTGTAGCTAACCCTAGACAGGACCCCAGACGTAACCTAAACCAAAACACCAGCACTATACCGCAAATGACCAAGGGTCGGGTTCGTGAGCAATCTGTGACGGGTCCTGTCCGGGCCCTAACTTTAGGGAGTGGTAGTCGGTCCTCATCTGTAGGGGTTGGACCTAGTCGTTCCCAACCTGACCGGGGACGTCCTCGGGTTCCATCTACTAGCTCTAGCCGGGCCGAAACTGATCGGAATCGATCTCCAACCCCGGAACCGCTTTATTATGCTGAAAATACAGATGAAGATCCTGAAGAGCGGGAGACAGAGGAAAATTGGGAAGCCAGTGACAGCGGTGGGGCAACTGATTTTAGTGATGTGGATACAAATTTTCCTTTACTTGGTAGACGACAGTGGCAGGTGTCGGGTGGTGCATCAGGACACCCGTTCGAGCAATTTCATGACACATCGGGGTTTGAAGAAGCTGACAGCTCTTTTTTTGCAACTTCTGAGGTGTGTTTCATTTTAAATTAATTTAAAAAAATATTTATTTATATTTGTTAATTTTTTAATTTTTTAAATAGGGTGAAAAACAACATGAATTGTCTGAGGGGATGACGTACCACAGCAAAGATCAAATGCAAGAAAAAATTCACCATTGGCATATAAAGAAAAATATCGAGGTGAATCAGACACACAGTGACACAAAATGATTGAGGTATAAGTGCAAGAGCGACCGTTGCCAGTGGTCGTTGGCTGCGAGAGTTATAGGTTTTGGTAATGACTGGGCGGCTACAAAATATAAGGGACCTCCTCACACATGCTACGCTGAGGCATCCAGGTCAGATCATGCGCAGTTGACGTCCGCAATGGTCGCCAACTGCATAAAGTTGTCATTGCGAAAAAATGTTGATATTAGTATCCGAGCCATCACCGATCTGGTTGCTAAAAGGTACGAGGGACTCGTCCCTAAGTACAACAAATTGTGGCGTGGTAGAGAGTTAGCCATTGCTCGGGCATTTGGTAGTTGGGAGGGGTCTTACGGGCTTCTTGTCCCTTTGTTGGATGCAATCAAAAGTGCAAATCCAGGAACCCAATATAAAGTTGTTTCAAAGCGAACGAAAAAAGATGGGTACCAGTATTTCATGAGATTAGCATGGGCTTGGGAGCCATGTATTGAAGCAGTGAGTCACCTCAGACCAGTTATCAGCATATTCAGCTAGTTCTTCACTGTAAAATTAGTTGTATACAATGTAAATGCCGCAATCAAATGATTTAAAAAGTTACATGCATGCAATCAATTAAATTTAAAATTACCTGAAACGTTGCCGCAAAGCGACTATACATATGTCATTCTTAGAGTCAATCATGCCATTATTTGTCCTCCTCCGCTTCATCAATCCTTCACCCAGCAGATTGGTCACGAGCGGCGCAAAGTCTCCGTACTCGACACCGGTCACAGCATCTCCAGTAATGGGCAGGCCCCAAAGACAACTCACGTCCTGGAGAGAGACCGTAATCTCTCCAATGGGCAGGTGAAATGTGTGTGTCTCCAGCCGCCACCTCTCGACCAGTGCAGATGTAAGTGAGGCATCTGCGATAACAAGGGCGAGCTGTGACACATGCCACAACCCCATCCTCTGTAACACCGGTGCATAGCGCACATCATATTGTAGAGTCATATGGTTATTCCTCACCTCCGTCATGTCATGATCCTAAAATAAATTCCAAATGCAAATAAAATAAATAATAGAGATATTTTTTCAAATAAAAATAAAAATAAAATTTAAATTTAAATTATTTCTCAAATGTAAACTCATTGGTATGGATGCATTTTAAATTCCTAGCTGAAACTAGATAGATTGTTAAATTTATTATTATTTTTGTATATTAATAAAAATTTCGGTATTTTGGTAGAGGTAGGGTTAACAACATCTCTAATTATTCTCCACCAACCAATCTATTATCTCCACTTAAACACAAGTTGGTGTGCTTTGAGAAGATTAACCCCAGATGGTGACATTAAAAAAATTATTTTAGTTCATGTTGGTTACCTATCTCCGTCATGTCTAATTAGTTAGATAAAGAAGCAAAATCAAACTACAATTTTCTTTGCATATCCTCCTTGGATTTCTACATTGCATTGATTGATAGTGCCTCAATAAATATTCCATTAAAAAATTTAATATAGTATTATTTTCTCGTAATGAAAGTTACTTGACAAGATTACACGATAGTAGATGACGGAATGATCTCAAGAAAAAAAAAATTTAGTGAATGATTGATCTTAAAATGAAATACATGACAAAGTAAATAATGTTTTTTCTTTTGGTACCCCTGCAATATGAAGTATCATTGGTACCCCTGCAAAACCACAAAGATATCATATGATTTTTTTCTTTTTTTCTTTTGTGGTAAACAATAGTAGAATCAAAATTTAATACAAGGTTATAATATAAATGTTCCTAAGTAATTTATCATTTTGCAACGTCCAATTAATTGTTTTAATATGTTAAAATGCATGACTCATTTCTTTGATCAGTCAAATGCACTGTTTATTTCCATGACCTAGTCAAGGTAATTGTTTCCGATTTAATTGTCTTATTAGGCTATTACGATGACAAATAAGCATCACATCAATGCAATCTAGTCTCTACAAACACTTTCTCTTGAGGCTATAGAAAAGTAATAGAAAAAAAAAAACTAACATCATGCATGAAAACCTCTTTCACCTCTCATATATCCACATATAAAACAGAACTATTTTCTATATTATTGTGAAATTTGTAATAGATATTAAAGAAGTCATCCATCAACTTCTTTTGTGGACGTGTTTTTAAAAAAGAAGTAGAACAAATATCCTGAGGTGATATCACAAATTTCACACGAATTCACCTTTTTTTTTTTTTAAGAGCTTACTCAGAAAAAAAAAATAATGTTTTATTATTATTGTGTACTCATGATAGATTAAAAATTACGAGAGCATGATCTCCCTCTTTACGTGGAGACCTGTATATGAAAGCAAAAACTATTTTAATTTAATTTAAACAAAACGTCCCTTTCATCAATTTTATTTTGTTTTCCAAAATCATTACTCGGTGATGCCTTACTTAAGGCTCTCCCGATACGATAGCGATACTAATTCTCAATGGCGCTGAAAAACAATTAATTTTATAAAATTATTGTCGATAAATTATAACAAAATACATGGCACAATTTGAACCGTCTGATCCGCGCTTCAATCTGAATGCTGGAATCGATAGCACATAGCACATAGCACTACACCAGTCTTGGTGGAATGGTGGAGCCCGAGGGAGATAGAAATAAGAACACGTGGCAGCTTACGAGCGGCTCTTTTTGGCGAAGAAGGCGTACCTAGCACTCCGCTTCCTCCGCAAGGATTCTTTCCTTGCCATCTTTTCCATCCTCTCGATAGGTCTCAACTCTCAACCAACATTCATTCCTGTAATGGGAACCGTCTATGTGGAGGTTTTAACTTGCTTTATGGGCAGCTACAAGTTTTAACTTGCGGAGTATCTGAGGATTGCATCTTTAAAAGGATCAGGTCAGCTTTTAGGGAAAGGTCCATGGAGAATTTTCTATTTGCATTGTAGGCTCAAATGACGACATTTAATTATTATTAATGTGTTTTTATTAACGGTGCATGAGTGCATCACGTATAAAACTCGTTAACAATGTTTAGACTTTATATTAAAACATTTAATGATGGATAGATGTTTAAACTGACAACAATAGCCAAACATTTTCTCACCCACACCATATACGAACATAATTCAAAGATAGCATTCAAATATATATATTTGCCTGCAGTCTGCCCTATTGTAACGCGATAATTTATTATTTTGGAAAAATCCATAGATTTATACTTTATAGTAAAGAAGATTTATTTTTCTAGGGGACAGATCATCATTGATTATTATGATTTTTCAGGATTTGGAATGAAGACATCGTCTGTTGCCTGCGGGCCCCACTAGCAGGTAAAGTCACCGCCACAGTGAGTAGACCTTTGCTCTATAGAATAGCCACCTTGTCGACTTGATTCCTCATAATTAATTAATGTTTACCCCATAATTAAACACCTGTCCGCAGAGAAAAATTTCTGCGAAAAGTGTTTTTATTATCCTTATTTTTTTTTCTCGGTACGCATATAACAGATGCCATTGTATAAAGCTACGATAGTTTCTTTTCTATTTTTTATTTCTCCACTGCCACGTTGTTGTTTTTTTTTTTTTTTTTTTTAAGATGAGATGAGATGAGAATTGAAAAAAAAAATGATGGGGGATCAATTCGAATTGCCTCACTGTTTATTGGTCGTGTCCTAACCATAAAAAGGAAATTTAATTACTAGTTGTTGTATTAATGCTCATTTAGCCATGATTTGATAATTTAATTACTACATGTTTTTTTATTTTAATTTTGGTTAATTTTTTTGAGAAGATGTGTCCAAGATATTTCAAACTAAGGCATAAGTTAAAAAGAAAAAAAAAACAGGTGCAAATATTTTTTCTATGCGACCCGCTATTACAATTGGACAGTTGGAAAATTATTTTTATTACGTGTGATCCTTCCGTAATAAATTTTTGTTCAATAAATCTCAAAATTCGAGTAATAATATTTAAAAATATTATGCAACATATTTAAGAACTAGAAGACATATAATAAAAGAAAGTACATGTATTTTTTTCAAGATTTTAAATAACGTGCTATAGCGTCACTATAGTGTTTTCGGATCATAAAAGTTATGACGCTATCACTGTCATAGTGCGCTATTTCACGCTATTGCAGCGTTATTTGAGCATAGTGCTGTTTTTTAGCCAATCCGCTATGACGCGATAAACGCTATTTAAACCGTTGATTTTTTTTTTCATCTAAACAAACCTTCTAACATCTAACAGGACCCTTTTGTTCTCTCAAAAAAAAAAAATTCTCTCAAAAAACAGGACCCTTTGTTTTACACAAACTCTACATCACAATCGGATGTAATGGTTGAGAATTGTACAAAATAGTTTAGCAAATCTTATAGAATATTTACTGTTCAAGGTTGCTAGGCAGCAAACGTAAGCACCGCGATTACACATAAAAGCTTTGTTAAGAACTAGCTTTTGGTCTAGTGACAAAGACACATGATCTCTATATGAGAGGTTATGAATTTGAAATTCAAATTGAAAAAATTCTTTGTTGTATGATCAGCTTCATACAATGATCTCAATATACGCTGAGCATAATTTAATTGACAAACTGACTAAAACCTACTATATTTTTCAATTTTATTTTTTATAAAATCATAAATTTGTAAACTATTGGAAATGAACAGAGCAAAAAAAAAAATTCAACCTTTTTATCTTGTGCGGAACGAATTCTAAAATTAACAATTTTGACTTGTCAAATAGACCGAGCTTAACTGTTTGAATTTATCTAGTTCGACAATTCATAAGGTTGAGCTTGCAAACTTAATTCACCTTTGTAAACTCACTTGGTGAACTTAATCTCACACTAAATTAAAAGAAATTAAAATCAATGTTATCAGAACCTGATCAGACATTGACCTGGTAATACTTCAAGTTTACTGGTTGGACTAATAAATCAACCGGTTCAACCGTTGGTTTTTTTATAACACTGAATTTATAGTATAAAGTTAATGTTCCAAGTAAAAGTGTTTAGCTCTTGATTAATTTTAGCTAAGTGCATGTGTAAAAATGTATATCATGTAACTAATACATCCAATCAAAGTTATTTTTGCAGTGGATAAGAAAAAAAAAACAAGAACAAAGTTGAGAGACTAAAAGTTGCAATTATAAGATTACACAAATTGCCACTTGATAATAAAAATGTGAAGCTTTTCATTTTTTTTTTTATAGAACCATAACATATGTAATGTTAAAAGATTAATATAATCAAATATATAACACATTTAAAAAAAAAAACACATTTTATTGCTAACCACATAATTCTTTATGGCTAATCATAACATTATTTTTTCCTTAATATTGAATGGCCGAGAAAATTAAAATATGAAGCTTTGTCAAATACATAATTATTAAAAAAAATATTAAAATACATTCAAAACACATTTTATGGCTAACCACATAATACTTTATGACATGTCCTGTATAGTGACATATTTTTTTTAAGGAAAAATATTAAAATGTGAAACTCTGTCACATAAATAATTATAAAAAACACACACACAAACTTGTATAACACAAAAAAGAAGCATGAACTTGTTCACAGGAATAAGCTGTCAGTTGTTTTTGCCATTTTCAATAAAAGAGCCGCTGTCGAATTAAAAAACAGAAGAAGAACCGGTTTTGGTTTTGGGTTGGTTCACACTTCACAGTACAGAGAAAACTGTCCGCATTTTAACTTTCTTTTCGGGCTATATACTCATTCAGTCTTTAATAAGAACCGAATCGGAGCAGGACTCATTAATGAACGAGCATGAGCGAGTTGGAGTATGCTCATACTCGGTTCATTTAATTAATGAGCAATAATAAGCGAGTTATGAGCAACTGAGCGAGCTACGAATTATAAACAAGCTAAGAAATAAAAAAACTAATTTTTATTTATAGAATTTAACAAATTTTCATAATCCAATTTAACGAACATTATATAATTTAACATAAAAATGTCTATAAGCAAATTTATCAATTTTAATTTAGACTGGAGCACTTTAGCACTAGAGCGTCATTTATCAATTTTAATTTTTGGACTGAGTCTGGAGTATAAGTTTAAGTTAGGAGATTTTTATTTATTTATTCAATTTTAATTTTAATTCAAAGAATTGGAATTAAATACGGCAAGATTAGATGTGACAGTTCTTTAATGAGCGAGTTGGAGTATACTCATGCTCGGCTCATTAAGTTAATGAGCGATAGTGAGAGAGTTCTTAGTGAGTTGTTAATTAGCGAATTATCTTACTTGTAATTCTGATTTCGGTTTTCTCCAGTTAAATTACCGGTTGAATCCGGTTCTGATTACACTACACTCATTAAAATAACTAGAAGTTGAATATTAAAATAATTTCTCGTTGGCCCAATATTGAAAGCCGAATAGTATTAAACTATTTTAGTATATATGCAAAGAAGGCAATATAAATGTCTAGGGAGTCTTGGCGATAGATTAGAATGCGCTTTCAATTTTCGGCGGTATATTTTTTCCGTACAAAAACAGAAAATATCCAAGCGTATATATTCTTGTCTTTTCCAATTGAGAGAGAGAGAGAGAGAGAGAGACTCAATTTGTGTACAAAGTACTACGAAGACCGTCAAAGTAAGAGAGATTGAGGAGAGAGATAAGGGTTAATAATAAGGAATTATAAAATCAAAGCAAACCCATCACTATTTATTACCTACTAATAGAGCCAGCCACTCTTTCTCATCTCTCTCTCCCTCTGCGACTATGACTCTCCGTCCCCAGAAATTATAGGTGCTTGTGCTTCCAGATCGGGGGCGTACACTTCATCTTTGCAATTAAGGTAATCTAAATTGTTCATATCTTTTTCTTTCTCAAACTTTTTCATGGATTACTTTCTCCCAGAGCTGTCCTTTCACTTCTCAAATTCAGCTCATTCTTTCTTTCGGTTTTTCTTCTAGTATAGTGACATATTTTTCACTTTTTTTTTCTTGCAATTTTTTAGAGTAATTGAATCCACTGAGAAAATCAAATGCTTTGATGAATCTTTGCATGTCCTGTATTTTATCTTTCACTAATTTATACGTTAAATAAAAACAATCCCTCAATTTGAATTATCCTAATTTTGCTTGTTTGGGGTCTGTTCAGATCGTTTTGTTGGTGAATATAAGCTCTTCCCAAGTACTTTCTGTTCAGAATTCTTTACTTTCTTTTTGACAACTTGTTCAGAATTCTTTACAACGACTATAATTTGCGTTAATTTTTTTTATAGAATAGAATAAATGTGTCCTTCAAAGGGGGAGACCGTTTTCGTCAATATAAGAAAAGGGGAAAACCGCAAATTTTGGAAACATCTTCGTAATTTTTTTTTCCGATTTGGTTGCTGCTAACTTCGTGCGAGGATTTCTGCTATTTATGCACTCTTTATGAATAAATAAATTGAAAAGCGCGGGGCTGTTTTTATTATATAACAAAAAATCTCAACACTGTTCTATCTATTAGATTGTTTAGCGGTAGTTAATCCTTTGTCAAAATTCATGTATTTGTGACCGTTATTTTGTTTAGGACTTGATTTGGTCAGGGTAATTAATTGGATCTTTTTAGAAAAAAATAGGATTCCACAATTTTGTGCATCTCTGAAGAAATCATTATTTTTTTTTTGTGTGTGTCTTAGGCTCGATCTCTGTCTAACGATGGGATCCGAGATTTTATTTATAAAGAACGGGAAATATAGGCTGGCATTACCAGTCATGATAAATCAAGTTTGTGCCAACTCTCCAGAATTATGATCTCATTAATAACTCAATGTATTTCAATTCCGTCATGCAAACAAATTCTGCTTGGTTTTTTTAAGCTTTAATCAAATTTCTTATCCCTCTTTTCCATCTTTTTGCCTGTCATCCCCTTTCTTATCATCTTATTACAATATGGTTGGAATAAAATGTTCAATAGATAACCTGAATTTTGTGCTCTATTTCCCATCCTTTTGCTTAGATCATCTCTTTTTGTAATTTCTTACTTCAATATGATTGGAATAGATGAAAGGTTCAATAGATAATTCGAATTTCATGCTTTCTTTTGAAATTATTCCCTGATAACTAATAATGAAAACTGATTCTCTAATTTCAGGTTGAACTTCAAAATTCATAAAATAATTGTCATAACCGCCACTCTTCATAAAACCTTGGAAAATGGGGGGTAGCTGTTGTAAAGTCTCGAAGAACAAGTCACTGGCAAGTGGGGCTCAAGTGGAGGCGTCACAGTTCAGAAATGTAAGGCATTCGCCTCAGTGGGGTTTCAGATGGGATAATCGGACCCACATTGAGGACATAATGGACACCTCCAGTCCGGCATCCGATCCTGATATTGCTAATTTCAATGGATCAGAAATGAAGAGAATGCCAACCCCAGACAGAAGGGTCTCTTCAAGCGGGCCCGGCCCATCAGGATGGGACAAAGGTTGCTTTCAATTTTTTTTACAATTATCATGAATTGCAATGTGAAACTTAGTAGTGTACCAGTCAGGTCATTTTGAACTGATCATGATCTATTATCCATCTGTTTTGGGTTTTTTGGTTGTCAAGCACCTTCCATGTGTAAACTGTTGGAGTTGCATTATTGTACCAGTAATGCCTGATCTCTTTCTGGTAATTATCATACAATTAATTCGGGGAAATAGTTTCTAACTGTGTTAATTATTTCTCTCTCATAGCAATAAAATCTTCAACCAGCACATCTCATCATGAGGAGCCGAGCACTTCCTCCCAAAAGGTACACCAGCATGCTTAGAAGCTCACCAGTTCAAGTCAATTTATATGTTAAGAAAAAATACAAGCAATGGAATAAATTATCACGAAGAAAGTACATGATACTAACATAATTTTTTTTCCCAATTTACACAGAACCATACAGGATCCTGCAAACCCACTCTTCCATCAACCTTATCTTCAAGATCCAAAAATCGATCTCAACTGTTTGATAAGACCTCATCAGGCAAATCACCCCTTTCACGAAACAAAAGCTCTCATGCCTCATTTTCATCTGATGTACAATCAACATCTACATCTTCCCCCTCTGCCTATAGAATTCGATCCCCACTATCTGACACAGCATCCACATCAAGCAAATCTCCCATCTCCCAAATCTCAAGGCAAGCCTCTGGTAATAGTCATTCTCATCCTGCCTCTTTTAACCACGACACAAACCACTGGACCTTCCACACCTTCACTGAGCTTGTTGCCTCATCCCAAAAGACAAAACCTTCTTTTGATTCCGAGAAGTTCAACTTTATTCGTGCTGACACAAGGATGTCCAACTCTGATGCAAGCAGGACCTCCTCGCAGGGGCAGTTTTGTAATATCTGCATGAAACCATTTACTCCTTTCTTACTGGCAGCTGTTTTAGATTGTGGTCATGTCTTCCATGCAGAATGTCTTGAAAAGTTGACATCTGATGTTGATAGGTATGACCCTGAATGCCCCCGGTGTGCTCATGGGAACAAAGATTTAAACAAATTGATATTGAACCTAGGAAATGATAATAAGATAAATAAATCATCAAAGAAGCATATCGATAAGCTGAGAAGTTACAGTGCGAAGGGTTCGTTTGCCAAATCGCCATTTTTAAAGCGGCACCTCTCAGAAGGAGAATCTTCTAGAAAGAAGGGCTTCTTTGCCAGGTTTAGGGATTGAGTGGCCTATTGTGTGGTACTTAGTCTTCTTGGTCAACTGGAAGGAGCATGTTTTTGCAGTAGTGAATATGACCTGGTTTATAATTAGTTAGGGAAAGAGATGAGTAAATGGCCTTTAAAACTTCTGGTTTATAGTATCCGCTGTTACCTAAATCCAGGGCACTCCGACATGCTCTAGGGTCTCCGGTGAGGCCATAATAGTTTTAACTAGGTAATTGGTTTCAGCATATCAGTATTTAGGAATGGCAATTCGGTTTCATAAGGATTGAGATTTTAGGCAATGTAATTCGTGATAAGGTCGAATGTTTCGACTTGGTATATTAGTTTACAATTTTTTGTCATTTATTCAATTTGTTTTGGTTGATGATGATAGTAAAGCTAATTTGGCATTTGTTTGCTGGTACAATTCCTCTCTCCCCTTTCTCTGGATGATATTTTTTTCTCTGTGATGTACGTGAAAAGTCTAATATGAGATAGCAACATGGTTGCTTGTATTGAGCTTATTGTAGTGGTGGGTATTTTTAAAAATGGGAATTATGTTGAAGGCAAGTTAAGCTGTTTTTTTTGTTTTTATTTTTATTTTTATATGAGAGCTGCTGTTAACATCAGCATCTGTTTTTTTTTTTTGTAGATATCTATAACAGGCATAAACTTTCCTCTCTCTAGAGAAATAAAATTTATAATAATCAGTGCTTTGACAAATGGTTCAAATTTGAGATGCTTAACGTTTGCCAATTTGGATCTTGGTTCACATTATATATTAGTATATTACCTTTGGAATATAATTACCATTCCAACGCAAGTTGGGGCCGTGGATCCACTATGTCAGTGCGTATATGGTGTACGCATAATATAGTAATATGGATATTCAGATAGTTCTTTTCAAAATACAGATTGCAAATGCACGTCTCCAACCGAAAATGATTAAGATCTTTAGAAACTAAGCGTGATTTGCAGGCAATTTACAGAGCCATATATGGATTAAAGCATTCTGCAGATGAGTTGGTTAAACTTCGTATGTTTCTCCTTTCACATACATATATGAGCATTAATATGGGCTGAGATTCACCTTAAGCCTAATTGCGAGCGTGATAAAAAGCCTAAATTTATTTACAGGCTTGTCCTTCACATATTCTAACACTTACCAGAAAAAAGACACCCTATAAATGAAAGATATTGCAAAACGTACATACTTACCGGTACTCGCTGGTATTAGAACTGCCTTCATTGATGCTACATGGCAAACTCAGAAGTCAACCAATTGTAATTAGATGTAATAGATACATCAGGTTATTATATACAGTGTGGATTGAGTTGAGCTTCATATTTCACTAAAGGCCGAATAATATAAGAACTATTCTAAATCCAAAATATCTCGGCCCAGATCCATATTCCTCTCCTCCTTTTTAACTGAAAGTCTGAAACCTAGGGGTTTCAGTAAAGGGGTGTTACTCTTAGTAACTAATCTGAAAGTACTAGTCTAAAACCCCTTGGAAGTTGGAGCGTTCTCTCGCCTCTTGATCTCAGTTCCACCCGCTAATCGCCATGATCAGGCGAGCTTTGTCTCAGCTCCGACGAACTGTTACTCCTCACCGGCGCCACCTACTAAAACAGCACGGTGTTGACTCCATTACACTACGTCCTATCCCGTCGCTCCCGTCCAGTAGTAGCATACCGTCATTCCTTCCATTTTTCGCTCGGTCCTTCTCCGACGATGCCTCCAGCTCTGATCCACCCGCCGCCTCTGATGCTTCCAGTCCCGATCCTCCCGTTGTGGACGTCAGTGACTCAGGTTAATTTGTGTCTCTCTTGATCTCATTTCTCTTTTTGAGCTCAATTCTCAATAATACATTCCAAGCCTTTTCCTGGTTTTGTGCTGGTATGAATGTAATATTTTCTGCACAATGCTAAATTGGAAAATAAATTTCAATTTCATGAGATTGTACCTGAGGCAAGTATAGGGCATGTTGGGGTTTTTAGAATGGGTTGTTTTGTTTGCGATGAGCAGTAGAAACAGGTAATGTAAGTCTTAATGCTGGTTAATATAATTTTGGCTGTTGTCAGCCTTTTAAAAAAAAAAAGAAGTGTCTGGTACCATACAAAATAAGAAAAGAGGGAACATGTTTCGTAGTTTTCCACAGAAATCTTCAAATAACTACATATTTGCCCCCTCTCTCCGGTCATTCATGTATTAAGTATAGATTGTGTGGTGGGGGTAGGGGAATAGGGGAGTTTTAAATAAATAAAAAAAAGATAATTATTTTCCCCTTGCTAAATCCTTGAGATGTGTACTTTGTTTAAAAATGCAGATTTCGAGAGACGCCTGGAGAATTACTTTCAAGTAAAGTCGGAATCTGAACTGCCAAATGTAGCTGAGGCAGTGCTTAAGCGCAAGCTGTCAGGGAAGCATGAAGACACAGACGAGGACTTGCTAATAGAGTTGCGAAGTAAGCCTTTGCCGGATTCTCGGGACCATGAGGTTGAGTCAGACTTGGAGGAGCTTTACGCCACTCACGAGGAGGACGACTCTGACAAGGAGGAGGTGGATGATGCTGACGAGGAGCAGGCAGAGAATAAGATACAGGAGAGGGAGAAGAAGTTACGGGAGAAGTTACGGGAGATGAAGATGAGTGACGACGATTCTGACGAGGAGATGGACAACCTGTACAATGCGAGGGAGTATGTGGAGAAAAAAATGATAAAAGATGAGTTCTTCAACATGGATGATAAGAAGTGGGACGAGATGATACAGGAGGCGACCGAGGAGGGGTATCTGCAGAGCACCAAGGAGTGTGAGGGGATCTTGGAGGATATGCTCAATTATGACAAGCTCCTTCCTGGTATGTGATAGTATGTTATATTTTGTATGGATTCATGTGTTAACCCTTGCTACACTTCAAAATATTATGATCTGTCTTGAGGTGGCCACTTGGCGTCTTGGATAGAGTTGCTGGGTAGGCTAACTTGGCTTTCAGGTTGGGTCATTTATGTAAGGTTCAGGTTCAGGTCAATTATGGACCTTGTCATCCGACTTAGGCCTTTTTAGGTTCATGTTAGTTCAGATTTCGGATCAGGTAACAGCTCACATTTTACCAGGTTTTCTGTCAGATTGGACATGTTCAGGTCAAACTTTATTGCTGGTTGGAATTAAGAATTTGGGTCGTCAACCTTTCAAAGAAACTCTCGTTGGGAAGGTTCTTCGTGCTAACTCGGATTTTCCAGATCTTATCCCTAAAAAATTAGAAACATCATGGATACTTTTAAATTGGAAATACAAATGAGATCCTTTAAATTTGACGAATTACCACCCCCAACCACCTCCACCACACACACAATGACAATGATCTGGCTCATTAACACTAAGGCATCTCACTGGTTGAGTTCCAAATCCAACATCCAAGCAGTGTAATTCTTTGCCTCTACAAAGTTGATGGAGAGTTTTATGTTTCTTTTTTGCATCTGCAGAAGTTTTGTTTATATCTTTGACTAAAGAGTTTTGATTAAAAGTGCAGATGAGATAAAGCAAAAGGTCCAGGCCAAATATAACGAGCTAGAAGGAATGTGTGATAGAGGTGAATTAGAGGCCGAAAAGGCCTATGAACTATTCAAAGAATTTGAAGATAAAATGGTTGCAGAATGTATGCAAATTATGCATTCTGAAAAAGCCTCTGAAGACCTACTCGAAGAAATAGGAAATGTGGGCGATAAAAAGAACCTTGCCAAAGAAGGAAAGAAAAAGGTTGAGTTAGATGACCCACCTGGTGAGGGGCCAATTTTAAGATGGGAATCTAGGGTGGTTTTTGCACCAGGTGGAGATGCATGGCATCCGAAAAACAGAAAGGTCAAGCTGTCAGTTACTGTCAAGGAGTTGGGGCTTTCTAAGTATGCACATAAGAGACTTAGAGAGGTAGTTGGTAAGAGGTATAACTCTGGCCGGGATGAGCTCACTATTACCAGTGAGAGGTACGCTGATTTTTTCTTGTGCAATTTCTTACTTATTGAGGGCAAAAGATCGTTTTATAACACCGAATAGTGTTTGTTTATGCTATAAGGATGTTATACGATATGCCTTAAGCAGAGAGCAGCCAAGAACAACGGTAAAAAAAAGTCGAGAGATACCCCCAACAAGAAAGACATAATTCTATTTGTTTGTTTTTTTTCTGTTTCTTTGGAAATAACACCTAGTGTAAGAGAACACTCACTCAGTCATATAATTCACATGTGGAAAACAAAAACATTAATCTGATATAGTCATGCAAATTTGTCAGAAACACGGGGAAGGTCAAAATTGTAATAACCCATTTATTGTAAAATTCTTGCAGGTATGAGCATAGGGAAGAGAACAGGAAGGATTGTCTGAAAACCTTGTATGGGTTAATAGAAGATGCTGTGAAAGCAGATAAACTGGTGGAGGAGGCAAGGATTACATATGTCAAAGAACGTCTGAAGAAAAATGTGCTTTTCATGGAGAGACTGAAATCAAAAGCTGCTGAATTGAAGCAAGCTCAAGCTGCCTAGTAGAATCCCCTCAATTTACTTTACAAATCGAGCTCTCTTCTTTTTCCCCTCTTTGTTTCATGTGCTTTAGAAATTGTTCAATAATTATTAGAAAATAATTTTGCTTTTGACCATTGCTGGCAATTGATTTATGTTTTCTTTTATTAAATTCAAGCACCAGAAGTGAAATTTTGCTCGAGAGGATTTGTAGTCAGTTATCTACTTGTAATTGTTTAGTCTTGCCAAGTTATAAATTTACCTTTACTATAAATTGTTACTTGTTAGTGTTGTCAATCTTAGTTTTTCTCATTGAACAAATATTATATATGGTTTGACCTTTTGAGGGATTTGGATCTGGTGGAATCTAGCAAGTAATGACTAATAATTGCTGTTGTTAGGGGTGTCATAGGCGGGTGCGTATCCTCTGAGATATCTCAATTTTTGTGCGACCGACGTGTCCGGTGCCTATTCAGGAAACCGTAGGGGGGCAGTATTATTTGAGCTTTGAGATTTGTGCATAATGTATTTGAACGATTGAGATATTCCAAAAAATCACGCAAAACTTGAGATATCTCAGAGGATGCGAATTCGTCATAGGCATCCTTTTAACTCTGTCCGACTCTTACCGTATGATCTTATTTTTATTTCCTTTAATCTTATTTTTTGTTTCGTTTAGTTTATTGGATATGAATAAGGATAATTTTTATTTTATTTTATTTACATAACGAATAAGGTTACTGGTAAAAGTTATTTTTTAAATTATAAAAATTATATATATATATATATATATATATATATAGGTTTTGGCTAATATGCTACGCGTAGCTAAGAAACCTCCGTGCTACGGCTCAAAATTTAAATTTTCAAAATCCTAACGGTTGATCCAAACCGTTAGATGTGTTCTACATATTGAAATGTACTTGGAGACCAAATTTTATATTTTTTGGATTTTTTTTACTATTTATTAAGCCACTTTGAAAATCGCTGATCCAACGGTGGCTTAACCAAACAGTGAAACCGTTGGATCAGCGATTTTCAAAGTGGCTTAATAAATAGTAAACAAATTCCAAAAAATGTAAAATTTGGTCTCCAAGCACATTTCAATATGTAGAACACATCTAACGGTTCGGATCGACCATTAGAATTTTGAAAACACAAATTTTGAGCCGTAGCACGGAGGGGCTCTTAGCTACGCGTAGCACCGTAGCCCGGTCCTATATATATATATATATATATATATATATATATATATATATATATATATATATATATTGGAGAATATGAATGATGTGATATATAGTTTTATTCATGACTCATATATATTTATTTAATGACACTGTTTTATTTGTTTATTTGACCCGTATTGCATTTGATAAGATATGCACAATAACAATAACCAAATCTTTAGTTTCAAACAAGTTGGTTAGGCTAGAAATGAAATCCAATTGTCGTAGTCACACGGTGAAAAGTAGATAGTCATAAAATAGTAAGGATAGTACCTCTAATAATAGTAACAATACTAATAATAAGAGTAAATCTAGGGTGTGACGTGCTCACTAAGAGAATTTGGTGAGCACAACTCCAAAAATATATCGGATCGGCTTCAAATGACGAATCCAAACTGTTGAAATCCATGTACTTCGTAAGTGATGCATGTACATGCAAAATTTTGGAAGTTTCAAATTCATTTGCTACAAGGTCAAGCGGTCAAAGTAATAATGAAAAATGAATATATAAAACAACTAATAGAATAACTTATTAAAAGATTCATTACTTTGACCGCTTGACCTCGTAGCAATTGAATTCGAAACTTCCAAAATTTTACATGTACATGCATCACTCACGAAGTACATAAATTTCAACGGTTTGGATTCGTTATTTGAAACCGATCTGATGTATTTTTGGAGTTGCGCTCACCAAACTCTCTTGGTGAGCACGTCACATTCTAGATTTACTTCTAATAATAATACTAATAATACTAATAAGATATGCACATGTAATTTTTTTTTTTAACTTATCGGGTACAAGTAACAATAATTTTTTTTTGTTAACATAATGAATAAGAGTATGAAAATGCTTCCACTTAATTCGTTTTGTACTCATTGACACCCTAGAGCCTAGATGTTGTTCAATGAAAGTTTTTTTTTAGTTAAAAGCCCTTAGAAATGGGAAAGGAGGGTGTCCGATGCCCATCGGACCAAACTCGGTTCGATGGGTGGTTTTTACCGTTTGATTCACTTCAAATCTGTACGCATCATTTTAATATCCGTGCTGTTTGGTTTAATATCCGTACGCACAGATTTTGAAATGAATTGAACGGTAGAAACCACCCATTGAACCGAGTTTGGTCCGATGGGCATCGGACACCCTCCTCTCCCCTTAGAAATATCATTATATAAAAAGTACATTATATGAGAGCTGCTAGCAGCATGCATGCACATAATATAATTCTAATATGGTGCCTAAATTGTATACCATGGTGTATCAGTGACCTAAACCCACTTGCCCTTACCAGTACATAAACTAGACACCCTATTATAGAAATAAGTAAGGAAAACCAACAATCATTCTTGTCCTCAGCAAAACATGTTGGGTGAAAAATAAAGTAAGTCTGAGGTATCCAGAAGCGACACATCTAATCCTGTATTATTAGAGCAAAATGAGGAGAGAAGTAGATAGAGAGGAAAGACAAAGACTTGAATGAGGGAGAGCATGCATGAAAGACTGAGAAAAGGAGTGAACAGTAAAAACAAGAAAAACAACAAGCTAAGCACAACAACAAATAACACACAAACATATACTATAATAAATTATATGTACAATTTATTCCATCCACTCTTCCATTACTAAAAAGAAGAAGAAAAGCTCCGGAGAGAAAGAGAAGAAAAATGAATCGCTTGTTTTGGAAATTAAGAACCTCCAAAATGAAGAGTGGTGACCAGATTCACTAGACAGAAGTACCAAAAGCGGTAGCCAGATCTATCGGGCAGAATCACCTATTTGAACGGAGACTAGAGCAATGCGGTAACCAGATCCACCAAGCGAAAGCAGCGACCAGATCTACTAAGCGGAAACACCTACTCAGCTAGATAAAATAAGTAAGGCGGTGGGGAGGGGGGGGGGCTGTATCACCATGGGCGATTTCAAAATCGCCTTTAGACTTCTCAGTTGCATTGTTCAACAAAAGTTGATGGTAGGTGTTTGATTACTAATTTTACCTTTGAACTTCAGGTGCTACGAACCTGGGAGATGAATCTCATTTACCACTGCGGAGTAGGTCCGATGTATATGGGATTTACTTTAGGTTTGATACGCTTCAGAACCGTTTGATCCACTTTAAAATCTGTGTGTTCTGGTTTAATATTTGTACACTCTAATATTAATTTTTGTGTACACGAATCTAAAGTCAATTGGAAGAATTATTATGAAGTTCATTAAACCCAAAAATATGTTCAGTAGACATACACGTACTCCTTTCTCCCCATTTACAGATATAGCTCAGGTTATTTTGGTAATATTGGTTTTTTTTATTTTTTTATTTTACAACTTAACGTTGGTCCACTCTTAGAAAAAGATCCAAGTCAAGTAGTCAACTCTAGTATAGTAATGATATTTGAAAATAAAAGGGGAAATCATGTTTTAGGGGGAAAAAAATATAGAAAATCTGCACTTATCACAGCTAAGTTTCCTTGATTAGAATATTCTTTTTAGAAATTTTTTTAAAAACAGAGAGGCAGTGCCTCTACTGTCCTGAATTTTTTATTATTTCATTTTTTTTTTATGTGCATCCTGTACTGTGACTTACGACGAAATTACAATTACTTCACCGTGCACATTGAAGTTGCAGAGAGTAATAAAATGTAGAAGTTTTCATTACAGAATTTTTGATATAGTAAATAAATGTAGATTTTTTGTGGAAGAATAAGAAACTTGCCTCGAGTCTCGAGAAGTCAAAAGAAAGTTTGGTGGATATTCACTCTACTCGTTGACTTAGACTCAACAAGTCAATATGACAATATGTACGCACTTTGATTGTTCATTTGCACATATACATTTACAAACTTGAATTTTGTGTTTCCATCTGTGTAATACGGATTGCTTTAGACTGTGCTCCACAAACGCAAGGGAAGGAAGGAGAATTTGCGAATTTCATCTGGTTTCCATCCTGATTTAGGGGTGAAAGATTTCGCCAAAACTTCACAGAGTCTTCCCCTCTATACTATAGCATTCTCCTCTCCTTTCTCTCTATTTCACTTCTTCTGGAGCACGGTTAGTCCACGAGCCCGGTGAAATCTCCCCTCCGCCTGTGTTTTTCTCTTCCCCTCCCTTCAGTTCTTGTCGTCTGGAGCACAGCCTTAGAGTCATGTTGTTCCCTGTTTAATACTAATTTATTATGTTTCTGTCCAATAACAATATTACTCAAGTCTCGATAAAAATTGAACCAAAATAACACGTTGTGTCATCCTGGCATTTTAACTGTAGTATAAATAAAATAGAATATTTCTCATTATAACTTTATATGAAGAAAATATAACAATCTAACAAAATGTAGTTCAAAATTTAATTTTCGGAATGAATCTAACAAATTTAAGCATATGTCTGAATGATTTTTCACTTACATTTTATTATTATCTTTTATCAGACAACTTAATTATTACTTCCAGCGATTCATATATACTGATATTTAAAACAATAAAAAACGATACTTAAATTCTGTGAGACTTGTACACAATCAATCTACCGGCACCAATACATCCATAATTTTATTTTGACTTAATTTAAAAAATACTGACAAAATTGTCAAGTTAAATCTCCACTTTTTACATACAAATCATTACTAAAGCATCTCCAACCCACAAATTCATTAGAATTTATTACTACTGCCAACTAGACAATAGAAACTAAAGTCAATTCTAATTTCTTAACTCTTGCATCCCAGCAATTGCTTTTTTGTTTTGTTTTTTGAACTCAACAACAATAATATTTTTGTTTGGCAGCGAATAGAAATTAGAAGTTTTGCCAGCGTGTTCAAAAGAAAACGTTTTCATTATAAACAAATTTATTTTATTAGCAATTGATCCACATTCCAATAATTTAAATAAAATTTGTCTCATAAAATTAGCAACTCCAAAACAATTACCAATACAGATGCTCTAAAGCAAGAGGAGATGCCACGGCACACATTTTTCCTGTCCTACTCTGCCATGAAATACATCACTTTTGTAGGGTCATATCTACAAAATATCCATTGATGGGTTGTTGGGTTGGATTCCCTCCCTCTACGTACGCCTATAAAACAGCCTTGGGTTTTATTCATGTCACCAGGCACCAGCACTCAGCAGAGAGAAGAAGAAATGAGTAGTACGCTAGTTAGATCCAGCTCCATTGCTTTATTTCTTTCTTGTCTCATTCTACTAAGCTGCTTTGGCGTTGCTCTTTCCGTTAATTGCAATAGTTCGTCTCTTTGTTCCTCTTCTTTCTTTATATTTTTGTTAACAATTAATCTGCTTTGCACAATTATTTATCTGTTGTGTTTAATGCATGCAGTTCCAAGGAAAATGGTTGCCTCAAAGTTGGCATATGGAGCCGGTTACGGGTGTAGCAACTTACGTGATCCGCCTGACGACAAACCGGGCCAACGAAATGCTCAGGGGGGCCGTGTCGGGAAACCGAGGATTCCATCTGCTCCCATTCCTGGGAGGGAGCGGTACGCAGGTGTGCCTAGGAATGCTCCTCCTCCAAGTATTGCCTAATAATGGATCTGAAACACAAAAGATATAAATCCGAATTTGCTGAATACTGTTTCATTTAACGGACTTGTTGAGCCGGATTTGAGTTTTTTTTTTTTACTTTAATTAATTAATAAATGTTTACTATGCTTTTGTCTTTTCCATTTGTCGGCTTCTTGATCTCTAGTTTTTTATTTTAATCAATTAAATGCCAAATATTCAAAATAAGCTGATGTTAAAAATCGTGCAGTTATTAGTAATTTACTAATACTCCGATTCTCACTTTATAAGTGGATGTTAAAGTAGAAATTTCTAAAATAAAATATGGGCCGGGTAATACACTAATACTAGTTTGTATGGCAAAAACTCAATGTAAAAATTTAATATTATTCAGCAAAATTGTAACACAAATCCGCCTCCACATACAGACCTATGCTTCTTGTTTATATACCATCACAGGTTCTGAGTAACAACATCGTTTTTCATGCCAATCCCATATTTTTGTAAGAATTACCAAAATATTCTAGTTTAAGAGAAAAATTGTGAAATTATAACTAAATAGTCGGTGCATGTGTTTCAAGGTGTTGGTTAAACGCATACACTCAGAGCGACATTTTTTAGATCTAGCATCTGGATGGACATGACATATATTGAATCCATATTCTAGAACTAGAATGCATGCGTTCATATTAATTTGGAAATAGAAAAAATATGTTCTTTAAAAATTTGAGATGACATAAAAATATATCATGAGCAAAGACTTAGCAAAACTTAGTATGTAATAGTAACTGTTGTCTGTTGAGCAAATGCATGCATGGTATTTTTCATAATTCAGTTTGACAGCAAAAGGAAAAATAATGCTCTGTATCTGTATAGTAAATGACGCCTTTTGAAACATGCATACTGTTACCTCCATACTAAAGGGCTAAAGGCCAAATAAATTGTCAATTTCTTATTTTTTTATTCTTTTATTTACGTTTCCGAATAAAAAACTTAAAGCTTTGCATTTTGGTCAACATTATCCGTCTCCAAGTTGTTTAATGAATAAAGACAAATTTGACAGGACATCGTTGACTTTCTCAGCTTTTTTTGTACTCATCATATATTTATGACAAATCTGTATAGTAAATGTTCGCCTTTTGAAATATTAATGGGTTGAATCTCCTTTCTGTATTAAGATACATGTGCTTTAGTTTAAAATCTGTATTTATTTACATTAATTTATATACGCATAAATTTTTTTTTTTTTTTTGAAATTATGAGTTGGAGTCAAGTCACCAAATACATTTTTATATACACATAAATTTTAATACAGATAGAATAATATTGAAGTTTATTAGAATAAAAAATAGGTCCATTGAGCATCCAACCTGCTCCATTCTCTATGTTTATATACAAGAATAACAACACCTATCTATATAATTTCCAGACTAGCTAGCTAGGTAGACCGCTAGAATTGCCTACTTTCAACTTAATAATTATCGTAAAAAAAAGTCCAGATCGTTTAATTTTAAACGGATCAGATTGCATTATTTTTAAGAAATCACAAAAAATAGCTTTGGATAAGAAAGAAGGCACACCAGATTTATCACTTTCTAATTTACAAAATTAACAATATTATTTATTTTATTTTAAGTACCAATTTTCTTAGTCATTTGAAGGTAAAATTTTAACTTGTTAAATATTAGTCAAGTAGAATATGTAGATATATAAATAAAGTAATTTGTAACAAGTATGAACCAAGTTTTTGTATTCTCTGCTATCCAATTCCATCTGCATGTAGGCTTAGAGAGTTAGAGCTATGGAATTAGCTAAGCAGTATCAATCAGTATCAATAAGTAAAAATCAAAATTGTTTCAAGTTAGTGCATGTGAAGAGTAATTTCATCTCGTGATGATTTTTTTTATAACATAAATAGTGCAAGAATGCAAGTAAATGAATACAAATTGTCGTACAATCTAGCTAGCATTGTTACCAATGAACACCAAATTTAGGAAATTAACTTTTAGTTTAGTGGCAAAAACAATATCCTCTGTGTGAGAGATCGCATGTTCAAAAACGGAAAAAAAAAAAAAAACCTTATGAATATTAAATAGTTAGGTGGTTTGACGCCTTGACCTCCAATTTTTACTTTAAAAAAATAAATAACAAACTTTTAAAATAAATATTGACATTTACTAAATAAATATATTTAAAAGAGAGACTTAGTGCTGTGATAAAAGTCTCTTTCTCTACATAGAAATTACATATTCAATTCTCAAAAATAATATTTAAAAAATGATGAGTGTACCGGGCCTTTTAATAAATACACACACAGGCGAGATAAAGTAAAATACACAAATATTTATCATCATATATAATACCAATAAAGTATTTTTTTAATAGTACAAACTAGTAGACACATACATTTTTCTGGTACAATTTTCAAAATAAAATCACAATTCAATCTCTAAATTTTTACCATAAAAAAGTATAACACTATTTTCAAGACTTGATCTCGCTGGCAAGTGAATTTTTTTTTACGAAGAAAGCTAGAGGTCAAGCCTCTAAGTTTCGCTGGCAAGTGATGATAAAGCAATGTTCTGTCTTCCATTCTAGTAGAGTAGTAGTTCCCTTCCACCAATGGCTTCAATAAATGTTCTTGTAGATTACGTAATAGGACCGCATTGACTTGTAGAGAATTATCTCGAGGAATTTCATTATTTATTTTGTAGTGATAGCGGCTACTAAATTAAAAATGAGGAGACTTCAAATGCACCATTTTTTTTTTTTGCTCCAATATGTTCCAATATACTTCACATAGTTTATCTCTGTTTTCAAAATTCGAACGGTCAATTCGAACCGCTCAACATGATATTCATAATAAAATATGTCTAGAGACCAAATTTTATATTTTTTAGAATTTTTTTACTATTTTTTTCATAGGTACAAAATAATTGTTTTAAGGAGATTCTGGACTCTTCGATAAAGTGATATTGTACATATGAAAAAAAATAGTAAAAAAATTTCTAAAAAATATAAAATTTGGTCTCCAGACATATTTTATTATGAAGAATATGTTTAGCTGTTCGAATCAACTGTACGGACTTTGAAATAAAGATAAACAGTGTGAAATATATTGGAGCACCAAAATAATGATGCATTTGAACTCACCTCATTAAAAATATATATTTTTACAAGTTCGGATTTAGTAAAATTTGAGAGGATAAATAGGAGAAACTTACTTTGCAAAAAAAAAAAAAAAGGAGAAGCTTGTCTCGAGTCTGGAGAAGTCAAAAGAAAGTTTGGTGGATCTCGTTGACTGTGATGAGCAGATATACAAGTTAAACAAACTAGTCAGTAGTCAGTACGGATCCATTTAGAGTCATCCAGGGACTAGGATCCATTTAGTACAGCTTTGAGTTTTATTCATGTTACCGGCAGAGCGAAGAAATGAGTGGGCTTGGATGAACTACATACAATTATTTATATTCTGTTAGGATAAATTGAGAATAGATTATTTTTTTAATTAGATTATTCAGAACAGAATAGTTAGTTTTATATTTTGTTAGATTTGAATAATTAAAATAGAGAATTCAATATATTTGTCTTATTAAAATTCACTATTCCTACAAAAATGAGATTTGACTATTTTTGACTATTCTAATAAGATAACCGAAAATTTGACTATTCTAATTATTCTAGATATAAACTCAAACATACTTTAATGAAAATGTTATTACCACAAGAGGTTTGCATATGGTTACTGATGCAGTAATGAATGTGACCCGCTCGATAACATAGTGATAAGTCTTCTCAGAATCCCGTGTCAAGGTCATCGTGATATGTCGGTGTGGTTCATAGTCGAGGGTGGATGAACATCCAAGAAATAAGAGTCAATATTCAATATTTTTTTGTATTTCTATGCAATTTTTTTTTATAAAGTTTTAAATGCTATGAATACTATAAAATTAATTTTCATGAGTAGAACTAGAGTGCTCCTAAGTTCACCAAACCTCTTGTGAACTTGATTCTAAAATATATCGAATCGACTTTAAACAATTAATCCAAACCGTTGAAATTATTCTACCTAATGATTGATGCGTTTACATGTGAAAATTTTAAAGTTTTGAATTAATTTAATATATAGTCAAGTGGTCAAAGAAGTCCAAAAAATGAATGCATTAAAATTAATTTATAAACTTTAAACTTTTGACCACTTGACTCTATATTAAATTAATTCGAAACTTTAAAATTTTCACATGTAGACGCATCACTCATTAGGTAGAAGGATTTCAACGGTTTAGATTCATCGTTTAAAGTCTATTCGACATATTTTAGAGTCAAATTCACAAAAGGTTTGGTGAACTTAGGAGCACCCTAGTTCTACTCAATTTTCATTTGCAACATAAAAATTCTGTATAACTGATCTTTATTTACGTTTGATCTTCATAGTTTGAAAATTTGACTTAGCTCTTTTCACATTGCTTCTCTAGATTCAAGTATTGGTTGATGGATCCAAACACAAATTAAATTAAAGATAAATCCAAATTTACTTAATATTGTTTTTTTATAGTGCGCCTTGTTGGCCCGTATTTTAGTTTATATTATTTCTGATATTGTAAGTTGAACAAATGGGATTTCTTTGCTTTCAAGATCCAATGTGGGCGAGATGTCTAATTCAATAACTGGAAACTATTGGGATCGAATTCTCTGCAGGGGCAGGATTTTTCTACTCCTGAGTCACTGACACGTGGACCCACATTAAAATTAAAAAAATAATATTTAAATTTATAAATCTGTCTGGATTCACATGTCAACCTCACTATGGGTAGAAAAATCCTGCCCTCCGGAGACAGGTGATCTCTTTCCGTGACGGTAGATTGATTGTGTACAAGTCTCACAGAATTTAAGTATTGTTTTTTATGACGGTAGATTGAATCCTCTGCTCACAAGGTGGCAGGGAAATCCTGTCCATAATTGAGTCTAGTCAATTTCTAATTGACACATGACATCCACCTTTCAACTTATTGATGAGGATTTTTAATTTACTTAATTGATTATGAATGACATTTTTTCCTCTTTCCTCTCTTTTCACCTTCTATTTTAGATTTAATCAAAACAGATAACAAATAAGCTCCGTTCCTTTCTCTAACCTCTCAACCGTGAGAAAAAATTTCAAAGCTTAAGCAATTTTTTGCCATGAGGATTTCTTGATTCATGAGAATTTTTTGAATTGAATCTAACAAAATATTTTAACATTTGTATGCTGTTACACTTTAGATAATAGTTGAATATGAAATTGACATAGTCACATTGGAAATGAAAAAACTTGTTCTCTGCACACACACACCTCCAAACCTCTGGAGATGTAAACAAACATATTACAAAACATATAACAACTAAATATGCCTTATCTTGACTACAAAAACCCCACACAGTTTCAAGTATTACAAAGTAGGGAGAATTGGTTTTATGCCACTCAAAAACTTTCAATTTTGAAAATTGTCACTACAAATTTAGAGTTCTTGCTAATGCCATTACAAATCTAAGTAATTTGTAATTTTGCCCTATATACCAATTTAATCATGTTAAAATAAAAAATAAAAACTTTAAGACTAAATTACCCTCCAAATACAGAAGTGATAAGCACTCTTGCGTTGTCTCTCTCCTGTGTCCGCAACTCTAGCCTCTCCGCCCAAACAAAACGCCTCCGCCAATTTGATGGCCTCCGTTTATCATATTTCTTGCCGATTGTTGCACTGAGTTCGTCTCTTTACCCTCTTCGAGCTTCACCGCTTCTCTTTGAGCTTCACCACTTCTCTTCGAGCTTCACCACTTCTTGACGCTAGACTATGGTATCGTTCTTGTTTTCTCAACTTTATGTAGTCATGGCAATTAGAGCTATTAATTGATTGTCTTATAGTCATGGCAATTACTGTACGTAAAGCTCTAATTAAGACAATCAATTAACAGCTGTAATTGCCATGACAGGATTTTGTTATTCGTCTCCAGGATTTGAAACAGACTACATAAAGCTCTAATTGCCATGACTATAAGACAATCAATTAACAGCTCTAATTGCCATGACTACATAAAGTTGAGAAAACAAGAACGATACCATAGTCCAGCGTCAAGAAGCGGTGAAGTTCGAAGAGAAGTGGTGAAGCTCAAAGAGAAGCGGTGAAGCTCGAAGAGGGTAAAGAGACGAACTCAGTGCAACAATCGGCAAGAAATATGATAAATGGAGGCCATCAAATTGGCGGAGGCGTTTTGTTTGGGTGGAGAGGCTAGGGTTGCGGACACAGGAGAGAGACAACGCAAGAGTGCTTATCACTTTTGTATTTGGAGGGTAATTTAGTCTTAAAGTTTTTATTTTTTATTTTAACATGATTAAATTGGTATATAGGGCAAAATTACAAATTACTTAGATTTGTAATGGCATTAGCAAGAACTCTAAGTTTGTAGTGGCAATTTTCAAAATTGAAGGTTTTTGAGTGGCATAAAACCAATTCTCCCTACAAAGTAAGATCGTATGCCTAATTAATTACAAATTATAAACGCTTTTGTATTCTTGTCAATTTAAATTCATTAAATATACAAATTTTGACAATTCTTGGTTAGGTATAGAGAAGGAAAAATATAAATATATTTTTTTTAAAATAATAAGCATCAAAAGTTACTGATAGCTCAATATATTTGTGGCCATATTAAATTGCAAAATGAAATAGTAAGAGAAGAAAAAAAAAACTGAATTAAAGAAGGTTATAAAAAAAAGTTGGAAAAACCAGAAAGATGAAATTAGAATCGAACTCAAGGGAGAGGCCTGATTTGCATAAGTTAAGATCTAATTAAGATAACTCCATTGTGTGTACACCTCTTAAATTTGATTAAAGGAAAGTTTTTTTTAATTAGTTCTGAAGTAGAAGGTGAAGAGACTGAGAAAAGAGAAAAGAATGCTATTAATAATTAATTAAATAAATAAATAAATAAAATATTATCATCAATGAGTTGAACAAGATTAGGGCCTGTTCAGTAGGAGCAGTACTCATGAGACTTTTTGAAAAAAAATGGAATCTTAGAAATTTTGCCATGAAATCCGTTCGGAGATAAAGTATAAATTCCTATATGTAATTCTATATTGGATTTTTTTCCAACTTTTTTTGCCTTCTATTTCATAGAAAAAAACTATTAGCTTAGACCTTCGTTTTTTTTTTTCCCTCAAATGATGAAGCTGCCAAATTTTTTATTAAACAAAGTTAACATATATGTTAACTTTTATCATACATTAATGAAGACAAAATTTTATAAATCATGGGATTTTTTTTATAACATCAAACATAATTAAACATAGAGCAAAATTTTAATTAAAGAAAGCATAACTAATTTAATAATAATTAAATTTACATAATACAACTGAATTTAATAATTCAAAAAATGATAAATAAGCATAATTAAACTAGCAATACTTAATTTGAGATAAATTAAGTTAATTTTGAATTAAGTTCTTTAGTGATATGTATAAATATATAAATTTATTACTTTGCAATGTGCAGTCAGTTCACTTTGATATTACTTTGCAATGCATAGTTGATTTACTCATTTAAATTTTATAAAAATTTGATATATACAATTATATTGATCATAATAAGTGATTAGTAACAATATTGATTTTAGTGCTACATCTTCTATAAAAAGAAAAACAATAAATATTCTAACAAAATTTCAATGCATTTGTCAAATATCTATTGATACGTCCCATCTAGGGGAGAGCGGGCCGTACTGCTGGACTTCTCACTTCTGGGCTCGTTCCGCTTTGAAGTAACGGGCTGAGATTGAATGATGGTGTGATGTGCTATGCTAATAATGACAGAGAGTTGTGAGAGGTACTTAACTCTAACCTATCATAATCTTAGTAAGTGTGAAAAGACAAGCTCAGCACTTTAAATAAGCTCAGCTTGTCCGTATTTATTATCGGTGGAGACAACAGCGGTGACTGTAAGTTGGGACCGAACTGAGCCTTTCTGGGTTGGTACCAGACTAGGTCTTGCTCGGGTGTATTTGTCTTCGGACTTTGTCAGGCCGATTTGAATTGAACTCATGCTCATCTCGTCCAGTCCCAATGCAGGAGGCCGGCTTGAGCTGGCTTCTTCGGCCCTGTACTCTACATAATATTTTAAGGGATAATCTTCAACCTAGACTTTCTTCATGACTTCGGCCTGTCCTGAATCAAGAATCCGAGACCTAGCCTATTCTTAATCCGAGACATATTCTTATTATGAAATTTCGGTATATAACCCTATCACCTATATTCTAAATTTTTTCATGAATTAAATAATTTTAATTTTGACAAATTAAAATTCCATTCCCTTATTAAAATTTTTCATTCCCATAAAATTTACGCAGGCCCTTAGTTCCGACCTCGGTGCTACAGGATAAAAACTAGTACTGAGCCCTCGTTTGTAACAATCGGAGAGAATCTCGTCTCTTCTTTCAGATGGATGACAGGGACCCTCGTCTCACGAATATTTCCGTGAATTTGGTCTATTTTTATTTTGAAACACCGGGTTGTTTTCTTTCTCTGCTCAGTACTGAGCCCTTCATCAAGGGAGTTGTTCAGTGATAGAACAGGTCTGTATACTATAATTGAGCGCTCTGATCATGCTATAAGTATAAGTACTAGCTCAAACAAATTTTGAGCTCACTCCTTTTGAGTTTTGACAGTTTCCATTTCTCTTTACACAATACCTCCAAATATCTTCAAAAGACAACAAAAATGGCGAAAACAAAAAGAAAAGAGAGAATCTCATCTGTCGCCGCCAAGGTCAAGGTCTCCTTCTCTCCCAAGCCAAACCCCAGCATGGGAAGTAACATGAAGGGGAACTGGAAGGTCGAGTACTCGCGCTTCTTCACTGTGCCATCCGGCCAGGCGCCAGTCATACGGTCACAGCCATTGCACAGGAGCACGAGATCGAAAGGCATCTGGCTCCCTTGTCAAACAACCGCTTCTCTCTCCATTTCACTGGCGCTTATCCCTGGCGGATCATCCGTACATGTCCTCTCCCTCTCACTCGGGGATGATCTCATTGTCCGTACACTTTTCTCTCTTTATTTCTTCAGAAACTTTGTATTTGATTATTCATCTGTCTGTGCATTTTGATTTACTGTTTATTAATTATTTTGTCATCCGATACCTGTATTGTAACATCGGCTTATAGTTCTCCTCCCTTAGGATCATATCATCTAATATATTATTTCTGTTTAGTTAGTTTTCTAAGTTGTATTTTGGCTTTAATCAATCTCTTCTCTGTTTCTAAAACAGAGAGCATTCACATAGATATATTTTTTATGAAGATTTACTTTTTTTTCTCTCCGAACAAACTTCTGTGATCTAATAGTTACCTATTGTAGATTTTTAAGCTCAATTTTGGTTTTATTTCTTTTTCGTTCTTCTTTGCAAGAGATAAGAGTAGGCCAAGTGGTTTCCCATAACAAATTTAATAGTGACCCTAAGGTTCGCCCTTAATTTTAACTTATATCGAATGATTTTAAATGGAAATCCTAGGGAACTAGGGGCATACGATTTAGTGCAATATTTACTTCTGATACTATTTTTATTAACTTAATTTAGTATCCATTAGCTTCTGTAGTTTCATCGCTCTTATTTTAGTAAACGTTTGCTCTGATATTAGGTACACTTCATTGCAATAATTGTTTTCAAAGTTCATATACTATTTTATCACGTCCATTTGTCATCTTCGTATATAAAATATACAAATCAGATCTCTGTATATTTGTAGCGTTTTAAGTGCAAATATAGTCTATATTTTATTTTTCGAACTCAACTGAATAGTAAGACAGACAATGCAATCTAGTTTTAAAATTGATCAAATCCAATCATTTCTCCGAAAAAAGTAAAAAGGACAATGCAATACATGATTCCCAAAGGAAAGTTAGGAGACGAGATAGAGTAAAACTCAACACAATAGTGCCAGGAGTTAAGATGAAATGAGTTCAATTGCTCTTTAGATCCTGGTCGATGAATGTAAATCGTTACATATGTATGTTTAGATCCTGGGATTTTCAGATCTTGCTTTCTTAACCTTTTGCAATAGATGAATGTAAATCGTTACATATGTATGTTTCTCTGTAGGAAGAACATGTACTGTACAACCTCCTATTCTCATGGCCTCAGGTGGCATGTGTGCCAGAGTGCCCGATCAGAGGAAGCCGAGCTGTTTTCATCAGCTTCAAGGACACATCTGCCCAGGCATTATTTAATTTACTCTCTTTAAATAACTTATGTGCAGATTCAGAAGTTCGCTGTAATGTTTTCATTGAAATGTGATTATAAACAATTATGACGTGTCAAGATAGTTTTTATTTTTATTCTATTTAGAAAATTGAAAGAATCTCTAACTTAAGATGAGCATTTCAAACCACTTACGTGCAGATTCAGAAGTTTGCAGTAAGATTTTCCCAGTCAAGAATTGCAGAGGAATTCTTGAAATGCGTCAAGGTAGCCTTGCAAGTTGTCTTGAACATATTTTGTTTTAATTTCAAATTATGCTTTCATCATTCTATTATCATATTAGTAAAAGCAAATTCTCTCTGTCTAAATAAACCCTTGATCTGCAAACAGGATTGCTCCAGGGAAATGTTGGGAATGCCATCTGGGAAAGGTTTCACATTTAATTCGTCAGCCTCCCAAGATGTCCCTTGCAAGTTTCACTATGTGCGAAAGAAGAAAAGGTACCTTTCGAAACAATTTAATTCCCCTCACCTTCCATTCTCATCAATTGTATGATTATTACAATAATGAACACTAAAATGCAGAGCAAGTGATGAGATGAGTAGTGAAGATCCTGCAGCCATATGCAGAGAGAACAAAGATGCCCCACAAGCAGTGGGCTCTACCAATTACAACTGCACCAACCTCCAGGAAATGGAAGACAATATCAGGCCACTCGAGCCGCTCATGACTTGTGATAACATAGAGTCTCTTTTCTCTGAATTTCCTCCTAGCTTCACAGAATTCCTTGCCAACTGTTCTTCCAACTTTGATCAAGGTATCATTATTTAAGCCTTTCTTTCAATCTAATTAATTGTCCATATACTATTCTAGCTACTATTATATAAGTTTTAAGTGTACACTAATTGTTTTTTGTACATAATGTTTAATATGCAGGGCAAATTATCCCCGCTGGCGAGAGCTATAGTGCTTATCAGAATGGCTTTATGACCGTTCCATCTGTATGTATAATTATTTTTTTGTTTTCTTTTCTCTATGAAAGCAAGTAGTTGAAAATGGAAAGGGAACTGGGTAAAATTGCAAGCTTTCATGAGTCATTATTTCTGCCATTTGTTTCAGGGGTACCAGACAGGACCATCTAATCCTTGCCCTCAAGGTAATTTTTCAATTTGATCCAATGAAGTATAGGATTGCACATTCTTTTGGTGAATGTACCACTTGAACCATTTTTCTACAACTTAACGCGATTTCTTATTTTATTGCAGGTGTAGTTCCAAAAACTGAAATGCTAGAAAGTGACGAATCAGATCTAATGGCCCAGATTTCGGTACATTTTCTTATTTAGTTACTTGCTGTATATTTTTCTTTCCAAACTATATACTTATTTATTCTAACTCTTTTATATTTATTGTTATTTTTTTTATTGATTGCAGAAATATATGAATGATGACAATTTCCAAGGTATGTAAATACTGTCTATTCTCCCTTATTTGCAGTTTGGTTTCAAACAAAGAACTATAATAATAACCTGATTGAATTCATAGCATAAAAATCAAATTAGTTAGATTAGAAGCAACATGAATTGAAAGTTCTAAAATCCATTTTAAACCATGTGAAACTAATGTTTACCAAATCCTGCATGTAACAGCTATGCTTTTTAGGATTGAGAAGATGATTGGTGAACTTGGTGGAGATTCGGCACTGTTTTAGGTTGTTTTTACTAGAATCTTTAGGCATTTTTAGTTTTCTCTCGCTGTTTATCCTGAATTTTTAGATAGCTTTTAACATCAAGCAAAAGATACAAGCACTTCTTTTTTTGTTTCTAGTCTGGTTAGGAAAGACTTTGTTCTAGTATGAACTAAAAGGAGATATTAAATACCACTCATGGTTCTTTAGTGATTTTGAACCAAGCAGTTGGAATGAGGATCTCAAAGCTAGAATATCTCCTCAAATCATGGAGTCAATTTATTCATATGGATGCAAGGCAATTACACAAAACGTTGAACATGTGTATTAATTTATATATATACAATTTTACTAATTTGTCCGTAAGGAAGAAACAAAAAATTTGAAAAATACAAAGATACTTAATTACACTACATCAAGGAGTGCTGAATTTAAATTAAACCAAAAATAAATTAACCCTCATATTTCCTTAGAAACCACGACCTGCGAAAATTGGGAATCTCGGGAAGTTTTGTGAGGGTGTCTGGAATTTTTGTGAGGGTTCAGTGTTAACAGCTCTGCACTGCTTACGGATCTGACCGTTCTGCCCTACTAAAACATCAAGTTTGCTAAGCTTGACCAAAGCTTGTGAAAACTCTCTCTTCCATTTTTCAGGATCGGCTATTATCTTAGCAACCATCTCCTTGGTAGTGGGGTCGTTCATGAGTGCATGATCAGACGTCAGCAAACCCCTGCCAGTCTGTACATTGCCGTAGTACGATGTGTCTAGCGCCAATGATGAGGCTGGGTCAAAGTCCACCTGTAATGACGTATCGAAGGAATGGAAAGGGAATGTATTAATTATAACAGATTAGTGTGAAATATGATCATGGTTTTAACTTGGGGCTCGTTTTAGATTTCAGGAATTATTTAACTGATTTTCCTAATAGATGAAAGGCTCTAGTTGTGAAAGAACCTTTGCGTCTTTTGTAACGTCCGGATCTTGTGTTTGCGGGCAGACGTTCTTAAGTTTCTGGGCCAAGTTCACTTCAAGAGCGGGATCAGTTGCGTTGTAAAGGCGGTTGGTGAATGTGAAGCAATGCGCCCCACCAATGGAGTGTGCACCGAGAAGGGTTACTAACTCGGCCTGTGAAAAGCCCTTTTGGTTGAACATTTGTGTCATCTTTTCTACAGTTGAGATCGGATCAGGGAGCTTTCCAGGAACTTCGGATGCCAGGGAAACTGTACCGTCCCGGCGGCCTGCAACCATAGGGAAGTGTTGAAGACCTGCCAGGACAGAAGCATCCCTCGTGGCAAAGGAAAGGATATCTGCACAAGAGACAATGCCGGGGCATGCAGCCTCCAAAGCTGCCTTGGCAACATCAATGACCTCTACACCGTGCAAGGTGAAGCCATTGGCAGGTGCAAACTTCTCAGTCGTTTCACCAGTAGGTGTCTTGTCAAGTAGGATCGATGCATCACATCCCTGAAAAAGTATTTTTCCAGTAAAAAGGAAAAAGTATGTCATACATGCAAGGGAGTGATATGATTAACGTTTAATTACACCTGAATAATCATTGAGTACGTTATTCATACGTAGCTAATTAATTACCCGAATGAAGCAATCGTGGAAAAATAAGCGAAGGAAGCCAGCAGATATTGTTGGGTCCTTTTTATGGTGTGCTCGGACTGTGTCACGCACAATTGTCTCAGCATTTGGGCATGTGGTGCTATAAAATCCCTCCTTGAGTCCTTTCTCAAACTTGCCTGGCTTAAGAGTATCCTGGTTCCATCCCGGAAATACGCCTATTGTTGGACCAGTACTGCCGACCCAACCGCCCCAACCGCCCCGTCTGGGAAAACTAAGACCTGGAAAATTATCACCGCCCTGACCGCCAAAAATCCCATCTCCACCAGGATTATTGTTAAAGTTCCACCACGTAGCGCTTACGGATTGCTCGGCAGTCATAAAAAACAGCAATGCAACATGTACTTGATAAATATTTGTCATGTTAGCCGAGGCGGAATTACTCTTTAATTCCCGTCTTTAATTTGTTCCTTCAAGTTTGCTTCTGCATTTATATATGGGATTTGTGCTTAAAATCAGGAGAGAGAGAGAGAGAGAGAGAGGAGGTTCGCTATAATCTCGAGGTGCTCGTACGGTTGTTCGGTATAGTTAGTTACAATCAGGACTAAAATAAGTAAATGCCATAACAACTGTTATAGTCCGCAACTTTTTAAATCATTAATTAACTAACAAATTTCAAATTACGACTAATTAATTTTTTTAGTTAATTAACGAACTAATTGGTTTATAAATAAACATTCATTGGGAGTAGCATAATAAAATTTCGATGTCATTAAATTAATTAAATATCTAAAATTTAATTGAGACGATCTATTCGAAATAAATAAATTAGACGTTTGCTAGTTAGCTAAATAACTTAGATGAGCTAGAAATATTATTCAAACTAATTTAAATCTACCAATTTTTGAATTTAACGTCAAATAGTATATTCCTAAGAATAAAATAGAATAAAAATATTGATAAAGACTTAGCTTAAATTTAAATAGTTAATGAAACTTTAAATAACAACATTTATTCAAATTAAGATTTAAGATTTCACAATTACTTGTAAATTAAGAATGACAACTAATGGATATGAATTATTAACGTAAGTTCTAGCTGAAAATTATTTGATCAAATTGGATTGTTTGGATTTTGTTAATTTCTAACCTCAATTTGGGACATGGAATTTTCTGACCGTTTATTTCGATCAACATGAATTTCAAAGTATAGAGGCGTCGGCTTATTTTCTTTGCTGGGCCGGATCTCCCCTCAAACCCATTAACCCAAGACCTTTAAAACTAACCTATCCCTCTCTCCCTTCGCTCCCCAGAATTTCCCCTCTTCTGTCTCTGACCCGCGCACCCCACCCTTATCTCTCTCGCTCTCTTTTCTCTCTCTGTGGAACAATCTGAGCCGTTCTTCTATATCCTGCACGAATCTCAAAGCAGCCATTTCTTTTAAAGAAATCTTGAATTTATCTGAATTGTCCGATTTTGATCTGCACGAATCTTAAAGCAACTTTTCTGTTTATAATCCTCCCCTCCTCTCCTTTTCTGTTCTCCCCGTCGCCCCTCTTTTGTCACTCTGTGAGCCGACCCTACGCTCCCCCTCTTTTCTCCTTCCTGGAGAAGGAAACCCTAGGGGTTTCTCTCGTTCTCCCGCGCGAGACTTGCTACCTGCCCTTGTTCCATCGTTGGTACGGTTGTTGACTATCGACACTGAGACGCGTGGGTCTCGCACCTGCTCTCTGCGCTATTGACTGTGTGGTTAGGTTTTTATAAGGAATCAAATAAAAATCGGATGCTTACGTAAATCTAAATTAGCTCGGGAAGTGATTAGTGCGCGCGCGCGTGCAGACACACACACATACACATACACATACACATATATACATACATATATATATTTTGTATGTACTAAAAACTATATATGTATAAACGATTTCTTCTATTAAACTGGACGAATAAGTAACATATACTATTTGTAGCTCTACTCTTAAAAATTATATACCAATAAATGAACTCACCTAAATATTTTTGATAACATAATGTAAGTCAATAATAAACTATATAAATATTATTTAACTTATAATGGTATTATTTAAATAGGAATTGATTAATTATAGTATAAATAAATGTTCACTAAATTGAATAAGATTCACGAAGCTTAAATTCAAAATCTAAATTTACAAGTTGTTAATTAATTAGCACAATTGGTTAACAACGTATTTCTATTCTATTTACATAATTAAAAATAATTTCAAATTATATGTAATCAAAGTGATTAATCATACCCCTACTTTTATACATATGAAATACACCCAATCATCATACTAAATAAGGTAGTAGACAACTAACGTACCTTTATATTGTATGTATTAAAATTAGATTTTTATCTGATAATTAATTAAGTAACGTGTTTTAATCATATGATTAATATAATAAATGTATTTGTCATAGTAATTAGCATAATTAATTAATAATACGTATTTCTAGTTTTCATACGTATTAAAATGGAGAAGTAACTAAGTAACCCATACTATTATTGAATAAGTAATTAATCGACTTAATTACTATAGTAAATAATTCCAAACTTGAATTGGAACAGTCAGATCTTTTTATTATGACTTATTTTAATAAATTAAACGCAGCCTAAAAAAAAATTAAAGCGATTGAAGTAACTTAAAAGTTCATATTAAATTATCATAGTGGAAGACGTAATTATCGTACGAGTATTCTAACGAGATAAATTATAACATGCAATTTATCTTCAAATTAAAATATTATAAATACCATATATTTTTAAATCAAGTTAGATTAAATTAGATGAAAGCGAATGATCAATATCTGACTAAACCGATTTAGTCAGACTGACAGAATCAGTAATTTTCATAAATCGAAATAATCGAGAATTTAACGAAGACATTAATTGGGGCGATGGTTAGTATAATCTAGTGTAGATTTTAATTAGTTTAAATTATGTAATTTCAGATCCACAGATCCCGTACGAGTTCGATCCATGGACTGAGCTTACTGACGTGCTGATCGGAGCATACGAGGATTTCGTCGCTTTCACTGAGGGTTAGCCGTCGCGTCTTCAGCCATACAGGTGTGGGATATCTGAATTATTTCTTTCGTGGGCGTACTCTTACCAAGTCATTCCACCTGACCTGACATCCGCACTTATTTTAAGTAGATGCATTAAAACTGTAGAGCATGTTTATCCTTTCTGCACCGTAGGTAGAAATTGCATAAACCCCGATAAATAAAAGAATTTACTGTTTTATTAGGAGTAGAGTAAATAAATAAAATTATATATTATTATTAGAATATTACGTTATTAGATTGCCTTCTTCTCGTAGAATGTAATATATTATTGCATAGTTATCTGTATGCATTGGTGAGTGCTGAGTAGAGGCCGAATGACTACGCTCCGGCTTGTGGTATGTGACACGAGTCGGCCTCGCAGCCATTGAGCCGGGGTGTCACTTGACTTTCCGGATGGTCTTCTAGGACTTATATTATATGCATGAGCTTTGATTATATATATTATTTTCGATCATTTTACCATTACGTGTGGGCTGGACTCGAGCCCTGAGGCACGAACGATTCTAGAGTGATCTCCACCTACATTAGGAGCTACATTGCCTAGAACGGTTCCGAAGGCCGATCTCGAGCCTTGATGTGTGGGGCCGATCTCGAGCCCCTTTTCCTACTGATCTGGCTAGACGGTAGAGTTCTCACCTGCTCATGAGGGATGAGATTAACTATTTTTACGACATGCTTTGTATGATTTCTCCTATTTTATATGTTTGATTATGAATCGTTTTAGAAATGAGCAAACACCGAATTGAGATATGTCAATCGGCTAACGTGCTAATCATATGAGGCAATGCTCGGTGTCAATAGGCAACGTGTATCATTGGACTATCTGATCGCAGTCCTTAGACATATCTTGAGGATTTTTTATCCGATTAGCACAGCACAGGGTGACTTTTATTCGTACTATTATTATATAAATTCTACACTCAGTATTCCGATACTGATTTTTCCGATTTGACTATCAATAGTATATTCTTCTTAGATTTTTATTTGGGGAAACTTTCGCATGTTGACATATTAGGATATTCGCATCATGATTAAAAGTATTTTCGTTTTTATTAGATATTGAGATAGGTTCACATATGTGCATATTTACTTATAAGTATAATTGTACCTAGATTTATAAATAAAAGTGATTTGACTATAGAGGACCCCTGAGGGAATAATTCTGGGTCACATATTGGGCGATTCGTCGCTCACCCACAAGTTGTTTCGTGGGTTTTTAGGTACAGAGTCTGGCGATCCGCAGCAGGAGTTGTTAGGAGCTATCCCCGAGGATCATGTAGTTTGATTTTATATTTTTAGGACTTTTGGTTAGATTTACGAGATCTGATGTTGTGATTTGTACATCGGACTTGATAAATCTTGTATCTCTTTTTGTAGCTCGTGTTTCATTTTGTGATGTGGGTTGTATGGATATTATATGTGTATGTTTATTTATTGATGTATGACCTGTGCTCTTATTATGATTATTTACGCTTCTGCATTTATGTACTATTTGTATTTTGATTAGCCTTGCATGTTTAATGAGTTAATTAACATGAGGCGAGGATCAGTGACGCTCTAATTCAGAATTCCTGATTTTGAATGTGACAAGAACCAAGAAAATGTCTTAACTGATATGTTCGAACGAGTACCTTGCTAGGTAATAAATGAATGTACAGTTCCATGAACCGGTAGTTTCTATTGACTAGAGAGTAGAGACTAGAGACTGGCAATAAGGTCACCGAGGTCATGGTATAAGTTATGGATCCGTATCTTCTCAGCTAATGACTCAACACAGTTGAAACAGACGGTCCAGATTTACTCTCAGCCGATGCCTATTCAGGATGGCGCAGGGAGCCAGTATTATTTATGCTTTGAGATTCATGGCAAGTTAAAAGAATAATCCTGACTGTCCGTTTCAATTGTACTCAGCTCAGGTAAGTAACCCGAGGGATGTGAATTCAAACGTTATAGGGAAAGCAATAACGGAATAGTTTTTATTAAACTTTATATTCTTCGTAATGATTTAAAGTATATATTATATCAGAAGAACTTCATACATAACATAAATTTTGAAAAATTACAAGAAACTGAAACGTGTTCTAATTCTTACTAACTTTGACTACAATTATGTGCAAAATGATAAAACATGATGCAAATTGAGAACATGATAAGTATTTAAACTTTTCACTCATCTCAAAAAATTAATTCTTGAAATCTAATTTTTTTTTTAACCAATACATACCTCAATTCATAACTATACCGAACAGTTGCAATACCATACCGGTAATTAAAAATAATTACTGCTATGTTGTTGATTCAGAATTTCCAAGTGTAGTTCGCACTTATTTGCAGTAAATGAGCTCAAGTATCACGAGGAAGTGATGAAATTATTTCACATTTTATAAATATTATATTCATTCATTGCTTTAAAAGTTAACCTTCTCGGCCGATCGACGGACTAAGCTAAAGTCGACCATCAAAAGTGACCCTACAGAGATATAGAAGATATTAATTTTCTTTTTTAAGTATATATGTATATATTGGCATTTACATTAATAAGTCATGTAAGATCCATCATTCATCTGTGCAGGACGGAGCCAAATTTTTCAGATTAGGGAGATCAAATATAATGGGAGTCAAACATATAAAATTTTTCTACTACAAATGAAAATTAATTTCACACTATCTATAATATTTTATCTTAAAATATATTAAAAATAAGCTTCAAGTATAAAAAAAAAAAACTAGAAAATGAACACCCATTCTAGATTCGCTTCAGCATATATGTATTTCTCAAATTTTCTTTAACCGACCTTGTGTTTAATATTCGAAGAAGTTATAGCAGGACAATATATCGGGCTATGTGAAACTGGAGAGCAGTTTGGGTCTGATGCCCATCGGACTCAAATTTGAGTTTGATGGACTCCATAACCGTCCGATCTGTTTTAAGAGTTGTGCGCACGGATATCAAAGCAAATGTGCACGGATCTTAAAGCGGTATGCACGTGTCTTAAAGCGAATCGGATGGTTATGGAGCCCATCGCACTCAGTTTGAGTCTGATGGGCATCAGACCCAAACTGCTCTCGTGAAACTGTGATTGGTAATATGTTTTTTTTTTCTCTCTAGAAAATGCCTTGTTGCATTATATATGTATCTTAACTACTGTTTTTAATAATTAACTCGTCCAAATGGGAGCTCATTAAAAAAACGAATAATTATATTAGCATATCCCTAGTTTTGGTATTTTGTTTAATTATGCTATTGTGGTGGTAAGGAAATGAGTGAGGCTATGGTAATATGCATATATTATATTAACACACTTTGGTCTATACTACGGATCTATAATTTCATTTTCAAATTCTAAATGTTAGATCCAACCCGTAAATCATGATCTCCATATGAAAATGCACTGCCAATCAAATTTACAATTTTTATAATTTTATTGCTATTTTTTTTTAAATAAGTACAAAAGCACTACCTTAAAATAGTGTGGTCTTTAGATCAAGTAATTTTGAGAAAATTAAAAAAAATATATAAAATTTAGCATCCAAACACATTTTTATTTGAAGAACATAATGAATTGTTCTGATCGACTGTTTAGACTGATCAAAATGCACTGTACATAGTACCGGAGCCTCACTCCAAGGAAATTATCTAAGCCCACCGGGGAGGGTTCTTCACTTCTTTGTGTGATTTCCCCCTGCACAAGGAGACATGTTGTCTTTCTTACTTCTAACATCAAAACTAGTTTACTTTCTCTTATATTTTACAAAATGCGTCCTGTTCGTGTTATAAAATTCATAAAGAAAATCTAAACATTTGAACAACCATATTTAACGGGACATAATTTAAGACGAGAATCTCGCGTCTCAAACTCGTAATTATGCATGCATACACTTCAATTTTTTTAATATTATTCTCAAACATTGAACCTACGTATCTCCATAGAGAGTGCCACTAGAGACCGAACAATAAAATATTGATAGGATGAGTTGAAAATTAAAATACACAATATATAGAGGGTGAAATTTGAACTCAAGTTTTCACACTCACAAAATAAAATTCTAAACAATAGACTTCAAGTAAACATATATAAGGGAGGCTAGACTATAACAAATATTTAAATAAATAAAATAAAATTTAAATTTCAATATACATAATTAAAAAAAAATAAGATCATAAGAGTAATTGAGCACCCTTGACTAATCTTTATATCTACCCATACTTATTATTGCACTAAGCCTGTGGTTCTAACCCTGCACCTGTTAATAGCATCTTAATTTCAGAATATACAAGGCGATAAACGACTTGTCAATATACAAGTAATTTTTCATTGAGGATTCAAATGCCATCATTTTTAAATTTTCATGACTACAAAATTTAAAATTTGAATGTTAAAATAAAGTCATTAAATCTTTTGAGGTATTTCATCTTCTTTGAATGTAATATTTTTCTATGTTTTAATTAAAGCATACTTAGATTTAATAATTCGGAGACATTCACTTCATATGTTCACCTAATTTGTAAAAGACATAAAATAAATCTGATAAACAAAGTACATGAGATTTTCTCAGCGATGTTGTTTCTTTGAAGAAGACATTCTCACCAAAGTTGAAATTAAGTCATTCAACAAAACCCGATAACAAAATAAATATAAACAACAAATTGTCTAGAAAGAAACTGCTTAATTATAAACCAGTACGTAAATGCGCACGGATCATCATAATCATCATTAACATTATATTACCAAATAAAACAAAACAAAAAAATGAGGAACAAAATGTTTAAACTTGAACATTCTAACAGATACAACCATTACAATAACCAACAATAATATGGGCGGCTGAATAAAATGCAGTGCATCAAATATTAAATACCTAGCTAAATAGTACAGGAGGACAACAAATAAGAACTTGAACAGTACATCATATCTTCATATCGGTTGGATGTAGCGCACATGATTCACCAAAACCCGTATATTTAATTGATAACCAAACAACTTGCAATATTCTTCGGATTTACTTATGGTTTAATCCTCCAAATCCAAGTTAGATGCGCATAACTGAACTGACCTACTAAAAATTAGAACAAAAAATGGCTCACAAAATAATGTATCAGAGAACTTGATTTGGATCCTCAAGTTTTCCATTTTGCTTGATTTTTAGTATTGCTGGGCTTGACCATGACAAAACATGTACAATTAAAGAGGGGGGGCAGCATTTTTGGGCCCAAAAAGCAAAAACAAGGAAAAAAAAAATGAAATTCAAAGCTAAAGTTGCACACCTGACAAACAAGCTTAGCGTTAGTTCTCCTTTGGTTGCATTATGTACAACTCTTGCTGACCTATGACATACGAACCAATTATAGTCCCTGGTTCCATCACAAATTGCTCCCGAAAATTTCCTACACGCCTCCCAGATATGTCCACCGAAAGATCTTCTATGTGGGGCATTCCTTCAGCTTGAACCCCTTCCCCACATATCAAAAAGTGGGTCCCACATATAAATGAACCGGATGCACGTATCTTAACCCCATCTTGCCCGTTTGGCTTGCACTGGAGCTTTTCTACAACATGTACAATCTTTTCACCTGGCTGTTCTCCGCGTAGTTTTCTTCTTATATCAGTCAATTTTGAAAAGATTTCATCCTGCCCTTTGTACTTGGTACCCGAAAAACTGAAAAATGAAGATAATTTGTAGACGTGTTGGAAATAATTTAAAAAGAAAACACAATGAAAATCCCTATAAAAGAATCATATAAGAAGGTAAAAACAAAGGCACTAGGAGAAGAAAACATGAGTTGATGGTGGAGATGGCCGAACCTTAAGGTAGAAGCCTCGGTGTAAAAAGTTCTCATGTGACGCCAGTGCATGTCAGTGCCATCAAACAGAAGATAATAGTGTACAGCAAGCATCTATAACGGGGAAAAGAAGAAGATAAATTGAAATTGAGAATTACTCAGCTATGTTTTAAATTACAATTTAATACTGGCTGCTAATATAACATAACTATCATCATAGGGTTAGTCAAAGAAACTTACAAACAAACAAACAACCATATAACATAACTGCCCAAAAGGCTCCCACCCAAGAAAACAAAAGAAAAATGAAAGAGAAAAGTGAGTATAGATGAAATGAGAAATATAGTTAGAAAGAAAAAATAAAAGAAGCTACTGACATCTGCTATGTCCTTTAATCTTTGCGTAAAATCAACAACGCCCCTGATATACTCTGACAAATCCACATTGACTGTCTCATACTTCTTTATAAAAGGGTGGCATATAAGCTGCACAATTTTTCATAAGAAAATATTGTTAGTCAATATGTTCTCATACTATCTTTCTCGAGTGGGGGGGGGGATGGTATTTAAAAGAATAAAAGACCTCATCAGCTGTGGGTCTTTTATCGGCATCTTTCTGCAAGCAAGCATCAATAAGTGAGCAGAATTCAGGTGAAAATTTGTCTTTTGGTGGAGTCGGTGATGAATCGTACAAGATCTGCAAGTCAAGTTTTATAACATAAACCAAAAGCAAAATAAATAATAATTATGCAACAGTAAGATGATATGAAAAGAAATATACAAAATCAATTCATATCTTGCCTAGAAAGATGGCCATCTTGGTTTGATACACCATACATATAAAAATATATTCTGATGTCCCCCTCAAACATGGAAAATATTGTATTTTTATTTCCCATCTTTCGAAAAACCAAATTCTGGTTTTGGGGGGTGTGGGGGAGAGATGTTAGGCATCTTTCAGATGACTGACAAATGGTGGAGTACATCGTATACAACTATACATTAACATTATCGGGAGTGGAGTGAGCAATCATTAACCAGGGTGATTTGATTGTCCACACTGAATCCTCAACAATATAATTTATTTAAAATTTGCCTCAGTAATGCTTAAAAGGTCTTGATCTGAAGAGGGGGACCCATCTTGTCCCTTCCTGGAACATCTGAATTAATGAGAGCAATTAAAAAGAGAGTCCATATTTTTCTATATGGTCCACTACAATAATAATAGAAGTTCAAAATTTGGAGTTGCTCTCAGCCTCTCACCCCATTAGACGTGTATAAGATATCTAATTATCTACCTTTTTAAGGTTCAAAATTACTAACTAAAATGTTAGTTCTGCATCTTGTGCTATAATAAAATCAGACATCTCAATTATGACAGACATGTTTTTAATTTTTGTCGTACTTATTGCATGTCACCTAAAATTCTGTATAAAAATCGGTAAGAAATATCAAAATGCAGAGAACACCTCATAGTGATTCCAGCTCCAACTTGTTTACTCTTCCTGTTTCTCAAAAAGTTTTTTTTTTCTAAATGTCCTTTTCTATTAAAAGACAATATTGGTGGATTTCCGAAATATGGTCTAATTTTATTTGGAACCTTTTCTTCGAATGGAAGTTATAGAATAGGATTAATAAGGAAAATGACTAAAGTTAAAAATGGAAAGTTATCCAGAGACTCTTGAGCTACCTTTTATTTAATTTTTTTTCCACATGGCCTCCTTGGAGCATTAATCAGTGAGAATTTTAAAGAAATACAATTGGGTGGTAAGGAATTAGTGTGGTGAATCCTTTGTTTTGCATGAGCACACATGATCTTTCTAATTTTACATGGCAATTATATATGATTTTAGCATGTTACAGAGGTATAAGAAGTAGTGTTTGGTCTAGTGGCAAAGGCAATGCTCTCTGTGTGCGATATCGTAGGTTTGAAACTCGATTGAGAGATCCCCTAGTGGATATTTAAATTGGGAGGCTTGACCCCCATCTTTAATTTTTAAACATTCTCCAGGTGTAGATTTTTTGCAAGAGAGAAAAATCTCTCACCTGTAGCATAAGATTGGCAGGACCTTCATTTGCTGAATAAGGAAATTTGCCGGTGGCACACTCCAAGATAGCTAATCCAAAGCTCCATATATCAGCAGAGTATGAATAGCCCTCATTTCTTATCCTCTCTGGTGACATGTAAGTCACTGTTCCCACAAATGTAGCACACTAGAAATAATAAAGTTGTAAACCATATATCAAATTAAAACATGGCGGCACTCATATTGGATGCAGTATTTTATTTTCTTATAGCATCCAGTACACAAAACACAGGGGCGCTCTTATGTATTAACAGTCTTGGTGTTTCTCAGAAGTATACCAAATGCATTGTGCATTAGTTGCAAATATAAGAAATGTTGGGTCACTTTCGATGAAACAATAGAATCTCTTTTACTATTTAGAGAAATAAAAGAATCCATGAGAAGTCAATAGAAATAGAGGGCACTGACTACATACCAAGGCCATGGTGTTCTCCAATTCAGCACTGACTCCAAAGTCAGTGATCTTCGGCTCACCTTTAAGATTGACTAGCAAGTTTGCTGGCTTTATGTCTCTATGTACCAGATGTCTTGTGCCATGCAAATATTGAAGTCCCTTTCGGTCAATGGGTACAAGCAATTATATTAATAGGATCAATTTCCAAAAGTATTTTAAGGAGCAAGTAAATCATAAAAGAGAAGGATTAAATCCTCCAGTTTTTTCAAATCTTTAATAACAAAACTCCAAAACTAAAAAAAAAAAAAATGAAACTCAAATTATGATATTTTGACTTTGGTGACAACAAAGAACCTGAACTACATTAGTGGATTTTTACAAGCTGTTCATACCAATCAAAACAATGTTGAAATGTCCAATTATTTTATGTGTGCATAGAAAAAGAGAAGGTACATCACAACTAACAGTTTTACCATATATTTAGTTTAGATTTGAGTTATTAAAAATTTCAAAATGGAGGCACCCGAAGTTCATTTGAGCCCTCATTATAAAAAGGTCCCTGAAGTTTGAAATTTTGATTTTGCTTGCTGGGTCCATACAAGTATCTTTTAGTGAGAATAGAAAAAGGCAGGGCTGAAATCCTAGGAATCTAGGATGCAACAACTCTACCACATCACATATGACTCTATCCAGGTCAGTACTAACTCGAAATTTTCCTACCTTTTGAATGACATTGAGAAACAGAATTATATGAAAAAGAAAACTATTAGGCAGAAATAAGAATAGAGACTTTGAGACTGCAGGAGCAAAACAGGAAAAAGGTGAATACTTTGGTATCCTTCAGGAGAAAGCGGTTAACTAGTGGCACAGTATAATGGGCCTTCCAGAAAAACATGTGGGATGAATTAAGCCCACTGGGCCTCATGTGGCTCTGGCACTATGTTTAATCATGCAACTACAACAATATGGAACACCAAATATGTTCCCACAAAATTCAACATACCAGCACAGGATGCATTCCATTTATGTCAGAAAATGCCCAAAATACCCACTTAAAAAAACTTATATCTGTTAACTGGGGAAAAGATAAGCGGTTTAGAAATTTATATTAAGAAGATAGAAGAGGAAGGATGCATACAACCCTTCTCATGTTAAAAGGGAATGTATGGTATTTCCCATTTTGGTGGGAGAAATGTGCTATCTTGAGGTTTTGCAGGAACTAGCATAAAATTTTCTACAATAGAAAAGTCAAATTACAGTGTTAAAGATGCTTACAAGTAAGAGCTTCTTGACAAGATGAGAGAGAACCGGCTCAGGTATCGCCTTCTTGACTCTGAGCACATCTGCAAGGGAACCACCATCCATGTACTCTAGTGCGATGCTAATCTGGCCAGACCCGGCAGTGTAAAAAGCACCATGGAACTCCACCAGGGCGGGAAAACATGGGGCCTCACATAGCGTCCTTATCTCGTTCAACAACTGCTGTCTCTTCTCCTTTTGTTTTACACCCAATACAACACCATCTTCAATATTAGTTACTTCTATAAATAAATGAAATATCCAAAGTATAACTCGGTACTTGACTACCACAAGGGTACCATAACAGTCCAAATTGGTGTGCATTATGCAAATATCATCCAGTAAAATGTACTTGTTTTAGCATGAGTCTGCATGAGTCTATTAAATAAACAAGAGCCACCATTACCATCATTTGTCAAAAGCACCCAATTAACACGTAATTAACACGTAAATATTAACTCAAAATCAGAAGATATGATGTCCAAGTGTCCAACTACTCCCCCTTCTAAGTCAATAATACCTATTTGATACTTTTAACTTGTTTAGATCCTATATATGGGCCACAAAATGATACTCTGTACCAAAACCTTTACAAAGAAATCCCTTTAATTATTTTTCATCCTCAAAACCCTAGACCTAAATGAAGAAAACATGAAAATAAGAAATATTTTGTACATAATATTAAGAAGGGGAAAGTTTTCAAAGAAAATGAAAAGCCTGCAGCCATGTAGCCCCGTGAATTTTGCAATATTAAAGTAGAGAAAAAGGTGGTATTTTTAAACCTAGTTAATGTAATCTGAGTTGAGGTAAAGAGCATAATTCAGCGTGTTTGTGTGTGCACGTGCGTGTGAGAGCATGTGTGTGTTTGTGACAGTGAGAGAGAGTGAGTGAATGAAAGAGGGGCAAGGGAGGGAGAGATACCTTCTCAAAGACATTTATCTTTTTAAGAGCAAGGACTCGGTGAGTGGGTATAAAAATAGCCTTGTGCACAATACTGCTAGCACCATTACCAATTGCGCCAAACACGTGCATTTCATGAGAGGAACACCTAAATGTCTTCTCATCTGTGTTGATATCGTCTGTTATACCTGCAGACCGCTTATGCAACCCTTGCTCATTTATGTTGTATACCCCCAGAGACTGGCTCAGGAGGTTCACGGTATCATCTGATGCCTGAGTATCAGAAACAAAATTGCATGCAAATCTAACTGTGTTATGGCAACGGTAAATTAAATTCAAATATCATTTTGCAACCAACAACGAATGTTTTCCAAAATTTCAGTAAAAACCAATATTTGTCTTATACAGAATATATACAAGGTATTGCAAAAAGAACCAATGTTCAGATCCATGAAAGCTAAGTTCCATTGAAGTTGATGATTTTGCCCCTACTACTAGTAATCCACTTTTTTCTGAGATCAAAACCTAGCTAAAAAGAGAAATAAATGAAATTTGCATTTTGGGTTTTGAGTTTTTCTGTACTGATAAGAAAACAAATTGGTCAAGGGAAGATGAAAGTTGGGTTCTTTGGCCCCACAAATGATAAAAAATTTAGGGTGCATCCTTAACCATTGTTGAACTAATTTACGAAACACCCAAAGTCTTAAAAGAACATTACCACATAGGATTCACCGGGATCAGATGACGATGCACTAGAAAACCCATTCTCAGCAGCAAATAACGGCACCAGTTTCTTTTTCAACTCCTCCAAACCAGCCATTACACATAGCAGCTCTCTCAGTTAACAAAACTAACTGAGGGGCACCAAGAAAATCAAGTACCTGTAGCTACTTAGGCACAGCTTTACCACGGCCACGGCCTGTTAGAAAATTAGAAAAAGCATTCAGTCTATTGATTATGCAGAATAAACCCTACTTTCCAAATTAGAAGTTTCCCCTTTAATTATCACACGAAGCAGTTCAAATGGCAGACACTACCTATTTTAGATTTAAATTTCCTTTTTTGAACAAACGGAGAAGACTCTCTGGCTCTGCTATCCAGCGCGAATTCTATAGTTTCTCAAGTATTTTTAAATATAGGACCATTTAAGTCGGTTAGGAGTCTATCTACGAATATGATTAGCCGAGGATTCTTTGCGCGGTGGACTCCGTTTTGGCCTTTGGGGAAGAGAGACAGACACCTTCACCTTTTTTTTGTCAAGAGTAAAACAAGCTGCTGATTCTTTCTTTCTAGGGTTTCTCAGTGACTGAACTGAATGAATTTTCGGATTTGATTTGTTTACCCGTTCGATTTTTCCAAAGGCCAAGCCGGTGGTGAATTGGTGATGGATCGGAAGAGAATTTGCCAAATTGGGGACAGTAGGAACTAGGAAGTACGGTTAATTAAACTATTAAAAAGTGTAATCCCATTCCCACGTGAGGTTCCACGAGAGATAAATAGGCGTCTAAATTTTATTTATTTATTTATTTCGATAATGACTCTTTAAATTATATCCCCATTTTTATTGATAACCTAAACAATTTTTTAACAAATATGTCCTTGGTTTTCAAAAAATTCAAAAATGCCTTGACCACCCCACTTTGGGGCGGTCCTCTTCCAAAGCTAACTACCCCCACAGTGGCGAAGTTGGCTATATTTTTTTTAGAAATTGTTTAGTATGTATATAATGATTTTGATCTCACTGCTTCTATCATTTCTATTTTTTTTTTCTTTTTCTTGATACTCTTATTTTTTTATTTTGTTCTATATTGGTTTTATAGTAAATCTTATACAGTATGAATCCAAAATCCACTAAGAATAAGTAAGTAAATAAATAAATATTATTTGAGTTATTTCAAAGTTGAATGTATCACGTACATTCAATTTGAAATCCGAATGTCTAAAACAACTTAAACTAACTTTGACTGAACTTTGACCGATCATAACTTTCTGTAGGAAACTCGATTTTCAGCGTTCCATCACTTTTGAAAAGCTTGGGAGGAGATATGAATTTTGAAGATAAACTAAGATTTACCTTACAAAATATCTCACACACTCAGAGTTGCAAAAAACATCGTTTAGGACCTCAAAATTGTAATTGAAGTTTTTGAAAAATAACAGTAAGTTAAAAACCTATCGTATAAACATCAAACTTCGATCTAAGTAGCTCAGTAAATTTGTTATATAATGAACTTGTAGAATGCCAATTTTTGTTATTTTTGAAATTTTTTTACTATTTTTTATGATTTATAAAGACGATACAAAATAGCTTAAAAATAAAAATAAAAATTGCCAATATTTTATGAAAGAGAACAAGAGTATATTTTCTTGGTACATGGGTTCTACATATTACCTAAGCTCTAGTTCTAGTTTCACACACATATATTTTATTTGTCATATAGAGTAGAACTAGGGTGCTCCTAGGAGTACCAAATCCTTTTGTACTCTTAACTCTAAAACATATTGGATTAACTTCGAACGACGAATCCAAACCATTGAAATCTTTCTACCTTACAAGTGATGCGACTACATGTGAAATTTTTAAAGTTTAAACTAATTTAGTATAAAGTCAAGTGGTCAAAAGCTTCCAAAAATGAATGCATTAAAATTAATTTAGAAACCTTCTAATTTTGACCACTTCACTTTATACTAAATTACTTCGAAACTTTAAAATTTTTACACGTAAACACATCGCTCGTAAGTTGGAAGGATTTTAACAATTTGGATTCGTTGTTCGAAGTTAATCTGATATGTTTTAGAGTTAAGAGTACAAAAGGACTTGGTACTCCTAGGAGCACCCTAGTTCTACTCTTGTCATATATATTATTTACAAAATCAAATAATATGAGTATCCAAAAAGAGAGAAAAAAAGAAACATAAAATCATAAAAGCAATGAGACCAAATTACTATTAGTGTCTATATGCTAATGTTGAGTATTTTAAGCATACGAAATTGTGCTTTGTTTATACTCTTTTATCTTTAAATTTATAAATCTTGATACTAAATGAAAGTGTTGATTGCAGCACACAACCTATCAAAGTAGTACTAGGGGTGTTGAACCGCAGAGAGTAAGTTTAAGACCTAGTTTAAACTTTTGCAATTAATTTCAGAAAAAAAATAAAGTAAAATACAACAAAGTAAATGGGGGGTTGTTCTAACAATTTCTAATTTTGGGTTCAATACCCAAAAGAAAGGAGTTTTAAACAATTAAAGTAAATAAAGAAAATAAAAATTAGTTTGCTTTTAAGCTAAGGAGATCTAGGGGCATTCAGTCAACAATCCCTTGATAATTTTATCTAATCGGTATTTGTTTAAATTCATGTAAGATTTAATGATGTTTCTAACCTAATATGTTAAGAAGGGTCACTTTCATTAATTAATAACGTGCCTAGATAATTCAGACTTCACGATTAAGTCCCTCACCCTAGTTATCTAAGTTATGAAGCTCTTGTTAGTCTATCATCTCCTTAGATATCGGTACTTCACGGTTAGGTCCATCATACCAACATCTAATTCGATTCTAGATGTCATAATTTAGGGTTTGACTTCACCGTTAAGTCCTTCACCAAAACTCTAATTTTAATTTATGTAGTTCCGACTTAGATTACAAATTGGTTAGATTCTAATCCAAACCTAGGTTATTTGCATTCATAATTTAGTACTATCCTATTGATCCTAGTCAATTTTGGTTCTTTCGAATCCAAAACGGGATAACTACAATTCAAATATTAATTATGTAATTAACACAAATAATAAATCACAGAAACTAACAATCAAATCCCAATAAACAATTATAATAAAAACAAATAACCGAATAATATGAAATTAAACAAGTTCATACATTGACCTAAACCTCTAGAGAAGAAATTAGCCTCTCATGGAGATGCAAAACTTACACATAAAATTCATTACAAATTGGCTAAAATAAGAGAAATTGAAAGAGAAATGATTACAGCCCTTACAACAATTAAGAACTCTTACTTTGCTTCCTTTTCTTTGAGAATTCTGCTATTTTTCTCCAAATCTCAGCTCTTGATTTCACCTTAGCTCAAATGGAAGAGATATGAAAGGATGAATGGAGATGCCTTCATTATGAGCAGAATTCTCTCCCTTAAATAACCTATCATACCCTCTAAAAATGTGGAGATCAGTTAAACACTTGTCCCACACATTTTCTATAATTAAAACCACTAACTTTGGCCAACGGGGCATGATCTGGCTTTTCAAAAATGGCAAAACTGCCTTTTTAGTCTGAATGTGGCTAAAAGTGCGTCCGTATATGAACCTACATTCCTAATTTGGATTTTTTTTCCCTTCATGAAAGTTATATACCTTCTCGTTAGCTTTCCAGAAAGTGGTCATACGCTCAAAACGGAGTTCTTAAGACAAAGTTATGCCCAAAATACGAAACTGTGTCGACAGCTGAAATTTCGGCCGAACTGAGTGCGTTTGCACTGGCTCTCAGTGCATCCACACTGTGCTTGGACTTTTCCTGTGCGACCAGAATGCGGTCCGCATCGATATCCGTGCATCCGCACTGGCACAAATTTTGATGAAAACCTTATTACACCTTTTAAAAATTGGCGCGCATCCAGAAATCAAAGTACTTATTTTGGCCGTATCAGAATCCGTGCGTCCACACTAGGCTCTGGAGTGCCGCATTTTGGTCTGTTTTCGCCATTTTCTGTCATTTAAAACAAGCATACGCAGTAACTTGATTCCAGGTGTAATATAAGACATTTATATATCAAAATACAAGATATTTAGAGTATTTTCAGGATAAAATCTAGATTGAACATGTGTAAATGTGTATATATTTTATGCCTATCAGTTAAACATTCATTATATACACTAAATATCTCTAAAAAAATCATAGGCAACTGTCCCATAATGAGAAGATATCTTTCGAATTTTTAAAAAATCAGGATAGATATGTTATTATTTTTTAAGGGTATTAATAAAAAGTACGGAATTATAACATCTGAACATAGTGATAATTTTATTTTAATTTTAAATTCTAAATGATAATTTTATTTGTAATTTCCGACACGTTAAGTTGACAAAAATATTAATTCTTATTTTGCATGAACACGATGCTTATTAAATTAACTTGCTATCCTAATTTAATAAATAAATATAGAAGCTGGTCCTAACAGTTAATTTAATATTTTATTTCTCTGGTCATTTCACATTAAAAATAATGCATTTATATTACATTTCAAGTTAGAAGCTTCATTGTCACTGAATTAAAATTTGGTAGGTTATTTGTCATACATAAAAATGTAAGGGTCTTTTTATCACGAATAAAAAAAAAATGAGGAATTCCCGTAATATTACCTCTTAACTAAAAAAAGAAGAAGATGGATCTGTACGTCGGATTAGAGGGGCCTATAAATAAGTAGGTTCCATGATGGGCTTAAATAAGAACAAAAAGCCTTTTGGGCCTCGCTGTACATTTTTGAGCTTGTCAAACCGCAGAAGGAACTGTGTCAATTAGGGTGAAAACGGAGCGGATTCGGTCCATTTCGTATTCATCCGATCGAATTGGATATTTATTAAAATAATATAAAAAAAATATTAAAGTTCATAAAAATTTATTTAATTATAACGGTGAATAACATAATTTTTTCATAATATATATTAAAATATATAATATATATTTATTATTTGAATATATGTAATTAAAATGTAAAACCATATCAATATCTTTATTCATATAGATATTCAGATATCAAATATCCATATCTAAGTTTTCGAATACGGATCATTTGAATATCCACGTCTAAGTTTGTGATGCAAACGAAACTGTGGACCTACTCATTTCTTTACCCATATGCTCGAACGGCCGGGTTTTGGCCTGATCCTTTGATGCAAACTAATTTTATCAGTGCGTTTTGTTGGATAATATGGAAATGACATAACAGTTTACATTTTGGGAATATTTTTTTGGAATATTTTTTTTAAATATTAACTATTGAATAGGAACAGTGGTGGTGCCACAACCACATAAAAATAAACAATTATCTATTTTTAGATTTTGTAAAATATCATTAAATTACGTAGACAATTAGTCTACCTCTAGATTTGAAAATTATTACTAAATCAGTACATATTGATTTGGATTTGAGTTTTATCTACCCGTGAATATATATTTTATCTATAGATTTTATCTATTTTTGACCAAGTCTCAATAAAATCAACAAATAAAGTTAGCTACAAATTTGCCGAATTTTTCTTCAATTTGTTACGAAAATAGAATGAAAAGAGACGAAATTAAAAATATGATAATGTGTCTACAATGAAATTTGTTATTTTCTTTTTACAAAGAAATCAAATTATTTTACTAAAAGCTAGAATGGCACAAACTTGAATGTAATTACTAAATTATTTTTCAAAGTTCAACTATTAAAAAATAAACTGAACTTCAAAAGTAAAATTGAATATTTTAATACTTTATATTATTATTTTTTATCTGATCTTAATTTTTCAACAAAAATTTAAATTTTTTATCTGATTCGACCGACCGATTCTTACCAATTCTTTGATTCGACTGGATCTTACTAATTTTCTCGGTATAAATAGTAATATATTAATAAAACGTACACTAATAATAAAGAGGAGAATTCCAATACCTCATCTCCTCATACCTCATATCTTATATATTCATTTTTAAGGTCCAAACAGTCGATCCAAACCGCTCATCATTATCTCCATGTTAAAATATGTTTTGAGACTAAATTTTACAATTTTTGAAAAAATTTTACTATTTTTTTTAGATTTATTGAAAATCGTTATTTTTCAAATAAATATGGATAATAAAAACAACAATTTTCAATAAATCTAAAAAATAGTAAAAAAAAAATTTTAAAAATATAAAATTAATTTGATCTCCAAGCATATTTTAACATGAAAATCATATTGAGAAGTTTGAATCGATTGTTTGAACTTGAAAAACAAAGATAAAAGATATGAAGCATGTACGAGATATGAAGATCATGAGGGATTGGAACCCTCCTAAATATTAGTGTTTTATTAATACTATTTTTTTCCTACTGGTAAAAATCCCAAGTTGGAAGAGAGAAATAAGTTGTGAGTAGACTACCCACTAATCTGAATTGCATCCCTACTCTTCAAATGGTGCCACCCCGATCTCCATACTCCGTCAGTACCTTCAGGGATGCAATCAGTACCACTGTACCAGTGGACTAACGGAAGAAAAAAACTTTCCCGAAAATTGTCAATGACGGAAATTGGAATCATCTCAAAGTGCTTTTCTTTGATTTGCAAGCTCGGTACTTTCCTCGTACCGTGTGTACGTGGATATGACAATCAGATGTAAAAATTATAATTAATGACTACTGTAATTAACCCCAGACGGAAAATAAGCCAATTGACATCGCTTTTAAAAAAAAAAAATTCAAAAGCTACTGACATACTGCATGTATTAAGCCTTAATTACAATCTCATATATATTCTTTTTTATCATGTCTTGTACACTCATGACGTGATTTTTCTTTTATTTTTTGTTGTAGCTAGAATATATAAAGCCTCATATATATAATTGGAAACGCGCATTGGGTTAAAATTAAGTTCGTTTGTCGTGAACTCGTGATTGTCAGTTTTGCGCATCAAAACTCGAAAGCAAATATATACACACACCAACAGAAAAATTGGTTAAAATTATTTGAGTTGACAAACGATATATAAAAGTATAAAACAACTCGAATACGTACGTACCCCATGCACTTCACTAGTATATTAGCTTAAAAACATAAACACCACATGCAGGAACAAACGCATTACATGCATCCACTTTCCCATACATATACATAACAACACAAGCTGAATGCTTATTTAATTTGCTGATATATATATATATACTTGCATATATAAAACACAATTAATTAATCAGTGCCCCCAACCCGGTACCGGGCCTGTTTTCTTGCCTGCTCCAACGGCTCCATGGCCATCCCTGGTCCGCTTCTCCTCCCCCTAAAAAAACTAAATATCCACGCAAAGGCCGAGAGAGCAGCCAGCCCCAGTGCACCAGCTACCAGAAACCCAGTCACGGCAAGCCCGATGGTAAGAGCAGCCGGTACAAGTATCGGGCTGAACAGGATGAAGAGCGGTGTCACGACAGCCAGACTGACAGCGGTGCATGCAAGCGTGGCACCGGAGAAACCAAGCAAGGTACCGCCTAAGGGAACCAGCGTGACCAGTGCAGTCACGTGTGAAGCACGTGAGGGGCCCTTTGGTGGTGCCACCGCCTTCATGTGTTGTAGAGTTTGGTGATCTCTGATGTCTGTCGTCATGGTCGCTTGCTCACAGCTCACTAGCGTTTATTTATTCTTCTCTTCTTAATTATTTTATTTCTCCGTAGACCGTGGTGGTGTCACCGTGTCAGAATATATTTCTGTGTTTTTGAATTGTTTAATGCATGTATGAGTATGAGGACTGAGGAGGAAGGAAACTAGAAAGGATTGATATAGGGAGGAAAAGGAGGGACGCGTGGGAGTGTAGGGGCACGTGGCGATGTCTTAAGAGGTCACGCGTGGCAATTTAGTGTACATTGGGTTTTGTTGGCTTTGCATTTAATTATAGGATAACTGACTGCAGATTTGCAGTATTGTTTAAGGGATTGGGTTTTTATCTAAAGGGTTTGATCAAAACCTCAATCAAAATCAAATTTTAATATTTAATTTGTATTGAGATTTATGCAAATATATTTAAAACTTAATAAATTTAAACTTCATTAAATATAAATATATATACGAATTTTGATGTAAATTGGATAATTTAGATTTAGTTTTGGATGAAATTTTGTCGAATGCTATTTGGACAAAAATCTCACCCATTGTTTTAAGAGGCATATTGGTCGGTTAATTAGTCGAGTTTATTTCCTTATTATCTGATGTAACATAATATTTCTGTTTAGATTCGGACAGACTTATTAAAATCTGAATCAAATCCTGTCTGAGAAGGAATGTGCTGATATGATCAAACGGTCCGGATTTAAACAGAAATATTATGTTACCTTACCTTTAGGTGAATTATCTTAAATAGTCCGTGGACAAACTATTCTTCGGAAATAATCGGCCGTTGATTGATTAATCAGCTAATTAACTTGAAAAAATGCATGTTATTAATCTTTAGTCATATTTTTTTTTATCAAAATTCTAATTCTAAAAATCACAAAATCTAGAGAAATTAAACTCCAAATTTTTTTTTATTAAATATTAGTCTTTACTCTTTTAGATATTCATAAAAATATAATGACATTTTGAATTTTACTGATCTTTAATTTGAGTAAAATTGAAAGTCAAGTCACTCTATTTTTATTATCTGCAAGTGATTTTTCTATCTAACTTCGAACCTACAACATCATACACAGACGCCATTTATCTTTGTCACTATATCAAAGACTACTTCTTTAATTTGACTGGTTTTTTTATATTATAATTGCTTCAATAAACATATAATAAAGAACAAGTATTTTGTTATTTGTTATTTGTTATTCTTTCTAATTAGAAATAAATGTCGATAATTTATATATTTAAGAATAAAACTTAATATTCTTTTTGGAAGCATTATTTATTTTGCATCACACAAGCACAATTTGTTTTAGAATTGAATGTCTAAAAGTTATTCTATATATAAGTATATATTTTTAAGTAGTGTTTGATAATTCTAAAACTATTATCTGAAAAGAAAAGAAAATAAATAAGTAGGTGGATATTTTATTTCTTATATGGCAAAAATATTATGATTTCAGACGTTTAAATTTCTATTATATACTTTCTTAAGTACAAAACATTACATATTTTATTCTCAAATATGTAAAAAGACTTATTCTAGTTTGAATTATGAATATTTGTGTATATTCGCTAAATTTTCAATAACGGTCAAACAATTTGTTTGACAATAATCTGTTTGTCCGTCAAATAGGTACGTTTTTTCACAACTCTAATTTAGAATGTCTTACAATTTGATCGCATTGTTATTATCCTTCAAAGAGAGACCTGTCTTTTTTTTTCAAAATCTTCGCAGAAGCTGCGAAGTTGTGAGGGGTAATCGAACTCTTGATATTTGGGTAACCAACAATCATAGCCGGCGGCTCTGGTGCTGGGCAGCCAGGGCAACTGCCCCAAGCCTCAAGATTCAAGGGGCCCTAAAAAAAAGTAGTTTGTATATATATAAAATTTTTGGTATATATTAAAATAAATAAAATATTAAAGCTCGAATTTTTTATATATAAAGGGTTCAAATTTTTCTGTAAATAGGTATGATCTATTGATATATCAATAAAAAAATGAGACCGACTAATAGACTTCTATAAGTACTTGAACACCATATGCTTATAGGTCATTTTTGGGTTTTAAAAGTTCAAATAGTCAATACAAATTGTTCAACATGATATCCATAATAAAACGTGTTTGGAGACCAAATTTACATATTTTTTAAGCAATAAGATTTGGTCCAAATGGCTTTGGACAGGATACCGTCCAAAGCCTCTAAAAATCGTACAATTAAAGTCCGAACAATCGATCCGAACCGCTCAACATGATTTCTATATTAAAATGTGCTCAGAGACCAATTTTTTTTTTTGGAAATTATTTACTATTTTTTTAGATACGTACGACATCACTGTTTTTGAATGGTCCAAAAATAGTGATATTGTACGTATCTAAAAAAAATAGTAAAAAATTTCCAAAATAAAATAAAATTTGGTCTCTATGCACATTTTAATATGAAAATCATGTTGTGCGGTTCGTATCGACTGTTCAGACTTTAATGGAATAATTTTTAGAGGCTTTGGACGATGTCAGGTCCAAAGCCATTTGGACCAAACCTTATCCGATTTTTTTTATTTTTTTACTATCTTTTAAGATAGGCAGAAAATTATTATTTTTTATGGTCCAGAATCTTCTGAATCAATGAATTTTCTACCGGCATTTTTTTTCATAATCAAAAAAATAAATAAAGTAATATTAATAACCACGTTTTAAAAAAAATTTCACCCATAACCAAACCGCCCCCTTGTGGGGCGATCTACCTTGAGACCAAACTGCCCCCCCATGGGGCGGTCTACCTTCAAACCAACCCGCCCCCCGAGGGGCGGTCTACATTTTTTTTTTTTTTTGGATCTGAATCTAAAATAGCAAAATAAAACCGTTAGATTTAATACGACATATTTTATGATTTGTTATGTCAAGTGAATAGTCGAAAACATAAGTGAACAAAATAATAAAATATAGATTATATATAATGATTTGTTATGATTTGTTAATACTACTGTTTTATTGTATGTATATATTATATATAGATTCAACATTGTAACATGAAAGACTTTGTAGTATAGTGGTTAGGGTGTATGACTCTCACCCAAGGGCCGGAAGCATCGTTTTTTTTTTTTTAACTTTAAACGGCCATAACTTTGGCTATGAAAGTCGGATTGGCGCGTACGACCCCAATTCGGAATCAGAGGGAGGAGACGGTGGGGACCGGCACCTTGGGATGTAACCCCAGGTATCCAACGAATCAGAATCGCTAAAAAACATCGTTTAGTGCCTTAAAAATTAAGTTTAAGAAATTGTTGCATGGGATCATTCACGATTTGTTTATTTTCATAATTTGCGCAACCAGTTTTGTAAGAGTGACCATAGAACATGTGTTCCAGCAGCAAGTGCAGTTGCAACAGGAGAAGTCTTATACAAGCATTTTGTCTTCCGGTTCGATTTTAAGGACTGGAAGGTACATGCTCTAACAAACCAAATTTATGAACTTAATTTCCTGTAATTATAATATAGTTTACTGGTTCCGTTGCTCTAGAAAGAGATATGCTTGTTTTGTTTAAATTTCAATCTCTGTATATGTTTACATCCAATGCTTGTTAAATTCTGTTGAAAACAGTAATCGAATGTAATTCAATTTGCATAGTCGTCTGCAGCAGCTTTGGATTTGGGCCGATTAGATTAGCGAATATATTAGATTATCACCTTTTAATTTTATTTTTATAAGAGTAAATAAATTTTAAAAAAACAAGGTTTAGAATTTATCCATAGTAATGTATATTTTTGCAAGCTCTTGATATTGGTAAAATCAACATTGAGATGTTGTAAAAAGTATGTGCATAAAGAAAATAATAAAGATTAAACAGTTTTATTTTGCTATTTTAGATTCAGATCCAAAAAAAAAAATGTAGACCGCCCCCCTGGGGGGCGGATTGGTCTGAAGGTAGATCGCCCCACGGGGGGGCGGTTTGGTCTCAAGATAGACCGCCCCACAGGAGAGCGGTTTGGTTATGAGTAATTTTTTTTTTTAAAACGTGGTTATTAATATTATTTTATTTATTTTTTTTGTTATGGAAAAAAATGCCGGAATTTTCTATCTATCTTAAAAAATAGTAAAAAAATTCAAAAAATTGTAAAATATAGTCTCTAAGTACGTTTTAATATGGATATAATATTGAACAGTTCTTATCTATTGTTTGAACTTTGAAAATACAAAAAAAAGGCTTATAAACATATAGTGTTGAAGTACTTATCGAAACGTTTTAGCTGATTTCATAAAAAAAATTGTATATATAAAGGACCCAAGTTTTTCTCCCACTCCGGATCTCAAAATCTTCAGGACTAACCCTGCCAACAATTCTAGGACTTTCTTCCTAGCCAACTTTGCTACCTCTCCTTTCTCCAAAGAGAGACCTGTCGAATTATATATTGTAGCACGGATTGTAAGTCCTTAATTGGCTGAGGATCGAGTGCAGCTAGGTTTGATGATCATCGAATTTAAATTTAAGCTCGATAGATATTGAAAGTGTCCGATGCATTTTGAAATCAGTGTGCGTAAACTTCAGAACAAAAATGTGCACGAATCTTAAAGTACAATGAGTAGTTCCGAATCCATCGATCAAACTCAAATTTATTTCTGATGACTATCGAGCTTACATTTTGAGAATTTTAATTATGACTCGTATGAAAAAGGAGTTTGGTATTAAAGAAGAACTGAGTCTCTCTAAAGAGTAAGGTATAACTGTATATAAGAGAGATGTTCATCTGAGAAGGATATATTGGTCATTTTATCGTTAAAATAAAAGATTCACAATGATTAAGTAATAATTTTCCTATTATGTAGAGGAAAAGGCAATCAAATCTCAAAAGTGATTATTTATATATGAAAGTAAATAAGACATTTGATGTTTTTTGATGGGTAAATAAGAAATTTCAGAAGTTTTAACAGGTATACCAATAATTCTCTTTTTACGGTGAGTGAGAGAGTTATAACTTATAACCCGTTAGAATTTTGTTGAATATGAAACGATCAGCATGTATGCGTATGTAATTATCTGAATATTCAGATAATTATTTGACAAGTACTCGATTACTTTTTCCGATCATTTGACAAATACGAGTAATACTCTTTTTTCATTGTCAATCCGAATTACTACATCTTATGGTTTTTATTAGAGATAGGATCTGTTAACAGTCTGTTGTAACTTTAGTTAGAAAGTTAGTTACGATAACTGTCCAGCTAATGACTGGTTCAGTAGGTTAGCAAGCCTCTATATAAACAGCACTGTATCAATTGATTAGAATGATGAATACATAACATTTCAAACAGACAACTATTCTGTCTTGCTCTTCTCTTCTTCTCTGTTCTCTACCTTATATGGTATCAGAGCTTGATCCTTTCTTCAAGATCAAGTCTTTTTTTTCTTGTATCCATGACTTCCGATGCTTCTCAAGGTTCTCAGGCAACCTCTCTCCAATCTCTCCTCTGAACCGGTGGTTCACATCATCATACCTGTGTCTACGAAACACGATCGACAGAATTTCCTTACTTGGAAATCCCAAATCGAACCAATCATTGATGGATTTGGTTTGAGGCAGTTCTTAGGTCTTGATTTCTCTCCTCTGGCTCAGAATCTGACAGTGGAAGGCCGGTCTGTCACAAATCCGGCGTACCTGCCATGGCATCGACAAGATAGATTCTTGCTCAGCTGGCTCAGATCTACAATTACGGGTCCAGTCTTATCTCAGTATGTCTCATGTCAGACTTCTCGTGACTTGTGCATTCTCTTCTCATAGTGTACTCCGCAATCTCTTCCGCTCGCATCATGGAGCTTCGCCGTTTACTTCAAACCACTGTCAGAGGAGGATCGCTGTGCAATGACTATTTCGAGCGCATGAGAGGCATCTCTGATCAACTAGAATTATAATACTTATGGTATTGAACCCACCAACTTAGAATTATTAGAACACAAACAAAATTTAAAACAAACAACAATTCTGAAATTTATTAATAAGGTTAAAGACTAAAATATCCCGATATCCTTTGGACCGATACTTATATACTACAAAGGTGAGTTGTACGCTTGTAACTGACCACTTTTGAGTATTTAATTTATAAATTTAAAAATAAAACGAGTATTAAGTTATAGCAAAAAACTCTATAAACAAAATACTCAACAGAAAAATAAAAAATTTACGAAGCAACAACTAAAAACAAGTATTTAAATTATGATTTAAGTGACAATAATAAGTTCGATCTTTCTAATTTTAGGTCTCAACCCAATATCAAGTGTTTAGTAATTAAGAAACAGCCTCTCATTTATAGAATTCAGATTGAGTGAAGTAATTCAAAAGTTGAATTTTAGATCGGGATCATCTGATTCGATTTCGAGATCATTCATTCGAAAATAAGCGTACGTATTCCGAGATGCGAATTCGGATTCCGAGACTATCATGAGCGACGGATCAAATTGGACAGTCTCGATTCAAAATCCAAAATTTGAGTTACTTTAGGGGATCCGGACCCTCATTTATAAAGTGCATAAACTTGCAAGGCCCAACCCAAATCAACCCAATATAGCGCATGGTTTTATATCCTTTGCAATCAGCTTATCAGGCTCTTCTCTCTCATTTTGTTCTTCAAGGACTGCACGGGTCAGATCAGGTCAGCCCCTCTGGATTCCTTCTCTCAAGTCTCAACCCCACCTCCCCACTTACATAAATACGCGAGTGCGTGCGCTCATAGACAGGCATGCCTATTTATCTCTGAGGAGTTAAGTCTTGTGTTGTTAGATTAATAATACTGAATGTGTGCCTAAGGTGTTCGATGAAATGCCTGATTCATGTCTACAACCTGTAAACTAATTTCTTTAATTTCTGATACGCTTTCATTATCCTGTATGAACCTGATTTAGTAATACTCGCTAATGCTTCCGCACTAATCAGGTATACACTGAATTTTGGGGCTATACATTTTTAATTTTAATTTTTAATTCATTAGACAGACCCCATTGGGTGAACTAGACACTGACCAGGTTATCTTAGTTCCTGTATGAGTATATAATGGAGATTATTTCAATGTCACTAGGTCATGAAATCAATTTGCAGATCTCACACACACACAAAAACAATAAAAGTTATACTTGCTAGTGGGTTGATGCCTAGATAGGATGAATTGATCATTTTTTTTCCTATATAATGAAGTTTTGAACAATAGGAACACTTGTAGGCCAGGATTTGAGGAAGAGGCATCTGTTTTGATAATGGCAGAGCATTCATTTCTTGATCAGATGCTTTCACATCTCAGGTCCACTTGCAGGTGCACTTCTTTTTTAGTTCTTCAATTTTTAGTACTTAATATGTCATGTGCTGAGTAAATGAATCAAATACTACGTTAGGTACTACACTGGATATCCAAAGGATTTGGGGCCATCTCGTATAATTCCCTTCACGTCAGAGCGCCAGTTCGTTCAACTTCTACACGAAGGCCGTCCTGTTGTTGTTGCATTTACTATCAAGTATAGTTTTCTTTGCTCCTCTTTGTTATTTCTTTATCTCCTTAAAAGGAAAAGAATGTTTAAGAGGTTCACAGGGAGTAAAAGAAGTTAAGAAAATTGTACATGATAAAATGTATTTTGTAGGTGCACGTACACGAAACATCTTGACAGTGTGCTGGAGGAAGCTGCTGCCACATTTTACCCTGACATTAAGTTTGTTCGCGTAAGTTTACTCCTTTATTATTATTCTTTTTTGAGATACTTGGGATTCTTGATATTTGTTTTACTTTTATTGAAGGCTTTTTAAGTTATATATTTTAAAAAGCTGAGGGAGTGCCCTGGAAAAGTTTTTATCTGAGTTTTCAGATATAACAAGGCCTCTTCAATTATATTGTTCTTATGCTCCAGTTGTTTGGAGATTGCAACAGTAAAACAATTCTGGTTTCTTAATGAAATCGGTGGGCTTGATCCCACTTTGTCAAAAAAAATATATTGTTCTTATGTAATTTATTTTGTCTTAAAGGATTTCGATATTGTTTACTGATATCCAGGACTGGCTTCTTTTGGATTTTATGTTGACAGGTAGAGTGCCCAAAATATCCTGGATTTTGCATATCAAGGTCAAGAAATGAGTACCCCTTCATTGAGGTGTTTACAAGTCCTGAGCAGGTAGCTTAACTTTTTGTATGGTTTTATTTCCTATAACATGCTTATAGCCTTAGTATATACATACTTCTTCCATAATTGTGCATTATGTTTGATCAGACAAAGAATCAGGGAAAAGCGGTGGATCCTAATATTACTAAATACTCAGTCAAGGTGTTACCTGTAAGTTCCTCTTGCTTTCATTAGTACTATATCAAAATACTATTTTGAGTTTGTAACAATTAATACTCAAGTTGCTTGAAGTTGGAAGAATCCTGAGTGGGCAACCATTTTAGCCCTAACTCTTATCGCCTAGTGAAATGAGAAAAAGGAGCTTGATTAATAACAATTTATAACCTATGTTTAATTGCCTCTTAGATGCTCAATTCTTCCGTAATCTACTAACAGAAAAGAAAAGTGGTTTTGTGCTATGCATGGATTGGTTCCAACTGGTTCATTTGAATCCTGAGTTGAACAGTAAAAGAAACAAAAAAACTGAAATTGGATGTTGATACATAATTTATTCCGGTTTAGTTATCTCAACTAATTTCTTGTTTTATTGATTCGCTTGCAGTTCAGCTATGATCAGAGTGTGTATGGCTTTCGTGAATATTTCAAGAAGCACAATTTGAAGTTTCCTGAGGCCAACTGAAGCATTGAATATAGCAGTAGTATAATGTGTATGTGTTGATCGTTTCAACCATTTCTCTCTGTGGTCATTGGTCTGGAATTTAGTACTTGATGATCCATGTATGTATTTTGTTCTTTAACCAGATAATTTTCTTTTTTGTTCTATCCTTTGTGAATTATTTACTGTATTGTTCTTTCTTCTGAGAGAGGTTCTTAGGGGGGTTTTGGAAATACAAAAACATATTCACGTTTGCAAATCCAGCTTCCCTGAAAAACTGTAATAGTTGCAATTGAATTATGATAAAAAATTTGCTCAAGACCTTTTTCGAAATAGACAATCCAATGACATCCTTCCCGTACCAACTTTGTCTTTCATTGATCAGCACAAAACTAATTACACATATCGATATGTTCGTATCAGTTCGTACCATGCTAGTATCAATACATAAAAATACATACAGCAGCCATACTAGTACATAAACATTGCAACTAAACCCTCTTATACAAAGCTAGACAAGAAAATAAAAAAAGCAGAATCGTGCTCTGATTAGAAAAGATGAGCCTTTGGACCGTCGTGCTTAGATTAGTAGAAAGCGAGTCTGCATGATTTTTTGTGCTTATGCTCAGATTTGTAGATAGTGAGCCATCATGGTTTCTTGTTATTAACACAAACAGTGTTGTTGTTAAAATCGAGCTAGGGGGATTGAGGAGAACCTTCGTGCTCAGATGAGGTTTGTGTCTAATTTATTCAAACAAGAAATACGGCAAGGACAGAAGAAGGTCGAAGTAGAGAAGAACAAAGAGGAAGAAGAAGAGAAAAAGAAAGGGAGAAGAAGAGGAGGAAGGAGACTACATTGCTGCCAACAACATCACTGTCATCAACCATAAACACGTATCTTATTTATATATATGCAGGTGAGATGGAGCGAATTCACAGCACCACATCCGAATCCGGTGAGTCGAGACGAGAGAATAGCGAACCGGAGCGGTGATCAGATCTATTAAATAGAAACACTACTTGATTTAAGTGAGACGTAGCGATAGACCGGACAGAGTGGGAGGAGAGAGGGCGGATGAAACAAGGAACTTCTTCGACTCTCAAAATCACCTTTGGAGTCAGTTGCGATATCTCCAAGGAAAGTTGCGGAGGAAACGAGGAAAAGTCCTACAAGCTTTTTTTTCAGATGCCACGAGTACTTTTTTAGCTCCATATAGTTAGAACTTAGAAGATAAAAGTCACGCCGAATAAAACTTTATTAAATCCATATAAAAAATCGGTCATGACATTACACAACTCGACCTCGTAATCCATCTCAGGAATTTTTCATGCAACAGAATTCACAATCTAAAAGAAATTGAAAATGGAAGAAAAAAGAATGAGCTCGGAATACATCTCATAATTTTCAACTGAATTCCCATCAGAACGGACATATTTTCATTTAAGCAACAGAGTGCGATACAAAGAGATAAGCGTCTGTAGCAAATGAAATTCAATGCCAGACCTTTTCAGCTTCCAGTTTTATTTTCTCAACTCATGGGCATTATAATAACCCGTCTCAACAAAATCCATGTTATACCTATAAGCCTGAAATTGTTCACACAGAATATACATAATCCATGTTTGATTTAATGGGCTTTCCGAAAATTGTCTTCAGACAAATGCATAACCATAAATCAATAACATAGGAGCAAAATTAATCCGCTGAAACTTCCTTTAAAGCATACAAAACATGACATAAAACAGCAAATGCGGCAAAACATTTGGCCTGTTTCTGATACCTATATTAGCTCTCAAGAAAAAATGTAGGGAAAAAGTAGAATTAAGCCTCAGCTTGCACCAAATCAGCAGCAGCAGAATCAATGTCATCGCCTTTTTCATCCTCTCCTGGTTCATCTCTTTCTTCAAAGTCCATCCCTTCTTTCTGCACAAGCAACTGCTTGAGCCTATTTATCTCATAGTCCTTAGCTGCTAGTTTCTCTTGCATCATATACACCTTTCACAAGAAGACAATCATTATTATTTATTAAACAGATGACAAATTGAATTTGTTTTTAAAACAAAAAATGTAGAAGAAACATTGGTAATACCATATCATTAGATCTCTCCACATCATTGCTCAGCAAATCCATGTGCTTATACAATGCTGTAAATTTTAAAAAATAATTAACAAACTTATAGAACTTACATATTTTTCTCTGTTCCCGTGCTAAACCAAATCTGAGAAAAATATTTCAATGAAGAACAACAACAATTTCTTTTATTACAATTCAGATACAATGTTCCAATAAGATTGTTTCTGTTGACAGAAGGTAAAAGAAAAGGACAGGAAAGTAACATTAAACTCACAGTCAAATTGGTTCCTGAGTTCAGTGTTTTGGGATTTAAGCATAGCAATCTTCATTGCCAGTTCATGAATCTGTAGTCAACACTTCACTCATTAGTGGACAATTTGATTGTCAAACAGATTATGAACCATTAGAAATCTTTGCAACAATTATATTTTTCAAAATTAGCACAATACAATTTAGTTTAATACTAGTCTACACGATTACAATAAAAATCAACTTCACATGAACATCATCAATTGATTGAAAGTAGCATATGCTATATTTAATTTGGATTAATGGAACAATGTAACACAGATATCTGCAATAGAAAGTTCCAAAATTTTCAAGAAATTACGAAGTGCCCCTACAGTTTCCAGTATTTGCAAAAGCAACCCACTATTGCTGAAGAAAAGCAGTTATCAGCAGAGTTAATTAGAGTATTGCACGGATAGTCCATAAAGAGTTACTCTTTCTCCATTTGGTCCTTCAAGTTCCAGATTTTCTATATCGGTCCCTATAATTTTCTAGTTGGTACCAAATTACTCCTACTGTTGATATATTTTAAAAAAACATCATGTAATTGTATGATGACAAGGATGCTGCTGTTAGTTTCCATATCATCAAATCTGATGCTAACACGACAATATGAAATTCTATCCATTTCTTTAAAGAATGTCCCAACACGGGAACTATAAAACTTTAGGGACCAAAATGGGTAAAATGTGGCACTCTTAAGGACCATTTTGTATTTGTTCTTATCAATAAGATTATTTACAAGATAAGGACAGCATTCCTCCAATTGGAAATACATTATATTTTCACTATGCATCAATACCAGAGTTGTTTAAAGCAAAGAGTGCAAGGGCGATAATAACTTTCTTTAACTACTTTGGGGTTCTTTTCCAAATAAATAAATTAGGGCTCTTTTGTATATAAGAGCAAATACAAAGTGGTCTTATCTTAGGGTTTTTTTAGCCACTTAGGGATACTGGCACAAGCTCACCCGATACAAGAATTATACCCAACCTACTTAAACCCAAAACAAACCATAAATCAGCCCACAAAAGATTTTACCAGTAAAATAAAACCTGAAAACCAGAATAAAGAAATGATGAAAGATCCAAAAACTGACCTAACCTGTTTGGCACCTCTATTTTCTGCAATCTATTGATATTGCAAGAGACTATTGTCACAAAATCTTATATTATAATTTACATATAAATAGGCATCTACACTCTTCGACATATAAAACAAGAAAAAGAGAGAACTAGAAAGCCAAAAGCATAGAAAGAGAAAGCGCACTTTTCCTTCAGAAGCCATTTCACCAATTTCTTCATTCTCGGCTTGAAGAGTGCGGCACTTGGCCATCAGCATCTTGCCAAGCTTGCTTGATGCCGTAAAATTTACTGCCGCTACATTGTCCTGCAGCTCCTTTATTTTTTTCTCCTTTTCTTCTACCAACGTCTGTTCCAAAATTAAAACTTAAAGGAAAAAACACAACAAAGGATAGGAGACAAAAGAAAAGAGTTATTTGTCCAAGTGATAAGTGAATGAGCAAAAGTAGAATTACCTTCAAGCGTGTAAACTCTTCATGAATTGCTGGGTCAAGCAGCAACCTCCTCGTCTATTCAATCCATTGCAAAAATAACATATAACAGATGCACACCTACAATCGCAATTAATTAATTGACTTAAACAAGAATACTAAAAGGTACCTGCATTGAAGGAGGCCTCAATTGTGTCTTCAAATCACGCACCGCCGACTGGAAGTACAAAATATATTTCAGAAAATAATAACGAGGCCATGTGAAATTGCAGAAAAAATTAGAAGATAAAAATATATAGAGGTACAACGAAAAGAAAATAACCTTAAGTTCAGCAATTTCCTGCTCTTTCTTGGCAAATGTGACTATAAATGCCGCTTCCCTTTTCTTTGCTTTCTCTAGCTGTCATGTAAACCAATAGATAAGAACTAAAATCTAACCAAATTGACAGCAATCAGCAAATTCCATTCATGCTTTAAGTGTAAAGTAAAACCAACCTGCTCCTTCAAGGACTCCTCAGATGACTTGAGGTTTTGTACATATGCTAACACCAATCCCGGCTCTATCATATTACCAAGAATATAAATTAAAGAATACTTGCTGGTAATATAAACATTTTATAGTTTGGCTAACTTATTTTCAAGTTCAAGTGCAAACCTGGGGTGGCACCAGAAGGCGTAGCAGGACTGAAGTCAAATGCAGAATGCCACTTTTGAATTTCAGATTTCGCCCCTTGCAGCTCTTCCTGCACAGAATTGAAACTTGTCATTACAAACAGTTCACGGTATATTAAAAAAAGAGTAATGAACCATGTAAAAACAATTAAGTACCACTCCTTTTCCTTTAATTGATAAGCCAAATGCTAATTGTCAAAACAAAGAACGAGAGAATTTTGTTTTTTAAAAAAAAGTTTTTACCTGGCATTTCTCAAGACTCTCCTTGCAGTTCTGCAGACTAAAGCAAAAGGAAGGGCAATGATTTAACACAAATTACAAAATATTTCAAGTAATAAACCATTGATTAATTATTAGAGATTATGACAAAAGTTTGACAGAACCTTTCACGCAGAGACAGGATCATGCCAGTGGCCACACCAGGACCTTCCTCGGCATTTGCCTTTCCCTGAGTTAATTAGTAAAGATCAATTCTCTTTTGAATTAGCAAAATTAGGAACAGTAAAGGTGTTCCTTACTGTGGGTTTGATGACATTTAAGCATCTTGCAGGTATATATAGCAAGGTTTGATGTAAATTGACACAAAAGTTACCTCTGGTTCGGGTTTCATAGCACAGTCAGTGGTTTTAATTACACAATTTGAGTTGTATGGTTTGAACCAATCTAAAACAATCATCCCAAAATATAAGAGGAAGCCATACCTTCTTAGAACCAAACATATCATCCTCCTCATCATCTATATCTCCAAAGCCCCTTTTTCCACCTACAAAGTCCAATCGAAATAAAATAATCACAGGACATGAAATAAGAACTCTATGTAAAAGTGTCAAAGAACATTAGTCAGTATTGTATGCACAATATAATGACAGAACTTTGGAAATCGGACCCATGATTTAAGTCTATATGAATATAACCCCAACACTTTTCAACATATCAGTATAAGCATTTCTAAAGCCATTTGCTATAATAACAGGTAGCTTTGGTTTATGGCATGGAGTGTCACAATGAAAAGGAACATTATTTTTGACAAATTAGTAACACCATATTGTATTACTTAAGGTGATGTAAAATGAAATTCAAGGAAATAAGAGATTAAGCTACAATAGAAACAAAACTAAACAAGTAAGCAGTACGAAAATCCAAGGGCAACTTGGCAATTTTTCAGTTGACATAATTTTCATTCTAACAGTTAAGTCACTAAGAGCTATATGCAAATGATATACAATGTCATGTAAATATCTAAAAGATGATTGGTGCTGTTTGCAAATACAGAATACATTAGCATTAAGTGATTGACATATAAGCAACAACACTAAATCTTAATGGCATAAAAAATAATATACCATTTTAATTACCTTGCAGTTTATGATGCTGCTTTTATCATTGAATTTACTTTAATAAACTAGAAAGGGTGCGGGTGCCAAAGAAATGAAAATTGAACAGAATATAACCTGTTCGCCTGGCACCTCCAGGTAAATCACTGCCAAAAACATCTTCCTGTCCCCCCCAAAAACAAATTAATAACAATACAATAATTTACTTAGTAACAAATCGGATAAAAATTAACGAGCAAAACAGCAAAATTTAAAAACAAGAAAGGGATTATTACATCGTCAAGCCGAGGAGAAGATGACATTGCTCGGATCTAATCAGGAGGCAGCACTTAAACTTCCCTTGGCAAAATACCAGTGCCACTCCTATGCAAAACAAAACGAAGAACTAGAGCATAGACGAGCTCTTTCAAATTCTTGAAAAGGAGAAGAACAGTCAGTAGAAACTAAACTAATATTTCCAAGCTCTAGCCAGAAACCCTAAAACAAGTGGAAAATGGCAGGTGCGATGTCCTGTCCATCGGACTCAAATTCGGGTTTGATGGGCAGACTGAGATGATACGCTTTGCACACGCTTGATCTGCACGAATATTGAAGTACCACGCACGTATCTTGAAGTCGATTTTTAATTCTCTTCAGCGAATCAAAGATCAATTCAGGATCATATGGGCCTTCTCTAATGGGCTTTTCTTATACTTTAGATATTAGTTCTTTACTTTCTGATATTTGTATTGACCCCTGACCGAACAAAAAGGCCCAAATTCGAGTGGATTATTGTATAAATTTTTGGGCTGGGCTTATTTTAAATTATCAGTGAAATTGCAAATGGGGATGCCATTTGATCACGTGTACGGTATAAATCTAGCTCAGAAAATATTTTCTTTTTGTTCAAGGTACTGATCAAGCACTAGAAAGAATACATATTGTATTTTTGTGGTCTTCTTTCTTGTTATAAGAAAAAAAAAAAAAAAAAAAAACCTATGTTGTAAGGTCAATTGCAACTACTGTTTTGGAATTAGCATTTGTATTACTGTTTGACTAGGACTTAAAAACTCTTGAGAGATGGTTGGTGGGTTAGGGTTAATTCTGTTTGTCTTTCTGAATTGTCTGTGAGTGTTGTCGGAGGCTGGTCATTAGCAGCGTCACTGTAAAATTGGGGTTGCTTTGCAATTTTGCATGGGCTATTGCCTATTGGGGGTGGTCCAATATACCTTACTGCCCCTCTAAGAGATGGTGTCTAAGATATGGACAAGGTTTAACCAACCCTTTTTTTTTTTTTTTTGTAAAGAATTAGTGAATGGTTCGAGGATACTTTTGGTTTTTACCATATTTGACTGTCGGCTTTATAGAAAAAAAAAATTAAGATATGGCATCAATAATTTGGTGTAGGATGGATGGATGATCCCGGAGTAGTAGTTTTTTTTTACTAGTACAGGGAAGAGAAGTGAGTCATAGTATATGGGAGGATTTTGAACTACCTAATGAAAATAAGGGTTCATGGTCTCTTGTAGGGAAGAAAATTAGTAACTCTGTTATCAGTTTTATCACGTTACGTCAAGTGTATCGATTATATGACGTGACTTATGTATCACGTGGTGTGACTATTTATGTAACGTGATTGTTCTCCACAATTTTAGTCATACCACGTTATGTTATGCAAATTGAGCCTATGATGTCACGTCCAATGACATGTTACGTGACTAATTTTTCAATATTGTTTCTTACTTATAATTTATTTTATAATAGTTTCTTACTTTTTGATATATCGTGTTATTGTTATTTTTTTTTAACTAACTTTAAACTTGAAAACAATAATTAAACATGATTAATCATGTCACGTATGATCACGGTACGACCACACATGACATAACTGTTCTCTACTATTTTAGTCGCGTTGTGTAAAATCATAGCGTGTTAGTCACGTCACCAGAGACGGACCCACGTTAGTCCGGAGGGGGGCAGTTGCCTCCTCCTGGATTTTGAAATTTAGTAGAAGAAAATAGACTCGGTTTTTCTTTGCCCCTTCCAGAAAATTAGTTTGCCCCTCCCTGGATCGAGATTTTGTCTTAATCGAATTGATTCTCTTCTAAATGGGAGATTCTTCTTTTTTTTGTTTTTGAGATTTTGTGGTTTGAGTCTTTGAGCAGCAGCCTAGGTAGCGTGAAAACTGAAAACACTGAAATTAGACGGGGAAGAATATTCTGACAGGTGGGACAATGAGTATAAGTGAATGGGCCGCAATTTATTAGGCCGTGTTATTATTTAATACTTATTCTCCTTTTAAATTCTTTGTTGAAGGACAAAAAGCTTCAATTGGGCCGTAGGCAAGGACAGGATTGTTTGAGGCAAATTAACAGTTCATTCCTCTTTATTTTTAGATTTAGTAATATCAAAGAATAAAAATAATTAAATTACAAAAAATAATACCAGCATAATTATTTTTTATAATTTTTTAAGTGCAAGATAGCTTATGGCAAAAAATATCTAAGTTTCTGATCCAATTCAGCCGATTCTGATCGACTCACCCGATTCTAATAAATTTAGTACCCAGTTAACTAATGGGTTTGAATCCGATAAGCTATTTGAACTTGTTTTTTTGCCCCCCCTGGCAGAAATCCTGCGTCCGCCCCTGCACGTCATGTCACGTTTTTTTTATACTATCTCTTGGTCATGATTCATTAAACGATTTTAGAATAGTGATTTTGTACCTATGTAAAAAAACAATAAAAATATTTCAAAAAATATAAGGTGTACTCCAAGTACATGTAATTACGAAGATCATGTTGATTGGTTCAAACTGACTGTTTAGATTTTAAAAATAGAAATAAAGTATATGAGACACGACGAGACATAAAAACATAAAAGACATGAAGCATTTGTAATCTCCGTAATATTTTTCTTTTCCAAATTAATTCCAAATATATACACAAAAATTCTTACTGAAAGATCTAGCATCATGTTATCATGATTTACTGTTCATACTGGGATTCCTTAAAATGTGTTGCCCATGATAACATGTATATCCATCATTTCACTTTTTTGCAGTAGCTATATAGCTACATAAAAATTAAAACAGTAGCTTCTTCGTGGTTCTTATGGGGTAGTAATGCCTAACGGCCAACCCACAAAAATGGTCCCTCTCTGAGTTAGTGCGCGTGATGGTGTGTTAAAAGGTTGGTTCATTGCCTCTGCAAATTCAGCCCACATGCCTGCTCTTCCTATCTGCCTTTCACGATCCAACAATTTCATAAAAAAAAAAGATGGTCTAATTTACAATTTGACCACATTTGTATGCTTTGCCGCTATATATGCAGAGATGTGGTCTCTCTCTAGTTCTCTTGTATTCTTATTAGATTGAGAAATCATATAACAAATATGAAAATTTTATGGATGCCTACAGGCCCACAGTCAAGAAACAAAAAAAGAAAATGTTCAAAGAATCAACTTCTAATATTAAATCCAACTTTAAATGAAACAATATCCCATTACCAATTTGGGTAGAATCCAAAATTAGGTTACTGATATTTTACCAGCTGCCACCTAACGAATCCAATCCTGGACCAAACTTTTGGAACTGCACATAGATAACTGTTATTCTAGAGCTATTTTGCCAATGATTTAATATTAGTTCCTATTTCCTATATAGGGTTAGGGTTCTCCACCGATCAAAAGGTACCTCACAATCACATGAACAGAGATCTAAGGTCAAATAGAGCAACATAATAATTGCTACAAATGTAAGAAACAAAATGTTTCCTTGGGTCAGAAGGCTACCTCAATTTATGATGGTAAGTGCCTGGAGAGCACCTTGACAGGCGCTGTCAAGTTCTCAAAAAAATAAGTGCATGTGGAGGAAATTTTTTTATAAACCATAATTAAAAAAATAGGAAAATAATATGATTGTTTTTTTTTTTTTTTTTACAAAAAACATAAGAATTGAGTTGGCAACTCGGTCCAATTTTTTTTTTTTATCAAGGACCGAATTGGCATTTCAGCCCCGAATTGATTTACAAAGACCGAACACAGAAAACCCCTAAAAACATCGGACTGAGTTGTTTAACTGGACTAGAAAATAATTTATAAGTAAACCCTAAAAAAAAAAGGTGGGACCGAAATGCCAATTCGGTCCCGGCTGAAAAAACTGAAAAACAAGGAATTACACCAATGGCTACACATTTTTTTTGTAAAAACTGAAAAATAAGGCAGGCCGAGTTGCCAATTCGGTCCCTGATAAATAAAATTCGGGCCGAGTCACTTACTCGGTTCTTATGATTTTGTAAAAAATAAATAAATAATTGTATTGTTTTTCAAATTTTTTTTTAATTATGGTTTATAAAAAAAAAAATCCATGTGCCATGTGGAGCATGCCACATTTCTAAGCAGATGTCTACATATGAGCTCTTCAGCCGTAGCCTTTTTATTCATAAATTATGGGGTTTGGTAAATTTTGATGAAAGGCGGAAACAAATTTAATTAGGGTTTTAGATAGAAAGCTTATTATCTGTAAAAAAAAATTGTCTTTATTTGCATATGTATTTGTGCGAATACTTATAGTATTAGATGAAATCATATCATGTCTAGTACTTAGAGAGAGAGCATTATTATATGCTTAAGAGGTCGCATATTTCAAATTCAATGTCTACTATAATGATTTGAGAGCTTAAAACTTTAAAAGATATATTAAATCTCCACTTACAATATTTGTAAGTTACAACATCTTACAATAATTCGATTTTGTGATTTTAAAAGTCTAAACAGTCGATTCAAACCGTTCAACTTGATATCTATATTAAAATGTACTTGAAGATAAAATATTATATTTTTTTAAATTTGCTTACTATCTATTAAGTAATTTACAAACTGTTGTTTTTAGTGGTCCAGAATTGTCAAAAAACAACACTTTTGCACATACTTGATAAATCATAAAAAAATAAAAAAAAATGTAAAATTTTATCTCAAAGCACATTTTCATATAGATATAATGTTGAACGGTTTGGATCGATTGTTCGAACTTTTAAAATCGTAAAACCAAATTGTTGTAAGATGTTTTAACTTACAAATATTGTAATTGTAGCCCTCCTCATTAAATACAGATACAAGTAAAAATAAAATATTGTTCGACTTTTGAAATATGCGGAAATCCAAATTATTCAATTTTTTATGTGTCCATCTCAAATCCAAGATATATTTGTTGAAAGGCTATAATAATTTACATAATTTCAAATATAATATCAAAGAATATATGCAATTTGTTATCAATTTTATAAATTTAAATTCTAATATCGTAAATCTAAAATGCTTAAATAGTATACTCAAATTTAAATTTAAATATTATACTTAAATATTTACTAGAAGTAACAAGTATTACATTTACACCTCCCAATTTATTGCTGTAACTGTATTCAAATTCAACGATAAATTATTGTTCCATGCGTATTCTCACTAGTGCAAATATAGTTTGAATTTTAATATTGATTGAAATATCCATATTATATTTGTTTAATCAATTATGAATATGATTATGAATAGGAATATAGTTTCGACATTATATGCTCTGAATCAATTTAGTCTACATCTCTAATAGATCCGAGTTTTTTTTTATAATTTAAATTGTTGTTTTTAAACAATTATGGACCACTGAAAACCAACAATTTTGTAAAATGCTTAATAAATGATAAAAGAATTAAAAAATATATATAAAATTTGATTTCCAGTCACATTTTAATATAGATATAGTGTTGAATGGTTTAGATCAATTATTTGAACTTTTAAATTATTGTGAAATTATGTAACTTATTATAAGTAGATCCCTCCTCCTTATATATATCCAGTAAAAGAAATTATTTTTTCAACTATCATTTATATTCCTTCTGTATTTCTGTTAGAATATTGTATTCCATTCGGTTGGAGCAGAGAGGGGACTAGTGACTAGTTGTAAGATTTAAAGGGTCTAGATGCAAAAAGAAAAAGTTTCTCTATCTGTCTTTTTCTTTCATATCGTATCTATTCCACATTTCCACTCAATTGCAGTCTCTTCCATTCATTCTATTTCAAGTTTCAAACCCACATATATAAAATAAATAGTTTATATACTATAACGCAGTTAACAAAAAAATTATTAGTTTTTAAAGAAAGTAAAAGAAAATTTATTTCTATGACTAATTAGGGTATAAATAACATATTATTCGTAAAACTTATAAAATCTGCAAAATACAAATATTGGGCGAACTATTTACAAACAATTGTTTAGTTTATCTATTCATTCAAAAAAATAATGAACAATACAATTATTTGTAAAAATCATAAAATCCATGAATCAAACAAATATCAGGCAATGTATTTGCAAACACTTTTAGTTTGTCTTAGGAGCGGAGTCAAATTTTCAAGCTATGAAAGTTAAATGTGAATGCGATCAATCGCATAAATTTTTAATCCCCGTACCTTAAACATCCCTCGGCTACTGGTTTGTCTATTAATTTCGGAAGATGCTGATAAAAATTACATACATTATTTGAGAACTTTGTAGCAATGCAAATGCATTAGAGCATCTACTTGCAAATTGAATTACAAAATTTTATTTGGCACTTTCAAAATCCTTGTTGGCACTTTATATTTCACTTTCATGGATTTGTATCGAAAATTAGATACGGATATCTGATATCCGAATATCTATATAGATACAGATATATATATAATTTTAAAATTTAATTATTCGTATCCAAATAGTAGATATAAACCATATATTTAATATATATTATGTAAAAAATTATGTATATATCTACGGATATCCAATCCGTATCCGTTTAATATCCGATTTGTATTCCCGTAAAATATCCGATATGTATTCTTATCCGAAAAATAAAAACGGATACAAATATGATTTTACCACTATCCAATTTATATCCAATCTGTTTGCACTCCTACGTTCATGAGTTTCATCTCCACTTTTACTCTCTCATAGACAATTAAATTCATTATTGTGACAATAAAAGTAATTGCTAATTAATTTTATGGACGAAGGAGTTGTAAAATTAATTTATTTTTGCTCTTTAACAGCTGTTTGAAATTGCCAATCTATTGAAAATACAACTGTCCACTACATATCACTTAAGAAAATGCAAGAGTAAGCACAAAAAAGTTTACCTTTCTGTGTAAAAATATAGATAAGTATGTATAGAAAAATGTTTTAGAAAATCACATGTTATATATATATAATTCTAGATTGTAATTTTTTTCTTCTGAGATATAGTTTTTCTCATGTAAGTAAATTTTTTTTTTTTTTTTTTTTGTGAAAAACTGACAGTAGTCATCTGAATAAATTTCATTTGAGCTCACCAGCTTGCATTCTGGTCATACGAATCATGTACAATTTTGATAAATGTGAATCGCATTCAAATTCGAATTATGATATTCAGTTATGAAAAAAAAAAAGTTACATAGTTTAGACGAAAATTTTCAGGAAGACGTCTTAATATTTTAGGCTAAAACCAATTTCTCATGAAGCGTCAATTAAATAAATATTTTAATTACGTTATATAATTTTATCAGTTTAAATCAGTTTCTAGCAAATAGTTACTTCAAAATAAATTAAATTTGGCATTAAAAGTAGCATCAATGAACAAAACAATGTAGACAGGCCATGCTGCTATAATTTGAATTAATTTTGTAATCAAGTGTGTGTAACTACTAATAAATTATGATCGCATGTGCACTGAAAGTGTCCCACGTGAATATATTTATATTTAGAGGGAGAGCTTAATGCACGCCTACACTACATAAGCGCTTCTCCCCCCTCAATTTTCAGCAAAGGAGATCTTCATCTGATCATCTCCATTTTAAGAGGGGAAAATAAAAAGAAATTTGAATGAAATGGAAAGGGTGCTCTACTAGTCTCTAGTCTACTGCTCTTGCATTGGCATTGGTATTGTACTATTGTAATCATCAACGCATGTTAATAACCTTCTGTTTCTTGTCCCCTCGGTTGGGAATTGGGATGCACAGCAATTCTCCACCAATTTTAAAAGGAAAGGGAAATTTTATGTATAACCTTCAAAATCTCAAAATTACTTATTTTCCTATTTAAAGTTCATAATTTCATATTTACCCTTCTAAATTTTAGAAACTCACATATTTATCCAATTTATTGTAATTTCTATTATAATTCATTTCAAATTTACAAAGTTCACAATTTAGTCTTTAGTAAAAAAAAATGTAATTTGTGCAAGAAAAATATTCATTCTTCTAATTGATCGGTTTCCGTCTTTTTTAGAACAAATGATTTTTCTCTCTACTTATTAGATATTATAGAGTGACATTTACACAAACACTTGTGTGTGTGTCACAAGTAATAAAATGAACAATTTGCTATTACAATCGACCAATTAGAAGATTGAACATTTTTCTTAAATATGTTATAACTTTTTATTTTTTAAATAAAGAATAAAATTGTTGTTTTATACATTGAAAATAAGTTTTAATAGAAAAGATAATAATTGAGTAAATTTGTGATTTTTTAAAATTTCAAAAGATAAATACGATATTATGAATTTGAGAGGAAAATACGTTATTTTGAATTTTTTTTTTAAATACATATAAAATTCAGATACACATTTTGACAAGGCAATTATTATTTTTTATTTCATGTAGTGCACTGCAATAGAGTTCAGAATAATCTTGTGTATGACTCTTACCTTGCATGAATCAAAAACTACTCTGTCAAAATATGTCCCCTATTTTAAACTATTTAACTTATTAATTACATCCACAAACGGGCTATCCCAGAAATGAATTCCAGACCCAATAAGCACTTGAGATTTTAAAGTGACTAATGAAAGCTGTAAAAGCATTAAAAGCAGATAAAGCTTGCTTTCCATTCTAATTACGGCACTAAACCAAAGTTGTAAAGAATAAAAGTAGTTATCTACAAAAATATTAGTATGCTTAGAACTAAAAAGGCGCGTCTCCACTACTTTAGCTGACAAGGAACATCTAGGGATGCGAGAAATAAAGCCTCGGATATAAAGTACATAGACAAGGGAAAAGGAATAAAAAAAAAAATACTGTACATGATCTTAGTTACTTGTTAGTTGTTACATAGAATCTTATCACAAGAGGTAACATAATGTTTCTCTTTAGAGCATCTCTATCCCACAAAAAATTTAAAAATTGTAATTTTGTCATTTCACTGAATTTAACAATTAGATATTTATAATTTTGCAGCCTCTGTGAAAGTTTAAAAAAATAGATATTCATAATTTCTAAATCACTCCATCCCAACAATTAATTTTGTGAAGAGAGAAAGAGTGCTATAATTAATTTTAGCCAATTACTTAGTCACGTGTCATTAAACAAATATTTTCTTTTAAAGCAAATTTACTAATTTAGAAATTGTGCCACATCCCAACAATTCTATTAGCAATTGACACATCAGATTAGCAATTCAAAAACAATCACCATTGTAGATGCTCTTAGATCCGAAATGTAAGATCAGAATCCACGTAAATATTAAAGAGGTACTGTGCATTCTACTTCAAGTTGAATTGATTCAGATTATGATCAGACAGTGTGGGTCTAAACATAAATATTAATTTAGGAAAAATTGGTTATTTGTCACTCCAAAACCTTCAAATCTAAAAAATACCATCATAAAATTATAAATCTGAAAAATGTCACTCTAAACTTAATTAATTATTAAATTGTCAAAAATACATTATTTTTTTTATTTTTTTTATTAAAAATTAATTGAAAAATACAGTATTGAGATACGTATTTCTATATTTTTCTATATACCCTTCAGACTCTCATTATATGTATCTCAAAACTGTATTTGTCAGTTAATTTGTAATAAAAAAAAGTATAAAAATTGTGTATTTGTGGCAAATTTAAGAATTAACTAAGTTTAGAGTGACATTTTTCAGATTTAAATTTTTTGGAGTGCCAAACAACTAATTTTCTCATTACTTTAATGTTAGAGCGGAGGAGGTTTAATGACATTAGACCTACTTTGAGTTGACGAGCTTCAAAATTATTCGATCCGCTATAAAATCTGTGCACAGAAAATTTGAAACGGATGTGCACAAAAATTTAATTGGAACACATGGATTTTAAAACGGATCATATGTCTTGAAAGTTGAAACCAATCAAATTTAAAGTAGATGCAATGAACATAATACGGACTTTATTATATAGGCCTAAGCACAAATTCGTTACCGCTGTGTTTTCGACCGTGAATAGGGAATAGGGAATAGGGAGGAATAACATGTTGTTCTGATCGGATGGGATATGAATTTTATGATTCTAGATTGGACTTGCACACAGGACTCAGATAAAAAGCTGCATGCTATCAGAAATAAGGCACCAGTGATGTGGATTTAAGTTATTTGATTAAGGGGAAAGAATATATAGTTAGAGGTTTCCAAATGCAGCTAAAATTCTATACTTTCATTTGTATTTAATTTTTTATTTTCAATTTTAAAGTCCGAACAATATCCTTATTTTTTCTTAAAAAAAAAAGTCCGAACAGTCAATCCGAACCAATCAACATGACTTTCATAATAAAATATATCTGGAGACCAATTTTATATTTTTTAGAATTTTTTTACTATTTTTTAAGATAGGTACAAAATCACTTTATCGGATGGTCTAGAATCTCCTTAAAATAATGATTTTGTACCTATCTTAAAAAATAGTAAAAAATATAAATTTGGTCTCCAGGCATATTTTATTATAAAGATCATGTTGAGCGGTTCGGATCGACTATTTAGACTTTGAAAATGAAGATATCAAAATTAAAATATAATTTAAAATTTATCAAACTAAAAAAATAAATTATAAGCATGTAAAAAATTTAGATAGGTTAAGAGTCTAATAGAGTAAATTAATTAACAATTTATTGGGCACCGATCTTTCAAGAAAAAAGTAAACCATTAATTTTTCAACGGTTCGATTAATGGTCGATCAATTTCAAATTTTATTAAATTTGATACAGAATTAATCTTAAATTATAGAGAATGTTTAATTATTGACCATTTGATCAGTTGTTATGGTTGCGAAATACAGGTTACTTACAAGTATAATCTATCTCACCAAACATAAGTTTAATTAATTAGCAAAATATTTCTTCTTGTGACCTCAGCAGTCAGCACAGATGAGTCATATGACCCACCTGCACACACAACCTTTTAGCTAAAAAAAATTATATATGTATTAACTTATATATGCAGGGCCGATCCATTCAATATGAATGAGATAAAATGACTTAATTTTATTTATTTTTAATATTTATGTATGATTTATTTTATATAATTTAGAGTAAAATATTATTGATACTGTAAAATTGATTTCAAAAATTTGATATTATTATTTTTCATTGTGTGTTTGACACTTTGATTATCATAGTTTGAAAATCGGGCTCCAATTATGAACTTACGTAGATAAATATTTAGACATTGAAATGAACGAAATCCTCCAACACATTTCCCCGTTAAATTATCTTTTTCTTCTTCTCTGTTTTTTTTTTTTAAGAACGTATATATTATTAGTAATAAATTGTGGTCTTTAATGAAACTATTTGCTTATCATTCTTCTAACAAAAAAATGCTAAAAATGAGCTTATTAACGATAAAGATATTGAGCACACTGTTTTTATTTCATGCAGCACATGAGTTGTATATTTTGTCTTTTTTTAACATTATTATTAATACATGCATAAAATCAAAACAACATTATATCTTCGTAGCATTAAAAACAAAAACAACAGAGAAGTAATACGTAATACGCTTACGGCCGGGCTTCTAAGGACAAAGACAACACAGAAATAATACGCAATACGATTGCGGACTTTTATATAAAAAATATAAGACAAGAAAATCCAAAATGGAATGAAAAGAAGAGAAAGGAGATCTGTAGTGGAAGCCTGAAGATTCCTTCATCCCCTTCTCTTTTTAAAATTATTTGTTGCCATGTTCTTAAACTACAGCTAGCAGATATGTACTCTGCTACTCTGCAATTGCCTTTTTCAAACAAGTCCTTTGATATGACATATATTACATATATTGAACCCGTTCTTCATGAACTTAAGTCTTTCTTTCATCTTGAATTTATAGTTTTGGAACTTCATCACTAGAAAATAGATCTATAAATGACTAAATGCAGGGGCAGATTCGGGATTTTTGTCAGGAGAGCAAAAAAAATATCAAATCAGGTTTAAATAGCTAATCGGATTTAAATCCATTAACTAATTAGGTATTTGATAAAAAAAAAATAATGCTTTAATTTATACTTTATAATGCTCTAGTTTGTAATTTATGATATTCTGACTTATAATTATAATTACCCGAATTACCAATTAAACATTCAGAGGGAGGCAAAAAAATTTCCAAAGGGGAGCAAACCCAGTCGAAATCGATAAATCTCCACTAAAACTCAAAATCCAGGAGGAGGGCTGCCCCCTGGACTACACTGGGTCCACCCCTGACTAAATGTATTCATTGTTTTAGTAAAATGTAGAAAATATAACAAGAGGCTTATAAAAGGAAAGAGCGGGGTCATTATTGTTAAATTTATCAAGAAGAAGACGCAACAACATGGACGTAGTCAGGATTTTTATTAGGGGTAGACAAAAAAAAATTATTGATATGACTAGTTGGTTGCAGGCTGTCGTGAATTAACCAATTTAGACTGTGGATTGTCCAAAAGTACGCAAATTTTCTCCACATATAAACAACAATCTGAATATACATAAACATATACTCAATTTTCAAATTGGCTCCGCCACTGCATAACAAGCGCAAGAGCAAAGGGTTAAAAATATTTGAATTTTATTCATACCTTACATTACACTTCAAAAGATCAATGTCACGGAAAATTGTCAAATATATATTAATTTAAATGAGAAAAATATTCGTATCTTATATTTCTTCTGTTCAAACTAAGACTGTGGTAGCAAAGTGCCAAAGTGTATTGATTTGTGTAAAGATCAAAGAGGCAATTAAATCTTTTTAGAAAGGAAAAGTATAAATTTTTAGTGGGCTAGACACTAGAAGGCTTGTACAGGAAAAAGAAACGAAAATTGCTGTGGCGCATGAAAAGCACCATATGTTACCTTCTTTTATTTTTAAACTTTGTTTTTGTCTACTTTTTGTGAATGGAAGGCACTGCTTAAAGTGTCTGCCAATTAGCAGTCCACTTGTATGATGCCATATGATGCTCTCTCTCTCTCTCTCACCGCCTTCTTTGTTCAGAGCTATATATGTTACAAATCCATTGGATAGAGACACTTGTCAGATAGAAATTAAAAAAAAAAAAAAAACTAGGGGGGTATGGGTTAATGGTTTTGTTAATTCCTACGTACATCAATGGTGTTAATATTTTGATGTTTTCTATAGAAGCTTGAAAATCGTGAAGAGTTATGGCATTCTGAACTCAATTTGAACATTATAAAGATAAAAAATTTAAAATTACTTGGACAGAGGTGGTTGGTCTCAGCATGCCTTTGAAAAAGTAAAAATTTATAATACATGTAAACTGTATACAATTTGCATATATACCAACAGTTATACGAATAATACGACTTCATTCAAGTGCAAAATTGCATATGGGTTGGCACTTGGCACTGATCTAAAATTGAAGTGCTTGATACAATTAAACAAGTTGGGAAAGCATTGTAGCGTAGTGATATGTAATTTTATTTTAATCTAACTGGCAATTTGCTATCAGCAGTTCTAAACGGGTTTGGATCAACACAACACTTTTAAACATAAAGCTGCCACAAACTTTAATCCATTACCCGTTTGACCCCTCTACAGTAAAAATGTCAAGTTTTTAATACAAAAAATGAAGCGACTAGCAGTAGCAGGAGATCAAGGAGACAACTGCCCGCAAACTCACAAAATGTGTGTGTAGAAAAAAACAGAAACAAGAACAGAGAGAGAGAGAGAGAGAGAGAGATATAGACATAAACTCAACAAATTCTCCAGGCATGGCTTCTAGCAGCAGCATTCTCTCTCCTCCAATCATTCTTCCCTTTGTTTTCTTCCTCATCTCCCTCTCTATTGAACCTGTTCTTTCTACCTTGTCATCTACTGATTCTACTGGTACAAGTACTCACTCTACTACACTACACGCAAGAGAAGAATTTTTCAAGTACAAGAGAATAAGAGCAAAACTCAACAAGATCAACAAGCTCTCTATCAAAACCATTCAGGCATTCTCTCCCACTTTCTCTCTTATATATATTGTGTGTGGTTTCCTTTTACTTGTTGTTGGTTTTCTTTTTCAACAAATTTGATCAAATGTGTTGTTAAATTCCATTTCTGAACAGAGTGAAGATGGGGATGTCATAGATTGTGTGCCTTCTCACCTTCAACCAGCTTTTGACCACCCATTGCTCAAGGGTCAAAAACCATTGGTACTATATCTATTCTTCTCCATGCTTAATTGCTTCAAACAAAAAATCATAAAATAATTTAAAATTAAATATGCTATTTTCTTGCACTTGGCTCCTAATTATTGTTTTAACGAAGAATGTATTTGTAAATTTGCATGTCTGGTTTGACAACTGATTTTTTTATGAGGATGTTATTTATATTTGCTTTATTTATATTTCATAATTAATTATTTTAGGATCCACCAGAGTTACCAAAAGGTTTCAACCTAAGCAGTTCATTGGATGACATACTAGTTCAAAAATGGAGAACAAATGGCGAATCCTGCCCCGATGGAACGGTGCCTATAAGGCGAACAACAGAAAAGGATTTGTTGAGGGCAAGTTCGGTCCGACGATTCGGTATGAAACCGCCGAGACGAGTGAGGCGGGATTCAACAAGTAGCAGCCATGAGGTTAGTCAATTGAAGAGCTCAATAGATTTTTGTTTTGCAATTTTTGTTCTCTTATCTTTCTTTTTCTTTTCTTTTTCTGCTATCCCTTGTTACATTTGTCTTGGTATGTACTGTTCAGTGTTAAGAGAAGTTGAATCAAATTATACCAAATTGTATAAGTTCCAAGAAAGGAATCCAGTACTGCACATTGTAATCTACAAATTAATATTAAAAAAACATGATAACACAGCATACAATGCACACTGATTTAGAAAATGGCTTGTATAAAAACCTAGAAGAAGCTTCATTAATGAATCCAATGAGACCTTTGACCAAAACTAGTGGTATTTTCTATTCATAATTTTTGTCCTATCTATAGTGCAGTAGTTAAATAATTCGAGAACAAGTAAAACCACCTCTTGTTTTTACCTTATTTTTACACTAGTGTTTGGGTTTCTCCAACTTTGGTATTTCGTAGACCATTAAATAACATAAACGCCAAAACATGCACATGAAACCATGCATATGAAATTAAGCAATCTGCTATTCTGCTGTACGTACACATGCAGATCGAAGCTTAACTTAGGAAACCCATGTGTGATTTTGACCTACATAGCAAACTTATAAATTTGTCTTCTGTTGCAAAGTCAAAGGGCTCTTACATCAAGGATCAAGACTTATTAGTGATAATCTCAAATTTAAAAAGAAAAATATATGTTGAAAAGCTCAACACCAGGGCTAATTAATTAAACACCAAAACTAATTACAAAAGATTTACCATTAATGACGAAACACAGGACATTTTTTTTTCATTTATATTTTTGCTTAAATAGCATGCTGTAGGATATATTAATGGAGATCAATACTATGGAGCACAAGCAAGCATAAATGTATGGTCACCACAAGTCATTGATCCTTCCGAGTTTAGTTTGTCACAAATGTGGGTTATTTCGGGGTCTTTTGGTAATGATCTCAACACCATTGAAGCTGGATGGCAGGTACCTTGTTATCTTTAATACATTATTAGAAGCAACAAATAATTTACCTTGCGGTACAATCATGGCATTTGGACTTACTGATTTGGTACCAACTCTCGGTATTCAACAAAATAATTGCGAAGTTCATACGTGTAAAATTTATAGGTAAGTCCGGAACTATACGGAGATAATTCGCCAAGATTCTTCACCTATTGGACTGTAAGTGCTACAACATAACTTCTATTTTTAGATTAATATTGACATTATTCACCATTTCATAGTTTTGAATCCAACTAACCTGTTGCAAATGGTGAAAATGCAACAGACTGATGCATACCAAGAGACAGGATGCTACAATCACTACTGCTCCGGGTTCGTTCAAACAAATAACAAAATTGCAATCGGTGCTGCTATTTCACCTACATCATTCTACAGTGGAAGACAATTTGACATCAGCATACTAATCTGGAAGGTGCGAATAAGAAAATCAGAATTTGAAAATTTTACTGGTCTATTACAAGTTTATTAAATAATTAAGATTAATATTCCTAATAGGATCCACAACATGGGCATTGGTGGCTCAAGCTTGGATCCGGCGCAGTTGTTGGTTACTGGCCATCATTTCTATTCACTCACTTGGCCCAACATGCAAATATGGTGCAATTTGGGGGTGAAATTGTAAACACGCAACAGTCAGGTTTTCACACCGCAACTCAAATGGGCAGCGGTCATTTTGCCGGAGAGCAATATGGTAAATCAGCTTATTTTCGCAATCTGCAAATTGTGGATTGGGATAACGGGTTGATACCTGCTTCGAACCTCAAGCTACTAGCGGATCATCCAAATTGTTATGATATAAGAGGCGGAGTTAATAGAGCATGGGGGAATTATTTCTATTACGGCGGTCCAGGGAGAAATGTTAGATGTCCATGAGAAAAAAAAAAATTGAAGATTTTTCACCACTTTTAATATTTTTTACTTTATAATATTAGATTTCAGAGGGGTTGATTTTTTTTATTGTGTTGCTAGTTTTGTTCGGAACTCATAAGGGGGCAGTGTGTGTAAATGGGTGAAACTATAGCTCAGTTATAGGTTGTGTTTTATGTTCTTAAATTTTGAGGTGTTTTTGATGATGCTTTATGGTTAAATAAAAGTATATAATATGAAAATTTATGGCTATGTTCTTTGTATGAACAATTTGACTGATTATTTCTAGTGTAGAACCACTAGCACATGTAAAGAATGGTATATTGGTATTCGAACAATGGGTCTGAAAAATAATGCATAGCTACCTATCAAATGGTGGTTTTTAAATCTGTGTACTACTAAAAGTGAATGCAAAATCAGTAAGATCAAGTTATCAGATACAAATCCCTGCTCAGCTGCTCTTCTGTTTCCCATTTCTGTAATTTCCGACAGAGATCGGGTTAGCATTGGGACGACACTGGTTGAAACAGGTACTAGTCGTTTCAAATACCAGTCTATTGTTGCCAGCATCAGAGATCTTACTCTTTGCCTCTTTGGTAGATAGGTAGAAATGCAAGCACAAGGCATTAGCTTGAGATAGACCATTATTGTCTAAAATTGTTGGAGAAAGAAAAAAAAAAAAAAAAGAGGAAAGGAGATGAAAATGTCATTTTGCTGTTGGCTTTTAGCTTATTAATGTTTGCTTAAAATTGTTGTGGAAAGAAGAAGAGAAGAGGTGAAGATGTCAGTTTGCTGTTGCCATCTAGCTAATTAATGTTCGTTTAAAATTGCTGCAGAAATCAAAAAGAAAAAAACGAGAAAGAGATCGAAGATGTCATTATGCTGTTGCTATTTGGTTTAATTAATGTTCATTTAAGTTTCACTGGTCCTATAGTACTAACTGAACCAGAGAAGGAAATTATCAAAATTGAAAATAATCATGGAGCAGATTTATGCAGTTGCAGTATCTGAGAATGCATTAATAGAGGCGCTGAGGTTAAAATCTGTTGGGTTTCCTCTACAAGCAGGCCCACTAATCTTGGGCTTGTTTAGTCCAGTTGGGCTCAAATTATTTAGGAAAGGAATGTTATAACATACCAAATTAATTTTTTTCACAAAAGCGACTAAATTGATGTAGTACATTTGGTGAAAACGGATCGGATACGGGAGAGGGGGGTGTCCGATGCCCATCGGACCAAACTCTGTTCGATGGGTGGTTTCTACTGTCCGATCCACTTCAAGATCTATGCGCATCACTTTAATATCCGTGCTGTCTGCTTTAATATTCGTGTGCACAGATCTTGAAGTGGATCGGACGGTAGAAACCACCCATCGAACCAAGTTTGGTCCGATGGGAATCGGACACCCCCCCTCTCCCATCAGATAGTGGGTTTCGGATAGTTATAAAACTCACTATTCGTATCTATTTTTATTTTTTGAATATAAATATGGATCAGATATTAAACTGTTTGTATCATATATTAAAAATACAAATATAAATCAGATATTACACAAATACATATACATATACAGATATAATTCGAATACTTAATTTTAATATTGTAACAAAATTAGCATATGATTTAACAAATTATTTTTTTATTAAAAAAATGATATTAACATAAAATATACATATAATTTGGACATTTAGTCATTATGGTAAAAATAAACAAAATAATTTTTCTCATGTTGAACTTGTTATGCCATTACAAATATATATCTCATTAATAAAAAAATTAACCATCAACATCCATATTTTTAATCAAAAGATACCAACAAAAAAATATTCCTCTAAACATATATGATTATAAAACAAACGTATAAAGAAATACAATTACATATAATTATTCATATCCGTATCCGTATCTACAAAAAATGTATCTGAATTTTAAAAAAAATACTGATACGGGTAACTGAATACATATAATTATCCATATTTGTATCCGCACAAACAGATATCTGGAAAATTAAAATAATAGAGATACAAATAATTATCCGTATCCGTATCCGTATTCGCTTTCCGAAAACTGAAAACATATCCATATCGTTGTTTCCATATCCACAAATTATTCGTATCTAAATATTTGAATCGGCAAAAATTCAAATACGGATCCGGATACAAACAGATTATATCCCACCCGTTTTTACCCCTACCAGTGCTCTGTATTGGTAAAGCACCCCAATGGCAGACAGCCTAACGTCTCTTGGTCTAATTACATGCATTAATCTATAAAGGAAAGTTTGCTCGGAGTACCAACCTAAGTATAATCAATGAAATGTTTGATAGGGAAGTCGAGTTGAAGCTTTTTGGTGGAAATTAAGTGGAAACTAAAAGAATCTTTGTTAGAATTCATCCGAAGTTTAATGAGGTATCACAACCTAAATTCTACAGTATATTTGACCCAATGCAGAATAAACATCAGAAGGAAGAGCAATAGAAAGAGGCCATGACATTCCATGTCTTGAACTCAAATATTATTCATCAAAATGTTTGACTAAGATATAAGTCACACATCATACAATCTTTGAGTTAACCTGTTCTGGAATACAATCCTAAATAATTTCAACATAAAAAATTAAGTAAAATAAAATGAACCAAGTACCCCGAGACTACAGTCTACAGCGACCTAGGTGGCTTCTCTAACAAAGCCGACAAATATACCTCTTTCTTCGACTTGAATGAAACGACCCATTTATGCTTCTTGTACCGAAATTGTAGAAACATATACATGTAATCATCCAGATCTTTTCTCGCACAAGAAAACTTATCGACCCAGAGCAAACCTCCTGGTCTGAGAACCCGGTCCCAATCAAACAGAATAAAATCCATCAGTTGAAGATCAATCCATCCATCCAAGAAATTACTGGTATGTATCAGATCCATGGTATTATCAAAGAAAGGTAACCTCTGGCTCATGGTGGTATATAAAGGTATTAGACCCCTTAAAGCTATAGTTTCACTAAAAGGGGCGCCTAAATTTAATGCAGTGGATACAATTGTAACATTGAATTCTCTCATTCTAGCTGCAAAAGTACCGGTAGTGACACTCACATCCAGACCGATACGGATTTCACCGGGTTTAACATTTAGCACATCCTTTATTAGGAAATTTGTGAGTGTCCCATTTGAGATCCATTTCAGCTTCTCCTTCTCCATGTCAAAGCACCCGACGCACTTGTTGTACCCTCTTTTAGGGTTCTTATAAGACAGGCATTTGAAATTACGACACTTGTACTTGCTCCATCGCACATTTCCACCATCCGGTATGGTCCACAGCGATTCATTGATCGGCAAGGGTCGCTGGTACAGCTTTGAGGCTCGTGCCAGGCACCTACGTCTTGGCAACGGGTCGCAACCACCTATCATCAACTGTTGCCCCAACTCCCAATCGTCACCACAATATGACCCAACATCGTAATTCATGTATTTATCTAGCTCCTTTTTCATCAGCACGCACGTGTGGCCGATTGTGTTGTAGGTTTTGTTTGTATTGTAGACATTTAGCATATCTTCTCGGTTGTCCTTGGCTGTTATGTACTTGCGTGTTTCTTCGACTGTGAAATAATTGAGCAATGGATCTTCCATAAGGGCACCCGAGTGTGCACCCAGGACAGCATCCTCGGGACGAGGGATCCGAGTGAGCCTCAGTGAAATATGCGCATCGTAGAGCGGGCGTATCACCTCTTCTTCTAGAAACCGCTTGAATTCAACCAATGTGATGTTCTCTGCTACAGTTGACACTTTATTGTTTTTCTCTTTCTTGGCATTCTTACCTAGCTTCATGGCAGTTGATTCGAGTTTCTCTTGCAATTCTGCCATCTGAGAGAGAACCTCATCGATTCGCTCTGACAGAGCTTTCAGGTCGAAAGTTGCGTAGCCACCTTCACGCAATATTCCTTCGGTAATGGTATCAAATTTATGACAAGCCTCTTTGCTTGAAAAATGAAGCAAACCAGAGGCATTGTAGAAACGGTGGAGGCTCGCCATGCTTATGAAAATCACGAACAAGCCGATGATTATTTGGATCATGGCTATGATGCGAGAGAAGCGCCACCTTGTAAAGAATGGACCGTTCATTGTTTTTCTAGCTTGTTCTGGTATTTGAATTGAAGAAGTGAAGACTGTTTTTAGAAGGGGTAAATTAGGAAGCTAATAGAATTGATTGGTGTTTAGATGAAAAGAATTGAATAAATCGAAATCCGGACAAAGTGCGAAATTAGTACCAAAAAACATGGTCTCAATACCAGAGGGATGGAATCCAGGCTCAAATTTCAAAAGATTCAAACGAGGTTTGAAACTTTACCTGATTTGTGAAAGACTTAAAAGTAGAAAGATAAAGCTTGAAATAGCCAGAGAGACGCACCAAGCATCATCTCTGAGAGGGAACAATGAATTCAACAAAAATGGAAGCTCATAGAATAAAAGTGATCAAGAGAACCAATTATACGTCACCAATTGAGGGGAAAAAAATTTAAAACTGTACCCAAATTAAAGAGAGAAAATATAGTTTAGTTGGCACTTTGCGTGAGAGAGAAACAGGAAGGCCTCTTCTTGTGTGTGAAGCGTCAAACTAGAATCACGCACTAATCGAGGAGCAGCTCGAATCTCCACTCTACTACTTGTATTAGTGATTTGTTTATTTTGCATTATCAGTTCGATTTCTCCTTTAAAAAATAGGACCTTCAACTTCAACGAAGATTCAATATTTTCTTCTTATATTAATCTAGTTTGATTCGACCAGTGGACTTGCGAAGTTGGCATGTAGTTAGGTTTACTGCATTGTCGTTTCAGGAAGGTTGAGGATCCAATGCGGCGTTACCATATGGTAAAGTTGTGTTGTAAATATGGTATGCGTTTGTCGGATGAATGGGTACCGTCAAACGGTCAATTAATTGAAATTATACAGCCAATTAAATGTTTTCATTAAAATTATTCGTATCTATTTATAATTTATTAAAAATAATTTTTTAACTCATCAAACTCATCAAACAACTTAATTTAACTTAATTCTATTATTATAACGTGACACTATGTTTATTTCTTTTTAACAACATATACACACTTTACATGTGTAAGTAACACATTTATTTAATGCAAAAATAAATTTGAAAATTAAGTTTTTTTCAAATACTAATAACATATTATTTGAAAGAAATCAGACATTCTAACATAAAATCACTAAATTTAATTTATGATAACAACTAAATTTCATATATAAACATGTCGTATTAATTGAAAAAAATTATATTAGTAAGTAATAAAAATATATGATATATAAATAATAGAAGAATTAATCAATTTCAAAATAAGAAGAAAAAACATAAATAAAAAAATATTGGATGTATATCCAAATACAAATAAAACTAGAATACATAATTTATGAAACTTATTATCACACAGTCACAGAAAAAAAAAAACCAATGTGAAAATATATTCACTGGAATAAATGAAAATAAACAGAAATGAAAGGGAATAAATAGAAATAAACGGACAATTAAACGGAAATAAATGAAATAATCGAGAATAATCAGTTGATTAATAAAAAAAAAAATCTGTTAATAGACCTCTGATTAGTGTATTCGTAACGGTTTGACCGCTGTTAATGATTAAATAGACGTTTAATTGACCGCTGAGACTGTTTTTTATAACACTGTGGTATAAGTTTGTTTGTTTTTTTTTTTTTTTTCTATTTTTAAATCTTAACCAAATAACCAGAGTTTTATTTGATCAAAGGAATAAAACATGTCAGCGCACCCAGAATTGATGTGAACAGAGGATCCGTGGTCGATTATAAAAAGCGCGAAATCCAGCAGGGAAAACGGCGCGAAGCCAGAGACGACCAGTGATTTGCTGATGTCTTCAAACAGCGAACAGGGATAAGAGCTATTCTGAGCAGTGTTGTACTGGCAGATTAACCGGTCATTGATGGTTATCGAACTATTGCAAATTTTGCAAATTTGTCTGAATAATCTTTATTCAGCCGATTATTTTTAATTATGACTAATTATTTATAATTATTTCTGATTAATCGGTTAGCATACCGTTTTTTACAACATGATTCTGAGACGTCTAAATCCGATGTTTCGCTGAGTATACAATAAAGCCGGAATGAAAATGTTTTTTTTTTTTAAATCACCAATAAACAGAAATTGTTTCTAAATAAAAGTTGATTAAATATCAGCAATTAGTTTTAGATATTATATGCGAATGAGAACAAGAAAAAGGTAACAAGTACAGTAAGAACCAAGGAGGGATTTTTTTTTTCTCAAGTCAAAAGTTGACCAACAAAAATATTTGACTAATGAAAATATAAATAAAAAACATTCGTGCCTAACCTGGCACATTGTCACATTGAGCCAAGTATTACCAGGTCATTCCAAATTAGGCACATTGAGCCTAAGTATTACCAGGTTATCCCAAATTCGTGCCTAACCTGGCACATTGGAAATATTGTCATTCATACTCTCTAATTCTAAATCATCTTATGCGTTTATGCCGTACTTAGAGTTACATAAAAAATGTATTAAATTATTTCCTTATTTTTATTCATCCCAAGAATTTTCTTTGAACATTGAAAGGTTTAGTTTCTAAAATCTGGTGGAATTGTATCTGCTGTGAAGTATTCTTTCCTTACAGTCTCTGCATCGCAAAACCTCACCTGCATCAGAACAAAAATAAGCATATTTCTCAGCTCTATTTAACAAGAAAAACGAATTGATTAGATTCAGAAAACAAGAGTATACAATAAATAAAAATATTACTAGCCAAGATTATCTCATTGAGCATTAGTTTTTTGCCAATTAATGACCAACTTAACATGTGTATTCCATTCAAAAGGTACAGAAGCTTTAAACTGTTGATTCGCACAAAAGCTTTACACGGTTGATTCGCATAAAAATGTGCACATATGTGATTAATTAATTGCAACATACCAGTGAGGCGTACGACTTTAAGAGAGGTCTGACGAGCTGCCACATAGGCTTGAACACAAATGGCGCATCCACAAACAGCACTTGACCAAGCCTCTTTGGATAGTAATAATAGAACACATCAATCTAGAGATAAAACAAAATAAGAGACAGAGCTAACAAATTATTTGAAGGAACCTTTCTTTTTTAATTAAGAATGCTTTACTCGCTCACCAGGAATTTGAGGAACTGAAAATCGCCATTCTCGATATTGAAACCACGTAGATCGAATATACCAAGAATATTTTCAGTACCAGGAGGAAGTTTACTCAATGCTCTCTCCACCAAAAGCACACAAAGCTTCTGATTCATCACTGGATCTTGTTTCTGTTCCATTTTGATTATTGCCAGTTGCCACTTAGTCACAAAATCTTGTAATACTCCCTTACCAAAACTAGCAAAGGAATTATTGAACACGATCCTTTTAAATGTTGCATAATTTAACTAATGCCAAAATCTGTTAATTTAACTGACGTTACTGCTGCTTAGTTAACAGGAGTTAAATAAAAAAAATTATGGCTGTAAGCCTTGGTCAGGGTATCCATTTGCAAATAGATGAGCAAATATATTTCCACAAGAGGGACAATATTATTTGAGCAGCAAAAATGACTTCATAAGGCTTTTTGAGGTTGCACACAATATACATGAAGTTATGCCTCTTACTGTTACATACACCTTTTTTGTTGGGATTCTATATTCTGGATCTCAGGTAGCAACCCTGAAACAAATTTTTAAGAAAGAACAGAAATATAAGGGGGAAAAAGTAAACATACAGCAGGCAAATGCTTAGACCCGACAACGACTAGCACAGGTCTACCATATTTATCGAGGTGGTCATTCACATATGCCTTTCCTGTTTTGTACAATTCCTTCACCGACTCCTCTGACAATTCTGTCACGCCAAATTCCTGTCTCCATTTCTAGATAAAACATATAAAGGATAACACATCTACCAAGAACAGCGATTTAGTGCATGTCATGTTGGCATCAAATCCCTGATTGGAAGGATACAATTGCTTTGCTTAGTTTAGAGATGGCCTCTTCAACTGAAAACTTTCTATCTTTTAAAAACCATAGTATCATTTCTTCATCATCTCTTCCATTTTTTCCAGTTGCAAGACTTGGATACTCTTTCTTTAGTTTATCTTTCACCTCCAAAACAAGCTACATTTCAAATATGAAACAGTTTCAGAAAGTTTTCAAGGTAGTTCACTAGTTCCATCAGTGGCACAGCTACAGTATGATTTTATATTGATATAAGCAGGTTGTTAGACCTAACACCATCTGCAAGAAACCCCAAATGTAGGGATTTCTTTTTATAAACCATCATAAAAAAAAAACTAAACCGGATTGATTGCTTATTTTTTTTACAAAAATCATCAATACTGAAATTCAAATTCGCCATCCACTTTTGAATTCCGAATTTGAATTTTGGTACCCACTTTTCTACCCGTTCTCTCCTATTCCCTCCCAGCCGGACACAGAAAAACAATTGGGCCCACAGTCCCACCCAATACAAATTAACAAAGAATCCTACACCGTTGGATCCACACCGGCTCACCATTAATGCTTTGCGGGCCCAGCCTTAGAATAATTGGAAAATCAAAGTTTGCAGGCCCCAATTGCAGCCAGACACAGAAAAAACTTCAATTGGAATTCCAATTTGATTAATAAAATTCAATTGGAAACCGAAATTGATTTTCGGTTGCTGGAATTCCAATTTGATTAAAAAAAATAATTGGAAACCGAAAATGATTTTTAGTATGGGATGGAGAAGGGATGGAATGGGTCGCTCCGTGTTGTCACCCATGCAAGTTGGATACCAAAATTTAAATTCGGTACCCAAAGTCGGTATTGATAATTTTTATAAAAACAATAGCAATAAACCCGGTTTCCTATTTTTTTTATTTTATGATGGCTTATTAAAAAAATTCCAAATGTAGAGATATATAACAAAGTAGCTATTAAAAATAGATCTGTACACACAAGTCAGATTATTTTCAAAGGGTTTAGTTGATCCCAATTTGGGATAATAGGGGCTTATCTTCATTATACCCATACCTTACAACGATCCCTAAATTTGAACATAAATAAGCCGGGTAATCCAAGTGCGAACATATAAAGATGGCTCCACGATTTGGTAAAAAGGAAAGGATGTGAATGGAATTTGTCACTTATATTGGGAGCACTTTAAAACCTTGGAATGGTCGGAGGAGGAGAGGGTCTGGTACTCCTTGGAGCAGCGTAGGACTACAAAGCGTCTCTGAGTTCTAGGGGGGCGCAATGAGGAAGAAGGAGAGAAAGAGAAAGGCGACCGGAGAGTGTTTGTCAGTCTCAGTGCCATCTCTATTATCTGCTCTGCTCCGCTTTCTATCTGACAGAGACTGGTATCATATGAGATGGGATTCAAATTGAGGGAAGGGAAAAACACAAGGGAGGGGTGCTATCTAAAATGGAGCTCTCATAAGTCATAACTGGAAGGAAATAAACTTGAATGAAATTCTATTCCTCAAATATTAAATGAAGTTTACTCGGTTACAGGCTTACAGCCTTACAGCATTGAGCAATGAGCAACCTACCGGAGAATTCGCATCCTCTGAGATATCCCAAACTTTGCGTGACTTTTTGAAATATCTCAATCATTAAAATACGTTATGCACGAATCTTAAATCTCGAATAATACTTGCCCCCCCCGGAATAGGCACCGGACACGTCGGTCACGCAAAAATTGAGATATCTCAGAGGAGAGGATACGCACGAATCATTCACTGTAGGAGTACTGTACTACAGTGCGGCAATTATCATAAAATCAAATTGAAAACGAAAAATGTACGAACATAGATAATGTATGTGAAGCTTAAAAGTCAAGAAAAATGTACGAACGTGAATTCCTCACTTCTTTAGGTTCGTACGAATCGCAGATGGGAAGCTTAAAGTATAAATACCTTTCCCACAATAAAACAATACAAGTATATAGAGAGAGAAATTAAACACCAGTTTTCTTGGCATTTACCTTAAAAATAATATTGAAAACTCAACGATTTTGCCTCGTCAGCATAAATTATCACAAATGTATTTCCATATATACTAGCATGTTCTTGTGAGTTCTTTTAACATATCAAAATAATGTTAGCTAAATTTTATAGCATGCTTGAAAGACGGCGCTTAATGGACCAGCATCAGCATTTATTCTTCTACTATATACATGGGAATTTACATATATTTCCAAAATATTCAATGGGGATAAATATGAGCCCCATAGTATTACACTATAGATTATATAGAAAATTTTATTATCTAATGCCTAATGGGTCTTCTTGTATGGGCGACTCACAAGTCACATCTGTGGTCTAGTTTGCACAACAAAAATCTTGCCGTCTTTCACCACCCCTTCAATGTCCTGTGGTGAGCCATATAGATCTTCTATAGCACTTCCAGCATTTACAATGCCGCATAAAATAGTGTGGCGAAAATTCTGATCCATGATAAGTGGATCTGTGGAATAGTCAAGTACCACCTTTTCTTCTTCATCCATTGGTACACTGCATTTAGAAATGCATTTAGAGGCACATAGCAAAAGCTACCATAAAGAATAGTTTGAACTGGAATCTTTTGTTTGAATTCCTCACTTTTTTACTGTATCAAAAAATCTACGGATTTACCTGTCGTAGAGCCCAGCACCAGCATAACCTTCTAAATCTTCTCCATTAGAGTCTGATCTGAAGATTATCGATCTCTTGATGAACAGGCCAATGGGCTTACTTGGGTATCCCAATACCTGTTTTTGAAGTTCAGAATTTAACAATGAGAAAGAGGCAAGACATTGACAGGTATTTGGCATGGTGTAGATGGTAAAATAAAAAGTTTATGGTTACCTTAGGTGAGTTAAGGTCACTTTTCTTACAAACAAAGCTCAAGGCACGACCTGGATAAGCTCCTACAAGGGTCTCTCCCAGCCCTTTTACCACCTGCATAAACATAATTTATTGATTTTCATAAATAGAAAAGTATTTTCTCTAACTCAAGATATTTTTTCAAAATCGGCAACTGACATATAACTTGCTTACAAAGCTAAGCTTCGTCATGACAAACCGATAGATATGTCTACAAAATCGCTCATGACAAAAACAAAATCCAGCTGATGCTCCAGAAAAGGACAATTTTGACCCTTTCTTGACTTGACAAGTGGAAAAAAGAGAGAAGCCTTGCTAACCTCAGCATAAATCTCAGAGGAGTCACCAGTTAAAGGGTTAGTAGTGTGAATGACGAATGCATAATCAGCACTAATGATCTCTTGCACAAGCACTGCCATGCACAAATAGTCGTGATCTAACTTCACTTTTCGCGTGCTGAAATATGCTCTCTCATTCCATTTTGATCCCCAGACCTATCATTAGCCAGTTTAATCACATGTTTTGTAGTGCAAAATAAATCTATTGTACAATTTTACTTGAGAAAAGGTGAAATTTTTCTTTGACTAAACCTTTTTAATGGCCAACCAGGCTTGTTCCCATCTATGCTGGCCTTCATCTCCAGGCCAAGGCATGCCAGATTCTTTCATTTTATTCTTCAGCTCTTCCACCTGAACAACTCAAAAATTCAGATCTCTACTTATTTTCTCAACAAAATGAGAGGAGTAAACCTCAAGAAAAATAATCCAGGTAAGAGCAACTTAACCAGTTGGGGCGGAGGAGCTAGCTCAAGCACAGTTTTGCGTATTTCTCCAAGATAATCAAATTCGCCCTTTGCTAATTTCTCCTTTAGGTCTTTAATCTTTCTGGCTACTTGCTGACAAATTGAAAATAAAAAGAATAGTTAATGGAATGCACCTTTGACATATGTCGTTGTCTCATAAAAATGTATAGCATGCAATAGTTCATGAAAGGGAACTCACCTTATTGACAGGTTCAGAAAGAACCTCCTCAAATACTCCAAATGGAAGGGCAACAGATGTAGGTATTCCTATCCATGAAGGCACTTTTTCTTTCAAAAAAGATATATTCCTTGATTTAGCACCCACCTGTAACACATATTAAACAACCCAGCATTAGAACTTTGTTTTCCTGACAACCTTAAATGAACAAGCAGACTAGGGTTTATAAGCACGAACCGTCTCATTGGTGAACTCTTTAGCTGGAATGGCATACTTCCCTGTGAACTTCTTCTTGACTAGCGTAATGGAAGGAGAAGAATTATCACTCTGCTTGTCAGCAGAAGTTGAACCCGACAACTCACTCTCATCTATCTCACTGCATCAGTAATAGACAAGGATATGTCAAGCTTTACTTTGCATAGTCTCATAAAAATAAGGGAGGGAGGGATGAGGGAGGGAGAGAGAGAGACCATATCACTTGACAACCGCTGTCAAGTTTTTAAGAGAGAGAGAGAGAGAGAGAGAGAGACCTATAAGTAATATCAGCTGAAGTGGGTTTCAGACGAAATAGTTTCCCTTTATTTGTTTCAAGCTGAGAAAGAATTGCAGGATCAAAGCATGTAGCAAAACAGACCTACAGGATAAAATGAAAGAATTAGGAATTAATTCCAGGATAAAATGAAAAAAATAGAAATTAACAGGAAAAGATAGTAAAGAAAATAAATTAGAATATAAAAATAGAAGGGGAGAAAACAGAAAGAACCTTGCTATTTCTAGCCCGCACGGAGACGTGAGAGAGAACATCAGGCATGTCAGGGGTAAGCACAGCAACAGTTCCATCAGGTATTTCCTCCTCTCCCTTAACACTCTTTGCCACCAAAATAGTTGGCTTCTCATATGATTTGTTTTGAACTGTCAGCAGCTCATCAACCACTTCTATGTATCCAGCAACTTCCACAGGACTTATTACCTGCCAACTGTTCCCAAGTATATAACGTTAATTGATTAAGAACACAAGACGGTTTCAACGGAAAAAAATGATAGTTGATAAAACATAGGTACCTTCCAAGATTGGCAACTTTGCGAAGAACAGGATCTAGTCTGTTGAGAAGCATAGACAACGAAGCAGCTGATCCTCCACGAATTACTTCTTCAGTAAAAATATTCAACTAAAGGTGATGCAAAGAGAAAAGTATGTCAAGTGCTTAAGTTTATAATGTATACAGGAAGAAGAAAGAAGAAGAGAAAGAGGGAAGGAGGCAATTGCATAAAGAAACTTACAGCCCACTGTTCAACTCCAAGTAAAGAGCCGAGATATTCAGCTGTGGGCTGAAGGAGGTGGTGATATGCTTCTGCCTTGCTTGCCAGAGCCAGTCTTGTTCTATCCAGAAATGACTTTGCATATAGTGCCCAATTCTCCTCATTTTTCTTGCACATCTCTAGTGCCTGACTCCATCCCTTTAACATCATTCAAATTAGTACAAAGAACTGTTATAATTATATCAGATTTAGAATAAAATAAGCATAATAAGAGTATACCTTCAAGGAATATAACATGTCCTCATTATCATCTGAAGAGAGCGCAAGGTTTTCAAGAACCAGAGTTATGAAGTACATGATTTTCTGTCAGAATAAAAAACAATAAAGAATTAGGTTTGCTGTTTTATTTATCAAAACTGGAGAAGAGTGACAAAAGGGATTATTGAAAAAACAAGGGCACCTGAGGGTCAGCCGAGTTCAACTCTTCATATGCCCTCTCAACAACAGTCCTGACAGTGGAGTCAAGAGCTATATCCAAAAATATCAGGTCTTTCAATCTTTCATGAGAGCTAAAAAGCAACGGTCTCAGCTCAGCCCGTGCCTCTACTAGAGCCTGCATTATTATTATATGCTTTTAACTCACTATTTGTTTTCCACGGAGAATTTATGTTGCCATCATGTCTGGTTAATGAATATGAAGATCTAAAAGCAAATACACATTTATAATATAATCTACAAATAGAAGTGCTCATGACACACCTCAAGGAGAGGTTCCACAGACTTATCTTCAATATGGTCTAGCACAAACTCCAACAAACCCTACACAAATAAGGAGATAAATAAATCAGTGATCAGCTATATTTAGCTGCTGTATCATTTAAATAATTGGTGTGATGGTAACTTCTGTAGAAGGGACATGTACATACAGGAAATCCAGATGGCAACCCCTGCACTGGATTTATCTGTACTCCAACCATGAATCCCTGACCCTGCATGAACGATGAGAAAGGAAAAATTGTAGCAAAAGTAAAATTGACAAATAGTGGATATATATGAAAGAAAACAAGAGATACTCACAATTATTGAGAGAGAGAGAGAGAGAGAGAGAGAGAGAGAGAGAGAGGGAGAGGGAGGGAGGGAGGGAGAGAAGGGGAGGTAGCACAGTTGGTTAGGAAAAAGTCCTACAGCTGTTGTACCCAAATATCGAGAGTTCGATTCCCCCTCACGACTTCACAGCTTCTGTGAAGGTTTTCAAAAAAAAAAGAGAGTGGGGGAGGGAGGGGAGCTACACAGTGGCAGGGTGGGCAAAAATAATTGTAGAAAAATGCTTGTGCCAATATACCTTTAGTCAAAAATAATTATAGAAGTATGCTTTATTTTCAGAATAATTAAAAAACCATGCCCCATCCTCTCTTCGATGCTGGCTCCACCCCTGGAGAGAGAGAGGAAGGGGGGGGTGACTTTAAGAAGAAGGGTACCTCAGCTTGGTATCCCATGCAAGTTGCTATAGCAGACTCCAGATCAGCACCTGAATGAACTGCCTGGATATTATAAGAACAAGACATGGAATACACCCTTATTAGTCATTATACATCAGTTGCTATAGCTCTTCATCGAATTGTTACGAGGAAAGAAAATCAGACATTTGTTTGCTTTTTATGCATAACTAACCTTAAGAGTTCTGAGATAATTGCCTAGATCACGAAGTAAACCCCCTTTTTGGTCTCTCCTGAAATTTGGCTCGGAATGAATTGCCCGATCATAGCTCAGTAGCCGCTCCTTTGTTATTCCATTCTTCTTCAATGTCTCCCAGTATACATTTACGTCAAAATCATTTTTTATATAATCAATCAGTGCCTGCACAAAGACACAAAACATAATTCAATACAAATTATCAACAAAAAACAGCTAATATATAATATGAAATTAGATAAAATTGACTGGTACAGAAAGTTGTACCTGACAGATGACAACATCATCAGGGCTGGTGTTGTTATGCAGCTTCTGATGCCATTCTTCCATCATACCACCTTTGCAATCATTGTTTCTCTAAGAAAATAAATAACAATGGTAAGTAAGATACTTATTGTGATTTGTATAATGGGGAGCAGTTTTCTCTGAACAGCACAGATTTGGCACCTGAATAACTAAGATCTCATCACGAATTCTTTGGCCAACATCACCTTCGCCTCCACGACCCACAGTTGACATTATTATTCTTATTAACTCTCTGTGTTGCGGTTGGCTCTTATACAAATTCTGAAGCAGATCCGTCAGCCTATCTTGTGCCTTGCTTATTTCACTGCACCAATTGCAATTTACATTTCCATATTTTACAAACTACAAACAACATATTTTAAGGAGTCCGGCTAGTATGACATCGACATCATATGACACTAACTTCAAAATTGATTGAATAGACTTCAAACGACTAATCCAAACCGTTCAAACTGATTTACTTTATGAGTGATGTGTTTACATGCAATTTTTTTTATATTTTTGAGCTATTTTAGTATCAAATCAAGCGGTAAATATGTTGAAAAATGAATGTATTAAAATTAACTTAAAAACTCACACATTTGACCGCTTGACTTTATACTAAATAAATTCGAAAAATTATAAATTTTGCATATAAACGCACAACTAATGAAGTAGGTCGGTTTGAACGGTTTGGATTCACTATTCAAAGTCGATTCGATAGGTTTTGGAGTTAGTGTTATATAGGCTGAAATGACACTGATGTTATAAGAGGTTGCTAGCTAAGAGAAAAGAGCCTATGTACCGTGGCTTGACATTATAGTTCTTATTCCAAACAAGTTGTCTAGTAGCCATAAACCTCATCCAGACCAGAATTCCAGCTAAACCCGGTCCTCCCTGATCTTTTGCTTCCTCTACCAGATCTGCTGCCATATTGAACCTGCATAACAATTTCATACCAGTTTAGTATTATTAAATAGTCAGCATGAATGACGGAAACAATTATAAATTTTAGAACAAAGCTAAATGGATACAAAAGTAGTAAACCTGTGCATCAGAGATCTCTCTGCTTCACTCTCCAATTCTGCTATTCTGTCCAGTAACCCTTTTGCTGTTCCCTTACCGTCACCAGCATCCTTCATTTTCAAGCACAAAATGTAACAATCATCAAAATTTGGTATGATATAAGGCTGTGCAATTTTGGTTACTCAACAAAAAAAAATTAATTCTTAAAAAGTATTCATAGTTCAACACTGCACCTTTATCCTCTTGCTGGCATCACTGCTAAATTCAACATCGAAGTCAGAGTCATTGTTCTTAATCCATGCTCCATCAGAATGAAGAACAAACAGCATGCCCTTGTAATTACCATCAATCTCTATCTCGATACTCTGCAGCAGATAAGTCCAACAAATTAGGAGAGGACAGAAGAAATTATCTGACTGGTGCATTTAAAACTTAAGTAGGTTTACCTTGTAAACGAAACCATCTAAAGACACTTCAGTGAATGGGGTATCGCATGCTTGGTCCAGCAACTTTGAGCCCGGAGGTAATACGCTTGTGCTAGGTGCCTGCAAGAAAGAAAAGTTAATCAGCTAACATGTTTCAAATTTGATCTAGTACCATTGTATTAGCATAAATCAAAATCTCGAATTTAAACATGATTGTAAAATACCATCCATTCTCCAGCCTTTTGTGCAACACCCCAGTGAAGAATAAGTGGGCCCTTGTAATTAGTAGCCAAATGAACTTTTATCTTACCAGAAGCATTAGTGACAATTACCTACAAACAAAAGACAAAAAAAATTATCTAGCAGCCTGGACGAACAAAGGAAGTTTAGTCATTCTTAATTCACATTAGTTTTCCATGATTATATTTTTAATTACCCACCATAAGCTCCTCATTCCCGAGCTTGAAGTTCTTTTTGTTCAAAATAGCAGTGTTTTGGTTTGCCTCTATTGCCTCAGAGAAGAAATTCAGAACACTAGTGGCTCTATCTGGAGATGCGTAGGGTTTTTCTTCTACCAACTCGGATGAATATTTGGTCAAATATTGCACAACGTCCCTCTTCTTGCGTTGGACCCTTTCAACAGAGAAATAGTTCTTCTTCTCAAGTTGCCTTGAGACCTTGGTCTCAATATTCCCTTTCAAGATTTTCTTCTTTAACTCTTCTACAGTTATCCCCTTATTTACTTCCTTCTTTAACTCTTCCCTTGCTTCCTCAAATTCTTGCTGTATTAACCAAAATTTTAGCTTCATCAGTCAAGTTTTTCTACAACGATTCAAAAAATTTGACTCATTTTTCAGGGGTACATATGAACTTTCCAAGCTTGGTAGGGAAAGAAACTTCTAAAAAAATTAGTACGTCAATTAATATTGGATAATCAAATTTCGCAGTATAGTTGAGAAAACTACAGCTTGTTTTTCAGGAGAATAATTAGGTTTCCCAGCCTTCTCCCAACGAATGTATGCTTGCACCTGCACCAGTTCTTTTGGTATTTCACTTGAGGTGACTTTGGACTCCTTTGTGAAAACTTCATCTTTTTCAGGTTTTTTTGTAAGTTTCGCACGGAGCTGATTCAAAGACATTCCTCTTTTAAGTTCCTCCTGTAATTCTCTTCTAGCTGCTTCATATTCCTCCTAAAGTTCATGAAACAGTAAACAGCACTTTAGATAATTGTTTTTCTAATGATGCCATTTTTGGGTTACAAAATTAGTCACAACAAATTTTAGTAATTTTTGCTCATCTTTATATTAGGATTTGTTTATAAAAAATTTCTAAAATGGCAAAGTTTACATATATATATAGCTAGATAGCGAGCGAGAGAGAAAGAGAGAGAGAGACTAATAATAGAAGTAAACTAATTTACATATTACAAAAAAAAAAAAAAAAAAGTTTCCCTTGCTTCACAACATTTACAAAAAAAAAACCATACATTCTTGAAGAAACTCAAAGAACGGTCCCCACCTTTCCTAGCCATATAACACTATTACTCTCCTTCATTATTGAGGGTATTCATAGTAACAGAATGACAAAAATTAGCCATACACAAAAGAATTGATTCCCATAATACTGTCCTAACTCCCAAGGATAGATCTATTTATGATTTTCTAGCACCTAAAAGAAAACTGCGCTCGAGGAACTTTTAAATGAAGGTTAGTTATATTTTTAAAAATTAGCGATACTGTTATATTATAATATAAATTCCACCAATGGCCGACTATCAGAAGGTACCCTCCTAAATTTTTTCAACAGTAAAGGGACTCTTATGGTAAATGCAGTAAAGTCTAGGGTCTTTAGCCAAATTCTTAGAAAGTAGGGCCTTTTCTTAAATTATTGTAAAATAAAAAAAAATAAAAAAAAAAACTAGCCTTCTCTTGTTCGGGGGTATACATTTGCTTTCCGTTTCTTTCCCACCTAAGATATGCTTGGATCTGTACTAACTCTTCTGGTACATCGACATGTGAAGTTTCAGCACCCAAAGATTCGCTACTAGAGACAACTGAAACATCATTATTTTGCCTTGAAAAAAGAACTCGGAAGTTCTCTCCATTGTTTTTGAACCTGTTCATAAAATTTAGATGCAACAGTTTACATATTTCCAGAAGAAATTGAACTAGAATGAACATACTGCCAAAGTTTGAAAGTACAAACCACTTGTTTTGAGCCTCATCATGCACTAGAAATTCAATGCCATTTATTTCAGGATCATCAATCTCTACTTTCAGCACAGAATCTAAACCAGACTGCCACATTTAAAAAAGAAAAAAATCATACATGAATCAAAGGCAAGGTAGAAATTTACTAAATTCACGGGGCAGTATGCAAAGGCACAAAGAAGGAAATTCAGAAAGTAGAGAATTCAAGAAAAGCATACTTGGACAAAGGGAGTTCTAAGAGCCCTGTTCTTATGTATGTTTGTTCCATCAGGCCTTCTTGACGGCAGAAGCCAGGCACTGGAATATACACAGAAGTCATAGATTATGTTTTAAAAAATTATGACCAGCACATTATTCTAATGGAGCAGTACTAGATTATGCCAGCACTGGTAAGGCAGTGATGATCCAGTTATCTTTTCTTTCCCATTCCTTTGTATAGTTTATTCGTCTTGAGGCCACATCAAGTACAGAGGCAACAATAAGGTAAGCAGTTACCCAACATGAGCAGGCATACACTCACACACGAATCAATAAGGAAAGCCAGCAAACCAATCTCAGCCATATCAATTATACAGCCGTTATTATCAAGTAAAAAATAATATCTGTAAAAACTGTAATTTAGGGTGTGTCAGATTTAGGAAACTAGCCAACAGTAACAAGGAGTCATGCCTGTAAATAGGCTGGTACTAAACCTGGGTAAATCATCAGAAAATAATATCAATTTTCTTTCAATTGTCTACTCTCTCAAAAGTTAATACACACAAACACAAAAAAGGTAGCAAAAGGAGAAGCTGGGCTTACTTTTTACCAGGACAAAGAGCACCCCAGTGAAGAATTAACGAGTTGTTGTTGTTTGTCACTCTGAGATTTATCTCTGTCAAACCACCTGGGCCTGGGCTAGTAATACCAATCTACTCAATTCCCCAGATCAAAAGTGTCAGATAAAGAAAATAATATGCAATATTCAAAGTTATGGAATACAATTACACGATTGTGATTAGTACCTCAAGATGAGAATTTGCTTCAAGGTAGAACCTGTCTGATACCTGTATGCATCATGTCGAAAAAAGAAAATAAGAAAATCATCCTTCAGAAGTTTGTAGATATCTTGCCAATTTGACCCTCTTAAGCCCATGTGACAAAACACGTAGACACTCGGATCATGACTAACAAAAATCAAATTATACATTTTGACTACCCTTGGCTTGGAGATCACCATAGATTATTCAGGTACCGTATTTTAGAAAATGAAAAAAACATAGAAATGCAATTTCTACCAACAATGGGCTCATGCATTTTAACCCTCATAAGATAGAAAATAGTAATTTGGTTCCTAAAACCTCACACATCTTTCCAAAAAACAACGCATTTTACACCTCATTCACCTTAGTCCAATGCACTACTGCTCGGCTTCATATTAAACAACAAAAACAGTAATGAAGATCAAAATAATGTCAATTAGAAGGTCACCTCGGAAGCACGATCAGACGTCAGAACAGCATAAGTTGCCATCTTAGCAGTCCAAGTTTTTCTCCTATATGATTTGGTTGTAGAAAATCTCAGTTTGTTCCCATAAAATCTATTGGCACTATGATCTGCTCTTGATCCAAAGGGAATGACACCAGGTAGTAAATTGTTGTTGAAAGAGGGGCCCTGGATTCGACTGAGGGATCTTTGGGACAAGCAATGGCCTAATGTGTTGCTCATCTTTCTGCGCTCATCAATTTATTCCTGTTGGATTGAATTTCGTAGAAATAAACCAAATTCAATCACCGATAAGTTGTGGTGTGGGTATCAATTCGATCGATAGCAGGTAGCGTGCAAATAAACAGTAGAATTCAAAAGGATGAACGTAAATTGTAACAAGGAGTAATGCATGTAAAAGACGATAAAAATAGGTTGAGAACCGGATATAGAGTCCAGAAATGAGCGATACGCATTGCCTCAAAAACGACAAAGATAGGATAAACTATATTCCCAAAAAAAAGAAAAAAGAAGTGAAAATGAACAAAGAAAAGAGTAAGAAGGACCAATTGAGCGAGAGAGGCTTGGTTGGAGACGAAGAGCTGGAAGTCTGGAAGACTGGAACTGAGCAAGTGAGAGAGATGTAAATGTAATACTAATCAGCAGCGCTCAGCAGTAATTGTAGATATTTTTATTTTATTATATTTTATGGTGTTGTATTTTACTTTTCTCAATAGGACCTCTTAAACTTTGTTCCTCCAGATTTTTCTACAATCTTGCCGACGTTGCCCTACAGCTACAGAGAAGGAGATCACCTGCCCCCTGCCCCGGGGGGCAGAGGATTCGGTTCCGCCCTACAGCTACAGGCCTACAGCCAAACTATATCAAATATTTAAATGGTCCCACTAATACGAATGTACTCTTTAGTGCGTAGAATAAACCGTATTATGATTTTTAAAAATTTCAACCGGATTCTAATCGTTAATATATTTTTCATATGAAATTATACTTTAAAACTAAATTTCGTAATTTTTCAAATATTTTATTATATTTTTTAAATAGATAGAAAATTTAAAATTGTGATCAGAAAGTCCCCTCAAACTTCAAAACACAATGGAAAAAGAATATGTATCGCGTTCATAAATGAGAGCAGTGAGAGTGAGAGAGGCAACTTCAGTTGTCGTAATTTAGAGGCAGGAATCACGAGAGAAAAATCACGTCAAAAGAGTATAGATTTGGCGAGAAATAATTTCGCTACGTTGAAAGTACAAATTTGTTCTCTTCTTTCTCCCGACTTGTGGATTTTTTTAGGTAGCACTGGTACAAATTTGTTCTCTTCTTTCTCTCTACTTTTATCCGATTATCCGGAACCGAACCGGATCCAAACCGGAACCGATCCGGATCCGGTTTATTTGGGTAGGGTATGGTTTAAAAAATATAACTGGCTAAATTATGGGTACGGTTACAAATTTAAGAATTTAATATCCAATCTGAACCGGAACCGATGTTGTAATGGTTAGGATATGGATTTGATTTTATTATCCGACCAATAACCGAATCCGACCCGAAACCCGTATAAATACCCGATAGAACATATATTAGTTTTGCATATTAATTTAATATCTGATCAACAAATGTCACACCACTCCAATAATCTTGTTTGCATATTAATTTTTTTCTATAACATTTATTGCGTTGGAAATTTATTGCATATATCATTTGCCTTATATCCTCCCCATAATTATGGAAATTTATTGCTTGATATGTTCTTTGTAATAAATTTCATTAAAATAAAAAAATCTGCTATATATCCTTCTTGATCTTTTGTCAACCAATATTTTACTTTTTAAAAATATTTTACTTTCTAAAAATTATATCTCTTCTTCAATATTTTAATTTCAAGAACAATAGTATAATTTTTATTTTACAACAATCTTTTAATTTATATTATAATGATTTATTATGTGAGATACTGATATATTTAATAAATTATAATTATATTTAAATGTAAATGATTTCTCAAATACTTATGAGTTGTGACATATATCCGCTCCAGATCCGGAACCGCTCTGGATCCAGACCGGACCCGATAATTTACAAACAAGTTATGGATATCTATCTACTCGGAACCGAAAGACTGGACCCGAAATATCTACGGGTAGATAGGTATCCGGATCCGGACCCGACCCGATTTGAAACAAATAAGTGTATGGATTGAAATTTGGACCCGAACACTTTTAGAATACGGGTCCAAATATAATATAGTATCCGGATCCGACCCGACCCGATAGCACCTCTACATATGCATTGTTTGTGCACTCTATAGGAGCGCTCTTAATTTCCTCGAGCTTTTCCAACATTAAATGCATTTTTATTCACTTACCTTAAAAGCAATATTGGATGACATTATTTGTAATTGAACTTGCTGTGAGGTTTTTTTCTTCTTATGCAACATCGAATTATGATCAAAACCTTATTATTTTCCATCAACAAAATTCAATTCTTAATCAACTATTTCCTTCTCTCTTCTATTAAATTCAATTCAATTCATTTTTATTTTTATTCTAATTCCATAATAAAGATTGACCATTTAAAAAGTTATGAAATAAATAAATAGAACGAACAGTGGCGTAAATTTATAGAAATGGTGCAGATGTTGTGTCAAAAATGACGATGGTGGTGCTGAATGCTGATACTATCAGTACGTTACTGTTAATTATTTTAGAATCACAGTTGAGTTGACTAGTTAGAAGAAATTTTGAGGGGATGAAAATGACGGAATTGGGACTGTTCGGCTTCGGCATGATTATCAAAAGAGCGACAGTGACATTATCGGTGTCCAATTTTTCATTTTAATTGTTGCCACAATTTCTTATGTCACGCCTCACGCCTCACGCCCTTTTTTTTTATTATCATCCAAAATCGACCTATTAGACGTTGCAAATATTTTTATACAGAAAAATCACTTGACAATGTTAATAATTATAAAAAATAATATTTAAATTTAAACTTTAATGTTCTAGTCATAATTTATCTAGTGCATATTTATATCTAGTAAAAATAATAAAATTTGAAACACGTTTTATCATAATTAAGTGAGTCGAACTTTTTAGTTTTTAGTGATTTAAAATTAACAACTCTTGATTCGCCACCATATAATACTTACATTTTATGAAATTTGTTTTGGTACTCTATTTTTGCATTTAACAACAAAGATATTTTTTTTAATTATCAACTTTATTTTAATTGATTTAAGAATGTATTAAAATGTCAAGATAAATTATTGTCTTTTCTTTTTTTAGAAACCCTGTCAAGTATATTTTTTATTAATTAAATATATATTGCATCCATTGTTCTACATCATCCACATTAAACAATATCAACATCTAAAATCCATCAACATCCGAACATTAACATCTATCGGCAAAGACACATGGTCTTTATGTGAAGAGGTCATGGGTTCGAAACACGGATGGAGGAAATCATTTATTATAATAATAAGAGCATTAAATAGTTGGGTGGCTTGAACTCCAACCTTTACTAGAAAAAAAAAAATTCAACCATTAACATCTAACAACACAAACAACTAAAATAACAAAATAAGACAAACTCTCTCCATCAATAATAAACACCGATAACCTTTAACATCGGTTGGCTAATGATCGGAGGAATATCTCATCTTGAGGCTCACATTCTATACATCTTTAAAAGAAATGCAAATTATAAACACGCAATTCACATTTTCTACATTTCTGTTCTCTCCACCTTTGTCAGGAGTTTTAAAAAGATTTTTCGATAATAGTCCTAAATGACAGCTCTCCCATCTCCTAGCCCCCCAAAAAAAAAAAAAAACATAAAATCCTTGATAGGAAAGTGGAAGCCGAAGCCGCAGCAATTTCCCCACTCGCAAACTTAGCGGAAAAGGAAAGAAAAGAGGAGGTCAAGGCCAAGACCAATGATATGAATTCACAGAGGCATTTGAAATTATGGAGTTTTAAATATATATGTACAAATTTCAATGTAGATCGAGGGACTTAAACCTGACATCGGATAAAGTTTGTCAAAATTCTTCGAAGGAAACCCAATTCATTCAAAAATTGTTTCTGCCCGTATTGTGATACATGATAGCTGAGGTTTGCTAAGACTTTTATTCAGCGGCGAACTAGAAATTTTTTATAGAAGTGGCTGAAAATTAAAATGCACAGTTGTGGTGAGTGAAATTTAAACTCAAGACTCAATTGTAAAATAAAGTATCATCCATTAGACTACAACTAAACATATGCTATTTATTGAGGGTGGTTGGTTTATATAAAAAGTAAAAACAAAAAAAAAAATTAAATTTCTTTATATATAATTAAAATTTTGAAATCATAGAGCGGCTTAGATCCGTCTCTGCTTTTACGGAAGACAACTTTCGCAAAAATGTTCGAACAATAATGGAAATGTGTAATTTTGTTCTATTGTAATGGTCTAATGGAGATAATTTTTTTCTAATTTTATTGGCCAACGTCAACGTCAGTTTATTATTTTGACGACATTAAATCGTTCCTCGGCTCGGTTCAAATTTATCAAAACCATAAAATAAAATTTGTGTATTATTTTCTTAAAAACTACAGCGATCCTGATCACAGATAGCTGAAAACGAACAAGAATCGAACAAGGAAGGAAAAACTAAACTGAAATTTTATTAGAAATCTCAAAAATTGAGTACAACGGCAAAAGCCAGAACTTTCTGGAAAAACAAAACAATTCACTTTCTAATCTCTTAACTCTATACTCTTATTGGCCTTATATAGGCAATGGAAAAGAAACAGAAATAGCAGAAATTGGTTTGCTAATCTCTTCTAACCACTTCTTGTTACGACTTCTTGTTACGACCTTGTTTCTAACAGCACAACCCTTCATCTAATCATCTCCAGTGCTCTCCAGCTCGCCCCTAGCAATCTTCTTTCCTGAGCTGACATCGCGGGTCCCAGCTTTCAGTGAGTGAGACTCCTTAACCATCTCGGGCAGCACTTCATCATTTATAGAGAACCCTGACCGTTCCTTCCCTTTCTGCCCAACACTATCTTCTTCTCCCTTCACGCTGACTGAATCCAACTTGACCCGTTTCACCTCTGATTGTGACCCGGATCGTTGCATAAATTTAGTACATGATCAATCCGTTCGTCTTTTTCCTCGTATGAATAATCATCGTCCGATCAAGATTGAACATTCTGAACTGATTACATTTTTTTTTGACATGAAACCTTGTGAAATCGACAAATTAAATACCTTTTCTTTCCCATGTGACTAAATCTCGATCACTTGACGCAGATCAGATTGTTTGTATCTACACGAGACGTTTCAATCATGTACAATTGAAGTGGAGCCTAAATTGTTATTAATAATTAATTACTGTCATAATTGTCGTGGCATTATGAATTTATGATAAGTCTACAAGGAGGATTCAAATATCTTTTTATCTTTATTATGTCTCAATTTTTAGTACTTTAATAGTTTAAAATTTTCTAACTCGATAACAGAATAAAAATGTTAGATAAGAGCTATACCATTATTTTGTACACATAATATAAAACACTATGGCAATTCAACTTTGTTGTTTATTATTATCATAAACTCATCAAAATATAGTTATGTGAATAATTTATGGACGTTGATTTTTTAACCTATTAATTCATATAAAAAAATTTAAAATAATTTTATTTGGACATATAAATTTTAAATTGTTATTATTAAAAAATAAAAAATTAAACATAATGAAAAACTAAAAGACAGAGACATTTAAATTCTCTTCTATAATTTTAAAATTTGTATTCACCTCCACTAAAATTTTTGTCCATACAATTTAAACAAAAATATTATTTGGATGCATATTGGTATTCGGAATAGTATTTATTCTCCAATAGCTTCATATTCTAGCTATTCCCACTTCATTCAAACGTACCCTAAAAAATAGTGCCACAACAATTAGCAATGCTAATAAAGAATAGTCCCACATCAGGTTGTGAGTACTGATTTGACGAAAACACATAGCAAAAATAGTATGATAGCAGAGAAGAGGCATGTCACGACTCACGAGATGGCAATGTGATAATGTAGATTGCCTTTACACAACATGTGAGTATGTGAGTATGTGACTGTGAGACAGAGAAAAAGGAGAAAATCGCTACAATCCGATGTTTCCTTTTCCTTCCACGCTAGTAGCACCATAGCAATCCAATCCTTTTCCCTGCGGTGGATCATGGATGGTGACCGTTTCTTTTATTTAATACCTTGCTTGTATTAAGACTTTAAGACCCTTCAATTCAACCTTTTTTCTTTTTAACGCTGAATGTATGTTAAAATTATTCATATAATTAATTTTCTAATGACCAATTTGTACGTCATAGAGGAAAAAATAATTTATCGCTATAAGAATTTACCCTTTTCTTACACTCTTTTTTTCATTGTTTTTTTTTCTCCCTTTTTGAAAAGGAAAATGTAAAAGTGGGACCCAAAAAAGATCGAATAAATAAGCATGGGCGTTGAGAAGGACTATATTTGGAATCACATCTGCGGTTGACATAATAAAAATTCTTGCAAGGATATATATGCTAATATACATGCAAATAGTCTCCCTCGTTCTTAGTTTAAAACTTTAAATGCTCGGTGTATAGGTGATAACATATCCTTTTCAAATCAGGAGAAAACCATGATGAAAGAAAAATGCTCGGTGTATAGGTGATAACATATCATTTTCAAATCAGGAGAAAACCATGATGAAAGCAAAACGAAAGGTGAGAGAGAAATAAGGCGCAAAGCTGGCGCAGAGGGAGCGAATTATCTATCTGTGCTCTTGGTTATCAATTTAGGAGGTTATTTTAGAATAGGAGGCTATTCCAGAAGTGAGAATAGCTAGAATAGAAGGCTATTCGGAATAGCAATGTGCATCCAAATAACATTTTTGCTATTCATAATAGTGATAATAGCTGCTATTCCATGAAAATGTTGGAATAGTTACTATTGGAAAGTGTGAATAGAAAAAAATATATATTTATTACCGTCAACACAGTCTCGAAATGACAAAATTGACACCACTTCTTTTATCTCTACGTCGTGACAATTCATTTGAGATCTCACTTATCTATCTTTTTTTCTTAATAAACACCTTGTTAACACTATTATTTATCAGTTACAGCTATTCACTATTCCAAATGTACAATCCAAACAACATTTTTAATATTCCGAATAGCACCATTTTCATATTATTCTGAAAATCACTATTTTTTTTACTATTCTAAATAGTAGCTATTCTAGTTATTCTAGAGTGTATGCAAACATACCTTAAACTGTAAATAAATTGTAAATAAATATCGTGTAAAACCCGTCCACAAACTCTTTAATTTTCGGATGATATCCTCCGAGGCTTATAAAAAAAAAAAAAAAAAAAAAAAAAAAAAACTTGTAAAAAAAAGTAATAATGTAATATCTTTGTACTGCAGAGTTATGCCGATCTTTTTGGCCTATAAATAAACCTATCAGAAAGTTGTTTCATATCAATAGATATTCCTCAAGATTCAAGAGTTGCATGACATAATCAGAAATCTGTTGGGTTACTCAAAGTCCTCTTTTATAAAATATCTAGAATTATCATTACCAATTAGAAAACCAAAAATTATAATATACTCCCCTCTGGTACATGCTGTACAAAAGAGGCTCACAAGTCACATGATGGAAGGGAACGGTACTCTACTCTCACTTGAAGGAAGACTGACCCAAGTAAACTCATTGTTTCGTAAATTTGAAAAATAAAATTGTGTTTGCCTAAAAAAAATGGCGGCTTTAGAAATTATTAACCTCGAAATTTAAAACAAAGCTCTTTTGTTGAAATGGTGTTGGGAATCGGAGAACAATCCACATTCAAGACTCAAGAGTTATATGGCAATACATCTGTGAAACAGTGAGATCATAAGTTTTGTTACGGTTTCTTCTTCTGTTTCCTTTTTCTTTGGTAAATTACTCGATAGCGGCTTCAAGGTATTACTATTACGGCCTTTTCTTCATTAAGGACCTTATTGCATTCTTCTTCTTCTACCGTATGTCTATGTCTACTACTAGAGAACTCAACCAATGATTATTCTCTTCGTATGTCTATGTATTGGGATTTCTTTTTTCTTTTTTCTTTTATATTTCTTAAAGTACGTTGACATTTCCTATTCTACTTTTTGGGATGTAGTGTAATTTCTAATTTACAAAGATTCATTCAAAGAAATCGGTTTCTGATTGTTTTTATTGGCTCTTGGCATGACAACTAAAAGCATTTAAAAGTTAAAATTAATTTAATTCTATTTATTGTTTGACAGTTTTTTTATTTTTTTATTTCGTCTTAATTTTACTGATGTTGATAGAGTGATAATAGAGACGGAAATAAGATACAATCGGCATAAATAACTCCTTAATGCAGAGGTATTAGTCTGGCTACTCTTGCAAGAATATTAATTTAGAGAAAAGACAATAAAACTTGTTACGAGAGCAAGAAAGCAAGACGAAGAATTGATATGGAATTGCCAACTGCATAGTTTTATCTTTTTACTTTTCACTTTTTTTTTTATTTTTGTTAGTTTGTTTTCTTAATTTTTTCCTTTTAGAATATAATATATGTCGGTAGGTGATCGCCTACTGACCTTCAAAAGGAAATTATAAATAAATATTTGTTTGCTATGTAAACACAACCGGTTACCAACATTCTGCCGGCATTTTTTTCCATAACCAAAAAATTAAATAATATAATATTAATAACCAAATTTTAAAAAATATTTTATCCATAACCAGACCGCCCAAACGTGGGGCGGTCCACTGTGCAGACCAAACCGCCCCCCCGTGGGGCGGTCTCAATTATTATTATTTTTTTTTTAGGATTTGAATTTTCAATCTAAATAATGAATGTATTTTTTTTTTAAATTATAGATATGAAATAAATGAATAACTTGACTAATCTAGGCCGTCGGCAAAAGGATTTTCATGCATAATTGACTTCTCAGAAATAATTTTCTCCGGACTGAACTGAGCGGTGCTTCGAAAACTCAGAAATAATTTTAATGCAATGATGGATACATAACAATATATGCCCAAATCCGCAATTTCTAAGGAAAATGGTTCACAATATAAGTTAATTGAATAACTTACAAATATAAATACAATATTTATTGAATTAACTCTTCCTGCGTCCGAACAGACCAAGTCTACTTCTTAGGATTCTGGAAGTGGATGACGGCGTGACACTAGCAGTTGTAGAGCCCTGACTACTCCCTGAGTGGCTTCCCTGACTGGGTCGCCTGCTTCCAGAAGGTCCCACATCGGCAACCACTCTAGCATTCTCTCTTTCGTTGGCTTCGTTTATTGTCTCTGCAATGCATTTCATTGAACATTAAGTATCAATATTTAAATTTAATTTCAAATCATTTTTAAGTTGTGTACGATCATCTACATACCTCTAATCGCTTCGTCGTAGTCGAACAGTGAGCCTCATGTCCCACTCGCCGACCTTGCATCCCGTCCATTTCCATTACGCGCCGCTTGTGTTTCCTCCTCCCCTTCCTGATCCATTTCTTATCAGGAACCACCGTAGGTCCAAGGTAGTATGGCCACTGGTACTGGTTGGGGTAGCTGTGAAATGATGCTCTCCAAGTGTTCAGAAGGCAATCGGTACGGTAATAGTTGTCAACAAAGACGTCTTCAAGGAAATTCCGTTTTCGACAAACCGCCATAACATGAGAACACGGAATGCGAACTAACTGGGGGCCTTGGCACTCGCACGTTACTTGATTGTTCGCGCCTAAAACGACTCTGTACTTGCATGCGCGTTCATGAGTTTGTATAATGCCACTTTGTCCCACCACCGGTGGAATGATCTCACTTGGAACCTGCACTTCATATTCCGTACCTGTGCTGCCATATGCTACAACGTGCATGATGAGAACCTTTTTCTCTGTGTTTTCTTAATTTCTCCTCTACTCTATCTGAGAATAGTTGGTCCCTACTCGCTAATACAGTGGCTTTAGCATGCCTCTCAACAAACCAAGCATTTAACTTGTAAAATGTATCCTCCACCAGTGAAACCACGGGTAACATACGGCTCTGTTTGAAGACATTGTTTAACGACTCTGACCCATTAGTGGTCATAATTCCCCATCTCCAACCTCCATCACATGATTGAAATATCTTCTCGTATGCTGACGGCTCCATCGGATCGCGCGGACGTCTCTTGCCCGCCTTCGCTAAGTAGGAATTTGCCTCTGGAAATGTCTACAAAAAATAGAAATATACCTCAGTGATACAAGTCGTGCAAATGTAAAAAAAAAAATAATAATAATGCATACATACTCTGGCAAAATCTCTGAACATCTCTTCCATTCGTCGTGGTTTTTTCCTCTTGCAACCAATTTTGAACCTGTCAGCAACCCATTCTCCGCCACCGGTATTTTTGCACAGGTTCTCTGAAATGTGTTGCATGCAGTACCTGTGCACAGACTCTCCCGTATTCGTGTTCCACCCATAGTTGGGGCTATTAAATACATGCTTGATGCCCTTGTGCTGGTCTGATATCACGCAGACGAACCTGTTCCCTATCACCTCTCTTCTCAGAAATGACATGAAAAAACTCCAATTTGGACCATCCTCCTGTTGAACAATGGCAAAAGCTATGGGTAACAGCTGGTTTTCAGCATCATATGCACATGCTATAAGCGAGCCCCACCATACCGGCCGGGACATGAAGCATGCATCGATGCGATCACGAGTCTAACATATTGAAATGCTTCAATACATAGACCGAAAGCCCATGCTATGCCCTTGAATTGTACCTCACCGGGTGTATCGGTTGGTACATGCCCTTGCTCGAACCCGGTTCCCGGATTTGTACTTGTTATGGCCATCGGCAATGGTGCGAGGAGATTGTACGACCCCTTCCGGGTTCAGAAGCATCCGCATACCGCAAGTTCCCGACCCCTCCACAACCTATTGTAATGTGGGACTACATGTTCATAGACTCGTCTCACCGCACGAGCGACCTCCTTAATGCTCATCGCGGGGTCCTCCTTAATGTTTGTCATAATTACATCGGCAATAAGTGCTTCGCCGTCGCCGCACTATGATCTCGATCTTCTTGACGCACTCTTGCAAGTGTGTGGTCCTTCGACCTTCTTAATTATCCATGCCTCTCCCTTGCCTTTAGGCGCGGCAGACATTTTCCATTTGCACTTTGTATCCTTGCAAATTACAACATACCGGTTCCTCTCCCGCCCGGCCACCGTAAACTCCCAATTACCCTTCAAATGGAACCGCTTAACTTTGGTCGACGGTTCTTCTATGTTGGTGTAAAGGCGCTAGGGCTAATCTCTTCGTTGTATACAACGCGTGTCCTAAAAAAAGAAATGTCTGCTTCTTCAAAAGAAGTAGTGTCATTGAATGTCCTTACCGGGTGCTTGTCTCCTCGTCCCCTGATCGGAAATCTGTCTTCAATTGGAGGAGGCATAATCTCCTCATCGTCGCCCTCTGATAATCTGTCTGAACCCCAATCTCCATCCCAATCATCACTAGTATCAATTTCCTTTGTCGGTATCTCATCAATATCATCAAAATCAATGCCTCTATCATTTCGATCGACTGTGGACTATCTTCTAGGTTCAGGGGGGCTGTAGTTAGGTAATGGATTAGGTACTGATTGGTATCCAACTCGACCAACACATGACCGTCTTCTAGTTTCAGCCCGGGGTGCAACACTATACTCAGGTACTTGCAAAGACCTATCTCGTCTCATAGGCTCACGAGGGGGTGAGTTCACATCCTGGTTGTGATCATAATCCTGGTTGTGATCATAATCCAGGTTGTTTTGGGTAGAAGGTCCAGCCCCAGTATCCAGGTTGTTCTGGGTAGAAGGTTCTCTCCGGACACCAACTGGTTGAATCGAAACTTTTTTGCAAAATAGGTCCATTACTGGGATTAAATTGGACTCAAAAAATCCATACATAGCTTTCCATATATCCTGCTCTTCTATAGGATATTTTATATAGTAAGGTTTGGCACCGGGGGGTTGATTGTTAATTCGGGTACTCATTTGTACGGTAAATTGGACACGGTCCCAACCGGTTTGTTGCATTATTATTTCATTTACTTCATAAATTGAAGTATTGGCATTCACCTGGAAGCCGTAAGTCGCATCTTTCGAGTATTGGCATCCGAACTCTCCTTTCGTGATTTTTCCACCCAAGTACAATGCAATGAACATTTTTGAGTTTTTTCTGACATTAGAAAAGAAATTTGTCGTTCAATATTAGTTATTTTGTTTATTTATGAAATTTTTAACATTTAAAAAAAATTAAAAAAACCTCGGTCACTGTTGAGCGCACTGTTGATCGCAATCGCCTCAGAATCGCCTAAAAAATCGCCTCGTAGCACTGTTTGAGAGCAGAAGTCAGTTTGGAAGAAGAGTGAGTAGATTATTGTGACTTTGGAGAGAGAAAATAATCATTGTATACACAAAATACAAAAAAAAAAAAAAAAAAATTCAGACCACCCCACAGGGGGCAGTTTTGGTTGATGGTAGACCGCCCCACGGGGAGGCGGTTTGGTCTGCACTGTGAACCGCCCCACGTTTGGGCGGTCTGGTTATGGATAAAATATTTTTTAAAATTTGATTATTAATATTATATTATTTAATTTTTTGGTTATGGAAAAAAATGCCGGAACATTCTGCGCATCAGTATCGGTATTTTTTTTTTTCGGCCAATAGCCAGTAGGCAACTTCATTAAAAACTGAAACAGCATTTACTACATCACAGAAATGTATGCACTAGTGCATGCCTAAAAACCAGTGTAACCAGGCACATGCCAGAAGAAACCACTGAGACCTATGAACCCTGTGTAGCCCAAAAGCTGAGCCACAAATCCTCAGGTGCACTATATTGATCTGATAGCATCCCAAATCCTCCAGCAGAATAAAAAAACCAGCACCTTAGTTACAAACCCACAAACAGGGATCTATACAAAAAAACATCACACTCCTGTAACCTCCCTACTATAGCACAGCAAAAGAAAACTAAAAAGTCCCTATCATAACACATGCCAGAAGAAACATCAGTATCAGTATCAGCATCAAGGAGATCCAAAAAATATACATTTCTAAATTAGGGAAATAGCAAAGTCAAGATTTAACATATTCACATTCTGCGCACCAGTATCAGGAGTTGAGAACCTTACACCTAAACTTTCCTATATCCTATACTAGCTTGATCTAAAATCTTTGAATGTTCACATGATTAAAGAGTGCGAAGTTGAGACAATAGGCCTCCGTATACTTGCCGAGCATTTTGTAATTCAAGTGTTAATAACTGTACCTGTTCCCAAAAAAGAGGAAAAAAATGAACAACAAAAAGACCGGGTGTCAAAAGGATTAATGTACATTAAAACAAGTAGTGTTCATATAAAGCACGGGGAATTGATGGTTACCTTAAGAGACAGTTCCTTCTCAGATGCTTCATACTCCAAACACCTACAGGATATATTAATTTTAGGCCATGCTCATTTAATAGCAATGCAAAGAAAAAAGAGGAAGTAGATGAAGGATAATATACTAACTGAGAGCTTAGCTTCTTATTCTCACTGGCAAGGCACCTCAAGTGCTCCCTCTGCTCTTCCTCCATACCCTCCCATCCCAAAAAAAATAATAGTACAATATATTAAATGTTTCAACAGCATCTATGGAAAGTTGCACAAAAGTTGCAAAATCATTCTTAATGAAATATGGTTGGTTGGCAAAGGGTTGGGCTTCGAATTTTATTTGTTAAAAACAAAAATGTCAGGTCAGATCAGATCTAACGGGCTAGCAATTCGAGGAAAATCTACAGAGGTTCCATCAAACCCTACTTCATCAGGTTGGGTTCAATTAAATGGAATGAAATCGCCAAATTGTTATATTTTGTTCTTTGATAAAACTGAATCTGCCTTCTTTTTATGTATCTTTCGTTGAGAAAATATAGGTATAAAAAATGAGTTCAGTATTTTATTTGAACAAACAAAAACCAAGCACTTAAGGGCGCGTTTGGTTGGTACTTTATAGAGGGAATTCCCAGTCATTGCAATTCCATGGAATGTGATTACCATGTTTGGCAATCTGTGCAAGGGAATGGACAAGGTCATAAGTAATTCCTTGCTATTCTGATTCCCTGATCTATGGGTATTGTGATAGCCAAAAAAAAGGCAGAATTTTTTCATTCCCTTCAGATGGATATCACACAAAGCGAACGAAGAGAGCGCGCGAATTTTATTTTATTCGGTTAAAACTACTTTTCTCTTCTTTTCCGATAATTTTCACGAGAGGGAAGAAACTCCGACTCGGACTTCTCTCTTCGGCCTCTGTCTCTGATTTTCGTCTCCGATTACAGGTTCTCTCTATCTCTCCGCACTGCCCTTCTCTTCTCTTGCAATCTATCTCTTTCCTCATTTCTTTTTTCTGATAGCAGCCTAAGAGGAGAAAAGAGGACTGGAGTCCTACGACCTTAACCAGCGCACAAACTGGTACGAACTCACAAGGGGTAATCAACCAGCCAACTGGTGGTTCACTAGCATTTTTTTTCTGAAAAACGAAGCCAATTTGGAAAATTGCCTCTCTGATCTGATCGTGGCTTCCAGGACAAAACCAAGGTATGCTCCGTGCATGATAAAAATTACTGCTAAGCATTATTCATTTGATCTGAGCTGAAGCTTTTCCAACGCATGATAAAAATTTCAGCTTTTTGGAATAAAAACTATGCTCGTGACCTTTTAGATTAATCAGCTAGGTGCATGTATCGCTGTCTTTTATTAGAGGTTCTTTGATTTACTTATCCTATTTATACTCATATTGATAAATAATTTAAAGTCCATGTACCTCTATTTACCAATTAAGAGTGTACCAGTACCATTAAAAATTGGTACGGACTATACCAATTACCATAAACAAAATACTGATACAGAAGGGTATAGTGATATACTGTTACATCACGGTATATAAATACTGGTACAGCACAGTACCTAAATATTATTGTACCAAAATTCATCTAGTGTGTCATATCTGTGATTGGATGTATGTAGCTTTAATTTATTTTTAAATTATAATAATACAAATATAATTTCCAGCAACACCTCTATAGTGCTGGTTTACATCAATCGAGTATTTTTCCTGTGAAATTAGGTACTGTTACAATACCAGCCAGAACTGAAACAGTACCAAAACTTTGATTTATGCCATTCAACTCTTACATATATGCCTGATGCTGATTAAGCAATGTAACATGACTATTTTGTGAATTTTGATTATATAGATAAATTCTGCCTGCACTGTGAAACAATGGACGAACCAACCAATCTCTACACAATTCCGGTTACTGTTTCCGTTACCGCTTCATACTTTGAGATGCTCTATTATCTAATGTTTAAAGCTGCCTTGTTCCGGAATGCAAGAGGCCAACCAACTGCTAGAGGAGCTAGATGGTGAGCGAATTACACATATTGAATCAACAGATGAATGGACCAATTGGAGGGACACTTTAGCTCATGAAATGTTTACCATGTGGAGAAGCTCAAGAAATAATCACCGAGCCAATATGTATTTAGTTGAAAGATATAGTCATTTTTCTATTTTTCTATTTAAAAAGTTTTATTGGGTATGAAGTATATGGTTTATATATTAGCAAGTTTCTTGTTATTGTTGTGAATCTTTGATGGATCTATGATTTTAATTTAGTCTAAATTTTGACCCGTGTATGTAGCCGCATTTATAAACTTGTTATATATAATCTTCTAAAATTATGATAACCTCTAAATTAAAACAACTTAATATGCATAATTTATATCTGCTTGTATTTTTTTTTCTAAATACAAGTACTAATAAGCATCAGAAATAAATCAGCATAGTTATTACATTCTAAATTAAATGACTTAATATGCATTCATTAAGCTAGCTTGCATTTTTTTTTTCTAAATACAATTACTGCTAAGCATCGATAATTACATGTTTTGATAGTTATAATTTATAGTTTATCTTTAAATTATTTAGTTAATACATGTTTTGATAGCCATCCCAATAGCTATACGCGAACCAAACATGGGAATGATGTATTCCCTAGAATGTGGAAGCAATAACCATGCGCGAACCAAACATGGGAATGGCACATTCCCTGAAATCTAATTCCCTGGCATTACATTCCCTGGAATTCCTCTACTCCCTGGAATGATATATAGTGCGTACCAAACGCCCCCTAATGGGTTAACTCAGACCAGACCCGAGTCGGGTTTTGTCAACTTTGTGTAACTGGCCCCTAATTCCAAGTAGTATACCATAACTTGTTACCAGTCTATATAATATGCAGTAAATTAATAAATAACAACTACACTAATTCTGTTATATGTTAAAATATAAAATTTACCTGTGTAGCATGTGCAACATGACTAGTTCTTTCTAAATCAATTGAGAGTATAGCCCGTCTCTTAACTCTTGATGCCTCACTTGCATCCACAGCCCTCATCTCATTTCTTTTCCCAAAAAATACTGCTTTTCAAGACAATTAAAATATGAATTCACTGCATCTACAAAAATGCCACTTAAAGCAAAAATAATAAGCAAAGAAATGCCTACCTGGCTCAAAGAGATGTGAAAATTCAGTACTCCCAGTGGAAGGAGAGCGGTTACTCAAAGGCTCGCGTAAACCATGTCCGTGCAAAGATTGTTCTGAATTTTCTCTGGGACCCCTTGAAAGAGAGGTTAACACTGCTTCATGCTCACCATTAGTAGAAGACGGCATGTTGCAGGTAGCAAGTTTTGATGCAATATTTTTGCCTAACTTATATCCCACAAAATGGCAAAACAAATCCCTGCAAAGAATAACCACTTGAATTAGTCACTACAACAGACCCAAAAAAAGAAAATTTTAAGAAAAAATAGTAATGAAACTGGTAATACCAGTACTCCTTTGCCATGTCTCTAAGACGAATCTCTAACTTCTGAAAAAGAGCTGACTTCTCAAAGTCTTGCTTGTCATGTGTCGGCTTTATAAAATTTGCTTCTAGCACCCCTACCATTATATAGATGTAACAAGAATTTATATGACTTAAAAAACTCAAACACCAGATTCACAATTAAGGAATATATAGAATTGCTTCTTACCAGCCACACCTCTACATTTTCCATTAGTACTGTGCACAACTGGCATAAAAGGCTGAGGAAAGAATTATAATATTATCAGTCATATTCATATTAGAAATAGATAGACAACCGCATATGTTGAAACAACAACAACAACAACCAGCCTTTAGTCCCAAACAAGTTGGGGTAGGCTAGAAATGAAACCCAATCATAATAATAAAGTCAAGGTAGATAACCGCATATGTTGAAAATCAAGGTTAATTTTTCATCATACCAAAATTAGTCGATTCTTGTGGTAGATACAAAAACCATGGACGTTGACATTTGGTGCACCTTTTAAGAAGCCAATTACAGTAGTCACCTCGGCCTATTATTGCATAAATAAAGGAGTCAATATAAATCCATCAAGTTTGGCACATTAAACAAAAAAGAAAGGAAAACAACCTCAAAACCGCATCCAACTTTGGGTCTATATGCAATGCATTGACGATGCTCAAGGTCATTGATAAGATAATGATGGTCAACATCCCTTCCACATATTACTATTCTGAAGCCCTGTGGCAAATGCAAATACAATATTGAAGCGTATACCTGCAAGAACAATTCTTTTTAAGTAATTTTAAAATATTGTCAAGGAGTTCTGGGAAAATTTGTTATTGTTAGTCGTTTCTGCTGACGGAGCGGAAAAATGCATAATCAAATGATGGACCCCGCAAAAATTATAAGCATCTAATATGAGAAATTTCAACAGCCGGGCTAACTTACGCGAAGAAATTAACAAAAAATGACAAAAAAAAGTACTTACGCGAAGAGAGTAGCGGTATCGATTCGCTGTGTGCATTTGGTTTAAGAGCTTAACTGCATTGTTAGTCGTTTCTGCTCTTGGCAAACCACTTATCATTATATCCTGTTTTGCTCAATGATATATTTTTATTAAATTGAATAAGTGAACATCTCAAACTCCATCAGCATGCAACTATAAATGCAGAAATAATACCAATCTTATCAAAACATAGTAAATTACCTGATCATCAGATTTGATATTGAGTTCCATTTCTCCAGCATCATTCCGCCAAAGATTAAACACGATAATTCTTGTACCATGTGCTCCTATTTCATCAAACTGCAAATATCAACCCCAAAATGATTATTGATGCAAGTACACTGTTGCCACAAGAGTCATTGGAATTTAAGTTACCAATACAACCTATAGCAAACTAGAATCTTCTAACTCTTATAGAACATGCATCTACTACATGTTCAACATAGGTAGCACCGGAAAGGAAGCATTTGAAATTTATAAATTTATCAGTGCACGTGTATAGTACGGACAGATGTCTGTAAAAATAGAGCAATAAGAATGAATCAATACAATACTTGTTTTTGTAACTCCAATTCTGTTCCAAACGGGGACCACCTTAAAAGAACAGACAAGTTAGAACAGAACTTCTCATCACTCCCACATAATCTTTCAAATCGCCCGCTAGTAGCTTCAAACTCATAGTCAACCTGCATCAACAAAAACAAGTATGTCTGAGGCCAAACAACAAATAACACTATAGCGTCAACAAAAACAATTGTCTGATGCCAAACAACAAAAATCACTATAGCATCAACAAAAATAGTTTTGTTTCATGCCAAACAACAAAAACCACAATAGTTCAAAAATATTTTTTATTTTCTTTTGAAAGTATAATTTAAAAGAAAATTATGGAGTTGGACTTACAGTGGGTACAATAATGTCCTCACAACCTAAATTTCTGAGGAACGTGTAAGATAGAAGCCCAACACTCTGTGTTAAACCCCTGTTTAAGATATAACGGGTTTTTAACAACCCAATAATTAAAGGGAGAAATCATTTCATGTATTCTCTACAACATAGAAATATGGCATATATATTCTTATAAATTAACTTTATGGTATATTTCCTCTAAACATAAAAAAATATGGCATATAACCCACCTTAACAACTTTGCTTACTAGTACTTCCAAAGTAGCCCTCTTCTTTTCATTTTTTAGATCAACGTAAATATTTATTAAATTATCCTTAACAATATTAATTTGTAATCAAATAATCAAAAGTTTTAGGGACCTCTCTTTCAGGCTGCGGCTGAAAACAATGACATCAGCTCCAAGCCTCATACTGCTGGTTTTGAAACCATTTCCATCTGAATTATTACATTGTATCTAAACCAGTTAATTTTAAAAAATGATAGCATCCTACGAAATGGTATTACAAAAGGGAAATTTTGGAGTTCACATACATTGCCCAATTGACGAACCAGAGCATTTTTTTGAATATCCAAAGCCCATGCATCGCCTCAGAGAATCTGGTCCCATACCACCTCCATCATCTATTTTAAAAATAATATAATAGATGAATATTGAGTTCATTCAATAATAGGCTAAATTATTGGGTGTTCACTAACTACGTCCTATGTCATGAAACGATAGCTCAAATTTCATTTCTCCCTCAAGTAACTAATTATTTTGGAGAGTGGAAGGAGACAACGAATGCAAAAAAAAAAAGGGATGCGGGCGGGGGGGGGGAATTAAAAACCCTTATGGAAGGGATATAAGTGAAAATTGAGGATGAATTTGTCACATATGTATCAGTTTAGTGAGTTTCACAATTGAAAATAAAAAAATGAAAAAAATTACATGATTACCTTGAATTAATAAGCAGCAGCTTCCATCCTTGGGATTTATTATGTTATCGACTTTTACAGAAGTAGCCCCGTTTACCACCTTTTTGACAAGTTAAAGTTAAAAAGGTCAAAAACAAATGACAGGTGAACTTAAGTAAACATTTATTTACCAATCGAGTATGAAAAACTTTGAATAGAGCAAAACCTCGTCAATTGCATTATCAAGCAGCTCTGCTATAGCTGAAATACAGGAAAAAATCACCAATAAATATGAGAAGTAAAATTGAAGCATTTTGTCAAATTCACAAGATGCATACTTTCAAAATTCTTGAGCCAGAATCTAGATCTAGTCCTAGCAACAGCAAAATTTAATAAAAACAACATACATATACCAGGAATCAGAAATGGATAGGCTATCCGAACCAAAAGAAGAGATAATCAACAAGTTACAAAAGAACATTACTGAAAAAAGAAAATAAAAATTGAGGTTGACCTCCGAAAGCCCATTTGTGTGAGGTGGCATTTGAGTGGAGAAATTTGGGGTGGATACGCATGCGATTCTGCCCACCTGCTTATAAGATAGATCAAGAAAAAAAAAAAAAAAAAAAAAAAGACTATATCAAAGTACTACACATATATATATGAAATTGTAATCTTACTACAAGGTGGTAGTAATTGGTCAGAGTTGCCACTGGTTCAAGCAATACAGACCCAGACCTGACCCATGTCAATATGGTCAGGTGGGTTTGGACCCAATGTAGCAGTGCCAATTGTCAATTTGGCTGGGTTTAGTATACTTGTTGCATTTCCATCAACTTCTTGATATACCATTGGGTTTATGAGAAATTCACTGTTTTATTTTTAATAAAAAATCAAAATCAACCACAGATTTTAGGACTCATCCTGTGGGTCCATAAATGGCCCACTGATAGGCTTTAGACGGTCCCCATTCATCAGTGAGACTGGTAAGTTGACTATCAGGACCGCTAAGTTCCATAAAAGCAGCTATTTAAGACAATATAATCATATGGTACCATTGTGCTTTTATTACACGGGATAATTGGCTACTCATTTGTTGATATGATATATAACTAAATCGAAATAACATGATATAATCCAAAGCCTGGACCAAATTGACTACCTGAACCACCCGACACCTGAAATAACCTAAATCGAAATAACATGACTAGAGCAACCCAACTCAGTAAGTATTATGATAAATAAGAAGTGATACTTACCTGGTAAAGGTGAACTATAATTCAACGAAGGCGTATAGTCTCCAGCTTTCCAGAACTGCTGGCAAAGCGTCTCAGGTCCACTTGCAGAAGGACGGCTGGGCCCACTTGCAGAGGGATGATGAGCCCCGCTTGCAGAGGAATGGCGGGACCCACTTGCAGATGAATGACAGGGCCCACCTACAGAGGAATCGTAGGGCCCACTTGCAAAGGAATGGCAGGGCTCACTTGCAGAGAGATGGAAGTGCCCAGTGGCGGGCAAATGGTGAAGACCTGGTTCTTGGAAATTGTGGGTTTCTCCGCTCCCAAAAATAAACCCTGGTACAATTCCAGAAATTTCTCCATACATGGGGAGGATATTTGCAATTTCACACCCTGTTTTTTCTGGATTAAATTGCGACGCAATACGATCAATGGATTGGACAAATTCCATGTTGTTGTTGTTGTACATTCCTCTGCTGAAATGAATTCAAAGGAACTTAGAAATTGACAAGGCACAGTGGAGTTTATAATGTATACATGCAGAGAGCATGTTTGCTTATGGAGTTGAAATTTTCATGCATTTGGTGTGCGTAAACATTGAGGCCTTCTTTGTAGAATGTGCTCCACAAACAACTGCATGACAGAAAGGGATGTGAAGGAAAGGGAGTCCATATCCTCTGAGGTAATAAATATTTCTGTTAGATTTGAACTGTCCGATCAGAATCCAGGCCCCTCTAAAAATCATGCAGATTCTGATCGGACAGTCTGGATCTAAACAGAAATATTATGTTACCTTAGGTGATATGAATTCAAGAAAGGGGAGGAGAGGCGAGAGAGTTCACCTCTACACCCGAATCGGAGGTGAAACAAAATTGCTAAGTTTATACACGCAGCTCACATCTGCACCCTTCCACCTCCCCTCAAAATTTTCAGTTTTGGAGCAAGTAACCGGCATCGGTCAGATGAGGTTAGGCTCTTGCTTCCCTCCCCTCGCCCTTCCTTTCCTTTAATGAAGGTATTGTGGAGCACAATCATAAAGGGTTATTTCACATAACAATGAAACGAAGGGTAAAATTCACAAATAAGAACGAACCCAAACTAAGCAATAAGCTGAAAATGCTTAAACCCTAGCAATCCCCTGATAAAAAATTCCCCAAAGAAAGTAGTAATGTGATAATACTCCGAGATTATATTAGCTTATAACATGTTCAAGAATGGCTTATCACTGTAAAAAGGCATTACAATTACTTGAGCAACCAGTAATTGATGATCTAAGATGTTTATGCAAAAAAATAAAAAGCAAAGAATCTAAGATGTTATCAAAGTTGATAAAAAAAATGAAGTGATGAACGACAAATAAAAAAAAATTATCTCCTTATATGACCAACCAATCCTTCCCAAAATTACCAACAAAATTATTAACAAAAAATACTTGGGAGGGAGACAAAAAACTAATGATGAACATAGTTCGATGGGAAGGGTAAAATTGAGTGCCACAAACAAAAGAAAATAAACCGCACGCACCTTCAGTCAAAATCTTTGAAAATTGCTCAAGATCTTTGAAAACAACAAGAAAAAGATCCCTTCTTTTTTGCTATGATGAGTTAAAGAGATCACACTTTTTGTTCTTGGGTGAAGGTAAAAAAAGTGCTCCCTCCGAGTTATATAGTGGGTCCTATTTAGTGCTGCACAAAAAAAGTTGGTAGTTCGTGATTTGATTCGAATTTGATTCGAAAAAGTTCGTAAAAAATTCGATTTGAATAGATTCGGAAACTATTTTAGTTTGAATCTCAAAGTAACGTGAATTATTGATTTCCGTTTATAATTTAAAAGTTAAAATATAAGGCTATTTAGTCATAAATCATAACTTGTAAGTCGTTATCTTTACTCTCAGTTCTGAAATTCTAGACGACTTTCATCTCTCGTTCTCGGTGACTATGATCACTCTTCATTGTCATAAAAAAGATTCGAAATTGAGTTCGTAAAAAAATCAATTCAAAATTAATTCAAATCAAACTAAGTTCGAATTAATTCAAATTAAACTCAAATTAAGGTAAATTTGATTCGGTTCGATTCATTTGCAATCCTAGTCCCATTTGTACGGAGAAATCAACAAAAGTCTCCAGCAAAATTAACAGCCACTCGCCGCATCTTTGCAATTGAAGGGAACAGAGGGGAAGGGATGGGACGCTGGATGAAATTTTAGAAATTTACTTGCTCCACAGCTCACTATCGGAAGGAAGGAAAACATCTCAGAGTAACGTTTTTACTCTCAACAGACCAAATTCATTAACCCCAAATCGGGGTGTAGCGTTTTTCCTTCCTTTCCCTTCCCATCCCACCCCCTCTCATCCCCTCCCCTCCCCTCCCCCTTCCATAAAATTTATGGAGCACAATCTTAGAGAAGTAATTCATAACTTTTAAAAATCCGAAAGATGATCCAAGTACTTTCTACAAATATTAATTTTGTGGTAAATACTTATTGATCTATTATAAAACTGTCTATAGAAGTATACAGAAAATATATAAATAGATTTATATAAGATTGTAGAATACATGTGTAGAACAAGGGCATCAGTTTTGTCTTTACTTGCAAAATTCTTTAGCAAACTGCACAATTTATGTGGTTTTTTCTATGACATCGATTTTTTTTAATTATCATTCATTTTTTGTAAAAATAAATATTTCTACATTTTTAGCACTATGCAACTAGCGCAATATCTCTAAGTGTTAATTCTAATTTTTTATGCATGATTATATTTAAAATTGGACTTAATTTTTATATTTTGAATCTTTTGTTTATTATATTTCTTTTGATTAAAGAAGGAGACACAACACGATCGCTAGATTTAAAACATAGAATGATATGTACATAGTGTGGAAAAAAAAAAGGATGACGGAGTCGGCTACGATACAAAACGGTATGACATGCATGTTGATTGTGTGTCATGACTCGCATGTTTCATGTTGTGACGATTTTTTGGCAAAAAAGACATGATATAGTAAAAAAATTGTCTTAGTTACGGCACGGCATGACACGGAACACAATACGAACACATGCATAGCACAATTTTTTCCAACATTAATTTAGTACAAAAAAGTTAACTTTAAATATCATTTTTTTCAACATTAATTGTACGTTTTAAAATTCTAAGAATCGTTTTATATTTTTTGGAAGTTTTTCATAAATTTTCCAATAAATATTTAAATATACACACGAATAATTATATCATGTTTGGTCACAGTGCGACAATGCGCATGCTCTAGTCATCTCTAGCTTTTTAAGGGTAAGTTTTGTTGTAGGTCACTGAATTTTGTTATTTGTTACGAATTGATCACTCAAGTTTGATTTTTGTTCAAATCAAGTCACTTTATATGTTTTTCTTCCAAAATCTTAATAGAATATACTCATTTCGTCCAAAAATACTAACATAATGAGTATATTCGTCTAAAATACTAATGAAATTGACATATTTTATTAGCATTCTGAACGGAAAAGCGTAGAGTGATTTGATTGAAGCAAACAATAAAATTTAGTGATTAAAAAGAAAAATCAAATTCGAGTAACTAATTCATGACAAATGACAAACAAAATTTAATGACAGTAAAATTTAATTTATCGTTTTCATAACAATACTGTACAACATATAAAAATAATAATTTGGTCTGACTAATATAACGTGACTAAGCAAGAATAAAATCACAGCAGGACACCAAATTTTTTCTTTCTTTAATGTAAATAATCCAAAAGAGGAAAGAAGCAGTGACGTGCCAAAACAGCACGAACAGCAGAGTCTGGATTCGTCGCTTGGCTTTCCTGATTTTTCATTTGGAGAATTATTTTTCCAAGGCAGCAGGAATGCAAGCAGAGCAGGATACAGCTGGATTGCATGCAGGAAACATTAATTGATTGATTCATCGGGGACGCTTCACGCAATCACGCTTGCGGTTTCGACTTTCGAGAGAACCATCACCATTCACCAATTTAGCTAGGCATAGCCGCATAGTAGTAGCCTAGTAGGTTCAGATATAGGAAATAAAACTGGATTTACATTTCCCTTTTTCAAATTCATGTAACCTGTTACCTGTGCTTTATTTAGGAGCTGTGAGTGTGAGGTGAATCATATGTAATTTCTTTTCACGTTGGAATGAAATGCACTCAGCCTACGGCATTTCGAAGCAAAACAAAACCCATCACGCAATCATATCACCAATGTAACTAGACATTTGTAACTAGGATTTCTTTAGTTCACTAATTTTTTTGTAAACATAATTTTAAAATTTATTGAATTAATTTCCAATAATAATTTTAATTATTTAAATTTACCTATCTTTCTTATAAGAGACACATCTTCATAAAAAATCCAAATTGTTTTTGTACAAAGTAGTAAAAAAAAACGTTGATAAGCGTGAAATATATATACATTTATATGCTCAATTTTGGTTTCACAATGTAAATACTCTAAATATCTTGTATTTTGGTATATAAAAGGCCTATATTGCATCCCGAATCAAAATATTACATTTCCTTGCTTTAAAATGCAGAAAACAACGAAAAAACACTCAATGAGACCCGCATTGTGGTCAATGCGGGCCGCACTCAGCACTTAATCAAATCTGAGAGGCTCTGCGCAAGGAAGGAAAGCAAACTGAGAGGAATGCGACCCGCACTGGAGGCCAGTACGGGCCGCACTCTGTACTTAGACAGATTTTTGGAGAAAACATGCCAATGCGACCCGCACTCAATACTTAGAGAAATTTTCAAGATTGTGCTCAACTAGAAGGCAGACTGAGGGGAATGCGAGCCGCACTGAGAACTTAGTCAAAATTTTAGAAAGTCCGGAAATAGACGAAGAAAAGAAATAACCATAATGCGACCCGCAGTGACCCCAGTGCGGGCCGCACTCCGAAGGGCAGGAAGTTAAATAAGGAAACTAACCCCCAGTGCGACCCGCATGGACATCAGTGCGGCCCTGCATTCAGACTAAAAATATGGTTTCGCTATTTTTGGAAGGTCAGATCGTGCCCGGTTGGCAATAGTTAGTGGGTCCAATTATAGAGAACGTGTGGGACACTGTTCCACACGTTTCTAGGGTGTATTCTAGGCTATAAAAGAAGGAAAATTCTGCTCAAAAGAATTCATTCCATATTCCACATTTAGAGCAAAAAGTGAGATCTAAAGCTTAGATTTGGAGAAGAGGAGCAGAATTTTCAGAGCAAGCAAGGAAGGCAAGAGATCACCATTGTGGTAAGGGTTGTAATCATTACTCTTTTAATTTCTCTTTGTTTTAGTCAACTTGTAATGAATTTTTTTTGTAAGTTTTGCATCTCCATGAGAGACTAATTTCCTCTCTAGGGGTGTAGGTCAAATGCATGAACTTGTTTGATTCTATTCTATTTGGATCTTTGTTTTTATGATGATTGTTTAATTTGATTGTTAATTTATGTAATTTATTCTTTGTGGTTCTCATAATTTGTACTTGAATTGTAGTTATCCCATTTTAGGTCTTTTAGACTTTAAGGTAGAATGGATCATATATGATAGTATCAATTATGTCACAAAGCCATTAGGATTTGGGTTAAGAGTATACAAATCTTTTAATCTAAGCCGGAACTACATGAATTAAGATTAGGGTTTAGGTCAAGACTCAACCGGTAAAACCAAAACCCTAAGTCGGGACATCTTGGATCAACTTAGAAATTGGTATGAGTTGCTTTGGCCAGCTAAACCATTAAGTACCAATATCTAAAGAGATGATAGACTAACAAAGAACTTCATGGTCTAGATAAATATAATTATTTAGACACGTTATTAATTCACGGAAGTGACCCTTTTTAACATATTAGATTAGAAACCCCATCATATCAAACATGAATTTAAACAAACCGAATAGATAGGATTAAACAAGGGATTGTAGACCGAAAACTCCTAGATTCTCCAATATTTGTTAAAACCCTAATCTCATTTTACTCTTCCTTTATTTTTGTTTAATCTCTCAATTCCTTGGGTATTGAACCCACCAACCTTAGGATCACTAGTAAACAAACAATAAACTGAATTTTCAAACCACTAATTCTGATTTTAATCATTAAAGCTTTAAACTAAATTCTACATTTCTCTCTGCGGTTCGACACTCTAAGTACTATTTTGATAGGTTGTGTGCTTGCAATGAACCCCTTCATTGAGTATAAAGGATTATAAATTTAAAAGAAATAAGTACAAAATTATAGTCAAAACCCTATACTTAAAATACTCAACAAACGTTTAAAAATAAATAAAAATAAATGAATTTATAATTTAATTTTATACTAATTTTTTTTACAAGAGGCAGATGCTCATTTCATTGCTGAAATAGTTAATTACAAAAATCAGTAGTTAGTAGAAGTTGGATTGAGAACCTCACACGGGAGAGGCATAATATTTTACAGAACAACATAACAGGCATAATAGCCAGGAAATGTACCAAATTTTTGAGATAGCTACTCCAAAAGTACTCTAACGTTGCACTAACTAAGCCACATAATGTTTATTCGAAAGTTTAAAAGTTTAAAAGTTTCACATGTATACACATCACTCGTAAGACAGATGGATTTCAAAGGTTTAAATTTATCGTTTAAACTTTAAAGTTAATTCAATAAATTTTTGTGATGTCATCAAGGGGCGGACCACACGAGTGCGTGAATTCACATCCTCTCCATTATTGCACAAGGGAATCTTTTACAATTAGTGAATCCGGACCATTCATTTTAACTTGGCACGAATCTCAAAGTCAAATAATACTACCTTTATGTCCCCTGAATCTCAAACCGGCTAAAATTTAATCTCAAACAGTAAAGTGAGACCCATTCTCTAGTAATGGAGAGGATACGGATCCCGAATGCGCATCCTATGAGATATCTCAATTTTTGTGTGACCGACGTGTTCGGTGTCTATTTGGGGATAGAGCAGGGACCAGTATTATTTGTACTTTGAGATTCTTTGAGATTCATGCAAAGCTATTTAAACGGTTAAGATAATCTCTAAAGTCACGCAAAATTTGAGATATCTCATCGGACCCCACATAGGACCTGGGGTCAACTATTTCGTCTTGGATTTTTTAATTTTAATAGAAATATATTCCTTCCGACCGACTTTGTTTTTTATGAAATTTTGTTTGTTCTTCTCTTGATTTTTTATGTATAATTCAAATTAAATTTATGGTTAAAAATAAAATAAATTTCTTCAATTATAATTGGTAATTAGATTATAAGTTAGAACATCAGAAATTATAAATCAGAGCATTAAAAAGTATAAGTTAAAATATTTTTTTTTATTGAATACTCAACTAGTTAATAAGTTAAAACTCAATTAGTTATTTAAACTCAATTCATTAATTTTTTGCCTCATCTTTGCTGAAAATCCTAAATTTGTCCTTGATGGTCATATGTGATGTTTGTAATGTTTCTAATTTCTTATGTATTGTGAATTGTGAATTGTATTTCGTTATATGAAAATGTCTATGTGCCATTTCTGCCCAAAAAAATAAATAATAGAATGATATTTAAATCTCTGTAAATTCTTAAGTGACGAACTGACGATGTTAAAAATAAGGCAAAGTCTTCTATGGACATAAGGACCAATTTGTAAAATGAACATATTTTTATTTTCAAAGTTCAAACAGTCGATCCGAACCGTTCATCTTGTTCTCCACATTAATATGTGCTTGGAGACCAAATTTTACATTTTTCTGAATTTTTTTACTATTTATTAAGATGGGTACAAAATTCAATGGCCTGAATTTGATATTTTTTGTACCCATCTTAATAAAAAAAGTTGATAATAATAGTATTAAGATTATAGATGTAGTTTTAATGTCGTACAAAATTCCGAGACAGGCCATTGAATTCGTACGACATTAAAGCTACCCTCTGAGATATCTCAAACTTTGCGTGACTTTTTGGAATATCTCAATCGTTCAAATATATTCTGCACGAATCTCAACGCTCAAATAATACTGCCCCCCTACGGTTCCCCGAAGAGGCACTGGACACGTCAGTCACGCAAAAATTAAGATATCCAAATTAAGATATCTCAAAGGATACGCACCCGGATATATTGCAAAGCGCATTTAGAGGAGAGCAGTTTGGGTTCGGCTCTGGCCTCCAGAATATGAGAAAGGCGCTTAATTCAAACCTATTTGCAACACATTTTACAAAAATCCTCCTCCTCTTCAAAAAACCCCGAAAACAATCAACATCAACGGGTAATGACCAGGTTTCCCATAAGACCGCCACCAATTTCATAGTGCTTGGCACTTGAAAACCCCACCTCTTTTGCCAGATTCACTAGCTCATCTCCTGCATTTTGTGAATTCATAAAAGAACCACAAGTGTCAGATTTGGCATTTAAAATGGTACAAAGTCATGGTAATTGGTTTTATATTTCCACAGAGGCAGAAATCACAAGACCTGTTAAAAATTCAGCAATGGATGATTTCAAGTATCTGTACTCTTCTGAAAGGCCGTACGTACTAGCGAATGGAACTACTATATTGTCTATAGACCAATTCTATAACAAAAGAAAAAAGAAAACATAAAGCAGGTCAGGAAGCACATCTTCTTGTTCAAAGAAAACATTATAGATGTAATGCGAGTGAGGAGAGGTGTTTTTTTGTAATTTCGTACGAAAATATATCCTTGGGAGAGTAAGAAACAATTTAAAAAAAATTCACCTGGAAAGAGGTTACTAGTAGAGATTTGCTCTTGTTAAAGTCTAGAATAGATGCCCTTGAACCTAGATTCATGAAATGAAGCCATTGATACAGAGTCGACCAATCGAGATTAAAAGGAAAAAAAAAAGGCAAATTAAAACAGCAACTGCGGAAAAGGTTGACCTGGCTTGAGAACACGAAAAATCTCTTGCAAGGCTCGAGGTTTGTCGGCCACATTACGCATCCCATAGCCAACTGTTATAGCATCAAAACAACAATCTTCAAATGCCAAGCTGAGTGCATCTCCTTCTATCCATCTGCAGCACCACGTTAGATATAAATAGGTCGGTTTACATAAATGTGAAGCCTCTATTATTTTAAATTAGTAAGAAAACAAATTAGAATCAAGCAGAACAAAGTAGAAAAAGACTCTAACGTAATATTCTTGTAGCATGATTTCCAGTACATTTCCTGTTTAGTAGCGGCAGCTTTTAACTGCATCCTTGAGAAATCAACAGCTTTCACCTGGAATGTGAAAATATAACAAGGAATGAAAAGGCGAAATAAATTTGTCTTGTAGATATTTAAATTTAATAGATAAAGATGGTCTAACTCACCTCACCATCAAGCTCGGCCTTTTGGGATAGAAGGAATGCCAAATCGCCACTGCCGCAGCACAAATCTAAAACTCTATCCCCTCTCTTTGCCCTGACATGCAAAACTTAGATTTGATTATTCTGTCTCTTATCCAATCGTTTCTGATACTATTTGTAATTTTTCTCAGGAAAATTAACATCATTACACTTTTAGAGTTTAGAAAAAGAAAAAAGAAAAACAGTTTGTAAATGTCCCTGTAAGGCTGTAATAGTAATATAATAGAAAGAGGTAGAGACTAGAGAGAAGGGTACCCGCTCCAAGAGACACACATTCTCTTCCAGGTACGGTGAAGCCCCAAGCTCAAGACATCATTTAGCTGTCTCCCACCAATTCAAGTATAAATCAGCATAGAAACATCATATCTCCGACTAAACCAAAAATACCAATCAGTGATCCTAGAGATATTTTTTCTTTTTGCGAAATTAATCCATCTATATACTCGGCCACTCGGGGAAAAGAAAAGAAATGGTACATAACATACATTATCGTAGACCGGAGCTATCCGACTGAAGAGTTCCTGTCGATCAGTGGCGGAGCATCGGATCCCTCTCCCTAATCGATTAGAGAAACGGAGAGAAACTGGAGAAGAGCAGCGACGAAAGGGAACTGGAGGAGAACGAAACGGTCGAGTAATGGTAATCGCCATGTCCAATACTCTCCAAGTCTCCCCACAATGTTGAAGAGAAAGAGAGAAAGAGAGAGAGAGTCAGAGGATTAGGCTCAGTTAATCTTTTCGCACTTAGGCCCAAGGGTCAAGGGACTTCACTTGGACTAATAAGACGCCAGTGCCACTTCACTCAATTCACATCCTCTCTCTTAACTGCACAAGAAAATCTTTTACAATTATTGAATCTCAACCATTCATTTTAACTCGAAACGAATCTCAAAGTCCAATAATACTGCCCCTATTTTCTCCCAAATCTCAAACCGACTGAGATTTAATCTCAAATCGTAAAGTGATGTGCGTCCTCTGCAGTAACAGAGAGGATACAGATCCCACTTCACTTGGGTTGTCAAGTATCGAATCCATGCCGAAAGTTTTATTAATATTCACACAAAATATAAAATTTAACATTTACACTCAAATTTGAGGAAAATTCGAAATTTGCCCAATCCAAAGAATAATTTTCCTGTTAAAGACTACGATAAATAACCCGAATCAACATTTTTCAATCCGGATTTTTTATGGCTGTAAGAAAAATTAAAATATTTCTTTGTGTTACTGAAAAAAAATATTTTGTATCTGAGTTATTAATCTTGGTTCAAAATTCGCTTCTGAGTAAATAAAGAAAATATCGTGGTCTTTCCAGTATATTCAAATTCTAAAATATTGCATCTATTTTGAAAAAAAAAATATTGAAACATTTCAAATATGTCTAATTTTTTTTTTCAAAAATAGATGGAGTATCTTACAATTTGAATTTACTAGAAGGACCATAATATTTTATTTATTTACTTAAAAGTGACTTTTGAAACGGAATCAATAACTCAAATCCAAAACATTATTATTTTTTTTTCAATAACACACAAAAAAATATTTTAATTTTTCTTACAACCGTAAAAAATCCGGCCTGAAAAATGTTGATCCGGATTATTCGTTGCAGTCTTTTTAATAAATTCAATGATACTATTCTATCTATTTTCAAAGATATATAGAAAATATTTCTAATATTTTAATACAAAAGTAAATAAATCATAGGATCTTCTATTTTAATTAAAAAAAATACAAATCCGGAGAATTATTCTCCGGATCTGGAGAATAATTTTTTGAAAAGAAGGCATTGATCCACAGGATTTTTCTTCGGATCGGAAAGATTTCAAATTTTCTTGAATTTAAGTGTAAAATGTTAAATTATACATGTATATTTTAAATATTAGTAAAAATTTCGGGAATCCATGTGCCGGGATTTTTATTACTCGAAATAAAATAAGATAAATATCAAAAAGGGAACGAATCTAATGTTTTCGAAAAGTAATAAGGCCGGAGTAATTATCAACGTCCCTACGGACGGGATAAACAACGACGTCCGTGTTAATTGTAATCTCCCCTCGTACTAGTTCTTAATCTAAACAAAAAAAATTTCAGGGACGGGATAAACAACAACGTCCGGAAACAGTGACTCAAAAAAAAAAATTTAGGGACGGATTTATCATTAACGTCCATGAACAGTGTTTAAAAAAAAATAATTAGATTTGATTTTGGTTAAATAAAAAAAATTAGAAAAATTATATTTACTAAATTATGTTTCAACTATAAAAATAATGATTTATTTTTAACTAAAAAACAATAATTTATTTTTCAAATGACTAGATTAGTGGTTAGATTAGTGTCATTTTTTTTAATGGAGTTCTAAAAAAAATTAAATTTTTCGAAAAAACATAATTTAGTCATTTGATGTAATGGAGTTCTCGATAAATTAAATTAAAAAAATATGTCCATGTCATCGGACACATAGATAGTATACCAATTAATTTCAAATTTAATGCAATTAACTATTGATTAATAACTGTTGAATCAAATCCCATCATATTTATAGACATAATATCAAATATAATTTTTTTTTATTTAACCAAAATCAAACCTAAGTTTTTTCTTGAGAACTCCATTAAAAAAATGACACTAATCTAGTCATTTGAAAAATAAATTATTGTTTTTTAGTTAAAAATAAATCATTATTTTTATAGTTGAAACATAATTTAGTAAATATAATTTTTCTAATTTTTTTTTATTTAACCAAAATCAAATCTAAGTTTTTTTTTTTTTTAAACACTATTCATGGACGTTAATGATAAATCCGTCTCTGATTTTTTTTTTTTGTTTGGGTTAAGGAGTAATACGGGGAGAGATTACAATTAACACGGACGTCGTTGTTTATCCCGTCCGTAGGGACGTTGATAATTACTCCGGCCTTATTACTTTTCGAAAAACATCATATCCGTTCCCCCTTTTCGATATTTATTTTATTTTATTTCAATTAGTAAAAATTTCGGGAATCCATGTGACCATATAATGCGAGGAAACAGAATATTTCTCCTTTTCGATATTTATTTTATTTTATTTCAATTAGTAAAAATTTCGGGAATCCATGTGACCATATAATGCGAGGAAACAGAATATTTCTGTTTAGATCCGGACCGTCTGATAAGAATCAGGAACAATTCGGCCCAACATGGAATGCACAAAACTCTTGAATATTCGTGCGGAACTCTTGGTCGAGCAGAAATGCAGCAAGTATTCACAGCTCCCAAATTTTTTTCCCTTTCACTTTTATAGGAGAATCAGATCGGAACACCAGAATTGCGCTTTCCATACATTTGAGCAAGCAATAATTTCTTAATGACAGTAAATAATTAAATCTCTAGCAGAGGCAGAGCAGAGTTTCACCTATCAAATCGCCAAGTCCAACGCACTGCTTCATTTGCTATCAACAAGGCAAGCTACGTGTAATCAAGATTCAAGAGTACCCCACCATATAAACCTCAATGCATCAATGTTTGAACAACATTTTAAAGTGTGCTGGATAACATCACTTTTAATTCTACAAAATTATAATGAATGAATAGGACAGGTACAGACGGTACATGGTTTAGTACCTTATTTTTGTTTCTAAATCCAGCACATGCTAGTACACATCTACCAAAACTTCCTAACACCAAATGAAAAAGGTTATAGCTCAATCTCTCAACAAACTTGTCTCGTAATTCTTCTAACATGTCTGTCAAATCAGGCCGCATTTACAGCCGCTTTTTAGTATACAAAAACTAAAAAAACATTTTAATCATGATCTGTTAAATTAGTCAACCAGTGAAAAGATAGGTATGCCTTTGGTAGAGAAGGTTGAGAGCAGCACATCTACTTCCTCTCCTACCTCAAAATCTTTTCTTCCATTTTCCTGCAAAATGATTACTGCATCATATACAAGTAAAATAGTACAAATAGCAGTAGTTGTGATTAATTTTGTCCACTTGGTCAAGGATTTATTTGCTTTTGCATTATTTTCAGTTTTCCATACACAGAGGGTTTTCCTAATTAGAGTACGCTGCAGGTGATAACATATTGATTCAACAAAAACCTTTATTGCCGGACAATAATGAAACAAAGAGTCGGTCCATATGCAATTTTATAAATTGCAATTGTTCATCTTATTATAATAGAAAATGCACTTAAATTGTTTTAGAAATTCAAAAAGCAACATTAGCTTCCTACTGGCATCTTAAGAACACATGATTACTTATAAGATGCTGATAGAATTCATTCTCAGAAAACTTGAAATTGTAACTGATAACTTGAACACTTTGAAATGGTAGCACTTTCTAAAAAGTATGGGTCTTTAATTCTAATTAACTTGGCCATTATGATGTTTGGTCACTTCATAAATTAAAAACACTAAAGATGGTAAATGCTACAAGCTGCAGGTGCCGTTTTTTTTTTTGTGTGTTTTCCATTTTGTTCAACAAACCTAGATGGTCATTTTAATAGTGAAAGGATTGGCTGTTGCAATTTGGGTCTTGTTTTGCAATTTTCTGAACAAGGAAAATACCAAAAAGATGTCTTTTCATAATCATACCTGAAATTTGTACATTCCACGTTCACCATCACTTAACTGGAGAACTAGACCATGAGAACGTATTTGGTGCACCTTTGCGGTCACCACATCCCCGATTTTCATCTGACCTGAACTTAAATGTTCCTTTGGTGCCTTATCATCTGCATCTTGCTTAGTGATCCGTGCTAGCGCTTCTGCTACGTGAAGGCTGCGTTTTGAAGCTGGCTTCTTATTATCTTTACTAGAAGAGGTTCTAGGAGAAGTCTTAGAAACCTTGGAGGACATTTTCTTCGCAGTGATAAGTTTATTGGCAACATCATAACTGTTGCATTCTTCGGCAGAGCGAATGATGACAGGTGGCTCCGAGTTGCTGATTACATCTTCTGAGGTTTCATCTTCAGAGGTTTCATCTTTTAGAGGTTGAGGGGTAACATCGACGAGGTAATCTAGACGGTCTTTCTTGGGTGTTGGTAAGGTGGCTTTAAGAGACAAAGTGAAGTTGCCTCTCATATCCTCACCTATGCACATTAGTGAGAGCTGTTGTCCCACTGAGACAACATCTGATACTTTAGTCACCTGACAAAAGATGGTTAGAATCAAAGATTTTATAACTATTAACTAAATTGCTTCCAAAGAAACACAACAAGTAAAATGGGAAGCAGGTCAGCGAGCTAACTGTTGTAAATTATTACAATTGAATCAATTACCGGATTGTGAGATAGTTCAGATTTATGGAGCAAGCCCTGCTTACCGCCATTAAATTCAACAAATGCACCATACTCTTTTATTGATGAAATAACTCCCTTATACACCTTCCCGACTTCAACTGGACGACCAACAAGAAAGTCAATCTGTAAAGGAAATAAAATGGAAATTAAGCCATAATAAGGCATAGATTGCATGCGAGTATAGTCTGGTCTCATAAAATGACTGAACAGGTATGCAGATATCACCTGTTCAAGAGCTTTATCTATGGTTCTTTGAGTTTTAGCAACTAAAGCAACCGTGCCATCAGCACCAACGGAAACCCGTACACCTTCAATAAGAAAAGAAGAAAGTAAAACAAAATAAAAATAAAAAAAGAATTTTACAGGAAGAAGGTAAACAATGATTTTGTACCTATCTAACAAAATATTAAAAATTTCCAAAAAAAATATAAAATTGGGTCTCAAAGGATATTTTAATATGGTTATCATGTTGAGCGGATGGACAGTTTGGACACTGAAAAACAGAGATAAATGATGCGTCCTGATGAGGCATTTGAACCCTCCTCATTTTAAAAATTGAATTGACAAATATACCTTCATCTCTTCCAAATAGCCTGTGCCATTCTAATAACCTCAAGTTCTCATTTTGCTGAAGAACTTATATTCCGTACGGTAAGAATAGATCAGAAGTAATACAACATTGGACCTCCTGGCGTGTATGGAACTAACTAAGATTAGCTGCCATCTAACATTAGTTGTGTGTAGCCTAAGTAATCCCTAAGCTGGTTGCTGCAAGATCCAACATGTATTGTCACAACCAAAATTTAAAGATGATTTTCTGACATCCGCCAATGAGATTTTGTGACAGATCAAAATCTTATATAAAATATTTGCATAAATGTGAAATTTATTAAAAAAAAATCACACAAGCAACATATTCATATTAAATTCATTTATTAAAAATGCTCTAGACAATTGTTAGCATATCTAAAAGATTTCATTTTATTAAATTTGTTTATTAATCTCATAAAATTCAATGGTGGAGGAACAAGGCATAGCATAAGTAGTTAAAAGTATAAAGATCCATCTCTGAATTTACTATTCCATTTAGGTAATTTAGGCCAAGTCTCACTCTGAAAAGGGCTCAAGCACCTTCTCATGCTCTCTGGAATTGGACCAAAAAAAAATTCTTCAGCAAAATCATAACTTCGAGGTTATTAGAATGGCACAGGCTATTTGGGAGAGATGAGGGCATATTTGTCAGTTCAAATTAAAAAAAAAACTAAATAAATGGGGGATGGAACAAAAAAGATTATTTTTTTATGGGGATATAGAATATTATGATGTTTTAATGGCGTTATTGCCTATTTTAGAAGATTATATGGGTACACTAGAAATTTTCCCTAGAAAGAATGTAGGATGTAGAGTGGCAAATGAAGAGAAGGGAGGGTCAGGGTGATGTTACCAGCTTCTTGCTCTATCATTTTCCTGTGAAAATGCAACTTCCTAAGGGAATCATTGCTGAACTTGAGAGTGGCTAAACGAGGGGCGGAACCAACATTCATGGCTCGAGCAGTGCTAATCTCTTGCTCCATTCGGTCAAGGATGTGCTTCCGGCCCCTGCGTGCAGGCTCCAGGCTTTCGCATACTATATCGAGTGGAATGCCTGCCGGTTTTATGTCCAGTTGAATTGCTGTTATCCCCTTTCTAGTTCCCGCTATTTTGAAATCCATGTCTCCTGAGTGATCTTCTAGACCCTTCATAAAAATAAGATGTTTCAGAAAAACTCTTTTTGAAGAGTGGTAGAGTCCAACTAAAATCTTAGCTTTTGAAGTTCACTATTCTTGAAAATAATACAAAACTTCTCAAAAATTGACGTCTAGAACCAAATATTTTATAAGACAAAAAACTGCTAAATTTAAGGTTTACATACATCAAAAGTGACAACATAGCCCCGAAATTTTTCATTTCAACAACCAAACCACTTCATAGTCGTTCATTTAAATTTTGATCATCAACCAAAATTTTTTCATCTTCATTATTTTATTTTTGGCCTATGTAGCACGGACAAGTTGCAAATCACAACACACCCGTATCTGACACGTGTCGAACAATGACATGTTCATGACACGTGTGACATGGTTACCAGTGATAACAGTCATATTGTATTGGACACCTGTGTCCATATCCGTGCCACATAGATTTTAGCTGTTTGTATGATAAAAAGGAGGTCATCATAATCTGGGGTTAGAATGTAATTTTCTAAGGAATACAATTTTTATATCCCACAACCTCATGGCTTGTTGCTGTCCACAAGTATCTCAGAACTATTTTTTTGTAGCTTAAAATATTAGAAATGTCGGAGCAAAGATGAAAAGCATTTGGTGTATAAATAGAATAAGCTCTAATAAATATCAAGTTTTAGTGTTTTTTACCAGGATATCAGTGAGTATACGGTAGTCGGTGATTTCGCCAGTGGCAGGGTCCACCTCACTCACAAGACCCACTGAAACACCAGCCACATGCTCTAGTACAGGTATGCCTGCATCCATTAAAGCGATACTTCCTACAAACGAACAGTTTAATCCATTAAAATAATTAGCACCAGCGTCCACTAATATGATACTGTTAGCTTTAAATGCTAGAAGAAAAAAAAATACCAGTAGGTATTAATACCTGCACAAACAGTAGCCATAGAGGTAGAACCGTCAGATCCCAGAACCTCAGAATTAATTCTCACAGTATATGGGAAATCATCTTCTGGGGGCAACACTGCAAGTAATGCCTTCTCTGCTAATGTACCTTCAAATTAAATTACCATATTATTAGTAATACACTATACAGTAATCATTAATTATAACAAATAACAAAGCAACAAGAGGTGCATACCATGACCAACTTCTCTCCTGTTGAGGCCACCCTTTTTTGCCACTTCACCAATAGAGAAAGATGGAAAACTGTAGTGAAGCATGAATCGCTTAGTTGGTGGACCTACTATTGAATCCAGTCTTTGTGCATCCCCTGGTGTCCCTAGTGTCACTGTACATAACACCTACAATAGTGCAAAGTCGTGCATAGTCCGTTCAGTTCAAACATGCAACAAATAGAGCTCTGTTATTAAATTAACAAACAAAATAATTTAATACCTGAGTCTCATCGCGTGAAAATAGCGAAGATCCGTGCAAAATCGGGTATGTACCAGACTCACAATACAGCGGCCTAACCTCATCAAGCTGCCTTCCATCTACTCTTAAGCCTTTCTCAATGATTCTTCGACGAATGACCTGTGTACATAGTGTTAAAAAATTTATAGTGAGTACAGGATCAAAGATTATGGTGGTCAACAATCGACAATGGTGAGTCAACTTAGATAACACGTGTAACTCTTTCCTTACAATGTCAACAACAACAACCAAGCCTTTAGTCCTTACAGTGTCAACAATTGACAATATTGAATTGGCTTAGATAACATGCATACCTGTTTCCTTATAGTGTCAATAGTCTTTGAAACATATTTCAAGCCATCCTCATCACCATCTTCCTCAAGCTTAGCTTTTACAGTTTGAACTATTTTATCTAGAGCTGCTCCCCTCTTCAACTGCTCAAGATAAAGAAACAGAGAATGCTAGTTGTAAAATATGCATATAGTAACCGGGAAGTAGACCTTAAAAGGAGCCAAAGAAATAAAAAATAAAAAGGGTGGTGGGGGAGGAGGTAGGCTGAAACAGAAGAACAGACCTTGCCATAAGTTGGATCAGTGAAGACCTCCTCAATAGGAGCTTCTGATAAAGACTTGATCTTTTCAAATGATTTATCTGAAACTAACGATAGGCTGTATTCCTCCTTTTTTTTCCCAGCCCTCTTGGCCAACCTGATTTGCGGCTCAATGTACTTAACTGCCTGCTCACAATATGAAAAGCACCATAACTTCTATAAGAAGGCAAAAGGTCATGCCACTGAACAAATGAAAAGTAAAAATAAACATATAAAATATTATAACCTCACAATGAGCAAGCTTTAACCCGGCTTGAAGGTCTCTTTCAGTAATCTCACTGGCTTGCACATCAATCATTAATGTCTTATCCTTGGTACATGCATAGACCAAGTTCAGATCACTCAAACTCAACTGATCCATTGTTGGGTTAAATACAAACTTCCCATCTATCCTTCCTACACGGATCACACCAATCGGCCCATTCCATGGAATATCTGACAGCATAAGAGCTGCTGATGTGGCATTTGCGGCCATTACATCAGGATCTTGGTTGCCGTCTGATGAATGCAAACTTGCTGTAACCTGATGAAAGTACACAAATATGGCACCACTCAATGCCTATCCTAGCTTTTATTATTAACGAAGGATTATTTACTAAATTAGCCAACACCACAATTGATTAACTTATCAAATAACTCCTCACCATTTAAAGGAATCCCATCTAACCAGCTACTAATCTAAAGAATAAATCACCTTTGTCTGGATTTAGGTGGGTAATCTCTTATTCAAACAAAGGGTGAAATTATCAACATTTAAACATATTTATTCTGATATCTAAATAAGAACCTGATGTCCTATTCAGATATAATGCAGATAATAGGACATTAGTCGAAAGAACAAGGAATGTCAAAAGTTATTTGCAAAAAAAAAATAACAATCGGCTGTACTTGCTAAAGAAAAATACCTGCACTTCTTGGTATAAAAAGTTGGCTGTACGTGCTATAAAAAAAATTGCATACATAGAGCAGGGGTAAGTTATAAAGAAATATACCTGCACTTCATGGTAAAAACCAGGTGGGAAAAGAGGGCGAATGGGCCGGTCTATCAATCGACCACATAAGAGCTCGCGCTCTTTTGGGGCACCTTCTCTCCTCATGTAGGTTGTTGGGATTACCCCTTGCGCATATTGTTTTTCTTCATAATTCACCTTAATAGATTTAAAATTTCCTTGAATCAGTCCAGAGGTTAAAATAATGCCTGAAATCAAATTTTAACTCAGAGCTTCTTCTCGTATTTAAGGGACTGGGTGAAATGAAACTTTAAAAGCTCAGAATTTAACATTAAGCCGTTAAACAAATTCTGACTAACTTTAACTGGATATCTAATTGAAAACAATTACTTTTTTTTTCAAGTACAACTACTGCCCCCTAATGTGAACTGACTGAGAGAATAACTATTATTCCAAAATGTCAAAAGTAGAGCTCGAGACTTATCTGGAGTTTGTGAAGATAATTAAGTATCTGATATGTTTGTTTCTCCTAAACCTTCTGGTTTCTTTTACGAGAAAGATAAGACAGTTCTAACAGGAAAGAAACAGAGTTTAATATATACAGTGAGAGGAAGAAAATCACGACCGCCTTCACCGCTCTTAGAGCAGCAGACAGTTGAGAGAACATTTGTATCGTCCATGGAGATCAATACTGAGCCATTTGCAAAGCGTGCAATCTTGCCTGTCTGGAATGAGATGGCACGAGATCCAACCTCGAAGTCCTCTTTGTAAGAGTCCAAAATTTTCACCCCAGGTGGAGGTGAGGTGTCCGATTCCAGTGCTGAAGAGGATTCGGACAGTTGAGAGGAGAAGCGCATGGGGGGGGGGGAGGGGGAGGGGGAGGTGGAGGTGGAGCGGATAAGCGAAAGGCGGAGTGCGGAGAGCAGGGACGGACCCGCCGCCATCAGAGGGTGTGGGTGTAGCTTCTTTCTCAGTATAGAGGTCGCCATTGCTCGGGTGCGTTGGGGCGAGTTCCCGCTGAGAGGTGGACTGGAGTGATCCAGCTCGGGTTTAGGGTTTTAGTCTTTTAGACTTACAGGGTCAGGCGGTGTTGTTTGGTTGTCTGGTTGAGGTTTAAGATTAGCGACGTATCACTTTAGCCGATCTAAGTTATTTTTTCATGAGGTTCAAATATTTATATTTTTTTAATAATTAAAATTTTAAATTATATATGATAAAACAAAGAGAAGAGTTCAAATGTCTCCATCATGTCTCTATTTAAAGATTTTAATAACTCAAAATTTAAAACTTAAAAATTAAATAAAACAGTTGGATATGATCTACATCATTTTATCTATGTATGTGTAAAAAATTATGATACTACAACTTTATTTCGACTGTCATCAACTGCTTGTAAAAATGTACTAATGTTGACAATTTATAGACATTAATTTTTCAACTTATTGATTCACATAAAATAAAACCAAAATGTGATATTTTTTTATGAGCATATAGAGAAAATAACATAGATCACATCTAACAGTTTTATTTTGACATTTATGATTTAAATTTTGAGTTATTAATGTTTTAAAAATGAAGGCATGGTGGAAGCACAAAAAATGGGGACATTTCGACCCTTCGCTAAAATAAAATTGTTGATATAATTTATATTATGAGTTAGGCTACGGTGCTATGCATATATAGTGTCATGTCGTGTTTTGCTATGTGTTATTCAGCCATCTGATAGATTTCAAGATTCATGCATGAAAATTTTTCTAGAAGAAGAAACAGACAGAAAAACCAACAACTCTTCGTTAGTCCCTCTTTCTTTCCCTATCGTCTCCATCTTAATTTTTGCGTAGCTCTTTTCCCCTTCTCCTCGACCATCGTGAGGGTTTTTGTGTGGTCTCTCTCTCGTTGTCATTGCAACTTGTCGCCCCTCTCCATCTCACGGTTTTGCACAACCTGGTTACCATAGGATATCAGCACAGGTGAGACGCCTGAAACTAGATCAAGTGTTGTCTCAAGTGAGATAGTAACATCCAGAGAGGAAAAAGAACAATGGTGAGAAAGAGAGCAGCTGGAGGGCGGAAGAGAGCTAGGGGAGAACGCTTTCATTAAAGGAAAGGAAGGGGAAAGTCGCTCAACAACAGACTGCCCACGTCGTTCACCTGCTCCACAAGAGGATAAACGGAGAGGGAGTGGAGGGGAAGGACTACTGTTCGGAGGTGAGGAAGGAGAGGCGGCACATTGACTTTGATCGAAATCTGTCACCCCCGAATCGGAGTATAGAAATTACTGTTTAGAGAGGATCGCGTTAGTTTCTCTTCCTCTCTATCCCTTTCCTTTGCTCTATGGACATCAATTATGGAGCACACTCTTAGTCCTTAGAGTGAAAATTATGCCCCCCACACTTATGTCTCATAAATGTCCCCTTAACAACTAACTAGTTAACTATCTTTGTCGATCAGCAAAAAGTTCTCAAATCACTCTCTTATCCCATTTAGATCTAAAACCACAAGATTTGTTTGAAATCACGTCTTTCCTACCTTACCTCTGAATCAGCCACCAAGTCCACGAGCTCAAGCACTTAGCAAAAACGAAAGAGAAATTCCAAACGGGTCGGATTACAAAAAGGGTCGTATAGAGGAGCAAAGGAGAGAGAGTAAAAGACTAAGAAATTTTTAGAAGAGGGAGAGAGTGTGAAAGAAAGTAATCAACCAAGAGAACAAGGTGCTTTATGTACCCGGGAGAGAGAAATCCGAATGAGAGATAGAGAGAGAGAGCCAATGGGATGGAAGTGTGCTTGGGCGTACTTTGGGCACAAAGTCGTACCCGATGTGGGTGGGAGTTCAGGCACATAGGTACGGCTTGGACTTTGTGTTTTGGAGGGATCGTTCACTTTTTCTAGGAAGGAAGAAAAATAAAGGGAAATAAATTAAAGGAGTGGGATCCGTTGGAAAATAATTTAGAAAAAAGAGAGGAAAGGGAGAGGTGAGCATAGATCTATGTGGTTGTTCGTGTGATCGGGTCATTATATTTTTTTTCTCAATATCTATCATAGTGACAAATCAAAAGTTCGAGTTCGATTCGGCAGGATAAAAAATTCGTGATTCGGGTATGATTCGGTATAACAAGGAAGCAAAAGAAAAAAAATTCCAAAAAAAACTCCTAAAAAACAAAAAAAAAAATTTGGCATTTTTTTCACGTTTTATACGCATTTTGTTCAGAGTTCGATTTGGATATGTCAAAAAAAATGAATTAATAGTGAATAAATAGAAATTTAATCGCAAATTATGTCAATATGGTACCTATCAATATGTTTAAGTATCAAACAAATTAATTGTTAAGCTACTTTACAACATAACAATTCACACTTCAATGCTTAAGTATGAATACTAAAAATTTTAGATATTAATATTTTTTAGAAATACTAGATATCTTAGATATGAATACTTGACATATTATATATATTAATACTAGCGCGAAAAGGCATCCATACTTGCATCCAGTTTTTTTTATAAATATGTTAGGTATCTTATATATGAATATCTGCATTACGAGATATAAATACTTGCTCGACGTGGTATGAATACTTTTTCGAAGTGGTATGAATGTCTTCCTCTTTATTTAGTTTAGATTTATTCTTATTTTATTCTCTGGTGGGTATTTATTTTCTTATTTTATTCTTCTTTGACTAGTTTTTTTTTTCTATGCTAAAATATCCACACTTCTATGCATAGGTATGAATACTTGATATGTTTACAACAATTACAGTGCTGAAACTTGTGATGAGGGTTACGCATCCCATTGTCCTTGGTTTTCTGTGTGTGGTCCCTATTGTGGTTACGCACTTTTATGCTTGTAGTCCCCGTAACTGTCGCTTTCAAGTGACGTCTGTGGTCCTCCTAGATCGGTAGTGGTTACGCACTTTTATGCTTGTAGTCCTCGTAACACGTCCGTGGATTTCTCATAAATACTTGACAATATAAATATTCACACTTTACTGAGTAAGTATGAATACTCAATATTTTAGAGAATAATACTTGACATTTTAGAGATGAATACTTGCTCAACAAGGTATGAATATTTACACGACGAGGTATGAATACTTGAACGACAAAAAACTCAAAAATACTTCATCATGAATCTTATTTGAAAGAGAAGACGTTTGTGATTTTAAATTCGCTAAATCCTCACAAATAGTCAGAAATATTGACGAGATTAAACGGAAAAAAAAACTCACTTCTAAAATCGTGTAAAAAATGAATATGTAATTAGAGAGAAAAGAAAATTGATGTTCAATTTTTTTTAAATACTTTATTTTTATCTTCTAAATGTCTTAGGTATGAATACTTTATATATTATATAATAATACTTGTACGAATAAGTATTCATATATACATGCACCAGTTGTAATAGTTAGTGGCGCGTCGTACTTTATACTTCAATTAATTATGAAGACGTTTAGAGGACAAAATAAAGGAGACCGTTAGTCGCTCTCAAAAATTTAACCTTAATTTTGCTCGCTTAGATAGGCAAATGGTAAAGAAATCGGAGGCTACTGCTTGTCTGCACACGGGCACACGGTTTACTACACGAAATTTATCTACACCGGTTTTCCAATCCAGTAGAGCTCCAAAAAAATCTACACCGATTTCCCAATCCGGTGGAGGTATTCTACTTCTCCAAATCCAGAGGATTTTATGTGGCGAGACAAATCTAGAGACAGAGATGAAAGTGACTGTATGGCGGAAAAAATAAATCTCACCTCCACCGGTTTGGGAAACTGGTGGAGCCTAGTTTGTGGATTTTCTGTGGCGGGGCCACAGCCTGGTGGGAAAATGAGTCAGCTGGGTAAAAAAAATTCTCTGCCGGTTTGGGGATCTGGTGTAGCAAAGCCCTTTTATGCCACACCGGTTTGGGAAACCGGTGGATGCTATTTTTATAAAATCCTCATGCACACTGTTGCTTTGATTAATTTGTTTGAAATGAGTTCTATTTAAAAAAAAAAATCCGGAGTGGGCCTCATTTTTGTTATTGTATGAATAAATAAAGAAAAAGAGATTTGGATTGATAATTTTTTAATCTGTTCTTCTATGCATAAAAAAACAAAGATATATTTTTTTTTCTTTTTTTTCTATTTTAGAATTTATTCCATAAATAAAAATTTCTCGAATTCAGCTAAGATCTTCTATATATTCTATTAATGTAGAAGATCATGCTATTTTGTGTTATTAAAAAAATATCTCACTTGTATATTGCTGTGTTGCCATAGCAACAATTTACTATACATTCTTTATCTTCTACATATATAATGTAGATATTTATATTTGCTTATTTAGGTATGTCTGAGTTATATCAGTACGTGTCAGATGAATGGAGTTCAAATGCCTCGTATTTCTCACATCTTATTCGTGCATCATCTTTTTTTTTTTTTTTTTCATAGTCCAATCAGTCAATCTGATCTATTTAATATGATTTACGTATTAAAATGTACACAGAGACAAAATTTTATATTTTTTATATTTTTTAGATAGACATAAAATCAATATTTTTTAGAAGATTTTGGACCACCAAGAACTACTCAAAATGATCTTCATATTAAAATATGCTCAGACACTAAATTTTATAATTTTTGAAAATTATTTATAATTTTTTAGATACGTACAAATTCTAAATATTTCAAAAACAGTGATTTTGTATGTATCTAAAAAAATAATAAAAAGTTATCAAAGATATAAAATTTGGTTTCTGAGCACATTTTAATATGAAAATCATGTTGAACAATTCAAATCGACTGTTAAAATTTTAATCGTACGATTTTTAGGGAATGACATCCTCTGTGGAGCTTTTACTTGCGGAGTTCCTGCGGTGCTTCTAATCTGACCCGTTCGTTTTGATCGGACATACCAAATAAGATTTTGCATGAATCTCAAAACGAAATTAATACTGCCCCTCCATCAACCCGAACACTCACCAGCTGTGAAAATCTGAACCGTCCGATAAGCTCAGAATAGTCGCCCGATTTTTAGAGACTTGGACGTATCCGATACAAAGAGGACCAAACCTTAACAAAGAAATTGGAGCCCTAACGCTTGCCGCTCGGATCAGCGCTCTCTCCACAATTCCTTGCTCGGTTTCCCCTGACTCAGTGACTCTGCTCTCCAGTCTCCAGTCTCCAGTCTCCACAATTCTATTTCTATCCCCTCTCTGTCTCGTTGGATGCCATGGAGCTCGCATCATGCTACCTAGAAGGAAATGCAGACGCGGTTGAGTTCTGTCCCCATGAGCCTTTTCACTACATTTTGGCGGCCGCAACTTATACTTTACAAGAGAAGCCTGGAGCTCAAAGTCACAGAGCCGGTACCATTTCCCTTTTCGCTTCTTCTACTTCTACTTCTACTTCTACTTCTAGTGCTACTGATGTCGATGTTGATGCAATAAGTAATACGGCGGGCCTTCAGTTGTTGTGTCGTGAAGAAACACTCGGTATTTTTGACATCAAATGGAATCCTGTTGGAGATGAGGTCAACAGTACATCCCACCCCTTGCTAGCTCTTGCTGATGCCGATGGATGCTTGACTGTTCGCAAATTGCAAACTGATGTTGGAAACGACGTTCAAGGTAATTTCAACTTTATCATTAATAACAAATATTACTATTTTTTATAACCAAACATCTTTATTTTTAGCCTACCTGTATTACCATGATTAATTGATTACATTTAGAAATCCTTGTATAAATACCAAGTGCAACAGGGAACTATTTTGTGCTGATAGATGATTGTCGTTATTCCTACCGGTCGGATCCAGACTTAAACAGCTGGAAGAGAGAATAATTCTCATTGTTATACCAAACAGATTAGATTTACATCTTGTCCATAAAAGTCGAGCAAGTATTGTACTTCTTATTGTCATACCAAATTGATTATTGGGTGTACCAGTACATAAGAAACATACAAAGCAGATGTGGCTGATAAATCAGTTTCTGTTTCTTAAAGCAACTTTTTAATTAAGAAAAAATGTTTTATTTTAACACTGACTATGAAAAGGCAGGCATTAATTTTAAGGAGCTTATCAATGAAAAGGTCAGTTCATCCATGTGTCTCTATGTCGACTGGAGACGATCTGGCGACTCTCTATCAGTATCCCTTTCAGATGGTTCAATATCTCTAATTTCTTTCACAGAAGCTGAATTGAAAGTATCCAAATCATGGATAGCACACGATTTCGAAGCATGGACCACCAATTTTGACATATTTAATCCACACTTGTTATATAGCGGGTCTGACGATTGCTGCTTCTGCTGCTGGGACACCCGTCAGGACCCATCAGTACCAGTTTTTCGAAACTCCAAGTCGCACACAATGGGAGTTTGTTGCGTTTCTCAGAGCACATTCAACCCCAACATGTTATTAACTGGGAGCTATGACGAGTCGCTTAGGGTTTGGGACATAAGGTCGTCCACAAAACCTGTTACTGAGAAGTCGATATGTTTAGGCGGGGGTGTTTGGAGAATAAAACCTCATCCATTTATTTCTGATATAGTAATTGCTGCTTGTATGCACAATGGATTCTCAATTGTAAGTATAGGAGGAGGAGAAGAGGCGGTTGTACTGGAGAGATATGAAAAGCACGGGTCGTTGGCTTATGGGGTTGATTGGATGAAGGAAGAGAATGTAAGAAATGGTTCGATTGTTTCCTCTTGTTCGTTTTATGACCGACTTCTTAGAGTGTGGCAACCCCAGTGCATTGCAAAATCATAATGGAGAAGTTGAAATTGAATGATCTTGGAATGGTATTTTTCTAGGGCCTGAAAAAAAATTTAAAAGTTTTTTTTGTTCTGTGTAAGATTAAATCATTTTTGTCTGAAGTATCTCAAGTGTTTACTGCTACATTGTTTCTTTGTGAAAATGGTTCTCGTCTGGGAGATCATTTTCTTATTACGTAGGGCTTTGTAGTAAAATCAGGATTTGGTTTTGTTGCATTTTGAATTTTGATGCACAAGAGGAATCAGTGGTAAAAGCATGTGTGGCATTCCGTTGAAGCATGTGTGGCATTAAATGCATTGTAATCAGCAACTCTAATTATAATTCGCAACCAAAACTGAGTGAAAATTTCAGGCTGTTGGTCTTTATCGAATTTATTCTAGGTTTAGACTTGACAGGAACAATATTGAAGGGCCTAGTGAGGCCGAAGAAAAATGCAGAAATTCAAAACACAAGTCCTTTTCTAAATAATTGTTGAGATTTTTATATTTAGTGGCACTGACAAGGGCAACACACTATGTTCTCTTCACAAATTTCAAAATATTGCCTCTAATTTTAAGGGCTTTTTTGTTTAACCTCACCCTGTGCTGGGAAAAGAAAACAAACCCGACTCTTTTTTTTCTTCACATAGGTACTTTTTGTCATTAAGGTCATGTTTGATTGCAGAATAAGTGGTGGATTAAGCTTTTACTCCGCCTAACTAAATCAAACACAATCATATTCTGCACCAGGAGAAATCCAGTGCATTATCTGGGAGCACTTGGGGGAGGTTTGACATAAACGCATTTTATCAGTTAAACAGCACTTGGGGAAATTGAGTGCATTATCTGGAGCGTCATGTTAGCACTAACTAAATTTAAGGTTTCCTTTCTTAGTGATGGCGTCTTTTTGGCTTAAACACTGTACTATTAGATTAGATCCCACTTTGGGTATGGCATAAATCATAATGGCAGAATGGCAGTGGCAAAGCCCCCACAATTAATATTGGTGGTAGGCATTCCTTTTCTTTGAGTGGGAGCAGTTGCTCCACCACCATGTCCCATGTGGATGTGGTTCTTTATTAATTTGGTTTTTTTTTTTACTTATACATGATAGATGATACTAGCTAGGTTACTTATTCGGATGACTGATTTTTGGTTTGACATAAAATATATAATATGGTACAATGGATTACAGTGGATTATGCATCAATAATGAATTCAGCAATTTTCATAAAGCTATGCAGTTATTTTTCACTTTCCAGCTTTGCTCTGTATCAGACTCCATGAAGATATGTTTAATATGAAGCCGCTGTTCGCTGTTAATATATAATTGGCATCCATTTAAGAGAACAAAAGATTAGTGGATGATTACTATTAGTGAAAGGTTAAGTTTTGGATAAGAATAAATGAATAATGCGGTAGGGAGCAATTGCATTGATGAATGTACAGTACCGCTTTTCATTTTGATCATACCTTCTATTCTAATAAGCGCCGTCGCTTTATTTATTTATTTATTTATTATTTTAGAAATAAGTTTCATTTTCAGTAATTATGTACATCAAAGTTTGAATAAAAATGACCTTCCTCATTCCAGGAAAATTGCGTATAAATTTTAATTTTTTATAGAATTTTTTTTTAGTAAAGATAATTTATACATGATTCACATCTAATTTTGTCTGAGGTGAAATTTCGCTTGACCATTATTAGTATGCCTCAATTATAATATATATTTTAATTCATGGCTTATTAATAATCACAATTCTAAATGCCTTTAAACTATGCAACATACTTTGCTTTGCTCACAAGACTAACACCACGAGCGTAGTAATTATTTCTCGGAACTGAAGATGTTTTGCCTAAAACCAAGTCAATTATTGTTTTCTTACTCGACTACTCATGGCTAATTATAAATTCCTATCACACACCTAAACACTCTTGATTTCTTGATTTGATTATTTGATTATTGCTTGCAGTTCACTTATCCTTTTTTGACAGTGAAAATATCAAGAGCTCATACATTACTTTTAAACTTTTAAGGGGAAAGGATTGCAACAGAAAAGCATGTCCCAGTGGAATACATATATATTTGTTTTATTTTTTACGCTCAGTGGTCACAGCATATTGAATTTAGTTTTTTGTTTAATAATGAAAAAGTGCTTTTCTCCCCCCTCGTTACAAATCACATGTTAGTGTTACCAGCCATTTAAAGGCCGCTAGTACACATTCTTTCTGCTTCACCTCTCTCTCTCTCTCTCTCTTTCTAAGATTGCCGCCCAGAGAGATACCGTAGAGAGTATGGATAATCATGCGTGGCAAGATCAACTACACAACTCTTAAAAGGTAGAAATTGGAGACGAGAGGTGAGGAGAAAACAAAACTGATGCGTGTCTTGATGTTTCTGTTTTAAGTCTTCTCTTCACCCCCTCTCCAATTACAAACAGTTAGTTTGTCATGTGAGATTCCAAGCTCAAGCCATGGCAAACCGGCAAGTCAATCTACGGCAAGTGGTGAGCTCCTTATCAGGGTTTCACTATCCCCTTTTTATTTTCACTTTATTCCTTGTAAGATAAACTAATAAAGAAATCATATATGTGATGATATGATCCTGGTGATAGAAATTAAGGATCTCTTTACCTATAAGTGTTTGTGCTAGCTGTTCTCGATCTGATGGCGGTTAATTGTGTACTGATTATGCTTTGTTATTATTCTATCTATTGTGTGCCTTCCTGTGCAAATTGTGCTTTGTTTTTTGTTTTTTTTGTTTTTCTAATATATTATATTCATAGCAAACTAATTTGACAAATGACAATCGCTAATAACTAATGAAATACTTGCCAAAACTAAACTATGTTAAAATAATTAATGCATTTTGTTGAAATTCTTGTTTTGACACAACGTTACAATGGCTGCTCCTGCTCTATAAGGTGCAAGATTAAGTTGCAGTCGGTGGTACTTACTTTAATTGTAGCTATTTTGAAGTTTTGGTCCCCTTGTTGGTACCAAACTACCAATTCTGTGCTGATATTATTGAAACAGGTGGCATGTCCACTATTTCAAAAAAATTATACCCAGAATAATAGTCTTCTTTCAATTAAATACAACAAAATACGAAGGCCAGACCTTCGTTGATTATCTCAAAAAAAAAAAATACATCTATATAATACCATATCTGAAAATGACTACAAATACAACTAAAATACATTCCTGCCTCTTAGTCCATTTTGTTTTCTCACAACCTTGCAAAAAAGCTGTTGGACTACAGCAGCCAAAAAGAATTGAAAAAATAAAATAAAAATACAAGTTAATTCCTCCATGACCCCTTACCAGCTAGAAGCAGGGACACATAAAGCAATTCATTCCATGAATCCGGTACTCCAGGTAAGCACCAATGACTACAATCTTGGGACTTCTCAGCCGTAATCCGTCCTTCTAGACTGCTGTAACTCTTTCTATAGATAGAAGGGTGAGCATCTTTTCTATAATCAGTTAGCCGGCTTATGTTGAGGTATATAACAGGAGTCTTCATTTGTCTTAAAACTTGTTCTACTGCTCTGTTCTTTGAAGAGTAATGAGATAGAAATAAATCGTTGAATATCGGTTCAGTTTCTTTATGACATTGGCCTCCTGAGTTCCACTGTCCCCCTCTGAAACAAAATCCAGTATTATTGTCATGTTAGCAATTGCCAACCTGAAAGGTAACCAGGAAAAACGAAGAATGAAAAAAAATAACAAACATACTTGAAATGTGTGAGGGAATAACCGCGAAAGACAACCTGTGTTTTCTTAGGATTAATATTGGCATCAACCCATCTAGCCCATGTCATGAGTGCTTTTTCGTATGCTTTTAGCACCTTCAGTTTAGGGTACACATGATCACCCTCTTGATAGTAGTTTATCCTGTTTGGTGATTTATGGAGAAAAATATTAAAAGATATATATTATCACTCATTGCTAAGTACATGGCTTAAATGTGCATAAACGCACCCTTTAGAAGTTTTCCCATGGGTCCACCAATGACCCGTATTGAACACAATCACATCGGCTTTTCGGTATGCCACAGCAGCGTCATCCAGTATATCCAGTCTCAGTTTCTCTTCTTCAACCCCGTCACTGTTCTGAGACACCACCTTCTTCACCAGATATGTTGATTTGACAAAATCCACATAGCACTTGTAATCCTGGATTTTAATGAAATGTACTTCAAAAATAGGGGAAAAAGGGTATTAAGATAATTAAACCAGCTTTTATGGAGTGTCGAGTACAATCAATATGTTATTAATTTTATTTGATGCCGACATGTGGTTTCTAACTGTATATGGCTAAGACAAGAGATACGTACTAGCTAGAACTCAGCCTCAAAACATATGGGCCAATTATTGTGTTCCTCTTATGACTGGTAATCCAGGATTATTTGCAATCTTCTTCGAACTTTACAACAAGCATGCCCATAAATTGAAAACAAAAAAAATATGTAGATGCAATTGGATACCATGAATCTGAAGGAGTAATAACCACTTGTCTTAAAACGTTTTTTCCCTGATGTCTCAAAAACTTTGGTCTTGTCTTGAACAGCATGACGAAGAATACAAACCAATGATTCCCACATATTTCGATTCAGAGAATCACCCACAACAAGTAACCTTTTGCCTCTTAGCCTTTCTAGAAAATCAGTTGCATTCAACCTGGCAACCAAGGAAAGATAGAAAGAAATAATATGATTCCGAAGTCTAATCAGAAAATTAGTTTATCTGCAGACTACATTCCCTTGGTCAAACTTCACAATAAAAAGCTCTGCAAGGACCAGAATTTGTAATTTAGAGACAGAACATAAATTTTCATCAAAAAGTTTGAGACTAGAGCATTAGGGACGATGCAAAAAATATCCACAATAGTGCACTAGTGATGATGCATTGTCATTCTTTAATTGTGCACTGTCCTCATCCCAAGCAAAAAATAAGCAATTCACGTATCTCTGTTATAATCACAAGAAACGTATATTTATTCTGAAAACAACAACAATTATTCTAAATTTTAATTAGATTTGCAAATAATTAGGGTATATCAAGTTATTTGCAACTAGCTGATTTAGATACCTATTTTTTCATGCAGTTCTGAAAAGTGAATATTCGTGAATTATTCAGGTATAACTGGCAAGTTTCTGTGATAACTAGTCAATTTTAACATTATATTACTATTTACAATCCTCCGTTAAACAAGAGCATCATCAGAACTGGAAAAAACACCAAAAAAAGAGAAATAATAAGGAAATTTAAATAACCTTGGGATATTGCATTGGTTAGGTTGCCATCTCCATTTCAAAAAATCATTGTCCGGCCTTCCATTGTTAAAACAATTGAAATCATCATCTATATATGGGCACGAACCGGGTGGATAAAACGGGTCACTCTCATCTCTCACCCATTTTCCATCAAATATATCACAATGTAGGTTTTGCAATGAACCATCCTCCTTTGTTTCGGTATTATTGTAACTAGGGCTCAAGTGCTTCTCTTGGTCCTTCTGCACAAAGGTCCGCTCTTCATCCAATAAAACATTACTTCCACTCGGTTTTTCTAATGAGTTATTTTCTTTGGTAGAATTTGCATTCAAAAATTCCTTCGCCGAATTATTTGGAAATGTCGAGTTCTCCGTACTTGGATTCAATTCAGTAGTAGTGTTATACAAAGAAGGGGTAAAACCTTGATGAGTATTGTTGATTGTTGAATTCCATAGTGGCAATTTTTTGACATGTAAACTTCCATTCCCTCCTTCATGCCCCCAATTTTTTGAATTGTTCTCAATTGAACTCCAATTCCCTCCATTTAACTTTCCAAATTGCGGCTCTTCAATATTGGGAGTCAAATTAGCTCCACCAATCCTATCTAATGGCTGTTTTCGAATGGTAGAAGTTGCATTGGAAAGATGATTTGGCAAGGAATTATTCAATTGTAAGTTTCCTGGTTGAAGCAGAGTAAAATTTGCATCCTTTTGGCCAGGACTAGGGTAAAGATCCCTGTCCAGTTGTAATTCTACTGGAGGAGAGGAATAGTTTTGAAAAGATAATAGGGTATTGGACCAAGGAGATAGAGAAGAGGAGGAGGAGGAAGAAGTGGCAGTGAGTAAGAAAAGGAGTAAGAGAGAAACAAGAGCACCTAGTGTAAAGCCAGAAGCAAGGCTCCGCTCAGAGAAAGCAGAGAGCTTCTTCCGCCAGTCCATGTCAGCATAGTTTAGAAGAGAGATCAGATGGAGAGAAAGAGGAAAAGGGCATAAAGAGAAAAGTAGTGGAGCGCCACGACTCCACTGCTACTATTCTGTTTCTGTAAAAATAAATAACCAAGATGCGACATTATTGGAAAAAAAAAAAAAACTAAATCCGTACAGGAGGGCGAACTACTGGAATTCGCTTGCTCTGAGATATCTCAAACTTTGCATGACTTTTTGGAATATCTCAATCGTTCAAATACGTTCTACACGAATCTCAAAGCTAAAATAATACTGCCCCCCAACATTCCCCGAATAGACACCGGACACGTCGGTCACGCAAAAATTGAGATATCTCAGAGGATGCAAATTCCTACCGTACTGACTGCTTTCTTCATCCAAGTCCGGATCGTCTACAGCAAGTACAGATAAATTTCTCGGGAATCAGAACTAAAGATCGCTGACATCTCGGTCTAAAATGTTGTATTAGGATTTAGGCACGTGAATAGGCGGTCAAGCGAATCTTGGACCAAGAGTTACCGCTGGCAGATGATCCGAGCACTACTTAGTGATTGGTAAACGGGCCAGGCTGAGCGGTCCGGGCAAAATCTGGACACGGGCACGGGTAGTCACGGTCACAGGCACACGGGCACACGGGCACACGGGCACAACAGGCCAGGCATCACGGTTTTTTTTTTTTTTTTTTTCAAAAATCCTGCCCTGCCCGTTTAATACCCGTGCCCGTCACGGGTTCGAGGGCAGGATGGTCCGGTTCCGGACCGTTTTTTATTTTATTTTATTTTTTTTTTCTGTTTTTTTGTTTCTGTCTTTTTTTCGGTTTTTTGTTTCTGTTTTTTATTTCTTTGAAAACCAATAAATTATAAATTCAAATTCATACCAATTTAAATTCATTTGACATGGTTGTATATTTGAATTCAATAATTTTTGTTATAATAAAATATAAATAAAAAATTTCTTCAATCAATTACTTTAAAATAATTAAGCTCTTATTTTAAAACAATAGATTAAAAAATAAAAGTTACCCTCCTCTTTTATTCAGGGCTTGGGACCGACTATGTAAAATAACATAGGCAGAGTTCTAACTTTTTTTTTGTTAGTAATTTTTCGTTAAAATGAATAATTTAAAAACTAATTGAAATGTTTAGAAATTTATAATTTAAAAAATAACCATAAAGGTTAGAAGAGATTATTGGTGGGTTCTGATACTATTCGGGTTCACAAGGTTTTGGATCAATCACGGGTCAGCATTTTCTTGTGGAACCTCATTTCTTGTTTGATGAGTTTTGACATGTTTTTGAAAGCTAGACATACCATTTGATTTTGCATACTCGAAATACTCCTTTTTGCAACCTTTTACCTTACATCGTAAAGCATGCATAGTACCGTTCGGGAGGTAGGTCACTTCATACCAGGAGGGCAACCAATTAGGAGTTGTCATTTTTTTAACCTATTAAAAAAATTTGAATTTCAAAAATAAAATCTAACATATTCAAAAACAAATCTAATTACTTCACATATTCAAAAACAGAAATCTAACATCTTTTATTAACCTATTAAAAATAAATCCGAATTTCAAAAATAAAATCTAACCTATTCAAAACAAATCTAATTACTTCACATATTCAAAAAAATAAATTTAACATCTTTTATTAACCTATTAAAAATAAATCTGAATTTCAAAAATAAAATCTAACCTATTCAAAACAAATCAAATTACTTCACATATTCAAAAAAATAAATCTAACATCTTTCATTAACCTATTAAAAATAAATCCGAATTTCAAAAATAAAATCTAACATATTCAAAACAAATCTAATTACTACACATCTAACAAATTAACATAAACTAAGTAAATCTAACAAATATAACATAAAATAAATCTTACAAATCTAATTACTTAACAAATTTAATAAACCTAACATTCAATAAATATAACAAATCTAATTACTTAACATTCAATAAATCTAACATAAACTAAATCTAACATTCAATTTAAATTCTAAATTTCTCTACAAAAATAAATCTAACATCAAATTTAATTTTTAAATTACTCTACAAAAATAAATCTAACATTCAATATTTTAATCTAACAAAATTTAATCTAGCAAAATTTAATCTAACAAAATGAAATCTAACAAAAATTAATGTTACCTTTTTAATTTTGCGGGAAAATCTTCGAGAATACCTTCGTAATTCCGTTTGCGTATTTGTTAAATTAACAACTATTTTTTTTTAACAATAAAATTAAAATTGGAGAATAATAAAAATATTGAGATTGAGATTGAGAGAATGAGAGATGAAAATATTGAGAGAGATGTGAAAATTTGTAAGGAATGAGTGTATATTTATAGAATTTTGTTTGGAGGGATTAAAATTTGAATTTAAAAAAAAAAAAACTGAAAAAAAAGGATAGGGGTCATGGTAGAAAGTTGGGTTGTGGGGCATAGGCGGAATGGGGGGGAGGGGGAATTTGAGTTTAAATTTTGAATTTTAGACCAAAAGTAAAAAAAAAAAAATCTGCCACGGGCTCACGGGCACGGGCGTCAGGGGTACGGGTTACGGGTACGGGAGTCTGGGTTCTCACGGGTATTTTTCCAAAAAACCGAATCCGGCCCGTTTAATACCCGTGCCCGTGTGCCCGTGTACCCGTGTACCCGTGCATACCCGTGGGATGGGCACGGGCGGACCGGTCCGGGTTGGGTCCCCGGGGGCATTTTCTAAACACTAGCACTAGTCCGGAGTCCGGACCAGTATCCTCTGCGGAGTTTTGCGGTGCAGAGCTAATTGGATGGCTCAGATTTACTCTCAGTTGATGAGTGCTCGGGATGATGGAGGGAGCAGTATTAATTTTTCTTTGAGATTCGTGCCAAAATATTATTTGGTCCATCCGATCAAAACGAACGGATCAGATTAAAAGAACTGCAGAAACTCCGCAGGTAAAAGCTCCGCAGAGGATGTGAAAGTGGACCAAGGGCTATCAAACAAAACTAGAGTAGAACTACTCTTTTAATATTCGGTTATTATACGGTATGTAGAAGTCTGCATATATAGTGTGTGGCCACATATTTAAATATTTATTTGAATTTATATATACATATTTTAAAATGAAAATTCATATTAATTTGTATGCAAATTAAGAAAATATCTAATACCTTACATCAGATATAAGACCGAATATGCATAACCGAATATCGAATATGAGGCCGAATATGCGGATATGTGGCCGAATATTTGAAACCGAATATTGAACCAAATACTTATTTTTTATTCGGATTCCAACCGAATACAAATATTCGGCCGAATGAACCGAATTTCAAAACACTGAGTAGAACTAGCTTGTCCTCCCAAATTTTTTATTAATATACAAGATTAATAAATAATTTTAAAATCTACATCTAAAGAATTTCGAAATCTGTTCAAATTAAAAATTAAATTTTCAATTTTAAATCAAATTACCGGAAATTTCAAAAACCGAAACTGAAGATTAAATCTCCTGTTCTAATTTTTTTTTTTTTATTGTGAATCGCTTATGTGGCTTCGACTGGGGATTGCCGTGTATTTTTTTGAGGGAAAGCCCGTGGGCATGCATTAATTTCTTAAAATTGTCATTATATCACAAGTTCATAACAGATAAATTAGATAAAAATGGTAAAAGCTATATTTGTTGGATATTCTTTTTAAAAAAAAAATATAAATGTTACGATCCTACTAGTAAAAAATTATATATATCTAGAAATGTATATTTTTTTTTTTTTGAAAAAGTACCGTTTTATAAAAAAGAAGATGATAAGCAACCTAAAAATGATTTTGCGCTTCCAGAACTAACAATTTTTGAAGGTACAAAAACTCAAGCAAGTCACACAAGTACAGATGAAGATGAGTTGCACTCAGGGGGAGATAATCAAAATGACGAACAAACAAATGAGGCAGAGTAGCAACACACAGGGTAGGGGTGTCAATGAAAACCGTTTACCCGTTTACCCTACCCGTATCGTATTCGATAAGACAGGTATGGGTAAGGTTTTTTTTTTTCCGTTAGCTTATTGGGTATGGGTAAGAATTTTTTTTCGTTAGCTAAACGGGTATGGGTACGGGTAAAGGCTATTTCGTACCTATTGGGTAACGGGTAATTATATAAAATAAATTACATATAGATGTATATATGTTATTCAATTTTTTCAATTTTATGTTTCTCATATTATTGTATCAATGTTAATCCATGAGAGAAAATGTATGTATTTTGTTGTAAGATGAATATTATATTAAACATATTACTTTTTTATTTGAATATTTTATTATTTAATTAACGAATTGAATTTTGAATTTGTTAGAAGATATATTTGTATTTTTTATTTTATTTTCTTTATAAAAAATATTAGTTAGAATTTATTGCATTTTATATTTTGATTTTTATATTACTAATTATGATTGCATATGTATGACATGATGAGTTTTGATAGTATATTTGTAAAAATAATAAAATCATTATATTAGTATTATTCGTTATTCATCCGCTACCGTTTCGTTACCCACTAATCTTAACGGGTACGGGTAGGGTAGGGTAGGGTAAGGCAAATTCTTAACGGATAAGGGTAGAGTATGGGTAAGATCAACTCTTAGTGGGTATGGATATGAAAATGCTTCCACTCTACCCGTATCGTACCCATTGACACCCCTAACACAGGGGGAGATCAAGAAGATATAAATCCGCATAGATCAAATAGGCCAACACAACCATCATCCAGGTTATGTGAATACATCACATACAATGTAAGATATCCAATTCAAGATTATGTTTCTTATGACAATGTCTCTTCACAACACAAAGCTTTTTTTGACAAATATTAATGAACAAATTGAACCAACCACATTTCAAGAAGCAAAAAACAACCCTATATGGGACCAAGCAATGAAATAAGAGCTCAAGGCTCTTGAAAAAAAATAACACATGGTCTATTGTGCATTTACCAAATGGAAAAAAACTGTAGGATGCAAGTAGGTTTACAAAATAAAATACAATAGTGATGGTACAATAGAAAGATATAAAGCTAAACTTGTTGCAAAATGTTTTACCCAAACATACGGTATTGACTACCAAGAAACTTTTGTTCCGGTTGTCAAAATGAACACAGTTAGAGTTCTTTTATCTGTTGCTGTTAACTTGTGTTGGAGCTTATTTCAGATGGATGTTAAGAATGCTTTCCTTCAAGGTACTTTAGAAGATGAGGTTTACATGACTTTACCTCCAAGTCATAAACATGAATTTGACAAAACTCTAGTATGTAAATTACATAAGTCAATTTATGGCTTAAAGCAATCTCCTCGCGCATGGTATGCCAAACTTAGTCACTATCTTTTTCTTCACAATTTTATAAAATGTTCTGCTGACTCATCTATGTTTATTAAACATTCAAATACTTCTACTACAATTGTTCTAGTTTATGTAGATGATATAATTATCACCGAAAATAACAATGTAGAAATTGATAATGTTAAAAGAAACCTAAAAAACAAGTTTGACATCAAGGACCTAGGAATACTCAAGTACTTTCTAGGTATTGAAATTGCTCACTTTGACAAAGGTTTGTTGCTCTCTCAAAGAAAATATACCCTTGACCTTTTAAAGGAGACAGGTAAACTTGGTATAAAACCTGCTAATACCCCTATGGATACCAATAACAAACTTGAACCAGAAAGTGGTGAATCTTTAAAGGATATAGGACAATACCAAAGATTGGTTGGTAAGTTAATATATTTAACTGTTACTAGACCAGACATAGCTTTTGCAGTTGGTACTGTAAGTCAATTCATACATGCACCAAGGACCACTCATCTAGATGCAGTGAACCGAATTATTAGGTATCTAAAGGGATCTCCTGGACAAGGGATATGGATGAAGAAAAATAATACTAATAATATTCTCGCCTACTCTGATGCAGATTGGGCTGGAAACTTTGATCGAAAATCAACCACAGGATACTGTACTTTTGTAGGCGGGAATCTCGTGACATGGAAAAGCAAAAAGCAGAATATAGTTGCAAGATTAAGTGTAGAGGCAGAATACAGAGCGATGATATCAACAGCAAGTGAGCTAGTATGGCTCAAGCAATTGTTGTGTGACATGAAGGTCTCATGTGAAGGGCCAATGCAAATGTACTGTGATAATCAAGCTGCACGACACATTGCGTCAAATCCAGTTTTCCATGAAAAAACTAAGCACATTGAGATGGATTGTCACTTCATACGATAAAAAGTTCAAGCTGGAGAAATAGAGACTCCATTTTTGAGAAGCCACGACCAACTAGCGGATATATTCACTAAAGCTTTAGATAAAGGGAATTTTCAAAGAATTTTGACCAAGTTAGGTTCTATAAACATATTCGAACCTAACTTGAGAGAGAGTGTTGAGAAATAAGAAACCAAGCCTCAGAAAATTATCATAGGCCGGTTTAGGAAATAGATCAGCAGGAATCAAAATTACAGCTATTAGAGCTAAAATAGATACCTAACTAATCAATTCCTGTAGTTAGGCAACTATACAGAATCCAACATATTAGGCAATTGTATAACGGCTATATTCAACAATAGCCTATATATCCATATGTACAGCCAATGTAATAATGCAAAAAAATCAATACAATTCATCATTATTTTCCCTTCTCAAAATCTAATATTGTTGGTACCAATTCTGCACTGATATTATTGGAACAGGTGGCATGTGAATGTCCACTATTTAAAAAAAATTATATCTTGTCCGTCATATAATCAGATTATATCAAATTTGATAAATAATTAATCTTAACAATAAACTGTGCATTTATGATTTATTTCTAATTTCGATAAAGTTTAACGGGGGTTGTCATTGTTGTCAAAATAAATTGGTAGTCGCTGCATTGCATCTCTTTTCTTTTATTATTTGGAAATGCAGATATTCTAGCACTGTCATGGCCCATGGAAAGAAACCATACCCAGAAAAAATATAGTCTTCTTTCAACTAAATACAACAAAAGAATACATATATAGTACCATATCTGAAAAATATTACAATACATCTAAAGTACACTCATGCCTCTTAGTCCATTTTGTTTTCTCACAACCTCGGAAAGAAAACTGTTGGACTACAGCAGTCTAAAAAGAATTGAAAAAATTACACAAAAATAGAAGTTAATTCCTCCATGATCCCTTACCAGCTAGAAGCAGGGACGCATAAAGCAACTCATTCCATGAATCGGGTACGCCAGGTAAGCACCAATGACTACAATCTTGGGACTTCTCAGCCGCAATATGTTCTTCTGGAGTGTTATATCTCTTTCTATAGATAGAAGGATGAGCATCTTTTCTATAATCGGTTAGCCGGCTTATATTGAGGTATATGACAGGAGTCTTCATTTGTCTCAAAACTTGTTCTAGTGCTCTGTTCTTCGAAGGGTAATGAGAGAGGAATGATTCGTTGAATATCGGTTCAGTTTCTTTATGACATTGGCCTCCTGAGTTCCACTGTCCCCCTCTGAAACCAAATCCAGTATTACTGTTATTATAGCAATTGTCAGCCTGTAAGAGAACTAGGAAAAAAGAAGAATGAAAAAAATAATTAATATACCTGAAATGTGTGAGGGAATAACCACGAAAGACAACCTGGGTTTTTTTGGTATTAATATTGGCATCGATCCATCTAGCCCATGTCATGAGTGCTTTTTCATATGCTTTTAGCACCTTCAGTACAGGATACACATGATCACCCTCTTGATAGTAGTTTATCCTGTTTGGTGTTTATGGAGAAAAATATTAAAAATATATATACTAATACTCATTGCTAAGTACATGGCTTAAAAATGCATAAACACACCCTTCAGAAGTTTTCTCATGGGTCCACCAATGACCCGTATTGAACACAATAACATCGGCTTTTCGGTAAGCCACAGCAGCAGCATCCAGTATATCCAATCTCAGTTTCTCATCTTCAACCCCGTCACTTTTCTGAGACACCACCTCCTTTACCAGAAATGTTGATCTGACAAAATCCACATAGCACTTGTAATCCTGGATTGTAATGAAAATACTTCAAAAATAGGGAAAAAAAGGGTATTAAAATAATGAAATCAGCTTTTGTGGAGTGTCAAGTACAATTGATATGTTATTATTATTTTTATAATCTATTTGATGCTGAGTAGTTTCGAACATTATATGGGAAGACTAGAGATATGTACTACCTAGAACCCAGCCTCAAAACATTTGGGCCAATTATTGTGTTCCTCGTATGATCAGGAATCAGGGATTATTTTCAATTTACTTCAAACTTTACAACAAGCATGGCCATAAATTGAAAAGGAAAAATCAATAGGTAGATGCACAGTACATACCTTGAATCTAAAGGAGTAATAACCACTTGTCTTAAAACGTTTTTTTCCCGATGCCTCAAAAACTCTGGTCTTGTCTTGAACAGCATGACGAAGAATACAAACCAATGATTCCCACATATTCCGGTTCAGAGAATCACCCACGAAAAGTAACCTTTTGCCTCTTAACCTTTCTAGAAAATCAGTTGCATTCAACCTAGCAACCAAGGAAAGAAAGAAAGAAAGAAAGAATATGATTCTGATGTCTAATAAAGAAATTCAGTTTATCAGCAGACTCCATTCCCTTGAGAGTCAAAATTGACAGTAACAAGCTCAGCATGGACCAGAATTTGTAATTTAGATACAGTACACAGAATTTCTTAAAAAAAATTCAAGAGTAGTGTGTTGGTGATGATGCAAATAATATCCAGAATAGCGTGCTAGGGATGATGCACTGTTATTTCTTTAAGTGTGTACTGTCCTCGTTCCAATCACATGCCTTTGTTATAATCACAAGAAATATACTCATTCTGAAAACACACCAACTATTCTTAATATTCATTGAATTCTCAAATAATTAGGGTATATCAAATTATGTCCAACTAGCCGATTTAATTGCCTATTTGCTCATGCAGTTCTGAAAAGTGAATATTAGTGAATTATTCAGGTATAACTTGCAAGTTTTGTTATAATTCGTCAATTCTATCTAGATTCTAGAATCCTCCCTTAAACAAGAGCATTATTAGAACTGAAAAAATATACCAAAAAAAAAGAGAAAAAAATAAGGAAATTTAAATCACCTGGGGATATTGCATCGATTTGGTTGCCATCTCCATTTCAAAAAATCATTGTCAGGCCTTCCATTCTTATAACAGTTGAAATCATCATCTATATGCGGGCACGAACCGGGTGGATAAAACGGGTCACTCTCATCTCTCACCCATTTGCCATCAAATATATCACAATGTAGGTTTTGCAATGAACCATCCTCCTTTATTTCGGTATTATTGTAACTAGAGCTCAAGTTCTTCTCTAGATCTTTCTGCACAGAGGTCCTATCTTTATCCAATGAAACATTACTTCCTCCAGGTTTTTCTAATGAGGTATTTTCTTTGGTAGAATTTGCATTCAGAAATTCCTTCCCCGGATTATTTGGAAATGTCAAGCTCCCTGTACTCGGATTCAATTCTGTAGTAGTGTTAGAAGAAACATCAATAGTGTTATACAAAGAAGGGGTAAAACCTTGATGAGTACTGTTGATTGTTGAATTCCATAATGAAAATTTATCGACATTTAAACTTCCATTTCCTCCTTCATGCCCCCAATTTTTTGAATGTTTCTCAATTGAACTCCAATTCCCTCCGTTTAACTTCCCAAATTGCGGCTCTTCAATACTAGAAAAAGATGAAGATGATCCATTTGAAGTAGCATTGCTGGAACTCAAATTACCTCCACCGATACTATCCAATGGCAGTTTTCCTTTTTCAATGGTAGAAGTTGCATTTGAAAAATGGTTTGCCAAGGAATTGTTCAAGTGTAAGTTCCCTGGTTGAAGCACACTGAAATTTGCATCCTTTTGGGCAGGACTCCGGTAACGACCCCTGTGGAGTTCTAATTCGAGTGGAGAAGGTGAATAGTTTTGAAAAGATAGGGTATTGGACCAAGGAAATAGAGAAGAGTAGGAGTAGGAGGAAGAAGTGGCAGTGAGTAACAAAATGAGTAAGAGAGAGACAAGAGCAGCTAGTGTAAAGCCAGAAGCAAGGCTCCGCTCAGAGAAGGCAGAGAGCTTCTTCCTCCAGTCCATGTCAGCATAGTTTAGAAGTGAGATCGAGAGAAAGAAAAGGAGAGAATAAAAGAGAGGAGCGTACACTACAGTGTAGATTTCGAGGTTGTTTTCTCCTTTTTTCAAAAGAGAGAGATGCGGACTACGGGACTGGTGTAGTAGTAGCAGTGACCAGTGAACCAGTGAGTGAGTACTGAGTAGTGTAGCGTCACTCACATTTTACTGGAGAGAGAGAGACTGAGAGAGACAGAGTAAATACAGATGCGACAGAGCGAATTTAATGCGATCTAGCGAAGATTTTAATTTTGAATGCCCCAATTTCTTGCCAATTATGAAAACCCTGGCCGAACAAAAAACAAATATACAGTTGTATACTGTCACGTGACAACATTTATTCCTTTATTTTTTAATTGAAAAAAAAAGTAAATCCGTACAGGCAGCCAAAGTACTGTACAGTGTACTGCCTTCTTCCTTCATCTATTCCGGATCCTCTACAACAAGTAAGCGGTTTAGCGAATGTAGGACCAAAAGTTATCACTGTAAGCTTGCAGATAATCCAGTTACAATTTTCCGCTTTGTGCCAAAAAGAAAGGAAGTGAAGGTGGGATTGTGGGAATTCGCATCCTCTGAGATTTCTCAAACTTTGCGTGACTTTTTGGAATATCTCAATGGTTAAAATACATTCTGCACGACTCTAAAAGCTCAAATAATACTGGCCCCCTGTGGTTCCTCGAATAGGCACCGGACACGTCGGTCACGCAAAAAATTGAGATATCTCAGAGGATACGCGTCCGTGAAGGTGGACCAAGCCCAAGGGCTCAGGGAAGATCAAACAAAACTAACAGATAGGCCCAAGTGATTATAACCTTATATGGATGGGTCCGCATACGGCTCGTAATGGGCCAGATCTGAAGGTCGTTAGTAACCTCATTACCTTTTAAATTCCTATTTTATAACAGTGTCATTTGGCAAACAGAAAACAAAAACGAATAACAGTGTCAATGGTTCATCGCATTCTGGCCTATAATTTCTGGGAGTGTTGACTGGGTCCAGTTTATAAAAGACTAAACCGATATTTTTGGACTAAAATGATTAAAATGAATAAATTATTTTGTTTTGAATAATTTTAGAACATCTACATAATTTGTTTATGACATTGAAAAACGCGAGTAATGTTAATAACTTATTTATATAATTTATATTTATTTCTATGATTATTAAATTTATTTGTGTATCTATTGAGTTTTGATATTTTAAAATTTAACCATCGTGATTCGATTCAACCAGACAAATCTAAATTTATTTTGATTATTTTAGTAAGGTACATAACTTTGATTTTATGAAAATAATGATTTTGCTTCGGTAGAGGAATCCTTTAGATCAAATTTGAGTTCGATGAGGCGTTTTATGCTTTTTAATAAATGGTAAAATTGGTATTTTATGAATTTAAAATGTGTTTTAATATAAAATACAATAGAGTGGGTAAATATGTGAGTTTTTAAGTTTAGAGGGGGAAATATGTAATATCAAAATTTAGAAGGGGAAATATGTAATTTTGAAGTTTTTGAGGGTATACGTGAAATTCACCCTAAAAGAAATGATGTTTGTTTGAGTAGGAAAATAGAATGTTTTGATGGGTAAATTAGTAATTTTTAAACTTTTGATGGGTACACGGCAATTATTCGAAATTTTTATAAATTGGAAAATAAATAAAAAAAACAATATTGACAACGGGGGAGGATTTCTGAGAAATTCGATATCCAAGAAAAACGTGATGGTCTATTAGACCACAAAGTCTTAATTAGCAAAATATGATTAGCAAAACAGTGTTAAAAAAAATTTAGCCGTCATCAATGACAACGTCCAGAAAATCAACTAATATTGGTTTGAAACTTCCAAACTTTCGGACTTCAAGCTTTCTAGATGATGCGGAATCAAATTTCTCTCCATGATAGACCAAAACAACCAGCATTTATATTTTTTTTCCGCAGGTTCTCTGGCCGTTATACTCTACAACATCCAAAGTTTAATTTCGTTCATACGTTAATTTAATTTTTTTAAGCTGGTAACGATTATCTATAATGCTCCTTGGACGTTTTGATCACGTTTTTCCTATATGTCGACTCTATTTTTTATTTAATTAATTTCCTATTAGTCAAATATTTTATTTTACCGTTTGAATATTTTGTAAACTGCTGAATATAAAATTTAACTAATTACGTAACATTAAGATTGGGTACCCTGTAACGGTTATTTGAGGATGCTAACTAGCTCTATATCTTTCCCAACTTGGTCTATGTTGATATTATGTGATTATGTACTAGCATTTATTTTTAGGGAGCATTTAGATGTCTTTCTTTAACAGTCCTTGATGTGTATTTTGAGTATAGAATTAATCGGTCTATTTCGTACACTATTTGCTTTAAATTTATAAGAACCCTAAATACGCAAAGTAGATTGAATTGCAAGCGCACAATCTATTCTTGTAGTAATTATGGGTGTCGATCCAAAGACTAAGGCAATTATAACTTTTACTAAATTAATTAATCCTAAATTAAGTGCAAGTAAGTAAATAAGGGGGAGTTTGTTGCAAATCACACAATTGTTGGGTTCAATACCCGAAAGAAGTTGGTTTGTAACAAAAGCTAAATAGAAATTAACTAAAAAGAAAGGTTTGTGATCAATTTGACGAAGTCTAGGGTCATTTGGTCCACAATCCCTTGGCTAGTTCACACTTGACATATTCTCTTAATTCATGCTTTGTTTTGATGGGAGTTCCAACTAGGTCGGCCTATTTCTACTTAGAATCAATATTTTTCGTGTTTCAAGCATATCATGTTAATTTACCTCGTCTTAGGGCTGTCACCACCTAATAGGGTTATTTAATTGAAGACTAAATACTCCACTAATTCGTACTGATTACTAAATATACTATAAGTATCCCGATTGTGAAGTACTTGTAAATTGGTTTCCCACAACTTTCCATGTCCAATCTGTTCTTATGGTCAGGGGTAGACTTGATTTGGTCAATCTAATCTATTGTCTCTAAGGTTATTTGTGTACAAAACTCAGTTTTATCAATGACTTAAACACCCTTGAAGACAAGAGGGCTGTCACTACCACCGCAAGGTGTGATTTCAAAAACACAAATCATGCATGACTCACAAATATATAAAATAAGAACCAAACATCAATTCAAAGCAATCATCATTTAGAGAATATCCAAGTAAGAAAATCAACACAAGTTCATGCTTACAAACTAGGCCCCTAGAGAGGAGATTACCCTCTCATGAGTGCAATAACAAAAACATCCATGAAAAAGAACAAGTAAACCAAGCAATTAAAATGAGTAAATAACAAAGAGAAATAGAATACACCAGTTCCCAAGCTATGCCTCGGTTCTTCTTTGCAAAGCCTCCTTGTAAGTCGCCAAATCTGCTTCGTCACCTTGAATCACCTTAGAGACGAATCAATAGAAGTTAGGGTTGAAGAAGAAGAGATGTAGAATGGGAGGTGACTTAATTTCAATTCCCAAAGAGGAGATGTCTTCTCTTGCTGTCCACTCTTTAATTTATAGCAATTTGTGACTTAAAGAGCAAGCAAACAAGGTTGGAAAGTGAATTCGATAAAGATACGGTCATGTTTTGGCAATAATTCGCATTGATGTGGCCAAGTGTGGCCACACAAATCTCATATTCTGCCTTGGCTACGTTTTAGACCTCATATAAAAGTTATCTTGGCTTGGAAAATACACTAGGGCAATAAGGAAGTGAATCAAGCAAGATCTTGTGAGATATGACAATGAATTACAGCTGATGCTTCACTAAAGAGTTTGCTGCAACTTGCACATTCCAAATTATGATTTCTAATCTTCATTAGAGTTGTAGATCTTGTTGTTCTCTTTCCAACGAGCCTTTATTTGTCCAAATCCGAATTCGTATGACCAAGATATGGACAAAATACGATGATGTGCAGGCAACATATTTTTGTGCGGCCAGGAGTGCGGCCAGAGGGGGACGAACCAGGGGAATGCGCTGTGAATTTCTAGTTTGTGCCTGCAGGGTAGACCGCACGTCAGGCCGCACGGCTCTCTGACTATGCTGATTCTCCTCTTTGTGTTGTGCGGCCAGGTATGCGTACTAAGGGGGCCGCACCAATCAAAATTGGGTCATTTGAGGGGTTGTGCGGCCTAGGGAGGCTGCACGTCAGGCCGCACAGAAGCTCTGAGTTGCAATTTCTTCAGTAGAATCAATATTGTGACTTCAAGGGTAGTTGTACGACCGCACATAGTGCTCCAGAGACCGCACAAGAGGTTGAAAAGCTCAAAACTGAAATCAAAATAGACTAGAAGCAGTAACTTGGTTCTTTGGCACAATTCTAATTAAATTAAACTAAAATGCATGAGAATTGGTTATGAAATCAGAGTAAAATCTGTGTTAAAAGTGCATATAATTGAGGCTTATCAGTCCTCTATTTTGTCTCCCCGGTCAATAACTATCTAAGTAACTACTAACTAACTAGGGGACCACTTAATATTTGGAGACCGCCTAATATATGAAACATTTTATAGCTGTCGCGCGCAGGTATTAATCTATAATGCATCAAGTATTCATCTCTAATGCATCAAATATTCATCCTAAGTTATCAAGTATTTTAAAAAAAAAAAACTGGACACATCACTCGCCTATTTTTTACACATTTTTAGAGATGATTTTTTTTGTTCTCTGTTCAATCTAACTAATATTTCTAACTATATGTATGAAATTTTGCAAATATAAAACTACAAACGTCTTCTACATAATTTTCTCTTTCAAATGAGATGACATACTTTCGTGTTGTCGGTTGCACAAGTATTCATCCTCGTCGTGCAAGTATTCATACCTCATCGAGCAAGTATTCATCTTCGTTATGTAAGTATTCATCTATAGTATCCGCCTACCTGTCCCGCTAATCAATCTCCCATTTTGTCCCTTAGTCAATAACTACCTGAGTAACTACTAACTAACTGGGGTTTCACTTAATATTTGGGGACCGCCTAATATTTAAAAGATTTTACAGCTGTCGCCCGCATGTATTCATCTATAATGCATCAAGTATTCATCTGTAAATGTATCAAGTATTCATCTGTAATGTATCAAGTATTCATCCTAAGATATCAAGTATTTAAAAAAAAAAGCTGGACACATCACTCAGCCATCTTTTACACATTTTTAGGGGTGGTTTGTTTTTTCTCCATTCAATATAACTAATATTTCTGACGATCTGTGAGGAATTTTGCAAATCTAAAACTACGAACATCTTCTACACAATTTTCTCTTTCAAATGAGATCTATGATGACATACTTTCGGATTGTTTGTTGCGTAAGTATTCATACTCGTCATGTAAGTATTCACACCTCATTGATCAAGTATTCATCATCATTGAGCAAGTATTCATCTATATTATTTAAGGGTCTGCACATTGAGAACGTACATAAGTGCGGTGGTCGCTAATGTCCCTTGAAAGCTCAAAATTTGTTAGTATTAATCTTTAACAAGAAAAATATTCACATCTGCTATGTAAAGTTTGAACCAGTATCCTCTACGGAGTTTTTACCTGCAGAGCTGATTGGGCGGCCTAGATTTACTCTCAATCGGTGAGTGCTCGAGATGATGGAGGGGGCAATATTAATTTTGCTTTGAGATTCGTGCTAAAATCTTATTTGATCCGTCCGATCAAAACGAACAGACCATATTAAAAGAACCGCACCTATGTTATTTAAGTAAACATTAATAAAGAGTCTGGACATTAAGAACGTACATAAGTGGGAGGGCCGCTAATGTTCCTTGAATGCGACAAGGAAAGGGAACATGCGAAGTATTTATTCTTATGTCATTTTGAATATTTAAAAATATGTGTAGTATTTATTCTTATATAGTGAAGTATTTAGTTTAATATGTAAATTATATTATGAATATCATTCTTATTATTTGATATTACAAATAGTTATGCAATTAAGTATTCATTCTTATGTAGTAAAATATTCATCGTTATGTATTAAGTAAAAATTCTTATTATGTTTGCTAGTTCTAATTGGGTCTTTATCAACATTGTATGGAATTCTAAACTAAGAATTGTAGAGAAATAGAATTATGATAGCTGTACACCATGGCTTCTAAAATTTTTTCTTGTACATAAATTTCTCTTTCACTGCTTGTGCTATCCAACAAGCAGTTGTAGTTATAAGTGCCATATAGGGTTTCATCTTTGATCATACCCGAAATCGTTAACATAGCATAAACTCTAAGTTCTGTTTGGTTGCATAGTGGGTAAAGGAATGGGCAAGGGAACAAAATTTTTTTGAACATATTTTTACTGTTCATGTAGTGAATTTTTTTTCCCACGTGAACAGTAAAATTCGGGAAGCAGCCAAACAGGGCTTAAAGCATCTCCGCAAAAACGGATTGGAGAATTTTATTTAAGAATCACAATCCGACAAGATCAAGCCCTTGTGCGGTCGGTCTGGGAATTGCTGCACCGAGAGGGAGAAAAAACAAAAAAAATTTATATCAGAGCGCAATTTTCAATTTCATCTTGCGTTTTCAGATCTACAATTTTCCTTCTTTTATGAAATTTTGTTAGATCAAAAGTATTCCTTTTTTTATCTTAACTAGAGAAGACAGATCGGCAGTTAGAGCGATTGGAGAAGATAGATTGACAGTTAGAGCGCTGAATTAGTTGGAGGACATTTCAGAGAATTGTAAGATGGAAATATTATAATTACCCTTATTTTTAATACTTCTTTTAAATTGAAATCATAGAGTTCAACTTGCTTGTAATAAGTTTTACCAAGTTAGTTAGTGTCTTTACACTCGACTACTTAGGTGACCTTCTTCGACTATTTCTCAAGCTTAGCATGTCTTTGCATCTTTGTTGTTTGGTTGGTTATTTTTTACTCTCTTTCTAAGTTGACGTGTGTCTTTTTTAAAATGGGCACAATCTTTTTATTGGTATTTTTTTACAGGTTAAGAAGCATATGAACAACGACAATTGAGGTTAAGCACACAAACAATAGCAAATGAGGTTCCTAAGCACAAGAACAAATGCAAATGAAGTTCATAAGCACAATATCAAGGGCAAAAGAGGTTGTTAAGAAGACGAACAACGCCAATTGAAATTGTTAAGCACACAAACAAGGGCAAATGATGTTCCTAAGCACAAGAACAAATGCAAACGAGGTTCATAAGAACAAGATCAAGGGCAAATCATGTTGCAATCGCAAGAACAACGACATATGAGGCTATTAAGCACAACAACAAGTGCAAATGATCTTGCTAAGCACAAGAACATGGGCAAAAGAGGTAAAGAAGCATATGAACAACGACAATTGAGGTTAAGCACACAAACAATAGCAATGAGGTTCCTAAGCACAAGAACAAATGCAAAAGAAGTTCATAATCACAATATCAATGGCAAAAAAGGGTATTAAGAAGACGAACAACGCAAATTAAAGTTGTTAAGCACACACACAAGGACAAATGAGGTTCCTAAGCACAATAACAAATGCAAACGAGGTTCATCAGCACAGATCAAGGGCAAATAATGTTGCAAATCGCAAAAACAATGACATATGGGATTGTTAAGGACAACAACAAGTGCAAATGATGTTGCTAAGGACAAGAACATGGGTAAAAGTGGTTAAGAGGCATATGAACAACGACAATTGAGGTTAAGCACACGAACAATAGCAAATGAGGTTCTTAAGGATAAGAACAAATGCAAATGAAGTTCATAAGCCAAATATCAAGGGCAAAAGAGGTTGTTAAGCACACGAACAACACCAATTGAGGATGTTAAGCATACAAACAAGGGCAAATGAAGTTGCTAAGTACAAGAACAAATGCAAATGAGGTTCATAACCATAAGATCAAGGGCAAATCATGTTGCAAATCGCAAGAACAACGACATATGAGGTTGTTAAGCACAAGAACGAGTGTAAATGATGTTGCTAAGCACAAGAACATGGGTAAGGAGTTAAGAGGCATATGACCAACGACAAATGTGGTTAAGTATACGAACAAGAGCAAATGAGGTTCCTAAGCACAATAACAAATGCAAATGATGTTCATAAGCGCAATATCAAGGGCAAAAAAGGTTGTTAAGAAAATGAATAACGCCAATTGAGGTTTTTAAGCACACAAACAAGGGCAAATGAGGTTCCTAAGCACAAGAACAAATCCAAATGAGGTTGTTAAGCACTCGAACAACACCAATTGAGGTTGTTAAGCACACAAACAAGGGCAAATGAGGTTCCTAAGCAAATGAACAAATGGAAACGAGGTTCATAAGTACAAGATCAAGGGCAAATCATGTTGCAAATCGCAAGAACAATGACATATGAGGTTGTTAAGCACAAGAACAAGTGTAAATGATGTTGCTAAGCACAAGAACAAGGGCAGAAAAGGTTAGAAGCATATGAACAACCACAATTGAGGTTGTTAAGCACACGAACAAGGGCAAATGAGGATCCTAAGCACAAGAACAAAAGCAAATGAGGTTCATAAGCACAATACCAAGGGCAAAAGAGGTTGTTGAGAATACGAACAATGGCAATTGAGGTTGTTAAGCACACAAACAAGGCAAATGAGGTTCCTAAGCACAAGAACAATTGCAAATGAGGTTCATAAGCACAAGATCAAGGGCAAATCATGTTGAAAATTGCAAGAACAACGACAAATGAGATTGTTAAGCACAAGAAAATGTGTAAATGATGTTGCTAAGGACAAGAACAAGAGAAAAAGAGGTTAGGAAGCATATGAACAATGACTATTGAAGTTAATAATACGAACAAGGGCAAATGTGGTTCCTAAACACAATAACAAATGCAAATGAGGTTCATAAGCACAATATCAAGGGCAAAAGAGGTTGTTAAGAAGACGAACAACGACAATTGAGGTTAAGCACACGGAAAATAGCAAATGAGGTTTCTAAGCACAAGAACAAATGCAAATGAAGTTCATAAGCACAATATCAAGGACAAAAGAGTGTGTTAAGAAGACGAACAACGCCAATTAAAGTAGTTAAGCACACACACAAGGGCTAATGAGGTTCCTAAGCACAAGAACAATTACAAACGAGGTTCAAAAGCACAATATCAAGGGCAAATCGTGTTGCAAATCGCAAGAACAACGACGTATGAGGTTGTTAAGCACAAGAACAAGTGTAAATGATGTTGCTAAGGACAAGAACAAGGCCAAAAGAGGTTAGGAAGCATATGAACGACGACTATTGAGGTTAATCACACGAACAAGGGCAAATGAGGTTCCTAAGCACAAGAACAAATGCAAAGGAGGTTCATAAGAACAAGATCAAGGGCAAATCATGTTGCAAATCGCAAGAACAACGACATATGAGGTTGTTAAGCACAACAACAAGTGCAAATGATGTTGCTAAGCACAAGAACAAGGGCCAAAGTGGTTAAGAGGCATATGAACAACGACAATTGAGGTTAAGCACATGAACAATAGCAAATGAGGTTCCTAAGGATAAGAACAAATGCAAATGAAGTTCATAAGCAAAATATCAAGGGCAAAAGAGGTTGTTAAGCACACGAACAACACCAATTGAGGATGTTAAGCATACAAACAAGGGCAAATGAAGTTCCTAAGTACAAGAACAAATGCAAATGAGGTTCATAACCACAAGATCAAGGGCAAATCATGTTGCAAATCGCAAGAAGAACGACATATGAGGTTGTTAAGCACAAGAACGAGTGTAAATGATGTTGCTAAGCACAAGAACATGGGTAAGTTGTTAAGAGGCATATGACCCACGACAATTGTGGTTTAGCACACGAACAAGAGCAAATGAGGTTCCCAAGCACAATAACAAATGCAAATGATGTTCATAAGCACAAGAACAAATGCAAATGAAGTTCATCAGCACAATATCCAGGACAAAAGATGTTGTTAAGCACTCGAACAACACCAATTGAGGTTGTGAAGCACATAAACAAGGGCAAATGAGGTTCCTAAGCAAATGAACAAATGGAAACGAGGTTCATAAGTACAAGATCAAGGGCAAATCATGTTGCAAATCGCAAGAACAATGACATATGAGGTTGTTAAGCACAAGAACAAGTCTAAATGATGTTGCTAAGCACAAGGACAAGGGCAGAAGAGGTTAGAAGCATATGAACAACCACAATTGAGGTTGTTAAACACAGGAACAAGGGCAAATGAGGATCCTAAGCACAAGAACAAAAGTAAATGAGGTTCATAAGCACAATATCAAGGGCAAAAGAAGTTGTTGAGAATACGAACAATGCCAATTGAGGTTGTTAAGCACACAAACAAGGCAAATGAGGTTCCTAAGCACAAGAACAATTGCAAATGAGGTTCATAAGCACAAGATCAAGGGCTAATCTTGTTGAAAATCGCAAGAACAACGACAAATGAGATTGTTAAGCACAAGAAAATGTGTAAATGATGTTGCTAAGGACAAAAACAAGAGAAAAAGAGGTTAGGAAGCATATGAACAAGGGCAAATGTGGTTCCTAAGCACAAGAACAAATGCAAATGAGGTACATAAGAACAAGATCAAGGGCAAATTATGTTGCAAATCACAACAACAACGACAAATGTTGTTTTTAAGCACGAGAACAAGGGCAAAAGAGGTTAAGAAGCATACGAACAACGACAATTGAGGTTGCTAAGCACACCAACATGAGCAAATGAGGTTCCTAAGTACAAGAACAAATGCAAACGAAGATCATAAGCACAATATCAAGGGTAAAAGAGGTTGTTAAGAAGACGAACAATGCCAATTGAGATTGTTATGCACACAAACAAGGCAAATGAGATTTGCGAAGCACAAGAATAAATGCAAATGAGGTTCATGAGCACAATACCAGGGGGAAAAGAGGTTGTTAAGAAGACGAACAACGCCAATTAAGGTTGTTAAGCACACAAACAAGGGCAAATGAGGTTCCTAAGCACAAGAAGAAATGCAAGCGAGGTTCATAAGCACAAGATCAAGGGCAAATCATGTTGCAAATTGCAAGAACAACGACATATGAGGTTGTTAAGCACAAGAACAAGTGTAAATGATGTTGCTAAGCACAAGAACATGGACAAGAGAGGTTAAGAAGAATGTGAACAACGACAATTGAGGTTAAGCACATGAACAATAGCAAATGAGGTTCCTAAGCACAAGAACAAATGAAAATGAAGTTCATCAGCAAAATATCCAGGACAAAAGAGGTTGTTAAGCACTCGAACAACACCAATTGAAGTCGTTAAGCACACAAACAAGGGCAACTGAGGTTCCTAAGCAAATAAACAAATGCAAACGAGGTTCATAAGGACAAGATCAAGGGCAAATCATGTTGCAAATCGCAAGAACAACGACATATGAGGTTGTTAAGCACAACAACAAGTGCAAATGATGTTGGTAAGCACAAGAACATGGGCAAAAGAGGTTAAGAAGCATATGAACTACGACAATTGAGGTTAAGCACACGAACAATAGCAAATGAGGTTCCTAAGCACAAGAACAAATGGAAATGAAGTTCATAAGCAAAATATCATGGGCAAAAGAGGTTGTTAAGAAGACGAACAACGCCAATTAAGGTTGTTAAGCACACAAACAAGGGCAAATGAGTTTCCTAAGCACAAGAACAAACAGAAACGAGGTTCATAAGCACAAGATCAAGGGCAAATAATGTTGCAAATCGCAAGAAGGACATATGGGGTTGTTAAGCACAAGAATAAGTGTAAATGATGTTGCTAAGGACAAGAACAAGGGCAAAAGAGGTTTGGAAGCATATGAAGAACGACTATTGAGGTTAACCACACGAACAAGGGCAAATGAGGTTCCTAAGCACAAGAACAAATGCAAACGAGGTTCATAAGAAGAATATCAAGGGCAAATCATGTTGCAAATTGCAAGAACAACGACATATGAGGTTGTTAAGGACAACAAGAAGTGCAAATGATGTTGCTAAGCACAAGAGCATTGGCAAAAGAGGTTAAGAAACATATGAACAACGACAATTGAGAGTAAGCACACGGACAATAACAAATGAGGTTCCTAAGCACAAGAACAAATGCAAATGAAGTTCATAAGCACAATATCAATGGCAAAAGAGGGTGTTAAGAAGACTAACAACGCCAATTAAGGTTGTTAGGCACACTAACAAGGGCAAATGAGCTTCCTAAGCACAAGAACAAATGCAAATGAGGTTCATAAGCACAAGATCAAGCGCAAATCATGTTGCAAATCGCAAGAACAACAACATATGAAGTTGTTAAGCGCAAGAACGAGTGTAAATGATGTTTCTAAGCACAACAACAAGGAAAAAGTGGTTAAGAGGCATATGAACAACAACAATTGTGGTTAAGCACACGAACAAGAGCAAATGAGGTTCCCAAGCATAATAACAAATACAAATGAGGTTCATAAGCACAATATCAAGGGCAAAAGAGGTTGTTATGAAGACGAACAACGCCAATTGAGGTTTTTTCAGCACACAAATATGGGCAAATGAGGTTCCTAAGCACAATAAAAAATGCGAATGAGGTTCATAAGAACAATATCAAGGCCAAAAAAGGTTGTTAAAAAGACGAACAACGCTAATTAAGGTTGTTAAGCACACAAACAAGAGCGAATGAGGTTCCTAAGCACAAGAACAAATGCAAACGAGGTTCATAACTACAAGATCAAGGGCAAATGATGTTGCAAATCGCAAGAACAACGACATATGAGGTTGTTAAGCACAGGAACAAGTGTAAATGATGTTACTAAGCATCAGAACAAGGGCAAAAGAAGTAAGAAGCATATGAACAACGACAATTGAGATTGTTAAGCACACGAACAAGGGCAAATGAGGATCCTAAGCACAAGAACAATTGCAAATGAGGTTCATAAGCACAGTATCAAGGGCAAAAGATGTTGTTAAGAATACGAACAACGCCAATTGAGGTTGTTAAGCACACAAACAAGGCAAATGAGGTTCCCAAGCACAAGAACAAATGCAAACGAGGTTCATAAGCACAAGAACAAATGCAAAAGAAGTTCATAATCACAATATTAATGGCAAAAAAAGGGTGTTAAGAAGACGAACAACGCAAATTAAAGTTGTTAAGCACACACGCAAGAGCAAATGAGGTTCCTAAGCACAAGAACAAATGCAAACGAGGTTCATAAGCACAAGATCAAGGGCCAACAATGTTGCAAATCGCAAAAACAACGACATATGAGATTGTTAAGGACAACAACAAGTATAAATGATGTTGCTAAGCACAAGAACATTGGCAAAAGAGCTTAAGAAGCATATGAACAACGACAATTGAGGTTAAGCACACAAACAATAGCAAATGAGGTTCCTAAGCAGAAGAACAAATGCAAATGAAGTTCATAAGCACAATATCAAGGGCAAAAGAGTTTGTTAAGCACATGAACAACACCAATTGAGATTGTTAAGCATACAAAGAAGGGCAAATGAAGTTCCTAAGTACAAGAACAAATGCAAATGAGGTTCATACACACAAGATCAAGGGCAAATCATGTTGCAAATTGCAGAACAACAACTTATGAGGTTGTTAAGCACAAGAACGAGTGTAAATGATGTTGCTAAGGACAAGAACATGGGTAAAAGTGGTTAAGAGGCATATGAACAACGACAAGTGAGGTTAAGCACACGAACAAGAGCAAATGAGGTTCCTAAACACAATAACAAATGCAAATGAGGTTCATAAGCACAATATCAAGGGCAAAAGAGGTTGTTAAGAAGACGAACAACGACAATTGAGGTTAAGCACACGAACAATAGCAAATGAGGTCTCTAAGCACAAGAACAAAAGTAAATGAGGTTCATAAGCACAATATCAAGGGCAAAAGAGGTTGTTGAGAATACGAACAATGCCAATTGAGGTTGTTAAGCACACAAACAAGGCAAATGAGATTCCTATGCACAAGAACAATTGCAAATGAGGTTCATAAGCACAAGATCAAGAGCAAATCATGTTGAAAATTGCAAGAACAACGGCAAATTAGATTGTTAAGCACAACAAAATGTGTAAATGATGTTGCTAAGGACAAGAACAAGAGAAAAAGAGGTTATGAAGCATATGGACAGTGACTATTGAAGTTAAGCATACGAACAAGGGCAAATGTGGTTCCTAAGTACAAGAACAAATGCAAATGAAGTACATAAGCACAAGATCAAGGGCAAATTATGTTGCAAATCACAAGAACAACGACAAATGTTGTTTTTAAGCACGAGAACAAGGGCAAAAGAGATTAAGAAGCATAAGAACAACGACAATTGAGGTTGCTAAGCACACCAACAAGGGCAAATGAGGTACCTAAGTACAAGAACAAATGCAAACGAAGTTCATAAGCACAATATCAAGGGTAAAAGAGGTTGTTAAGAAGACGAACAATGCCAATTGAGGTTGTTATGAACACAAACAAGGCAAATGAGATTTGCTAAGCACAAGAATAAATGCAAATGAGGTTCATAAGGACAATACCAGGGGGAAAAGAGGTTGTTAAGAAGAGGAACAACGCCAATTAAGGTTGTTAAGCACACAAACAAGGGCAAATGAGGTTCCTAAGCACAAGAAGAAATGCAAGCGAGGTTCATAAGCACAGGATCAAGGGCAAATCATGTTGCAAATTGCAAGAACAACGACATATGAGGTTGTTAAGCACAAGAACGAGTGTAAATGATGTTGCTAAGCACAAGAACATGGGTAAGTGGTTAAGAGGCATATGACCAACGACAATTGTGGTTAAGCACATGAACAAGAGCAAATGAGGTTCCTAAGCATAATAACAAATGCAAATGATGTTCATAAGCGCAATATCAAGGGAAAAGAGGTTGTTAAGAAAATAAACAACGCCAATTGAGGTTGTTAAGCACACAAACAAGGCAAATGAGGTTGCAAAGCACAAGAACAAATACAAACGAGGTTCATAAGAAAAGGATCAAGGGCGAATCATGTTGCAAATCGCAAGAATAACCACATATGAGGTTATTAAGCACAACAACAAGTGCAACTGATCTTGCTAAGCACAAGAACATGGGCAAAAGAGGTTAAGAAGCATATGAACAACGACAATTGAGGTTAAGCACACAAACAATAGCAAATGAGGTTCCTAAGCACAAGAACAAATGCAGAAGAAGTTCATAATCACAATATCAATGGCAAAACAGGGTGTTAAGAAGACGAACAACGCTACTTAAAGTTGTTAAGCACACACACAAGGGCAAATGAGGTTCCTAAGAACAATAACAAATGCAAACGAGGTTCATAAGCACAAGATCAAGGGCAAATAATGTTGCAAATCGCAAAAACAAGGACATATGAGATTGTTAAGGACAACAACAAGTGCAAATAATGTTGCTAAGCACAAGAACATTGGCAAAAGAGGTTAAGAAGCATATGAACAACGACAATTGAGGTTAAGCACACGAACAATAGCAAATGAGGTTCCTAAGCATAAGAACAAATGCAAATGAAGTTCATAAGCACAATATAAGGGGCAAAAAAGGTTGTTAAGCACACGAACAACACCAATTGAGGTTATTTAGCAGACAAACAAGGGCAAATAAAGTTCCTAAGTAGAAGAACATATGCAAATGAGGTTCATAGGCACAAGATCAAGGGCAAATCATGTTGCAAATCGCAGAACAACAACATATGAGGCTGTTAAGCACAAGAACGAGTGTAAATGATGTTTCTAAGGACAAGAACATGGGTAAAAGTGGTTAAGAGGCATATGAACAACGACAACTGAGGTTAAGCACACGAACAAGAGCAAATGAGGTTCCTAAACACAATAACAAATGCAAATGAGGTTCATAAGCACAATATCAAGGGCAAAAGAGGTTGTTAAGAAGACGAACAACGCCAATTAAGGTTGTTAAGCACACACACAAGGGCTAATGAGGTTCGTAAGCACAAGAACAAATGCAAACGAGGTTCAAAAGCACAAGATCAAGGGCAAATCATGTTGCAAATCGCAAGAACAACGACATATGAGGTTGTTAAGCACAAGAACAAGTGTAAATGATGTTACTAAGCACCAGAACAAGGGCGAAAGAGGTAAGAAGCATGTGAACAACGACAATTGAGATTCTTAAGTACACGAACAAGGGCAAATGAGGATCCTAAGCACAAGAACAAATGCAAATGAGGTTCATAAGCACAGTATCAAGGGCAAAAGATGTTGTTAAGAATACGAACAACGCCAATTGAGGTTGTTAAGCACACAAACAAGGCAAATGAGGTTCCCAAGCACAAGAACAAATGCAAACGAGGTTCATAAGAACAAGATCAAGGGCGAATCATGTTGCAAATCGCAAGAATAACCACATATGAGGTTATTAAGCACAACAACAAGTCCAAATGATGTTGCTAAGCACAAGAACATGGGCAAAAGAGGTTAAGAAACATATGAACAACGACAATTGAGGTTAAGGACACAAAGAATAGCAAATGAGGTTTCTAAGCACAAGAACAAATGCAAATGAAGTTCATAAGCACAATATCAAGGGCAAAAGAGTGTGTTAAGAAGACGAACAACGCCAATTAAGGTAGTTAAGCACACACACAAGGGTTAATGAGGTTCCTAAGCACAAGAACAAATGCAAACGAGGTTCAAAAGCACAAGATCAAGGGCAAATCATGTTGCAAATCGCAAGAACAACGACATATGAGGTTGTTAAGCACAAGAACAAGTGCAAATGATATTACTAAGCACCAGAACAAGGGCGAAAGAGGTAAGAAGCATATGAACAACGACAATTGAGATTGTTAAGTACACGAACAAGGGCAAATGAGGATCCTAAGCACAAGAACAAATGCAAATGAGGTTCATAAGCAAAGTATCAAGGGCAAAAGATGTTGTTAAGAATACGAACAACGCCAATTGAGGTTGTTAAGCACACAAACAAGGCAAATGAGGTTCCCAAGCACAAGAACAAATGCAAACGAGGTTCATAAGAACAAGATCAAGGGCAAATCATGTTGCAAATCGCAAGAACAACGACATATGAGGTTGTTAAGCACAACAACAAGTGCAAATGATGTTGCTAAGCACAAGAACATGGGCAAAAGTGGTTAAGAGGCATATGAACAACGAAAATTGTGGTTAAGCACACGAACAATAGCAAATGAGGTTCCTAAGCATAAGAACAAATGCAAATGAAGTTCATTAGCAAAATATCAAGGGCAAAAGAGGTTGTTAAGCACACGAACAACATCAATTGAGGATGTTAAGCATACAAACAAGGGCAAATGAAGTTCCTAAGTACAAGAACAAATGCAAATGAGGTTCATAACCACAAGATCAAGGGCAAATCATGTTGCAAATCGTAAGAACAATGACATATGAGGTTGTTAAGCACAAGAACGAGTGTAAATGATGTTGCTAAGCACAAGAACATGGGTAAATAGCTAAGAGGCATATGACCAACGACAATTGTGGTTAAGCACACGAACAAGAGCAAATGAGGTTCCTAAGCACAATAACAAATGCAAATGATATTCATAAGCGCAATATCAAGGGCAAAAGAGGTTGTTAAAAAAATGAACAATGCCAATTGAGGTTTCTAAGCACACAAACAAGGGCAAATGAGGTTCCTAAGCACAAGAACAAATGCAAATGAGGTTGTTAAGAAGACGAACAACGCTAACTAAGGTTGTTAAGCACATAAATAAGGGCAAATGAGGTTCCTAACCAAATGAACAAATGCAAACGAGGTTCATAAGTACAAGATCAAGGGCAAATCATGTTGCAAATCGCAAGAACAATGACATATGAGGTTGTTAAGCACAAGAACAAGTGTAAATGATGTTGCTAAGCACAAGAACAAGGGCAGAAGAGGTTAGAAGCATATGAACAACGACAATTGAGGTTGTTAAGCACACGAAAAAGGGAAAATGAGGATCCTAAGCACAAGAACAAAAGCAAATGAGGTTCATAAGCACAATACCAGGGGCAAAAGAGGTTGTTAAGAATACGAACAATCCCAATTGAGGTTGTTAAGCACACAAACAAGGCAAATGAGATTCCTATGCACAAGAACAATTGCAAATGAGGTTCATAAGCACAAGATCAAGAGCAAATCATGTTGAAAATCGCAAGAACAACGACAAATTAGATTGTTAAGCACAACAAAATGTGTAAATGATGTTGCTAAGGACAAGAACAAGAGAAAAAGAGGTTATGAAGCATATGGACAGTGACTATTGAAGTTAAGCATACGAAC